>CM056194.1:109763451-112424701 GCA_029692085.1 Gymnothorax javanicus | reverse complement strand
AGCCGTACTTTAAGTTTTTTGTCCCGGTTCTCTTTCATAATGGAGAAAAGTTTCCTTCTCCTTTCCATTATCTCCGGAGGGAATTGGTCATTCATTGAGAAGGCCTTGCCCTTCAGTTCTTTTCCTCTATCCAACACGGCCATTTTACTTTTAAAATGAGTAAATTTGGCCACAACTGGACGAGCTCTGCCGGTAATCGTTTTCCCAAAACGACTAACTCTTTCAAAGCGAACCTCCGCGACTTGCCCATTCGTCATTCCGAGTTCCTCCTTCCTAAATCGTCTGACTTTGTTTTCAGTTTTGGCATAACCTTCTTTTTCATCTTCCTGTATACCCGTGAGTTCCAGATTATTCCTCATGCTCCTGCATTTTAGATCAAGGAGCTCATTTTGTATTTGTCTGTTCTCTTTTTTAAATTTTTTCGTTGTATTTATCAGCGCGTCTACTGTAGCTCTAAGCGCTTTATTTTCCTTCTGTAGCTCTTGAATCAGTTCATTATTCAGGCCAACAACATTTTTCAAATGAATAATGTCTTTATTCACCAAAGCTAGGTCACTGACCAATTTCTCCAACAAATATAGCTTTGACAGTTTAGCACTTATTTCTTCCATAGTAGTGCTCACGGTACCCCCGCTGAATTCAACTGTTTGCGAATCGCTTGATCCGAGCTGAGATTGCGTTCTCTTGGGCTCTGGCTGGTTTGGCACATTCTTGTAATTTTTTATACAAAAATTTTTCCAAACGAATAATTTTATCCAGTTTGGAACCCTCGAGGTTTGTGGTTACACCTTATTAGATTAATTTGGGACGTTGTGAGCAAACAGTCTCTCACATCTTCCTCAAGACGGCATCCATCTCACATCCCCGGAGATATTATTAATAAATTACTCAAAAGAGAGGCATATTGGATCTACACATTGAATATAGTGGAACCACATGGATTAAATGAAGAGTTAAACCTTTCCTGTTTCCTGTTAAATCAGCTTTTTGTGGTGATATGACAGGCCAAGGGGTATTCAGCAACGCATTATGTTTTAAAAACCTGAGGGTGGCCCCAAACTTTTGACCTGTAGTGTACCATGACACAGATCGCTGTACCATGGTATTTTTAGCCCACCGTCATCAGATGGTGGGCTATTCAAATCGCCCAGGCGTCCGATGTCCGTCGTCCGTCCGTTGACCGTAAACAATTCTTGTTATCGCTATTTCTCAGCATGTTCTTCAAGCTTGGTACACAGATACCGCTTGGGGTCTAGTTTTGCAACAGACTGTATTTTTTTTAACCTAATTTGCATATTCAGTATGGCAGAATAGCGTCCTTCTGGGATTTCTAAACCCAAGCTTGTTACTGCTATTTCTCAGTATCAACTGGGTGGACCTTCTTTAAACTTGGTACACAGATACCCCTTGAGTCTAGTTGTATAACATATGTTTTTCAACCGAATTGGCACATTCAATATGGCTGCCAGGTGGCCATCTTGAATTTTTGTCATCACTATTTCTCAGCATCTACTTGGTGGAACTTTCTCAAAATTGGTAAACAGGTACCCCTTGGGGTCTAGTTGTGTTACATATGTTTTTCAATCTAATTTGCAAATTCAATATGGCAAAATGGCCATCATCTTGGATTTCCAGGCCCAAGCTTGTTATCGCTATTTCTCAGTATCCACTGGATGGATCTTCTTCAAACTTGGTACACAGATAATTTGCTTAATCAATATGCTATTTTTCAGCATCAAATGAATGGATCTTTCTCAAACTAAGCTAAACAACATCAAAGAAAGTTCTACCTTCCATATACCCACAAAGACTGATTAAAGAGCCTAGATGTCCTCAGCAACGCATCCGTCGAAGTGTTACTTGATCCGGAAGGGGACGGTAGTTGCCAGTTTTTAGCTTTTTCTGACCAGCTGTCATATCATGGTATTCACCGGTCTCCTGAAGCTTTGCGGCTTGAGGCTGTGAACCATCTTAGAAAGAACATCGATTACAACCAGGAGTTCATAGCTGAACCAGATGCAGAGACATACTTAACCAATATGGCAAAGAATGAAATTTACGGGGATCACCTAACACTTCAAGCACTTGCCAGAGAAAACAACATGCAGTATTTGGTGATTTCGGCAAATGGGAGAGATTTTGACTGAATCATATCAAACACGAATGTGCATAACAGCGGGTTGTCAATCATGACACTGGGATACTTTCCAGAAGGCCAAGGGGAACACTATGTGAGCCTCGGCGGTACAAGAACGACTCTTTCTCATTTGTTGTGGACTCTAGAACAATCCCTTGATGGATTCTATGGTCATGCTGATGAGACTGGGGATGACACAGACAAAAGGGAAAGGGGGCGTTAAGCTCCTGGGTCATTAGATGCAACCTGTGATGGAGCGCCTGGTTCGGCAGATACCTCCAGCGGTGAAACCCCAGGATCATTGTATACAATTAGTGATGGAGCCCCCGAATCACCAGATACAGCCGGTGGTGAAGCTCATAGAACATGCAGTAAAGCCCATGATGAGGCTCAGGGATTATCGGATGCAGTCACCAATGGATTCCCTGGACGATCAGACGCAACCTGTGATGAAGGCTCTGTATTCTCGGATACATCCGATGGCGAAGCCCCTGGATCATCAGACATAGCCCGTGATGAGGCTCACGGATCATTGGATGCAGTCAGTGATAAATTCTCTGAACCATCAGACGGAACCCATGATGAAGATCCTGGATCACCGGATAGATCCAGTGGTGAAGCCCCTAGGTTATCGTATGCAGCCAGCGACGCAGTTCCTGAATTATTTGATAAAAATGGTGATGAAGCTCCTGGTTTGATATAGACAGTGATGAGGCTTCTGGATCACCATGCACAATGGGTGACGAGCCTCCTGGATCATCATGTGCAGCCCACAATAAAGCTCCTCGATCACCGGACACCTCATGTGCGGAAGCCCCTGGATCATCGTATGTAGTCACCGACCAACCTCCAGAATCTGGTTCACCCAACACAGCCCTGGAGCATTCAATACAGACCGTAGTAAGGCTACTGCATCATCAGGCACAGTCAGCGATGGACCTCCTGGATCACCAGACACAACATGCGACAAGCCTCCTGGATCATCAGATTCAATCCCTGATGAAGCTCCTGGATTAGTGGATACCCCTGGTGGTGAAGCTTGTGGATCATCGTATTTAGCCAGCAGTGAAGCTTTAGATACAGCTCCTGGATCATCCGATAAAGCCCATGATGTGCCTCCTGGATCACCAGATGCAACCAAAGATGATGCTCCTGGATCACCAGATGCCACCGGTGTGGAAGCTCCTGGATCATCAGAGGCAGCAAGTGAAGATGAGTGCAACCCAGAAGACAGTGAGTTCTTACCCAGAGAACTACAGGAGAGGATAGTACAGAGGTTACTCCAAATTGACCCAAGTTCTAGATATACCTTGCAGCGAGTAAATTCATTCTTCTTGTCTCTGATTCACAGATCTCCTGTTCCCAGAATATACATCTCCCAGATGATCATGCCAGAGGTTCCGCCAGTTCTCAGTGTAAAGCGATTACGTATCCAGGCAGGACGTAGCAACGGTGTTGTTCTGTCTCTCAGAAACATGATAAGGAATGTACACTGGGCCAATGTTTGGCTGCATTTGCATGCCAGAGAGCATTGGTATGATGTAGCAGATATTTCTTGGAGAAATTTCCGAGTTTAATCCATTACCATTCTGTTTGACTTTGACGATTAATATTAACTAGCACTCTGCCCGTGGGGATCCACGGGTTCTATTTTATATAACTTCGTGCAGCATTATGATGTCATCACATGCACCTCTATGATGTCATCACGTTGCTATGGTGTTGCTATGGTGTTTCCATAAACACCAAGGTGGCTGTCACGCGACCGATGTTTTTATAGTAACTTAAACAAAGTAACCATCAAGGGGAATACGCTGCGGTGACATTCCGTGCTCAGTGGAACCTGAAGTCGCCTGCAAGATGGAGCATAATAGCTTTGCTCATGTTATGCTGCAGATTACGCACTACTTTTTCTTGCGGCTTGAATTGGCTTGGGTTCAAAAGGGGGAATCCCCAGGAGAGGACATACGGGGGAATCCCCAAGAGAGGACAAAGGGGAATCCCCCCCGTACGTCTATATTATAAAAGCGTCGCTCACGTTATGCTGCAGAACACTATTGGCGCTAAATAGCCTGCAGCACTGGAATCTAGCACTGATACGCGCCCGGCAGAGTCTAGCACTGATTGGCTGGACACAGTCGCCTGTAAGACGGAGCCAAATAGCGTCGCTCCCGCTATACTGCAGGTACGCGCTCGGTGCAATCTAGCTCTGATTGGCCGGACACACACACACGCACGCACGCACACACACACACACACACACACACACACAGAGGCCACTCGGCTATTATAATATAGAAGATATTAATTCCAATATGGATTCAGCTTCTAAACTTGTAACTGCAATTGTAGACGGCTCACATTAGCCTCATTTTTAAAAAAAAAAAGTCCCGCATTGCCTTAATCAGTAGCTTATGCTTCAGTTTAGTGCTGAGGTTATATTGGCTTTTAACTTGCAGCTTGGGATTTCATTTTCATAGTCGAGATAAGTGTACTATTAACCTTCCGTCTGCAGTGTGCGGCACTATTTAAACACAGCAGATGCGTGGTTGATGGAAGGATTTAAGGGCATGTAATCAAGCCGATAACATTGATACGCACAATTTATCTCCAGCATGTGCCTCACCTGTACTTTATATTTAACTAAATTCAATCTCGGGAAAATTCTGTTGGCCTTTATCTTCAACAAGTAGGTCTATCCACCTGACCAAAGAAAATGAGGTCCAGATACAACTAATTAAATTCTGCATGCGACGGAGCACGGTCCTTCAATGGAAACGTATATGGAAGTGGGGAACACTTTTCGTTAGGCGATTGTATATTATTGATTGTATATTATTAGCGTATTCACTTACACAAAAGCATTAAGGCAAACTAATGTACATTTACAGTAACAGTTCAGGGGTACAGTTCCCAAAAGCTTAGTTTGAACCAGATTGTGGAAGTTAAAAGAGTTAGCAACTAGCTACGCCTTTGGGAAACATACCCCAGCTCAGTATATTGCAGGACAGTTGCCCACATTCTGTTACAATCTTCCTGAGTTGCTTGGCAACAACAGGAGCTAAAGACGATGTGTTATTCGCTATCAGATTTTTTAGAGTGGGCCACGGCAACAAATCCAGGGCACACAGTGAATCACCAACTGTAATATTTCCGTCGTTGCTGGTGTGATTCATTTGTGAGTGGAGTCTGAAGTGAGACTTGTGGCTACATTCTATGGTTGGATTCATTACTTCAGGCTCTGAGCCCCAGAATTCCATTAGCCAATGAGGTCAGACCACATAAAAATCTTGCCTACCGAGACGTTTGTGACAGAATCGCAAGCAAAAATCAGGAAGCGCAAACAAAGAGCTGGGAGCGTAACCGCAAATCTGATAATTGCGAAAGCAGCAGAGGGTGCTGTGACAGAAGAACAATTTAACAAACAACTAAAAGACCCATGGTTTATTCCATCATAAAAATTATTTGTTTACAACTTGTAAGTTTTGCCTTTGAGGTAACTTTTTTTCCTTCAGTGAGTAATATTATCTCTCAATTTTGAAATTTTTGTTTGATATCCAAAAAGTTTTGTTCGATATTTTTGACACAAATCTGATTCCATAGCTAAGACAGATGTACCAATGGGTGAGGTTACAGGTGCTTTCCCTGCCTGCATCTCAAGAAGCTTAAGTTGGAGCTTGTTCCCCTCTGGCTCCTCTGGTGCTCAGACCTTTTGACTGGGCTCAGCTTCAAAAGTTGCCTCATGTAAGTGGAATTTCTGCTAGTATTGTGGAGGTACCACCTATTCCATCGCTGAATGCCCAGTTTGGCATGAAAATCTGATACAGAGGTGCTGTCAGCTGCTGCTGTCTCATCTTCCCATCCGCTCTCTCTGGTTCGCCCAACCTGGCAGGGCTGCCCAGTTTTCACTCGGGTTTTATCGAATCAGACACTGATTGGAACTTTATCCATCTCGGTCTTGTTCGCCATCTGAGGGTCCCTACTATCCCTCAACCATTTCCTCTCCAGTTCCTCTCTGACAAGGATTGCACTTCCTGACGTCACTGAGGCAACTCAACTGGTGCCCAAACTTACCTCCAGTAACCACACTGTAGAGTTGGCATCTCTCATGGAATCATTGCATACCCACGTAGTGTTTAGGAGGTCCTGGCTTGAAAATCATAACCCTCATGTGGACTGGCCTCCAGGATCAATACTGGAGTGGAGTTCATCTTGTTCTCAGTCTTGTCTTTGTGTAGCTTCCATCCTTACTGCACCTCTCTCCTCTGATTATCAGGAAGAGCCGTTAGACCTGAAGGGTATTTCCCCCATCTATTACGACCTTTCCATGGCATTAAGCAAAGCCAGAACAACGTCAATTCCGCCTCACAGACCCTATGCTTGTGCCATTGACTCTCTGCCTGAAACATCACCCCCTGTACTCCTGTACTCCACATCCAACTAGGAGTCCCAAGCTATGGAGAGATACAGAGATGAGTCCCTAGTTTCCTGAATAATTCAGGCTTTTTCATCGCCAGCCGGAGCTGGTTTCTTCTTTGGTCAAGAAAGAGTGGTGGCTGCAACCCTGCGTCAACAGGGAACTAGAGGCAACTTCGATTAAGAATTGTCTTCCTTCACTTTTGATGTTGAGGACAGGGGCTACTTTGCAGTGCTGCCCGGCTCATGAGGAGGCTCCACTGCCTGGCCCTGACCTGGGGGCTTACCCAGCCGCCCTGCTGTGTGTCTGAGGTCCCTTAGCTGCCCTGCCCGGCTCCTGAGGGTGCTCCATCGCCCTGCCCAAAGAATCCTGTCCTCATCTGCTACCAGGCTCTTCATTCCTTATGCCCTTCATAACACTCATACTCAATTTTATGTCTCGAGAACTGAACCTGTGTCTTTGTCCCCCCTACAGTTCTCCCTCCTGTTTGATGCCTCTTCCCAGGCTCATTGATTGTGGCCCCGCTTATGCCGTGCATTGGATCCTGGATGTCTGACATGGGGGATGCGGACATCAGTTCCTTGTAGACTGGGAGGGATTCAGGCCCAAGGAGCGTTCCTAGGTCTCGAAGTGGAACATCTTAGACTCCTCCCTGGTTTGTGATTTCCAGTGCCAGCATCCTAGGTCTACCACTGGGCCGCCAGGCGGCGCCCATCAGGCTTGGGGGGGATACTCTCACAACCCTTGCGTGAATGCCTTTCATCTCCCTTCCTATTCAACTGCTTACGTCTTGTGCATTCGCTTCTCGGCTGAGACTTGTTTCATGGTTATTTCCTATTGACTATGTAACATGTATTTAATCCCCTTGGTTGGAGTCGAAAGGTGCTGGATTGTAATGTGCAATTTGTGGTTTGAACCATTTAGTATTCATAGTTGTAATTCTTTGTCTTTATTATGTGTAATGTCATCTTTATCCAGTCAGTTTTTTTTTGTACAAACTCTTTGAGCATCCCTTCTGTTAAAAATCAGCCAGAAGTAACCACTCGGAGATCTGGCACGAAAGTCTAAAGGACATATTTATTGGGAGCAAACACATCAGAACAGGCCTCAGAAAACTCGGCAGTCTGAGTCCAGTGATTAGCATGCGGCAGTAGAGGGGCGTCTCCGAGGGGTGGTAAAAACAGTCCAGGGATCAGAAGCCAGATGGTCAATCTAATTCTACAATGGCCGGACTGCTTCCAAGAGAGGTTCTGGAAAAGGAAGATGTCCCTAATAAAGTGCTCAGGAGGAGGGATTAACATTTTTTTTTTACAATATAACCAAACACATAAAAAAAGAGCTTAGCTCAATACTAGAATGTTACTTTCGGGCAAGGAGCAAAGACTGAGATGCCACAAGCAAATTAAATAGACAAGACAGTCAACAAAGGGGCGAGAAATCCACATGTTCACATGGGGGGGTGTATGACAAGACAATAAAGCAAGTAAGAGACAAACTGCAAAACTCATAAAGACTGCTGGAACAGACTTATTACTGAGACACAAGGTTTGTAACACCCCTTTTAACGAGTGAGTGAGTGACCATTTGCAATGTATAGACCACGGCAACCGTTTCTGAGTGCCGTATGGAAAAAAAGGGGACCATGATGTTTATGCCATTACTTTCATTTATTAAGTAGCTGTGCAAAAGCAGAAAAGCATACAGAGATTTGAACAATCAGTGTGGGCTGATGTTTGTTTTGCATCATAAGACACATTTGTCTTTCACGAAGATTGTGGTATAGTACGACAAAGATTGTGGTATAGTACGACAAAGATTGTGGTGTAGTACGACAAAGTTTATGGTATAGTACGACAAAGGTTGTGGTATAGTATGACAAAGATTGTGCTTTAGTACGACAAAGTTTGTGGTATAGTACTACAAAGATTTGTTATAGTACGACAAAGTTTGTGGTATTGTACGACAAAGATTGTGGTATCGTACAACAAAGATTGTGGTATAATACGGCAAAGATTGTGTTATAGTACAACAAAGTTTGTGGTATAGTACGACAAAGATTGTGGTATAGTACGACAAAGATTGTGCTATAGTGCGACAAAGTTTGTGGTATAGTACTACAAAGATTTGTTATAGTATGACAAAGTTTGTGGTATAGTACGATAAAGATTGTGGTATAGCACGACAAAGTTTGTGGTATAGTACGGCAAAGATTGTGGTATAGTCCGACAAAGTTTGTGGTATAGTACGGCAAAGATTGTGTTATGGTACGACAACGTTTGTGGTATAGTACAACAAAGTTTGTGGTATAGTACGACAAAGATTGTGGTTTAGGGCTGATTACGCAAGTATGATCATTTGTTTGCAGAATGCAGCTGTCTTCCACTGGTTTCTTATTTAAAAAGCACAAGCGCAAGGGCATAAACTGTGTGTGACAGGTGAATGGCACCTGAATCTCAGTCATTCGTCACCTTGTGATCGTTACCTGCCTCATCAACCCATATCTTCCCTGGTTTGGCGACCACACAGCCGATTTTAGTGAAGATATAAGACTGATCAGGGCTAATCTAGATGCTATCCATGAGCTTGTTCTCAGGTTTGCAGGTGCTATTTACCCATTTAGAGGAATCACGAAGGATCCTTCCTTTGCAGAGCCTATTTCTTCAGGAAGTGGTTTGAAGATCTTGCCCCCACTCTCTGTGATATCACTTAGCTTGATGGGCATCATTCTGTAGAAAACGCGCACAGTCTTTCCTGTGGCGTTCGCTGCATGTTGAGTGCCAGGGGGATCCAAAGCCACAGCTGCACGTCTTGCTATTATTGTCCAACCAATGAGAGAGACAGAGAGAGGGGAGGGAGCAAGGGAGAGGGTTCCCCCTGGGTTCTGAAAAATATTCTTCACTTTCTCCCTCGAGAAACAAAGTAAAAAAAAATTCTTCACTTTATCATAGGCGTCATTTATTATTAGTCACTCATGGACTTTATAAAACTTTGAAAAGCCTTCAAAGCGAACAAAGTGCATGCAGCATGAACAAGGTCAAACCTCAAACATTTGCATTATCACAGGTCTCTCCGTTATAATACTTTGAATTGTATATATCGAGGGCTGACTGCAATAAACAGTTATGT
Source organism: Gymnothorax javanicus (assembly GCA_029692085.1). Lineage (NCBI taxonomy): Eukaryota > Metazoa > Chordata > Actinopteri > Anguilliformes > Muraenidae > Gymnothorax > Gymnothorax javanicus. Next base: position 112,415,021 of record CM056194.1, on the reverse strand, counting down.
CCAATATATAACATCTGGACATAACTGTTTATTGCAGTCAGCCCTCAATATAATATTGAGTCCATTCAAGTTCAACTTCTAATAATGGGGACCCTGTGGACCATAAAAGCTAATTTAAAACCTCTTGAGCATTTAGCATGGAATTTATTCAATAGACTGGCAATAGAAATCCCTGTAAACCTTAAATTTCTTTATTTTGTTCCTTAACATTTTTATAAATGAAGCCATTTTGGCATCCCAAAATTAAAAAGGGACACACCCTTTAAGGGCAATAGAGAGGCCTGACAAAAATGCTAAATTGGACTTGGGGTGAGCTCAAAATTTTGTGCTGTCAGATTCAGAATTAGTGGAATTGTCAAATGTTCATTTAAAATGTTTAACTTAAAAGATTTCCATTAACTGATTCCAAATTGAACTTTAGGTGAGCTGAATGTTTTGTGCACAATTTATTGGAATCCTTAATGTAAATCAAATGTTTAGGGTTTCAAATGTTAAACATCTCAGAGAATCACTAATTCTGATGCCAGCAACAAAGAAGTCTCAGTACTGGCACCCTCATCCACTTCTCTCAAGGGAGTGCTTTCTGGTTACTGTACTGTCCGAAACCACCATGTGATGCTAAGCTGGTGAACCCAAAGCCCCCCAGCGGTAGCAAGCGCCACAGGATTTACATAATTCAGTCAAACACTAACATATAATAGGCAAAACATCAATATTGTCATTCAGTATCCTTTAGAGACATCCATTTTTGATAACCAAGTCGCTGTTCCTGTCAAAAAATCAGATTATACGCCATTATAGAGACATTTCAAGAGTGGTGTTCATTCACTAATATTTGGCTAAAACATGTTATGGTAAATGGTCAAGGATCATAATAATCCACGAGACAAGGTTTTGAAAAAACTTTTAGCAACTGGGCTTCAAGAAAAACCGTTCGGATTTTTTTTTTTTTTTTTTTCTTGGCTGTTCATTTATTATTTTCCCAAGGCACCTGGCGAACACAAGCTAAATTGCACCTAAGATTACACATTTACTTTCAGCGCTGTATAAATCCACTATACCACAACCTGCAGCTTAATTTACACTTTCACACTAGAAAGGTCGTTAGATGTGACTGAAGATTTTCGTGAAGAACCATGGCTTACTCGCCGCGCTTACCTGATTCCCACAGGAGCAAAAAAAAAAAAAAAAATCGCAGCTGCCTTCAGCCCAGGACCGAGTTTGAGAACTGTTGAGTTAGGCTACAGCAAACTACCTTGGTGGCCAACCATCGCACTGGCCTGAACATATTTTAAACAGCTATGTGTTCACAGACAAGCAACCCAGCCGTGTAGGAACGTTTTGGTGTCAATACGAAATTTGGATCATTATTGATGATTAATCAGATATTGTATAGCACTGTCTTGAGCCTTTAAAGCTAACTTGGAAGTACCATGTTTTGCATAACGTTAGCTCAGAAATCGCCAGTCTTACTGCGGTAGAAAACATGGCAACAAATGACACGGTTGTACGCATCAAGCGATTGTTAAGTCAAAGACAAATCAAACTAATATATGCCGTGTAAAGATGCGCTCATATCAATCACGTTTACGTAACTAGGGACTCATATGGAAATTTACACACCTTTTTTCCTAGTTCATTGTGAGGGGATGGTTGTGCTTCAGCTTCCACCGTTTTACTGGTAAAACAAAAATCCGCGTATATTCACTCCCTCACATGACTAACTGCCTCATAACATCATTCGGCTTTTCAACTCCACGGAGACCTGTCAGCCAATAAGACAGCATTTGGATGTATTTTCCTGTAAAACCCCTCTCTGATCGGTCTTTCTTGGCTCTGTTCATTGAAGATAAAACAATACGAAAGTGCTGTCCTGTTTTACGGACATTCAGTAACGTAGTGAACTGCCCGAAGTGAATAAATATTCCGGACGGCTCGATTGTTTATTTTTCATAACATTCAGAGCGGAGGACAGATAAAAAAATTAAGATCAGTAGCCTTCCAGGAGGCGGCGGGCGGAATGAAAAAAAAAAAAAATTTTTTAATTCCATTTTTGGGATTTTTCTGAGCGGCGGGCCCGTCGGCATGCAAAAAATAAAATTTTATTTTTCTCTGTTTCGGGCAATTTCCACGGCGGCGGGCCCGAAGACCAAGGAATAAAAAAAGTCTGGCCTTAGAAATCGTCATCATCATTTTTTTCTCGCCAAAGTGACGAGGGGGCGTCTTTTAGCTTCGTCACTATCACTTCAGTTTTCGTCAGTGATGAGAGTGACGAGCGGTAGCGGGAGGCCTGAAGGGAGAGTGTTGAGTATTGGCAAAGTCATGTTTCAGTTACAGACAGTAATACTGTAAAAGAAGGGAAATATCGTCTACGGCCACTAAGTGGCAACATAGGAAATGCAGTCGACCAAACTGAGTGAACTGACTCAGATGTATATACATGGTGCGCATGTGCAAATAAAAATGGAACAGTGCTCTCTGAAAATGGTGGACGTACACGCATTTTTATTTCTCCCCGATTGTATAGTATATCGCGAATGCAAACCACTTTGGTGCACCTCCACGAAGACTGCTGTGTAAGATGTCGCACTCAACAGGTTATGGGCCCAGTCAAGGTGGCCAGAGGTGGTTACGGTTGTTAATCGATGGTGAAGAGAAAAACTATGAGTTGTGGGAGACGAGATTTTTGGCGCACATGGAGCTGCGTGGGCTCTGTGGAACTATGCTAAACGAGCCAAGTGAGGAAGCACGAGGAGGGGATGCAGCCAAAAATGCTGAGGCATATGCGGAATTAGTGCAGTGTCTTGATGATAAGAGTTTATCCCTGGTGATGCGGGACACAAACCGGAATGGAAGAAAAACGCTGGCGATTTTACGTGGGCACTACGCTGGTAAGGACAAACCCCGAGTTGTAAGTCTGTACTGTGAACTTTCTTACCTACGCAAGGCTAGCAACGAGACTGTTACTGAATATATTATTCGCGCGGAGAGAATTTTCACATCTTTGAGAAATGCGGCAGAAAATATTAGTGACGGGTTGCAGATCGCTATGGTAGTAAAAGGGTTACCAGATTCTTACAAGCCGTTTGTCGTGCATATCACCCAGACGGATGACGCGCTAACTTTCAGTGACTTTAAAACGAAACTGAGAAGTTACGAAAGCACGGAGAAGCACGGGCCGGGTGACTTGAATGCAGATGAGGACAATGTGATGAAGACCAGCGGGTCGACAGCACGGGGCCGCGGTAGAGAGAAGAAAAATCGCCTAGCCGAGGTCGAGTGCTTCACGTGCCACAAGAAGGGGCATTTAGCAAGGACGTGCCCTAACGACATCCAAGCGCGGCGCGAGGAGCGGAAGATAGACACGCCATTTCGCGGGAGAGGGCGCTGGCGAGGCTGCGGGGACCGGGTAAAGATCGCTGATGAAGATGGAGACGCCGGAGATGACCGGGATGACAGCGGTGCAGCAGGTGCATCATTCTTTTTTAAGATAAGTGACTGTCATATTATGCGTGGTAGCAAGAAGGGACTTATGGTTGACTGCGGTGCCATGGCGCACATAATTAATGACATTGCTAAGTTTAAAACTGTAGACAAGAACTTTAAACCCGAGAACCACGTAATTGAACTGGCGGATGGAACGAAAGCAACCGGGATGGCAAAGATGAGGGGTGAAGCCGAAGTCTGTTTGCTCAACAGAGAGGGACAGCCTGTTAAAATGAGACTCAAACAGGCACTTTACATCCCATCTTTCCCACAGAACATTTTTTCAGTGAAGGCAGCGACAGCCAATGGGGCTGAGATCCGTTTCAAGGACGGTGATAACTGGCTGATTCACAAGGACGGTACCAGGTTCAAAATTGATGTGTACTGTAGGCTGTATTACTTAAGCACTATAGACACTGAAAAATGTAATGCATGCACTGTAAATACTGATGAGTTTAATGGTTGCTACGATATCCAGACTTGGCATAGAATACTTGGTCATTGCAATTTTGATGATGTGTCAAAATTAGAAAAAGTGGTTGAAGGGATGAAAATTAAGGGAAAACAGGACAAATCAAACTATGACTGTGAAATATGTACGCAGGGCAAATTTTTCCAGAGCATAAACAGGCAGGCAGATGCTAAGGCTAAAGCAGTACTGGAGCTTGTACACACAGACCTGTGCGGTCCAATAGAACCGGCAGATAAAGACGGATACAGATATGCAATAGCATTTACTGATGACCATAGTGGAATGATATTTCCCTATTTCATCAAAGCAAAAAATGATACTGTCAAGGCTACTGAGAAATGCATAGCAGACATCGCACCTTATGGTAAAATAAAGTGCATAAGGTCTGATAACGGAACTGAATTCACAGGGCAGGAGCTCCAATCATTACTTAGGAGGAATGGGATAAGGCACGAAACCAGTGCACCCTACTCACCTCACCAGAACGAACAGCAGAAAGAGGTTGGAGAACCTTGTTTGAAATTTCCAGATGTATGCTTTTGGAGAGTAACCTCCCAAAGAAGCTGTGGACGTACGCTGTACAGACAGCAGCGCAGATACGTAACAGGTGCTACAGTAAGCGTCTAGAGCAGACACCTTACTATGTTTTCACAGGGAAAACACCAAACTTGTCCAACATGAGAATATTTGGCTCTGTATGCTACGCGTACAAGCTAGACAAAAAGAAGTTGGATCCCAGATGTGAAAAGGGCATTTTCATAGGATATGATAAATACAGTCCAGCGTACCATGTCTTTTATCCTGAGACTTCAAAAGTTCAAAAACATAGGCTGGTAAAATTTGTCACCAAGTCTAGCGCAGAAAGCCAGACTCAGACAGACACTGGCGTGTATGATGACAGCGATGGGGAAAATATGCCCACAAGGGCAAAAATAACCGATCAGAGCCAGGAAAATGTGAGTACACAACCTCGCAGTGAGGCAAAAGTTGAGGTCAGTGAGAGAAAAACAGAAAGTACTCAAATTCAGGGAGATTGTACAGGGAGCTATCCCACCAGACACAAGAAGCCTCCTGAATATTTAAAAGAATATCAATGTAAGGCTGATTCTAATGATGATGAATGTGTAGATTATTTCTACAGAGTTGCCTATCATGTTCCCAAAACATACACAGAGGCCATGGAGTCTAAAAATTCATCCAGGTGGGCAAATGCAATGAGAGAGGAAATGCAGTCTCTTACAGAGAATGATACACTCATACTGACCACACTGCCAGGGGATAAACAAGCAGTGGGGGGTCGTTGGGTGTATACAGTGAAGGAAGGTCCAGACGGATCTGAGACTTACAAAGCCTGTTACGTTGCGAAAGGGTATAGTCAGGTAGAAGGAATTGACTATAAAGAAACGTTTTCACCAACAGCTAATATGACTTCCGTCCATGCACTGATGCAAGTGGCTGTGCAGGAGGAACTCATACTACATCAAATGGATATGAAAACCGCCTACCTCCATGCACCTATGGACTGTGAGGTATATCTGGAACAGCCTGAAGGTTTTGTGATTAATTCAAAAATGGGTGAACACTTAGTGTGCAAAGTAAACAAATCACTGTATGGACTAAAGCAGTCAGGGCGTAACTAGAATAAGTTACTGCATGATCACCCGAAAGAAAATGGCTTTGTACAAAATGATGCTGATCATTGTGTGTACAGCAGACAATCTGACTACGGGAAAGTAATTCTGTTCATTTGGGTTGACGACCTGATTATTGCAGCCAATAACCAAAGCTCACTTTGTAGTGTAAAACAAATGTTGCAAAGGAAGTTTAAAATGAAAGATTTAGGAGAACTAAAACACTTTTTGGGCATTAATTTTACCCAGAACGAAGGAGAGGTCAAAATGAGCCAAAAGCGACACATTGCAAAAGTGTTGGAAAAGTTTGGCATGTCAGAATGCAAGCCTAGGTCAACTCCATGTGAGCAAAAGCAATGTTTCGACAATGAAGGTGAAGTTGTTAATGCAGCAACATACCGTGAAATGGTGGGCAGTCTGACATACATCATGACATGTACCAGACCTGATCTAAGTTGGACTGTTAGTACACTGTCCCAACACTTAGCAGACCCAAAGCAGCAGCACTGGACTGCAGCAAAACATGTGCTGAGGTACTTAAAAGGTACTGTTGACCAGGAGATGCATTTCAAGAAAAGTGAAAAACTAAAACTGGAAGCATTCAGCGATTCAGATTGGGCAGCTCATAAAAATGATAGGAAAAGCACAACTGGATATTGTTTCAGTTTAACTAAAAATGGTCCAGTTATATCATGGAAGAGCAGGAAGCAGCCAACAGTGGCGCTATCAACCTGTGAAGCAGAATACATGGCACTAGGGGCTACTACTCAGGAGAGCATGTACCTTGTACAGCTATTAAAAGGGTTGGATAGCGTTAACCAGCATGTACCAGTAAAAATACACGAGGATAACCAAGGAGCAATAGCTCTATCCAAAAATCCGGTGTGCAGACAGAGGAGCAAACATGTGGATATTAAATACCACTTTGTGCGATCAGCACAGGCCGAGGGCAAAGTGTGCATAGAATATTGCCCTACTTCCGACATGATTGCAGATGTTCTGACCAAACCACTAACTAAGGCCAAATTGGTAAAATTCAAGGGTTACTTGTTTGGAGAGTAATGCGTCTTAATGAATTTGACCGAACTAAAGATGGAGCAATGTAAATATACTTGTTGTTAGTTTAATATCGAGCAATGTAAGATATGTTTTTTGTTGCTTGTTAAATTGTTGCTTGAGTTTTGTAACAACTGAAAGCTATCAACATGTCTTTGAGTGGGGGTGTTGAGTATTGGCAAAGTCATGTTTCAGTTACAGACAGTAATAATGTAAAAGAAAGGAAATATCGTCTACGGCCACTAGTTGGCAGCATAGGAAATGCAGTCGACCAAACTGAGTGAACTGACTCAGATGTATATACATGGTGCGCATGTGCAAATAAAAATGGAACAGTGCTCTCTGAAAATGGTGGACGTACACGCATTTTTATTTCTCCCCGATTGTATAGTATATCGCGAATGCAAACCACTTTGGTGCACCTCCACGAAGACTGCTGTGCAAGATGTCGCACTCAACAGAGAGTATGAGAGAGAGAGGGAGGGGGGGGAGAGAGAGAGATTACACTTTTGCAACAAGTATTTTGGCTGGTGTCATGCCAATAAAACATTTGAATGGAACTGAGCTGATAAAGTGAGAGAGAGAAGGAGGACATGCTTGAAAAAAGAACTGCAGTAAAATCCACAAGTATAAATAAAGATATACACTGTATAAAATATATACTATGCAAAGAAGTATAAAACTGAAAACTGATCAAGTATTTTTTGAATATAAAAATATAAATACATATGAAATTCAATGTAAGGCACTTTCTATTCTAGTATCAAACAAGAAAAGGACAAGATAGAGAAAAAAGGCAATAATTTTTATGACTTACCACATCGAAGGAACGTGTTGTTGTCGCCTTGAACTGAAAAAATATATGCAGATAAATATCAAATCACAAATAAAGTATAAAAGCAAAAAATATGTATTTTGGCATATATATATATATATATATACATATAAATATGTATATTTATTAAATTTTCAAATCTGAATATACTTAGAAGGAAAGCAAAATTCACGAGAAAAGTCAGAAAGAGTGAAAATTCAGATACAAGGCTATAGTTTCTGACAGCAGCAACCATTGATGACTGAGCTTCCACCCCCCATTCTTCTAAAAAACAAGAGAGAGAGGGAGAGAGAGAAGGAGGTATAGAAAGAGAGTATAAGATCTGAACAAACATTCATTCAAATTAAAATTCTCCTATATCAACAACAGTTTGTAACAACTACGAATGCAGATTCCAAAACAAACAAAAAAAACCCAATAAAAGCAATTAAATTAAAGCAACACATCTGCAAAGGTGATATCAAAATCCTTTAAATATGAAAGTATGGCTTGATAATCCCAAACACTCTAAAATGCATTCAAATCCTTTATTTTGACATTTTTAGACAGAGAGAGAGAGAGAGAGAGAGAGAGAGAATTGTAAAGGTAACCAATATGGTTCTAATATGAAGTCATTCAAATGCTGCAACTTTACAAGCTGCCATTTTATGAACTAAGCAGACTGTATAATATTGCTCCTCATAAGTAGGGGAAACTGGGGCAAAATGGGGTACATAAGAAAGATCTTTCCCCACATCCGTATCATTCATTCAAGGTACTCAAACTTGTATAAACATTAAATGTTTGCCCATAAAGAACAATATGACAAAGCGAGAAATGCATAAATTTCAAGCTCAGGTTTTTATTCAGGATTGAAAAAAATGGCTCGCAACCCCATTTTACCCCATGCAAGGGGCAAAACAGGGTGGCTCCTGGGGCAAATTGGGGAACCAGCAAACTATTGTGGCAAGTCCAAAAAATGATCACAAAACAACGTCTAATTCCATTTTCAGTCTTCACACAGTTCACACATGAATACTGGGTTTCTGTTGCTTTCATACAGTCCAGCACATGAGTAGTGCGCCCATCTGCTGCATTTGCTGCAGGCAACCCAACTTTCATGACTGACCGAATAAAAATCTTCACAATAGAGACATTCAGTATCCTTCTGTGCATCTGAACTTTTCCTTACTTTCTCTTTTTTGCAACCTTTTACTTTTGGAGCACTTTTCTTTCATTTCCAGCAGTTCCTTTTTGTAAGGTGAACATGTGAGTACAGCTGTTTTCCCTCTCTGTCTTGACACCCGTTTGACACAAAAGTATCTGTGAAATTACAAAATAATACACTTGGAGCATCACGGGGCAGTACCCCATTAAGCCCCACAACACCTACCCCATTTTACCCCAAATCTCACACAGTACACAATACAGTCCCTTAAGAAAAGCAAGGCGAACTTAGGTCAAGATCAACAAGGCGTTCCCGTAGCCTGTAGCATACTATTCCAACAGAACCTCACCTTTATATCAGTGTCTATTCTACAAAAAAAACTGTCCCACAAAAAATACAAGTGAAAAATAGTGTGAAAATGGACATATTTTGATATTTACCTCTCCCAGGCGAGTTCAACAGTCAACATGTGCACTGGGAAGAAATGCAGTGCTCTCATCAAGTGATCTCACAAAGCTAATGAAGGCTGAGGTCACTCGAATACTTTAAAGAAGGCATTCTGACAAAACCCATTTTGCCCCGATACCCCATTTTTCCCCAGGTTACCCTAAATAACTCATCTAAATCAAACAAGGATATCGCCCTTCACACTGCAATGCTTAGATGGTTTGTGTAGAGGCTGCAGTGTAAGACTGGCTGCTCTACACTGGGACAGAACAGTCATCTCACCTGCTCAGATAGGTGGTTAGGTGTGGTCACAGGAAGTGGTCTCAGGCAGGAGGCAGGAGTAGGGCTGGAGATTGAAGGTGCTCAGAAGTTCCTTCTCTCTGGACTCCTGGACTTATATACACCTCGGAGGGTGCAGCCCCCAAACCACGGATCTCTGCGTGCAACACCCAGTTTATCAACTTCCATGGACGTGGTTACGCATCTCTGCATGCTACAACCAGTTTATCAACTTCCATGGAAGTGGTTTGTGTGATCTTGTTATCACATGGAGGGTAAGACACGAAAGGTCATTGCTAAAGACAGTGGCAGCCTTAAGCATCTGGGGCCCCATTTTAAAAGCAAATGTGGGGCCCTATAAAACATAAGAGCTTCATCATTTTGGTGGATGAAAGCTCCTACCTTAGCCTGTCCAGTGAAATTTCAACTTTTCTGGCTGAAACTTGATGTTTATTTGCGACGATTTATTAAAATATTGGCAATAAAATATATGCATTTGTAAATGTGATATATTACTCAAAAACTGAAATGTGCAACTCACCCCAACAAGCTAGCTGCATTGCAAACTGCGGACATCTTCGTGTACTTTATGCGTCACTGAATTAGAAATTAAAAAAAAAAAAAAAAAAGTTGCCGCCTAAAATGCCCTAGGTTTAAATACAAACGGATAATGATATGGCAAAATTTGGATCTAATTCAAAATTTGAAATCCCATCAATATAATTTAATGTCGCTTGAGTGGACTAAGTTTGTGGACTAGGTTTAGAAGCTCTTGATGACTCGTATTGCCAGACCTTAATTTAAATTTGCATAGCTATAAACATTGTCAACTCTAGGTGACGCAGTATCCAGTGGTGGCTCCTGAGCTGGCAACAGGGAAAGCTCAAACAATCCCTTAAAATTAATTATTGGTCATGATCTGTTTTAAATCATTAATTTATATGACCATTAGGCCAACAGAAACTTCAAAAACTCTCTACATTATCAGGTGAGGCCAGTTTTTATGAATAACGCATACCTGTCAACTCTCACGCATTCGGTGTGAGTTTAAGTGGCATATTTACATACCTATGCTGTAGTCAGCAATTATTCAATCAATGCATATGTAAGAGATTCTCGCACGGAATTCAGGTCCTTGTGCATGGAGTGGTTGGAAGCAATGGAATTCAATAAAGACGTTTCTAGTGATCTTTTTTCACTCAAACCATCATGAAACATTGCTTCCAACCCCTGAGTAAAGAAAAGCGTGAGATGTCCGGAGTTGTAATCGGTATGCGTTATAAATGAAAACTGGTCACATCTGATAATGTTGAGAGTTTTCGGAGTTTCTGTAATGGTAGTTTAAATGAATTATTGCAAACAGGTCATGACCAATCATTAATTTAAAGGGATTATTTGAGCTTCCCCTATTGCCAGTTCACGAGCCACCACTGGCAGTATCCTTCTGCTTTGTAAGAGAATGAGGCTGCCTTTGCCATGATGTTTATAAAACTATCAACACGTTTTCAGCATGTTCACCGTATTAGTGTTTTTGTAGAGCTCCGATGCTATGTGAATTAAGGAGCATGTTTTTTCGCTCAAAGTACATTTAGCTGACGTTATATTAATATGCAGCACAATGTGTAACGTTGATATGTGCTGATAACAGATACGCAAATTATCGTCACAATTTACTGATCAGAAACTATTTCGACTGGGCCGGTTCCGGAGGCTACCGGACCGTGACCTGACCTGAGTCCAGAAATTTCCATCACATTCACGTTAAAATTGCTAGATAATGCTTCAAAATGTATACATCAAAGCTCACCGTTATACAAAATATTAAATACCCCCGGAATGCAGCAAGCAAATAACTTTTTTTGTTCACATGCTAACTGATAAGTCTGAGGCGCTATGGCAACATTGGCTAAGGTGACGACTGCATTTCTGAAATTCCCAGAGTATCAGCAACCATAGCTCTTTTGCTACCATCATTTGAAGACGATGAATAATTACTACGCTTCTTAGCCAGCTCGGTGTCCATGCAACTAATACAACCCCAATTCCAAAAAAGTTGGGACAAAGTGTAAATTGTGAATAAAATCAAAACGCAATGACTTTCAAATCACACCAGCCAGTATTTTATTCACAAGAGAACAGAGATAACATCGCAAATGTTGAAACTGAAAAATTTTACAATTTTATCCACAAAATGAGCTCATTTCAAATTTGATGGCTGCTACAAGTCTCAAAAAAGTTGGGACAGGGGCCTGTTTATCATGGTGTAGCATCCCCTCTTCTTTTTAAACACAGAGTGGAGACATAATGTAACAATGCATAATGTGACAAAAAATGTAAAAAAACTCATAATGTAATAACTGGTCAATAATGTAACAAAAATGCTGAGCGCATAACATAACTTTTTGCGCATAGTATAATAACTTACTACATTTTGCGTCTGCTATTACATTATGAAGCAAGCAAAATATTTTTCTCCTGAAAGTGTAATAACTTTATTCCATTATAGAGTGAGTGAATAATTTATGGATTAACATGGTAATTGCTTCTCCTAATATTGTGAAATATATTATTGTGACGTAGCGTTCAGGAACCACACGCAAGAGATGGAAATCCAAAAAACGTATGCCTTTAATGAGGTCCGAGTCAAAGCCAAAAAACACAAGAATTGCCAAGCCACAATACGAAATCCAAAAACAGTGTCGACTAGACAGGCAGGGGTCAGAACCAGGAAGACAGATGAGCAAAGGTACATAAACGGTAGGCAAAAAGTTGTAGTCGATGAACAAAGCCAAGGGTCACACACAGGGCATCCAAACACAGAAATCATGGTCATACAAAAATGGGTCAAAATCCAAAAAGACAAAACAATACAAGAAGGGCAATGGCAAGAATCGTAGTCAGACAAACCAGTAGAAGAAAAACAATACTCAATGGCACACACGGCACTCTGCACAAAGAGATATTGATCAACGTTCTGACAAAGTCCAAACTGCAGTGAGGACTCTTAAATAGACAGGAGGGAAGTCACATGCTACGCAGGGAACAGGTGAGCTGGCTCAGACTAATTACAACGGGAGAATCACATGAGGGAAACCCTAACCCTAAATTGGCGAAAGCCAAGACACGGACGGGAATCACACAGACAGCCTATGACTTTTAAACAGCTCCGGTCAAGGAGTTCTAAGTGCACAGATAATGAGTGCAGGAAAGTAATTAAGCACGTGCGAGAGATCTCGCAGAAACGCAGGGGGAGACAGGTACAGCTGAGCAAGAGGCGGAGACTAGAACAGGGCGATTGCTGAGAGGGAATTAGTATTAATTAGTAGCGGTGCAATTTTACAGATTTAACTAGAGTGCTCGTTAGTAAGTTAGTAACACATATACATGGATTAGTTGTGTTAGTAGACTATGATACAAAACTACAAATGTTAGTTTTGTTAGTAATCAGAACAGTAAGGCGAAGGAAGTAAACGAGAATCGAAGGAATATATTAAACACCAGAAATCATTTAAATCACCCGAAACGTGAGCACACAGACCGGGAAGACGGACTGAACTAACTAGATCACAAGACAGGGGAGACAAGTGCAATGGAGCTGGAGAATGGACTGAACTAAAAACCTGAGAATACAATAACCAAAAAGAATAAATAAAAGACAAAATCATTAACACAGATCCTGAACATAAACATGAACATAAACATGACAAAAAACCATAACCATGACAATTATATGACTTTAAATGTATGCTAGATGTTGACTAACCTATTATGACCCTGCATCCCTTGTATTTCTTGTATTTTATTATTACAATTTCTGCTGCGAGGTTGAAAACACTGTTTAGCTTTAATAAATCCACTTTGGGAGCTATTGTTATTGCGCCCTTCTCTCCTCAGTATTGTTTATTGGTCAGGCACCTGTTTTACTTGCTTTGATGCGCTTGCATGCATTTCTCCATTGCATTGTTGTAACACATACCTCAGTTAATAACTAAAATATTGTGACATGGAGGCTACTTTATGTAATATACCTTATCTATTTTACGTACAATTTTATTTTATATACTTCATGTGCTTTCTGAGCTAACATTACAGTGTTGTAGTTATTGTTTTTGACCACTAGGTGGCTCTTACTCAGACTGTTTCATACTCGATCTGGATGGTCGAGTCATGACGCCCTCATGTTTGGCTCATGGCCCTGGTATTGTCTCCCTATCACTGTTACCCATTGCCCTTCCTCCCTACCCCATCTGTCTAAACATGCTGAATGAGATTAATGCAACCACGAAATATAGTACAATCTAGGGATGGGGAGATTAACCAATGTGCATTGATACACTGACACGTGCATGCAAGATGCAAGTGCATCGGTAGAACAGCTGCGAAAGATTGCAGTTTTTGCAACAAAAAAAAAAGCAAGATGCATGGGTTATTAAAAGCTTGCATCAGTAAAATTTGATATTTTGATCACTGAGTGGTTTCTGCACTTATTTGTATATGTAACTGACCAAATGAGATTTTTATTTTTTTGACATTTTTACTCCGACTGAATAGGATCTATGTTACTTTTACGTGCGCAGATGTATACTATTTTACATGCGCCTGGGGCATATTGATGGACGTGAAAAAACAAACATGGCGGAGACGAGAACATAAACTCACCTGTCGACTATCAATCCAAAGTTTGGCGATTCAATTGATTTTACAAAAAAAAGGAGAACTCGGCAAGTCCGATGCATTTTGCAAAATGTGCTGTGCTGCTGTACATTACCCCGCGTGCACCTCATTAGTCACCTGGAGCGACGGCACAGTGTGATGGTGCAGTCAGATGCAGTGACTACATCCAAGAACGGTGAGTGACTTATTGAAAGCGGTTTTTTTTTGTGAGATGTCTTGATTTTATTTGATTAATAAGTAATTAAACACATTGAATCGTACAGTGCATTGTGATTGAGTTGTGAATCATATCGTATCAGTCGATGTAAGTATGTATGTACACTGAACAAAAATATAAACGTCTGTAATGTGGAAAAAAAAGCCACTAGATGGCAGTATTGACATTTTTTTTGTTAAGGCCAGTCTAGAGCTAGGTTTGGGGCATGTCCTGGGCATGCCTCAGAGGGGGCTGGAAAAGAGTATATAAGGAGAAAAATCGAGAGAGTGTAGTAGTAGGAGAAATTGCAAGGAGAAATTGTGGAAGGATACATTTGACCAGACCTGTCACTCTTTTAAAGACCTGTGAAGCTTTTTGTGGATTTTTGCCTGTGTTGGAGCATTTTCCTGTCCCAGGACATCGCAACATAGCAGCCCATCTCAATTACCAAGGGACTGTAACTATCTTTTTTTTTTTTCAATCTTGGTCAGTAGGGTAGAGTGTAGATTAGTTCTAAGTGTTTGTTTAATTAAATCTGTTGAAGTTTAAGAATTTTGTCTGTCATCCCTTGCTGTCCGTGACGCCATAACAAATTGGGGGCTCGGGTCCGGGGTAGACCATTGTGCGAGTCATTTATTGAAAATCTAAAATTTCAAATTGTGAAATTGTTTTTTGAATTTTCCTAGATATATATTGGCAGATCAACAGCAATGGATGATTTCTTGGCATCACCAACCGTAGAGGTTTTGAAGTCTTTTAAAAAGACAGAACTGCTAGAAATATGCAGACAGTTAGAGCTGACAGATGTAAAACCAGCCATGCGAAAAGCAAGACTGGCTAGAGAGATTGTTGAATATTACATTGATGAAAATGTGTTTGCACCAGGAGATCTGGAACAGTTTCCAGTGGAAAATCCAAATGTAGAAATGGAACTTAAATTAAAAATGCTAGAGATAGAAAGGGAGGAAAAAGAAAAACAAAGGCAGTTTGAGTTAGAAAAATTAGCAAGAGAAGAAAAAAGAGAGAGAAAGAGGAAAGAGCAGAAAGAGAGAGACAGAGACAGAGAGATTTCAATTTAGAAAAATTAGATAGAGAAGAAAGGCTCCAAATGGAGCTACTAAAAATCAAAATGCAAGATGAAAACAAATTTCGGGCTAGCCAGGAGGTAAAGCTGGTGCCTCCATTCTCAGAGAAGGAGGTTGATAAGTATTTACAGTGCTTCGAGAAGGTAGCTAAGAGTTGTCAGTGGCCAAAGGAACACTGGCCTCTGATGTTGCAAACTGTCCTCAAGGGTAAAGCTCAACAAGCCTATTCGGCTTTGTCTGCAGATGATTCCTCTGATTATGAGGTTGTCAAAAAGGCTATTTTGACAGCTTATGAGTTGGTTCCAGAGGCTTACCAACAGAAATTCAGAGGTCTGAAGATATCTGACAATCAGACTTATGTGGAATTTGCTAATGAGAAGAAGGTTTGCTTTGAGTGCTGGTGTACTTCTATGGAGGTCAGGGATGATTTCAACTCACTAAAAGAGATGGTGTTAGTTGAAGAATTCAAGAACTGTGTCAAGGATGATATTAACACCTACCTTAAAGGGGACCTATTATGCTGATCCTTCTTTGAATACATATTAGTAATGTTATAATGTTGGTTGTCCATGCTCAACCTCTGAAAAGTTTCTAAACATAAGATAGAGGGGTTTTGCCGTAATCCAACAACGTGATTTCGTGAGCGTGATTTCCTCTCTGAACAGCTCCTCCCGAGATCTTCGCGAGATCTGGGCAAAACCTGACGTCAGGTTGTGCCATCCAATTAGTACAGACCTAGCCAGAGCCAACCACTGCGCTGGACCTGCCCACCCCGGAAACTATTCTAGCAGGCACTAACAACGACAGATCATACTATGCCTTAGTAGCGTCTATACTTTTGGAAATACAAAAGAAGAACCGCAGATAATTTGAGGTGCAATTTTGTCAATATCTCTCCCAAAGCTGCTTGTCCGTTTACTTTTGGACGCAGATTTTTCTTCCAAAAGACAATGCCACCAGAAATCAGTGGGTAGCTTTTTTTGTTTGCTGGCAGCAAACAGCCACGGCCAAAGGGAACGTTAGCAGTTTGTGTTCAGCATTTCACCAAAGACAGCTTTGTCAATAAAGGATAATTCAACACAGGATAAGCCTTTCAGCTGTTTCTCAAACCTGAAGCAGTTGCATCGATCAAGCGCTCGGTGCCACAAGCTGTAAGTAACGATATAACAGCAAATAATGCTAGTGAAGATAATGTGTTACGGGTGGCTAGCAGGACCGCTAGCGATAGTTAGCACTAAAAACTGGCCTCAAACGCAGGTTTTGTAATATATCTGAAGATAAAGCCTGTATCGGTCGCGACTGTCCGTGACTCACAGACCCAGAAGCTGTAAGTTGCTTTTACTGCATAAGCCAACCTGACGTGATAGCCAGTTGATTGTGGCTGTAGCACAGTGGCTAATGTAGCCAAGTTACTGTTGCTAATGTTTGTGTCCTGAATATGTAAGAGTGATATCAGGGGAAATTCTACAGACGGTGTGTGAACATAAACCTCATTTGAAGCCAACTTTTTATACTTGTTTGTAATTTGGATGCTTGGTACAACTGTCCACGGTAACGGAACTTGCTGTCTGTAAAACCTGTATTGCAAGGGTTTGTCTCTGCGGTTATGACCGCTCGGTTACCAGCTACTGCATGTTAGTTTGTGTGCCGTGCTAATTAAAAATGCTCCTGGTTAAGTTATATGCAGTAATTCTGATCGGTATGCTTGTGTTACTTCGGTAAGCATCAATGTGGCAGTTTCATCATAACGTTGCCCGATTGTAGCCACTACAGTTAGTGATCGCTTCACTTATCCATGACCGGGATCGGCCGGATACTCCACAAATGTCCGAGCAAGCTCTCTGGTGCTACCGTCAAAGCAATGCGAAACGCAGAAGCTCTACCGCTTTACAAATGATTTCTCTGCACTACCTTGACATAATTTCATCCCAATTTAGAAATTGTTGTGGCTAATAAAAAGCCGAAAAAGGCGGAGATTAAATAGGTAATTCTATCCTGTGAAAGTGATCGATTCGTTAGCTCCACATAAGCAACGGTTCACACAGACGGAACTTAAGGTCTGTAAAACCAGTATTATGTTCATGACATAACCGGAGCTCTAGCTAGCTCTCGGACACTACCATATTGCGCCCATTTTCCGCAAGGAAAAGCTGGTCATTCCGAAACAATAAATAAACCATTACCACGGGCAATTTCCGAAAAGGCCGTTTAGCCTGGAGCTTTCGCCCCTCCGTCATATACCAGCGCGAAAGCTGTTTGTTTCTCCACGCTAACAACACACCACAGCTATGCACACGAACCAGCAGGTCCTAATACACACCGAAGCAGTCCATAAGCCTGTAGGTCCACTTTTAGCTGCTCCTCACTGTCCATGTTTCCCTCTAAACTCAGACCCACCGAATTTCTACGGTCTCCGGTCTACACTTGAGCATGTTGACCCGTTCTACAAATGTGTCTAGATGCGGTGGATTCTAGCTTTCCCTAGGTTACACCTGCATCCTAGCTAGAGTAGAAAAACCGCTGTACTCACCACTGTTGCCGATAGCAAATTCGTGCTTGAATTGCCAGACTTTCGCACTGCATCCTCCACTTTCGCCGTTGCGTTTATTAGAACAAGTTAATTTCATTAGATCTATACACATGTACTGCGTAAGATTGCAGAATATGCCCGTCGACTCCTTCGGGAGACGCGTCAGTTTCACTTTGAAGCCGGACCAGGAAAACTGCGTTCTGCAGCCTCGTCCCGCCTAGATCCGCCCTCCACAGAGCTGGCCAGTCAGAAGAAAGTGGGCACACGGGGAGTAGGGGCCATAGCGGAAGAGCCACCCCAATGAGGCGTTTCAGGCAGAGACTACTATGGACTACAAATGGGGTTTTTTGAGGATGGCAGTATGAGCGAAATAAGTACCCTTTTTTTACTTCATGCAATCAGGAGTACTCGAGGGGAGTCAAAGACCAAACTATAAACTTGGAAAAATAGCATATTAGGTCCCCTTTAATGAGAAGCAAGCACTGAATTTGCAATCAGCTGCCAAGTTTGCAGACGAATATGTCCTCACACATAAGTCCAAATTTCAGTCTAGCAGTAACAACAGATGGTCCCAATTTCAGAAGAAAGGTAACGGTGATACCCAAGATTCCTCACCCAAAGACAAAGACAAATCTGGTGACGGTGCTCAGAAATCCAGTCAAAGGTCTGATCAAAGTGTGAAAGCTGACAGTGAGAAAAGTGGTCTAGTTTGCAATTATTGCAAGAAATCTGGTCATGTTACAACTAACTGTTGGTTCCTTAAAGCTAAGAAAGAAAAAGAAAAGGATACCAAACCCAATGCTTTTGTGAAGACAAGGTTAGAAACCCCTGTAGTAGATGACCGATCTGCTAAATTGCCGGCTCCTTGTGAGGCTAAGAAGCCTGATACTGCTGACTTTGTGAGGGAGGAATTTCTTCCATTTGTGTCAGAGGGATTTGTGGCTCTGAATGAGCATTCTCCTCCTGTCCCCATATATATCCTAAGGGATACTGGAGCTTCTCAGTCACTTTTGTTGATGGACTCCTTGGAGTTATGTGATGAGACCGCTTCTGGGGATTTCATACTTGTACAAGGTATTGAAGGGAGGACTGCATCTGTACCCCCTGCGCTCTGTATTCTTGAAGTCAGATTTAGTTACAGGACAGGTAAAGGTGGGACTTATGTCAAGTCTACCAATCAAGGGTGTTTCTCTGTTGCTAGGCAATGACCTGGCTGGGGCAATGTAGTTCCCCCTGTTCATCTTACTTCGCAGCCGAGCACTGAAGATGGCGATGAAGACCCATCTCTGTATCCTTCCTGTGCAGTGACTCGTGCTATGGCCAAGAAGGCTCAAGAAGAAGATGATGTGGTGCCGTCCAGCACATTGAATAGTCATGACTCAGGTGGTTCGCCTCATGACTCTGTTCAGCCTACTATGGTTTCTCCGTTTGAGGACTTATCAGACACTTTTATCAGTTCTCTATTCAGCCAGCCAGATGGGTCTGGTGATTCTGATGTGTCTGGAGACTTGTCTCTGTCCAGAAAGTGGTTGATTCAGGAGCAAACCAATGATCCTGAAATTTGTGTACTAAAGAAGAGAGCCCTTCCTGATGAAGAAATAGACGCAGTTCCAGTTGGGTATTATCTCAAGGATGGAGTGTTGATGCAGAAGTGGCGCCCTCCTGATATCCCTGCCAATGCAGATTGGGCAGTGGTCAAGCAAATTGTTGTTCCAAAGGTCTACAGGAATGAGATCTTAACAATGGCTCATAGTTTGCCTTTAGGAGGTCATCTTGGTGTTAACAAGACTGTTGACAAGATCATGAAACACTTCTTCTGGCCTTGACTTCGGAAAGATGTTTCCAACTTTTGCAAAACCTGTCACACTTGTCAGGTAGTTGGAAAACACCAGTTAGACCCACCTGTAGCTCCATTGCAGCCTATCCCAGCATTTGGGGAGCCCTTCTCCAAGGTCATCGTTGATTGTGTCGGTCCATTACCCAAGACTAGATCTGGAAATCAGTACTTGTTGACAATCATGTGTGCATCTACCAGATTCCCTGAAGCCATCCCTCTACGCAACATCAAGGCAACTGCAATTTCGAAGGCTTTGATAAAGTTCTTCACATTGTTTGGCCTTCCCAGGGAAATTCAGTCAGATCAAGGTAGCAATTTCACTTCCGGATTGTTTCAGCAGGTTGTGTATGAACTAGGTGCGAAGCAGATTCTTTCCAGTGCCTATCATCCAGAGAGTCAGGGTGCCTTAGAGCGGTTTCATTCCACTCTCAAGACAATGATGAGGACTTATTGTAATGACTATGAGAAAGACTGGGATGAAGGTGTTCATTTGCTGTTGTTTGCAGCTAGAGAAGCAGTGCAGGAGTCTACTGGATTCAATCCATTTGAGCTAGTGTTCGGCCATGAAGTGAGAGGACCTTTGCTACTGTTGAGTGAACAATGGCAAGAGAAAGAGCCGCATATCAGTCTGTTAGACTACGTTAGCAAGTTCAAGGAAAGACTGCGTGCAGCTTGTGACCTAGCCAAAAAGAACTTGAAATCAAGTCAGGGAAAAATGAAAACTTGGTATGATCATAAGGCTAGAAGCTTTGAGTTTAAACCAGGAGACAAGGTCCTTGTACTGTTTCCCTTCCAGTCCAATCCATTGCAGGCTAGATTTCATAGTCCTTATGAAATTCTGACAAAACTCAATGATCTCAATTACATTGTGAAGACTCCAGATAGGAGAAAGCCAAAACAGTTGTGTCACATTAACATGCTGAAGCCTTATCATGATAGGAGTGCTAGGGTTGCAGCTGTCACTTCAGATCCTCCTATGGCCGAGACTTGTGAAGATGAGGGGGAGTTTCAAGATGATGAACCTAGAATTAATGCTGAAGTTCTTTCATGTAAATTGTCAAATTCTGAAGTGTTGCAAAATCTTGATGTAAAACTCCAGCACTTAGAACCCTCCCAGAAAGATCAGTTTGAGAGGTTGATCAAGAAATATAAAGATCTATTTCCTGATGTTCCAAAGAGAGTTTCTATAGCCTCTCATGATGTAGATGTTGGTGATGCCAAACTAATAAAACAGCATCCGTACCGGATGAATCCTGAAAAGAGAAAGATTGCTGAGAAAGAGGTTGAGTACATGTTAGAACATGATATTATCAGACCCTCTAACTCAGATTGGAGTTCACCCTGTGTTCTAGTTCCAAAACCTGATGGAAGTACTAGATTTTGTACAGATTATCGCAAAGTCAATGCTGTAACTAGAACTGATGTGTTTCCAATACCTAGGATTGATGATTGTATTTATAGAGTAGGGCAAGCAAAGTTTCTGACCAAGATTGATTTATTGAAGGGTTATTAGTGTGTGCCTTTAACTGAGAGGGCCAAGAGCATCTCTGCTTTTGCCACACCATCTGGGTAATACCAGTATGAAGTCCTACCCTTTGGCATGAAAAATGCCCCAGCCACGTTCCAAAGGATGATACAGTCTACAATCGCCGGATTGCCATACACGGGTGCGTACATCGACGACCTGATCACATGGAGTGACTCCTGGGAAGAACATCTGAAAGATGTAGAGACATTGTTCCAGCGCTTGACCCAGGCTAACCTGACTGTTAACCTGAACAAGAGTGACTTTGGTTGTGCTACTGTCACGCATCTTGGCTACGTCATAGGCCAGGGTAAGGTGGCACCCATAAATGCTAAGGTCCAAGCCATCATGGACTTTCCAGTTCCTGACAACAAAAAAGCTTTGCGCCGCTTCCTCAGAATGATCAGATACTACCGCAAGTTCTGCAAGAACTTTGCTGAGATTGCTCTCAGTCTCACCAACTAACTGAAGAAAGGCGTAAAGTTCACTTGGGATGAAGGATGCCAAAGAGCCTTCGATCGCCTGAAGTCTCTGCTATGTCACTTCCCCGTGCTCAAATCTCCTGACTTGAACAAACCGTTCTCCATGGCGGTCGATGCTAGCGACCAAGCTTGTGGATCTGTGCTCCTACAGAGAAGTGACTCTGATGACATTGAGCATCCCGTGGCATACTTCTCCAGGAAGTTCAATCGCCACCAAAAGAACTATTCCACAATTGAGAAGGAGCTGTTGGCTCTGGTTCTATCCTTACAACACTTTGAGGTTTATGTTTGTAAAGGGCAGAAGCCAATGATTGTATATACTGACCACAATCCGTTGATGTTTTTGAGTAAGATGAAAAAAGAATCGGAGATTGTTGAATTGGAGTTTGATTTTACAGGAGTTTGACTTGGAAATTAAGCATGTAAAGGGTACTGACAATTTAATTGCTGATTGCTTATCCCGTGTTTGAGTATGTGTATATATATAACATGTGTTTATTAGCATATTGTATTATGTGTATATATACACACAAGGTCTACTTACCCATTTTTGTATTGAAAAGAAAAATTTTGCCTTTATGAGTCAAAATTTTTCCCTTTTGGAATAGAGGTGTAATGTGGGGGGAAAAAAAAAAAAAGCCACTAGATGGCAGTATTGACATTTTTTTCTGTTAAGGCCAGTCTAGAGCTAGGTTTGGGGCATGTCCTGGGCATGCCTCAGAGGGGGCTGGAAAAGAGTATATAAGGAGAAAAATCGAGAGAGTGTAGTAGTAGGAGAAATTGCAAGGAGAAATTGTGGAAGGATACATTTGACCAGACCTGTCACTCTTTTAAAGACCTGTGAAGCTTTTTGTGGATTTTTGCCTGTGTTGGAGCATTTTCCTGTCCCAGGACATCGCAACATAGCAGCCCATCTCAATTACCAAGGGACTGTAACTATCTTTTTTTTTATTTCAATCTTGGTCAGTAGGGTAGAGTGTAGATTGGTTCTAAGTGTTTGTTTAATTAAATCTGTTGAAGTTTAAGAATTTTGTCTGTCATCCCTTGCTGTCCATGACGCCATAACAAATTGGGGCCATAACACGTCCCATGTCAAATTTTTGAGTTTTTATTTACAAAAAACTTGAACCGGGATTTGTCTGTGAATAGCACTCTTCTCCAGCGTGCCAAGGGCCATCGAATGTGTGCGTTTGCCCATGCGAGTCGGTTCCGATGCTGGACTGCGGTGAGATCCAGACCACGGTGAGGACGCCGAGCGTGCAAGTTGGCTTCTTGCAGGCGGTTACGGACTGTCTGTGGTGTGATGCGTCTGTTGTGCAACGGTCTCATCCGCTGTGCGTGTCGCTGATCTGAGCCGATCCCGCAGGTGGACAAGCCGGATGTCGCGATCTTGTGCTTGTGTGGTCACACGTGGCCGACGTGGATGAGGTCGATTTGCAGTACTGGCCGTCTGTCGGAAACGAACTCTCAAACGGCCTATCGTCCGATTGTTAACATTCAGCTGCACAGCGACCGCTCTGGTGGACATCCCTGCATCCAGCATGCCAATAGCACGTTCCCGCATGACCTGAGACATCTGAGGCATGATGACTTTTGACAAAATTTGACATTTTTGGGTGGCCTTTTATTGTCCCCAGTATAAGGAGTGTCTGGGTACTGCTCATTCCGTCTGATCGCCGTCTGGAAATGCCACACCCATGTACTGAGTGAAATCACTGCATCACTGAGCAAATGCTCACTGACAGAGAGATGGATTAAAAAATGGTACACAAATCAAGAGAAATATCCCTATTGTACAAGTAAAAGTCAGCATATGCTCACTTAGAGTTGTTAACTCCATGTGGCGTCAATATTTGACATGGGGCGTTTATATTTTAGTTCAGTGTATATGTATCTTAAATGCATCTTATTGTGGACAGTGTATCAAGATGTGTATCATATCGACCTCATGCCAGAGATGCCCTTAGTACAATCTATACAGTGTTATGGTTCTGTGTTTTTGTCATGTCTTTTCTTTATTCATTTTGCTGATTATACATCCCGGTTTTTCTGTTTATGCCATTTCTGTATTCATTGCACTTGTCACCCCTGTTTTGTGATCAGTTTGGTTCAGTCCATTCTCCTAGTCTGCGTGCCTACATGCTTCGGGTGATTTCAGTGGTTTCTGGTGTTTCATATTATTACTTCAATTCTCGTTTACTTCCTTCGCCTTGCTTTCCTTGATTACTAATAATACTAACATTTATATTTTGTATCATAGTTTACTAACCTAACTAATCCATGTACATATTACTGACTAACTAATGAGCACTTGGGTTAATTTGTAAAGTTGCACCGCTACTAATTACTACTAATGCAATCTCAGCTCTCGCCCTGTTCTAGTCTCCGCTTCTTGCTTTACTTTCTCTGCATCTTCCTGTGTTTCCGTGAGATCTCGCGCACGTGCTTAATTGCTATCCTGCACTCCTTGTCTGTGCACGTAGAACTCCTTGACCGGAGCTATTTATCTGTCATAGGTTGTCTACGTGGATCCTGTCCATTGTCAATTATTTGTGGTTAAGGTCCTCCCCATGTGTGCTTCCCTTTGTAATTAGTTCTTATCCAATTCACCTGTCCCTGCATAGCATGTGACTTCCCCCTTGTCTATTAAAAGTCTTCACTGCAGCTTGTTCCCCGTCAGAACGTTGATCAATATTCACTTGTGCAGAGCGCCTTGTATGCCTTTTGATTATTGCTTCTCCTATGACATTTTTTGTACGACCTTGAGATTGCCTTGCCTTGTTCTTGTTTGTGCCTGTTTGGATTTAGAGCGAAAAAAAGGTGCGCTCAACTCCAAAAATATAAGAGACACGTTTCTGGGTGCGTTAAAAGGGAAAACTTAATGAATTATGAAAAACGCGCTCACAAGATGATCGTCTTCTGCAATGGTGTCACCAGACTTTTTATTCTGGGGGGGCACAAGGGGGGCACAACAGTTTGATGAGGGGGCACGCACCAAAAAATTTATTTAGCGTTTATTTTGTTGACGGGGGGGGGGGGGAATCGTCTTCATTTGTTGACCTGGGGGATCATCTTCATTTTGTAGACCGGGGGCGAGCGAGATACTCTTTATTTATTCGCAGTGTTTACGTGTCCGAAAGTCGGACGGGGTTTTAATATAACTCCGTGTCCGACAGTCGGATGGTTTCAATATGACTCCGTGTCCGACAGTCGATTATTGTTTTTAATTTCTTCAAATCTACTGAATCTTTTAGATATTAAATGTGAATTTTTTGATATGAGGGCTCAGTTCTTCAAGATGAGTACCGAGAATTTCAATCAATGTTTCCGTTTGAGCTCTGCTCAATAAAGTGAGTCGACATTGGCGCGGGACTTTGTGCATTTATGACGAATTTAGAGACTGTTGGACAGAGATCTAAAATACTCCGTGTCCGAAAGTCATAAAAGTTTTAATTTTTCGAGTTTTCCAGCAATTATTAGACGTACAAACTCGGCCATATTGTGTTCGACCTTCTCAAAATACAAATTGATAGCCATCAACTTTTCTTGGTCTTATTGGTCTGTTTTCTTCCGTTGAAGATAGACAACAATCTTTATTCGGTCTCTCTTGAAAATTAGTCAGATGGATCGAACAAATTCACGCATTATTTCCTCACTTGAGGTAAAATAGTGCTTGTAGTCAGTGAGAAAATCAATTCCATGACCATTAAAATTGTGAATTAAATATCGCATGCACGATCAAGACTGTTGGACGCGAACTGCAAAATACTCCATGGCCGGCAGCCAGCAAAAAGTAGAAGTATTGATATGAGAACAAATTTATAACGAAATTTTCAAAAGAGAGACTGAATAAAGACTGTTGTCTATCTTCAACGGAAGAAAACAGATGAATAAAAGACCAAGAAAAGTCGACGGCTCTCAATTTTCATTTTGTGAAGGTCGAACAAAAACATGGCCAAGTTTGTACATCTAATAATTGCAGGAATACTCGAAAAATTTGAACTTTTATGACTTTCGAACGTGGAGTATTTTAGGATCTCTGTCCGACAGTTGCTAAATTCATCATAAATGCGCAAAGTCCCACGCCAATGTTGCTTCACTTTGTTGAGCAGAGCTTAAACAGAAACATTGATTTAAATTCTCGGTACTCATCTTGAAGAACTGAGCCCTCTTATCAAAACATTCACGGTTAATATCTAAAAGATTCAGTAGATTTGAAGAAATTAAAAACAATAATCGACTGTCGGACACGGAGTTAAATTGAAACCACCCGACTGTCGGACATGGAGTTATATTAAAACCCCGTCCGACTTTCGGACACGTAGACACTGTGTTATTTATTTATTTACGTATCCTACATGGGGGGGCACGAGATGTCCGTGGGGGGGCACGTGCCCCCCCCCCCTCGCAACGCCACTGGTCTTCTGTGGTTTATTGGAAGCAGTCACAAGACAAACGTGTTTCGGCCTAAGCCATCTTCAGCGTCTTACCGAGGATACCTGGGAAGGTGTAACTTAAACTCTCAGGTAAAGTGTGACGTCAGCTAATTACCACACAAGTAAAGAAAATAAGAAAAAAAAATATACATCCAAACAAATGGATGTGACAAAAAAGAAACCCCAAAAGTGAAAAGAACAATAATTACAGAATATAAAAATACTGAATAAAACATGACTCATAGGAAACAACTCAAAACCAATTCCTCATTCAAGCCACTAGGATGTACAGTTTGGAGGGTATGAATCCAAAAGGCCTCCCTCTGAAGCAAAAAGCGTTCCCTATCCCCGCCCCTCCTAGGTTGGTGAATTAACTCAATACCTTGGAATTTTAAGGTACAAATGTTATGACCGGTGCTACTCAAATGTCGTGCCACAGGAGACTTTTCATCATGTCTACGGATATTGCTTTTGTGTTCTGTAATTCGTAATCTAAGTTCTCGACTGGTCTTGCCAACATAGCACAAGCCACATGGGCACTTATGCAGATAAACAACAAAGGAAGAACGGCACGTAATTCTTCCCTTCACCGGAAATTTTTTTCCCGTGCGTGGATGGACAAAAGTGTCACCCTTAATCATTGCATTGCAGTTCATACAGTTACGGCAAGGGAAATTGCCGGAGGGGAGATCAGTAAGCCAATTAGAGTAAAAATCAAAGTATTACTATAATCATAGTTCAACAGAACGTAGCCAGGTTCATATGGCCCTTTAAAATCACTGTGAGGGAGTTTGGAGCTGAGAAGAGGCAAAAACGCATAAATCTGTAAAAAAACCTGATAAAGAAGCTCCTGCAGAACCCTCAAGGCCGGCCTAATGAGCTAACCCTCTGGAATGACCATATCGGTCAGCCTGATCCCACTACCTGAGCATGCACACCTGAGTGTTCTGGAACCATCCATGTCCTCAGATAACTTACTAAACTTTAGGTGAACCAAAGGTTTGGGAGACTTAGGTGTGGCCTTCGAGCATGAAAATGAAGGTACACTATTATGTAATGACAAACTTGTTACTAAAGGTGGCGGGTTGATATGGGCCAATGTACCAATCAGAGTCAATAATATTGGATAAGGCAGAAGGAGTCACGTTTAATCCCACCTTATGAAAACGTGCCAAAAGGCCAATAAATATGAGGGTTCGGACAGCCGGAGGTCAGTCAGCCTGGGGTGATTGATGAAGAATGAATGCTATGTGGTTTACGCAGACCAGCCTGGGGTTTTTTGAACTTCATCTGGATGGATTTACAATAAACCCAATTGTGTCAGACTCTGGAGAATGCATCCATTTTTTGGAGATAGATTTACAAGGGTCAGTGGAACACTTTATCCACTTGCTCAGACTAAGTTTTTTTTCCTACGACACTGTATAAACTGGAAGATGACCAAACATTTAGTTACCGGTATGTTTAAATATCATTACCAGACTAATATCCAGAATGCATAACATAGTTACTAGTTTACATAGTCTATTAGCACAATATTCCTAAGTACACAGTAACCTGTGGCTGTAGTACGAAAGTTTAACAGGTGCAATGGCAAGATTTCCTTGTCCGGCTGTTATGATATGGAGTAGATTGCTACAAATGTTATTTTTAATCAACGGACTACACTTAAACATCTAGTAACTATTGTTCTAGACTAGCTAAAATGTTTAGACTAGTGATATAGACAGCTATGGCACGTTCAATCAAGTCTCATCTTTTTAGAGAAGTGTCTAGGTCATATCTTCCCCCAATCTATATAAGAGATTATTTGGCTAAAACTTTGGATCTTGATGATGAAGGTGACAGTTGTATTACCATTATGAAGATCTATAAATCCTGTGGCAAGTCAAGTGGTCTTGCTCTACGGATCAAATATTTATTTGGTCAAAACCCACATTGGTTGAGCGCATGGATTGTGCTCAGACACACAGTGTTTGGACACTACAAGGTTATTCACATATTCTGGAAAAAAATAGTATACATGAAGTATTCTTTCCATTCACTGAAGAGTGTGTACACTTTCTTTGTATAAAAAATTTTCAGTTTCAGTTCATTCTACCAGATGTGTTATCTGTTAAACAGTTGCAGCATGTAGCATAAAATTCTTCAAGAAAGAGCTGTTTTGTTCAAATCAGGAAATGTAATTTATTTTTTCCCTTGCACAGTAAAATTTCAGTTTCTTACAAATGATTAATACAATACAGTGTTTTTTACACTACAGTTATTATTATTTTCCATTACTGATTGAAGCTCTTGCATTTACGTTGATTGCAGTTGTTTAATTGTTATGATTTTTGATTAAAACTGTGATATTGATGTGTGACTGTGATGTTTTGTTATAGTACTTCACAAAATGTTGTCTTAGTATCTCTTCACATGTGCATGAGCATGTACACACACACAGGCCAAGGAGGGGGCGGGGGTTGTTTGTGTATGAACATTTTGACCCTTAAATTAAAATAAAACCTATTCAAAAGAGTGCTTCTAGTGCAGAATAGACTCTATGGTGAAGCAATGACCATGTTAATCCATAAATTATTCACTCAGTCTACAAAACCCAAAACCAGTGAAGTTGGCACGTTATGTAAATCGTAGATAAAAACAGAATACAATGATTTGCAAATCCTTTTCAACTTATATTCAATTGAATACACTGCAAAGACAAGATGTTTAATGTTCAAACTGAGAAACTTTTTTTTTTTTTTGCAAATAATCATTAACTTAGAATTTAAAGGCAGCAACACATTGCAAAAAAAGTTGGCACAGGGCCTTTTTACCACTGTGTTACATCACCTTTCCTTTTAACGACACTCAGTAAACGTTTGGGAACTGAGGAGACCAATTTTGAAAGCTTTTCAGGTGGAACTCTTTCCCATTCTTGCTTGATGTACAGCTTAAGTTGTTCAACAGTCCGGGTCTCCGTTGTCGTATTTTACGCCTTCATAATGCGCCACATTTTCAATGGGAGACAGGTCTGGACTACAGGCAGGCCAGTCTAGTACCCGCACTCTTTTTACTACAGAGCTATGCTGTTGTAACACGTGCAGAATGTGGCTTGGCATTGTCTTGCTGAAATAAGCAAGGCGTCCATGAAAAAAGACGTTGCTTGGATGGCAACATATGTTGCTCCAAAACCTGTATGTACCTTTCAGCATTAATGGTGCCTTCACATATGTGTAAGTTGCCCATGCCTTGGGCACTAATACACCCCATACCATCACAGATGCTGGCTTTTGAACTTTGCGCCTATAACAGTCCGGATGGTTCTTTTCCTCTTTGGTCCGGAGGACACGGCGTCCACAGTTTCCAAAAACAATTTGAAATGTGGACTCGTCAGACCACAGAGCACTTTTCCACTTTGCATCAGTCCATCTTAGATGAGCTTGGGCCCAGCGAGGCCGGGCGGCGTTTCTGGGTGCTGTTGATAAATGGCTTTCGCTTTGCATTGTAGAGTTTTAACTTGCACTTGCAGATGTAGCGACGAACTGTAGTTACTGACAGTGGTTTTCTGAAGTGTTCCTGAGCCCATGTGGTGATGTCCTTTACACACTGATGTCGGTTTTGATGCAGTACCGCCTGAGGATCGAAGGTCACGGGCATTCAATGTTGGTTTTTCGGCCTTGTAAACTACGTGCAGTGATTTCTCCAGATTCTCTGAACCTTTTGCGATATTACGGACCGTAGATGATGAAATCCCTAAATTTCTTGCAATAGCTCGTTGAGGAATGTTGTTTTAAACTGTTCGACAATCAGCTCACGCATTTGTTCACTAAGTGGTGACCCTCGCCCCATCCTTGTTTGTGAATGACTGAACATTTCAGGGAAGCTGCTTTTATACCCAATCATGGCACCCACCTGTTCCCAATTAGCCCGTTCACCTGTGGGATGTTCCAACTCTCTCAGTCTTTCTTGCCACTTGTGCCAGCTTTTTTGAAACATGTTGCAGGCATCAAATTCCAAATGAGCTAATATTTGCAAAAAATTACAAAGTTTACCTGTTCGAACATTAAGTAACTTGTCTTTGCAGTGTATTCAAGTGAATATAGGTTGAAAAGGATTTACAAATCATTGTATTCTGTTTTTATTTACGATTTACACAACGTGCCAACTTCACTGGTTTTGGGTGTATAACGTAATAAAGTTATTACATGATTAGGACAAAAATATTTTGCTTGCTTCATAATCTAATAACAGATGCGAAATGTAATAAGTTGTTTCATTATGCGCAAAAAGTTGTTACGTTATGCGCTCAGCATTTTTGTTACATTATTGACCAGTTGTTACATTATGAGTTTTTATTACATTTTTTTGTTACATTATGCGTCATTGTTACATTATGCGTTGTTGTTACATTATGAGCTCTTACAAGGCATCTGGGCATTGAGGAGACAAGTTTCTTGAGTTTAGCCATTGGAATTTGATCCCACACTTGTTTAACACAGGCTTCCAGCTACTGGAGAGTTTTGGGTCTCCTTTGATGGACTTTTCGTTTAATAATGCACCAAATGTTCTCAATCGGTGAAAGATCAGGACTGCAGGCAGGCCAGTTCAGTGCCCGGACTCTTCTACTACGAAGCCATGCTGTTGTAATAGCTGCAGTATGTGGTTTTGCATTGTCCTGCTGAAATACACAAGGACTTCCCTGGAATAGATGTCGTCTGGGGGGGAGCATTTGCTGCTCTAAAACCTTTATATACCTTTCACCATTCATGGTGCTTTTTAAACATGCTAATGTCCCACACCATATGCACTAATGCATCCCCATACCATCAGAGATGCTGGCTTTTGAACTGAACGCTGATAACAGGAGGGGTGGTCTTTCTCCTCTTTAGCCTGGAGGACACAACGCCCATGATTTCCAACAAGAATGTCAAATTTGGATTCGTCTGACCATAGGACACTTTGCCACTTTACTACAGTCCATTTTAAATGAGCCTTGGCCCACAGAACACGGCGGCGCTTCTGGATCATGCTCAACAATGGCTTCCTTTTGCAAAATAGAGTTTTAGGTGGCATCTGTGGATGGCACGGCGGACTGTGTTTACAGACAGCGGTTTCTTGAAGTATTCCTGGGGCCATTTAGTAATGTCAATCACATAATCATGCTGGTGAGTGATGCAGTGGCGTCTGAGGGCCCTAAGATCAGCACTGAGAGGATTGTGAAAGGAAGCCCATTCAAGAATTTGGGTGAGATTCACAAGAAGCGGACTGCAGCTGAAGTCAGTGCCTCAAGAGTCACCACACACAGACGTATCCAGGACATGCGCTTCAATTGTCGCATTCCTTGTGTCAAGCCTCTCTTGAACCAGAGACAACGTCAGAGGCGTCTTACCTGGGCTAAGGACAAAAAGGACTGGACTGCTGCTCAGTGGTCCAAAGTAGTGATGTTACGTCTGACATTGAAGCCCCGAGGTATTGATCAAAGGGGGCGTGTCCAAATGAAGCCTGTTTCGAGGCCTGTACCATTTTTCAGAATATCACATGACCATAGACAAATGAGGCCCCGGTTCTCTGAAATCACGTGATTGCCTCGTTCTGTGAATCGATTCACTGAAAATGCCGCGAGAAATTCAAGACGTGTTCTGCGTTATCTGGAGAGGTACATGCAGAACACTGGAGATAATGGAGCCAACATAAAGAAGGAGGACATCATCCGTTTGGGAACATTTTGATATGATATCTCCCAATAGGGTAAAACATAATATACATCTGCTGAAATCAATCACGTGGAGGATGAGTCGTGTGTGTGTCTACATAGACACAAACGCACAGAGAGAGAGAGAGAGAGAGAGAGAGATGTATGTTTGCAGATGTAGCCCACATGTGAACATCACAGTAGCACTGCTGCACATCAAATAACCAGCAGATGTCAGTACTCCCAAATGAGCTGTTAAACGGGACTTCATGATCAGCCTTTTCATGAAGCAATTGGCTGGAAAGATCTGATACATTCACGGGGCCTCATCACACCGTCACTAGTCCAAAATCCTCCTCTCAGATGAAAGTAAATTTCGCATTTCATTTGGAAATCAAGGTCCCAGAGTCTGAAGGAAGAGAGGAGAGGCACAGAATGTAAGGGTTTTCACCCTGCAGTCCCTCGCCTGCGGCTTGTTCTCACCTCCACCTTAACGAGCTGCATCTGTTGCTCGTTAAGATGGAGGTGATTGTCTAGGTATATAGGGCTGGCAGTAGCCAGTCCTCATTGTCGAATAGAAGGGAGGAAATCACCATATCGAGACTCAGGTTGGGCCATACTGGACTAAATGACACAATGTTTATACTGGGGAAAAGGAATAATGACAAGTGTGACAGATGTGGTGTTAAAGAAAATGTAGAACATGTGATTTTTAACTGTGTTTGCTACTCAGCAGAGCGAGTAAGATTTCAGGAGAGAGTTAGAGCAGCAGGACAGGAGTGGACCTTGGCAGGGATTCTGGGAACAGAAGGGGAAAAAGGAAGAATGGGAGCTGTAAGGAAGGCGCTCTTAGCCTTTTTACAAAAAACAAACCTTTGGTCAGAATCTGAGGTTGCTGACACAGTGCTACACATTTTTTGTACAGTAGGTGGTGGTATGCACCTGAAAGTTGCCTTCAATCCACCAGTAAATCGTGAAGAAGTCCTCATTGTCTCTGCATTCTGGATTTTATGCTCTGTGTTATTGCTCCCCACTTAACTTTGTGTTTGGGGTTTTTTTTTTTTTTTTTTTTTTTGGTTTTTTTTAAGTTTTTCTAGTTTTTTTTTCCCAGCATGGCATTTGGGTCCTATTATCTCTAGGCCCATGGTCCTAGCTCCCGCCGGATTGATATTTGTATCCGGCGGGAACGAAACCATGACACAGAATCCAAGTTGCTTGAGATCCAGTGTAAAGTTTTCAGTCAGTGGTGGTTTGGGGAGCCATGTCATCTGCTGGTGTTTGTCCACTGCGTTTTCTCAGGTCCAAGGTCAGCGCAGCTGTCTACCAGGAAGTTTTAGAGCACTTCATGCTTCCCTCTGCTGACCAGCTTCCTGGAGATGCTGATTTCATTTTCCAGTGGGACTTGGCACCTGCCCACACTTCCAAAGGTACCAAAACCTGGTTTAAGGACCATGGTATCCCTGTGCTTGATTGGCCACCAAACTCCCCTGACCTAAACCCCATAGAGAATCTATGAGGTATTGTGAATAGGAAGATGCGAGACACCAGACCCAATAACAGAGCTGACGGCCGCTATCAGAGCAACCTGGGCTTCCATAATAGCCCGTGGGCTGGATAGCCCCACCGTGCAACCCCCCCTTCCCCAGAATTGATGAAACCTGTTTTGTTTTATCATTTCATGTATAAACTTTAAGATTTTAGATGTTAACATGAAATCTTTAGGGATGAACTTTGGTTTCTGATGGTTTGAACTCGGTCATCGACTGTTTTTCTGTCGACGTTGTTTTTGGGGTAGGGGAAACTAAACATAACTTTGGCCTGAATGATCACATGTGAGTAAATTATATTCCAAAATGTTTGTCTAGATGTCTGCTAACAGTCCGTATCAGTGATATGCAAAAGGTCACAAAATTAGGCCGCTGCTTAAAATCCGACCAATACTCATGGATTACATTGGTCTGGCCCTATGGTCAGGATTTTTCATCTTTTTGGCCAGGAATGCTTACTCTAGGAATACTTGCATCATTTCAAACCCCCAATGTTCAGTTATTTGTGGGGAGATGGCTTCTGCAGATAACGAAATTTGGGTCAAATTCAGAAACGGTTGAAAAATGAGTTTTCCAGCTGGGAAAATATGATTTCACCATTCCTTTCATTTTTATCACTCAACAAAATTATATTACCCAATGATGGGTTGTCTAGGTGTCCTGTAATTTCCTACCCTTGGTATGCAAATTAGGTCAACAAAATTAAGTGTAGAAGGCTCCCTTAAAGTCAGATTTTTGCTTAATTGAAAGAGTTTATTATACTGAAATTACAAAATGTCGAAGAGGACATAAGCATGGCAATGATGACATTAGTTTACAATCATATGATTAGTGTCCATACAATAGTTCAGCTACCAGTGATGCTGAGAAAGATGTACCATGTGCATTGTATCCTCAGTTCAGTTTACTTTATTGTCCCAAAGGGAAACTTGTCTTGCAGTCAGGTACACAGCCATGGCATTGCCTCACACTTATCAAAAGCATCATGAATCATATTGTGCAATATACTCTAGGAATGCTTGCATCATTTCAAACCACCAATGTTCAGTTATTTGAAGGGAGGTGGCTTCTGCAGATAATGAACTCTGGGTCAAATTCAGAAACGGTTGAAAAATGAGTTTTCCTGCAGGAAAATATATCACCATTACTTTCATTTTTGTCACTCAACAAAGGTATTTTATCTAGTGATAGGTTTTCTAGATGTACTCTGTCATTACCTTAGATACATGCCTGGGGGTACATGCAAAGCCTGTACACACATGTATGACGCCTTTGTAATTGACTCGCTAACATTCACTCAATGCTACAAGGTACTAGTATATCACAAACTTGTCTCCTCCACCCCCCCCCCCCCCAAGGGCGCTTAGTGACTAAGGACTGCAGCTATAAGTATCCTGGAGTGAAGGAAAAGGGATGCTGTGTGCCTGTGCCATGACAGATCATGAGATTGCACGACTTCGCCGCAGCAAGTGCAACATTGCTTTTGCTACCAGTGTAATTATCTTACACACCCTTCTTACCTTCAGCTCCTACCCAGAAGGAAGAGAGATGGCCAAGAGGAAGGCTAGCCAAGAAAGACCAGTCGAGGATGGTGTTTGCATCATTCATTCGATGGATCTGAAAGTGAAGAACTGTTCGTTTCTGAGAGCTCTCTGATGCAGAGATTAGATTCAAGACAATATGTGAAATTCGAGTGTAAAAAAAACAAGCAAGCAAATTGAAAAGAAAGACCTTATGAACACAATCTCAACATAAGCAGTCCTCTGTGCGTGCGTGCATACCTCCCAAGTTTGAAGGACCGAAATGCTGGTCCTTAACGACACCATTTCATTCCACTGGGGGAGAGATTGGGGGAAGAAAGATTCCATTTCATTCTTTTTTGTGGGGGGGTTGGTTAGAAAACGATTGATTTACTTATCATTTTATTGACCGGGTGGTGGAATTAGCATTTAATTTCATCGATTCACAATGCATTATTACACATGGGTGGAGAAATAACGCGTAAATCCCGCAATGCGCAAATTGTGTGTGGATGTGTGTATGGGGATGTTTTCCATCTGCTGGATGAACATAATGTAGTCTTGTCCATTCATTTCCTATGGCGGTCCTTTTTGACCAGGAACACCAAGGGTGTAACAAAGTTGAATAAATCTCTCAAAATTCAATGGAAATGGTGATCAGCAATTCTATATGTGGTGGACAGAGCCAGGTGGCATGAAAGTAGTTATCTGTGGTGTTGAGACTGCAATGTGAACATCTGTCTATATCAATAAATCCCATTCTATACATTTGGCCCGTATGCATGAAAGCGGAATAGGGACAGAATAGCCTATACCAGGTATAAATCAATGGTTTTACCACTGTTGCTATGCATGAACGTGGTATAAGTGAAACTGCAGTATAACTTTAAACCTCGAATAGGGAGTCGTATGCTCAAATATGGAATAGCTTAATCTGTGGTGTAAATACCGCAGATTTCCTGGTGTGACTTATACCAACCAAGGGGTAGGTTTAAGGAGTGGAATAAGACAATTTGCAGTCCGCTTTCAGTGGATGTCTCAAAACCGTGCCTTCTGTTTTTAGGATACTGGCGTGAAATGATGTTCAAATTACCCTGTATAGATTGACACTCATTTGGAGAAGTAAATTTTCAGCTCATTTTATACTTGTCTGTACCAAAAAAAGTATAACTGAATGCCTGAACAAACGTTCAAGGTTGCAGTCCATATTCATTTAACCGGCGAAATGATCGGAAATCAGCCTGGCCCTGACTCGTACCCCCTGCATATTGTCCTCGTCATGCTCATTTGGCTCCACCTCATCATCCTCAGCGTCATCATTATCATCACCAAGAGCTGGGAACCCTATTGTGATTAGGGAGTTTCTGCAAACTCCCCCGAAACGTGTACGCGAACGTCCATCTTTTGTGCGTTGACCACAAAACGGATAGACGTTCGCGTACTAGCTCGCAAAAACTTTCTATTCAGAGTAATGAAGCGCGAGGGCAGGCCTATTAATAGATTCGTGGTAAACAATAGCAATAAATAATTGAATAACCCTACGATTATTATATATATTTCTAAGTTGGTTTATATTTATATTAAATATTTCTGAGTTAGTGCTTTAAAAAAGATTAGTGGGTTATTTTCAAATGTGTGCTCTAGGTGAGTTATTCCTTGTGATTTCCACAAATTGAAAATGAAAGATTTATTTTGGATTTTGAAATTGGGGTTGTACCATATCGGAGTGAGTTTGTTGGCAGATGGGGTGAAACCATTGCATTGACTTTCCACCAAGCTGTCAGAGTTGTTGCAGTTACAGGGTTGTTGAAGCAGTCATGTTTTTTTTAGTGACTGAGGGAGGAAAGGTAAATCAGTAATTGAAATTTCTTTGCATTCTGTTTGTTCTATTTCAAACCATGGGCTTTGTTGTTCATTGGGAAGTTGCCACTTTATGATGTATTGAAGATGGTTTGCCAGGTAATAATTCCTGAAATTTGGGGCTGTTAAGCCCCCAAGATCTTTGCTTTTTTGTAGTGTGGTTAATTTAATTCTAGGTTTTTTATTTTTCCAGTATAATTTATTAATTATGGAGTCAAGAGTATTGAACCATTTTGGTGTTGGTTGTTCTGGGGTCATTGGGAATAGGTAATTTATTTTTGGTAATATATTCATTTTAACTGCTGCTATTCTGCCAATTAAAGAAATGGGTAAGTGATTCCAATGTTTTAGATTATTTTCAATGCTTTTAAGAAGGGGGATGAAATTAAGTTGGAATAACTCTGACTGATTGGTGGAGATGTTAATGCCAAGGTACCTAATGTTGCCGAAGGTGATCTTAAGTGGAAGTTCCTGAGTCACGGCACTCAGGTTTTCTAGTGTAAGTGGTAAAATTGTGGATTTGGTCCAGTTGACTAAGTAGCCTGATATTTCTGAAAATCGGTTTATTACAGTGAAGACTTCCGGTAGACCTGTGGCTGGATTTTGCAGGTATAGGAGAATATCATCTGCGTATATGCTTATTTTATGGGATGAATATCTGGTCTGTAATCCTTGAATGTTTCTGTTTTGTCAGATGGCAGCAGCAAGATGCTCGATAAATATGGTAAATAATGCTGGAGAGAGTGGACATCCTTGTCTGGTGCCTCGGTGCAATGTGAAACGTTGTGAAGTCAGACCATTAGTGATTTTGGATGCTGTGGGTGAGTTATATAGGATTTGAATCCATTGAATGAATGACTCTCCAAAGCCAAATCTCTTCAATGTGGCGAATAAAAAGTTCCAGTTGACCCTATCAAATTCCTTTTCAGCATCCAGTGATGCAGTGATTGTATTCAGGTTATTTCTTTTTGATCTGCTCATTAAGCTGAATAAGCGGCACATGTTGTTTGAAGAGTGTCTACCTTTGATGAAACCTGTTTGATCTGGGTGAATTAGGCATTTGATTATTGATTCCATTCTATTGGCTAGAGCTTTACTGATGATTTTTATGTCACAATTAATCAAACTTTAATTCATTAATTAAAATAAATAATAAATTAAATAATAGAGTTTTGGATCTTTATTAGGTTTGAGCATAACAGAGATAAGGGCAGTATTCATATGTGGTGGGATAGTTTTGGATTTGTTTATTTCAGTGGTCATTCTGATGATTAATGGTGCTATCAATGGCCAGAAATGTTTGTAAAATTCAACGGGGTAGCCATCCGATCCAGGTGATTTATTGTTGGGCATTGAAAATAGAACGTTTTAAATTAATCTTTTGTTATGGGTTTATCTAGTACATTTGCCTGTTCATCCGATAGTTTGGGAAGGTCAAGGTTTTCCAGGAATGATTTGATGTCACATGGGTTTGGGTGATTATCTTGTTGATATAATTTGCCATAAAAACATCTGAAAGTGTTATTTATGTCTCCAGGGGTTTGTATGACATTTCCCTGTGCATCTTTGATTGTGACAATTAATTTTTTCTCTATTCCTTTTTAATTTGTTTGCAAGAAATTTTATGGTTTTGTCGTTGTGTTCAAAGTTGTTGTGTCTCGTTCTTTGTATGAGAAATTGTGTTTTGTGATGTATTATTTTGTCAAGTTGAAATTTTATATGCTGTATCTCATTTTGGATTTGTTCTGATTGCGAGAGTTGAATATTTAGCTCTTTTAATTTCTCGTGAGTTGAATATGAAATAATGCTCCATTTGAGTACTGCTTTTGCAGTTTCCCAAAGTAAAGTAGGTGATATGCCAGGAGAGTCGTTCGATTCAATAAAGGATCTCCACTCTCTGGTAAAAAATGAGTTAAATTCCAGATCTTTCAGCAGTGAAGGTTTGAATCGCCTCCTAGTATGTGGTTTGTGTTCCGCTTCAGTTAGTAGACTGAAACGAATTGGTGCGTAATCTGATATGACTATTGGGTGAATTTCAGGGTCAATAGTTTTAGGCATGTATGTATGTGTATTTATTTATCAGTGACATGTTCCATACAAGTATTACATAGTAATACATATTTATATCTAACATGCACAATATAACGACTGGAACCCAGCCCGAACGGACTTATATTTCACTTTAAACAAGAGTACATTAAAATCATAGCAAATAAAGCAGAACGTACAACGATACTGAAAACGATACTAGTTTGCAGGAGTATAAAAAGCAAATAATATTACGTAATCTCATATAACAGTTCTCTTCTGATATCGTATGCCTTGACCAGAAATTTTGCAACCTTCCTATTTTCGTGTTTTAACATTAACATAAATTTTTCTCTAAGCCCCATATCTTTAAACTAGGGCTGGGAGATAAAACGGTTACGAAATGTTTTCGCGATGAAAAGTGAGTCAATAACGATGATAAACTATGGTCATTTTTACTCGATATGCTGTGTCATACAGCAGAAGGGTGACCGACGCGGTGGCTGTTAGATAGTAATGGGCCTAGAGGCCTCCCGTCAGCGGCGCGGGTGATACGCGTCAAAGTACACGCCCATTTTTCACTGCAAGGTTTGTTTGAGAGGAGGTGAGTAGGGCAAAAGAGCGTGCTGTGGACGGAACTGAAAGGAAAAATGAGTGAAAGTGAGCAGCAAAGTGGTGATGAAGGAGAACTCGCGTTATAATCAAAAACGGCAGAAATTGTGGATAAAAAAGGACATACAATGTCAATAGTTTGGAAGTGGTTTGGCTACTTGAAAAGTGACGACGCACAGACAAAGCCGGCCTGCAAAATATGTCGTCGGTTGGTCCCAACCACGACTGGAAACACGACAAACCTTTTTCATCACTTGAAAAAGTGGCATCCCAGCGACTACACTGAGAGCACGAAAATCCGAGCAAAACCGCAGTAAGTCCATCAAGTGTTGCTCAGCGTCTCAGCACTTCTGCTGCAGTGGACAGTGTTAGCGGGGCACTGAAACAACAATCAATAGTGTCCTCCTTCTCCGCCATAACCCCATATGAGAAGCGGTCTAAAAGGAGCAGAGAGACGCAGTGTCATACTTTCTGGCCAAAGATATGATGCCCGTGAGCACCGTGGAGAAAGACGGGTTCAGTAAATTAAAGCGCTAGACTGCAGGTACGAGCTCCCAGGTAGAAATTTTTTTTCTCAAACTGCTCTGACCCTGCTTTACGAAGAGTGTCATGGGAAGCTTGAAAATGCGCTGGGGGATGTTAAACATTTTGCCACTACCGCCGACCTTTGGTCCAGCCGAACCTCGGAACCATACATGAGCCTCACCATCCATTATGTTGCTGAGGAGTGGCCACTTCAAAGCAAATGCTTGCAAACGGCGTACTTTCCGGAGGACCATACTGCTGAAACAATCAGTCAAGGGCTGGAGGATGCCCTTGCGTCTTGGGGCCTCACCGAGGATAGACTTGTGCATAACAACAGACAACGCGGCTAACATTGTCAAGGCTGCAGCACTCAAACAGTGGACTCGCCTTCAGTGTTCTGGTCACCGGCTGCATCTAGCCATTGGTAAGTAAATGAATATTTTCAACTTTAAAAATATCCTAACTGATTTGACGAGGCACATGTTCCTTATATCAGGCTGGCGTGTTTTTCCCCCTCCCCATTATTGATATCCTGCTTTGGTCAGACCTATCGTCGATGAAAGTCAAATATAAGCCAAAATGCTCCGAATACACGTTAGTTACTTCACTATTATACACATGAATATGCATAGAATATTTTTAGTCGGTAGATATAATAGTTTTTTTGTCTGAAAGGAGATCGAAAGATGTTTTAATGTCCTCGTTAAATGATTCAGTAAAAGACTTTTTTTGGGTTTTTTTTCGCAAAAAAGAAGAGCACTACGGTAACAAAACTTACGCAGTGTATTTGTATGACGATAAGCGATATGTTCATTGCTTTTTTAGAACAATTGATTTGTGCATTACTGTCCTCCCCTAAAGTCGCGGTAAATTTTTCACCATCGAAAAACGGTGACGCGAGTATAATTAAATATAGCCCATAATTATAATACAGACTAGTCAACCGTCATTTAGGTGTGTAATGATGTGTGGGAACTGTACTGCAATATTACTTATCACTCAGTTTACTATTGTGGGGGAAAAGCAATGGTGGAAAGAGTTCTGAAAATTTGTACTCAAGTATAAGCACTGTTAAATTACTAAAATATTATAAGTTAAAAAAAGTGCTGGTATTAGAAAAATGCTTGTTTAATTGTACAAAATATTCTTCTCAAACTACTCAGAGAGTATTAGTTACTTTAACCATTGAGACATTTTTTAAAATATTTTGTCTTTAAAAATGACTCAAACTGACTAATGATGAATTAATCCTGTTTTGTACCATGTTTGTACCTATTTTTCCATTGTGTTACGACCCTGGTGGTCTTCCAGGGCCTGTGTAGTCCGTTTGTATTAGGTACCTGTTGGGGTGGAACTTGGAGGAAATTAACCAAACTCAGTCCAGCTGCATTCGGTGATTCCAGGGGTTAAAGGACCAGTCAGCCCTTGGCATCGTGGGACGTTTAAATCGTTCCCCACGCACCTCGTTTTATTTTTGGTTTTGTTATGTTTTTGCAACCAACACGCACTACACCGTACTTTCCCCTCATCCACATCCTACACCACTGACAACGCTGACTTTCCAATCTTATTGGACGGCCGTCTTTTCCTTATGTTGGAGTTGTTTCTTTTGGATATAAAATAAATTGTTGTTATTTTTGGCCAAACCGATCTGGTGTTTCCTTCTTGTTGCGACCAATTGAGCCATGGTCGTAACAATTGTCATGAATTTAATAATAATTTTGTTAATCATTGCAGCTTTAGTTAATATATCAATTCAAACTGTACTCAGTACTAAGTTATGATTTTAAAAGTAACTAAGTAGATTACATAGACTAATGCACACTTGAGTGAAAAAAGTACAGACTTGAAAATCTAGACTTAAAAGGCAT
This sequence comes from Gymnothorax javanicus, assembly GCA_029692085.1. Lineage (NCBI taxonomy): Eukaryota > Metazoa > Chordata > Actinopteri > Anguilliformes > Muraenidae > Gymnothorax > Gymnothorax javanicus. The sequence continues at coordinate 112,373,263 of CM056194.1, read as the reverse complement.
AAGAACTCCCCCAAAAAACTACTTAATTGCAGTAATCTGAGTATTGGTCACTTCCAGCCCTGGAAAAAGGGGATAGCTCAAGTGTGTAGTCTAAATATAGTTTCTCTTTGTATTTGAAAGTATCAGAAGGACATGACAACAATACTGTAATTTATTCTTACAAAAGCTTTTGATCTCATTTTTATAATCTGTCTTTCCATTATGTTTTCTTATTTGTCCTTAGAGGGAGCTGCTAAAGACAAGAGGATCGAAAGAGCCATGGCTGTGTGCAGAAAAGCTGTCAGTGCCTTTCCTTTCTCATGGAAAAAGAAGAAGGCTCTCACTGCAGCTCAAGAAGAGCTCAAACTCCGAAAGCACAGGTTGATCACTGAATCGCCCACCCGATGGGGGTCGCGCCACGCAATGATAGCACGAGTGCTAGAGCAGGAGAAGGCCATTGCCAAGGTTCTGTCAGAAGATAAAAAAACAAGGCACTTGGTTCCAACATGGCAGGATTTTGATGTCCTGGAGTCTGTCCACAAGGCTCTAAATCCTCTGGTGGACTTCACTGATGCCCTTTCAGGTAAGGCATACGTAAGTGTTTCTTACCTGAAACCTGTGCTACAGCTCTTCAATGATGAGGTCTTAAAACCAGAAGCTGATGACTCTGAGCTCACTAAGATCATCAAGGGTACAGTCACTAGTTACCTGAATGAGAAATATGATGATGCTGCCACTGATGACCTCCTGAATATGGCATCGCTTGTTGATCCACGGTTCAAGACCCGCTACATCCAACAAGACAAGGTTGAGGCTGTGAAATCCAGAGCTGCGGCTGAAATACTGGATGAAGGTCAAAGCACATCGCAAGGTGCCCTCACAACATCTACGGCACTGGGGGCAGGAAGAGGAGATGTTGCAGCGCCACCCGAAAGGCAAAAGAAGACATTGGGAAGCTTTTTTAAGAAGTCCTCCTCCTCCCACTCTGCAGCTGCTTCTGGTCTTACAGACCAGCAGGCTGTTGAGGCTGAACTGAACAGCTACCTGCTAGCACCTGATGCTGACAGTGAGACAAACCCCCTGGCATGGTGGAAACTCCACTCTCAAACATACCCCAGAGTGAGCCTCCTTGCAAAGCGTTACCTCTGCATTCCTGCTACCAGCTCACCGTCAGAGCGTGCTTTTAGCACTGGTGGCAATATAGTGTCCTGCAACAGGGCAGCTTTGAAGCCAGATGCTGTGGACAGACTTGTTTTTCTGGCAAAGAATCTTTAAGGGTTACCTAAATGATGTGCACTAGCTGAAACAAAACATATTTGTTTACATTTTGCACTATTTACTGTTGTGTGATTCTTCTTTGATGGGTAATGTAAAAAAAAATGATGTGCACCACCAACTAGTAGCTAAAACAAAGCACATGTTTTCGTTTTGCACTTTTTGCTGTTGTCGGATTCTTTGACGGGTAATGTAAAAAAAAGAACTGATGTGCACTAGCTCAAAAATAGTATAGAGACTGGTGAATGTGTTCATTTTGCACTTAAGCTTTTATTCAGATTTCTACCTCCAACATTTTGAGATTTGAAACCAGTCCACTAAACACAATTATTTTTATTCACTTATTTTACAGTTTAGTATTTAAATGTCTCAGGGCCTTGATTGTCAACTGTTTGTGTACTTTTTTGTTTTGGGTTGTACCTACCTCTACAAACATTTGATTGAAATTTTTGCTGCCCAAGGAACTTGATGTCATAGGTCGTCAGATTTTACTTTCATTTACATTATTTGAATAGGTTTTAAGTTTTAAGAGAAGGCGCACTACTTCTCTTCATTTTCTTTTTGAGTCTCGAGGGCAGTGCATAAAGCATGTTTGCATGTTGACAGTGTTATTAAAATTGTTTGCGTTGTTCTTTATACTATATAATTTATGTAAATAAACTATATCCTAAGTTCAACCAGTGAATCTTTTGGTTTCTTCAGGTTACAGACATTATCAGGATACTTTTCAAACTGGCATCATTATTGAATTATATATCGTGATAAATATCGATATCAATCAATTTGGGGAAAATTATCGTGATAATATTTTTTGCCATATCGCCCAGCCCTACTTTAAACCCCGAATGACATTCACTTACTGACATAAATAGATTTTCACGCAATACACTGTAGGTTTGACATTCACATAAAAAAATGAAACTCATCCTCAACAAAGTCTGTACTACAAACAGGGCACAATCTTTCCTGTACAGGTTTGCCTAACCAACGACCGGTTTCAATGTGTAATGGCAGGGTTCCAGATCTAAACTGTACTAACAAGGACTGCTCATGGCGTGGCATATACCCTTCAAGATAATTTTCCAAAGTAAACTCAGTTTTAGGGGCGCCCCGGTGGCTCATCAGTCTAAGAGCACGTACCATAAAGGCTGTGTCCTTCCTGCAGCGACCTGGGTTCGACTCCAACTCGGGTCATTTGCTGCATGTCTTCCCCCATTCTTCTCCCCAACCTTCCTGTCTCTCTACACTATAACTTTAAAATAAAGGAAAAATTCACAAAGAAAAAAAAAAATCTTAAAAAAAAGTAAACTCAGTTTTAAAGGTGCAATAAGTTCTTAGCTTAGGTTTAAATCCAATTGTATCCCGCCACATTTTTTCTGACCTTAATATCATCAAATCTCGAAACAGGTTGATATCAACTGGATGCATTTCATCAAAACAATATTCGAGTTCTAGTTCTTCAAAAATTTCTTTTATGTCTGCACACCAATTATTATGACAGATTTCCCATTCCCATCGTAATATTCTTTTCACTAATCTGTCTTCAGGCAATAACACTAACCTGTTCCATAAACGCGCCATATTTACCCATCTTCTGTAGCGGGGCATGCACCATGCGAGTTCTCCATACAGAGCATGTGTTGGGGTAAATCTGTTTACACCTAGAAAATATCTCATAGCTCTATTTTGCACCTAATCAGTGTTTTCAAAATCATCATAACCCCAAACCCCAGAACAGTAATCAAGGATAGGAACGACCCCTGCATCAAACAATCTGGTTATGTTACGAAAGTTCTTAAACTTTGCTATAATACCACCCAGAGCTCGACAAGCTGAATTTGATAGACATTCTACAGCGGATTTCAAGTTTAGAAACTCGTCTAAGTAAATACCAAGGTACTTGTATCTATCAATGATATCTAAAGTTATACCACCATAACTAAAATGAAAATCAGTCCTAGGCTTACGTCTATTACGAAAGTGCACAATGTTTGTTTTTGAGGTATTTGTGCATAGTCTCCATTTACTACACCAGGCGTGCAAACCGTTAATCACTTCCTGTAGATTATTCTCATTCTCCGCCAAAAGTACAATATCATCCGCGTAAAGTAGAATACTTATTTTGCTTTCTCCTACAGGCACACCTTTATCTAAACGTTTAACTTCTAATGCTAAGTCGTTCACAAATAACGAAAACAATGTAGGTGAAAGAACATCTTCTTGCCTCACACCACTTGTTGTTGAAAACCACGATGTAAACATATTATTTACCTTAACACACGCTGTCGTATCGTTATATAGTGATTTTATCCCCCGATATATTTTTCCATTAACATTGTTGCATAACAGTTTATAAAACAGCAGATCTCTATTCACCCAGTCAAATGCTTTTTTAAAATCGACAAACGCGGCAAATGTGTTTTTTCCTGTTTCTAAACGATTCCTTACAGTAGCCGACAGTGCATATACGTGATCTATACATGCCCTGCCTTTGCGAAAACCATTTTGCTCATCAACAAGAGTACCCGTAGACTTGAGATAATGGGTCAACCTGGAATTAAATTTGAATAGACTTTCTGAACACTTGATAGCAAGCTTATACCTCGATAGTTTAGAGGAACACTGGGATCTTTATCTGATCCTTTGGGGATCGGGGTTACAATACCTCGTAACCAATTACTAGGCACCAAACCTGACTCAACACAGTAGGAAAACAATTTAAGTAAACCCTCGCGAATACCAGGGTGCTTCAAGACTTCATTCGGTATTTTATCAAAGCCCTGTGGCCTTTTTTAGTTTGAGTTTTCGCACAGCCTTATCTAACTCTTCGGGCAACAACTCTCCGTTTAACAAAGGGTTTTCAGTACTCCACATATCCGCCTCCATTTCGGCTTTCCTCTGCATACACTCACTGAAGTGGTTTACATCAAAATTGCATGTTAAAGCTTCAGGTCGGTTATACAACTCACTGAAGTCTAACTTCCATTTATCCAGTACTTCAGTCTGCCCAGAAACAGTTGTACCATCCACGTCAACTCTCAATGGAATTTCTGAGCCTTTACGGGGACCAAGTTTCTTTATGTCGCCAGAACTCTTTTGGGTCATTGCAATTTAGCGTCTCAATTTCAATTAACTCTTCTCTATAAAAGTGGCACTCAATTTGGCGTTTGCGCTTATCGAAGCGTGAACGGGCCTCCCTGTATTCACAGAAGCATGCTGCTTTTCCTCTTAGGTTGCCTTTATAATTGACAAAAGCATTTTCTTTATCACGATAGACTCTCCACAGATCCGTTAACTCCTCACACCAGTAGGGTTTCCCAATACATAGTCGCTTTGCTGTACGGGTCTTAGCTGTACGATATTCAACAAAGGAATCCATTTCTTTATACACCAATGAACTTAGTCTCTTGTATACATCATTTATACACTCTAAAGATTTATCCTTGGTATTTAACCTCTCGATTAACTCGTTCACCGCCACATTCCAAGTATTATTATTCATGAATCTCTCGTCTGTTGATTGAAAGTTATATTTGCGCCCAACTGAGTACCCCTCCGTGTCACTGTCATGCGTTTCATCGGTTAACCTTGGGTTTTCTACATCGTCTCTACACAATTCGCCACTCATCCAACTAAATTTGACACAGAGTACAGACTGGTCGGGAGCCTTACAACTGTCCGACAACATATCGAATAACTCATAGTTATTCAGCAAATCTGATACGGTTTGCACTTGACGAGCTACAATATTATAAACACGAATGCGGCACAGCAAAATAGTTAACAACAGCCTTTCCTTAAACCGACATGCTAGTAAAGTTATCGTGTTGTGGTGTATGATGGAGTTATTAACCAAGAAATAATAAATTCTAGAAAATGGTCGATGACATACGGTGTAATATGAATATTCCCTATGGCTAGGATTTTTCAATTGCCACATCTTACCCAGGCCAAGGTCACTCATGTACTGTTTCACTGTGTCAGATGAGTGGCAGGTTCTGTGGCTGCTTGTAGTATTTGAACGGTCGAGGTCTAGATTAAAAACTGTTGAAGTCACCTCCCAGGATGATGGCAGAAAATTCTGAGAAATTCATTAATGTTGAAAAAAAGGAATTAGACAGGAGTCTATTGAAGAGATATACTGGAAAAAGAAAGTTAGGGATCACCCAACTTCTCAATATTAAAATATGATATGGAAAAAAATACAAACTATCAAATATTTCAAATTCAAAATTTGGGGTGATCCCTAACTTTCTTTGTCCAGTATATTACAAGCCAATAAAAATATTAATTGTGGTAAGACCCCCGGGCCAGACGGGTTTCCGATCGAATTTTACAAAACTTTCCAAGAAAAATTAATAATACCACTCTGTAATATGTATCATGAAGCATTTCAAAATGGGGCTCTCCCACCCACTCTGAGACAGCAGGGTTTCCCGCAGCGCTTTATAGTTAGGGCGGCCGCCTTGACAACAAATGCCCCCCGCCTTGACTACGTTCCCCCGAAAAAAAAAAGAAAAATTCTGCTGCATCCACGCATGCATTCACAGTAAAATAAGGCCGCATCGCGATGAGACCGAATAGCGGCCGGCACCTGTTGGTTAAATATGTTGCTGCGCCATCTATCACTTGTTGCTATGCCAACATTATTTTTTTGTATCGGGAAGAAGCTAATTATCCGGATATACAATAACCTGTCGTCGTCGTCGTGGGAAGGACATGTGGAAGTAAGATAATTATTCATCTGAACTAAACATTTGAACAGTGTCTCCTATCAACTGCTTGCCCACATATTCTGTTTCATTAGGATAGGCTATATGCAATTCGTTTAGTTTCTTATCAAGGCTACCGATGTGTTTGCGCGTGGCTTTCTGCTATGTTTGAAAATTGCACGTGGTTTTCTCTAAGGCTGTCACTTTTTATTCTTGGTGTGCACTTGACGTCATGCATAATTTCCAAACAGGAAGTCCGCCATGATGGATGATAACAACAACCAAGATAGCTGCGCTATGCCACTGAGCTCCTGCAACACTTTGTGATTTTCTTCAGATTTGTGCTTCCTTTTGAAAGAAAACAATGCCTACTTTGTGTGCGGTTTTTAATTGTGGTAATAATGCTCCATGTGATAAAGACAAGAGTTTCTTCAGAATCCCATCTCATTGAAATCAATGTCGCTTACTAGCAAATACGGCACTGTTTACGTGCGCTGGCAACCACTTGCTTTTTACTTCAGTACATGTTCTCGAGTTCCCGATTCTATATCCAGTCTCAAAGAGCAAAGCTCCAAGGGAACAAGTCTTGCTTAATCCAGCTATGCAATCACAATGTGCGAGGATCACATTGCCATTCTTATCGCATACAAACCACGGCTTGAGCGGCGTTTCTCGAGATCCTTGAGAATGGTTCACCCGAGCATAAACCAGCACCCTGTTCTTTCACTTCTTTAGTGAGAAGAATACCAACCCAGTTATAAGCATCTAGACTCTTATAAGCCTTAAAGCCTTCATTTGTGCGTTGGTTGCCCACGAGGTGTGAATGACGAGATGGTTTACGATATCGGGGTATTTAATCACTGGTAATGTTGCCAAATTCTCCATATAATCAGACGGCTTTAACATATGGGTCAAAACCAGAAATTTTCTCTGTATCTTGACTTGGTAGAGGACTCCAGAGAGTCATAATATCAGGGCTGCCAACTCTCACGCATTCGCCGTGAGTTGCACACCTCTTAGAGGCATTCACGTTCCCATGCCACAGTCAGCAATTATTCAACTGACGCATAGCTATTTAAGAGATTCTCACGCGGAATTGAGTCCTTGAGCATGGAAGTTGATCAGTTTCACGTGCATTACGGTGGATTTCACCACTAGAGATGTGGAAATCAATTATGACTCTGGAATTCTCACGTTTGTCTTTACACAGGGGTTGGAAGCAATGGAATTGCGTAAAGACGTTTGAAATGGTCTTATTTCATTTAAACAATTTAAACGATCATGAAACACACACATTGCTTCCAACCCCTGAGTGAGGAAAAGGGCTCAACGTTTGGAGTCAGAATTGCTTCCCTGGTGAAATCCACCGGTAAGCAAGTGAAACTGAAACTTCCACGCACAAGGACTTAAATACGTGCAAGAATCTCATTAATATTCGTTGGTTGAATAATTGCTGACTACAGTGAATACGCCTTCAAAATGAGTGAAACTTACACCGTATGCGTGAGATTGTGTAGAAGGTTGGCAGCCCTGTAATAGTTCGAAAAATTTGGAGATGTATCACTGTTATTGTTCGCACGAGGTGCCATTTTTGATTTGTATATCATCCAACATGGTGGCGCGAGCTATTTAATCACGTGGTTGCACACCAAGAATTTGAAATTCGAACATTCATTCGAACCTGAGGGTGAAAGTTCATATTCGAACTGAAATGAGACGTTCGAAGTCAAAATACACCCTCTATCAGTGCATCATGCAGTCTAAAGTAGGTAAGTCTCGCGCATTTTTAGGCTTATTCGCCGTAGTCCGCAATTATTCAATGAATGCTTATTAATGAGATAAATCCTTGCCCATTGAAGTATCAGTTTCGCTTGCGTAAAGGTGGACGGTCACTGCAAGTAACATGGAAAGCGATTATGACTTCTCGTGCTTCTGTTTACTCAAAGATTGGAAACAATGCATGCGTGTTTCATGATCATTTAAATTGTTTAAATGAAATTAGACCATTTGAAACGTCTTTATGCAATTCCATTGCTTATAATCCCTCAGTAAAGACAAGCCTGAGAATTCCTGAGTCCTAATCAATTTCCGTGTCACTAGTAGGGAAATTCACCGTAATGCAAGTGAAACTGATTAACTTAATGAACAATGACTTAAATTCCGCGAGTGAATTTCTTCAGTGCGCGTTGATAGAATAATTGCTGACTACGGCTCAGGAACGTGAATGCCAGAGACATGAGACTTGGCATCTCTGCAGATATATGTCGTTGTGTTGTACTACTGTTGAGTGCAGCTTAATAAAAGATTAAAATTAATGAAGAGGATTTTTTTTTTTGTTTTTTTTTGCGTGTTTTGGGTTGGGTTTCGGAGGGGTCAAATATATTCGAACATGACGTTGTCATATTCTAAATTCGTTTGAAGTCGTTTTTTTTAAAAGGTGACAGCCATAGTTCTATCTCGTACGTGCTACGCCCTCTAACGGGCTTCGCTATTGGTTTACCCCTTCGAGGCCCCGCCTTGCTGCCTGAGAAAGAAAATTGAACTCACCTGCTCCGTAGGAGGGGGTAGCATGCTCACCTCTTATAAAGCCTCAGTGCTGCCAATGCTCGTCTCCCTTTTTCACTCAGCCTGATGAATGTTTGGACTCTCGCGAATTTCAGTCACTATCGTTGTGTTGTGAAAGATATGGATAAGGTTTGTCTCTAATATGCCTCCCCCATGGCGCTCGCGGACCAGCACGATATCTGTGCATCTGTCTGGCTGGCGGCACCAGGCGGAGGCTGCTCCTGTGCCGCCTGTGCAAGCGCTCCCCCCGGGAGGAGTATGAACGGCGGCTACAGTTTGTGCGCCCTCCAGGCTGGCTCGAGGTCAGCCTGAGAGCCGGCACCGGTCCGTTTGAAGCCTTGGCAGCGGCCCTCTTTCAGGATGACGAGCTCCCTTCCGTGCTCGAGTGACGACTTCACTATCGGTTTGCTGGCCCAGCCGAAGCGAAGACCGTGGCCCCGGGTACTGTGTCCGACGATGTCGCCACGAACCTGATGGCAGCTAAATCCCCGGCGATCTCCTATGGGCCCTACTCCACCGTGTCCAGACGATGGTCAACCGCCTGGAGTCTGCCTGCGTGCAGCTGCGGTCTCGCCTTCACTCAGCAGCGGCCGTCGCAGGTCTTCAGAGGACCGGCCATCTGCGGGCTCCAGCCCCCGTCTACCGCCACTGCAGCCTCTCAGCTTCTGGTTGCCCTGCTTCCGGAAAGTTTACAAATAAAAGCCGTTATTTGTATATGGCTTCAGGATCGTTATGTCTCATGCTACACACATTGACACACTGGTTGTTTCAGATGTTGGCATTCATTGTCATTTGGGACACCCTACAGAGGGGGGAACAGAGTGGCTCTCCCTTCCATTCACTGGGTTAATAAGAGGGACACGGTGCATAAGGCTGTGTTTTCTCAGCATTTCTACTCAACACAGATCCGCAAATCGGTGCTTCACCAGCTAATAGCATATTTATTAGTGTTGCACCGATACCGATACCAGTATCGGGTATCTGCCCGATACCGCGTTAATATGCTTGTACTCGTACTCGTCCACATTTGCCGATACCAAGCACCGATACCACTTAATGTAAGACGCAAGGTAACTGCCTGCTCACGGTCGCATAGGCTACAGTATTTTGTACTATCTGACTTCTATGTCTAGGGGGAGACAGCGAGTTAGAAAAAAATACGAGAAAGAGAGCTTTATAGTCATCACATCACATGCAGGCATACGCGCATACACACAAGAGATGTATAGTAAAGAAGTACATGTAGGCAACTTCGTTACAGTACTTAAGTAGTTTTTTTTGTGGATTTGTACTTTACTTGAGTTTTTTTTTTTCCCCGGGACTTCTACTCTACTACATTTAAGAGATAAAAAAGTATACTTTTTCTTCGTTACTTTGACACTGGCCACTTCACTACATGTAACAAATTAAAACATGTATATAATTCATCATTTAAGGATTATCTGGATGCGGGCGTGTTCAAGAAGAACAACGGTGCTTAACAGGGGGAGTAACAAAAGCGTTTAGAGTGCAGATGTTTCTGCCAGTGGACATGGAGCTGCAAATTTATGCACGCAATTACAATATTCTATCACTAGATGGCACACCGGATCAGTTATTGAATATTTACAAGCAAGCCAGCTCGCACAAGCAAGCACACACCCACAATCACACCCACAGAGACTTAGAATTGTGAATCTTCTTATTTTACTACAAATATATTAATAACATATGGTTACCTTAAACATTTTAGTTGTGGTTAAGTTAAATCTTTTTCATTTGTCATTTGTGTAATTGAAATATGGCGATACCACACACTTTAAGTGATGCCTTGTTTGCTTGGAAAGCCATTATTGACTTTAGTTGGATTGAGAATGCCTATGAATGTGTGTAGAAACTATCTGTGCCAATTAATAGTTCTACTGACTTCGTATGAAGTTGGGTGTGTTACCTTGCCTATGCAGCGACTTTACTTTTCATTTGTCAAGCTTCAGTAATGTTTTGCCTCATTTGATGGCAGTGCTAGTTCAAAGGCTTTTTGTCGGGCCTAAATACAGAAAGATTTTTAGCAGTTAGGCCTACTCTTTTTTTTTTTTTTTTTTGAAATAGCCATGTGTGAATCGTTTGATATTGGCCTCTTTTTAGGCTTGTTATTATAAAAAGAAAATAAAACCTGTACTCCGAAATTGTCATTGTATTTTCCTGGAAAACATTTCAGAAATATAGGTATCGGTACTCGGTATCGGCAAGTACACAAAATAAAATCTCGTACTCGTATCGGTTTTTAAAAAATGGTATCGGTGCATCCCTAATATTTATGAAATGCTGGCTGGCTAACCGCCGACAAGGTTTGCGTTGTTCTACCCGCGGGGGTAGTGCACTGTCAAACAATGTGGCTAATCTGAATTCTGACGATGATACCCTCTCGTCATCCTGTGGCAGGTGGGTTCACGTCAAATCCTTCAATTCGGGCCTCTCGTTTCGTCCTGGTGCATCTCCAGCGAGGAGACGTTCACGAACTGATGCAGATTGCCAGCAACTTCCTAACACTGCTAGCTGGACTGGCTCCAGCGGCGTGGTTAGCACAAGTCAGCAACACAGATCCGCAATCCGGCGCTTCACCAGCTATAGCCTGTTTATGAAACACTGGCTAGCTAAGCGCCGGCGAAGTTTGCGTTGTTCTACCTGCGGGGGTATTACATGGTCAAACAATGTGGCTAATCGGAAATCTGACGGTGATACCCTCCCATCTTAGAGTGGCGGGTGGGTTCACTCTAAATCCTTCGATGCGGTTCACTGTGCATCCCGGGGACAAGGGGCGGGATGTTTACACAAGTGTAATTCTGGTACCGGGGCTTATCAATCTGTGGAGATGACCTCCACTCATTCCGCTCCGCAGGCCGATGGCTCTACCCATGGCGGTAGCACTTGATCAAACTTAGCGGCTAAACCAAAATTTGACGCCCTACCATCTTTCAGTGCTGGTTTGGTTCAAATTCAGTCTTTAAATTCAGCGAACTCGCTTCATCCGGACGGGTCACCAGTGAAGAAACGTTCACAAACTAATAGCCAGCATGTTGCTAACACTCTAGCTGGGCTGGCTCCAGCAGCGTGGTTAGGACACGTCAGAGCGCTTCTGCTTGCGGGTCGCACGGAAGGGGAGCTGTCCGCCATTTTGGCTCCATGGCTCCTGAGGTGTCATAAAACATTCACTGTGCATCCCGGAGACAAGGGACAGGATGTTTACACGAGTGTAATTCTGGTACTGGGACCTACGAACCTGTGGAGGAAGCCTTCACTCGTTCTGCTCCACAGCCCGAAGTGTTTCTGGATGTTAATGTTTCTGAGAGTAAACATCAGGAAGAGCTCTCGCTTGACTCAGAAATAGCTGTGCCCCACCGTCCATGGTGAGTGAGTCACCTGGTGACGTGCTTGGGGATACAGCGGAAGCATTGCTGTCATTAGCCTCTCAGCCCTTTTGGGCAGGGCCCCCCGGTCAAACCTTCCCACAAGGGGCGAGGCGTCATGGGAGGACCCGGGCTATCGGAGATCATAGAATCAACTGCTTCGCCACTCACGAACCACTATCAGTCATGGGTGAGCTTTTGCACGCCCCTCCCAGTCTGGCTGGATGGAACATTGCGGAAGGGATACGCATTGCAGTTTCGCTGCCATCCTCCCCCATTCAAAGGCATTGTGCGGATGAAGCTCCCCAATTCCGCCCAAAGGGCGGTCTTGAAGGAAGAGGTGAACTCGCTTCTACGAAAAAAGGGTCATAAGACCGGTTCCCCAATCGGAAGCTCGAGCGGGATTTTATTCCCCTTATTTTTTGATTTCCCAAAAAATTAGGAAGCCTGAGGCCCATTTTGGATCTTTGAGAACTAAAACAGGTATATTGCGCGCGGACCAATCCAGATGCTGATGGTGAGGGTGCTGTTGGAATGTGTCAGTCCAGGCAACTGGAGGACGTTGACAGATCTGACGGACGCTTGTTTCCATGTCTCAATTCTGCCGCGCCATCAGGAGTTCCTTCATTTCGCATTGGAGGACCGAAGTTTCCAGTTTTGCTGCCTCCGGTTTGGATATTCACTAGCGCTGCTCCAGCGGAGAGGGATGTGGGTTCTGACCTATCTGGGCGATGGGCTGATCCTGGCTCCTTTCAAGCAGAGAGCAACCGCCCATACGAGGCTGGTGATGCAACATATTGCTCAGCTGGGCTTGGCTATCAACAACGACAAAAGTACCCTGCAGCCCAGCCAGAGAGCGCGGTACTTAGGTATGCTGTTGGACTCTCGGGCTATGACCGCGCATCCGTCAGTGGAGAGAACAGAGGCGATCCTGTCTCGAGCCCAAGAAATACTGGACACAGTCTCGGCGCCGGCAATAGCAGTCATGTTGCTACTGGGGATGATGGCTGCTGCCCATTTAGTTGTCCGCTTTGGGCTGCTGCACATGAGAGATCTGCAGCGCTGGTTCTTACGCCTTGGCTGGACCCAAGGCGGGACCAGCAGCGCATGCTCTGCATACCAATGCGATTTCCCCACAGTTGGATGGGAGGCACATCCTAGTGAGATCGGACAACACAAGGGCGGTAGCCTATCCCAACAGGCAAGGGGGGGTCAGGTCAGTGGCCCTACACAAGATGGCTGCTTCCATCCTGATATGGGCGGATCGCCATCTCTGCTCCCTGAAGGCCCAGCATGTTCCTGGCATCCTCAACACTCGGGCAGATGGGCTGTCCAGGGGGGCGCTGCCCGAGGAGGATTGGAGCCTCCCACAGGTGACGGCCGAACAGATCTGGTCTGTTTGCGAGCAGGGAGAACACCTTGTGCCCTCTTTGGTTCTCCCTGAGGCCTACCGACAATCCTTCCCTGGGGGTGGAGGCGTTGGCCCATCCAGTTTGGCCAGCCGGCCTGCTGTATGCGTTCCCGCCCCGTCGGCTACGAATGCCACTGCTCCGCAGGGTTTGGGAACAGCGCCTGTCTATAATTATTGTGGCAGCAATAAGCCCGAGCGCCAGATGGTTTCCGGATCTCATCCAGCTGGCGGTGGAAGGCCCCTGGGAGATTACGGATCTCCCCTTGACCAGGATTCAGGCACCTAGTACCATTCTCGCCTGCCCCCTCATGGCCTGGAAGTTGAAAGGGTGAAGTTGACTGAGTTGGGCCTGCCCGAGGTGGTGGTGTCCACAATTCAGTGCGCACGTGCCCCGGCCACATCCAAGGCTTATGTGACCCGTTGGCGGATTTTTATCGGCTGGTGTCAGGTGACAGGCCTGAACCCGCGCTCATGCCCCCTTCAAGGGGTGCTGGATTTCCTTCTGGGGCTCTTCGAGGAGGGCCGCGCAGCATCCACTCTGGGGGTGTTCGCTGCAGCGATCGCGGCTGGACATGTTGGATTTGACCGCTTCACAGCCAGAAGTCACCCCCTAGTAAAGCGTTTTTTGAGGGGAGTCCGCAGGCTAAGACCCCCTACGCAGCACGTGGTTCCGCAATGGGATCTCCAGACAGTGTTGGACGACCTGGCAGGACTACCGTTTGAACCCCCGGACCAGGCAGACCTGCATGTTTTATCTATCAAGACTTCTAGCCTTGGCATCAGCTAGGAGGGTGAGCGAGCTAGGTGCTCTCTCCATGCACCCGTCATGTTTGGCCCAAAGAGAGGACAAGGGATCAGTGGAGCTTTATCCTAATCCATCCTTCCGACTAAGGGTCATCACCACAACTTTCAAGTCATCTGTAATTCAACTACAGGCTTTCTGCCCACCTCCTCATGCCACCAGAACGGGTACACAAGCTGTGCCCAGTGCGCGCGCTCAGCCTTTACTTGGAACGCACTCCAGATCTTAGGAAAGTGGATCAGCTGTTTGTGTGCTATGGCGGACGGGCTCAGGGGGCCCCTCTATCAGCACAGCGCCTCGCCCACTGGATCTGTGATGCTATCTGCAGAGGCTATTCGGCAGTGGGTCTCATTGCCCCAGCAGGATTGACCACACATTCTACCCGGGGCATCGCATCCTCTACAGCGCTATTTAAGGGCGTATCCGTGGAGGAGATTTGCAGGGCGGCCTCTTGGTCTTTCGCATCAACCTTCGCGTAGTCATATCTCAAGGATATGACAGCCAGCACGGTCACACATTCAGTCCTGGGAACCCTGTCAGCGGGGTTCCCCTCCAACACTACCTAGTATGTTACCACACCCTGAGGCGATGCGCTCTGGGGGCGCCTCGCCTGCAGGTGTGGGGGCTTGTCGACGGGAGATGACAGCTACAAGCCTCCCCCCCATTCATTCATTCATTCTTTCATTCTAGAAGGGACCCTGTCGGTAGGGGCCCCTTCTGACACCAACTTGGGTCTGGTGTTGTTTAGTTGTGTCACGACCTGGGGCGGGATATGCAGTCTGGTGGTGCTTGCCCCAGTGAGTGATCGGGTTTCTCTAGTTTCTGAAGGGGACTCTGTGGTCTGGGGTCACCTGGGAGTACATTCATCCCTAACGGCCTTCGCCTTAGGTGTAAACCAATAGCGAAGCCCGTTAGAGGGCGGAGCACGTCTGAGATAGAACTACCAGTTACCTGGATGTAACTCCAGTTCTATGAGTACGTGCGTAGCCCTCTAACAGCCTGCCCAGTTGGCCCCGAGTGTGAGATGCTGAGTTTCAAAGGGAGACGAGCATTGGCAGCACCGAGGCTTTATAGGAGGTGAGCGTGCTACCCCCTCCTACGGAGCAGGTGAGTTCAATTTTCTTTCTCAGGCAGCGAGGCGGGGCCTCGGAGGGGTAAACCAGTAGCGAAGCCCGTTAGAGGGCTACGCACGTACTCATAGAACTGGAGTTACATCCAGGTAACTGGTAGTTTTCTCTAGTGTACAGTAATGGATGGGTAAAAGCAGTCAAAAAATATCAGGGTACTTTATTCAGAGAAGCCGGCCTACTTCACCATCTGCGCGTATTAGATCTCATACGAGATAAGGTGTATATAATTTTTTTTTAATCCTGCGAATACAATGCGCTTCCCTACATAATACTGCTCTCCTCTCCCCAAACGTAACCACAACCGCAAAGCATTTGGGGAATTGAAGTATTGAAGTCAAAACAGATAAATACATTTTCTGTTCTTACATTAATTTTTGTTTAACCATAAGGGACGGTTGTGTGCATTTTACGCGCTTTTCATTCTTCTTCTTTTTTTTTGATCATTTTGGCTGTGTTCATGCATTTAGCATGAATTTTGGTAAGATTGTGTGTTTTTATTTGATCTTGTTATTTCCAGCTTAGCTCTTACAGTAAGGTTAAAATATACTGTGTACAGGCAAGTGTTACACTCAGACTGTTGAGCACAAAAAATGCGCCATTGAAACCCAGAAACCCATTCAAACTGCAATTTTTGATCTCACTTCCATGAAAGCATAATACATGCATTTTATTATGTCTGAGTGTCAATCAATGAAGTTACAAGACTGTTGACTTTGTCACTTTGTTATTGCACTTTAACTGCTTTGTTTATTTATAAAGAGTAAATAAACGCTCACTGTTGCAGCCTCCCCCCCAATCACCACCTTGACTAACTTATTTTCTGCAGGAAACCCTGGACAGGCAATGATTACACTAATTTTAAAACCTGGAAAACCATCTGCAGAATGCTCTTCATTTAGACCAGTAAGTCTGATGGGGGTCAACACTAAAATACTTTGTAAAGTCTTAGCAAGAAGAATAGACCCTCATATTTCACACTTGATTCATAATGATCAAAATGGCTTTGTGCCAGAACGTGAAGCGTTTGATAATATTAGAAGAGTTCTCCATATAATTCATGAAAAATTTTACGCTTAAGATACAGCATTATTATTGCGGATGCTTCGTCAGGCGTTCGGTAGAATAGAATGGCCATATTTGTTGAAAGGGACCTATTATGCTGATCCTTCTTTTAATACATATTAGTAATGTTATAATGTTGGTTGTCCATACTCAACCTCTGAAAAGTTTGAAACATAAGATACAGGGGTTTTGCCATAATCCAAGAAAGTGATTTTGTGAACGTGATTTCCTCTCTGAACAGCTCCTCCCGAGATCTTCACAGATCTGGGCAAAACCTGACTTCAGGTTGTGCCATCCAATTAGTGCAGACCTAGCCAGAGCCAATCACGGCGCTGGACCTGCCCACACCGGAAACTATTCTAGCAGGCACTAACAACGGCAGATCATACTATGCCTTAGTAGCATTGACACTTTTGGAAATACAAAAGAAGAACCGCGGATCATTTGAGGTGCAGTTTTGTCAGTATCTCTCCCAAAGCTGCTTGTCCGTTTACTTTTGGACGCGGTGAAAAACACTTATTTCTCTTCCAAAAGAGGATGTCACCAGAAATCAGTGGGTAGCTTTTTTTGTTTGCTGGCAGCAAACAGCCACGGCCAAAAGGAACGTTAGCTGCTTGCGCTCAGCATTTCAGCAAGGACAGCTTTATAAATAAAGGATAATTCGACACAGGATAAGCATTTCAGCTGCTTCTCAACCTGAAGCAGCTGCATCATCAATCGCTTCGGAGCCACAAGCTGTAAGTAACGATATAACCGCAAATAATGTAAGTGAAGCTAACGTGTTCTGGTGGCTAGCAGGACCGCTAGCGATAGTTAGCACTAACAACTGGCCTCAAACACAGGCTTTGTAAAATACCTGAAGATAAAGCCTGTATCGTCGCGACTGTCCGTGACTCACAGATACAGAAGCTGTAAGCTGCTTTTACTGCATAAGCCAACCTGATGTGATAGCCAGTTGATTGTGGCTGTAGCACAGCAGCTAACGTGAGCAAGTTACTGTTGCTAATGTTTGTTCCCTAAATATGCAAGAGTGATATCAGGGAAAATTCTACAGAAGGTGTGTGAGCATAAACCTCATTTGAAGCTAACTTTTAATACTTGTTTGTAATTTGGATGCTTGGTGCAACTGTTCACAGTAACAGAACTTGCAGGTGAGTTCAATTTTCTTTCTCAGGCAGCGAGGCGGGGCCTCGGAGGGGTAAACCAGTAGCGGCCCGTTAGAGGGCTACGACGCACTCATAGAACTGGAGTTACATCCAGGTAACTGGTAGTTTTCTCTCTAGTGTACAGTAATGGATGGGTAAAAGCAGTCAAAAAATATCAGGGTACTTTATTCAGAGAAGCCGGCCTACTTCACCATCTGCGCGTATTAGATCTCATACGAGATAAGGTGTATATAATTTTTTTTTTATCCTGCGAATACAATGCGCTTCCCTACATAATACTGCTCTCCTCTCCCCAAACGTAACCACAACCGCAAAGCATTTGGGGAATTGAAGTATTGAAGTCAAAACAGATAAATACATTTTCTGTTCTTACATTAATTTTCGTTTAACCATAAGGGACGGTTGTGTGCATTTTACGCGCTTTTCATTCTTCTTCTTTTTTTTTTGATCATTTTGGCTGTGTTCATGCATTTAGCATGAATTTTGGTAAGATTGTGTTTTTTATTTGATCTTGTTATTTCCAGCTTAGCTCTTACAGTAAGGTTAAAATATACTGTGTACAGGCAAGTGTTACACTCAGACTGTTGAGCACAAAAATGCGCCATTGAAAACCCAGAAACCCATTCAAACTGCAATTTTGATCTCACTTCCATGAAAGCATAATACATGCATTTTATTATATCTGAGTGTCAATCAATGAAGTTACAAGACTGTTGACTTTGTCACTTTGTTATTGCACTTTAACTGCTTTGTTTATTTATAAAGAGTAAATAAACGCTCACTGTTGCAGCCGCTCCCCCCAATCACCACCTTGACTAACTTATTTTCTGCAGGAAACCCTGGACAGGCAATGATTACACTAATTTTAAAACCTGGAAAACCATCTGCAGAATGCTCTTCATTTAGACCAGTAAGTCTGATGGGGGTCAACACTAAAATACTTTGTAAAGTCTTAGCAAGAAGAATAGACCCTCATATTTCACACTTGATTCATAATGATCAAAATGGCTTTGTGCCAGAACGTGAAGCGTTTGATAACATTAGAAGAGTTCTCCATATAATTCATGAAAAATTTTACGCTTAAGATACAGCATTATTATTGCCGGATGCTCGTCAGGCGTTCGGTAGAATAGAATGGCCATATTTGTTGAAAGGGGACCTATTATGCTGATCCTTCTTTTAATACATATTAGTAATGTTATAATGTTGGTTGTCCATACTCAACCTCTGAAAAGTTTCGAAACATAAGATACAGGGGTTTTGCCATAATCCAAGAAAGTGATTTTGTGAACGTGATTTCCTCTCTGAACAGCTCCTCCCGAGATCTTCGCGAGATCTGGGCAAAACCTGACTTCAGGTTGTGCCATCCAATTAGTGCAGACCTAGCCAGAGCCAATCACGGCGCTGGACCTGCCCACACCGGAAACTATTCTAGCAGGCACTAACAACGGCAGATCATACTATGCCTTAGTAGCATTGACACTTTTGGAAATACAAAAGAAGAACCGCGGATCATTTGAGGTGCAGTTTTGTCAGTATCTCTCCCAAAGCTGCTTGTCCGTTTACTTTTGGACGCGGTGAAAAACACTTATTTCTCTTCCAAAAGAGGATGTCACCAGAAATCAGTGGGTAGCTTTTTTTGTTTGCTGGCAGCAAACAGCCACGGCCAAAAGGAACGTTAGCTGCTTGCGCTCAGCATTTCAGCAAGGACAGCTTTATAAATAAAGGATAATTCGACACAGGATAAGCATTTCAGCTGCTTCTCAACCTGAAGCAGCTGCATCGATCAAGCGCTCGGAGCCACAAGCTGTAAGTAACGATATAACCGCAAATAATGTAAGTGAAGCTAACGTGTTACGGGTGGCTAGCAGGACCGCTAGCGATAGTTAGCACTAACAACTGGCCTCAAACGCAGGCTTTGTAAAATACCTGAAGATAAAGCCTGTATCGGTCGCGACTGTCCGTGACTCACAGATACAGAAGCTGTAAGCTGCTTTTACTGCATAAGCCAACCTGATGTGATAGCCAGTTGATTGTGGCTGTAGCACAGCAGCTAACGTAGCCAAGTTACTGTTGCTAATGTTTGTTCCCTAAATATGCAAGAGTGATATCAGGGGAAATTCTACAGAAGGTGTGTGAGCATAAACCTCATTTGAAGCTAACTTTTAATACTTGTTTGTAATTTGGATGCTTGGTGCAACTGTTCACAGTAACAGAACTTGCTGTCTGTTAAACCTGTATTGCAAGGGTTTGTCTTTGTGGTTATGACCACTCGGTTAACAGCTACTGCATGTTAGTTTGCGTGCCGTGCTAATTAAAAATGCTCCTGGTTAACATATATGCAGTAATTCTGATCGGTATGCTTGCGTTACTTCGGTAAGCATCAATGTGGCAGTTTCATCATAACGTTGCCTGATTGTAGCCCCTACAGTTAGTGATCGCTTCACTTATCCATGATCGGGATCAGCTGGATACTTCACAAATGTCTGAGCAAGCTCTCTGGTGCTACCATGAAAGCAATGCGAAACGCAGAAGCTCTACCGGTTTACAAATGATTTCTATGCACTACCTTGACATAATTTCATGCCCCTTTAGAAATCATTGTGACTAATAAAAAGCCGAAAAAGGCGGAGATTAAATAGGTAATTCTTTCCTGTAGAAGTGATCGATTCGCTAGCTCCACATAAGCAACTTGTCCGCGCTAACGGAACTTACGGTCTGCAAAACCTGTATTATGTTCATAACATAGCCGAGCTCTCTCTAGCTGTCAAATACTATCCATAAAGCTGCTTTCACATCGGACACGAAACAAATTTTTCGCAGGACAGATTAGCCTACATTCAAAGTCAATGCAAAGATACGAATACACGCGTTATGGGCGCGTTAAGCAGTTTTCACACCGGACACGAAACTAATTTTTCACGCGACAGGTTACATTCAAAGTCAATGGAAAAATGCGAATACAAGCGTTATGGGCACGTCAAGCCGCTTTCACACCGGATGCAAAACAAATTTTTCGCGCAACAGATAAGCTAGATTCAAAGTCAATGCAAAGACGCGAATACAGGCGCTATGGGCGCATTAAGCAGCTTTCACACCGGACGCAAAACTAATTTTTCACGCGACAGGTTACATTCAAAGTCAATGCAAAGACGTGAATACACGCGTTATGGGCGCGTTAAGCAGCTTTCACACCGGACGCGAAACAAATTTTTCGCACGGCAGATTACATTCAAAGTCATGACCGCTTATCAGCTACTGCATGTTAGTTCGCATGCTCTGCTAATTAGAAATGCTTCTGGTTAACTTGCATGCAGCAATTATGATCAGTATGCTTGTGTTACTTCAGTAAGCATCAATGAGACAGTTTCATCATAACGTTGCCTGATTGTAGCCACAACAGTTGAAGCTAACCGGGGAGGTGCTGTATGTGTCTGCCGAGTTGGGCTGCAGTTAACCCTTTAAGGCCTAATGCAAAAATCCCAGCAGATAGTAACCTGTATTTGGGCTGAAGCACAGCTTCTCAGCTTTCAGGAACAGTTGGAATTTTTTTTCTATTGCGCAAAACTTACAGTAATTACAGTACTTTCAAAATTACGCGCATATCTGTGTCGGCAACGACACGTTCTTGAAATGCGCACATGCTGTCCAGGTTTAAATGGGTTAAACCAGATGCAGGTTTTGCAGAGCTTGGGGTGCGTTTTTGGGTGCTTTTGAAACGATCGCTTTACTTATCCATGACCGGTGTCAGCCTGATACATCTCCAATGTCTGGGCAAGCTCTCTGATGCTACCGATGAAAGCAATAGGGAAGCGCACAGGCTATAACGTGTCCGGTATAACAAACGATTTCTCTGCATTGCCATCGATTGAATATTAAATTCTTTCCTGTAAAAATGATCGATTCGCTAGCTCCACATAAGCAATGGTTCACGCAGACGGAACTTACGGTCTGTAAAACCTGTATTATGTTCATGACATAACCGGAGCTCAATCTAGCTCTCGCACACTATCCATAATGCGCCCATTTTCCGCGAGGAAAAGCTGGTCATTCAGAAGCAATAAGTAAACCATTATCACGGGCAATTTCCGAAAAGGCCGTTTTGCCTGGAGCTTTTGCCCCTCTGTCATATACCAGCGCGGAAGCTGTTTGTTTCTCCACGCTAACAACACACCACAGCTATGCACACGAACCAGCAGGTCCTAATACACACCGAAGCAGTCCATAAGCTGTTGGTCCACTTTTAGCTGCTCCTCACTATCCATGTTTCCCTCTAAACTAAGACCCACCGGATTTCTACGGTCTCCGGTCTACACTTGGGCATGTCGACCCATTCTACAAATGTGTCTATATAGGGTGGATTCTAGCTTTCCCTGCATCCTAGCTACAGAGTAGAAAAACCGCTGTACTCACCGCTGTTGCCGATTCGTGCTTGAGCTGCCAGACTTTCGCACTGCGTCCTCCACTTTCGCCATTGCATTTATTAGAACAAGTTAATTTCATTAGATCTATACTGTACTGCGTTAGATTGCAGAATATGCCCGTCGATTCCTTCGGGAGACGCGTCAGTTTCACTCTGAAGAGCCGGACCAGGAAAACTGCCTTCTGCTGCATCGTCCCGCCTAGATCTGCCCTCCACAGAGCTGGCCAGTCAGAAGAAAGTGGGCACACGGGGAGTGGGGGCCATAGCGGAAGAGCCACCCCAATGAGGCGTTTCAGGCAGAGACTACTATGGACTACAAATGGGGTTTTTTAAGGATGGCAGTATGAGCAAAATAAGTACCTTTTTTTTTTACTTTGTATGATCAGGAGTACTCTAGGAGAGTCAAAGACCAAAATATAAACTTGGAAAAATAGCATAATAGGTCACCTTTAATGTTATTCCGAGATTTGGATTTGGAAATTACTTTCTTAGATGGATTCAAATTCTGGAAACAAGAATTTGTTTCCAATGTTTTATCAAATAACATAGTTTCAAAAACAATTACATTAGAACGCTCCACACGCCAGGGATGCCCGTTATCGCCAGTGTTATTCATACTGGCTATAGAGCCCTTGGCTATGACAACAAGAGTGCGAACAGACTTGTCTGGTATCCAATCAGGAGATCAAGAACATAGACTGGCCTTGTACGCTGATGATTTGATAGTTCTCTTAACCTGGCTGTCTACTAGTATACCAAACCTAATGCAACAAATTGAACTATTTGGGCGATTTTCTGGCTTTAATATAAATGACTCAAAATCTTCCATACTATTTTTGAATAAGAATGAGAGACTAAAACCAATCATACAAACCCCGTTTATCAATGCAGAAGAGGGATTTATGTATCTTGGAATTAAAATTACCCCAGACACTAAAACCACTTTAACAACAAATTACGACCCTTTGATCAGTGAAGTGAAGGAGACTCTGGATAGATGGATGATTATGCCCGTGACAATGATTGGCTGAATAAACATGATTAAAATGAACATATTACCGAAATTCTTATACCTCTTTAAGTCACTCCCTCTGCCCCCATCAAAGTTACTTTTTGATGAGCTAAATGGTATCTTGAACACATTCATTTGGAACAACAAAAAGCCCAGGCTGAGACTTCGCTTACTGTACCTGCCATATGAAAGAGGGGGGCTGCAACTCCTGAACTTGAAATGGTATTACTGGTCTGCGCAGTTGCGCTCAGCTATGTTTTACTTTTCAAATGAGACACCCCCAGCCTGGGTGAATATCAAACAAATATCAGTACCAAACCTTCCATTAAAGCCGTATTTGTATTCTATAAATCAAAAAAACTTGAAAAAAATGACAAAAACCCCGTTTTAAAAAACACTTGATATTTGGTATAGGACACATCAGCATATTGGAGATACCCCTCCCATCTCTCGTTTATCCCCTGTGTAATATGAAAAAAAAAAGCCACTAGATGGCAGTATTGACATTTTTTTTGTTAAGCCAAGTCTGGAGCTAGGTTTGGGGCATGTCCTGGGCATGCCTCAGAGGGGGCTGGAAAAGAGTATATAAGGAGAAAAATTGAGAGAGTGAAAGGTAGTAGGAGAAATTGCAAGGAGAAATTGTGGAAGGATACATTTGACCAGACCTGTCACTCTTTTCAAGACCTGTGAAGCGTTTTGTGGATTTTTGCCTGTGTTGGAGCATTTTCCTGTCCTAGGACATCGCAACACAGCAGCCATCTCAATTACCAGGGGACTGTAAATATCTCTTTTTTTAATTTCAATCTTGGTCAGTAGGGTAGATTGTAGATTAGTTCTAAGTGTTTGTATAATTAAATCTGTTGAAGTTTAAGAATTTTGTCTGTCATCCCTTGCTGTCCGTGACGTCATAACAAATTGACGCCATAACAAATTGGGGCCATAACAAAGTGGGGGCTCATCCGGGATAGACCATTGTGCGAGTCATTTATTGAAAATCTAAAATTTCAAATTGTGAAATTGTTTTTTGAATTTTCCTAGGTCTATATTGACAGATCAACGGCAATGGATGATTTCTTGGCATCACCAAC
Organism: Gymnothorax javanicus; assembly: GCA_029692085.1. Classification (NCBI taxonomy): domain Eukaryota; kingdom Metazoa; phylum Chordata; class Actinopteri; order Anguilliformes; family Muraenidae; genus Gymnothorax; species Gymnothorax javanicus. The sequence continues at coordinate 112,349,252 of CM056194.1, read as the reverse complement.
CGTAGAGGTTTTGAAGTCTTTTAAAAAGACAGAACTGCTAGAAATATACAGACAGTTAGAGCTGACAGATGTAAAACCAGCCATGCAAAAAGCAAGACTGGCTAGAGAGATTGTTGAATATTACATTGATGAAAATGTGTTTGCACCAGGAGATCTGGAACAGTTTCCAGTGGAAAATCCAAATGTAGAAATGGAACTTAAATTAAAAATGCTAGAGATTGAAAGAGAGGAGAGAGCAGAAAGAGAAAAAGAAAAACAAAGAGTTTGAGAGACCAGAAAGAGACAAAGAAAGGCAGGTTGAGAGAAAGAGGAAAGAGCAGAAAGAGAGAGAGACAGAGAGATTTCAATTTAGAAAAATTAGACAGAGAAGAAAGGCTCCAAATGGAGTGACTAAAAATTAAAATGGAAGCTGAAAACAAATTTTGTGCTAGCCAGGAGGTAAAGCTGGTGCCTCCATTCTCGGAGAAGGAGGTTGATAAGTATTTCTGGTGCTTCGAGAAGGTAGCTAAGAGTTGTCAGTGGCCAAAGGAACACTGGCCTCTGATGTTGCAAACTGTCCTCAAGGGTAAAGCTCAACAAGCCTATTCGGGTTTGTCTGCAGATGATTCCTCTGATTATGAGGTTGTCAAAAAGGTTATTTTGACAGCTTATGAGTTGGTTCCAGAGGCTTACCGACAGAAATTCAGAGATCTGAAGAAATCTGACAATCAGACTTATGTGGAATTTGCTAACGAGAAGAAGGTTTTCTTTGAGCGCTGGTGTACTTCTATGGAGGTCAAGGATGATTTCAACTCACTAAAAGAGATGGTGTTAGTTGAAGAATTCAAGAACTGTGTCAAGGATGATATTAACACCTACCTTAATGAGAAGCAAGCCCTGAATTTGCAATCAGCTGCCAAGTTTGCAGATGAATATGTTCTCACACATAAGTCCAAATTTCAGTCTAGCAGTAAAAATAGATGGTCCAAATTTCAGAAGAAAGGTAACGGTGATACCCAAGATTCCTCACCCAAAGACAAAGACAAATCTGGTGATGGTGCTCAGAAATCCAGTCAAAGGTCTGATCAAAGTGTGAAAGCTGACAGTGACAAAAGTGGTCTAGTTTGCAATTATTGCAAGAAATCTGGTCATGTTACAACTAACTGTTGGTTCCTTAAAGCTAAGAAAGAAAAAGAAAAGGATACCAAACCCAATGCCTTTGTGAAGACAAGGTTAGAAACTCCTGTAGTAGATGACCGATCTGCTAAATTGCCTGCTCCTTGTGAGGCTAAGAAGCCTGATACTGCTGACTTTGTGAGGGAGGAATTTCTTCCATTTGTGTCAGAGGGATTTGTGGCTCTGAATGAGCATTCTCCTCCTGTCCCCATATATACCCTAAGGGATACCAGAGCTTCTCAGTCACTTTTGTTGATGGACTCCTTGGAGTTACGTGATGAGACAGCTTCTGGGGATTTCATACTTGTACAAGGTATTGAAGGGAGGACTGTATTTGTACCCCTGCGCTCTGTATTCTTAAAGTCAGATTTAGTTAGAGGACGGGTAAAGGTGGGACTTATGTCAAGTCTACCTATCAAGGGTGTTTCTCTGTTGCTAGGCAATGACCTGGCTGGGGGCAATGTAGTTCCCCCCGTTCATCTTACTTCACAGCCGAGCACTGAAGATGGCGATGAAGACCCATCTCTGTATCCTTCCTGTGCAGTGACCCGTGCTATGGCCAAGAAGGCTCAAGAAGAAGATGATGTGGTGCTGTCCAGCACATTGAATAGTCATGACTCAGGTGGTTCGCCTCATGACTCTGTTCAGCCTACTATGGTTTCTCCGTTTGAGGACTTATCAGACACTTTTATCAGTTCTCTATTCAGCCAGCCAGATGGGTCTGGTGATTCTGATGTGTCTGGAGACTTGTCTCTGTCCAGAAAGCGGTTGATTCAGGAGCAAACCAATGATCCTGAAATTTGTGTATTAAAGAAGAGAGCCCTTACTGATGAAGAAATAGACACAGTTCCAGTTGGGTATTATCTCAAGGATGGAGTGTTGATGCGGAAGTGGCGCCCTCCTGATATCCCTGCCAATGCAGATTGGGCAGTGGTCAAGCAAATTGTTGTTCAAGGTCTATAGGAATGAGATCTTAACAATGGCTCATAGTTTGCCTTTAGGAGGTCATCTTGGTGTTAACAAGACTGTTGACAAGATCATGAAACACTTCTTCTGGCCTGGACTTCGGAAAGATGTTTCCAACTTTTGCAAAACCTGTCACACTTGTCAGGTAGTTGGAAAACACCAGTTAGACCCACCTGTAGCTCCACTGCAGCCTATCCCAGCATTTGGGGAGCCCTTCTCCAAGGTCATCGTTGATTGTGTTGGTCCATTACCCAAGACTAGATCTGGAAATCAGTACTTGTTGACAATCATGTGTGCATCTACCAGATTCCCTGAAGCCATACCTCTACGCAACATCAAGGCAACTGCAATCTCGAAGGCTTTGATAAAGTTCTTCACGTTGTTTGGCCTTCCCAGGGAAATTCAGTCAGATCAAGGTAGCAATTTCACTTCCGGATTGTTTCAGCAGGTTGTGTATGAACTAGGTGCGAAGCAGATTCTTTCCAGTGCCTATCATCCAGACAGTCAGGGTGCCTTGGAGCGGTTTCATTCCACTCTCAAGACAATGATGAGGACTTATTGTTATGACCATGAGAAAGACTGGGATGAAGGTGTTCATTTGCTGTTTGCAGCTAGAGAAGCAGTGCAGGAGTCTACTGGATTCAGTCCGTTTGAGCTAGTGTTTGGCTATGAAGTGAGAGGACCTTTGCTATTGTTGAGTGAAAAATGGCAAGAGAAAGAGCCGCATATCAGTCTGTTAGACTGTGTTAGCAAGTTCAAGGAAAGACTGCGTGCAGCTTGTGACCTAGCCAAAGAGAACTTGAAATCAAGTCAGGGAAAAATGAAAACTTGGTATGATCATAAGGCTAGAAGCCGTGCGTTTAAACCAGGAGACAAGGTCCTTGTGTTGTTTCCCTTGCAGTCCAATCCATTGCAGGCTAGATTTCATGGTCCTTATGAAATTCTGACGAAACTCAATGATCTCAATTACATTGTGAAGACTCCAGATAGGAGAAAGCCAAAACAGTTGTGCCACATTAACATGCTGAAGCCTTATCAGGATAGAAATGCTAGGGTTGCAGCTGTCACTTCAGATCCTCCTATGGCCGAGACTTGTGAAGATGAGGGGGAGTTTCAAGATGATGAACCTAAAATTAAAGCTGAAGTTCTTTCATGTAAATTGTCAAATTCTGAAGTGTTGCAAAATCTTGATGTAAAACTCCAGCACTTAGAACCCTCACAGAAAGATCAGTTCGAGAGGTTGATCAAGAAATATAAAGATCTATTTCCTGATGTTCTAAAGAGAGTTTCTGTGGCCTCTCATGATGTAGATGTTGGTAATGCCAAACCAATAAAACAGCATCCGTACTGGATGAATCCTGAAAAGAGAAAGATTGCTGAGAAAGAGGTTGAGTACATGTTAGAACATGATATTATCAGAACCTCTAACTCAGATTGGAGTTCACCCTGTGTTCTAGTTCCAAAACCTGATGGAAGTACTAGATTCTGTACAGCTTATCGCAAAGTCAATGCTGTAACTACAACTGATGTGTTTCCAATACCTAGGATTGATGATTGTATCGATAGAGTAGGGCTAGCAAAGTTTCTGACCAAGATTGATTTATTGAAGGGTTATTGGTGTGTGCCACCCATAAATGCTGAAGTCCAAGCCATCATGGACTTTCCAGTTCCTGACAACAAAAAAGCTTTGTGCCGCTTCCTTGGAATGATCGGGTACTACCGCAAGTTCTGCAAGAACTTTGCTGAGATTGCTCTCAGTCTCACCAACCAACTGAAGAAAGGCGTAAAGTTCACTTGGGATGAAGCATGCCAAAGAGCCTTCGATCGCCTGAAGTCTCTGCTGTGTCACTTCCCCGTGCTCAAATCACCTGACTTCAACAAACCGTTCTCCATGGCGGTCGATGCTAGCGACCAAGCTTGTGGATCTGTGCTCCTACAGAGAAGTGACTCTGATGACATTGAGCATCCCGTGGCATACTTCTCCAGGAAGTTCAATCCCCACCAAAAGAACTATTCCACAATTGAGAAGGAGCTGTTGGCTCTGGTTCTATCCTTACAACACTTTGAGGTTTATGTTTGTACAGGGCAAAAGCCAATGATTGTATATACTGACCACAATCCGTTAATGTTTTTGAGTAAGATGAAAAACAAGAATCAGAGATTGTTGAATTGGAGTTTGATTTTACAGGAGTTTGACTTGGAAATTAAGCATGTAAAGGGTACTGACAATGTAATTGCTGATTGCTTATCCCGCGTTTGAGTATGTGTATATATCACGTGTTTATTAGCATATTGTATTATACGTGTATATATATATATATATATATATATATATATATATACACAATTGTCCACTTAACCATTTTTGTATTGAAAAGAAAAATTTTGCCTTTATGAGTCAAAATTTTTCCCTTTTGGAATGGAGGTGTAATATGGAAAAAAAAAAAAAAAAGCCACTAGATGGCAGTATTGACATTTTTTTTGTTAAGCCAAGTCTGGAGCTAGGTTTGGGGCATGTCCTGGGCATGCCTCAGAGGGGGCTGGAAAAGAGTATGTGAGGAGAAAAATTGAGAGAGTGTAAGGTAGTAGGAGAAATTGCAAGGAGAAATTGTGGAAGGATACATTTGACCAGACCTGTCACTCTTTTCAAGACCTGTGAAGCGTTTTTGTGGATTTTTGCCTGTGTTGGAGCATTTTCCTGTCCCAGGACATCGCAACACAGCAGCCATCTCAATTACCAGGGGACTGTAAATATCTCTTTTTTTTTTTATTTCAATCTTCAGTAGGGTAGATTGTAGATTAGTTCTAAGTGTTTGTTTAATTAAATCTGTTGAAGTTTAAGAATTTTGTCTGTTATCCCTTGCTGTCCGTGACGTAATAACAAATTGACGCCATAACAAATTGGGGCCATAACACCTGTATGGGGCAATGCATGTTTCAAGGCAGGAAAAGCAGATGGAGGTTTTAAATCTGGGCAGATAAAGGTGTACAGAAAGTGGCAGACCTCTATAGGGATGGCAACCTTCTTACATTTGATCAATTATGTCAAACATATGACATTCCGAAGAAACATTTCTTTAAAGGGGACCTATTATGCTGATCCTTCTTTTAATACATATTAGTAATGTTATAATGTTGGTTGTCCATGCTCAACCTCTGAAAAGTTTCTAAACATAAGATACAGGGGTTTTGCTGTAATCCAAGAACATGATTTCTTGAGCGTGATTTCCTCTCTGAACAGCTCCTCCCGAGATCTTCACGAGATCTGGGCAAAACCTGACGTCAGGTTGTGCCGTCCAATTAGTACAGACCTAGCCAGAGCCAACCACTGCGCTGGACCTGCCCACACCGGAAACTATTCTAGCAGGCACTAACAACGGCAGATCATATATGCCCAAGTAGCGTCGACACTTTTGGAAATACAAAAGAAGAACCGCAGATCATTTGAGGTGCAATTTTGTTAGTATCTCTCCCAAAGCTACTTGTCCATTTACTTTTGGACGCGAAGCAAAACAAATATTTCTCTTGGAAAAGACGATGCCGCCAGAAATCAGTGGGTAGCTTTTTTTGTTTGCTGGCAGTAAACAGCCACGGCCAAAGGGAACGTTAGCTGTTTGTGCTCAGCATTCACCAAAGACAGCTTTGTCAATAAAGGATAATTCGACACAGGATAAGCGTTTCAGCTGCTTCTCAAACCTGAAGCAGCTGCATCGATCAAGCGATCGGAGCCACAAGCTGTAAGTAACCATATAACAGCAAATAATGTAAGTGAAACTAACGTGTCACGGGTGGCTAGCAGGACCGCTAGCGATAGTTAGCACTAACAACTGGCCTCAAACGCAGGCTTTGTAATATATCTGAAGATAAAGCCTGTATCGGTCGCGACTGTCCGTGACTCACAGACACAGAAGCTGTAAGTTGCTTTTACTGCATAAGCCAACCTGACGTGATAGCCAGTTGATTGTGGCTGTAGCACAGCGGCTAATGTAGCCAAGTTACTGTTGCTAATGTTTGTGTCCTAAATATGCAAGAGTGATATCAGGGGAAATTCTACAGAAGGTGTGTGAACATAAACCTCATTTGAAGCTAACTTTTAATACTTGTTTGTAATTTGGATGCTTGGTACAACTGTTCACAGTAACAAAACTTGCTGTCTGTAAAACCTGTATTGCAAGGGTTTGTCTCTGTGGTTATGACCGCTCGGTTACCAGCTACTGAATGTTATTTTGCGTGCCGTGCTAATTAAAAATGCTCCTGGTTAACTTATATGCAGTAATTCTGATCGGTATGCTTGTGTTACTTCGGTAAGCATCAATGTGGCAGTTTCATCATAACGTTGCCCGATTGTAGCCACTACAGTTAGTGATCGCTTCACTACTTCACAAATGTCTGAGCAAGCTTTCTGGTGCTGCCATGAAAGCAATGCGAAACGCAGAAGCTCTACCGGTTTACAAATGATTTCTCTGCACTACCTTGACATAATTTCATCCTCCTTTAGAAATTGTTGAGGCTAATAAAAAGCCGAAAAAAACTGAGATTAAATAGGTAATTCTTTCCTGTAGAAGTGATCAATTCGCTAGCTCCACATAAGCAACTTGTCCGCACTAACGGAACTTACGGTCTGCAAAACCTGTATTATGTTCATAACATAACCGAGCTCTCTCTAGCTGTCGCGTACTATCCATAAAGCTGCTTTCACATCAGACACCAAACGAATTTTTCGTGCGACAGATTACATTCAAAGTCATGACCGCTTATCAGCTACTGCATGTTAGTTCGCGTGCTCTGCAAATAAAAAATGCTTCTGGTTAACTTATATGCAGCAATTATGATCGGTATGCTTGTGTTACTTCGGTAAGCATCAATGTGACAGTTTCATCACAACGTTGCCTGATTGTAGCCACTACAGTTGAAGGTAAACGGAGAGGTGCTGTATGTGTCTGCCGAGTTGGGCTGCAGTTAGGCCAGACGTAGATTATGCAGAGTTTGGGGTGCGTTTTTGGGTGCTTATGAAACGATCGCTTTACTTATCCATGACCGGGGTCAGCCTGATACATCTCCAATGTCTGGGCAAGCTCTCTGATGCTACCGGTGAAAGCAATAGGGAAGTGCATAGGCTATAACGTGTCCGGTATAACAAACGATTTCTTTCCATTGCCATCAATTGAATATTAAATTCTTTCCTGTAAAAGTGATCGATTCACTAGCTCCACATAAACGGTTCACGCAGACGGAACTTACGTTCTGTAAAACCTGTATTATGTTCATGACGTAACCGGAGCTCTATCTAGCTCTCACACGCTATCCATAACGTGCCCATTTTCCGCGAGGAAAAGCTGGTCATTCCGAAGCAATAGGTAACCCATTGCCACGGGCAATTTCCGAAAAGACCGTTTAGCTTGGAGCTTTCGCCCCCTCCGTCATATACCAGCGCGGAAGCTGTTCGTTTCTCCACGCTAACAACACACCACAGCGATGCACACGAACCAGCAGCCTAATACACACCGAAGCAGTCCATAAGCTGTTGGTCCACTTTTAGCTGCTCCTCACTATCCATGTTTCCCTCTAAACTAAGACCCACTGGATTTCTACGGTCTCCGGTCTACACTTGGGCATGTCGACCCGTTCTACAAGTGTGTCTATATAGGGTGGATTCTAGCTTTCCCTGCATCCTAGCTATAAAGTAAAAAAACCGCTGTTACTCACCACTGTCGCTGCAGCAAACTGTAGCCGATAGCAAATTTGAGCTTGAGCTGCCAGATTTTCGCACTGCGTCCTCCACTTTCGCCGTTGCGTTTGTTAGAACAAGTTCATTTCATTAGATCTATATTCAAGTATCAGGTTGTGATTGCGGAATTCTCCCGCCGCTTCCTTATCAGATTGCAGACGTGTCTCGCGTTTCACTCTGACAAGCCGGACCCGGAAAATTGCGTTCTGCAGCCTCGTCCCGCCCAACTCCGCCCTCCACAGAGCTGGCCAGTCAGAAGAAAGTGGGCATACGGGGAGTGGGGGCCATAGCGGAAGAGCCACCCCAATGAAGCTTTTCAGGCAGAGACTACAGTGGACTACAAATGGGGTTTTTTGAGGATGGCAGTGTGAGCTAAATAAGGACCCTGTTTGGGCTTTGAACGATCAGGAGTACTCTAGGGGAGTCCAAGATCAAAATATAACCTTGGAAATATAGCATCCAAGGTCCCCTTTAAACATTTACAAGTAAAACATTTCATAATGTTAAAACATAAACATATTGAATCTCAATCGCCATTGTCTTATTAGGAGAATCTTACACTCCAAAATCTAGAGGGGAGAGGTCAAATTTCTTTATTTTATGCAGCTCTAATAGCACATGATAAGGAAACTGCCACTGATAGGCTAAATGCGTGGAGATCTGACCTCCAAGAGGATATACATGAGGCAGACTGGGAAACGGCATGTTCAAAAGCTCCAAAACAATCAATTAACACAAGGTTGAAACTCCTACAATATAAGTGGTTGATAAGAATTTATATTACCCCGGTCAAATTGAATCGTTGGTCACCCTGTAATGTTCTATTTCTGTTCTGCCTTGTCTGTCCCAGGTTTTTGTTCACGCACTGCCAATGGAATCCTCCTCATGTCTTTGATTCAGTCCACGTCTTGTTTTCTCTCGTGCATGCACTGCTTCTTCGCTATTGGCTGGCTGTGGTATTACCTCTTTCCTTCAGTGCTGTTCTGGCTTCGGGGCTTTCTAATCTTAATGCCAATTAACTGTTTTTAGTTACTAACAGCTACTAACATTCACGGGAGGTGTTTTTCTTAGACAGGCACTTTCCTAATATTACTAATGAAGGTAGGGCATTAATTGTCATTATTTCCTGCTGTGTTATTATTTCAGATCTCGCTTTGCTTTACTGCGTAATTTTTTCACTCTTACTTCAATCTACATACTTTATTGGTACTTAGCTGGGCACGCTCATTTTCTTGATGAGCTCGTTATGTCATTAAGCTTCGTCCAATGTCTTACGTTCATGCTTTGTTTCTTCCTTGTCTGTCCAGGTGTTCCTCTTTCCTTGTTCAAGCCATGTACCTTTGTATTCCGTGGAGGCATTCCAGTTGGCAGTCGGTCACTGGTTTCTGTTCATGTTTCCATGCTACATTTCCTGAGAGTTTTTCACGTGTATTTCCTTGCCTGTATTCATGCCAAGTTTTTCCTGTCTAGTCTTTGTATACCCTTAAGTTCAGCTCTTGGAGTGTAGCTTTTTGTTGGCCTTGTGCCACCTTAAGCCCTCAGTATTCCTTAGTTAATTCGTTCCAGCTTTTTAAGTGCAGTTTTTTGTTGGCTTCATGCCCTCCTTTTCCCCACATTGTTCTGTCTTGTTTTTGGAATTTCTGTTCGCCCACGTGCCGTGTTTGTTTGGTTTTCTGCTCTAATAAATTACTCGTTGGATTCAAGACTCGCTAGTGGTGTCCTTCTGTGATCGTAACACACCCCAGATACCTGTAGTAAATGTTTAGAAGGAAAGGGTACCCTGATTCACTGGGTGTATCTCAGAGCGAAGGCTGCATCCTTTTAAGGCTGCACTTTTAGGGGTCGTCACTTACTTCCATCTGCAAAACTGACATTCAGGGGAAAGGACAAGGTTAAATTTAGGGTTAGGTTTAGAGCTAGGTTTAGGGTTGGGGGTTAGTGTTAAGGTTAAGGTTAGGGAAACCAGTGACAACTCACTTAAGGCAAAGCTATTTAATGGATATGAAATGAAGTTAAGTCAGTTTGGTGGATGGAATTAAGTGACGACCCCTAAAAATGCAGCCTACGCTTTGCGATGCACCCCCTGTGTCTGGGACTGTCCAAAACTACAGAATTACTGTAAGTCAGTCATACAAACTTTATCTAAGATCGCTGGAGTGAGTGTGCCTTTTCAAGCAAAGATGTGTGTGTTGGGTATACATCCAGAGCACTGTACTTTTACCTAAAGACAACTAAAACTCATTGATTTTGGACTCCTGCAGGCCAGGAGGTTGATATCTTTATACTGGAGGAAAATGGATGTGCCCTCAATGCATATGTGGGTGAAGGAGATGGCATCATGCATTGTATTAGAACGACTTACTTATATTATCGGGGAAAGGGGGGAGATTTTCAAGAAATATGGTCACCTTTAATTGAGTTTCTCAGACTTTATGAGGCCAATTAACTTGGAAAATTTCATTACCTTTTTTTTTATTTGGGGGGATTTTGTTGTCGGTCTAATGTATATTTTATGTCCATTGTACCATTTATATTTGACTTGTCACATAAAACACAATAAATGTATTGTTTTAAAGAAAAAAATAAGAAAAAATTATACTAAAAAAATTTGGATTGTCCTTGATTGATCCATAAATATTAGCTATTGGCCACATTTCCCAGATTCATTTAAGAAGATCTTGGCGCTAAGAGCTTCTTTAGATTCTTCTTAAGGCTCCAGTAAGAAGCAAACGCATTTCCCAGATTCCTTCTTAGCCTAAGATGGCTCCCTCTAAGCTGAACTCTTCCTTGGAGCCTTCTTAACTCCTTAAGAATGCTCTTAACTGGGAAACGCGGCCATTGTTATTTCATAGTTTCCGATCATTCCATTGATAATGTATCATACATCTGGATCTGCTATGGTCATTTTATTTTAATATGGAATGTTTCTATTAATCAATATGGAAACTCCCCTTTGTTTTGAGTTGTAGGATGCAAAAAAAGTTGACTAATCCAATTGCAATTAAATTTTAAGTTGTCTGAATCAGTTAGATGGGTTTCTTGTAGTAAACATATATCTGCCCTCATCCTGTGGAGCTGACTAAGTATTTTGTTGTTGTTGTTTTTTTTTTTTTTTTTTTTTGCCAGCGAGCCAGTACCCCTTATGTTCCAACGAACACATTTTTTTGAGAGACATTGAAGTTTTTGTGAAAGAAGATTGGTTGAGTATGGTACATGATGTTTCCCCCTTTAACAGAGTTTCCGGAAAAATGATCGGCTCCCCAGGGGCGCGTTACAACTAGTTTCAATCAAATCCTTTATTTAACCAGATAAAACCAGTTGAGACCAAAGTCTCTTTTTCAATGGTGATCTGGCGATAATAGATAGTAATGTAACAATGACGCATAATGTAACAGGTGTTACACTATGTGTTTTTGTTACATTATGTGTAGGATAGGTGATGCATAATGTAACAATATGACGCATAGCATGACATTTTTACTAATGCATAATGTTACAATTTTTGACGCATAGTGTAACAACATTTTCTAACGTATAATGTTACAACCCCTTCAACGCATAATGTAACAACACCATACCAAACCACTAATCGGACCAAAAAGAAACGCATCAACAACGCAATAAAACATTCAAAAGAGAGCCCGAATAAAGACTGTTGTCTATCTTCAACGGAAGAAAACAGACGAATAAAAAGACCAAGAAAAGTCGATAGCTATCAATTTGCATTTTGTGAAGGGCGAACACAAACATGGCCAAGTTTGTACATTTAATAATTGCGGGAATACTCGAAAATTAAAACTTTTATGACTTTCGGACACGGAGTAGCCTATTTTAGGATCTCTGTCCGACAGTCGCTAAATTTGTCACAAATGCACTAAGTCCTGCGCCAATGTCGACTCACTTTATTGAGCAGAGCTTAAACAGAAACATTGATTGAAATTCTCAGTACTCATCTTGAAGAACTGAGCCCTCTGATCAAAACATTCACGTTTAATATCTAAATGATTCAGTAGATTTTCAGAAATTAAAAACAATAATCGGCTGTCGGACATGGAGTTATATTGAAACCATCCGACTCTCGGACACGGAGTTATATTAAAACCCTGTCCGACTTACAGACACGTAGACACTGCGTTTATCGCAAAGTTCGCATCAAGCTTTATTGCACATTCTGTTTGACACTTTTATATGGATAATAAAAAATTTGTAATCAATGTTTGATATCCAGTTACGTTTGTAGTGCATTCTATCTATGAAGGGTTTGTAAGTGAAATCACAAACCACAGCGCCACAGCCGTGCGTTTGTATTTTCCACCTTTGCCCGTACGGCGCTGAGGTTTCTGTTATTTCACTTTAGCTTTAAGGCGCCCACAACTGGCACACTGGTGAAAGAAAAATTTCTCCAACAGCAGGGTGGGGTAATCGAAATCATTGCAGTGAGACGTGATGGGCGCTTACATGGCTTACTGCTCCAAGCCCTGCATCCTGGTACACTACGTACAGTGTACTAGTACGTCACACTCCGACTCGTCAGCCTCTGGACAGTCTGTTCTAAAGCTCACCGTACCACACAAGGAACTTACGAGTTTTCCTCAATTGTGCGGAATTGTGCTGGTGAGCCACAACAACCATGTCAACCCTCTTTAAAATAAAGAAAATGACGACTTTTTTCCTGGATTTAAAGATCAGCCCCTGGTGAGGGTTTGCATATGTGTAAGTATTCATGAGCCTGACAAAATGTGAAATTGATACCTATTCCTGTTTTATTGAGTTGTTGATGCGTTTCTTTTTGGTCCGATTAGTGGTTTGGTATGGTGTTGTTACATTATGCAGTGAAGGGGTTGTAACATTATGCGTTAGAAAATGTTTTTACACTATGCGTCAAAAATTGTAACATTATGCCTTTGTAAAAATGTTACACTTTGCGTCATATTGTTACATTATGCGTAGGATAGGTGATGCATAATGTAACAAAAACACATAGTGTGACACCTGTTACATTATGCGTCGTTGTTACATTACTAGTTGTAACAGGGCGTGCTGTCAAGGTAGGCAGTGACTTTTCCTTTTTTATCTCTAGATTTTGTCAACCTGTTTCCACGGACTATGCCTGATTGTCAATCAATCAATTTGACTTTTTTCTGCTCAGTTAAGCCTGTAATTATTAAGAGGTGATAGTGACAAAAAGATTAATTTACCTTTATGCTTTGATTCGAGACTGCAAGGAAGTAAATCTTAATAATTAATTAGGAAAAAAATTTCAACTCTCTTGGTAATTCTGTATATTGTTTTGATCTTTTGTTTATCGGATTATGAAAGAAGACTGAAAATAAACTCCCTATTTTTTAGCAGTAAAAAGTATGTGTTTAAGGGGAGAAATGTTATCGTAAACATTTTGACCACACATTGAATGCCGCATAAGAAAGGCTGTAATATTTGTTAATGGCCCTGCGTTAGCTTCCTCGAAGCAAATATGAAAACTTGCTGTCTCGTGAGCATTTTAAGTTCGTTGCACTGAGCAATAATGTCGTGGATGGAACTGACACGCCATTCTGCCGTTTAGTCTTGTAAATTAGTTAATCAATCTTCAGATTGCTAATCAAGCAAAGTAATAGAGTTATCGTTTGTTTAACGGTGAGGATTCTGCCTACCCTAACTGACCTCCGACGGCACGTCACTGAGGCTCCTCATGTTTATAGAGGGGGTTGTAGCCGAATCAGTGGTCCATCCACAGACCATGGTCGCTGAGCTCTTTAACTGCAGTGCCGCTTGAGGGCCTGAAGCTTGTGGCCATGCAGTATTTGTTTTAGCCGTGTCCCTTGCATACAGGGATTCTGAATCTTTAAATAATATTTTGTATCATAATCTCCAAATTCCTCACAATTTTACATTGAGAAACTTTATTCTTAAATTTTTTGACAATTTGCCAATTCAGGCTCTCTCACAGAGGTGAATCCCTCAACATCTTTACTTCAGAAAGACATTTTATACCCAACTATGTTATTGACCTGTTACCAATTAACCTAATTAGTTGTGAGATGTTCCACCAGGTGTATTTCTTTCATTGTGCAACTTATCTAGTCTATTGTTGCCACTGTCCCAACTTTTTTGAAATGTGTTGCTGGTATCAAATTTAAAATGAGTAGGTTTTTTTTAAGTCTAATTTCTCAGTTTCAACATCTAATATGTTGTATTAGTACTATTTTCAATAAAATTTCTGTTTTTTTTTCCAGAGGCCGAGCAAAAACAAGATGGCTGCTTGAGCTGAGAGCTCCTCACTACCTCAGTGTTTCATTTGAAATCTACTCCATTCAGTAGAACCTTACATTTCATTTTGATCTAAGCTTTTATTTAAGGCTTAGCAAACAGATTTGGGTGTAAAAAGAAAAGAACAAGCAAGAATGGCAAGGAAAAGCCCACAAAACAGGCCTGTTCTCGAGGACTCAACTTGCTTTGGGGCAGAGTACCAAGAGAGTGATTCAAACCCTTCTCTAGCTGACATAATGACTGAATTAAAATCTCAGCGATCTAAGATTCTGAACCGTCTTGATGACATTGATAATCGTCTGGAAAATGTGACAAATCAAGTCTCAACAATGAAGGAAACACTGACAAACACAACTCAAGTGCTTGAGAAACAGCAGCAGCACATGGAAGAGGCAGAGCAAAGAATTTCCACTTTGGAGGACAATTTTCAAGCTGCCCAACGGGGGATTTGAAGCGATCTGAAAGGCTGATAAAAACTTTAGAAGCCAAAACTGACGACCTTGAAAATAGAGGGAGAAGGAAAAACGTGGTCCTATTGGGGCTGCCAGAAAGATCCGAAGGCAGCCAAATATTGGAATATATTCAACAAAAACTGCCCAGCTGGCTCAAACTTCCCCCAGATTGTATACCTGAGTTGGAGTGAGTTCATCATTCTCTAAGGCCACATCCGGACCCTGGGAAATCCCCAAGACCAATTTTAATCCGCTTTCTACGGTTCAGGAATAAGGAACTGATACTTCGGTCCGCAAAAACAGTGTCAATTCTGGAAGGCAATGCTAAACTCACGATTCGTCAAGACCTGTCCGGGGAGGTTCGCCGAAAGCGCAAAGAGTTCGACCGGGCTATTCGGATTTTTATCAAAAAGGGGATGTTTAGAGGGTTTGCTTATCCTTACCGGCTTTGTGTTTTCCATCAAAACAACATTGTCCTTTTTGAGGATCCAAAAAAGGCGGAATCTTTCGCCAATCAGTTGGAGTAAGTTTGTTTCACTGCACTCATTATCAGAATGGAGGTAAGACGCTATTTTCCTACCTCGTTATGACTATTATAATTCAACAGTCCTTTTTCATGTTTTCAATCTACCTTTTATATATGGGAAGTGGACTTTCGTTTTTCTTTTTTCTTTTTAATGTTATCGATTGTGAAGTCGCAGGTTCACTCAAACCGAGCCACTCTTGCTGGTGTGTTTACTTCCTGTAACAGTGAGTGACGCACTACACGGGGATACCAGGACTGAAAGAGGGTTTATCTTTTTGTTATTTTTTCAAAAATGGTAATTCTAAGTGTTTGAATTTTATTTTTTCTTTATTTTCGCTGACTACCATAGTTTCAGTTCACAAATAAAAGACTCGCGTGGAATGGGGATACTCCTGCTGTCGATTATTTTTTTCCCCTCATTGTGAGAATATTCAATGGTTTATACTTGATGAACAGTAAAGAACGAGAAGTGGAGTTACTTCTTGCGCTCGCGGGGTAGAGGTGGCCCAGTGCGCATGTCTGGGAAGGTCTTGCATTGTTGATCTTTTTTTTTTTTATTTTTAATTGTTATTATTATTTTTCGTGGCTTTCTCTCTCAGACATTTTTCCGGAGGTTGTTTTCATTTAGAATATGCCGGATGGTGTAACCCTACCTCGGGCAATGTCTTCTTGCATTTTTGGTGGATAAAGAGCTAAGATTTTTGAACTTTCGCAATATTGACTATCTCATTTCCGCAAGTGCCGAGAGACCTCCGCCTGAGGGGTGGAGAAGGGTAATCATACATTGTCTTTTTAGTCTCTCCAGACCACGGCTGGAGTGGATTGATGTATTTTTTATGTGCAATATTTTTTTCTTTTTTTATTATCATCTTGTCTAATATAAGCATTGAAAAATATTTTTATGACCTACTGTCCACTATAAAGGGTAATTTAACTAATGTACAGCAGTCACCATGCCAAACAGGAAAATAAACTCATGGAATATCAAGGGCTTGGGAAATCACATCAAAAGGAAAAAAATTCATTCTCTTCTCAAAAAAGACAAAGCTGATGTTGCCTTTTTACAAGAAACATATCTCTCAGATAGTGAACACCTAAAATTAAAAAGGGATTGGGTGGGTCAGGTTTACTTTTCTTCATATAAAACTCATAGCAGAGGAACAGCTATTCTGATAAATAAAAATATCCCATTTCATTTGGAAAAATCTGCCACTGATCCAAATGGTAGGTTCATTTTGATCTCCGGTTCTATCTATGGCACGTCATTCACCTTTCTAAACATTTATGCTCCCAATACAGATGAGCCAACATTTATGACAGATATGGTGCTGCTCTTCAATGAATACTGTTAGGGTTTTGGAGTGATGGGTGGAGATTTCAATTGTACCTTGAATTCTTATTTAGATAAAGCTAGACAGACAAAGAACCACAGCGCTAAATCCTCAAAGGTACTCAAAGGGCTATGCGCAGAATGTGGTTTAATTGATGTTTGGCATGAACTAAACCAGGGAGTTAACCCTCGGCCAACCGGGGCGTGGTTACCACCCCCCCAACAGATTTTTTCCTGTCGCACAAAAACGTTAACAGATATGATCTAATGCTTCTAGGAAATTGTTTATTCATCCTTTGCGCTCATTTCATGAAAAAACGATGAGGGTACCTCACCCTCCGGGGGTAGGGTAGGCCGTCAATGTCATGTGGGAGTGGATTTATTTAGGTTTTATCCACTCTGGCAATACTTGTTCTGCAGGCGTGGTCATAACATGCTTTTATTTCTCTGAGTTTACCTTGTTTCTTATTTTTCTGAATTGTCGTTATGCTAACGATGTTATTTCTGCTACTCGGCTAATCGGCATTCCTCTTGGAAGCAGAGTGTCCTGCACAGGTGTCTGATTACCTGGATAATTCGATTGCTGATCAGTTACACCTGTGGGAAGTCTATTTAAAGGTTGCTAACAGGGCTGCTCACCGCTTCAGAGTCATCTATACTCTCGGCTGGTAACAGCCAGTGGTGTAGTCCTTTAGTCTAGGAAAACACGAATCTTTCGCAGTTTCAGTTTCAGTTACTTCAGTTTTTAGTGGACGTTTGGTTAAGTCCGTCTTTGCTTTAGTGCCGGGGTTCGACAGTTTCTACACGTTTGCTGCGGAGCATGTAGCATTAGTTTCGTTTCTTTCTTTTGTTCCATACGCAGTAGTTCTTACGCTTCGGTTACAACTGGAGTTCTTCTTATGTTATTTCGTAACCTAGCTAGGAGGATTTCTTTTGCCATTCCCAGTGGTTATTTCATTCCTGTTATCTTTACCAATTAGTCTCTCAGGAGACCCTTGTGGCTAGTTTGCTAGCTTGTTGACTGAACTTAGTGTGCGCTTGAGATTCTCTCGCTTCCACCACCTTTACAGTCAAAGTCGAAGGGTGGGGGGGTGGTTGCCACCAGCGTCAATTTTTGCCTGTTTTTGATACAAAGTATGCTTACAAATTAGTTGCAAATAGTATGCTATTATTATGTTTCAAGCTCAATGAACTTTTTAGACCACACTGATTGTCATCCTTATTGATGTAGCTTGTCCTTGTATTAATAAATCTTGGAATTACAATGACCAGCAGTGACCAGTAACCTTGAAGTGATCTTCACCTAATAATATTAGAAGTGCATGACCGACATACTTTTTCTTGTGTGTTTGACTGGTTACTGTACTGTATAGTATTTTTATACTGTGCTATAGGCCTAGTATTATACAAGTTCATAGAATTGTTCATAAGTGTATGTATTGTAGTATCAGTAGTTCTAGAGGTTACAGAAAGTTACTTATTTTCAACTAAAACTAATAAAAATATTAAAAAACATGGATTTTTGTCATTTTGATGTTTTTTCCTAATATGGTGTTATTATGACGTCACTGTGACGTCATAATGTTGAAATGTCTTTTATTTGTACTTGATTTGAAGAGAGGACATCTGTAGCTGTACACTGATACCAAACAAGATGATGTTCATCGCTTAATTTCGAAATAATTAAGATCAACTTTAACAAATCTAATGCTTTTCTCTTATACATGAAACCAACAGAAAAAATGTGCAAATCCTGTCCTTTTCATTGGATGCCAGGAGGTTTTAAATACTTGGGTATAGACATTACACCACATTTAAATGACCTTTTCCATGAAAATTATACTCCTCTCATAGAAAAGATCAAAACAGATTTGTGCAAATGGTGTTCATTGCCAGTATCTTTGTTAGGGACAGAATAAATATCAGAATGAACGTCCTTCCAAGATGTAAATTTCTCTTTCAAATGTTACCATGTTATTTATCAGCTTGTTTTTTTTAAATCTTTGAACAAATCCATTTCCAGATTTATTCGGTGCAATAAAAATCCAAGAATTCGTCTATTAACCCTCATGAAACCAGAACCCCTGGGGGGTCTTGGTCTCCCCAATCTCCAGCACTGTTTCTGCTCAGCACAAATGTGTAATTTAGTGTCATAGAGGTTGGGGAGACAGGAATCACTGTGGGTCCAAAGGGAAGCAAATTTTGTCAACCCTTTACTGTTGGACTCTCTTATGTTCATAAAACACTTTTATAAGATTAAAAACATGGCTCAGTGCTTTACTGTCTTTAACACACGTTTAGCTTGGAAGGATTGTAGGAGGAAAATTGGTACTACCAATTGTATTTCTATCTATTCCCCCATCAGCCAGAATCCCGATCTGATTAAACACCTAAAATTAATTAATGTAAATAATTGGACAAATTTGAGTATAAAACAATTCTATGATTTGTTTCATGAAAATATGCAGTTGAAATCTTTTATTGAATTGAGAATTGAATATGGCGTTCCCACTACAGACTTTTTTAAATATTTGCAAATTCGGAATGTCATTCGATCACTTGTCAAAGAAAGTGAGCTGAGTTTTGAATTATCTGAAATACAGGATATATTAATATCCTCCTCTACAATTAAAGGTAGGATAAGTGAATTTTATAATATTATAGCCAAAGGAGTTAATTTGTCTTTTCCAACCGTGTTAAAGATCTGGGAAAAGGACCTGGGGATGGCTTTACATGAAAATACTTGGTCAGATATCTGTGAAAGAATACATTTTTCATTTACAAGTAACAATATTAAGGAAACTAATTTTAAGTTCATTTATAGATGCTATCTTACTCCCATAAAAATGCATAAAATTTCCAAAGAGAACACACCTAACTGTCGGAGATGCAAAACTAAAGAAGGAACATTTATGCATATGTTTTGGCATTGTCATTTGTTGAAAACTTTCTGGAATTCGGTTCATCTGCTTACTACATCAGCCCTGAAAATACAATTTAATTTGAATCCTTGTTTGTATTCATTGAATAACATGCCAGACCTCCAGTTAGATCCAAAAAAATCTAGAGTATTAATTACCATTAAATACTTTGCAAAAAAAAGTATACTTTTACTTTGGAAAAATGAATCTCCACCTACTTTCCAGTTATTTCTGGACCAACTGTCACAATTCCTTCCATTAGAGAGACTGACTTTGGAGAAAAACAACCGGGGTCGCATGTTTCATGAACCTTGGTCCCCTTTATTTTCTTATTTCTCAAGAGGAGATGAATAATGAACTTGGGCATGTTCGTCACTCTCTGGTCCTGGACTTGTATGGCTTAGAACTGTCTTAAATCATAAACTAAGGATGGTTTGGGTATTGTTGCCATTTAATTTGTCCTCCCCCCCCCCATTTTTTTTAAATTATTATTTTATCTTATGTTGTTTTTTTTCTCTTTCTTTTATTGTCTGTTTGTGTTGTATTGTTTTGTGTGGTGCAGTTTTAGGGTTTTTTTTCTATTTCATTTGTTCCTCTGCCTGCTTATTTGTCTATTTTGTCAACATGGGTATATTGGGTGGAGGGAAGAGCTGAGGGACATGACAATACTGTGTACTCTGTTATGTTTGTATGCTTGTTTATTGGTCCTGGTTATGGTAAAAAAAAAAAAAAAAAGTGGTGTAAGTGATTTGCAAATCATTGCATTTTTTTTTTATTTACATTTTACACAGTGTCCCAACTTTTTGGTAAATGGGGTTTAATGTATACTGCACATGTTAAATATGTGGATCTTCTGTTAACTGCTTTGGCAACTTCATAATTTTTGTTAATGTCATTAAAGCTATTTGAATTGAGCTTTATTGTAAATGCTTGTCCACGCATGTCAGTATCTATACTTGCATCATCATATCACAGTCCTCAGTGGTTGAGAGCTGCTTGTTTTCCACCCTCCCTATACCTGGGAGTTAGGTGTGAGTCCAGCCAAGCAGTGACACTAATTGTCCAATTAGTTAGTTATTTTTCTGGGATGTAAGAAGTCCAGGGCTGAATTTAGAGTCGAGGACCATAGTTGATGTACATATTTTTAATATAGCCCAACTGGTTTGCTGCAGTGCATCATGGGTGAAGCCGGGTCGGGGGGGAACTCGAGTTCAGTGAAACCGGTCATCAACAATGCTCGAAGTGAATGTTTGTGTGCAAAACTATGTCTCTACGACAAATAGAATATCTTATCTGAAGTTTATCACCTGCCAGTTGTCGAAAAGAAAACAGTGGATAGTCCCCACAATGCATTGCGAAAAACGACTGAATATGTAATTATGCTTCAGGATTATGACCAGAGCCTCTGGTTATGATCAAAGATTTCTCTTACCAATTTACTAACTTTGCTATTACCGTTTGCTCATGTCGTACCACGCGCTACCTAGCCTATTAGTTAAGTCTACAGAAAGCCCCAAATGAAGGTGAATCTTTATGTTGTAAGTGATCATCGAAAATCACGCATGATATTCTATAGAAATGTAATCAGAATACACTATGCTTGTGAAGGATACGTATTCATACGCAACGATACGATAATAAATTCACTGTAATTACATTACGTTGTTGCCAGCACTCAGCCATGCGAATAACAGAAAACGTTTCACCATATCAGATGAACTATCTTAGCCAACCTTTTGAACGGTTTTTAATTGCACGAATCCAGGTGAAATACGTCAACATCACCGGACACAGTTGTTATTTATTTACTCATTCATTTCATATATCATCATCATCGTCATCAATGCACTGCTCATTTATTGAAAAAAAAAAAGTAATACCAACGTATTTTCTTTGTCGTCTTTTTTTTTTAATGAATAAATAAAAGATCCTCATTGGTACCTGTGCGCATGGTCCGGACCTCACGACAGAGCAGTAAACAACGGGTTCGGACCACATAGACTACATGGACCATTAGTTCATATTTATAAACAGTGAATGACATTCGCACCTCCAAGATAGATGTAATCACGCCAATTGGTATATTCAGTGCAACAATAAGAATTTAGGCATAATCGTTCATAGAATAAATAAATTAAAAATGATTTTAATATCAGAAATTTATTTCGCTACCAGCATTGCCTGAACGGCCTGAGAAGGGAGATGGATTAATCAGTGGTCCTTATCAGTGACCATGGTCAGAGGACCGACCTGAAATGGTCCGCGGACCACTGTGCCATGATCCAAACCACTATCTTGAACGCCCCTAGTGATAATGACCAGTGGTCCGTGCCAGGGACCATGGTCCAGACCACTATCTTCAGTGACCCTAGTGGTAATGACCAGTGGTCTGAGCACAGCGACCACGGTCCAAGGACAGACCACTGAATTGGCTACAACCCCTGCTCCATGTTTAGTGTAGATGTGAAAATATATATAGACATGTACAGACAGACATACACATTCAACATAAGTTAATAATCATATCAAAGAAAAAATAGAGGGTAAAAAAAGGTGGTGATCCGTGTGTGCACGTGTGTGAGAATGACAGCAGATTCAAACAGGTGGTAAACAGTAAAGTTTGGCATTCTGAGTGAGGTGCACATTTTTTTCAAAATCCTGGCTTGTCTAATAATCTTAGGAGAGCCATGGCGTGATTGCTTTGTCAAGAAAGAGTTGTCCGTCTACATACAGCTTATCAACCACCAGAGACACCCGCTTGCCTTTTTCCCTCTGCTGTTTTAATACTGGGTAAAGTGCCTTGCATCACTCATTTATTTCCTTTGGGAACTGGTTATTAAGGCCAAACTTGGTGCCTTTTAGCTCCTTCCCTTTACTTTTTATTAGTTCTTTACATTTGTAATGCTCAAACTTCGCAATTATGGGGCAGGGTCCATGAGGTGTATTTTGTACACCTAAACGGTGCACACGGTGGAAAGTTATTTTGCGTACAGTCTCTTGAGGTAGTTTCAGCGCAGACTGCATAAAATTTTTTAATAATTCTTCTGATTCATCCGGCACACTTTTGGGAATCCCAGAAAAAATTAATTTGCTACGCATACTTTTACTTTGTGCAACCCCGATTCTGAAATAGTTGGGACTAATTGTAAATTGTGAATAAAATCAAAACGCGATGACTTTCACAGGGCTGCCAACTTTCTACGCAATCTCTCGCATACGGTGTAAGCTTCACGCATTTTGAAGGCGTATTCACCGTAGTCAGCAATTATTCAACTAACGAATATTAATGAGGTTCTTACGTGTAATTAAAGTCCTTGTGAGTGGAAGTTTCAGTTTCATTTGCGTTACGGTAGATTTCACCACGAGTAACATGGAAGCGATTGTGACAACAAACATTGTGCGCTTTTCCTCACTCAGGGGTTGGAAGCAATGTGTGTGTTTCATGATCGTTTAAATTGTTTAAACGAAATAAGACCAATTGAAACGTCAACTCTAATTTCCACGACTCTAGTGGTGAAATCCACCGTAATCATGGCCGCTTTAATGGGCGGGCTTACCTGGGCTGAAGGCCAGGGGCCTATCGAGTTCAGGGGCCTATCATTTTGGGGCAATGATGAGCTGAAAAAGTAACTGCCGCGGTTACATGACAACTGTTCATTCGGAACGAATTCATCCGAATGAAACCATTCGGAATGAATTTTATTTCCTGCAAGTTTACATGGGAAATAGTCATGCCGAATGGGGGTTTGCATGGAAGATGCATTTAATCACTTTCCCGTAAGGTTTGGTGCTGGGAAGGCTTCTGATTGAATAGGGAGCGAGTAAGATACGTGTATAGGCTACGTGTTTCTGTTTAGCCTACCGGAAGAAAAATATAAGGCTTGTCTTCGTTCCTAATAGCGACAACATGAATGACGTTAGCAGTGCCCTTTTCGGACTGATTTTGCTTTTATTTTTGAAGCAGCAGTATGATCACATCATTTTAATTATTATCATTCGTCTGTTAAGGAGCAGAAGGGAAGTAGAATATCGGAAAGGAAAGGTAGCAAGCATGCGCAGAGAGAACGGAATGAACTTCAAGAGGAATGAGTGTCTACATGTACGGAAAATTCTTTCAATCGGAATGACAAACGGAATATTACAGTTAAAAAACAGTTATTGTTGTCTCTCTAAATTGAATGAGAATGATCTGTTTGTGTAAAGTTCCTTGGGATAACTTGAAGAAAATTTAATTGATTTGGCGCTAAATAAATACAAATTGAATTTCATCATCACCATAAATTGCTGTGTGTGGTTGTTATCAAAAATACCTTTTTTGTTTATGCTCAAGTAGGCTCAGTGATATGTTAGTAACAGCCTAACATTACGATTAGAATCAGTTTAGAAGCCTGAATAAAAATGCTCCATATAAACACCTCATTCAGAATAAACAGGGCGAAACCGAATGGAATTTCATTCGGTTGCAGAGGGCTAGAATATTCCTTTTCCCAAACCGATTAAAAGTAAAATTGAATCATGTAAACGGATGAAATGGAAAGTTGTCTGGCTGCGTTCTGTCTGCGCACGCTCTGTCTTGAGGTGAATGCGCAGTGACATTTCTTCACTTGCAAATAAGGTGGCTTTCAAGCGCAGAATGCAGAACTGGTCAACGCGGGGTGGTTGATTTTAATAAAAACTCGAAGAATGGAAAATTTTTGCATGCTTAGATGGTAAAAACAATGGTGAACGGTTTAAAAAAAAAAAAAGTCCATGAAAAACTCAACGAAGCCGGGATAGACCGTAACGTCAAACAAATTAGAACTGCTGGAAAACTCTGAAGACCGGTGTTCTGACAATTGGTGCCGCCTTGTCAAAAAATGCAATCTTAATGCAGGGTGATCCTAAAGGCTTTGTTTTTGCCTTAATATTACAATATAAATCAACCTACAGTGGCAACTTTGTTATTTGTTTGCTCATTATAACTTAGGCTGATGCTAAAATGAGTTGTATAACATTTTTTTCTCTTTTTTTAAAAGATAACATGCCGCATGCCACTGTCGTCCGATTTCTGCATTTTCAGGAAGAGCCAGCTTGTACATGCAATTATTTGCCTATAGGTCTAAAAGCGCACTGAAAAAAAAACTCGATTTGTAAGATATTTTATGATATTTAAGATGTGAGGGAAGAAATAGAGCCCAAGATCGTGCGTTTGTGCATGCGCAGAACCGCGAGGCAGCATATCTTGATAGGTGGCAGAAATTGATAGTACACCCACTATAAGCATAAACAGCGCAACAATGAAAGCGAATACTTTTTTTCATCAATCTGCGCATGTCACACAGCTGTAAGACGTCTGTTCTGATTAAATAAGGTGGCCCATATAAACACTAGATCGGAATAGATCACGTCTCATATAAACAGTTGACCTGAAATCTTCAATCAGACTGATTTCAATCAGAATGAAAAAAAGTCTGCATGTAAACCAGGCTACTATGATTGTGTTTTGTAGCTCAAAGAGGGAAAAATCACTGTTGTATGTCCCAAAAGAAACTTATGCATTTGGTGACGTAGACTAGCTACACTTTTGTTTTATAATGAGACTCTGTAGATCGGAGGGATGGGGGGGGGCTATAAATCGGACAAATGGGGGGGGGGCCTGCAAAACCTCTCAGCCCCAGGGCCTTACATTAGGTTAAGGGGGCCCTGACCGTAATGCACGTGAAACTGGTTAACTACCATGCTCAAGGACTCAATTCTGCGTGAGAATCTCTTAAATACGCCTCAGTTGAATAATTGCTGACTGCGGCATGGGAACATGAATGCCTCTAAGAGGCGTGAGACTCACGGCGAATGCGTGAGAGTTGGCAGCCCTGCTTTCAAATCACACCAGCCAGTATTTTATTCACAATAGAACAGAGATAACAGCAAATGTTGAAACTGAGAAATTTTACAATTTTATCCACAAAATGAGCTCATTTCAAATTTCATGGCTGCTACAGGTCTCAAAAAAGTTGGGACAGGGGCCTGTTTACCATGGTGTAGCATCCCCTCTTCTTTTTAACACAGAGTGGAGGCGTCTGGGCATTGAGGAGACAAGTTTCTTGAGTTTAGCCATTGGAATTTGATCCCACTCTTGTTTAATATAGACTTCCAGCTGTTGGAGAGTTTTGGGTCTCCTTTGACAGACTTTTCGTTTAATTATGCACCAAATGCTCTCAATCAGTGAAAGATCAGGACTGCAGGCAAGCCAGTTCAGCACACGGACTCTTCTACTACGAAGCCATGCTGTTGTAATAGCTGCAGTATGTGGTTTTGCATTGTCCTGCTGAAATAAACAAGGCCTTCCCAGGAAAAGATCTCGTCTAGAGGGGAGCATATGTTGCTCTAAAACCTTTATATATCGTTCAGCATTCATGGTGCTTTTTAAAACATGCAAGTGTCCCACACCATATGCACTAATGCGTCCCCATACCATCAGAGATGCTGGCTTTTGAACTAAACGCTGATAACAGGAGGGGTGGTCTTTCTCCTCTTTAGTCCGGAGGACAAGACGCCCATGATTTCCAAAAAATGTCAAATTTGAACTCGTCTGACTACAGGACACTTTGCCACTTTGCTACAGTCCATTTTAAATGAGCCTTGGCCCACAGAACACAGCTGCGCTTCTGGATCATGCTCAACAATGGCTTCCTTTTGCATGGTAGAGTTTTAGGTGGCATCCTTGGATGGCACAGCAGACCGTGTTTACAGACAGTGGTTTCTTGAAGTATTCCTGGGCCCATTTAGCAATGTCAATGACAGAATCATGCTGGTGAGTGATGCAGTGGTATCTGAGGGCCCGAAGATCACAGGCATCCAGTAAGGGTCTTCGGCCTTGTCCCTTACGCACAGAGATTTTTCCAGTTTCTCTGAATCTTTTGATGATGTTATGCACTGTCAATGATGAGACCTTCAAAGCTTTTGCAATTTGACATCGAAGAACATTGTTTTCAAAGTAATCCACAATTTTTTTTTACACAAGCCTTCACAGGTTGGAGAGGCTCTGGCCATCTTTACTTCTGAGATACTCAGCCTCTCTAAGACATCCCTTTTACAGCCAATCATGTTACACACCTGATGCCAGTTAACTTAATTACTTGCTAAATGTTCTTTCAGCTGATTCTCTCATATATTAATTGCTTTTTCAGCCCTTTTTTCCCTGTGTCCCAACTTTTTTGAGACCTGTTGCAGCCAGAAAATTTGAAACAAGCTCATTTTGTGGATAAAAATGTAAAATGTCTCAGTTTCAACATTTGAAATGTTACCTATGTTCTATTGTAAATAACATATTGGCTCATGTGATCTGAAAGTCATTGCGTTTTGATTTTATTCACAATTTACACTTCATCCCAACTATTTCGGAATTGGGGTTGTATGTCCAGAATGGTTTCCTTCATTGTTTTGTTTTCTTTTATAACATTTTCCATTTCAGCAGTTAGTGTTTTTACTGACGTTTGAAGCGTGTCGTTATTTTTCCGCAGAACAGCTATCTGATGGTGGGTAAATTCGAGGCTAGCTTTTAAGTCCTTAATTTCTTGGTGCAGCAGACCAAGGACATTCAGCTTTTTATTAATGGAAGTGAGCACACTGACCTCAACATTAGGCTCGTTCGAGATGAACTGCGCCTCGCCTGGAAAGTAGATGAGAGCAGGCGGCTGCAGTCGGGGGCGGTGACAACAAGCTGCAATCAAGTCGGACAGTTTCCAGCAGCCTTGAGAGAATATACCAGAAGTCACAGAAATACGTACATCCTTATGGAATCACATTTGGGTCAAAAGTCGCGAGCACAAATTATATTACTCCGCGCGCGCAGAATGGCACCTACGCGCATAAAAATTTGCAGCAAGCGCACAAAACAGCCAGCACGGGCGAGGAAACTTTTGCTTTGCACGTGCTGGAGGGCATACACCTTCTGGCACATTCATATTTCCCTCGTGAAGTTCATTTCTGCTCGCGCCACAAGGCATGTACGCTAGCGCGGGTCATACCTCCTCAGATGAAACTGATTTCAGCTCGCTCCAGTCGCAGACTTTTGACCCTTTGGGGGCGGGAACCAAGGCAGGCCCTAGCCCTCTTAAGATTGGTCACTTTCTACGAGGTCACACCCACACAACCTCCTGCAACTTAGAATAACAGCTTCCGTTATCTAACGTAAACAAGCCAGATATATGTCATTTCATAGCCAATTAGCGCTTTTGGCAACATGTTCGGCGCTGAAGATGAATGAGGTTATCAGTAAAATGGGAGTGTAAACGAAAGTTCAATCACGAGACGTAGGATTCCCAAGCAATTGCACTCACCCAATCAGCGCCTTCGGTCTTCTTTATATATAGGCTGATGACGTGTTCGTGTCTGCTGTTGAAGAGATTCCGCATCACCCACCGTCTCCCCACCACCAACAACTTCTCGACTCCAGCCTCTTCAGCATCTACTTCATCCGTATGACCCTTCTGTCTAATGGGAGATGGCTTCGCCCCTGCCAGCTACCCGGGCAGATCAGCGCCCCACCTCGCTTGAGGGTCCTTGAGGACGGAGTCATTGCCAAATACTGAATTTATTTCATTTCATGTCATTGCATTGTTAATAAATCTCCTTTTCTTAAATCCGAAGTCTTCGTGATTGAACTGTTAATATTGGTCGACTAACTTAATGGCTTACTTACCGATTATGCCATAATGGCCCGTTATTCTGCAATGTGTGCAATCGCATATCATTATTTTATAAGTGGTCAGCTAGCTTGCTAACTTTAGCGAGGGAAAATCTAAGCAAATAATCATCATATGTTGGCGATATGGTATTGTTTTTGCCGTAACGTTATGAGCCAGGCCCTATCTGTCATAGGCAGGAACTTAGCCGATGAATATACTTTGCAGCGCTGTCTGCCTCCCAGCTTGTTCGTTTAAATTCTTGGGACAAGGGAGGAGTTGCTATTTTACACGTATTTTAACCCTGGTGGCTTCACCATAAAACTGAAACAGACTGACAGATGCTCGGTCTATTTTCTGCTTATCAACGTGAACGGAAACGGCAATATAAATGAGCAGCCGGCTCAAAACTAATTGTATTTGCACTATTGGCCCATGTGAGATTTGATGTGGTGCCATCACTGCTGTCGTTTTCAAAAGGTCTTACTTCAGTCCGTAAAGGCATCTGTACCGATTTTTTTTTTTCAGCCAACAGCACACCTAGCCTGTTTAAACGTGCGTCACTGTTAGTCTTACTGAACAGAAATTTAACCTGAATAAATGCATCAAATAATAGACACAGTCAACATGCACATGACCCAAGATTTCCAAATATTATGCCTGAAAGAAAAATGGAAGTAACGGCAACGTCGTCAGTGTGAGAAGGAAATTAAATCACAGAACCATGGTAACGTAAATATTAAGAAAGACCTAAGGTGCGGCATTACTTAATTCATTATACAGACAAGATTCTGGTTGTTTAGCTTATTCTAATCGCTATTGTTGAGACTGATGGGCAGTTTTTTTTTTTTTTAATTGTCGAATTTGATGGCATTAATTATTTTGGGTTAAATATATCATTGACTTTGGGTCTTTCCTGTCGCTTTACGTTGAAATGGTTCTTTGAGTGATTTAATTTCTTTCCATTCCGGTAACGTTTTTTCCATTTTTGTCTCAGACCTCACATCTGGGAACCTGAACGCATGTTGGCTGTTCAATCTATTATTTATTGCATCTATTTAGGTTAAAGTTTGTGTCAAACAGGGCTGCTGTTGGCTGTAAAAAAAAAAAAAAAGAATCGATTCAAACAAATAACAGGCTCGTCATATACGGGCTGAAGTAAGACTTTTTTGAAAATGACAGAGGTGATGGAGATGCATCAAATCTTACATGGGCCAATAACACAAATACAATCAGTTAGCTGTAGATATTAGTACAGGCAATCCACATTCATATTGAAATTTCCTTCACGGTAATTGACAGAATATAGGCTGACCAGCAGTCAGCCTGATTAAGCTTGATGGTGAAGCCACCTGGATTGAAATACGTGTAAAATAGCGTTTCCTCCCGCATCCCAAGAATTTAAACGAACAAGCTGGGAGGCAGACAGCGCTGCAAAGTATAACAATCTGCTAGGTTCCTGCCTATAACGGATAGGGCCTGGCTAATAACGTTACGGCGAAAACAAAACCATATCACTAGCATATGATGATTATTTCCTAAGATTTTTCCTCGCTAAAGTTAGCTAGCCAGCTGGCTACTAATCGAAAAAATGATATGCAATTGAATACATTGCAGAATAACGGGCCATCATGGCATAATCGGTGAGTAAGCCATTAAGTTAGTCCACCAATATTAAGTTTAATGATAACCTCATTCATCTTCAGTACCGAACATGTTGCCAAAGTGCTAAATGGCTATGAAATGACATATATCTGGCTTATTTACATTAGATAACAGAAGCTGTTATTCTAGGTTGCAGGAGGTTGTGTGGGTGTGACCTCGTTGAATGTGACCAATCATAAGAGGGCTGGGGCCTGCCTTGGTTCCCGCCCCCAAAGGGTCAAAAGTCTGTGACTCGAGCTAGCGGAAATCAGTTTTGAATGAGGAGGTATGACCCGCACGAGCGTGCATGCATTCTGGCGCGAGCAGAAATGAACTTCACGAGGGAAATATAAATAAGCGAGAGCGTGTATGCCCTCCAGCACGCGCGAAGCAGAAGTTTCCTCGCAGCTGCTGGTTGTTTTGTGCACTCGCTGCCAATTTTTACGTGCGTAGGTGCCATTCTGCGCACGCGGAGTAATATAATTTGCACTCGCGACTTTTGACCTAAATGTGATTCCATACATCCTGTTGAACAAAGCAGTAAGCTACTTGTAGTTTTCAGACAACAATCAGATACTTGTCAGTATGGCTGAAGATTTCGTATTCGCGTTCATCATAGCGGATGAAATTGAAGCAGAGGAGAAATCTTACCAGAAATCTTTGCGCTGCTAAATACATCAATAATTAAAACAGTGCAGTGTTAATTACAGTAGACCACATGCAGTTCATGATCTGTGACATGAATCCCAATTAAACGTCACCATCAGCCACACGTTTTCTGTAACCAGACTAAACCTTCAAATCTGACAAATAAAATTAAAAATTAAAAATAAATCAAATAAAAACTCTCCCATTCAACACAAGTAGAGAGTGTATAAAAAACGTCATATTGTTGAGCCAACCTCTAAACCAGTCAGCTGTTAGATCAGGTTAGAGCCAGGCGGTACAGTCGGTGGAGAGCAACTGCAGTGCCTGGCTCTAAAAACTGCGGCTGCCCCGCTGTTGCGATTTTATCACCGTCCACTTTTGTAATACGTCAGAGCAAGGCGGGATGAAGTCAGACACAAAACTAACCGGCATGCATTGTGCGCCGATCGCCGGTGGTCGAATCTGCGCAGACTCGGCTCATCTCGAATGAGCCCACTGACGGCAGGGAGATCATCCATATTCGTAGCGGCGTCCATCTTCTTCCTTTTTGCGGGGTTGGTGTTGGGTACAGGGTTGCTTTTGCCGTCCTCCGTTACATGTTTAATGGTCTCCATTGCCGTTTGGTGATAGTATCCGTCAATAAAATCTTACAGTTCTTCCACAGTGAAATGCTTAATGTCTTACCCAGTTGTGATAACTGAATGTCTTTTATTGTCAGATCCACAATTTCATTATTATTATTATTATTATTATTTACGTATTGGCGTCTAGCAGCTGGGTGCTGCCATGCCATGAATCTCACTTCTGGCGGTCTCAGAGTTCAGAGTTCAGACATGCTGGTCTCAGAGTTCACAGAGTTTACCAGGGAGTAATTTTGGGCCGAAGTTTTTCAGCTTTGACCTAAGCCTTTCAGCATCACACTGCATTCCAGTTACTGTTAATGAAATGCAGTTGGGTGCATGTCTATCAGATATTCCCGCCAAACCAGTATTTATCCACTGCCATATGCCACCCGGTGCACCATGCTGACGTCAATATAACTTTCCCCTGTGCTGTCCGTTCAGCTCTGAAGCTGGAAGTGTGATTCCAAAGTAAAGAGAACCGTCCTCCATTGTGCCATTAGCTATTGGACTCGTCTGTTCACCCAGTGGAGCCAATTTCTTCAATCAAGAAGGGGTAACGTCTAATCCATGAAGAGTAAGACACATATAGAGAAGGACTTCCCGGGGACGATTTACGTATTATGGTGAGGGTGGGGAGGAATGCGACAATTGACGATTGTGGAGTCCAACTGTCTCATCTGCAGTGGTAGTTGTTAGTCTCAGATGGAGAGTCCATATACGGCGCTCTGACCTGGCCTGTTTTGACACTGGAACTATTTTTTTTATAGTTATGCAGTATTTGAAAGTAAACATCAGTGTGCTATGTGACAATCCAACATGGGCACGTTATCATCTACAGCAGGTAATGAAGTGATGGTAAACCGTAAACAAGGTGCTCTATCAACTTGGTGTGAAGTCAGTGTGATGTAAGAAATGTGGGTTAGTGAATCAGTCTTGTGAGTTTGAAATAGATTTTTAATTCATGGACTGAAAAAATATCAACATTTCAACTTCATCTGCACCAAGTCATGGATCACTTTTTGCTAATTTGATCCAAATCTACCTGCTGCAACTGGAGAATAAGTCAAACATGTATCAGCCAATCAAATCTCAGGACAATCTTAGAGGTGAACATTTGAAGCAAGTTTGATCCAAATGTGCCAAGTGACAATTGGATCCTACATCGACCTGCCTGGGTGTGTGATCAAGTGTGATCAGAATCTGACTATTGAGACTGCAGAAGAAGTTGCAAATTCAATTAATTTATTTCAATAAATAAATTCAATTTATTTTACATTGTCGGGCTACTGTCATTTAGTTTTGAGATTTTGACTAAACTTTAGAGTTGGACAGAAAAATTGGTCGGTAATGACTTGTGCATTCCCTGCTGATGGGTCCTGTGTCCCCCCTTAGCTATAGGAATTTAGTCTGTTATCTCTGGCCCCTACTACACCAGACATTCCAAAGATGACCCTTTAACGCCATGAGAGTCAAGCAGAGGGTGATAAACTATGAGTGTACACCCCTGCAATTCCTGAGACAACAGAGAACACCATTATTACAGCCTTGTGACCGCCAACAAGATAGGAGCCTGTCCCCTTTTTATTTCATTTCCTTTTTATCATATTTCATTTTATTTTTTCAGTTTTTTTATTATTTTTTTTATTGTTAGTTTTTGTACCCCGAATACCCATACATATAGTTTCCATAGTGCTCAGCACTGCTCCCAATAACATAAGGGCATTTTAGTGCAAGAATGGCCAGTTAATGGGAGAAAATTAACCATTTCTTACACCTTCCGACATCTGCAGCTCCACCAATCAGCACAGCCTGTTTTCATCACCAAGAAGGGGGATCCCCCTCCTCCCCTCTTTCTGACCACATAAAATGTGGACTTTCCCCCTGTACTTTGGGTTTATGGAACCCAGAAAACCAGCAGGGGCTTTTTGGCACACAGGAGCTTGGGCCTTTTTGGCACCTACAACTAAGACCCGCTAGGAGTTTTAACATCTGTTCAGGATTTGGGGATTGTTATCTGCCTTTCTCATTGGAGGATTTTGTCGTCTTTTGTGTCTGAAACTTAAATTTTGGGCTTCCTTGGGACTATTTCAGGGGGTATAAGCTTTGGTTTGATGTTTTCTTTCTCTTCTTCTTTGATTGTTCATGTCTGATTAATTCTTGTTTCAGGTTGTAGACCCTTGTCAGTTGTAGACCTTGTATATTCTGTTGCAACTTTGATTACATTTCCTACTTTTGAATCGGACTCTGAGTGTAATGGTCAGGAGAATTAGGAGGCCACGTGCAACGACCAGAGAGAAAGTGAGCAGCACGGTCACAGTCCAAACACAGAGAATAATACAGACCAAACGAAAGTACTCGCGCTTCCAAAGGACTTATAATAGTCCGAAACACGGAAGCAAAGCGAGATAGAACAAAGGGAGAAGAAACTCCAAATAATCAACGGATAGAAAGTCATACAAAATCTGACTACAGATATCTTCGGCTATAGTGTGAAGCTAAACACAGACACTCTTACGAAGGGGGCGTGCCAGACTTCCTGCTTATATAGAGTCCGGGAAGGCGCCGCCCCAGCTCAATCAGCCAGCTGGGTAAAGAATCCGATAGCTAAGGAATTCGATATCGTCCCGGGACGAGATCCGCAAAGAAAAGTCCAAGCACACGCACACCTCACAAACCATGGCAGGACCCCCCCCTCTAAGGAACAGCTCCAGAAGTTCTTAGAGAACCCCATGCACAGCACTCTGAGATAAGGGTGGTATCCAAGATATCCCGAGAAGGAACTCAGCACCGCTCCTCAGGTCCACAACCCTCCCAGTCGACTAAAAATTGGGCCCCACGACCCACGCGCCTCTCGGCTAAAATACGGCGCACAGTGTAAACAGGCCCCCCCCTCAATCATCCGCGGCGGTGGCGGGGGTTTGTCGACCGTAGCCAGGACACAAGTGCTAACAGGTTTGAGCCTGGAGACATGAAAAGAGGGTGGATCCGTAAGGATCTAGGGAGCTTCAACCGGACTGTGACAGGATTGATCCTTCACACAATCTTAAAAGGACCAATGAAGCAGGGAAAGCCAGACCTTTTGGCCAACCCGATAAGATGGGGCCGAACGGCGCCTTCTATCTGCGGCGGTCTTTTGTTTCCGTCCAGAGCGCAACAAAGAGGAACGGACCCTGGCCCAAACTGACCGACAACACTGAACAAAGTGATTGACCGAAGGAACCTCTGAATCCCTGTCAGTTCCAGGAAACAGCGGAGGCAGATAACCAAACTGAGCCTCAAACGGGCAAAGGCCTGTGGAGGAGTTACCCAGTGCATTGTGGGAATATTCGGCCCATGCTAAAAATCGACTCCACGAAGATGGGTTGTCAGCCGCTAAACATCCAAGAGTATTCTCCAACGACAAGGTTGGTTCGCTCTGTCTGCCTGTTAGTCTCTGAGTGGAAACCAGAGGAAAGGCTCACGGT
The DNA here is from genome assembly GCA_029692085.1 of Gymnothorax javanicus. Lineage (NCBI taxonomy): Eukaryota > Metazoa > Chordata > Actinopteri > Anguilliformes > Muraenidae > Gymnothorax > Gymnothorax javanicus. The sequence continues at coordinate 112,314,865 of CM056194.1, read as the reverse complement.
GGCCCCCAACTGGTTGCAAAACGCACACCAGAATTTGGCTGTAAATTGAGGGCTTCGGTCAAAAACCACATCTTGAGGGAGACCATGCAGCCGGAAAAAATGGTCCACAACAAGAAGGGCCGTCTCCCGCACCGAAGGCAGCTTGGGCAGCGCAATAAAGTGGGCGGCCTTAGAAAAACGGTCGACCATGACCAAGATGACCGTGTTGCCTTCAGAAACAGGCAGCCCCGTAACAAAATCAAGAGCAATATGGCTCCACGGGCGCTTAGGGATGGGCAACGGCCGCAGCAGACCAGAGGGGGGGAGATGGGAAGTCTTGTTCCTAGCGCAGATACAGCACGCCGCTACAAACTCCCGGATGTCCTCAATCATGCTGGGCCATCAAAAAAGGTTGGGCCAAGAACTGCTTGGTCCTATGAACCCCCGGGTGACCTGCCAGACGGGAAGAGTGCCCCCACTGGAGAACTTGGGACCCTACTGCCGACGGAAGAAACAAACAGCCTGGCGGCTCCCCACCAGGACCGGGATCAGTTCTCAATGCCTCCCGCACAACAGACTCAACGTCCCGCTGAATGGGAGCTGCAATCTGAGCTGCCGGGATAACCGGCTCAGGAATGGGGTCGCGACCAGAGCGGTCGTGAATCCGCGACAAAGCATCGGGCTTGATGTTTTTAGATCCCGGGCGATAGATTAACGTAAAGTTAAAGCGGTTGAAAAACAATGACCACCGCGCCTGCCGAGAATTACGTCGTTTTGTCTGTTGGATGTACTGGAGATTATTATGATCCATCCAAACCACAAATGGATGTTCAGCCCCCTCCAACCAATGGCGCCACTCTTCTAACGCCAACTTGACAGCCAAGAACTCCCGGTCACCAATGCTGTAATTCCGTTCGGCGGCCAACAAAGCCTGGGAGAAGAAGGCGCATGGGTGCAACTTATTGTCCCAAAGGGGGCACTGGGACAAAATGGCACCCACCCTGACTTCCGACGCATTCACCTCCACAACAAATGGGAGGGTGGGGTCGGGCAAAACGAGAATGGGCTCTGAGCTAAATCGTTGCTTTAACTCCTGAAAAGCAGCCTCAGCTGCGGGAGACCAAGCAAACGACGAGGAGATATTTTTCTTAGTGAGCGCGATAATGGGAGCAGCTACCCCGCTAAAATTACGGATAAACCTTCTATAAAACTTGGCAAACCCTAAAAACTGTTGCACCTCCTTCACGTTTTGAGGGGCAGGCCAATCCCTGACCGCTGCCTCCTTGTCAGGATCCATGCACCCTTCCAAAACAATGAAGCCAAGAAACGAAACTGTCGTGGCATGAAAAACGCATTTTTCAGCCTTGACAAAAAGCTTGGCTTTAAGGAGGGCCTAAAGCACTTGTCTGACATGTTGTTTATGCTCCGAGAGAGTTGAAGAAAAAATCTGAATATCATCAAGGTAGACAAAGACGAATCTCTCCAACATCTCTCGGAGGATGTCATTGACGAGTGCCTGGAACACAGAAGGGGCGTTAACCAATCCGAACGGCATGACCAAATATTCGTAGTACCCGTCATGCGTATTAAATGCCATTTTCCACTCGTCCCCCTCCCAGATCCGAACCAAATTATAAGCATTCCGGAGGTCTAGCTTAGTAAATAACGACGCCTCCTGCAGACGTTCAAACGTGGAGTTCATCAACAGATGGGGGTATCGGTTTTTAATGGTGATATTATTCAAGCCCCTGTAATCAATACAGGGTCTCAGGCTGCCATCTTTTTTAGCCCACAAAAAAGAACCCCGCTCCAGCAGGAGACATGGAGGGCTGAATAAATCCATTAGCCAGAGCCTCCTGAATATATTCTTGCATGGCTCTTCACTCAGTCCCTGATTGCGAGTACAATGAACCCCTGGGGGGAGTGGTACCCGGGTAGAGATTGATCTCAGAATAGAGATAGAACAAAGGGAGAAGAAACTCCAAATAATCAGAAGATAGAAAGTCATACAAAACCTGACTACAGATATCTTCGGCTATAGTGCGAAGCTAAAAACAGACACTCTAGCGAAGGGGGCGTGCCGGACTTCCTGCTTATATAGAGTCCGGAAAGGCACCGCCCCAGCTCAATCAGCCAGCTGGGAAAAGAATCCGATAGCCAAGGAATTCGATATAATCCCAGGATGAGAGCCGCAAAGAAACCCAAACACACGCACACCTCACAAACCATGACATTAAGTTGTGCTTTTGATAAAGGTTGATCTGACAGGTTGCTCTGCTGATCAAATAATTCAGCAATTTAATTGTTAATTATTATCTTTGATGGTGATTAATTAGTTAAATTTGTTTTACATTCTGGATAAGCGAGGCATTTTAAAGGTCCCCTATTATGCCACCAAGTGCACAGCTAATTAGTCATTAAGCCAGTTCAAAATCTTCCCTTTCGGACATCACAAGGGGGAGTGACATCCCAATATAATGAAATCTGATTGACTGCTTGGCTGAAGGTGATCAGTTCTCCTTGCCCCTGGTTGGTTACTTCCCCATGTGATATCAAGAGGGGAAAGATTTTGAAATGGCTGTGCACCTGGTGACATAATAGGGGACCTTTAACAACAGAAGCACTTGTGTTCAGTATTCAGAGTGCCAGGCGGTAAGCGAGGGCATCTAATTGTTAAAAATTGTTGGATTTGGAAATTGTGCGTCATTCAATTGAACTTCACTCCCCCGACAACACAGAGTAATAGAAACAAGCATTGAAACTCTGGATGTATTGTCTGTTTTCTGTTAATTTGCTGGAGAAAACGTTAAGTGCATTTTGGGTACATTTTCAAGGGCCAGAACACCATGTTGTCACAACCCTTGTGCTTTGTCTCCCTCCCTATTCAGCAACTTGTGTGTTTATTGGTTTACATTTTTCCATATTCACTTCCGTTTGGCTGAGGCTTGCTTCATAAGTATTTCCTAATGACTATGACACATGTATTTAAGCCCCTGCTTGAACTCGATTCCTGCTCTGCAATAGTACAATCCAGCCACTAGAAGGAATCAGCAGATTTTTGAGGTGGGAAAATATCCCAAAATGTTCTGAATTCCAAATATTACCATAATCACAGTTCAACAGAGAGAACTCAGCCAGGTTCTTGTGACCCCTTAAAACTGCTGTAAGAATGTGGAGCTGAGAAGAAACAAAAACTCATAAATCTGCCAAAAGACTAAGATAGCAAAGCCCCGAGCAGGCCGACAAAGGCTGGCTCGATGAGCTAATCTTCCGGAATGACCATATTGGTAGTCAACCAATAAGCAGCTTCATTATATGAGCCAGTTCACTCCAGTTTACTCTGGAAATGTCCAGGAATCCAGCCAACTTGGGCATCCACACTGACCTTCAAGTAAACCCTAGGTTTGGGAGGATCAGATACGGTCTTCGAGCGTCCCTGGAGGCCTAAAATGAATTTACACTATTGGGTCACTCCGTACTAAACTGTACAAATGTGATACAATGGTGATGAAAATTCAAATTCACCTTTTCCAAAGTTTTTCATTGCAGTGGTAAAACTCCATCCATGGGCATCACAAAGAAGCAAGCAAGAAGATAAAATGAGTGATCACTTCATTTCAGTGACCCCTTAATGTGCTAAGGTGGCAGGCGTTGTGGGTGCAACGAGGACACAAAACAGATATTGAATTCCTGAAAATCAGATACATTTCAAAGTCACTTCCTTCGTATGATAAATGGCCTCAGTGTATCAGTAGCATTTATGGACAATTACGGCCAGTCAATATTTTTCATGTCCATTGTCCTCAATGTTTGTATTCCATTCACCTGGCTTCAGTACAAAGCATTGTTAAAATTTTGCAACTGGTTACCTGTTGCTCTAAATCACCAAAGGAATATATTATTTTATTCACAGGAAGGCATTTCAAAGAATAAAAATAAAATAATAAATCAGGTGGCAAAGTAGGGTCATTTTCTCAAAGACTTCAGTAGTGTTGAACTTCTTTTTGCAACCACCGATGTCGCCATCTGCTGGCCATTAAATATAATGCAAATTTTTGAGATATCCGCATCGGCCTCATTTTTTAGATCCGGGTGCTGCGTCCATCTTTTTATGCAGTCTTTACACAGGACACGATCTACGCATACTTTTTTATGTTGTTATGATCATAACACGATATTTGGACATGGAAAAATTTTCTTTTTTCAATCATTATTTTTTAAAGCATGGTATATATGATTGTCGGACATCTTGTGAAATTTTGATGCAGGAAGTGAGTACCTTAGTTTGCCGAGGTCATCTTTATGCCATTTGCATACATTACACAAATTAACCCACAGGTCTGGAGATAACACGTGAGGACGTGACTGGTTACGCCCCTGACGGTCATTTCAAATTTCATTTCTGATCAGACGAGTCCCGGTAATTTAGTGCAGACAATTGAAACCGTTATTTTGGGTATATCTCTGCAATATTTCATTTCACTTTCTTTCGAAGTATCAACAGGCATGTCATGAGCATTTCATGAAGTTGGCTGCCAAATTTTGTTACAAAATATGGCTTTCACAATGCCTTGGCTGACATCAGGACACCACTTTTTCTGCTGTGTTGTTGGACCGATGACTGTTTTTTTCTCATGTATATCTTCAATCCGGGAGTGAATAAATATGAACAATGCAAACATTTAATTCTCTTCGAAAAAATTTTATTGACCATTCTTATACAATACAGTGAATTGTACAGTTTAGTATGGAGTGACCCTATTATATAATGGCAAGCTTGTAACTAAGGGTGGAGTGTTGCTATATGACAAGGAACCAATCAGAAAGTAATAATGTTTGATAAGGTAGAGTCACGTTTAATCTCACCAAAAGGGATGTCCCAAAAGGCTAATAAATATGAGGATTTGGACAATTGGTGGTCAGTCGGTGTGGAGTGAATGATGAAGAATGAATACTACGTGGTTTGCACAGACCAGCCTGGGTTTTGTATTTCACTTTGAGCGACTCACAATAAACCCGATCGCATCAGACTCTGGAGAATGTGTCCATTCCTTGAGGATAGATTTACAAGGGTTAGGGGAACACTTGGTCCTCAAGTGTTTTTCGCCCACATATGTCAAATTCAGTTAACACCCTGAAGTACCATGGTGTGTGGACTGGTCAGCAGGAAGATGAACTTCAGCTGCTTTGCCAGTCTAAGACGGGTGTACCGGTGAGTGAGGTTACAGGTGCTTTCCCTGCCTGCATCTCAAGAAGCTTCAGTTGGAGCTTGTTCCCCTCTGGCTCCTCTGGTGCCTGGGCCTTTTGACTGGGCTCGGCTTCAAAAGCTGCCCAATGAAAAATGGTTGTGCAGGATAAAGTGGATTTTCTGCTAGTATTGTGGAGGTACCACCTATTCCATCGCTGACTGCCTAGTTTGGCATGAAAGTCTGATACAGAGGTGCTGTCAGCTGCTGCTGTCTCATCTTCCCATCCGCTCTCTCTGGTTCGCCCGACCTGGCAGGGCTGCCCAGTTTTCACCCGGGGTTTAATCGAATCAGCCACTGATCGGAACTTTATCCATCCCGGTCTTGTTCACCACCTGAGGGTCCCTACTCTCCCTCAACCATTTCCTCTCCAGTTCCTCTCTGACAAGGATTGCACTTCCTGACGTCGCTGAGGCAACTGAGCTGGTGCCCAAACTTACCTCCAGTAACCATACTGTAGAGTTGGCATTTTTCATGGAATCATTGCATACCCAGGTGGTGTTTCGGAGGTCCTGGATTGAACATCATGTGGACTGGTCTCTGGGATCAACATTGGAGTGGAGTTCATCTTGTTCTCAGTCTTGTCTTTGAGCAGCTTCCAGCCTAACTGCACCTCCCTCATCTGATCTTCAGCAAGAGCCGTCAGACCTGAAGGATGCCGCCCTCTTCTACAACCCCAATCCCAAAATAGTTGGGACGAAGTGTAAATTGTGAATGAAATCAAAATGCAATGACTTTCAGATCACATGAGCCAATATGTTATTTACAATAGAACATAGATTACATTTCAAATGTTGAAAGTGAGACATTTTACATTTTTATCCACAAAATGAGCTTATTTCAAATTTTCTGGCTGCAACAGGTCTCAAAAAAGTTGGGACACAGGCAAAAAAAAGGGCTGAAAAAGCAACTAATATATAACCCCAATTCCGAAATAGTTGGGACGAAGTGTAAATTGTGAATAAAATCAAAATGTAATGACTTTCAGATTACATGAGCCAATATGTCATTTATAATATAACATAAATAACATTTCAAATGTTGGAACTGAGACATTTTACATTTTTATCCACAAAATGAGCTTATTTCAAATTTTCTGGCTGCAACAGGTCTCAAAAAAGTTGGGACACAGGCAAAAAAAAGGGCTGAAAAAGCAACTAATATATAAGAGAATCAGCTGAAAGAACATTTAGCAAGTAATTACGTTAACTGGCATCAGGTGTGTAACATGATTGATTATAAAAGGGATGTCTTAGAGAGATTGAGTCTCTCAGAAGTAAAGATGACCAGAGGCTCTCCAACCTGTGAAGGCTTGCGTAAAAAATTGTGGAGTACTTTAAAAACAATGTTACTCGAGCTGCCGGATAGCTCACTCGGTTAAGGCACTGCGTTGCAGTGCAGAAGTGACTATCACGTCGCAGGTTCGAGCCCCGGTCGTACCAACCGGCAGTGATCGGCAGCTTTTTCAGAGTAGCGCACAATTGGCCATCGCGCTACAGGGTTTCAAATTGGGAAGGGACTGCCGGGAAAAGGGAAATAGCTAAATAGCTTTGTTCATTGCTCAAGCGCCTCCTGTTGGCCAGACGGGCGCTCGTCAGGAAGATTCTAGGTCTGTTCATGTCCGGGTATCCTCCGCCCTCGTTCTGAACTTGCGAAGATTCAACCAATGAGTGTATAAGAAGCAGTGGCTGACAGGCACATGCTTTGGAGGAGAGCCATGAACTGTCTTCGCTCTCCTGAGTTGGCAGCCAGGGGTCGCATACGAGCACGCTTTGTACATAGTTCACCAATTGGGCATTCCAGATTCGGGTGGGATTGGAGATGCCAAATTTAAAAAAAAAAAAAAACAATGTTCCTCAACGTCAAATTGCAAAGGCTTTGACGGTCTCATCATCGACAGTGCATCAGCTCTTCAAAAGATTCAGAGAAACTGGAAAATGCTCTGTGCATAAGGGACAAGGCCGAAGACCTTTACAGGATGCCCGTGATCTTTGGGCCCTTAGACGCCACTGTATCACTCACCGGCATGATTCTGTCATTGACATTAGTAAATGGGCCAAGGAATACTTTAAGAAACCACTGTCAGTAAACACAGTCCACCATGCAATCCACAGATGCCACCTAAAACTCTATCATGCAAAAAGGAAGCCATTGTTGAGCATGATCTAGAAGCGCTGCTGCGTTCTGTGGGCCAAGGCTCATTTAAAATGGACTGTAGCAAAGTGGCAAAGTGTCCTCTGGTCAGACGGTTCCAAATTTGACATTCTTGTTGGAAATCATGGGCGTCGTATCCTCCGGGCTAAAGAGGAGAAAGACCACCCCTCCTGTTATCAGCGTTCAGTTCAAAGGCCAGCATCTCTGATGGTATGGGGATGCATTAGTGCATATGGTGTGGGACACTTGCATGTTTTAAAAAGCACCATGAATGCTGAAAGGTATATAAAGGTTTTAGAGCAACATATGCTCCCCTCCAGACGACACCTATTCCAAGGAAGGCTTTGTGTATTTCAGCAGGACAATGCAAAATCACATACTGTAGCTATTACAACAGCATGGCTTCGTAGCAGAAGAGTCTGTGTGCTGAACTGGCCTGCCTACAGTCCTGATCTTTCACCGATTGAGAACATATGGTGCATAATTAAACAAAAAGTCCATCAAAGGAGACCCAAAACTCTCCAGCAGCTGGAAGCCTGTATTAAACAAGAGTGGGATTAAATTCCAATGGCGAAACTCAAGAAACTTGTCTCCTCAATGCCCAGACGCCTCTACTCTGTGTTAAAAAGAAGAGGGGATGCTACATCATGGTAAACAGGCCCCTGTCCCAACTTTTTTTAGACCTGTAGCAGCTATCAAATTTGAAATGAGCTCATTTTGTGGATAAAATTGTAAAATTTCTCAGTTTCAACATTTGCTATGTTATCTCTGTTCTGTTGTGAATAAAATACTGGCTGGTGTGATTTGAAAGTCATGCGTTTTGATTTTATTCACAATTTACACTTTATCCCAACTATTTCGGAATTGGGGTTGTATTACGACCTTTGCATGGCATTCAGCAAAGCCAGAGCAACATCACTTCCACTTCACAGACCCTCGTATGCTTATGCCATTGACTCTCTGCCTGAAACATCACCCCCCCCAGGAGTTGGCTGTATTCCTCATCGAACTAGGAGTCCCAAGCTATGGAGGAGCACAGATATGAGTCCCTGGTTTCTGGAAAAATTCAGGCTTTTTCATCGCTAGCAGGAGCTGGTTTCTTCTTTGGCCAAGAAAGAGGGGATCGCTGCGACCCTGCATCAACAAGGGACTAGAGGCAACTTTGATTAAGAATTGTTATCCTTCACTTTTGTTGTGGAGGACAGAGGCTACTTTGCAGTGCTGCCCGGCTCATGAGGAGGCTCCACTGCCTGGCCCTGACCTGAGGGCTTACCCAGCCGCCCTGCTCTGTGTCTGAGGTCCCTTTGCTGCCCTACCAGGCTCCTGAGGGTGCTCCATCTCCCTGCCCAAAGAATCCTGTCTTCATCTGCTACCAGGCTCTTCATGCCTCATGCCCTTCATAACATTCACACTCAATTTTATGTCTCGAGAACTGAACCTGTGTCTTTGTCCCCCCTACAGTTCTCCTTCCTTCTCGATGCCTCTTCCCAGGCTCATTGATTGTGGCCCCACTTATGCCATGCATTGGATCCTGGATGTCCGACATAGGGGATCCGGCCATCAGTTCCTTGTAGACACTACCCTTGGTGAATGCCTTTCATCTCCCTTCCTGTTCAACAGCTAACACCTTGTGCATTCGCTTCTTGGCTGAGACTTGTTTCATGATTATTTCCAGTGGCGGATCTAGACTGGGAATTGGGGGGCTCAGATACGTCCCTTTATTACAACAATTAGTCCTGGCCAGTTTTCAATCATATTCCTTTACTGACGTGTTTTCCGATTATCGGTAGTGGCAACTGAAGACACGGTTTCTCTCCATATGCGATCTACCAGCGATGAAGTCATGGGCTAAATTCAGTACAGAAAAATAATTTACTTATTAATAGGCTAATGCTTCGCGTTGATTGAACTGGTCAGCATTCCAATGAAATATCGCCTTTCACCCTTGGTATTGCATGGGTTGATAAAAAAATGTGGCCCCCGGCAGTTAAATAGGCTATAAAAAGCGTGTGGCTCAAGCTATTTGCGAGAGAGTCGACAGGTATGCAATTTTGAATGATGTTGATATAAATACAGCAAATACGCATCCAGATGAATGATTGTGGTCTTACCTAATCGGGGAGAACAAGCAGCACCTGTTAAGTGTGGAGTGCACTCGGAGTTAACCTTATGATAATTATGTAAATGACTGAGAACAGGTCAGGACTAATAATTGTTTTAAACGGATGTTTTGTGCACCCCAATTATCAGTTCTGGTTCCGCCACTGTACTGAATTAGGCCATGATTTCATCGCTGTTAGATCGCATATGGAGAGGACCTGTGTCTTCAGTTGCCAATTACGATATTTGGAAAATGCGTCAATAAAGGAAAATGATTGAGAACTAGCCAGGACTGATTGTTGTCATAAGGGGATGTGTCTGTGCCCCCCCAATTCCCAGTTCTAGATCCGCCACTGCTCATTTCCCAATGACTATGTAACATGTATTTAATGCCCTTGGTTTTAATCGCTGCTGGATTGTAATGAGCAATTTGTGGTTTGAACCATTTCGCATTCGTAGTTGTAATTCTTTGTCTTCATTTACCTCTGTCAAGGAGGTGTATGTTTTTGCCCGTGTTGGTTGGTTTGTTACTTGCCGGAATCCGAGGAATCTCGGATTGGCAAGTATATTACTCTGTTTGTTTGTTTGTTTGTTTGCGCTGTGGCGTCCACAGTTTCAGCTCAGTTTTGTTCATATTACATGATCAACATAGGACAGGACTGGGCAGGCACTGCACTATTTTGGTGAATCTAGGTCAAAGGTCAAGGTCAAGGTCACACAAAAGTTCAAAAACACATAAGAAGCCATATCTTCGGTTCTGATCGTTATAGAGACTTCAAACCAAGTCCATAGTGTTGATAAATGAAATGTCTATCTTACTTGACCTAGGTACTGCACTATTTTGGTGAATCCAGATCAAAGGTCAAGGTTACTCTAAAGGTCAAAAACACATAAGAACCCATATCTTCAGTCCTAATCATCGTAGAAACTTCTAACCAAGTGCATATTGTTCATAAACGAAAGGTCTATGTTACTTGACCTAGGTACTGCACTATTTTGGTAAATCTACATCAAAGGTCAAGGTCACACAAAATGTCTAAAACACATAAATGGCCATAGCTTTGCTTCTAATTGGTGTACACAATTCAAACCAAGTGCATAATTTGTTGATAAACTCAAGGCCTGCGTTACCTGACCTAGGCACTGCACTATTTTGGTAAATCTAGGTCAAAGGTCAAGGTCACCTAAGCGGCGCTCTATTTTCGTTTATTTGTTTGTCTGTTTGTGTGCACTCTACAGGCCACAATTTTCAAATTTTCTTGACCAAACTTGGTGACAACATTGACTAGCCTTGTGGCTACAGACCGGTCTCTTTTCAAGGTCAAAGGTCAAGGTCACCAGAAAGGTCAAAAAGACAGTTTGGTTCATAACTTTGCTACTGTTACACCTAGAGCCTTAAAACCAACTCCATTCCATTCATTCTGTTTCTCAGATCTGTGCATGATACCGGCAAGTCGTTATTCTATGAATGACTTTTCATTTGTTTGTCTGTCTGTTCGCAACTTTACGCGAAAAGTTATGAACAGATTTTGATGGAATTTTCAGAGAAGGTCAGAGATGACACAAGGACCAATTGATAAGATTTTGGGAGTGATCCGGGTTAGGGGTTAGGGTTAGGGCCCTAGGCAGAAGTGCTGTGATCTCTTAGTGCTCTTATGTGTAATGTAATTTTTATTCAGTCAGTTTTTCTTGTGCAAACTCTTTGAGCATCCCTTCAGTTACAAACCAGCCAGAAGTAACCACTTGGAGATCAGTCACAAAAGCCTAAAGGACGTATTTATTGTGAGCAAAACACAACAAAACAGGCCTCAGAAAACTTGAGGAAAGGTGCAGTCTGAGTCCAGTGATTTGCATGCAGCAGTAGAGGGGCGTCTCTGAGGGGTGGTAAAAACAGTCCAGGGATCAGAAGCCAGATGGTCAATCTAATTCTACAATGGCCGGACTGCTTCCAAGAGGGGTCCTGGAGACCACAAGTGCACAGGAAGATGTCCCTAATAAAGTGCTCACAAGGAGGGATTAAAATTTTTCTTTACAATATAACCAAACACATGGAAAAAGAGCTTAGCTCAATACTAGAATGTTACTTTCAGGCAAGGAGCAAAGACTGAGATGCCACAAGCAAGTTAAATAGACAAGTCAATCAACAAAGGTGTGAGGCATCCACATGTTCACATTGTGGGGGGGATATGACAAGACAATAAAACAACTAAGAGACAAACTGCAAAACTCATAAAGACGGCTGGAACAGACTTATTACTGAGACACAAGGTTTGTAACACCCTCTAAACGAATGAGTGAGTTAGCGAGTGAGTGACCATTTGCAATGCATAGACCACGGCAACCGTTTCTGAGTGCCGTATGGGAAAAAAAAGGGACCATGATGTTTATGTCATTACTTTCATTTATTAAGTAGCTGTGCAACAGCAGAAAAGTATACAGAGATTTGAACATCATTTTCCCAACAATGATTAACAATTGTTACAGCTGGCTCGTCACCGCAACATACAAAAAAGGACCACCGACAATGAAATAACTGTTCAAGTAACGAAATATTTATTGAGGATAATTCAAGACAAAAAGTAGACTGTATCTAGGGGAATGAATGAATGCATGCCGGTAATAAATGAATAGCAGAAACTAACAGCGTGCGTACAAAAATGAGAGAGGAGCAAGCGGAGCAGCATTCAAGCTGCAAACAAGCTAGCTGCCAGACTGATCTGGCCATTCCTTTGTACCCACACCGGTGCCAGGTGTGGATAATCAGCAATCAGCGATCCTGCTGCAACCTACAGCCTAGGCATGGCCGCTACCAAGACTGCAGGGGCGCAGGGGGTCGTAACACCTCCCTCCCCAAGAGGGTTCCTTCAGGAAACCTAAATAACTGAGACCCTCTGTGTCCCTGTCAGCATCTCTGGTCCTCCAGCATTCTGGGCCCTAGAACACCGAAGAAAAGAAAAGAGGAAGGCACACAACAAAAAACTTAAGCTCTAGAAAGAGCATCAGCGATTACATTTTCAACCCCTCTGATGTGTTTGATTTTCAATGGGTAATGCTGTAAAATGAGACTCCAGCGCATAATCCGCTGGTTAGAGTTTCGCATTTTGTCTATAAACACCAAGGGATTGTGATCAGTATACACAGTAATGGGACAAGGGGCAGAACTCAAATAAACTTCAAAATGCCACACTGCTAGGACAAGGGCCAGTTCCTCCTTCTCAACAGTGGAGTAATGCATTTGGTGCCGGTTAAACTTCTTTGAAAAATAACTCACAGGATGTTCAACACCATCTGATGCCACCCGGAGGAGGACCGCGCCTGCACCGCAGTCACTGGCATCAACAGCTAATTGAAATGGCTCATCAAATTTTGGAGCAGTCAAAATGGGAGCACTAGAAAGCAAGGCTTTAGCAGCCTCGAATGCTTGTTGGGAGGCCTCTGTCCAATGAAAAGGCACTTTGGAGCTGAGGAGATTGGTCAATGGGGTCACAACAGTCGCAAAATTTTGGCAAAACCCCCTATAGTAACCTGCCATACCAAGGAACCTACGCAGCTCTCTGCGATTTGAAGGTATTGGAAAGCTACAGATGGCTTCAACTTTTACGCCCACAGGTCGAACTTGCCCCTGTCCAACCACCTTCCCTAAATAGGTGACTGTGGCCTTCCCAAACTCACATTTCGCAAGATTAACTGTGAGGTTTGCCCTCGAGAGGCGTTGGAAGAGCTCTCGAATCTGTTCAAGATGTTGTGGCCAGGTAGAGCTAAATATGACCACATCATCTAAATACGCCTCACGCCCAGGCAGTCCAGACAGGACATGGCTGATGAGGCGCTGAAACGTGGCGGGTGCATTACGCACTCCAAACGGCATGACCTTGTACTGTAAAAAATTATCTGGGGTAATAAAAGCAGACAGCTCCCTAGCATGTGGAGTCAAAGGCACCTGCCAATATCCCTTTAGAAGATCAAATCTGCTAACAAAAACAGCCGCTCTGACACGATCGACGCAGTCATCCACACGGGGAAGAGGAAAACAGTCATGCTTAGTGACTGAGTTTAATTTTCTATAATCCGTGCAAAACTGACAAGTGCCCTCCGGTTTTTCAACCAACAGGCAGGGTGAGCTCCAGGCACTAAAGCTAGGTTCTGCCAAATCATGCTTCAAAAGGTACTCCACCTCTTGACCCAGTATAGCCCTTTTTGTGGGATTAACTCGATAAGGATGTTGTTTGATAGGTGCTGCTGAGCCTACGTCAATGTCATGTTCAATGACAGAGGCCCGACTTGGCACATCTGGAAAAAGAGATGGAAATGCCTCAATCAACCCGATAATGTCAGCCCTTTCTCTGGCGGACAGATGCAAAAGATGGTTATACAGCTCAGCCAACATTTCTGAGTTCCGTAACAGTCCCTCAGTAATTTCACGAGATGGCACACTTACATCCTTATCCACCGGAGACAATGACTCAAGGGAGCCACAAGTAAGGGGCGGACATATAGGAGGGGTTACAAGTCCAACAGGCAGAGCAGGACAGTACAATTTTAAAAGATTAACATGGCAAACTTGGACTTTCTTCTTCCTGTCAGGTGTACTAAGTAAATAATTATTGTCAGACAAACGTTTAAGAATAGTATAGGGGCCAGCAAAACGAGCCTGAAATGGGCTACTAATGACAGGCAACAAAGCCAACACCAGATCTCCTTTCTCAAGACACCGCGCTACAGCTTTACGATTGAATAAGCGCTGCATCTTACTCTGTGATCTCAATAACGCTTTTTTCGTGGCAGCACGAGCTTGATACAGGCGGTATCTGAAACCACTAACGTAGTCCAACACATTATCAGGAGGTGACTTGGTGCTCCATTCATCAGCTAACACAGCTGTAGACCCACGGACAGCATGTCCAAACACTAATTCATTGGGACTAAACCCAGTACTCTCCTGCAGAACTTCCCTGATAGCCAAGAGTAGCCAGGGGAGACCTTCCTCCCAATCACTGTTCAGTTCAACACAAAATGACCGCAACAATGATTTGAGGGTCTGGTGAAATCTTTCCAGTGCCCCCTGACTCTGTGGGTGGTATGCACTTGAGATATTATGTCTCGCCCTTAGCTGTTTCAATGCCTGAGCAAACTGTCTGGACATAAAATTTGTCCCTTGGTCTGACTGTATGACTCGTGGGATACCAAAGATGGACATAAAGTTGGTTAGAGCCTTAAGCACAGAACGTGATGTGATAGTCCTAAGGGGATAAGCCGAAGGATACCGGGTGGACTGACACATAATGGTCAAAAGGTAGCAATTCCCAGCTCGCGAACGGGGCAATGGGCCCACACAATCCACAATTAGATGTTCAAATGGCATGGATATAGCAGGAATAGGCTGTAAAGGGGCCACTGGTACCTTCTGGTTGGGTTTACCAGTCATTTGACAAGTCTGGCACTCTTTAATATAATTAGAGATGTCGCGTTTCAACCCAGGCCAGAAGAACCTACGTGTCAGACGATCGTATGTTTTCCTAACGCCCGTTTGCCCAGCTATTCCATCGCGTTGAAGCGTCAACACAGCTTTTCGAAACTTGCTTGGAACTACTACCTGAGAAAACACATGAGAAAACCCATCTTTTTTCAAAGTCCACTTGCGACATAACAAACCATCTTGGATATAATAAAATGAAGGATCATCACTTACTCCCTCAGGCACCACAAGCTTAAATAACTTTTTTAAGCACGTCATCTGCTCCCTGCTCAGCAATCAGATCATTATGGGAGACTTTAAAAAGACTACTCACAGAGTCTGCCTCACTTCCTGACTCTCTACTTAGATTCTCACCATCAATAGATTTTAATTGGCCAGATTCAGCCCCCACAACTGAACTGCCATCATCACGATCCCCTTCGCCCTCCTTCTCAGGTAGGCACATGGCTGGAGGGGCAGACTTACTCCCCAGGTCTACCTCAGGATCCATGGAGTCTGCCTCATAAAAACTTGAGCACCCCTGGTCCTTTTCCTGTAACCGCCTGGCCATTGCTCTAGTGACCACACAGGCCGGGAATACACCAGGGAACTTGGTGGCACAGTCATCTGGCGAACCAGACACCAAAGGAGCTCTTAATACAACTGGCGGTGATGGTACAGCCCTGGAACGATCCCACATGTTTCGCCCAGCCAAATCATTCCCCAGGATAAACTCTACCCCTGGCACAGGCAAACGTGAACTCACCTCAACCACTACTTCACCTGTAACCAAACCTGAAGAAAGATTAATGCAATGTAGTGGGACTTCCAGAAACCCCATCTCAATACCCCTGACAAGAACATGCGTCCCAGTGTCAGTCTCCTTAGACAGAGGCAATACTCCCTCCAGTAAAAAGGACTGGGCTGCCCCAGTATCTCTGAGAATATGTACAGGAACCTCTTTCTGACCTGGTAAAGACACTGCACCAGAGGCAATGAAAGGTGAATAATCAGTCTTGTCAAAACCATCAATTGCATGGAAACAAACATCTCCCACTCGACAAGCACAACAAGAACTACTGGGAGAAGGTGCAGCAAGAGCCACAGGCTTTGGCTTAATTTTCTTATATGCATAACAGAGATTTTGGGACCCACCTTTTTACAGAAGAAACATACAATGGCAGGCTTTCCCTCTGAAGAACTAGGGGTTCTAGGTGGAGACACAGGGTTAGGCCCCGTTTCATCAGTCTTTGATCCACCATTAAACTTTGACTGATTTCTACCCTGATTGTCCCTAGGTTTGCCAATCTGCATGCCTCGATGTGTCAACACAAATTCATCTGCCAGAACAGCAGCTTGGGCTAGAGTTGCAGCCTTCTGCTCATTTAGATAGGTGGCCAGAGCTTCAGAGACATGCCTCTTAAATTCCTCAAGGAGGATTAACTCCCTGAGCAGTGCCATGGAGTCAACTCTCTGGGACACACACCAGCGGTCAAATAAATGTTCTTTCTCACGGGCAAATTCAATATAAGTGTGCTTATCTAGTTTTTTAAATGAGCGTAAACGTTGTCGATATGCCTCAGGCACCAATTCATAAGCCCGCAGTATTACAGCCTTGACAGCATCACAAGAGGTAGACTGCTCTACCGACAATGAAGCATAAACATCTTGAGCTCTTCCAAATAAGACACACTGCAACAACAATGTCCAAATCTCCTTGGGCCACTTCAGTGATGTTGCCACCCTCTCAAAGAGAGAAAAATATTTATCTACTTCATGTTCTGAAAATGGCGGTACCATCCTAACATATCGGCTTATATCAACCGATGAGGCCATAGGAGTTAAAGACTCACTGGGAACAGAGGGCGGAATTACAGTGCCCTTAGCAGCAAGTTCTAATTCCAGTTTTCGTAATTCAAACTGCTGTTGTTCTCGCTCACGTTCCAACTCACGAGCCTCATGCTCACGTTCTTTATCAAGCTCAAGTTTCTTCAAAGCAAGTTCTGTCTCCATCTGTTTCTCTTGCAAAGCAATCTCCCTCAATCTGACCTCGTTAGCAAATTTTGGTGCAACAGCAGCTCCAGGACTACTCTATTCTTCTGATTTTGTCACCAGCACTCCTCTATCAATCAAGGAGGACTTAACAGCTTTTAAAATAGCAGACTTTGATTTTTTTACTTGAGCACTGAGCTCTATACCATTGTGGTCAGCAACTGCAACCAACTGTTCTTTAGTGCAAGAATCTAAGCCTTCCTCAGAGGGCTCAGCAATGATGTCCTCTACACCAGAAGCCATTTTAACCTGACTGAAATCAGCCAGAGGTCTTACAGAGAACAGTGTGCACTCAAAACAAGAAAAAAAAAAAAACTTCTCACTAGATCACACAAATACTTACTGGATAGAAATAAGGTGCAGGCCCCCCTCTACACCTCACTATCAAGTAAAAAAATAAAGTGTACACCTTTCGCAACCTTGCCCAACAAACTGCAAAATCCCAAAGAGAGGATACTTTCACCCTCAGACTACAAGAGGCTACACAACCCACCAGCAGTAACAAGATTACTTGCAAAATAGCTCCACTCAGTCTTGCCATAATTCAACAAAGGTGAATAAAAAGGCTTACCACAATGGCCTAACACGTAACACACAAAACTACTGGCAGTGCATCAACACTAACAAGCCTCATTAACAATTTAGTCACAAATTGACAAGTTATAGATTCTCTCACCAGATCTGCCCAACACACAAAAAAAAATTACTGGTTTCCACTAACATTTCTCAGAAGCCCCAAAACAGATGCATTCAAACAGGCCTCTCTAACGATAGCAATTCGTTTTCAACGACATTGCCACGCATTAAACATAGCACATAAGGCAAAAATGATATACCGCTGCGAATCCAGGCTACACCGCCCATAAATGCCCAATGAAAACACGCAAAACAGCCTTATGACCGAGCAGCCAACACAAATCTTAAAACCGAACGCACGCACATACTCTCTCATTGTATGACAAAACAAAGCAAGGGAGTCAAAATCACTTTGTTTGAGCAATGAACAACTCCTTACCTGACTCACCAAAATACAACTAACTTCGCCTTGCTAGTCTTCACGGTTACCAGGCTCGAGGCGACTTTAAACGCTGAACTCGCGGGTAGGCAGAGGACTGGAGGTGCAGTCAACCACCAAACCCCGAAGCGTACCCCCACCCGGGATAGCCACAGAACAACAAACGAAAATAGCAAAATACAAAAAAAAAAAATAGTACTCCGATGGAAAGGTCGCAACCGACCCAGGTGGAGCACTCTACCTAAAGGAGTTTGTTCATTTTTCAAAGCAACGCACAGCTGATTCGAACTCACCAAACTTAATCCTGCTGTTCAACAAATTCCATTCTCCAGGACGAGATCCCCAATTTTTATGTTACGGCTGGCTCGTCACCGCAACAAAAAAAAAAGGACCACCGACAATGAAATAACCGTTCAAGTAACAAAATATTTATTGAGGATAATTCAAGACAAAAAGTAGACTGTATCTAGGGGAATGAATGAATGCATGCCGGTAATAAATGAATAGCAGAAACTAACAGCGTGCGTACAAAAATGAGAGAGGAGCAAGCGGAGCAGCATTCAAGCTGCAAACAAGTTAGCTGCCAGACTGATCTGGCCGTTCCTTTGTACCCACACCGGTGCCAGGTGTGGATAATCAGCAATCAACGATCCTGCTGCAACCTACAGCCTAGGCATGGCCACTACCAAGACTGCAGGGGCGCAGGGGGTCGTAACACAATGCTTTGATATCAGTATGGGTTTCATAAACTCTGGCTGATGTTTGTTTTGCATCATAAAACACATTTGTCTTTCGCAAAGATTGTGGAATAGTACGACAAAGATTGTGGTATAGCAGGACAAAGATTGTGTTATGGTATGACAAAGTTTGTGGTATAGTAATAGTACGACAAAGATTGTGGTATAGTACGGCAAAGATTGTGGTATAGCACGACAAAGATTGTGTCATAGTACAACAAAGTTTGTGGTATAGTACGACAAAGATTGGAGAAGTACGACAAAGTTTGTGGTACAGTATGATAAAGATTGCGGTATAGTACGACAAAGTTTGTGGTATAGTACAACAAAGATTGTGGTTTAGTATGACAGAGATTGTACTATAGTACGACAAAGTTTGTGGTGTAGTACGACAAAGATTGTGGTATTGCACGACAAAGATTGTGTTATAGTACAACAAAGTTTGTGGTATAGCACGACAAAGATTGGAGAAGTACGACAAAGTTTGTGGTACAGTATGATAAAGATTGCGGTATAGTACGATGAAGTTTGTGGTATAGTACGACAAAGATTGTGGTTTAGTATGACAGAGATTGTAGTGTAGTACGACAAAGTTTGTGGTGTAGTACGACAAAGATTGTGGTATAGTACAACATAAATTGTGTTATCGTACAGCAAAGATTGTGGTTTTGTACGACAAAGATTGTGGTATAGTCCGACAAAGATTGTGGTGTAGGGCTGATAACGCAAGTATGAAAATTTGCTGTCCAAAAACTGGTTTCTTATTTAAAAAGCACAGGTGCAAGGGCATAAACGGTGTGTGACTGGTGAATGGCACCTGAAACTCAGTCACTCGTCACCTTGTGATCGTTACCTGCCTCATCAACCCATATCTCCCCTGGTTTGGCGACCACACAGCCGCTTTTAGTGAAGATATAAGACTGATCAGGGCTAAGCTGGATGCTACACTGTAACAAAAATCTGTAGTTTTCACAGCATTATTACTGTATAATGGACAAATCCTAACTGTAAAACCTGTTTTCAGCATGTTGCTGTAGTTCTGCAAAGCATCATGGTCAAAATTATGAATTCTACAGCAAACAAAATCTTCCTGCGGATCAGACTACAGTCATTTCTAGCGGGAAACATCTCTTGAAACGGATGAGATTAGTGACCCGATTTCAATCATTGTTCTTGGTCAACATGTTAGTTTCCTTTATAATGAAATGTTTAGGCGAGTGAATAAAAAATTCTATAAAATATTTAATTCGCATGCGTTAATAGGCAACTCTTCACGAAAAAACCACCGTGGATTTTCCACGTTAAATTTGGACACATCCCAAGCAAGTCGTCAAACCTGTGAGTAATGATTGTTTAATTGAAAAAGATTGAAATGCGCTCTTTTTTGCGTTCAACTGGAGCGTTTGATTTCTCCTCTTAACGAATACAATTAGCTACATTCAAGAGGGGAGAGTTCAAGTGTCTTTTACCAGGGAAATTGACTGAAAACAGATCAAGACTAATAAGCAGTTTAAAGACATGTTTATCGCCCTCCTTGTTCGCTGTCCACCGCCCGCCACTGCTGTGTTCACTTAACTGTAGACTAGCTATGGCTGCCCGGATATTTTAATGTACCCTTTGACTCATTGTTGCCAATAACATTGGCAGCTACAAGCTTGCTTTGTACTGTCTGTAGGGGAAGAGAATTTGCCTGAGAGAAGCTAGACTAGACTTGACATTAACGTTTAACTAATATTAGCTTGATGAGTTTAGTCAGTAACGTTAGCAACATAGCTAACAGCTAAATTAGCTAGCTAATGTTACTAATGTTAGTTTATTTGGTTGGAGCTCACGTTAGCTATGTTAGCTGGCTAACGTTAGCGGTGTTGTGCAATAAAACGGCACTCTTCTTTTCCGAGGGACATGGTTGTCTAATGGTTGTTGTCCATTTGAGGAAGGAGGACCACTACTGCCCATGCTACCGCCTACTGGGAGACCCCGTTTGTCTTTGCTGGTGTCGGAAAACCCTTGCTAGTTAGCAGCACCGAACCATCCATGCACCGAACTGAAGAGGTAACAGTGACTTTCATATCTTGACAAACCAACAGTTTTGACAATGTTTTTCAAGTGTAGGCAGTGTGGCTTTTCTGCAGAAACAATTCCGAAGTATGTTAACCACGTGAAAGTGCACAGAAACCATGCCAACTATAGGTTTCCATGCGGGATGTGTCCCTTCAATTTCATGACTTGGTCTGCCTTGCGCACACACATGTACCACAACCACGCAAAATCTAAACCCGTCGTTAGACCTCGTAAGTGCTGGGTTGAGGAATGTCAGGTTGAGGGGTGCACTTTTAAAAGTTCTTAGTTTTCAAGTGTGTGTGGGCATTTAAAGATGCACATGAGGGACGGGAAAAAGATTGTTTGTCCCTTCAGTAGCTGTTAAAAGCAATTCAGCATCCAATCATCATTCACATCACACATAAGCAGGAAACATGCAAAAGAGTTGGTAGAAAGCACAGATGGAGGGGTGAGCACTGATGACACAGGAATGCATGATGATGATGATGTTGATATGGAAACTGATATGACAGAGACTTTTAACTTTCTCCCTGATTTTGGTGATGGAGAGAAAGGCAGGGATCTTTTCCTTACTAATTTGGCTCTTTTTTACATGAGGATGCAAGCAAAGATGCTTTTACCTGCGTCCACAATATCCACTCTGATAGAGGAGTTCCAAGAAGTATGCACAAATGCTATGTCCCAAATGTTCAGCAGACTTTGTGAAGAATTATCAAAGCTTGAAATTCCAAATGAAAAAGTTTCTAGGATTATTGATTGATTGTCAAAAGAAAATTTATTGAAAATGTATAATGAGGGCTTGTTCAGATCAGATTCAACCCGTAAGACATATTTTGAGAGAAACTTCAGTTATGTTGAGCTTATACAGGTCCGTCTTGGTTTTGGTGCCTCTGGTAAAGAGCAGTTTTACCAGTATGTCCCAGTTAAGGAGACACTAACAGCCCTGTTGAGCCTGCCATCAGTGAGAGAGCAATATAGTGTGTCAAAAATGCACCCCCCAGAAGATCCAGATGTGCTTGAGGACGTGAGGGATGGTTAAACCTTTAAACAAAACACCCTCTTACAAGATTTGCTTTCCTCACTTTCAATTATTTTGTATCAAGATGCTTTTGAGGTTGTGAATCCTCTTAGATCAGGAAGAAAGAAACACAAGCAACTAGCTGTGTACATGACACTTGGCGAGATATTGCCTCATAACAGGTCATGCATTGAACCTGTGCAGTTAGTCATGCTTTGCAGGGAGTCTGATTACCAATTTTTTGGACATGAGAAAGTGTTCTCCTCCCTTGTAAAAGACTTGAAAGACATTGAGCAATCTGGCATTACTTTGGAGTCAGGTGAGACAGTGAAAGGGGTAGTAGTTGCAATCGCAGGTGACAACCAGGGCTCACATTCACTGGGAGGCTTCACTGAGAATTTTAGTAAGAGCAAAAATTTCTGTTGGTACTGTATTATAACCAGAGACGAATTTGCCAGTGATCCTACAAAGCTAGGCCCACCAAGGACACCAGAAAACTATAGGAGTAGTGTGGACATCTTGTCTGAGGGATCTGAGAACATTGCAGATGGTATAAAATTTGACTCTATTTTCAATTCTTTGGAGCATTTCCATGTCTGCAAACCAGGGCTCCCTCCATGTCTTGGTCACGATCTCTTTGAGGGTATTGTGTCTGCAGATCTCCAACTCTACCTAAAACATCTTGTATCCACTAGGAAATACTTCACATTTGTGCATTTGAATAGGAGGATCTCTGAACTAAAGTACAAAGGCAGTGATGCTAATAACCGCCCTTGTGTGATTAAAGCTGATGGTGAGAAGTCAGCAGGAAGTGCAGCACAGAACTGGTGCTTACTACGTCTTCTCCCTGTCCTTGTAGGTACACACATCAAGAACCCACTTGAAGACCAAGTCTGGCAGTTGTGTCTGAAGCTACGGGAGACTGTCGAACTGGTATGTGCTCCCAAGATACACACAAACCAGGTAGCCTATCTTAAGTTACTTGTTGAGGAATATTTGGAGCTCAGAGCAACAGCGTTTTCAGACAAAGCATTAAAGCCAAAACATAACTTCCTTCTCCATTACCCAGACCTTATAATAAAATTCGGACCACTCATTCGCCTCTGGACGCTCCGCTTTGAGAGTAAACATACATATTTTAAAGAATGTGCACGGAAGCTCCACAACTTTAAAAACTCTGTAGCTCTTTGGCAGAAAGGCATCAATTGCTACAGACCTATTTACACGCAGGGAACTTGTTCCCACCCATACTTCAAGTAGACCAAGCCAATGAATTCCATGATTAATTGTACAATGATGACATTCAAAAAGCTGTTAGACGAAGAGGTCTTAGGAAAGAAAACACAGTTGAAACAGGTTCTGTCACGTACAAGGGCACTACATATCGGAAAGGAATGGCAGTATTCCTCAGGGTTAATGACCAAGGTTATGAGGTTGGTAGGATTGTTCTGCTTCTGGTCAGTCAGGAGAAGGTTTATTTTGTTTGTGAAAAATCTTGCTCCGTCCCAGCTTTGGATGTAGGTGTTCACATCCTGCAGCATAATACCGCGGCTCACTTTGTTTGTGTTAGTGTTGATACCCTTGCTAATTATTACCCACTACCACTGTACAAGCTCTTTGACCTTGAGGTGATTACACTTCGTCATTCTGTCTTTTCAGATGAAGTGTAATGGAAGACATGGAAGACACAATAAAAGGCGCCCTCCCCAATCTGGAAAATGGGTCATTGAACACGATTTTACAACACTTGACAACCATGGGGGTGAGAACAGCTTAGGACCTGGAATTCATAAATGCCACTGATTTGAGCCACACCTTGCCACCAGTAGACTGCAGGAAACTAATCCACGCATTCAAAAAAGGTACATTATTATGTATTGGAGTTAAAATATGTAAAATTTGTGATAAAATACAAAAAAAACAAATTCTCATACTGATCCCCAAACTATTCATTCCATATGTTTGATTGATTGATGAATTCATTCATTGAAATTTTCATTAATTAATAGAGATGTTTGTGTCTAACACCTCAGTTTGTGCTCAGCCCATATGAACATAACAGACACAAAATCAATATGTAGTTCAGTCACAACAATATGTTCTGTAATTGTATGTAATTGATATTGCATTATAAAGTGCATAGAAACACAGTGCAAAGCAGCAGCCATTGACGGCGTCATCATGACACACCTTCTCTAACCTAGTTATTTGGTGCTTTTTCTTTCTTAGCTGCGCAAGACAACACTCAGCCAAGGCCTAATGCACTTGAAGAAATCATTTTGACACTTCTACCTTGCACTGACACAGCACCTAATTCAGAGCCTTTATTGGCTGCTACAACAAGCCCTGTTCCTGTCCAGAATAGCACATGGGTGTCTACATTTGCCGTGCCGTGGGAGAAAACGCGACCAAGTTTGAGAAGGTGTCTTGCTGAGAAGGAGAGACCAAAAAGAGAAGATAGGCTTCATATGGTCCGAGTCATCGCAGACGACATAAAACAGGTTTGCTTGAACCGCCCACTCAGGCAGTGTGTTGAACTGGCCAAGACTATGGTAGCGATATTCCCAGAGTCTTTAGAAGACAGAACAGAAGAGGGAGAGCGGATGGGCAATGAATATTTCTGTTTAGGCAAACAGCTAAGAGAAAGGATCCAGTTTTTAAACCGAGACAATACCCTCGCCCGACTTCGAAAGCCTAAACGATTGGCTCCTCCCATGGAAGATGACCAGGCAGGACCATCAAGAAAGTGTGCCAAAACAGATAGCTATGGCTGTGTCAACTGGCAGCCTTCCCAGCTACCTGAAGGTGAAAACAGAGAGTCCCTTTCAGAGAAGAAAAGAGAGTTACTGACTATCCATTCCCAGGAGGGACAAAGAGCTGCAGACCAGAGACGAGTCGATGACCTCATGACGGTAACATATGAGCCACAGCGTCGAGACTTGAATGCAACTCCCTCACCAAGTATGTCAGAGCTACAGGAGTGGCCATTCCTCTTCATGCAAAAGTTTCTACTCAAGCACTTTTGCTCATAGACTGGAATTGAGCTAGAGTCAAGACTAAGAGAATCACTTGCCGGAAAGAGAGAGAGAGAGTTAAAATACTTCAAAAGTCAACTTTTGAGATGGAAGAAAGACGTGAAGATGGTCCTCTCCTGCCTTGAGAGACAGGAGGAAGAGGTGGATCCTGGACTTGCTGCAGTACTCTTCATGGTTGCCTACTTCAAAGAAAAAGAAGATGCCCTCTTCCTCTTTGCTGACGTGAGTAATATCTCATTTATTACCATATAAAGCAACGTCAGTTTGCTTTTTTACCTTATGAATGTGGTTTTGTCTCATTGGCCATCCTTTCAATCATCTGCCCCGGAGATCCCGCCCCGGAGCCCCTCTCCTGTTTTCACTGTGTCCCTGACTAGTGTCATGCCTGACTAGAGCCAGTCAGGGACATGGGGGAAACAGGAGGGGCTCCAAGGAGATCAAAGGCACCAGGAGGAGCCGGACCGAGACAACAGTGGTACTTTCTTGAAATAGTTTTTGTTTTCTGTTTCTTTTGTGTTTCAGGAAACCTCTACCCAGGCAGACGTTGAGACCCAGCTCTCCCTGCCCTGCACTCCCAGGCTCATCATGCTTGGTAAGATCCCAGCACTTCACGAAAGATAGAATGCTGACTTCAAGTGAATAATATGACAGGTAGCAAGGTATATATCGGTGGAGTCAATGAAATCAAATTGACATCACATTGACATAGGGAAGTCAGAACATCAAATACAGTTCATCAAATTGAGAATATCAAAATAAATTAAGATTATTCAAACACATCGATATTTACAATCTAATTCATTAATTCATTTTAATATGCTCAATTCCCTACTGACTTGCTGATTTATTAATTTCAAATGTAGTTATGTTCCATTGATGTCAATGACGCCACTGGGGGACCCATATATACACGAGCTCGTGTCATATTCAATTTAGACTGCAGAAGACCCTGCATGGTCTTGCCTGCTGTCATTTCTGAGAATCTGTCTGAAACCTGAGTTCAGCGTACACTCCAGAACACAGCATGATGAGTGAAATGTTTTAAACTGAACTTTTATTGTGTCAACCGAATTTTCAGGAGACTCCATTCTGGGAGCCAGGAGGTGGATGCTCTCCATTGAGGGTGGTGTCGTCCTCAAACTCAGCGAGACATCCAACTTCACGACGGCCCTGGCTGTCCTCTTTGCATCGTACTACGTCTTCAATATAGAATATCCCGTCGAGGAAGCCACATCTTTGGAGTTTATCCAGAGGTAAGTTTTGTTGTTGTTGCTGTTGCTCTAAAATCACCGTCAATGGAGCTGTTCTCTGTAGACGTGGAAAATAGACTACGTGTTTAATTGTAGGCCAGCTGGAATACTCCCTGGAAGAAGCTCACATGGGTTTCCTGTCAATTTCTATTGGATGAAGTGATTAATGACTTCATCCATTAGTATTTGAAAGGAAACCAATGTGTGTGCTTCATCCAGGAAGTACTCGAGCTGGCCTACAATTAAACACAGTCTATACTTCTTCAAAATGGGATGCAATGGGACGGGATGGAGTGCTGGGATAGCCAGAGTATCACACTGAAACTTCTACCTGCACAGTGGAGTGGGTGGAGTCTGTGGTGTGATCCAGGGTTGTGCTCGGATGTAACGACTGGGCTTCAGTATTTGTATTTTCAGATTCTTCGTCAGGATAAATCCGGAACACAGCAAGTGTGCGGCAAAGACGCAGGTGACCCGAAGGACGGGAAAGACGGTCCAGAGGAAGAACGAGTCCCTCAACCCACAGGTCGCTTCCTTCATAAGGGACTTCATCGATTATGATTGGAAGAACTGATACCAGGTGAGACAAAAAAATCCCCCAGCCACTTGACATTTGTTTTTCAGAAAGTAACTAACTTTTTGTGGGGTTTTTTTTCATTAAAAAAAACAGTGATCAAGGAATCACACTGGCATTTCAAGGGTTAAAATCATCAGAATTATTAAATATTTGGTAGTTTTGGACAGAGGAGAAGTGGTTTAAGAGATTTATGCAAAAAAAACAGGAAAAATATGAATCTGTTAGATTTTTAGAGCAGTTTATCGGAAGGGGACATTTTTGTCCAAAGCGGTACAAGTGTATGCAAAATTAAGATGGTCCCTGAAGGTTAATATTTTCATGAAATGCACACACACATTGTTCAAACGTGCCATTTATTGGTGACATCCCTTGGTGACAAAATACCATCATTCTTGTCTATAATGAATTTTTGATTTTTCCACCCACTGCCAGGAAGAAGACTTCCACCAACGCGAGCGAGTGAGAGACCAGCCCACTATTCTGATTTGTACACACAAGAGATGCTGGCTATGATCAAACCTACCTGAACAGGAATGTTATTTTTTAAAAACTTTTTCTTACTTATTTGGCTCTTTTTTACTCGAGATTACAAACAAAGATTATTTTACCTGTGTCCTTAATATCCACTCTGATAGAGGAGTTCCAAGAAGTATGCACAATGCCATCACCCAAATGTTCAGGAGACTTAATGAAGAATTATCAAAGCAACTTATTGAATATGTATAATGAGGGCGTGTTCAGATCAGATTCAACCCGGAAGACATATATTGTGTTCACATGTTTCATTCATTGTACTGTTTCCCTTTTGATTTTCATGCTGGGAACTGTGTAGGCCTAGGCCTACTTTTGGCTGTTCAAAGGATAAGTTCAGCGAATTAACACTTAAAGCCCTATTTCCAGAGTCCACATTTGATTTTCATGCCAGGAAATGTTTCTGAATATATACTGTTTTCAAATGCAATGTTTCAAAATGCAATATTTTATAGATGTTTTAAAAATGTTAAATAAATTTTATAACAAATGTGTAGGCCTTTGCCTACTTTGGCCTATTTCATGAAAAATGTTTGGTGCCCCAGAATGTTTTTGATAGTATATTGTTTACAAATGCAATGCTTCAAATGCAACCAACGTTTTATTAATGTTTTATGAATTTAAAATCTTTTATGAATTTAAAATGTCATGTTGACATGCAAACATGTCCAAAACAATGTTTGATTGGTCCTTTTTATTTTTTTTTAAAAGTTCATGTTTTTACATAAATGCATGCACAAAAGTAACAAATCTTTGTGGCATTAACAAGAATAAATGCATTTTTTGTGACTAAGTGTGTCTTGATTTTACAGTAGGCAATTATTTCAGTTATTGATTCACAGTATTAAAAATTAATGCAATAATTCTTATTACAGTAGTCTTATATTAGCAGTAATAAATACAGTAAAAATACAGCACAGCACTATGTTAGTGTAAAGAGTATTACAGTACTGTTATGACTACTGTCAATAATGATACAGTACTTAATAATATTACCGTATATGTGATTTACAGTAAGCATACTGTAGAATATACTCCAGCAACTTACTGTAGATTTTACAGTTATCTTCTAACAGTGTATCCATGAGCTTGTTCTCAGGTTTGCAAATGCTTGTGTCATCAGGGTCCACGCTGTACATTATCACATGCAGTGCCTGATCTGTCTTAAACTTGATGTGGATCCATCCTTAGCAGAGTCTGTTTCTTCAGGAAGTGGTTTGAAGATCTTGCCCCCACTCTCTGTGATATCACTCAGCTTGATGGGCATCAGGCTGTAGAAAACACGCACAGTCTTTCCTGTGGCGTTCGCTGCATGTTGAGTGCCAGGGGCTTCCAAAGCCACAGCTGCACGTCTTGCTATTGTTGTACAACCAACGAGAGAGACAGAGAGAGGGGGGGAGCAAGGGAGAGGGAGGGGGGGGAGAGGGGGGGGGGCAGAGGGGGAAAGAGAGAGATTACGCTTTTGCAGTAAGTATTTTGACTTATGTCATGCCAAGAAAACATTTGAATGGAACTGAGCTAATAAAGTGAGAGAGAGATGGAAGACATGCTTGAAAAAAGAACTGCAGTAAAATCCACACGTAAAAATAAAGATATACACCATATAAAATACATGCAATGCAACAAAGTATAAAACTGAAAACTGATCTAGTATTTTGTGAATATCAAAATACATATGAAATTCAATCTAAGGCACTTTCTATTCTAGTATCAAACAAGAAAAGGACAAGATAGAGATAAAAGGCTATAATTTTTATGACTTACCACGTATATTGACAGTGTTGTTCATGCCATAAACTGAAAAAATATATGCACATAAATATCAAATCAAAAATGAAGTATAAAAGCAAAAAATATGTATTTTGGCAAATTTTCAAATCTGAATATACTCAGAAGGAAAGCAAAATTCAAGAGAAAAGTCAGAAAGAGTGTAAATTAAGATACAAGGCTATAGTTTCTGACAGCACCAACCGCCGATAAAGTAGGTGTGTTCTTCCTGGTGATGCCTGCGTCTGTTTACCTGAACTATTCTTCTAAAACACGAGAGAGAGAGAGAGAGAGAGAGAGAGGGAGATATAGAAAGAGAGAATAAGTTCTGAACAAACACTTTTTAAAACTAAAATTATCCTACATCAACAACAGTATGAATGCAGATTGCAAAACAAAAAAAAAAACCCAATAAAAACAATTAAATTAAAGCAACATATCTGCAAAGGTGATATTAAAATCCTTTCAAGATGAAAGTATGCATTCATAATCCAAAAGTATGCATTCATAATCCCAAACACTCTAAAACACATTCAAATCCCCTATTTTGACATTTTGAGACAGAGAGAAAGAGAGAGAGAGAGAGAGAGAGAAAGAATTGTAAAGGAAACCAATATGATTCTAATGTGAAGTCATTCAAATGCTGCAACTTTACAAGTTGCCATTTTATGAACTAAGGGGACTGGATAATATTGCTCTTCAAAAGTAAATAACTCATCTGAATCAAACAAGGACATCGCCCTTCAAGCTGCAATGCTTTGGTGGTTTGTGTGGAGGCTGCAGTGTAAGACTGGCTGCTGTACACTGGGACAGCACAGTCATCTCACCTGCTCAGATAGGTGGTTGGGTGTGGTCACAGGAGGTGGTAGGGCTGGAGATTGAAGGTGCTCAGAAGTTCCTTCTCTTTGGACTCCTGGACTTTTGTATATACACCTCGGAGAGGAAGGTGCAGCCCCCAAACCACGGATCTCTCCGTGCAACACCCAGTTTATCAACTTCCATGGAAGTGGTTAATGTTATCTTCAATTCACTAAAATGTGACCCCGCCCATGAAAACCCGGCTAAACTCGCGTGATCTAATTTTGAGATAAAGGCCGTCAAGTAGTCCCTATGATAAAAAATGTCAAAAATATAAGATGTGAGTTTATTGGTGTAAAAATCGATTAAATATTGGGGTTTTGAAATATAGTGTTCAAAAATTAATTTCTAACATCATACATTTAAAAATTAAAGAATTTATTGACATTACGTTTACATTTTTTAACGGAGAAATACCGGAAGTTGGTTTCCATTAGACTCGTTTCAACATTATGGTTTCAATCGGCTTTTAGTTTACCTTCGGCAGATAAACACCCGATAGTTTGGGTGTCATTTGTTTTAGGAACTGTTTTTCTACCATTGAAAATTAATGTAGACCATAATGTTAATGCGCACCATCGTAAAGAAGGTCATTTCATGGCATGGCAGAAGAGTTGCGACTTAAGCCGGGTGCGGATTTCTCCATGGATTGTGTTGCATCACCTTGAATTTGTTTGCATTTATGGATTAACATCTTGTGAACCAAACCAGCCTAGTTTGAAGACAAGTCATGCCAGCTACATCGCAAAACAATTCGGTGTTTGGACATTGACGGCATGCAAAACTATTGCTTTGGGGTGCGTTTCCCAAAAGCGTAGTTGCTAACTTACAAAGTTCATCCATTCACAGTCAATCAGAGGGGAACCCTCAGGGCCGTCTACGCCTTCAGAGAAGGCCTAAAAAATCTGGACCAAAAAATAGGAGTATTAAATAAAAAAAATTATTGTTTTTAAAATTTCTATCTCATTTAATTTAATACTTTTAATGCAATTTCTCTCATCTATGTTTCAAGTTAAGCTTACTGTCAAGCTCACATCAGCAATGAAAGGGTTACTGTCCTGAGAACATGTTATCCAATCAGAATCGCCCGTCTCTGTCAAGACCCTGTCAGCTGGCTCATTAATTAGTGAGGACTTCATGAATCCGGGGGAAGGCCAAGCTATGCAAAAAGCTGTGTCTTGGTTTGGAGAGTGAGGGGCAAAATGACCAATCACAGTTTGATTTTAAGTGGGCGGGACAAAAACAAAAGATCTTTAGGCCTTCGTGAAGTCCAAACATCGTAATCTCGGCAGAGTGGTGAGGGCGGGTGAGAGACGGAGTTAAATGGCGGAAGATGAGAGCGACGTTGTGGCTAGCTTGATACCATCGCCTTTTTCAAGGCGGTCTTTCACATAAAAACTTCAACTAATTAAAAAGAATTAAAAGAATTAATTAAAAGAAAAGGTTGAGAAAGTGGAAAGGCATTTCAAGACGAAAAATTATCAGCGCTATCCGTGGACAACGGCTGCAAGAAAACACCAGAGGTGTATCAAGTACTCAAAAAAAAAAAAACTAAGTAGAAGTACCATAACTGAAAGTTACTTTGGTAAAAGTTGAAGTCACCCATAAGAAAATTACTTGAGTAAAAGTCTTGAAGTAGCTCACATTAAATGTACAGAAGTACCAAAAGTATCTTGTGAAAAAATATACTTAAGTATCAAAAGTACAAGTACAAAGTATTTTTCATAGTATGCATAGAAAGAAGCAAAACAACCACACATTGTCCTCTCCTTGTTCTCTTTAATCAACTTTCAGGTGAATGAAAGTATTCAAAAAACACAGGCAATCTCTCCTTCAGATACTTCTTCCTTTTCTTCTTTGAGTTTACTGGCGGTTTAAAAAAACCACTGTAAGTGACCATAATTAATAGTATAATGACATAGGATCAATACCATGTCGAATTTTTGCTTCAGAAAACTGATTTTTCTTTACTACTAATTCGGACACCATGGACTCACTGTAGCTGAAGTGGTTGCTACAGAGGACAACGCCAGCAAGAGATAATTTTTTCAACTGCTCGATAGATAATATGGGCAAGTATATTGAGCAGTTTGCACATCAGGCATAGCCGAGGAGTTAAATTCAGGCAATTCCTGAAATACAGGGATTGGAGTGAACTCGTCCATACTCTAAATCGTGTTCCAGCTCGGGCTTGCTTGTGAATATGCACTAACAGATGTGCTATCTAGTGATACAATATTCTAACTGCATGCATACATTTGCAGCTCCATGTCCGCTGGCTGCACAAAGATACCCTGCTGTGCATCGTTGTTCTTCTCAAACACGCCAAATCCAGGTAATCCATAAATGATGAATTACATTCATATTTTTATTTGTAACGAAGTATACTTTTTATGTTTTAAATGTAGTAGAGTAAAAGTCCTGGTTAAAAAAACTCAAGTACAAATTCTCAAAATAACTAAACCCTTTCAATTCATCGTAATGTTGCTTTTTTTCCTGTGATGACGTCTTTTCTCGGCGGTGATGGCTGAGGTGAAGGCCCAGTTGTAGGGCTCACGGTTCGCCACTGCAATCAATGCACATAACATATGCAAGTTAGCATCTGCGATTTCGGGAAATGCATCCCTGGAAGTATCTTTTTATCCGATATGGCAGCGGCACCCAAAACACAAGAACGCAAGATGTCCAGGATATTATACAAATGTTATGCCACAGCCTTGGAGCTGAAACAGCTTTTGATACTGATATTCAATTTTAGTGATAAAATACACAAATTATCTCAATAGAATTATTTTTACTTGGTAATTGTTGTTGCAGTAAAGTTTATTACTGCTGTTGCAGTAAAGTTTATATGATACCCCTTCCTTCCATGCATTTCAATGGGATTTATGCTTTTTGGTCAGGCGCATCCTTATAAAAAGGCTGATTTTGTCAAACTACTAGAATTTTCCCCCATGTATGAATCATATATGCATGAAAAGAGGAGAATATAAGCTTTAATTTGGTATATGATACATAGTCAGGAAAATTATGGTTCAAAAGTGTGGCTGTTTTATAAATGTTCTTATTTTTAAATCGGAATTTCTTAAAAAACTGTTTTTCTGAGCCCGAAATTTGCCAAAACTTTGAAATGACTCTCTATTATCGGGTACTTTGACACTAATTCCATAGTTCTGTACTTGTAAACTATGTCTGCGCCAAAAATTCCCATGAAAATACACACAGTAATAATTTTAGGCTTGTTTTCTGATGGCAGACCTTGATTTTCAGCCAGTTTCTGCCCCGCCCACAATTAGGTCCAAAATCCGCTGGATTGACACATCGACCTGCTGATGTGATGGAAATACGCAACTCAGTTTAGGTACATGTTGAACATTTTAATCCGAAAAAGCAAAGCAAGTGTAAGTTCCATGCACGATTATAGGATGTCACCCTCAATAGTTACCGAATACACGCCTGTTATCCAACATTAGTCATCCAACAACAGCCTTTGCTAGTTTACTGTTTATTCTGTAGCATTACATAAAGGTTAGGTGCAGTAATTGAGTCGCTACATAACAAAGCCATTCATCAAATACAATAAATGAAAAAATTCATGTTGTTACACCTGCTCACTTTACCGACTTGAAAATTACCTTTGACAGCAAGGAATCACCGAAGACTCCAATGCTCTACACTTTGGAAATCACATCCGCTACTAAAACGCGCTTGGAGACATGGAGCTCTATCTTTCACACTGCCCTACCCGTTGCCACTACCCGCTACCCGTGAATTACGCATTTAGCAGCTTCCACTATCCCTAAACGGAATCTTGCAGCCACACTACCCGCAATACATTATTCCGAATCCTTTATTTCCGCCTGGGGGTGTGCCCGTGGGCATGTTTATGCGCTTTCCCTACAATTGCTATCTTGCCCACACACGTATAGCGTATAGCGTATAGCGTATAAAACCACTTGCTAGCCATTTGGGATTTTACAAGAGCATGCCCAGGCGGCTTCAATGCGGGTCCACTTGGACACATGTGGACGTGCACATGCGGCTCCACTTCCCGAATTAACTCGCCTATAAAAAGCCACCTTGCTTTAGCCTCAGTTAAACCCCTGAGAAAATGGCAGAGATAGTATTAAATCGCCTTGATCGCCAGTTAAATAATAGAAGACGCCCAGAACGCGTGTACCACCAGCGCACCAGCTACCTGGGCCTTTCAGGTAAGTCTATATTTTTTGTATCTTGTATCAATCATTTTTCTGCTTTTATAATATATAATTATTAATTATAATATATATTAATGATATATTATATATAGTATTCTAAAATTATAATAATAAAATACAAGTATTATTTCCCACAGAACGAGAATGCGTGACAAAACTGTGCCTCTCCCGTCAGGCAGTGACGGAATTATGTCACCTGGTTGCAGATGATGTAGACACCGCTGCCAGCTGTCCGTATGCCTTGCCCGTTGCTGTTAGGGTTACTGTGGCGCTATTTTTCTATGCTAGTGGGTCATTCCAACACCCACTCAGCTCAATTGGAGGCATGACCCAATCTGCTGTAAGCGCGGCTATAACTGCAGTCACTGCCAGCATAGTGCGACATGCCAGTGGGCACATCACTGGTGTCCCTGTGACACCCGAGAGACAACGCAGGTTAAAGCGGGATTTTTTGGCAAGATAGGGGTTCCCTAGGGTTCTGGGTGCCGTCGACTGCACACGTTCTGATTCGTGCTCCAGCTCTGAACAGTGGCGCCTATGTGAATCGTAAGGGAACCCATTCCATCAACGTCCAGGTGATTTGCGATGCATGGTGGTACATCTTGAATATATTGCCTATGCAAATCATCCTGGAAGTAGCCACGACACTTTTATAATGGTCATTCCTGCAGTCATCCAGAGGGACCCCCCTCTGGATGGGTGGCTGTTGGGTGACAATGGCTATCCATTAAAGACGTGGTGCATGGTGCCATACATTACTCCAACAAGTGTGCGTGAGTTCGCTTTCAATAGAAAACACTCACACGCACGAGCTGTCATTGAGCGAACATTTGGCGTGCTCAAAATGCGGTTCCGCTGCTTGGACATGTGAGATGGGGTCTTATGGTCCTCAGAATGTAGCATCTTTATTTGTGGCATGTTGTGTGCTGCACAACATTGGCCTACACCATGGAATGATGCTGGAGATTGAGGATAGATTATTACCGCACTATAGAAGGCGGCAAGCTGAAGTGCAGGTGCCGACTCCAAATGCTGATATAGTGCTAACAGTAGCAGGGGCAATGAGGGACCAGCTGGCAGCGTAACTGCAACACCGCTAGTCATGTCATCTGCAGCCTGCCTGGTAAGTTATTTGTGCAATCAGTAGGCTACTGATAATGTAAGAACAGTGGCGGGCGGTGGACGGAAAACCGAGGGGGCGTAAAACATCCCTTGAAACGGATGAGATTAGTGACCCGATTTCAATTATTGTTCGTGGTCAACATGTTAGTTTCCCTTATAATGAAATGTTTAGGCGAGTGAATAATAAATTCTATAAAATGTTTAATTCATATTCCTTAATAGGCAACTCTTCATGAAAAAACCACTGTGGATTTTCCGCGTTAAGTTCTGTCACATCCTAAGCAAGTCGTCAAACCTGTGCGTAATGATTGTTAAATTGAAAAAGACTGAAATGCGCTCTTTTTTGCGTTCAACTGGTGCGTTTGATTTCTTGTCTTAACGAAGACAATTAGCTACACCTGAGAGGGGAGAGTTCAAGTGTCTTTTACCAGGGAAATTGACTGAAAACAAATCAAGACTAATAAGCAGTTTAAAGACATGTTTATCGCCCTCCTTGTTCTCTGTCCACTGCCCGCCACTGTGTAACGATACATGTAATTCATATAGCGTTTTATTTAATACTCAGTGTCACTTTATAAAGAAAAAAGTGTCAATGGTTGCAGTCAATGTAAACATTTATTTGGCTGTGGGTATTTTCGAAAATGGGATTTTGATCCTCCCCCGTCTAGATTTGACCTCATGCACGAGCAATTTAACTTTGTCTTCGGAGAAACGTGGCGACCTTCCTCTCTCCATCACGGTTTGAGGATTTGGAATAGCGCAGCCTGCTCTTAAAGGCAATGGCACCTGGCACACTGATTGGTTTAACTGGCGTAACGCCCAAACCAGGCCTATGCATAATATAATGGGTAGCGCAGGTGTTTTAGGGATATAGGCAGGTGTGCAAGATAGCAACTTTTGCGGGGGAACGCCTCTTACGCAATGCTAAATCCCCAAATAACGGGTTTAGGGACTCTGGCGTAAGATAGGGCCCAAGGTCCCCTTGGTGTTCACGTAGCCTGAATAAAAATAAAATTTTTGTCGGTGCCATGGAAAAAGACACCAATGATTTCAGTAATAGTATGACAAAAATTTGCTGTCATTTATGGCTTAATGTTAAATAATTCTGTTTCTAATGAACATTTATCCATTTTCATACATTTTTTAAATTTTGGATCAATGCATTTTTGGGTGCTGCTGCGCCAACAGGGGGTGCTGCAGCACCTCCAGAACCCCTACTTCCCGTGGTTATGTCGGAGGGTTAAAGGATTTTAGAGAAAGGCATTATATGGTTCTTTTTTATTAATCTTATTTTATTAGGTTGTTGATTGACATTGTGTAAAATATAGTAGCAAAATAGGATGCGCAAGGTTTAACCCTTATATTGTGTTAGGGTCAAATTTGACCTGTTTTCAAGTTAAGATATATGTAAAAAGTACCATTTAGTTTTTTGTATTGGGACAAGGCTTCATGATATCCGCACACACAGCTGTTTGAACAAACAAAAGAAATTTTCACCATTTTCGTCAATTCTGAATGTCCTTTAAAAAAAAAAGGTGACATCTGTAGTGTTTCAGGTCAAATATGACCCAGAAGAGAATATTGGCAGTTAAATCTATCATTTAGAAATTGTGGGTTGCTCTGTGGGTCAAATTTGGCTCAATTTGGCGTACACCCATACACTCACACAAAGACATATGCGCGCACGCACATGCACACACACACACACACACACACGAACGCAAGCACACACACACGCACGCACACGTGCACACCAGTGGCGGCTGGTGAACTGGCAACTGGGGAGGCTCAAAACAATCCCTTAAAATTAATGATTGGTCACGGCCTTTTTTCAATCATTCATTTAAATTACCATTACAGAAACTCCGAAAACTCTCAACATTATCAGATGTGGCCAGTGTTCATTTATAACACATACCGATTACGACTCCGGACTTTTTTACTCAGCGGTTGGAAGAAATGCATGTGTTTTGCGATCGTTTAAATGAAATATGATCATTTGAAAAGTCTTTATGCAATTCCATTGCTTCCAACCTGTCCATGCACAAGGACTTCAATTCCGCGCGAGAATCTCTTACATACACGTTGATTGAATAATTGCTGACTACAGCAGAGGAACGTAAATATGCACCTTAAACTCACACCGAATGCGTGAGAGTTGACAGGTATGCGTTCTAAATGAAAACTGGCCACACCTGATAATGTTGAGAGTTATTGGAGTTCCTGTAATGGTAATTTAAAGGAATAGACAATGGAATTTAAGTAGGTTGATAGCTTATGAGAGCCCATGAGAAAAATTTCAGGCATACTTGACCATTTATGAAAAAGTTGTGAGCGTTTTTGTGTGGCAGTCCGAAGGCCACTACTGAGCTGCCATTTTGCCTCCCGGAAGGGCGATGCGTGACGTCACATGGGTGCAAGGGAGAATCTCCACTCTTCATTACTCTTCTGTTGGCACATTTGGTCTTCTACCGTGAACTTGCATAAATTCAATATTTGGTTGCTGTTTTCTGAACACAAGACCATTAGAAGAGCACTTACCTAAAGCCTAACCATTAATGACATTTGTTTTGAATGATTAAGAATTAATTAGATACATTTAATTGTTGCTATACAGAGCTGTGGTGACATCACATCATATCTTCATGATAGAGAATAGCTCCAGTTTGGTGTGCGGCACCAGAAACAGAATGCCAGCAGATAAGTTACTTTGCGTTATACATTATGAATAAATACAGGAAATTATTTTTAATTCAAAGTCAATGCAAAGACGCGAAGTTTCGCCTGTATTCACGTCTTTGCATTGACTTTGAATGTGATCTGTTGTGCGAAAAATTTGTTTCGCGTCCAATGTGAAAGCAGCTTAACTCAGACACAATAAACCAAAGAAAGGGTTTTACAGGCGGAACGTGTGTTCGATTTGCTTTGCAACAAACTATGGACGTAAGGTAGGACTAGCTTGCGGACTTGTTGATCATAAAGAAGTGGTCTGCTCACCTGCATCCAAGGAACTGCTCTAACAGCAGATTATTGTGGAAACCGCTGATTATGTGCCTGACATAGCAGATATGTATAATGATGGAATTGGATTTTCCTGCTAGACATTTTACAATTGACTAAAAAAAGTTTCATAGCCAGAATGTTTTTTAACGGTATGCTTTGCAACCAACAGTGGACGTTGGGTGGCCTAGCTTGCGGACTCGTTTTGATCATAATTGGTCTGCTCGCCTGCAGCATCTAAGGAATATTTACTCTAACGCTTGTTGATTATCGTGGAAAAAATTCCAGATGAGGTGGCTGGCATGGATTTTATCGGTTTACAAGAAAAGGTAGGATGTGCAATTAATTGTTTATGTGCCTGATGACAGGCAGGCTAGCTGACAGGGAGGTGTGTGAGTGAGACGTAGGCGAGCCTGCGCCGACTATCACTGACCTTAACTTCAGGGCTGTACAGTTACAATGCTTTGATGCGTGGCTAAACAAAGCCAGAATACCTAACTCAACGTCAGCGTCCCGAAACAAAGGCTAAGCACAGTAACTGCAGTTACGGCGTTCTGTCATGGTTTCTGGTGGGATTTTCGGAGTTACTGTTGACACAGACCTTGATTTTTTTATAAAAACAATCAAATTGACTCAAAATATTCATCCACATGATAAAGGAGGTCTTCAATACCCCCAAAATGATAATAACTCATTTTCGACTGAATGTGATGTTACAGTGTTTTGCCTTTGCATGGCAGCATAGAACGTGCGGTCATGCTGCTGACCTGAACCAGTCCTGCATGTACACCCAACCGCTATACACGCAGGCATATTGTTCTCTCTCTCGGCCTTCAAACAGCCTTCTTGAATATTTTCACAAATAGTAGGGTCTGTTTGTGACTAACAATGTCCTTTGGCACAGAAAAGTGGTGACAACAGGGAGTAATTTAACAAGTATCCCAATGCTTGTGCAGTCTCAGTCGCCGTGTATAGCTTCAACGTGTGACGTCAGAGCATCTCCGCGAGGATTCTTCTGATTGGTTGAAATATTTTCAATGGCAGCATCTATGAAATCGTAAATTCAGCCTCAGAACCGACTTTCGGAGATGGAAAGCTTAGTTGTATGAGCTCTATATGTTCAAAAATTCACATGAATCGTTAGTTTAAGACACGGTCTATCTTGCAAACTGTATTTTGAAATTCCGTTATCTATTCCTTTAAATTAATGATTGAAAACAGGTCGTGACCAATCATTAATTTTAAGCAATTGTTTGAGCCTCCCCTGTTGCCAGTTCACGAGCCGCCACTGGTGCACACACACGCGCTGCACATTCACACACACACTTGCGTACACACACATACGCGCGCACGCACGCACGCGCCCGCACATGCACACAAAAGTTTTGCAGCTATCCTTACAAGGACATTGCATTGACTACTATTCATTATGGACAGCCTAGCCCTAAACTTACCCCTAACCATTACCAAATCATGGCTAACCCTAACCTTAACCTAACCTCAGTTCACACTTGACCCCTTACCTCAACCAAAACCTCAGAAATGACGTTTTGCCAAATCAGGACCACGCTTTGGTCCCCATACGGACTACTGGTCCCGACAAGGTCAGCGTTAATACTGGAAAAGGTACCTGATAGGTAACAAAAACACACCCAGATGACTGCACATACATGCAAACAGTCACACTCACACGAGCACACACACACACACACACACACACACACACACACAGCGGCGGATCCAAGGGCCCGCGCCCCCCCCCTTTTTTCGCAGAGAAGTGAAAAAACAAAGTGAGTACTAATCTCTGAGGAAGCCCGAACTTAGTACAAATATATCCAGTATTCACCCTCTCAGATAATTTCCCTGCACTTGCAGTCCTCACGGTTTATATACCACTTTTAGTGGTTCAACTTCACTAGTCCGGTTGTCTTGCATCATGGCAAATTTATTTGGATCCAATTGTTTGTATTTGCTTTCTGCGATAGGAATGACCGAGACACTCTTTTCTTGCAAATAAAAAACGATACATGGACTTAAGCTATGTACAATTTATTTGACTTTTTTGTTTTCGTCCTAAAGTTTAAGAAGGCAAGCTTGCTGGGAAATTTGTTCGACCAATGGCCTTGCTTGTCCCCTGTTGCGGTAACAGTCTAAAAACGCGTTTCAACGACTATAGATGTCAGAAAGCAATGGAAAGGCAGAAAAGCTTAGAGAATAAAGCAAGCTGACATTTGAGGCTCAGCCTTTTAAATGCAAAAAAATGACCAGGTGTTTGGCTATAATGATCCTCGTAGCAAGCAGTTTTCATTTGCAGGGGGACATGGAAGCGGTAAGACTGACGTTAAATTAATAGGCTATCGCAAGTATGTGTTCGATTAAAATTTGCTTGAGCTTACAAAAGCTTACAGTTGTTCATAGCCTACTATTTGATGCATATTGATTCGTTGTTTTACGGTACCAAATAAAGTTTGTCCTGGAATACCAGAAGACTTTCCAAATTTTCCATTCCCAAACCCCGTCTTGACGTTTAGAATCATCCGTCATTAAACTTGTAACCAGCGATTAAGTACTGCGGTTATGAAGGTAGTAAGCTATTCAATGCCCTTTAGAGTCTGTAAGTAAGATATGTAACATTATTTTAAAAAGGTTATGTATGAGTCAATCCAAATAGTTCAATGGTCTTAAAAATCTGCTAAATCACAGATGCATTTAGCCACTGGGTTTGCATGTTAGATATACACCACAATTATTTTGGTGGAGGCTATTTGGTGTTATATATACTCAAAAACTAATAATATCAATGTTTTGTGGGAAATATGGTCAAACCCTTTCACTGCTAGTGGTGATTTTGTCAACATTTCTGAAACATCAAAACCTTTGAAAATTCCAATGAATACCAACACTGTAGGATTTGGACGATTTCAAAAGATCTTCTCCTCTTTGAAATTCTGACCAAGTCACTAACAGCAGTGAAAGGGTTAAGATCACAAACTTTGAAGGTAAAATGAAAGTCTTAGGTAAAGGGTAAAGTTGTCAGTTAATGTAAAACTGCGTTTAACGGCGCTTTAAAAGTTTTTTTTTGCTTAATTTTTGGAACCTTGGGAGGAAAATCATTGAACAGATAGGCCAGATTTTTCTCCCAAGATACCAGGAAAACGTGTTTTCAGCACATGAATTTTTCACATTTTTCTGGGGGAGGGTCCCCAGACACCCTCCTTGCTGCGCCTCTCCTTTCACCAATTCCTGGATCCGCCCCTGCACACACGCATATACACGCACACACAAACTACCCAACCCCTCCCCCTCCTCCCTGGGGACAATTATTTTCTTGCACTCTCGATCCCTCTGGCACCCCTCCTCCATGAACACAACCTTATTTGCAAAATATTGATGCATTTTGAATTAAAAATATAGCTGCAAGCAGCAATGGGGTGGCCTATCAGCGTAGCAGGTAAGCCTGGGTGACCAGGATAACATGGTTGAACTGTCAGATACATCACTGTTTGCACAGTTGAGAAATGACTTCTCTTCCTGTGACTTGAATATTTGCCAGGGTTAAAGGTGACCAAGTTTAATAGGTCATCACCAGACTGTGTTGAATATTTCCTTAAACCAAGTTTAATAGGTCATCACCAGACTGTTGATAAAAACCCAAGCATTGCTGAGATATGGGCCTACTTCCTGTTTGTCGGCTTCTCGCTTGATTTCGATTGGCTGTTCTGGCCAAACGGTTTGGATTTGAGATACCAAACTTCACGGACTTCTCAGGCTTGGTCTGCAGATCATGTTAGCCAAGTTTTGTAATGATCAGACAAACTTTTTAATTTCTGTCAATTTAAGAGCATTAAGGACAAAATACAAAATGGCCGCCAAAATCTGGTGCATTTTTACACAGACTTTGAGGAATTGCTTAGGGATGTCCAACAGCATCAGCAGACACTGGAAGTAAGGCTTTATTCTAAAAAGATCATGAGATATCCGCTAAAACATATTTTTGCCATTTATAGCGCCCCCCGGAGGACAAAGGTCACAGTATTTTTTGGTCCTCGCCAGCGCCAGGTTATTAGACTATTTACCGAGTTTGGTGTTGATAAGTCCAAGGGTTGCAGAGATTTGGCCTCACATCCTGTTTGGCGGCTTCGCTGCTAAACTTTCCTGGATTTTACAGGCAAACGGTTTTGAATATTGAAATGGCTTTTAGCATCGTTTGTGCGGCTCAGTTTTACGATTCTATGACCATGTTTTGCTCAAATTGGACAACATTTGTGACCCGTGAAACTTTTGAAAGGTTTTTGCTAAAATTAAAAATGGCGGAAAATCTAATTGGGTACAAAAGACCTCTTAGGATGCGTTGAACTCGGCGTTACCGAAGGATTCCAAGAATACCTCATGTTTGGAAATCAGATGAACGTTACAGAAGTTATAAAGGTGAATGTAGATCAAACTTTGACTTGTTGGTGGCGCTACAGCTTTTAAGCTAGGGGCATGAAATTTGGTGTGCTTGATCAGGGTACTTTTCAAAATGAGTGTGCCAAATTTCAACATGTACCTATGTACGGTTGTGTAATTTCTGTAAATTTAAGCGAATTTTGGACAAAATTCAAAATGGCCGCCAAATTCTGACACGTATATACACAATCTTCCAGGATCTGCCTAGGGATGTCCAACAGCATCAGAAGACACTGGAATTAATGCTTTAGTCCATAAAGATCAAGAGATTTCAGCTAAAACATGTTTTTGCTATTTATAGCGCCCCCTAGAGGTGAAACATCACAAATTTTTTGGGCCTTGCCACGAGCAGGTACTGAGACAAGGTAACAAGTTTGGGGTTGAAATGTCCAAGCGTTGCTGAGATATGGCCTCACATCCTGTTTGGCGGCTTTGCCGCCAAATTTCATTGGCTGTTACGGGCAAATGGTTTTGAATATCGAAATGGCTTTTAGTGTAGTTTGTGCAGCTCGGTCTGCAGATTCTATAAACCACGTTTCGCTCAAATTGGACAAAATTTGTGACCCGTGAAACTTTTGAAAGGTTTTTGCTAAAATTCAAAATGGCAGAAAATTTAACTGGGCGCCAAAGATGTCAGAGAATTCGTTGTACTCGGAGTGACTTAAGGATTCTAGTGATACCTGAATTATGGAAATAAGATGTAAGGGTCAGAAGTTATTCAAGTGAATGTAGGTCAAATTTTGACCTGTTGTTGGCGCTAGAGCTTTTGAGCTAGGGGC
The DNA here is from genome assembly GCA_029692085.1 of Gymnothorax javanicus. NCBI lineage: Eukaryota > Metazoa > Chordata > Actinopteri > Anguilliformes > Muraenidae > Gymnothorax > Gymnothorax javanicus. The sequence goes on along the minus strand of CM056194.1, from coordinate 112,271,463 downwards.
ATGAAACTTGGTGTGCTTGATCACAGTACGTCTATAAATGAGTATGCCAAATTTCTATATTTTCCCATGTACGTTGTGCAATTTCTATAAATTTATGCAAATTTTGGATATAGCTGCAAGCAGCAAGGGGGTGGCCTAGCAGCGTAGCAGGTCAGCCCGGGTGACCACGTTAACACGGTTGAACTGTCAGATCCATCATTGCTTGCACAGTTGAGAAATTTAAGAATTAATCATCACTAATCGACAGAGTTATGTGCCTGTTTCCTGTTTCACAGATTCACCATCAATTTTGATTGGTTTTGAGGATTAAGGACCAACAACTTTATGAGGCAATATAAAGATGAGGTCCTGAGTTCAACTGATGAGTTTGGTTTGGTTATCTGAAAGTGTTGCTAAGATATGACTTCTCTTCCTGTGACTTGAATATTTGCCAGGGTTAAAGGTCACCAAATTAAATAGGTCATCACCAGACTGTGTTTTATGTCCTTAAACCAGGTTTCGTGTTGATAAACCCAAGCATTGCTGAGATATGGGCCTACTTCCTGTTTGTCGGCTTCTCGCTTGATTTCGATTGGCTGTTATGGCCAAACGGTTTGGATTTGAGACATCAAAATCAGTCTGAAGATCATGTAAGCCAAGCTTCGTAATGATCGGACAAATCTTGTCATTTCTGTAAATTTAAGTGCATTTTGGACAAAATTCAAACTGGCTGCCAAATTCTAATGCTAACATACACAGTCTTCTAGGTTCTGTCTAGGGATGTCCAGCAGCATCAGCAGACACTGGAAGTAAGGCTTTATTACAAACAGATCAAGAGATATCAGCTCAAAAATGTTTTTGCAATTGATAGCGCCCCCCAGAGCAAAGCACAGAATTTTTTATGCCTCCTCAGGGGCAGGTCTTGAGACTATGTACTAGGTTTGGGGTTGATTCGTCAAAGCATTGCTGAGATAAGGCCTCACATCCCGTTTGGCGGCTTTGCTGTCGATTTCGATTTGCAGTTACAGCCAAACGGTTTGGAGTAGAGATACCAAGCTCCAGAGAATTCTCAGGCTCGGACTGCAGATCCTGTTTGCCAAGTAATTTCTGTAAATTTAAGCAAATTTTGGACAAAATTCAAAATGGCCGCCAAATTCTGGTGCAGTTTTAAACAGACTTCCAGGAATAGCTGTTATGTCAAACAGCATCAGATGACACTGGAATTAAGACTTTATTCTAAAAAGATCAAGAGATATCCACTAAAACATGTTTTTGCCATTTATAGCGCCCTCAGAGGACAAAGGTCACGGTCTTTTTTGGGCCTCGCCAGGGGCAGGACGTTAGACCATAGATCAAGTTTGGAGTTGATATGTCTCAGGGTTGCTAAGATATGGCCTCACATCCTGTTTGGCAGCTTTGCCACCAAATTTCATTGGCTATTTCAGGAAAACGATTTTGAAAATCAAAATGGCTTTTAGTATCGTTTGTGCAGCTCAGTCTGCAGATTCTATGAGCCATGTTTCGCTCAAATTGGATAAAATTTGTGACCCGTGAAACTTTCGAAAGGTTTTTGCTAAAATTCAAAATGGCGGAAAATCCCATTGGGTGCCAAAGATGTCAAAGGATTCGTTGAACTCGGAGTGACCCAAGGATTCTAATGATACCTGAACTCTGGAAATCGGATGAAAGGGTCAGAAGTGATGCAGGTGAATGTAGGTCAAACTTTGACCTGTTGGTGGCGCTAGAGCTTTTGAGCTAGGGGCATGAAATTTGGTGTGCTTGATCACAGTATGTCTATGAATGAGTATGCCAAATTTCCATATTTTCCCATGCACAGATGTGCAATTTCTGTAAATTTATGCAAATTTTGGACAAAATTCAAAATTGCTGCAAATTCTGACGCGTACAAACACAATCTTCTAGGATATGCCTAGGGATGTCCAACAGCATCAAAAGACACTGGAATTTAGTTGTTACTCAAAACAGATCAAGAAATATCACCTAAAACATGTTTTTGCAATTTATAGCGACCCCTAGAGAACAAACGTCTCGGAATTTTTTGAGCCACCCCAGGTGCACGTCTTGAGACTATTTACCAAGTTTGGGGTTGATACATCGAAGCGTTGCTGAGATATGGCCTCACTTCCTGTTTGGCGGCTTTGCCACCAAATTTCATTGGCTGTTACGGGCAAACGGTTTGGAATATTGAAACGGCTTTTAATATTGTTTGTGCGGATTGGTCTGCAGATTCTTTGAGCCACGTTTCGCTTAAATCGGATGAAATTTGTGACCCGTGAAACTTTTGAAAGGTTTTTGCCAAAATTCAAAATGGCGGGAAATCCAATATGGCGGAAAATGACGTCATAGGGTGCGTTGAACTCGGCTTGGCCAAAGGATTCCAACGGTACCTCATTTGTGAAAATCGGATGAACAAGACAGAAGTTATGAAGGTAAATGTTTGTCAAACTTTGACCTGTTGGTGGCACTAGAGCTTCCGAGCAAGGGGCATGAAAATTGGTGTGAGTGATCAGGGGACTGTCCCAAACAAGAATGCCAAATCATTTACATTTTCCCATGTACGGTTCTTGGGGCTGCCATAGACTTCAATGGCGGAAGAAAGCGGAAATAATAAGAAAAACTGCAAACACAATGGTTGCCTTCGCAGCTTCGCTGCTAGGCCACCAATAATAATAAGAAAAACTGCAAACACAATGGTTGCCTTCGCAGCTTCGCTGCTAGGCCACCAATGAACTTGAATGTTAACACGTTTACACGCACACACGTGCACACACACACACACAATTTTTTTTCTTGCCGGTAAGTATCATCCTTGGGGCCGTAGCATGAAATGCATACAACATACACAGAGTTCTTGCAACACTGGTGTCTAGAAACAAGGTGTGTATGAGTTGTGATCAGTTTAATTCTGCTGCAGCATCAGTCTATTTCAACATGAGATTGAGCAAGAGATTCAATGTCAATGAGGCAACTGATCATATCTTTGATCATGAGCACAATGTGAAAGAAAGAAAGCAATTTGAAATTGAGGAGGGTGTGTCTGTGAATGATACTGATCACACACATACGCGCGCACACACACACCATCATGTCCATGTTCAATTTGAATGTGTTATTTTGAACATACATGAACAGAGACAGGCAAAAACCATCTTGTCAATGTTCAGTTTAAATTTGTAATTTTGAACACACACATAGACAGCCAGGGAGCAAGAGAGAAACATGCTCTTGTTCATGTTACAGTTCAATTTGCATCTGCTATTTTAAGCTCAGTAAAGTTTGCTTTTATGAAAAAAACATTGTAGAAGACTTTTTCCCTTCTCCCAAAATTGACCCGTAACGCCACAGATGTCCTTATAGGTAATAATATGATGTTCAAAAAAAACCCCACAAGCAATTTATTTTAGAAAGTGTGTTCTCAAATTAGGCTTTTATAGTCAGATAACGTCTTCATTATAGGAAATATAATGTGTGAATTTAAACATTTTTTTAATTGAAAACGAGTGGTATATTGCTAGAAAACAATATTGAAACATAACGCGTTGCTAAATACCCCTCGGCCCAGACATGATTTCCTGCCTCAAGGTCACAGCGTTAAGGTCAAAGGTCAAATCCAGCAAAAAAGGTGACGTTGCACATCTATGTGTCACAGTGAGTTACCATACCAAATTTGGTGAAGCTGCGATCAGTAGTTGCTGAGTACTGACTCATACAAGATTTCCTGCCTCAAGGTCACAGCGCAAAGGTCAAAGGTGAAATCCAGCAAAAAACATGACATTGCGCATATATATGTGACAGTGAGTTACCGTACCAAATTTGGTGAAGCTGCGATAATTAGTTGCCGAGTACTGATCTGGACAAGATTTCCAGGGTTAAGGTCACAGCGCTAAGGTCAAAGGTCAAATCCAGCAAAAACCCTGACGTTGCTCATCTATGGGTCATAGTGAGTTACCATACCAAATTTGGTGAAGCTGCAATCATTAGTTGCTGAGTACTGGCCCGGAAAATGTCACCCGGACAAGATTTCCAGGGTCAAAGTCACAGCGCTAAGGTCGACGGTGAAATCCTGCAAAAAACCTAACATTGCACATCTATGGGTCATAGTGAGTCACCATACCAAATTTGGTGAAGCTGTGATAATTAGTTGCCCAGTACTGACCCGGACAAGATTTCCAGGCTTAAGGTCACAGCGCTAAGGTCAAAGGTCAAATCCAGCAAAAAACCTAACTTTGCACATCTATGGGTCACAGTGAGTTACCATACCAAATTTGGTGAAGCTGCGATCATTAGTTGCCAAGTACTGGCCCGGACAAAATCATGGACGGATGACAGACGACGGATGACAGACAGACACGCAGGTGACGACAATACCCCTCCGGGCCGGAGTCGGCCGAGGGGTTTAAAACAATATTTGATGATAATGAGTGTTTTTTGAGTATTTTGGGCTGATTTTCATCGCGGGTCAAATTTGACCCACTAACACAAAAGATGTTGGCAACTTTTTAACACATTATGAGGGTTGAGCAAAATAATTAATGTAAATTAGGTTTAAAACTTTATCATCAACCATTCCTTTGAACCATGAGAACAATTTGGGAAATTAATGTTATAAAAACACTCAGACTTAAATATTTACCCATGTTTTAAACAGTGATTGTAATGTAATCCAGGATCCCTTAATCAATTAATTTTAGTATTCTGTGGTAAGTGATCATGTAATATGAATGGGTTAGCCCCACCCAACTGAGCGAGATTGTGTGCAGGTGTTACAACCCAGCTTAGCTGAAGTGCTTCGAATTCCTAGCAACTGTTGCGACAGAGCAGCCAGTAGTTCAAAGGTGGCCATACTTTTGTCAGATAGTATATGTGACGGTCCACAGGAAAAGAGTGTGTAAGGGATTTTTTGACGTTTTACAGAAAACTGTTTTCTATGTTTAGTACATGGTAAGGGATCATCAGATGCACTTAACTCAATTTGACCAAAATATCCCTTATACAACCTTTTCCTGTGGACTGTCACATATGGTAAAATCTTTCATTATTTGCAAACTCATGAGTGATACAATCAGAGGCGGAGCTTGTCAACAGGCAAGGCAGGCAGCTGCTTGGGGCCCCAGGCCACTAGGGGGCCCCCAAGGGCTGACAAACTTTACTCCACAATAATGTCCTAAATGTCCTGTTTTTCATAAGAGCACAATTTTCAAGTTATGTAGTAATAATAATAATAATTTTTTTTTAAAAGTTTCAGTTTCTGACCTCTTTTGTTGGTTTCAGATTATTTATAAATATGTTTAACGCTTGTCAGCAGGGCTGTAGTGGAGGCTAAACGCACGTAAACGCCGTGTACGCACCTCTGGAATTTTGGAAATAGCGTTTATGCGCCTCCAAATAGCGTTCCATTTACCTCTGAGTGTCGTCTCACGCACCTGTAAATTAGTTTATCCACATTTGCGTTTACATGCCTTTTACGTATTCCTAAATAAATTTGGTGTCATTTTAAAATTGGAAACATTTCATGTGTTGTACCTACACAAGCAATTTATCTTCATCATTTTGCGCTGCATTATGGTATGTGTCTGTGTGACCAATCACTGCCTGTGGCGGCTATCAGAAAGCGGCAGGCTGTCCCTATTGATCAGTGGGGCTCGATACAAGTTGATGCGGTTTGTAGAAGTCTGTAAGAAGTTAGGTTGTGATAAAATGGATATTAGGCGACTTCTGAAGCGTCCCTGCAGTGTCTCACCTCCTACAAATGCAAACACAAGGCCTCGATTACAAAGTAAGTCCAAAGAGCAATACTTCATGATTTTTTAAAGGTTGTTTTGGTTCGCTTAAGATGACGCATTCAGCCAGTGATGATTACGTTACCACTATTGTACACAGCTCTTTGCTAGCGAGTAGCGAGTTATGTTTAATGCGTTGCTGTACAGCGCGGAACAAAACTTATTTTTCTCGCGGGCGAAGGGGAGCTCCTTTAATAGCAGAAACGTGTGTGACTGTGGACCTGGGCTGTAGCACTTGATTAGACATTCAGACATGCTTTTGTAGGTCTTTTAGGACGGGGTAGATTGCCCTCTGGGCATTGCTTTGAGTTACCGTGTAGTGGACATTGTGGGACTCAGTATTCATCATTAGGCCAACAGTCAAGCATTTTTCTGTAATGCAATTACATTTGTGGTTCCTAGAGAGGTGCCATTTATTTTGTTTGTTTTGTTTTTCTCAACAGGCCCTGCTCTGACCTTTTTTTCTGTATGAGGACACAGTTGGTTGATCTTTTTTTTTTTTTTTTTAGGCTTGCTGATATGTTTTGTGCTTCTTCAACATTACTTTTAATAATGGAATTGGATATAGTGATTGTGTGAAGGTATGAGAGAGCACTCAGTGATGTCCTTGGTACAGACTAATGGTCACACATGTGCATAGGATAAAAACATTGGGTGTCAGACTGTAGGTAGTATCCCATTTCTTTTCACAAAATGAACTTTCAACAATAACCACAATATCATCATAACCATAACCAACAATTTTGACACTGATGACACGGGTCCAGTATGGCACAAAATATAGGCCCTCGCCACACGACGCCAAGGCGTGTCTGCCTTACTGCATCGTGGTCCATCTGATCACAGAATTCATAGTTTACCCACCTCTGATTTTACAACTACAGCCCTGCTTGTCAGAGGGGGTTCAGATTATTTATAAATATGTTTAACGCTTGTCAGAGGGGTCCCTTGGGAATTTTTGCTAAGGGCCCCAGCACAGTCTAGAATCGCCACTGGATACAATATCTTTAAAGGTCCAATGTGTGGGAATTTCTCCCATCTATCGTTGAGATCATACATCGCAATCAACTCTCTCGCGCCACGCAGTTTAAAGTACATATTACAGCTACGGTAACCTTCACGCTTCAGAAAGCCATTATTCATCATTATGCACACAAAAGTCTAGCTAAAGACATTTTTCTTATCGAGCACATTGTATCCTTGAGCCAAAAGCTTGGAACTTCATCAACACATTGGCAACGAGTGACAATATAAATGAGAAAACTAAAATTGTAACACAAGTGAAGTACACAAAATGTTCTCTGAGCGAGATCAGATGAGTGAGACACAGATCGTGGTAATATGGGCATCGTAGGTCTGTGTCTCACGACTCGACCGAAAGCGAACGAAAGGCTACTTTGTGGCTACGGTTCAATAAGGAAGATAAGTGAGACACAGACCGACGATACCCATACCACAGTCATTATCGCACAAGTCGAACGAAAGAGTACGCTGCATTCGCCATAGATCACCTTATCCTGTAGACCTAGCCCACCACACCTTCATCTAGCTCAACAGCTAACTTACTTCCCATTCCCAAGTGCAGGGTGCAATATAATAGCATGGCATTTCGTTGATAAAATCATAACATTAGGCTTGCCAATTTGTGAAAAATAAGGGTTGGCCTAATGAGGGGACGCACTATGATTTTCGCCCGTTTGTTGCAAACACAAACGCCGAGTATGAAAGTAGCCAAGCTTGTGGTATGCAAGTCAAACTATTTCACAGGGCTATTAAACGAAATTAGGCTATGTAAAGCAGCCTAGACAAAGCAAAATAAATAAACAAATAAATGAATAAATAACACTTCTGGTACTGTTACTCATTGCAAGTAGGAGCAAGTAAATCTACCCAGCTAGCAATATAATCACAAACACTGTAGAGCCAGTTTGCTAAACTAGCTTGAGCTTGCTAGTCTCGTTTGGCACCGTCGCCTAGCCTAACCTACGCAAAGAGCAAATTGTTTCAATTACGCAGTGGAAAGCATAGACCTACTGTTAGACAATTGCGCAATGAAATAAACATTTTGAATTCAGACTGTTATATTATCCTACCTGCCCAGAAGGAAGCAAGCAAATTTGGCGTCTCTTTCGATCCCCTTTTCCTTCATCAGGTCTTTCCATCTTTGGAAGGCAGCTCCAATGTTCACTCTTTTTTTTTGATGACGCTAGTCTCATGCTCTTTTCAATATCCTTTTTCTTTTTCTGGGTGAAGAAGAAGACTCCTGTTCCTGCAGTTTGATTTTGAATACGTGTGGTCCTCCATCTTTCCTTCTTCAAACTTGCCGGGGCTGGGAAGCGACGATACACATTAGCAGCACCTGTGAGTTTATCATGTGACAGTGAAAACGCGAAAGGCGCAGCAGTATACCCTGTATGTCCCTTACCTGCTAACGTATTTCAAGATGGTGCATGAATATGGAGCGTCTACCCCAGTTCATTCATGTGCAAATGTAAAATTTCAAGCCAATAGGAATACTGGGAATTGATGGTGGTGGTAAATATTCATGAAAAAGGGCAAGTTTGTGAATGGGCAACACAGATTTTGATAATAAACAACTAAAAACGTTAGACACTGGACCTTTAAAGCACATCATTGGAAACATTATATTAGCATATTACCCAGCATGCAGATATATAAAAAAAATTACTTTACCTACAAATTTCAGTGAAGAACTGTTAAATCAAGATTGTTGATTAAACAGTTTTGTAAAAGAAACCTCTACAGAGAGGGGCTGCATGTACACTTAGGCGGCCTCTACTCGGTTTCAACCGTTTCAGTTGAAATGGGCCCCGCCCTCCAGGGGGCCCCCCAACTGCCAGACAAGAATTAGCATCCTAAACCTTAACTGTAATGCAGAGGCGCACCACCAGGAAAGGTAAATCGGGCAAATATTTGAGCCCCCCCCAAAAAAAGGCAAATATTTGGGATCCCCGATGGCCATTCAAATTGGTACATTTTGAAATGATTTATAAAAACCCCATTAAGCCTTCTGTGAAGGCATTATACCACACCCCCCGACCGGTGCCTCGAAAGCCCCCTAAACTGGGCCCCTTCTTGGAGTTGTGGCGAATGCGCAGAATACACAGCTCTCTGTGGTTGGAGTTGCTGGTTTTCTTTGCTAGATATATTAGTTGCATGAGGACTGAGCTGGCTAAGTAGTGCAGCAATTATTCATTTTCGACAAATGATGGTAGCTAAAGAGCTATGGTAGCTGATATTCTGGGAATTTCAGAAATACAGTTGTCATCTCAGCCAATGTTGCTCGCGCCTCAGACTTATCAGTTGGTATGTGGGGAAAAAAAAAAAGTAATTCACTTGCTGTATTCCAGAGGTATTTAAGTAAGGGATAATCAACTCATAGGTGTCCATCACAGGGTTTTAAGGCACGGCGCGGAGGCGAAGAACCACCCGACGCGAAGCGGAGGAATATTGCTTCACCTAGTGTTGTGTAATGTCAAGCCCCTCACCATAAATGTATTTCTGCTCCAGAGTGTCAATGAGCTTTTGAAATAAATACCAGTGAAGCCTCTTGAGTATAACCCACTTGATTCAAAGGCATGCAAAACTATTTGTTTGGCGCAAAAATTCAATTGGTGACATCACCAATTGATGAAAAAAAAATGGCCAGAACCTATCGGGGCGTTTCAGTCAGCTCTGGAGCAGTGTGTTTTGCGGCAGAGAGCGCTTCTTCTGGAGGTGACTTTGAGTTGTTTTTCTGACGCAGACCTTTTAAATGCGCATAAAAACGATATGATTCACACTACGACATTAAAATAATGAAAAACCATTATAGGTGCACTTTAGGTCTGGCAATACAATTCATCTAGTGCTTCTAAACCTAGTCCACTCAAGCAACATTAAATTATATTGGTGGGATGTCGAAGTTTGAATTACATCAAAATTTTACCGTATTATTATCCCAAATTCAGTGACCCATAAAGTACATGAAGATGTCCGCAGTTTGCAATGCAGCTAGCTTGTAGGGCTGAGTTGCACATTTCAGTTTTTGTGAAATTTATCACATTTACATGTTTTTAATGCCAATGTTTTAATAAATCATCACAAATAAACACCAAGTTTCAGCCAGAAAAGTTGAACTTTCACTGGATAGGCTAAGATGTAAGCTTTCATCCAGCAAAATGATGGAGCTCTGACATGTTATAGGGCCCCACATTTGCTTTTGAAATGGCCCCCCAGATGCTTAAGGCCGCCACTGCATGTACTTAAGGGTATTGATCCATACATTTTATGCATCGATCTTACACTAAGCACAAAGTGGCATCATGCGCAACGCAAATGTCTTTGCTCTTTTAAGACCGTTGCCATTGTGATATTTTCCTCCAGAGCCCACGTTGCCTAAAAATATCAAATGTACTTTCAACAATTTTAGCATCCATGGATGTGTTGGTGTTGAAATGAGATGTGGTCAGGTGCATTGTTAGCTCATTGCTATCTTGAATCAGCGGAAAGCAATTGCACAAGTAACTAACAAAAACCTGGTCTAAAGTAATAGTCAGAATTTTACTGCCGTTTTAATTGAGCATTATTAAAATAGTGATTTAGGTAAGGGCACAAAGGGCCCAATCTTACGCCAATGTCCCTAAGCCCGTTATTTGGGGATTTCGCATTGCGTAAGAGGCGTTCCCCCGCGAAAGTTGCAATCTTGCACACCTGCCTATATCCCTAAAACACCAGCGCTACCCGTTACATTATGCATAGGCGTGGTTTGGGCGTTACGCCAGTTAAACCAATCAGTGTGCCAGGTGTCACTGCCTTTCGGAGCAGGCTGCGCTATTCCAAATCCTCAAACCGAAATCCTTGATGGAGAGAGGAAGGTCGCCACGTTTCTCCGTTGACGAAGCTAAATTGCCCATGCATGAGGTCAAATCCAGTCAGGGGAGGATCTGTTTTTGTTAAGTTAATCATGAATTGTATTATTATTATTATTATTTGACATTGACATATTGTTTAATGTTTGGTATGTAGTAAAAAAAAAAATCAAGCCTACCCCTTTTGTGATGGAAACTTCAGAAAAAAAAGAAAAAGAAAAAAATGCGTTTCGCCATGCACTTCCAACTCCCTCTCCCGTCTGAAATGAAGCATAGAACAAAATCCCATTTTAGAAAAATAAAATTAGGTATATGCACTGGCACTCAGCGACGTAACTTTTTTTTCCCCAGCGAGAGCGGCATTTCAGAACTCTTCAGCGAATGAAGGTAATTCTGGTGACAAGTACGTGGTTTCGTTCGTTTACATTTTCCAATCGGACAGCTGTCTTTTTACAGCAAGTTGCGTGACCGTGCTGCAAAAACAGGTGTACATACTTGTCGAAAAAAATTACCTTCATTCGCAAGAGAGTTCTGAAATGCCGCTCTCGCTGGAAAAAAAATTTCCGTTGCTGAGTGCTAATGCATAGCGCTCTTGTGAAAGCCCAAATGCGGGTAGTGGGTGGTTTTAGGACCCGCTATACGCTTTCCCTAACGTGTGAGGTCAAGATAGCAATTGTAGGGAAAGCGCATAAACACGCCCATGGGCACACCTCCAGATGCAAATAAAGGATTCGGCATAATGCATAGCGGGTAGTGTGGCTGCAAGATACCGTTTAGGGATTGTGGAAGCTGCTAAATGCGTAATTCACGGGTTGCGGGTAGTGGCAACGGGTAAGGCAGTGTGAAAGATAGAGCCCCATGTGCCTACTCTAGTTTTATTAACATTTTGGGGATTACAGTGATCAGGCTCGCATAGCCTACTTTAAATAATTAAAACCCTGATGGCTTTACTTCTTACTTCATGACAGAGTAAAACTACACTGAACAAAAATATAAATGCAACACTTATTGTGAGAAATATGACCACGTTCAAAAACTAGCTAAACTTTCATTGATTGGGTTGATGGATCGTTTAACCATATTGCAATTAATTTCAATCAATGATTGAAACGTACAAACAAGAATGTATTGGCAGATGAACTCAATTGATAAACTCGTTGGTCAAGGACATCCCAAAGATGCTCGATGGGGGGGACAAAGCCGGGTATTAAGCTGGCCATTCAAGGGTATGTTTTCAGCCTCATGGAACTGTGTGCATACACGGGCGACGTGGGATCTGGCGTTGTCACGCTGGAATGTGGCGTTATTTTGAGGGACAAACGGTTGGACGATCGGCTGCAGTTTCCCGGTGAAATATCACCCTGTATTCCAATTACTATTAATGAAATGCAGCGGGGTGTGTGTCACTCAGATATTCCTGCCCAAACCAGTACTTCTCCACTGCCATATGCCACCTGGTGCACCACGCTGACGTCAATATAACTTTCCCCTGTGCTGTCTGTTCAGCTCTGTGAAGCTGGAAATAGTCCAGTTGATATTTCCCCAACCTATAAATGTTCTTTCCTATGAATTTTTTTTTTGCTGATTTGTAATCCCTTGAGGTCCTGGAACAAATTCTGTTTGGTTGCCCAAGTGGCAACTTTGGGCAACTCCGGTAATTTGCATAATCCAATATGGCTGCCATACGCCATCTTGAAAATCTATCTTTTGAACCACATAGCCCAGAATAACATGTAGTAGCTCTTTTTTAGGGTGTCTTGGACCGCAGAATTAATTACTGGTGTTATTTTTTAATTTGAAAGCCAATGTTAAGTTACTGGTCAAATTATTTTGGTGCCCCTGTGTCAGCAATGTCGAGACTACAAATATGCTTCAGATTATTTTGCCAAGTTTCTTCCTAATTATAATACCCTTTATTCTGCAAATTCCCACATGGCTGATGTCGGGTGTGATGATGGGAAGTGCATGCTTCCAACTTGCAGCAAATCTGGGCAACTGCAAACATTCAAGCTGAAAGCAGTCAAAGGCTTATTGAATGTGCAACGCGGCGGCATGATGATGAGACTCGCGACAGAATGCCGGCCCTGTTGGACTCCCAAGGAGACCAAGCATCAGTTAAGGGGTGATCTGGGGTTAGATGGGCAAAATTTGATTATTTTTCCGAAACATTTTTTTTGAATAAAAATATTTGAAATAACCCACCTTTAATAATCACTAATTGCTACAAGGATTAAAAACTGAACTGAACTTTTCAATGCGGTCTAATGCATTTTCCATTGATTTCCTAAGGTATTACTTTTTCCAGGTTTCTCATGTTTGTGGCAGCTATAACTTTTTTATTTCTCACTGAAAATCAATGAAATTTGGGCTGCAGGTACTTTACTTCATTAGAAATGCAATGACATAGGAAAATTTTGCCTATCTGTTACATACTTTGAATATTTTGAGTATTCGTCATATTCTGCGCAAAATAATTTCAAAATTTGAGTAAAATGCCCCAAAATCACAAAACTGATAAATTGGGCAAAGAATGGTGATGTCATAGCATTTGGATAAGCAATGGCTTTTAAATGATGAAAGAAAAACTGAATTCTATCATAGAGTTAAAGAGGAATTGGTGCCAGAAGTTTTCTGCATATTTAATGAGCTTGCTCGGGTACTATGGCAACCGCATAAACAGAAAAATGCCAGCTTGTATCTTTTTTGGTGGTTATTACATATACCTCTTCAGATTAATTCTGAGTTGTCTCCCGGTGTCATTTTTCATTGAACCCCAGATCACCCCTTAAGCTGCACAAAACCTGTTATTGTTCATTTACCTCAAAAGATCACGTGAAAAAACTTGTTGCTAAGAAGAGAAAGGAGGGTTCAGTGGACAGTGATGAAACACCAGTTGTTAGAGTCAGAAGGTCACAAGTAACAGAGTTTGACCTCAAGAAACAAGGTTTATTTTGTTCTAAGGTTTGTGAACCTCCAAATCCTAAGCATCCAGATAGATGGGACAGATTGGTACAGTGTGAAAGGAAAGGTGTCAAATGTGCTCCACCTTCCAAAACTGTTGTGTTACAATATTGTGATTATCGAAATGATGCATGGATTCGAGACGTTGCTGTGCGTTGTCATGGTGTGTATTATTTAGCAGCGGCTGAAGCACAATATCATATTCGCTGTTATGATACATTCAGGAAAATTCCTCTGCATGCTGGCCAGACTTCAATGATTGATGACAAAGCTATGAAATTGCTTGTTGATGAGATGCATACCAACTGAAAGCTGCGTAACTGGACATCCACTGAACTACGTGAAAAATATGTCACTTTTGGTGGCCATCTGACACGAAAACAGCTGTTTACAAAAGTGGTTAGGCATCTAGGTGATGATGTGGTCGTACTTGGCATTGAAGGTTGTGTATCCATTGTTGGATTCCACAAATTTGTCGGCTAAATCTTGAAGGTTGAAAAAGTGGACACTGAGGATGAAGAGAGGGGGGATGCTTTGGTGAGAAGGATGAGAAATGAGGCTTGCGGCTGCTATGACAACTTTGACTGACTTGTGTCAACGCCCAATGGTCGTCGTGAGACCCATGCTACGGCAACCGAATTGGTGTATTGGGTCTTCAGGCTGGAGCTGCAGTGCAAGGTGCAAATTGAGGGGTGGGATGGGACAGTGCTGGATATCAATGCCACCTGCACGGACCTCGGGCCAAAATGTCTGCAGCTGCTTGGCCTGCCTGCTCTCAGTGGGTGCGACACAACATCATATCCTTATGGCAAAGGGAAAATCTGTGCACTGAACACCTTGCTTGCTGGAAACTTTCTAGGTTTGGCTGATGTGTTTGGTGCAGTGGGCGCTACACAGGATGATCTGATGGAAGCAGCTAAACCCTTTGTCCTTGCCCTGTATAGCCAGTTGCCAGGGACATCCATGGATTCACTCGCTTCATGCTCTTCACCAATAAAAAAAAAAAACCCTAAAATCATGGCTCTTCCTCCTACGTCCATCAACCTGTTGCACCATGTGTTCATGTTGTGGAAAGCAGCAGACCAACAAGGCATCTGCAGGTCATGTTGTGGAAACCAGCTTACTGCAGACCAACATGTTTCCCACCTCATGTTTTGCTCCTCGTGGAATTAGTTTTATCCAGTTCACCTTTTTCCTAATCATAGCATGTGACTTCCCCTCTGTGTATTTAAACAGTCTTCTCACAGCAGTTCCCCGTCAGAATGTTTCTCTTGGTTTGCCTGTTTAACAATGAGACTGTTTGTTTTTTTCTGCCTTGTAATCTCCCTTCCCTGTGATTCTCTTCTGACTGGACCGTCCCTGATTTTTTTTGCAATTCAGCGGATCCTAACACCTGCTCCACTCTGTCCTGCTTTTTTGGCTCTGTATTGGAATTCTTGTTATCTCTGTGTCTCGAACCTCTTTTTGTCTGACTCGATTTTTGTGATTGGTGCCCTGCTTCGACCTGGATTACGCCCTGTGGATTTTGATTTTTGATTTGTGGACTGTGTACCGTTGCCTCCCGCTCTGCAGGGGTTCATCCCCCTTTTCCAATAAAATCCCATTTTTATTGCATTACTGGTTCTCGCGTCTGGCTCCAGATCGTTACCTAACAGAGACAACAAAATACCATGTCCCATTCATAATTATCGCATTAAGAGAGAAATTAGTAACTAATAAACGTCGTCTGAAGCCAGCTCTAAGCCCAGTTGAATGAAATTTAGTTCAATATCTGGCCCAAGATGGAGTAGCGGTGATGTCACAGTGGCCAACCCAGACTCTTCACCATTCATGCCATTGTTTTTAAATATTGTAAATAAATGTTATTTTTGCAATGATGAACCAGAATCATGAAGTGGAAAACATTTTGTGAAGCATATCAAATGTGAATGTGAGAGAGAATTCAGTTGGCTGAATAAATGGCTTGATTGCAAGTTAGGCAAAGGAATTGATTTGAGGTAAGATAATTATGCCAGCGCGATGGAGGCTGTCCAACCTGCTGGTAATTAGCAGACTGCAAATCAGTTTTCTGCCCGGAAGTATTTCAAAGAACCGCAAAAGGTATGTGTCATAGAAAAGGTAATAAGCACGCCCAAATACAAATTGGTTTATTCGCATGGTGTTCCCTCGCAATTATAATCACCATTATTGACATATGACATATGAAGCAGGAAGGCTCGAAATAATCTGAGCACAGTCGCGAATACTTCGTGGGCTTCCACAAACTGCCCGGCTTCTCCGCACGATTCACTCTCCGTAGCCATTCCTCCAGTAAATTTGGAATGGACGGGAATTTGTGAGTACTCTTGCCACTGGTAAATCCATTATTACACACGTAGTCAAGACAATAAACCATTTTGAACACACACACAATCAGGCACAATGATATGAATGAGCCGACACCATCACTTTGAGAGCTGTACTGTTTGGCAACTGTGATGTCTCGCCGTGGGAGCAAAAGAATATCGCGTGGTAATGTCGCGCTTTCTCGGGCCAGGCGGCGGCCAGCAGACGATGCATTCCCAAGCATTTTTTAATTATATATGTGACTGTAATCGACTAATTAGGCGGAGTCAGACCAAGGAGATGGCAAAACCAATCATGTCAAACAGAATTTAGCATACATCTCTCAAGTTAGCCTGTGACCTTTAAATAGAAGGTAATTGGACTGTGTTGTTGTTTTCTGAAGACTAGGATAAACATGTCTTGAAAATTGTGGCCGTAAATTTTGAAAAATAAATAATTATCATTTCGTTTGTTTCCATCGATTGTCCTCTGGGGTCAAATTTAAGCTAAACCTCACATTTAACTCCTGATATTGACATTATAATGACAAAATAACATCAGAAATGAATTCTACGCACCCAAAACCCGCAAAAAGTGGTATTATACGTACTTCTGGGACAATCGGTTCAAAAGTTACATTTTCCAGATGGTGCAAGCGGCCATCTTGGATTATGCAAATTGCTGGAGTTGCCCAAAGTTGCCATTTGGGCAACCAAGTTGAATTTGCTTTAGGGTCTCATATGAATACAAATCAGCAAAAAAATTTCATCGGAAACAACATTTCTAGGTTGGCTATTGAATATATAGGACTGTCAACTGGATTAAAATGTTAAAATGTCATCAGTAAAGAGAACCGTCCTCCATTGTGGCATTAGCCATTGGACTCGCCTGTTCACCCAGTCAAGCTGATTTCTTCAATCGAGAAGGGGTAACGTCTAATCCATGAAGAGGAAGACACGCACAGAGATGGACTTCCCAGGGACAATTTACGTATTATGGTGGGGGTGGGGAGGAATGCGATGATTGACGATCGTGGAGTCCAACTGTCCCATCTGCAGTGGTAGTTGGTAGTCTCAGATAGAGAGTCCATATACACTACTGGTCAAAAGTTTTAGGACACCCCAATTTTTCCAGTTATTTATTGAAAATTATGCAGTTCCAGTCCAAAGAATAGCTTGAAATGGTACAAGGGTAAGTGGTGAACTGTCAGAAGTTTTCAACAAAAGGTAAGGTTACCCAGGTTTTTTTTACGCTGTTTTGCTGGGGCTGTTTTGCTGGATCCAGGGTCAGTGACTGACAGAGTGAAAGGCAACCTGAACCAAAACGGCTACCACAGCATTCTGCAGTGCCATGCAGTATCCTCTGGTATGCGCCTAGTTGGTCAGGGGTTCATCCTACAGCAACAGAAGTGATGTCAAGAAACTTGCATAGTGCACTTTTAAGTTTGGATAACACCTCACTAAACCTTGGTTAAATTTTCCCAAGACACACCGAGGATTGTCTGGCCCATTGAAGTTCAGAGACCACATCGGTATTCCTCAGGCCAGACAATCCTCGGTGTGTTTTGGGAAATTTAACCAAGGTTTACTGAGGTGTTGTCCAAACTTAAATAAACCGGACAGACTCCGGGATACCTCGGTAAAATTTTTCTGAGGTTTACTGAGTTGACCTCAAATCTTCAGTAAACCTCGGTGTATTCTAAGTTTTTGTATGATTTTTTCGAAAAAAGGCGCACTTTCTCGATTTTTAGGTGCTTGTAGTGCATGTTATCATCTACAGCAGGTAATGAAGTGATGGTAAACCAAAAACAAAGTGCTCTCTCAACTTGGTGTGAAGTCAGTGTGATGTCAAGAAATGTGGGTTTGTGAATCAGTCTTGTGAGTTTGAAATAGATTTTTAATTAATGGACTGAAAAAATATCAACATTTCAACTTCATCTGGACCAAGTCATGGATCACTTTTCGCTAGTTTGATCCAAACTGCCCACTGCAACTGGAGAATAAGTCAAATGTGTATCAGCCAATCAAATTTCAGGACAATCATACTGAATTATAAATTGACCCCATATATAACAACACTTGGTTGGGGCTTAGAGGTGAACATTTGAAGCAAGTTTGATCCAAATGTGCCAAGTGGCAATTGGATCCTACATCGGCCAGCCCAGGTGTGTGATCAAGTGTGATCAGAATCTGATTATTGGGACTGCAGAAGTAGTAGCACATGCATTACTTAGATCTTGAGACGGTGAAAATGTGTTTGCCAATCAGAGGCCAGGCAGCTTAACTGGATTCCGAATCAAGCCTAGTCAGGGTCATGTGACAAACATGCACCAAGTCTAAACCAAATCTGACTGGTGAAACTGAAAAAGAAGTAAAAAATGCACCAGCCAATCAGAGAACAGGGCAGCCATACTGATTACAGTAAAAGGTCATTTGAATGAAAGTATTATTTGGGTCATTCCATATAAAACCAACCAATTCTGAAAGAAGTTCCTGCCTGACCCCCCTCAGAATCAGGAGATAAACACATGAAATTTTCAGGAATGAAAAATGCATTTGGTCTTCAACAACAGCAGCCAAATCAATTTTACTTCCACCCCAGATATCACAACCTAAAGCCAAAATCTCATTTTTGTTCAGTATGATTTTTTTGATGACAAACTTTGAGCATAAATATGATGGGCTGTATTCTAGTTTCAGTGGCAAATCTTCACCGATTCAATTTATTTGACATTGTCGGGCAACTGCCATTTAGTTCTGGAGGTTTTGACTAAATTTTAGAGTTAGACAGAATAATTGGTCTGTAATGACTTGCGCATTCCCTGGTGTTGGATCCTGGCCCTCCTTAACTATAGGAATTTAGTCTGTTATCTCTGGCCCCTACTGCACCAGATGTTCCAAAGATGACCCTTTTAGGGCCATGAGAGCCAAACAGAGGGTGATAAACTATGAGTGTACACCCCTGCAATTCCTGAGACAACAGAGAACACAATTATTACAGCCTTGTGACTGCCAACAACACTGAAAAAATTGAGACTTTTGATCAAAGTAAAAAAAATTGCATCAACTTGATAGTTAATTTTTTTAGTTTTTTTCAATTGAAAAAAATTACCTTTGTTAAATTTTGTTCAATTGAGAAAAACTAAAAAACTTAGTTGACAAAAGTTGACACAATTTTTTTACTTTGATCCAAAGTCTCAATTTTTTCAGTGAAGAAAGAGTGCCGCCTTTTTATTTCATTTTCCTTTTTGTCCTATTTCACTTTTTTCAGTTTTTTTATTTTTATTTTTATTTTATTTTTGTAACCCGGAATACCCCCCAAGATTTACCGTTATCACTTATGTGTTTAGGGGAAGTAGTACAACCTCTCAGTGGTATTTGATCAGTTGGCTTCTGTACCTCCTACAATATTCTCATTAGAAAGACACTAAATCCATGAATCTATATACTTTCCATAGTGCTAAGCATTGCTCCCAATAACATAGGGGCATTTAATACAAGAATGGCCATTTAAAGTGAGAAAATTTGCCATTTCTCACACCTTCCGACATCTGCAGCTCCACCAATTAGCACAGCCTATTTTCATCACCAATAAGGGGGATTCCCCTCCTCTCCTCTTTCTGACCACATAAAATGTGGACTTTCCCTCTGTACTTTAGGTTTTTGGAACCCAGAAAACCAGCAGGGGCTTTTCGGTATACAGGAGCTTGGGGCTTTTTGGCACTTACAATTAAGACCCACTCGGAGTTTTAACATCTGTTCAAGGGATTTGGGGATTGTTATCTGCCTTTTTCATTGGAAGATTTTGTAGATTTTGTCCTTCCATGGGACTATTTCAGGGGGTATAAGCTTTGGTTTGATGTTTTCTTTCTCTTCTTCTTTGATTCTTCATGTCTGACTAATTTTAGTTTCAGGTTGCAGACCCTTGTCTGTAGACAAAGACATTGTATATTCTGTCGCAACTTTGATTATATTTCCAACTTTTTCATCGGACTCTGAGTTGTGCTTTTGATAAAGGTTGATCCGACAGGTTGCTCTGCTGATCAAATAATTCAGCAAGTTAATTGTTAATTAGTATCTTTGTGTTATGATTCTGTCAGTTTGCCATGTCTGTTCTGTTTTGCCATGTTCTGTTTAGTTTGTTCCATGCCATGTTTTGTTTCTGCCATGTTTTGCCATTACCCATATTTCTGTATATAGTCCGGTTCATGTTTTCCACCATGCCCTTCTTTGCACTTTGTCTCCCCTGTCTGGTCTTTTGTTACTGCAGCTCATTCCCCAGTCCTACGTGTCACATGCTTAGGTGATTTAATGGTTTCTGGGTTTCCACCATTCCTTCTAGTCTCGTTTGCTTCCTTCACCTTACTTTGCTATTTCACTAACCCATACTAACAGTTTTTTTTTTTGTTAAGATACTAACCAAGACTAACATTGTATATAATACTAACTTACTAACGAGCACCATGGATTGTATAGCTGCACTTACTAATTGATTAACAAGCTCTCAGCACTCGCCCTATTCTAGTCTCCGCCTCTTGCCTTCACTTAGTCTTTGCTGCAATTCAGCGGATCCTCCGCACCTGCTCCACTCTGTCCTGCCTCTCATTATTTGTGCACGTTAGAACTCCCAAACCGGAGCTGTATGTTTTGTCATAGGATTGTCTCGTGATCCCTGTCCGCGTTTTGGCAGTTGCCTCTTTCATGTGATTAGGTTCTCCCGCATGTTCCCTCCTTTGTAATCAGTCTGACTTCTTGCACTTGTGTCTTGTTAAGCATGTGACTTCCCATGAATGTATATTAGGAGTCTTCTCACAGCAGTTCTTTGTCAGAACGTTCTCCTTTGTCTGCTTGTGCCACGCTTCTCTCGCCTTGTTTTCATCGTGATTACCTTTCTGACTGGACCAACCTTGTTTTTCGATTTTTGCCTATTCCCTGTACTTTGCCACATTCTCAGTGTATCGAACCATTTTTGTCTGACTACGATTTTTGTTATTGGTGCCCTGTTTACGGTTTTGGATTTCGCCCTTTGGATTCTGATTTTTGGATTGTGGACATTGTACCGTTGCCTGCTCTGTTGGGGGTTTCCCCCCTTCAGAAATAAAGCCTCCATTTTTCCATTCACTGGTTCTCGCTTCTGGTTCTTGGCGTAATCCTCACACTTTGATGGTGATTAATTAGTTAAATTCGTTTTACATTCTGGATAAGCGAGGCATTTTAAAGGTCCCCTATTATGCCACCAAGTGCACAGCTAATTAGCCATTATGAGCCAGTTCAAAATCTTCCCTTTCAGACATCACAAGGAGTGACCAGCAATCTGATTGGCTGAAGGTGATCAGTTCTCCTTGCTTCTGGTTGGTTACTTCCCCATGTGTCAAGAGGGGAAAGATTTTGAAATGGCTGTGCACCTGGTGACCTAATAGGGGATCTTTAACAACGGACGCTCTTGTGTTCAATATTTAGAGTGCCAGGCGGTAAGTGAGGGCATCTAATTGTTAAAAATTGTTGGATTTGGAAATTGTGCGTAACTCAATTGAACTTCACTCCCCCGACAACACAGTGTAATAAAAACAAGCATCGATACTCTGACTGTGTTGTCTGTTTTCTGTTAATTCGCTGGAGAAAACGTTAAAAAGTGCATTTTGGGTGCATTTTGGGTACATTTTCAAGGGTCAGAACACCATGTTGTCACAACCCGTGTGCTTCTTCTCCCTTCCTATTCAGCAACTTGCGCGTTTATTGGTTTACGTTTTCCGTATTCACTTCCCTTCGCCTGAGGCTTGCTTCATAAGTATTTCCTAATGACTATGACGCATGTATTTAAGCCCCTTGCGTGAACTTGATTCCTGGTCTGCAATAGTACAATCCAGCCACGAGAAGGAATCAGCAGATATATGTGGTGGGGAAAATATCCCAAAATGTTCTAAATTCAAAATATTACAATAATCACAGTTCAACAGAGAGAACTCAGCCAGGTTCTTGTGGCCCCTTAAAACTGCTGTAAGAATGTGGAGCTGAGAACAAACAAAAACTCATAAATCTGCCAAAAGACCAAGACAGCAAAGCCCCCAGCAGGCCGACTAAGGCTGGCTAGATGAGCTAGTCTTCCGGAATGACCATATTGGTAGTCAACCAATAAGCAGCTTCATTATTGAGCCGGCTCACTCCAGTTTACTCTGGAAATATCCAGGAATCCAGCCAACTTGGGCATCCACACTGACCTTCAAGTAAACCCTAGGTTTGGGAGGATCCGATATGGTCTTTGAGTGTCCCTGAAGGTCTAAAATGAATTTACACTATTATATAATGGCAAGCTTGTAACTATGGGTGGAGTGTTGCTATATGATAATGAACCAATCAGAAAGTAATAATGTTTGATAAGGTAGAAAGAGTCACATTTAATCCCACCTAAAGGGATGTCCCAAAAGGCTAATAAATATGAGGATTTGGACAATCGGTGGTCAGTCGGCGTGGAGTGAATGATGAAGAATGAATGGTACGTGGTTTGCACAGACCAGCCTGGGTTTTGTATTTCGCTGTGAGTGACTTAGAATAAACCTGATCGCATCAGACTCTGAAGAATGTGTCCATTCCTTGATGGTAGATTTACAAGGGTTGGGGGAACACTTGGTCCACAAGTGTTTTTCGCTCTCAAATGTCAAGTTCAGTTGACACCCTGAGGTACCAGTGAGTGCGGACTGGTCAGCTGGAAGATGAACTCCAGCTGCTTCACCAGTCTAAGACGGATGTACCGGTGGGTGAGATTGCAGGTGCTTTCCCTGCCTGCATATCAAGAAGCTTCAGTTGGAGCTTGTTCCCTTCTGGCTTCTCTGGTGCCCAGTCCTTTTGACTGGGCTCAGCTTCAAAAGCTGCCCAATGAAAAATGGCTGTGCAGGATAAAGTGGAATTTCTGCTAGTATTGTGGAGGTACCACCTATGCCATCGCTGAATGCCCAGATGGGCATGTAAGTCTGATACACAGGTGCTGTCAGCTGCTGTTGTCTCATCTTCCCATCCGCTCTCTCTGGTTCGCCCAACCTGGCAGGGCCGCCCAGTTATCACCTGGGCTTTAATAAAATCAGGCACTGACTGGAACTTTTTCCATCCTGGTCTTGTTTACCACCTGAGGGTCCCTACTCTCCCTCAACCATTTCCTCTCCAGTTCCAAGACCTGACAAGGATCGTCCTTCCTGACATCACCGAGGTAACTCAACCGGTGCCTAAGCTGACCTCCAGTAACCATACTGTAGAGTTGGCATTTCTAATGAAGTCATTGCATACCCAGGTGGTGTTGGGGAGGCCCTGGATTGAACATCATGTGGACTGGCCTCCGGGATCAATATTGGAGTGGAGTTCGTCTTGTTCACAGTCTTGTCTTTGAGCAACTTCGAGCCTAACTCCACCTCCCTCATCTGATCTTCAGCAAGAGCCATCAGACCTGAAGGATGCCCCCCTCATCTACAACCCTAATCCCGAAATGGTTGGGACGAAGTGTAAATTGTGAATAAAATCAAAATGCAATGACTTTCAGATCACATGAGCCAATATGTTATTTATAATAGAACATAGGTAACATTTCAAATGTTGAAACTGAGACATTTTACATTTTTATCCACAAAATGAGCTCATTTCAAATTTTCTGGCTGCAACAGGTCTCAAAAAAGTTGGGACACAGGCAAAAAAGGGCTGAAAAAGCAATTAATATGTAAGAGAATCAGCTGAAAGAACATTTTGCAAGTAATTAAGTTAACTGGTATCAGGTGTGTAAGATGATTGGCTATAAAATGGATGTCTTAGAGAGGCTGAGTCTCTCAGAAGTAAAGATGGCCAGAGGCTCTCAAACCTGTGAAGGCTTGCGTGAAAAAATTGTGGAATACTTTAAAAACAATTTTCCTCAACTTCAAATTGCAATGACTTTGAAGGTCTCCTCATCGAAAGTGCATACATCATCAAAAGAATCAGAGAAACTGGAAAAATCTCTGTTCGTAAGGGACAAAGCCGAAGACCTTTACTGGATGCCCGTGATCTTCAGGCCCTCAGACGCCATTGCCTCACTCATCGGCATGGTTCTGTCATTGACATTACTAAATGGGCCCAGGAATACTTCAAGAAACCACTGTCTGTAAACACAGTCCGCTGTGCCATCCACAGATGCCACCTAAAACTCTATCATGCAAAAAGAAGCCATTGTTGAGCATGATCCAGAAGCGCTGCCGTGTTCTGTGGGGCAAGACTCATTTAAAATGGACTGTAGCAAAGTGGCAAAGTGTCCTGTGGTCAGATGAGTCCAAATTTGACATTCTTGTTGGAAATGATGGGCGTCATGTCTTCCAGGCTAAAGAGGAGAAAGAGCATGTTATGGCCAGTAGAATTAGGAGGCCAAGCGCAACGACCAGAGAGAAAGTGAGCAGCACGGACATAGTACAAACACAGAGAATAATACAGACCAAACGAAAGTACTCACGCTTCCAAAGGACGTATAATAGTCCGAAACACGGAAGCAAAACGAGATAGCAAAAGGGAGAAGAAACTCCAAAAATCAGAAGATAGAAAGTCATACAAAACCTGACTACAGATATCTTCGGATAAAGTGCAAAGCTAAAAACACACTCTAGCGAAGGGGGCGTACCAGACCTCCTGCTTATGTAGAGTCCGGGAAGGCGCTGCCCCAGCTCAATCAGCCAGATGTGTAAAGAATCCGATAGCCAAGGAATTCGATATCGTCCCGGGATGAGATCCGCAAAGAAAAGTCCAAACCACACGCACAACTCGCAAACCTTGACAGGACCCCCCCCTAAGGAACGGCTCCAGAAGTTCCCAGAGGACCCCGTGCACGGAACTCTGAGATAAGGGTGGGATCTAGGATATCCCGAGAAGGAACCCAGCACTGCTCCTCAGGACCATAACCCTCCCAGTCGACTAAAAACTGAGCCCCACGACCCACACGCATCTCAGCTAAAATACGGCACACAGTGTAAACAGGCCCCCCTTCAATCATCCACGGTGGGGGTTTGTTGACCGGAGCCAGGACGCAAGTGCTAACAGGTTTGAGCCTGGAGACATGAAAAGAGGGGTGGATCCATAAGGATCTAGGGAGCTTCAACCGGACTGTGACAGGATTGATCCTTCACACAATTTTAAAAGGACCAATGAGGCGGGAAGCCAACTTCCGTGACTCCACTCTCAAGGGCAGGTGCTGCGTGGAAAGCTAGACCTTTTGGCCAACCCAATAAGATGGGGCCGAACAGCGCCTTCTATCTGCGGCGGTATTTTGTTTCCGTCCAGAGCGCAACAAAGAGGAACGGACCCTGGCCCAAACTGACCAACAACACCGAACAAAGTGATTGACCGAAGGGACCTCTGAATCCCTGTCAGTCTCAGGAAACGGCGGAGGCTGCTGACCAAACTGAGCCTCAAACGGGGGAAGGCCTGTGGGGAGTTACCCAGTGAATTGTGGGAATATTCGGCCCATGCTAAAAATCGACTCCATGAAGATGGGTTGTCAGCCGCTAAACGTCCAAGAGTATTCTCCAACGACTGGTTGGTTCGCTCTGTCTGCCTGTTAGTCTCTGGGTGGAAACCAGAGGAAAGGCTCAAGCTGGCCCCCAACTGGTTGCAAAACGCACGCCAGAATTTGGCCGTAAATTGAGGGCCCCGGTTAGAAATCACATCTTGAGGGAGACCTTGCAGCGGGAAAACATGGTCCACAACAAGAAGGGCCGTCTTCCGCACTGCTCAAGAGCTGCTCCACAGGCACTTAGGGACGGGCAACGGCCGCAGCAGACCAGAGGGGGGGAGATGGGAAGTCTTGTTCCTAGCATAGATACAGCACACCGCAACAAACTCCCGGATGTCCTCAATCATGCTGGGCCACCAAAAACATCGAGCTAAGAACTGCTTGGTCCGATGAACCCCCAGGTGACCCGCCAGATGGGAAGAGTGCCCCCACTGGAGAACTTGGGACCGTACTGCCAACGGAACAAACAAACAGCCAGGCGGCTCCCCATCAGGACCGGGATCAGTTCTCAACACCTCCCACACAACAGACTCAACGTCCCACTGGATGGGAGCCACAATCTGAGCTGCTGGGATAACTGGCTCAGGAATGGGGTCGCAACCAGAGCGGTCGTGAATCCGCGACAACGCGTCGAGCTTGATGTTTTTAGAACCTGGGCGATAGGTTAACGTAAAGTTAAAGTGAAAAACAACGACCACCGCGCCAGCTGAGAATTATGTCGTTTTGTCTGTTGGATGTGTTGGAGATTTTTATTATCCGTCCAAACCACAAACGGATGTTCAGCCCCCTCCAACCAATGGCACCACTCTTCTAACGCCAACTTGACAACCATCAACTCCCGGTCACCAATGCTGTAATTCCGTTCGGCAGCCAACAGTGACAGGGAGAAGTAGGCGCATGGGTGCAACTTATTGTCCCGAAGGGGGCGCTGGGACAAAATGGCACCCACCCCAACTTCCGACGCATCCACCTCCACAACAAATGGGAGGAGGGTCGGGCAAAACGAGAGTGGGCTCTGAGCTGAATCTTTTCTTTAACTCCTGAAAAGCAGCTGTAGCTGCTAGAGATTAGGCGAACGACGAGGAGGTATTTTTCTGAGTGAGCGCGATAATGGGGGCAGCTACTGCGCTAAAATTACGGATAAACCTCCTATAAAAATTAGCAAACCCCAAAAACCGTTGCACCTCCTTGACGTTTTGAGGGGCAGGCCAATCCCTGACCGCTGCCACCTTGTCAGGATCCATGCAGACCGACCCTTCCGAAACAATGAAGCCAAGAAATGAAACTGTCTTGGCATGAAAAACGCATTTTTCAGCCTTGACAAAAAGCTTAGCTTTAGGAGGGTCTCAAGCACTTGTCTGACGTGTTGTTTATGCTCTGAGAGAGTTGAAGAAAAAATCAGAATATCATCAAGGTAGACAAAGACGAATCTCTCCAACATCTCTCGGAAGACGTCATTGATGAGTGCCTGGAACACGGAAGGGGCGTTAACCAATCTGAACGGCATGACCAAATATTCGTAGTACCCATCATCTGTATTAAATGCCATTTGACACTCCTCCCCCTCCTGGATCCGAACCAAGTTATAAGCACTCCGGAGGTCTAGCTTAGTAAAAAACAACGCCTCCTGCAGACGTTCAAACGCGGAATTCATCAACGAAAGGGGGTATCGGTTTTTGATGGTGATATTATTCACGCCCCTGTAATAAATACATGCCAGTATTTAGTTAATGGGACAGCAGTCACTTGAGTCATCCATTCGGTTAAGTTGGAATTTAAACGGTAAGGTTTACCGGAGTGCTCCGCCTCCCCCCTCCTCCAGTTTCTCCT
Organism: Gymnothorax javanicus; assembly: GCA_029692085.1. Classification (NCBI taxonomy): domain Eukaryota; kingdom Metazoa; phylum Chordata; class Actinopteri; order Anguilliformes; family Muraenidae; genus Gymnothorax; species Gymnothorax javanicus. The sequence continues at coordinate 112,244,183 of CM056194.1, read as the reverse complement.
AGGCGTTTTAGCCAGTCTGTTTTATCTGGGTTCTCAGCTAAGCCCTGTGATATTTTTAGGTTAGTATATTAATAGTACTGGGACAAGATAGACTCAAGTCGGCTTATTAGGAGTGCTTATTACATATAGAGTTTGTCTCAATTTGGTATTTCATTTCTGTTAACTGAAACTAAGCCCCTGATAAAAGAGGCTTATTATCCATTTACGTAGTTTCCCCTTGGTCTCTATTGTGGGTTTGTCTGCCACCGGTGCCAGCTAATTGAGCATCTGGAGAGCAAGATCCTTGATCTTCAGGGCCAGTTGGCGGCGCAACATAGTTTGCAATCAGTAGGGTTCCTAGAGGAGCTAAGTAGTATGTCGTTTAGAGAAATGGTGTGTATGCCAAAGCAGGGGTGTGCGGAGACCACAGAACAGGCAGGGAGAGAAAGTTGGGTGACTGTAGGACGTCAACGCAGGAAAGGGCATACATGCCGTACAGCGACAGCTCCTCCAGTGGTTGAGATGTCCAACCGATTCCGGCCCTTGCAGGAACTCGAATTGGCCCCTGACCCTGAGAGTGGGGGGACTGATGAGCATCAGGGCACCCTGTTGGCCTCTACCCCTCAGAAAAGAGAGTTAGTGATAGTGGAGGACTCAATACTTAGAGGAATAGACAGTTTACTCTTTTCGTGCAACAAGGAGTCTCGTACGGTGTGATGCCTGCCTGGTGCCCAGATAGGAGACCTCCTGGAGTGTGCGGACAAGATCCTGGCCAGAGCGGGGAGGTATCAAGTTGTCATGGTCCATGTTGGGACAAATGACGTAGGTAAGGGTAGGTGTGAGGTTCTGCAAGGCCAATTTGTGGAATTAGCTGAAAAGCTTGGGAGCAGATCCTCCATGGTAGTTTTCTCCGGGATTCTACCAGTACCACGTGCAAGCAGAGGGAAGCAGAATTTTATCTGAAGGTTTAACACGTGGCTACGAACCTGGTGTAGGAAAGAGGGGTATAGGTTTATGGGGCACTGGAACTACTTCTGGGACAGGGGTGACCTGTTCAAGCCGGATGGGTTCTACCTGAACCGGAGGGGTACCTTTGCACTGGGTCAGCGCATGTTGAGGGTTGCACAGAGTTATTTAAACTAGGGACTTGGGGGGCAGGGAGGTTAGAGAGTGTTATACAGAGGGAAATGCAGACTGCTATGATGGAAGCTGACAGCATTACATGCACTATTGATGATATATTTTTAAAGCAACAAAGCATAGTGAGGGGCTTGGAGCAGCAGGCACATGGGAAATCGAAGGGGAAGAGCATTTGTGATAACCTGAAATGTTTTTATCTAAACGCAAGAAGCATAAAAAATAAATTTCCAGAACTTGAGGCCGTTATGATTAGTGAGGGCTATGACATAGTTGGGATGACAGAGACATGGCTTAGTGAAGAGGATGGAGATGAATATAATATAGAAGGTTATAAGCTCTTTAGGAAGGATATGCTGCATTCCAAGCAACTCGTTACCTGCGATTTACCGGTTAAAAGTGGGCGGAGCTACCGTCAAACCTGTGAATTCATGCCGGTGAACTCGATTGTGCTCAACCTACTGCGACTTACTTGTTTGACGTCACGCAGCTCAACTAAAATGGCAGCACCGGCTTTTTTTCAAGTGAAGTCAAGTATGAAGTCGTAACTCGTTACTTTTGCCTGGAACGCTAAGAAGTCGTGACTCGTAACTTTGAAGTCGTGATTCACAGGTTCAAACCTCCGCTGGAACGCAGCAATAGATGCAAAAGGCGAGGAGGGGGTGTAGCACTCTATGTGAACGAAAACATAAATGTGCAGGAAATTCCTGAAATTGAACATTCTTTGCCCTGTGAAGATATCTGGGTCAGGCTCATTGGCAAACATGAGACAGGTTTAAACATAGGAGTATGCTATCGACCGCCAGCTTTGGACAGTACTGTCAGTGAAATGCTCTTTAAGAGGATTACGCAAGCTTGTAGAGGAGGAGGGACTATTATTATGGGAGACTTAAATTATCCTGGTATCGATTGGGAAATAGTGAAAGGACAGGGTAGGGGGGAGGAAGAATTTCTAAATGTTATAAATGATAATCTTTTGGTGCAGTATGTCAATAAACCTACAAGAGAGAAGGCAATTTTAGACTTAGTGCTCTGTAATGACCCAGATAGAATTAGCAATGTTGAGATACTGGAGCCACTTAGGACAAGCGATCATTCTACTGTTAATTTTGATGTTTCATGGGAAGTTAAAAAGGTGTCTTTAAAAACAAATATTTTAAATTTTAGGCGAGCAAACTTTGACAGGATGTGCTCATATCTAAGTGAAATAAAATGGGAGACACTCCTGGACTGTGAGTCTGTAAATGAGATGTGAGAAAGATTTAAGGGGGTTTTATTCACAATGCAAATTCATTCCAAAGGTGTCCAAAAGTAAGCTGAAAAAGCAGAATCCTCAGTGGATGACCACAGCTATTCGAAGGAGTTTGAGGGAAAAGAGGAATCTTTATAAGATGTATATAAAGGATAACAATGAGAACACTAAGGCTGAATACTGTAAAATGCGGGCTGTGGTCAAAAAAGAGCTGAGGAATGCTAGAAGACTGTATGAAAGACAAATTGCAGAAGGGGCAAAAACTTACCCGAAGCGCTTCTTTCAGTACTGGAGCAGAAAAAGTCAAAGAGGAGGTTAAGTGCATAAAGAATAAATATGGATCGTTGCTATATGATAACAAGGATATTGCGGATACCTTAAACAGTTACTTTGTTGAGAATTTTACCTCAGAGCAGGTTTTTATTCGGCCAGAGGGCATGTCCAATGCTCAAGATTATTTAGCGGAAATTGAGGTTAGGGATCACGAAGTATTAGACAAGTTGCATAAACTAAAGGCAGATAAGGCGGCGGGTCCTGATGGCTTATATCCTAGAGTGCTCAGGGAAGTTAGTGAGATCATCTTTAAGCTGCTATCCGCCATCTTCAGACGGTCTTTAGAAACTGAAGAAATTCCAAATGATTGGAAACAGGGCAATATAATACCAATATATAAGAAAGGGGACTGTACTGAGCCAGGAAATTACAGGCCAGTCAGTTTAACTTGCATTGCTGCAAAATACTGGAATCTATCATAAAAGATGAGCTGGACTTATTTCTTGAACGCAATAATATCTTGAGGGATAGCCAACATGGTTTCAGTAAGGGAAGGTCATGCCTGACAAACTTTCTGGAATTTTTTGAAGAGGCCACCAAGACGTACGACCAGAGCAGGGCTGATGACATTATATACTTGGATTTTCAGAAAGCATTTGATACAGTACCACATAAGAGACTAATTTTTAAAATGAGCTCCATTGGAGTTAAATGAGGTATTCTGAGGTGGATTCAAAACTGGTTACAGGACAGAACACAGAGAGTGGTGGTCAGTGGTATCTCATCTGAGCTAGGTATGGTGGGGAGTGGCGTCCCCCAGGGATCGGTGTTGGGACCCCTGCCGTTCCTCATCTACATTAATGACCTTGATAGGAATATTGAGAGCAAATTATTTAAATTTGCAGATGATACTAAATTGGGAGTTTTGGCAAATAGTTTAGAGTCCACTAAAGTGATTAAGGATGATTTGGATAGAATCTAGAATTGGGCAGAAATGTGGCAAATGAAATTTAATGTAGCAAAATGTAAAGTTGTGCATGTAGGTAATAAAAACACTAGACGGGATTACTTCATGGGAGGTTTAAAACTGGAATGTGCTCCACACGAAAAAGATCTGGGAGTGATTGTTGACCAAACTCTCACAGGCTCTAGGCATTGTGCCGCAGCAGTTAAAAAAGCCAATCGGATGCTGGGATACATCGCCAAAAGTATTGAGTACAAATCCAAGGAGGTGATGCTTCTTTTGTACAACACATTCGTCAGACCACACCTGGAGTATTGTGTACAGTTCTGGGGACCATACTTTAAGAAAGATATCGAGGCTCTAGAAAAAGTTCAGAGAAGAGCCACTAAGCTAATTCCAGGTATAAAAGATGAAAGCTATGAGAAGAGGCTGAAGATCCTAAATCTCTTTAGTCTTAGGAAAAGGAGACTCAGGGGCGATCTGATTGAGGTCTTTAAATATGTTAAAGGGATTAACAAAGTGAATTATGTAGGATTCCTTCGACTAAGTGTTGTTAGTAGAACTCGAGGTCACAAATGGAAGTTGACCAAACGTAAATTTAGCACTGATATTCGGAAATATTTATTCACCTAAAGAGTAATTTTGATGTGGAATAGCTTGCCTGACCATATTGTTGAAGCAGAGACCTTGAGAGTTTTCAAGAGCAGGTTTGACTTAAAGCTAGATACTATTGAGTCATTGAGTATCTGAAGTGATATATTCACAATAGTATAAAGAAACTGGTGAGCCTAGTTGGGCTGAACGGCCTGTTCTCGCCATTCATGTTATGTTATGTTATAGGTCTCAGGCCGCCATCTTTTTTGCCCACAAAAAAGAAGCCCGTTCCTGCAGGAGACGTGGAGGGCCGAATAAATCCATTAGCCAGAGCCCCCTGAATATATTCTCGCATGGCCCTTCGCTCAGGCCCTGACAGCGAGTATAATGAACCCCTGGGGGAGGGTCCCCGGGTAGAGATTGATCTTTATAATCGTGATGTGCGATGAGGAGGTAAAGTCGAGGCCCGTTGCTTGCTAAAAACCTCCCATGAGATCAGCATAATTGTTAGGAACATTAGGAGGCAGACAAAAGTTCAGAGCAGCCCCTAAATTCTCACCCTGTTCGGAACCTGCCATCTCTATGTCTGATTCCGAGTCAGAGAAATCCTCCGAATAGTAATCCTCCTCTGGCTGCCGCCAGTCAAATTGAGGATCCCACTCCAACCCCTCCTCCGCCTTTCTCTAGATTAGGAGGGTTGTGTGAGACAAACTTCTCAGAATCACTCCAGGCGTCGGCCTCCACCATAGGTTGATGCCTGGGATGACACGCCAAACTCTCCCTACAGTGGGACCTACAATTAGTGCCCCACTGGACGATCGGGTTATTCTGACTTCTAATTGATGAGGCCTATGTTCCTTTGCCAAGAGTGCCCTAAAACGACAGGAAAAACAGGAGAACTGATAATAAAAAACCAGACCTCCTCTGCATGACCACCAAAAGAAATGAACGTAGTCAATGAATCAGAGGCTTCGGTTATAAATCCAGTTCCCAGCGGGCGACCGTCCGAAGATCTTACAGTGCATGAATGTAAAAGAGGGCGGATGGGAATGGAATGTCTCCTAGCCCACTCCGCATCCATAAACAGTCCACGGCGCCAGAGTCTGCCAAAGTTTTGATAAATATTCTCTGTCTCCCCACAGTCAATTCTACAGGAATTAAAGTTTGGAAGGGAAATTGGGTCTGTCCCTCTAGCACTAGATGGACTTCCCGTTTCCCTGAAGCTCAGGGCAGCGTGGACGGATATATCCTGGTTTGTTACAATTATAGCAGATTATACGTCTGCGAACGGGCTTACGAGCCTGGCTCTCATATCAGCCATCAACCTGCATAGGCTCGCCAGGAGTGGAAATCTCAGTGGGCGGAATGGGAGCTGTATGCACGCTGCGCGGAGCATTAGCCCCATTGCCAGCAAGAGTCAATGCAGTACGTTTCTCCCTGTTACGTTCACGAATGCGATTATCAATTGGCACTGCAGTGCAAACTAACGAATCCAGGGAAACAGAAGGCACCAATGTAGCCAGAGCATCCTTGACCTCCTCAGCCAAAGCGTGAACAGAAATCATCATAAGAGGCGCTTCTGGCCAGCCTGTCTCTGTCGCCAAGGAGCGAAATGAGATTGAAAACTCTGCGACACTTTCAGAGCCCTGCCTCAGATGCAGTAAACGCGTAGCCACGTCTTGACCACAAACATCCTGATCAAACACCATACCATTTCTAACGAGAGACTTCAGTATTGGACGACGGTGAATTAGATCGACCAAGTAACACCCAAGTGAGTTGTGTCGGTCAACAGGGATAAATTAATGAAACCTGAGATTCTTCATTCACAAACCGTGAAGGCGCTAAAAATTATTTCACATAGGGCACGAAATCTTTACATCTTCCTGCCTCGCCTCCATATCTTGGGGGTAACTGGAGTTTTGGCTCTCGGGGAAGGTGTTCGGATTGTGCTTGTGCAACATTTTGTGTGATCTGAGCGGACAAGGCTCTAATACTCTCAGTGAAAGTTAACAGAACGTTATCCTGTCTCTCCATGGCATTTGCCTGAGGGCGGACTCTCTCTGCCAACTCTGCCTGCTGATTGTTCAGGCTAGCAAGACCCTTGCTATATCCAGAGAGAACAGCTTGTTGATTAGCCACAACTTTCTCTACCGCTGATGACTCCTAGAGTGTTCTGTAATGGCTGGTAGAATTAGGAGGCCAAGCGCAACGACCAGAGAGAAAGTGAGCAGCACGGACACAGTACAAACACAGAGAATAATACAGACCAAACGAAAGTACTCACGCTTCCAAAGGATGTATAATAGTCCGAAACACAGAAGCAAAGTGAGATAGCAAAAGGAAGAAGAAACTCCAAAAATCAGACGATAGAAAGTCATCCAAAACCCGACAACAAATATCTTCGGCTATAGTGCGAAGCTAAAAACAGACACTATAGCGAAGGAGGTGTGCCGGACTTCCTGCTTATATAGAGTTCGGGAAGGGGCTGCCCCAGCTCAATCAGCCAGCTGTGTAAAGAATCTGATACGGGCGAATTCGACATCACTGTGGACAAGAGCCGCAAAGAAAAGTCCAAACCAGACGCACACCTCACAATCCATGACAGAGCACCCCTCCTGTTATCAGCGTTCAGTTCAAAAGCCAGCATCTCTGATGGTATGGGGATGCATTACGTACATGGTATGGAGTTTTAAATAATGTTATCTCTGTTCTATTGTGAACAAAATACTGGCTGGTGCGATTTGAAAGTCATTGCGTTTTGATTTTATTCACAATTTACACTTTGTCCCAACTATTTCGGAATAGGGGTCGTATTACGACCTTTGCATGGCATAAAGCAAAGCCAGAGCAACATCACCTCCGCCTCACAGACCCTCGTATGCTTATGCCATTGACTCTCTGCCTCGCTTACCCCCCAGGAGTTGGCTGTTCTCCTCATCGAACTAGGAGTCCCAAGCTATGGAGGAGCACAGATATGAGTCCCTGGTTTCCAGAAAAATTCAGGCTTCTTCATCGCCAGATGAAGATGAAGAAAGAGGGGGACGCTGCGACCCCGCATCAGCAAGGGACTAGAGGCAACTTCGACAGAATTTATCCTTCACTTTTGATGGGGACAGAGGCTGCTGTTTGTTCATCATTTTCCTTTTATTATCGCTTTCCACTATCAGACTATAACTGAAATATGCGACGAGACCAGATGAAACTGGGCCAACCAGCATACAGAAAAAAATTTACTTATTTATAGGCTAATGCTTCGCTGCACTCGGGCAGCTGGGCCACATGTGGCCTGGCCATTTTAGAGAGTCGACACAGGTAGCAATTTTGAATAACGTTGATTTAAATACACAGCAAATACGCTCCAGATGAATGATTGTGGTCTACTTAATTGGGAAGAAATAAGCAGCACCTGGTAAGTGTGGAGCGCTTCCTCGAGTGAACCTTTTGTTCACATGAAAATGACTGAGAACAGGTCAGGACTAAAAATTGTTTTTAACGGATGTTTTGTGCACCCCAATTATTAGTTCTGGTTCCGCCACTGTACTGAATTTTGCCCATGATTTCATTGCTGTTAGATCGCATATGGAGAGAAACTGTGTCTTCAGTTGCCAATTATGATAATTGGAAAACGCGTCAATAAAGGAAAATGATTGAGAACTAGCTAGACTAATTGTTGTCATAAGGACGGTTCAGTTCTCAATTCCCAGCGTTCTAGATCCACCACTGCTCATTTCCCCAATGACTCATGTAAATATGTATTTAATGCCCTTGATTTGAATCGCTGCTGGATTGTAATGTGCATTGTAATTTGTGGTTCAAACCATTTAGCATTTTTAGTTGTAATTCCTTGTCTTTATTCACCTCCGCCAAGGAGGTGTATGTTTTTGCCCGCGTTGGTTGGTTTGTTTGTTTGTCTGTCTGTCTGTTAGCAACAAAAAGTTATGAACAGATTTTGATGAAATTTTCAGAGAAGGTCAGAGATGACGCAAGGACCAATTGATTAGATTTTGGGAGTGATCCGGTAGGGTTTGGGGCCCAGGGCAGAAGTGCTGTGCTCTCTTTGTGCTCTTATGTGTAATGTAATTTTTATCCAGTCAGATTTTCTTGTACAAACTCTTTGAGCAGCCCTTCTGTTACAAACCAGCCAGAAGTAACCACTTGGAGACTGGGTCACTAAAGCCTTAAGGATTTATTTATTAGAGCAAACACATCAAAACAGGCCTCAGAAAACTTGCGGAGAGGTGCAATCTGAGTCCAGTGATTAGCATGTGGCAGTAGAGGGGCATATCCGAGGGGTGGTAAAAACAGTCCAGGGATCAGAAGCCAGATGGTCAATCTAATTCTACAATGGCCGGACTGCTTCCAAGAGGGGTTCTGGAGACCACAAGCGCACAGGAAGATGTCCCTAATAAAGTGCTCATGGGGAGGGATTAAAATTTTTCTTTACAATATAACCAAACACATGGAAAAAGAGCTTAGCTCAATACTAGAATGTTACTTTCATGCAAGGAGCAAAGACTGAGACGCCACAAGCAAATTAAAAAGACAAGACAATCAACAAAGGGGCGAGGAATCCACATGTTCACATTGGGGGGATATGACAAGACAATAAAGCAACTAAGAGACAAACTGCAAAACTCATAAAGACTGCTGGAACAGACTTATTACTGAGACACAAGGTTTGTAACACCCTCTAAACGAGTGAGTGAATGAGTTAGCGAGTGTAGGGCCAAGGCCCACCAAAATGGCTGTAAACCACAAAGAACAGCCATTTTAACTACATTTCCCAGAATTCCAAAAGTATTATCTCTAATGCAATAAAACTAATGACGCCAAACCCTTAAAAGCCAAGAAACCCATTGTTCTCTCTGACTTCTGCCACGGGGGTTATAGAGACTTATTATCCATCTGACTGAAAAGTTTCCTTGAATAGAACAAAGAACAAAGTTTTTCGTACCTCTCCAGTTGGCCACGGTAGAGTTAAAGATTAACTACGTTCTGTTTCGTAATTACATAAGTTGCCTTTAGCCGTATCTATTCAAGAACTGGTTAAAAGAATTTACAGCGCGAGGCGACTGTGGAATTTCTTTTCTTTCTTTAACTTTTTGGAAGAAACTAAAGGCTACCTCAGCTTCCCTTTGCTATTTTCCGATCAACAAGTCGAGGAACTTTCTGCATTCTCTCGTGCATCATTGTGCCTTGAAAGCAGACACCGTTTCCTGTCCGCTGACGAGCCTGGAAACAAAGGGACCGCTGCCCAAGCTGGAGTAGTGATCCCAAGTAAGGCAATTTGCATCTGGGCAGATTTAGCTAGAATATGAAATGCACGATTCTATGCTAATTGTTGATGTTTGACTGTAGTTATTACTGTATACTTTGAGCTGTGTTTTTCTTTGCTTGCTGGTTTTAATGTACTGGATCTTACTGTCGTAGCCTACTGGTTGAAAATTCGGTATGTAAGAGAATTGTCTGGAAATCGCGGATATTTACTCTACATTGCTGCATTGCTGACCTGTTAAATATCCGATCTTTGAGAGAGTTCATTTAAAACTGCGGATTGCTTTGTTTTACATTGTTGCCTTGCTCTGTGTAAATCATTATGAATTGTTGAGAAAGTTTGAACTTAATTAGACGCTTGGCTTATCTGATCAGATTGTTCAGCCTGGGCCAGTGTTGGCTACCTTTATCAGACTTTGCCTGGCGCCTTTCTTTTTTGCTCTTCATCCTTTCACTCTCTCTGTTCTCATATTCTCTTTCAGCTAGTTTCTGCATTACACTCTGCTTACTGAGGAAACACAGCCTCTGCCTAACTGCAGAGTCTTTTCTAATAATCCTCCTGCCTGTGCCATCCAGCCTTTTGTTCTCCTCTCACTTCCTCCAATTTCAAGCACACGCGGGTTCTCTCAGGACTGCCACATCATCAGTCCGCCATTTTAGATCTGAGAGTCCGCCTCTTAGATCTGGAGTCCCATTTAGATCTGAGTCTCCTCCATTTTATCTGTCCAAGCACATGCCATTTGCATACCTTGGTATTTCCAGACCTACTTCCACACACACCTATACACCCACACCACAATAATAATAATATCCTACCTTAGTCTATTTGTATATGATATAACCGCTGTTTAATCCTTTTCCTGTGTGTTTATTGCTTTATCTAAGTGGTATTGATTGCATGTTCATTGCTAGGGAGACATAATAAACCCTTTTATATATTTTCAACAAGTGGTTCTGGTTGTCTTTGCCTGAGTATTAGCTTGAATCTAACCTCTGCCAGGTCAAGAGCTCCCCTTTCCTTCAGCTTGTGGTTTTTTGTTGATGCTGGATATTAATGGTAATTACATTACGATTGAATTTTAGCATTGATAATTAAGCCTTGTTTTCCCATTTTTGTTGAAAATTGTAATCATTCATTTATAACATAAATTGTGATTGTAGTAATTTTGCATTTATGGTGAAGCATTAATGAGACTTAGTCATTCAATTGTTATTAATGTTCCCTTTACTAGAAGGGTGGTGCCCCGAGGAACTTTAATTATTAAAGTCATTAATTACATTTAATAGCCATTGTAATTGCCTTTTAAGCTGTTGCACCTACACAAGTGAGTGAGTGACTATTTGCAATGCATAGACCACGGCAACCGTTTCTGAGTGCCGTATGGAAAAAAGGGGACCATGATGTTTCTGTCATTACTTTCATTTATTAAGTAGCTGTGCAGCAGCAGAAAAGCCTACAGAGGTTTGAACATCAACAATGCTGTGATTTTTTTTTTTTGTGTGTGTATATGTGTGTTAAAATGTTTTGTTGTTATAGTGTAGCTTATTATTTAGAAAATAAGAAAAAAACTAACAAAATTGATAACAGTAGCCGAAACACAAACAAGTTTTGAGTAAAAAGATGAGTGCAAATTAGGACTATTGGATAACAATTGTTGTTAATGTGGTTGTTGTAAATGGATTACAGTTGAAGTTGTGCTACAACTTGCTTTCAACAAAAAATAACAATGCTGTGATATCAGTGTGGGTTTCATAAACTCTGGCTAATGTTTGTTTTGCATCATAAAACACATTTGTCTTCTGGCCAAAGATCAGGTATAGTGCGACAAAGATTGTGGTATAGCAGGACAAGATTGTGTTACGGTGCAACAAAGCTTGTGGTATATAGTAATAGCACGTTTGTGGAATAGTACTTACAAAATTTCGGTATAGTAATGCATAAAGTTTGTGAAACAGTATGACAAAGATTTTGGTATAGTATGACAAAGATTGTGGTTTAGTATGAAAAGATTACAGTATAGTACGACAAAGATTATGGTATGGTACAACAAAGATTGTGGTATAGTACAACAAAAATTGTGTTGTAGTATGGCAAAGATTGTGGTGTAATCCGACAAAGATTGTGGTATAGTCCGACAAAGATTGTAGTATAGTGCGACAAAGATTGTGGTATAGTACAACAAAAATTGTGTTGTAGTACGGCAAAGATTGTGTTGTAGTACGGCAAAGATTGTGGTATAGTCCGACAAAGATTGTGGTATAGTACGACAAGATTGTGGTATGGTCCGACAAAGATTGCAGTATAGTACGACAAAGATTGTGGTAAAGTACAACAAAAATTGTGTTGTAGTACGGCAAAGATTGTGGTATAGTCCGACAAAAATTGTGGTATAGTACGACAAAGATTGTGGTATAGTACGACAAAGATTGGGGTATAGTTCGAAAAAGATTGGGGTGTAGTACGACAAAGATTGCAGTATAGTACGACAAAGATTGTGGTATAGTACAAACAAAATTAAAGGTAGTACGGGTAAAGATTGTGTATAGTCCGGCAAAATTATGGTTTAGTACAAGATTGTGGTATAGTGCAACAAAAATTGTGTTGTAGTACGGCAAAGATTGTGGTATAGTCCAACAAAAATTGTGGTATAGTACGACAAAGATTGTGTTATAGTCCGACAAAGATTGTGGTATAGTACGACAAAGATTGTGGTATAGTCCGACAAACATTCTGGTATAGTCCGACAAAGATTGTGGTATATTACGACAAAGATTGTGGTATAGTACGACAAAGATTGTGGTGTAGGGCTGATAACGCAAGTACGGAAATTTGCTTGCAGAATGCAGCTGTCCTCCACTGGTTTCTTATTTAAAAAGCACAGGTGCAAGGGCATAAACTGTGTGTGACTGGTGAATGGCACCTGAAACTCAGTCACCACACCTGTGATCACACTGCCTCATCAACCCATAACTCTGGTTTGGCGCACTACACAGCTTAGTGAAGATATAAGACTGCTCAGGGCTAAGCTGGATGCTATCCATGAGCTTGTTCTCAGGTCTGCAGCTGCTTGTGTCATCAGGGTCCACACTGTACAGAATCACATGCAGCGCTTGATCTGTCTTAAACTTTATGTGCCCGTTTAGAGGAATCACGAAGGATCCTTCCTTAGCAGAGCCTATTTCTTCAGGAAGTGGTTTGAAGATCTTGCCCCCACTCTCTGTGATATCACTCAGCTTGATGGGCATCACGCTGTAGAAAACACGCACAGTCTTTCCTGTTGCGTTCGCTGCATGTTGAGTGCCAGGGGGTTCCAAAGGCTCGGCTTCACGTCTTGCTATTATTGTGCAACCAAAGAGAGAGACAGAGAGGGGGGGGGAGCAAGGAGAGTATGAGAGAGAGAGAGAGAGAGAGAGAGAGAGAGGGGGGAGAGAGAGGGGAGAGGGGAGAGAGAGATTACACTTTTGTAATAAGTATTTTGACTTATGTCATGCCAATAAAACATTTGAATAGAACTGAGCTGATAAAGTGAGAGGATGGAAGACACGCTTGAAAAAAGAACTGCAGTAAAATCCACAAGTATAAATAAAGATATACACAATATAAAATACATGCTATGCAACAAAGTATAAAACTGAAAACTGATCTCGTATTTTGTATTTTTTGTATTTTATCAAAATACATATGAAATTCAATCTAAGGCACTTTCTATTCTAGTATCAAACAAGAAAAGGACGAGATAGAGATAAAAAGCTATATTTTTTCGACTTACCACGTATAATGACTGTGTTGTTGCTGCCATAAACTGAAAAAAATATATGCACATGAATATCAAATCAAAAATAAAGTATAAAAGCAAAAAATATGTATTTTGACAAATTTTCAAATCTGAATATACGTAGAAGGAAAGCAAAATTCAAGAGAAAAGTCAGAAAGAGTGAAAATTAAGATACGAGGCTTTAGTTTCTGACAGCACCAACCAGCGATATAGTACGTGGTTTCTTCACAGATATGCAAGCTTCTGTTTACCTGACCCATTCTTCTAAAAAACAAGAGAGAGAGGGAGGTATAGAAAGAGGGTATAAGATCTGAACAAACACTAATTCAAATTAAAATTATTCTACATCAACAACAGTATGAATGCAGATAGCAAAACACAAAAAAACCCAATAATAAAATATTTAAATTAACACATCTGCAAAGATGATATCAAAATCTCTTTAAAGATGAAAGTATGCGTTCATTATCCCAAACACTCTAAAACACTTTCAAATCCCCTAGTTTGACATTTTGAGACAGAGAGAAAAAGAGAGAAAGAGAGAGAGAGAGAGAGAATTGTAAAGGTAACCAATATGATTCTAATATGAAGTCACTCAAATGCTGCCACTTTACAAGTTGCCATTTTATGAACTAAGCAGACTGTATAATATTGCTCCTCATAAGTAAATAACTCATCTGAATCACACAAGGACATCGCCCTTCACGCTGCAATGCTTTGGTGGTTTGTGTAGAGGCTGCAGTGTAAGACTGGCTGCTCTACACTGGGACAGCACAGTCATCTCACCTGCTCAGATAGGTGGTTGGGTGTGGTCACAGGAAGTGGTCCCAGGCAGGAGGCAGGAGTAGGGCTGGAGATTGAAGGTGCTCAGAAGTTCCTTCTCTCTGGACTCCTGGACTTATATACACCTCGGAGAGGAAGGTGCAGCCCCCAAACCACGGATCTCTGCGTGCAACACCCAGTTTATCAACTCCATGAAGGGTTACAAGTATCTTCAATTCACTAAAAATGTGACCCCGCCCGTGAAAACCCAGCTAAACTCGAGGAACTAATTTTGAGATAAAGGCCAAGTAGTCCCTATGATAAAAATGTCAAAAATATGAGATGTGAGTTTATTGGTTTAAACAATCGGTTAAATTTTGGGGTTTCGAAATATAGTGTTCAAAAATTAATTTCTAACATCATACATTTAAAAATTTATGAATTTATTGACATAATGTTTACATTTTTTGACGGAGAAATACCGGAAGTTGGTTTCCACTAGACTCGTTTCAACTATGGTTTCAATCGGCTTTTAGTTTACCTTCGGCAGATAAACACCCGATAGTTTGGGTGTCATTCGGTTTAGGAACTTCTTTTCTACCATTGAAAATGAATGTAGACCATAATATTAATGCGCACCATCGTGAAGAAGGTCATTTCATGGCATGGCAAAAGAGTTGTGACTTAAGCCGGGTGCGGATTTCTCCATGGATTGGGTTGCATCACCTCGGAAATGTTTGCATTTATAGACTAGAATCAAGCAAGCCAACAGGATGAACCTCGAGAATGCGCTTGCTAAAATGTTGACGCTGAAGTTAAAAAATGTCTTTCACACACACACACGCACACACACACGCACACACACACACACACAAACACACACTTGAGTGGCAGTCTGGCAGAGTGTAGGCAGTTAGTCTGCCTGTCTCTCTCTCTTTTTCTCTTTCTCTTTCACACACACACACACAGACAGACACAAACACACACTAGAGTGGCAGTCTGGCAGAGTGTAGGTAGTTAGTCTGTCTCTCTCTCTCTTTTTCTCTCTCTCAAAACACACACACACACACAGACACAACTATCATCTGACATTGTTTAAAGGACAAATTTCATAGCACTTAGCTCTGAAATTTATTTCTACCAGCCTGTTTAATCTCTGATGCAGTATTTTTACCAATTAGAAACACAGACAGATATGTGTGTGTGCGTGTGTGTGTGTGCGCGTGAGTCTGACACAGCAGCTCCTCTATGTGTGTGTGCATGTCTCCATGGAGACAGCAGCAGCCCTGTGTGCTTAAAACGGTGATCTCTCAGGTGCTGTGAGATAGAAACGAATAAAAAAATATCTTCAGTGACACTGTCCGAACTACTGCCATTTTCTGGCAGACCCTAGGTCCTATGGTGAAACAAAAATACTTGTGAGCGAGAGGAGACTCTGCTGAGCGTCCCCATATATGCTCCTGTTATAATGGCTGCCTATGAGGGAGTTGGTCAGTGACACTGTCCGAACTACTGCCATTTTCTGGCAGACTGTAGGTCCTATGGTAAAAACAAAAATACGGTGAGTGAGAGGAGACTCTGATCGTCCCCATGTATTTTTTTTTTTTTTTTTTTTTTTTTTTGTAGTGTAAAGTATGTGGTCAGGGTGGCGATGAAAAAGGAGCTTGTTTGCTCTTCTTCCAAACTTTCTGCTCCTGTTATAATGGCTGTCTATGGGGGCAGTTGGTCTGTGCTCCCGCTTTTGAGGGCGCCAGAGTCTCATCCTTTGACTGTTTTCTTCCACAGTAACATTTTTCAGGCCTGCACAAATTTTCCTACGTTTTGATGTATAATTTGTGTGTGTATGTTGGAAATTGTGGACAGGGGAGCGATTTCAAATTTTTTTTGAGTCATGTTTTTGCCTTTCTCCACTCTAAATTCTAGAGTGAGAGGAAACTGATACAAAGATTCCGCCCATTGAGCTGCATGAAAAAAAGAAGGGATGAAAAACAGGGACTGCGAAAGAATGAAAAGGGCTTATGCAACCGTGTATACAAGGCCAGGGGACAAGGTCGAGCCCGACGTTTTGGCGTTTGAACCGCGTCTCTATCACGAACGCTCGGGCAGTTGATACGGGACAACCGAATTGTTGAAATGGAAAAATGAAGGAAGAAAGAAAGAAACGCGCGGAGGAAGAACAGTGTGTTGCTTGCCTATGGCCTCCTCTGCTTGCCGCAAGCACATAATTAACGCCTTGTGAACCTAACTAGCCTAGTTTGTTGGATATGTCACAGTTACTCGCTAAACAATTCGTGTTTGGACATTGACGGCATGCAGAACCATGGGGGCAAGCTTCCTAAAAGCGTGAAGGCAACGGCTAGTAACCTACAAACTTCATCCATTCATAGTCAATGCACATAACATATGCAGCATCTGGCGTTGGGAAATGCATTTACTGGAAGTATCTTTTATCCGACAGCGGCAGCGCAATTCAAACACAAGAAAGCAAGATTTGTATAATATCATCTGTCCAGGATATTATACAAATATTATGGCATAGCCTTGGAGCAGAAAGAGCTTTTGATTCTGATATGCAATTTTAATGATAAAATAAAATAAATTATCTCAATAGAATTATTTTTTACTTGGTAATTGTTACAGTAAGTTTATTACCGCAGCAGTAAAGTTGATATGATACCCCTTCCCTCCATGAATTTCAATGGGATTTATGCTTTTTGGTCATGCGCATCCTTATAAAAAGGCTGATTTTGTCAAACTACTAGAATTTTCCCATGCATTGTGGGTGAAAACACTTGTGGACCAAGTGTTCTCCTTACCCTTGTAAATCTATCCTCAAGGAATGGACACACTCTCCAGAGTCTGATGCTATTGGGAAGTAACTCAAAGTGAAATACAAAAACCCAG
The DNA here is from genome assembly GCA_029692085.1 of Gymnothorax javanicus. Classification (NCBI taxonomy): domain Eukaryota; kingdom Metazoa; phylum Chordata; class Actinopteri; order Anguilliformes; family Muraenidae; genus Gymnothorax; species Gymnothorax javanicus. The sequence continues at coordinate 112,227,265 of CM056194.1, read as the reverse complement.
GCTGGTCTGCGCAAACCACATAACATCTTATTATTCTTCAATCGCCGAGACAGACTGGACCGCTGACTGTCCAACCCCCTCAGATTTATTAGCCTTTTTGGCACGCTCTCTAGGGTGGATTAAACGTGACTCTTCCCACCTTATCCAACATTATTACTTTCTGATTGGTTCATTGTCATATTGCAACACTCCACCCTTAGTTACAAGCTTGCCATTACATCATGGTGTGAATTCATTTTTGGCTGCCAGGGATGCTCGAAGACCGTATTTTATCCTCCCAGACGTAGGGTTTACTTGAAGGTCAGTGTGGATGCCCAAGTTGGCTGGATTCCTGGATATTTCCAGAATAAACTGGAGTGAGCCAGCTCATATGATGAAGCTGCTTATTGGTTGACTACCAATATGGTCATTCCGGAAGATCAGCTCATCTTGCCAGCCTTGGTCGACCTGCTAGGGCCCCTGTTATCTTGGTTTTCTGGCAGATTTTTGAGTTTCTGTTTCTTCACATCTCCACATTCTTACAGCAGTTTTAAAGATGACATAGAATCAAAAACCGTTTTTACCTTGTCTATGTTGAATACCGATAGTCTACCCGCATTCAAGAACATACTAAAAGTGCTAGACATTCTGAACATCTCCGCTTCATAAATTTCTTTAAAAATGACCGCCAGAAAACGGGTCAATCTGAACAACAGATACATATGATGTCACATGTATCTAACTGCCCCCCAACCATTTCTCTCTGCTTCTCCTTCAAAATAATTTGCACACGCCTTTATGCAATTTCATTGCTTCCAATCCCTCAGTAAAGACAAGCGTGAGAATTCCAGAGTCATAGTTGATTCGGTTACTAGTGGTAAATGCACCAGAATACACATGAAATGGATTAACTTATTGCACAAGGACTTAAATTCCGCAAATGAATTTCTTCAGTGCCCTTTGATTGAATACTTGCTGACAACGGCACAGGAACATCAATGCGAGAGACTCACTCCGAATGCGTAAGCCTTTGACAACTTGGAAGTAGCCTAGCTACTCTAGCTGTCTCTGAGACATTTAAAAAAAACATTCAAAAATACTTACCATTCAGAAAAGTTTAAATCCAGCCTTTGCTGGACTGGTTCTTCTTCCAATTCAGTGTCCTCATCTGATTCCGGCTCAAACATATAAGGTTGAATCTCTGAATATGCCATAGCTGCATAAAGTTAGTCTGTCCGTGTTCCGAAGCCGGCAAGTGTTTTCCATTTTCCCTACCGCTCTGGACGAAGTAACATTTTTTTGAGTGGCAGCAAAGCCAGCCAATCAGCGTCAAGTGCTTGCATTCCATAATGAGGTTGCCAGCGTTAAGTCTTAAAGGTCACGGCAATGCAAACAACGCTGCTTCAAAATCCCCCACCCCAACATAGCTTTTTAGAGAGGTTTTAGGAAGCTTCTGAGACATTACAGACCCAGCCAAAATTTGCTGTCTGTAAGTCACATCACAGAACAAGGATAAATACCCCGTTCAACCATTCTATGTCACAAGAACCTGGCTGAGTTCTCCCTGTTGAACTGTGATTATAGTAATACTCTGAATTTAGAACATTTTGGGATATTTTTACCACCACAGTATGTCTCATACATACATGAAAAGAGGAGAATGTAGGCCTTAATTTGGTATATGACACATAGTCAAGAAAATTATGGTTCAAAAGTATGGCTGTTTTAAAAATGTACTTATAATTAAATCGGAATTTCTTGAAAACAGTTTTTCTGAGCCTGAAATTTGCCAAAACTTTGAAATGACCTTTCTCAATCAATATTAGAGATATCAGTTAGATTTCTTCATCGAGTACTCCTTACATGATGTAGAATGACTTTGTGTAAAAAACTGAACTTCACCAGAAAATGACTTTAGCTGGGTTATCACAGGCAGGGTCACAAGTAATACAGTATGTCACTGTACTTCTCTGTGATTGTTCCAGGGAATTCAATAAACTCAAAGTCCATTTGGCTTAAAATCTAAAATGCAGAAAACCATCAGTGACTAGGGCCAGACAGCAGGGTTAATTCTACTGAGACAATGTGTGTTTTTCGATTTTATGACCTAAATTTCTCAAAGAGATCTAATAAGGGTCTTTACTCTGATGCTAAAAAATGAAACCTGCTAAACATAAAATTGACATTTGCTGACAAATTTTTCATTAAAATTGGGTTAATTTAAATAGGATAAGTAAAACCAAAGGCTGCTCTAATGAATGATTTGATTACTGATGACCGTTCTAACATCTGATCTTTGGAAAATAAAGATAATCCTAGATACCTACACCATCAACAGACTAACAAAGAGCCACCCATCATCTTACACCTTCTCTCCTGCAGCTTTCAGGAGGAATTAACTTCTTTGGTGCCAAAATCTTGAAGAGACACCATGCTAAACGTTTGTTACGCTCCTCTCTTCAGTGGGGCATCTCCAGCCTCTGATTCTAGGGATTCTCTGTCTTTAAGGCCAGCCGCTTGTGAAGACTCTTTCATATTTATTGAATTTCAGGAACTCTATCCCTAATTACATCACTCAAAAAAAGGACTCCAGCTGCAGGTTAAATTGGGCAGAATACTCCTTTTTTAAAATAAAACCTGTCTCAAGAACCCTTTTTGGACGAAAGACTTTTTTAAGGATTCTTCGGAGGGTGAAAGGATTTTAGAAAAAGGCATAATATGGTTCTTTTTTTTTATGAATCTTATTTTTATTATGTTGTTGATTGACATGTGTAAATACAATAGTAAAATAGGAGTACAAGGTTTAACTCCTTGAGAGATCGCGGTTAGGGTCACATTTAACCTGTTTTCATGTTAAGATATGTAAAAAGTACCATTTAGTTTTTTGTATTGGGACAAGGCTTCATGATATCCTCAGACACAGCTATTTTATCACAACAAAAGAAATTTTCACCATTTTAGTCAATTCTGAATGTCTTAAAAAAAAGTGACATCTGTAGTATTTCGGGTCAAATATGACCCAGCAGAGAATATTGGCAGTTACACGTATCATTTGGGCACCAGTTGCCTCAGGGTCAACGAACACCCCATGCACACACTCATGCACTCACACAAAGACATACAGACGCACACACACACGAGTGCAAGCACACACACACGCACACGCGCGCACACACACCCATGCACACATACGCACGCACACCACACACACGCAGTGCGTATACACGCGCCAAGCACACACACACACACACACACACACACACACACACACACACACAAGTTTGCGCAGCTATCCTTACTAGGACATTGCACTGACTTCTATTCATTATGGACAGCCTAGCCCTAAACCTACCCTAACGATACCAAATCATGCCTAACCCTAACCTTAACCAAACCTCAATTCACACCTGACCTCATCAAACCATAACCTCAGAAATGACGTTTTGCTATATTAGGACCAGGCTTTGGTCCCCATAAGGACTACTGGTCCCGACAAGGTCAGTTATACCAGAAAAGGTCCCCAGATAGGTAACAAAAACGACTCCACATTCCTGCACGTACATGCAAAGAAGTGCACACACACACACACACACACACACACACACACACACAAACCACCTAATTTCTCCCTCCTCCCTGAGGACAATTATTTCTTGCTCGATCCCTCTGGCACCCTCCTCCATGAACACAACCTTGCAAATATTGATGCATTTTGACAAAAAATTAACTTGAATTTAACACGTTTACACGCACGCACACGCACACAAACACACACAATTTTTTTTTTCTTGCAGATATCATCCTTAGGGCATGGATCAATGTACACAGAATTCTTGCAACACTGGTGTCTAGAAACAAGGTGTGTATGAGTTGTGATCAGTTTAATTCTGCAGCAGCATCAGTCTATTTTAACATGAGATTGAGCAAGAGATTCAATGTCAATGAGGCAACTGATCATATCTTTGATCATCAGAGTGATGTGGAGGACAGAAACAATTTGAAATTGAGGAGGGTGTGTCAGAGAATGATACTGATCACACACACACATGCACACACGCGCCACACACACACACACCATCGTGTCCATGTTCAATTTGAATGTGTTATTTTGAACACACATGCACAGAGACAGGCACAAACCATCTTGTCAATGTTCAATGTTCAGTTTAAATGTGTCATTTTGAAAACACACACAGACAGCTGGGGAGGAAGAGAGAAACATGCTCTTGTTCATGTTACAGTTCAATTTGCATCTGCTATTTTCAGCTGAATAAAGTTTGGTTTTATGAAAAAAAAATAAAAGTCTTTTTTCCCCTATTCCCAACATAATTCTATAGGGTCAATTTTGGACCCATAACACCACATATGTCATCACTATAGGTATTACAGTTTTTTTTGCAATTGCTAAGACAAAAACTGGTGCTTGTGGCACAATTATTGAAACCACTAACCATTGTAGCTGATCTATTGACCAGATATGCTGAACCATAAGCACATTGTCTGCTTTACACTGAGTTTGAAATTCTAAAACACACTTTTTGCAAATGACTACACACGGTTATCTACATTACACACATCATTCAAAACTACAAGCCTGTGTGTGTTGTTTGCTAAACACTGCCACTGAAATACACACTCAATTATCAATTACCTGCAAACAGAATGCTACTATGAAAACACCTGTAACCAATGAGATCACTTGAAAATCAGAACTTCAACACTGTAAATAGGATTCAGATTTGCTCTTTGGTTTGCATGACAATGGAGGCCCATGTTGGAGAAATACTTTTTTTTTTTTCAATTGCTTAAGCACAATTTTGAAAACAGGGCCCGGTTTTTCAGAACACTACTCACAATTAGCACAACCATGCACCCAATAAGCCGAACACCTCAGATCCTTTGCAAAATGAAACACTCTGGTAAAAACTTTACACTAATTTATAAAAACCATATTTTGTTTCCATATGAAACACACACATTTCATATAACCTAATTCTGTTTGAAACAGTTACTCACTGCTGTGCTTAACCTAAAACACTTTTAGCAATTCTACCTCCCAGTGATTAGAGTAATTGCAAGAAGTACACAGAGAAGGTAAAATATACGGTAAATTCACTCAAACACTATGTGCAAGACCAATGCTGCAGACTGGATAAAAATAATTAATTTAATAAATTATCCCTATATACCCAAATCAGTCAACATCATGGAGAATCACAACAACAAACCATGTCCTAGTTTACGTTAGCCGCAGTAGTATATGGCACTGTTAGCTCAGCAAATATCAGACAAACATACACTCTAATACCGTATCCAGTACAGGTTACATAATTACAGAAAAAAAAAAAATATATATATGTATGCATGTAGTACAGGAAATATTAGGACCCTTATGTGCCTTTCACCTAGCTGGATCTGCCAGAGAATTTCATCAACGACACAGGCACATCCCTCTTTGGCAAGACAAGGTGGGGAGAACCGTCTTGAGCCGAATCCATCTCAAGAAGGCAAGGCTGACGGTCACAGGCCTCCATGGCCTGAATGAGGGGTACCTGAGCCTGGGGCCGCAGATCGTAAACTTTCCACTGTCATGCTGAGAAAAACTCTTTGATTGGGTTTAGAAAAGGAGAGTATGGTGGAAGGAATAGTACTGCAAACTGTGGATGGTGTTGAAACCAGTTCTGGACCAGAGCAGAGCCGTGAAAAGACACATTGTGTCCCAGATGAAAATGTATTGCATATGGTTGATTTGTTTTACTGCTGTAACGATGTTGTGCAATCGGTTCAAAAATGTGAGAATGTGAGGTGTGTTGTAAGGGCTCATATTGGCATGACGGTGGAGGACCCCATTCTCTGTGTAATAGCAACGCAAATTGTGATGTTATCCTCATGCTGTCAAGGATACCGGGACACAGCCCCAGGCCAATGGTATTTCTGCCCTCCTTCTTCTTGCTTTTGTGAGGTTAAACCTCGCCTTATCAATGTAAATGAATTCATGCAGGATTTCAGCATCAATTTCCAAAAATCCTCTGCTATTAAATTATATGATAAATTTGGTCCTCTTTTTCTTTGAGCCCATTCTCCTCCTGCTTCAGGTCTTCCTGTTTCCTCTAACTCCACCTCTACCTCTACTCTATTTTGCGTAAAAATTTACAATACAGGATCTCCTTACTGGGGAATTGTCTCTCCATAGAGTTGAACTTGACACTACATGTCTGCGGAACTTTACTCTCACATTTACAGTTTTTGCCAACTGCTTACACCCAAAAGCGACGCTTAGACCAAAGCTTCCAAAACCAAAACTTTGCAACAATAGCTAAACACTATGACAATACCTAAATTTCTGCTTTGCACTTGCTTGCACTGGCTTTATGCACGATATGCCCACAGAACTGCTCAAATTAGCCAGCTAAGGCACTCCGTCAAAATGTCACGCTTGATGGGTGGTGCTCGCGCAAGTTTCAACATTGAGGAAATAAACGACTGAGATATTAAGTATCAATCGAGGCAACAGATAGCTTAGTATAAAATAGTAATAATAATTAATAGTCAGTATACCTGTATTTTGTGTAGCCTACTAGGCTAGTGGAGCGAGGATGAAGCAGTCTTGTAAGTTTCAGCAGCGTGAGGGGTCGACGGCTGAACACTGCTGCGTCCCTTTATGTACCGCGTCGAGTCAAATGCTGTACACCACTGTGAAGTTGCGGTGGTTGGCTAATATCCCCCTAGTGCAAGTGGGTGCTCAGCTTAGCTCTTTGACGCACCTTCGCCAGCTCCCATTAACGGTAGTATGGCCAGTCAAACCATAACATTGCATTACCTAACTCATTGACAAAAAACCTTGATGGACCTTTATTTTCCTACCTCACTCGACATTTTGATATGAAGCATTAACACCCTACATTTTGACGTCGGTGAATGCTAAATTCATTGGTCACTGTGGCCAGCATACGCACGGGTTAGTGCTAACGCAGCTGGGCGTCTAGCTCCAAAGCTAAACCATGGTTATTTCATCAGCTGCCCAGCTAATCCATGACCTTTAGCAATATTAGCGAACAATACCACAACGACACGCAACTTTTCTATCGTGTCGTATAATTAAAGGTGCTTCTGGACCTCGACGAGGAGCCCTTCCTCTTAGTTTCACCTTTGTTTGGTAAATGGAGCGCCACTGGACACCGTAATATATAGCCGAATCGCGGGCTAAAGGGTGACACTGTTTTCAGTTGGCGCTGGGCTTATTAATTAGATTAGTAGCTTGCTAGCTTGAGAATGATGGGACTTCATGAAGAAACACATTTAGTAACAGCTAGCTAGCTATTACTGAATGTCCACGGAAGCTCATTTGTCGCTATTCACTCCGGCCACTCGCCAATCCAATATTGAGCAAAGGGCGGATCGCTGCTGGAGCCGAGGGGGCAAAATTGAGCCTAGCTGCTGAAACACCGGCTCCTAGCTCGAAGCTTCCAGGCTAGCTACGGCCACACGGTGCTGCGAAGCCATCTCTGCAGCCCCATTCACATAGTCTGGGCTATATAAACAGATGCTTTAATCGTATCTGTCCTAGTAAAGGAATGGAGTTGATAAAGTTGCTTGCGTATGAAGTCAACGCTAATATATCCATAATTGTTGGAGGCAAGGCGATAAACGACATTGTCTTTGACATTTGTTTAGACAGTAGTGAGTGTTTTAACAGTTGGACCTGGACGTGACCGGAAGTGATTGAGCTGGCTTATTCGTAACCAAAAAGTAACCGTGCATAAAGCCAATTCTTCAACACAGTTGTTGCAGAACATTACACGCAGTTTCCTACATTAGACACTTAACTCAAAGATAAAATACCTTGTTATCATTGGGAAAACACTTTTAATAAAAATGAAAAACAGCTGGTAATTGGAAATACTTATGCACACACCTGAAAATGAGCTGAGAAAAGAAAAACTCACTACTCAATCAGTCTGACCTTTGGCACTACAAATAGAGCTCAGGTAAGACATTTCGTCAAATCTGCAATCATGGAGGCGAGAGGACCCAGAGGAAGAGGCAGAGGAAGAGGACATGGAAGACAAAGAGAAATACGTGGACAAGGACAAAGACAAAGAAGACCAAGAAGGAAAATGTTTCTAGATGAAATTTAGAAACTTTGGTGACCATGTGATCAACCACTAATTTCGCTACACACTGAGGGAAGCTACAAAGGGGTCCATCGAAGTTCCTGAAGCTGCCACACAGTGGCGCCCATCATAACTTTCAAACTTGGAAACAGGCATGTCTTCAACTTTTACTGTTTTTTTAACCATTTTACAGTATTACAGTACAATATTGCACAGTACCATGCATTGCTCCTTGGTGAGCAAAAGTGGATAGTACTGTCAAGTGTAATATCATTTTGATGTTACCGTACCATGTATGTTCAGTATCAAAGTACAGTATATTAAAAAGAGCCTCATCAATGACATCTTGTGGTTGCATTTTCTAAAGAGTGGCTAGACGACCTCCTCGGGGTGGACGGCAACACTTGTTCACCCATGAACAAGAACTCGCATTTGTGGAAATAGTGCGAGCAAACAATTCCATCCGCCTCCATGAAGTACAACAGCAAATAATTCAAGATGACAATAGATCTTAATAATATTAATCCAGGTCAGCATTTCTACACTCAGCCGATTTTGCACAAACACCGAAATACCATGAAACAAATGTGCCCTACAGGGACCTCCATTTGAAAGGAAATAGCCAGAGGGTCAAGGATCTCCGCTATGAGTATGTCCAAGTAAGTGTCATTGCACTTTACATACACCATATTGTGATACGATCCAATAATGGTTGTTACAGTAACTCTGTGAAGCGCTGTGTAGATGTGTGTGTGTGTGTGTGTGTGTGTGTGGTGGGTGGGGGGCCTTTCTTGTAGATATATTTGCCTGCTTGGCATGAGACTATTCATTATATATATATATATATATATATATATATATACATATATATATATATATATGTTCTGTTTCAGCGAGTTCTTGACCTTGATGCAGCTGCACAGCCTCATGAGTACATCTACATCGATGAAGCCGGTTTCAACTTGGCCAAAACCAGGCGTCGGGGCTATAATATTATAGGCCAGAGGGCAGTTGTTACTGTACCTGGGCAGCGTGGGGGAAATATAACCTTGTGTGCTGCCTTAGGTCTGAGAGAAGTTCTCCATCATCATGCAACCTTAGGCCCCTACAACACACCACACATGATTTCTTTTCTGGATGACCTACATCGTGTAGTTGCAACGCACGGACCTGAGCAGCCCATTTTTGTTGTCATCTGGGACAATGTTAGTTTCCATCGGGCTGCTGAGGTCCAGGACTGGTTCACAACCCATGAAAACTTCACAGTGTTGTTCTGGCCCCCTTACTCCCCATTTCTTAACCCCACGGAAGAATTCTTCTCAGCATGGTGCTGGAAAGTCTATGACCGCCAACCACATGCCCGCATGCCTCTTCTGCAAGCAATGGAAGAGGCATGTGGGTATGTTAAGGTGAGGTCAATTCAGGGCGGGATTAGGCACACAAGGCGATATTTCCCTTGCTTGTATAGCCCAAGAGGACATCATCTGCGATGTGGATGAGGTCCTTTGGCCAGATCCAGACAGAAGACGGGATCCATAATACTGTAATCCTCCCACACTAAATACTACTGTAAACTACAGTACTGTAAACACTTGTTTTCATTGTTTAGATTTGTGTCTTGAATTTGAACAGTACAGGACTCTATCTTTCTTTAGGTATTTGTAAGAAATTTCTATTTTTTTGTCAAAAAAGGAAAAAGAAAGAAAAGAGAAATAAAACTTGTTGCTAAAAACTAACTTTCAGCTCTTGTTTGAGAAAAATTAAATAAAAATATTTTGACATAAGTGTTTTGTGTAAAACACATGAGTGTGTTGCTGTTGATTTGAAAGTGTTTCAAAATGGTGCATGTGTGTATCATTTTGTTGCTAGAATGACATTTTTAGAAGGTATTGTTAGGTTTTGATTGTAGAGTTTCATTTTGACAGAGCTGTGAGGTGTTTTACAACAAGTGTTGTGTCTTATCTTGCTTGTGTGTATAGTTTTGACACAGTGAGCAAAATTTTGCAAAATGTGTGTAAGCAATCGGCAAAAACTGTAACTATGCTGTTCGAGTGGTTTTACTCTGCATATTGTTGTAAGTACTCTTTTTGGAATTATACAACATGTAGATCCGACCAAGCAATCTGATTGGTCAATTAGTCGTTTAGAATGTTCTCAAATGAGCAAGACAGTACAGGTAGCCTGTGCTCGAATGAAAAATACCTCATCACTGAAAATATTACTCTGCCTATCTTAGTTGCCTAGGCCATTGATTGAATTAATTTGTCAATTTGTTTGCATTTGTACATCGAAATGAACATTTAATAAATCAATACATCTGTGAAAACTGTCGTCTTTATTTCAGAGGTAAATTGATAATGGCCTGAAAAGGTGATTAGCGAAAGCCCTGAAAGGTGGGGTTGAAATGATATAACCCTGTTCAGCCTTAATGTTACAGGTTACTTTTGTTACTTTTGCTGCTTGGCCACATTAATCGGAGCCAATGTTAAATTGGAGTGACACACCCCCCAGCTGAAATGAAACATCTGCTGGTGAGTTTATTAAATGACAGATTTTTGTTCTGGCACCGACACTGGAAAGCTGTTGCCTATATTTAAATATAACCGTTAATATAACTTCGTTCAATAAAGATCAGCTGTGCTGGCGAGTCTTTGTCAAGGCCCAGTTAGCTTAAAAATGACTGAGATGTCCACAGAAGTATAACTATCAGTCAATGAAAAAATGAATTTTTTTCCAGCGGATATTCTACTAACAACATGATTGAGCTAGCAAAGCAGCTTTGTGTTGCTATCTGCACTATTTATTCAGTTTTGGGAAATCTAGATGTCTAGAAAACATAAGCCTAAATTGGCTGGCTGACAAGGACTAGTTAACGTCAGACCTCATGTATTTTAATGGAAACTGAGAGAATACTAGCAAAAAACTTTTTTTATTTTGAGAGCGAAATGCCCACAGTATCAATAAATTTTGATTATTCATTTTATTTTGTCGGCAATAGTTGTATAATTGCATTATTACACTCGAGGGTTTGCTTGACCGTCATTCTTGTCGCTTCAGTGATGCAAACGGAACTCGGCGCAAGCGCCTCGTTCCTGGCCGCATCACTGTCGTGACAAGAATGACAGTCAAGCACACCCTCTCGTGTAATAATACTTAATTGAAGAGGCTTACTCTGAAATAATCCCACTCCATTTTTTACTGTGTAGATGGATGAAGAGAGTGAGGAAGGGGAGATGGATGAGGAGGAAGAGTAGATGGACGAGGACATGAATTTAAAATAGAGTAAGGAAGAGTAGGAGAATGACGAGAAGGAGCAAGAGGAGGAAGACACACAGGGCGAGGAGTGGTAAGAGGATGAAATGAGAGAAATGTCTCAAATGAGATCCAGGCAACTCTAACTGACCATGTTATCAACCATAGGTTGAGTCTGCAGGAGGCTGGTCAGAGGGTCCAACCTAATGGAGGCGTTGCACTGGATGCAGAAACCGTAGTGTAAGTCACGTGATTCCTGAAGTAACTCAGGAAGATGGCTTTGATGGGATGGGAATGCATCAATTAATTATTATTTATTTATTCAAAAAAAATGTATTTCCTTGCCCTGAAATGTCGCATGTATAACCGGATATTGAACCTAAGGTCCAAATGCTCTGCCTTATCCACGGCACTAGCTCAACAGACTATATATTCAGTGGTCAATTTAGCACTTGTATAGCTGTGCTGTGTTTGAACTTGAGCATATTGGAGCAAGGATTCTCAGTCATAAACCGGCTTTGAAAACAACAGTTGAATATTTAGCGAATAAGTATAGCGAAAATGCAAAAAACAAACCATTTAAGTGATTATACTGCTGAGGTTTTCCAGTGCATAGCATAATGGCGAGAGGACTCTCAGACTGGCTAAAACAATAGCAAGCACAGATTTACCCACAAACAGCTTTTATGACAAAATATCAAAGGTAGGAAAAATTTTTGCTCATCTCTGTAGCTTTTAAAGTGTATGCCTGCTGTTCTTTGAGTGTGGTGTCAATTTTAAATTTCAAGGCTTATATCGTTGGAATCTGTGGACTGTCCTTTTTCATTTGAGGTATCGTTTGTATGCATATCACAAATTCAGTAGAAATGCTTGCGATAGAGCACTGATTATTTAATCTTACTTTTTTTTAATGTTTTGCTAGATGCTTATTTTCTTGCTTGGTACTTGAATTGTGTTCGGTTTAGGTAAAAACGGTCATCACAAACTTTTCGCCGAGTTTCTTCGCTTTAAGAGGATATGCCACATGACGAGCTGAAGAGCTATGGTAGCTGATATTCTGGCAATTTCAGAAATACGGTTGCAGAAAGCCAATGTTGCTCGCACCTCAGACTTATCAGTTGGTAAGTGAACAAAAAAAAAAGAAGTAATTAACTTGCTGCATTCCAGAGGTATTTAAGTAAGTATAAATAAAAAAAATTGCGGATCTGACAATAAACGACATTCAGTTATCACAACTAGGTAAGACATTAAGCATTTCACCGTGGAAGAACTGGAAGACTTCATCGACGGATACTATCACCAAACGGTAATGGAAACCGTAAAACATAGAACGGACAGCAACAGTGTCCTGTACCCAACACCAACCCCGCAAAAAGGAAGAAGAAGGACTCCGCTACGGATGCAGATGATCTCCCTGCCGTCAATGTTGAGGTCAGTGTTCTCACTTCCATTAATAAAAAGCAGTTCGTAGAGATACGGCAGTTTTATGGGTACGGCTGTCGATTTGAAGGGATTAGGATAAGGATTAGGGATTATGGTTAGGGTTAGGGGTAAGGGTTAGGGTTAGGGTTAGGGTCAGGGTTAGGTTAGGGCAGGGTTTGAAATTGGGACTGCCGTACCTCTCTACATTGAAATGCATTGGAAAACTGCTGTACCTGTTGCAACTGCCTAAATAAAAAGCCGGATGTCCTTGGTCTGTTGCACCAAGAAATTAAGGACTTAAAGCCAGCCTCGAATCTACCCACCATCAGATAGATGTTCTGCGGAACAATAACAACACGCTTCAGACGTCAGTAAAACACTAACTGCTGAAATGGAAAATGTTATAAAAGAAAACAAAACAATGAAGGATACCATTCTGGACATAATATGTAGAAGTATGCGCGACAATTTAATTTTTTCTGGGATTCTTGAAAGTGTGCCAGATAAACCAGAAAAATTATTTTTAAAATTTTATGCAGTCCGCGCTGAAATGCTGAATCTCACCTCTGGCGGTCTCAGAGTTCAGAGTTCACACATCCTGGTCTCAGAGTTCACAGAGTTTACCAGGGACTAATTTTGGACCTAAGCCGTTCAGCTTTGACCTAAGCCTTTCAGCATCACACTGCGCACACACACATCCAGTTACTGTTAATGAAATGAAGATGGGTGCATGTCGATCAGATATTCCCGCCAAACCAGTATTTATCCACTGCCATATGCCACCTGGTGCACCACGCTGATGCCAATATAACATTCCCCTGTGTTGTCCGTTCAGCTCTGTGAAGCTGGAAATGTGATTCATTAGCAAAGAGAACTGTCCTCCATTGTGCCATTGGCCATCGGACTCGTCTGTTCACCCAGTAGAGCCGATTTCTTCAATCAAGAAGGGGTAACGTCTAATCCATGAAGAGGAAGACATGCACAGAGACGGACTTCCTGGGGACGATTTACGTATTATGATGGGGGAGGGGAAGAATGCGATGATTGACGATTGTGGGGTGTAACTGTCTCATCTGCCATGGTAGTTGTCTCAGATGGAGAGTCCATATATGGCACTCTGACCTGGCCTGTTTTGACACTGTAACAATTTTTTTCGGTTTTGCAGTATTTGAAAGTTAACAGTGTACTATATGACATTCCAACAAGGGCATGTTATCATCTACAGCAGGTAATGAAGTGATGGTAAACTGTAAACAAGGTGCTCTATTAACTTGGTGTGAAGTCAGTGTGATGTAAGGAAATGTGGGTTAGTGAATCAGGGTTCAGAATGTACTGACCACCACTCAGTCCAGATAGTGCTTTTCCCAACGAGCACTATTTTTTTCAAAGATCAGTTAAAATGAATGCATCCAGTGTCCAATCAAATCGCTAGAAACAAAACATAAATGACCCTAAATATGCTCCCCCCTTCTTGTTATTGTCAGAATAGCGAACTTTCGTTTTCGACCGCGCTCCGTCTGCGCTGGTTGTCATTGATATTGAAAAACCTGCCCAACAGTGATGGAAACGCCGAGTGCCATCCGAGCCCACGTGTGCTAGGTATTCATGGGCGAATTGAATCTGAGGCCGTGGGGAAATGATCGGTGTGGTTGTCTCAATCTAATGAAAGACAGGCAATTATAATGGGGGCAGGGTGATTGATTTCTGTAGCGCTGTACTTAGCATGTCGAGAGAAATGTTTTCTTGTTACATAAACGACAGCAAAGCTAAATAAATCTCTGTCGAAGTCAGTAACATTCTTTACATGTTAATCTATCAGTGTTTAATAACAGTGGTGGTCGGTGGACCTAAGACTGAGGGGGCGGAAAACATACCTTGAAACGAATGAGATTATTTACCCGATTTTAATCATTGTTCTTGGTTAACACGTTTTCCAACAATATGAATAATCCATTTGCAGTTAAGTACACAGTTTCCCTTTTAATGAAATGGCAAGGCAAGTGAATAATAAATTCAATAAAAATGTTTAATTCACGTGCCTTAATAGGCAACCCTTCACGAAAAGAACTCGTGGATTTTCCACATTAACTTTTGCCACATCTTGCTAAGCAAGCAATCAAACCCTCGCTTCATGACTGTTTAATTGAAAACAAAGATTGAAATGCGCACTTTTTTGCCTTCAGTTGATGCATTTTATCTCTCGTCTTAACGAAGACAATTAGCTACACTTAGAAGGGAGAGTTAAAGTATATTTTATCAAGGAAAATGACTGAAAACAGATAAGACTAATAAGCAGTTTAAAGACGTTTATCGCCCTCCTTGTTCTCTGTCCACCGGGCGCCACTGAAGAGATGTTTGAAACATAAATGACAGTTAAGTCATATTCAGAAATTTCATCCAAAGTATTTGGATGCAAAATAGAAAAACAAGTTTATGAATATGAGTATGGCATCTATCTATGAAAATTAAAGGCATCTCGCTACGCACCGAGGAGCACATCAGAGAAATACAGTACTCTCTGGTGACTCAGAGCCAATATCTGCTTTCGAATTGGCGCAAAAAATTTTCCAGCCCGCGCGCACAGCATGCTCGCACATGAACAATTCTCCAACCAGCACTCCCAGCATCCTGGGCAGAACCCTAGTGAATCACTCTTGTGAGTTCAAAATAGATTTTTAATTCATGGACTGAAAAAATATCAACATCTCAACTTCATCTGGACCAAGTCACGGATCACTTTTCTCTAGTTTGATCCAAATCTACCCACTGCAACTGGAGAATAAGTCAAACATGTATCAGCCAATCAAATTTCAGGACAATCATACTGGATTCTAAAATTGACCCAATATATAACAACACTTGGTTAGGGCTTAGAGGTGAACATTTGAAGCAAGTTTGATCCAAATGTGCAGAGTGGCAATTGGATCCTACATCGACCTGCCCGGGTGTGCGATCAAGTGTGATCAGAATCTGATTATTATCCCCCGCCACGAAGTGGAAGGGGGATATAGGAATGGGTGCTGTCCATCCGTCCGTCCGTCCGTCCATCACGCTTCGTTTCCGGACCACAACTCGAAAACCGTTAAAGATTTCTTCATGAAACTTCACATGCATATCAGTCTAGTGGTGAACTGGTGCCTTTTGATGGTTTGGTATTTTTGAAAGAAATTTTTTTTGCGTTTTTGGGGAAAAACCTTGGAATTTGGTTGAAAATTCAGGGTTGCGTTCGTTTCCGGAGCAGAACTCGAAAACCGTTAAAGATTTCTTCATGAAACATATTGTGCGGAGAAAATACATTCGGAATTGCATTCTCATTTAACACCATACAAAAAGCAAAAGACGTACTTAAGTAAGGTAATGAATTCCGAAGAATATGTAAATGGTTATTGATCTTTGTTTCAGCACTGTTAGGACAATAATAACATTTTTAAAACTTGTGAATTGAAGCAAACTGGCCAAAAAAGGGACACAAGTGCATTTTGGCCCACTGGTGATCAGGAAGATGGTAAGGGAGGCAATTAAGAATCCAAGGGTTATGATTCTAGAGTTGCAGTCATTAGTTGGATCTTGGGGTTCACTGTGTCCAAAATCAGCCAGCTTGCCTTCATTGCAGTAAATGTTTGTGGATTGGCTGCATGAAGAAAGCCCCTACTGAGCAGAAGAGACTAAAGCTAGCAGGTGGCAAACATCATTTGCTTTACTTTAATTTATCACTAACTATTGGAAAAGACTCTTTACTGGGAGGGATTTGCGCGAGGTATTAAACTAGGGTTGCCGATTACTTTGACATTTATTGATTTACTAAAAATTATGATCAATATTGAAATAGATGCATTTAAAATATAGGATCTGGTTTTGTGTTCAAACTAAGCATATGGATTTTTAACAAACATTTTTTTCTACTCTATACAGCATTTTTTTTTTTCATTTTCATCCCCCGCCACGAAGTGTGAGGGGGATATAGGTTTGAGCTCCGTCCGTCCATCCGTGCGTCCGAGATAAAGGGGACAGCTTTTCTCAGAAACTATTTGAAATAGGACAACCAAATTTGGTGTGTAGCCTCAGACCATAAAGGCCTTGATGGAGTTCGAAAATGAGGTGCGCGCGATTATTTTCTCCGCAGTTATTGCCCTTGATCCGTATTTTTGCACTCTGTCCATGGTATCTCTAAAGGGGACAGCTTTTCTCAGAAACTATTTGAGATAGGCTACACACCAAATTTGGTTATCCTAAGACCATAAAGACCCTGATGGAGTTTGAAAATAATAAGCACACGATTATTTTTCCCACAGTTATTGCCCTTGTGGCATTTTTGGGAGCCTCTGTTCATAATATCTTTAAAGAAGACATTTTGGCGGGGGATGTTGTTGACCATGTCTACTTGTTGGGACTGCAGAAGAAGTTGCACATGCATTACTTAATCATTGGACTTTAAATTGGGAAAAAAAGATGAGATAAGATGAGCATCTGCACCAAGTCTGACCCGTACATCTTGAGACGTTGAAAATGTGTTAGCCAATCAGAGGCCGGGGCGGCTTGACTGGATTCTAAATCAAGCCTAGTCAGGGCCGTGTGACAAACATGCACCAAGTCTAGACCAAATCTGACCAGTGGAATTGAAGAAGAAGTGAAAAATGCACCAGCCAATCAGAGAACAGGGCTGCCTTATTGGTAATAGTAAAAGATCAGTTGAATGATAGTATTATTTGGGTCATTCCATATAAAACCAACCAATTCTGAAAGAAGTTCCTGCCTGACCCCCCTCAGAATCAGAAGATAAACACATGAAATTTTCAGGAATGAAAAATGCATTTGATCTTCATCAACAGTAGCCAAACCAATTTTGCTTCCACTCCAGGTATCACAACCTAAAGCCAAAATCTCACTTTTGTTCAGTACAATGTTTTTGATTACAAACTTTGAGCATAAATATGATGGGCTGTATTATAGTTTCAGAGGCAAATCTGCACCAATTCAATTTATTTGACATTGTCGGCAACTGTCGTTTAGTTTTGGAGGTTTTAACTGAACTTGTTATGACTTGAAAATCACAACAAAGAAAACCAGCAATGACAACTTAAACAAATTTATTCTTCACTGAATAAAAAAACCTCTTCAAATAATCCACTGTTCAATCCTCTAATAACACTCTAATGCCACTATGTAACTCTGTTGCCAAAACAAAAACTCTGCTCCTTCTGACCAAAATCACAGCATTTATATAGACCAGCAACATTCTGGAAAGATCTACAGGATTCCTGGGTAATCCCGTCCCCTCCAGGCAAGAAGAAGCCAGAAACTTCTAGAAAGCACTAGTCTATTACATTACAAAGAAGTGGTATTGCATCAGATCATGTTTTGCTAGAGACACACCACCAGAGGGTGCTGATGAACAAAATAAATAGCTGACCAGCAAGGCAGCAAAAACAGCATATAAAAAATCTCCATTGACAAATGATATACAGTGCTTTACATAAAATACTCATACATAACAAACTTTAGAGTTGGATAGAATAATTGGTCGGTCATGACTTGTGCATTCCGTGGTGATGGGTCCTGTCCCCCCTTAACTATAGGAATTTAGTCTGTTTTCTCTGGGTCATTCTGTACCAAACATTCCAAAGATGACCCTTTAGGGCCACGAGAGTCAAGCAGAGGGTCATAAACTTTGAGTGAACACCCCTGCAATTCCTGAGACAACAGAACACCATTATTACAGCCTTGTGACCGCCAACAAGATAAGAGCCTGTCCTCTATTTGTTTCATTTCCCCTTTTGTCACTTTTTTTTTGTTTTTCTATTTTTATTATAATTATTTTTTTGTAGTTGATCACTTGGCTTCCTTACCTCTGACAATATTCATGTTTGGTCTCATTAGAAAGACACTAAATCCAGGAATCTATATACTTTCCATAGTGCTCAGCACTGCTCCCAATAACATAAGGGCATTTAAAAAAAGAATCGCCAGTTAATGGGAGAAAATTTACCATTTCTCATGCCTTCCGACATTTGCAGCTCCACCAATCAGCACAGCCTGTTTTCATCACCAAGAAAGGGGCTCCCCCTCATCCCCTCTTTCTGACTACCTAAAATGTGGACCTTCCCTCAGTACTTTGGGTTTTTGGAACCCAGAAAATCAGCAGGGGCTTTTTGGCCCACAGGAGCTTGGGGCTTTTTGGCACCTAGAACTAAGATCTACTAGGAGTTTTAACATCTGCTCAGTGGATTTGGGGATTGTTATCTGCCTTTTTTCATTGGAAGATTTTGCTGTCTTTTGTTTCTGAAACTTAGATGTTGGCCTTCCTTGGGACATTTCAGGGGGTACGAGCTTTAGTTTGATGTTTCATTGCTTTTCTTCTTTGATTGTTCGTGTCTGATTAATTCTTGTTTCAGGTTGTAGACCCTCATCTGTAGACCATGGCCAGATCCAGGGGGGTGCAGGGTTGGGCTACGCCCCCCTAGATGTTTGCCGCGCCCCCCAGCTCCTCCTGACGTATACTTCAGCCGTTGACTGTGTGTTTCAGCCAAAATATAAAGATTGTTCAAACATTTAATAAATGGATTTTCTAGATGTTTCTGATTGGCTGGTTGAATATTGGCAACGAAGTCTGTAGCTCCACCTCCACAGTCACTGATAAAACTGATATCAACCAGAAGTTTCTTACCACTCTCGTCTCACTTGGAGTGACTGTCAGGAGTGTTGGATCGCAATTTCATTCACTTTTGATCATACAATTATTTTCTACTATTTAACACTAAAATTCCATACCTTAATTTAAGCATATACCTTTATTTGTACTCTTCATATTTCATCTTTGACATAGTCTTTCAGTTAACATAAATAGGTAAGTTAGTCCCGTTAGCTTGGTTATCTACAACCACTTTTTTCTTATTTGCGTACGAGTTTAACGTAAAAAAGAAAAAATGATGCATCGATTTATAATCTCTCAAGCAACCACTAGCTCAGACACGTCTAGTGCAAGACCTACTCAAGAGCAGGCAGAGCGCGCTAGCGTTAGCTTTTCTTCCTCTCATTCTTTCTCTCAAGAATAATGCTACAGCGGGTGATACAGTCAGCGAGTATGGTCTTAATGACAGGGCTCCGATGCAGCCAATGTTAAAAACGTGCCTCATGTGGATATTTCGCGAAGATCCTCGGGCATTCAACTCAAATTGGTACCGCTCTCGACCATGGTTAGAGTACTCAGTAAAGCTAGACGCATACTTCTGTTTCTCCTTTCGAAAGTTTGCGGCTAAAAATGACAAAGATATCACGTTCACTAGACGAGGTTTCACGAATTGGAAAACGGCATTAGAATCTGACTGGGGATTCAGTTAACATGCCTCTAACCCAGTGGTTCTCAAACTCGCTCCTGGGAGACCACTGTCACTGTGTATGCTGGTTTTCATTGCAACCACAAATGCAACCCTAGAATTCTATTTAGCTCTTGATTTGTTTGAATTAGTTGGATTTTTTTTTACCCTCTAACTTCACATTATGAGAGAAATGCCATGGGTAATGAAAGCCCCATGTCCATGTTGTGCTTATAATGCTGCAATACACAAGTCATTGCACAAGGTTTAATATAGTTACTAATCCAAGTCATACAAAAGTTAATTATTGAGCCCCTATAGGTTGCTGCACACAAGCTTAAAGTATATATTTTAAAAAAAGAAAATCATAACACAAAACAGGTGCTAGTCATTGTCAATTGCTCTGCCTTCTAACTCCTCATTATCAAATAAATGGTTCAGTTTAGTGACCATTCATCAATAATTATACTAATCAAAAGCCTACTGATATTTTGAAAGTTATTGGTACATCTGTTTAAATTTCTCTTATTATTCTGCAGTTTCCCATATACAGTAGCATGATGTGAATATGTGTAATGGCCGCAAGAATTAGGAGGCCAAGCGCAACGACCAGAGAGAAAGTGAGCAGCACGGACACAGTACAAACACAGAGAATAATACAGGCCAAACGAAAGTACTCACGCTTCCAAAGGACATATAATAGTCCGAAACACGGAAGCAAAGCGAGATAGCAAAAAGGGAGAAGAAACTCCAAAAATCAGAAGATAGAAAGTCATACAAAACCTGACTACAGATATCTTCGGCGATAGCGCGTAGCTAAAAATAGACACTCTAGCAAAAGAGGCGTGCCGGACTCCCTGCTTATATAGAGTCCGGGAAGGCGCCGCCCCAGCTCAATCAGCCAGCTGGGCAAAGAATCCGATAGCCAAGGAATTCGATATCGTCCCGGGACAAGAGCCGCAAAGAAAAGTCCAAACCACACGCACACCTCACAAACCATAACAATATGAAACTTTAATTGTTCATAACATGCATTACTATTTTTGACAATATTGCCTAAAAGGGTACTGAAGAAAAAGTAACAATTCATTAAAATTCTACGGTTGCATTTGTGGTTGGAATGAAAACCTGCATACACGGCCATCCCCCAGGACTAAGCTTGAGAAGCACTAGCCATTGCCATGTACGAGTCTCATACTCATGGGCAGAAATGAGAAAGAGACCAGCAACTGGAGGAACTATTGCTCACTTGTTTGGCCCAAACCATGCTGAGAGGAATAGATACAGTACTACATTAAAAGCATAGGAGAGACTGTAAGGTTTCTTGCTGTTAATGAGTTGCCCCTCCGTGGAACCTCTGAGAGCCCTCTGTCTTTAAATGAGGATTTCTCTGCTGGGCTTTTCCTGAAGCTGTTTGAGTACACACTCACAAAGGATGCTAAGCTTAGAGAGATCACCAGTAGTACACCTCAAAATGCAAAGTATTCTTCTCATAATTTGCAAAATAAGATGATAAAGTAGAATTCCTGTTAGTATTGTGGAGGTACCACCTATTCCATCGCTGAATGCCCAGTTTGGCATGAAAGTCTGATACAGAGGTGCTGTCAGCTGCTGCTGTCTCATCTTCCCATCCGCTCTCTTTGGTTCGCCCGACAGTTCTCCTTCCTGTTCCATGCCTCTTCCCAGGCTCGTTGATTGTGGCCCCACTTATGCCGTGCATTGGATCCTGGATGTCCAACATGGGGGATGTGGCCATCAGTTCCTTGTAGACACAACGCCTTTCATCTCCCTTCCTATTCAACAACTCACGTCTTGTGCATTCGCTTCTTGGCTGAGAGTTGTTGCATGGTTATTTCCTAATGACTATGTAACATGTATTTAATCCCCTTGGTTTGAGTCGTAAACTGCTGGATTGTAATGTGCAATTTGTGGTTTGAACCATTCAGTATTCATTGTTGTAATTCTTTGTCTTTATTATGTGTCATGTAATCTTTATCCAGTCAGTTTTTTCTCAAACTCTTTGAGCATCCCTTCTGTTACAAACCCGCCAGAAGTAACCACTCGGAGATCAGTCATGAAAGCCTAAAGGACGTATTTAATGTGAGCAAACACATCGGAACAGGCCTCAGAAAACTCAGCGGTCTGAGTCCAGTGATAAGCATGCGGTAGTAGAGGGGCGTATCCGAGGGGTGGCAAAAACAGTCCAGGGATCAGAAGCCAGATGGTTCATCTAATACTACAATGGCCAGACTGATTCCAAGAGGGGTTCTGGAGACCGCAAGAGCACAGGAAGATGTCCCTAATAAAGTGCTCAGGAGGAGGGATTAAACATTTTTCTTTACAATATAACCAAACACATGGAAATAGAGCTTAGCTCAATACTAGAATGTTACTTTCAGGTAAGGAGCAAAGACTGAGACGCCACAAGCAAATTAAATAGACAAGACAGTCAACAAAGGGGCGAGGCATCCACATGTTCACATGGGGGGGGGATATGACAAGATAATAAAGCAAGTTAGAGACTAACCGCAAAACTCATAAAGACTGCCTGAACAGACTTATTACTGAGACACAAGGTTTGTAACACCCCTCTTAACGAGTGAGTGAGTGACCATTTGCCATGTATAGACCACGGCAACTGTTTCTGTGTGCCGTATGGAAAAAAGGGGACCATGATGTTTATGTCATTACTTTCATTTATTAAGTAGCTGTGCAAAAGCAGAAAAGCATACAGAGGTTCGAACAATCAGTGTGGGTTTCACATACTCTGGCTGATTTTTGTTTTGCATCATAACACACATTTGTCTTTCACGAAGATTGTGGTATAGTACGACAAAGATTGTGGTACAACACGACAAAGTTTGTGGTCTAGTACTACAAAGATTTGCAAAAGTACGACAAAGTTTGTGGAATAGTACGACAAAGATTGTGTTATAGTACGACAAAGTTTGTGGTATAGTACTATAAAGATTGCGTTATAGTACGACAAAGTTTGTCGCATAGTACGACAAAGATTGTGTTATAGTACGACAAAGTTTGTGGTATAGTGCAACAAAGATTGTGTTATAGTACGAAAAAGTTTGTGGTATAGTACAACAAAGATCGTGGTATAGTATGACAAAGATCGTGGTATAGTACGACAAAGTTCATGATATAGTACGGCAAAGATTGTGGTATAGTATGACAAAGTTTGTGATATAGTACGGCAAAGATTGTGGTATAGTACGACAAAGTTTGTGGTATAGTCCGACAAAGATTGTGTTATAGTACGACAAAGTTTATGGTATAGTACAACAAAGATTGTGGTATAGTACGACAAAAATTGTGGTATAGTATGACAAAGTTTGTGGTATAGTACAACAAAGATTGTGCTATAGTACGACAAAGATTGTGGTTTAGGGCTGATTACGCAAGTATGATTGTTTGCAGAATGCAGCTGTCGTCCTCTGGTTTCTTATTTAAAAAGCACAGGTGCAAGGGCATAAACTGTGTGTGACTGGTGAATGGCACCTGAAACTCAGTCACTCGTCACCTTGTGATCGTTACCTGCCTCATCAACCCATTTCTCCCCAGGTTTGGTGACCACAAAGCTGCTTTTAGTGAAGATATAAGACTGATCAGGGCTAAGCTGGATGCTATCCATGAGCTTGTTCTCAGGTTTGCAGGTGCTTGTGTCATCAGGGTCCACACTGTACAGTATCACATGCAGCGCTTGATCTATCTTAAAATTTATGTACCCATTTGGAGGAATCACAAAGGATCCTTCCTTAGCAGAGCCTATTTCTTCAGGAAGTGGTTTGAAGATCTTGCCCCCACTCTCTGTGATATCACTCAGCTTGATGGGCTTCAGGCTGTAGAAAACACGAGCAGGGCAGGGCAGGGGGCACAGGGCAGGGCAGGGGACACAGAACTGGGCAGGGCATGGGGCTCAGGACAGGGCAGGGCAGGGCAGAGGGCACAGGACAGTGCAGGGCAGGGCAGGGCAGGGGGCACAGGAGTGGGCTGGGCTGGGCAGGGGAGGGTAGGGAGCACAGGACAGGGCAGGAGACACAGGACTGGGCAGGGCAGGGGGCACAGGACTGGGCAGGGCAGGGGGCACAGGACTGGGCAGGGCAGGGGGCACAGGACTGGGCAGGGCTGGGCTGGGCAGGGCAGGGCAGGGCAGGGCAGGGCAGGGGGCACAGGACAGGGCAGGGCAGGGGACACAGGACTGGGCAGGGCATGGGGCACAGGGCAGGGCAGGGCAGGGCAGGGGCACAGGGCAGGGCAGGGCAGGGCAGGGCAGGGGGCACCGGGCAGGGCAGGGGACACAGAACTGGGCTGGGCAGGGCAGGGGGCACAGGACTGGGCTGGGCATGGCAGGGAGCACAGGACAGGGCAGGAGACACAGGACTGGGCAGGGCAGGGGGCACTGGACTGGGCTGGGCTGGGCTGGGCAGGGCAGGGCAGGGGGCACAGGACAGGGCAGGGAAGGGGGCACAGGGCAGGGTAGGGGACACAGAAATGGGCAGGGCATGGGGCTCAGGACAGGACAGGACAGGGCAGGGCAGAGGGCACAGGACAGGGCAGGGGAGGGGCACAGGACTGGGCAGGGCAGGGAGCACAGGACAGGGCAGGAGACACAGGACTGGGCTGGGCAGGGCATGGGGCTCAGGACAGGACAGGACAGGACAGGGCAGGGAAGGGGGCACAGGACTGGGAAAGGCAGGGCAGGGAGCACAGGACAGGGCAGGGCAGAGAGCACAGGACTGGACAGGGCAGGGGACACAGGACTTGGCAGGGCATGGGGCTCAGGATAGGATAGGACAGGGCAGGGGGCACAGGGCAGGGCAGGGCAGGGGCCGCAGGGCAGGGGACACAGGACTGGGCAGGGCATGGGGCTCAGGACAGGGCAGGGCAGAGGGCACAGGACAGGGCAGGGGGCCCAGGGCAGGGCAGGGCAGGGGGCACAGGACAAGGCATGGCAGGGAGCACAGGAATGGGCTGGGCAGGGCAGGGCAGGGCAGGGGGCACAGGACAGGACAGGACAGGGCAGGACAGGGCAGGGCAAGGCAGGGAGCACAGGACAGGGCAGGGCAGGGGCACAGGACAGGACAGGACAGGGCAGGGCAGGGGCACAGGACTGGGCAGGGCAGGGGGGGGCACAGGACAGGGCAGGGCAGGGGGGCACAGGACAGGGCAGGGGGCACAGGACAGGGCAGGGCAGGGGGCACAGGACTGGGCAGGGCAGGGGGCACAGGACTGGGCAGGGCAGGGGGCACAGGACAGGGCAGGGGGCACAGGACAGGGCAGGGCAGGGGGCACAGGACAGGGCAGGGCAGGGCAGGGCAGGGCAGGGGGCGCAGTGCAGGGAGCACAGGACGGGGCAGGGCAGCACAGGACAGGGTAAGGCAGGTAGCACAGGACAGGACCGAGCAGGCACCACAGGACAGGGCAGGGGGCACAGGACAGGGCAGGGCAGGGACCACTGGACAGGGCAGGGCAGAGAGCACAGGACAGGACAGGGCAGGGGGCACAGGGCTGGGCTGGGCAGGGCAGAGGGCACAGCACTGGGCAGGGCAGGGCAGGGCAGGGCAGGGCAGGGGGCACAGCACTGGGCAGGACAGGGGGCACAGCACTGGGCAGGGCAGGGCAGGGGGCACAGGACTGGGAAAGCTGGAGGCAGAGTACTCAGCATCCCTGTTTTCCTCCAGTAAGAGTGAGGCCATGAAGACAGGCGGAGCAATGGAAGCCTAAGGCCTCATCCATTTTGACCTAAGGCCTCATCCATTGCATTATACCATGGCCAGGAGGCTGCCGTTACATCACCGTACTCCACTCCTGACCAAGTAGGTGGGTACTTAAGCTCCTCTAAAACAAAAGATATGCAAACTCAAGAAAATTATGTGGCTATTAAGGCTCACTTATTGCTGAATTACATACTTTCTAAATGTACTCAAGCACTAATATGTTCATTACTTATCAACCCACCTGCCATTAGAATGTTTATTGTTGTAATATACATATTCAGTAACATTATATTAAAGCATAGTACAACACCCACCAGTAGTTTAGGAATATGAGCCCCTCCGAAACAACATCTGGGAATGAATTTTACCTTGTATTTTTCTTCTTTAGGTTTTCCCATTTTCTGGAGGCCTGAAGGACCGAGACCTTGCCCTCCAGATGCATTTCTTTAAGCACAGTTCTGAAATATGTAAATGATTATGGTTTATGCTGTGAAATAAAACCTTAAAGTACCTTTACAACTGTGTCATCCCAAATTACTTACTCCCACTCGCTCTTGACCGCATTCCGATTGCCTGTGAATAAATATTTAAGGCGGCTGCAGTGCTGGATAAATTCAATGGTTTCCTCCCGGGACCCTGAATCAATAGTTACAAATTAATATTATTGTCATTTATTATAAACTCATTGAACAACAATGTCTTCATTATAATGTTGGCGGCAACATACAAAATGAGTGCCACAACGTCACCTCACCGTTGGTTACAGGTTACAGGCAGGTGACAATTTCATCGACCCTTCAACTCCAAATTGCAAAGTATTGGAAACGACATATGAGCTTTTTATCGAGGTAGAACGACAATAAAACTTGATATCCAATAAAGCAAAGTCATGCTAAATGTTACTGAATAACTCAATTTCATAAGCCTTTTTGAATGTGCCCATCGCGACCTCCAGGTGATGCTTAGGAGAGGGGGAAGGGGTCAATTAATGCAACTAGGGTCGATGGATATGCTCGCAAGTGTAGGTGTTGCTTATACTTCCAACTATGGCGGTTAAATTAGCTGTCGACTAACGTTACCCTTTGTTGTAATACTGAAGTTACACGGAGTCGTAGAGTCATGTTAGCCAAATCTAATTTTGAGCTTACGGCTGGTAGCTTAGCTAAATAGCTCGCTAACGTTAACTGTGTACAAACTCGCCAAACCTACGTTCTGAAGGTCAACAATAGCTCGTTTCCCTAAAGAAAAGTTCAGCATTTGATAATTAAATTATTTGCGCATTGTTGTTTTGAGGTAACTTAACCACTAAAATGGTTACATCATTTCTTATTAATTATTATGACAGTACTTACAGACATACACAAACTCCTTCGCGGTCTCCATTGTAGCGCTCTGATTTTCGCGATCCAGCAAGGCGCAATGATTGATGGGTAACTTTAGTTGTCTTGGACTGCTTCCAAGAGGGGTTCTGAAGACCACAAGAGCGCAGGAAGATGTCCCTAATAAAGTGCTCACGAGGAGGGGTTAACATTTTTCTTTACAATATAACCAAACACATGGAAAAAGAGCTTGGCTCAATACTAGAATGTTACTTTCAGGCAAGGAGCAAAGACTGAGATGCCACAAGCAAATTAAATAGACAAGACAATCAACAAATGGGCGAGGAATCCACATGTTCACATTGGGGGGGGGATATGACAAGACAATAAAGCAAGAGTCAAAACGCGAAACTCATAAAGACTGCTGGAACAGACTTATTACTGAGACAAAAGGTCTGTAACACCCCTCTAAATGAGCGAGTGAGTTAGCGAGTGAGTGAGTGACCATTTGCAATGCATAGACCACGGCAACCATTTTTCTGAGTGCCGCATATGGAAAAAGTGTGGGACCATGATGTTGATGTCATTGCTTTCATTTATTAAGTAGCTGTGCAAAAGCAGGAAAGTATACAGAGGTTTGAACATCATTTTCCCAACAATGATTAAGAATGCTGTGATATCAGTGTGGGTTTCACATACACTGGCTGATGTTTGTTTTGCATCATAACACATCTGTCTTTCACAAAGATTGTGGTATAGTACAACAAAAATTGTGGTATAGTACGACAAAGATTGTGTTATAGTCCGACAAAAATTGTGGTATAGTACGACAAAGATTGTGGTATAGTCCGACAAACATTCTGGTATAGTCCGAAAAAGATTGTGGTATATTACGACAAAGATTGTGGTATAGTACGACAAAGATTGTGGTGTAGGGCTGATAGTTTAGGGCTGATTACGGAAATTTGCTTGCAGAATGCAGCTGTCCTCCACTGGTTTCTTATTTAAAAAGCACAGGTGCAAGGGCATAAACTGTGTGTGACTGGTGAATGGCACCTGAAACTCAGTCACTCGTCACCTTGTGATCGTTACCTGCCTCATCAACCCATAACTCCCCTGGTTTGGCGACCACACAGCCGCTTTTAGTGAAGATATAAGACTGCTCAGGGCTAAGCTGGATGCTATCCATGAGCTTGTTCTCAGGTCTGCAGCTGCTTGTGTCATCAGGGTCCACACTGTACAGAATCACATGCAGCGCTTGATCTGTCTTAAACTTTATGTGCCCGTTTAGAGGAATCACGAAGGATCCTTCCTTAGCAGAGCCTATTTCTTCAGGAAGTGGTTTGAAGATCTTGCCCCCACTCTCTGTGATATCACTCAGCTTGATGGGCATCAGGCTGTAGAAAACACGCACAGTCTTTCTTGTGGCGTTCACTGCATGTTGAGTGCCAGGGGGTTCCAAAGGCTCAGCTTCACGTCTTGCTATTGTTGTGCAACCAAAGAGAGAGACAGAGAGAGGGGAGGGAGCAAGGGAGAGTATGAGAAAGGGGGGGGGGGGGGAGAGATTACGCTTTTGCAATCAGTATTTTCACTGGTGTCATGCCAATAAAACATTTGAATAGAATTGAGTTGATAAAGTGAGAGAGAGATGGAATACATGCTTGAAAAAAAACTGCAGTAAAATCCACAAGTATAAATAAAGATATACACTATATAAAATACATACTATGCTAGGAAGTATAAAATTGAAAACTGATCAAGTATTTTGTGAATATAAAAATACATATGAAATTCAATCTAAGGCACTTTCTATTCTAGTATCGAACAAGAAAAGGACAAGATAGAGATAAAGAGCTATATTTTTTGACTTACCACGAAAATTAAAGTGTTAGCCACCATAAACTGAAAAAACATATGCACATAAATATCAAATCACAAATGAAGTACAACGTTGTATAAAAAAAAAAAAAACATATTTTGGCAAATTTTCAAATCTGAATATACTTAGAAGGAAAGCAAAATTCCAGAGAAAAGTCAGAGAGTTTTAAAATTAAAATACAAGGCTATAGTTTCTGACAGCACCAACCATTGAAATACATGTTTCCGTTTTCCTGAGGGATTCTTCTAAAAAACAAGAGACAGAGAGAGAGAGAGTGGGAGGTGAGGTAGAGAAAGAGAGTCTAAGTTCTGAACAAACATTTATTCAAATTAAAATTATCCTACATCAACAACAGTTTGGAACAAATATGAATGCAGATCACAAAAAACAAAAAACAAAAAAAAACAAAACAATGAAATTAAAGCAACACATCTGCAAAGGTGATATCAAAATCCCTTAAAGATGAAAGTATGCCTTCATAATCCCAAACACTCAAAAACACATTCAAATCCCCTATTTTGAGAGAGAGAGAGAGAGAGAGAGAGAGAGAGAGAGAAGGGTAACCAATATGATTCTAATATGAAGTCATTCAAATGCTGCAACTTTACAAGTTGCCATTTTATGAACTAAGCAGACTGTATAATATTGCTCCTCATAAGTAAATAACTCATCTGAATCAAACAAGGATATCGCCCTTCACGCTGCAATGCTTTGGTGGTTAGCACAGTCATCTCACCTGCTCAGATAGGTGGTTGGGTGTGGTCACAGGAAGTGGTTTCAGGCAGGATTAGGGCTGGAGATTGAAGGTGCTCAGAAGTTCCTTCTCTCTGGACTCCTGGACTCATATACACCTCGGAGAGCAAGGTGCAGCCCCCAAACCACGGATCTCTGCGTGCAACACCCAGTTTATCAACTTCCATGGAAGTGGTTAGTGTTATCTTCAAATCACTAAAATGTGACCCCGCCCATGAAAACCCGGCTAAACTCACGTGACCTAATTTTGAGATACAGTCCGTCAAGTGGTCCCTATAATAAAAAATGTCAAAAATATGAGATGTCAGTTTATTGCTGTAAACAATCGGTTAAATATTGGGGTTTTGAAATATTGTGTTCAAAAATTAATTTCTAGCATCATACATTTAAAAATTAATGAATTTTTTGACATTACGTTTACATTTTTTAACAGAGAAATACCGGAAGTTGGTTTCCACTAGACTCGTTTCAACAACTATGGTTTCAATCGGCTTTTGGTTTACCTTCGGCAGATAAACACCCGATAGTTCGGGTGTCATCCGTTTTAGGAACTTCTTTTCTACCATTGAAAATTAATGTAGACCATAATATTAATGCGCACCATCATAAAGAAGGTCATTTCATGGCATGGCAGAAGAGTTGCGACATAAGCCGGGTGCGGATTTCTCCATGGATTGTGTTAAATCACCTCGGAAATGTTTGCATTTAATAGATTAACATCTTGTGAACCTAACCAGCCTAGTTTGAAGACGTGTCATGCAAGCTACTTTGTGAAACAATTCGGTGTTTGGACATTGAGGGCATGCAGAACCATTGCTTTGGGGTGCGTTTCCCAAAAGCGTAGTTGCTAACTATGTTAGCAACTTACAAAGTTCGTCCATTCACAGTCAATGCACATAACATATGCAAGTTAGCATCTGCGATGTAGGGAAATGCATCCCTGGAAGTATCTTTGTATCCGATATGGCAGCGGCGCCCAAAACACAAGAATGCAAGATGTCCTGGATATGATACAAATGTTATGCCATAGCCTTGGAGCTGAAAGAGCTTTTGATACTGATGTACAATTTTAGTGATAAAATACACAAATTATCTCAATAGAATTATTTTTACTTGGTAATTGCTGTTGCAGTAAAGTTTATATGATACCCCTTCCTTCCATGCATTTCAATGGGATTTATGCTTTTTGGTCAAACGCATCCTTATAAAAAGTCTGATTTTGTCAAACTACTAGAATTTCTCCATTTATGTATCATATAGGTTTGAAAAGAGGAGAATGTAAGCTTTAATTTGGTATATGATACATAGTCAGGAAAATTATGGTTCAAAAGTATGGCTGTTTTATAAATATACTTATTTTTAAATCGGAATTTCTTGAAAAACTGTTTTCCTGAGCCTGAAATTTGCCCAAACTTTGAAATGACCCTTCTCAATCAATATAAGAGATATCAGTTAGATTTCTTCATTGAGTATTCCTCACATGATGTAGAATGACTGTGTAAAAAAAACTGAACATCACCAGAAAATGACTTTAGCTGGGTTATCACAGGCAGGGTCAAAAATAATACAGTATGTCACTGTACTTCTCTGTGATTGCTCCAGGGAATTCAATAAACTCAAAGTCCATTTGGCTTAAAATCTAAAATGCAGAAAACCATCAGTGACTAGGGCCAGACAGCAGGGTTAATTCTACCAAGACAATGTGTGTTTTTCAATTTTATGATCTAAATTTCTCAAAAAGATCTAATAAGGGTCTTTACACCGATGCTAATATCAAAATGAAACCTGCTAAACATAAAATTGACATTTGCTGACAAATTTTTCATTGAAATTGGGTTAATTTCAATAAGATATGTAAAACCAAAGGCTGCTCTAATTAATTATTTGATTACTGATGACCGTTCTGACATTATTTTTGCAAAAATAAAGATAATCCTAGATACCTACACCATCAACAGACTAACAAAGAGCCATCCATCATCTTACACCTTCTCTCCTGCAGCTTCCAGGAGGAATGAACTTCTTTGACGTCAAAATCTTTAAGAGACACCATGTTAAACGTTTGTTACGCTCCTCTCTTCAGTAGGGCATCTCCAGCCTCTGATTCTAGGGATTCTCTGTCTTTAAGGCCAGGCGCATGTGAAGACTCTTTCATATATATTGAATTTCAGGAACTCTATCCTGAATTACATCACTCAAAAAAAGGACTCCAGCTGCAGGTTAAATTGGGCAGAATACTCCTTTTCTGAAATTAAAAAAGTTTCCTCAAGGGTTCTTTGTATGACAAAAGATTCAACCAAAGACTTATTTCAATGAAAGACATCTTAAAGGATTTTTCGGAGGGCATAGCCACGGGAAAGTATTTTGAACAGGGGGTGCTGAGGAAACGGGTGTGTGTGAGTGCTACTGGCTGGAATGATGTTATCAGTGCGCATACAGTATAAACGCTTAACTATCAATCTATAAAATATGGCCTACTGGCGGGCGGGACTTTACTCTGGAGTGCTTGTTTGCTATCCATGGTGCTTAACACCATGGCAACAGTCAACAATATATCACAACATTAATATATCGTCATATACCATTACCACATTTATCAGCACCGGAAATTAAATGCTAAATTTTCTTGACTGGATGCACGCTTGACGTTTTCACACACCTGAATGTTTCTCTGGCTACTCAGAAATTAAGGTTAGCCTTAAAAGTGCTGATTTTATTTGGTGGAGGCTGAATACGGAATTCTTTCCCTTCCCCTTATACAGGAAATTCATAAGTCATGTCATCTCATAATTAGCAGACCAGCTATAAAATGTACATGAAGTCGATCTTCATTTCGCTCTCATCTGTTTCATTCCTCTGGGACTCTCGTATTTTCTCCGCGCAGATGGACTTCTGCCGCATCATCGAATCTCCGCAGCATCACTCCCGTATACTGATGCTGCTCACTAGCAGTGTGTCATTCACTTCTCATCTTGTCCAGCGTTTCCAACCCACTCAACACTTCCAGCTAATAAAGGCTGAACAACAAGTACTGTGTCTGTTTGTGCAGTGCTGTCATGCAAGCTCGGCGCATGCATAAAATAATAGATACTTCATATTTTGTATCTTATCTTAAAAGTTGCTGAAAAGTTATGACATCAAGTATGCACATCTGCTATTGTTTTCAATAATAAAGAATGTGCATGCAATGGTAAATAAATGATTAGCGCTGCAGTTTTTTGGGCTGAATTTATACCGTGCTGAAAGTGCGCACATGGACGGAGTCGATGCTACTTAGCTGGTTACGTAGCCAGCATGAAGCAGCAAAACACAGTTCCATGAATCGTTGTAAAATATTCAAAGTAATGGAAATAAGCAACTCAGTTTAGCTACATGCTGAACATTTTAATGCGAAAAAGCAAAGCAAGTGTAAGCTCCATGCACGATTATAGGATGTCACCTTCAATAGTTACCGAGTATACGCCCGTTATCCAACATAGTCATCCAACAACAGCCTTTGCTAGTTTACTGTTTATCCTGTAGCGTTACATAAAGGTTAGGTGCAGTAATTGAGTTTATACATAACAAAGCCATTCATCAAATGCAATAAATGAAAACATTCAATGTTCAATGAAGACTCTAATGTTCTACACTTAGGTACTCACATCCACAGCTGTGCTACGAAAATGCGCTTAGAGACAAGGTCCCCTTGGTGTTCATGTAGCCTGAATAAAAATAAAATTTTTTTCGCTGCCGTGGAAAAAGACACCAATGATTTCAGTAATAGTATTACAAAAATTTTGTCATTTATGGCTTAATGTTAAAATTATTCTGTTTATAATGAACATTTATCCATTTTCATAAATGTTATTTAATTTTGGATCAATGCATTTTTGGGTGCGGCTGCGCCGACAGGGGGTGCTGCAGCACCTCCAGCACCCCTACTTCCCGTGGTTATGTCGGAGGGTGAAAGGATTTTAGAAAAACACATTATATGGCTCTTTTTTATGAATCTTATTTTATTATGTTGTTGATTGACATTGTGTAAAATACAGTAGCAAAATAGGATGCGCAGGGTTTAACCCTTATATTGTGTGAGGGTCAAATTTGACCTGTTTTCAAGTTAAGATATATGTAAAAAGTACCATTTAATTTTTTGTATTGGGACAAGGCTTCATGATATCCTCAGACACAACTATTTTAACACAAGAAATTTTCACCATTTTAGTCAATTCTGAATGTCTGAATCTGAATCTGTTTCGGGTCAAATATGATCCGGCAGAGAATATTGGCAGTTACACATATCATTTAAAAATTGTGGGTTGCTCTGTGGGTCAAATTTGGCTCAATTTGGCGTACACCCATGTACTCACACAAAGACATATGCGTGCACGCACATGCACACACACACACACACACACACGAACGCAAGCACACACACACATGCACGGACACGTGTACACCAGTGGCGGCTAGTGAACTGGCAACTGGGGAGGCTCAAAACAATCCCTTAAAATTAATGATTGGTCACGACCATCTTTTTAATCATTCATTTAAATTACCATAACAGAAACTCCGAAAACTCTCAACATTATCAGATGTGGCCAGTTTTCATTTATAACACAAACCGATTACGACTCCGGACTTTTTTACTCAGCGGTTGGAAGAAATGTGTTTGCGATCGTTTAAATGAAATAAGATCATTTGAAAAGTCTTTATGCAATTCCATTGCTTCCAACCCATCCATGAACAAGGACTTCAATTCCGCGCGAGAATCTCTTACATACGTGTTGATTGAATAATTGCTGACTACAGCAGAGGAACGTAAATATGCATCTTAAACTCACACCATTAGAAGAGCACTTACCTAAAGCCTAACCATTAATGACATTTGTTTTGAATGATTAATAAATAATTTGATACATCTAATTGTTGCTATACAGAGCTGTGGTGACGTTACATCATATCTTCATGATAGAGAATAGTTCCAGTTTGGTGTGCGGCACCAGAAACAGAATGCCAGCAGATAAGTTACTTTGCGTTATACAGTATAAATAAATACAGGAAATTATTTTTAATTCAAAGTCAATGCAAAGACGCGAAGTCTCGCCTGTATTCGCGTCTTTGCATTGACTTTGAATGTGATCTGTTGTGCAAAAATTTGTTTCGTGTCCGATGTGAAAGCAGCTTAACTCAGACACAATCAACCAAAGAAAGGGTTTTACAGGCGGAACATGTGTTCGATTTGCTTTGTAACAAACGATGGACATTAGGTAGGACCAGCTTGCGGACTTGTTGATCATAAAGAAGTGGTCTGCTCACCTGCATCCAAGGAACTGCTCTAACAGCAGATTATTGTGGAAACATTGCTGATTATGTTCCGACATAGCAGATATGTATAATGATGGATTAGGATTTTCCTGCTAGACATTTTACAATCGACTAAAAAAAGTTTCATAGCCAGAATGTTTTTTAACGGTATGCTTTGCAACCAACAGTGGACGTTGGGTGGCCTAGCTTGCGGACTCGTTTTGATCATAATTGGTCTGCTCGCTTGCGGCATCTAAGGAATATTTACTCTAATGCTTGTGTATTATCTTGGAAAAAATTCCAGATGAGGTGGCTGGCATGGATTTTATCAGTTTACAAGAAAAGGTAGGATGTGCATTTAATTGTTTATGGGCCTGATGACAGGCAGGCTAGCTGACAGGGAGGTGTGTGAGTGAGACATAGGTGAGCCTGCGCCGACTATCACTGACCGTAACTTCAGGGCTGTACAGTAACAATGCTTTGATGTGCGGCTAAACAAAGCCAGAATACCTTAACTCAACGTCAGCATCCCGAAACAAAGGCTAAGCACAGTAACTGCAGTTACGGCGTTCTGTCATGGTTTCTGGTGGGATTTTCGGAGTTACTGTTGACACAGACCTTGATTTTTTCATTAAAAACAATCAAATTGACTCAAAATATTCATCCACATGATAAAGGAGGTCTTCAATACCCCCAAAATGACAATAACTCATTTTCGACTAAATGTGATTGTGACGGGGCGCAGAGCTACCGTCACGGTAGCAATATGCTACTTACATTTCGCGTGCAGAGTCTAAAAGCAAATGTTGCCTGTGTGTGTTTGTTTACCGTGTTCACGTAGTCTGTTAAACATTATACTGTCTCAAAACCATTTCTATCAAATCATCCACCTCTGTTATGATCCGGTAATTGCTTCGTTTGTGCACAGTTTACCATCAAACACTACAGTGATTTCGCTAGCTTAAAACCATCATTATTTCAAACGCTTACTGTTTAGAACCTTTACCATTCATAATCTATTCGGTTATAATAATCACGCTACACAATGTCTTGTCTCATCAATGTTCAGTTTATTTAAGTTAAAATGATTAAATTATCATAACGAATGTCATGTCTTACCAGTGTCTCGTCTCCTAGTTGTGTAAAAGAGCGACCGGCCCTTCCGCCTAGTTTAAATTCTGTGCTGCTTCTGGGCAGCCGGAAGTGACATAATGTGTACTTAAAAAAATATTTTTTCTGCTGTTTTTACACATCTTGGCTATGCCAAAGCAAGTTAGCAATGTGCCTAATATGTTTTCAGATTTTTCTAGCCATGTAGAAAATTATGTTTGTGCTGTTTAAGTTTTAATGTTAACCCCTCCTAGAACACCCCTGTCAGCTCATGTATGGGTGGTACGGCCCAATTTGCAGGGCGCGTTCTAGGTCTACTTTACGATGGCAGCTTTATTCGGAAGGGGAGCTGGTGGTGAACAGACATAGTCTGGGCTCTGGTCATTGCTTAATGACTATTTGGCCAGTTTGATGGTCTAAAATTGGTCGACCTGTTTATTTAAGTTTAAGTTATGTTTTGACTATGATGTCATTTTGTTTTCCTTTTTGAAAAGTATTTTTTTTCTGTTTTTTTTTTAATTAATTTATTTATTTTTGATTGCTTTAGTGGCTAAATAGGCCTTAATTGGGTCTAAATAAAGAAAAACCCATCTTCTCAACCTAATCTCCGCTTCCTTCTGAGTATTTCCATCTAGCTTCGACCGCTTACATCACATCTACCCCTTAACAGTGATGTTACGGTGTTTTGCCTTTGCACGGCAGCGTAGAACTTGCGGTCATGCTGCTGACCTGAACCAGTCCTGCATGTACACCCAACCGCTGAACACGCAGGCATATTGTTCTCTCTCTCGGTCTTCAAACAGCCTTCTCGAATATTTTCACGAATAGTAGGGTCTGTTTGTGACTAACAATGTCCTTTGGCACAGAAAAGTGGTGACAACAGCGAGTAATTTAACAAGTATCCCAATGCTTGTGCAGTCTCAGTCACCGTGTATAGCTTCAACGTGTGATGTCAGAGCATCTCCGCGAGGATTCTTCTGATTGGTTGAAATATTTTCAATGGCGGCATCTATGAAATCGTCAATTCTGCTTCAGAACCGACTTTCGGAGATGGATAGCTTAGTTGTATGAGCTCTATATGTTCAAACATTCACATGAATCGTTAGTTTAAGACATGATCTATCTTCCAAACTGTATTTTGAAATTCCGTTGTCTATTCCTTTAAATTAGTGATTGAAAACAGGTCGTGACCAATCATTAATTTTAAGCGATTGTTTGAGCCTCCCCTGTTGCCAGTTCACGAGCTGCCACTGGTGCACACACACGCGTGCACATTCACACACACGCTTACACACACATACATGCGCACGCACGCGCCCGCACACACACACACACACACACACACACACACACACACAAAAATTTTTGCAGCTATCCTTACTAGGACATTGCATTGACTTCTATTCATTATGGACAGCCTAGCCCTAAACTTACCCCAAACCATTACCAAATCATGGCTAACCCTAAGCTTAACCTAACCTCAGTTCACACTTGACCCCTTACCTCAACCAAGACCTCAGAAATGATGTTTTGCCATATTAGGACCACGCTTTGGTCCCCATACGGACTACTGGTCCCGACAAGGTCAGTGTTTATACTGGAAAAAGGTACCCGATAGGTTACAAAAACACACCCAGATGCCTGCATACATGCAAACAGTCACACTCACTCACGCGCACACAAACACACACACACACACACAGAGCGGTGGATCCAAGGGCCCGCGCGCCCCCCCTTTTTTCGCAGAGAAGTGAAAAAACAAAGTGAGTACTAATCTCTGAGGAAGCCCGAACTCAGTACAAATATATCCAGGATTCACCCTCTCAGATAATTTCCCTGCACTTGCAGTCCTCACGGTTTATATACCACTTTTAATGGTTCAACTTTACTATTCCGGTTGTCTTGCATCATGGCAAATTTATTTGGATCCAATTGTTTGTATTTACTTTCTGCGATAGGAATGACCGAGACACTTTTTTCTTGGCAATAATAATTATTATTAATTAAAATAATTATTTTGGTGGAGGCTATTTGGTGTTATATAAACTCAAAAAATAATAATATCAATGTTTTGTGGGAAATATGGTCAAACCCTTTCACTGCTAGTGGTGATTTTGTCAACATTTCTGAAACATCAAAAACTTAGAAAATTCCAATGAATACCAACACTGTAGGGTTTGGATGATTTCAAAAGATTTTCTCCTCTTTGAAATTTTGACCAAGTCACTAACAGCAGTGAAAGGGTTAAGGTCACGAACTTTGGAGGTAAAGTGAAAGTCTTAGGTAAAGGTTAAAGTTGTCAGTTAATGTAAAACTGCGTTTAACGGCGCTTTGAAAGTTTTTTTAGCTTAATTTTTGGAACCTTGGGAGGAAAATCATTGAACAGATAGGCCAGATTTTTCTCCCAAGATACCAGGAAAACGTGTTTTCAGCACATGAATTTTTCACATTTTTTTGGGGGAGGGTCCCCAGACCCCCCTCCTTGCTGCGCCTCCCCTTTCACCAATTCCTGGATCCGCCCCTGCACACACGCATATACACGCACACACAAACCACCCAACCCCTCCCTCTCCTCCCTTGAGACAATTATTTTCTTGCACTCTCGATCACTGTGGCACCCCTCCTCCATGAACACAACCTTTTTTGCAAAATATTGATGCATTTTGAATTAAAATGAACTTGAATGTTAACACATTTACACGCACACACACACACAATTTTTTTTTTTCTTGCCGGTAAGTATCATCCTTGGGGCCGTAGCATGAAATATATACAACGTACACAGAGTTCTTGAAACACTGGTGTCTAGAAACAAGGTGTGTATGAGTTGTGATCAGTTTAATTCTGCAGCAGCATCAGTCTATTTCAACATGAGATTGAGCAAGAGATTCAATGTCAATGAGGCAACTGATCAGATCTTTGATCATAAGAGTGATGTGGAAGAAAGAAAGCAATTTGAAATTGAGGAGGGTGTGTCAGTGAATGATACTGATCACACACACATACACACAAACACACATTCACCATCATGTCCATGTTCAATTTGAATGTGTTATTTTGAACATACATGAACAGAGACAGGCACAAACCATCTTGTCAATGTTCAATGTTCAGTTTAAATATGTAATTTTGAACACACAACATAGACAGTCGGGGAGCAAGAGAGAAACATGCTCTTGTTCATATTACAGTTCAATTTGCATCTGTTATTTTAAGCTAAATAAAGTTTGCTTTTTTGAAAAAAACATTGTAAAAGACTTTTTTCCCTTCTCCCAAAATTGACCCGTAACACCACAGATGTCCTTATAGGTAATAATATGATGTTCAAAAAAACCCACAAGCAATTTATTTTAGAAAGTGTGTTCTCAAATTAGTCTTTTATAGTCAGATAACGTCTTCACTATAGGAAATATAATGTGTGAATTTACAACATTTTTTAATTGAAAACGAGTGGTATATTGTTAGAAAACAATATTGAAAAACAATATTTGATGATAATGAGTGTTTTTTGAGCATTTTGGGCTGATTTTCATCACGGGTCAAATTTGACCCACTAACACAAAAGATGTCGGCAACTTTCTAACACATTATGAGGGTTGAGCAAAATAATTAATGTAAATTAGATTTAAAACTTTATCATCAACCATTCCTTTGCATCATGAGAACAATTTGGGAAATTAATGTTATAAAAACACTC
Organism: Gymnothorax javanicus; assembly: GCA_029692085.1. Lineage (NCBI taxonomy): Eukaryota > Metazoa > Chordata > Actinopteri > Anguilliformes > Muraenidae > Gymnothorax > Gymnothorax javanicus. Next base: position 112,187,409 of record CM056194.1, on the reverse strand, counting down.
AGATATTTACCCATGTTTTAAACAGTGATTGTAATGTAATCCAGGATCCCTTAATCAATTAATTTTAGTATTCTGCGGTAAGTGATCATGTAATATGAATGGGTTAGCCCCAGCCAACTGAACGAGATCGTGTGTAGGTGTTACAACCCAGCTTAGCTGAAGTGCTTCGAATTCCCAGCAACTGTTGCGACAGAGCAGCCAGTAGTTCAAAGGTGGCCATACTTTTGTCAGATAATATATGTGACGGTCCACAGGAAAAGGGTGTATAAGGGATTTTTTGACATTTTATAGAAAACTGTTTTTCTATGTTTAGTACATGGAAAGGGATCATCAGATGCACTTAACTCAATTTGACCAAAATATCCCTTATACACCCTTTTCCTGTGGACTGTCACATATGGTAAAATCTTTCATTATTTGCAAACTCATGAGTGATACAATATCTTTAAAGGTCCAATGTGTGGGAATTTCTCCCATCTAATGTTGAGATCATACATCGCAATCAACTCTCTCGCGCCACGCAGTTCAAAGTACGTATTACAGCTTCAGTAGCCTTCACGCTTCAGAAAGCCATTATTCATCATTATGCACACAAAAGTCTAGCTAAAGACATTTTTCTTATCGAGCACATTGTATCCTTGAGCCAAAAGCTTGGAACTTCATCAACACATTGGCAACGAGTGACAATATAAATGAGAAAACTAAAATTGTAACACAAGTGAAGTACACAAAATGTTCTCTGAGCGAGATCAGATGAGTGAGACACAGATCGTGGTAATATGGGCATCGTAGGTCTGTGTCTCACGACTCGACCGAAAGCGAACGAAAGACTACTTTGTGGCCACGGTTCAATAAGGAAGATAAATGAGACACAGACCGACGATACCCATACCACAGTCATTATCGTACGAGTCGAGCGAAAGAGTACGCTGCATTCATCATAGATCACCTTATCCTGTAGACCTAGCCCACCACACCTCCATCTAGCTCAACAGCTAACTTACTCCCCATTCCCAAGTGCAAGGTGCGATATAATTGCATGGCATTTCGTTCATAAAATCGCATGGCATTTCGTTGATAAAATCATAACATTAGGCTTGCCAATTCGTGAAAAATAAGGGCTGGCCTAATGAGGGGACGCACTATGATTTTCGCCTGTTTGTTGCAAACACAAACGCCAGGTATGAAAGTAGCCTAGCTTGTGGTATGCAAGTCAAACTATTTCGCAGGGCTATTAAACAAAATTAGGCTATCAGGTCAGGTCAGGTTACTTTATTGATACCCGTAGGTAGATTTGTGTTGCAGTATCAGAGAGCATCCGACATATGGGACAACACTAACATACACAAAGATGACACAGACATGAAAGTGCTTAGAGCCACACTAGACCACAGCCTGGCAACCACCTAAAATGACACTAAATAAAATCTAACAATACATATAACCTTAAATGTTAAAAACCACTCATGTTAAAATAAAAAAAAAAATTAAAAAATAAAATAAAATAAATAAAAATACTCCATAAAAACCCTAAGGGCACATAAATAAGTACATTAAAAAAAAATTATTAGTATTTGAATAAATAAATAAATAGACATGTGCAAAAAATTGCTATGATGATTTGTTCATCTGAATAATAGCGGCTGGAATAAAACTGTTCCTGTAGCGCTTTGTTCTGCACCTCGGGACTATTAACCTCCGACCAGAGGGAAGAAGCTGAAATTCCCCATGTAGAGGATGTGAGTGGTCATTTATAATAGACTTTGTGATCCTCTGTAACTGCCTGGTATACAGAGACTCGGGGCTAAGTGTTGTTCACCAATCAGCTTCCCTGACCATTTCACAATCTGCATCAGTTTGTTTCTCTCCTTCACCGATAAAGCACCATACCATGACACCAAGGAATAAGACAGAACTGATTCTATAAAAGATTGATAAAACAATGTCATGATGGTTTTGTCAATGTTAAAAGATGACAGCTTTCTTAAGCAAAACAAACACTGATGCCCTTTTTTGCATACAGCTTCACAATTGGTTTCAAAGTTAAGTTTAGAATCTATCGTAGTCCCAAGGTACTTATATGACTGCACAAGTTCTACCTTCTGACCCTTGATGACTGTGGCCTCAGGTGTACAGGGATTTTTTCTGAAATCCACAATCATATCTTTAGTTTTTAAAATATTCAACTGAAGGTAAAACTCTTCGCACCACCTGACAAAGTGTTCAATAATAGGTCCGTGGCTGGCTTCATTATCCTGCAATAAACTAACAATGACAGAGTTATCTGCATATTTTAAAATTGTTCTCTTCTCATGCATGCTCTGACACATATTTGTGTGCAGGATAAAGAGCAAGGGGGACAAGACGCACCCTTGTGGCGAACTAGTCGACGACACCACTTGGTCAGATAAGACACCATTAAATCTGACTGGCTGTGTCCGCTCGGTTAAAAAGTCAAGAATCCAGCCAGCAAGATTATTACTTAAATTAAATTGATCTAAAAGCCTACGGGTTAGAATATGTGGTTGAACTGTATTAAAAGCAGAGGAGAAATCAATAAATAGAAGTCTAGCATGACATCCATTTCCCTCCAAGTGTTTAAAAAGCAGGTTAAGAAGAGTGAGTGTGGCATCCTCCACTCCTCTGTGAGGCCTGTAGGCAAACTGCAGAGAATCCAGTACATGCTCAGTGTTTTGCAGAATCTCTGACCGCACAAGTTTTTCAAAAACCTTCATGAGAATCGACGTTAAAGCCACTGGTCTAAAATCATTGAGGGATATGGGGCGGCTAGATTTTGGAACAGGAACAACCACAGCATTTTTCCAGACACTGGGAACATGTTGTAACAGTAAGGACTGATTGAAGATATAATGGAACACTGGGCTCAGCTCCTTAGCACAGTATTTAAGTACACGTCCACATATATTGTCTGGTCCATAACTCTTATTGGTCTTAACATGCAGGAATTCTCTCTCAACTTCATTTTGGTTGATATTAAAGTGCTTATGGTCTTTCAGTGTGTGGCTTAGTTCCTGAATTTCTTTGCTAAAATGAAATACATCAAAATGATTATAAAAACAGTTGAGAGCATTGGCAAATTCTAAATCCGAATTAAATTCATCTAGAATGCTAGAAGTACTAGATTTCGGATTATGGAGGCCCGTAATTTTTTTCATGCAAGACCAGGCTATACCAAGATCATTAGCAGCCATTTTGTTCTCCAAGATGGATCTGTAGTCTTGTTTAGCTTTAAGAATTTCGATTTTAAGCTCTTTGGTGGCTGCATGCAGCTCTGATACTATGCCCTGTTGAAATGCAAGTTTCTTTCTTTGTATTGCAGACTTTACTGATTTTGTAACCCACGGCTTATTATTTGGGTAGACTTTAACCCTCTTGCATGGAATAATCATATCTCTACAAAAGGAGACATAAGAACATGTTAGGTCCGCCAGTTCATCCTATATAAAACAGCCTAGACAAAGCAAAATAAATAAACAAATAGATGAATAAATAAATAACACTTCTGGTACTGTTACTCATTGCAAGTAGGAGCAAGTAAATCTACCCAGCTAGCAATATAATCACAAACACTGTAGAGCCAGTTTGCTAAACTAGCTTGAGCTTGCTAGTCTCGTTTGGCACCGTCGCCTAGCCTAACCTACGCAAAGAGCAAATTGTTTCAATTACGCAGTGGAAAGTATAGACCTACTGTTAGACGATTGCGGAATGAAATAAACATTTTGAATTCAGACTGTTATATTATCCTACCTGCCCAGAAGGAAGCAAGCAAATTTGGCGTCTCTTTCGATCCCCTTTTTCCTTCATCAGGTCTTTCCATCTTTGGAAGGCAGCTCCAATGTTCACTCTTTTTTTCTGATGATGCCGGTCTCATGCTCTTTTAATATCCTTTTTCTTTTTCTGGGCGAAGAAGAAGACTCCAACTCTACTTCCGGTTGAATGCTCTTGGAGTAGGGACGTGCTAGCCTCATGCTCTCACTACATTTACTTTTTGATATAACCTACCTGAATGCAACTTTTGGAAAATATTGTGGATTCTTTTTATTTAGCAGTGGAACACCCCCCAACATTTTTTTATTCTAGAAAATGTCTCCTAAGGCTGCTAAACCGAGTGAGAAAATGGAAACTGACGCTGCAATAAGCAAATCTGATTTAATCGCCATTTTGGCTGACCATAAATTGGCATTGCTCTCCGAAATTAAAACATCATTTGCCGAATTGAAGGACAAACTGGACGGGCTCCAAACAACAGTTTCCAGCCAAGATAACAGACTGTCGTCTTTGGAAGAAAACGCTGAATCATTGCACCAGCGGCTGGAGAGGGTTGAGACGGCCTGCGGTCTGTTACAGACCGATAATCAGAAACTGAAGGCTAAGTTAACAGACCTGGAAGGAAGAAGTAGGAGACGAAATGTTCGGCTCGTGGGCCTGCCAGAGGGAATTGAGGGTCCCCGACCCACTGGTTTTTTCTCTCAATTGCTAAAAGACGTTTTCGGTGAAGAAGTTCCCTCAGCTCCGGAGCTGGACCGGCCTCACCGCAGCCTAGCTCCCAAACCGGGCCCCAGGGGTAAGCCTCGGTCTATCCTGCTTTGCTTTCACCGATTCCAGTGTAAAGAACAGCTGATCCGGGAGGCCAGAAACAGGGGCCCACTGAAGTACCAGGGACACTCTTTTTGGATCTATGAGGATTATCCGCCAGAGGTGGTGAACCAACGGAAAGAATATAAGACTGTGATCGCCTCACTGTAAAGATGGGACTGGGACCCTCTCTCCTCTTTCCAGCCAGACTTTGCATTACCCAAACGGACGGCACTCGCATCTGGCTTCGATCAGTGTCCCAGGCAGACAGATTCATTCAGGCATTCGGTGGCTCTCCGACTAAGATGTCTGATGTTACAGGCTTTTGTTAGGTCACGTTTAATAGCCAAGAGTAAACTAGGCAAGTTTGGCTATGGTTTGTATTTCAATAGGGTAAGTCCCAAAGTTTATGGCCTTTAAAATTGCCTGGGTCCGATAATGTTAATGAGCTACTGGTAATCGTGCAAGGCAAACTTCCTGTTTAATGCCATGTTTACTGCAGAACTATCAATTTTACCGGGATATGTGAGATATGGTTAGCCACATCTGGCATTGAACTGTACTGTATTGATATAACCAGGCATAGAGATAAGTATTATTATTACATGATACACGTTATATCCTGATGTGGCTAATGCAGAAGACCTGTTTCGGTACCATTTACTTAAAGGCATTTTGAAAGCATGTTGAAGTATAATTTAAACGAAGTATTCAGTCTGATGCTGGCTTAAGGCTTTACATATCTGGATGTGAGTGTGGTGCATGGGAGCACTATATGAGCAGGGAGATAGCAATATTGTGCTTGTTGTAGCGGACGATTTTCTGATGCTGGTATAATCACCCCACAAATGTTTCACACTCATGCAATGGACATGGGGGGGGGGGGATGAATTATTTATTTTTTTTCTTTTTTTCCTTTCATTATATGTGCACATATGCATTTATACATTATTATTAGTATTATTATCATTTTATCTTATTATTATTATTTATTTATTTTTTACTAAGCTATATGCAGTTCTCTGTTCTTTTCATGATGGGTAACTTTTAGTAGGGGAGCCAAGGGCCTCAAATTGGGATGGAGGTGGTCATGCATGATATACTTTTGTTTGATGTGTTTTTTGATAGGTAGGGTGATTCTGCACTGGGAAAAAATTGTTAGCCCTTCTGATCTTCTTGTGAATTGATGCTAGGGCCATATGTTTGCCGTTTCACCTCCGAGAAAAGTCAGCAAAAATATAGGGGTAGCGGAAAGGAAAATGCTTCTAACAGATACTTGCAAAAAAAAACCACAACTATTTGGTATCACTGGAAAGGTCTTAGTTCATGCTGACTACTCATAGCATGCAAATTGCCATGATGTCATTGATGACGTCACTAGAGGTCAAAAGGTCACCGATTTTGGGGGCAGGTGAAAATCTGGGGTACCAGCACACACATTATTTTCTTGTGGCATTATGCAATGAGTTAGAAGCAAATGAAATAGTGCAAAATGTTAAGGAGATAACAAGGAAGTTTTTGATACCAAGGAAGTTTATATTTATTTAGTACATTGCATGTAAACCCCTTGTATCTAATAGAGGAATTTCACGAAATCGGCCAAATAGGCATATTTCAAAAATTTCCAGGCATCACTGCAGAACAGTTTGAATCAATGTTATAACTTGGTAAACATCCTGAAAAGATGCTAAAGATATCAAATTAACCCCCTAGAATGATATTCCACACACTTTAACCCTTTTCAACCCGAGTTGCTGATGGAATCTCGTGGGCTGTACCATCCAATGGAGAATGCCTTCGCAATATGCAAAAATACTAGCATGTACATGATTTGTTTATGACATTGTATCAAAGTCATTAGTAAACTATTCTTGTGGCTGTAGATCACATAACTCCGGCTGACCACGGCAAGCACAAGCAATTGTGCACTTCTTCAGCCTGGCCGCTTTACACTGGCACCTCACCCGGCAACGCCCTTTTTTACATTTACATGATGTACTGACATAGTTTGGCTTTCGCTCTTTAGTCATTCTCACTGCAACAAGCGTACCATTTTAAATGTGTCGTCCAAATAATGTAGGATCTGGCAATGTAGGCTTCACTTCTGTAGCATTTTTTGCAATTGATCAACTGATTGAGTGCTCTTAGCGGATGAAGTCTGAATGCATCAGAAGTTGGGGGCAGTGATCTTAAGTCTCCGTTTTTGGTCATGAAGAGATGGCAACTTAGTTCATCAATTGTCCCAGTGAAGCCTTTCTTCCCATACAATGCAAAGAAGTAGTCTTGAATGGAATCTGCTACACTTGCAGATTGCTGGACATCTATCACACCTTCACCGAAGTTTGCCACTGGGCCAAGATAGCTGATGCATTGCAGTGCCTCTTTCAGAGCTCGTTTCTTACCAATTCGGAAGGGGTAACTAACCGTGTCACAGCCTGTTGTGGATGTATGCTACCAGGATCACCCCAGTTATGTTTTGGTTTGGGAATGTTTCCTCCAGGTATGCAGAAATGGCATGGCAGGATATGTGCGCATCTGACGTTACTGTGTGCTTGTGAAGCCAGAGTTCCTGCAAACCAGCTAAACGATGAACATGGAAAATACCCATTATCACTATATCTGTGTCATTTGCCTCAATGATTATCCGCCCGATTTTCTATTCTCTAACCATATAGGCAGCATGAGCAAAGATGAGGGTGTCTGCTTCCTCGTGATTTGGATTTGAGAGTGTTGGTATTTCCTGGACTAGGCCATTTGCCAATTTAACTGTAGTTTCAGTGAAGCCGCCGACAATGATTTGAATTCCTTCTGGGATATCATTCTGTCCATTGGACCAAGAGTCCAGAAGAAACTTGAGAAGGTTTTTCTTTTTTTCTTTCTTCCCGATGAATTTTTTCCATTTTGGCAAGGGCAAGTTAGGCTGAGGAATGAAGGTCTTCAGTGACTGAGTTTCTTTCTCCTGACAACATCGTTCTTCCTGCTTTAAGGTTCTCTCTGGGCTGACGTTATATCTATCCCCTACAATGTGAATTATTTGACATCCATCTGGAAGCACTGCAACCATCTTTTGCAGGTAACATTTCTGAAGTTGATTGAAATCAGTGCAGCCCATGTCTTGAAAGCGCTGTACGAATGCATCATATCCACAATCACACCAAAGCTGCTCACAAATCTATTGGCTTCATCTGTTGGACGTGTTTCGCATTCCACCCAGGAGGTTCCGTAGGCCTCTTTCAAGGCGACAAGATAGTCTGCTTTATTGCATTTACGCATTGCAAAGCCACATAGGTGATCCTTATCTGGGTCAAACAGTGAACTAGGATATCTGGTCCATTCATGCGAAAATGCATCAATCTTCTGTGTTTCATCCAAATTTTTAGCAAAGCACAAAGACCGCATGACATCCTCTTCTTCCTGATGGAGCTCCTTTTTTTTGAAACTTTTGATACTGGTTTGCTTTTCTCCAGGAAGGTTTTCAGGTGAAGGGGAACAACCTTAGCTGCATCATTCTCTTCTGCCAGCTTAAGTGCAGCAAGCACTTTCTCTTTAGCTGATGCCAGATCTGTAGAAGAGGCTACTTCACCTTTTGCAATGTTTGTCAGGGACTCAGTAACACAGTTCGTGAATGGATTGATAAACTTTTCACTAATGAGCTTGATTATGTTTGAAACACAGTTGTCCTCTTTCACTGATGAACTATTTCTTGGCAGAACGTCATCCTTCATCATGTGGACCATTTCAAGGGTTTGTTGTGAGATTGAAGTAAGTTCAGGCAATGCCTTCAGATACTTGCTGATCGTTGTTTGGGATTGTGATACACCAGAAAACAACTTCATCTTAGCATCTTTATTGAAAGTTTGCTCCAGTGCCATATCTGTCCACACTCCATTGTATTTACCACGCTTTACTCGAACAGTGAACTTTCCTGTTTCAAACTGAGATCGGACAGTATCTGGCAGCCTTCCATTGCTTGTATGTAGTGGGGCAGGCCATCCATCCATGCATCCATCCATCTTCTTCTGCTTATCCAGGGCCGGGTCGCGGGGGCAGCAGTCTAAGCAAGGATGCCCAGACTTCCCTCTCCCTGGACACTTCCTCCAGTTCTTCCGGGAGTATCCCGAGACGTTCCCAGGCCAGCCGAGTGACATAGTCCCTCCAGCGTGTCCTGGGTCTTCCCCGGGGCCTCCTCCCGGTGGGGCATGCCTGGAACACCTTCCCAGGAAGGCATCCAGGGGGCATCCAATATAGATGCCCGAGCCACCCCAGCTGGCTCCTCTCGACGTGGAGGAGCAGCGGCTCTACTCTGAGCTCCTCCCGGGTGACAGAGCTTCTCACCCCATCTCTAAGGGAGCGCCCTGCCACCCTGCAGAGGAAACCCATTTCAGCTGCTTGTATCCGAGATCTCGTTCTTTTGGTCATGACCCAAAGTTCCTGACCATAGGTGAGGGTAGGAATGTAGATTGACTGGTAAATTGAGAGCTTCGCCTTTCAGCTCAGCTCCTTCTTCACCACAACAGATCGGTACAATGACCGCATTACTGCTGCCGCTGCACCGATCCGTTTGTCAATCTCACGCTCCATCCTTCCCTCACTCGTGAACAAGACCCCAAGATACTTAAACTCCTCCACTTGAGGTAAGAGCTCTCCTCCAACCCGGAGGGGGCTAGCCACCTTTTTCTGGTCGAGAACCATGACCTCGGTCTTGGAGGTGCTGATTCTCATCCCAGCCGCTTCGCACTTGGCTGCAAACCGCCCCAGTACATGCTGAAGGTCCTGGTTTGAAGGCCAACAGGACAACATCATCCGCAAAAAGCAGATGATGGACCCCACCCTGGAGCCAGGCCTGGGGTTAGGGCTGGCAGGCAAGTGCCTAGTGGTTGGGTCTCCACCCACAGGATCCGGCCGGGCACAGCCCGAACGAGCGACGTGGGCCCGCCTTCCCGTAGGCCCATCACCCGTGGGAGGGTTCAAAAGGGGCCGATGCCTTGTGTTTTGGGTGGCAGTCATGGGCGGGGGCCCCGACAACCCAATCCCTGGACACTGAATCTGGTTATCAGGACATGGAATGTCACCTCACTGGGGGGAAGGAGCCTGAGCTTGTGCGGGAGGTCGAGCGGTACCGGCTAGAGATAGTCGGGCTCACCTCCACGCACAGTCTGGGCTCTGGAACCCAACTCCTCGAGAGAGGCTGGACTCTCTTCTATTCTGGAGTTTCCCGTGGTGAGAGGCGGCAGGCTGGTGTGGGTTTGCTTATAGCCCCCCAGCTTAGCCGCCATGTGTTGGAGTTCTCCCCGGTGAATGAGAGGGTCGCTGCTCTGCGCCTTTGGGTCGGGACAGGTGCCTCACTGTCGTTTCGGCTTATGGGCCGAATGGCAGTGCAGAGTACCCTGCCTTCTTGGAGTCCCTGGGAGGGGTACTGGAAAGTGCTCCAACTGGGGGCTCCATCGTTCTGCTGGGGGACTTCAACGCCCACTTGGGCAACGACAGTGTGATCTGGAGGGGCGTGATTGGGAGGAACGGCCTCCCCGATCTGAACCCGATTGGTGTTCTGTTATTGGACTTCTGTGCTAGTCACAGCTTGTCCATAACAAATACCATGTTCAAACATAAGGGCGTCCATCAGTGCACGCGGCACGAGGATGCCCGAGGCCGGAGGTCAATGATCGACTTTGTGGTCGTGTCATCTGACCTTCAGCCATATGTCTTGGACACTCGGGTTAAGAGAGGGGCTGAGCTGTCCACTGATCACCACCTGGTGGTGAGTTGGATCCGCTGGCAGAGGAGGAAGCTGGACAGACTTGGCAGGCCCAAACGTGTTCTGAGGGTCTGTTGGGAACGTCTGGCAGAACCCTCTGTCAGAGGGGTTTTCAACTCTCACCTCCGGGAGAGCTTTGACCAGATCCCAAGGGAGGCTGGAGACATTGAGTCTGAATGGACCGTGTTCTCCACCTCCATTGTTGATGCGGTCGTTCGAAGCTGCGGCCATAAGGTTTCCAGCGCCTGTCGCGGCGGCAACCCCCGAACCCGGTGGTGGACACCAGAAGTAAGGGGTGCCGTCAAGCTGAAGAAGGAGTCCTATCGAGCTTGGTTGGCTCATGGGACTCCTGAGGCAGCTGACAGGTACCGGCAGGCTAAGCGTGCTGCAGCCCGGGCGGTGGCGGAGGCAAAAACTTGGGTATGGGAAAAGTTCGGGGAGGCCATGGCGGAGGATTATCGGTCGGCCCCGAAGAGATTCTGGCGAACCGTCCGGCGCCTCAGAAGGGGAAAGCAGTGCCCTGCCAACACTGTTTACAGTGGAGGTGGGGAGCTGTTGACTTCGACTGGGGATATTGTCGGCCAGTGGAAGGAATACTTCGAGGATCTCCTCAATCCGACTGACATGTCTTCCATAGAGGAAGCAGAAGCTGGGGACCCAGTGGCCGATTCATCCATCACTCGGGCTGAAGTCACTGAGGTAGTTCGGAAGCTCCTCAGTGGCAAGGCACCGGGGGTAGATGAGATCCACCCTGAGTACCTCAAGTCTCTGGATGTTGTAGGGCTGTCTTGGTTGGAACGCCTCTGCAGCATCGCGTGGCAGTCGGGGACAGTGCCTCTGGTCTGGCAGACCGAGGTGGTGGTCCGTCTTTTTAAGAAGGGGGACCGGAGGGTGTGCTCCAACTATAGGGGGATCACACTCCTCAGCCTCCCAGGTAAAGTGTATTCCAGGGTGCTGGAGAGGAGAATTTGGCCAATAGTCGAACCTCGGATTCAGGAGGAACAATGCGGTTTTCGTCCTGGTCGTGAACACTGGACCAGCTCTATACCCTCCGCAGGGTGCTTGAGGGTTCATGGGAGTTTGCCCAACCAGTTCACATGTGTTTTGTGGACTTAGAGAAGGCATTCGACCATGTCCCTCGTGGCATTCTGTGGGAGGTGCTTTGGGAGTATGGAGTCCGGGGCCCTCAACTAAGGGCCGTGCGGTCTCTGTATGACCGGAGCAGGAGCTTGGTTCGCATTGCTGGTAGTGGGGCAGGCAAGAAACATATTTGTGATGTCCTGCAGCAACCAAATACGGCATCATTTCTTTGCACATTTTGACATGCAGGTTCCAGTTTCCGGTTCGCTCAGCATGGATGTATTTCCTGAGGATCGCGACCATGTCAAGATACATAATCCATATCTTGGAAGTAGGGTTTTTAGAGGCCTCATCCAGAAATTCCTGAAGGATTTCTTTCACCAAACCCATGTTTTCTTGAGCAACACCCTGGGTTCTTTCAATATCCTCTCGCATCGCAGTTTGTGCTGAAGCTTCATTCACTGCTTTACAGAAAGCACTAAGGTTTTTGGACAGTGCTGAAAGTTCATCAACATCACGGCCCTGGTCAAGCAACCAGTCTTCAAAGGCATTCCACAGTAGCAGGGAAATTACATTTTCAGCCAATGTATGGGCATGAAGCATCTGGTAGTAATCTTTTCCACCCATTAATTTGTTAACAGTGCCTTCTAAGGCTATCTCTGCATCTACTAATATGTCTTCTAATCCGGACCCTTTCATCAGATGGCCTATTGCCCCAAGAAAATTTTGTGCAATATGAAATCCCCCCATACGAATGATCAGGTTTTCATATTTTTGTGGATGTTTGTTTTTCAGGAAAAGAACAATCTCGTAGATGGCCTGGTCACATGTTAATATACAATATTCCTGTCCTAGAATGCGAGACACATTCATGCAATAATCAACTGATTCATTACAATATCTGGATTAGTTGGTGAGAGTGGAATGAACGGTCCATATCCTATGACTGTTAGTTCTCCAGGATTTTCAATCAGAATTTCATTGAGTCTTTGCCATGGAATTTGGTTCAGTTCTGGCTCAAGTTCAACCAGCTTCGTTGATCCAAGCTTGATGAGTTTGTGCAAGTCTTGCAGATTTTCAATGGATCCATCTTCGCCATTCCGACCACTCTGTTCTTCTTGCACCAGTCTTATCCCAGAAAGGGACCGACTCCTTTGGCGATCTTTGAGGTTGATTCCACTTCTTCTAGGTTCTAAACTCCTGGAACGCTTCACAGATATTTCTCTGCCCTTTCTTTGTGGGATGGTGGTCAACCCTGAATCATTAGGACTGTCTGGATATTGAAACAAGATGTGCGTAGTTCCGTGAGTAGTCTTCCCATCTACAGTGTTTTCATGGAAATCAAGGTTATCAATGGCAAACAGTGTGAAAACACCCTTCTTCATGTTATGGGGAATGAAGTAGCCTTGGGCATCCACCTGATCATCGTTCTGTGATGCAAACTTGGAAATATATCTCTGGGCATCGGTATAACTAATACAGTGTCCAAACCGACTCAACATTGTGACCATGTCTTTGCTTCTTGTTTTTTTCATGATATGCAATGCAATGCCAACTTGCTTTGGGGTTTTGACATTGGCAGTGGCAGCACAAATATCCGGAGCCAAATTTAGAACTTTCTCATGCTGCATGGATTGAAGCACATCCCGCCCATCAGAATCTAACTCATCGCCTCCTTCAAAGACCACCCATGCCAAAAGGTTATACAAGTCAATAGGAACACATTTTTGGGCGCATTCAAAATTGACTTCCATTTCTGGTTCCTCAGAAGAAAGTGAGACTGGATAACATCTTTCTCTCCGACTTTGGACCTGCTTTCGAATTTCCTTGGCGACGTGAAAGGATTCAGTTTTGGGGTATTGAAATACATGTGCCATTTCATCATTAGTGTTTTCACTGCTCTGACACCCAACCTCTCTGCACTCAAATTCCTGCAAGCAATCAGTTAATCTCTTAGCTTCTCCTAGCGCATTTGCAACATCTACACTTGAAGAACAAATCAAATTAGGCCTACCAACCTGAGAAACTACCTTGATTTTACCACCATAGTGATTCTCAAATGCTCTAATGACACGTCTTGTGGAACCTACAGCTTCTATATCTTGCTCTGAGCCTCCGTTATCTTTTAACCACTTACAAAGCATGTCTTTCAGACAAGTGACAGTGTACACAAAACCATCATTGAACAGTTTATGGTCTACCTCTGAAAACAACCACTGAAGTCCACTTTGGAAGGAGGCACTTCATGTAGGTTCAGCACTCACATCAGTCGAGCTCTGCAAAACACGTCTATTAAGAAACTGAGTCAGACATGATTTGTGATACTGAAAGTCATTTGCTACCATGTCAATACACTCCTTTCCATTTCCTTGAATCAAGTGTAACATTTTTTCATCCTTGAGTTCCTTCACTTTGTTCCATATTGCAGTTTGTCTGTCATGCGTTGCAACTTTAATCAGTTTCCGCTCACCTTTTCGATCTCTCTCCTTTGCACAAAGAAAACATGTCCTTTTGAGATTCGGCTTTGTCGTTAGTTTTGAACGTGTAGGCCTACTGTTGGATGACTGATCAACTACAGTGTCATCAGCTTTGGCCCTTTTAGGAGGCATGATGTAGAGACATCGACATGGTCCATGCAATTTTGGCTCCTTGCTTAGAAAGGACCCCATGTCTTGTGCATCTGGAAGGAGACGTTTTGCAATTTCATCGACTCTTCTACGGAGTGATTGTATAAAATTTGGGAAGCCAGTATCAGTCAGGCAGGCCAAGCTTTCAGATGTTTTCTTCTGGCATATTATGCACTTATCGAAATCGGTGTGCCTGGAAGATGGCCTTTTCTTACCAGTTGGCAATGGCAGCTGGTCATCAATGTCCATGGTATTGGTAGGCCTAGAGGAATAAAAAGAAAAAAAATCATTACAATGTTTTTAATATGTTACACTGGTAAGTGACACCACAGTGCCTGTGTATCAGTTCAGGTTATTGAATAGGGACCACTCCCAGTGCGGACTACACATGCAATGCACAGAAATGGTTGCATCATCTCATTCACATTGTGACATTCAGAAAAAATGTATGATAACTTACCTCTGGTTATTGCAAGGTATCCACTAATTGATCAACAAAGCTATGGCACATTCAGACAGGTTTTCACAACTTCAAACTGAAATTAGTGATCTTAAAATAGGAAGGCCACATGTTACATGTGCAGAAGAGAGGCAATAATTCATACCTCCATCCACTGAAGAGCCCTTTGTTTTAAGAATGTACGGAAGCCTGGAAGGCTCCAAAATGCTTACCAGGCATAATGAGTCAATGTAATTTCAGACAATGGTTTCAAGTAGTGGGAGTGATTAAATGGGGGATTCCAAATAAAGAAAATAACAAACATCTATAAATAAAAACATTTATTTTGAGCAGTAACAACAAAGGTGAAATATGTCTATTTTGGCCGATTTCGTGAAATTCCGCATTTTTGACACAAGGGGTTAACGTACAATCTACATAATAGATATAAACTTTCTTGGTATCAAAAACTTCCTTGGCGTCTCCTTAACATTTTGCACTATTCCATTTACTAATAACTCATTGCATATTGCCACAAAAAAAAAATGTGTGTGCTGGTACCCCAGATTTTCACCTGCCCCCGAAATCTGTGACCTTTTGACCTCTAGTGACGTCAGCAATGACGTCATGGCAATTTGCATACTATGAGTAGTTAGCATGAACTAAGACCTTTCCAGTGATACCAAATAGTTGTGGTTTTCTTTATTGCATGTATCTGTTAGAAGAATTTTCCTTTCCCCTACCCCTATATTTTTGCTGACTTTTCTCGGAGGTGAAATGGCAAACATATGGCCCAGGCATCAATTCGCAAGAAGATCGGAAGGGCTAACAATTTTTTCCCAGTGCAGAATCACCATACCTATCAAAAAATACATCAAACAAAAGTATATCATGCATGACCACCTAAAACCTTAAATAAGCCTCTTTTGGGGGTTTGGCTCCCCTACTATTTGCATAGTACAATCACCCCATAAATGTTTCACTTTCATGCAATGGACATGGGGGGGTGAGACGAACATATATATATATTTTTTCCATATATGCGCATATATGCGTTTGTACATCATTTATTTATTTATTTTTTATTATTATTTTTTATTAAGCTATATGCAGTTTTCTGTCTTTTTTATGGTGGGTAATTTTGCATGAGCATGAGGTAGAATTGAGGTTTATGTATAGGTAAAAGCAGCAAAATGGTTTGTCAACTAGTCGGGAAAGGCGTGTTGTTTGTTACAACAACTGATGTCACCTTAGGGATGGGGGGAAGGGTATGTTTTGGTGTCTCTCTAAATTAAATGGCTTATTTACCTAATTTACTCTGTCAATCTAATCTCCCTTGGCACTGTATTTATTTAAGGCTTAACTGTCTGTATATAACTTATTTTCTGCAGAAGCATTATGACCAGTAATCTAAGTCTGGTTAGCTGGAACATCAGGGGACTGAATCATCCGGTTAAGAGGAAGAAGGTTCGGGCACATCTGAAGCACTTGGGGGCGGAAATTGCTTTTATCCAGGAAACCCATCTCCGAAGGTCAGACCATGCTTGGTTGAAATGTGAATGGGTGGGACAGCTTTTTCACTCCACTTTCCAGGCAAAAGCGAGCGGTGTTGCTATACTGGTGAACAAGAATGTATCTTTTATCCCCTCAGATACCATAGCAGACCCCAATGGACGTTATATGATTGTTTCAGGTCAACTTTATAACACTAAAGTTATATTAGCTAGCATATACGCCCTCAACTTTGATGACGCCCAATTCTTTCGTCGTCTCATTGAATCACTTCCTGATTTGAATTCACACCTGCTCATTATGGGGGGAGATTTTAATCTTTGCTTAGACCCTAAGATGGACAGGTCTGTGGTCAGATCCAGTAGTGAATTGTCCAGATCGGCTTCCTGTTTACATTCTTTCCTTTCAGAATTTGGCATTTCAGATATATGGTGTTTTTTCACCCAGTAAGTAAGGAATACTCCTTTTTCTCGCATGTACATCACACTAAAAGTAGAATTGATTTTTTTTATTGATAAAAAATTGACCCCTCATGTTCGATCGTGTGAAAATCAAACCATTATAATATCGGACCACGCCCCCCTTGTATTAAGATTGAATCTACCTGAAGTGAGAGTTACGCAGAGAAACTGGAGGTTTAACTCCCTTCTATTAGCAGATGAAAATTTTATAAAGTTCATATCAGAACAGATTTCTTTCTTCTGGGAAATAAATTTGACACCTGATGTTTCTGTTGCTACAGTCTGGGAGGCACTAAAGGCAGATATCAGAGGCCAAATTATATAGTTTTCAGCATATAAGAAAAAGAACTCTGAGGCAAAACAGTCGGAACTTCGTAAAAGAATTGCCGAAACAGATAAAAGATATGCATCTGATCCAACCCCAAACTTATATAAAGAACGTCTGAAACTTAAAGTAGACTATGACCGCGTGTCCTCATACCAGATAGAAAACCTTCTGCTCAGGAGTAGAAGTGTTCTGTATGAACATGGTGAAAAGGCAGGGGCAGATCTGTCCAGACAATTGAAAGGTATTAGAGCTAAACAAATTATCAATGGGGTGATCTCCCAGAGGGGTACAGTCACCTCAGATCAGCAAGAAATCAATGATACCTTTAAAGAGTATTATGTCAAACTGTACACTTCCAATAACTTCTTTAATTGTGATGCAACGCAGGATTTTTTTAAAGACTTACACATTCCGTCTCTACCCCCAGACCAGGTTTCCGATTTGGATAAGCCAATTACACAACAAGAAATAATGGAAGCGATTAAATCATTGCAAACTCAAAAATCGCCAGGCCCTGATGGCTTACCTAGTGAATTTTGTGTGGCATTCTCCAGTCAGCTAACCCCCATTTTGGAAGCAATGTATTCAGATGCATTGAAATCTGGCTCACTCCCAACTACTCTAAATCAGGCATGCATAACACTGCTTGCAAAGAAAAATAAAGACCCCCTGGAGTGCGGGTCTTACAGACCCATCTCTTTATTAAATACAGATTATAAAATATTAGCGAAGGTATGAGCTCATGGTTTGGAGAATGTTTTGCCTGGTATCATATCCCTAGACCAGACAGGCTTTGTTAAATATAGATGTCCCTTCTTCAACATTCATCGACTGTTAAACATTATGTATTCCCCCTGTCAGACTGCTTCGGAGTGCCTTCTCTCCATGGATGCAGAGAAGGCATTCGACAGAGTAGAATGGGCCTACCTCTTTGAAACCCTGGGTAGATTTGGTTTCCCCTTGAGCCCCCTGCTTTTCGTTCTGGCCATTGAGCCCCTTGCCCAGGCTATCCGATCTAATGATTCCATATTGGGTATTACAACAGCAAATATGGAACACAAAGTGTCTCTGTATGCTGACGATTTGCTCCTATTTGTATCCGATGTAAAGAATACTATTCCAATAGTCCTTAACTTACTACAGAAATTTGGAGATATCTCGGGTTATAAATTAAACGTGCATAAAAGTGACTTCCTACCACTGAATTTGAATACTACACCACTTGAAAACATCAGGTCACCCTTTAAAATCGCCAAGAACAGCTTAACATACTTGGGCATCACAGTAACCAAGAAATTCTCAGACGTATTTCAGCAGAACTTTGGGAAATTGTTAGCACACACTAAACAAGAATTGGCAGACTGGTCATGTCTTCCCATTTCACTTATTGGTAGAATTAAGGCAATTAAGATGTCGATCTTTCCGAAATTCTTATACTTGTTTCGAAGTGTGCCTGTTTTCATTCCCGGCGCTTATTTCAAGAGGCTGGATTCAATCATTTCATCATTTATCTGGTGCGGCAAACAGCCACGCTTACGCAAGGATTACCTGCAAAAAGCGAAACGAGATGGGGGTATGGCCTTACCAAACTTTCGATTTTATCACTGGGCAGCCAATATACACTATGTGTCATTTTAGACTCACTACCATTTAGATAAAAATTGTCCCACCTGGGTAAGAATGGAGACAAATTACCATGGCTCTATCTCCTTACCAGCATTAATAGGTGCACCAATGCCTGTACCATTTAATTTATTTAATACTAACCCAGTAGTTGGCCACACACTCAGGATCTACTCTCAATTCAGAAAACATTTCAGCCTAAAACACTGGTGTCTTTTGAGTCCAGCCGCACTGAATCATTTTTTCCTATCTTCAATGCAGGATAAAACATTTAGCGAATGGTATGGGAGGGGCCTGAAAAGCTTCAGGGATCTTTTTATAGATAATGTATTTGCCTCTTTCGAACAAATCTCGAGAAAGTTTAATATACCTAATGCCCACTTGTTTAGATATCTCCAGATCAGGCACTATGTCAGAGGACCTGTCCCACAGTTTCCCAATCTACCATCTGACCAAATTACAGACTCCATTATGTCCCTGAACCCAACAAAGAAGGGAGCTATCTCATCTATACTCGGCCTGTTCTCTAAATCAAACAACCGTTCATCTACTAGAATTCGGACTGCACGGGAACAGGACCTCCAAACAACATTTAGTAATGATATATGGGCCGGGATTCTGGAGGGAGTCCACTCCTCCTCTATGTGTGCTCGACATTCCCTGATTCAATTTAAAGTGGTGCATCGTACCCATCTTTCTAAAGCCAAACTTGCTAAGATTTACCCCCAAATTAGTCCTATATGTGATAGATGTAAGCTAGCAGAGGCAACATTGATCCATACTTTCTGGTTATGTCCCAGTTTAGAGGGGTTTTGGAAGGCCATTTTTGAATCTCTCTCTTCGATTTTAACAGTTAAAATTGATCCAAATCCACTTGCATCACTATTTGGAATTATTCAAGATGGGACGCAGCTACTCGTAGGGGGCCACAAAGTAGTTGCTTTTTCTACTCTCCTGGCACGCCGCCTGATTCTCTTTAGTTGGAAGGAGGCTGCTCCACCCTCGGTCTCACATTGGATTAGGATGTGCTATTTAATCTGAAGCTAGAGAAAATTTGTTGTACATTGCGGGGTTCAGAAAGCAAATTTATAAAATGTGGAGATCCTTTTTGGCATTTTTTGACAACCCCTCCACTCAGGTCTCGGAGTAGCTGGTGGATTGCTCGTGGATGTAACTCGGATTTGGTCCTTGACTGTTCAGGTCTGGTCATTCTGCGTCTGCATAACTTAAATTTTTTATTTATTTCCGCAATTCTAATAACAACCATGATGGCTATGCCAACTTGATTTATATTGTACCTAGTGCCATTTTTTCTTTTCCTTTATGTGAAAAACAGGAACTGGTTAAAACATGTTAATGACAGGCCAAAGCCATTAAAATACTTTTAGGATGGAGGAAGACAATCATATTGAGAGGCAACGGGGAATAAGGGTGGACGGGAGGGGGGTGGGTAAGGGATTTGGATGTAATGTTTGACTTATTGTGAAATTAATAATAAAAAGAACTTTGAAAGAAGAAGACCCCTGTTCCTGAAGTTTGATTTTGAATACGTGAGGTCCTCCATCTTTCCTTCTTCAAACTTGCCGGGGCTGGGAAGTGACGATACGCATTAGCAGCACCTGTGAGTTTATCATGTGACAGTGAAAACGCGAAAGGTGGAGCAGTATACCCTGTATGTCCCTTGCCTGCTAACATATTTCAAGATGGCGCATGAAAATGGAGCGTCTACCCCAGTTCATGCATGTGCAAATGTAAAATTTCAAGCCAATAGGAATACTTGGAATTGATGGTGGTGGTAAATATTCGTGAAAAAGGACAAGTTTGTGAATGGGCAACACAGATTTTGATAATAAACAACTAAAAACGTTAGACACTGGACCTTCAAAGCATGTCATTGGACACATTATATTAGCATATTACCCAGTATGCAGATATACAGCTTTCCCTTCTCTAAAAGTTTTTTATTTGAAAATTACTTTACCTACAAATTTTAAGTAAAAAAAAAAACTGAAAAACTGTTAAATCAAGATTGTTGATTAAACAGTTTTGTAAAAGAAACCTCTACAGAGAGGGGCTGCATTTACACTTAGGCGGCCTCACCTCGGTTTCAACCGTTTCAGTTGAAATGGGCCCCGCCCTCCAGGGGGCCCCCAAACTGCCAGACAACAATTAGCATCCTAAACCTTAACTGTAATGCAGAGGCGCACCACCAGGAAAGGCAAACCGGGCAAATATTTGAGCCCCCCCCAAAAAAAGGCAAATGTTTGGGTTCCCCGATGGCCACTCAAATTGGTACATGTTGAAATGACTTATAAAAACCCCATTAAGCCTTCTATGAAGGCATTATAGCGCACCCCCGGCCGGTGCCTCGAAAACCCCCTAAACTGGGCCCCTTCTCGGAGTTGGGGCGAATGCGCAGAATACACGGCTCTCTGTGGTTGGAGTTGCTGGTTTTCTTTGCTAGATATATTAGTTTCATGAGGACTGAGCTGGCTAAGTAGTGCAGCAATTATTCATTGTCAACAAATGATAATAGCTAAAGAGCTATGGTAGCTGATATTCTGGGAATTTCAGAAATACAGTTGTCATCTCAGCCAATGTTGCTCGCGCCTCAGACTTATCAGTTGGTAAAAAAAAGTACTTCACTTGCTGTATTCCGGAGGTATTTAAGTAAGGGATAATCAACTCATAGGTGTCCATCACAGGGTTTTAAGGCATGGCGCGGAGGCGAATAACCACCCGACGCGAAGCGGAGGAATATTGCTTCACCTAGTGTTGTGTAATGTCAAGCCCCTCACCATAAATGTATTTCCGCTCCAGAGTGTCAATGAGCTTTTGAAATAAATACCAGTGAAGCCTCTTGGGTATAACCCACTTAATTGAAAGGCATGAAAGACTATCTGTTTGGCGCAAAAATTCAACTGGTGACATCACCAATTGATGAAAAAAAATGGCCAGAACCTATCGGGGCGTTTCAGTCAGCTCTGGAGCAGTGTGTTTTGCGGCAGAGAGCGCTTCTTCTGGAGGTGACTTTGAGTTGTTTTCTGACACAGACCTTTTAAATGCGCATAAAAACGATATGATTCACACTACGACATTAAAATAATGAAAAACCATGATAGGTGCACTTTAAGGTCTGGCAATACAATTAACCTAGCGCCTCTAAACCTAGTCCACTCAAGCAACATTAAATTATATTGGTGGGATGTCGAAGTTTGAATTACATCAAAATTTTACTGTATTGTTATCCCAAATTCAGTGACACATAAAGTACGTGAAGACGTTCGCAGTTTGCAATGCAGCTAGCTTGTAGGGCTGAGTTGCACATTTCAGTCTTTGTGAAATTTATCACATTTACACGTTTTTAATGCCAATGTTTTAATAAATCATCACAAATAAACACCAAGTTTCAGCCAGAAGAGTTGAACTTTCACTGGATAGGCTAAGATGTTAGCTTTCATCCAGCAAAATGATGGAGCTCTTACGTGTTATAGGGCCCCACATTTGCTTTTGAAATGGACCCCCAGATGCTTAAGGCCGCCACTGCATGTACTTAAGGGTATTGATGCAAACATTTTATGCATCGATCTTACACTAAGCACAAAGTGGCATCATGCGCAATGCAAATGTCTTTGCTCTTTTAAGACCGTTGCCATTGTGATATTTTCCTCCAGAGCCCACGTTGCCTAAAAATATCAAATGAACTTTCAACAATTTTAGCGTCCATGGATATGTTGGTGTTAAAATGAGATGTGGTCAGGTGCATTGTTAGCTCATTGCTATCTTCAATCAGCAGAAAGCAATTGCAGGAGTAACTAACAAAAACCTGGTCTAAAGTAATAGTCAGAATTTTACTGCCGTTTTAATTGCGCATTATTAAAATAGTGATTTAGGTAAGGGCACAAAGTGCCTACTCTAGTTTTATTAACATTTTGGGGATTAGAGTGATCAGGCTCGCATAGCCTACTTTCAATAATTAAAACCCTGATGCTTTTACCTCTTACTTCATGACAGAGCAAAACTACACTGAACAAAAATATAAATGCAACACTTATTGTGAGAAATATGACCATGTTCAAAAACTCGCAAAACTTTCATTGATTGGGTTGACGTATCGTCTAACCATATTGCAATAAATTTCAATCAAAAATTGAAACAGACAAACAAGAATGTATTGGCAGATGAACTCAATTGATAAACTCGTTAGTCAAGGACATCCCAAAGATGCTCGACGGGGGGACAAAGCCGGTTATTCAGCTGGCCATTCAAGGGAATGTTTTCAGCCTCATGGAACTGTGTGCAAACACGGGTGACGTGGGGTCTGGCGTTGTCATGCTGGAATGTGGCGTTATTTTGAGGGACAAACGGTTGGACGATCGGCTGCAGTTTCTCGGTGAAATATCACACTGCATTCCAATTACTGTTAATGAAATGCAGCGGGGTGCGTGTCACTCAGATATTCCTGCCCAAACCAGTACTTCTCCACCGCCATATGCCACCCGGTGCACCACGCTGACATCAATATAACTTTCCCCAGTGCTGTCTGTTCAGCTCTATGAAGCTGGAAATAGTCCAGTTGATATGTCCCGAACCTATAAATGTTCTTTCCCATGAACTTTTTTTTGCTGATTTGTAATCCCTTGAGGTCCTGGAACAATTCAGTTTGGTTGCCCAAGCGGCAACTTCGGGCAACTCCGGTAATTTGCATAATCCAATATGGCTGCCAAAAGCCATCTTGAAAATCTATCTTTTGAACCACATAGCCCAGAATAACATGTAGTACCTCTTTTTTAGGGTGTCTTGGACCGCAGAATTCATTACTCGTGTTATTTTTTTATTTGAAAGCCAATGTCAAGTTACTGGTCAAATTATTTTGGTGCCCCTGTGTAAGGAATGTCGAGACAACAAATATGCTTCAGATTATTTTGCAAAGTTTCTTCCTAATTATAATACCCTTTATTCTGCAGATTCCCACATGGCTGATGTCGGGTGTGATGATGGGAAGTGCATGCTTCCAAATTGCAGCAAATCTGGGCAATTGCAAACATTCAAGCTGAAAGCAGTCAAAGGTTTATTGAGTGTGCAATGCGGCGGCATGATGATGAGACTCGTGACAGAATGCAGGCCCTGTTGGACTCCCAAGGAGACCAAGCATCAGTTGAGCTGCACTAAAACTGTTATTGTTCATTTACTTCAAAGGATCAAGTGAAAAAACTTGTTGCTAAGAAGAGAAAGGAGGGCTCAGTGGACAGTGATGAAATGCCAGTTGTTAGAGTCAGAAGGTCACAAGTAACAGAGTTTGACCTCAAGAAACAAGGTTTGTTTTGTTCTAAGGTTTGTGAACCTCCAAATCCTAAGCATCCAGATAGATGGGACGGATTGGTACAGTGTGAAAGGAAAGGTGTCAAATGCGCTCCACCTTTCAAAACTGTTGTGTTACAATATTTTGATTATCGAAATGATGCATGGAGTTGAGACGTTGCTGAGCGTTGTCATGGTGTGTATTATTTAGCAGCGGCTGAAGCACAATATCATATTCGCTGTTATGATACATTCAGGAAAATTCTTCTGCATGCTGACCAGACTTCAAT
The DNA here is from genome assembly GCA_029692085.1 of Gymnothorax javanicus. Classification (NCBI taxonomy): domain Eukaryota; kingdom Metazoa; phylum Chordata; class Actinopteri; order Anguilliformes; family Muraenidae; genus Gymnothorax; species Gymnothorax javanicus. Next base: position 112,163,397 of record CM056194.1, on the reverse strand, counting down.
GATTGATGATAAAGCTATGAAATTGCTTGTTAATGAGATGCATACCAACTGAAAGCTGCGTAGCTGGACATCCACTGAACTACATGAAAAATATGTCACTTTTGGTGGCCAGCTGACACGAAAACAGCTGTTTACAAAAGTGGTTTGGCATCTAGGTGATGATGTGGTTGTACTTGGCATTGAAGGTTGTGTATCCATTGTTGGATTCCACAAATTTGTCAGCTAAATCTTGAAGGTAGAAAAAGTGGACACTGAGGATGAAGAGAAGGAGGATGCTTTGGTGAGAAGGATCAGAAATGAGGCTCGGGGTATTCTACACAAAAACTAAAACTATGATCTTGGTGATTTCACACATACTAAGGCAAGAGAACAAACTAGTGATACGCTGCTCAGGTTTGTGTCTAAGCTCATTTCAAATGGTGAAGTCACAAAAGCATCCTTGAGTCTTTCGCAGTCCATACAGTATCACATAACGAATGCACGGAATCAAACAACATCAGGACTCGGTGTAAAACTACACCAAAAATTTTATAGCAGGGACCTCATTGATATTTTAAAGAGCATGGAAACACTGTGTCATGTGAAGAGGTGCTGCCGTACCGCAAGTCAGCCACAAAGTATGTTAGTGATAATATTGAGAGACTGCAGCAGATGATGGGACTATCTTGGAGAGTTGGACTTGTATTTGGCTGCAATGACAACTTTGACTTACTTGTGTTAACGCCCAATGGTCGTCATGAGACCCATGCTACGGCAACCGAATTGGTGTATTGGGTCTTCAGGCTGGAGCTGCAAGGTGCAAATTGAGGGGTGGGATGGGACAGTGCTGGATATCAATGCCACCTGCACTGACCTCAGCCAAAATGTCTGTAGCTGCTTCGCCTGCCTGCTCTCAGTGGGTGCGACACAACATCATATCCTTATGGTAAAGGGAAAATCTTTGCACTGAACACCTTGCTTGCTGGAAACTTTCCAGGTTTGGCTGATGTGTTTGGTGCAGTGGGCGCTACACAGGATGATCTGATGGAAGCAGCTAAACCCTTTGTCCTTGCCCTGTATGGCCAGTTGCCAGGGACATCCATGGATTCATTCACTTCATGCTCTTCACCAATAAAAAGAAAAACCCTAAAATCATGGCTCTTCCTCCTACGTCCACCAACCTGTTGCACCATGTGTTGCGCGCTCATCTGCAGGTCATGTTGTGGAAAGCGGCAGACCAACAAGGCCCGCCTGTTGCGTCTGCTGATATCACTAACTTTGGGTGGGAGATCCAGGACGACATACCAGTCCCTGTCATTAGTCATGGTGACCCAGCTCCACCAGAGCTTACTGATGTGATACGGAGTCAGTGTAGGTCACAATGCAAGAGATGCAGCACCAAAGCATGTAGCTGTCACAAGGAACACCTTTCATGCACCTCGCACTGCTACTGCTCTGGCGAAAATGGATGCTGCAATCCACACATGAAGAGACGAAATGGCCAGGCTGGAGATGACAAAAGTGTGGAGACAGAAATGGAGGATGCTGAGGAAGAGGGTTTTGAGGAGGGTGTAGACCAGGAGGGGTTAGAGGAATTTGATGAAGAGTATGTTGAGGAAGGTGTAGATGAAGTGTGGCATAAGGATGATGAGAGTGGTCTTGTCGATCCTGCCAGTGAGTGGGATTATATGTGAGCATCATGTGTAAAACTTAATTTGATGCGCAAGTATTCACTACAAAGGCATAGGAATGGCCGGAGCATTGTGGTTGTTCCCATTTCCCTTATGTACTATTCTCCTTGTGTGGTTGCACATGTCTTAAAGGTCACAGGCTAAGTCTACCATTTCAAGTCAAATCTATTTTAATCCTCCATATTTAACAATGTGACAACAAAATACCATGTCCCATTCATAATTACCGCATTAAGGGAGAAATTAGTAACTAATAAACGTCGTCTCAAGCCAGCTCAAAGCCCAGTTGAATGAAATTTAGTTCAATATCTGGCCCTAAATGGAGTAGTGGTGATGTCACAGTTGCCAAACAAAACTCTTCACCATTCATGCCATTGTTTTTAGATATTGTAAATAAATGTTATTTTTGCAATGATGAACCAGAATCGTGAAGTGGAAAACATTTTGTGAAGCATATCAAATGTGAATGTGAGAGGGAATTCAGTTGGCTGAATAAATGGCTTGATTGCAAGTTAGGCAAAGTACAAGGGAATTAATTTTAGGTAAGATAATTATGCCAGCGCGATGGAGGCTGTCCAACCTGCTGGTAATTAGCGGACTGCAAATCACAGTTTTCTGCCCGGGAGCATTTCAAATGACCGCATTAGGTATGTGTCATAGAAAAGGTAATAAGCACGCCCTAATAAAAATTGGTTTATTCGCATGGTGTTTCCTCGCAATTATTATCGCCATTATTGACATATGACATATGAAGCAGGAAGGCTCGAAATGATCGGAGCATAGTCGCGAATACTTCGTGGGCTTCCACAAACTGCCCGGCTTCTTCTCCGCACGATTCACTCTCCGTAGCCACTCCTCCAGTAAATTTGGAATGGACGGGAATTTGTGAGTACTCTTGCCACTGTTAAATCCATTATTACACACGTAGGCAACACAATAAACCATTTTGAACACACACAATCAGACAAAATGACATGAATGAGCCGACGCCATCACTTCAAGAGCTGTACTGTTTGGCAACTGTGACGTCTCGCCGTGGGAACAAAAGAATATCGCGTGGTAATCTCGCGCTTTCTCGGGCCAGGTGGCGGCTAGCAGACGACGCATTCCTAAGCATTTTTTAATTATATATGTGACTGTAATCGACTAATCATGTGGAGTCAGACCAAGGAGATGGCAAAACCAATCATGTCAAACAGATTTAGCATACATCTCTCAAGTTGGCCTGTGACCTTTAAATGGAAGGTAATTGGACTGTGTTTTTGTTTTCTCAAGACTAGGACAAACATGTCTTGAAAATTGTAGCCGTAAATTTCGAAAAATAAATATAATTATCATTTCATTTGTTTCCATCTATTGTCCTCTGGGGTCAAATTTAAGCTAAACCTCACATTTAACTCCTGATCTTGACATTATAATGACAAAATAACATCAGAAATGAATTCTACGCACCCCAAAACCTGCAAAAAGTGGTATTACACGTACTTCTAGGACAATCGGTTCAAAAGTTACATTTTCCAGATGGTGCAAGCAGCCATCTTGGATTATGCAAATTGCTGGAGTTGCCCAAAGTTGCCATTTGGGCAACCAAGTTGAATTTGCTTTAGGGTCTCACATGAATACAAATCAGCAAAAAATATTTCATAGGAAACAACATTTCTAGGTTGGCTATTGAATATATAGGAATGTCAACTGGATTAAAATATGATTCATCAGTCAAGAGAACCGTCCTCCATTGTGGCATTAGCCATCGGACTCGCCTGTTCACCCAGTCGAGCTGATTTCTTCAATCGAGAAGGGGTAACGTCTAATCCATGGAAGCGGAAGACACACACAGAGATGGACTGCCCAGGGACAATTTACGTATTATGGTGGGGTGGGGAGGAATGCGATGATTGACGATTGTGGAGTCCAACTGTCCCATCTGCAGTGGTAGTTGTTAGTCTCAGATGGAGAGTCCATATATACTACCGGTCAAAAGTTTTAGGACACCCCAATTTTTCCAGTTATTTATTGAAATTATGCAGTTCCAGTCCAAAGAATAGCTTGAAATGGTACAAGGGTAAGTGGTGAACTGTCAGAAGTTTTCAACAAAAGGTAAGGTTACCCAGGTTTTTTTTTAGGCTGTTTTGCTGGGGCTGTTTTGCTGGATCCAGGGTCAGTGACTTACAGAGTGAAAGGCAACCTGAACCAAAACGGCTACCACAGCATTCTGCAGTGCCATGCAGTACCCTCTGGTATGCGCCTAGTTGGTCAGGGGTTCATCCTACAGCAAGATAATGTCCCAAAACATAAGTCCAAGCTCTGCCAGAACTACCATAGGAAAAAGAACAAGATGGTAAGCTTGAAAACATGGAGTGACCAGCACAGTCTCCAGACTTTAACCCCATCGGGATGGTTTGGGATGAACTGGACAGAAGACTGACAGCAAAGCAACCTACAAGTGCCACACATTTATGGGAACTTCTGCAACAGAGTTGGGAAGAACTTTCTGAAGAATATTTGATTTCCAGTGTCGAAAGAATGCCACCAGTGTGTCCAGCTGTTATATCTGCCAAAGGTGGGAACTTTGAGTGAAAAGTTTAAAATACATTTTCGTTCATAAATTGATTCCATGATTTCTTTTTTAACTTCGATTGTTAATTTGTTCTATTATGTCTATGTTTTCATTCCAGAGTACAATGAGACATTAAACTGCATAATTTTCGATTAAAAAACTGGAAAAATTGAGGTGTCCTAAAACTTTTGACCAGTAGTGTACAGTGCTCTGACCTGGACTGTTTTGACACTGTAACAGTTTTTTTCAGCTATGCAGTATTTGAAAGTAAACATCAGTGTACTATATGACATTCCAACATGGGCATCACTACTAGCACCTATAAACTGAGAGAGTTTAACTTTGGTAAGTCTTTAATACAGTGGGTTAAAGTAATGTATAATAACTCCGTTTCCAAAATGATAAATAATGGTTATCTCTTAAACCCCATTGTACTTTCACGGGGAGTAAAACAGGGCTGCCCGTTATCACCGTATTTGTTTATTATGGCAATAGAGGTACTTGCTATAAAAATACGAACAAATAATAATATCAAAGGCCTAGAAATGCAAGATTTAAATACAAAAATTTCAATGTATGCCGATGATACCATTTTTTTACTGAATTCTGATTATGAAACACTTCAGAGTCTTACAAAAGACCTGGATGAATACTCAAAACAATCTGGGCTGAACCCAAATTAAGAAAAATGTCAAATATTGAGACTAGGCTCCCTGAAAAATAAAAATTTCACTCATCCATGCAATCTATCAATTCACTGGACATATGGACCGGTCAATGTACTCGGTATACACATCCCAGAAAATATTAGTGAAATTTCAACGGTTAACTTCAATAATAAACTGAGTAAAATTGAAAAAATTCTGCTCCCATGGAAAGGGAAACATTTGACCATTTATGGCAAAATAACTCTGATTAATTCATTAATTGTATCCCAGTTTACATATTTATTCATGGCATTACCAACTCCTAAAGAATTATTTTTCAAAATCTATGAACAGAAGATATTTAAATTTATATGGAATGACAAACCTGATAAAATTAAACGTGTGTATCTCTACAATGATTATGTATCTGGTGGCCTAAAATTATTAAATTTAAAAGCTTTAAATCTTTCACTGAAGGCCTCCCTTATTCCAAAATTCTATTTCAATTCAAACTGGTTTTCTAGTAAGTTACTTAAAAGTGTCCATCCTAAAGGCTTCTTTCCATTCCTGCAGATTAAACCTATGCATATCAAGTTAATTACTGGCATGTTTTTCTGTGTCTCCACCTTTCTGGAAGAAGCTCTACAAAGTTGGTTGCAATTTCAGTTTCATCCACCAGAAAATGCAGAACAAGTTCTACAACAAATAATATGGTTAAATTCCAATATACTTGTTGATAGAAGAATGATTTTCTGGAAACGCATGTTCGATAACGGTATTATTTTTTTAAAGGATATAGTGAATGAGGAAAATAAAATCATGTCCTACAGACAATTAAATTTTTATGGAACTGTCTGCACACTGCAACAATATAATCAACTTATTGGAGCTTTACCAAATACTTGGAAATCAAAAATTATTAAAGGACCAGGACGACATTTAGTCTGTCTGCCTCATATGAAAATGGTACAATGGTTAAAGAAAATAAAGATTAATAAACATATATACAAATTTTACTTTAGAATAAAGAATTTAGTTGCGACACCATATAGAATTCTAGGCAGTTGGGAAAATTTGTTAGACACACCAGTCCCATGGAATAAAGTCTTCAAAATTCTTTACAAAACATCACTTGATCCGAAGATAAGATATTTTCAATATAAGCTAATATATAAGTTTCTAGCAACAAAAAAGATGCTGAATATCTGGGGAATTGAGCCATCACCCCTCTGCCGATTCTGTCAAGAGGAAGTGGAGTCAGTAGACCATTTCTTTTGGTACTGTCCTGTAACAGCCCTTTTTTGGATAAAGGTGCAAAACTGGATATCTCAGTATAATAGTATACAACTAGATTTATTTAAAGTATTACTGGGTGATGTAACAAAAGAAAAACACCAAATATGTAATATAATTGTATATCTTGCAAAAATATTTATTTTCAGGTTGACATCTGTTGGGGAGTTAAGACTTGAGAGATTCAAAAATTTTGTCATATATTACAGTAGAATTGAGTGTGCGATGGCCCATGAGACGGTACTTGTAATTTATGCCAAAAGATGGGATAAAATTCGGGAGGCTGAAGGTTGGGAATAATAAGAGATGGAATGGATGAGCTAATAATCACAAATGCCAAAGGTATAAAACTCTGTGAATGTAATCCTTATTGTATTGTATTTTATTATTTTTTATGGTTTTTTTTTTTTTTTCTCGTGTGTGTGTGTTTTGTCGGGTGATGGCAGGAGGAGTCATACTTAATTATATAACTGATTGAATGAATAAAGTTGTCCTCCAAAGTGGGGGGGTGGTGGCGGGATAGAAAAAAAAAAAACCGAGAGAGTGCACCTTTTTCTGAGAAATTCCTACAAAAACTTTGAATAGACTAAGGTTTACTGAAGATTTGAAGCCAACTCGGTAAACCTCGGAAAAAAATTTGAGGTATCCTGAAGTCTGTCTGGTTTACTTAAAGGTGCACTATGCAAGTTTGTTTGTTTTCTGCGCGATTATATTTTTGTCTCAATTCGCAGACATTTCCCCACGATCCACTAGCTGCCTGCCCCTGAATTCACTGTAAAAAACAAAAAACCCGGGCTCTGGGGACCACACAGGCATCACAAACTGCAAATAAACACAATCGTTCCAGCATATCACTGACAAGAGTTGACAGTTACGGAAGCATTGGAGGGAGGGAACTCTGGGAGGGAGGGGCGCGCTACCTCTGTTTTGTTTGAATTCAAATGTCAACAGAAGTGATGTCAACAAACTTGCATAGTGCACCTTTAAGTTTGAATAACACCTCAGTAAACCTCGGTTAAATTTTCCCAAGACACACCGAGGATTGTCTGGCCCACTGAAGTTCAGAGACCACGTCGGTATTCCTCAGGCCAGACAATCCTCGTGTGTTTTGGGAAATTTAACCAAGGTTTTCTGAGGTGTTGTCCAAACTTAAAGGGGAATATGATCACATTTTTTATAGAGCTATAAACTATATAAAATCGTCACCTGTGGCCTACTTTATTTTTTCAAAATTTTTTCAAAATTTTTGTGTTGACACAATATCCCGAAATACGGTTTCAAAGTGCCTGATTTTTACCCTCTGTAGATCAGCCCGCCCATTCCTCCATGACGTCACACAATGAGATACAAGACAAAAATACATTGCAGACAATACAGAAAGGCATAGCGGCAGCTCCGATTTAGATTCAGATTTCAACGAAATTAGCGACTCTGGAGATCGCACAGATATTGAAACTGATGAATGGAGATAAAAATGGTCACTCGCCGCGGGACTTAGCCAAATTTCTGAAAGCTGGACTCGGTCGTTTTTCTGAGATGCAACCGGTCACCCGCCGTGGTACTTAGCTGATGTTCTGAAAGCAGGGGGCTGTTTCAATAAACTTTACTTGTCCGACAGAGTCAGACCATATGTCAAGTGAAAAGTCGGACCTTTGACAGACTATGTCCGTCTGGTGTTTCAATAAAACAAAAGTAGGATGTCTGACCACGGTCCGATGCGGATGGACGGTTTGTCACTGTTCACTCCACGTTGGATGAGAATTTACACCTCAGCGATGCACTGCTTCGCTATTTGGCGTTCAAATATTCGAAATAAGTTAACGTTAAATGAAAAACGAAAAAAGAAAACAATTCTGATTCGGTAGCTACGTCATTAACTACTATTCAGACATAAATAAACGGCGCACATCGCTGTAGGATGTCACCTTCAATTTCAGTAGGCTATTAACGGAATACAGTCTAGCTAATTAAAAGCCGTCTTGCTCACTGTGCACTCTGTGCTAAAACTATGACTGGAAACATAACAAAGCTATTCGTTACACAAAGGACATTAAAACATTCATTTGTCACGATCGCTCATTTTACAGAATTGAGTTAAGCAGACGGGCGATAAGCAGAGCTCCACTCTCGGTCACACAAGCACCAAATACGGTGTTTATAACCACTGAGAACCATGCCGAGACCGCTCCGTAGGCAATGTCCCATTAGTGTTCACATAGCTTGCATAAAAACAACTTTTTGTCGCACTGGAGGATAACGGTACCAATGATTTAAAAGCGAAATTTTCACATGTTGTTAATAAATTATGTGTAGTTGTTAGAAAAATTCATTCACGGATTTTACCAAGCCCCGTTTCTGGGTGTAGGCTATATTGGTTTCGCGGGCATTGGTTTTACTGTTTTTCCATTCTCGAAATATTTTGGGCTGTCTGCGCTTCCAGACAACATTACTTTCTCTATTGAGATTAAATTCTGAGCTGGCTTTAATCGAAGCCCAGGCGAATGTCCCTCCTCTGGAGGGCTTCCCACCATTCGTGCAGACCCCACGAGAGAGCCTAACAGCGAACCTGACTGCCTTTCATTTTCGCCCCTCAAAAGTGGCCCGTTCTCAGTAAGCGCAGATCGGCCAGAACATTGCGACCACCGTAATTTTGCGTCTTTTGGCCACTGGTGGAACTTGAACCCATCATATCAGGTAAGTTAATGCATAGTACAGACAGACAATTATGTTAGGGCAAAACCAAGATCATATCGCTTTAATATGACGAACCATTAATTACCAAGATCTCCTTAGCAAACAGCAACTACAGCTGACTCGCTGGATGGCTATATAATGTAAGGAATAACTTCATCTGCGATCGCATTCAAAGCAGTGTCGCCCCCATGGCATAATCAGTAAGAGAGCAGTTCAGTTATTCCACTTTTATTAAGTTTTCTTATAATGTCATCGAAGCTTCCAGCCCCTGAGAAAAGAAACGCGTGAGAAGTACAGAATCATTATCGCTTTCGATGCTGTTGCTCATGGTAAAATCTCTCTTAATAAACGACCTTGCGCTGCGAAAATAACAGAGTGCAGCTCTGATGTAGGTAAAATTTATCGTGTGTTTGACGTAAAATGATCCTAAACACTCGTGCTTTATGTTTATATGGCTTGTGCACAGACATGAATATTGTTCTCACTGTGTCGGCACGCTGTCACATTTTATGTGTCATGTATTTTGCTGTTGCTGGTTGTTTTAAAGCTGCGTTCTTTCATTTCTTACATTCGCTGCGGACTTTATGTTATGTTACATCTGATTGTGATATTGCGAGATTGAGAAACGTGCTGGTGGGCAGTTCACAGGGCCACTGATATTTAATATCTGTATTAATCGTGATTCACTTGTCTTGAGGAAAATTTGAGGACAGCTCCGTCTGAGCTTTCAGGCTTTGTCTGGGGTGCTGAAGTTGTTCGCGTAGAAACACTACCTGAAGCAATTCCTACTATTGATGAATGTTTACGATATTCAAATATTCGCATTTATTCTGACTAAATTTTATATGGGAACGAGGTTGCCATTATAACTGAGCTATCCGTACTTATTGGGGGAGAGAAGCATAAGGGAGGCAGATGAGTTCGGTTTGGGAATTATAAATTTGTCCGGTGTAGCATCAACGAACGTTAGTATCGCACCGAGTACATGTAGCATGCGTGTCACGCACGGTCCATCGCGATCACTGTACATAGCCGTATTCACAGAGCATGCTGGCTGTGTGGCTAGCTGGGACTAAAAAGAGACAAAACGAGAGAGGCAGTTCACTCTAGTCCTTTCATTTCCTGATACGAAAAAGAAAATGCCCGAAAAAGAGTATCTGCGTTCGTGTTGTTACACCCTCCAACAACACAGGTACAAGAGATGGTGCCTCCAAAGTTCGGGAAAACCGTTGAAAATAGGAAAATACTGGAGCAGACTCCAGTTGTTGCATGTACTACCAATGTTAAGTTTGTGAACGTTCTCACTGTGTGACGTCACGGGTCAAAGGTCATCGCTCTGAAAGGCTGCGCTGTGAAGGCGTTTAAATCGCCAAATTTACCAATTTAGAGTTCGGAAATTGGGGGAAAAAATATATTGGCAATTTTTACAGCATCAAGGTATATATTAACGTTTACATATGTTTGGCGGTAACATTCCTCTTTAAATAAACCGGACAGACTCCGGGACACCTCGGAAAAATTTTTCTGAGGTTTCTCGAGTTGGCCTCAAATCTTCAGTAAACCTCGGTGTATTCTAAGTTTTTGTTTGAATTTTTCGAAAAAAGGCGTACTTTCTCGATTTTAAGGTGCTTGTAGTGCATGTTATCATCTACAGCTGGTAATGAAGTGATGGTAAACCATAAACAAAGTGCTCTATGAACTTGGTGTGAAGTCAGTGTGATGTAAGGAAATGTGGGTTTGTGAATCAGTCTTGTGAGTTTGAAATAGATTTTTAATTCATGGACTGAAAAAATATCAACATTTCAACTTCATCTGGACCAAGTCATGGATCACTTTTCACTAGTTTGATCCAAATCTACCCACTGCAACTGGAGAATAAGTCAAATGTATATCAGCCAATCAAATTTCAGGACAATCATACTGAATTCTAAATTGACCTCATATGTAACAACACTTGGTTGGAGCTTAGAGGTGAAAATTTGAAGCAAGTTTGATCCAAATGTGCCAAGGGCAATTGGATCCTACATCGACCAGCCCAGGTGTGTGATCAAGTGTGATCAGAATCTAATTATTGGGACTGCAGAAGTAGTAGCACATGCATTACTTACATCTTGAGACGTTGAAGATGCGTTTGCCAATCAGAGGCCAGGCGGCTTAACTGGATTGCGAATCAAGCCTAGTCAGGGCCATGTGACAAACATGCACCAAGTCTAAACCAAATCTGACTGATGAAACTGAAGAAGAAGTAAAAAATGCACCAGCCAATCAGAGAACAGGGCAGCCATATTGATTACAGTAAAAGGTCATTTGAATGAAAGTATTATTTGGGTCATTCCATATAACACCAACCAATTCTGAAAGAAGTTCCTGCCTGACCCCCCTCAGAATCAGGAGATAAACACATGAAATTTTCAGGAATGAAAAATGCATTTGGTCTTCAACAACAGCAGCCAAATCAATTTTACTTCCACTCCAGATATCTCAACCTAAAGCCAAAATCTCATTTTTGTTCAGTATGATTTTATTGATTATAAACTTTGAGCATAAATATGATGGGCTGTATTCTAGTTTCAGTGGCAAATCTGCACCAATTCAATTTATTTGACATTGTCGGGCAACTGCCATTTAGTTCTGGAGGTTTTGACTAAATTTTAGAGTTGGACAGAATAATTGGTCTGTAATGACTTGCGCATTCCCTGTTGTTGGGTCCCGGCCCCCCCTTAACTACAGGAATTTAGTCTGTTATCTCTGGCCCCTACTGCACCAGACGTTCCAAAGATGACCCTTTTAGGGCCATGAGAGTCAAACAGAGGGTGATAAACTATGAGTGTACACCCCTGCAATTCCTGAGACAACAGAGAACACCATTATTACAGCCTTGTGACCGCCAACAAGAAAGAGTGTGCCCCCTTTTTATTTCATTTTCCTTCTTGTCATATTTCACTTTTTTTCCAGTTTTTTTATTTCATTTTAATTTTATTTTTGTACCCCGGAATACCGCCCAAGATTTACCGTTATCACTTATGTGTTTAGGAGTAGTAGTACAACCTCTCAGTGGTATTTGATCAGTTGGCTTCTGTAGCTCCTACAATATTCTCATGAGAAAGACACTAAATCCATGAATCTATATACTTTCCATAGGGGTCTGTCCAAGCAAAAGGGTAGTTTTGCATACCCCCAACTTCCACCCTCTTTTTTCTGAGTGGGTGGGTCAGATGCATAATTTAAGCTGATAGGTATTTAGTACACATCCCAGAGAGATAACAGAGATAACTTTATGCCCCTCACATAAACCACTGAAAAGTTATCTCATTTAATATGTCTATTTAGGGGCAATTTTTCAGTTCATTTTTGTGACATTCTTGAGTACGTTGAAAGAGAAGCCTTATTAACAAGGGCATTCCTTTCATATTAACTTTATTTTCTACTTGAAAATAAGTGTTTGAAGATTTTATTCCATACAAATATTCAAATTTAGGTGCAAGCAGAAAAAAATTGAGGTAGTTTTTTTGGGGGTTCCGTATGTGATGCTGTTCCGTCCATCAGCCACCCCATGTACATTCTTAACAAATATCATAAAATACACAGTTTGAAAGTAATTTTTCTGTTTGGAGCTTCAAAACTATTCATCTCCTCTCAACATAAGTGGTGTGATGGTTTGTTTCTTGTGTAGTTACAAAGAAAAACACGTCTTATTTCAGCCGCCTGGAATTCCGTCAATAATCACATTACGTGACCGGCATTTTTGGATGCTCCTCTATTCAAAACGCCCGCCAGAAAGTGAACAAATTCATTAGCTATGGATGATACTCCCCAAAATGAAGGCGTCACCAATTTTGTATTTTACGTCAATAGCGTCTTCCCGCTGTCACACACGGAGGTAGGTTTTCCATCAACAAAATCACATACGTGACCATCGTCACGTACAATTAAAGTTTGGTTCGCTACTCAGTTATTTGGTGGAATATTCATGGAGTATTCTGGATTATATATCTTCCAATTTCAAGCCATCTTTTTAGCGTGGCGGGCATTGGAATGCAAGCTGATTCTTCGCAAGAGAGTCAGAAGTTTTTTTGACAGTGTGCCAATTCGGTGCGGTTATGTGATGTGGTCAGTGAAACAGTGGTAAATCGTCACGTCACGCCAAATATATCATGGAAAACTGTCTTATACGCTGTGATAGGAGACCCATCTCAGTATTAACAAAATAATGAAAGAAACCGTTCTAGACCTCCAGAGCCGCAGCATGCGCGATAATCTTGTATTCACCGGAATTGCAGAACAACCGCAAGACAACCCGGAGCAAGCTATTAAAGAATTCATGCAGTCGGCTCTGAAACTCTCCCGTGACACTGTAAATAACGTAACTTTTCACCGCGTTCACCGTATTGGACCCAAAAACAACAGCAGACCAAGACCAATTGTCGCAAAATTTGAACATTTTAAACAAAAAGAACACTCAAAAGTCGGGGAAAGGAACTAAAAGGGAACAACTTACGGGATGAATGATCAATTCCCAAGGGAAATCCAGGAAAGGCGAAAATAAGTTGTTCCAATTCTCAAACAGTTCAAGTGAAAAAGGGCCAGAAAGTAGCACTCACAGTAGACAAGCTATACATCGACGGCCAACTTTCTTCGGGACGGTAACCTCACTACTTGGCTATAAACTCACAATTCGGGATTCTGTCACGGTTGGATTGAATAATGAATGAAGATTGATTACAATTGGAATGTGTCAACAATCTTTCCATTCAAAACCCCAGACTTCTTCCCCTCTCTCTATCTCTTCTTTCTCTCTCTTTATCTACCTATCTGATTTGTATGTTTAGCCATCTGTCTGTATGTCACTTTGTTCACTGGCCCATCCATCTGTATGTATATCTGCCCATCTGTCTACCCTCTTCCTGTCTAACTGTCCATCTTTCTGTCCCTCCTTACGTCTGCCTGCCTGGTTGTCTGTCTTTCTGGCCATATGCCCATTCATCCAAATATACTAAGCCTTGATAAATGTGTGCATAATAAGCATATGAACTATGATTATTTGAATGAGTGCATAAGCAGTAGTATGGGTCTTGATGTGTTTTAGTGCGTGTGGGTATCTGTATGTACATGTATATATGTGTGTGTGTGTGTGCAGATATGCATATGTATTTACGTAAGGTGTGTGTATATAGGTATGCATGTATGATTATATATGTATACAGTTCTCCATTTTCTTAACCTTTTTCCACTAGGTTATGTGTGCATATAAATATGTATGTGTGTGTGTGTGTGTGTGTGTGTGTGTGTGTCGCGTGTGTATGATAGACTATGTCTTCTTGAGTATATGTTATGATACTATTTTCATTATTATTCTCTTTATTATGTATCTTTATTTTCAATTTGTTTATTTATTTACTTTTTCTTCTCTAAGTATTAAGGTGTTTTTACTTTTTTGTGTTTATGTGTATCAGATGTGTGTAGATGTTCATATTTACCCTCCTGAACTCTCTTAGACTGAGGATACTTGCATTTTCTTCTTTCTTATTTATTTTTTGTCTCTCAACGATATGCAATACTTTACTATAACAACCACATTACCCCCAGTTGTCTTTTGCTGACTTGATCCTTTTTTCTCTCTCTCTCTCTCATACAATGTCTTCATATGCTGTAGTGTTATTTTGTTTATTGTCACCTATTTTTTTAGCTTTTGTTTTGTTTTCTGTCCCCCCCTGTGCCAAGTCCATACTGTTTGGGAAGATTTTATAGTGCAGCAATATCAGGCTGTTTGTATCTATACTAGATTTGTAAGCAAACCCAGGACTCATGGCTCTTAAGTTTGTCAGCTGGAATGTGCGTGGCATTAACTCACCGGCAAAGAGAACCAAGATTATGAATCGCCTCAAAAAATTAAAAGCCGATATATGTCTTTAACTGGAGACCAAATTATCAGACAATGAACACGTAAAGCTAAAAACACAGCACTTCAATCAAATACACTTTGCTTCATACAACACAAAAAAAAGAGGTGTTTCAGTTCTGATCAATAAAAGTACACCACTAATCCTCAAACACACCATAGCAGACCCAGGAGGACGCTACATCATCATTAATGGAATTATCAATAACATCAATATAGTCATTTCAAGTATCTATGGTCCAAACACAGACGACCCAACATTCTATCATGACTTTTTTGCAGCATTACAAAATTTTTCAACATCAATTATTATTATAGGTGGTGACCTTAACATAGTCATCAATCCAACAATGGACAGTTCAACAACCTCACATCATACCAATACTTGGCGTTCAACACAGATAATCAAACAGTACATGATGGATCTGGGTCTTGGCGATAGTTGAAGGAGGCTACATAACCCGTCAGCCAGGGAATACACATACTTCTCTCCGGTCCATAAATCATTTTCAAGAATTGACTACTACTTAACAAGTAACTCCATGATGGCATGTATCTCTGACCTCACTATCTATCCAATCATCATATCTGATCATGCCCCAATCAGTTTCTCAATGCACATAAAAGCAGAGGCTAAAACCAATTCAAGATGGCGATTTAACACTTCCTTACTGAAAGATAAAGAATTTGATTCATACATCAAGAAGGAATGGTCATTACTCATGAAACAAATGACCGCAGTAAATGCCTCATTGTATATGTGATAATTTTGATCTCAAAATAAAATATCCCCTACTTTTTTTGAATAGTATATTTAAAAAAGGCCGATCATTACCATTAAGCACTGAGCTAATTCTCTCATCTGGCAAAACATTATAAATTTCTTTGTACCACATAGTAACTGTGGGGGGGCTTTCTTGAATCCGTTTTAACAAAATGCATTTTCTTGCTAAAAGCAGTAATTTATCAAACAGTTTAAACTTCAAAGATGAAAATGACAAAGCTTTACATGGTAAACCCAGCAGAAAAAGCCCAGGGTCTTTCTTAATTTTAGTTTTGAAAATATTACTAAGTTCCACAGCTACATGGGTCCAGAAACGAGATATGAGGACTTGACGTAAGTTCTGATAGGCCATGGAGTCAAGCCTGCTAACAGAGGAGCAGCTTCTATCTGAGTGCACATGACTGTCATCTGACCTAGCTGCCTGATTGCTTGGCTGGTAATATGCTACTCTACTTAAGCTCGCCTCGGGAAGCTGCTCCTCAGTGCGCTTGCTCAACAAAGGTGCGTGGTATTCATTATCGCTGCAGACTTCTATAACAATGTTTATATTGGCTCCCGCACTTCGGTGGGGTTCATGTTGCTCTGGGGTACGATGTCATGTTTGCCCTAGCTATTGTACAACGCTGGGAGTGCTCGGTTATGAAGGCCAGCACGCGCAAGCTTATTTGTCTTAAAATGTGGCTTTTTTCGAAAAATTGCCCTATGTGTTTGCGGAAGGAATCTTTGTGTAATTGGTGTCATTTGTCAAACCGTAAATTTAAAGCAGGACATGCTAATCCGGATGCAGCCACGAGTGCTCGTCAAATCCAGTTCTCGCTTGGCAAGGCAACACTCATTGATAGGAGCTAAATAATTTATCTACGGCAACATTTGCGATCTGCTCGCCTATTGCGAATCGCCACTGTTCCAAAGCGGTCTTTTCAGGGTGTCGAAAGCATGTGGATGCTTTTAAAACGCAGTAAGTGTATTGCGGTATTGTCCTAAATAGGCAACGTGTTAATTGAACCTGTATGTCTTGCAAACAAGTGTGTGTGCGGGAGTGCAAACATTTCATGGAAGTCGCGGCAGTGCTTGCGCTTCAGTCCAGGAATATCGCATTTTGTGAAGTTACCCGAGCTGCTGGTTCTCTTCGTTTTTACTCCTGGATAAGTGAAGCTTAGGAAAGAGTTTTTGTGATGAGACTCGAGTGTCATGCACCAATCAATTTGCTGTTAGCACGACCACGGCCGGTAAGAAATATGTTCTTGGCACGGATGACCGGTCCCTAATTCACAACGGCTTATCGAAGAGTTAACGAATGTCACTTTGATTTTCTTTATGTACAGGTTGCTCACTAGTTTCTTTGCACAGTCAGTGTATACGAGTTGCAAGCCTAACAAAACGCATCATGAACGTTATCTTACCGCGGCGCTGAACCTGCTTATGGCTTCTATCGGAATGCTTATATCGAGTCGCGTTTATGCCTATTATTCCCATTGAAATATTCGATGGATGTACTTTGTGCGTTGTTTTATATATTTTTGCATGGCTTTGATTTACTTCATTCTTTTAAATATCAGCTACGGTATGTTTGGCACAGGAAATTGTTCATGTTGTAATATTCATAATTTGAATAGCCGTGGCTGAAATGGATTAAGCATTATTCAGATGATGGTTGGCTACTGCTGTTAAATGACTAGACCAATTGTGATCGCCATGAATGCTTAAATCGATTGCTGCTATGCTGCTTGAATTCTGCTTGTTTCCAATAGTCATGCCGCAACTACACTTTTGTTAGTCATTGTCTATCCCTAGCAGGTGCTGCCATTGGTAGCAGAGTTCAGTTAAGGTAACAGTTTGCAAATTGCATCGCATACACCGCAGACGAACCTACAACAAATGCTAGCAACTGAAGCGTTCAGCAATTGTAAAAAATAATAATAATAAAAAAATGATGATAATTAAATAAATAAATAAAAATAAATAAATAAAGTGGATGTGGCTCCAACCAAAAATTCCACCTAATACTGTGGAATGATCAGGACTCGGAGTAGTCATTCCAGTTGGCACTGGAATTTCTGTTATCAAGCAGGTCATACTCATCCTTGTTTGTAAATGAATTGCTATCATATTTGCATTACCTTTCCTATTGCCAAAGCTCTGTGTTTTCCCCATAATTTGGCAGTAATTTTTTTTTTTTTGCATCTTTGTACACGCACTTATACCCTAGTGGGTAGAATTGATTGCTGTGCAAGTTACCACTTGCTTGGGAAGTAAGCCTTCGGTTGCTGGACAATATCAAGCTCACTTCCTCAGATGTGGCTGATCTTGCGCACGCTCAGCAATGCCATGGTGCGGCGATATTTTGCTGATAGCTCACCAATATTTTTCCTATGTCAGCCAGCTAGCTTGCGCTTTGGTCATCTTGCCCTCTATTTCATTCGAAATAGCTTTGTTTCTGTCTGCTTAGAATGTACTATAGCCTTTAAATTTGCTAGTTAACCAAAAGCCATAAAGACCACATGGTCTCTGGCTGTAAAGGCATGCTGTTATTAGAATCTGGTCTTTGGGTTATGCCCATTATTAGCTTCTGGTCTTTGGTTTATGCCAGCATCATTTTTTTTTTTGGGGGATTTTGGCATCTTTCAGATTCATGAATGATCTTCATATTTTGCAATCATGGTAATTTATTTTTATATTAACTTTGAGTACACAACATTATTTCATGGTATATTCCTAGCACTGCTTCCACCTCCTGCTCTCCACTAATTGCCTGGTTTTGTGTTCCCTCCATGTCTGCGGTGGTGCCCTGCCCTGAGCATGCTGCTGCTGGTCTTCGCCATCATCGCCGTCTGACCCTCTGCCAAGTGCTGCCCAGTCTCCACCATCGGAACAGTCTGGTCCATGGAGTATATCCAGCGAACTACATCCGTTCCTCATGGAAGACGAGAGACCCATCTCTCGGTCCTGGTTTGCTGCACGACTTCACCTAGTTTGCTAGCTGTGGCCTCTCCCCTCAACTCCACACTCTCCACTCCTTCCGTATTGGAGCAGCACAACCGCCGCTTCCGTTGCGTCTGTCTCGACACTGAAGGCCATGGGATGTTGGTCATCTTTGGCGTATAATCGATACCTTCGCCCTGGATGCAAGGACATTATGGAGCCGCAAAATTAATGAGCAAATGTTGTAAGATATGTCTGGTAATTAACTGTTGCAATGTTTGCATGCCCTAAACACTACACACTAATCTCCACTCCTACACACATTTCTGCTCACGCGTCGTCTAGCCTTCTTCCAGTCACATAGGGTATCAGAGTCACAACACTATTCTACGCCATCTCATTCATCACCACTCTCACCTTCATTAATATATAAAAAGCTCATCTCGTTTCATCATACTTGTACCAGCTTGCTGACACGCTAGATCATATTGTAGCATATTTCTCTTGAAATGGTTCCAAGAGAAATTGAGGTAGCTGTCGGGCTATCTCTACACATAGTATACCTCATAGTATATTTCTCTTGTATCGGCATCAAGAGAAATCGTGCCAGCTGCTGGGCTGTCACGGCACATAATACACAGCATATAGAATTTCTCTTGTATCGGCATCAAGAGAATTGTGCCAGCCTCCAGGCTGTCACAACACATAATACACTTCATATAGAATATTTCTCTTGTATCGGCATCAAGAGAAATCATGCTAGCTGCCGGGCTGTCACGACACATAATACACTTCATATAGTATATTTCTCTTGTATTGGCATCAAGAGAAATCGTGCCAATCGACGGGTTGTCACGACACATAATTCAATTCATATTGAATATTTCTCTTGTATCGGCATCAAGAGAAATGAGTACCAGCCGCCGGGCTGTCACTCTTAGAACATTCATATAGAATATTTCTCTTGTATCGGCATCAAGAGAAATTGTGCCAGCCGCCGGGCTGTCACGACACATCGTATTCTCATATAGTATATTTCTCTTGAATCGGCATCAAGAGAAAATGTGGTAACCGCCAGGCTGTCACGACACATTGTACACATATAGTATATTTCTCTTGTATTGGCATCAAGAGAATTTGTGGCATCCGCCGGGCTGTCACGACACGTAGCACACTCATATAGTGTACAGTGCCTGACAAAAGTCCTGTTGCTTATCCAAGTTGTAGGAACAACAAATAATAACCTGACTTGTAGTTGATCAATTGGAATCAAAAATGGCTTATATGAGTGCCTGACAAAAAGCCCTCTAGATTATGTAGGAACAACAAATAATAACCAAAATAGAGTTTTGTGTCATTGATTGAGTTTTATAATTTAGATTTTGAAATATACAAAAAGGTCAGATTTTAATTTTTTGACAAAAGTCTTGTGGACAAAATTGAAAAATGTGGAAATTATACATACACTTTATTTTGAATACACAAATATGCCACTATAATATCAGAACATAAAGCCATGGTGCCTTGGAGAAAAGAATTAATATTGCGTATGACTCCCATGAGCTTGGAGGACTGCATCCATACGTCTTGGCAATGACTGAGATAACTTGATGATGAAATCATCTGGAATGGCATTGAAAGCAGTCTTGCAGGACTCCCAGAGTTCATCAAGATTCTATGGTTTCATCTTCCAAGCCTCCTCCTTCATCTTACCCCTTGAAATGCTCAATAATGTTCATGTCAGGTGACTGGGTCGGCCAATCCTGGAGTACCTTCACCTTCTTCGCTTTCAGGAACTGTGACATGGAGGCAGAAGAATGAGAAGGAGCAGCAGTATAAGTAGGGCAGCAAGAACTTCTTGATATTTCAGGCTGTTGATGTTGCCATCCACTCTGCAGATCTTTCTCACACCCCCATGCTGGATGTAACAACAAACCATGATTTTTTCCTCCACCAAATATGATTGTTTTCTGGGAGAATCTTGGGTCCATGAGGGTTCCAACAGGTCTTGTACGGCGACTGGCATGCAGTTCAATGGATGATTCACCAGAAAAATAAACTTTCAGCCACTTTTCCAGTATCAATCCTTTCTGCGAGCTGTGGGCCTTGGCAAATGCAATGCAGTTTTTTTGTTTTCTGTTTAATGCAGACTTCTTTGTACTAATTTGGCTATGAAAACCACTTTGAGAGAGAATTTGACAAACTCCTCTTGTAGATACTGGGATTTTTGGTGACATTTCCTCATGTGTAAACCGCTGTAGTTGAAGAAGGGCTAGTTTTGTACAGTTGAAGCAACAAACGGTCCTTTCAAACAGTTGTCATACCGGGGTCTGTCTGACCTGCGCTTGCCATGAACGTCACCAGTTTCTTCAAATCTATTTCTCATCCCCTCCACTTGACAATTGGATACATTAAAGATGTCTGCCACCTCAGCAGCAGACTCAGTCTTCAGGCTCTTGATGATCAGCACTTTGGTCTGTGGTTGAATCTTTGGTATGTTGTCAGAGGTCTAGTCGCACCTCATATGGTCTGGTGTGCTGGGGTTATTTCTATACACATCTGGGAATGTGTTAATTACAGTATCTGTCATTGGTTAAACTCTAATCTGCGATTTGTTGCATCATCTGAAGAGACGACAAGACTTTTGTCCTAGCAAAAACAGATGTTATGGGCTTAGCCAAGCTGTGAACATCAGAACACTTTTTAACAGTTTCATTTTGCACCAAATTATTAATGTGAAAGCCCTTGACATTAAAATGGACCATTTATTGTAACAATTGATTGGTTAGAAATAAAGTTATATGCTATTTTTAGTTACTATGTCCTTATGCGACAAGACTTTTGTCAGGCACTGTATTTCTCTTGTATTGGCTTCAAGAGAAATTGTCAGCCGCCGGGCTGCTACTATGCATCTACTGCTTTTTAACTTTCTGCATTTCAGTTGGCGAGCAAAATAATGTAAGATTTGTGTATATTTAACTGTTACGATGTTTGCATGTCCAAACACAACACACTAACCTCACTCCTAAACACGCTCCTGCTCACGCGTCGTCTCGCATTCACATAGTCAGGGTATCAGCGTCACAACACTGTTCTACGCCATCTCAATCATCACCACTCTCACCTTCATGTCACACCAGATTGTATTGTAACATATTTCTCCTGAAATGGCTCAAGAGAAATTAAGGTAGCCGTCGGGCTATCTCTACACATAGTATACTTCATATAGTATATTTCTCTTGTATCGGCATCAAGAGAAATTGTGCCAGCCGCCGGGCTGTCATGACACATAATATTCTTCATATAGTATATTTCTCTTGTATCGGCATCAAGAGAAATGAGCACTAGCCGCCAGGCTGTCACTCTTAGAACATTCGTATAGAATATTTCTCTTGTATCGGCATCAAGAGAAATTGTGCCAGCCGCCGGGCTGTCACTACACATAACACACTCATAGTTTATTTCTCTTGTATCTGCTTCAAGAGAAATTGTCAGCCACCGGGCGACCACTATGCATCTACTGCTTAATGTTTCTGCATTTCTGCTGGCCTTGCTGGCATGGTTCTGTTGGGGGATTACTTGCAGCTCCCTGCCTTCGGTTCCTCGTTCGGACGGGCAGGGATCTCTCATAACAGAGCCATGTCGCCAAACTCAATGTATGATTTTATGCCTGTATGTTGCAATAAATATTTTCTTTTTTGACGAAGTGGTCTTATCAGAAATATATTTACATTGCCAAAAGAGATGAAAGTAATTTCCTACTTCTTTACGACATTTTGAACAAAGAGGCGATAGTTTACAATCCATGTTGTTGCGGATAAATGGTGTAATATGTAGTCTATGAAGGATTTTATATTGAGTTTCCCTAAGTCTATTGCAGAAAAAGACTGTATTAACAGCTTCTTGCCAATCATCCTCTATGTATTCACTACCCAAATCCCTCTCCCATTTGCGTTGGATATTGTGTAGGCTTGTTGGACAAATGGAATATAACAGAATAAAAAGCAGAAATGAAATGATTCAAATTTTTACAATCCAACAAAAAAGATTTTATATCACTAAGTTTAGGAACACCAAGTCTAGTGACAGTATGGCGAATAAAATGAAATAAAAGTAATAAAATGGCGAATTTGCAAATAACAAAAAAAATGCTCCTTAGGCATATCAAACTGTTGCTGAAGCTGTAAAAAAGACAAGAGTACCTTCCTGAAATAAATCTCCAATAACTTTAATACCCTTAGATTTCCACAAGTTAAACACTGAGTTGCTTATACCCGAAAGAAAATCACCATTCCCACATATGGGTACCAGCATAGGAAACAAATTCTTTCTCCCGGCAAATGATTAATATCTCTCCAAACACTGATAGAGTTGTAAACAATAGGATTTGCTTTAACTTCTTTAGCAATGTTCTGTTTTTTACAGTTAAGTAAGCCCCACAGAGAAAAGGGTGAGCCTGCCCAAGAATTTATACAAAAAGCTGAGTCTAAATATGAGTGTAGCCATCCCCAGATTGTACGAGCATGACAAGCCCAATTATAAAAAAAGTATATTGGGCAGGCCAAGACCTCCCCTGACAGTTGGCATTTGTAAAATCTTAGAGCTCTCCCTGGCCTTTTTGCCATGCCAAAGAAATTTAAAAAACACTTTTTCAATATCTGAAGCCATCTTTCTGGACATCCAGAGGGGTAACATCTGTAGTGGATAGAGGAGCCGAGGGAGGACAGTCACTTTAATTAAACTAATCCGTCCCATGAAAGACAGGGGAAGATTAGACCAGCGTTGTAAATCTTTTTTTTACAGTGGATATAATTGGAGAAATATTTAATTTCCAAAGATCAGCCAAATTAGGGGACACCTTAATTCCTAAATAAACAAAACCGGATTTGGACCACTTGAATGGAAAACTCTCTATAGAGTCTGATTCATCGAACTTACCAATAGGCATAGCCACAGATTTATCAAAGTTGACTTTATAGCCAGATATATCACCAAATTCTTTCAACAATAATAAAGTAGTTGAAATGGATAACTTAGGAGATGACAGGAACAGCACGATATCGTCTGCATAGAGAGCAATTTTATGCATAGTGCCCCCAGTTAAAATTCCCTTAATATGCGAGTTCAATCTAATAGCAAATGCAAGGGTTTCCACAGCAATAGCAAACAGCAATGGACTAAGGGGACATCCTTGCCTAGTACCTCTAGCGATTGGGATGGGTTCAGAATGGCAGCCATTTGTATTTACACTGGCCACTGGAGAATGATAAATAGTTTGTATCCATCTAAGGAAATTACCCCCTAGGCCAAATTTTCTCAAAACATCAAGCAAATAACACCATTCCACCCTATCAAAAGCCTTTTCAGTGTCTAGCGACACCGCCAAAGTCTTAGCGCCATGTTGTCTTGTATATTGAATTGCATTTAAAAGCCTTCTGATATTGACTGTGGAATGACGGTTCCAAATAAACCTGGTCTGATCTGAGTGAACAAGGTTTGGTAAAAAGTTCTCTAATCTCCGAGCGAGAACTTTAGATAGTATTTTACAATCGATACCAATCAAGCTGATAGGACAATATGAGCTGCAATCATCTGGTGATTTGCCTTTCTTTAAAATAAGGGATATATTAGCCAAATTGAGGGATTGAGGTAGCTGGCCTATATCAAAAGAATGCTGATACATATCAGTCAGTGGCCCAACTACAGCTTTGCTAAACACCTTGTAAAATTCTGGTCCAAACCCATCGGGTCCTGGGGCTTTCCCCACCTTTAAAGTCTTAATGGCTTCCATAACCTCTGCTTCTGTGATCATCCTACTCATCTCCTCCCTCTGCTCCTCCGTGAGACTAGGAAGCTCCAGTTTATTCAAAAATGTCTTTCTGGCATCCTCGGTAGATTTACATTCAGACAAATATAAACTCTTGTAAAATCCTCTCACAATTCTACTAATATCCTGGGACAGATACTGATTTTTACCTTTGTCATCCTTAAGGGAGGAAATATATACTACTCAAAATTTGATAGGGATCATAGGAATTTTTTTGTGAAATGACATGCAAATTTGGTAACTGCCACTGATGAACAATATATTGGATAAATGACATGCAGTCAGACACAAAACACATTTGCGAGTGCATTTCATGACATTAAATGAGCGTGCAGCCTCACATTTTGGCTTTGACTAACACTTCACCATTTCAACTCAGACGTGTGTGTTGCTTGTTGGTGAAAATTTGGAAGTTCCCAAATTGTTTACATTACATTTAGCAATAACAATGTCTCCTCAACGTCTTAGACGTCGATTGACTTCAGAGCAATTGGGAAGATGCATCGGAATGCTTGACTCTGGCTTCTCACAACGTCACGTTGCTAATGCACTTAACGTCAGCCAAAGCGTTGTGAACAGAGCGTGGAACCGGCATCAAACATTTGGTACAGCAGCACACCGTCATGGGGGTGGTCGTCAGAGATCGACTACACAATGACAAGACTACTTTCTCGCACTTCAGGCACGACGTCATCCTTTCTGGACAGCCACCACCCTACGAAATGACCTTCATAATGCCTCGGGGGTCAGGGTATCCACTCAGACGATACGGAATCGTCTTCGTACTGCCGGCCTCAACTCAAGAAGGCCATGTGTTCATCTGATTTCATCTTGATGGATGATAATGCCCGTCCCCATTGTGCTAGGGTGGTGAATCAATTCCTAGAGCAGGAGACAATTGTCCACATGGACTGGCCCGCGCGTTCGCCGGACCTAAACCCTATCGAGCATGTGTGGAACATGCTGCAGGTCGCCATTTCGGTCGAGGGCACAACCCACAACTCTAGAAGAGCTCGGAAATGCCCTTGTTGAAGAATGGAACAACATTCCAATTGCAAGCATCCGGGTTCTGATTGACAGTATGACCTGACGTTGTCAAGCCGTCATTCAAGCTAGGGGAGGCCATACCCGTTATTGACATTAACTGTGGTAATGAAACATCAAACGAACACTGTCTGTTTTCACTTTACATGTCAGAGGTGAAACCATGAAGTGTTTGTGAAAGCCAAAAGTGTGAGGCTGCACGCTCATTTAATGTCATTAAATGCACTCGCAAATGTGTTTTGTGTCTGACTGCATGTCATTTATCCAATATATTGTTCATCAGTGGCAGTTACCAAATTTGCATGTCATTTCACAAAAAAATTCCTATGATCCCTATCAAATTTTGAGTAGTATAATTAGTCTCAACCCTGCCCCTTGCCAAACGAGCAAGGAGACAACCTGGTTTATTACCAGATTCATAGAGCCGATGTCTGGCAAAAAAAGATTGAAAATTCAGCTTTCTTAGTTATCACTTGGTCCAAAGCAGACCGGGCTACATCCAAGTGTTTTCCGATAGATTTTGTAGGATTGGACACAAACTCTTTTTCTAAAGATTTAACTTTACCCTCAAGCTCTAATTGAGTTTTTAAAATAGATTTTTTCTCAGCAGAGGCAAATGAGATAATCACCCCCCTTAAGTAACATTTAGCACTTTCCCATAAGACTGAGGAATTCATTTCTGGAGTTTTATTTACCCTAAAAAAAAATTCTAACTCTTTAAAAATAGTTTCTTTAAACTGAGAATTACTAAGTGAGCACTTAAACGCCAATGTCTGCATGAGAAGTTATTATATAGGGGGCTAACAGAATACAAATGGGGCAATGATCTGATAATATCTGAGTTCCAATTGAACATTCGATGACTCTATCCAAAACTTCCCTAGATGATAAAAAATAGTCAATCCTAGAGAAGGACTGATGAGGTCTTGAAAAAAAAGTAAAGTCTCGTCCCTTAGGATTCATAATCCTCCACACATCAAATAATCGTATATCCTAACAGAAACCTAACCGATGAGAACTTTCCTGAGATCTACTAATTTTTGGGGGGGATTGATCAATCTGTACCCAATATCACAAAAGTAGAGGATAACAGGGAAATATCAGCTAAAAGGGCAGGAAGAAATAATGGATCAAACACCGTGGGTGCATAAATACATCCTATAATTATACGTTCCCCAAAGAGGTACCCTGAAATTAAAACATAACGTCCTTCTTTATCCTTAATTTCTTTTTCCAACTTGAATGTAAGAGCGCGATGTATAAGAATTGCGACTCCTCGGCTACTTCTGTTATAGGAGGAATAGAATACTTGACCTACCCAGCTTCTACGGAGTTTAAGATATTCAATATCTGAAAAATGAGTCTCTTGAAGAAGGCCAATTTGACAATTTTCCTTCTTAAGGAAGGATATTAATTTTTGACGTTTGACCACATGATTTATCCCTTTTATATAAAGGCTAACAATTTTCATACCTACAGGAAGAAAATGAATGAAAGAAGGCAAAAAGCTTGTTCATCAAGCCTAGCTTAATTATCCAAATATACACAATCAATAGAAATAGATAATTATAAGCAAGAAAAGAAAATGGGGCGTTAAAGACAAAAACAGTTAAAGAAAATAACACACATATCAAATAAAAAACAAACCCTCCCCAAACAATGATAAATTCCAACATAACACTGACCACCCATAACCTGCCCCCCTCCCCATAACCATATATATCCTAACTGACGTAACTATTACTAGGTCCGCGAAACTGAGAGAACTAAGTCCACTGAAGGAAGAGAAATATCTATAAATAGTCAAAAAAAAAATGAAGGAGAAAAAAATCCCTTCAATACTCCTACCTCGTGAGGCATTATAAAAACATACCTGAAAAAACTACAAATTGTAAAATTTGAAAACATACATTTAAGAAAACAAGACATGGCTAATATAACAAGAATCACATCACCAAAACAAAGTGCACAGTATTTGCATGTTTAGAGCTGAACTAAAAAGATATTTTAACAAAAGCTGAGATTAACTAACGTTACTCTCCTTTCAAACAAAATAGCGTGCAATCTCCTAATTCCATAAACCACCGCAACCCCGCCAGCCGGCAAGATCCCAGGCCGTTCAGCAGGACCAACCCGGAATCTCACCTATCAACGAAGCCACGGCAATCCACAGAACCCAAGGAGCACACGCCATAAACAAGGAAAATTAAATTACTATTCCAGTATTATATCTTTACACAAACTCAAAAAGTTACCAGCCCATTAAGTAATAGTACGAATGCTCCTACAAGCAATAATATCAGAATTTACATACCATAACATGATAGAACAGCTACACAAAGTATGGTTAAACTGTACTTGAAGGAAACGTGCAAATCACTACCCAAGTCCATGAATAAAATGTTCTGCCTCTTGCCATGTTTTAAAAGAGTGATCCATGCCGCCGTGGGTTACACAAAGGGTAGCTGGAAAACGCATTTTAAAGCTAGTGCTTTTCTGAATAAGCCGCTCACAAACTTTGTTAAACTCACGCCGAGTTGACTTAACTTTGGGTGAGAAATCCTGCTTAATAGAAAAAACATGTCCATCGTGGTGAAGCTGCCCTTTCCCTCTTGTTGCCAAAAGAATCTTCTGTCTATCGCAAAAATTATGCAGTTTAATCACCACTGGCCTTGAGCGGTTGTTAATCTGAGCGCTGAGCATTCGGTGTGCTCTATCGATCTTCACCCTGCCATCTTTGGTTCGAAGGTCCAAAACTTTGGGTAACCAAAATTCAAAGAACTGGATCAGCTGTCTACCCTTGACACCTTCTTCCAGCCCAACAATCCGTATATTGGATCTCCTACTCCGATTTTCAAAGTCCTCCACACGTTCCTCCATTGTTTCCAATGCCCGTTGGAGGGAGATCACATTGGCTTGCAAGGAAGTCATCTCATCCTCTGTAGCTGAGATACGCTTTTCAGCCTCTCCAATCCGAGTGGAGTGTTCCTGTATCCGGCTTGAAAGATTGTCCAAGGTTAGTTGAAGACCCGCAAACTATTCTTCTATCAATGTACTAATGTACAATGTACTAATCTTATTGGTATAGAACAACAAAGATTGTGTTATAGTACGACAAAGTTTGTGGTATAGCACGACAAAGATTGGGGTAAAGCAAAGGAATAAACTGTGTGTGACTGGTGAATGGCGCCTGAAACTCAGTCACTCGTCGCCTTGTGATCATTACCTGCCTCATCAACCCATAACTCCCCTGGTTTGGCGACCACACAACCGCTTTTAGTGAAGATATAAGACTGCTCAGGGCTAAGCTGGATGCTATCCATGAGCTTGTTCTCAGGTTTGCAGCTGCTTGTGTCATCAGGGTCCACACTGTACAGTATCACATGCAGCGCCTGATCTATCTTAAACTTTATGTGCCCATTTAGAGGAATCACAAAGGATCCATCCTTAGCAGAGTCTATTTCTTCAGGAAGTGGTTTGAAGATCTTGCCCCCACTCTCTGTGATATCACTCAGCTTGATTGGCATCAGGCTGTAGAAAACACGCACAGTCTTTCCTGTAGCGTTCGCTGCATGTTGAGTGCCAGGGGGTTCCAAAGGCACAGCTTCACGTCTTGCTATTATTGTACAACCAAAGAGAGAGACAGAGAGAGGGGGGGAGCAAGGGAGAGTATGAGAGAGAGAGGGAGAGAGGGGAGGGAGCCAGGGAGAGTATGACAGAGAGAGAGAGGGGGGAGGAGGGGGGGAGAGAGAGATTACACTTTTGTAATAAGTATTTTGACTGGTGTCATGCCAATAAAACATTTGAATGGAACTGAGCTGATAAAGTGAGAGAAGGATGGAAGACATGCTTGAAAAAAGAACTGCAGTAAGATCCACACGTATAAATAAAGATATACAGTGTATAAAATACATACAATGCAGCGAAGTATAAAACTGAAAACTGATCTAGTATTTTGTGAATATAAAAATACATATGAAATTCAATCTAAGGCACTTTCTATTCTAGTATCAAACAAGAAAGGACAAGATAGAGATAAAAGGCAATAATTTTTATGACTTACCACGTATATTGACAGTTTTGTTGTTGCCATAAACTGAAAAAATATATGCACATAAAATATCAAATCAAATAAAGTATAAAGGCAAAAAATATGTATTTTGACAAATGTTCCATCTGAATATACTTAGAAGGAAAGCAAAATTCAAGAGAAAAGTCAGAAAGAATGAAATTGAAGATACAAGGCTATCGTTTCTGACAGCACCAACTACCGATAAAGTACTTGGGTTCTTCATGGGGATGCCTGCGTCTGTTTACCTGACCCATTCCTCTAAAAAATGAGAGAGAGAGAGGAAGATATAGAAAGAGAGTATAAGTTCTGAACAAACACTTATTCAAACATAAAATTATCCTACATCAACATCAGTATTGTGGAATCATTTTTATATTGATTCATTTAATTATTGTTAATTGTTTATCCTTGCTTGCTCTGGCTCAATTTTTCTTAGGCTATGGTAGTGTACTCATGCCTGTTTCTGATTAGCCTAGGCCTTCATAGCTGTAGCTCCCACAAATTTGAACAATGCGTAATTGCTTATAGTTTATCTGGAGCCATGCAGTCCTGACAGGGCCAAGATGTTCACTTTCTCTCTCAAGTTTATGTGTTCTCAGGAAAAACAGGACAAGTTGAGCCTGGGATGCCGAACGATACGATGTATGCATACTTCGGGGCTGGCTTTACGTGGGCTGTGTGCGTCTGCAACATTCCTGTTGATACCATGATGCGTAAATCAGCTCGAGGGGGAGGAGGATGTCAAGATGGACTCTTACTTAAACCACAGCAAAATCCTTGTTGGTTATCCTTACTTTTGCCTGTAACGAGAGTTCTCGCATGTGGCGGGGATCCTTTTTCTGCAGAAAAAGTAAACTGACTTTGGCTTCAAAATTAACTGCTTTGTCTCTGAGTTCTTTTTGAGAAGGTAACACCAGGAATATAAAATCAAAATTCCTACAACAAGTATGAATGCAGATTGCAAAACAAAAAAAAGCCCCAATAAAAACAATTAAATTAAAGCAACACATCTGCAAAGGTGATATCAAAATCCTTTAAAGATGAAAGTATGCATTCATAATCCCAAACACTCTAAAACATATTCAAATCCCCTATTTTGACATTTAAAGACAGAGAGAGAGAGAGAGAGAAAGAGAGAGAGAGAATTGTAAAGGTAACCAATATGATTCAAATATGAAGTCATTCAAATGCTGCAACTTCTCAAGTTGCCATTTTATGAACTAAGCAGACTGTATAATATTGCTCCTCATAAGTAAATAACTCATCTGAATCACACAAGGATATCGCCCTTCATGCTGCAATGCTTCGGTGGTTTGTGTAGAGGCTGCAGTGTAACACTGGCTGCTCTACACTGGGGCAGCACAGTCATCTCACCTGCTTAGATAGGTGGTTGGGTGTGGTCTCAGGCAGGAGGCAGGAGTAGGGCTGGAGATTGAAGGTGCTCAGAAGTTCCTTCTCTCTGGACTCCTGGACTTATATACACCTCGGAGACGAAGGTGCAGCCCCCAAACCACAGATCTCTGCATGCAACACCCAGTTTATCAACTTCCATGGAAGTGGTTAGTGTTATCTTCAATTCACTAAAATGTGACCTTGCCCATGAAAAGCCAGCTAAACTCGCGTGATCTAATTTTGAGATAAAGGCCGTCAAGTAGTCCCTATGATAAAAAATGTCAAAAATATGAGATGTGAGTTTATTGGTGTAAACAATCGATTAAATATTGGGGTTTTGAAATATAGTGTTCAAAAATTAATTTCTAACATCACACATTTAAAAATTAATGAATTTATTGACATTACGTTTACACTTTTTAACGGAGAAATACCGGAAGTTGGTTTCCATTAGACTCGTTTCAACAACTATGGTTTCAATTGGCTTTTGGTTTACCTTCAGCGGATAAACACCCGATAGTTTGGGTGTCAATCATTATAGGAACTTCTTTTCTACCATTGAAAATGAATGTAGACCATAATATTAATGCGCACCATCGTAAAGAAGGTCATTTCATGGCATGGCAGAAGAGTTGCGACTTAAGCGATGGATTGTGTTGCATCACCTTGGAAATGTTTGCATTTATAGATTAACATCTTGTGAACCTAACCAGCCAAGTTTGAAGACATGTCATGCCAGCTACATCGCGAAACAATTCGGTGTTTGGACATTGACGGCATGCAGAACCATTGCTTTGGGGTGCGTTTCCCAAAAGCGTAGTTGCTATCTAGGTTAGCAATTTACAAAGTTCACCCATTCACAGTCAATCAGAGGGAAACCCTCAGGGCCTTCTACGCCTTCAGAGAAGGCCTAAAAAAAATCTGGACCAAAAAATAGGAGTATTAAATAAAGAATAATTATTGTTTTTAAATTTCTATCTCATTTAATTTAATACAATACTTTTAATACATTTTCTCTCATCTATGTTTCAAGTTAAGCTTACTGTCAAGTTCACATCAGCAATGAAAGGGTTACTGTCCTGAGAACATGTTATCCAATCAGAATCGCCCATCTCTGTCAAGACCCTGTTGGCTGGCTCATTAATTGGTTAGGACTTCATGAATCCGGGGGAAGGCCAAGCTATGCATAAAGCTGTGTCTTGGTTTGGAGAGTGAGGGGCAAATTGACCAATCACGGTTTGATTTTAAGTGGGCGGGACAAAAACAAAAGATCTTTAGGCCTTCGTGAAGTCCAAGCATCGTAATCTCGGCAGAATGCTGAGGGCGGGTGAGAGATGTTTTTTTAAGTTTCAATATTTAGCGACATACACCGACAACGTTATTCTAGGCCTATCTTTATTTTTGCGTCGCAATCTAGATATTTGTGTGTGCAGATGATATTCCTATCCCTCCATATTTTATCTTCCGCAAATCAGGTCATTAAACATTACTGTTCACTTCTTGCATTACCACTCCACTGAGAAATAATAAAAATACGCACTTAAATTATTTCATCTACATGTACATTGGCCGCATAATCGGTTTGTGGCAGATTTATTTTAACAAAAATCCTAACAAAATAATTTATGGTCCAATCGTGTTAGCAAAACACATTTGTTACTTAATTGTTAGTCTAACACAATATTTGATTAATAGCCTACAGCAACAATTTTACTTTGTTAATAAAACAAACTAATTTGTTACTTCCTGAACAAATTTATTTTGTTGGATTGATTTTAACAAAATAATTTGTCACCTCTCATGGAACAAATGAGCTAATTTGTTTCATTTTGTTAAAAGTAACTAATTCATATTTTGATTGTAACGGTCGTCGGATTATTATTAAACTGATCAAAAAAAGATTGATTAGTCTGTGATTATTGTATTTATCCGATTGAGAGGTTTACCGACTCTGTTAAGTTTAGAGTTTTGGACCGATCGATTGGGACCGTGGGGTGTGTTAAAGGATAGCTAGCCCATATTATCACAAATACAGAAAGGAAAAACTAAATTCTTCTGTTAACAATGCAATACTGCGTGACATTATTTTTATAATCCTATACTTGATTAATGAGTAGATGTCCCTTTGCACTCAAGTGTTTCATGCCACCTGTGAAAGAAACCACGGCTTAGATAATACAAAGGCCGCGAGTTCTGGATGTCAAAATAGAAAAGGAGTCGGTTTTTTAATCCGCAGCTTGAGGCCCGTTCATCAGTCCTTTAAATTCATAGTCTACGTAATGAGCAAAATTATCATTCAGTAAGCAAGTTGTCAGTAGAGAAGACGCGTCGCATTTCCCCTTATTTAGGAGCGCGTAGCCTATGTCTCTGTATGAAAATCAAGAAATGCCGTCGCACATAAGAGACTGTCTGATCACAGAGGAAGGGATATCCATTCAAACTAAATCCATCAAACTGTACATACAGAGGCGAAATTTATACGCCAAACAAATATCAAACTAATTATTACTGTACACTTAACCAATTCCAATTGAAGGAAAAAAGACATGGAATGTGAGCTCTGTCATTTTCAGGATACTGCAACAAAACATTGCTTTAAATATAATTTGACATGTGAATCGATAGATTTGTTGATTTATTGATGACACAATGAGATGTGCACAGAAAACATTCTACGGTGTATTTACAGTATCAATGTTTAGGAATAAACCAACATTGTCAAACAGAAGGCTAACAGCAAACAGCAAACATAATATGAGTTATCCCCCTCTACCACATGAACTGAAATAAATGCTAAATTACAATCTACATGTATGTATTACATTATGTTTTATTCAGACCAGCGGTACATGTATACTGAGATTTTCAAAGTGATTCTTCAACCGCTGCTGGATATCGTATACTCTTCTTCAGCCCACCCCATCCTCGATTTTCATGGATTAGTGATTAGCGATTCCCAACAACCATGCCTCAACGCAACAACGTATTATATCTATTAAATCCGCATATAAAAAGTAATTCTCAGCAACAACTGTGCGTAGGCCTAATTCGGACTACATTACGTCGCGCATTTGGCAGACTCTAGGCATACGTGTGTAGCCCGCGGCCCGCCTACTGCGAAGCTTGTCTCAGCAGAGTACGAGGTTGATAATAGCACACAACATAAAGAGGAGATTATCGCGAGAAATCCACGAGAGATACACGCGACGTCTCGTGGGAATTAGGCAGTATCTGCTGGCCTGTACGGTAAGTATAAAAAGTACAAGTACAAAGTATTTTTCATAGTACGCATAGAAAGAAGCAAAGCAACCACACATTGGGCCTCATGCAAGAAGCGATATAAGAACACATTTTCTCTTCTTTTTGTTCGTATGCCCAATTTTTTTCTTATTTTGTTCTTACCCATTGATTTCTGGGATGCACCAATGTTTTCTTATTTTTGCGCTTCTCTTAGGTAAGAGAAAATTTTACGAGTGGTCAAGAGCACTCTTACCGAGATAGGAGAAAACAGAAAACTGTTATCTCTGTCCACAAATTCCTTGTCCAGTGCACGGCAACACAAGTTTTAAAACCTAAACATTAAAAATGCATCATGTAATCACATTTTGTTTGTTTTATGTTTTTGAGAAATTATAATGATTCTATTATTTAATTCTTTGGCTGAAGAGTTTGGCCAGTTGATCCTAATTAGGACGAAGCTATAAAAACCCTTGGATACTTGCGTGCATTCTGCTTCTGAATGGCTTACCTATTGCAGTTGGACGCTTTGGCCATTCAGGCCTTGCGCAGACAGCGGGTCTTTAGAGATTGCGCAGATCTGTTTGCTAAGATAGATGAATGGCTGCTCGAACCAAATGTGAAAGCAACCGTACTTGAGCACGGAGGATTACTGTTGTGTGTTACGGCTCTCCTCTTCAAACAAATGCACTGGCGGAATCCATTCATACGAAGAAATTCAATGCTTGCTCGAAATGTAGGCGGACGAAAACATACAATCACAACGGGATACTACATGCAAAAATTTGGAGATTTATGAAATAATTCGTGAGTAGTTACATTTGCTTGGTTATCAAAACAATCGTACCAAGTGTGAAAGTGCCTTCGAGCACCCACGAGCAGTCTGCTCTTTGCACACGGCACGTCACCTACCCTTATATGGTGTTTAGTGGGTGTCATATTATGCTAATTTGAAACAACCGGGCACGCGCTTTTGATTTACGATCAAGTGGGATTCAACATTCTGCACATCTGCGTAAGAGCAGATTTGGACGGTAAGAGCGTTTGGTGCATACGGAGTATATTTCTCTTATTTTTTCTCTTAGCAAAAAAATAAGAGAAAATATAAGAGAAATTTAAGAGAATGTTGCTGCATGAGGCCCATTGTCCTCTTCTTGTTCTCTTTAATCAACTTTCAGGTGAATGAAAGTATTCATGAAACACCGGCAATCCCTGCTTTATATACTTCTTCCTTTTCTTCTTTGAGTCTACTGGCGGTTTAAAAAAACCACTGTAAGTGACCATTATTAATAGCAGAATAACATAGGATCAATACCATGTCGAATTTTTGCTTCAGAAAACTGATTTTTCTTGACTACTAATTCGGATACCATGGACTCACTGTAGCTGAAGTGGTTGCTACAGAGGACAGCGATTGTTTCTCCAGCAAGAGATATTTTTTTAAACTGCTCGATAGATAATATGGCCAAGTATATTGAGCAGTTTGCACATCAGGCTTAGCCGAGGAGTTAAATTCAGGCAATTCCTGAAATACAGGGATTGTAGTGAACTCGTCCATGTTCTAAATCGTGTTCCAGCTCGAGCTTGCTTGTGAATATTCACTAACTGATCCGGGTGTGCTATCTAGTGATACAATATTGTAACTGCATGCATACATTTGCAGCTCCATGTCCACTGGCTGCACAAAGATACCCTGCCGTGCACCGCTGTTCTTCTCAAACACGTGTGGGTTTTTTCACCTTTTGTCGAGTCTGATTTGACGTGTTCAAGGGAGAGAGACTAGAAATAAAAGAATTGTAGATCTAATGTCGAAAATAGTTGTTTATAGCAGACAAAGAGTAAAAATTACAAACTGTAACAGAGGGATGTTCTTGGCCACAGTTTGGAGAGCGCTCTGCTCAGGCATTGCCCGGGCATCAGTTCTTAAAATCCACAGTCCTTTAGCTGTACATCAATTGGCTGTAACCGCAGTCTAATCAGCTCCCGCCTTTTTACATAGTATTGTCCAGTCTACTTTAGACAGGTCACAGAAAGGCGGTTACGGGATACCTGATGCCACTTCGGACTGCTCCTTGGGCGTTTTCTTTTGGCAGGGCTCCAGCATTCCTGTGCCACTCTGTACCTTGCCCCTCCTGTACAGCTTCTCTCATCCACTCTCACACACAGACACACATTCTGGGTAAATAGGTTTATAAGCTTTGGGGTATTGACATAAAAGATGTTTTAAGCAGTATAAGATAATAATGATAATACAAAAGATGTTTTGCTAATAATACAGATGATAATAAGATGATAAGAATCTAAACAATGTTTTGAATTATTCCACACACGCCAAATCCAGATAATCCTTAAATGATGAATTACATTCATATTTTAACTTGTAACGAAGTGGCCAGTGTCAAAGTAACAAAGTGTACTTTTTATGTTTTAAATGTAGTAGAGTAAAAGTCCTGGTTAAAAAAACTCAAGTACAAATTCTCAAAATAACTATACCCTTTCAATTAATTGTAATGTTGCTTTTTTTCTGTGATGACGTCTTTTCTCGGTGGTGATGGCTGAGGTGAAGGCCCAGTTGTAGGGCTCACGGTTCGCCACTGCAATCAATGCACATAACATATGCAAGTTAGCGTCTGCAATTTCGGGAAATGCATCCCAGGAAGTATCTTTTTATCCGATATGGCAGCGGCACCCGAAACACAAGAACGCAAGATGTCCAGGATATTATACAAATGTCATGCCATAGCCTTGGAGCTGGAAGAGCTTTTGATACTGATATTCAATTTTAGAGATAAAATACACAAATTATCTCAATAGAATTATTTTTACTTGGTAATTGCTGTTGCAGCAAAGTTTATTACTGCTGTTGCAGTAAAGTTTGTATGATACCCCTTCCTTCCATGCATTTCAATGGGATTTATGCTTTTTGGTCATGCACATCCTTATAAAAAGGCTGATTTTGTCAAACTACTAGAATTTTCTCATGTATGTATCTTATATGCATGAAAAGAGGAGAATGTAAGCTTTAATTTGGTATATGATACATAGTCAGGAAAATTATGGTTCAAAAGTATGGCTGTTTTAAAAATTTACTTACAAAATTTTTAAATCAGAATTTCTTGAAAAACAGTTTTTCTGAGCCTGAAATTTGCCAAAACTTTGAAATGACCTTCCTCAATCAATATTAGAGATATCAGTCAGATTTTTTCATCGAGTATTCCTTACATGATGTAGAATGACTTTGTGTAAAAAACTGTACATCACCAGAAAATTACTTTAGCTGGGTTATCACAGGCAGGGTCACAAGTAAGAGACACTGGGCCTCATGCAGCAACATTCTCGTAAATTTCTCTTATATTTTCTCTTATTTTTTTGGTAAGAGAAAAAATAAGAGAAATATACTCCGGATGCACCAAACTCTCTTACCGTCCAAATCTGCTCTTACCCATGTGTGCAGAATGTTGAATCCCAATTGATCATAAATTGGAAGCGCGTGCCCGGTTGTTTCAAATTAGCATAATATGACACCCACTAAACACCATATAAGGGCAGGTGACGTGCCGTGCGCAAGGAGCAGACAGCTCGTGGCTGCTCGAGGGCACTTTCCCGCTTGGTACGATTGTTCCGTACAGTCCCACAGTACGATTGTCCCCCCTCCCCTCTCCCCCCGCCGGTCAGCTTTAAAACTAGTAATATCGTAACATACCTGCTCGCATAGATGTCAAAATTCCGATACAGTGCGTTGCATTATGCATTATGGTGGGTTTAAATAGGAAACGATTTTGAAAAGGAGGTGCCAATATATTTTGGGGGGTTTTATTACTGAGAAGGGGGTTTAGAATATTAATATTGCGAATGCACATGCTGCGTGTGCCCTAGCAACCCGGTGTGTCATCAGTAATATGGATTACCATGTATAGCAGCACGAAAAATTAAACTCGAAATTTTCTTGACTGAGTGCCTGATGTTTTTACACATCCAAATCTTTCTCTGGGTACCTAAACATCAAGATAAGCCGAAAAATGTACTGATTACATTCGCTATAGATGGATGTTGCTTACGGAATTTTTTCGCCCTTGTGTTTTTGGCTGGTTATGCTGTCCACTGCTTCATATCACTAAAATTTCTCCATCTCATAATTTGAGCTGCCAGACTTTCGCACCGCGTCCTGCACTGTGAAATATCGGTGCCGCATTTCCTTTAGTTTGTCACGGTACTGATCTATTATTCAGTGATAACCACGCGAATGTAACTACTCGCGAATTATTTCATAAATCTCTGAATTTTTGCGTGCAGTATCCCGTTGTGATTGTATGTTTTCGTCCACCTACATTTCAAACAAGCATTGAATTTCTTCGTTTTAATGGATTTCGCCAGTGCATTTGTTAGAACAGGAGAGCCGTAACACACAACAGTAATCCTCCGTGCTCAAGTACGGTTGCTTTCACATTTGGTACGAGCAGCCATTCATCTGTCTCAGCAAACAGATCTGCGCAATCTCTAAAGACCCGCTCGCTGCGCACGGCCTGGATGGCCAAAGTGTCCAACAGCAATAGGTGAGCCATTCAGAAGCAGAACGCACACAGGTATCTAAGGGTTTTTATAGCTTGATCTTAATTAGGATCAACTGGCCGAACTCTTTAGCCCAAGAATTAAATAATAAAATAATTACAATTTCTCAGAAACATAAAACAATCAAAATGTGTTTACATGATGCATTTTTAATGTTTAGGTTTTAAAACTTGTGTTGCCATGCACTGGACAAGCAATTTGTGGACAGAGATAACAGTTTTGTGTTTTCTCTTATCTCGGTAAGAGTGCTCTCGACCACTCGTAAAATTTTCTCTTACCTAAGAGAAGCGCAAAAATAAGAAAACATTGGTGCATCCCAGAAATCAATGGGTAAGAACAAAATAAGAAAAAATCGGGCATACGAACAAAAATAAGAAAAAATGTGTTCTTATATCGCTTCTTGCATGAGGCCCACTGTGTGTTTTTCGATTTGATAATCTAAATTTCTCAAAGAGATCTAATAAGGGTCTTTACTCTGATGCTA
The DNA here is from genome assembly GCA_029692085.1 of Gymnothorax javanicus. Lineage (NCBI taxonomy): Eukaryota > Metazoa > Chordata > Actinopteri > Anguilliformes > Muraenidae > Gymnothorax > Gymnothorax javanicus. The sequence goes on along the minus strand of CM056194.1, from coordinate 112,124,306 downwards.
ATATAAAAATGAAACCTGCAAAACATAAAATTGACATTTGCTGACAAATTTTTCATTGGAATTGGGTTAATTTCAATAAGATAAGTAAAACCAAAGGCTGCTCTAATTAATGATTTGATTTCTGATGACCGTTCTGACATCTTATCTGAGGAAAATAAAGATAATCCTAGATACCTACACCATCAACAGACTAACAAAGAGCCATCCATCATCTTACACCTTTTCTCCTGCAGCTTCCAGGAGGAATGAACCTCTTCGACGCCAAAATCTTTAAGAGGCACCACGCTAAATGTTTGTTACGCTCCTCTCTTCAGTAGGGCATCTCCAGCCTCTGATTCTAGGGATTCTCTGTCTTTAAGGCCAGCCGCATGTGAAGACTCTTTCATATTTATTGAATTTCAGGAAGTCTATCCTTAATTACATCACTCATCAAAAGGACTCCAGTTGCAGGTTAAATTGGGCAGAATACTCCTTTTTTGAAATTAAAAAAAGTTTCCTCAAGGGTTCTTTGTACGACAAAAGATTCAACCAAAGACCTATTTCGTCTCAAGAACCCTTTTTGGACGAAAGACATCTTAAAGGATTCTTCGGAGGGCATAGCCACGGGAACGTATTTTGAACAGGGGGTGCTGAGGAAACGGGTGTGTGTGAGTGTTACTGGCTGGAATGACGTTATCAGTGCGCATACAGTATACATGCTTAACTATCAATACATAAAATATATTCTACTGGCGGCGGGACTTTACTATGGAGTGCTTGTTTGCTATCCGTGGCGCTTAACACCATGGCAACAGTCAACAATATATCGCAACATTAATATATCGTCATAATACCATTACCACATTTATCAGCACCAGATATTAAACACTAAATTTTCTTGACTGGATGCACGCTTGACGTTATCGCACACCCGAATGTTTCTCTGGCTACTCAAAAACTAAGGTAAACCTTAAAAGTGCTGATTTCATTTGGTGGAGGCTGAATACGGAATTCTTTCCCTTCCCCTTATACAGGAAATTCATAAGTCATGTCATCTCATAATTAGCAGACCAGCTATAAAATGTACATGAAGTCGATCCTCGTTTCGCTCTCATTTGTTTCATTCCTCTGGGACTCTAGTATTTTCTCTGCGCAGATGGAGTTCAGCTGCATCATCGAATCTCCGCAGCATCACTCCCGTATACTGATGCTGCTCACTAGCAGTGTGTCGTTCACTTCTCATCTTGTCCAGCGTTTCCAACCCACTCAACACCTCTAGCTAATAAAGGCTGAACAACAAGTACTGTGTCTGTTTGTGCAGTGCTGTCATGCAAGCTCGGCGCATGCATAAAATAATAGATACTTCATATTTTGTATCTTATCTTCAAAGTTGCTGAAAAGTTATGACATCAAGTACACACATCTGCTATTGTTTTAATAATGAAGAATATGCATGCAATGGTAAATAAATGATTAGCGCTGCAGTTTTTTGGGCTGAATTTATACCATTGCTGAAAGTGCGCACATGGACGGAGTCAATGCTACTTAGCTGGTTACGTAGCCAGCATGAAGCAGCAAAACACAGTTCCGTGAATCGGTGTAAAATATTCAAAGTAATAGAAATATGCAACTCAGTTTAGGTACATATTGAACATTTTAATGCGAAAAAGCAAAGCAAGGGTAAGCTCCATGCACGATTATAGGATGTCACCTTCAATAGTTACTGAATATATGCCCGTTATCCAACGTATGTCATCCAACAACAGCCTTTGCTAGTTTACTGTTTATTCTGTCGCGTTACATAAAGGTTAGGTGCAGTAATTGAGTCGCTGCATAACAAAGCCATTCATCAAATACAATTAATGAAAAAAAAAAAAAGATTGTTACGCCTGCTCACTTTACCGATTTGGCAATTACCTTTGACAGCAAGGAATCACCGAAGACTCCAATGCTCTACACTTGGGTACTCACATCCGCAGCTGTGCTACGAAAACGCGCTAAGAGACAAGGTCCCCTTGGTGTTCACGTAGCCTGAATAGAAATAAAAGTTTGTCGCTGCCGTGGAAAAAGACACCAATGATTTCTGTAATAGTACGACAAAAATTTGCTGTCATTTATGGCTTAATGTTAAAATTATTCTGTTTCTAATGAACATTTATCCATTTTCATAAAATATTTTTTATTTTGGATCAATGCTTTTTTGGGTGCTGCTGCGCCAACAGGGGGTGCTGCAGCACCTCCAGCACCCCTACTTCCCGTGGTTATGTCGGAGGGTGAAAGGATTTTAGAAAAAGGCATTATATGGTTCTTTTTTATGAGTCTTATTTTATTATGTTGTTGATTGACATTGTGTAAAATATAGTAGCAAAATAGGATGCGCAAGGTTGAACCCTTATATTGTGTTAGGGTCAAATTTGACCTGTTTTCAAGTTAAGATATTTGCAAAAAGTACCATTTAGTTATTTGTATTGGGACAAGGCTTCATGATGTCCTCAGACACAGCTATTTTAACATTACAAAAGAAATTTTCACCATTTTAGTCAATTCTGAATGTCTTTTTTAAAAAAGTTACATCTGTTGTGTTTCGGGTCAAATATGACCCGGCAGAGAATATTAGCAGTTACACGTATCATTTAAAAATTGTGGGCTGCTCTGTGGGTCAAATTTGGCTCAATTTGGCGTACACCCATGCACTCACACAAAGACATATGCGCGCACGCACATGCACGCAAACACACACACACACACTTACACGAACGCAAGCGCATACACACACGCACGCACACGTACACACCAGTGGCGGCTGGTGAACTGGCAACTAGGGAGGCTCGAAACAATCCCTCAAAATTAATGATTGGTCACAACCTGTTTTCAATTTTTCATTTAAACTACCATTACAGAAACTCCGAAAACTCTAAACATTATCAGATGAGGCCAGTTTTCATTTATAACACATACCGAATACGACTCTGGACTTTTTTTTTACTCAGCGGTTGGGAGAAATGTGTTTTGCGATCGTTTAAGTGAAATAAGATCATTTGAAAAGTCTTTTTGCAATTCCATTGCTTGCAACCCATCCATGAACAAGGACTTCAATTCTGCGCGAGAATCTCTTACATACGCGTTGATTGAATAATTGCTGACTACAGCAGAGGAACGTAAATATGCATCTTAAACTCACACCGAATTCGTGAGAGTTGACAGGTATGCGTTATAAATGAAAACTGGCCACACCTGATAATGTTGAGAGTTATCGGAGTTTCTGTCATGGTAATTTAAGGGAATAGACAACAGAATTTAAGTATTTGCATAGGTTGATAGCTTATGAGAGCCCATGAGAAAAATTTCAGGCATACTTGACCATTTATGAAAAAGTCGTGAGCGTTTTTGTGTGGCAGTCCGAAGACCACTACTGAGCTGCCATTTTGCCTCCCGGAAGGGCGATGCGTGACGTCACATGGGTGCAAGGGAGAATCTCCACTCTTCATTACTCTTCTGTTGGTGCATTTGGTCTTCTACCGTGAACTTGCATAAATTCAATATTTGGTTGCTGTTTTCTGTACACAAGACCATTAGAAGAGCACTTACCTAAAGCCTAACCATTAATGACATCTGTCTTGAATGATTAAGAATTAATTAGATACATTTAATTGTTGCTATTCAGAGCTGTGGTGACATTGCATCATATCTTCATGATAGAGAATAGCTCCAGTTTAGTGTGCAGCACCAGAAACAGAATGCCAGCAGATAAGTTACTTTGCATTATACAGTATAAATAAATACAGGAAATTATTTTAATTCAAAGTCAATGCAAAGACGCGAAGTTTCGCCTGTATTCGCGCCTTTGCATTGACTTTGAATGTGATCTGTCGTGCGAAAAATTCGTTTCACGTCCGATGTGAAAGCAGCTTTACTCGGACACAACCAACCAAAGAAAGGGTTTTACAGGCGGAACGTGTGTTCGATTTGCTTTGCAACAAACTATGGACGTAAGGTAGAACTAGCTTGCGGACTTGATCATAAAGAAGTGGTCTGCTCACCTGCATTCAAGGAACTGCTCTAACAGCGGATTATTGTGGAAACATCGCCGATGATGTGCCTGACATAGCAGATATGTATAATGATGGAAATGGATTTTCCTGCTAGACATTTTACAATCGACTAAAAAAAGTTTCATAGCCGGAATGTTTTTTAACGGTATATGCTTTGCAACCAACAGTGGACGTTGGGTAGCCTAGCCTGCGGACTCGTTTTGATCATAATTGGTCTGCTCGTCTGCAGCATCTAAGGAATATTTACTTTCACGGTTGTGGATTATAGTGGAAAAAATTCCAGATGAGGTGGCTGGAATGGATTTTATCGGTTTAAAAGAAAAGGTAGGATGTGCATTTAATTGTTTATGAGCCTGATGACAGGCAGGCTAGCTGACAGGGAGGTGTGTGAGTGAGACGTAGGTGAGCCTGCGCCGACTATCACTGACCGTAACTTCAGGGCTGTACAGTAACAATGCTTTGACGCGCGGCTAAACAAAGCCAGAATACCTCAACTCAACGTCAGCGTCCCGAAACAAAGGCTAAGCACAGTAACTGCAGTTACGGCATTCTGTCATGGTTTCTGGTGGGATTTTCGGAGTTACTGTTGACTCAGACCTTGATTTTTTTAATAAAAACAATCGAATTGACTCAAAATATTCATCCACATGATAAAGGAGGTCTTCAATACTCCCAAAATGACAATAACTCATTTTCGACCAAATGTGATGTTACGGTGTTTTGCCTTTGCACGGCAGCATAGAACGTGCGGTCATGCTGCTGACCTGAACCAGTCCTGCATGTACACCCAACCGCTGTACACGCAGGCATATTGTTCTCTCTCTCGGCCTTCAAACAGCCTTCTCGAATATTTTCACGAATAGTAGGGTCTGTTTGTGACTAACAATGTCCTTTGGCACAGAGAAGTGGTGACAACAGTGAGTAATTTAACAAGTATCCCAATGCTTGTGCAGTCTCAGTCGCCGTGTATAGCTTCAGCGTGCTGCGCCCATGTGACGTCAGAGCATCTCCGTGAGGATTCTTCTGATTGGTTGAAATATTTTCAATGGCGGCATCTATGAAATCATCAATTCTGCTTCAGAACCGACTTTCGGAGATGGATAGCTTAGTTGTATGAGCTCTATATGTTCAAACATTCGCAAGAATCATTAGTTTATGACATGATCTATCTTCCAAACTGTATTTTGAAATTCCCTTGTCTATTCCTTTTAAATGAATGATTGAAAACAGGTCGTGACCAATCATTAATTTTAAGCGATTGTTTGAGCCTGCCCTGTTGCCAGTTCACGAGCCGCCACTGGTGCACACACACGCGCGCACATTCACACACACACTTGCGTACGCACGCGCGCGCGCACACACACACACACATAGAAGTTTTGCAGCAATCCTTACTAGGACATTGCATTGACTTCTATTCATTATAGACAGCCTAGCCCTAAACTTACCCCTAACCATGACCAAATCATGGCTAACCCTAACCTTAACCTAACCTCAGTTCACACTTGACCCCTTACCTCAACCAAGACCTCAGAAATGACGTTTTGCCATAATAGGACCAGGCTTTGGTCCCCATGCGGACTACTGGTCCCGACAAGGTCAGTGTTTATACTGGAAAAGGTACCTGATAGGTAACAAAAACGCACCCAGATGCCTGCACATGCATTCAAACAGTCACACTCACACATACACACACACACACACACACACACACACACACACACACAGTGGTGGATCCAAGGGGATCGCAGAGAAGTGAAAAAACCAAGTGAGTACTAATCTCTGAGGAAGCCCGAACTCAGTACAAATATATCCAGTATTCACCCTCTCAGATAATTTCCCTGCACTTGCAGTCATCACGGTTTATATACCACTTTTAATGGTTCCACTTCACTATTCCGGTTGTCTTGCATCATGGCAATTTTATTTGGATCCAATTGTTTATATTTGCTTTCTGTGATAGGAATGACCGAGACACTCTTTTCTTGCTAATAAAAAACGATTCATGGACTTAAGCTATGTACAATTTATTTGACTTTTTTGCTTCGGTCCTAAAGTTTAAGAAGGCAGGCTTGCTGGGAAATTTGTTTGACCAATGGTCTTGCTTGTCCCCTGTTGCAGTAACAGTCTAAAAACGCGTTTCAACGACTATAATTTCAGAAAGCAATGGAAAGGCAGAAAAGCTTAGAGAATAAAGCAAGCTGGTTTTTGAGGCTCAGCCTTTCAAATGCAAAAAAATGACCAGGTGTTTGGCTATCATCATCCTCGTAGCAAGCAGTTTTCATTTGCAGGGGGACATGGAAGCAGTAAGACTGACGTTAAATTAATAGGCTATCGCACATATGCGTTCAATTAAAATTTGCTTGAGCTTACAAAACCTTACAGTTGTTCATAGCCTACTATTTGATGCACATCGATTCGTTGTTTCACGGTGCCAAATAAAATTTGTCCTGGAATACCAGAAGACTTTCCAAATTTTCCATCCCAAAACCCCATCTTGACGTTCAGAATCATCCGTCTTTAAACTTGTAACCAGCGAGTAGCTACTGCGGTTCTGAAGCTAGTGAGCTATTCAATGAGTCTGTAAGTAAGAGATGTAACATTATTTTAAAAAAGTTATGTATGAGTCAATCCAAATAGTTCAATGGTCTTATTGAAAAATTCTAAATGGCCCTAAAGGCATATTTCTTTTTCACATTCATTCATGTAAATATTACAATAATAATAATAATAATAATAATAATAATATTTCCGTAAAAAAATAGTTTACATGTTGACAATGCTATGTTTTAATATAGGACAGCATCACTGTATTAAATTTATTTCAGGACATCTTGAGGATAAATTGGATATTTAATATAAATAAGATATTAATATTAATATAAAATATTAGTCTGTTTTTGGACATTACCCACCCAACCACTGCCTCCAGATTAGTAAATTCACTCACATGTGCAGAAATTCAACTTAATGGTGACTCGGATTATGTGTATGACAACACTTCCTACTCTCACAGCACTTGGGAGTGTTTTGGAAGCATTAAAGCCTCATCTTTTAGAACCATTTTGAAAAAAGGCAATCACAGCATTGGAATAACTTTTTACAAGCTGTTGAGTGTGGTATATTTTACTAAACCTGGTTTAGGGACTTGGGGGGGAGGGGGGATTTGGTGATCTGTTAACATCTGCTAAAATCACAGATTCATTTAGCCACTAGGTTTGCATGTTAGATATACACCACAATTATTTTGATGGAGGCCATTTGGTGTTATATAAACTCAAAAACAAATAATATAAATGTTTTGTGGGAAATATGGTCAAACCCTTTTACTGCTAGTGGTAATTTTGTTAACATTCCTGAAACATCGAAAGCTTTGAAAATCGCTCAAACCATAGTACATTGGTATTCACTGGAAGGCTCTCATCAAGCCCTTTCCAATGAAAACCAACACTGTAGGGTTTGGACGATTTCAAAAGATTTTCTCCTCTTTGAAATTTTGACCAAGTCACTAACAGCAGTGAAAGGGTTAAGGTCACGAACTTTGGCAGTAAAGTGAAAGTCTTAGGTAAAGGTTAAAGTTGTCAGTTAATGAAAAACTGCGTTTAACGGCACTTTGATAGTTTTTTTAGCTTAATTTCTGGAACCTTGGGAGGAAAATCATTGAACAGATAGGCCAGATTTTTCTCCCAAGATACCAGGAAAACGTGTTTTCAGCACATAAATTTTTCACATTTTTCTGGGGGACGGATCTCAGACCCTCCTTGCTGCGCCTCCCCTTTCACCAATTCCTGGATCCACCCCTGCACACACGCATATACACGCACACACAAACCACCCAACCCCTCCCCCTCCTCCCTGGAGACAATTATTTTCTTGCTCTCTCGATCCCTCTGGCACCCCTCCTCCATGAACACAACCTTTTTTGCAAAATATTGATGCATTTTGAATTAAAATGAACTTGAATGTTAACACGTTTACACGCACACACACGTGCACACACACACAAATTTTTTTTCTTGCGGTAAGTATCATCCTTAGGGCAAAAGCATGAAAAACATACAACGTACACAGAATTCTTGCAATACTGGTGTCTAGAAACAAGGTGTGTATGAGTTGTGATCAGTTTAATTCTGCAGCAGCATCAGTCTACTTCAACATGAGATTGAGCAAGAGATTCAATGTCAATGAGGCAACTGATCATATCTTTGATCATGAGAGTGATGTGGAAGAAAGAAAGCAATTTTTAAATTGAGGAGGGTGTGTCAGTGAATGATACTGATCACACACACATGCGCACGGACACACGCACACACACACACACCATCATGTCCATGTTCAATTTGAATGTGTTATTTTGAACACACATGCACAGAGACAGGCACAAATCATCTTGTCAATGTTCAATGTTCAGTTTAAATATGTAATTTTGAACACACACATAGACAGCCGGGGAGCAAGAGAGAAACATGCTCTTGTTCATGATACAGTTCAATTTGCATCTGCTATTTTGAGCTCAATAAAGTTTGGTTTTATGGAAAAAAAACAGTGTAAAAGACTTTTTTTCCTTCTCCCAAAATTGACCCGTAACACCAGAGATGTCACTATAGGTAATAATATGATGTTCAAAAAAACCCACAAGCAATTTATTTTAGAAAGCGTTTTCTAAAATTAGTCTTTTGTAGTCAGATAACGTCTTCACTATAGGAAATATAATGTGTGAACTTAAACATTTTTTTTTTATTGAAAACGAGTGGCATATTGTTACAAAACAATATTGAAAAACAGTATTTGATGATAATGAGTGTTTTTTGGGTATTTTGGGCTGATTTTCATCACGGCTCAAATTTGACCCGGTAACACAAAAGATTTCGGCAACTTTCTAACACATTATGAGGGTTGAGCAAAATAATTAATGTAAATTAGGTTTAAAACTTTATCATCAACCATTCCTTTGTACCATGAGAACAATTTGGGAAATTAATGTTATAAAAAAACTCAGACTTAGATATTTGCCCATGTTTTAAACAGTGATTGTAATGTAATCCAGGATCCCTAATAATTAATTTTAGTATTCTGCAGTAAGTGATCATGTAATATGAATGGGTTAGCCCCAGCCAACTGAGCGAGATTGTGTGTAGGTGTTACAACCCAGCTTATCTGAAGTGCTTCGAATTCCCAGCAACTGATGCGACAGAGCGGCTAGTAGTTCAAAGGTGGCCATACTTTTGTCAGATAGTATATGTGACGGTCCACAGGAAAAGGGTGTGTAAAGGATTTTTTTACGTTTTACAGAAAACTGTTTTTCTATTTTTAGTGCATGATAAGGGATCATCAGATGCACTTAACTCAATTTGACCAAAATATCCTTTATACATTCTTCCTGTGGACTGTCACATATGGTAAAATCTTTTATTATTTGCAAACTCATGAGTGATACAGTACCTTTCAAGGTCCAATGTGTGGGAATTTCTCCCATCTAGCGTTGAGATCATACATCGCAATCAACTCTCTCGTGCCACGCAGTTCAAAGTACATATTACAGCTACGGTAGCCTTCACGCTTCAGAAGGCCATTATTCATCATTATGCACACAAAAGTCTAGCAAAAGACATTTTTCTTATCGAGCACATTGTATCCTTGAGCCAAAAGCTTGGAACTTCATCAACACATTAGCAACGAGTGACAATATAAATGGGAAAACTAAAATTGTAACACATGTGAAGTACACAAAATGTTCTTTGAGCGAGATCAGATGAGTGAGACACAGATCGTGGTCATATGGGCATCGTAGGTCTGTGTCTCACGACTCGACCAAAAGCGAACAAAAGGCTACTTTGTGGCCACAGTTCAATAAGGAAGATAAGTGAGACACAGACCGACGATACCCATACCACAGTCATTATCGCACGAGTCGAGTGAAAGAGTACGCTGCATTTGCCATAGATCACCTTATCCTGTAGACCTAGCCCACCACACCTCCATCTAGCTCAACAGCTAACTTACTCCCCATTCCCAAGTGCAGGGTGCGATATAATAGCATGGCATTTGATTGATCGTTGATAAAATCATAACATTAGGCTTGCCAATTCGTGAAAAATAAGGGTTGGCCTTATGAGGGGACGCACTATGATTTTCGCGTGTTTGTTACAAACACAAACACCGAGAATGAGAGTAGCCTAGCTTGTGGATATGCAAGTCAAACTATTTCGCAGGGCTATTAAACGAAATTAGGCTATATAAAGCAGCCTAGACAAAGAAAAATAAATAAACAAACAAATGAATAAATAAATCACACTTCTGGTACTGTTACTCATTGCAAGTAGGAGCAATTAAATCTACCCAGTTAGCAATATAATCACAAACATTGTAGAGCCAGTTTGCTAAACTAGCTTGAGCTTGCTAGTCTCCTTTGGGGTTAGACGATTGCGCAATGAAATAAACATTTTGAATTCAGACTGTTATATTATCCTACCTGCCCAGAAGGAAGCAAACAAATTTGGCATCTCTTTCGATCCCCTTTTCCTTCATCAGGTCTTTCCATCTTTGGAAGGCAGCTCCAATGTTCACTCTTTTTTTCTGATGACGCCGGTCTCATGCTCTTTTCAATATCCTTTTTCTTTTTCTGGGTGAAGAAGAAGACTCCTGTTCCTGAAGTTTGATTTTGAATACGTGTGGTCCTCCATCTTTCCTTCTTCAAACTTGCCAGGGAAGCGACGATACGCATTAGCAGCACCTGTGAGTTTATCATGTGACAGTGAAAACGTGAAAGGCGGAGCAATATACCTTGTATGTCCCTTACCTGCTAACGTATTTCAAGATGGCGCATGAATATGGAGTGTCTACCCCAGTTCATGCTTGTGCAAAGGTAAAATTTCAAGCCAATAGGAATACTTGGAATTGATGGTGGTGGTAAATATTCATGAAAAAGGACAAGTTTGTGAATGGGCAACAGATTTTGATAATAAACAACTAAAAACATGAGACAGTGGACCTTTAAAGCATTTCATTTGACACATTATAGTAGCATATTACCCAGCATGCAGATATATAGCTTTCCCTTCTCTAAAAGTTTTTATTTGAAAATTACTTTACCTACAAATTTCAGCAAGTAAAAAAAAAAAACAGTAAAGGACTGTTAAATCAAGATTGTCAATTAAACAGTTTTGTAAAAGAAACCTCTACAGAGAGGGGCTGCATGTACACTTAGGCGGCCTCAACTCGGTTTCAACCATTTCAGTTGAAATGGGCCCCGCCCTCCAGGGGGCCCCCCAACTGCCAGACACGAATTAGCATCCTAAACATTAACTGTAATGCAAAGGCGCACCATCAGGAAAGGCAAACCGGGCAAATATTTGAGCCCCCCTCCAAAAAAGGCAAATGTTTGGGATCCCTGGTGGCCACTCAAATTGGTACATCTTGCAATGACTTATAAAAACCCCATTAAGCCTTCTGTGAAGGCATTATAGCGCACCCCCCGGCCGGTGCATCGAAAGCCCCCTAAACTGGGCCCCTTCTCGGAGTTGTGGTGAATGCGCAGAATACACGGCTCTCTGTGGTTGGAGTTGCTGGTTTTCTTTGCTAGATATATTAGTTGCATGAGGACTGAGCTGGCTAAGTAGTGCAGTAATTATTCATTGTCGACAAATGATGGTAGCTAAAGAGCTATGGTAGCTGATATTCTGGGAATTTCAGAAATACAGTTGTCATCTCAGCCAATGTCGCTCGCGCCTCAGACTTATCAGTTGGTATGTGAACAAAAAAAAAAGTAATTCACTTGCTGTATTCCGGAGGTATTTAAGTAAGGGATAATCAACTCATAGGTGTCCATCACAGGGTTTTAAGGCACGATGCGGAGGTGAATAACCACCCGATGCGAAGCGGAGGAATATTGCTTCACCTAGTGTTGTGTAATGTCAAGCCCCTCACCATAAATGTATTTCCGCTCCAGAGTGTCAATGAGCTTTTGAAATAAATACCAGTGTAGCCTCTTGGGCATAACCCACTTGATTCAAAGGCATGCAAAACTATTTGTTTGGCGCAAAAATTCAATTGGTGACATCACCAATTGAAAAAAAAAATGGCCAGAACCTATTGGGGCGTTTCAGTCAGCTCTGGAGCAGTGTGTTTTGCGGCAGAGAGCGCTTCTTCTGGAGGTGACTTTGAGTTGTTTTCTGACGCAGACCTTTTAAATGCGCATAAAAACTATATGATTCACACTACGACATTAAAATAATGAAAAACCATTATAGGTGCACTTTAAGGTCTGGCAATACAATTCATCTAGTGCTTCTAAACCTAGTCCACCCAAGCAACATTAAGTTATATTTGTGGGATGTCGAAGTTTGAATTACATCAAAATTTTTCCGTATTATTATCCCAAATTCAATGACACATAAAGTATATGAAGATGTCCGCAGTTTGCAATGCAGCTAGCTTGAAGGGCTGAGTTGCTCATTTCAGTTTTTGTGAAATTTATCACATTTACACATTTTTAATGCCAATGTTTTAATAAATCATCACAAATAAACACCAAGTTTCAGCCAGAAAAGTTGAAATTTCACTGGATAGGCTAAGATGTAAGCTTTCATCCAGCAAAATGATTGAGCTCTTACGTGTTATAGGGCCCCACATTTGCTTTTGAAATGGACCCCCAGATGCTTAAGGCCGCCACTGCATGTACTTAAGGGTATTGATGCAAACATTTTATGCATCGATCTTACACTAAGCACAAAGTGGCATCATGCGCAATGCAAATGTCTTTGCTCTTTTAAGACCGATGCCATTGTGGTATTTTCCTCCAGAGCCCACGTTGCCTAAAAATATCAAATGTTCTTTCAACAATTTTAGCATCCATGGATGTGTTGGTGTTAAAATGAGATGTGGTCAGGTGCATTGTTAGGTCATTGCTATCTTGATTCAGCAGAAAGCAATTGCACGAGTAACTAACAAAAACCTGGTCTCAAGTAATAGTCAGAATTTTACTGCCGTTTTAATTGCGCATTATTAAAATAGTGATTTAGGTAAGGGCACAAAGTGCCTACTCTAGTTTTACTAACATTTTGGGGATTAGAGTGATCAGGCTCGCACAGCCTACTTTCAATAATTAAAACCCTGATGCTTTTACCTCTTACTTCATGACAGAGCAAAACTACACTGAACAAAAATATAAATGCAGCACTTATTGTGAGAAATATGACCATGTTCAAAAACTCGCTAAACTTTCATTGATTGGGTTGACGGATCGTATAACCATATTGCAATAAATTTCAATCAATGATGGAAACGGACAAACAAGAATGTGTTGGCAGATGAACTCAATTGATAAACTCGTGTAAGCAATGTCGAGACTACAAATATGCTTCAGATTATTTTGCCAAGTTTCTTCCTAATTATAAAACCGTTTTTTCTGCAGATTCCCACATGGCTGATGTCGGGTATGATGATGGGAAGTGCATGCTTCCAACTTATAGCAAATCTGGGCAACTGCAAACATTCAAGCTGAAAGCAGTCAAAGGCTTATTGAGTGTACAACGCGGCGGCATGATGATGAGACTCATGACAGAATGCAGGCCCTGTTGGACTCCCAAGGAGACCAAGCATCAGTTAAGGGGTGATCTGGGGTTAAATGGGCAAAATTTGATTATTTTTACAAATAATGTTTTTTGAATAAAAATATTCTATAATAACCCACCTTTAATAATCACTAATTGCTACAAGGATTAAAAACTGAACTCAACTTTTCAATGTGGTCTAATGCATTTTCCATCGATTTCCTAAGGTATAACTTTTTCCACGCTTCTCATGTTTGTGGCAGCTATAACTTTTTTTATTTCTCATTGAAAATCAATGAAATTTGGGATGCAGGTACTTTACTGCATTAGAAATGCAATGACATCGGGAAATTTTGCCTATCTGTTACATACTTTGAATATTTTGAGTATTCGTCAGATTCTGCACAACATAATTTCAAAATTTGAGTAAAATGCCCCAAAATCACAAAACTGATAAATTGGGCAAAGAATGGCGATGTCATAGCATTTGGATAAGCAATGGCTTTTAAATGATCAAAGAAAAACTGAATTCTATCATAGAGTTAAAGAGGAATTGGTGCCAGAAGTTTTCTGCATATTTAATGAGCTTGCTCGGGTACTATGGCAACCGCATAAACAGAAAAATTCTAACTTGTATCTTTTATGGTGGTTATTACATATACCTCTTTAGATTAATTCTGAGTTGTCTCCCGGTGTCATTTTTCATTGAACCCCAGATCACCCCTTAAGCTGCACAAAACCTGTTATTGTTCATTTACCTCAAAAGATCACGTGAAAAAACTTGTTGCTAAGAAGAGAAAGGAGGGTTCAGTGGACAGTGATGAAATGCCAGTTGTTAGAGTCAGAAGGTCACAAGTAACAGAGTTTGACCTCAAGAAACAAGGTTTGTTTTGTTCTAAGGTTTGTGAACCTCCAAATCCGAAGCATCCAGATAGATGGGACAGATTGGTACAGTGTGAAAGGAAAGGTGTCAAATGTGCTCCACCTTACTGATGTGATACGGTGTCAGTGTAGGTCACAATGCAAGAGGTGCTGCACCGAAGCATGAAGAACACCTTTCATGCACCTCGTACTGCTACTGCTCTGGCGAAAATGGATGCTGCAATCCACACTCGAAGAGACGAAATGGCCAGGCTGGAGATGACAAAAGTGTGGTGACAGAGATGGAGGATGCTGAGGAAGAGGGTTTTGAGGAGGGTGTAGACCAGGAGGGGTTAGAGGAATTTGATGAAGAGTATGTTGAGGAAGGTGTAGATGAGGTGTGGCATGAGGATGATGAGAGTGGTCTTGTCGATCTTGCCAGTGAGTGGGATTATATATGAGCATCATATGTAAAACTTAATTTGATGCACAAGTATTCACTACAAAGGCATATGAATGGCCAGAGCATTGTGGTTGTTCCCATTTCCCTTATGCACTATTCTCCTGGTGTGGTTGCACATATCTTAAAGGTCACAAGCCAAGTCCACCATTTCAAGTCAAATCTATTTTAATCCTCCATATTTAACAATAAGACAACAAAATACCATGTCCCATTCATATTTACCGCATTAAGAGAGAAATTAGTAAGTAATAAACGTCGTCTCAAGCCAGCTCAAAGCCCAGTTGAATGAAATTTAGTTCAATATCTGGCCCTAAATGGAGTAGCGGTGATGTCACAGTTGCCAAACCAAACTCTTCACCATTCATGCCATTGTTTTTAGATATTGTAAATAAATGTTATTTTTGCAATGATGAACCAGAATCGTGAAGTGGAAAACATTTTGTGAAGCATATCAAATGTGAATGTGAGAGGGAATTCAGTTGGCTGAATAAATAGCTTGATTGCAAGTTAGGCAAAGTACAAGGGAATTAATTTTAGGTAAGATAATTATGCCAGCGCGATGGAGGCTGTCCAACCTGCTGGTAATTAGCGGACTGCAAATCACAGTTTTCTGCCCGGAAGCATTTCAAATGACCGCATTAGGTATGTGTCATAGAAAAGGTAATAAGCACGCCCTAATACAAATTGGTTTATTCGCATGGTGTTTCCTCGCAGTTATTATTGCCGTTATTGACATATGACATATGAAGCAGGAAGGCTCGAAATGATCGGAGCACAGTCGCGAATACTTCGTGGGCTTCCACAAACTGCCCGGCTTCTTCTCCGCACGATTCACTCTCCGTAGCCATTCCTCCAGTAAATTTGGAATGGACGGGAATTTGTGAGTACTCTTGCCACTGTTAAATCCATTATTACACACGTAGACAACACAATAAAACATTTTGAACACACAAAATCAGACACAATGACATGAATGAGCCGACGCCATCACTTCGAGAGCTGTACTGTTTGGCAACTGTGACGTCTCGCCGTGGGAACAAAAGAATATCGCGTGGTAATCTCGCACTTTCTCGGGCCAGGCAGTGGCTAGCAGACAACGCATTCCTAAGCATTTTTTAATTATATATGTGACTGTAATCGACTAATGAGGTGGAGTCAGACCAAGGAGATGGCAAAACCAATCATGTCAAAAAGAATTCAGCATATATCTCTCAAGTTGGCCTGTGACCTTTAAATAGAAGGTAATTGGACTGTGTTGTTGTTTTCTCAAGACTAGGACCAACATGTCTTGAAAATTGTGGCCATAAATTTCGAAAAATAAATATAATTAAAACCGCAAGCGGTGTTAAGGCCCTCGCCCTCCCGTCCGATCACCTCCCTTGCGACTAGTGGGGCCACTCACCAATGACAGGACAGCATATCTTGTCTTTCATTGCACAATTTCCAATTGCCAAATTTTTTTTGACTGTGTGAAAATAATTTTTTTCCTCCCATTCCAAAAATATAGGGGGAGCTGGAGAACCATTGTCTGTATCAGGGTGTTTGGGTTGTCATTCTGCAGAAATGTTACATTGGGTCTAACTCAATCCGACACTGTATGCCTGAGATATACATACTTTTATACTTCTGATAATGGCCGCTTTGTTGTAAGCTCATCACAGCCACACCCAACCTTTTATCAAAAATGTAAATAGTAACTTTTGACCACAAATGTATGTAGGTGATTTTCAGCAAGTTTCGTGCAAATTGGATGAAAACCCTAGGAGGAGATGTTGAAAGTATGAGGGGTGTGATTTTATATGTCCACACTTCCGGCCAATATGGCCGACTTCCTGTTGGGTTTAGGGTGGGGCCATAATGTAATTTTTCACTTGTCCCAACATGGGCTATGTCTCTACCAAGTTTCATTTTTCTACGTGGAAAAAAGTTTGGGGTGGGCTCCCATTAGCGTAATGTGTTTTGATTTTTGACAGGGTGTGGCCAAGTCATTTCTTTATATTTTTTCTTGGGGACTTCAAATAAAAATTTTTTTTTGGCTGGCTTGAATTTTTGGTCAAATAAAATTGACTTTTCGTTAATGTTCAAGGGGTCAAATTTGCGTTCAAAGTGCGGAAAGGATAATAATAATAATTTAAACCGCAAGCGGTGTTATGGCCCTCGCCCTCCCGGCTGATCACCTCCCTTGCGACGAGTGGGGCCACTCAACAATGAGAGGACAGCATATCTTGTCTTTCAGTGCACAATATCCAATTGCCTTATTTTTTTGACAGTATCAAAATAATTTTTTTCCTTCCATTCCAAAAATATAGGGGGCGCTGGAGAACCATTTTATGTATCAGTGTGTTCGGGTTGTCATTCTGCGCAAATGTTACTTTATGTCCAACTTAATCCGACACTGTATGCGTGAGATATACATACTTTTATACTTCTGAAAATGGCCGTTTGGTTGTAAGCTCATCACAGCCACGCCCAACATTTCATCAAAAATGTAAATAGTAACTTTTGACCACAAATGTGTGTAGGTGTTTTTCACCAAGTTTGGTGCAAATTGGATAAAAACCCTAGGAGGAGATGTTGAAAGTATGACGGGTGTGATTTTATATGTCCACGCTTCCGCCCAATATGGCCGACTTCCTGTTGGGTTTAGGGTGGGGCCATAATGTAATTTTTTACTTGTCCCAACATGGGCTATGTCTCTACCAAGTTTCATTTTTCTACGTGGAAAAAAGTTTGGGGTGGGCTCCCATTAGCGTAATGTATTTTGATTTTTGACAGGGCGTAGCCAAGTCATTTTTCGTTATTTTTTCTTGGGGACTTCAAATAAAAAAAATTTTCGCCGGGCTTGAATTTTTGGTCAAATAAAATTGACTTTTCATGAATGTTCAAGGGGTCAAATTTGCGTTCAAAGAGCGGAAAGGATCATAATAATAATAATATTAACGGAACCATGCGGTTTTAATAGTCCCTTGCCGGCTTCGGCCAGGCTCGGGCCTAATAATAATAACGGAACCAAGCGGTTTTAATAGGCCCTCGCCGGCTTCAGCCAGGCTCGGGCCTAATTATCATTTCGTTTGTTTCCATCTATTGTCCTCTGGGGTCAAATTTAAGCTAAACCTCTCATTTAACTCCTGATCTTGACATTATAATGACAAAAAAACATCAGAAATGAATTCTACGCACCCAAAAACCTGCAAAAAGTGGTATTACATGTACTTCTAGGACAATCGGTTCAAAAGTTACATTTTCCAGATGGTGCAAGCGGCCATCTTGGATTATGCAAATTGCTGGAGTTGCCCAAAGTTGCCATTTGGGCAACCAAGTTGAATTTGCTTTAGGGTCTCATATGAATACAAATCAGCAAAAAAATTTCATAGGAAACAACATTTCTAGGTTGGCTGTTGAATATATAGGAATGTCAACTGGATTAAAATATGATTCATCAGTAAAGAGAACCGTCATCCATTGTTGCATTAGCCATCGGACTCACCTGTTCATCCAGTTGAGCTGATTTCTTCAATTGAGAAGGGGTAACGTCTAATCCATGAAGAGGAAGACACACACAGAGATGGACTTCCCTGGGACAATTTACGTATTACTGTGGGGGTGGGGAGGAATGCGATGATTGACGAATGTGGAGTCTAACTGTCCCATCTGCAGTGGTAGTTGTTAGTCTCAGATGGAGAGTCCATATACACTACCGGTCAAAAGTTTTAGGACACCCCAATTTTTCCAGTTATTTATTGAAAATTATGCAGTTCCAGTCCAAAGAATAGCTTGAAATGGTAAAAGGGTAAGTGGTGAACTGTCAGAAGTTTTAAACAAAAGGTAAGGTTACCCAGGTTTTTTTTAGGCTGTTTTTCTGGGGCTGTTTTGCTGGATCCAGGGTCAGTGACTTACAGAGTGAAAGGCAACCTGAACCAAAACGGCTACCACAGCATTCTGCAGCGCCATGCAGTACCCTCTGGTATGCGCCTAGTTAGTCAGGGGTTCATCCTACAGCAAGATAATGACCCAAAACATAAGTCCAAGCTCTGCCAGAACTACCTTAGGAAAAAAGAACAAGATGGTAAGCTTGAAAACATGGAGTGACCAGCACAGTCTCCAGACTTTAACCCCATCGAGATGGTTTGGGATGAACTGGACAGAAGAGTGAAAGGAAAGCAACCTACAAGTGCCACACATTTATGGGAACTTCTGCAACAGAGTTGGGAGGAACTTTCTGAAGAATATTTGATTTCCAGTGTTGAAAGAATGCCACCAGTGTGTTCAGCTGTTATATCTGCCAAAGGTGGGTACTTTGAGTGAAAAGTTTAAAATACATTTTCTTTCATAAATTGATTCCATGATTTCTTTTTTAACTTCGATTGTTAATTTGTTCTATTATGTCTATGTTTTCATTCCAAAGTACAATGAGACATTAAACTGCATAATTTTCGATTAAAAAACTGGAAAAATTGAGATGTCCTAAAACTTTTGACCAGTAGTGTACAGCGCTCTGACCTGGCCTGTTTTGACACTGTAACAGTTTTTTCAGCTATGCAGTATTTGAAAGTAAACATCAGTGTACTATATGACATTCCAACATGGGCATCATTACTAGCACCTAAAAACTGAGAGAGTGCACCTTTTTCTGAGAAATTCCTACAAAAACTTTGAAGAGACGAAGGTTTACAGAAGATTTGAAGCCAACTCGGTAAACCTCGGAAAAAAATTACCGAGGTATCCTGAAGTCTGTCTGGTTCACTTAAAGGTGCACTATGCAAGTTTGTTTGTTTTCTGTGCGATCATATTTTTGTCTCAATTCGCAGACATCTCCCCACGATCCACTAGCTGCCTGCCCCTGAATTCACTGTAAAAAAAAAAACCTGGGCTCTGGAGACCGCACAGGCGTCACAAACTGCAAATAAACACAAGGGGCACAGGCTGTGCCACATAACATAAAAAATCGTTCAGCATATCACCGACAAGAGTTGACAGTTACGGAAGAATAGAAGGGAGGGGCGAGCTACCTCTGTTTTGTTTGAATTCGAATGTCAACAGAAGTGATGTCAACAAACTTGCATAGTGCACCTTTAAGTTTGGATAACACCTCAGTAAACCTCGGTTAAATTTTCCCAAGACACGCCGAGGATTGTCCCACTGGCCCACTGAAGTTCAGAGACCACGTCGGTATTCCTCAGGCCAGACAATCCTCGGTGTGTTTTGGGAAATTTAACAAAGGTTTACTGAGGTGTTGTCCAAAATTAAATAAACCGGACAGACTCCGGGATACCTCGGTAAAATTTTTCTGAGGTTTACCGAGTTGGCCTCAAATCTTCAGTAAACCTCGGTGTATTCTAAGTTTTTGTATGAATTTTTCGAAAAAAGGGGCACTTTCTCGATTTTTAGGTGCTTGTAGTGCATGTTATCATCTACAGCAGGTAATGAAGTGATGGTAAACCGTAAACAAAGTGCTCTATCAACTTGGTGTGAAGTCAGCGTGATGTAAGGAAATGTGGGTTTGTGAATCAGTCTTGTGAGTTTAAAATAGATTTTTAATTCATGGACTGAAAAAATATCAACATTTCAAATTCATCTGGACTAAGTCATGGATCACTTTTCGCTAGTTTGATCCAAATCTACCCACTGCAACTGGAGAATAAGTCAAATGTCTATCAGCCAATCAAATTTCAGGACAATCACACTGAATTCTAAATTGACCCCATAAATAACAACACTTCGTTGGGGCTTAGAAATGAACATTTGAAGCAAGTTTGATCCAAATGTGCCAAGTGGTAATTGGATCCTACATCGACCAGCCCAGGTGTGTGATCAAGTGTGATCAGAATCTGATTATTGGGACTGCAGAAGTAGTAGCACATGCATTACTTACATCTTGAGACGTTGAAAATGTGTTTGCCAATCAGAGGCCAGGCAGCTTAACTGGATTCTGAATCAAGCCTAGTCAGGGTCATGTGACAAACATGCACCAAGTCTAAACCAAATCTGACTGGTGAAACTGAAGAAGAAGTAAAAAAATGCACCAGCCAATCAGAGAACCGGGGAGCCATATTGATTACAGTAAAAGGTCATTTGAATGAAAGTTTTGTTTGGGTCATTCCATATAAAACCAACCAATTCTGAAAGAAGTTCCTGCCTGACCCCCCTCAGAATCAGGAGATAAACACATGAAATTTTCAGGAATGAAAAATGCATTTGGTCTTCAACAACAGCAGCCAAATCAATTTTACTTCCACTCCAGATATCACAAGCTAAAGCCAAAATCTCATTTTTGTTCAGTATGATTTTTTTGATTGCAAACTTTGAGCATAAATATGATGGGCTGTATTCTAGTTTCAGTGGCAAATCTGCACCAATTAAATTTATTTGACATTGTCGGGCAACTGCCATTTAGTTCTGGAGGTTTTGACTAAATTTTAGAGTTGGACAGAATAATTGGTCTGTAATGACTTGCGCATTCCCTGGTGTTGGGTCCCGGCCCCCCTTAACTAAAGGAATTTAGTCTGTTACCTCTGGCCCCTACTGCACCAGATGTTCCAAAGATGACCATTTTAGGGCCATGAGAGTCAAACAGAGGGTGATAAACTATGAGTGTACACCCCTGCAGTTCCTGAGACAACAGAGAACACCATTATTACAGCCTTGTGACAGCCAACAAGAAAGAGTGTGCCCCCTTTTTATTTCATTTTCCTTTTTGTCATATTTCACTTTTTTTTTCTTTTTATTTTTATTCTATTTTTGTACCCCGAATTCCGCCCAAGATTTACCGTTATCACTTTTGTGTTTAGGAGTAGTAGTACAACCTCTCAGTGGTATTTGATCAGTTGGCTTCTGTACCTCCTACAATATTCTCATTAGAAAGACACTAAATCCATGAATCAAAATACTTTCCATAGTGCTCAGCACTGCTCCCAATAAAATAAGGGCATTTAATACAAGAATGGCCATTTAAAGTGAGAAAATTTACCATTTCTCACACCTTCCGACATCTGCAGCTCCACCAATCAGCACAGCCTATTTTCATCAACAATAAGGGGGATTCCCCTCTTCCCCTCTTTCTGACCACATAAAATGTGGACTTGCCCTCTGTACTTTGGGTTTTTGGAACCCAGAAAACCAGCAGGGGCTTTTTGGTATACCGGAGCTTGGGGCTTTTTGGCACTTAAAGACCCACTAGGAGTTTTAACATCTGTTCAAGGGATTTGGGGATTGTTATCTGCCTTTTTCATTGGAAGATTTTGTAGATTTTGTCCTTCCATGGGACTATTTCAGGGGGTGTAAGCTTTGGTTTGATGTTTTCTTTCTCTTCTTCTTTGATTCTTCATGTCTGATTAATTTTAGTTTCAGGTTGCAGACCCTTGTCTTTAGACAAAGACATTGTATATTCTGTCGCAACTTTGATTACATTTCCAACTTTTACATCGGACTCTGAGTTGTGCTTTTGATAAAGGTTGATCTGAACGGGCTGCTCTGCTGATCAAATAATTCAGCAATTTAATTGTTAATTAGTATCTTAGATGGTGATTAATTAGTTAAATCTGTTTTACATTCTAGATAAGCGAGGCATTTTAAAGGTCCCCTATTATGCCACCAAGTGCGCAGCTAATTAGCCATTATGAGCCAGTTCAAAATCTTCCCTTTCGGACATCACAAGGAGTGACCACCAATCTGATTGGCTGCTTGGCTGAAGGTGATCAGTTCTCCTTGCTTCTGGTTGGTTACTTCCCCATGTGATGTCAAGAGGGAAAAGATTTTGAAATGGCTGTGCACCTGGTGACATAGTAGGGGATCTTTAACAGCAGAAGCACTTGTGTTCAGTATTCAGAGTGCCAGGCGGTAAGCGAAGGCATCTAATTGTTAAAAATTGTTGGATTTGGAAACTGTGCGTAACTCAATTGAACTTCACTCCCCTGACAACACGGTGTAATAGAAACAAGCATTGATACTCTGGATGTGTTGTCTGTTTCTGTTAATTCGCTTGAGAAAACGTTAAAAAGTGCATTTTGGGTACATTTTCAAGGGTCAGAACACCAAGTTGTCACGACTCTTGTGCTTCGTCTCCCTTCCTATTCAGCAACTTGCGTGTTCATTGGTTTACGTTTTCCATATTCACTTCCCTTTGGCTGAGGCTTCCTTCATAAGCCTAATGACTATGACACATGTATTTAAGCCCCTTGCTTGAACTTGATTCCTGGTCTGCAATAGTACAATCCAGCCACGAGAAGGAATCAGCAGATATATGTGGTGGGAAAAATATCCCAAAATGTTCTAAATTCAAAATATTACTATAATCACAGTTCAACAGAGAGAACTCAGCCAGGTTCTTGTGGCCCCTTAAAACTGCTGTAAGAATGTGGAGCTGAGAAGAAACAAAAACTCATAAATCTGCCAAAAGACCAAGATAACAAAGCCCCTAGCAGGCCAACCAAGGCTGGCTAGATGAGCTAATCTTCCGGAATGACCATATTGGTAGTCAACCAATAAGCAGCTTCATTATATGAGCCGGCTCACTCTGGTTTACTCTAGAAATATCCAGCAATCCAGCCAACTTGGGCATCCACACTGACCTTCAAGTAAACCCTAGGTTTGGTAGGATCAAATACGGTCTTTGAGCGTCCCTGAAGGTCTAAAATGAATTTACACTATTATATAATGGCAAGCTTGTAACTCAGGGTGGAGTGTTGCTATATGACAATGAACCAATCAGAAAGTAATAATGTTTGATAAGGTAGAAAGGGTCACGTTTAATCCAACCTAAAGGGATGTCCCAAAAGGCTAATAAATATGAGGATTTGGACAATTGGTGGTCAGTCGCTGTGGAGTGAATGATGAAGAATGAATGCTACGTGGTTTGCACAGACCAGCCTGGGTTTTGTATTTCGCTGTGAGCGACTTACAATAAACCTGATCACATCAGACTCTGAAGAATGTGTCCATTCCTTGAGGGTAGATTTACAAGGGTTAGGGGAACACTTGGTCCACAAGTGTTTTTCGCCCTCATATGTCAAGTGCAGTTGACACCCTGAGGTACCAGTCTGTGCGAACTGGTCAGCAGGAAGATGAACTCCAGCTGCTTCGCCAGTCTAAGACGGATGTACTGGTGGGTGAGGTTACAGGTGCTTTCCCTGCCTGCATCTTAAGAAGCTTCAGTTGGAGCTTGTTCCTCTCTGGCTCCTCTGGTGCCCAGTCCTTCTGACCGGGCTCAGCTTCAAAAGCTGCCCAATGAAAAATGGCTGTGCAGGATAAAGTGGAATTTCTGCTAGTATTGTGGAGGTACCACCTATTCCATTGCTGAATGCCCAGTTTGGCATGTAAGTCTGATGCACAGGTGCTGTCAGCTGCTGCTGTCTCATCTTCCCATCCGCTCTCTCTGGTTTGCCCGACCTGGCAGGGCCGCCCAATTTTCACTCGGGCTTTAATCAAATCAGGCACTGATCGGAACTTTATCCATCCTGGTCTTGTTCACCACCTGAGGGTCCCTACTCTCCTTCAACCATTTCCTCTCCAGTTCCAAGACCTGACAAGGATCGGCCTTCCTGACATCACCGAGGTAACTCAACCGGTGCCTAAGCTGACCTCCAGTAACCATACTGTAGAGTTGGCATTTCTCATTTAGTCATTGCATACCCAGGTGGTGTTGGGGAGGCCCTGGATTGAACATCATGTGGACTGGTTTCTGGGATCAATATTGGAGTTCATCTTGTTCACAGTCTTGTCTTTGAGCAATTTTGAGCCTAACTGCACCTCCCTCATCTGATCATCAGCAAGAACTGTCAGACCTGAAGGATGCCGCCCTCATCTACAACCCCAATCCCAAAATAGTTGGGACAAAGTGTAAATTGTGAATAAAATCAAAATGCAATGACTTTCAGATCACATGAGCCAATATGTTATTTACAATAGAACATAGGTAACATTCCAAATGCTGAAACTGAGACATTTTACATTTTTATCCACAAAATCAGATCATTTCAAATTTTCTGGCTGCAACAGGTCTCAAAAAAGTTGGGACACAGGCAAAAAAGGGCTGAAAAAGCAATTAATATATAAGAGAATCAGCTGAAAAAACATTTAGCAAGTAATTAAGTTAACTGGCATCAGGTTGTGTAACATGGTTGGTTATAAAAGGGATGTCTTAGAGAGGCTAATTCTCTCAGAAGTAAAGATGGCCAGAGGCTCTCCAACCTGTGAAGGCTTGCGTAAAAAAATTGTGGAATACTTTAAAAACAATGTTCCTCAACATCAAATTGCAAAGGCTTTGAAGGTCTCCTCATCGACAGTGCATACATCATGAAAAGATTCAGAGAAACTGGAAAAATCTCTGTGCGTAACGGACAAAGCCGAAGACCTTTACTGGATGCCCGTGATCTTCGGGCCCTCAGACGCCATTGCATGACTCACCGGCATGGTTCTGTCATTGACATGACTAAATGGGCCCAGGAGTACTTCAAGAAACCACTGTCTGTAAACACAGTCCGCCGTGCCATCCACAAATGCCTCCTAAAACTCTATCATGCAAAAAAGGAAGCCATTGTTGAGCATGATCCAGAAGCGCAGCCGTGTTCTGTGGGCCAAGGCTCATTTAAAATGGACTGTAGCAAAGTGGCAAAGTGTCCTGTGGTTAGACGAGTCCAAATTTTACATACTTGTTGGAAATTATGGGCGTCGTGTCCTCCGGGTTAAAGAGGAGAAAGAGCATGTTATGGCCGGTAGAATTAGGAGGCCAAGCGCAACGAATAGAGAGAAAGTGAGCAGCATGGACACAGTACAAACACAGAGAATAATACAGACCAAACGAAAGTACTCACGCTTCCAAAGGACGTATAATAGTCCGAAACACGGAAGCAAAGCGAGATAGCAAAAGGAAGAAGAAACTCCAAAAATCAGAAGATAGGAAGTCATACAAAAGCTGACTACAGATATCTTTGGCTATAGTGCGAAGCTAAAAACAGACACTCTAGCAAAGGAGGCGTGCCGAACTTCCTGCTTATATCGAGTCTGGGAAGGGGCCGTCCCAGCTCAATCAGCCAGCTGGGTAAAGAATCCGATAGCCAAGGAATTCGATATTGTCCCGGGACGAGAGCCGCAAAGAAAAGTCCAAACCACATGCACACCTCACAAACCATGACAGAGCACCCCTCCTGTTATCAGCGTTCAGTTCAAAAGCCAGCATCTCTGATGGTATGGGGATGCATTAGTGCATATGGTATGGAACACTTGCATGTTTTAAAAAGCACTGTGAATGCTGAAAGGTATATAAAGCTTTTAGAGCAGCATATGCTTCCCTCCAGATGACATCTATTCCAGGGAAGGCCTTGTGCATTTCAGCAGGACAATGCAAAACCACATACTGCAGCTATTACAACAGCATGGCTTCGTAGCAGAAGAGTCCGTGTGCTGAACTGGCCTGCCTGCAGTCCTGATCTTTAACCGATTGAAAACATTTGGCACATAATTAAACGAAAAGTCTGTCAAAGGAGACTTAAAACTCTCCAGCAGCTGGAAGCCTGTATTAAACAAGAGTGGGATCAAATTCCAATGGCTAAACTCAAGGAGCTGGTCTCCTCAATGTCCAGACGCCTCCACTCTGTGTTAAAAAGAAGAGGGGATGCTACACCATGGTAAACAGGCCCCTGTCCCAACTTTTTTGAGACCTGTAGCAGCCATCAAATTTGAAATGAGCTCATTTTGTGGATAAAATTGTAAAATTTCTCAGTTTCAACATTTGCAATGTTATCTCTGTTCTATTGTGAATAAAATACTGGCTGGTGTGATTTAAAAGTCATTGCGTTTTGATTTTATTCACAATTTACACTTTGTCCCAACTATTTCGGAATTGGGGTTGTATTACGACCTTTGCGTAGCATTAAGCAAAAGCCAAAGCAACATCACTTCCGCTTCACAGACCCTCGTTCGCTTATGCCATTGACTCTCTGCCTCTCTCACCCCCCAGGAGTTGGCTTGGTCATCAAAGTCCCAAGCTATGGAGGAGCACAGATATGAGTCCCTGGTTTCCGGAAAAATTCAGGCTTTTTCATCGCCAGCAGGAGCTGGTTTCTTCTTTTGCCAAGAAAGAGGGGGGCGCTGCCACCCCGCAACAACAAGGGACTAGAGGCAACTTCGATTATGTTATGATTCTGTTCTGTCTGTTATTATTCTGCCATGTTTATTATGAGTCTCACATTCCCTGTTATGTTTATTATCATGTCTGTTAGGTTTTGCCATGTTCTGTTTAGTTTTTGTACTTTGCCATGTTTTCGTTTTTGCCATTCCCTTTTCACTTTTCTGTTATAGTCCGGTCCATGTTTTACCATGCCCTTCATTGCACTTTGTCTCCCCTGTCTGGTCTCTTGTTAAGTTACAGCTTCTCCCCAGTCCCGCGTGTCGCATGCTTAGGTGATTTCATGGTTTCTGGGTTTCAAACATTCCTTCCAATCTCGTTTGCTTCCTTCACCTCTCTTTTCTATTTTACTAACCAATACTAACAGTTTGTTGTTTTTGTTAAAGTTACTAACCCAGACTAACATTGTATATAATACTAACTTACTAACGAGCACTAGGGATTGTATAGCTGCACTTACTGATTGATTAACAAGCTCTCCTTTTCGCCCTATTCTAGTCTCCGCCTCTTGCCTTCACTTAGTCTTTGCTGCAATTCAGCGGATCCTCCGCACCTGCTCCACTCTGTCCTGCTTCTCATTATCTGTGCACGTTAGAACTCCCTAACCGGAGCTGTATGTTTTGTCATAGGCTGTCTCGTGTTCCCTGTCCGCGTTTTGGCTTTTACCAATTCTATGTGATTAGGTTCTTCCTCATGTTTTGCTCCCACGTAATTAGTTTTATCCAGTTCACCTTTTCCTAATCATAGCATGTGACTTCCCTCCTGTGTATTTAAACAGTCTTCTCACAGCAGTTCCCCGTCAGAACGTTTCTCTTGGTTTGCCTGTGCTACGCTTGTTTTCGCCTTGTAATCTCTCGTGAATCTCTTCTGACTGGACCGTCCCTGATTATTGATTTTGGCTCTGTTTTGGAATTCTTGTTATCTCTGTGTATCGAACCTCTTTTGTCTGACTACGATTTTTGTGATTGGTGCCCTGCTTACGACCTGGATTACGCCCTGTGGATTTTGATTTTTGGATTGTGGACTTTGTACCGTTGCCTCCTGCTCTGCGGGGGTTCACCCCCCCTTTCCAATAAAATCCCATTTTTACTGCATTACTGGTTCTCGCGTCTGGTTCCAGATCGTTACCTAACAGTACGTTCTGACCAGAATGGAACCAGCGAGTTTCCAACCTCTGAGAGCTGCAGTAAAAGAACAGGGCGAGCAGCTGGAGTTACAACAGCAGCAGCTGCGGGCCATGATGCAGCACATGCAGACCATGTCTTACCAGATGGCCGACCTTACCCAGTCCCTACAAGCCGCACAGCCCTTCCGCGCTCCCCAGCAGTCCGCCACTACTACCTCTGCCTCCGTTCCTGCACCGACCACTGCCCCACCGACTCCGGTCCACGAACCACGCCTGCCCCCTCCTGAGAAATATGATGGCAACCCTGGATCCTGCCGTGCCTTCCTAACCCAGTGCAAGCTGATCTTCAGCCTCCAGCCTACCACCTTCCCCTCCGAGCAATCCCGCGTGGCATACATCATCACGCAGCTAACCGGGAGAGCTAAGGAGTGGGCTACTTCTGCCTGGGAAGCAGGACTCCCGTGTGTCCAGACGTCTGACCTGTTGGGGGAGGAGATGAGACGAGTGTTCGACTGCTCCAGACACGGGCATGAGGCCGGAAGGGAGATCCTTCGCATACGTCAAGGAGGTCGTTCTGTGTCGGACTACGCTATTGAATTTCAGACTCTGGCCACCAACAGCAGATGGCATGAGAGAGCCCTCTACGACGCCTTCATCCATGGGTTGTCTGAACGAATCAAGGATGAGCTGTTACAGCGTGATCTGCCCGAAGACCTGGACCGGATAATTGAGATGGCCATCCATATTGATTCACGATTGGAGGAACGCAGACAAGCCATCAACAGAGCCAACACCTCCAAGCCTCCTGTGATGATGCCACCCCTTCCTCAACCTGACAAGGTCAGATCCTCTCCTGAGTCCGAACCCATGCAGCTGGGCCGCACCAAGATCACCATTGAGGAGAGGGACCGTAGGCGGAAGGAACGGGCCTGCTTTTACTGTGGCCAAGGAGGACACTACATCTCACGGTGCCCAGTAAAAGATCACGCCCACTAACGAGGAGAGGAGCGTTAGTGGGCGTTGTTCCGGTTGATCACTCCTCTAAAAACCGAACCTGCCTTTCTGTCTCCCTGGAATGGGCTGGAGGTAGAAGAAAAACTACTGCACTGATCGACTCAGGAGCTGAGGAAAACTTTATCGATCAGGAAGCTGCGCAGAAGTGGGGCATCCCTGTTGAGAAGGTCGTCCCTGATCGTGTGGTCAACTCCCTCAACGGCCAGAGTATTGGCTACATCACCCACGTCACTGACCTGATCAAATTACGGATTTCTGGAAACCATCAGGAGTCGATCAGGCTTTACCTTATCCAGTCCCCTCACGCCCCAGTCGTCCTTGGTCATCCCTGGATGGCCAAACACTTACCCGAGATCGACTGGGGAAAACATGAAATTAAGGGCTGGAGCCCTAATTGTGCTCGCACCTGCCTCAGTGACGCTCTCGTTCATGTTCCTGTTTCCCATTCGGAGGAGATCCCGAACCTGGAGAAGGTTCCCCCGGAGTTCCATGACCTCAAAGAAGTCTTTTCCAAGTCATGAGCCACCAGCCTGCCCCCGCATAGACCCTACGACTGCGCCATCGAGCTCAAGCCTGGTACCATGCCGCCCAGAGGCTGTCTATTCTCCCTGTCATGCCCCGAGACCCTTGCCATGGAGAAGTACCTCAATGAATCCCTTGCGGCGGGCATCATTCGCCCTTCCTCATCTCCCGCTGGAGCGGGATTCTTCTTCGTTGGCAAGAAGGACGGGTCTCTACGGCCTTGTATTGACTACCGAGGACTCAACAAGATCACTATAAAGAACAGATACCCGCTTCCCCTCATGAATACTGCCTTTGACCTCCTACAAGGTGCTAAGATATACACCAAGCTGGAACTACGCAATGCTTATCATATGGTCCGTATTCATGAGGGGGATGAATGGAAGACTGCCTTCAATACTCCCACTGGGCACTGGGAGTATTTGGTCTTGCCGTTCGGCCTTACTAACGCCCCAGCTGTTTTCCAAAATCTTGTAAATGACGTGCTGCGGGACATGATTAATAAGTTCGTGTTTGTGTACCTTGATGACATTCCGATCTTCTCCAAATCACAGGAAGACCACGCTCTCCATGTCCGCCAAGTCCTCAAACGCCTGTTAGAGAATCGCCTGTTTGTCAAAGCCGAAAAATGTGAGTTTTCTGTCCAGACCACCTCCTTCCTGGGATACATCATTTCTCCTGGCACCATCCGCATGGATCCGGCTAAAGTTGAGGCTGTCACCAACTGGCCCAAACCCTCCGACCGTAAGTCACTTCAACGCTTTCTGGGGTTTGCCAATTTCTACAGGCGATTCATTCACAACTATAGCTCCATTGCTTCTCCACTCACTGCTCTAACCTCTAACAAGGTCAAGTTTCAGTGATCCGCTAAGGCTGACGAAGCCTTCCTCAACCTTAAGTCACGTTTTACATCTGCCCCGATACTAACCATCCCTGATCCCAAACTCCAGTTTGTGGTGGAGGTAGACGCCTCCAACGTGGGAGTTGGGGCTGTCCTCTCCCAGAGGTCCACTGAAGATGGCAAGATCCACCCGTGTGCCTTCTTCTCCCGTCGCCTGAGCTCCGCGGAACGGAACTATGACATTGGCAACCGAGAGCTGTTGGCGGTTAAGCTGGCCTTGGAGGAGTGGAGACAGTGGCTGGAGGGAGCCGAACTACCGTTCCTTGTCTGGACTGACCACAAGAACTTAGAGTACCTCCAGTCCGCTAAGAGACTAAATCCCCGTCAAGCCAGGTGGGCATTGTTCTTTTCACGTTTTAACTTTCATCTTGCTTATCGC
This sequence comes from Gymnothorax javanicus, assembly GCA_029692085.1. Lineage (NCBI taxonomy): Eukaryota > Metazoa > Chordata > Actinopteri > Anguilliformes > Muraenidae > Gymnothorax > Gymnothorax javanicus. The sequence goes on along the minus strand of CM056194.1, from coordinate 112,093,337 downwards.
CCCGGCAGTAAAAACGTTAAGCCAGATGCTCTGTCACGCTGTTTCGAATCGGGGGAGGATCTGCCTAACCCTGACACCATCCTACCTAAGGAGACCTTCATAAACGCCATCGACATGGACATTGAAACCGAGGTGAGAAACGCTCAAGACGATTCTGCTGCTCCCAGTGCCTGCCCCGATCATTGTTTGTTCCTGTCAACCTGCGCCCCCGAGTCCTGGACTGGGGGCATACCTCTAACCTCTCGTGCCACCCAGGGATCCGCCGTACCCTGGACTTTATAACTCGTCGCTTCTGGTGACCAGAGATCAATCAGGACGTTCAGAATTGTCTCTGCCTGCTCAGTCTGCGCCCAAGCAAAGGTATCTCATCAGCCCCCTCACGGTCTATTACAACCCTTGCCCACTCCTCACCGCCCTTGGTCACATATTGCATTAGATTTCATCACTGGTCTTCCCCCATCCAATCACTACACTACCATTCTCACTATTGTTGATAGATTTTCTAAAGCAGTCCATTTTGTACCCCTCACAAAACTCCCATCCGCCCAAGAAACAGCCAACCTCATCATTCAGCACGTCATCAGACTACACAGTATCCCCACAGACGTCACTTCTGACCGCGGTCCCCAATTCACAGCTAAATTTTGGAAATCATTTTGCAAATTCCTTGGCACATCTGTTAGTTTATCATCCGGTTTTCACCCCCAGACTAACGGCCAGACTGAGCGGGCCAACCAATGCATAGACTGTTTTGAGATGTTTGTGTTTAAAGAGCCCCTCCTCCTGGAGCCACCAACTTCCCTGGGCAGAATATGCCATTAACAGTCACACCTCTGCTGCCTCCGGTATTTCTCCATTCAAGGCTTGCCTTGGCTACCAACCACCGCTGTTCCCCTGCCAGGAGGAGGAGGTCGCTGTACCATCTGCTCGCGAGTTTGTGCGCCGTTGTAGGCGTACCTGGAAGAACACTAGGGAGGCGCTGCTCAGGTCGGTGGCACGCATGAAGGCTCGAGCAGACAAGAGAAGAACTGCCGCTCCATCTTACCGACCTGGGCAGCGCGTTTGGCTATCGTCCAAAGACATCCCCTTAAGGGGGAATGGGGGTAAACTGTTTCCTAAATTCATTAGCCCCTTTACCATTGAAAAAGTGCTTAGCCCCATGGCTGTCCGCCTCCGTCTTCCCCTTTCTATGCGCCGCATTCACCCCTCATTTCATGTATCTCAGATTAAGCCTGCTGTTACCCACCCCCTGTCTTCTGGTCCTGATCCCCCACCACCCTCCCGCATCAGTTCAGGCGCTATTGGACTGTCGTCCAACGAGGACGAGGGTTCCAATACGCCGACTGGGAGGGCTACGGTCCTGAACACCGAGCTGGGTCCCTGCACGCCACATTCTGGATAAGAGTCTTATTGGACTATCATGCTACGCACCCCAGACCTGAGGGTTGAAACGCCTGGAGGCGACTGGGGGGGTACTGTTATGATTCTGTTCTGTCTGCTTTTTCCCATGTTTGTTATGATTCTCACATTCTGGATTATCATGTCTGTTAGGTTTTGCCATGTTCTGTTTACGGACTATCATGTTTTCATTTTTTGCCACCCTTTTCAGACCTGCTGTTATAGTCGTCCAAGTTTTTGCCATGCCCTTCATTGCACTTTGTTTCCCCTGTCTGGTCTCTTGTTAAGTTACAGCTTCTCCCCAGTCCCGCGTGTCACATGCTTAGGTGATTTCATGGTTTCTGGGTTTCAAACATTCCTTCCAATCTCGTTTGCTTCCTTCGCCTCTCTTTTCTATTTTACTAACCAATACTAACAGTTTGTTGTTTTTGTGAAAGTTACTAACCCAGACTAACATTGTATATAATACTAACTTACTAATGAGCACTAGGGATTGTATAGCTGCACTTACTGATTGATTAACAAGCTCTCAGCACTCGCCCTATTCTAGTCTCCGCCTCTTGCCTTCACTTAGTCTTTGCTGCAATTCAGCGGATCCTCCGCACCTGCTCCACTCTGTCCTGCTTCTCATTATCTGTGCATGTTAGAACTCCCTAACCGGAGCTGTATGTTTTGTCATAGGCTGTCTCGTGTTCCCTGTCCGCGTTTTGGCTTTTACCAATTCTATGTGATTAGGTTCTTCCTCATGTGTTGCTCCCACGTAATTAGTTTTATCCAGTTCACCTTTTCCTAATCATAGCATGTGACTTCCCTCCTGTGTATTTAAACAGTCTTCTCACAGCAGTTCCCCGTCAGAACGTTTCTCTTGGTTTGCCTGTGCTATGCTTGTTTTCGCCTTGTAATCTTTCGTGAATCTCTTCTGACTGGACCGTCCCTGATTATTGATTTTGGCTCTGTTTGGAATTCTTGTTATCTCTGTGTATCGAACCTCTTTTGTCTGACTACGATTTTTGTGATTGGTGCCCTGCTTACGACCTGGATTACGCCCTGTGGATTTTGATTTTTGGATTGTGGACTTTGTACCGTTGCCTCCTGCTCTGCGGGGGTTCACCCCCCCTTTCCAATAAAATCCCATTTTTACTGCATTACTGGTTCTCGCGTCTGGTTCCAGATCGTTACCTAACAGATTAAGAATTGTTATCCTTCCCTTTTGATGTGGAGGACAGAGGCTACTTTCCAGTGCTGCCCGGCTCATCATTTTCCTTTATTATCGCGTTTTCCAATTATCGTAATTGGCAACTGAAGACGCGGTTTCTCTCCATATGCGATCTAACAGCGATGAAATCATGGGCTAAATTCAGTACAGAAAAATAATTTACTTATTAATAGCCTAATGCTTCGCGTTGATTGAACTGGTCCGCGTTCCAATGAAATATCGCCTTTCACTCTCGGTATTGCATGGTTTGCTAAAAAAAGTGGCACTCGGCAGTTAAATAGGCTATATAAAGCGTGCGGCTCAAGCTATTTGCGAGAGTCGACAGTATGCAATTTTGAATAACGTTGATTTAAATACAGCAAATATGTGTCCAGATGAATGATTGTGGTCTTACTTAATTGGGAAGAATAAGCAGCACCTGATAAGTGTGGAGTGCTCTCGGAGTGAACCTTTTGTTAATTATGAAAATGACTGAGAACAGGTCAGGACTAATAATTGTTTTAAATGGATGTTTTGTGCACCCCAATTATCAGTTCTGGTTCCGCCACTGTACTGAATTTCGCCCATGATTTCATTGCTGTTAGATCGCATATGGAGAGAAACCGTGTCTTCAGTTGCCAATTACGATAATTGGAAAACGCGTCAAGAAAGGAAAATGATTGAGAACTAGCCAGGACTAATTGTTGTCATAAGGGGACGTGTCTGTGCCCCCCCAATTCCCAGTTCTAGATCCACCACTGCTCATTTCCCAATGACTATGTAACATTTATTTAATGCCCTTGGTTTGAATTGCTGCTGGATTGTAATGAGCAATTTGTGGTTCAAACCATTTAGCATTCGCAGTCGTAATTCTTTGTCTTTATTCACCTCTGCCAAGGAGGTGTATGTTTTTGCCTGCGTTGGTTTGTCTGTCTGTCTGTTAGCAACTTTACGCGAAAAGTTATGAACAGATTTTGATGAAATTTTCAGGGAAGGTCAGAGATGACACAAGGACCAATTGATTAGATTTTTGGAGTGATCCGGGTTAGGGGTTAGGGTTTGGGCCCTGGGAAGAAGTGCTGTGCTCTCTTAGTGCTCTTATGTGTAATGCAATTTTTATCCAGTCAGTTTTTCTTGTGCAAACTCTTTGAGCAGCCCTTCTGTTACAAACCAGCCAGAAGTAACCACTTGGAGATCAGTCACAAAGGCCTAAAGGACATATTTATTGTGAGCAAAACACAACAAAACAGGCCTCAGAAAACTTGCGGAGAGGTGCGGTCTGAGTCCAGTGATTTGCATGTGGCAGTAGAGGGGCGTATCCGAGGGGTGGTAAAAACAAACCAGGGATCAGAAGCCAGATGGTCAATCTAATACTACAATGGCCGGTCTGCTTCCAAGAGGGGTTTTGGAGACCACAAGAGCACAGGAAGATGTCCCTAATAAAGTGCTCACGAGGAGGGATTTACATTTTTCTTAACAATATAACCAAACACATGGAAAAAGAGCTTAGCTCAATACTAGAATGTTACTTTCATGCAAGGAGCAAAGACTGAGACGCCACAAGCAAATTAAATAGACAAGTCAATCAACAAAGGGGCGAGGCATACACATGTTCACATTGGGGGGGGGGGGATATGACAAGACAATAAAGCAACTAAGAGACAAACTGCAAAACTCATGAAGACTGCTGGAACAGACTTATTACTGAGACACAAGGTTTGTAACACCCTCTAAACGAGTGAGTATGTTAGCGAGTGTAGGGTGTTATGTATGAGTATTTTATGTAAAGCACTGTATATCATTTGTAAATGGAGATTTGTTACATACTATTTGTGCTGCCTTACTGGTCAGCTATTTGTTTATTTTGTTCATCATTTGGCACCCTCTGGTGGTATGACTGTAGAAAAACATGATCTGATGCAATACCACTTCTTTATAATGAAATAGACTAGAATCTTCTGGCATCTTCCTGCCTGGAGGGGGCGGGATTACCCAGGAATCCTGTAGATCTTTCCAGAATGTTGCTAGTCTATATAAATGCTGAGATTTTGGTCAGTAGAGCAGAGTTTTTGTTTTGGCAACAGAGTTACATAGTGGCATTAGAGTGTTATTATAAGATTAAACAGTGGATTATTTGTAGAAGTTTTTTTTTTATCAGTGAAGAATAAATTTGTTTAAGTTGTCATTGCTGGTTTTCTTTGTTGTGATTTTCAAGTCATAACAAATTGGAGGTTCCACCGAGATAAACCATTCATTGGATCAACGATTGGATTCACCAAAGATTAAAGTTGATCTACCATTTTTAAATCTTGTGACTATTTGAAAAACCAGCAATCATGACTTTTGATGTTGAAAATCTTTTGAAAACTCCAACCCAGGAATCAATTGTGCTGGCAAAGAAGAAGAACTTGCTGCAAATAGCCTCAACCCTTGGATTATCTGATGTGAAATCATCAATGAAGAAACAAGAAATATTGAACATTTTGGTGCAACATTTCATCGATGAAGATATCTTTGGGGAAGAAGCAGCAGAAGTGATTAAAGACGTGGAGGTGCCTGCAACAGAGCTGCAAAGACTTGAATTTCAGCTTCGCCTGAAAGAACTGGAAGAGAGAATGTTGGAGAGGGAGAGAGAACTGGAACAAAGAAGGTTGGAGGAGAGAAAACTGGAAGAAAGAAGGATGCACTTGCAGTACGAATTAGAAATGAAGAAAATAGAAGCAGGTACTGTTACAAAATCTTTTGGACTTTCTGATCATTTTGATGTGGTTAAACACATCAGACTTGTTCCTCCCTTCCTAGAAAATGATGTAGTCCAATATTTTACCCATTTTGAAAAAATTGCTGAAAATTTGAAATGGCCAAAAGAGCATTGGACAATGATGTTACAAAGTGTTCGTACTGGTTAAGCTAGGAAAATCTATAACCAGTTATCTGTCCAACAGTGTTCTGATTATGATTTTGTCAAATCTGCCATTCTGAAGGGTTATGAATTGGTCCAAGAGGCTTATAGGCAAAAATTTAGGAATTTTCGCAAGGAAGCTAGTCAAACTCATGTTGAATTTGGCAGATTGAAGGCACAGTTGTTTGATCAGTGGTGTAATTCCATGAAAGTTGAGAAAGATTTTGACAGAATGAGGCAACTTATTCTGGTTGAGGAATTCAAAAGGTGTATCAAGCCTGATATCAAGACTTTCCTTGAGGAGAAACAAGTCAATACTTTGCAAGATGTTTCCACCCTAGCTGATAGTTATGCATTAACTCATAAGTCTTCTTTCGACCAAAAATCCACTTTTTCTTAACTTGAAAACAAGTCTCAGTCCAAGACTTCTTTTAATAACACTTCTAATGATTCCAAGGCCACTTCAGAGAGGTAACCTTCCAGTGAGAAGCAATCCTCTGATTCTTTACCTTCTGTCTCTTGCCATTACTGCAAAAAGCAAGGTCACCTTATTTCTGAGTGTTATGCTCTCAAGAAAAAACGACAACGAGAAGAAACCAAGCCAACTGCTTTCACTAAGAGTGAATCTCTTGTATCAAAGGTCAGTTCGCCTGATCTTCTAACTTCTGTGTCTGATTCTGTTATGGAGGATTTTGAACCATTCATCACCGATGGTTTTGTCTCACTTCCACATGATTTTTCCTCAACTGCTCCTGTTTGAATTCTAAGGTATACTGGGTCCTCCCAATCTCTTATTCTTGCAGATATTCTGCCTTTTTCGGACAAATCGTCTACTCAGGCTAATGTCCTTATTCAAGGAGTAGAATGTGGTTTTACAAGTGTACCTCTCCATAATGTTCATCTCAAATCAGACTTGGTCTCTGGACCTGTTACTGCTGGTGTTAGGTCTTCTCTTCCTTTCAAAGGTGTTCATTTGCTTCTTGGTAATGATCTTTCTGGGGATAAGGTTGTGCCCTACCCTGTTGTAACTGACACTCCTTTGATTGATCAAGAATCTTATTTATTTATTTATTAAGCTTTGACAGAAGTCAGGAAATGATCGCACAGGTGGCAAGGCACCTATTGTGAGGCAATCATCCCACAGCATGTACAGACAATTGAACAATGAGAAGAAAAAAAATAGTAATAATAAAATAAGACGGTATACCAGCAAATGTAAGTAACATCAGAGGGACAGACAGCAACGTGAACAATGACATTTGCCAACCCATGTACAGGAATCATCAGAAGAAAAATAGTTGTTAAACTTTTCTGTATCAAAATGAAATAGCTTCGATTTAAGAGGTGACTGGCGTTCCACAAATAAAATAATCTGTTAAAATAAGAATGGCGAAAAGTTTCAGTCCTAAATTTTGGAATTTTCATTAAAAATGTATCCTCATTTTGAAATGAAACAAAATGGTTGTAGTTGATGTCATATTCCCCCTTCAAGCATTTGCACAAGAATACACAATCAAATATATCACGTCTGTAGCCCAGCGGTAAAAGATCAAGCTTCATTAGTCGGGCTTTGTAATTGCTTCCAACACAATCATTATAACTAAGAATGTACTTAGTGGCTCTCCGTTGCACACCTTCAATATGAAGGAGAGATCTTTTTGATGAAACGGCCCAAGATTGGGTGGAGTAAACTCTAAAAGTGGTCTTATTAGCGAAATATTCAGTTTTCGTTTTGTTTGAACTGAACACGAATGACCGCAAGTTCTTTGAGTTAATCCAAGCATGCGATTTGCTTTACTGACCAAGACATTTGCATGTGCATCCCATGATAAATTTGATGACACCACAATCCCAAGATCACGCATGCAGTCGACTTTTTCAATTAAATTACCATTCATTGTGTAATGATGAAGAATGGGAATTTGCTTCCTTGTAACGCTCAATAGTTTACATGTACCAGCGTTAAATCTCATGTCCCATTTATGGCTCCAATCCAAGATGTTTTCTAGGTCGCACTGCAGCTGTGAACAGTCTTGGGTGTTTCTGATTTCTCTTATGCATTTAGAATCATCTGCAAACAAGGCAACCCTAGTCTCAGGACTTACACAGTCTGGCATGTCATTAATATACAGCAGGAACATCAAAGGACCTAAAATTGATCCTTGTGGAACTCCTGATTTAACGGGAGACCAGGATGATAGGGCACCATCGACAGCAACTCTTTGTTTACGATTGGATAAATACGACGTAAACCACTTTAAAAGATTGCCATGAAATCCATATCTCTGGAGTTTATATAAAAGTAAGTCATGGGGGACGGAATCGAAAGCAGATGAAAAGTCTAGATATAAAATATCAATTTGTCCGGACTGATCTAAGAATTTACCAACTTCATGAAATACCTGGATTAACTGAGTTGTTGTCGACCGACCCTTAACAAAACCATGTTGTAGGTGATGTAAAACAGGCAATACATGAGGATAGACAAAATTAAGTATGCACCTTTCCAGCACCTTGCTACAAATGCACAATAACGATACCGGTCGATAATTACTCACATTTTCTTTGTCAGATTTTTTATGGACTGGAATTGCTCTTAGCCAATCAAGTGGTAATTCTCCAGTTTGAAGAGATTTGTTAAAAAGACTACAAAGTGACGGAGCCAATTCATGAGCACATTCTTTTAAATCCGAGCCGGTAACACGTCAGGCCCACATGCTTTATTTGTATCAAGGTTAATCAAAACTGATTCAACATCATGGACAGTAATCCTTAAATCACCCAAATGAGCATGTTTAAAAACGGTTATATCCAGATATGTTCGTTTTAGAGGCTGAGGGGTAAATAGGGATTGAAAATACTTGTTGAACAGACTAGCCTTTGTGCTAGGATCGGAGGCAGTTTTATCTCCATAAGCAACAAAACTGGGGACACTTTTTGTCTTTGTTTTACTCTTAAAGAATCCCCAGAAACGCTTTGGTGTTTTGGCAAGAGAATCACTGAGAACATCCAAATACTGATTGTACTTGAAAGTACATACATTTTTTAATGTATTCCTTAGTTTATGAAATTTCGCCCACAACACTGCAGTATTGCGTTTTTTAGCTCGTTTCCGTGTGGATTGTACTTTGTTGCTCAGGAAGCGCACTTCACTGTCAACCCAGGCAGGAGAATTTACATCCTTAATTACAGCGATGGGAATAAATTTACTGACAGATGAATGCACAAGATCAAGCCAACTTTGCCAATTAACATTAATATCAAGATGGAGAAGAGCAGAGTGAAATGACACTTTGTCCATGTGAGATCTTAGCCCGATAAAGTCAGCTCTTTTAAAATTGTATACGTTTCTCGCGCATGTGCGGAGTCTATTGTCAAGAGTTTGAAAATTGAACTGGATCACAGCATGATCACTGTCAAACTGACCAAATGATACATTGGGCTCGGAGCAACGTTCAGGGATATTGGTGAAAACTAAATCCAGCACATTTCCCTTAATATGAGTTGGTTGGTCAATGATCTGGGTAAGGGAAAAGCTGTCAGCCAAGTCACACAGCGTGTGACCAGTGTTCGCCGATTCGTCCCACCAGGGTATATCTTGGAGATTAAAATCGCCAAGTGCGAATATAATTTTGTACTCAATACTGCATTTAGTTAAAACGTTAGACAAAAAAATCATAAAAAGATACAGGATCACTGTCTGGAGGTCTGTAGCACAAAATAATGCATACTTTCAATGATTTACTAGGCACAAGTTCGCAAATTATAACCTCACAAATACTGGGTTCCAAATCAGGTCGACGGCGGGAGATAATAGTATTACGAATACCAAGAAAAACTCCACCACCTCGTTTGCCACCTCTGTCTCTGCGATACGGGGTATAACCCTTGGGAAGAATTTCATTTGACTCGACAGAGTCGTTCAACCAAGTTTCTGTGACGGCGACGATATCAGGCATGCCAGCGTATATTAAGTCTTGAAGTTGAATCAACTTGTTACGCTTTTAATTGACAGACTTCACGCTTCTTGTGTTCAATAAAAAAAAAGTTCAGACCCTTGACTACATCAAGGTCAACCTGTAACTGAGTGCTGGAGCTGGTAACCCTCGGGTTTTTATGCTGCGTAGACTGGCGTAGTCATTTGCGTGACGTAGCTATCGTAAATAAAATGTTATCGGCAAGCTTCCGTGCACCTAACGGAGAGGGATGAATTCCGTCTCTTCTGAAGAAAGCTGCACGTTCCCAAAACAAATTAAAATTGTCAATAAAAAACATACTATTGAGAGGTGCAAACTGACTGAAGCCATGAATGGAGACTAAGAATTCTGCTAAAACGCCCTATACCACGACCTAAAGTCAGGATAGGACCAGAGATAAAAACACGTTTTCCACATACCTTTAGCTTATCGAACAGAGAGATAAAATCCCGTTTCAGCAGTTCGGACTGTTGGTATGAGGTGTCATTAGTTCCAACATGAACAACAATGTTCCGAACGTGGGGATGTTTATCCAGCAGGCTGGGAATCCGGTTTAAAATGTTTAAAACTCTGGCACCTGGGAAGCAGTGTGTGATGGTGGACTAAGTTTGAATGTTCCGAACGATTGAGTCCCCAATAATGAGGGTGATGGAAGGTCTCAGGGCACTGTCCGAGGACTGGGATCTCGCCGGGGGAGCGGCTCTGTCCGAAGACCTGGGTCTCGCCAGAGGAACGATCAGAGTAGCAGGCCGCGGGGCAGCGGAGCTTGCCACCCAGGGCCGCGTTTCCTCTCTCGGCGCAGGCGGCGGAGGTGCAGCCGGGCGTACAGGAGACGGCGGGGATGACGAACCCTCCTCGTCAAGGATGGAAAACCTGTTGTCCAGCTGCAGGTCCCAAACAGGCGGGACGCGAGATCATCTCCTGCCGCAGTGTTGTGTCCCTCGCGATACGGCCCAAGGCTCCGCCTGGCAGGGTGTGGAGCTCACAACCGTCTTAGGCCTTGCTCCCAGCTGGATCCAGGGGTCCTCGGTCTGGGTCGAGACGGCTTCAGGAGGGAGAGCCATCAAATCTCGCTCGCCCGTAGTGGTGACGTTCGTTGCGGCGAGAGCTGGAGCGACCATGGAATCGATGAGCTGCTCGTCATCCCTGATCTGGTAAAGGGTAGAGATTCTCCCCTCCAGCTCCGCGATCCTCTGGGACAAATGGACGCAGCTCGTGCAGGCCGGAGAGGTAAGCGGCGCCATTAGTTGGATTAAAAGTTAAAATAATAAAAGGAATAAAATGATAAAACAATTAAAATGATGAAATGAAAGAAAGGATAAAACGATTAAAACAATAAAATGATAATGAAATAAAATAAATAAAATAAAACGAATAAAATGATAAAACAAAATGATAAAATGATAGAAAGAATAAAATGATTAAAACAATAATATAAAATAAATAAAATAATAAAATGTTCAAATAATAAGATGTCAAAACAACAAAACGCTAAAATAACGATAAAATAATAAAAGTTAACTAAAAGCGCGGGCAGCAGCAAACCAGACAGCTGACAATCTGACTCTATAGAAGAGGAAATTCCAGACCTCTATCCTTCATGTGCAGTTACTCGTTCTATGGCCAAAAAGGCTATTCAAGATGATGCTGACCTGGACTTCAACCTGGCTGACACCTTCATTGGGCAGTCTTTTCATCAGGAACCTTCCAGCCCTGAGATGTCTGGGAAATCTTCAGACTTTTCCTTGTCAGGTCATTCTAATGGCATTCTGTCTCGAAAACAACTTATTCAGGAGCAACAACAAGCTCGTGATCTAGCGCATCTTCTACCACAGGCTGCAAGTGAACAAGAGGCTACTCAAGTTCCTGTCTGTTTTTACTACAAAAATGGTGTGCTTATGAGAAAGTGGCATCCACCTGATGTTTCTGCAGATAAAGAGTGGATGATCACCCATCAAATTGTTCTTCCAAAGTCTTATCGTCAAGAAACTCTTAGTCTGGCCCATGACAATCCTATGTCAGGTCATTTGGGTATCAAGAAGACCCTTCAACGTGTCAGGAACCATTTCTTCTGCCTTCTATGAGGTCCGATGTACAGGAGTACTGCAAATCCTGTCACACTTGTCAAATGGTTGGGAAGCCGAACCAGAATATTCCAAAGGCTCGACTTCAGCCCATTCCCGCTTTTGAAGAACCTTTCAGTCGGATCATCATTGACTGTGTTGGACCATTGCCAAATACTAGGTCTGGTTGTGAGTACTTACTGACTATCATGTGTGCTTCCACCCGGTTTCCTGAGGGAATTCCACTTTGTAATATCAAGGCGAAGACTATCATCAAGGCTCTTACCAAGTTTTTCCGCTTTGTTGGTCTTCCTAAGTCTATTCAGTCCGATCAAGGGTCAAATTTCATGTCTGGCATATTTCAACAAGTTATGCATGAGCTTGGTATTAAACAATACAGGTCATCAGCTTACCATCCTGAGAGTCAAGGTGCTTTGGAGAGGTTCCATCAAACCCTGAAGAACATGATAAGGACCTACTGCCTTGACACAGACAAAGACTGGGATGAAGGTGTCCATCTTCTTCTGTTTGCTGCCCGTGAAGCTGTTCAGGAGTCTCTTGGGTTCAGTCCTTTTGAGCTTGTTTTTGGGCATACAGTCCGTGGACCTCTGAAGCTTCTGAAGGAAAAGTTGCTGGCCTAAGATGATGTCCCAATGAACTTGCTTCAGTATGTCTCTGACTTCCGTAATCGTCTCTCTAAGGCTTGTGACTTTGCTAAGTCTAATCTCAAAGAGGCTCAGGGCAAAATGAAAGCCAGATATGACCTTCATTCCTGAGATAGAAGTTTTAAAACTGGTGACAAAGTCCTGGTGCTCTTGCCAGTTCCTGGAAACCCTCGAAGAGCCCGATATTTCGGCCCTTACACTGTCCTCAAAAAGGTCAGTGATCTAAATCACATAGTTTTAACCCCTGGAAGGAGGAAACAAAAACAAATGTGTCACATCAACATGCTGAAAGAATACATTGACAGAGACACTCAGCAAAAGCCAGTCAATGTGGTAAATACAATTGAACTGGAAAATTCTGAAGAAGATTGTGACTGCCCCTCAGATAATGAACCTGGTCCAGCCAAACTTGAAAATTCAGACATTCTTCAAAATATTGACAGCAAGTTGTCCCACCTGGACCTGTTTCAACAACAACAGCTAAAGCAGCTCATATTTGAATATAGTCACATATTCCCTGATGTTCCATCAAGGACTGATATGGTTTACCATGATGTCATCCTACAAGATGATGCCAAGCCTGTAAAACAGCATCCTTGCGGAGTGGATCCGGAGAAGCAGAAATACCTTAAACAAGAAGTCAAATACCTGCTTGAAAATGACTTTGTTGAACCAAGTAACAGTGACTGGAGTTCTCCATGCATCCTAGTTCCGAAACCCAATGGAACATATAGAATGGTGATGGACTACAGGAAAGTGAACGCTCTATCAAAAACTGACTCATATCCTTTTCCCAGGATTGATGACTGCATTTACAAAGTTGGACAGTCAAAGTATGTCACCAAATTTGATCTCCTCAAGGGCTTCTGGCAGATCCCTCTAACAGACAGAGCAAAGGAGATCTCTGCTTTCGTCACACCAGATGGATTATACCAATGCAAGGTCATGCCCTTTGGAATGAAAAATTCTTCGGTCACCTTCCAACATCTGGTAAACAGAGTGATTGCTGGACTACTAGGATGTGAGGCCTATATTGATGACATTATCATCACCAGCGACAGCTTCCAAGAGCACCTTACCTACATCAGAAACTTCTTTCAGAGAGTGAGTGATGCTAAGCTGACTATCAACCTTGTTAAAAGTGACTTTTGTAAAGCTACAGTTGTTTACTTTGGTCATATTGTAGGACAGGGTCAAGACAAACCAATTGATGCAAAAGTCAAAGTTATCACTGAATTTCCTGAGCATACAACTAAAAGACAACTAATGAGATTTCTCGGGATGGCTGGCTACTACAGAAAATTCTGTAAAAATTTCTTCAGCATTTCTGAACCTTTGACAAATTCACTGAAGAAAAATGCAGAATTTGTTTGGGATGAAAAATGTCAAAATTCATTTGACCAACTGAAAGCTATCCTCAAAAATGCACCAGTTCTCTTATCTCCCAATTTCAAAAAGGAGTTCAAGTTGGCTGTTGATGCCAGTGATATTGGTGCAGGCGCAGTTTTACTGGAAGAAGACACTGATGGAGTAGATCATCCTGTTTGTTACTTTTCCAAAAAGTTTGATAAACATCATAAAAACTGTTCAACAATTGAAAAAGAATGTTTGGCACTTGTTTTGGCTTTACAACATTTTGAAGTCTATTTGACTTGTTCAGCAACTTTCATCAAAGTCTTCAGTGATCACAATCCCCTCACATTCTTGCATAAGATAAAAAAAAAGAATCAAAGATTACTGAAATGGAGTTTACTTTTGCAAGAGTATGATTTGGATATTTCACACATCAGGAGAAAAGATAATGTTATCCCAGATACACTTTCACGCATGTAATTTTATTTCTTTATTTGATTGTGAAAAATGTAATTTTACTTTTCTATTTGATTGTGAAAATTGCACTGGTTGTTATGTATATGATTGTTATAATGATCAATGATACTGTTGTGTAAAGTTCAAGATTATACTGATTATAAAACTGTGTTAATTTTAACAAAAGAAAGCTTTTAGCAAACCTTTCTTTTCTTAAAGAGGGGATGAGAATTTTATGTAAAGCACTGTATATCATTTGTAAATGGAGATTTGTTACAAACTATTTGTGCTGCCTTACTGGTCAGCTATTTGTTTATTTTGCTCATCATTTGGCGCCCTCTGGTGGTATGACTGTAGAAAAACATGATCTGATGCAATACCACTTCTTTGTGATGAAATAGACTAGAATCTTCTGGCATTTTCCTGCCTGGAGGGGGCAGGATTACCCAGGAATCCTGTAGATCTTTCCAGAATGTTGCTAGTCTATATAAATGCTGAGATTGTGGTCAGTAGAGCAGAGTTTTTGTTTTGGCAACAGAGTTACATAGTGGCATTAGAGTGTTATTATAAGATTAAACAGTGGATTATTTGTAGAAGTTTTTTTTTATCAGTGAAGAATAAATTTGTTTAAGTTGTCATTGCTGGTTTTCTTTGTTGTGATTTTCAAGTCATAACAAGGGCCAAGGCCCACCAAAATGGCAGCAAACCACAAAGAACAGGCATTTTGACTACATTTCCCAGAATTCCAAAAGCATTATCTCTAATGCAATAAAACTAATGACGTCAAACCCCTTTAAAAAGTCAAGCAACCCATTGTTCTCTCTCTCTGGACTTCTGCCACGGTGGGGCTAATAGAGATCAGGAGTGCACATTCATCTGACTGAAAAGTTTCCTTGGAACAGAACAAAGATCAAAGTTTTTCGGACCTCTCCAGTTGGCCAGGGTAAAGTTAAAGATTAACTACGTTCTGTTCCGTAATTACTTAAGTTGCCTATAGGCGTATCTATTCAAGGACCGGTTAAAAGAATTCACACTGCGAGACGACAGTGGAATTTCTTTTGTTTCAACGTCTTTAACTTTTTGGAGGAAACGAAAAGGCGACCAGCTTCCCTCTTTGCTATTTTCCCGATCAACAAGTCGACAAACTTTCTGCATTCTCTCGTGCATCATTGTGCCTTGAAAGCAGACACCGTTTCCTGTCCGCTGACGAGCCTGGAAACAAAGGGACTGCTGCCTCAGCTGGAGTATTGATCCCAAGTAAGGCAATTTGCATCTGGGCAGATTTAGCTAGAATATGAAACGTGCGATTCTATGCTAATTGTTGATGTTTGACTGTAATTATTACTGTATATTTTGAGCTGTGTTTTTCTTTGCTTGCTGGTTTTAATGTACTGGATCTTACTGTCGTACTGGTTGAAAACTTCGATATGTAAGAGAATTGTCTGGAAATCGCGGATATTTACTCTACATTGCTGCATTGCTGACCTGTTAAATATCCAATCTTTCAGAGAGTTCACTTAAAACCGCAGATTGCTTTGTTTTACATTGTTGCCTTGCTCTGTGTAAATCATGAGGATTGTTGAGAAATTTTGAATTAAATTGGGACATTTGGCTTGTCTGACTGATTGTTCAGCCTGCTGCGGCTGGCTACTCCATCCTATCAGACTTTGCCTGTGCCTTCTTTTCTGCTCTTTCTCTCTCTCATCCTCTCTCACTCTCTCTCCATTCTCATATTCTCTTTTCAGCTAGTTTCTGTACACTACACTCTGCTTACTGAGTGGGAAACACAGCCTCTGGCCTAACTCGGGCAGGAGTCTTTTTCTAATTCTCCCGCCTGTGCCATCCAGCTCTTTGTTCTCCCTCTCACTTCCTCCACTCTCAAGCACAAGTGGTTCTCAGACTGCCACATCATCAGTCCACCATTTTAGATCTGAGTCCGCCCTCTTAGATCTGAGTCCGCCTTCTTAGGTCTGAGTCCGCCCTCTTAGATCCGAGTCCTCCATTTTAGATCTGAGTTCAAGCCTGCCATTTTAACCCCTCCCTTTTGGTACTCAGACCTACTCACACACACTCATACACCCACACACACACACATCCTACCTTTAGTCTATTTGTATACACTGTTTCATGATATAACCGCTGTTTAATCCGTCCTGTGTGTTTATTGTTTTATCCAAGTGGTATTGATTGCATGTTCATTGCTACGGAGACATAATAAACCCTTCTATATATTTTCAACAAGTGCTTCTGGTTGTCTTATCCTGAATATTAGCTTGAATCTAACCTCTGCCAGGTCAAGAGCTCCCCTTTCCTTCAGCTTGTGGTTATTTTGTTGATGCCGGATTTTAATGGTAATTACATTACTATTGAATTTTAGCATTGATAATTAAGCCTAGTTTTCCCATTTTTGTTGAAAATTGTATTCATTCAGTTAGAACATAAATTATGATTGTAGTAATTTTGCATTTATGGTGAAGCATTAATGAGACTTAGGCCCGTATTCAGAAACGACACTCACACTAATTGAGCGTGAGTGAGTACTAAAACTTAGTGTCAGGTTATACTAAATGAGTCAGAGGTTGCCCTAACACTCATTTGCTTTCAGAGACCTCACTCACACTGAAAATAGTGTCTCTTTCTGAGTGAAGGTTGAGTGCAGGGAACACCTCCCTTGAGCCGCACTAACTCGCGCAGGTATTTCGTTGTCATGGCCTTCAGGTGGTTACAAACATTGGAAACTCTGGATCATTTACAGCCATGTGCTCGACGCAATCGCAACTATGCAAATTTTAACTATAATGATGATAACGATGCCGGTAACTGCACTGTGGTGAACTTGAGGTTAGCATTTGTGTACCCGCCAGTGCGACTGGTGAACTGGCAATAGGGGAAGCTAAAAACCATCCCTTAAAAATAATGATTGGACATGACCTGTTTTCAATCATTTAATAAAATTTTATTTACTTGAACTCCAAAAATCCTAAGGATTATCATGTGTCGCCAGTTCTTCTTGTTAAGTTCAAATGAGCACCGATAATTATTGCCCTGTTTTCAATTCATTTAAATTACCATTGCAGAAACGCCGAAAACTCTCAACATTATCAGCTGTGGCCAGTTTTCATTAATGACGCATATCTGTCAACTCTCACACATTCGGATTTCTCGCGCTTTTCTTTACTCATGGGTTGGAAATTCTGCACTCAGCTGGCTCGTGGGGCACCCTGTGGATTGGTCTGCAAGGCTCATTCAGCTGTAAGTCACGAGAGTCCATTCTTTTCTACATTCTTAATTGCTGAATGTAGAAGGAATGTCTGGCACGTTTCACAGCATGTTGCTTAGTGAGCCTCGCGGGCTGTCCTGCGCCTTTCGCGAGCCAATTGACCACAGAATTTATGAAGACATGCTGATATTTTATGTCGTCATTTCTGTGCGAAAGAAACGCCTCAATTTTGTGAAGCAATGTATAACAAAGCTATCAAAAATAAATTTGATTGTCGTTTTACCAATTAGTCTGATAAACTTTCTAATCAAGAAAAGTAAACTGCGACAGGTTTAGGTCATTCAGCACTGAAGGGTGAGGATTGAGCGTCCCTTTGCAGCAGCCGACGCACCGCCTGCGGTACCCGGTGCCCACTACTGTCAGTTATGCTCGAGTGGCGTTTGTGAATAGCAAATGGCGAGGAGTGGGACCGCTCCCTCGGTAAGTGGTAGGTCGATTTCTTCCGCACACTCCAGTTACATTTCAATCGTACTCAGTGTATGGTGAGTGGAGGGTGAGTGTGAGTGTCGTTTCTGAATACGGGACTTAGTCATTCAATTGCTATTAATTTTCCCTTTACTAGAAGGGTGGTGGCCCGAGGAACTTTAATTATTAAAGTCAGTAATTACATTTAATAGCCATTGTAATTGCCTTTTAAGCTGTTGCACCTACACAAGTGAGTGAGTGACTATTTGCAATGCATAGACCACGGCAACCGTTTCTGAGTGCCGTATGGAAAAAAGGGGACCATGATGTTTCTGTCATTACTTTCATTTATTAAGTAGCTGTGCAGCAGCAGAAAAGCCTACAGAGGTTTGAACATCATTTTCCCAACAATGATTAACAATGCTGTGATATCAGCGTGAGTTTCATAAACTCTGGCTGATGTTTGTTTTGCATCATAAAACACATTTGTCTTTCACAAAGATTGTGGTATAGTGCGACAAAGATTGTGGTATAGCAGGACAAAGATTGTGTTATAGTACGACAAAGTTTGTGGTATAGTAATAGTATGACAAAGATTGGTATAGTATGACAAAGATTGTGGTATAGCACAACAAAAATTGTGTTGTAGTCCGACAAAGATTGTGGTATAGTCCGACAAAGATTGTGGTATAGTACGACAAAGACTGTGGTGTAGGGCTGATAACGCAAGTATGGAAATTTGCTTGCACAATGCAGCTGTCCTCCACTGGTTTCTTTTTAAAAAGCACAGGTGTAAGGGCATAAACTGTGTGTGACTGGTGAATGGCACCTGAAACTCAGTCACTCATCGCCTTGTGATCGTTACCTGCCTCATCAACCCATAACTCCCCTGGTTTGGCGACCACACAGCCGCTTTTAGTAAAGATATAAGACTGATCAGGGCTAAGCTGGATGCTATCCATGAGCTTGTTCTCAGGTTTGCAGCTGCTTGTGTCATCAGGGTCCACACTGTACAGTATCACATGCAGCGCCTGATCTGTCTTAAACTTTATGTGCCCATTAAGAGGAATCACAAAGGATCCGTCCTGAGCAGAGTCTATTTCTTCAGGAAGTGGTTTGAAGATCTTGCCCCCACTCTCTGTGATATCACTCAGCTTGATTGGCATCAGGCTGTAGAAAACACGCACAGTCTTTCCTGTGGCGTTCGCTGCATGTTGAGTGCCAGGGGGTTCCAAAGGCACAGCTTCACGTCTTGCTATTGTTGTCCAACCAAAGAGAGAGACAGAGAGAGGGGGGGAGCAAGGGAGAGTATGAGAGAGAGAGAGAGAGAGAGAGAGAGGGGGGGGAGGGAGCCAGGGAGAGTATGAGAGAGAGGGAGAGAGAGAGAGGGGGAGGGAGCCAGGGAGAGTATGAGAGAAAGAGAGAGAAAGAGAAGGGGGGAGGGGGAGAGAGAGAGAAAAGGGGAGAGAGGGGGAGAGGGGGGAGGGGAGAGAGATAGAGGGAGCCAGGGAGAGTATGAGAGAGAGGGGGGAGAGAGAGAGATTACACTCTTGTAATAAGTATTTTGACTGGTGTCATGCCAATAAACATTTGAATAGAACTGAGCTGATAAAGTGAGAGAAGGATGGAAGACATGCTTGAAAAAAGAATTGCAGTAAAATCCACAAGAATAGATAAAGATATACACTATATAAAATACATGCTATGCAACGAAGTATAAAACTGAAAACTGATCTAGTATTTTGTGAATATAAAAATACATATGAAATTCAATCTAAGGCACTTTCTATTCTAGTATTAAACAAGAAAAGGACAAGATAGAGATAAAAAGCTATATTTTTTGACTTACCACGAAAAATAAAAGTGTTGTTGCCGCCATAAACTGAAAAAACATGTGCACATAAATATCAAATCACAAATGAAGAACAACATTGTATAAAAGCAAAAAAACATATATTTTGGCAAATTTTCAAATTGAATATACTTAGAAGGAAAGCAAAATTCAAGAGAAAAGTCAGAAAGAGTGAAAATTAAGATACAAGGCTATAGTCTCTGACAGCACCAACCAGCGATAAAGTACTTGTGTTCTTCATGGATATGCGTGGTTGTGTTTAACTGACCCATTTTTCTAAAAAACGAGAGAGAGAGAGAGAGAGGAAGATATAAAAAAAGAGTATAAGATCTGAACAAACACTTATTCAAATTAAAATTATTCTACATCAACAACAGTATGAATGCAGATTGCAAAACAAAAAAAAACCATTAAAAAAATTAAATTAAAGGAACACATCTGTAAAGATGATATCAAAATCCTTTAAAGATGAAAGTATGCCTTCAGAATCCCAAACACTCTAAAACACCTTCAAATCCCCTATTTTGACATTTCGAGACAGAGAGAATTGAGAAAGGTAACCAGTATGATTCTAATGTCTAAGTCATTCAAATGCTGCAACTTTACAAGTTGCCATTTTATGAACTAAGCAGACTGTATAATATTGCTCCTCATAAGTAAATAACTCATCTGAATCACACAAGGATATCGCCCTTCACGCTGCAATGCTTTGGTGGTTTGTGTAGAGGCTGCAGTGTAAGACTGGCTGCTCTACACTGGGACAGCACAGTCATCTCACCTGCTCAGATAGGTGGTTGGGTGTGGTCACAGGAAGTGGTCCCAGGCAGGAGGCAGGAGTAGGGCTGGAGATTGAAGGTGCTCAGAAGTTCCTTCACTCTGGACTCCTGGACTTATATACACCTCAGAGAGGAAGGTGCAGCCCCCAAACCACGGATCTCTGCGTGCAACACCCAGTTTATCAACTTCCATGGAAGTGGTTAGTGTTATCTTCAATTCACTAAAATGTGACTCCCGCCCATGAAAACCCGGCTAAACTCGCGTGATCTAATTTTGAGATAAAGGCCGTCAAGTAGTCCCTATTATTTAAAAATGTCAAAAATATGAGATGTGAGTTTATTGGTTTAAACAATCGGTTAAATTATTGGGGTTTCGAAATATAGTGTTCAAAAGTTAATTTCTAACATCATTCATTTAAAAATTAATGAATTTATTGACATTACGTTGACATTTTTTAACGGAGAAATACCAGAAGTTGGTTTCCACTACACTCATTTCAACAACTATGGTTTCAATCAGATTTTAGTTTACCTTCGGCAGATAAACACCCGATAGTTTGGGTGTTATTCGTTTTAGGAACTTCTTTTCTACCATTGAAAATGAATGTAGACCATAATATTAATGCGCACCATCGTAAAGAAGGTCATTTCATGGCATGGTAGAAGAGTTGCAACTTAAGCCAGGTGCGGATTTCTCCATGGATTGTGTTGCATCACCTCGGAAATGTTTACATTTATAGATTAACGTCTTGTGAACCTAACCAGCCTAGTTTGAAGACATGTCATGCCAGCTACTTCGCGAAACAATTCGGTGTTTGGACATTTACGGCATGCAGAACCATCGCTTTGGGGTGCGTTTCCCAAAAGCGTAGTTGCTAACTAAGTTAGTAACTTACAAAGTTCATCCATTCACAGTCAATGCACATAACATATGCAATTTAGCATCTGCGATGTAGGGAAATGCATCCCTGGAAATATCTTTTTATCCGATATGGCAGCGGCACCCGAATCACAAGAACGCAAGATGTCCAGGATATTATACAAATGTTATGGCAAAGCCTTGGAGCTGAAAAAGCTTTTGAAACTGATATGCAATTTTAGTGATAAAATATACAAATTATCTCAATAGAATTATTTTTACTTGGTAATTGCTGTTGCAGTAAAGTTTATTACTGCTGTTGCAGTAAAGTTGATATGATACCCCTTCCCTCCATGAATTTCAATGGGATTTATGCTTTTTGGTCATGCGCATCCTTATAAAAAGGCTGATTTTGTCAAACTACTAGAATTTTCCCATGCATTGTGGGTGAAAACACTTGTGGACCAAGTGTTCTCCTTACCCTTGTAAATCTACCCTCAAGGAATGGATACATTCTCCAGAGTCTGATGCAATCGGGTTAATTGCAAGTCGCTCAAAGTGAAATACAAAACCCAGGCTGGTCTGCGCAAACCACATAGCATTCATTCTTCTTCAATCACCTGACACAGACTGACCACTGACTGTCCAAACCCTCGTATTTATTACCCTTTTGGCACGTTCCTCTAGGTGGGATTAAACGTGACTCTTCCCACCTTATCCAACATTATTACTTTCTGATTGGTTCATTGTCATATTGCAACACTCCACCCTTAGTTACAAGCTTGCCATTACATCATGGTGTAAATTCATTTTTGGCTGCCAGGGATGCTCGAAGACCGTATTTTATCCTCCCAGACCTAGGGTTTTCTTGAAGGTCAGTGTGGATGCCCAAGTTGGCTGGATTCCTGGATATTTCCAGAATAAACTGGGGTGAGCCGGCTCATATGATGAAGCTGCTTATTGGTTGACTACCAATTTGGTCATTCCGGAAGATTAACTCATCTAGCCAGCCTTGGCTGGCCTGCTAGGGCCCCTGTCATCTTGGTTTTTTGGCAGATTTATGAGTTTTTGTTTCTTCACATCTCTACATTCTAACAGCAGTTTTAAAGGTGACATAGAATCAAAAACCGTTTTTACCTTGTCTATGTTGAATACTGATAGTCTACCCGCATTCAAGAACATATGAAAGTGCGAGACATTCTGAACATCTCCGTTTCATGGAAATTCCTTTTTTAAAAATGACCGCCAGAAAACGGGCCAATCTGAACAACGGATACATGTGATGTCACATGTATCTCACTGCCCCCCCACTCTCATTCCATTTCCTCCCCTTCAAAATAATTTGCATACACATCTTTATGCAATTTCATTGCTTCCAATCCCTCAGTAAAGACAAGCGTGAGAATTCCAGAGTCAAAATCGATTTCCATGTCACTAGTGGGGAAATCCACCGTAATGCACGTGAAACAGATTAACTCATTGCACAAGGACTTAAATTCTGCAAATGAATTTCTTCAGCACGCTTTGATTGAATACTTGATGACTACGGCACAGGAACGTCAATGCGAGAGACTCACTCCGAATGCGTAAGCCTTGGCAGCTCTGAAGTAGCCTATCTAGCTGTCTCCGAGACGTGAAAAAAAAAAAAACATTCAAAAATACTTACCATTCAGAAACGTTTAAATCCAGCCTTTGCTGGACTGGTTCTTCCTCCAATTCAGTGTCCTCATCCGATTCGGGCTCAAACATATAAGGCTGAATCTCTGAATATGCCATAGCTGCATAAAGTTAGTCTGTCCGTGTTCCGAAGCTGGCAAGTGTTTTCCATTTTCCCTACCGCTCTGGGCGAAGTAACATTCTTTTGAGTGGCAGCAAAGACAGCCAATCAGCGTCAAGTGCTTGCATTCCATAATGATGTAATGTGAAAAAAAAAGCCACTAAATAGCAGTATTGACATTTTTTTTGTTAATCCCAGTCTGGAGCTAGGTTTGGGGCATGTCCTGGGCATGCCTCAGAGGGGGCTGGAAAAGAGTATATAAGGAGAAAAATTGAGAGAGTGAAAAGTAGTAGGAGAAATTGTGGAAGGATATATTTGACCAGACCTGTCACTCTTTTCAAGACCTGTGAAACTTTTTGTGGATTTTTGCCTGTGTCGGAGCATTTTCCTGTCCCAGGACATCGCAACACAGCAGCCCATTTCAATTACCAGGGGACTGTAAATATCTCTTTTTTTTATTTCAATCTTGGTCAGTAGGGTAGATTGTAGATTAGTTCTAAGTGTTTGTTTAATTAAAACTGTTCAAGTTTAAGAATTTTGTCTGTCACCCATTGCTGTCCGTGACGTCATAACAAATTGATGCCATAACAAATTGGGGCCATAACAAAGTGGGGGCTGGTCCGGGATAGACCATTGTGCGAGTCATTTATTGAAAATCAAAAATTTCAAATTGTGAAATTGTTTTTTGAATTTTCCTAGATCTATATTGACAGATCAACAGCAATGGATGATTTCTTGGCATCACCAACCGTAGAGGTTTTGAAGTCTTTTAAAAAGACAGAACTGCTAGAAATATGCAGACATTTAGAGCTGACCGATGTAAAACCAGCCATGCGAAAAGCAAGACTGGCTAGAGAGATTGTTGAATATTACATTGATGACAATGTGTTTGCACCAGGAGATCTGGAACCGTTTCCAGTGGAAAATCCAAATGTAGAAATGGAACTTAAATTAAAAATGCTAGAGATTGAAAGAGAGGAAAGAGCATTCGAGAGAACAGAAAGAGAAAAAGAAAAACAAAGAGTTTGAGAGAGCAGAAAGAGAGAAAGAAAGGCAGTTTGAGAGAGAGAAAGAGGAAAGAGAGAGACAGACAGAGAGATTTCGATTTAGAAAAATTAGACAGAGAAGAAAGGCTCCAAATGGAGCAACTAAAAATTAAAATGGAAGCTGAAAACAAATTTCATGCTAGCCAGTGAGTGAACTAGCCAGTTCACTGAACGTGAGTGAACAGTCTGCAAAAATCTCACGCCAGGTCTGACCAGGTGTACGCAGATTTGAAACCAGCGAACAACATGCAGGAACGAGTGCAGCTGTCAAAATGAGTAATGAACCATATGCAGCGATGCGGACGTCATGCTGTTGTTGCTCTTATTAGTAAAATTAATCAACAAGCTAAATAGGCTAAATTAATAAATGAATAAATAAATAAATAAATAAATAAGACACCTGTGTTGAGAAATTAATTAAACTTATATTTTGAGACAACCTGCTTGTCAGGCCAGACAGACGGCTGACAATAACAATCAATTTGATTAAGCGCAATGCGTGGCTTGGCAGATATGCAGTGTGGTATGTCAGATGCTCATCCAGTCAGATATATGCTGAACAACAAAAGAAACGCAAGTTAATTAAAGGCAGACTGGAAGACAAGTTTGCGCGTATTTAGACAATCAAATTTATTACTAGCGCATGCATATTTACACTCATTTCATCAAACTTTCCTTTATTTTGCGGTCACTCTGACTGAGTAACCATAAGAGTACATTAACTAACTAGCTAACTTGCGTTTCTTTTTTTCTCAGTATATATAGGCCTACGGACACTTGGACCGTGATAACATTTTGACAATGGCAGATCTGCTATTGTAAGAGGAATAAGCTTCTGTCAAGTTGAGAGGAACTTTCGACACAGAGAAAATCTCCTCCGGGAAAGTGACAAGTGGCGGCTTGTTTTGCTTGGCACCCAATAAAATGTCATGGAGTAATAGCCGACTAATAAAAGTACAATGAAGAGTGATCTCTGCAGACTGTGTTTTAACAATTACCCTCATGCAGCTCCGATCGAGGCGGTGGGGACTCATCCGCTCCTCGAACGGTGACAGCTGGTGGTTGGAGTCTGGTTGGCCTCCACCCTTCCGTGCGCTGCTGAGCCTGAGCGCCGCAACCAGTTTTTTGGTGGCGATCTTAAAATCGGACCACTTTTTTTTTTTCTTTACCTACATGTAAAGCATTTGGATTGTCAATTATGTAGGCTTGATAACATGAAATATCATGGATCTATAAATTGAATTTATTAAGGCCGATGTTATTCGCACTTATACGTGTGGCCAAAGCTGATTTTTTTTCTTGGCCACACTTATAAGTGCGCCAGTTGATGACCATTCCAGTGCTGCTTATAGAAAGTACCGCTTAAAATAAGTTTGGCCAAGAAAATTTTTTTAGCTTTGGACACACTTAAAATAAGTGTGGGCAATGGAGAAATGTGCATCTTGGCACACTTACTAGCGCGTCTAACGCGAATTTCGATCATTTTGTTGGGCTTGGACGCACTTAAATTAGTGCGAATAGTCACTTCGATTTATTAATGAATTAAATCAAACATCTGCTGCACTCCGGTTTTCCACCCCAACGGGGGTTTACCGCAGCAGCAATAGTTTTCCAAACTGCAGCCTTCTGGGCTCCCTTTATGCCACTATTAAGGCTTCCAAATAAACTTATTTTGTTTTTCTCCACCTCGGGCGTGATAACTAATGAGATCACTTGAAAATCAGAACTTCAATACTGGAAATAGGATTCAGGTTTGCTCTTTGGTTTGCATAACAATGGAGGCCCATATTGGAGAAATAATCAGAGGCAGAGGTGTTTCTGTAAGAGGAGGACGAGGAAGAGGAGCAAGAGGAGAAGGAGAAGAGTACACAGTAAAAAATGCAGTGTCAATTTTACTCTTAAAGAGTTGAATTTTACTGATTCAGATAACGTTTGGTCCCACTCAAAATTAGTGTAAAATTTACTCTATGGCTAGTGTAAGATTTTCAGAGTTAATTCTAATCTGTTTTGTGTCAAAATTAACAATACAGGATCTCCTTCATGGGGAATTGTCTCTCCGTACAGTTGAACTTGACACTACATGTCCGCGGAACTTTACCCTCACATTAACAGTTTTTACCCATTGCTTGAACATATTGACACATGCTTAAACCAAAGTAACAAAACTTGAAGTTGTTGTTACTATACCTTAAACACAATGTACCCATACCTAAAACAAAAGCACTGCTTTGCACTTTAGTTGCAATTCTGCAACACACTTGCTCCTGCATACTACACACAATTTCATACATAAGACACTTCTGTTAAGTTTTACTCAGTAGATCCAAAACAACCAAACGACCAAAACTACACTGAATCACCACAGTACCCCCCCCAAGGGACGCCTCCTGGCAGCCGTCCAGGCCTGCCTGGATTACGGGCATAAAAGTCTCTAAAAAGTTCAGGTCAAGAATCAGCCTAGGGGAGATCCATGAATGTTCCTCTGGCCCGTACCCCTCCCAATCAACCAAGTACTGAAAACCCTGACCCCGTCTCCGTACATCCAACAACTCCCTCACAGTGAAGGCAGGATGGTTGTCAATGATCCGGAGGGGTGGAGGGGGTTCGGCTGGAGGGCTCAGAGGACTGGTGGAAACTGGCTTGAGGAGGGAGACATGAAAGGAAGGATGGACATTCAAAGAAGCAGGTAACTTCAGTCTTACAACGGTGGGGTTTATGATGCGTTCAATCTCGAAAGGGCCGATGTACCTGGGTGCCAGTTTCCGAGATTCGGTCTGCAGAGGGAGGTCCTGAGTGGATAGCCAGACCCTCTGGCCAAGTTGGTTATTGGGGGCTGGGATGCGATGCTTGTCCGCCAATCTTTGATTCCGAGCAGCGGTGCGAGTGAGAGCTGCTCGGGCCTCACGCCAGACTTGGCAGGCTCGCCTAAGATGCCCCTGAACTGAGGGAACTACTATGTCGGTCTCCTGGGCTGTGAAAAGAGGTGGTTGGAAGCCGTTAGAAGCCATGAATGGAGACATACCTGTGGCGGAGCAGACCAGGGAGTTGTGGGCATATTCAATCCAAGGGAGTTGGGTGGACCAGGAGGCTGGGTGATGAGAGGCAACACAACGAAGAGCTGCCTCCAGATCCTGGTTAGCCCGCTCTGTCTGGCCATTGGACTGTGGGTGATAACCAGATGACAGGCTGGCAGATGCTCCCAAAGCCTGACAAAATGCCTTCCATACTTGGGAGGAGAACTGTGGGCCTCTATCAGAAACAATGTCCTGAGGGATTCCATGTAGCCTGAAGACATGTTGAATGAGCAAATTAGCAGTCTCTAGAGAGGAAGGTAGTTTAGGCAGGGGAACAAAGTGCACAGCCTTGGAAAAACGGTCAACAATAGTCAGGATTGTGGTATTACCTTCAGAAGGAGGAAGGCCTGTGACAAAATCCACAGCAATGTGTGACCATGGCCGGTGAGGAATGGGAAAGGGATGTAGAAGGCCAGCAGGAGCACAGTGAGGGGTCTTATTGCTGGCACAGACAGAACAGGCGGAGACAAACTCTTTAGTGTCAGAGGAGATGGAAGGCCACCAGAACCTTTGTCTGAGAAGATGCAGGGTTCGATGAAAACCAGGATGACAAGCAACCTTGGAGGAATGTCCCCACTGGAGCACTGAAGATCTAGCAGCAGGGGGAACAAACAGCTTATCCTGTGGACATCCCTCAGGAACAGGAAAAGATCCTTGAGCCTCCTGGACCACTCTGTCAATCTCACACCTGGCTGCTCCTACCACACAGGAAGATGGTAGGACGGTCTCCTCTGCAGCGTCTTCAACAGCAGGGGAAAACTGACGAGACAGAGCATCAGGCTTGATGTTCCTGGAGCCTGGCCGGTAGGTGATGGTGAAGTTGAAACGGCCCAGGAACAAAGCCCACTGAGCCTGACGTGAGTTGAGCCTGCTGGCAGAGCGGAAGTAGGATAAGTTCTTATGATCTGTCCATACCACGAATGGATGAATTGAGCCCTCCAGCCAGTGTCTCCATTCTTGCACAGCCAGAACAACAGCAAACAGTTCCCGGTTTCCCACATCATAGTTTCTTTCAGCAGGGGTAAGCTGGCGGGAGAAGAAGGCGCATGGGTGCATCTTTTGATCAGGCGCGGGGCGCTGGGAGAGAACAGCTCCAACACCAGAGTCTGAGGTGTCAATTTCCACCACAAACTGAGCTGCAGGATCAGGATGGGATAACACAGGAGCAGTGGAAAACAACTGTTTCAACTTGGTAAAAGCAGTCTCAGCAGCAAGTGACCATTCAAAGGGACTTTCAATGAAGTTAGCTTGGTCAAGGTGTAGCAACTTTACTATAGTCATGGATAAACCTTCGATAGAAATTGGCAAACCCCAGGAACCTTTGAAGTTGCTTTCTTGATGTAGGAGTGGGCCAGTCGGCCACTGCCATGACTTTGGCAGGGTCGGCTTTGAGCTGCCCTTTCTCCACCACAAAGCCCAGAAAATTCACAGAGGGAACATGAAATTCACATTTCTCAGCTTTGACATAGAGTCTGTTCTCAAACAATCTTTGTAGCACTAGCCTTACTTGCTGAACATGCTCTTTGTAAGAGCGTGAGAAAATCAAAATATCTAAATACACAAACAGAAACCTGTCCAACATGTCACGCAGGACATCATTTATGAGTGCCTGAAAAACTGCAGGAGCATTAGTTAAGCCAAATGGCATGACTAGGTATTCAAAATATCCTTGGGGGGTATTAGCAGTCTTCCACTCATCCCCCTCTTTGATTCTCACAAGGTGATAGGCGTTGCGAAGATCTAACTTCGAGAAGATGGTGGCTTGGTGGAGTGGGCCAAAAGCAGAGTCAATGAGTGGAAGGGGGTATTTGTTTTTAACAGTTATGTCATTCAAACCCCTGTAATCTATACAGGGGCGCAGAGTCTTATCTTTCTTGTCAACAAAAAAAACCCAGCCCCCACAGGTGAGGATGAGGGATGAATGAGTCCAGCAGCTAAAGAATCTGATATATATATCTCCATAGCTTCCCTTTTAGGACGGGAGAGATTGTAAAGCTTACTGGTGGGTAGGGGGGCGCCAGGAAGCAAATCAATTCTGCAGTCATATGGTCTGTCGGGAGGAAGAGACAAGGCCCTGTCTTTACTGAAAACTTCATGGATGTCATGATACTTAGGGGGAACAGAGGTGAGGTCAACCGGTTTAGGGGGAGCTGGTGTGGCAGTAACAGTAGCAGGAGTGGCGGAGTGAAGACAATGAGAATGGCAGAACAAACTCCAATTAGTGATGGATGACGATGACAAGTCTATGTGTGGGTTGTGTAACTTTAGCCAGGGTAGGCTAAATATTTCCAGTCAGGATCAGAATCGGCAAGTACTTGACTAAGTACCACTTCAACGGTAAAAAAGAACAAATCCTTTCGGTATTCTGTGTGTTTTTGCTGTATTTCGCTCTCTATCTTCTTCTATCTGCTGTCTCTCGCTCAGCTTTCTCTGACACCACTCACTGGGGCACCCTCGCTGTGTTCACTCCGCTCGCTCCACCCTATTTAAAGCTGTTTTCTTCTTCTTTGTGAATAAAGACAAACCTCTAAAATATGCCAGGATCACTGCTGAACATGTTCGCCATCTAGGGGTACAAAGCAGTCACAAAAAGTGATACTGTATTTGGTACAATATCCTGTTCTATGCTGCGATGTTGCTTGTCGCAATATTGCGACTTTGGCGCTTAGAGGGTTAATACACAAAGTCGCTTTATAAAGAAAAAAGTGTCAATGGTTGCAGTCAATGTAGGCATTTATTTGGCTGTGGGTATTTTCTAAAATGGGATTTTGATTCTCCCCTGTCTGGATTTGACCTCATACACGAGCAATTTAACTTTGTCTTCGGAGAAACGTGCGACCTTCCTCTCCCCATCACCGGTTTCGGTTTGAGGATTTGGAATAGCACAGCCTGCTCTAAAAGGCAATGGCACCTGGCATACTGATTGGTTTAACTGGCGTAACGCCCAAACCACGCCTATGCATAATATAACGGGTCGCGCAGGTGTTTTAGGGATATAGGCAGGCGTGCAAGATAGCAACTTTTGCGGGGGAACGCCTCTTACGCAATGCTAAATCCCCAAATAACGGGTTTAGGGACTCTGGCATAAGTTACGGCCCAAGTTCCCCTTGGTGTTCAAGAAGCCTGAATAAAAATAAAATTTTTGTCGCTGCCATGGAAAAAGACACCAATGATTTCAGTAATAGTATGACAAAAATTTGCTGTCATTTATGGCTTAATGTTAAAATTATTCTGTTTCTAATGAACATTTATCCATTTTCAGAATTTTTTTTAAAAA
The DNA here is from genome assembly GCA_029692085.1 of Gymnothorax javanicus. Classification (NCBI taxonomy): domain Eukaryota; kingdom Metazoa; phylum Chordata; class Actinopteri; order Anguilliformes; family Muraenidae; genus Gymnothorax; species Gymnothorax javanicus. The sequence goes on along the minus strand of CM056194.1, from coordinate 112,062,982 downwards.
TTTTGGATCAATGCATTTTTGGGTGCTGCTGCGCCAACAGGGGGTGCTGCAGCACCTCCAGAACCCCTACTTCCCTGGTTATGTCGGAGGGTGAAAGGATTTTAGAAAAAGGCATTATATGGTTCTTTTTTATGAATCTTATTTCATTATGTTGTTGATTGACATTGTGTAAAATATAGTAGCAAAATAGGATGCGCAAGGTTTAACCCTTATATTGTGTTAGGGTCAAATTTGACCTCTTTTTCAAGTTAAGATTTATGTAAAAAGTACCACTTAGTTTTTTGTATTGGGACAAGGCTTCATGATTTCCTCAGACACAGCTATTTGAACACAACAAAAGAAATTTTCACCATTTTAGTCAATTCTGTCTTTTTAAAAAAAAAAGTGACATCTGTCGTGTTTCGGGTCAAATATGACCCAGCAGAGAATATTGGCAGTTACACGTATCATTTAAAAATTGTGGGTTGCTCTCTGTGGGTCAAATTTGGCTCAATTCGGCGTGCACCCATGCACTCACATAAAGACATATGCGCGCACGCGAATGCACACACACACACACACATTAACGCAAGCACAGACACACACGCACGCACACGTGCACACCAGTGGCGGCTGGTGAACTGGCAACTGGGGAGGCTCAAAACAATCCCTTAAAATTAATGATTGGTCACGACCTTTTTTCAATCATTCATTTAAATTACCATTACAGAAACTCCGAAAAGTCTCAACATTATCAGATGTGGCCAGTTTTCATTTATAACACATACTGATTACGACTCTGGACTTTTTTTTACTCAGTGGTTGGAAGAAATGCATGTGTTTTGCGACCGTTTCAATGAAATAAGATCATTTGAAGTCTTTATGCAATTCCATTGCTTCCGACCCGTCCATGCACAAGGACTTCAATTCCGCGCGAGAATCTCTTACATTTGCGTTGATTGAATAATTGCTGACTACAGCAGAGGAACGTAAATATGCATCTTAAACTCACACCGAATGCGTGAGAGTTGACAGGTATGTGTTATAAATGAAAACTGGCCACACCTGATAATATTAAGAGTTATCAGAGTTTCTGTAATGGTAATTTAAAGGAATAGACAACGGAATTTAAGTATATGCATAGGTTGATAGCTTATGAGAGCCCATGAGAAAAATTTCAGGCATACTTGACCATTTATGAAAAAGTTGTGAGCGTTTTTGTGTGGCAGTCCGAAGGCCACTACTGAGCTGCAATTTTGCCTCCCGGAAGGGCGATGCGTGACATCACATGGGTGCAAGGGAGAATCTCCACTCTTCATTACTCTTCTGTTGGCGCATTTGGTCTTTTACCGTGAACTTGCATAAATTCAATATTTGGTTGCTGTTTTCTGTACACAAGACCATTAGAAGAGCACTTACCTAAAGCCTAACCATTAATGACATTTGTTTTGAGTGATTAAGAATTAATAAGATACATTTAATTGTTGGTATACAGAGCTGTGGTGACATTACATCATATCTTCATGATAGAGAATAGCTCCAGTTTGGTGTGCGGCACCAGAAACATAATGCCAGCAGATAAGTTACTTTGCATTATACAATATGAATAAATACAGGAAATTATTTTTAATTCAAAGTCAATTGAAAGACGCCAAGCTTCGCCTGTATTCGCGTCTTTGCATTGACTTTGAATGTGATCTGTCGTGTGAAAAATTTGTTTCGCATCCGATGTGAAAGCAGCTTAACTCAGACAAAATCAACCAAAGAAAGGATTGGTTTTACTGGCGGAATGTGTGTTCGATTTGCTTTGCAACAAACTATGGACATTAGGTAGGACTCGCTTGCGGACTTGATGATCATAAAGAAGTGGTCTGCTCGCCTGCATCCAAGGAACTGCTCTAACAGCAGATTATTGTGGAAACATCGCTGATTATGTGCCTGACATAGCATATATGAATAATGATGGAATAGGATTTTCCTGCTCGACATTTTACAATCGACTAAAAAAAGTTTCATAGCGGGAATGTTTTTTAACGGTATGCTTTGCAACCAACAGTGGACGTTGGGTAGCCTAGCTTGCGGACTCGTTTTGATCATAATTGGTCTGCTCGCCTGCAGCATCTAAGGAATATTTACTCTAATGGTTGTGGATTATCGTGGAAAAAATTCCAGATGAGGTGGCTGGCATGGATTTTATCGGTTTGCAAGAAAAGGTAGGATGTGCATTTAATTGTTTATGGGCCTGATTACAGGCAGGATAGCTGACAGGGAGGTGTGTGAATGAGACGTAGGCGAGCCTGCGCTGAGTATCACTGACCGTAACTTCAGGGCTGTACAGTAACAATGCTTTGATGCTCAGCTAAACAAAGCCAGAATACCTTAACTCAACGTCAGCGTCCCAAAACAAAGGCTAAGCACAGTAACTGCAGTTACGGCGTTCTGTCATAGTTTCTGGTGGGATTTTCAGAGTTACTGTTGACACAGACCTTGATTTTTTTTATAAAAACAATCAAATTGACTCAAAATATTCATCCACATGATAAAGAAGGTCTTCAATACCCCCAAAATGACAATAACTCATTTTTGACTAAATGTGATGTTACGGTGTTTTCCCTTTGCACGGCAGCATAGAACGTGTGGTCATGCTGCTGACCTGAACCAGTCCTGCATGTTCACCCAACCGCTGTACACGCAGGCATATTGTTCTCTCTCTCGGCCTTCAAACACCCTTCTTGAATATTTTCACGAATAGCAGGGTCTGTTTGTGACTAACAATGTCCTTTGGCACAGAAAAATGGTGACAACAGTGAGTAACTTAACAAGTATCCCAATAATTGTGCAGTCTCAGTCGCCGTGTATAGCTTCAATGTGTGACATCAGAGCATCTCCGCGAGGATTCTTCTGATTGGTTGAAATATTTTCAATGGCGGCATCTATGAAATCGTCAATTCTGCTTCAGAACCGACTTTCGGAGATGGATAGCTTAGTTGTATGAGCTCTATATGTTCAAACATTCACATGAATCGTTAGTTTAAGACATGATCTATCTTCCAAACTGTATTTTGAAATTCCGTTGTCTATTCCTTTAAATTAATGATTGAAAACAGGTCGTGACCAATCATTAATTTTAAGCGATAGTTTGAGCCTCCCCTGTTGCCAGTTCACGAGCCACCACTGGTGCACACACGCACGCACATTCACACACACATACTTGCGTACACACACACATGTGCACGCACACGCCCGCACACACACACACACACACGAAAGTTTTGCAGCTATCCTTAATAGGACATTGCATTGACTTCTATTCATGATGAACAGCCTAGCCCTAAACTTACCCCTAACCATTACCAAATCATGGCTAACCCTAACCTTAACCTAACCTCAGTTCACACTTGACCCCTTACCTCAACCAAGACCTCAGAAATGATGTTTTGCCATATTAGGACCACGCTTTGGTCCCCATACGGACTACTGGTCCCGACAAGGTCAGTGTTTAAACTGGAAAATGTACCCGATAGGTAACAAAAACGCACCCAGATGCCTGCACATACATGCAAACAGTCACACTCACAAGCGCGCACACACACACACACACACACACACACACAGCGGCGGATCCAAGGATGCGTGCGCCCCCCTTTTTTCGCAGAGAAGTGAAAAAACAAAGTGAGTACTAATCTCCGAGGAAGCCCGAACTCAGTACAAATATATCCAGTATTCACCCTCTCAGATAATTTCCCTGCACTTGTAGTCCTCACGGTTTATATACCACTTTTAATGGTTCAACTTCACTAATCCGGTTGTCTTGCATCATGGCAAATTTATTTGGATCCAACTGTTTATATTTGCTTTCTGCGATAGGAATGACCGAGACACTCTTTTCTTGCTAATAAAAAACGATACATGGACTTAAGCTATGTACAATTTATTTGACTTTTTTGTTTTCGTCCTAAAGTTTAAGAAGGCAGGCTTGCTGGGAAATTTGTTCGACCAATGGCCTTGCTTGTCCCCTGTTGCGGTAACAGTCTAACAACGCATTTCAACGACTATAAATGTCAGAAAGCAATGGAAAGGCGGAAAAGCTTAGAGAATAAAGCAAGCCGACATTTGAGGCTAAGCCTTTCAAATGTAAAAAAATGACCAGGTGTTTGGCTATAATGATCCTCGTAGCAAGCAGTTTTCATTTGCAGGGGGACATGGAAGCGGTAAGACTGACGTTAAATTAATAGGCTATCACAAGTATGCGTTCGATTAAAATTTGCTTGAGCTTACAAAACCTTACAGTTTTTCAAAGCCTACTATTTGATGTATATTGATTCGTTGTTTTACGGTGCCAAATAAAATTTGTCCTGGAATACCAGAAGACTTTCCAAATTTTCCATTCCAAAACCCCGTCTTGACGTTTAGAATCATCTGTCATTAAACTTGTAACCAGCGAGTAGCTACTGCGGTTCTGAAGCTACTAAGCTATTCAATGCCTTTTAGAGTCTGTAAGTAAGATATGTAGCATTATTTTAAAAAGATTATGTATGAGTCAATCCAAATAGTTCAATGGTCTTAAAAATCTGCTAAAATCACAGATGCATTTAGCCACTGGGTTTGCATGTTAGATATACACCACAATTATTTTGGTGGAGGCTATTTGGTGTTATATAGACTCAAAAACTAATAATATCAATGTTTTGTGGGAAATATGGTCAAACCCTTTCACTGCTAGTGGTGATTTTGTCCACATTTCTGAAACATCAAAACCTTTGAAAATTCCAATGAATACCAACACTGTAGGGTTTGGACGATTTCAAAAGATTTTCTCCTCTTTGAAATTTTGACCAAGTCACTTACAGCAGTCAAAGGGTTAAGAACACGAACTTTGGAGGTAAAGTGAAAGTCTTAGGTAAAGGTTAAAGTTGTCAGTTAATGTAAAACTGCGTTTAATGGCGCTTTGAAAGTTTTTTTAGCTTAATTTTTGGAACCTTGGGAGGAAAATCATTGAACAGATAGGCCAGATTTTTCTCCCAAGATACCAGGAAAACGTGTTTTCAGCACATAAATTTTTCACATTTTTCTGGGGGAGGGTCCTCAGACCCCTCCTTGCTGCGCCTCCCCTTTCACCAATTCCTGGATCCGCCCCTGCACACCCGCATATACACACGCGCACACACAAACCACCCAACCCCTCCCCCTCCTCCCTGGGGACAATTATTTTCTTGCACTCTCGATCCCTCTGGCACCCCTCCTCCATGAACACAACCTTTTTTGCAAAATATTGATGCATTTTGAATTAAAATGAACTTGAATGTTAACACGTTTACACGCACACACGTGCACACACACACACAATTTTTTTTTTTCTTGCCGGTAAGTATCATCCTTGGGGCCGTAGCATGAAATACATACAATGTGCACAGAGTTCTTGCAACACTGGTGTCTAGAAACAAGGTGTGCATGAGTTGTGATCAGTTTAATTCTGCTGCAGCATCAGTCTATTTTAACATGAGATTGAGCAAGATATTCAATGTCAATGAGGCAACTGATCATATCTTTGATCATAAGAGTGATGTGGAAGAAAGAAAGCAATTTGAAATTGAGGAGGGTGTGTCAGTGAATGATACTGATCACACACACGCGCGCGCACACACACACACACACACACCATCATGTCCATGTTCAATTTGAATGTGTTATTTTGAACATACATGAACAGAGACAGGCACAAACCATTTCTGTCAATGTTCAATGTTCAGTTTAAATATGTAATTTTGAACACACACATAGACAGCCGGGGAGCAAGAGAGAAACATGCTCTTGTTCATGTGACAGTTCAGTTTGAATCTGCTATTTTAAGCTCAATAAAGTTTGCTTTTATGAAAAAAAAGCAGTGTAAAGGACTTTTTTTCCCTTCTCCCGAAATTGACCCGTAATACCACAGATGTCCTTATAGGTAATAATATGATGTTCAAAAAAACCCACAAGCAACTTATTTTAGAAAGTGTGTTCTCAAATTAGTCTTTTATAGTCAGATAACGTCTTCACTAAAGGAAATATAATGTGTGAATTTAAACATTTTTTAAATTGAAAACGAGTGGTATATTGTTAGAAAACAATATTGAAAAACAATATTTGATGACAATGAGTGTTTTCTGAGGATTTATGGCTGATTTTCATCACGGGTCAAATTTGACCCAGTAACACAAAAGATTTCGGCAACTTTCTAACACATTATGAGGGTGTTGAGCAAAATAATTAATGTAAATTAGGTTTAAAACTTTATCATCAACCATTCCTTTGTACCATGAGAACAATTTGGGAAATTAATGTTATAAAAACACTCAGACTTAGATATTTACCCACGTTTTAAACAGTGATTGTCATGTAATCCAGGATCCCTTAATCAATTGATTTTAGTATTCTGCGGTAAGTGATCATGTAATATGAATGGGTTAGCCCCAGCCAACTGAGCGAGATTGTGTGTAGGTGTTACAACCCAGCTTAGCTGAAGTGCTTCCAATTCCCAGCAACTGATGCGACAGAGCAGCCAGTAGTTCAAAGGTGGCCATACTTTTGTCAGATAGTATATGTGACGGTCCACAGGAAAAGGGTGTATAAGGGATTTTTTGACGTTTTACAGAAAACTGTTTTTCTATGTTTAGTACATGGTAAGGGATCATCAGATGCACTTAACTCAATTTGACCAAAATATCCCTTATACACCCTTTTCCTGCGGACTGTCACATATGGTAAAATCCTTCATTATTTGCAAACTCATGAGTGACACAATATCTTTAAAGGTCCAATGTGTGGGAATTTCTTCCATCTAGCATTGATATCATACATTGCAATCAACTCTCTCGCGCCACGCAGTTCAAAGTACGTATTACAGCTACAGTAGCCTTCACGCTTCAGAAAGCCATTATTCATCATTATGCACACAAAAGTCTAGCTAAAGACATTTTTCTTATCGAGCACATTGTATCCTTGAGCCAAAAGCTTGGAACTTCATCAACACATTGGCAACGAGTGACAATATAAATGAGAAAACTAAAATTGTAACACAAGTGAAGTACACAAAATGTTCTCTGAGCGAGATCAGATGAGTGAGACACAGATCGTGGTAATATGGACATCGTGGGTCTGTCTCACGACTCGACCGAAAGCGAACGAAAGGCTACTCTGTGGCCACAGTTCAATAAGGAAGACAAGTGAGACACAGACCGACGATACCCATACCACAGTCATTATCGCACGAGTCGAGCGAAAGAATACGCTGCATTCGCCATAGATCACCTTATCCTGCAGACCTAGCCCACCACACCTCCATCTAGCTCAACAGCTAACTTACTCCCCATTCCCAAGTGCAGGGTGCGATATAATAGCATGGCATTTTGTTGATAAAATCATAACATTAGGCTTGCCAATTCGTGAAAAATAAGGGTTGGCCTAATGAGGGAACGCACTATGATTTTCGCCTGTTTGTTGCAAACAGAAATGCCGAGTATGAAAGTAGCTTAGCTTGTGGTATGCAAGTTAAACTATTTCGCAGGGCTATTAAACGAAATTAGGCTATGTAAAGCAGCCTAGACAAAGCAAAATAAATAAACAAATAAATGAATAAATAAATAACACTTCTGGTACTGTTACTCATTGCAAGTAGGAGCAAGTAAATCTACCCAGCTAGCAATATAATCACAAACACTGTAGAGCCAGTTTGCTAAACTAGCTTGAGCTTGCTAGTCTCGTTTGGCACCGTCGCCTAGCCTAACCTATGCAAAAAGCAAATTGTTTCAATTACGCAGTGGAAAGCATAGACCTACTGTTAAGACGATTGCGCAATGAAATAAGCATTTTGAATTCAGACTGTTATATTATCCTTCCTGCCCAGAAGGAAGCAAGCAAATTTGGCGTCTCTTTTGATGCCCTTTTCCTTCATCAGGTCTTTCCATCTTTGGAAGGCAGCTCCAATGTTCACTCTTTTTTTCTGATGAGGCCGGTCTCATGCTCTTTTCAATATCCTTTTTCTTTTTCTGGGTGAAGAAGAAGACTCCTGTTCCTGAAGTTTGATTTTGAATACCTGTGGTCCTCCATCTTTCCTTCTTCAAACTTGCCGGGGCTGAGAAGTGACGCTATGCATTAGCAACAGCTGTGAGTTTATCATGTGACAGTGAAAACGCGAAAGGCGCAGCAGTATACCCTGTATGTCCCTTACCTGCTAACGTATTTCAAGATGGCGCATGAATAGGGAGCGTCTACCCCAGTTCATGCATGTGCAAATGTAAAATTTCAAGCCAATAGGAATACTTGGAATTGAGGGTGGTGGTAAATATTTATGAAAAAGGACAAGTTTGTGAATGGGCAACACAGATTTTGATAATGAACAACTAAAAACGTTAGACACTGGACCTTTAAAGCATGTCAAAAAAAAAAACAGTGAAGAACTGTTAAATCAAGATTGTTGATTAAACAGTTTTGTAAAAGAAACCTCTACAGAGAGGGGCTGCATGTACATTTAGGTGGCCTCACCTCGGTTTCAACCGTTTCAGTTGAAATGGGTCCCGCCCTCTAGGGGGCCCCCCAACTGCCAGACAAGAATTAGCATCCTAAAGCTTAACTGTAATGCAGAGGCGCACCACCAGGAAAGGCAAACCGGGCAAATATTTGAGCCCCCCCCCCAAAAAAGGCAAATGTTTAGGATCCCCGATGGCCACTCAAATTGGTACATTTTGAAATGACTAATAAAAACCCCATTAAGCCTTCTATGAAGGCATTATAGCGCACCTCCGGCCGGTGCCTCGAAAGCCCCCTAAACTGGGCCCCTTCTTGGAGTTGTGGCGAATGCGCAGAATACACGGCTCTCTGTGGTTGGAGTTGCTGGTTTTCTTTGCTAGATATATTAGTTGCATGAGGACTGAGCTGACTAAGTAGTGCAGTAATTATTCATTGTCTACAAATGATGGTAGCTAAAGAGCTATGGTAGCTGATATTCTGGGAATTTCAGAAATACAGTTGTCATCTCAGCCAATGTTGCTCGCACCTCAGACTTATCAGTTGGTATGTGAAAAAAAAAAGAGTAATTCACTTGCTGTATTCCGGAGGTATTTAAGTAAGGGATAATCAACTCATAGGTGTCCATCACAGGGTTTTAAGGCACGGCGCTGAGGCTTAAGAACCACCCCCGCGAAGCGGAGGAATATTGCTTCACCTAGTGTTGTGTAATGTCAAGCCCCTCACCATAAATGTATTTCCGCTCCAGAGTGTCAATGAGCTTTTGAAATAAATACCAGTGAAGCCTCTTGGGTATAACCCACTTGATTCAAAGGCGTGCAAGGCTATCTGTTTGGCGTAAAAATTCAATTGGTGACATCACCAATTGATGAAAAAAAAATGGCCAGAACCTATCGGTGCGTTTCAGTCAGCTCTGGAGCAGTGTGTTTTGCGGCAGAGAGCGCTTCTTCTGGAGGTAACTTTTAGTTGTTTTCTAATGCAGACCTTTTAAATGCGCATAAAAACGATATGATTCAAACTACGACATTAAAATAATGAAAAATCATAATAGGTGCACTTAAAGGTCTGGCAATACAATTCATCTAGTGCTTCTAAACCTAGTCCACTCAAGCAACATTAAATTATATTGGTGGGATGTCGAAGTTTGAATTACATCAAAATTTTACCGTATTATTATCCCAAATTCAGTGACACATAAAGTACATGAAGACGTCCGCAGTTTGCAATGAAGCTAGCTTTTCGGGCTGAGTTGCACATTTCAGTTTTTGTGAAATTTATCACATTTACACGTTTTTAATGCCAATGTTTTAATAAATCATCACAAATAAACACCAAGTTTCAGCCAGAAAAGTTGACCTTTCACTGGATAGGATAAGATGTAAGCTTTCATCCAGCAAAATGATGGAGCTCTTATGTGTTATTGTACCCCACATTTGCTTTTGAAATGGACCCCCAGATGCTTAAGGCTGCCACTGCATGTACTTAAGGGTATTGATGCATACATTTTATGCATCGATCTTACACTAAGCACAAAGTGGCATCATGCGCAATGCAAATGTCTTTGCTCTTTTAAGACCGATGCCATCGTGATATTTCCTCCAGAGCCCACGTTGCCTAAAAATATCAAATGTACTTTCAACAATTTTAGCATCCATGGATGTGTTGGTGTTAAAATGAGATGTGGTCAGGTGCATTGTTAGCTCATTGTTATCTTCAATCAGCAGAAAGCAATTGCGCAAGTAACTAACAAAAACCTGGTCTAAAGTAATAGTCAGAATTTTACTGCCGTTTTAATTGCACATTATTAAAATAGTGATTTAGGTAAGGGCACATTGGGCCCTATCTTACGCCAGAGTCCCTAAACCCGTTATTTGGGGATTTCGCATTGCGTAAGAGGCATTCCCCCGCGAAAGTTGCTATCTTGCACACCTGCCTATATCCCTAAAACACCAGCTCTACCCGTTCCATTATGCATAGGCGTGGTTTGGGCGTTACGCCAGTTAAACCAATCAGTGTGCCAGGTGCCACTGCCTTTCGGAGCAGGCTGCGCTATCCCAAATCCTCAAACCGAAATCCGTGATGGAGAGAGGAAGGTCGCCACGTTTCTCCGTTGACAAAGTTAAATTGCCCGTGCATGAGGTCAAATCCAGTCAGGGGAGGATCTGTTTTTGTTAAGTTAATCATGAATTGTATTATTATTATTATTATTATTATTATTTGACATATTGTTTAATGTTTGGTATGTAGTAAAAAAAAAAAAAAAAAAATCAAGCCTACCCCTTTTGTGATGGAAACTTCAAAAAAAAAAAAAAAAAAAAAAAAAAAAATGCGTTTCGCCATGCACTTCCAACTCCCTCTCCTGTCTGAAATTAAGCATAGAACAAAATCCCATTTTAGAAAAATAAAATTAGGTATATGCACTGGCACTCAGCGACGTAACTTTTTTTTTTTCCCCCAGCGAGAGCGGCATTTCAGAACTCTTCAGCGAATGAAGGTAATTCTGGTGACAAGTACGTGGTTTCGTCCGTTTACATTTTCCAATCGGACAGCTGTCTATTTTTTTTACAGCAAGTTGCGTGACCGTGCTGCAAAAACAGGTGTGCATACTTGTCGCCGAAATTACCTTCATTCGCAAGAGAGTTCTGAAATGCCGCTCTCGCTGGAAAAAAAATTTCCGTTGCTGAGTGCCAGTGCATAGTGCTCTTGTGAAAGCCCAAATGCGGGTAGCGGCTGGTTTTAGGACCCGCTATACGCTTTCCCTAACGTGTGTGGTCAAGATAGCAATTGTAGGGAAAGCGCATAAACACGCCCACAGGCACACCTCCAGGCGCAAATAAAGGATTCGGCATAATGCATAGCGGGTAGTGTGGCCGTAAGATATCGTTTAGGGATAGTGGAAGCTGCTAAATGCGTATTTCAGGGGTTGCGGGTAGTGGCAACGGGTTAGGCAGTGTGAAAGATAGAGCCCAAAGTACCTACTCTAGTTTTATTAACATTTTGGGGATTACAGTGATCAGGCTCGCATAGCCTACTTTCAAAAATTAAAACCCTGATGCTTTTACCTCTTACTTCATGACAGAGTAAAACTATACTGAACAAAAATATAAATGCAACACTTATTGTGAGAAATATGACCATGTTCAAAAACTCGCTAAACTTTCATTGATTGGGTTGACGGATCGTCTAACCATACTGCAATAAATTTCAATCAATGATTGAAACGGACAAACAAGAATGTAATGGCCGATGAACTCAATTGATAAACTCGTTGGTCAAGGACATCCCAAAGATGCTCGACGCGGGGACAAAGCCGGGTATTAAGCTGGCCATACAAGGGAATGTTTTCAGCCTCATGGAACTGTATGCATACACGGGCGACGTGGGGTCTGGCGTTGTCATGCTGGAACGTGGCGTTATTTTGAGGGACAAACGGTTGGACGATCGGCTGCAGTTTCTCGGTGAAATATCACATTGCATTCCAATTACTGTTAATGAAATGCAGTGGGGTACGTGTCGCTCAGATATTCCTGCCCTAACCAGGAGGGGAGCGCCAGTGCGAAAGTAACTCTGGACGAAAGTAACACGGCGATTTACTCACAGCCATTCGCACTTCGATGTGTCATACTAGGTCAGCATGTGCAGCTCGCCCCTCTCCAGAACCGCGAACATTCTTGAGGCGTCCAGTCTTCCTCGCGCACAAGACCGAGAAGACTGTTTTCCACAGCGGTGAGTAAATTCAGATTTAATGCTAAACTTTTTTTCGATTTAAAGATTGTCTTTATCGCTCCATGTGTCATATTTATGATGAAATGATCGGTGATTTAGTTCCGCAACATATGGTGCAGTTTGAAATGTCAGAATTTTTCCACTTTGGAAGTAATCTGCGTTCAAATGTCAGGAGTCACCGTCGGGACTGAAGTAGCAACAGTTACGTTCATCCTCTCTGCTAATGCAGCCGCATTTTGTGTTTAAAAGCTCCATAAAAATGTGTGTTATGTTTTACCGACAGAAAATGCCCAGAGTTAGGGTCAGAACTACCCAGAGAGGAATGGTTGACCCGGAGGTTTACGCAAGGGCCTTTTTTGATGTCTGAAGAGGCGATAGTATAAGGAGGGCAGCAGCGGTGCATGGCGTTTGTCATGTCACCCTGTTCAGGTACTGCAAGAGGAGGGCAGAGGCAAGAGGGCAGCAGACCAGGGCCCCGGGGTACAGGGCTCACAACAAAGTCTTCACAGAAGAACAGGAGAAGAGACTGCAGGCATATATAAAGAGAGCAGCCGATATATATTTTGGCCTGAGTCCTAAAAAGAGGTGCGAGTAACACCGCAGACAGAGCTACACACTACGCATATATAGCAAGCACCTCCGCTCCGGATCTGCCACGGCTCTGAGCCGGATCAGCTGGAGCAGGGGCAGATCCGGAGCGGAGGTGCTTGCTATCTGGGAATTAACCTCTTTTTATGCTTTTTAGGTGCGAAAGTTTGCATATGAGCTGGCCGAAAATATTGGCCTCAAAACTCCATGTTCATGGAAGAAAAACCAGATGGCAGGGAAGGATTGGCTCACCTCCTTCCTCGAAAGCGCAACAGAACCCTGTCTATCCGTCGACCTCAAGCCACCAGCATGTCCCGTTCCACCAGCTTCAACAAGACTAACGGACCGCGTTTTTTAACAACCTAAAGACTGTCCTCACCCGCTATCATTTTGCGGCAAATGACATCTGGAACATGGATGAAACAGGTAAAAATTTATATTTGGATGATAAATTTAAAAGCACCAGTGATTTGCACCAGCAATAATTCATTTCACTGATTATTTCAGGTACCACAACGGTTCAAGTGCCAGACAAAGTCATTGCCACCAAGGGCCAGGTCGGTGCTGTGACCTCCGGGGAAAGAGGGACATTGGTGACCGTTGCCTTTGCTGCCAACGCACAAGGCAACTTTGCTCCCCTTACTTTATCTTCCCAAGGAAGAAGTTCCATGACCACTTCATCCGGGATGGTCCCCTGGCTCCACTGGTTCCTGCCAATGGATCGGGGTGGATGGAGGAGACAGATTTTTTGGCCTTTTACAGCATTTTGCAAGACACACCCGCGTGACCCCAGAGTCAAAGTTGCTGCTACTCTTAGACAATCATGCATCACACCTCTCCGTGGTAGCTATTGACTTTTGCAAGTCACAGGGCATTGTACTCCTGTCATTTCCACCCCACTGCTCCCACCGTCTTCAGCCGCTAGACCGAAGCGTTTTTGGCCCTCTGCAGCACTACATTAACAGTGCAGCAGACAATTGGATGCGAATGAACCCTGGAAGAACTTTGACCATCTACAACATCCCGACTCTTGTGGCTAAAGCTCTGCCTCAAGCTGCGACACCAAGCAGCATTTCGTCTGGGTTCGAGTGTACCGGTATCTAGCCCTTGAATCCAGATATTTTCAGTGAGGAAGACTTTGCTCCAGCTTACGTGACCGACCGTCCTGCACCAGCACCAGCTCCATCCCCATGCCCCAGCTCCATCACCAGCGCCAGCTCCATCGCCAGCGCTTACCATCTATCCAGGTATGCTAGTGGTTCCAGGAACATCTAGTGGCACGCCAGTACAGAGGTTCAGCCCAGAAAAGCTTCGCCCATATCCAAAGGCTGGCTCGAGGAAAGAAAGTAAAAGGAGCGGTCGAAAGAGGTGGGCATAGTGTCATTTTTAACTCGTCTTGGTTCTCTTGCTTGTATAAAAACAAGCTGATTCTGACTATTATCTCATTGAATGTTGCAGGTCAACAGCAATACTGACCGACACCCCGGTGAAAGCTGCTTTGGAGGAGGAGAGTTGGCAGAGGGGCCAGAGAAAACAGTCCTCTTCAAAACTCCCAAAGAAAAAGAGGCTTAGTGGACACATTGCAACCACAGTTTCTCGGGGCAAGGATGAGGAATGTCTTGTTTGTGGGGAGACCTTTTCCTCATCTTTGCCTGGAGAAGTGTGGGTGCGCTGCATCTTTTGTCTGCTGTGGTCGCATGAGGCATGCACTGAGGGTGCCATTCATTATATCTGTCACAACTGTGATGAGTAATTTCATCCCAGATAGCAAGCTCCTCCGCTCCGGATCTGCCCCGGCTCTGAGCCGGATCAGCTGGAGTCGGCACAGAGCCGTGCAGATCCGGAGCGGAGGTGCTTGCTCACTGGGATAATTTTTATAAATAGACCTTGCACAATAAACATGTTCACGGTCACTTTTGGAACATTTGAAGCCAATTAAAATGTTTAACCCCTTGTGGACGGGATTTTTAGATAATTTCCGTACCCCTGGACGGGATTAATTTGGGGGAAAATTAAGTTTTTTTTAGATTTGATTTTATCTTCAATATAATCTGTTTTTATTCTCAAAAAAGTACTTCTGTTGTATTTTAAGATGTTTTTAGCTAACAAAACACCTTTTATTTGCCTTTTCAATCCCAGAATTGTCACCCTGGGAGTCTATTGCAGCAGTATCATGGCCTATCGAACTATCACTAGCACTGCCGTCGTCAGAATGTTGCCAAGCCACATCGTTAGCACTGTCAGAATCTGAATCGGAACTGTCCAAAAAGTCGCGAAAATT
The DNA here is from genome assembly GCA_029692085.1 of Gymnothorax javanicus. Taxonomy (NCBI): domain Eukaryota; kingdom Metazoa; phylum Chordata; class Actinopteri; order Anguilliformes; family Muraenidae; genus Gymnothorax; species Gymnothorax javanicus. The sequence goes on along the minus strand of CM056194.1, from coordinate 112,047,903 downwards.
AGACCTACTACAATTCCGGGACCTATGAACCATACTATCGGTTCGCTCATCAGAATTATTTTCCACACAATCTTCTAATGAAGACGCATCACAATCAGCATTTTCTGAACCACTGCTTGCGCAAATAACGTCCAAAACTTCACCCAAAGACAGCGGGCGCTTCCTGGAAGTCGCCATTTCACGTGTATTGTCATCGAAAAAAGCCGAGAACATGCATTCAATCTCCACTCTAAAGGGGATTCCCCGGCTTCGTCGCTGCCATCTAACCACAGGGGAGGTAACTAATGACGATCTACGGGCAAGCCGGGAATTCCCAAGTTAAGTTTAGCGTGTTTACTCAGGCATGAAGTAGAGTGTCAAGTGTGACGTGTCAACACGTCACCCGCCTCTGGGCACGCAAAAAATTTGCGTTTTAACACGACATCCGTCCAAAATGGGTTAAAACAAATGCCTGGCTGTTTTTGCTTCTGTTTTAACGAGAAATTTTAAAAAGATTCCAGTAAATTTCATCACGTTACTTTTGCCCTGCCCGTGCATTACTTTCATCCCGGCTGGGTGGGTCGAAAGAAGCAAGCCGCAACTTCCGTTCGACGTCAAACTATGCCGAAGTCAATATATATGGTGATGATTTAGCACCTGATATTGACAGAGCACACACGAAAGTAGTTAATTGCTCCAAAATTTTGTTTCGGTCTGTAACGTTATCTTTTAAAATGACGTCCATGTGAAAAATGTAACTTTCGTACCAGCTCTCCCCTACTTCTCCACCGCCATATGCCACCCGTTGCACCACACTGACGTCAATATAACATTCCCCTGTGCTGTCTGTTCAGCTCTGTGAAGCTGGAAATAGTCCAGTTGATATTAGAGGCTGACACGGGAGTGTTTTTTCAATCCTGTCCCGTCCCGCTCCCGCAAAAAAATTCCCGTCCCAAATAGATTTCTGACATTTTAAGCTGTTTCCATTCATTTTCGCACTGAATCGCAGAACCTTCGAGTGAACAGAAGTAGTGTGGTAGGCAACAAAATTAACTAGTTAGCAATAATCGCGTCTCCCAACAAATGATGATAATTGCACAAGTTGTAATAGTGCTTATGTGCCAGCTATTTGCAACATGCAAACCATTATCAGAAGGCATCGACGGCATCGAAATACCGTCACGATGCAGTCGCAGATTTATTCGGCAAATACGTTTCCATCAGCAGTTATCGCATAAACCTTTTACCGATCAAGAAGAAAATCCGATGAGATCAACCATATAAACTTAATGTCGATATCTTGAAAATCAAGGCAAATTTCACCGTTTCCATAAGGCATTTTTTATTTGATATGACTTAATTCGCATAAGAACGTGTGGATGGAAACGTGGCTGTTCTCAAGTATTTACTCACCAGTGGCCGGTTGACATAACGAGTTGATAAGCAGCTTCGTAGGACCGCTTAGCAAGACTGCGGTTGTTAAGCTTAGTGAAGCCCAGCAATTAACTGAAAGCATTGTTTATTTGCGCACTGTTACTGTGTGGGGGGAGAAATCATTTGTGATGTTTTATAAAGTTCATACATTGGGTGGTAGTAGACTGCATCAAAGATCGTAGATTTTTCGATTAGAAAATGTTTATTTATCATGAAAAACACGCATTTTTGTTTGATTAAAGATAGAAAACAGAAAGTAAAAAAGACCTGTTAATTTTGACTCCTGCTCCCGCTCAATCCCGTTTACATTTTTCCTGTCACGTCCCAATCACGTGCCTAATAAGTAAATTGACTCCCGAATCACGGGAATCCCGCGGGAATCCCGTATTCCGTGGGAATGCCAAGAAAATGTCAGCCTCTAGTTGATATTTCCCGAACCTATAAATGTTCTTTCCTATGAACTTTTTTTTTGCTGATTTGTAATCCCTTGATATCCTGGAACAAACTCAGTTTGGTTGCCCAAGCGGCAACTTTGGGCAACTCCGGTAATTTGCATAATCCAATATGGCTGCCATACGCCATCTTGAAAATCTATCTTTTGAACCACATAGCCCAGAATAACATGTAGTACCTCTTTTTCTAGGGTGTCTTGGACCGCAGAATTCATTACTGGTGTTATTTTTTTATTTGAAAGCCAATGTTAAGTTACTGGTCAAATTATTTTGGTACCCCTGAGTAAGGAATGTTGAGACTACAAATATGCTTCAGATTATTTTGCCAAGTTTCTTCCTAATTATAATACCCTTTATTCTGCAGATTCCCACATGGCTGATGTTGGGTGTGATGATGGGAAGTGCATGCTTCCAACTTGCAGCAAATCTGGGCAACTGCAAACATTCAAGCTGAAAGCAGTCAAAGGCTTATTGAGTGTACAACGCGGCGGCATGATGATGAGACTCATGACAGAATGCAGGCCCTGTTGGACTCCCAAGGAGACCAAGAATCAGTTAAGGGGTGATCTGGGGTTAAATGGGCAAAATTTGACTATTTTTCCAAAAAAAATTTTTTGAATAAAAATATTCTATAATAACCCACCTTTAATAATCACTAATTGCTACAAGGATTAAAAACTGAACTCATCTTTTCAATGCGGTCTAATGCATTTTCCATTGATTTCCCAAGGTATTACTTTTTCCACGTTTCTCGTGTTTGTGGCAGCTATAACTTTTTTTATTTCTCATTGAAAATCAATGAAATTTGGGCTGCAGGTACTTTACTTCATTAGAAATGCAATGACATAGGGAAATTTTGCCTATCTGTTACATACTTTGAATATTTTGAGTATTCGTCAGATTCTGCGCAAAATAATTTAAAAATTTGAGTAAAATGCCCCAAAATCACAAAACCGATAAATTGGGCAAAGAATGGCGATGTCATTGCATTTGGATACGCAATGGCTTTTAAATGATGAAAGAAAAACTGAATTCTATCATAGAGTTAGAGAGGAATTGGTGCCAGAAGTTTACTGCATATTTAATGAGCTTGCTCGGGTACAATGGCACCGCATAAACAGAAAAATGCCAACTTGTATCTTTTTTGGTGGTTATTACATATACCTCTTTAGATTAATTCTGAGTAGTTTCCCGGTGTCATTTTTTCATTTAACCCCAGATCACCCCTTAAGCTGCACAAAACCTGTTATTGTTCATTTACCTCAAAAGATCACGTTAAAAAAGTTTTTGCTAAGAAGAGAAAGGAGGGTTCAGTGGACAGTGACGAAACGCCAGTTGTTAGAGTCAGAAGGTCACAAGTAACAGAGTTTGACCTCAAGAAACAAGGTTTGTTTTGTTCTAAGGTTTGTGAACCTCCAAATCCTAAGCATCCAGATAGATGGGACAGATTGGTACAGTGTGAAAGGAAAGGTGTCAAATGTGCTCCACGTTCCAAAACTGTTGTGTTACAATATTGTGATTATCAAAATGATGCATGGAGTTGAGACGTTGCTGTGCATTGTCATGGAGTGTAGTATTTAGCAGCGGCTGAAGCACAATATCATATTCGCTGTTATGATACATTCAGGAAAATTCCTCTGCATGCTGACCAGACTTCAATGATTGATGATAAAGCTATGAAATTGCTTGTTGATGAGATGCATACCAACTGAAAGCTGCGTAGCTGGACATCCACTGAACTACATGAAAAATATGTCACTTTTGGTGGCCAGCTGACACGAAAACAGCTGTTTACAAAAGTGGTTAGGCATCTAGGTGATGATGTGGTCGTACTTGGCATTGAAGGTTGTGTATCCATTGTTGGATTCCACAAATTTGTCAGCTAAATCTTGAAGGTAGAAAAAGTGGACACTGAGGATGAAGAGAAGGAGGATGCTTTGGTGAGAAGGATCAGAAATGAGGCTCGCGGTATTCCACACAAAAACTAAAACTATGATCTTGGTGATTTCACACATACTAAGACAAGAGAACAAACTAGTGATATACTGCTCAGGTTTGTGTCTAAGCTCATTTCAAATGGTGAAGTCACAAAAGCATCCTTGAGTCTTTCACAGTCTATACAGTATCACATAACGAATGCACAGAATCAAACAACATCAGGACTCGGTGTAAATCTACACCACAAATTTTATAGCAGGGACCTCATTTAATTTTAAAGAGCATGGATACACTGTGTCATATGAAGAGGTGCTGCCGTACCGCAAGTCAGCAGCAAAGTATGTTAGTGATAATATTGAGGGACTGCAGCAGATGATGGGACTATCTCGTAGAGTTGGAGTTGTATTTGGCTGCTATGACAACTTTGACTTGCTTGTGTCAACGCCCAATGGTCATCATGAGACCCATGCTACGGCAACCGAATTGGTGTATTGGGTCTTCAGGCTGGAGCTGCAGTGCAAGGTGCAAATTGAGGGGTGGGATGGGACAGTGCTGGATATCAATGCCACCTGCACGGACCTCGGGCCAAAATGTCTGCAGCTGCTTGGCCTGCCTGCTCTCAGTGGGTGCGACACAACATCATATCCTTATGGCAAAGGGAAAATCTGTGCACTGAACACCTTGCTTGCTGGAAACTTTCCAGGTTTGGCTGATGTGTTTGGTGAAGTGGGCGCTACACAGGATGATCTGATGGAAGCAGCTGAACTCTTTGTGCTTGCCCTGTATGGCCAGTTGCCAGGGACATCCATGGATTCACTCGCTTCATGCTCTTCACCAATGAAAAGAAAAACCCTAAAATCATGGCTCTTCCTCCTATGTCCACCAACCTGTTGCACCATGTGTTGCGCGCTCATCTGCAGGTCATGTTGTGGAAAGCGGCAGACCAACAAGGCCCGCCTGTTGCGTCTGCTGATATCACTAACTTTGGGTGGGAGATCCAGGATGACATACCAGTCCCTGTCATTAGTCATGGTGACCCAGCTCCACCAGAGCTTACTGATGTGATACGGTGTCAGTGTAGGTCACAATGCAAGAGGTGCAGCACCGAAGCATGTAGCTGTCACAAGGAACACCTTTCATGCACCTCGTACTGCTACTGCTCTGGCAAAAATGGATGCTGCAATCCACGCACGAAGAGAAGAAATGGCCAGGCTGGAGATGACAAAAGTGTGGAGACAGAGATGGAGGATGCTGAGGAAGAGGGTTTTGAGGAGGGTGTAGACCAGGAGGGGTGAGAGGAATTTGATGAAGAGTATGTTGAGGAAGGTGTAGATGAGGCGTGGGATGAGGCGTGGGATGAGGATGATGAGAGTGGTCTTGTCGATCCTGCCAGTGAGTGGGATTATATATACTGGACAAAGAAAATTAGGGATCACCCCAATTTTCGAATTTGAAATATTTGATAGTTCAAATTATGTTCCATATCATATTTCAATATTAAAAATCAGAGTGATCCCTAACTTTCTTTGTCCAGTATATGAGCATCATGTGTAATTTGATGCGCAAGTATTCACTACATAGGCATATGAATGGCCGGAGCATTGTGGTTGTTCCCATTTCCCTTATGCACTATTCTCCTGGTGTGGTTGCACATGTCTTAAAGGTCACAGGCTAAGTCCACCATTTCAAGTCAAATCTATTTTAATCCTCCATATTTAACAATGAGACAACAAAATACCATGTACCATTCATAATTACCGCATTAAGAGAGAAATTAGTAACTAATAAACGTTGTCTCAAGCCAGCTCTAAGCCCAGTTGAATGAAATTTAGTTCAATATCTGGCCCTAGATGGAATAGCGGTGATGTCACAGTTGCCAAACCAAACTCTTCACCATTCATGCCATTGTTTTTAGATATTGCAAATAAATGTTATTTTTGCAATGATGAACCAGAATCGTGAAGTGGAAAATATTTTGTGAAGCATATCAAATGTGAATGTGAGAGAGAATTCAGTTGGCTGAATAAATGGCTTGATTGCAAGTTTGGCAAAGTACACGGGAATTGACTTTAGGTCAGATAATTATGCCAGCGCGATGGAGGCTGTCCAACCTGCTGGTAATTAGCGGACTGCAAATCACAGTTTTCTGCCCGGAAGCATTTCAAATGGCCGCATTAGGTATGTGTCATAGAAAAGGTAAAAAGCACGCCCTAATACAAATTGGTTTATTTGCATGGTGTTTCCTCGCAATTATTATCGCCGTTATTGACATATGACATATGAAGCAGGAAGGCTCGAAATGATCGGAGCATAGTCGCGAATACTTCGTGGGCTTCCACAAACTGCCCGGCTTCTTCTCCGCACGATTCACTCTCCGTAGCCATTCCTCCAGTAAATTTGGAATGGACGGGAATTTGTGAGTACTCTTGCCACTGCTAAATCCATTATTACACACGTAGGCAACACAATAAACCATTTTGAACACACACACAATCAGACACAATGACATGAATGAGCCGACGCCATCACTTCGAGAGCTGTACTGTTTGGCAACTGTGACGTCTCACCGTGGGAACAAAAGAATATTGCATGGTAATCTCGCGCTTTCTCGGGCCAGGCGGCAGCTAGCAGAGACGCATTCCTAAGCATTTTTTAATTATATATGTGACTGTAATCGACTAATTAGGTGGAGTCAGACCAAGGAGATGGCAAAACCAATCATGTCAAACAGAATTTAGCATACATCTCTCAAGTTGGCCTGTGACCTTTAAATAGAAGGTAATTGGACTGTGTTGTTGTTTTCTCAAGACTAGGACAAACATGTCTTGAAAATTGTGGCCGTAAATTTTGAAAAATAAATATAATTATCATTTCATTTGTTTCCATCTATTGTCCTCTGGGGTCAAATTTAAGCTAAACCTCACATTTAACTCCTGATCTTGACATTATAATGACAAAATAACATCAGAAATGAATTCTACGCACCCAAAAACCTGCAAAAAGTGGTATTACACGTACTTCTAGGACAATCGGTTCAAAAGTTTAATTTTCCAGATGGTGCAAGCGGCCATCTTGGATTATGCAAATTGCTGGAGTTGGTCAAAGTTGCCATTTGGGCAACCAAGTTGAATTTGCTTTAGGGTCTCATTTGAATACAAATCAGCAAAAAAATTTCATGGGAAACAACATTTCTTGGTTGGCTATTGAATATATTGGAATGTCAACTGGATTAAAATGTGATTCATCAGTAAAGAGAACCATCCTCCATTGTGGCATTAGCCATCGGACTCGCCTGTTCACCCAGTCGAGCTGATTTCTTCAATTGAGAAGGGGTAACGTAATCCATGAAGAGGAAGACACACACGGAGATGGACTTCCCAGGGACAATTTACGTATTATGGTGGGGGTGGGGAGGAATGCGATGATTAATGATTGTGGAGTCCAACTGTCCCATCTGCAGTGGTAGTTGTTAGTGTCAGATGGAGAGTCCTTATATACTACCGGTCAAAAGTTTTAGGACACCCCAATTTTTCCAGTTATTTATTGAAAATTATGCAGTTCCAGTCCAAAGAATAGCTTGAAATGGTACAAGGGTAAGTGGTGAACTGTCAGAAGTTTTAAACAAAAGGTAAGGTTACCCAGGTTTTTTTTACGCTGTTTTGCTGGATCCAGGGTCAGTGACTTACAGAGTGAAAGGCAACCTGAACCAAAACGGCTACCACAGCATTCTGCAGCGCCATGCAGTACCCTCTGGTATGCGCCTAGTTGGTCAGGGGTTCATCCTACAGCAAGATAATGACCCAAAACATAAGTCCAAGCTCTGCCAGAACTACCTTAGGAAAAAAGAACAAGATGGTAAGCTTGAAAACATGGAGTAATCAGCACAGTCTCCAGACTTTAACCCCATCGAGATGGTTTGGGATGAACTGGACAGAAGAGTGAAAGCAAAGCAACCTACAAGTGCCACACATTTATGGGAACTTCTGCAACAGAGTTGGGAAGAACTTTCTGAAGAATATTTGATTTCCAGTGTCGAAAGAATGCCACCAGTGTGTTCAGCTGTTATATCTGCCAAAGGTGGGTACTTTGAGTGAAAAGTTTAAAATACATTTTCATTCATAAATTGATTTCATGATTTCTTTTTTAAGTTCGATTGTTAATTTGTTCTATTATGTCTATGTTTTCATTCCAGAGTACAATGAGACATTAAACTACATAATTTTCGATTAAAAAACTGGAAAAATCGAGGTGTCCTAAAACTTTTGACCAGTAGTGTACAGTGCTCTGACCTGGCCTGTTTTGACACTGTAACAGTTTTTTTAAGCTATGCAGTATTTGAAAGTAAACATCAGTGTACTAGATGACATTCCAACATGGGCATCACTACTAGCACCTAAAAACTGAGAGAGTGCACCTTTTTCTGAGAAATTCCTACAAAAACTTTGAAGAGACTAAGGTTTACTGAAGATTTGAAGCCAACTCGGTAAACCTCGGAAAAAAATTACAGAGGTATCCTGAAGTCTGTCTGGTTTACTTAAAGGTGCACTATGCAAGTTTGTTTGTTTTCTGCGCGATTATATTTTTGTCTCAATTCGCAGACATTTCCCCACGATCCACTAGCTGCCTGCCCCTGAAATCACTGTAAAAAAAACCCGGGCTCTGGATAGGTATGTGACAATCACGGCCATCGCTGGCTGCCAGGCGTTCCGCTGCCACCTGCTGAGCGCTGTGCTCAGTGTGCAAGGAGATTCCCTCGAAATGCACGGTTTTCATGGGCTCGTATGGGGTAATTCCTGGGGAATCCTTCCTATCACGTAGAGGAAAAGCCCCTCTGTCACCTCGTTTTGATTTTTTCCAATTGGACATTTTGTTTTGATTTTATGCCCGCCTGAAAAAAAGTGCCCTGTTCGACACCCGTCAAAACCAAGACGAGCCTATAGTATTCATTCTAAGGAAAGTGGACCTTAAAAACAATATTTAATCTCAATATTGGTGACGTTTCAACGAACAATAATGTTGCGAAAGTGGTTTTTGAACGCCCGGAATCGTCTATGTCGCCTGTTGGGTGTAAAGGACAACAGAATCGTCTCCTGTAAACCAATTAGGCTATCTAAGAAAAGTTAACCTTTTCCCGTTTACTTTGCTTGATTAGCAATCAAATGGTGGATTCGTTTACTCTCTAAGTTGAATGAGTAGAGCTGTTTATTAAAATAGCATGTTTAATTGCTGTATTTCGAGATTTAAATGGCCATAGAAAGCACAGATCTGCACGAACACGATTGCCTTTGCCACGACATTTCGTGCGACTGTGAGAATTAATATCTCACATTCACGTTTCTTCCGCTTTTCAGAATGTTTTCCACCTTGTGTATTTTTTGATGCTTAAAATCTAGGGCGATCTTATAACAAATCTGTTAATCTCTAAATTAATCTTTAATAATGTCCTAACATGCTACAATGAGAGATGTAATTCAGAGGAAGACTTTTTCTAATTATTCAAATTATTGGCATTCTTTCAATCTAACACTGTAGCCCAGTTAGGTTTGTCAGCTTTTCACCATCACATCTTAATCGTTATAGGCTACTGGCTACATTGCTTGATTGTTATTCAGGCCAAGTACACGAAAGCAGATTGAGGGAAGTGCGGAGCACCTGCAATTTGCGAAATCTAAACTCAGGCTTCTTCCCGGAGGCATTTTAAAACGTTTAAGCCGCTTCAGGTGCATATGTTTAAAGAAATTACATGCGACTGCCTACACACCCCATGAAGGCAAGTGGTCTCATTACACTTTAAAAAAATCCTCGTTCAACATCGGCACGTCCCAACTCTGCATTTCATCTCTTATTGTAGTATTTTAGGAGATCTATAATGATAAAATAAAAATACATTTGTTTACATCAATAAACGCCACGTGGGTGGTATCTTGTGACTGTTTTTTGTAAGCATATATTCTGTCTCTGAGATGCTTGATGTGACAAGATTTTGAACATATTTATTATGTGCCCGCAGCAATGCAGACACATATTACAATCCTGCATACTTCTTTATTATTATTATTATTATTATGTGCCTGCAGCAATGCAGACACATATTATAATCCTGCATACTTCTTTATTATTATTATTATTATTACTGGGTGTGAATGCTGCAAGCATCATTCAAACCCTATGTTCTTCTGTTTCCAAAATTCTTTATTTTTATTATTATTATTATTATTGGGTGTGAATGCTGCAAGCAGCATTCAAACCCTATGTTCTTCTGTTACCAAAATTCTTTATTTTTATTATTGGGTGTGAATGCTGCAAGCAGCATTCAAACCCTTTGTTCTTCTGTTACCAAAATTCTTTATTTTTATTATTATTATTATTATTCCGCCGGGTTTTATGACTCAGCTTATCTTCAGCATACTTCAACCGATTGAAAAAATTCAAAATTCACATGATTCAGCTTCATTAGGACATTCCGGGTCATTTTTCCGATTTTTCGTAACATTCATAATTTTCCCAGAATTCCACGGTAAACTTCCGATTCCTATTAAATCCCATTCAACGAAAACTGTGAAACGTTACTCCTTCCACAAACTTCAACCAATTCAAACCATTCCAAGTCAAAACATTCAGCTCAATTAGTACTTGCATGGAATGTCTTTTCTAATTCCTAAGATTCATGTTTTCCCAGATATTACAATTTTTTACAACACCATTTCTCAATTGAAAATGAATTATGGAATCTTCAAAAATCAGAAAACTTCACCTTTTTTCAAACGATAACTGCTGATTCATACTTTCAGCTAGAAACTCCACTCAAAGTGGAAAATATTCTACATTTTCCTGACTTTTTACATATGATTCACCTTTTCAATCTCATTCAAACTTTAAAAAATATTCACCGTTTTCTGAAAATTGGTTATAATGGAAGTCAATGAGAAAATCATTCAAACTCACTCATCTTCACCCACACATCACGAATTCATACAATCACGTAGAAACTCCATTCCAACTCTGAAACGTTCACATTGCCGTCGACTTTCAGTGACTATTTGATATTTTCAATATCTCTTTTAGTTTTTCTACCCTGGCAGTATAAAAAACATTAAATTTTGAGCCCTTCTCAGACTTTATAATGGGTGTCTATGGTGTGGAATCTTCGGAGCTAGAGTGGTTGATTGTATTCTTAGAGTGCGAGCTAGGAGCAGACAAGCTGATAAATATACTTTTTAAATCGCTGTAACTTCCACAAATTTGAATCCCTCTTCATGACATTTCACAAAAACGTAGGAAAATTTGTTCTTGTTCCAGCGGTATAATTTTTGTAGCAGAGAAGTGCATGGTTTTGGCTCAGGGAACAGTCAAAGGACAGGAAGCAGGTAAAACTTCTCTATCTCTTCCATTCAAAATTCGCTCAAAAATTTTGGGAGAACAGCAAACGGGCAGAGTTTTTAGATCGCTGTAAATCCAACATTATATCACTCAGAGAAATAAAAAAGACATCCACACACTCAGCAAAGTCTCCTGCCTTGAACGATGTGGTTACATTGGTGACAGGACGAACATGTTTTGCGTGAGAAGCAGGAGTTTGAGGTGAGCGCTAACGAGGATTTCTTTGACTGAGTGACTCGGCGGCTCTGTGTGTGTGGCGGTTGTTTGCTCCTCGCACTGTTACTAGGAGACAAGTACTGGCATAGCCCTCTGTCAATCAATCAAACGGAAAAAAACGTTCGCTAGAAATGCCACGTTAAAAATAGAAACATATGTTAATGAACGCGATATGCCGCTGTTCGCAGTCTACCTTAAATTAAATTACTGCTTAGCAGAACAAATGTTAGTCAAATGCAACGTTTATTGGCAAAAGTTATTCACTCATTACAATACAGGCTCGCTAAGTCAACAGCAGCTGTTTGCCAGCGAAGCGAAATCTCCGAGAATATTCGTGCAGATAACGGAAGAGCTATCACAGGACAAATGCGTGCAATTATATTTCGCAGGCAAGCATGCCTAAGTTACCGTCTGTAACCTATTCAAGTTCTGTAAAGTTACTGTCTCTAGCTAGCAAGTGAACAATGTTAGTTACTGCTTCGTCTTCTGCAAACTGTACTACATATGTTAATTATGTATATGTTAATGAATGTGATATTCCGCTGTTTGCAGTCTACATTAAATTAAATTACTGCTTAGCAGAACTAGTGTTGGTCAAATGCAACGTTTATTGGCAAAAGTTATGTCTTCACTCATTGCAATACTGGCTCGCTAAGTCGACAGCATCTGTTTGCCAGCGAAGCGAAACCTCCGAGAATATTCGTGCACATAACGGAAGAGCTATCACAGGACTAAATGAATGCGATTGTATCTCGCAGGTAAGCACATCTAAGTTACCTGTATCCCATTCAAGTTCTGTAACGTTATTGTACCAAGCTAGCAAGTGAACAATATTAATTACTGCTTAGTCTCCTGAAACATGACGAACTGGTTTGAGAAACCGAACAATTAATAGCGCGACTCAATGACGGCTTCCCTATAAGTTAATTAACTGTATTTGAGCGTCTAAAGTGTTTCCCTAGAGTTTTCTTGGCAAAGCGCGCTAAAGGATAAAAAATAATAATTAGCTAAGTTGAGGACAAACGCAACTTGCCGAAAACAAAGCGCTGACAGCACGATACCTGGGAGTTAGATGCAGGCTGTCAATGGTCACTTCTGATGAAAGCCAACCATTTATTTTGCCAGTGTAGCGAAGTCTTTCGCAATGGAATGAAACAGTCGTTTGGAGATTCTCTGACGACTGTTGTTACAGCAAACTGTAGGGGAGAGCGGGGGCAAACGGATCAGCGGGGCGAACGGTTCACGGACATTTTCCCCCGTTACACTGCAGTCCAGAGGTTGGTGTTTGGTACACAGACACTGTCTCCCGCCATCCGCTCGGTATTTAAATTTCAGAGCGATCGGACCTATCTTGGCGGAGAGCGACGACAAAACAGGATTTTTCCCTCAATGAGTAAAAAAAATCAAGAGACTGTATTTTCCGTTTTCAAGGTTTATGTTTATTAGTTGAGGACTGTAAATGTATAGCATCTAAAAGACCTATATGTATGCTAACTATCAGTGAATGTTTCATTTTTCATGCCAGCCTATGTAAGATGCTCGCCGGCAAAATATGGAGGGCGACTGTAGCGGGGCAAACGGATCACCGCAGTCCGGGTCAAACGGATCACTGTCAAATAATGAAGGACAAGAAATAAAGGAGCTGGTTTAAATTCAGGAAGTAGTGGAGCTGTGCATAAAGCCCATAAAGCCAGTCGATGGCAGTCATAAATTGGTTTAAACGGGTTACCGGACTATTCTATTCCCATGTTCACATAACCATTTATTTATGCATATTTTTTCATTTCCCCTGAATGACAAGAGAAAATATCTTGTGGAAAGGGCTGAAAAGAGCAGAAAAACATTATCTGAAACAACGTACCTCAACTAAAGCAGCTGGATGACTAGCCTTGCTGTTAATTGAAGGAGGGACGTGCGGTAAGTGCCGGTGAAGGCGAGCAAAATGCAGAACGTAGCCTAGTCACATGATAGCTAAAGGTATGATATGAATTCAACATCTTCATTTGCTCAAAGGACTCAACTGAAGCTTAAATGAGTGTTATATGCAAATAATATTATGTACTTAATTGTTTTGTTGTCGAATTATGCAGCTGATCCGTTCGACCCTGCCACTTGATCCGTTCGTCCCCACAGACAGGGGCGAACGGATCAACGCGCAGCAGCATTTTCCAGTCCGATTACGTCATACTCGTTCATCCAATCTTAGCAGACTTGGTTGGGATTTGTAGAGGACTTATGTAATTTGTTCACAAAAAAAATTGGTTACCTTGAAAAAATGCGTCTCTGTGCAGAGAGGGAAATACGAAAAAATGATCCGTTTGCCCCCGCTCTCCCCTACTACATATCCCGGGCATATTGGATTCACTTAACTTAAGCATTTCGAATAACGAAGAGAATTAGCTACACCTGAGATGGGAGAATTAAAGTATCTTTAACCCTATAATACCCAGACACAGACATTATTATAGGAAAAATATGACCCAGTAATATTTTTGAAGTAATGAAGGGTAGTATTCAGATCCACTATTCATCATTAGGTTTTGTGACAGCAAAATATACATTGCTGAACAGAACTTCTTCCAATTCCAGGAGTATCATATCTGATACAGCCAAAAATCAGCACCCCTCCAGAACTCAACACTTGAAATTTCAAATTATTTATATGCTCTCTACTATCTATAGCTATCCCTTAACATGTATAAGAGTAAGTTTTTGTGTAATATTTACCTTGGAATGCCGAAATTCACTGCCAAAAGTCCGAGGAAATTCATGAATTCCCATTCACATGGGAGCTACTACCTTGAAGTGAGTGACTAGGGGAGAGACTACTCCTGTAATGTCAATTCTTCCTTCCAGGTGGCAGCACTGTGTATCAGATATGATACAGTGAGCAGTCGTGGTTGTGTTGCATCTTACCAGGTGGACATGGTCCTTCAAATTTGGTGTATCATATATGATACAGGGGGTATTATAGGGTTAATCAAGGGAAATGACTGAAAACAGTTCAAGACTAATCAGTTTAAAGACATGTTTATCGCCCTCCCAGCTCTCTGTCCACTGGCCGCCACTGCTAGAGACAGGAGCTGTCGCCTACTCCCCGTAGCTCCTGTGGGGAAAATTACCTCTTGTTACCCGGTGGTGTTTGTTAAGGGTGGAAGACAATTGAAATAAATACTTGACCAGATTGTGATTGAAATATAGTAAATTTATAACAGACAAAGAGTAAAAATTACAAACTGTAACAGAGGGATGTTCTTGGCCACAGTTTGGCCAGCGCTCTGCCCAGGCGTTGCCCGGCATCAGTTCTTATAATCCACAGTCTTTAGCTGTACATCAATTGGCTGTAGATCTGTCTATAACCGTAGTCTAATCAGCTCCGCCTTACTTCATGGTATTGTCCAGTCTACTTTGGACAGGTCACAGAAAGGCAGTTACGGGATACCTGATGCCACTTTGGACTGCGCTTAGGGTTTTTTTTTCTTGGCAGAAACTGTGCATTCCTGTGCCACTCTTGACCTTGGTCCTCTGTACAGTTCCTCTCACACACAGACACACATTCTGGGTAAATAGGTTTATAAGCTTTGAGGTATTGACATAAAAGATGTTTTAAGCAGTAAAAGATAATAATAATACAAAAGATGTTTTGATAATAATACAGATGATAATAAGATGATAAGAATACAAAAGATGTTTTGTATTATTCCACACTCCTTGCATAGCGCATCAGCAAACGCGGATACGTATTTAGTCTGTTAATTTAGTCAAATGAATATTTAAAATATTCTCAATCCTTCACAACTCTGTCTCATATTGTATGTTTTTTTTTAACCGTGTTCTATTCTTGTAAAAAAAAAAAAAAATCATACAAACAAATCAAATAGCCTATCGTACCGTAGATAATTTACGAAGAATGAATGAGTGAATGAATAAATGACAGGCAACCCGTACAGCTGGGGACTCAGCTAATCAATACTGAGGTCATTAGATTACATCTAAAATGCTCTTTGGCAGTTAAAGCCTCATACAGAGACAATAACTTGTGAAGCAGCTCAAGGTTTGAAATCGTGAACAATCTAAAAGGCTGTCTGTCAGTCTGCCTGCCTGTCTGGGTCCTGCTGTGTCCATCTTGGACATTTTAGACTGCAGTCATAGGTCATTCAAATTTCACTGTGCCATTTCACAGGTGATTGCCGAATCAACTGCAGTTCGGCCAATCGCCTGGTGTAACAGCACAGTGAAATTTGAATACTGAAAGGGCCTATTTCACCAACAGTAAAAACCTCTTACAGAGACAATAACATGTGAAGCAGCTCAAGCTTTGAAATCATGAACAGTCTAAAAGATTGTCTGTCAGTCTGCCTGTCTCTGTGTGTCACTCTGCCTGCCTGTCTGTGTCTGTGTATGTGTCTGTCTTTCTGTGTCCATGTTGGACATTTTAGACTGCAGTCTTTTTTTTTAACTGTTAATACATTCAAACTTTGAGCTGGTTCATGTTTAACTCATTCATTCAATCATTCTTTCATTCTTTCTTTGTTCAGCTTTCTTTCAGTTTTTTAATAAACATTCAACATTCATAATTCAAATATTATTATATTTTCATGGCAGCTATTCTGTGTGGCGTCAGCAAACATTCAAACATTAAAATCATTCAGACTTTATTGCATTCAAGACAGCATCGCAGTGTGGCTTCAGCTTTCAGCATTCACACCCGCAATTTCTTCAGAAATTGCTTCTCTAGTTATTATAATTATTCCGCTGGGTTTTTTGGCTCAGCTTATCTTCAGCATACTTCAACCGATTGAAAAAATTCAAAATTCACATGATTCAGCTTCATTAGGTTCACTAATTCACTATGTTCTTCTGTTACCAAAATTCTTTATTTTTATTATTATTATTATCGGGTGTGAATGCTGCAAGCAGCATTCAAACCCTATGTTCTTCTGTTACCAAAATTCTTTATTTTTATTATTATTATTATTATTATTATTATTAATATTATTCCGCCGGGATTTTTGGCTCAGCTTATCTTCAGCATACTTCAACCGATTGAAAAAATTCAAAATTCACATGATTCAGCTTCATTAGGACGTTCCGGGTCATTCTTCCGATTTTTCGTAACATTCATAATTTTCCCAGAATTCAACGGTAAACTTCCGATTCCTATTAAATCCCATTCAATGAAAACTGTGAAACTCTACTACTTCCACAAACTTCAACCGATTCAAGCCATTCCAAGTCAAAACATTCAGCTCAATTAGTACTTGCATGGAATGTCTTTTCTAATTCCTAACATTCATATTTTCACAGATATTACAATTTTTTACAAAACCTTTTTCCCAGTGAAAATGAATTATGGAATCTTCAAAAATCAGAAAACTTCACCTTTTTTCAAACGATAACTGCCGATTCATACTTTCAGCTATAAACTCCATTCAAAGTGGAAAATATTCTACATTTTCCTGACTTTTTAGATATGATTCATCTTTTCAATCTCATGCAAACTTTAAAAAATATTCACCGTTTTCTGAAAATTGGTTATAATGGAAGTCAATGAGAAAATCATTCAAACTCACTCATCTTCACCCGCACATCACGAATTCATACAATCACGTAGAAACTCCATTCCAACTCTGAAACGTTCACATTGCCGTCGACTTTCAGTGACTAATTCATATTTTCAATATCTCTTTTAGTTTTTCTACACCGGCAGTTTAAAAAACATTAAATTTTGAGCCCTTCTCAGACTTTATAATGGGTGTCTATGGTGTGGAATCTTGGGAGCTAGAGTGGTTGATTTTATTCTTAGAGTGCGAGCTGGGAGCAGACAAGCTGAAAAATATACTTTTTAAATCGCTGTAACTTCCACAAATTTGAATCCCTCTTCATGGCATTTCACAAAAACGTAGGAAATTTTGTTCTTGTTCCAGCGGTATAATTTTTGTAGCAGAGAAGTACATGGTTTTGGCTCAGGGAACAGTTAAAGGACAGGAAGCAGGTAAAACTTCTCTATCTCTTCCATTCAAAATTCGCTCAAAAATTTTGGGAGAACAGCAAACGGGCAGAGTTTTTAGATCGCTGTAAATCCAACATTATATCACTCAGAGAAATAAAAAAGACATCCACACACTCAGCAAAGTCTCCCGCCTTGAACGATGTGGTTACATTGGTGACAGGACGAACATTTTTTGCGTGAGAAGCAGGAGTTTGAGGTGAGCGCTAACGAGGATTTCTTTGACTGAGTGACTCGGCGGCTCTGTGCGTGTGGCGGTTGTTTGCTCCTCGCACTGTTTCTTGGAGACAAGTACTGGCATAGCCCTCTGTCAATCAATCAAACGGAAAAAAACGTTCGCTAGAAATGCAACGTTAAAGGGGACCTATTATGCTATTTTTCCAAGTACTCCTGATCACGCAAAGTAAAAAAGGGGTATTTATTTCGCTCATACTGCCATGCTCAAAAAACTGCATTTGTAGTACATTGTCGTCTCTGCCTGAAACGCCTCACTCGGGTGGCTCTTCCGCTATGGCCCCCACTCCCCGTGTGCCCACTTTCTTCTGACTGGCCAGCTCTGTGGAGGGCGGAGTAGGGCGGGACGAGGCTGCAGAACGCAGTTTCCGGGTCTGGCTCCCCAGAGTGAAACCTGAGACACGTCTGCAATCTGACAAGGAAGCGGCGGGCAAATTCCGCAATCTAACGTTATACTTGAAGATCTAACTACATGAACTTGTTCTAACAAACACGCGGCGAAAGTGGAAAACGCAGCGCGAATATCTGTCAGCTCAAGGTCAAATTTGCTATCGGCTACAGTTTGCTACGGCAAGAGTGGTGAGTTACAGCGGTTCTTCTACTCTTTAGCCAGGAAAGCTAGAGTCCACCCCATATAGACACATTTGTAGAACGGGTCGACATGCCCAAGTGTAGACCGGAGACCGTAGAAATCCGGTGGGTCTGAGTTTAGAGGGAAACATGGACAGTGAGGAGCAGCTAAAAGTGGACCAACAGCTTATGGACTGCTTCAGTGTGTATCATAAGGACCTGCTGGTCCGTGTGCATAACTGTGGTGTGTCCTTAGGGTGGAGAAACGAACAGCTTCTGCGCTGGTATATGACGGAGGGGCGAAAGCTCCAGGCTAAACAGCCTTGTCAGAAATTTCCCGTGGTAATGGTTTACTTACTGCGTCGGAATGACAAGCGTTTCCGCAGAGAATGGGCGCGTTATGGATTGTCGCGCTGAGCTAGCTGGAGCCCGGTTATGTCATGAACATAATACAGGTTTTACAGACCAAGTTCCGGTTAGCTTGAACTGCTTATGTGGAGCTTGCAAATCGATCACTTTTACAGGAAAGAATGTAATATTCAGTCACATTTAATATTCAATGGACAGCGATGCAGAGAAATCATTTGTTGTACCGGACACGTAATAGCCTGTGTGCTTCCCTATTGCTTTCACTAGTGGCATCAGAGAGCTAGCCCAGACATTGGAGAAGCATCATGCTGACCCTGGTCATGCACAAGGAAAGCGATCGTTTCACAAGCACCCAAAAACGCACGCCAAACTCTGCAAAACCGACGGTTGGTCTAACTGCAGCCCAACTCTGCAGACACATACAGCACCTCTCGGTTAGCTTCAACTGCTTACAATCAGGCAACGTTATGATGAAACTGTCACATTGATGCTTACCAAGTAAGACAAGCATACCGATCAGAATTACTGCATATTAACCAGGAGCATTTTTTAATTAGCAGAGCACGGGAACTAACATGCAGTAGCTGGTAAGCCGGTCATGACTTTGATAATCTGTCGCGAAATAGAAAAGCCGCTTTTATGGATAACGTTAGAACGCGACAGCTAGAGAGAGCTCGGTTATGTTATGAACATAATACAGGTTGTAAGTTCCGTTAGCGCGGACAAGTTGCTTATGTGGAGCTAGCGAATCGATCACTTCTAGAGGAAAGAATTACCTATTTAATCTCTGCCTTTTTCGGCTTTTTATTAGCCACATAAATTTCTAAAGGGGGATGAAATTATGTCAAGGTGCAGAGAAATCATTTGTAAACCGGTAGAGCTTCTGCGTTTCACATTGCTTTCACGGTAGCACCAGAGAGCTTGCTCAGACATTTGTGAAGCATCCGGCTGATCCCGGTCATGGATAAGTGAAGCGATCACTAACTGTAGAGGCTACAATCAGACAACGTTATGATGAAACTGCCACATTGATGCTTACCGAAGTAACACAAGCATACCGATCAGAATTGCTGCATACAAGTTAACCAGGAGCATTTTTAATTAGCCGAGCACGCGAACTAACATGCAGGAGCTGATAAGCTGTCATGACTGAATGTAATCTGTCGCGTGAAAAATTCGTTTCGCATCCGGTGTGAAAGCTGCTTAAAGCGCCGCATAATGCCTGTATTCGCGTCTTTGCATTGACTTTGAATGTAGCTAATATGTCGCGCGAAAAATTCTTTTCGTGTCCGATGTGAAAGCAGCTTTATGGATAGTACACGACAGCTAGAGAGAGCTCGGTTATGTTATGAACATAATACAGGTTTTACAGACAGCAAGTTCCGTTACCGTGAACAGTTGTGCCAAGCATCCAAATTACAAACAAGTATAAAAAGTTAGCTTCAAATGAGGTTTATGTTCACAACCTTCTGTGGAATTTCCCCCATATCACTCTTGCATATTTAGGACACAAATATTAGCAACAGTAACTTAGCCGCTGTGCTATAGCCACAATCAACTGGCTATCACGGAAGGTCGGCTAATGCAGTAAAAGCAACTTACAGCTTCTGTGTCTGTGAGTCACGGACCGATACAGGCTTTATCTTCATTTATTTTATAAAGCCTGCGTTTGAGGCCAGTTGATAGTGCTAACTACTGCTAGCGGTCCTGCTAGCCACCCGTAACACATTAGCTTCACTTACATTATTTGCTGTTATATCGTTGTATATAGCTTGTGGCTCCGAGAGCTTGATCGATGCAACTGCTTCAGGTTTGAGAAGCAGCTGAAACGCTAATCTTGTGTTGAATTATCCTTCATTGACAAAGCTGTCTTTGGTGAAATGCTGAGCACAAACTGCTAATGTTCCCTTTGGCCGTGGTTGTTTGCTGCCAGCAAACAAAAAAAGCTACCCACTGATTTCTGGTGGCATCGTCTTGTGGAAGAAAAATAGTCGTTTTTCTTCGCGTCCAAAAGTAAACGGACAAGCAGCTTTGGGAGAGATACTAACAAAATTGCACCTCAAATGATCTGCGGTTCTTCTTTTGTATTTCCAAAAGTGTAGATGCTACTAAGGCATAGTATGGTCTGCCGTTGTTTGTGCCTGCTAGAATAGTTTCCGGTGTGGGCAGGTCCAGCGCAGTGGTTGGCTCTGGCTAGGTCTGTACTAATTGGACGGCACAACCTGACGTCAGGTTTTGCCCAGATCTCGCGAAGATCTCGGGAGGAGCTGTTCAGAGAGGAAATCACGCTCATGAAATCACGTTCTTGGATTACGGCAAAACCCCTGTATCTTATGTTTAGAAACTTTTCAGAGGTTGAGCATGGACAACCAACATTATAACATTACCAATATGTATTTAAAGAAGGATCAGCATAATAGGTCCCCTTTAAAAATAGAAACATATGTTAATGAATGCGATATGCCGCTGTTTGCAGTCTACCTTAAATTAAATTACTGCTTAGCAGAACTAGTGTTGGTCAAATGCAACGTTTATTGGCAAAAGTTATGTCTTCACTCATTACCATACAGGCTCGCTAAGTCAACAGCAGCTGTTTGCCAGCATTACCATTAAGGTAAGCGAAACCTCCGAGAATATTTGTGCAGATAACGGAAGAGCTATCACAGGACAAATGCGTGCGATTATATCTCGCAGGTAAGCGTGCCTAAGTCTCCGTCTGTAACCTATTCAAGTTCTGTAACGTCACTATATCTAGCTAGCAAGTGAACAATGTTAGTTACTGCTTAGTCTCCTGAAATATCAAGAACTGGTTTGAGAAACCGAACAATTAATAGCGCGACTCAATGACGGTTTCCCTATAAGTTAATTAACTGTATTCGAGCGTTTAAAGCGTTTCCCTAGAGTTTTCTTGGCAAAGAGTGATAAAGGATAAAAAATAATAATTAGCTAAGTTTAAGACAAACGCATCTAGCTGAAAACAAAGCGCTGGCAGCACAGTCTGGGAGTTAGATGCAGGCTGCCAGTGGTCCCTTCTGAAGGGAGCCAACCATTTATTCTGTCAGTGTAGCGAAGTCTTTCGCGATGGAATTAAACTGTCGTTTGGAGATTCTCTGACGACTGTTGTTACTGCAAACTGTACTACATATGTTAATTATGCATATGTTAATGAATGCGATTTTCCGCTGTTTGCAGTCTACATTAAATTAAATTACTGCTTAGCAGAACTAGTGTTAGTCAAATGCAACGTTTATTGGCAAAAGTTATGTCTTCACGCATTACAATACAGGCTCGCTAAGTCAACAGCAGCTGTTTGCCAGCGAAGCGAAACCTCCGAGAATATTCGCGCAGATAACGGAAGAGCTATCACAGGACAAATGCGTGCGATTATATCTCGCAGGTAGGCAATGCCTAAATTACCGTCTGTAACCTCTTCAAGTTCTGTTACGTTACTGTATCTAGCTAGCAAGTGAACAATGTTAATTACTGCTTCGTCTTCTGAAATAACAAGTACTGGTTTGAGTAACCGAACAATTAATAGCGCGACTCAATGACGGTTTCCCTATAAGTTAATTAACTGTATTTGAGCGTTTGAAGTGTTTCCCAAGAGTTTTCTTGGCAAAGAGTGATAAAGGATAAAAAATGATAATTAGCTAAGTTGAAGACAAACCCATCTTGCTGAAAACAAAGCGCTGACTGCACAATACCTGGGAGTTAAATGCAGGCTGCCAGTGGTCCCTTCTGAAGGAAGCCAACCATTTATTCTGCCAGTGTAGCGAAGTCTTTCGCGATGGAATTAAACTGTCGTTTGGAGATTCTCTGACGACTGTTGTTACAGCAAACTGTACTACATATCCCGGGCATATTGGATTCACTTAATTTAAGCATTTCGAATAACGAAGAGAATTAGCAACACCTGAGATGGGAGAATTAAAGTATCTTTAATCAAGGGAAATGACTGAAAACAGTTCAAGACTAATTATCAGTTTAAAGACATGTTTATCGCCCTCCCAGCTGGCCGCCACTGCTAGCGACAGGAGCTGTCGCCTACAACTCCCCGTAGCTCCTTGCATAGCGCATCAGCAAACGCGGATATGTATTTAGTCTGTTAATTTAGTCAAATGAATATTTAAAATATTCTCAATCCTTCACAACTCTGTCTCATATTGTATGTTTTAACTGTGTTCTATTCTTGTAAAAAAAAAAAAAAATCATACAAACAAATCAAATAGCCTATGGTACCGTAGATAATTTACGAAGAATGAATGAGTGAATGAATAAATGACAGGCAACCCGTACAGCTGGGGACTCAGCTAATCAATACTGAGGTCATTAGATTACATATAAAATGCTCTTTGGCAGTTAGCCTCATACAGAGACAATTACTTGTGAAGCAGCTCAAGGTTTGAAATCGTGAACAATCTGAAAGGCTGTCTGTCAGTCTGCCTGCCTGTCTGTGCCTGTCTGGGTGTTTCTGTGTCCATCTTGGACATTTTAGACTGCAGTCATAGGTCATTCAAATGTCACTGTGCCGTTGCCCACAGGTGATTGGCCGAATCAACTGCAGTTCGGCCAATCGCCTGTGTGTAACAGCACAGTGAAAACCAACAGTTAAGACCTCTTACAGAGACAATAACATGTGAAGCAGCTCAAGCTTTGAAATCATGAACAGTCTAAAAGATTGTCAGTCTGCCAGTCTCTGTGTGTCACTCTGCCTGCCTGTCTGTGTCTGTGTCTGTCTTTCTGTGTCCATCTTGGACATTTTAGACTGCAGTCTTTTTTTAACTGTTAATACATTCAAACTTTGAGCTGGTTCATGTTTAACTCATTCATTCAATCATTCTTTCACTCTTTTCTTTATTCCAGCTTTCTTTGTTTCAGTTTTTTAATAAACATTCAAGTATTCTACATAATTCAAATATCAATATATTTTCATGGCAGCTATTCAGTGTGGCGTCAGGAAACATTGAAACATTCAAATCATTCAGACTTTATTGCATTCAGAACGAAGCATTAGCAGTCATGGCTTCAGCTTTCAGCACTCACCTTGGCAAATTTCTTGGAAATTGCTTCTCTAGATATTATAATTATTCAAAGCTGGGTTTTTGGCTCAGCTTATCTTCAGCATACTTCAACCGATTGAAAAAATTCAAAATTCACATGATTCAGCTTCATTAGGACGTTCCGGGTCATTCTTCCGATTTTTCGTAACATTCATAATTTTCCCAGAATTCCAGCGGTAAACTTCGATTCCTATTAAATCCATTCAGCGAAAACTGGCAAGCACTTCTCCTTCCACAAACTTCTTAACCGATTGAACCATTCCAAGTCAAAACATTCAGCTCAATTGGTACTTGCATGGAATGTCTTTTTCTAATTCCTAACATTCATATTTCCCAGATATTCCAATTTTTACAAAACCATTTTCCATTGAAAATGAATTATGGAATCTTCAAAAATCAAGAAAACTACCTTTTTCAAAGCGATAACTGCCGATTCATACTTTCAGCTATAAACTCCATTCAAAGTGGAAAATATTCTACATTTTCTGACTTTTACATATGATTCATCTTTTCAATCTCATTCAAACTTTAAAAATATTCACCGTTTTCTGTAAATTTAGTTTATAATGGAAGTCAATAGAAAATCATTCAAACTCTCATCTTCACCCACACATCGCAATTCATACAATCACGTAGAAACTCCATTCCAATTCTGAAAGCGTTCACATTGCAAATGCGACTTTCAGTGACTAATTCATATTTTGCAATATCTCTTTTAGTTTTTCTACCACACCGGCAGTTTAAAAAAACATTGAATTTTGAGCCCTTCTCCAGACTTTATAATAGGTGTGTCTGTAATTGTGGAATCTTGGGAGCTAAGAGTGGTTGATTTTATTCTTAGAGTGCGAGCTGGGGAGCAGACAAGCTGAAGAAAAATATACTTTTTAAATACGCTGTTACTTCCTGAAATTTGAATCCCTCTTCATGACCTTTCACAAAAACGTAGGAAAATTTGTTCTTGTTCCAGCGGTATAATTTTGTAACAAATACATGGTTTTGGCTCAGGAACAGTCAAGGACCCAGGAAGCAGGTAAAACTTCTCTGTCTCTTTCCATTCAAAATTAGCTCCAAAAATTTTGGGAGAACAGCAAGCAGGCAGAGTTTTTTAGATAGCTGTAAATCCAACATTATATCACTCCAGAGAAATAAAAAGACATCCACACCTCAGAAAAAGTCTCACTGCCTTGAGCGATGTGGTTACATTGGTGACAAGGCGAACATTTTGAGAGAAGAGCAGGAGTTTGGGGTGTGGCGTAATGAGGATTTCTTTGACTGAGTGACCTAAGCGGCTCTGTGTGTGTGTGGCGGTTGTTAGCTCCTCGCACTGTTACTAGGAGACAATTACTGGCATAGCCTCCTGTCCAATCAATCAAATGGGAAAAAAAGCGTTAGCTAAATGCAATGTTAAAAAATAGGGAAACATATGTTAATAAATGCGATATGCGCTGTTTGCAGTCTACCTTAAATTAAATTACTGCTGAGCAGAACTAGTGTTGATCAAAGCATAGCGTTTATTAACTTAAAAGTTATGTCTTCACTCATTACAATACCAGGCTACGCGCTAAGTCAACGTAGCAGCTGTTTGCCAGCGTTACCATTAAGATAAAGCGAAACCTCCGAGAATATTACCGTGCAGATAACGGAAGAAACTATCACAGGACAAAAGCGTGCCGATTACATCCTAGCAGGTAAGCGTGCCTAAGTTGCAAATCTGTAACCTATTCAGGATTTTTGTAACGTAACTGTATCTAGCTATGAAGAACAATGTTAGTTACTGCTTAGTCTCCTGAAAAAAATCAGAACTTGTTTGAAACCGAACAATTAATAAGCGCGACTCAATGGCGGTTTCCTATAAGTTAATTAACTGTGTTGAGCGTTTGAAGTGTTTCCTAGAGTTTTTCTTGGCAAAAAGTGATAAAGGATAAAACATAATAATTAGCTAAGTTGAAGACAAGCGCATCTTCCTGAAAACAAAGCGCGGACAGCACAGTCTGGGAGTTAGATGCGGGCTTTGCCAGTGGTCCTTCTGAAGGAAGCCAACCATTTATTCTGCCAGTGTGGTGAAGTCTTCGCTGATGGAGATAAACTGTCGTTTGAAGATTCTCTGGCATTGTTGTTACAACAAACTGTACTACATATGTTAATTATGTATATGTTAATGAATCTCACGATATTCCGCTGTTTGCAGTCTACATTAAATTAAATTACTGCTTAGCAAGAACTAGTGTTAGTCAAATACAGCGTTTTTTGGCAACAGTTATATGTCACTTATTATATAATACGGGTTAAGCTAAGTCAACAGCAGCTGTTTGCCAATGACGAACCTCGAGAATATTCATGCAGATAACCCGGAAGAGCTATAACAGGACCGTCACGTGCAAATTATATCTACTTGAGTAAGCATGCCTAAGTTACCGTCTGTTACCTAATCAAGTTCTGTAAAGTTACTGTACCTAGCTAGCAAGTGAACAATATTAGTTACTGCTTTGTCTTCTGAAATAACAAGCACTGGTTTGAGTAACCCGAACAATTAATACCGAAACTCAATAGCCCGGTTTCCTAAGTTAATTAGCATATTTGAGCGTTTGAAATGTTTCCTTAGAGTTTTCTTGGCAAGAGTGATAAAGGATAAGAAATAATAATTAGCTAAGTTGAACAAACGCATCTTGCTGAAAATAAAGCGCTGTATTTTAAATACCTGGGAGTTAGATGCAGGCTGCCAGTGGTCCCTTCTGAGAGGCCGACCATTTATTCTGTCAGTATAGCAAGTCTTTCGAATTAAACTGTCGTTTATAGGAATTTATCTGACGACTGTTGTTACAACAAACTATGCTACATATCCGGGCATAATGGATTCACTTAATTTAAGCATTTTTTGAATAACGAAGAGAGAATTAGCAACACCTGAGATGGGGAGAAACAAAAGTATCTTTAATCGAAGCCATTTGAAAACAGTTCAAGATTAAAGATCAGTTTAAAAGACATGTTTATAAGCCTCCCAGCTCTCTGTCCACAGGCCGCCACTGCTAGCGACAGGAGCTATTCCCCGTAGCTCTTTGCATAGTGCATCAGCAAATGCGGATATGTATTTAGTCTGTTAATTTAGTCAAATAAATATTTAAAATATTCTCAATCCTTCACAACTCTGTGTCATATTGTATGTTTTGTTAACTGTTCTATTCTTGTAAAAAAAATCATGAAACAATCAAATAGCCTATGGTACGTAGATAATTCTGAAGAATGAATGAGTGAATGAATAAATGACAGGCAACCCGTGCAGCTGGGGACTCAGCTAATCAATACTGAGGTCATTAGATTATAAAATGCTCTTTTGCAGTTAAAGCCTCATACAGAATAATTACTTGTGAAGCAGCTCAAGATTTAGAATCATGAACAATCTGAAAGGCTGTCTGTCAGTCTGCCTGCCTGTCTGTATGTGTCTGTCTGGGTGTTTCTGTGTCCCATTTGATTAGCTAAGGTAACTAAGTAACATGGTTAGCATAGTTAGCATAACTGCTAACAAACATTAGCTAAATTAGAAAAAGAACACTGTTAGCACACTGTTAACATGGTTAGCTAATTAGTAGCATTAGTCAAACAATTTAGCTTTTAAACTACTCAACTATTTAACTGTTCATCCATTCCAACTGTCATCAGCCAACTGAATCCTCTGCCTACAACTGTTTTAAGATAAAAGACCTCACTAGCAAATAAGCATTGTTATCATAACTGCTAATGACATTAGTTAAGTTAGCTGAGCAATGTGGCTAGCATGGTAAGCATAGTTGACATAGTTAGCATAACTGCTAACAACATTAATTAAGTTAGGTAAGTAACGTGGTTAGCATAGTTAGCAAAACTGCTAACAGCATTAGCTAAATTAGCTGAGTAACGTGGTTAGCATTGTCAGCATAACTGCTAAAAACTTTAGCTAAGTTAGTTAAGTAATGTGATTAGCATATATAGCATATTTAGCATAACTGCTAAAAACATGAGCTAAGTTAGTTAAGTAACATGGTTATCATAGTTAGCAAAACTGCGAACAAACATTAGCTAAATTAGCTAAGGAACACTGTTAGCACACTGTTAACATGGGTAATTAGTAGCATTAGTAAGATAATTTAACTATTTAAACTACTCAGCTATTTAACTGTTCAGACATTCCAACTGTCATCAACTATGACTCCCGCCAACTTGTTTCCTCTGCCCACATTCCACCTTAAGCAACTACAGTTTGCATTTTCATGCACTCGTAATTCCCTGGAATTACATTCTCTAGTTATTATTATTATTCTTCTAACACACTTAATGCGGCCTCAACCGTTTAACGTAGAAACTTCATTCAAACTGCGTTGCGTAGGTCTGACTTAGGACACCTGTGCAATGTATTTTTTCATCTTTGTAACTTTTTATACTTTTTTAAACTATGAATAAAAAACTACTAATTTTTTTCCCCATAGACTTAACATTGGGCTGATGACATCACAGTAGGGCCATAAAGCAAATGGAATCTTGTGCCAGATGTTCTGACCACCTGCAGCAACTGTCAGTTTCTCAGGCTTTCAGACTACAGTCTGGCTCTCTTAAGACTACAGATCCTGTTCAACTGTTTCCTCTGCCTACAACTGTTTCAAAATAAAAGTACTCACAACAAGAAATCACTCTTAAATAATTTAACTATTTAAATTACTCAAATATTTAACTGTTCAGCCATTCCAACTGTCAGTAGTCATCAACTATGACTCCTGCCAACTGTTTCACCTGTCCAAAACTGTTTCAAAATAAAAGTCCTCACTGAAATAATTCTCTGTTAAATAATTTAACTATTAAAAGTACTCAACTTTTAAACCGTTCAGCCATTCCAACTGCCCATTGTCATCAACTATGACTCCCGCCAACTGTTTCCTCTGTCCAAAACTGTTTCAAAATAAAAGTCCTCCCTGAAATAATTCACTGTTAAATAATTTAACTATTTAAAGTACTCAACTTTTAAACCGTTCAGCCATTCCAACTGCCCATTGTCATCAACTATGACTCCTGCCAACTGTTTCCTCTGTTCAAAACTGTTTCAAAATAAAAGTCCTCCCTGAAATAATTCACTGTTAAATAATTTAACTATTTAAACTACTCAACTTTTCAACGTTCAGCCATTCCAGCAGCCCGTTGTCATCAACTATAACTCCTGCCAACTGTTTCCTCTGTCCACAATTGTTTCAAAATAAAAGTCCTCACTACAATAAATTACAATGAAATAATTTAACTATTTTAAACTCAGCCATTCCACCAGCCAATCTTTTCAACGCTTCAGCCAAAATTCCCACTACAATAAATTACAATTAAATAATTTAACATCCAACTTTTCAACGTCATTCAGCATCCCGTTGTCATCAACTCTGACTCCCGCCAACTGTTTCCTCTGTCCAAAACTGTTTCAAAATAAAAGTCCTCACTACAATAATTCACTGTTAAATAATTTGACTATTTAAACAACTCAACTATTTAACTGTTCAACCATTCCAACTGCCCGTTGTCATCAACCATGACTCCCGTCAACTGTTTCCTCTGTCCACAACTGTTTCAAAATAAAAGTCCTCACTACAATAAATCACAATTAAATAATTTAACTATTTAAACTACTCAACTTTTCAACCGTTCAGCCATTCCAGCAGCCCGTTGTCATCAAATATGACTCCCGCCAACTGTTTCCTCTGTCTAAAACTGTTTCAAAATAAAAGTCCTCACTGAAACAATTCACTGTTAAATAATTTAACTATTTAAACTTCTCAACTTTTCAACCGTTCAGCCATTCCAACTGCCCGTTGTCATCAACTATGACTCCCGTCAATTGTTTCCTTTGTCCAAAACTCTTTCAAAATAGAAGTCCTCACTGAACTAATTCACTGTTAACTAATTTAACTATTTAAACAACTCAACTATTTAACTGTTCAGCCATTCCAACTGTCATTTGTCATCAACTATGACTCCTGCCAACTGTTTCCTCTGTCCACAGCTTTTTCAAAATAAAAGTCCTCATTGAAATAATTCACTGTTAAATAATATAACTTTTGAAACTATTTAACTATTTAACTGTTCAGCCATTCCAACTGTCATCAACTATGACTCCCGCCAACTTGTTTCCTCTGCGCACATTACACCTTAAGCAACTACAGTTTGCATTTTCATGCACTTGGAATTCCCTGGAATTACATTCTCTAGTTATTATTATTATTCTTCTAACGCACTTAATGCGGCTTCAACCGTTTAACGTAGAAACTTCGTTCAAACTGCGTTGCGTAGGTCTTACTTAGGACACCTGTGCAATGTATTTTTCATCTTTGTAACTTTTATACTTTTTGAGTTATTAATAAAAAACTATTAATTTTTTTCCCTCCATAGACTTAACATTGGGCTGATGAAATCACAACTATTTAACTGTTCAGCCATTCCAACTGTCAGTTCTCATCAACTTTGACTCCCGCCAACTGTATTCTCTGTCTACAACTGTGACGAAATGGAAGTCTTCTTTCTTTCTTTCTTCCATTCCCTTTTTCTTTCTTAATTTCTTTCCTTCCTTCCTTCCTTATTTATTTCCTTCCTTCTTTCCTTCATTCCTTTCATTCTGTCCTTCTTACTTTCTTTCCTTCCTTCCTTTTTTCTTTCTTTCTTCCTTCCTTCCCTTCCTTTCATTCCTTCTTTCCTTCCTTCCTTTTTTCTTTCCTTTCATCCTTTCCTTCCTTCTTTCCTTCCTTTCCTTCCTTACTACCTTCCATCCTTACTTCTTTCCTTTCTTCCTTCCATCTTTCCTTCCTTCTTTCCTACCTTCCTTACTGCTTTCCATCCTTCCTTCCATCTTTCCTTCCTTCTTTCTTTACTTCTTTCCTTCCTTCCTTCTTTTCTTCTATCCTTCCTTCTTTTTTCCTTCTTTCCTTTTTTCCTTCCTTTTCTTCTTTACTTCCTTCCATCCATCTTTCCTTCCTTCGTTCCTTCCTTCTTTTCTTCCTAATTTCTTCCTTCTTGCCTTCCTTGCTCCCTTCCATCTCCTTCCTTCATTCCTTCCTTCATTCCTTTTTAATTTCCTTCCTTTTTTCTTTCCTTCCTTCTTCCCTTCCTTTCTTTTCCTTCTTTCCTTTCTTCCTTCTTTCTATCTTTCCTTCCTTCCTTCTTCCTTTCCTTCCTTCCTTCTTTCCTTCCTTTCTCCCATCTTTTCTTCCTTCCTTCCTTGTTTCCTTTCTTACTTCCTTCGTCCTTCCGACTATTTTTCCTTCCTTCCTTCCTTGCTTCCTTCCTTTTCTTCCTTTCTTTTTTGCTTCTTTCCAGACTTCCTTCTTTCTATCTTTCTCCTTTCCTTCCTTCCTTCCTTCCTTCTTTCCTTCCCTCGTTCTATCTTTCCTTCCTGCTTTCTTTTTCCATCCCATTTTTTCGCTCTTTCATTTTCCTTGATAGCGAGCTATGCACACTTTGAGCTTAGCTACCAATATTTGCTAAGTTAGCTGGATAATGTGGTTAGCATGGTTAGCACTTTTAGCATAGTAAGCACACATGCTAATAATATTAGCTAAGTTAGCTGAGTAACATGGTTAGCATGGATAGCGCTGTTAGCATAGTTAGCATTGTTAGCATACGTGCTAATAACATTAGCTAATTTAGCTGAGTAACGTGGTTAGCATGGTTAGCATTGTTAGCATAGTTAGCATCGTTAGCATTGTTAGCGTACATGCTAATAACATTAGCTAAGTTAGCTGAGTAACGTGGGTAGCTTTGTTAGCATTGTTAGCATACATGCTAATATCATTAGCTAAGTTAGCTGAGTAACGTGGTTAGCACTGTTAGTATAGTTAACATTGTTAGCGTACATGCTAATAACGTTAGCTAAGTTAGCTGAGTAACGTGGTTAGCATTGTTAGCATGCATGCTAATAACATTAGCTAAGTTAGCTGAGTAACGTGGTCAGCATGGTTAGCATAGTTAGCATAGTTACTATACATGATAATAACATTAGCTAATTTAGCTGAGTAATGTAGTTACCATGGCTAGCATTGTTAGCACAGTTAGCATAGTTAGCATAACTGCTAACAACATTATTCAGTTAAATAACATGGGTAGCACTACAGTTTCCATTTTCATGCACTCGTAATTCCCTGGAATTAAATTCTCTAGTTATGTGCCTGCAGCAATGCAGACACATATTATAATCCTGCATACTTCTTTATTATGTGCCTGCAGCAATGCAGACACAAATTATAATCCTGCGTACTTCTTTATTATTATTATTATTATTATTATTATTCTTCCATATTCTTCCGTAATCGCACGGTTCGCTACTCCTCCCACAGTTTTCACCCGATCCCCACACATTACACATGAAAATGTGCAGCTCCCTTGTGAGGAGTGTGCTATGACTTTTCTAAGTGATCCGACTTACGGATTTCCCACAATTCCCGAAAAACATGGACTTCTGAAACCTCGTTATAATGGAAGTCAATGAGAAAACTCACTCATCTTCACCCTCTCACCGAGAACTCATCTATTCACGTAGAAACTCTGTTCCAACTCCCAAACAGTGACAAGCAACGCCCAAGCAACCATTAGGAACAGCATAGCAACCGCCTAGCAACGACCTAGCAACCACCAAGAACACCATAGCAACCACCCAGAACGCCCTAGCAACCACCCAGAACAGCATAGCAACCGCCTAGAAATGCTCTAGAAACCACCCAGAGCACCATGGCAACCGCCTAGCAAAGCCTTAGCAACCGCCCAGAACACCATAGCAACTGCCTAGCAACGCCCTAGCAACCACCCAGAACACCACAGCAACCGCCTAGCAACGCCCTAGCAACCACCCAGAACACCACAGCAACCGCCTAGCAACGCCCTAGCAACCACCCAGAACACCATAGCAACCGCCTAGCAATGCCCTAGCAACCACCCAGAACACCATAGCAACTGCCTAGCAACGCCCTAGCAACCACCCAGAACACAATAGCAACTGCCTAGCAACGCCCTAGCAACCACCCAGAACACCATAGCAACTGCCTAGCAACGCCCTAGCAACCACCCAGAACACCATAGCAACCGCCTAGCAACGCCCTAGCAACCACCCAGAACACCATAGCAACCGCCTAGCAACGCTCTAGCAACCAGCCAGAAAACCATAGCAACACCTAGCAACTCCCTAGCAACCACCCAGAACACCATTGAAACCGCCTAGCAACGCCCTAGCCACCACCCAGAACACCATAGCAACCGCCTAGCAACGCTCTAGCAACCACCCAGAACACCATAGCAACCGCCTAGCAACGCCCTAGCAACCACCCCTAACACCATAGCAACCACCTAGCAAGGCCCTAGCAACCACCCAGAACACCATAACAACTGCCTAGCAATGCACTAGCAACCACCTAGAACTCCATAGCAACCGCCTAGCAACGCCCTATAGAGCACCCAGAACACCATATCAACGGCTTATCAGATCCCTGGCAAGCACCTCGAACACTGTACGTGTAGAGCAGCAGGCACATTCAAAATTTCTACCGGAATTTTCTAGTTATTATTATTATTCCATATTCTTCCGTAATCGCACGGTTCGCTACTCCTCCCACAGTTTTCACCCGATCCCCACACATTACACATGAAAACGTGAGGCTCCCTTGTGAGGAGTGTGCTATGACTTTTCTAAGCGATCCGACTTACGGATTTCCCACAATTCCCGAAAAACATAGACTTCTGAAACCTCGTTATAATGGAAGTCAATGAGAAAACTCACTCATCTTCACCCTCTCACCGTGAACTCATATATTCACGTAGAAACTCTGTTCCAACTCCCAAACATTGACAAGCAATGCCCAAGCAACCATTAGGAACAGCATAGCAACCGCCTAGCAACGACCTAGCAAACACCCAGAACACCATAGCAACCGCCTAGCAACGCCCTAGCAACCACCCAGAACACCACAGCAACCGCCTAGCAACGCCCTAGCAACCACCCAGAACACCATAGCAACCGCCTAGCAATGCCCTAGCAACCACCCAGAACACCATAGCAACTGCCTAGCAACGCCCTAGCAACCACCCAGAACACAATAGCAACTGCCTAGCAATGCCCTAGCAACCACCCAGAACACCATAGCAACTGCCTAGCAACGCCCTAGCAACCACCCAGAACACCATAGCAACCGCCTAGCAACGCCCTAGCAACCACCCAGAAAACCATAGCAACCGCCTAGCAACGCTCTAGCAACCAGCCAGAAAACCATAGCAACACCTAGCAACTCCCTAGCAACCACCCAGAACACCATTGCAACCGCCTAGCAACGCCCTAGCCACCACCCAGAACACCATAGCAACCGCCTAGCAACGCTCTAGCAACCACCCAGAACACCATAGCAACCGCCTAGCAACGCCCTAGCAACCAACCACCCCTAAACACCATAGCAACCACCTAGCAAGGCCCTAGCAACCACCCAGAACACCATAACAACTGCCTAGCAATGCACTAGCAACCACCTGGAACTCCATAGCAACCGCCTAGCAACGCCCTATAGAGCACCCAGAACACCATATCAACGGCTTACCAGATCCCTGGCAAGCACCTCGAACACTGTACGTGTAGAGCAGCAGGCACATTCAAAATTTCTACCGGAATTTTCTAGTTATTATTATTATTCCATATTCTTCCGTAATCGCACGGTTCGCTACTCCTCCCACAGTTTTCACCCGATCCCCACACATTACACATGAAAACGTGCGGCTCCCTTGTGAGGAGTGTGCTATGACTTTTCTAAGCGATCCGACTTACGGATTTCCCACAATTCCCGAAAAACATGGACTTCTGAAACCTCGTTATAATGGAAGTCAATGAGAAAACTCACTCATCTTCACCCTCTCACCGTGAACTCATATATTCACGTAGAAACTCTGTTCCAACTCCCAAACATTGACAAGCAACGCCCAAGCAACCATTAGGAACAGCATAGCAACCGCCTAGCAACGACCTAGCAAACACCCAGAACACCATAGCAACCACCCAGAACGCCCTAGCAACCACCCAGAACACCAAAGCAACCGCCTAGAAACGCCCTAGAAACCACCCAGAGCACCATGGCAACCACCTAGCAAAGCCCTAGCAACCACCCAAAACACCATAGCAACTGCCTAGCAATGCCCTAGCAACCACCCAGAACACCATAGCAACCGCCTAGCAACGCCCTAGCAACCAACCAGAACACCATAGCAACCGCCTAGCAACGCCCTAGCATCCACCCAGAACACAATAGCAACTGCCTAGCAACACCCTAGCAACCACCCAGAACACCATAGCAACCGCCTAGCAAAGGCCTAGCAACCACCCAGAACACCATAGCAACCGCCTAGCAATGCCCTAGCAACCACCCAGAACACCATAGCAACCGCCTAGCAATGCCCTAGCAACCACCTGGAACACCATAGCAACCGCCTAGCAACGCCCTAGCAACCACCCAGAACACCATAGCAACCGCCTAGCAACCCTAGCAACCACCCAGAACACCATAGCAACCGCCTAGCAATGCCCTAGCAACCACCCAGAACACCATAGCAACCGCCTAGCAATGCCCTAGCAACCACCCAGAACACCATAGCAACCGCCTAGCAATGCCCTAGCAACCACCCAGAACACCATAGCAACCGCCTAGCAACGCCCTAGCAACCAACCAGAACACCATAGCAACCGCCTAGCAACGCCCTAGCAACCACCCAGAACACCATAGCAACCGCCTAGCAATGCCCTAGCAACCACCCAGAACACCATAGCAACCGCCTAGCAATGCCCTAGCAACCACCCAGAACACCATAGCAACCGCCTAGCAATGCCCTAGCAACCACCTGGAACTCCATAGCAACCGCCCAGCAACGCCCTATACAGCACCCAGAACACCATATCAACGGCTTACCAGATCCCTGGCAAGCACCTCGAACACTGTACGTGTAGAGCAGCAGGCACATTCAAAATTTCTACCGGAATTTTCTAGTTATTATTATTATTCCATATTCTTCCGTAATCGCACGGTTCGCTACTCCTCCCACAGTTTTCACCCGATCCCCACACATTACACATGAAAACGTGCGGCTCCCTTGTGAGGAGTGTGCTATGACTTTTCTAAGCGATCCGACTTAGAATTCGAAAAACATGGACTTCTGAAACCTCGTTATAATGGAAGTCAATGAGAAAACTCACTCATCTTCACCCTCTCACCGTGAACTCATATATTCACGTAGAAACTCTGTTCCAACTCCCAAACATTGACAAGCAACGCCCAAGCAACCATTAGGAACAGCATAGCAACCGCCTAGCAACGACCTAGCAAACACCCAGAACACCATAGCAACCACCCAGAACGCCCTAGCAACCACCCAGAACACCATAGCAACCGCCTAGAAACGCCCTAGAAACCACCCAGAGCACCATGGCAACCACCTAGCAAAGCCCTAGCAACCACCCAAAACACCATAGCAACTGCCTAGCAATGCCCTAGCAACCACCCAGAACACCATAGCAACCGCTTAGCAATGCCCTAGCAACCACCCAGAACACCATAGCAACCGCCTAGCAACGCCCTAGCAACCAACCAGAACACCATAGCAATAGCAACAGAACACATAGCATCCACCCAGAACAGAACAATAGCAACTGCCTAGCAACACCCTAGCAACCACCCAGAACACCATAGCAACCGCCTAGCAACGCCCTAGCAACCACCCAGAACACCATAGCAACCGCCTAGCAATGCCCTAGCAACCACCCAGAACACCATAGCAACCAATAGCAATGCCCTAGCAAACCTAGCAACCACCCAGAACACCATAGTAACCGCCTAGCAACGCCCTAGCAACCACCCAGAACACCATAGCAAGCCCTAGCAAACCAGAACACCATAGCAACCGCCTAGCAATGCCCTAGCAACCACCCAGAACACCATAGCAACCTAGCAATGCCCTAGCAACCACCAGAACACCATAGCAAGCAACGCCCTAGCAACCAACCAGAACTATAGCAACCGCCTAGCAACGCCCTAGCAACCACCCAGAACACCATAGCAACCGCCTAGCAATGCCCTAGCAACCACCCAGAACACCATAGCAACCGCCTAGCAATGCCCTAGCAACCACCCAGAACACCATAGCAACCGCCTAGCAATGCCCTATCAACCACCTGGAACTCCATAGCAACCGCCCAGCAACGCCCTATACAGCACCCAGAACACCATATCAACGGCTTACCAGATCCCTGGCAAGCACACCGAACACTGTACGTAGAGCAGCAGGCACATTCAAAATTTCTACCGAATTTTCTAGTTATTATTATTATTCCATATTCTTCCGTAATCGCACGGTTCGCTACTCCTCCCACAGTTTTCACCCGATCCCCACACATTACACATGAAAACGTGCAGCTCCCTTGTGAGGAGTGTGCTATGACTTTTCTAAGCGATCCGACTTACGGATTTCCCACAATTCCCGAAAAACATGGACTTCTGAAACCTCGTTATAATGGAAGTCAATGAGAAAACTCACTCATCTTCACCCTCTCACCGTGAACTCATATATTCACGTAGAAACTCTGTTCCAACTCCCAAACATTGACAAGCAATGCCCAAGCAACCATTAGGAACAGCATAGCAACCGCCTAGCAACGACCTAGCAAACACCCAGAACACCATAGCAACCACCCAGAACGCCCTAGCAACCACCCAGAACACCATAGCAACCGCCTAGAAACGCCCTAGAAACCACCCAGAGCACCATGGCAACCACCTAGCAAAGCCCTAGCAACCACCCAAAACACCATAGCAACTGCCTAGCAATGCCCTAGCAACCACCCAGAACACCACCCAGAACACCATAGCAACCGCTTAGCAATGCCCTAGCAACCACCCAGAACACCATAGCAACCGCCTAGCAACGCCCTAGCAACCAACCAGAACACCATAGCAACCCCATAGCAACGCCCTAGCATCCACCCAGAACACAATAGCAACTGCCTAGCAACACCCTAGCAACCACCCAGAACACCATAGCAACCGCCTAGCAACGCCCTAGCAACCACCCAGAACACCATAGCAACCCCCTAGCAATGCCCTAGCAAGCAACCACCCAACCAGAACACCATAGCAACTGCCTAGCAATGCCCTAGCAACCACCCAGAACACCATAGCAACCGCCTAGCAATGCCCTAGCAACCACCTGGAACTCCATAGCAACCGCCCAGCAACGCCCTATACAGCACCCAGAACACCATATCAACGGCTTACCAGATCCCTGGCAAGCACCACCCAGAACACATATGCTTACCAGATCCCTGGCAAGCAGAGCAGCAGGCACATTCAAAATTTCAACCGGAATTTTCTCGTTATTATTATTATTCCATATTCTTCCGTAATCACACGGTTCGCTACTCCTCCCACAGTTTTCACCCGATCCCCACACATTACACATGAAAACATGCGGCTCCCTTGTGAGGAGTGTGCTATGACTTTTCTAAGCGATCCGACTTACGGATTTCCCACAATTCCCGAAAAACATGGACTTCTGAAACCTCGTTATAATGGAAGTCAGTGAGAAAATCCTTCATTATAATGGAAGTCAATGAGAAAATCCTTCAAACTCACTCATCTTCACCCTCTCACCGTGAACTCATATATTCACATAGAAACTCTGTTCCAACTCCCAAACATTGACAAGCAACGCCCAAGCAACCATTAGGAACAGCATAGCAACCGCCTAGCAACGACCTAGTAACCACCCAGAACACCATAGCAACCACCCAGAATGCCCTAGCAACCACCCAGAACACCATAGCAACCGCCTAGAAATGCCCTAGCAACCACCCAGAACACCATGGCAACCACCTAGGAAAGCCCTAGCAACCACCCAGAACACCATAGCAACCGCCTAGCAACGCCCTAGCAACCAACCAGAACACCATAGCAACCGCCCAGCAACGCCCTATAGAGCACCCAGAACACCATATCAACGGCTAACCAGATCCCTGGCAAGCACCTCGAACACTGTACGTGTAGAGCAGCAGGCACATTCAAAATTTCTACCGGAATTTTCTAGTTGATAAATGAAATTGGTCAGATAAAATTGTGGACATCTTATACACCTAGGTATTTTCTTAAAACTTTGGCACAGTTTCAAAAATGTGAGTTGTCTTTGTCATTGTTTTAGGATTTTATTTAGTCTAGCTACAACCCCAATTCTGAAATAGTTGGGACAAAGTGTAAATTGTGAATAACATCAAAATGCAATGACTTTCAGATCACACTAGCCAATATATTATTTACAATAGAAAATACATAATATTTTAAGTGTTGAAACTGAGACATTTTACATTTTTATCCACAAAATGAGCTGATTTCAAATTTTCTGTCTGCAACAGGTCTCAAAAAAGTTGGGACACAGGCAAAAAAGGGCTGAAAAAGCAATTAATATATAAAAGAATCAGCAGAAAGAACATTTAGCAAGTAATTCAGTTAATTGGCATCATGATTGGCTATAAAATGTCTTAGAGAGGCAGAGTCTCTCAGAAGTAAAGATAGCCAGAGGCTCTCCAACCTGTGAGGGCTGGCATAAAAAAATTGTGGAATACTTTAAAAACAATGTTCCTCAATGTCAAATTGCTAAGGCTTTGGTGGTCTCATCATCGACAGTGCATAACATCATCAAAAGATTCAGTGAAACTGGAAAAATCTCTGTGCATAAGGGACAAGGCCGAATACCTTTACTGGATGCCCGTGATTTTCTGGCCCTCAGACACGACTGCATCACTCACCGTCATGATTCTGTCATTGACATTACTAAATGAGCCCAGGAATACTTCAAGAAACCACTGTCTGTCAACACAGTCTGCCATGCCATCCACAGATGCCACCTAAAACTCTATCATGCAAAAAGGAAGCCATTGTTGAGCATGATCCAGAAGCGCCACCATGTTCTGTGGGCCAAGGCTCATTTAAAATGGACTGTAGCTAAGTGGCAAAGTGTCCTGTGGTCAGACGAGTCCAAATTTGACATTCTTGTTGGAAATCATGGGCGTCCTGTCCTCCGGGCTAAAGAGGAGAAAGACCACCCCTCCTGTTATCAGCGTTCAGTTCAAAAGCCAGCATCTCTGATGGTATGGGGATGCATTAGTGCATATGGTGCGGGACACTTGCATGTTTTAAAAAGCTCCATGAATGCTTAAAGGTATATAAAGATTTTAGAGCAACATATGCTCCCCTCCACACAAAATATGTTCCAGGGAAGGCCATGTGTATTTCAGCAGGACAATGCAAAACCACATACTGCAGCTATCACAACAGCATGGCTTCGTAGTAGAAGAGTCCTTGTGCTGAACTGGCCTGCCTGCAGTCCTGATCTGTCACCGATTGAAAACATTTGGCGCACAATTAAATGAAAAGTCCGTCAAAGGAGACCCAAAACTCTCCAGCAGCTGGAAGCCTGTATTAAACAAAAGTGGGATCAAATTCCGATGGCTAAACTCAAGAAACTTGTCTCCTCAATGCCCAGACGCCTCTACTCTGTGTTAAAAAGAAGAGGGGTTGCTACACCATGGTAAACAGGCCCCGGTCCCAACTTTTTTGAGACCTGTAGCAGCCATCAAATTTGAAATGACCTCATTTTGTGGATAAAATTGTCAAATTTCTCAGTTTCAACATTTGCCATGTTATCTCTGTTTTACTGTGAATAAAATACTGGCTGGTGTGATTTGAAAGTCATGCGTTTTGATTTTATTCACAATTTACGCTTTGTCCCAACTATTTCGGAATTGGGGTTGTAATTATCTGGAAGTTTGTTAGACATGCTATTGGATTCTCTTGACATTCTGTTGATCTATGGAAAGCAGTGAACTGGAATAGTAGAGCACAAGCACATGATGTACGGTAAATAGGAGAAGCAGTTGATTGATGAATTAATTAACTCATAATTTACTAATAAAGGACTGACTAGAACTAATGTAAATTGTATTAATTTACTTTCAATGTTTCATCTTTTTATCCTTCAATAAAACACAAATTATAGGCATAACTGATATTTTCTGCTACTAATTAATTAAATTATTAATTAATTAATCAATTATTAATCATGATGTAGACAGTAAGCATCTATAATTCCAATGGTGTCTTGGGAGGTTTTGTGTATTATTTGCAAGGAAGAAGGAATTAATGGTGTTTAGCTCTTTTACTGATAACGATTCTCTCCATTGAAAAGCATGTAAAACAAAAGGAAAAATAATGCCAGATTTCGGAGTCTAAATTTTCCATAACTTCCTTATTTCTTGTCCGATTTGGGTAATCTGGGGCTCAAAATGTTTCTTTTTCCAAGCTCTATCCGTTGCAATAATGAAAACGACACTTTTAAAAAGTTGATTTTTTTGTCTCAAACCTACTCTGGAGACCGCACAGGTGTCACAAACTGCAAATAAACACAAGGGGCACAGGCTGTGCCCCATAACATAACAAATCGTTCCAGCATATCACCGACAAGAGTTGACAGTTATGGAAGCATAAGAGGGAGGGAACTATGGGAGGGAGGGGTGAGCTACCTCTGTTTTGTTTGAATTCGAATGTCAACAGAAGTGATGTCAACAAACTTGCATAGTGCACCTTTAAGTTTGGACAACACCTCAGTAAACCTCGGTTAAATTTTCCCAAGACACACCAAGGATTGTCTGGCCCACTGAAGTTCAGAGGCCACATCGGTATTCCTCAGGCCAGACAATCCTCGGTGTGTTTTGGGAAATTTAACCAAGGTTCACTGAGGTGTTGTCCAAACTTAAATAAACCGGACAGACTCCGGGATACCTTGGTAAAATTTTTCTGAGGTTTACCGAGTTCGCCTCAAATCTTCAGTAAACCCCTATGTATTCTAAGTTTTTGTATGAATATTTTGAAAAAAGGCGCACTTTCTTGATTTTTAGGTGCTTGTAGTGCATGTTATCCTCAACAGCAGGTAATGAAGTGATGGTAAACCGTAAACAAAGTGCTCTCTCAACTTGGTGTGAAGTCAGTGTGATGTAAGGAAATGTGGGTTTGTGAATCAGTCTTGTGAGTTTGAAATGGATTTTTAATTCATGGACTGAAAAAATATCAACATTTCAACTTCATCTGGACCAAGTCATGGATAACTTTTCGCTAGTTTGATCCAAATCTATCCACTGCAACTGGAGAATAAGTCAAATGTGTATCAGCCAATCAAATTTCAGGACAATCATACTGAATTCTAAATTAACCCCATATATAACAAGACTTGGTTGGGGCTTAGAGGTGAACATTTGAAGCAAGTTTGATCCAAATGTGCCAAGTGGGAATTGGATCCTACATCGACCAGCCCAGGTGTGTGATCAAGTGTGATCAGAATCTAATTATTGGGACTGCAGAAGTAGTAGCACATGCATTAATTACTTACATCTTGAGACGTTGAAAATGTTTTTGCCAATCAGAGGCCAGGCGGCTTAACTGGATTCCGAATCAAGCCTAGTCAGGGTCATGTGACAAACATGCACCAAGTCTAAACCATATCTCACTGGTGAAACTGAAGAAGAAGTAAAAAATGCACCAGCTAATCAGAGAACAGGGCAGCCATATTGATTACAGTAAAAGGCCATTTGAATGAAAGTGTTATTTGGGTCATTCCATATAAAACCAACCAATTCTGAAAGAAGTTCCTGCCTGACCCCCCTCAGAATCAGGAGATAAACACATGAAATTTTCAAGAATGAAAAATGCATTTGGTCTTCAACAATAGCAGCTAAATCAATTTTACTTCCATTCCAGATATCACAACCTAAAGCCAAAATCTCATTTTTGTTCAGTTTGATTTTTTTTTATTACAAACTTTGAGCATAAA
Organism: Gymnothorax javanicus; assembly: GCA_029692085.1. Taxonomy (NCBI): domain Eukaryota; kingdom Metazoa; phylum Chordata; class Actinopteri; order Anguilliformes; family Muraenidae; genus Gymnothorax; species Gymnothorax javanicus. Next base: position 112,005,373 of record CM056194.1, on the reverse strand, counting down.
TATGATGGGCTGTATTCTAGTTTCAGTGGCAAATCTGCACCAATTCAATTTATTTGACATTGTCGGGCAACTGCCATTTAGTTCTGGAGGTTTTAACTAAATTTTAGAGTTGGACAGAATAATTGGTCTGTAATGACTTGCGCATTCCCTGGTGTTGGGTCCCGGCCCCCCTTAACTATAGGAATTTAGTCTGTTATCTCTGGCCCCTACTGCACCAGTCGTTCAAAAGATGACCCTTTTAGGGCCATGAGAGTCAAACAGAGGGTGATAAACTATGAGTGTACACCCCTGCAATTCCTGAGACAACAGAGAACACCACTATTACAGCCTTGTGACCGCCAACAAGAAAGAGCGTGCCCCCTTTTTATTTCATTTTCCTTTTTGTCATATTTCACTTTTTTCAGTTTTTTTATTTTTATTTTTATTTTATTTTTGTACCCCGGAATACCACCCAAGATTTACCGTTATCACTTTTATGTTTAGGAGTAGTAGTACAACCTCTCAGTGGTATTTGATCAGTTGGCTTCTGTACCTCCTACAATATTCTCATTAGAAAGACACTAAATCCATGAATCTATATACTTTCCATAGTGCTCAGCACTGCTCCCAATAACATAAGGGCATTTAATACAAGAATGGCCATTGAAAATGAGAAAACTTACCATTTCTCACACCTTCTGACATCTGCAGCTCCACCAATCAGCACAGCCTATTTTCATCACCAATAAGGGGAATTCCCCTCCTCCCCTCTTTCTGACCACATAAAATTTGGACTTTCCCTCTGTACTTTGGGTTTTTGGAACCCAGAAAACCAGCAGGGGCTTTTTGGTATACAGGAGCTTGGGGCTTTTTGGCACTTACAACTAAGACCCACTAGGAGTTTTAACATCTGTTCAAGGGATTTGGGGATTGTTATCTGCCTTTTTCATTGGAAGATTTTGTAGATTTTGTCCTTCCGTGGGACTGTTTCAGGGGGTATCAGCTTTTGTTTAATGTTTTCTTTCTCTTCTTCTTTGATTGTTCATGTCTGATTAATTTTAGTTTCAGGTTGCAGACCCTTGTCTGTAGACAAAGACATTGTATATTCTGTCGCAACTTTGATTACATTTCCAACTTTTACATCGGACTCTGAGTTGTGCTTTTGATAAAGGTTGATCCGACAGGTTGCTCTGCTGATCACATAATTCAGCAATTTAATTGTTAATTAGTATCTTTGATGGTGATTAATTAGTTAAATTCGTTTTACATTCTGGATAAGCGAGGCATTTTAAAGGTCCCCTATTATGCCACCAAGTGCACAGCTAATTAGCCATTATGAGCCAGTTCAAAATCTTCCCTTTCGGACATCACAAGGAGTGACCACCAATCTGATTGGCTGCTTGGCTGAAGGTGATCAGTTCTCCTTGCTTCTGGTTGGTTACTTCCCCATGTGATGTCAAGAGGGGAAAGATTTTGAAATGGCTGTGCACCTGGTGATATTGTAGGGGATCTTTAACAACAGAAGCACTTGTGTTCAGTATTCAGAGTGCCAGGCAGTAAGCGAGGGCATCTAATTGTTAAAAATTGTTGGATTTGGAAATTGTGCGTAACTCAATTGAACTTCACTCCCTTGACAACACAGTGTAATAGAAACAAGCATTGACACTCTGGATGTGTTGTCTGTTTTCTGTTAATTCGCTGGAGAAAACGTTAAAAAGTGCATTTTGGGTACATTTTCAAGGGTCAGAACACCATGTTGTCACAACCCTTGTGCTTCGTCTCCCTTCCTATTCAGCAACTTGCGTGTTTATTGGTTTATGTTTTCCGTATTCACTTCCCTTTGGCTGAGGCTTGCTTCATAAGTATTTCCTAATGACTATGACACATGTATTTAAGCCCCTTGCTTGAACTTGATTCCTGGTCTGCAATAGTACAATCCAGCCACGAGAAGGAATCAGCAGATATATGTGGAGGAAAAAATATCCCAAAATGTTCTAAATTCAAAATATTACAATAATCACAGTTCAACAGAGACAACTCAGCCAGGTTCTTGTGGCCCCTTAGAACTGCTGTAAGAATGTGGAGCTGAGAACAAACAAAAACTCATAAATCTGCCAAAAGACCAAGATAGCAAAGCCCCCAGCAGGCCGACTAAGGCTGGCTAGATGAGCTAATCTTCCGGAATGACCATATTGATAGTCAACCAATAAGCAGCTTCATTATTGAGCCGGCTCACTCCTGTTTACTCTGGAAATATCCAGGAATCCAGCCAACTTGGGCATCCACACTGACCTTCAAGTAAGCCCTAGGTTTGGGAGGATCAGATACGGTCTTTGAGTGTCCCTGAAGGTCTAAAATGAATTTACACTATTATATAATGGCAAGCTTGTAACTATGGGTGGAGTGTTGCTATATGACAGTGAACCAATCAGAAAGTAATAATGTTTGATAAGGTAAAAAGAGTCACGTTTAATCTCACCTAAATGGATGTCCCAAAAGGCTATTAAATATGAGGATTTGGATATTCGGTGGTCAGTCGGTGTGGAGTGAATGATGAAGAACGAATGCTACGTGGTTTGCACAGACCAGCCTAGGTTTTGTATTTTACTTTGAGCGACACAATAAATCCGATCACATCAGACGCTGGAGAATGTATCCATTCCTTGAGGGTAGATTTACAAGGGTTAGTGGAACACTAGGTCCACAAGTGTTTTTTCGCCCACATATTTCAAGTTCAGTTGACACCCTGAAGTACCATGGTGTGCGGACTGGTCTGCAGGGAGATGAACTACAGCTGCTTCGCCAGTCTAAGACGGATGTACCGGTGGGTGAGGTTACAGGTGCTTTCCCTGCCTGCATCTCAAGAAGCTTAAGTTGGAGCTTGTTCCCTTCCGGCTCCTCTGGTGCTCAGACCTTTTTACTGTGCTCAGCTTCAAAAGCTGCCCAATGAAAAATGGCTGTGCAGGATAAAGTGGAATTTCTGCTAGTATTGTGGAAGTACCACCTATTCCATTGCTGAATGCCCAGTTTGGCATGAAAGTCTGATACAGAGGTGCTGTCAGCTGCTGCTGTCTCATCTTCCCATCCGCTCTGTCTGGTTCGCCCGACCTGGCAGGGCCGCTCAGTTATCACCCAGGCTTAAATCAAATCAGGCACTGATCGGAACTTTATCCATCCTGGTCTTGTTCACCACCTGAGGGTCCCTACTCTCCCTCAACCATTTCCTCTCCAGTTCCAAGACCTGACAAGGATCGTCCTTCTTCACATCACCAAGGTAACTCAACCGGTGCCTAAGCTGACCTCCAGTAACCATACTGTACAGTTGGCATTTCTCATGAAGTCATTGCATACCCAGGTGGTGTTGGGGAGCCCCTGGATTGAACATCATGTGGCCTGGCCTCTGCGATCAATATTGGAGTGGAGTTCATCTTGTTCACAGTCTTGTCTTTGAGCAGCTTCGAGCCTAACTGCACCTCCCTCATCTGATCTTCAGCAAGAGCCATCAGACCTGAAGGACGCCGCCCTCATCTACAACCCCAATCCTGAAATAGTTGGGACGAAGTGTAAATTGTGAATAAAATCAAAATGCAATGACGTTCAGATCACATGAGCCAATATGTTATTGACAATAGAACATATATAATATTTCAAGTGTTGAAACTGAGACATTTTACATTTTTATCCACAAAATGATCTTATTTCAAATTTTCTGGCTGCAACAGGTCTCAAAAAAGTTGGAACACAGGCAAAAAAGAGCTGAAAAAGCAATTAATATGTAAGAGAATTAGCTGAAAGAACATTTAACAAGTAATTAAGTTAACTGGCATCAGGAATGTAACATGATTGGCTATAAAAGGGATGTCTTAGAGAGGCTGAGTCTCTCAGAAGTAAAGATGGCCAGAGGCTCTCCAACCTGAGAAGGCTTCGCAAAAAAAAATTGTGGAATACTTTAAAAACAATGTTCCTCAACGTCAAATTGCAAAGGCTTTGAAGGTCTCATCATCGACAGTGCATAATATCATGAAAAGATTCAGAGAAACTGGAAAAATCTCTGTGCATAAGGGACAAGACCGAAGACCTTAACTGGATGCCCGTGATCTTCGGGCCCTCAGACGCCATTGCATCATTTACCGCATTATGATTCTGCCATTGACATTACTAAATGGGCTCAGGAATACTTCAAGAAACCACTGTCCGTAAACACAGTTCCCCGTGCCATCCACAGATGCCACCTAAAACTCTATCATGCAAAAAGGAAGCTATTGTTGAGCATGATCCAGAAGTGCCGCCATGTTCTGTGGGCCAAGGCTCATTTAAAATGGACTGTAGCAAAGTGGCAAAGTGTCCTGTGGTTAGAGGAGTCCAAATTTGACATTCTTGTTGGAAATCATGGGCGTCGTGTCCTCCGGGCTAAAGAGGAGAAAGACCACCCTTCCTGTTATCAGCGCTCAGTTCAAAAGCCAGCATCTCTGATGGTATGGGGATGCATTAGTGCATATGGTGTGGAACACTTGCATGTTTTAAAAAGCACTGTGAATGCTGAAAGGTATAATAAGTTTTTAGAGCAGGGGTGTCCGATCTAATCCAGAAAGGGCCATTGTGGGTGCTGGTTTTTGTTGAAGCCCAACACTAACACACTTGACTCTACCCCCCAGGGTCCTGATTGAATCCCCTGATTAGTTAATTAGTGGAATCAGGTGCTGTAGCACTGCTGGCTAGAACAAAAACCTGCACCCACAAGGACCCTTTATAGACAAGATTGGACACCCCTGTTTTAGAGCAACACATGCTTCCCTCCAGATGACATCTATTCCAGGGAAGGCCTTGAGTATTTCAGCAGGACAATGCAAAACCGCATACTGCAGCTATTACAACAGCATGGCTTCGTAGCAGAAGAGTCAGTGTGCTGAACTGGCCTGCCTGCAGTCCTGATCTTTCATCGATTGAAAACATTTGGCGCATAATCAAACAAAAAGTCTGTCAAAGGAGGCCCAAAACTCTCCAGCAGCTGGAAGCCTGTATTAAACGAGTGGGATCAAATTCCAATGGCTAAACTCAAGAAACTTGTCTCCTCAATGCCCAGACGCCTCCACTCTGTGTTAAAAAGAAGAGGGGATGCTACACCATGGTAAACAGGCCCCTGTCCCAACTTTTTTGAGACCTGTAGCAGCCATCAAATTTGAAATGAGCTCATTTTGTGGATAAAATTGTAAAATTTCTCAGTTTCAAAATTTGCTATTTTATCTTTGTTCTATTGTGAATAAAATACTGGCTGGTGTAATTTGAAAGTCATTGCATTTTGATTTTATTCACAATTTACTCTTTGTCCCAACTATTTTGGAATTGGGGTTGAATAACGACTTTTTCATGGCATTAAGCAAAGCTAGAGCAACATCACTTCCGCTTCACAGACCCTCACATGCTTATGCCATTGACTCTCTGCCTGATCACATCACCCCCCCAGGAGTTGGCTGTACTCCTCATCGAACTAGGAGTTCCCAGCAATGGAGGAGCACAGATATGAGTCCCTGGTTTCCAGAAAAATTCAGGTTTTTTCATCGCCAGCCAGAGCTGGTTTCTTCTTCGGCCAAAAAAAAGAGGGGGTCGCTGCGACCCTGCATCAACAGGGAACTAGAGGCAACTTTGATTAAGAATTGTTTTCCTTCATTTTTGATGTGGAGGACAGGGGCTACTTTGCAGTGCTGCCCGGCTCATGAGGAGGCTCCACTGCCTGGCCCTGACCTGTGGGCTTTCCCAGCCGCCCTGCTCTGCGTCTGAGGTCCCTTTGCTGCCCTGCCAGCCTCCTGAGGGTGCTACATTGCCCTGCCCAAAGAATCCTGTCTTCATCTGCTACCAGGCTCTTCATTGCTCATGCCCTTCATAACATTCACACTCAATTTTATGGCTCAAGAACTGAACCTGTGTCTTTGTACCCCCAACGGTTCTCCTTCCTGTTCGATGCCTCTTCCCAGGCTCATTGATTGTGGCCCCGCTTATGCCGTGCATTGGATCCTGGATGTCCGACATGGGGGATGCAGCCATCAGTTCCTTGTAGACTGGGAGGGGTTCGGGCCCGAGGAGCGGTCCTGAGTCCCGGAGCAGAACATATTAAACTCCTCCCTGGTTTGTGATTTCCAATGCCAGCATCCTAGGTCTACCACTGGGCCGCCAGGCGGCGCCCATCAGGTTTGGGGGGGATACTGTCACAACCCTTGTGTGAACGCCTTTCATCTCCCTTCCTATTCCACAACTTACATCTTGTGCATTTGCTACTTGGCTGATGCTGCATGTAATTGTACTCAGAACTCAGAAAGATTTGGTTCGGAAATTCCCATTTCCGTTGTAAATCCGTTTCATTGCTCCAGCTTGGAAACATGCCCACCCACAGTAAGATGATGTTTGCTGGATGCTTTCCGAGCATCAAACATTTTTGTAATTATGGGCTACTGCAGCTTAAAGGTTGTATCAGCGATTTTTCATGAGCTCCTCTCATGAGTGGGCGGTGAAAAACTCCGGTCTCTGTAGGCCACCTACAGCCAGGTAGACACTGAGAAAGATACACAAACTCTGGGGACCTGCCCGCGTCCCCAAACATCAACAAAAGTGGTCCAACGAATCAGAGGGCAGGGGTAGGTCTTCTGCGCCAGTTCCGTGCTCATGCACGACAAATGGGTGGGACTGAGCAACGAAAGCCTGGCAGTGGCACGGTTGAGGCGGCAGAGTGAGGCATGGTGGAAGCTAAACCGAAAAAGACACGCTCGAACGAGTGCATCTCGAGGAAAAAGGAACGCGATCGCAGCTATGCAAAGTCCCGAATAAACATAAGGAAAGCGTACCAACGCTGGAGAGAATTCCGGGAGTTGAAAGGTTTTAATTCTGACGTCCAGGTCGCCTTGTTTCTCCTTGAGGTGAGTAGAGCTGGTGCTAACTCAATTGGATGTGAATTGTAAATTGTCATCCCAAGCAAAATTGAGGGAAGCTCGTGTATTGTTTTTGTAAGGCTATCTTGCATAGATCATGCTGGTCAGAATGAATCAAACGGTAGAGAGATCGATATTTCCTCTTTGGAGCCCTTTGCTAACTCTCGGTTGGCAAGCTAGTGAGTTTACGAATTCTGTCTGATCAAACCAAGTTTGTGTTCGTGTAATAACATTTTTTCTCTGGTTAGTACTCCGAGTTGAAATTCGTCGATGAATGTATAACCGCATGATAAGTTTAGCTTCAAGTGGTGATCTATGTGATGTTGTTAACAATCATTTTGTAATGCCGAGCTAAGATAATTGTCAGATACCTTGTTGTAGCTTGCACTAATGGTGCAAATTTATCGTCTGGCAATGGTCGTCATTGTTGCTATCGGGCGTTTATCACAACGAGCTGTACATGGCCATTTACCCAACTGAGTGAGCCATTCTAAAGCTGCTTTCACACCGGGTGCGAAAAAAAGTTTTTCGCGCAACAGATTACTTTCCAAGTCAATGCAAAGTCGCAAAGTTTCACTTAAAGAAAAATGTGTTCATGTTCCAAGCTTCTGAAGGGGAGGGGCGAGCGACTCAGCTGTGTTTCAACTGTCAACAATAGTGACGTCATATCGCTGATACAGCCTTTAAATGTGGGAAAAACTACTCTATGTAATGTTAGGACAAACAATATTTTGAACACAAAAACATTTCAGTAACATTAATGTTACTGCGGTTTGTCATCCCTACTTCATACGCGTACAGAGCTTTAAAATCACTAATCAACAGAGTGGGAAAGCAAATGCCACTACAGAGTAACTCTAGCACTTTTAGCAACACAAACGCTAAATTAGAGGACGCATAACAGTAAAAGTTGAGGAGAAGTGAGACTGTTTTCTTCTTTCGGTGTGCAGCGCCATTTTGCTATGACAATACAACCGACTCTGTCTGCTTGAATCCTGCCCGAATTCCTGAGTCGGAGTTCTGACCTCAACGGCTGTTTTATTGCACTTTTCCGATTCAGAAGATCAGATTCACTCGAGTTCCGAGTGCAATCGAATGCAGCATGAGACTTGTTTCATGGTTATTTCCTCATGACCACGTAACATGTATTTAATCCCCTTGGTTTGAGTCGTAAGCTGCTGGATTGTACTGTGCAATTTGTGGTTTGAACCATTTAGTATTCGTAGTTGTAATTCTTTGTCTTAATTATGTGTAATGTAGTTTTTCTTGTACAAACTCTTTGAGCATCCCTTCTGTTACAAACCAGCCAGAAGTATCCACTTGGAGATCAGTCATGAAAGCCCAAAGGACGTATTTATTGTGAGATAAAAAAGACTGAGACGCCACAAGCAAATTAAATAGACAAGACAATCAACAAAGGGGCGAGGTATCCACATGTTTACATGGGGGGATATGACAAGACAATAAAGCAAATAAGAGACAAACTGCAAAACTCATAAAGACTGCAGGAATAGACATATTACTGAGACACAAGGTTTGTAAAACCCCTCAAAACGAGTGAGTTAGCGAGTGAGTGAGTGACCGACCATTTGCAATGCATAGACCACGGCAACCGTTTCTGAGTGCCATATGGAAAAAAGGGGACCATGATGTTTATGTCATTACTTTAATTTATTTAGTAGCTGTGCAACAGCAGAGAAACATACAGAGGTTTGAACATCATTTTCCCAACAATGATTAACAATGCTGTGATATCAGTGTGGGTTTCATAAACTCTGGCTGATGTTAATTTTGCATCATAAAACACATTTGTCTTTCACAAAGATTGTGGTATAGTACGACAAAGATAGTGGCATAGCACAACAAAGATTGTGTTATAGTATGACAAAGTTTGTGGTATAGCACGACAAAGATTGTGTTATAGCAAGGGCATAAACTGTGTGTGACTGGTGAATGGCGCCTGAAACTCAGTCACTCGTCGCCTTGTGATCATTACCTGCCTCATCAACCCATAACTCCCCTGGTTTGGCGACCACACAGCCGCTTTTAGTGAAGATATAAGACTGATCAGGGCTAAGCTGGATGCTATCCATGAGTTTGTTCTCAGGTTTGCAGCTGCTTACATCATCAGGGTCCACACTGTACATGATCACATGCAGCGCCTGATCTATCTTAAACTTTATGTGCCCATTTAGAGGAATCACAAAGGATCCGTCCTTAGCAGGGTCCATTTCTTCAGGAAGTGGTTTGAAGATCTTGCCCCCACTCTCTGTGATATCACTCAGCTTGATGGGCATCAGGCTGTAGAAAACACGCACAGTCCTTCCTGTGGCGTTCGCTGCATGTTGAGTGTCAGTGGGGTCCAAAGCTGCACGTCTTGCTATTGTTGTACAACCAAAGAGAGAGACAGAGAGAGGGGAGGGAGCAAGGGAGAGTATGAGAGGGGGGGAGGGGGCGAGAGATTACACTTTTGCAATAAGTATTTTGACTTATGTCATGCCAATAAAACATTTGAATGGAACTGAGCTGATAAAGTGAGAGAGGGAAAGACATGCTTGAAAAAAGAACTGCAGTAAAATCCACAAGTATAAATAAAGATATATACTGTATAAAATACATACTATGCAACAAAGTATAGAACTGAAAACTGATCAAGTATTTTGTGAATATAAAAATACATATGAAATTTAATCTAAGGCACTTTCTATTCTAGTATCAAACTAGAAAAGTACAAAATTGAGATAAAAGGTTATAATTTTTATGACTTACCACGAAAATCAATAAAGTTATGGCTGCCATAAACTGAAAAAATATATGCACACAAATATCAAATCACAAATGAAGTATAAAAGCAAAAACACATATATTTTGGCAAATTTTCAAATCTGAATATACTTAGAAGGAAAGCAAAATTCAAGAGAAAAGTCAGAGAGTGAAAATTAAGATACAAGGCTATAGTTTCTGACAGCACCAACCATTGAAATGTGTGTTTTTCTGGCCCATTTTTCTAAAAAAAGAGAGAGAGAGAGAGAGAGAGGTAAAGAAAGAGAGTATCAGTTCGGAACAAACATTTATTCAAATTTAAATTATCCTACATCAACAACAGTACGAATGCAGATTGCGAAAAAAAAACCCCAAATAAAAACAATTAAATTAAAGCAACACAGCTGCAAAGGGTGATATCAAAATCCTTTAAAGATGAAAGTATGCCTTCATAATCCCAAACACTCTAAAACATATTCAAATCCTTTATCTTGACATTTTGAGACCGAGAGAAGGAGAGACAGAGAGAGAGAGAGAGAATTGTAAAGGTAACCAATATGATTCAAATATTAAGTCATACAAATGCTACAACTTGACAAGTTGCCATTTTATGAACTAAGCAGACTGTATAATATTGCTCCTCATAAGTAAAAAACTCATCTAAATCAAACAAGGATATCGCCCTTCACGCTGCAATGCTTAGGTGGTTTGTGTAGAGGCTGCAGTGTAAGACTGGCTGCTCTACACTGGGACAGCACAGCCATCTCACCTGCTCTGATAGGTGGTTGGGTGTGGTCACAGGAAGTGGTCTCAGGCAGGAGGCAGGAGTAGGGCTGGAGATTGAAGGTGCTCAGAAGTTCCTTCTCTCTGGACTCCTGGACTTATATACACCTCGGAGAGAAAGGTGCAGCCCCCAAACCACGGATCTCTGCATGCAACACCCAGTTTATCAACTTCCATGGAAGTGGTCAGCGTTATCTTCAATTCACTAAAATGTGACCCCGCCCATGAAAACCCGGCTAAACTCGCGTGATCTAATTTTGAGATAAAGCCCGTCAAGTAATCCCAATGATAAATAATGTCAAAAATATGAGATGTGAGTTTATTGGTGTAAACAATCGGTTGAATATTGGGGTTTCGAAATATAGTATTCAAAAATTAATTTCTAACGTCATACATTTAAAAACTAATGAATTTATTGACATTACGTTTACATTTTTTAGCGGAGAAATACCGGAAGTTGGTTTCCACTAGACTCGTTTCAACAACTATGGTTTCAATCAGATTTTAGTTTACCTTCGGCAGATAAACACCCGATAGTTTGGGTGTCACTCATTTTAGGAACTTCTTTTCTGCCATTGACAATGAATGTAGACCATAATATTAATGCGCACCATCATAAAGAAGGTCATTTCATGGCATGGCAGAAGAGTTGCGACTTAAGCAGGGTGCGGATTTCTCCATGGATTATGTTGCATCACCTTGGAAATGTTTGCATTCATAGATTAACGTCTTGTGAACCTAACCAGCCTAGTTTGAAGACGTCATGCCAGCTACTTTGCGAAACAATTTGGTGTTTGGACATCGACGGCATGCAGAACCATCACTTTGGGGTGCATTTCCCAACTTACAAAGTTCGTCCATTCGCAGTCCTTGCACATAACAAATGCAAGTTACCATCTGCGATATAGGGAAACGCAGTGGATATTTTGCCGTCTGACGGCTGTGTTTGCGTTTCGCTATTTAGCCGGCACTTCCGGTGGACATGCACACTTGGCACTGGCCAACTTATCCTGTGGTTACAACGTGTCGGCGTGGACGGCTATACAAATGCCGGGATATTTTACCTTTCACAGCGTCCAGCATTATATGCCTTAGAGCTATTCTAGGGTCTAGGGTCTAGACAAACTGTCACAGAGCCCAGCCGGCTTACACTGAAATTCAAACTGAAATAGCCCGGTCATAACAGCTCGGACATATAATTGGAGTACAGGAATAAAGGTCAATTTCGTCATCCAAAACTTCAGGGCGATGCATCCAAAACATTTTTCGCCAGTTAATTTAGTTACCAGGATATAATTTGCATCAATCTGTAGCTAAGCCCCCTCAAACGTTTTTCTAGTCGAATCTCAACGTCATTTTTTTTTCTTTTAAATTGTACTCATAACCTCGGCCACCTTTCATGCATGTAAACTTCACAAATTGACACCGAAATTTGTCTTTGGCCGCTTCGTCAATGACGAACTTCTTGAATTTTTTCTGAGCACCTTCTACTGTGCGGTTATCTCGGCGCCAGAACGATATAAACTGCTCTTTTTCAAAAGACTCAATTGCCGTTTCAACATCTGAAAACGAATCGAACTCGTCTCCTACGGAGAGAGCCATAATCGCGAAGTAAAAATCAGACAACTGTCCTGTCAAGATAAAGTATTAACCCCAAGTGCGCATGTCCACCGGAAGTGCCGGCTAAATAGTGAAACGCAAACATAGCCATCAGACGGCAAAATATCCACTGCCTTAGGAAAATGCATCCCTGGAAGTATCTTTTTATCCCATATGGCAGCGGCACCCGAGACACAAGAACGAAAGATGTCCAGGATATTATACAGATGTTATGCCATAGCCTTGGCACTGAAAGAGATTTTGATCCTGATATGCAATTTTAGTGATAAAATATACAAATTATCTCAATAGAATTATTTTCACTTGGTAATTGCTGTTGCAGTAAAGTTTATATGATACCCCTTCCTTCCGTGCATTTCAATGGGATTTATGCTTTTTGGTTATGCGCTTCCTTATAAAAAGGCTGATTTTGTCAAACGACTAGAATTTTCTCAAGTATGTATCATATTGCTTGAAAAGGGGAGAATGTAAGCTTTAATTTGGTATGTGAAACAGTCAGGAAATTTATGGTTCAAAAGTATGGCTGTTTTATAAATGTACTTATTTTCTTGAGTTTCTTGAAAAACAGTTTTTCTGAGCCTGAAATTTGCCAAAACTTTGAAATGACCTTTCTCGATCAATATTAGAGATATCAGTTAGATTTCTTCATCGAGTACTCCTTACATGATGTAGAATGACTTTGTGTAAAAAACTGAACTTCACCAGAAAATGACTTTAGCTGGGTTATCACAGGCAGGGTCACAAGTCATACAGTATGTCACTGTACTTCTCTGTGATTGTTCCAGGGAATTCAATAAACTCAAAGTCCATTTGGCTTAAAATCTAAAATGCAGAAAAGCATCAGTGACTAGGGCCTGACCGCAGGGTTAATTCTACCGAGACAATGTCTGTTTTTCGATTTTATGATCTAAATTTCTCAAAGAGATCTAATAAGGGTCTTTATTCTGACGCTATTATGAAAATGAAACCTGCTAAACATAAAAGTGACATTTGCTGACAAATTTTTCATTAAAATTGGGTTAATTTGAATAAGCTAAGAAAAACCAAAGGCTGCTCTAATGAATGATTTGATTACTGATGACCGTTCTGACATCTTATCTTTTTTGGAAAATAAAGATAATCCTAGATCCTTACACCATCAACAGACTAACAAAGAGCCACTCATCATCTTACACCTTCTTTCCTGCAGCTTCCAGGAGGAATGAACTTCTTTGATGCCAAAATCTTGAAGAGAAACCATGCTAAACGTTTGTTACGCTCCTCTCTTCAATAGGGCATCTCCAGCCTCGGATTCTAGGGATTCTCTGTCTTTAAGGCCAGCCGCATGTGACGACTCTTTCATATTTATTGAATTTCAGGAACTCTATTCTTGATTACATCACTCAAAAAAAAAAGACTCTACTTGCAGGTTAAATTGGGCAGAATACTCCTTTTTTGAAATACAAAAAGTTTCCTCAAAGGGTTCTTTGTTCGACAAAAGATTCAACCAAAGACCTATTTCGTCTCAAGAACCTTTTTTGGATGAAAGACTTCTTTAAGGATTCTTGAAAATCCTTAAAATTGAAAACAGGTTGGGACCAATTATTAATTTTAAGCGATTGTTTGAGCCTCCCCTGTTGCTAGTTCATGAGCCGTCACTGATGCACACACGCGCGCACGCAAATACGTGCACATTCACATACACGTGCATACACATACACACGCGCGCGCACACGCACACACACAAAAGTTTTGCAGCTATCCTTACTAGGACATTGCATTAACTTCTATTCATTATGGACAGCCTAGCCCTAAACTTTCCCCTCACCATTACCAAATCATGGCTAACCCTAACCTTAACCTAACCTCAGTTCACACCTGACCCTTACCTCAACCAAGACCTCAGAAATGACATTTTGCCATATTAAGACCAGGCTTTGGTCCCCATGCGGACTACTGGTCCCCACAATGTCAGTGTTTGTACTGGAAAATGTACCTGATTGGTAACAAAAACGCACCCAGATGCCTGCACATACATGCAAACAGTCACACTCACACATACACACACACGCATATACACACACACACACACGCATATACACGCACACACAAACCACCCAACCCCTCCCCCTCCTCCCTGGGGACAATTATTTTCTTGCACTCTCAATCCCTCTGGCACCCCTCCTCCATGAACACAACCTTTTTTGCAAAATATTGATGCATTTTGACTAAAAATGAACTTGAATGTTCACACGTTTACACGCAAACACACGTGCACACACACACACACAAATTTTTTTTTTTTTTTTTCTTGCCGGTAAGTATCATCCTTAGGGGCGTAGCATGAAAAACATGCAATGTACACAGAATTCTTGCAACACTGGTGTCTAGAAACAAGGTTTGTGTGAGTTGTGATCAGTTTAATTCTGCAGCAGCATCAGTCTATTTCAACATATGATTGAGCAAGAGATTCAATGTCAATGAGGCAACTGATCATATCTTTGATCATGAGAGTGATGTGGAAGAAAGAAAGCAATTTGAAATTGAGGAGGGTGTGTCAGAGAATGATACTGATCACACACGCACACATGCACATTTGAAATATTTATATATGCCCACATAAAAAAGAGTACAAGGGTTCCTGTACAAGGGACATAAATACTGCCAATACAGTTGACAATAGGAATCAGTCAGTTACAAAGCACCTGGGCGGCTGAACACTGTTATATATATGATGTCATACAGGTCAGGTAGAAAGCAGACCTCATTCAAGGATACAGAAAACATCGTCTCCTCCAGACCGAGCGGCTTCCAATAATAGCCGATACTGAGGAGTACCTCGCGAACTGTTTAGCTCTTCTTTCAGAGAGGCCGGCCATCTGAAGGCCCCTCACCACCAACTTGTGCACATGCCCCAGACTACCAAATATAAAAACTAAAAGTTTACATTTGTAGCCTAGCTAAGAGATGGTCCGCTTCAGCTGCTGATATTTTAGCTCTTTGGTTAGAAAGGCCTTGGGGCGCCCCGGTGACTCATCGGTCTAAGTGCACGTACCATAAGGGCTGTGTCCTTCCCGCAGCGACCTGGGTTTGATTCCAGCTCAGGTCATTTGCTGCATGTCTTCCCCCATTCTTCTCCCCAACCTTCCTGTCTCTCTACACTGTAAAACTGTCAAATAAAGGAAAAATTCCCAAAAAAATAATCTTTAAAAAAAAAAAAAGAAAGGCCTCCTCTAGGCTGTAATCAAAAGTATTGCCAACCTCCAGAATGAACACCTCTCTGTGATTTTCATTAACAACAACAACAACATCAGGGGTGTTAGCTATAACATTAGAGAACATTGAGACATCGTTACACAGACTGAACATGCTCGGCTTTACAGTAGAATGCTTAAACAGCATGATGGAGGACCTGAAAATAGATGAGATATCTGCTGATATCAAATCCACAATTCTGTCATGCCTACATATGTGAAGCCCCCTGTAAACATGGCAATCATTTAAGATGTGAGACATGGTTTCAGTTAAGATGTGAGACATGGTTTTAGCTATTTTTTCTCTACCATGGTGTATACAGTAAGGAGCATGACTGCCTGGAAACCAGATGGAGAGATTCAGTTCAGTTGGTAAAACCTGCAATCTCGCTTTTATCGCAAATGTAACAATGTTCTCATCCAGGGCAACATTTCTGAACACGGTATGTGAGACAGAGTGGTCTGCAGCTGGGAGACACGCAGTCTTCCCTTGAAGTCTCAACTCAGCCCATTGCTGCCGCTGCCTTTGTTGTTGCGCCCCCAAGAGGTGACCCCGAGCATTTCTTAGTGGAAGTAGAAGTTGTGTTCCACAAACATTCACAGTTGCTTTTACAGAGATGTTGGGGTCAGATATAACCTCCTCTGAGACCTCCACGGCCTCAAAGTCAGACCCTATCCACTCCAGGGTAACATCAGCCCAGCAACATAGATCGTTCAAATCGGGCCAGTCCGACAACACACCGAAGCCAGGAGAGCAGCTGTCCAGCTTTCCACTGGATTTCCTCTTAAAACCCAGGAAATTAGGACCCGACCCACGCGCCAGGGGAACCTTGCGTCTTTTTAGGTCCAGAAACAGAGAAGCTCGGGCAAGCTCTCTGACGTACTGGTCATCATTGTTCAGCATATTTAAGAGGTGGGAAAGCCTTGTAGCAATACATGTCCACTCAAAGTTAGGAACATCCAAACCACCCTCACGTTTACTGTGAAATATGATGTTACGTGTTGTGTGCGTATTTAGGCCAATCCATTGTCTCACAAAATACACAGTTTTATCAGTCAAATCACGTAGTTTTTTTCGTGGTACATGTACATTGGAGAAAATATGTTGTACTTTGGCCAATGCTATTACTCTTACTGCCTCCAGTTTCATGATGAGTGGCAGGGGTGATACATTTATAAACTCAAGTCTGCTGGAATACTCAGATATAATTTCGTCGACCTGATCTTTCCACTCACCCGCCACATTGAATTTATGACCAAAATATGTATATGTTTCTTGACGTGAGTAAACTCTAAGTGGCTTATTGCAGATAGTAAACACAGGTATTATATCTGTTTTTGAGTGATACCAGCGGTTCCCCCCACTCCGCCTTTCATATAAAACTACACACACACGCGCACGCACACACACACACACACACACACACACACCATCATTTCCATGTTCAATTTGAATGTGTTATTTTGAACACACATGCACACGGACGGGCACAAACCATCTTGTCAATGTGTCACTTTGAACACACGCACAGACAGCCGGGGAGCAAGAGAGAAACCTGCTCTTGTTGATGTTACAGTTCAATTTGCATCTGCTATTTTGAGCTAAATACAGTTTGGTTTTATGAAGAAATCATTGGAAAAGACTTTTTTCGCTTTTTTCCCAATCCCAACATAAATCTTTACGGGTCAATTTTGACCCGTAACACCACAGATGTCACTATAGGTAATAATATGATGTTCCAAAAAACCCACAAGAAATTTATTTTAGAAAGTGTGTTCTAAAATTAGTTTATTATAGTCAGGTAACGTAATAATACATTGTCCTCACTATACATGGGTGTAAGTGGAAAAAATTTTTTTGACTGAACATATTTTGGCATGGGCGAAGTGACAATGCCCCCCCAGAAAATTTTTGAAAAATGGTCAAATTTGGTGCATTCTCAGGGCAGTTTGGCCAAGAATTTGAGATTATAAAAGGTCCTAAATTGTGCGAATGTTTAATGCTTACCTTTTAAAAAAATTTGAGGGTATTCAGGGTTTCCCGCAGAAAATCAGTTCGTCAAGGTGGTGACCGGGGGGCGGGGCAACAGCCTGCATTTATTTATTCTTTATAAATAAACAAAGCAGTGAAAGTGCAATAACAAAGTGACAAAGTCAACAGTCTTGTAACTTTATTTATTATCTGTTTTGACTTCAATTCCCCAAATGCTTTGCGGTTGTGGTTATGTTTGGGGAGAGGAGAACGGTATTATGTACGGAAGCGCATTGCATTCACAGGATTAAAAAAAATATACACCTTATCGCGTAATTACGAGATCTTGAGAAAGGATTAATGCTACACTCACCGTATTCTGTGTGATATAGGCAACCTGAATATTTCGGGTCCACAGCCCACTCTGGGTCCCACCCACTACCTCGATGTTTAGAGGACTGGGGCTGGGGCTGGGGCTGTAGAGGTGGCGGGGGGTGGAGGAGGAGGCGGCGCAGATGGTGAAGTAGGCCGGTGTTCTGACAATTTGTGCTGCCTTGTCAAAAAATGCTACTGTAATGCAAAGCGATTGTAAAGTCTTCGTTTTTGGAAAAGCAGATGTTATAATGAGTTGGGTAAGTTTGTTTAAAGATCTATGCCGCATGCCATTATCATCCAATCTCTGCATTTTAAGGAAAACCCAGCGTGTACATGCAAATATGTACAGGGCGAAAGGCGCACCGAAAAAAGACATATATTTATGATATTTGAAGATACTTGAGATGTGAGCAAAGAAATGGAGCCCAAGATTTTAGGTTTGAGAGAAAGATATTTTGATAGGTAGCAAATTTGACAGATTTTGACAGAACACCGCCTCTTTGAATAAAGTAAGAACACCGCCTCTTTGATATTTTTGACTGCTTTTTCCCATCCATTACTGTACACTAGAGAAAACCGTGCAATTGTCAAACATAGCAGAAAGCCGCGCGCAAACACATCGGTAGCCTTGATAAGAAACTAAACGAATTGCATATAGCATATCTTAATGAAACAGAATATGTGGGCAAGCAGTTGATAGGAGACACTATTCAAATGTTAAGTTTAGATGAATAATTATCTTACCTCCACATGTCCTTCCCACGACGACGGCAGGTTATTGTATATCCGGATAATTAGCTTCTTCCCAATACAAAAAAATAATGTTGGTATCGCAACAGGTGATAGATGGCGTGGTAACATGTTTAACCAACGGATGCCGGCCACTATTCGGCAGAATTTTTTTTTTTTTTTTTTGGGGGGACGTTGTTGGTGGAATTCAGTCATAAATTCCTTATTATTGCTTATTTGGTTATTAATTGTTTCTCCTTGCTTGCTCTTGATTTAGTATTAATTACTTTTTTATGCAGTCATTAAGTGTTTATCCTTACTTGTTCTCAAGTGGCCTAGGTGACCTAGGCCATGCGTGATTGCAACTTTTATAATCTAGCTTGTTCCTACGTAGAAGCATCATGAAGAGTGTTACTGAAACAGTGTGTTCCTTCTGAGCCTGGAGTGTTCTAGATAAGACCCGAGGAAATGTAAATTTCTGCAGGGGAAGAAACTTTTTAGGATTACTGGAGCCCGACTTACGTGGGATCCGCACGCACGCAGCTGACGCAGAGGGCGTCCATCATGACGTTCTGCTTTTACAAATATCCAAAGCAAAAGAGGTTCCTTTGTCTTTGTTCTTGCCTGTAACGAGGACCCTATGTGGCACCTAGTAAAATAGATCCTATTTACTCTCATCTTGTCTCAGTGTGATTTCTTTCAGGAAGGAATTAAAATTTCACTAACAGACGTAGTCAAGGCGGGGGGCATTTAACATAACATAACATAACATGAATGGCGAGAACAGGCCGTTCAGCCCAACTAGGCTCGCCAGTTTCTTTGTACCATCGTGAATATATCACTTCAGATACTCAATGGTATCTAGCTTTAAGTCAAGTCTGCTCTTGAAAACTCCCAAGGTCTCTGCCTCAACAATATGGTCAGGCAAGCTGTTCCACACTGAAATTACTCTTTGGGTGAAGAAATATTTCCGAATATCAGTGCTAAATTTACCTTTAGTCAGCTTCCATTTGTGACCCCGAGTTCTGCTAACAACACTTGGTTGAAGGAATCCTACATAATTCACTTTGTTAATCCCTTTAACATATTTAAAGACCTCAATCAAATCACCCTTAGTCTCCTTTTCCTAAGACTAAAGAGATTAAGGATCTTCAGCCTTTTCTCATAGCTTTCATCTTTAATACCTGGAATTAGCTTCGTGGCTCTTCTCTGAACTTTCTCTAAAGCCTCTATGTCTTTCTTAAAGTATGGTCCCCAGAACTGTACACAATACTCTAGATGTGGTCTGACGAATGTGTTGTACAAAAAGAAGCATCACCTCCTTGGATTTGAACTCAATACTTTTGGCAATGTATCCCAGCATCCGATTGGCTTTTTTTTTAGCAGCTACGGCACAATGGCTAGAGCCTGTGAGGGTTTGGTCAACAATCACTCCCAGATCTTTCTCTTGTGGAGCACATTCCAGTTTAAAACCTCCCATGAAGTAATCCCGTCTAATGTTTTTATTACCTACATGTACTACTTTACATTTCGCTACATTAAATTTCATTTGCCACATTTCTGCCCAATTCTGGATTCTATCCAAATCATCCTGAATCACTTTATTGGACTCTAAACTATTTGCCAAACCCCCCAATTTAGTATCATCTGCAAATTTAACTAATCTGCTCTCAATATTCCTATCAAGGTCATTAATGTAAATGAGGAACAGCAGGGGTCCCAACACGATCCCTGGGGACGCCACTCCCCACCCTACCTAGCTCAGATGATATACCACTGACCACCACTCTTTGTGTTCTGTCCTGCAACCAGTTATGAATCCACTTCAGAATACCACCTGTAACTCCAATGGAGCTCATTTTAAAAATTAGTCTCTTATGCGGTACTGTGTCAAATGCTTTCTGAAAATCCAAATATATGATGTCATAAGCCCTGCTCTGGTCATAAGTCTTGGTGGCCTCTTCAAAAAATTCAGAAGGTTTGTCAGGCATGACCTTCCTTTACGAAAACCATGTTGGCTATCCTCAAGATATTGTTACGTTCAAGAAATAAGTCCAGCTCATCTTTTATGATAGATTCCAATATTTTGCACGCAATGCAAGTTAAACTGACTGGCCTGTAATTACCTGGCTCAATACGGTCCCTTTTTTATATATTGGTATTATATTGCCCTGTTTCCAATCATTTGGTATTTCTTCAGTTTCTAAAGACCGTCTAAAGATGGCAGATAGCGGCTTAAAGATGATCTCACTAACTTCCCTGAGCACTCTAGGATATAAGCCATCAGGACCCGCCGCCTTATCTGCCTTTAGTTGATGCAACTTGTCTAATCTGACGTTATCCCTAACCTCAATTTCCGCTCAATAATCTTGAGCATTGGACAAGCCCTCTGGCCGAATAAAGACCCGCTCTAAGGTAAAATTCTCAACAAAGTAACCGTTTAAGGTGTCCGCAATATCCTTATTATCATATAGCAGCGATCCATTTTTTTATTCTTTATGCACTTAACCTGCTCTTTGACTTTTCCTTTTTCTGCTACAGTACTGAAAGAAGCGCTTAGGGTTAGTTTTTGCCCCCTCTGCAATTTGTCTTTCATACAGTCTTCTAGCATTCCTCAGCTCTTTTTTTGACCACAGCCCGCATTTTACAGAATTCGGCCTTAGTAATCTCATTGTTATCCTCTATGTACATCTTATAAAGATTCCTCTTTTCCTCAAACTCCTACGAATAGCTGCTGTCATCCACTGAGGATTCTGCTTTTTCAGCTTACTTTTGGACACCTTTGGAATGAATTTACATTGTGAATCAAGTAAAACCCCTTAAATCTTTCCCACATCTCATTTACAGACTCACAGTCCAGGAGCGTCTCCCAGTTTGTTTCACTTAGATATGACCGCATCCTGTCAAAGTTTGCTTGCCTAAAATCAAAAATTTTTGTTTTTGGAGACACCTTTTAACTTCCCATGAAACCCTCAAAATTAATAGTAGAGTGATCACTTGTCCCAAGTGGCTCCAGTACCTCAACATTGCTAATTCTATCTGGGTCATTACAGAGCAGCAAATCTAAAATTGCCTTCTCTCTTGTAGGTTTATTAACATACTGCACCAAAAAAATTATCATTTATGACATCTAGAAATTCTTCCTCCCCCTACCCTGTCCTTTCACAATTTCCCAATCAATACCAGGATAATTTAAGTCTCCCATAATAATAGTCCCTCCTCCTCTACAAGCTTGCGTAATCCTCTTAAGGAGCATTTCATTGACTGTACTGTCCAAAGCTGGTGGTCGATAGCATACACCTATGTTTAAACCAGTCTCGTGTTTGCCAGTGAGCCTGACCCAGATATCTTCACAAGGCACGGAATATTCAATTTCAGGAATTTCCTGCACATTTATGTTTTCGTTCACATAGAGTGCTACACCCCCTCCTCGCCTATTACATCTATCCTTCCTAAAGAGCTTATAACCTTCTACATTATATTCATCTCCATCCTCTTCACTAAGCCATGTCTCTGTAATCCCAACTATGTCATAGCCTTCACTAATCATAACGGCCTCAAGTTCTTGAAATTTATTTTTAATGCTTCTTGCATTTAGATAAAAACATTTCAGGTTATCATGAACGCTCTTCCCTTCGATTTCCCATCGCCTGCTGCTCAAGCCCCCTCACCATGCTTTTTTGCTTTAAAAATATATCATCAATAGTGCATGTAACGCTGTCAGCTTCCATCAGGGCAGTCTGCATTTCCCTCTGTGTAACACTCTCTAACCTCCCTGCCCCCCAAGTCCCTAGTTTAAATAACTCTCTGCTACCCTCAACATACGCTGACCCAGTGCAAAGGTACCCCTCCGGTTCAGGTGTAGCCCATCCGGCTTGTACAGGTCACCCCTGTCCCAGAAGTAGTTCCAGTGCCCCATAAACCTATACCCCTCTTTCCTACACCAGGTTCGTAGCCACGTGTTAAACCTCCAGATAAAATTCTGCTTCCCTCTGCTTGCGTGGTACCGGTAGAATCCCGGAGAACACTACCGTGGAGGATCTGCTCCTAAGCTTTTCAGCTAATTCAACAAATTTGCTTTGCAGAACCTCAAACCTACCCTTACCTATCTCATCAGTCCCAACATGGACCATGACAACTGGATCCTCCCCGCTCTGGCCAGGAGCTTGTCCAAGACGCTCCAGGAGGTCTCCTACCTGGGCACCAGGCAGGCAACACACCGTCACGAGACTCCTTGTCGGCCTTGAACAGACTAAACTGTCTATTCCTCTAAGTATTGAGTCCCCCACTATCAATAACTCTCTTTTCTGAGGGGTAGAGGCCAACAGGGTGCCCTGCTGCTCATCAGTCCCCTCACTCTCAGGGTCAGGGGCCAATTCGAGTTCCTGCAAGGGCGAAATCGGTTGGACACCTCAACCACTGGAGGAGCTGTCGCTGTACGGTGTGCACGCCCTTTCCTGCGCTGACGTCCCACCGTCACCCAACTTTCTCCCTGCCTGCTCTGGGGTCCCCACACCCACCCTGCTTTGGCGTACAGACCATTTCTCTAAACGACATACTACTTAGTTCCTCTAGGAACTCTACTGATTATGAACTATGTCGTGCCATTAACTGGCCCTGAAGAACAAGGATCTTGCTCTCCAGATGCTCAATTAGCTGGCACCGTGACAGACAAACCCACCCTGGAAATCTCTTTCCAAAAGTGCGATCATCCTGCAACCGTCACATAGTTTTGGCCACATTTTGAACCCCCTACCTAATGACCTCGCTCACCCTAGATAACAAAGAAAATTACTAATGCCGAGACAGAAGCTCAGGAACCACAATTTATTAATTAATTAACCTGAGAAGCCCTAAGCAGCAGTCACAATAGAAACCGTGGGGAAACTATGTGAATGGATAATAAGCCTCTTTTAACAGGGGCTTAGTTTTAGTGAACAGAAATGAAATACCAAATTGAGAAACTCTATCGATAATAAGCACTCCTAATAAGCCAACTTGAATTTATCTAGACCCGCTACTATTAATATACTAACCCAAAAGTCTCACAGGGCTTAGCTGAGAACCCAGATAAAAGACTGGCTATACTACGCCCAGGAGCAAGTGGAGGAGGGAGGAGGCGGAGCACTCGGTAAAAGCTTTCCGTTTAAATTCAAGGGTAACCTAAGCGGACGACTAAAGTGACTGCTGTCCTATTGACTAAATACTAAATCTCAGATCCCCAGCCAAAAAGCAAACAGTAACTATCTAGCTAGCCAGCCACAAATACGACCAAGAGTAACCAAGATAAGAGTTAAGCCTCGGTTCCCTTTAATTAAAACGGACCGAATAAACAAGTCGTTTACTTCGTGAGCGAACTACACACGGTATCTCCCCAACAAGCTGTCGCTGAGCACTCAAACAAGCAGTTAAACTTTAATCAGCTGATCAAGGCACGCAACCGGAGGAAAATACAAAGATAACGTAATTTGCAATGTGTTTAATCAGAAGAGCCCTTCGATGATAATAAAATGCGAAAAAAGACAAAAACCCGGTTCGCGTTAATATTCAAGCTTGGAAATGCGTTTATGCGGTAATGCGGTCAGGATAGAGAACGAAGGGACTAAAAACCCCGTGAACGTCAATATTTATTGGCTAGAAGACTGTATGAAAGGCAAGCGACCAAGTATGAAACCAAGCCAGATAGTTAGATATCGGTAATTTGATATATTCCTGGCGTTGAGAGCTTACAATAGTTCGTTAGCTAAATCAGCCACAGAAAAAGCAGGCGACAGTGTACCTCAGTCCTTGAAAACAACTCTGACTTACTTTGTATATCTCACAATTCACTAAGTTAGACAATTACTTCGCGTTTAGTTTATTCTTTAAATTTAGCGTTTAAATTTATTTTACTTTACCTTACTTTGCTCGGAGACTGAAACCCCCTCAAAAAAAAAAACCCCAAAAAACCCCGTCGCCTTTGTTTGACCAGATTAGCGACTTAATTTGGCTGTTTGCTCACCGAGTTGTTAAAGGGGAAAAAGGGGAAAAAAAAAGATGATGGAGGAAGATTCTCCCTGCCCCTAATGCGACAAAGGTTATACCTCGGGAGCAAATTGTCTAATCTCTAATACTGTTTGAGCCTGAACACACAAATTAGTTTCAGATAACTCCGTTTAAACAAGAGTAAACTTCAGATTCGATCCCGCACGTCTTCCTCTGTCTCAACTCAAGCAGAATGAACACCAACGAACAGCGCTACAGCACAGCCAAGAGGTCAGCCATTTGTTGTCAAGGTGGCCGCCCTAACTATAAAACGCTGCGGGAAACCCTGGTATTGATGCAAATAGTGTCTTGTGGGAAGACACAATGAACTCTTATCAGGTCACATGAAGAAAAAGATAACATTTTTGAAATGTACATTATATTACAATACAGAGCTACAACAGTCAACAAAGTAATGTAAGCAATCAGTATATGTAAATTTGCTTCACTTTGCTCTCTAATTTTGATTTTTTCATTATATCAGAAAGAATATTATTTAAGATATTCCAGTCACTTGAGTGAATTAATGTACAAAATTAAACAAACTGTACTGTATTTGCAAGTGTGACACTCTAGAAAAGCTCTGACAAGTTCTTAGGTAAATGGCCCTCTGTTTAGATCAAGCAACAAATTATCTTCCAAAATGATAATAATATGCTATCAGATTATGGTGATGGAAGTATTTTTTTTTTTTTTTTTCTTTTTTACAACAGGCAAGATTGAATAATTAAAAGAGTCTTAGAACTCAGTTTGAGACCAAATGCACACTGTTCATCTCTGTAAGTGTCTGTTATGGGAACAGTCTGATCACTTCTTGAAATATTTTAGGATGCTACCCATTTCAGTGGTCTATGCATCGAGATCTACTGATCTGAGTTAGCTGTTTTCATGCAAGTTTCTGTGTACTTTGGTGTGGAAGCCTGTCATAGATAAAACATTGGGTTAATATCTCCCTGAGATTTTCAATTTAGCCTAATAAATTATTTGCTGTCATTTACCCAAAAGTCTTGCTCGACCTGCCATGCTTAGTATGGAAAAAACACAAAACTAATATGGAAAAGTGGCGTTGCCCCTTTAAGAAACTTGCCCCTTTAAGATTCTGGACGTTTTATACATTTTTTATTTTGCACAAATACGTTGCCTAAAAAACGCGGGTGCATCACTGCTAGCTCTAGCTATTAGATAGGCATGGGCAACGCTCTGCATAAACTCTAATGGAATGCGTAACAGCTGAACTGGGGCGGTAAACAAGCCTCAGAAAACTTATTAAAAAAATGATGTAAATACCATTTTCATACAAAAAGAACACCATGGTTTGATTAAAAGCAACCTTTTCAATAGGAGACCCGCATTTCATACATGAACTCTCATGATTCACGGCCAATAACGCGATTTGAACAGAGCTATTATTCGCCCGTTGGATGAATGCGTGACCTCAATTTGCACCGTGTTTACAAACTTTCAAGTGCACGGCGTGGCAAAAATATCCATTTTGGAGGTAGATTTCAAACAGCCCGCGCTAACGTGATATCCCAGCTACGGCCCTGATTGACTTACAGCCATCTAATTTGAGAAATTACGAGTCTATTGTCCAAACTAGACCTCCAGGGGATGTGAAATAAGTTCGACAGAAGTTGTTGAAGTTCGTCACGAGTTCGCCGTGACTTCTTCTCAACAATAGCAAGAAACGTGAGTGTATTTTTACTGTAAACCTACATAGTTAGTTGACAGAATATCCTGTGACCCTATTTGTGAAGTTTCAGTAAAATATACCAAGGAATAAACCAGCGCCAGGCGTTCAAAACCTACCAGTGTTCTGACAAATTTTGCTACCTATCAAAATATTCCACCTCGCGAACACCGGTCACAAGATTCATTCACTTATACCCTTCAATTCGAGATTGCGAGGATGGAAATCTGAATAATCAGTTAGGAAAAATTCTCGGCTCTCGGTAATTCTGTATATCGTTTAAACATTTTGTTAATCGGATTATGAAAGAAGACTGAAAATAAGCGCCCGCTTTTTGTTTTTCGTGTAGAAGCGCCGTATTTAAAGGAGAATACATTGTATATTGATCAAGCATTGAACTCTGCATTAGTCGAACTGTTTTAATATTTGTTGAAGACATTGCTTCGGCTTCCTGGAAGCAATTACGTGCAAACCTGCTGTCTAGTGAGCATTTCAGGTTCGATGTACTGAGTAATAACGCCACGGAAACTTAAACTGGCCCGTCATTCTGCCGAATAGTCTTACTAAACAATTAATCGTCTGATTGCTAATCAAGCAAAGGGGAGGTTTCTGCCTCGCCAAACTAACCTCCGACTGCACGTCGCTGTGTTTTGCTATGAATTATTCACAGTAGCTCGTTGAAACTATCATGGGAGGAGGGTATATGGACATTGTAAAAAACAGTGCAAAGGTTTTTTTTTTTTTTTTTATCACCACGGGTTATTGAAGGGGGAACGTTTGATTCATTTCGAGCAGTGGGAGGGCAAACAACTGCCGGCATCAGCGACTTCACTGCATTTTTATATAGTAATGGGGCAGTAGCGTTAATGTTTGCCCTCCCACCGATAATTTTGACATTTTTGCAGGCCATTGATCCAAAAAAAAACTTCACAGGCAACCCATTCATACCATTTTTTTAATTTCAATGCAAAACCTTATGTTTGTTGCCCATTGGTGACGGCACGGTATGAGTCCGACGTTCCAGCGCTTCTCTCGGACTACAGTAGCTCATTTTCTTTGCTGGTAATGATGTGTTTTTATCCCCGGTTTTGCGGTGTCTGGCACCACACCCGCCATGTTAAAAAGGAGGTTGTAGCTTTGCCAGGTCGGTCTGTCTTACTGAAGGCGTGTCCACAGGAAGATAGCCAATACCAGGCAGACACAAGTAGCGTTGTTAAAGAAGACCATACCGATGACAGTTTGCATGCTCAATTGAATTTTGGTGCAGATGAAGCGTGATTTGGTGCACTGGCATAATCATAGGCATGATCAATCATATACGAGTGCCATTGATGAAGGAAATAATGTTAGGCTGTGTAATGACAGACTGCTCACCATCACTAAAAGGCTTCAAAAGCCTTACTGCCATTTCACAACCAACCCAAATGGAAGTATCTTTTTATTTTTCTGACCCTGGCTCGCCGGGAGTTAATTAACATTAGCCTTGGAGTGGCGTCAGTAGTTTGAGTTTTAAGCTAGCACCAGTTTAGTTTGTTGAAGGCTCGCTGCTCCTTTACATTTCTCTCAGTGAAAGACTGTAATTGGTCTAATTACACGGACATTCAACATTGCATGTGCTAAGAGTAACAATTACATATATTGAGCTCTGAAAGCAAGGAATTTAATTCTTTCTCAACTTCTCCTCCAGTGGCGGTTCGTCGGCCGTAACAAAGGGAAGCCGAAACCTCGCCCTTAAAGCAATATTAAACCTTCGCAGTTTACTTTTCTTGATCAGCAGTTGCTCATACGAATTGGTATAAGGACAGTCAAATTTATTTTCGATAGCAAATGACGACGCAAATTATCGATACGTCTTTATAAATTAGTTTGCAAGGCTTCTTTCGCAAGAAGCCACGAGAATCAGTTTGCTACAATCTTAAAATAGAAGAAAAGAATGCGATGTTGCACATTTTATTGCTTAATGAGCCTCACTAATCAATTTGCGAATCTATGCCGTTTCACGACCTACTTGAGCGCGGAATTAAAAAAGACGTAGGCCTATGGTAATTTAGGTCATAATTTATGTGTGAAAGAAAACTCCTCATAATTTGATGGTGCAATGTATAACAACGCTGTCGAAAATAAATTAGACTGTCCTTCTACCAATTCGTATTAGCAATTGCTGATCAAAAAAAGTAAACTGTGAAAGGTTTAAGTCATTAAGCTTTCAAGGGCAAGGCTTTGCTTCGCGCTATTCTGACCGACTCGCTCCCTCGCATTCATAGTTAAGGTTGCATCCACCATTGTAAGCTTCCCGGTTCCCGCACAGACACACCACACACACTGCCCTCCTGCCGTAGAAGGCGCTAACACTGCTCCACAGCAGCTGCGCACAGCAAGGCTGCTGCAGATGTGTCTGCACTTTGCAGAATTTTTTGTTGCACTAATTTTAATGCGGCCTTGTGAGGGCTGGCATCGCTTGATGCTGATCAGAATCAAAAAGTAATGCCTAATATCGGCCCTAATTAATGTCGGCGGCCCGATTGATCGGTCGACCTCCTGAGCCACATGATGCGCGTTACGTCCGGGCTTAACAAGAGATGAACCTATCGAAGCGGGGTGAGTCTGTCGCTGAGAACAGACGGACCGCTCGCATGAGGCATGCGCCCAAAACTAACTGCGCTTCGCTACCTGAGTTTGTGAACAAGTTGCCCCAAACAAAATATGGTCTCGCGGCAAGAGAACACAACCGATATTTCGAACCATGAGTTGGGACTTTAAGCAACGGCGGATTTTGATCAAAGTTTGTTAGCAAAGTAGTTAGTTCAGTGTGAACTGTAATTGTAACTGTAACCTACTGTGCGCTTATTTGTCCAACTCTCACTGGCAAAAGGGGCAGATGACATAGCTTCAGGGGAAATGGGAAACTGTTAATATTAGAGAAGATTATTCAAATTTATTGTCATTCTGCCAAGCACAGGTACAGAGCATAACGAAAAAAAATGTGAATCTTTTTAAAAAAAGACAAAATTTGACAATTTAAGCACACATCTAATCAGAGTGTGAGCGAATGGTCAAGTGCATGGGAGTGTGCATATATATACAGCATATGTGTGCTATATATGCACAGCAGTAGAAAAAAGACTGCACATGAGTAAATATAGATATCTATAGGGTATACAGAGAATTTATTTTACATATGCAATGCAAGGATGAGAGGAGAATATAGCCTACAGCAGAAAATAGTTCACAATACTATACAGTGGAATATACAACCCCAATTCCGAAATAGTTGGGATGAAGTGTAAATTGTGAATAAAATCAAAATGCAATGACTTTCAGATCACATGAGCCAATATGTTATTTACAATAGAACACAGATAACATTTCAAATGTTGAAACAGAGACATTTTACATCTTTATCCACTACATAAGCTTATTTCAAATTTTCTGGCTGCAACAGGTCTCAAAAAAGTTGGGACACAGGCATAGAAGGGCTGAAAAAAGCTGTTAATATATAAGAGAATCAGCTGAAAGAACATTTAGCAAGTAATTAAGTTAACTGGCATCAGGTGTGTAACATGATTAGCTATAAAAGGGATGTCTTAGAGAGGCTGAGTTTCTCAGAAGTAAAGATGGCCAGAGGCTCTCCAACCTATGAAGGCTTGCATAAAAAAAATTGTGGAATACTTTAAAAACAATGTTCCTCAATGTCAAATTGCAAAGGCTTTGAAGGTCTCATCATTGACAGTGCATAACATCATCAAAAGATTCAGAGAAACTGGAAAAATCTCTGTGCATAACGGACAAGGCCGAAGACCTTTACTGGATGGTTATCTTTGGGCCCTCAGACGCTACTGCATCACTCGCCGGCATGATTCTGACATTGACATTACTAAATGGGCACAGGAATACTTCAGGAAACCACTGGGCAGTTCCATGATGTCGGACGTACATTTCAGACACTTCATAGGTCAATTAAGAGCACAGTGAAGTGAGGAGATATCTGTCATTTGGGCAGATTACACATCCTGGTTATGGCAATCATCTGGTATGCAGGGGTGTAGCTCCTCATCATAGTGTAGGAGATGTTGCTCCAAAATACCTTGGTGTCGGACGTACTCAGACAAATGGCTTTAATGACATGTACATGATTTGTTTAGGATCTCTGTGAAGTGTTAAAACTGCAATTATTAATCCATGACTGATTCCCCAAGACAGTACACTAAAACAAGATTACACAAAGGAATCCATAATTTTTTCTTTGAGCATGTAATGTACCACTAAACACAGGGTCGGACGTACATTTTTTGGTGTCGGACGTACGGTGTCTGAATATAATTTAAAATCCAACTGGATCTTCATCTCTAACAAATATATTTTAAACTTTATCATATAAAATAGGCATGGGCAACGCTCTGCATAAACTCTAATGGAATGCGTAACAGCTGAACTGGGGCGGTAAACAAGCCTCAGAAAACTTATAAAAAAATGATGTAAATACAATTTTCATACAAAAGAACACCATGGTTTGATTAAAGCAACCTTTTTCAAAGAGGATACCGCATTTCATACGCCGAACTCTCGTATTCACGGCCAATAGCCTTGATTTGAACAAACTGTGTGCATACGTTGGATGAATGCGTAGCCTCAGGTACCCGTGTTTACAAACTTTCAAGTGCGGCGTGGCAAAATATATCCATTTTGGAAGTGTAGATTTCAAACAGCCAGCTGGCCCGTGATATCCTTCGGCCTTGATGACTTACAGCCATCTAATTTGAGAAATTACGAGTCTGTTAAGTCAGTCTCGACCTCAGGGATGTGAAATAAGTTTGACAGAAGTTGTTGAAGTTCGTCGCGAGTTCGCTGTGACTTCTTCTCAACAATACCAAGAAAGGTGAGTGTATTTTTTACTATTACCTACATAGTTAGTTGACAGAATATCCTGTGACCCTATTTGTGAAGTTTCAGTAAAATATACGGGTTTGGGGGGGGCAAAGCACTTCGGGCGCCCCCAGGGGCGGGGCGGGCCTACAAGTGATGGCTTTGTTGCAGGCACGAGACGGTCACACTCGGTACTGAGATTGGAGTTGATCTTTGTTGTTAATTTTGTATCGAAACTTGTCGTTGTTGATTCTTTTGTCGTTCTTTTTTGTTGATGTTATCTGACATTTTGTCGAAGTTGGTGTTATGGGTAAAGTCAATAAATGGTTACAAATTTGAATTCGAGTTTGGCTACAATTCTGGCTATAAGTTTTTCAAGTCCATCAGTGTGAAAAGAGGAGCTTTGACAAAGCCCCTCCGTCACTTTAGAATGTTGGAGAGAACATTCTTATCAGATAGCCTCCAAGTGGGTAAAGACAATGCTTGCCACTGCAAAGATACGTACTGGAGGCAAAGGTGATTGTACGTTCGTCCAGGACCGGCAGGTACAAAGTTTCTTTTATATCTCCAGCTGGACAACAAATGGAGAAGTGGGTCAACTTCTTCGACATTATGAGTACAACCTACGTGGAGGAGCAGCACAAACAAAAAAGAGCCATACAAACAACTGCAGCTAAACAACATCAAAGAAAGTTCTGCCTTCCCTATACCCACAAAGACTGATTAAAGAGCCTAGATGTCCTCAGCAACGCATCCATCGAAGTGTTACTTGATCCGGAAGGGGAGGTAGTTGCCAGTTTTCAGCGCTTTCTGACCAGCATTCATTTGGTATTCTTCGGTCTCCTGAGGCTTTGCGGCTTGAGGCTGTGACCCATCTTAGAAAGAACTTCGATTACTACCGGGAGTTCATAGCTGAACCAGATGCAGAGATGTACTTAACCAATATGGTGAAGAATGAAACTTACGGGGATCACTTAACACTTCAAGCACTTGCCAGAGAATACAACATGCAGTGTTTGGTGATTTCGGCAATTGGGAGAGACTTCGACTGAGTCATATCAAACACAAATGTGCACAACAGCGGGGTGTCAATCTTGAAACTGGGATACTTTCCAGAAGGCCAAGGGGAACACTATGTGAGCCTGCGCGAACACAAACGACTGTTTCTCATTTGTTGTCGACTCTAGAACAATCCCTTGATGGATTCTATGGTCATGCTGATGGGACTGGGGATGACACAGACAAAAGGGAAAGGGGACGTAAAGCTCCTGGGTCATTAGATGCAACCTGTGATGGAGCGCCTGGTTTGGCAGATACCTCCAGTGGTGAAACCCCAGAATCATCATATGCAATTAGTGATGAAGCCCCCGAATCATCAGATACAGCCGGTGGTGAAGCTCATAGAACATGCAGTACAGCCCATGATGAGGCTCACGGATCATCGGATGCAGTCACCAATGGATTCCCTGGACGATCAGAAGCAACCTGTGATGAAGGCTCTGTATTCCTGGATACATCCGATGGCAAAGCCCATGGATCATCAGACATAGCCCGTGATGAGGCTCACTGATCATTGGATGCAGTCAGTGATAAATTCTCTGAACCATCAGACGGAACGCGTGATGAAGATAGGTCCAGTGGTGAAGCCCCTAGATTATTGTATTCAGCCAGCGACGAAGCTCCTGAATTATTTGATAAAAATGGTGATGAAGCTCCTGGTTCATCCGATATAGCCCGCTATGAGGCTCCTAGATCACCATGCACAACGGGCGATGAGCCTCCTGGATCATCTTGTGCAGCCCACGATAAAGCTCCTTGATCACCGGATACCTCATGTGCAGAAGTCCCTGGATCACCGTATGTAGCCAGCGCGGAAGTTCCAGAATCTGGTTCACCCAACACAGCCCGTGTTGAAGCTCCTGGAACATCCGATACAGACCGTGGTGAGGCTACTACATCATCAGGCACAGTCAATGATGGACCTCCTGGATCACCAGACACAAAAAGTGACAAGCCTCCTGGATCATCAGATTCAATCCTTGATGAAGCTCCTGGATTACTGGATACCACTGGTGGTGAAGCTTGTGGATCATCGTATTTAGCCAGCAGTGAAGCTTTAGATACAGCTCCTGGATCATCCGATAAAGCCCATGATGAGTCTCCTGGATCACCAGATGCAACCAAAGATCATGCTCCTGGATCACCAAATGTCACCGGTGTGGAAGCTGTTGGATCATCAGAGGCAGCACATGAAGATGAGTGCAACCCAGAAGACAGAGAGTTCCCAGAACTTCACGAGAGGATAGTACAGATGTAACTTCAATTTGACCTGAGTTCTAGAGATACCTTGCAGCAGTAAATTCATTCTTCTCATCTCTGATTCACAGGTCTCCTATTCCCAGAATATACATCCCCAGACGATCATGCCAGAGGTTCCGCCAGTTCTCAGTGTAAGGCGATTACTTATCAGAGCAGGACGGAGCAGCGGTGTTGTTCTGTCTCTCAGAAACATTATAAGGAATGTACACTGGGCCAATGTTTGGCTGCATTTGCATGCCAGAGAGAGTTTGTGGTATGATGCAGTAAATATTTCTTGGAGAAATTTCCGAGTTTAATCCATTACCATGCTGTTTGACTTTGACGAATTAATATTAATTCCAACATGGATTCAGCTTCTAAACCTGCAACTGCAATTGTAGACGGCTTGCATTAGCCTTATTTAAAAAAAAAAAAAAAAGTCCCGTATTGCCTTAATCAGTAGCTTATGCTTCAGTGTAGTGCTGAGGTTATATTGGCTTTTAACTTGCAGCTTGGGATTTCATTTTCATAGTCGAGATAGGTGTACTATTAACCTTCCGTCTGCAGCGTGCGGCACTATTTAAACACAGCAGATGCATGGTTGATGGAAGGATTTGAAGGGCATGTAATCAAGCCGATAACATTTATACGCACAATTTATCTACAGCATGTGCCTCACCTGTACTTTATAGTTCACTAAATTTCATCTCGGGAAAATTCTGTTGGCCTTTATCTTCAACAAGTAGGCCTATCCACCTGGACAAAGAAAATGAGGTCCAGATACAACTAATTAAATTCTGCATGCAATGGAGCACGGTCCTTCAATGGAAACGTATTTGGAAGTGGGGAACAATTTTTGATAGGTGATTGTATATTATTGATTGTATATTATTTGCATATTCGAGTACACAAAAGCATTAAGGCAAACTAATGTATATTTACAGTAACAGTTCAGGGGTACAGTTCCCAAAACGTTAGTTTGAACCAGATTGTGGAAGTCAAAAGAGTTAGCAACTAGCTATGCCTTTGGGAAACATACCCCAGCTCAGTAAATTGCAGGACAGTAGCCCACAATCTGTTATAATCTTCCCAAGTTGCTTGGCTCCAACAGCAGCTAAAGTCGAAGTGTTATTCGCTTTCAGATTTTTTAGAGTGGGCCATAGCAACGAATCAAGGGCACACAGTGAATTCCTTCATCACCTATTGTAATATTTCTGTCGTCGCTGGTGTGATTCACTTGTGAGTGGAGTCCAAAGTGAGACTTGTGGCTACAATCTATGGTTGGATTCATTACTCCAGGCTCTGAGCCCCAGAATTCCATTAGCCAATGAGGTGAGACCACACAAAAATCCCGCCCACGAGACATTTGTGACAGAATCGCAAGAAAAAATCAAGAAGTGCTAACAAAGAGCTGGGAGCGTAACCGAGAATCTGATAATTGCGAATACAGCAGAGGGATTCTTTTAAGTGTACTGAAATTGAACTTGATCATGATGTTTCTATTGAATGTTTAGGATTAAATGTATATCGATCTCCAGAGATGCACTTCCGTATTTTAGTTATATACAACCCTCCCTCATGTGACACTGGATTTTATGAAAGCTTAGAAAAACTGCTTAAAGCTACTTCTCACAAAACAGAAGTGATGATGTTTGGTGATTTTAATATTAACTGGGCAGATAAGAAAATTAAAAATAAACTCAAAAGCTCCATGTCTAAATTTGATTTCAGTCAGAAAATTAAAGGGCCAACCCGAATAACTAGAACCACCCAGTCCCAAATTGATCTGCTGTTTTCTAACCGGGAGGAATGCATTGTGAAGACGTACAATCTCATAACGGGACTGTCGGATCACAATATGATTTTAGCAGCCAGGAAATTCACTAAGAAACGCTTTGCCAATTGTAGTTTGTCAAAATCAGATAAACTTGTAATACCAAAACAGGATCTATCAAGATTAGAAAATGAACTGAATGGGGTGTCATGGATTGATGTTCTGCAAAGCAATGATTCAAATATATGCCATAATAAATTAATGAATGTAATTGAAAAAATTATTTGCAAGTTCCTTAAAACATCTAAAAACTCTAATAGGAAGAAATCCCTTCCATGGGTTAACACGTCGATCAGACAACTAATGAAACAAAGGGATTCCACACTTAAAGCCTTTATAAAGAGCCGAACAAATACTACTATGGCCTTATACAAAGGGTTTCGAAATAGAGTCATTCAGGAGTTGCGGACCGCAAAAGCTACATATTACACTGCTTTGATAACTGAGGCAAAAGGAAACAATTCTTTAATTTGGAAACAAATAAAAAGCTTAATAAAACCACAGGAGAATATTAAAAATACAGTGCACAAACTCAAAATCGGAAATCTAATCATCTCTGATAGTGGACAAATCGCACAAGCATTTAACGATTACTTTATTGGGTCAGTTGAGGAACATGCCAATAATTTTGAGCAATCTGACTGGTCTACTGAAACCACAACATAAAAAAAGAAAGACAATCTGTTTGAACTGCTTGCTATTACCAAAAAACAAGTCATTGAAATAATTGACAAATTCACAACCACACATTTGTAGAATCTGGAAACATAAGTGACAAATGGCTGATAAGCTTCGTCCAGAGCCATGCCAGATAGCAATAAAACTTTTGTGGACTTCCAGGAGGTGACAATGGTCTCACCACGGGGGGGGGGGGTTGTTGCAGGGCTCTGGCTGACACAATGCCCCTGTCAAGAGTCATATTACTGGCCTAAGTCTTACGTTAAAGTCCAGTTATATTAATCTGTTTCAAATAATCTAAACCTCTGAGAAGAGCATAATATGCTTACATGTTCAATATTCTGCAAAGAAATCCCTTCTGGACGTATAACCCAATTTACCTATATATTAATTCATCTTAAGACTTTTTCATGACAACTGCATCATATTAGTACATATTCATATCATGTTTGGTCTTGTTATTCTCGGGAGAATCCAAGGAGTTGAGTGGAGTATGTTTCATTCCCATTGGAATTATGGTTCATTCCCTTTTGGAGACTCCTGAGAATTTGGCCAGAATCCTCTCTGGTAATCACCCTATTCTCCTCGCTCTGCTGAAGTGTTTTATTACATCCTCCCAATGGTGGAAACCCAAAACCAGATTCACCCCCCCTTCCAGGTTTTATGGCCATGCCGCCTGGATCAAAGGCGTGATTTGGCTTAAAGCAAAGAGAAACAATCCATTCTGGGAAGATCGTATCCGATCTGTCCCCGCACAGACGTTAGTCGCGTGAGTAGCCTTTTCAATGATGTAACGTCAGATTTCGATTTCCGCCACGTTAGTGCGTGTATCCTTTCCTCCAGGTATGACTTTATTCTCCTCTCCTAAATTATGTGTAACTTGTAATTGGCTTAGTGTTGATTTGTTTGATTTAAGCTTTAGCCTACCTGGTGAATAAATTATTGTTATTCTTGTTAAGCTTGCGTGGTCTCCGTGACTCTTAATCCTTTTATTCTTTCTAGCCACGTTATGACCGGTACTTAGGGGCGAGTCCTTACATTCCAGACTAGCTAGCTGATGTTTTAAAGGTAGTGATGGGTTTTTAAGTTGGATTGCAGATTACGGTCTACTTATATAAAGGGTTTATGTAGTATCGGTCCTGGGGATTTGGCCTTAAGGGCACCCCTTGGGCTTATAAGCCGGTGCCTGGTCGATCCCCTTAAGGGCCCTGTGGTGCACATAAATCTGGGTTCATGATATGTTTATGCCAAAGTTGCTACTATCATGGTAATTTCTTCCATCCTCTAGAACTCTCACCCGAACTAAGATCCGCAACTGCGCTATTACCGGGGCGTCGGTTGAGTAACTGGTTTTCACGGATGAGTCTGGCGGCGTAGCTGCCCCGAGATTCACGCATGTGTCCCTAAACTATAAATTCTAATTCTAATTTGGAGTCAGATATTTAACGAGGGTATAACTAGATTTGGTATTCTAAATTTATTATGGAGTCAGATTAATTGTAACCGTTGTGCTTTTGTGCCTCGTCCTTCGAACGGAGAAAATATATCCATTTTATTGTGATTCACACCAGCCAGGACGTCGCGCGTGCTAATACTAGGAAAGAACACGTTGAACCTTCGCCCTACAATTTCCGCCGTTGGATATTGTTTTGTGGGTTTTACAGCTGGTGACTGCCCTCTGTGATGGCTTTCGTGTATTATACCGTAATATGTCGGTTTGGGAATCTTTGCATTTTGCAGCGTGATGGCTTGCGTACCATACGGGCGATGCCTATAATCGGGAGCACGTGATTCTGTTTTCCGACGCCTTCCGAGATGTTTCCGCATTGTGCTGGCTGAAGTGTGAATCACCACATCCAATGCGATCCTGGTTTCTTACGCGATCTGGCCGGCTCCATCAGTCGCCATCCACATGTGGTAAGTAATGCGGTGCTTTCTATTTTGTAGAAAAGTTAGAATTCACTGCATAGAGACCGCTGCTAAGGGATCGACATATCCCCAAATAGGCCTGGGACCGTAGAAACCAGGCACAAGTTTTAATTCTATCTTTTTCGGGATCAGAGAATGGAGTGCAAGTTGTAGGAATGTTTGCATGAGCCTACTTTGTTTTTCTGTTATCTTTTTAGGCTGCTCTGTTTTCAGATTAATCCGGGTCATTTGATATTTTCATGCTTTTGTGTAGAAGGTTTAATGGCAAGTTGGAGATGATTGGGTTTCTATGTGCAGTGGGGAGTTTCGGCATTTTTAAGTGGATGCGAATATCTGTTGTTGCTAGGCACATTAAGCTGTGCTCTTCTTAAATCGTAGGTTGGTTGTATTATTTGTACCTAGGCTGTACGAATGGGGGGGGGGGGCGCGCCTTGTGGCAATGCCATAACGGGGATAAAGCTTGCCGCTGAAAAGGTTGAATACTCCTGGCCTGTGCTTGAAACCAGAAAAGATTGTGTATATTGCATTCGAAGGTTTATATGTGTACCGAAAAGTAATCGGCGATTGGATGTATTTGATGGATTTGGTGCAAGGTCCTGCTGTAACTGCGCAGACAATCTTGCCCAAAAACCGGAAGAAATGGGACATTGGTGAAATGCCAGTGTAATTTGAAGGAGTCTTGTACGTAGGGGAGTGAGGAGATTAGCTTCGAAATATCATTGGACTTACGGATTTTATCGTTGTAACAATCGCACATGGGTTGCAAGTATGTTCTTTAGTGCTCTGACCCGCATCATGGGTTCGGTTTGAGTTGACAAATATTTCCATCCTCTAGTCTTGTTAAACTTTGTGTGAAGGTAATAGCTTACGGTTTCACTGCCCAGTGTGTGCGCTCTTCTGATCAGCGACCTGAGAGAGATGCAAAACGGCATTCGGAAAATTGTAATAATTTGGACTCAAAAGTTTAAGTAGGGTGCATTCTGCACCATTGGGTTTCGAGTTGGACAAATTCGGCAGCAGTTTTTCGTGCCGGCAGTCTTTTGGGGACACGGACAGTGATTAGACTAATTCTTGATTGGGTTTGTAATGTGGTTTTTCGCAAGCGGAATGTTCAGCAGTTTCGGTATGGGCTGAAGTTTGCTGTTACGGGCCACGTGGGCTTCTCGGACTGCAGGTTGTTTTGCTTCAGGCGACTAGACTGTGCGGGTTGTGGGAGTATGTGTGTCCTGGACATAGCAACGGGAAAGCTCATTACTGAGGGTGTTGAATATTTTTGCATTGCACGAGAATTGGGAAATTGCCATTATAACCGCTCTAAAATCTGCTTGCATTTGAGCTTAGCTCAAGTCGCGTATTGAAGCTGCCATATTATCTTTGCACAAAGGATTATCAAGTTGAACGGCCCGCCATTTTTAGCTCGTTTTTTTGGGAATATACGTGATTTCATCTGAGGACAGCCATTGGTTGAGTTTGCATGTGGGTAGGTGCTTCCTCCAGAGGGGGGAAGTCTTAGCCGACCCATTGGGTCACGTGACTATTCATCGGGGAGCTGGTTGGCTGATACAGCCCGAGTCAATCCATGTAATATGGTGACGTAGCCCGTTGTCGGTGAGCTGGTTGGCTGACCCGCCCTCATCATAATCTGAGTCAAATGGCGCTCTTCAAATCGGCCAATCACTGTCACGTTTAATGCTGGTTTCGGTCTTCCTTCCGAGAAGGAGA
The DNA here is from genome assembly GCA_029692085.1 of Gymnothorax javanicus. Taxonomy (NCBI): domain Eukaryota; kingdom Metazoa; phylum Chordata; class Actinopteri; order Anguilliformes; family Muraenidae; genus Gymnothorax; species Gymnothorax javanicus. Next base: position 111,965,961 of record CM056194.1, on the reverse strand, counting down.
AGGGGAAGGCGGAACCAACACTAAGTCGCATGCTGTGACCACCATCTTGAGTGTGGCCATTCACTAACAGCGTACTTGCCTTGGGCGGGGATTAGGCCCCCGAACCTGGGGCAAAAACAGGCGGCGGCGGGATTGCAAAGTTCGAGGGCACGTTAAATCGCACGTATAGTGCAGGGGAGTAAACTGAAGGCCCTCGTGTCCAGTGAAGTATGAATTGACATACTGCCGTGGTACCGTCTAGTCGGCGTGTTGTCGCCTTTAAGTGTGTAGGCATCACATGGTACGTGGGTGACAGCCCACACCTAAGCAGAGGGACGCATAGTACGACCTCTGTGAACAGGCGAGGCTGGTGAAAACGGTCAAAGTTCCTATACCCATAGCTAAGTGGGGTAGGGATCAGACCGTCGGCTCCCACCTGGGTGGCTGACAACCACTACGGGATTCGGGGATCGCTATCGACTGGGTCACCGGCCGGTCGGGTCGCGTATGGCAGTAAGTCCTTTTGTTGGCCGCCAGCGCTCGCTCAATGTACAGTCAGGCCACCACAAACCAAAAGCGAATCGTCAGTAGGCGAAAAGGGTGCTTCTGTGATCGGTAAGCTTTGAAAAGAAGACGCCGGGAAGCAGAAGGCAGATTTCTGAACCTGGGGGAGCCTGGGCAAAGATCTCTGTGGGAAGGGATCTAGCCTAGAACTGCGCCCTGGGAGGGGAGGTTCGAAGGATCAAAGTGTTTAACCGTTATGTTTGAAGCAAACCATCTAGTATAATTACGTTTTGTGTGGATTTCACTAGCCACCAGATACTTTTATTGGAACTAATGTTTGGTGAACCATTGTTGTATACTGTCATTGCCACTAGTCATCAAGCAACATCTGAGCTCTGAATGTCTAGTGGGACATTGAGTCTCTTTTGTCTGCCCCAGCAGGGGGTACTGTTTATGGCCTCATGGAAGTAGGTAATTAGATTTAGAATGCCTACATGAGTTGCCTTTTAGGAGAAAATATTCCTCCCTACATTTTTTTTTCCTAAAATTCATTTCTATAAAATTTGCATCCGTCCTTAGGTATTGGAGCCAGATGGGTTTGGTTGCTTTTGGCAAAGATTAGTGTCTTTCTACTCATTCTTGCCGTGTTTCTCACAGCCTGCCATTCCTCTGCTTGTGCTCCCTCTCTCTGATCCTATTCACCCCTTTGTCAGTTAGGACTATGTTCCTCGAAACATGGATCACTTCAATCTATAAGCCTGTACTCTTTATAGAGTGCATGAATTAATCAGAGTTACTAGTACATCAGTAACTCAACGATGGTTGCCTGCATTCCTACTGGATTGCATGGTTCAGCCTGTTTTTAATGTCTGTTTGTCATTGTTTGTCTTTTCAGTGTCTGAAGCTATGCAGACATTCACCCTGCATAGTTCACTCTCTTACAGTCTTCTCACCTGAGAGCCTTGGTTTTACCGCAGATGTCTAACCCTGTCAGGGGGTGGAACAAGCTGCGGGGCCATAAAACACCCGCTCGTGGGTAACAGGCCCCATCCGAGCCACTTTACAACCCTTAGTCACGCGCGCGCGCGCGCACACATACATACACATACATACATACACATACACACACGCACCCACGCATACACACACACCACTTACGTTTCTCCATGTTTGTATGTGTTTATCCTGATCCGAGGGGAAAGCCATAAAGCATTGTTTCATTTAAAACTGATACTAACTGCATCTGTTCTTTCTTTCTGAAAACAGGGGTGATGGAATCTTCAACAGTGCCATTCACTCCTCCTCAGTCGCTGTCCCCTTTGAGGTGTCGTAAGGTTACCCAGACGGCGGGGACATGTGACTTGTAGGGTAATTGCATGCACTGCATTAACTTTTTCACCCATTGTTTTCCACAGGACAGTTTGCTGGCAGGAAGACCCCCAACTAAATGTTTCCAATTAACTTTCACACTTTCTGATTCCTACAGGTTGAGTTATGACGGATTACCTTAGTCGTGTCTTGTCTTGGTCTCCCTTGTTGTTGTCAATTTGGCAGGGTGCTGTTTCTAACAATTTCTATACAGGCATCAAGGATTCGAGGACCTGACTTTGCCATTTACACCTGAGTAACAGAAGCTTCATTTATATGTTTTTGGCTGATTTGGATTTCGGGATTTCATCGCAAACATGGTAGCGGAGCGAGGGTGTGGCACATCAGGGCACAATAATCCCTGTCCACCCTTCTGGCTCTTGGGAGCCATTTCTTCCACTATTCAACTTATTATGGACACACATTCAAATTCCAACAATATGTGCACCAATGCTGGCGTGTCCGGACCTCAAACATCTCTACAGCTACCGGATTCATACAGGACAAAGGACATTTTCATATGGACAAACTGCAGTTGTGTTTGTGATTGTGATGTGTGAATTACATGTAAAGGGTGTGGGTTGATACAAAAATAGGTTGAGAGGAATCATTTAAATCCTATTTTATAATGCGGCAGTTAAAGGACTGGAGCATATAGGTTCCTTACACTGGAGGCCAAAGGTAGCGTGCCTTAAAAGTTCATAAAGTAAGGTAGAACTACATATGCATTGATCCAGATAAGCCTAATTTGTCTTGAATATTTTTCAGAATTGAATTGGGAGGTCCTACGAGGCAGTTTCTGACCAGCCTATTATGTGTATCAGCCCCACCCTCTCAGTTGATCTCCATATCATATCATGTGACAAATTGCTGAATGTCTGGACATATGAATTTCACGATTTCCAATATTTCACCATATCACTTCAGTATAGCTCATGTAAATATTCTATTGTTTTTTTCATCTGTAACTGTTTATTTTTTTTGCACTTTAAATCAGCTGCTTAAATGATTTGATATTGTGACCGCCATTGGATTTTTTTCCTCTGGGGTTTTTTTCCAATTGGTTGGTTACTTAGTTAGTGGCACATATAATAATTTTTTTGCTTTCCCTAGTCAAGGGTGGGAAAGTTTTTGGTTTATGTGCTGGTTTGTTCTGCGATTTCTATTATTCATGATTTTAGGAAAAATTACTTTTCAAACCATCATTTCATTTGGCATAATAAAATTAGTTCAACTAGTACACCTACTAACTTCAGATAATAGACTCATAGAACAAACCTAGATAACATACTTTTAATTTTATTTTACTTTTTGTTTGTTTTCCTTTTAATTTCTTCACATTTCATGTTAATCAAACGGTTGTCTCTCTTTCTTTTAACTTCCCAAATCACACTTTTCTAAATTCTCAATTATATTGCAGTGAGAGGAAACAATCCATTTTTTCCTTTTTATCGTGTGATGCAACTGTCATGAAAAACTCAACTACTCTTAAATCTGTAATTTCTCATCAATATTTCTTCTATAGTCTTAGCAAGCATTCCTGGTACTGCAACATCAGCCATACAATCACCTAGGTAATCTTTTATGACCCCGTGTGTGGACCTCTGTTGTACGGGGTCAGGGGGTGGATTTGTAGAATCTGGAAATATAAGTGACAAATGGCTGATAAGCTCGGTCCAGAGCCAGGCCAAATGGCAATAGAACTGTAGACATTGCATATTTCATTTTACAAAAAGATTGTTCCATTTCTAAACCAGTAAAATTCGTCTGTGCCTTTGGGTTAGGTTCTGAGCGGCACCTCTGTAAGATCTGCAAACGCTGATGCGTGGGGGAGCCCAGCGACTGTATGCGACAAATGGCTGATAAGCTTAGTCCAGAGCCATGCCAGATAGCAATAAAACTTTTGGACTTCCAGGAGGTGACAATGGTCTCACCACGGGGGGTTGTTGCAGGGCTCTGGCTGACACAATGCCCCTGTGCGAGTCATATTACTGGCCTAAGTCTTACGTTAAAGTCCAGTTATATTAATCTGTTTCAAATAATCTAAACCTCTGAGAAGAGCATAATATGCTTATATGTTCAATATTCTGTAAAGAAATCCCTTCTGGACGTATAACCCAATTTACCTATATATTAATTCATCTTAAGACTTTTTCATGACAACTGCATCATATTAGTACATATTCATATCATGTTTGGTCTTGTTATTCTCGGGAGAATCCAAGGAGTTGAGTGGAGTATGTTTCATTCCCATTGGAATTATGGTTCATTCCCTTTTGGAGACTCCTGAGAATTTGGCCAGAATCCTCTCTGGTAATCACCCTATTCTCCTCGCTCTGCTGAAGTGTTTTATAACATCCTCCCAATGGTGGAAACCCAAAAACCGGATTCGACCCCCCTTCCAGGTTTTATGGCCATGCCGCCTGGATCAAAGGCGTGATTTGGCTTAAAGCAAAGAGAAACAATCCATTCCGGGAAGATCGTATCCGATCTGTCCCCGCGACGTTAGTCGTGAGTAGCCTTTTTCAATGATGTAACATCGTATTTGAATTTCCCGCACGTTAGTGCGTATCCTTTTCCTCCAGGTATGACTTTATTCTCCTCTCCTAAATTATGTGTAACTTGTAATTGGCTTAGTGTTGATTTGTTTGATTTAAGCTTTAGCCTACCTGGTGAATAAATTATTGTTATTCTTTTAAGCTTGCGTGGTCTCCGTGACTCTTAATCCTTTTATTCTTTCTAGCCACGTTACGACCGGTACTTAGGGGCGAGTCCTTACATTCCAGACTAGCTAGCTGATGTTTTAAAAGGTAGTGATGGGTTTTAAGTTGGATTGCAGATTACGGTCTACTTATATAAAGGGTTTATGTAGTATCTGTCCTGGGGATTTGGCCTTAAGGGCACCCTTGGGCTTATAAGCCGGTGCCTGGTCGATCCCCTTAAGGGCCCTGTGGTGCACATAAATCTGGGTTCATGATATGTTTATGCCAAAGTTGCTACTATCATGGTAATTTCTTCCATCCTCTAGAACTCTCACCGAACTAAGATCCGGCAACTGCGCTTATTACCGGGGCGTCGGTTGAGTAACTGGTTTTCACGGATGAGTCTGGCGGCGTAGCTGCCCCGAGATTCACGCATGTGTCCCTAAACTATAAATTCTAATTCTAATTTGGAGTCAGATATTTAACGAGGGTATAACTAAATTTGGTATTCTAAATTTATTATGGAGTCAGATTAATTGTAACCGTTGTGCTTTTGTGCCCCGTCCTTCGAACGGAGAAAATATATCCATTTTATTGTGATTCGCACCAGCCAGGACGTTGTGCGTGCTAATACTAGGAAAGAACACGTTGAACCTTCGCCCTACAATTTCCACCGTTGGTTATTGTTTTGTGGGTTTTACACATTCAAAGGATAATTTTAATCTGCACACTGCATTTTTGGAAGGGCATGTTGATGTATTGGCTGAACCATTAACTCACTTGATCAACATCTCCATGGCTAGTGGGAAGTTCCCAGAAGCCTGGAAACAAGCTAGAGCGATGCCCATTTTTAAAGCTGGAGCAATAGATCAAGTGAGTAATTACCAGCCAATCAACATCCTTCCTGTCTTCTCTAAGGTCTTGGAAAAGGCAGGGGCAATGCAACTGATGAACTATCTTGAAACCAATAATCTTTTGCACCCATTACAATTTGGTTTTAGACCGAAATTCTCTACTGAGAGTGCAAATTGTTACCTTGTGGATATAATCAAATCATATTTAGATAAAGGGAATTAGGTGGGGGCAGTCTTCTTGGATCTTAAAAAAGCTTTCGACTCAGTAAATCATAGCATACTCATCTCAAAACTCTCTAAGTTAAGTTTCTCTGGAAAGACTCTGTCCTGGTTTGAATCATATCTTACGAGCCGTGAACAATGTGCCATTATTAACAACAAAATATCCTCTTTTTTAAACACTAATACAGGAATTCCCCAGGGATTGGTGCTAGGCCCGATACTCTTAGCCTGTACATAAATGACCTTCCTGAATCATGCAAGGGGGCTGGTCTTCAAATGTATGCGGACAATGCAGTTGTATATGGAAAAACAGCTACTGCACTTTCAGACCAATTGTCAAAACACCTGGAAGCAGTAGCAGTTTGGCTTGACAATTTGTGTTTAACACTAAATTTGAAAAAAACTGTGTCCATGTGTTTTTTATCTGGAAGATGACCCACACCAACTGTATTAGACGTTCTGATAAACAGCCAGCCTGTCAATCAGGTCTCTGAAGTCAAATATCTAGGTCTGATGTTGAACCCTCACTTGAAATTTGACAAACATGTTAATAAAATTATTAGAATAATAAAAGTCAATCTGTATACATTTAGACAAATTAGGGACTGTATAACTTTTGAAGCAGCCAAAATTTTTCTGCATTCAATGATCCTTTCACACTTCAGCTACTGTGTCACCTCATGGTCACAAGCCAATTCATTAGTGATTAAACCCCTGGAGGGATTATATAATCGTACAACAAAAATTTTGGGTGAGAGGCCGATAAGATCGCACCATTATCAGATCCTGAGAGACCTGATCATGCTCAGCTTTGATAACTATTTTGCATTTTCAAATGCCAATCTCATCCATAAGTGTTTGAATGGCCAGGCTCCTCGGGCTCTTTGCGACATGGTGCGCCCGTTGCAGGCCTCTGGGTTGACCACAAGGAATTCAACTGCAGGGAACTGTAAAGTGCCGTACCGGAATACCCCTTTGGACAGATGTCCTTTTCGATAAAGGGAGCTAATACATGGAATGGACCATCTATTGAACTTAAAACAGACCAAAATCATCAACATTTCAAAATTAAACTGAAGGAATTTTTAAAAGCTAATCAATCATGTAGTCATTTGTAGGGGTGGGGGAGTGGGGTACACATTACTTGTGTACGTGTAAATATTTATATATGTGTATTCCGTCACATCACGCTGCAGCTTTATAAGGTCATCATACTGTATTATATAGTTTTACTTCACTGCTGTCTTTGAATATGTTTTATGTTTTTGTCTTAATGCGGTTATTTTAAAGGCCCTTCTCGGGACGAGCATTGGAAATTAGCAGAAACTAAAAATTTTATGATGCATTGCAATTCTCTATGTATATGGTATCTGTCACTATCAAATAAACATTAAATGAAATAAATGAAATGAACAAAAGAACAGTTTATCAAACAATTAAAAGACCAATGGTTTATTCCATCATTAAAAAAAATTTGTTTACAACTTATAAGTTTTGCCTTTTAGGTAACTTTTGTTTCTTCAGTGAGTAATGTTCTCTCTCAATTTTGAAATTTTTGTTTGATATCCAAAAAGTTTTGTTCAATAGTTTTAACACAAATCTGATTCCATATCTAAGACGGGTGTACCAGAGGGTGAGGTTACAGGTGCTTTCCCTGCCTGCATCTCAAGAAGCTTAAGTTGGAGCTTGTTCCCCTCTGGCTCCTCTGGTGCTCAGACCTTTTGACTGGGCTCAGCTTCAAAAGCTGCCCAATGAAAAATGGCTGTGCAGGATAAAGTGGAATTTCTGCTAGTATTGTGGAGGTACCACCTATTCCATCGCTGAATGCCCAGTTTGGCATGAAAGTCTGATACAGAGGTGCTGTCAGCTGCTGCTGTCTCATCTTCCCATCCGCTCTGTCTGGTTCGCCTGACCTGGCAGGGCTGCCCAGTTTTCACTCGGGGTTTAATCGAATCAGGCACTGATCGGAACTTTATCCATCTGGGTCTTGTTCACCATCTGAGGGTTCCTACTCTCCCTTAACCATTTCCTCTCCAGTTCCTCTCTGACAAGGATTGCACTTCCTGACGTCAACTGAGACAACTGGTGCCCAAATTACCTCCAGTAACCATACTGTAGAGTTGGCATTTCTCATGGAATCATTGCATACCCAGGTGGTGTTTAGGAGGTCCTGGCTTGAACATCATAACCCTCATGTGGACTGGCCTCCGGGATCAATACTGTAGTGGAGTTCATTTTGTTCTCAGTCTTGTCTTTGTGTAGCTTCCATCCTAACTGCACCTCCCCTCTCTGATCATCAAGAAGAGCCGTCAGACCTGAAGGGTATTTTCCCCATCTATTACGACCTTTCCATGGCATTAAGCAAAGCCAGAACAACGTCAATTCCACCTCACAGACCCTATGCTTGTGTCAGTGACTCTCTGCCTGAAACATCACCCCCTGTACTCCTGTACTCCACATCCAACTAGGAGTCCCAAGCTATGGAGAGATACAGAAATGAGTCTCTAGTTTCCTGAATAATTCAGGCTTTTTCATTGCCAGCTGGAGCTAGTTTCTTCTTTGGCCAAAAAAGAGGGGGTCGCTGCGACCCTGCATCAACAGGGAACTAGAGGCAACTTTGATTAAGAATTGTTATCTTTCATTTTTGATGTGGAGGACAGGGGCTACTTTGCAGTGCTGCCCGGCTCATGAGGAGGCTCCACTGCCTGGCCCTGACCTGGGGGCTTACCCAGCCGCCCTGCTCTGCGTCTGAGGTCCCTTTGCTGCCCTGCCAGGCTCCTGAGGGTGCTACATTGCCCTGCCCAAAGAATCCTGTCTTCATCTGCTACCAGGCTCTTCATTGCTCATGCCCTTCATAACATTCACACTCAATTTTATGGCTCAAGAACTGAACCTGTGTCTTTGTACCCCCTACGGTTCTCCTTCCTGTTCGATGCCTCTTCCCAGGCTCATTGATTGTGGCCCCGCTTATGCCGTGCATTGGATCCTGGATGTCTGACATGGGGGATGCAGCCATCAGTTCCTTGTAGACTGGGAGGGGTTCGGGTCCTGAGGAGCGTTCCTGAGTCCCGGAGCAGAACATCTTAAACTCCTCCCTGGTTTGTGATTTCCAGTGCCAGCATCCTAGGTCTACCACTGGGCCGCCAGGCGGCGCCCATCAGGTTTGGGGGGGATACTGTCACAACCCCTGTGTGAACGCCATTCATCTCCCTTCCTATTCCACAACTTACATCCTGTGCATTCGCTTCTTGGCTGATGCTGCATGCAATTGTACTCGGAACTCGAAAAGATTCGGTTCGGAAATTCCCATTTCCGTTGTAAATGCGTTTCATTGCTCCAGCTTGGAAACATGCCCGCCCACAGTAAGATGATGTTTGCTGGATGCTTTCCGAGCATCAAAAATTTTTGTAATTATAGGCTACTGCAGTTTAAAGGTTGTATCAGCGATTTTTCCTCACGAAATGTTAACAGCTCCTCTCATGAGTGGGCGGTGAAAAACTCCGGTCTCTGTGGGCCACCTACAGCCAGGTAGACACTGAGAAAGATACACAAACTCTGGGGACCTACCCGCGTCCCCAAACATCAACAAAAGTGTTCCAACGAATCAGAGGGCAGGGGTGGGTCTTCTGCCCCAGTTCCATGCTCATGCACGACAAATGGGTGGGACTGAGCAACGAAAGCCTGGCAGTGGCACTGGTGAGGCGGCAGAGTGAGGCATGGTGGAAGCTAAACCGAAAAAGACACGCTCGAACGAGTGCATCTCGAGGAAAAAGGAACGCGATCGCAGCTATGCAAAGTCCCCAATAAACGTAAGGAAAGCATACCAACGCTGGAGAGAATTCCGGGAGTTGAATGGTTTTAATTCTGATGCCCAGGTCGCCTTGTTTCTCCTTGAGGTGAGTAGAGCTGGTGCTAACTCAATTGGATGAGAATTGTAAATTGCCATCCCAAGCAAAATTGAGGGTAGCTCGTGTATTGTTTTTGTAAGGCTATCTTGCATAGATCATGCTGGTCAGAATGAATCAAACGGTAGAGAGATCGATATTTCCTCTTTGGAGCCCTTTGCTAACTCTCGGTTGGCAAGCTAGTGAGTTTACTAATTCTGTCTGATCAAACCAAAGTTTGTGTTCGTGTAATAACATTTTTTCTCTGGTTAGTACTCCGAGTTGAAATTCGTCGATGAATGTATAACCGCATGATAAGTTTAGCTTAAAGTGGTGATCTATGTGACGTTGTTAATAATAATTTTGTAATGCCGAGCTAAGATAATTGTCAGATACCTTGTTGTAGCTAGCACTAATGGTGCAAATTCATCGTCTGGCAATGGTCGTCATTGTTGCTATCAGGCGTTTATCACAACGAGCTGTACATGGCCATTTACCCAACTGAGTGAGCCATTCTTAAGCTGCTTTCACACCAGATGCAAAAAACAGTTTTTTCGCGCGACAGATTACTTTCAAAGTCAATGCAAAGACGCGAGGTTTCACTTTAAGAAAAGGGCGTTCATGTTCCAAGCTTCTGAAGGGGAGGGGCGAGCGACTCTGTTGTGTTTCAACTGTCAACAATAGTGACGTCTATGACTTCAACCAAGGGAGTGGCTGTGAGATGACGGTGTGAGACGGGAAACCTCACGAGACAACGGGAGATCCATCATGGCGGCACTCTATCACTAAACACCGGTAAATCAAAGAATCTCTTTGAAACTACAATTTTAAAAACTCTGGACCAGCTGGAAAACTTAGTGGACGAGTACTTTTACAACCTGTGCTTCATGAGTCCGCCACAGAAACAACCCCGGCGAGACTGGTCCACCGAGACCGACGACGACGGAACCACAACCATTCAGGTCAGTGTACTCGAGTCCATAAATCAAAAACTGTCAATCTTGGAAATACTGCATTCAGACATAAAGGAACTAAAAGCCAGTCTCGAATTCACTCAATCACAGCTCGAAACGTTACAAGTCGAAAACAAGGAACTCAAACATTCGGTCAGCACACTCACAGCACAAGTCCAAACCATCTCAAACGAAAAAAACTCATGAAAGAAACTATACTGGACATACAGAGCCGCAGCATGCGCGACAATCTCATTTTCTCAGGAATACCCGAACAACCTCAAGATAACCCGGAGCAATTAGTAAAAGAATTCATGCAATCAGCTCTCAAACTCACATCAGAAACCGTCAATAAAATCACCTTTCACCGGGTTCACCGCATCGGCACCATAAAAAACAACAAACCCAGACCCACTGTCGCCAAATTTGAACATTTTAAACAAAAAGAACTCATCAAAAGTTGCGGAAAGGAACTAAAAGGAACAACTTACGGGATGAATGATCAATTCCCAAGGGAAATCCAGGAAAGGCGAAGGAAACTTCTCCCATTCCTCAAACAATTCCGGGAGAAAGGAAAAAGAGCTTCACTGACTGTGGATAAACTTTACGTTGACGGCCAGCCATACCGAGATGCGATGGTGACCACTTGGCTGTGATGACGTGATCCTGAATATATCACCAAAATAATTTAATACGAAGTGACTTAAACTTTAGAGAAGGAGGGGGGAAAAGTTAAATGGGTCTCTCTCTCTCCCCGGCGCATAACTGATTGTGTCCGTGTATGAGTGAGTCTTCTTCGATTGGTTTGTTGGTGGATTGAAACAATATCTCGTGTGCATTACTGCCGCCCACTATGTTGATCCATGAGCCTTTGTCTGTGTATCGTTTAAATGTCTTATATGGCTCTATAATTCTTTTTGGCCAGTGTATGTATGTGTTGCCGTTTGTTTCTGAGAGTCTCTATCTGTGGTTTTGTCTAACATAGCTCTATAATATTTTTGGCCAGTATGTGCTACTATGTACGTGTGTGTTGCTGTGTGTGTGTTGCAGTGTACGTGTGTGTGAATCCCCATCTGTGTGTTTGTCAAACACAGATCTATAATATTTTTGGCTAGTGTGTGTTGATGTGCACGAGTATGTGAGTCTCCATCTGTGTGTTTGTCTAAAATAGATCGATAATATTTTGGGCCAGTGTGTGCATGTGCTGTTGTGTACTTGCGTGTGGGACTGTGCGAACGCTCATAGATGTAAGTGTGCTTGTGTGCAGGTGTGCGTGGAACGATGGGTAAGGGGTGAGCCATGGGGTGAGGGGCTTACCTACAGCCTAGGTATACCACCGGTGACTATGGGCTCAAGGGGGAGCAGGGGATCCTCCTATTATTATTATTACTTTTTTTTTTTCCCTCTTTCATTATCATTATCAACATTATTTTTACTATTGTTGTTATGAACATTATTATTAGTTTGGGATTTTTTTCTTTTTTTTTGTTTTTTGCTTTTTTTTTCTATTCTATTTTATCCTACCATAAACATTCTCTCAATATGATTTAACAGAACACCCAGTAAACACCCAGTTGTCTCTGAAATAACCTGTCATTAGGCTTAAATTCTGTGAATCATGCCCTGTCTATATACTACTGTTTGTCTCCTTTTGTTTGCTTCTTTCACTGTTTGTCTCATTCATTTGTTCTCCCTCCTCCTCCTCAGTGTCATACCCCCGCTACTTGAAAGATTATACAGTGTGACAAAATTTGGCAGTTCCACATCATATCCTTCAATTAACCAAATCCAATGCCCACAGCATTAAAATTTGTTAGCTGGAATGTGCGTGGCATTAACTCACCGGCAAAAAGAGCTAAAATCATGAATCATTTAAAAAAATTAAAGGCAGATATATGTCTACTACAGGAAACCAAATTATCAGACAATGAACACAATAAACTAAAAACACAACATTTCAACCAAATATTTTTCTCCACATACAGCTCCAAAAAAAGAGGGGTCTCAGTTCTCATCCACAAAGATACACCATTTATTCACAAACACACAATAACTGACCCAGAAGGACGATATATCATTATCAATGGAACAATTAATAGCATCAATATTACAATCACAAGTATTTATGGTCCAAACACAGATGATCCAGCATTCTACCATAGCTTCTTTAAATCACTACAGGACTTCTCAACATCAATCATAATCATAGGTGGAGACCTCAACACAGTAATCAACCCAACAATAGACAGCTCAACAAGTACACATCACACCAAAACCTGGCATTCAACACAAATTATCAAACAATATATGACAGATATTGGTCTTGGCGATAGTTGGAGGCTACAAAACCCCTCATCCAGAGAATACACCTACTTTTCCTCAGTCCATAACTCCTTTTCAAGAATCGACTACTTTCTAACAAGCAACTCTTCATTGGCAGATATCTCTAACCCCACCATCCACCCAATCATCATATCCGACCATGCTCCCATCAGCTTCACACTGCACAATAAAACTGAAACAAAAACCAGCCCAAGATGGCAATTTAACACATCACTACTTCAAGATAGCGAATTTGATTTACATTTCAAAAAACAATGGACACTATTCATGGAAACAAATGACACAAGATATACCTCACCAACTCTCATTTGGGAAACAGCCAAAGCAGTATTAAGAGGAAAAATTGTTTCATACTCAACATTTAAAAAGAAGAAAGAACTAGAAACAGAAAAAATTGGAAGAACAAATTAAACAACTACACAACTCATACGCAACTAATCCCACAGAACACATACTTACAGAAATTAGAAACACCAAAAATAAAATTGGCAACATCATTCATTGAAAAGACACAATTCATGCCATCTAGGCTTCTAACAAAAAGTTTGAACACAGTGACAAAAATCTATAAAATTCAATAGGTAACCAACTCAAACACAACAAAAAAAAATTGTTTGTCACAACTCTTACAGACTTTTCAGGAAACATCACCAGTGACCCACAAACCATAAAATGTCATTCAGTTCAATATTAATGATGGTAGTTTGGCAATAGTTAAAGAAAAGGATCTAAAGAAATAGACAACTTTCTTTAATAACCTCAAACTACCATCATTAATATTGTCTGAATGTTTATTTTAGGTTTGTGGGTCCCTAGAATATGAAAAAGCACTACAGATCATGACAAACAATAGAGCACCTGGACTTTTGGATACCCCATTGAATTTTATAGACATTTTTTGATTTGTCACAGTATTCACCACTTTTTATATTAGAATGGCAGATGAAATTGTCTTTTTATCAATGAATTCCATATCACATGAACACAGCACTAATTTCAGTATTACTCAAAACAAACAAAGACCCAACTCTCTGCTCAAGCTACAGGCCCATTTCACTCATTAACACGGATATCAAAATAATCAGCAAAGCACTAACAACTCGAATTGAATCAGTCATCCCATCTCTCATTCACCAAGATCAAACAGGATTCATTAAAGGAAGACATTCATCAAACAACACATGCCGTCTATTCAATCTTATCCACTTTTCTCAACAAAGTCAACACAAAACAGTCATTCTCTCTTTAGATGCAGAAAAAGCATTCGACAAGGTAAACTGGACATTTCTCATAAAAACACTGGAAAAATTTGAATTTGGTCAGTCATTTATTCAGTGGATAACAACACTCTACAACCAACCAAAAGCAGCAGTTATTACAAACAACCTCATCTCACCACACTTCACACTTCACAGAGGCACCAGACAAGGATGTCCACTATCACCATCACTATTCGCACTTTTCATTGAACCATTAGCTGCCGCAATCCGTCAAAATAACAATATTACTGGTATTCATACTAAAAACATAACTCATAAAATCAGTTTATACGCAGATGACATACTCCTGTTCATACAAAATCCCAATAATTCAATCAAAGAACTTATCAAAATCATCAATTCATACTCCAGCATCTCAGACTACACAGTAAACTGGAATAAATCAACCACCCTCACAATAAATGCAGATACATCCCTTACTACACCACACATACCTCAATTACCACCTACTACTGGCAACATCACATATTTAGGCATAAAATTCTGCGCCACTTTTAAAAACAATACAAGATGACCTAAACCGATGGATGACACTACCAATCTCAATTATAGGATGCATCGCCACGATAAAAATGATGATACTGCCAAAACTCACTTACCTATTCACAATGATCCCCATCCAACCTACATCAAAATGGTTTAACACACTGGACACAACAATAACATCATTCTACTGGAAAAACAAAAAGCCCAGGATAAAACTAACCACACTACAACAGTCAAAAATACAAGGAGGCCTAGAAGCACCAAATTTCCATCATTACTACTTAGCCAATCAGTTACAGTACCTTACCAAATGGATCCATTCAACCCATCACTATCACCCCTGGTTAGACATAGAACAGACAGACTGTCAAGACATATCAATCAAAGACCTTCCATTTATCTGTACTACAATCAGAAAACACAACTGTTTCAAAAACCCCGCAATCGCAGCAACTCTGACAGCTTGGTGGAAAATC
Organism: Gymnothorax javanicus; assembly: GCA_029692085.1. Taxonomy (NCBI): domain Eukaryota; kingdom Metazoa; phylum Chordata; class Actinopteri; order Anguilliformes; family Muraenidae; genus Gymnothorax; species Gymnothorax javanicus. Next base: position 111,950,910 of record CM056194.1, on the reverse strand, counting down.
AATAAAATAAGAAACACAACATTCTCACCCACGACTCAAACACCCATATGGAACAATCCAGACTTCACTGCTAACAAATCCCCCCTAATAGGAACTAAATGGAAAGAAAAAGGAATCACACACCTCCACCACATCTTCAATAACAACACTTTACTAACATTCCAACAGCTGTCTGAAATGTACGACATCGACAAGAAACAATTCCTTCAATATATCCAACTCAAAGAATCAATAAAAACAAAAATAAATATCACAAACATCCACCTAGAACATCCACCACTATTATATAGCATCAATAAAATAACACAGTCAAAGAAAAAACTACTCACAAAGCTATATAAACTCATATCCTCCAACAATGACCCACATCACATACCAATAAACAAATGGGAACGAGACCTCATCATCCACACCAACAGTCAATTCTGGAACACAGTCTGCAACAACATATTCTCCATGTCTAGCAACACCAAAATTCAGTTAATACAGTATAAAATCATCCATAGAACACACCTCACACAGCACAAGATGCACATCATGGGACTCACAGACACAGACATTTGCACTCACTGCACTCTCAACACTACCGACGACCACCTGCACGCACTCTGCACGCACCAATTCACAACTTCTGGAAACAAATAACCACCAAACTATCCCGATTCCTTGACCACAATATCCCACTATCCCCCACCATCTGCATACTTGGAAATTTAGAAGAACTCAACACTAACTCAAAACAAATCACAATCCCCCTGCTTGTGGCCCTAACTATTGCCAAGAAAACAATACTGCTCAACTGGAAAAACAGAAAAAACATCACAACAACACAATGGTTAGATCTCTATACACAACACATATCAATGGAACAACAGTCAGCAACCCACAAGAATCAATTACAAGAATTTAACAACATCTACTCCACAACTCTCACTGCCATCTCGATGCCGGTGAGTTGATGCCACAGCATAGATTTACAAAGGCTTGTTCACGGAGAGGAGAAGGGATGAAAAAGGAAAAAAAAAAAAAACTTGGGGAAGTTGAAATTGGAAATCTGTATAAATCCTTCAGGAAACTTATATAACAAACACATCATGAAATAACTGCCAAAATACAACTCTGCTTCATTTCGGATCATTTGGTTGTAACACTGTTTTGCCTTGTTTCTCTTTTTCCATTGTCTTTCGGCTCTTATCTCTCTATTTTATTATAATTATTACTATTACTATTGTTATTATTTATTTGCTTTCTCTCCTCTTTCCTTCCTTTGTGGTTTTCCCCCCCTTTTTTTGTTTATTTTTTTTTTCTTTTCTATTCCTTTTGTTGATCTGTCTTTGTCTAATTTTATTGTATGTATATTACTTTGTAAATCAACACCACAACTCGCTACCTATTTATTTGTCTGGTCACATATTTGTTTGTATGCACTTATTGGTGAATAAAAAAAAAAAAAAAAAAAAAGTGACGTCATATCGCTGATACAGCCTTTTAATGTGGGAAAAACTACTCTATGTAACGTTAGGACAAACAATATTTTGAACACAAAAACATTTCAGTAACATTAACGTTACTGCGGTTTGTCATCCCTACTTCATACCTGTACAGAGCTTTAAAATCACAAATCAACAGAGTGGGAAAGCAAATGCCACTACAAAGTAATTCTAGCACTATTAGCAACACAAACGCTAAATTGACGACGCATAAGAGTAAAAGTTGAGGAGAAGTGAGACTGTTTTCTTCTTACGGCGTGCAGCGCCATTTTGCTATGACAATCCAACCGACTCTGTCTGCTTGAATCCTGCCCAAATTCCTGAGTCGGAGTTCCGACCTCAACGGCTGTTTTATTGCACTTTTCCGATTCGGAAGGTCAGATTTACCCGAGTTCCGAGTGCAATCGAATGCAGCATGAGACTTGTTTCATGGTTATTTCCTCATGACCATGTAACATGCATTTAATCCCCTTGGTCTGAGTCATAAGCTGCTGGATTGTAATGTGCAATTTGTGGTTTGAACCATTTAGTATTCGTAGTTGTAATTCTTTGTCTTAATTATGTTTAATGTAGTTTTTCTTGTACAAACTCTTTGAGCATCCCTTCTGTTACAAACCAGCCAGAAGTATCCACTTGGAGATCAGTCATGAAAGCCCAAAGGACGTATTTATTGTGAGATAAAAATGACTGAGACACCACAAGCAAATTAAATAGACAAGACAATCAACAAAGGGGCGAGGTATCCACATGTTTACATGGGGGGGATATGACAAGACAATAAAGCAAATAAGAGACAAACTGCAAAACTCATAAAGACTGCTGGAATAGACATATTACTGAGACACAAAGTTTGTAAAACCCCTCAAAACGAGTGAGTGAGTGAGTTAGTGAGTGAGTGAGCGACCGACCATTTGCAATGTAATCGACCACGGCAACCGTTTCTGAGTGCCGTATGGAAAAAAGGGGACCATGATGTTAATGTCATTACTTTAATTTATTAAGTAGCTGTGCAACAGCAGAGAAATATACAGAGGTTTGAAGATCATTTTCCCAACAATGATTAACAATGCTGTGATATCAGTGTGGGTTTCATAAACTCTGGCTGATGTTTGTTTTGCATCATAAAACACATTTGTCTTTCACTAAGATTGTGGTATAGTACGACAAAGATAGTGGCATAGCACGACAAACATTGTGTTATAGTACGACAAAGTTTGTGGTATAGCACGACAAAGATTGTGTTATAGTACGACAAAGTTTGTGGTATAGCACGACAAAGATTGGGGTATAGCAAAGGCATAAACTGTGTGTGACTGGTGAATGGCGCCTGAAACTCAGTCACTCGTCGCCTTGTGATCATTACCTGCCTCATCAACCCATAACTCCCCTGGTTTGGCAACCACACAGCCGCTTTTAGTGAAGATATAAGACTGATCAGGGCTAAGCTGGATGCTATCCATGAGTTTGTTCTCAGGTTTGCAGCTGCTTGTATCATCAGGGTCCACACTGTACATTATCACATACAGCGCCTGATCTATCTTAAACTTTATGTGCCCATTTAGAGGAATCACAAAGGATCCGTCCTTAGCAGGGTCCATTTCTTCAGGAAGTGGTTTGAAGATCTTGCCCCCACTCTCTGTGATATCACTCAGCTTGATGGGCATCAGGCTGTAGAAAACACGCACAGTCTTTCCTGTGGCGTTCGCTGCATGTTGAGTGTCAGTGGGGTCCAAAGCTGCACGTCTTGCTATTGTTGTACAACCAAAGAGAGAGACAGAGAGAGGGGAGGGAGCCAGGGAGAGTATGACAGAGAGAGAGAGAGGGAGAGAGAGAGCATGAGATAGAGAGGGGGGAGGAGGGGGGGGAGAGAGATTACACTTTTGCAATAAGTATTTTGACTGGTGTCATGCCAATAAAACATTTGAATGGAACTGAGCTGATAAAGTGAGAGAAGGATGGAAGACATGCTTGAAAAAAGAACTGTAGTAAAATCCACAAGTATAAATAAAGATATACACTGTATAAAATACATGCTATGCAACGAAGTATAAAACTGAAAACTGATCAAGTATTTTGTGAATCTAAAAATACATATGAAATTCAATCTAAGGCACTTTCTATTCTAGTATCAAACAAGAAAAGTACAAGATAGAGATAAAAGGTTATAATTTTTTTGACTTACCACGAAAAAAAATAATGTTATGGTCGCCATAAACTGAAAAAAATATATGCACATAAATATCAAATCACAAATGAAGTATAAAAGCAAAAAAACATATATTTTTTGGCAAATTTTCAAATCTGAATATACTTAGAAGGAAAGCAAAATTCAAGAGAAAAGTCAGAGAGTGAAAATTAAGATACAAGGCTATAGTTTCTGACAGCACCAACCATTGAAATGTGTGTTTTTCTGGCCCATTCTTCTAAAAAACAAGAGTGTGTGAGAGAGAGAGAGAGAGAGAGGGGGTAGAAAGAGAGTATAAGTTCTGAACAAACATTTATTCAAATTTAAATTATCCTACATCAACAACAGTACAAATGCAGATTGCAAAAAAAAAAAACCCCCAAATAAAAACAATTAAATTAAAGCAACACAGCTGCAAAGGGTGATATCAAAATCCTTTAAAGATGAAAGTATGCCTTCATAATCCCAAAAACTCTAAAACATATTCAGATCCTTTATCTTTTGACATTTTGAGACCGAGAGAAGGAAGAGAGAGAGAGAGAGAGAGAGAGAATTGTAAAGGTAACCAATATGATTCTAATATGAAGTCATACAAATGCTGCAACTTTACAAGTTGCCATTTTATGAACTAAGCAGACTGTATAATATTGCTCCTCAAAAGTAAAAAACTCATCTAAATCAAACAAGGATATCGCCCTTCACGCTGCAATGCTTAGGTGGTTTGTGTAGAGGCTGCAGCGTAAGACTGGCTGCTCTACACTAGGACAGCACTGTCATCTCACCTGCTCAGATAGGTGGTTGGGTGTGGTCACAGGAAGTGGTCTCAGGCAGGAGGTAGGAGTAGGGCTGGAGATTGACGGTGCTCAGAAGTTCCTTCTCTCTGGACTCCTGGACTTATATACACCTCGGAGAGGAAGGTGCAGCCCCCAAACCACGGATCTCTGCATGCAACACCCAGTTTATCAACTTCCATGGAAGTGGTTAGTGTTATCTTCAATTCACTAAAATGTGACCCCGCCCATGAAAACCCGGCTAAACTTGCGTGATCTAATTTTGAGATAAAGCCCGTCAAGTAATCCCTATGATAAATAATGTCAAAAATATGAGATGTGAGTTTATTGGTGTAAACAATCAATTAAATATTGGGGTTTCGAAATATAGTGTTCAAAAATTAATTTCTAACTTCATACATTTAAAAATTAATTCATTTATTGACATTACGTTTACATTTTTTAGCGGAGAAATACCGGAAGTTGGTTTCCACTAGACTCGTTTCAACAACTATGGTTTCAATCAGATTTTAGTTTACCTTCGGCAGATAAACACCCGACAGTTTGGGTGTCACTCGTTTTAGGAACTTCTTTTCTGCCATTGACCATGAATGTAGACCATAATATTAATGCGCACCATCATAAAGAAGGTCATTTCATGGCATGGCAGAAGAGTTGCGACTTAAGCCGGGTGCAGATTTCTCCATGGATTATGTTGCATCACCTCGGAAATGTTTACATTCATAGATTAACATCTTGTGAACCTAACCAGGCTAGTTTGAAGACATCATGCCAGCTACCTCGCGAAACAATTTGGTGTTTGGACATTGACGGCATGCAGAACCATCGCTTTGGGGTGCGTTTCACAACTTACAAAGTTCGTCCATTCACAGTCCTTGCACGTAACAAATGCAAGTTAGCATCTGCGATATAGGGATACGCAGTGGATATTTTGCCGTCTGACGGCTGTGTTTGGTTTCGCTATTTAGCTGGCACTTCCAGTGGACATGCACACTTGGCACTGGCCAACTTATCTTGTGGTTACGTCTCGGCGTGGACAGCTATACAAATGCCGGGATATTTTACCTTTCACAGTGTCAGCATTATGTGCCTTTGAGCTATTTTACCAAAATGACCGGGGGTCTAGACAAACTGTCACATAGCCCAGCCGGCTTACACTGAAATTCAAACTGAAATAGGCCGGTCATAACAGCTCGGACATATAATTGGAGTACAGGAATAAAGATCAATTTCGTCATCCAAAACTTCAGGGCGATGCATCCAAAACATTTTTTGCCAGTTAATTCAGTTACCGGTATATAATTTGCATCAATCTGTAGCTAAGCCCCCTCAAATGTTTTTCTAGTCGAATATCAACGCTTTTTTTTTTTCTTTTAAATTGTACTCATAACTTTGGCCACCTTTCATGCATGTAAACTTCACGAATTGATACTGAAATTTGTCTTTGGCCGCTTCGTCAACGACGAACTTCTTGAATTTTTTCTGAGCACCTTCTACTGTGCGGCTATCTCGGCGCCAGAACGAAATAAACTGCTCTTTTTCAAAAGACTCAATTGCCGTTTCAACATCTGAAAACGAATCGAACTCATCTCCTACGGAGAGAGCCATAATCGTGAAGTAAAAATCAGACAACTGTCCTGTCAAGATAAAGTATTAACCCCAAGTGCGCATGTCCACCGGAAATGCCGGCTAAATAGCGAAACGCAAACATAGCCATCAGACGGCAAAATATCCACTGCCTTAGGAAAATGCATCCCTGGAAGTATCTTTTTATCCCATATGGCAGCAGCACCCGAGACACAAGAACGAAAGATGTCCAGGATATTATACAAATGTTATGCCATAGTCTTGGCACTGAAAGAGATTTTGATCCTGATATGCAATTTTAGTGATAAAATATACAAATTATCTCAATAGAATTATTTTTACTTGGTAATTGCTGTTGCAGTAAAGTTTATATGATACCACTTCCTTCCATGCATTTCAATGGGATTTATGCTTTTTGGTCATGCGCATCCTTATAAAAAGACTGATTTTGTCAAACTAGAATTTTCTCAAGTATGCATCATATATGCTTGAAAGGGGAGAATGTAAGCTTTAATTTGGTATGTGACACAGTCAGGAAATTTATGGTTCAAAAGTATGGCTGTTTTATAAATGTACTTATTTTTAAATCGGAATTTCTTGAAAAACAGTTTTTCTGAGCCTGAAATTTGCCAAAACTTTGAAGTGACCTTTCTCAATCAATATTAGAGATATCAGTTAGATTTCTTCATCGAGTACTCCTTACATGATGTTGTTAGGTAACGATCTGGAACCAGACGCTAGAACCAGTAATGCAGTAAAAAGGGGATTTTATTGGAAAGGGGGGTGAACCCCCGCAGAGCAGGAGGCAACGGTTTTTTTCCAAATCCAAAAATCAAAATCCACAGGGCGTAATCCAGGTCGTAAAGGGCACCAACCACAAAAAATCGTATTTGGACAAAAGAGGCACGATACACAGAGATAACAAGAATTCCAAAACAGAGCCAAAATCCATAATCAGGGACGGTCCAGTCAGAAGAGATTCAGAGAGATTAAAGGCAAAAACAAGCGTTCAAAAAAACCAAGAGAAACGTTCAACATCTGGGAACTGCTGTCGAAGACTGTTTAAATACACAGAAGGGAAGTCACATGCTATGATTAGGAAAACTGAACTGGATAAAACTAATTACGTAGCAAAACATGAGGGAGAACCTAATCACGAATTTGCAAAAATAAAAACGCGGACAGGGAACACGAGACAGACCTAAACATACAGCTCCGGTTAGGGAGTTCTAACGTGCACAGATAATGAGAAGCAGGACAGAGTGGAGCAGGTGCAGAGGATCCGCTGAATTGCAGCAAAGACTAAGTGAAGGCAATAGCCGGAGACTAGAATAGGGCGAGATTTTGATCTTGTTAATCAATTTTAGTAATGCAATTACAATCCCTAATGCTTGTTAGTAAGTTAGAATTATATTTACAATGTTAGTCTGGGTTAGTAACTTTCACAAAAACAACAAACTGTTAGTATTGGTTAGTAATATTTCAAGAGAGGCAAAGGAAGCAAACGAGATTGGAAGGAATGTTTGAAAAAGAAACCATGAAATCACCTAAGCATGTGACACGCAGGACTGGGGAGAAGCTGTAACTTAACAAGAGACCAGACAGGGGAGACAAAGTGCAATGAAGGGCATGGCAAAACATGGACCGGACTATAACAGAAAAGTGGAAAGGGAATGGCAAAAACGAAAACATGGCAAAATACAAAAACTAAACGGAACGTGACAAAACCTAATAGACATAATAATAAACATAACAGGGCATGGCAGAAACATAATAAACATGGCAGAAACCTAACAGACAGAGCAGAATCATAACAGACAGAACAGAATCATAACAGATGTAGAATGACTTTGTGTAAAAAACTGAACTTCACCAGAAAATGACTTTAGCTGGGTTATCACAGGCAGGGTCACAAGTAATACAGTATGTCACTGTACTTCTCTGTGATTGTTCCAGGGAATTCAATAAACTCAAAGTCCATTTTGCTTAAAATCTAAAATGCAGAAAAGCATCAGTGACTAGGGCCTGACCGCAGGGTTAATTCAATCGAGACAATGTGTGTTTTTCGATTTTATGATCTAAATTTCTCAAAGAGATCTAATAAGGGTCTTTACTCTGATGCTATTATAAAAATGAAACCTGCTAAACATAAAATTGACATTTGCTGACAAATTTTTCATTAAAATTGGGTTAATTTGAATAAGGTAAGTAAAACCAAAGGCTGCTTTAATGAATGATTTGATTACTGATGACCGTTCTGACATCTTATCTTTCTAGAAAATAAAGATAATCCTAGATCCTTACACCATCAACAGACTAACAAAAAGCCACTCATCATCTTCCACCTTCTTTCCTGCAGCTTCCAGGAGGAATGAACTTCTTTGATGCCAAAATCTTTAAGAGACACCATGCTAAACATTTGTTACACTCCTCTCTTCAGTAGGGCATCTCCAGCCTCTGATTCTAGGGATTCTCTGTCTTTAAGGCCAGCTGCATGTGAAGACTCTTTCATATTTATTGAATTTCAGGAATTCTATCCTTAATTACATCACTCAAAAAAAGAACTCCAGTTGCAGGTTAAATTGGGCAGAATACTCCTTTTTTGAAATAAAAAAAGTTTCCTCAAAGGGTTCTTTGTACGACAAAAGATTCAACCAAAGACCTATTTCGTCTCAAGAACCTTTTTGGATGAAAGACTTCTTTAAGGATTCTTGAAAATCCTTAAAATTGAAAACAGGTTGGGACCAATCATTAATTTTAAGCAATTGTTTGAGCCTCCCCTGTTGCTAGTTCACGAGCCGTCACTGATGCACACACACGCGCGCATGCAAATACGTGCACATTCACACACACGTGCATACATACACACGCGCGCACACGCACACACACAAAAGTTTTGCAGCTATCCTTACTAGGACATTGCATTAACTTCTATTCATTATGGACAGCCTAGCCCTAAACTTACCCCTAACCATTACCAAATCATGGCTAACCCTAACCTTAACCTAACCTCAGTTCACACCTGACCCCTTACCTCAACCAAGACCTCAGAAATGACGTTTTGCCATATTAGGACCAGGCTTTGGTCCCCATACAGACCACTGATCCCGACAAGGTCAGTGTTTATACTGGAAAATGTACCCGATAGGTAACAAAAACGCACCCAGATGCCTGCACATGCATGCAAACAGTCACACTCACACATACACACACACGCACACACATACACACACACACACACACACACACATACACACGCACACACAAACCACCCAACCCCTCCCCCTCCTCCCTGGGGACAATTATTTTCTTGCACTCTCAATCCCTCTGGCACCCCTCCTCCATGAACACAACCTTTTTTGCAAAATATTGATGCATTTTGACTAAAAATGAACTTGAATGTTATCATGTTTACACGCACACACACGTACACACACACACACACACACACACACACACACACACAATTTTTTTTTCTTGCCGGGGCGCCCGGTGGCTCAAGTATCATCCTTAGGGCACTGTAAAACTGTCAAATAAAGCATGAAAAACATCCTTACAATGTACACAGAATTCTTGCAACACTGGTGTCTAGAAACAAGGTTTGTGTGAGTTGTGATCAGTTTAATTCTGCAGCAGCATCAGTCTATTTCAACATAAGATTGAGCAAGAGATTCAATGTCAATGAGGCAACTGATCATATCTTTGATCATCAGAGTGATGTGGAAGAAAGAAAGCAATTTGAAATTGAGGAGGGTGTGTCAGAGAATGATACTGATCACGCGCACACACACACACGCACACTTGAAATATTTATATATGCCCACATAAAAAAGAGTACAAGGGTTCCTGTACAAGGGACATAAATACTGCCAATACAGTTGACAATAGGAATCAGTCAGTTACAAAGCACCTGGGCGGCTGAACACTGTTATATATATGATGTCATACAGGTCAGGTAGAAAGCAGACCTCATTCAAGGATACAGAAAACATCGTCTCCTCCAGACCGAGCGGCTTCCAGTAATAGCCGATACTGAGCAGTACCTCGCGAACTGTTTAGCTCTTCTTTTAGAGAGGCCGGCCATCTGAAGGCCCCTCACCACCAACTTGTGCACATGCCCCAGACTACCAAATATAAAAACTAAAAGTTTACATTTGTAGCCTAGCTGAGAGATGGTCTGCTTCAGCTGCTGATATTTTAGCACTTTGGTTAGAAAGGCCTCGGGGCGCCCCAGTGGCTCATCGGTCCAAGCGCGCGTACCATAAGGGCTGTGTCCTTCCCGCAGCGACCTGGGTTCGACTCCAGCTCAGGTCATTTGCTGCATGTCTTCCCCCATTCTTCTTTCCGACCTTCCTGTCTCTCTACACTGTAAAACTGTCAAATAAAGGAAAAATTCCCAAAAAAAAATAATCTTTAAAAAAAAAAAAGAAAGGCCTCCTCTAGGCTGTAATCAAAAGTATAGCCGACCTCCAGAATGAACACCTCTCTGTGATTTTCATTAACAACAACAACATCAGGGCTGTTAGCTATAACATTAGAGAACATTGAGACATCGTTACACAGACTGAACATGCTCGGCTTTACAGTAGAATGCTTAAACAGCATGATGGAGGACCTGAAAATAGATGAGATATCTGCTGACATCAAATCCACAATTCTGTCATGCCTACATATGTGAAGCCCCCTGTAAACATGGCAATCATTAAAGATGTGAGACATGGTTTCAGCTATTTGTTCTCTACCATGGTGTATACAGTAAGGAGCATGACTGCCTGGAAACCAGATGGAGAGATTCAGTTCAGTTGGTAAAACCTGCAATCTCGCTTTTATAGCAAATGTAACAATGTTCTCATCCAGGGCAACATTTCTGTGCACGGTATGTGAGACAGTGTGGTCTGCAGCTGGGAGACACGCAGTCTTCCCTTGAAGTCTCAACTCAGCCCATTGCTGCCGCTGCCTTTGTTGTTGCGCCCCCAAGAGGTGACCCCGAGCATTTCTTAGTGGAAGTAGAAGTTGTGTTCCACAAACATTCACAGTTGCTTTTACAGAGATGTTGGGGTCAGATATAACCTCCTCTGAGACCTCCACGGCCTCAAAGTCAGACCCTATCCACTCCAGGGTAACATCAGCCCAGCAACATAGATCGTTCAAATCGGGCCAGTCCGACAACACACCGAAGCCAGGAGAGCAGCTGTCCAGCTTTCCACTGGATTTCCTCTTAAAGCCCAGGAAATTAGGACCCGACCCACGCACCAGGGGTACCTTGCGTCTTTTTAGGTCCAGAAACAGAGAAGCTCGGGCAAGCTCTCTGACGTACTGGTCATCATTGTTCAGCATATTTAACAGGTGGGAAAGCCTCGTAGCAATATATGTCCACTCAAAGTTAGGAACATCCAAACCACCCTCACGTTTACTGTGAAATATGATGTTACGTGTTGTGTGCGTATTTAGGCCAATCCATTGTCTCACAAAATATACAGTTTTATCAGTCAAATCACGTAGTGATTTTCGTGGTACATGTACATTGGAGAAAAGATGTTGTACTTTGGCCAATGCTATTACTCTTACTGCCTCCAGTTTCATGATGAGTGGCAGGGGTGATACATTTATAAACTCAAGTCTGCTGGAATACTCAGATATAATTTCGTCGACCTGATCTTTCCACTCACCTGCCACATTGAATTTATGACCTAAATATGTATATGTTTTTTGACGTGAGTAAACTCTAAGTGGCTTATTGCAGATAGTAAACACAGGTATTATATCTGTTTTTGAGTGATACCAGCGGTTCCCCCCTCCGCCTTTCGCCTTTCATACAAAACACCATCATTTCCATGTTCAATCTGAATGTGTTATTTTGAACACACATGAACTGCACACACACCCGCCTTTCAGCTGGTGTCCCACAGCGAACATGCAGGAAAAGGCACACAGGTCCAGGACACCCTGGACAGACACACACACACACACACACACACCATCATTTCCATGTTCAGTTTGAATGTGTTATTTTGAACACACATGCACACGGACAGGCACAAACCATCTTGTCAATGTGTCAATTTTCAACACACTGTCACTTTGAACAGACACACAGACAGCCGGGGAGCAAGAGAGAAACCTGCTCTTGTTCATGTTACAGTTCAATTTGCATCTGCTATTTTGAGCTAAATAAAGTTTTGTTTCATGAAAAAATCATTGGAAATGACTTTTTTTCGCTTTTTCCCAATCCCAACATAAATCTATACGGGTCAATTTTGACCCGTAACACCACAGATGTCACTATAGGTAATAATATGATGTTCCAAAAAACCCACAAGAAATCTATTTTAGAAAAGTGTGTTCTAAAATTAGTCTATTATAGTCAGGTAACGTAATAATACATTGTCCTCACTATACATGGGTGTAAGTGGAAAAAATTTTTTTGACTGAATCATATTTTGACATGGGCGAAGTGACAATGCCCCCCCAAAATTTTTGAAAAATGGTCAAATTTGGTGCATTCTCAGGGCAGTTTGGCCAAGAATTTGAGATTATAAAAGGTCCTAAATTGTGCCAATGTTTAATGCTTACCTTTTAAAAAAATTTAAGGGTATTCAGGGTTTCCCGCAGAAAATCAGTTAGTCAAGGTGGTGACCGGGGGGCGGGGCAACAGCCTGCATTTATTTATTCTTTATAAATAAACAAAGCAGTGAAAGTGCAATAACAAAGTGACAAAGTCAACAGTCTTGTAACTTTATTTGTTATCTGTTTTGACTTCAATTCCCCAAATGCTTTGCGGTTGTGGTTATGTTTGGGGAGAGGAGAACGGTATTCTGTACGGAAGCGCATTGCATTCACAGGATTAAAAAAAATAAATACACCTTATCGCGTAATTACGAGATCTTGAGAAAGGATTAATGCTACACTCACCGTATTCTGTGTGACATAGGCAACCTGAATATTTCGGGTCCACAGCCCACTCTGGGTCCCACCCACTACCTCGATGTTTAGAGGACTGGGGCTGGGACTGGGGCTGGGGCTGTGGAGGTGGCAGGGGGTGGAGGAGGAGGAGGCGGCGCAGATGGTGAAGTAGGCCGGTGTTCTGACAATTTGTGCTGCCTTGTCAAAAAATGCTACCGTAATGCAAAGCAATCGTAAAGTCTTCGTTTTTGTAAAAGCAGATGTTATAATGAGTTGGGTAAGTTTGTTTAAAGATCTATGCCACATGCCATTATCATCCAATCTCTGCATTTTAAGGAAAACCCAGCGTGTACATGCAAATATGTATACGCTTACAGGTCGAAAGGCGCACCGAAAAAAGACGTATATTTATGATATTTGCGAAGAAATGGAGCCCAAGATTTTAGGTTTGCGCAAGCGCAGAACCGCAAGGTAGCATGTTTTTTGATAGGTAGCAAAATTTGACAGAACACCGGCCTCTTTTGAATAAAGTCCCCTGATATTTTTTACTGCTTTTTCCCATCCATTACTGTACACTAGAGAAAACCATGCAATTGTCAAACAAAGCAGAAAGCCATGCGCAAACACATCGGTAGCCTTGATAAGAAACTAAACAAATTGCATATAGCATATCTTAATGAAACAGAATATGTGGGCAAGCAGTTGATAGGAGACACTATTCAAATGTTAAGTTTAGATGAATAATTATCTTACCTCCACATGTCCTTCCCATGACGGCAGGTTATTGTATATCCGGATAATTAGCTTCTTCCCAATACAAAAAAATAATGTTGGTGGAGCAACAGGTGATAGATGGCGCGGTAACATATTTAACCAACAGATGCATCACACTATTATTCATTACGATGCAGCCTTATTTTGCATCTATGCATGCGTGGATGCAGCAGATTTTTTTTTTTTTTTTTGGGGGACGTTGTTGGTGGAATTCAGTCATAAATTCCTTATTATTGCTTATTTGCTTATTAATTGTTTATCCTTGCTTGCTCTTGATTTAGTATTAATTTACTTTTTTATTCAGTCATTAAGTGTTTATCCTTACTTGTTCTCAAGTGGCCTAGGTGACCTAGGCCATGCGTGATTGCAACTTTTATAATCTAGCTTTTTTTAATTCCTATTTTTCTGAGCATCATGAAATGTGTTACTGAAACAGTATGTTCCTTCTGAGCCTGGAGTGTTCTAGATAAGACCCGAGGAAACGTAAATTTCTGCGGGGAAGAAACTTTTTAGGATTACTGGAGCCCGACTTTTATAAATTAAAGCCAATTCACAGGGATGGTTCCATGCAAAAGTAATTTCAGAGGCGAGAGGGCGTCCATCATGACGTTCTGCAGGTCATTAAATATCCAAAGCAAAAGAGATTCCTTTGTCTTTGTTCTTGCCTGTAACGAGGACCCTATGTGGCACATAGTAAAATAAATCCTATTTACTCTCATCTTGTCTCAGTGTGATTTCTTTCAGGAAGGAATTAAAATTTCACTTACAGACGTAGTTAAGGCGGGGGGCATTTGTTGTCAAGGCGGCCGCCCTAACTATAAAGCACTGCGGGAAACCCTGGTATTGATGCAAATAGTGTCTTGTGGGAAGACACAATGAACTCTTATCAGGTCACATGAAGAAAAAGATAACATTTTTGAAATGTACATTATATTACAATACAGAGCAACAACAGTCAACAAAGTAATGTAAGTAATCAGTATACAATCAGTATATGTAAATTTGCTTCACTTTGCTCTCTAATTTTGATTTTTTGAACATATCAGAAAGAATATTATTTTAGATATTCCAGTCACTTGAGTGAATTAATGTACAAAATTAAACAAACTGTACTGTATTTGCAAGTGTGACACTCTAGAAAAGCTCTGACAAGTTCTTAGGTAAATGGCCCTCTGTTTAGATCAAGCAACAAATAATCTTCCAAAATGATAATAATATGCTATCAGATTATGGTGATGTAAGTATTTTTTTTTTTTTTCATTTTTACATCAGGCAAGATTGAATAATTAAAAGAGTCTTAGAACTCAGTTTGAGACCAAATGCACACTGTTCATCTCTGTAAGTGTCTGTTATGGGAACAGTCTGATCACTTCTTGAAATATTTTAGGATGCTGCCCATTTCACTGGTCTATGCATCGAGATCTACTGATCTGAGTTAGCTGTTTTCATGCAAGTTTCTGTGTACTTTGGTATGGAAGCCTGTCATAGATAAAACATTGGGTTAATATCTCCCAGTTATTTTCAATTTAGCCTAATAAATTATTTGCTGTCATTTACCCAAAAGTCTTGCTCGACCTGCCATGCTTAGTATGGAAAAAACACAAAACTAATATGGAAAAGTGGCGTTGCCCCTTTAAGAAACTTGCCCCTTTAGATTCTGGACTTTTTATAGGTTTTTTATTTTGCACAAATACATTGCCTAAAAAACACGGGTGCATCACTGCTAACTCTAGCTATTAGATAAAAACTATGCAACAGTCTGCTAACTAAAACTACTAAGGTCTTCGACCATGTTAACCCTCTGCCGCATTCAAAATTCAATCTGAAATAAACATCACACTAATATTCATTACAGGAGCACTTTTCATCAATACGGATCTTTCTAAAAATAAACAGTTGGGGCGCCCCGGTGGCTCATCGGTCTAAATTACTGTTACACACCAAAGGCTGTGTCCTTATCCCGGCGTGGTTCGAAAACGCTCGGGTGATTTGCTGATTATCTTCCCCATTCAGTCCCCAACCTTCCTGTCTCTTTTGCCGGACTCTGTAACTTCAAATAAAGGAAAAATTAATCAAAAAAATAATCTTTAAAAAAAAAATAAATGGTTGTTCCTATTTTTATTAGGTTCCATTTGACGTTGAAATTATTGTTACACACCAATGCATAGCAACAATTTTGCAAAAAAATCAAAATAATCCCGTATGGTGATAAACGTTATGGTGATATGTGATTATATTCCACGCTTGTGCACATTTTTACTGACCTAAATGCGTTTGTCGTCTTTGCCAGCTTCCTCATTAGTGTCCTCAAATACAGCCTAAGTTTCACATAGAACAAAAAAGGTGCCCCTTTTGTGAAAATGGTTTCATAAATGAAGGTGTTCCTTTTAATGGGAAATAAATACAGAATAAAAGGTATGGGAGGTTCCATGGCGAGACGTTGCTTGGTGAGCACGAGCAGGTCATTATTATCCCCTTGCCGACAAATTAGTCGGAGGGGGATATAGGTAATTCTGGTCCCGTCAAGTCATCCGTCAAACAAATCTATAATTTTTCCAATCAATAACTTTCTAATGTTTTTTTAATGAAATTTGATAGGTAGGTAGTTGGTATCAAAATACAGCCTAAGTTCGATTTCGGAGTTTGTAGGTCAAAGGTCATAGCTCATTAGATATGTGAAAATGGTTTCTGTTCAATAACTTGAGTAATATGTGATGGATTTTAATGCAATTTGATGTGAACGTACTTTATATCCAAATACAGGCCAAGTTCGATTTCGGAGTATGTAGGTCAAAGGTCAAAGGTCACAGCTCATTCAATTTGCGAAAATGGTTTCCGTTCAATTACTTGTGTAATGTTTGATGGATTTCAATGACATTTGATTTGAAGGTACATGGGATGAAAATACAGCCAAGGTTCGATTTCAGAGTATGTAGGTCAAAGGTCAAAGATCATAGCTCATTAAATATGCTACAACGGTTTCCGTTCGATAACTTCAGTAATGTTTGACGGATTTTGATGAAATTTGATGGAAGGTACAATACCAAAATACAGGCTAATGAAAGATTGATGTAGGTCAAAGGTCATAGCTCATAAAAATACAGGTTTCTAAATTTTTATGAGGTATGTAGGTCAAATTAAATCAAAATGGTTATTGAGCTAATTAATGAAAATAAGGTATAGGTTGCTCATTAAATATGCAAAACTGGTTTCCGTTCGATAAGATTTTAATGAAATTTCATATGAAGGTACGTGGTATGAAAATACAGCCTACGGTCGATTTCAGAGTATGTAGGTCAAAGGTCAAAGGTTATAGCTCATTAAATATGCGAAAATTGTTGCCAGAAGATTTAACAATAAAACGTGATGACTGTCCCATTGGACCTTATCATTTTTTTGTCATGAATGCTGCTTCTTAATCACATCCAAGATTTCTTTAATGCCAGAAGACTGTTTCAAATATTATACAGTACTAACCTTTGAAAGTTCAAGGATAAGTTCAAATTATGTTTAAACTTTTCACTCTGATTTTGTCACCTTCTCATATATGCTTTAATCTTCTTTTTTAAATCCCTGATTTTATTCACATTCTTTTATTAAATCTTCATACCAATTAACATAAAGTTTATTTTCAGATCTTCTCATGGGCCATTCCATAAAGTAGTGAACTTTCTGTACAACCAATCCCCGGGTATTAATAACTTCCTTGCCTAGTAATATAGTATAGTCTAATGAAAGTAACTTCTTCTGACGTATATACATATGTACATGTACAACATTTGTACCCGGCGAGGGGATGCTACGCTTTGCGTTGTCCTTGTTTTTCTTCCACACCACTGGGCACCTGCACAGCCCTGAAAAACAGACTTTGACGGAACCAAGAATTCATTATTGATGAAAATCTGTCTGTAGACGGAGGTCTTGCACCCATGACTATAGGATATATGATGCGTGAATTTAAACATTTATTAAATTGAAAAGGAATGGTATATTGTTAGAAAACAATATTAAAAAACAGTATTGGATGATAATGAGAGTTTTTTGAGTATTTTGGCTGAGTTTTATCACGGGTAAAATTTGACCCGTAAACACAAAAAATGTCGGCAACTTTCTCGCACATTAATTAGTATTTTGCTTAACCCTCATAATATAAATTAGGTTTAAAAATTTATCGTCAACCATTCCTCTATACCACATGGGCGTAGGAACCGGCCCGGCAGACCCGGCGATCGCCGGACCAATATTTTCCAGAATACACCCCTCCCTCCCCTCTCTCCCTCATTTTGTGTCAATTTAGACCGTCTCGCTGATCCTGGCTCACCTATCAGATTAATGCACTGCCGCGAGACCAGTCTCATTAGCGTTCGTCAGCGATACTGCACACTCTCATAAATTATGATCCAGTGCAAAAAACGTTCTTATTTATTATACGTTCTTAATTTACGCGCAATTTTAGCATTACAGGGCTTATGTTGGTGACCTCACACACTTGTTTAATGCATACAATTTGCATCGAGAGCATGGTTTACTCATTTATTTAGTCAGTTTTGCCCTGAGATAAGGACTATGCGGTCAGTTTCTTGGGGATCACCTAAAATAGCTAAACTGCCATCCTCACATTGCAACAGACAATCACAGAGTGTAATGTAATTTTAATTCAAATGCAATGGATTATTTACCAGACCTAAGCAGCGCAAACTATCCTTATCCCCTTATTTGCATTTAACTGCTTGATCTGGATGCACTTCGTTGTATGAAGAGCTCCCTTTCAATTTTTTTTAATTTAATTTTTTATAGATTTTTTTTTAATGACAAATCCTCCACCAAACGCCGACTGGCATCTGTGATTGGCGTATGCCGCTCAGATCTTTTCAAATTACTGGCCATCACGGGTGCGCACAGAAATCCGAATGCTTTGGAGGCGCGCCGTTCTTTTAGAAGGGCCACGTGTCCGAAAGAAATAATTTTTTTAACGCGACCCCAAGCTTGGTGGAGGGCGCGAGTGAGATGGGGCTTGTGTGCGGAAGCAGTGTATTCTAAGTGCGTCTAAGAAAGCTCAGAAAATCCTGTCTCTTTTGATTAACTAGGTTAAAAACTAATTCTTGCTAACACGTTTTAAACAGTTCATCCTGAACTGCGTTTGTGGGTATCCACCTTCTGAGTTCAGGTGTATGCCCTGGTTAGTGCCCCTACATTCCCGGTAAGATTTCAATCCGCACAATATTAATGCAGCTTGTGTCCTGCTTGTGTTTTTACTTCGTATTTCTAGAGCGAGGGGTTAGTTACCTGCGTGCGTATTGCATGTCCAAATATGATATCTGAATTAGCCTATGATGGGATTTACCTGTTCTTGGTAATCTTGTGTCAGTGTTTTTTTTTTTTTTTTTTTCTTAGATTGGTGGCCTAATTGCATTATATGGAATGAAATAAATAAGGTAAATTAGATAAATCAGTAAATGTAAAAAAGCAAGGGACAAAAAGAACATAAGGAAACTGACAGTTTCTATGGGTGGATTACCCTGACACCATTACTCAGGACTCACCTTCTTATATATATCTCAATTCATAAGGTATTCTATAAGCCTCCAATTCATTGCTTGAACACTGTCTCAAAGGTTTATATCAAGTTCATGGATGAAATGCTTCAAACTGGTAATGCTGGAAAGTGCATACTATAGACCACAGACTGAACTAATCTGCTGTTGTGAATGTGACAAGAAACACCACCCAAAAGTTGAAACTGTTCAGGCTAAAGATGAGTCTCGATGCTACCACAGCTAACCAAATCAATCCCCAGTTTCAAAAAATTTTCTAATGATGGAAGGGGGGATACCCCTTCAATGAAGGCATTATAGTGCTTATTCAAATCCCCTATTTTGACATTTTAAGACAGAGAGAAAGAAAGAGCTAAATTTTCACGCGTATTTGCATCTTTGCATTGACTTTGAACGTAATCTGTCGCGCGAAAAATTTGTTTCGCGTCCGATGTGAAAGCAGCTCTACTCAGAAATTTCACTTTAAGAAAAGCGCGTTCATGTTCCAAGCTTCTTAAGGGGAGGGGTGAGCGGCTCTGTTGTGTTTTGAGAATGTTTCAGCTGTCAACAATAGTGACGTCATATCGCTGATACAGCCTTTAATTACATCACTCAAAAAAAAGACTCCAGTTGCAGGTTAAATTGGGCAGAATACTTTTTTTGAAAAAAAAAGTTTCCTCAAGGGTTCTTTGCACGACAAAAGATTCAACCAAAGACCCATTTCGTCTCAAGAACCCTTTTTGGATGAAAGACTTCTTTAAGGATTCTTCAGAGGGTGAAAGGATTTTAGAAAAAGGCATAATATGGTTCTTTTTTATGAATCTTATTTTATTATGTTGTTGGTTGACATTGTGTAAAATATAGTAGTAAAATAGGATGCACAAGGTTTCAAGTAACACTAGGCGCCTGTGGGTTTGAGGGCGGAACTTTCAAATCCTGCAGTTCAATGCGACTATGCCCACCACCAATCACAGCGCACCATTTGTGTATGCGGATAGAGGCGTGGGCATCTATGGGGGGTGGTTTGATTGACAGCTGTATCATTCCAATCATTTGAGTTGGTCGTACGTTTGATTGGCTGTTGTTTTTTAGCTCTTGCCCCTTACAGGATAGACGTATTTTTTTCATCCATCCATCCATCCATCTTCTTCCGCTTATCCGGGGCCGGGTCACGGGGGCAGCAGTCTAGCAAGGGTGCCCAGACTTCCCTCTCCCTGGACACTTCCTCCAGTTCTTCCAGGGGGATCCCGAGGCGTTCCCAGGCCAGCTGAGCGACATAGTCCCTCCAGCGTGTCCTGGGTCTTCCCTGGGGCCTCCTCCCAGTGGGGCATGCCCGGAACACCTTCCCAGGAAGGCGTCCAGGGGGCATCCGATATAGATGCCCGAGCCACCCCAGCTGGCTCCTCTCGACCTGGAGGAGCAGCGGCTCTACCCTGAGCTCCTCCCGGGTGGCAGAGCTCCTCACCCTATCTCTAAGGGAGCGCCCCACCACCCTGCGGAGGAAACCCATTTCAGCCGCTTGTATCTGAGATATCGTTCTTTCGGTCATGACCCAAAGTTCCTGACCATAGGTGAGGGTAGGAACGTAGATTGACTGGTAAATTGAGAGTTTCGCCTTTCGGCTCAGCTCTTTCTTCACCACAATAGATCGGTACAATGACCGCGTTACTGCTGCCGCTGCACCGATCCGTCTGTCAATCTCATGCTCCATCCTTCCCTCACTCGTGAACAAGACCCCAAGATACTTAAACTCCTCCACTTGAGGCAGGAGCTCTCCTCCAACCTGGAGGGGGCTAGCCACCTTTTTCTGGTCGAGAACCATGGCCTCGGATTTGGAGGTGCTGATTCTCATCCCAGTCGCTTCACACTCAGCTGCAAACCACCCCAGTACATGCTGAAGGTCCTGGTTCGAAGGAGCCAACAGGACAACATCATCCGCAAAAAGCAGAGATGAAATCCTGTGGTCCCCAAACCAGACACCCTCCGGCCCCTAGCTGCGCCTAGAAATTCTGTCCATAAAAATAATGAACAGAACCGGTGACAAAGGGCAGCCCTGCCGGAGTCCAACATGCACCGGAAACAGGTCTGACTTACTGCCGGCAATGCGAACTAAGCTCCTGCTCCGGTCATTTATTTATTTATTTATTTATTAAGTGGCAGGGACAGCGCATCTTGATGAACATTTACATGAAAAGATGCCAGATTATAGCCAATGGCTAGTTTACATCTGTAGTCCCTGGGCAGGTTGATGGTAACAAAGTTAAAAGAAAGCCAGGTAAATAGACAGTACAATACAAGACAATAGTTACAATACGGTGCATTATAATACGAGATAAGGAAAAAAGATAACATTCACAATACAAAAATAGTGCAGATTAAAATATCTTTTCATACATACATCCAGTTTCCAGGCACAACCAATTAACAGACAGATGGTGGAAAGAGAACTGTTATGGGGGTGTGAAGATGGAAGAGGCTGGAATGTATGAGAGATGGTGACAAATGACAGATATCCAGGAGCAAAATCCAGTACATTATTTACTTGAAGGATTGACTGTTTGGAGGTGAAAAATGACAGATATTTAGTTTGGAAAAATGACAGATATTGATGGAGGATATAAAAGTGCTACAGTGCTCATTGAAGCGACGTAAGTTACATGATAAATAAATAAAAAGTTGAAACATGAGGAATTGGAAACTGTTTGGGGTGTATAGATGTAGTGTGGGACTGCAGCAATGCAACATCCAGTACCTTGTTCTTATTAAATTGTGATGAATGACAGTGGAGGGTATTTATGAGGGACTAAGGGCATAAAGTGAGTGCAAGTTTGGCTACTTTTAAGCCATTTTTTAAATGCGTTTTGAATGTGACATATGTATGACAGTCTCGTATCACAGCTGGAAAACTATTCCAAATGTGGCTACCTTTAACTGAAAGTACTGACTGACCACAAGTGGTTTGCCTGAGTGGAATTATGCAGTCCCCTCTTGTGGTGGTTCTGGTCACATAGTTATTGTTTACATTTTGTTTGACATACTCCGTCAATGGGGGTGGTGCTAGTCCTTTTAGTATTTTGTATATTGAGCAGGCATACTTAAATTTTCTGAAATTGTCAAAACTGAGGAGGTTATGTTTCTGGAGTATATGACAGTGATGATATGAAAGTGGTTTCTTATCAAATATTTTAAGTGCCCTTTTGAAAAGTGATTCAATCTGACCAAGTACAGTTGTGCTAGTGAATGACCAGTTTGTAAACCCATATTCTATGTGAGAAAGAATCATTGCATGCAGAAATACCCTTGCCGCAGCTGATGTTAATGATGACCTTATTTGTCTAAAATTACAGAGATTGAATTTAATTATTTTAGAGATTTTTTTAATGTGGCTCTTGAAATTGAGGGTAGAATCTAAAGTAACCCCTAGGTACTTGAATTCATTTACTAATTCAAGCTCCTCTCCTTCCAGAAAAACATTAGAATGTGTGAGATTTATTGGTTTTTTTGAGAAGAACATGCAGACAGTCTTTTTGGTATTTAACAACAAACATGATTTCTTGAGCCATTCATGAATTGAAGTCAGCTCCATTGTAAGTATATGAGCAGCTTCTTGGGTGGTTTTTGCTGATGTAAATATTACGGCATCATCCGCATACATTTGTACATGGGTATTTTTGCATGCAAATGGAAGATCATTAATGCAGAGTGAAAAAAGTATTGGTCCGAGAATCGAACCTTGCGGTACCCCTGTCAAACAAGTGAGATATGGGGATTTAGCCCCCTCAATAACCACACACTGTTTTCTATTAGTCAAGTATGAGCTAATCCAATTGATGGCCTGCTCTGAAAAATTAAAAAAAGAAAGTTTATTTAATAGAACCCTATGATCAACTGTATCGAATGCCCTTTTCAAATCCAGAAATACTGCACCAACACACGCCGTTTTATCAAGGTATTGTTTAGTTTTTTCGAAAAAAAGATTAATGGCTGCCTCGGTAGAATAGTGTTTCCGGAAGCCAAATTGCATGGGGTGTATCGGAGTGTGGCCAAGATTCAGGTGCTCACTTAGTTGTGTCAGTACCCATTTTTCAATTATTTTAGAGGTAACTGGAAGAATGTTAATTGGTCTGTAGTTATTCATGTCCAACCTGCACCGGACTTGAAGATTGATTAATTATGGCCACCTTCCAAGATGACGGAACAACTGCATGTCTGATGGATAGGTTAACCAGGTGTGTAATCGGGCCAACAAGGGAATCTTTGTGCGCTTTTAAAAACATGGTATCAAGACCGTAGATATCTTTAGCCTTGGAATTGTTTAGAGAATTAATGATATTGGCAGCTTCAATTTCGGAAATCTCATCTATATAAAACACAGGCAGTGCATGATTGATAGGATGATAATCACAGTCTGGAGGAGCAAAAAGCATAGATATCTCCTCTACTGATTTTAAAAAGAAGGTGTTTAATTCCCTGGCAAGGATATCAGGACAACTCACCAGCTTGTTGTTAATATTAAGTTCGAATTCTATATTGTTTTGTTTATTCTGTTTACCTGTTAATTTATTAATTTTTTGCCAAATTTTTTTTCCATCACCTCTGGCACTCTCAATGATACCAATAAAAAAATTTGCCTTGGCCTGCCGCAATGTTTTAGTTACTTTATTTCTTGCAGATGTGAAGTTTAATCTATCTACTGTTAAACCGGATTTCAGAAATTTTTTAAGTAAGTTATCTCGCTCTTTCATCAGTTTTAGGCAGTTGGGGTTCAACCATGTTAAAGTGCTTTTCTTCTTCCTTTGGCTCACTCTCCTGGAGAAGCATGCCATGGTGTCTTTAATGTGTTTTAAAAAGGAATCTGTGCTGACATTGATGTCTTCACTAGAGGTAATCCTATTCCAGTCCACGTTTTGCAGGGCCAATTTAAAATTTTCTTGTTTGCTCTTTGGTATAATACTAAAGGTAGCTTTGTTGCCGAAGGAATATCTTGACGAGTTTGTGAACCGCAATTTGGTAAGCTTTCTGGAAATGAAAATGGCATTATGGTCTGATAATCCAGTCAGGAAATTATATATCTTGACAATTTGCTCAGGTTTGTTGAAAAAAGCAGATCAATTCTGGTTCTAGATTGACTAGCAATTCTAGTTGGTTTCTCTACGAGTTGAGACAAATTGAAGTGTTCTGTCAACTGTTTCAGATTTTTCCTTTCTGTCGTGCTATCCCAGTTTATGTTGAAATCGCCAATTACAATTATTTCTTTTTTATGATCACACACCTTAAAAAGAGCTTTAAGCTGCTCGTAAAAATCTGTCTTAGCTGTTGGCTTTCTATATAAACATACAACGGTAAAAGACATCACGGAGGAAAGTGTAATATTTACACCAACACATTCAAGAGTAATATCAATCGGCCATATAATCTGTTGACATTTCAAGGTATTTTTCACATACAATAAAACTCCCCCTCCCTTTCCCTGATCCCGATCTTTTCAAAAAACATTATATCCAGATAAAGTTACCGCAGATTCCAGTGATGAATGAGTTAACCAAGTTTCCGACAGACCCAGAAAATCAATATTCAAATCAGACAATAAATGCTCTATTTGCTCTCTTTTTGGAATCATACTTCGGATATTAAGATGCCCGCCAAGTAGCCATACAGAGACCGCATGGCCCTTAGTAGAGGGCCCCGGACTCCATACTCCCGAAGCACCTCCCACAGAATGCCACGAGGGACACGGTCGAATGCCTTCTCCAAGTCCACGAAACACATGTGAACTGGTTGGGCAAACTCCCATGAACCCTCAAGCACCCTGCGGAGGGTATAGAGCTGGTCCAGTGTTCCACGACCAGGACGAAAACTGCATTGTTCCTCCTGAATCCGAGGTTCGACTATCGGCCAAATTCTCCTCTCCAGCACCCTGGAATAGACTTTACCAGGGAGGCTGAGGAGTGTGATCCCCCTATAGTTGGAGCACACCCTCCAGTCCCCCTTCTTAAAAAGAGGGACCACCACCCCGGTCTGCCAGTCCAGAGGCACTGTCCCCGACTGCTACGCGACGTTGCAGAGGCGTGTCAACCAAGACAGCCCTACAACATCCAGGGACTTGAGGTACTCAGGGCGGATCTCATCCACCCCCGGTGCCTTGCCACCGAGGAGCTTCTGAACTACCTCAGTGACTTCAGCCCGAGTGATGGATGAATCAGCCTCTGGGTCCCCAGCCTCTGCTTCCTCTATGGAAGGCGTGTCAGTGAGATTGAGGAGATCCTCAAAGTATTCCTTCCACCGGTCGACAATATCCCCAGTCGGTCAACAGCTCCCCACCTCTACTGTAAACAGTGTTGGCAGGGCACTGCTTTCCCCTTCTGAGGCGCCAGAACGGTTTGCCAGAATCTCTTCGGGCCGACCGATAATCCTCCTCCATAGCCTCCCCGAACTTTTTTTTTTGCTTCCGCCACCGCCCGGGCTGCAGCACGCTTAGCCTGCTGGTACCTGTCAGCTGCCTCAGGAGTCCCATGAGCCAACTAAGCTCGATAGGACTCCTTCTTCAGCTTGACGGCATCCCTTACTTCTGGTGTCCACCACCGGGTTCGGGGATTGCCGCCGCGACAGGCGCCGGAAACCTTACGGCCACAGCTCCGAACGGCCGCATCAACAATGGAGGTGGAGAACATGGTCCATTCAGACTCAATGTCTCCAGCCTCCCTTGGGATCTGGTCAGAGCTCTCCTGGAGGTGAGAGTTGAAAACCCCTCTGACAGAGGGTTCCGCCAGATGTTCCCAACAGACCCTCACAACACGTTTGGGCCTGCCAAGTCTGTCCAGCTTCCTCCTCCACCAGCGGATCCAACTCACCACCAGGTGGTGATCAGTGGACAGCTCAGCCCCTCTCTTCACCCGAGTGTCCAAGACATACGGCCGAAACGTCAGATGGCACGACCACAAAGTCGATCATTGACCTCCGACCTGGGGCGTCCTAGTGCCACGTGCACTGATAGATGCCCTTATGTTTGAACATGGTGTTTGTAATGGACAAACCGTGACTAGCACAGAAGTCCAATAACAGAACACCACTCGGGTTCAGATCGGGGAGGCCGTTCTTCCCAATCACGCCCCTCCAGGTAACACTGTCGCTGCCCACATTGGCGTAGAAGTCCCCCAGCAGAACAATGGAGTCCCCAGTTGGAGCACTTTCCAGTACCCCTCCCAGGGGCTCCAAGAAGGCAGGGTACTCCACACTGCCATTCGGCCCATAAGCCGAAACGACAATGAGGCACCTGTCCCCGACCCGAAGGCGCAGAGCAGCGACCCTCTCTTTCACCGGGGAAAACTCCAACACATGGTGGCTAAGCTGGGGGGCTATAAG
This sequence comes from Gymnothorax javanicus, assembly GCA_029692085.1. Classification (NCBI taxonomy): domain Eukaryota; kingdom Metazoa; phylum Chordata; class Actinopteri; order Anguilliformes; family Muraenidae; genus Gymnothorax; species Gymnothorax javanicus. The sequence goes on along the minus strand of CM056194.1, from coordinate 111,924,284 downwards.
CAAACCCACACCAGCCCGCCGCCTCTCACCATGGGCCACTCCAGAATAGAAAAGAGTCCAGCCTCTCTCAAGGAGTTGGGTTCCAGAGCCCAGACTGTGCATGGAGGTGAGCCCGACTATCTCTAGCCGGTACCGCTCAACCTCCTGCACAAGCTCAGGCTCCTTCCCCCCCAGTGACATGACATTCCATGTCCCGATAACCAGATTCAGTGTCCAGGGATTGGGCCGTTAAAAGCACAAGGCATCAGCCCTTTCTGAACCCTCCGGCTGGTGATGGGCCTACGGGAAGGCGGGCCCACGTTGCTCGTTCGGGCTGTGCCCGCCCGGGTCCTGTGGGTGGAGATCCGACCACCAGGCGCTCGCCTGCCAGCCCCAACCCCAGGCCTGGCTCCAGGGTGGGGTCCCGGTGATGCCAATCCGGGCGACGTGAACGTCCTTGATATGAATTCCTTCATTCGGGGTTGTGGAACCGCTCTGAGTCTGACCTGTCACCTAGGACCTGTTTGCCCTGGGAGACCCTACCAGGGGCAATGAGCCCCAGACAACATAGCTCCTAGGACCATCCAGGTACTCAAACCCCTCCAGCACGATAAGGTGGCGATTCAAGAAGGGGGTATTTTTTTTTTTCATTCCAGTGTCAAACATCTTGTGTTTCATAGCACTATCAATCACCGTAGAGGTAGAATAAGAATTGTAAAAAAAAATAAAAAAATCTGCGGGAGCCTACACAGTAAAAATCCCAGTGTTAATTCAACTCCAAGAGAGTTTATTTGAATCCAAGATGGATGGGTTGGTTTCATAGAAACTCTACTGGTGTTGAATTAACACTGGGATTTTTGCTGTGTAGTGTACCTTTAACCCTCATATTGTGTTAGGGTCAAATTTGACCTGTTTTCAAGTTAAGATATATGTCAAAAGTACCATTTACTTTTTTGTATTGGGACAAGGCTTCATGATATCCTCAGACACAGCTATTTTAGCACAACTCATAACAATCATAACATAGCTCATAACAATCCCTTGAAATTAATGATTGGTCACAACCTGTTTTCAATCATTCATTTAAATTACCATAACAGAAACTCCAAAAACTCTCAACACATGTGGCCAGTTTTCATTTATAGCGCAAACCGATTACGTGAAAGATCGTGACCAATCAATAATTTTAAGAGATTGTTTGAGCCTCCCCTGTTGCCAGTTCACCAGCCACCACTGGTGCACACACACGCGTGCACACATGCGCGCGCCCATTCACACACACGAGCGTACACACACGCACACACGCACGTAATGCACGCGCGCGCACGCGCACACACACAAAATATTTTTGCAGCTATCCTTACTAGGACATTGCATTGACTACTATTCATTATGGACAGCCTAGCCCTAAACTTACTCCTAACCATTACCAAATCATGGCTAACCCTAACCGTAACCTAACCTCAGTTCACACCTGACCCCTAACCTGAACCAAGACTTCAGAAATGACGTTTTGCCATATTAGGACCAGGCTTTGGTCCCCATACGGACTACTGATCCCGACAAGGTCAGTGTTTGTACTGGAAAATGTACCCGATAGGTAACAAAAACGCACCCAGATGCCTGCACATGCATGCAAACAGTAACACTCACACATACACACACATGCGCGTGCGCACTTTAACACATATACTTGCGTGCACACACGCGCGCGCGCGCACACACACACGCATACACACGCATGTACACGCACACACAAACCACCCAACCCCTTCCCCTCTTCCCTGGGGACAATTATTTTCTTGCACTCTCGATCCCTCTGGCACCCCTCCTCCACGAACACAACCTTTTTTGCAAAATATTGATGCATTTTGAATAAAAATGAACTTGAATGTTAACAAGTTTACATGCACACACACATGCACACACACATTCTTTTTTTCTTGCCTTTTGGGCATAATCCACTTTATTCGAAGGCGTGCAAAACTATCTGCTTGGCACGAAGATTCAATTGGTAACATCAGTAATTGATGAAAAAAATGGCCAGAAGCTATTGGAGTGTTTCAGTCAGCTCTGGCGCAGTGTGTTTTGCGGCAGAGAGCGCTTCTTCTGGAGGTGATTTTGAGTTGTTTTCCGACACAGACCTTTTAAATGCGCGTAAAAACGATATGATTCACACTACGACATTAAAATAATGAAAAACCATAAGAGGTGCACTTTAAGGTCTGGCAATACAATTCATCTAGTGCTTCTAAACCTAGTCCACTCAAGCAACATTAAATTATATTGGTGGGATGTCGAAGTTTGAATTACATCAAAATTTTACCGTATTATTATCCCAAATTCAGCGACGCAAAAAGTACATGAAGACGTCCGCACTTTGCAATGCAGCTAGCTTGTAGGGCTGAGTTGCACATTTCAGTTTGTGAGAAATGTATCACATTTACACGACTTTAATGCCAATGTTTTAATAAATCATCACAAATTAACACCATGGGCTCTAATTTCTTGGCGCAGCGCAGGGTGGCGCAGCGTGGCATAGCCCACGCAGTGGTAATTTTGTCCGGTGCAGCCCACGCAGTGGTAATTTCGTGCAGTGCAACACCGTGCGCAGCCACTTTGGCAATTTGGTAGACGGACGTGCGCTGAGATGGGTGTGGCGGTGTAGTAGGGGTAGGTGACACATATTCATCATGACGCAGTGACAATTTCATGGATAAAGGCCCTGCCAAAGGTGCGCAGAGAGCTCGCCAGCTCCAACCTGGTTTACTTTCTGTGCAGTGGGAATTTGGCCGACCAGCTCACAGTGCGCACACGTCACCGAAACCTCACAGGCAGGTTTCCAGAAAGTCAGGCACATTTCAATGCAATAAATAATTACAGCAACCTCTATTTAATGTATATATATAATGCTTGTGTTCTATGCTCAGTAAAGCGGCTTGCACACTGGACGCAAAACGGATTTTTCGCACGACTGATTGCATTCAAAGGCCACGTTTCCCAGATTAATTTAAGAAGATCTTAGCGCTAAGAGCTTCTTTAGATCCTTCTTAAGGCTCCAGTAAGAAGCAAACGCGTTTCCCAGATTCCTTCTTAGCCTAAGATGATCTTTTGTGAAGAAGAATTTGAAAGAGGGGTCTGGAGCGCTCTTAACACCCTTCTTAGCGACGAAACACAGCAGATACAGCCGCGTCAGGCAAATCAATGCAAGGAGATATTAATGCAGCGTGTACAGTTGTCCTTATTTTACCACCCACCCCCCCTTTTCTTTCATGCACCCCTACTACCCATTAAGCATTTAAAATGAGGGAAAACTTACATTTCTCCTCTATGGTTCCATGTGTTGAAATATTTTACCGTATTTCCTAAATTTTTCCCTAATAGTTCCGGTCTTCTACTTGACCACTTGTTGTACGCTCTATATATAAAGCAACTTGAGCTGCACGTCTCAAATCAAGTTGAATAAGGTTTAACCGCATGATTTCACTAATGTAATGTAATGATGTTATTTTATGTTTTCATTCTTATTTTTCTTTTTTATCTGTGTTATTGGTCTTTATTTGCGTCCGTTTGTTTTCAGAAATTCTGCTGCGTGCGCAGTGGCATTACGCACGTTCATTTTTAACATTATACATCACTTGCTACATCAAAACTTCATTTGTGTCCACGTAAGTATGTGGAACACTCGGTTACTCTGACATCGATTGATCAATTGAGCTCCAGTTAAGAAGGCAGTTAAGAAGGGCACAAAGACACTTGTTAAGAAGGGCACTAAGAACGCATCTGGGAAACACTCTTATCTTCAGGCTCCCTCTTAGCTGAACTCTTCTTTGGAGCCTTCTTAACTTAACTTAAGAACGCTCTTAACTGGGAAACGCAGCCAAAGTCAATGCAAAGACGCGTTTGCGTTGACTTTGAATGTAATCTGCCGTGCGAAAAATTCGTTTCGCGTCCAGTGTGCAAGCAGCTTAATACTATTATTGTCACTTGGGTTTTCTCGTTTTTAGTGGGGGAAAGGAATACAGCCTGATTCTATGATCTCGTACTGAGTTGAGATCACATAATGAAAATAAATGTGTAACGTATCTTGCATTGTTGTCCATGCATGTTAATCCCAAAATTTTAAGCAGCAACAGGGTGTAATAATAGGAACATGCTATCCATCTTTTCTCTTCCCAATGATGCATGCAGAAGAAATAAATGAGCAACCGTCATAAGTTTGAATGATCTGACGTAGTTTCGTTTTGAAATTCCATTCAAGTTCGCTAATGGTAATAATTTGTGAATGCCCTAGCTAGCCAGCTAACTCATATTCATAATGCTTAATATAGACGTAAACGGTGCAGAAAACATACCTGAAGCAGCAAAGTAAAATGCAACATTAACGCATCATGCAGATATAGGACAGAGGCTTCTATATTCCAACACATTAAAGGTGAGGAGAGGAGCTCATTTGATTGGTGTAGATTTGACTCGGCTGTGTTAAACCCAAACACACCTTCTCTCCTCCCTCTTTGCCTCTTGCGCCGGCAGGAGGGACAGAGGCAGGACAGAGGAGTACTTGCGTCGGGCTGCACCGGGCACGAAATTGCAAAATACGCCTGGATACACCCCGTTGGCACGGCGCTCCCCCCATTCGCCGCGCCTGTGCCTGGTCAACGAATTTAGATCCCCAAGTTTCAGCCAGAAAAGTTGAAATTTCACTGGATAGGCTAAGATGAAAGCTTTCATCCAGCAAAATGATGGAGCTCTTATGTGTTATAGGTGTGGAATCATTTTGATATTTGATTCATTTGCTTTATTATTAATTGTTTATCCTTGCTTGCTCTGGCTCAATTTTTCTTAGGCTATAGTAGTGTACTCTTGCCTGTTTCCGATTAGCCTAGGCCTTCATAGCTGTAGCTTCCACAAATTTGAACAATGCGTAATTGCTTATAGTTTATCTGGAGCCATGCAGTCCTGACAGGGCCAAGATGTTGTCTTTCTCTCCCAAGTTTATGTGTTCTCAGGAAAAAGAGAACAAGAAGAGCCTGGGATGCCGAACGATAAGATATATGCATACGTCGGGGCCGGCTTTACGTGGGCTATGTGCGTCTGCAACATTCCTGTTGATACCATGATGCGTAAATCAGCTCGGGGGGGGAGGAGGATGTCAAGATGGACTCTTACTTAAACCACAGCAAAAGAGACTGTCCTTATCCTTGTATGACGGGACTTGTTGTGTGCAAGGATCCTTCTCTGCAGATGAAGTAAACTGACTTTGGCTTTGATATTAACTCCTTTGTCTCTGTCTGAGTTCTTTTTGAGCAGGTAACACCAGGGATCTGAAATCAAAATTTCTACAACATTGGGGGCTCGTCCGGGATTCCAATACCTCACCTGCCCTCCCTGGAGAATCGACGCCGACTGAAAACCATGCGCACGGTCATCTAGGAGACGCCCTCAGCCCGGGGCGATTGTGAAGGTCCTTGTGGGTGTGTAGGAGGTCAGAAATGGGAGGTTCTCCAAAGTTTGTGGTGGAGGTGCGGGTGAGTGACGGAATTTTTACTGAATTCGGCTTAGTTGCTGTGTGAGACAGAGAAATTAATATTGCCAATTATGGGACGGACGAACAGTAAGGGGGGTTGTTGTTGTCGTTCTTGTTGTCAGGACTGCTGTTCTGGGACAAATGATGACGTGACTTTGACTGAGACTGGGCAATTTGTTGAGAGTTGACATAATGGTTCAGGGAATCATTGTGGGTCTGTGACTGGGGAGTGTGTAGAACACTGACATTATGGTTCTGGGAATCATTGTGGGTAAAGGAATTTGGGTTTAGTTGAAATAGAGCGTTGTCTGTGGATGTTATCGAAGCAACAATGGTGTCAGATCATAAGAAAATTAGAGCCTTGGATCTTTTCCAATGTGAATGAATGTGAGAGAGGAAAGTGCACTGAGGTGTGTGTATATGTGTGTGTATGTGCTCTGAGCTCAGATTGCGTGTGTGTGTGGAAATCAATGTGAATGAACCTAACTCTGTGTCTGTAAACAACTGCACTGCTGGCATATTTGTTAGTTCTGTCTTTGTTAGATTGAATACAGTTGTCATTCTATTCCATGAAGTGCTCATATAATGTCTATAATAAAATTAGCATTTATTTAAGAATAATTTAAGGTGCCCGTTGATTAGCCTATATTTACAGTATTTTATGGAATCCTTACTGTAATTACAGGATTGGTAAAAAGTGAAATTTCTGAGAAAAAAGTGTATTTTAGCAGTGCAAATTTGTAGGAGTTAAGCTATTTTAATGACTGTGGAGTTGTAAAAGGACAAAGTTGCAGAAGTAAACAGAATAATTATTCCTTATGAAACCGAGCAAAAGTTCCCATTTCTTGATAAAATAAATGGTAACCCCTCTTAAACGATCAGTAACTATAAACAGAGGGAAATTTCGATGACGTAACAATTGAATGTAAATTATACAAACATGGACAAGTGTTTCTAATGTTGTGGCTAACTGAATTTCTTTGAGATGCAGGACAAAGCCCAATATTTAAATGCTCTAATATTTGGCGGTAGTAATACATTGCAGAGAAAACTACCAGTGATATCCTCTATGAGCATGAAGTAATTACACCATTTGAATTTGTTAAATATTTTAAAGAGCTAGAAAATCTAAGCACTTTTCTGTAAATAATTAGACTGTGTGACATTGGTGTGCTAGAAGCATATCTCTGTAAAGAAAATTAAGGAAAAGTAGAAACAAGAATAACTCAATGTGTTCAAAATTTGCCAAAGTACTGTTTAACACTGCATACAATAAGAGACTGTGTGCCAAATTCAATTGATGCAGAGGTTTTTCTATCAAGCATTGAAAAATTTCAATTGCTATCTGAAGGTAAAAAATTAAGGTAAAATGATCAGAAAAGTGCCAGTATTAGAGACTCGATGGATCTTTAGATGGGGGAGCGCAGAGTCAAAGCAATGGAGCGAATGGAGCCCTATTGACCGAAGCAGATAAGGGAGCACAGATAGGTGAAAGGTTGACATACAGAAGTCAGAGAACACAATCTGTGTTGATTGTGGCCCTCTGCACACCAAACATGTTGACCCAATCAGTTTGGCTGACGCCTTTGCAGACAGAGAAGCAAGGTCAACAGCCAAACACGCTCTTGTGGGGCTATTACACCAATCTGAAGACTCAATCTCATGTGACCTGCTGTGAGCAGAGCATGATGCTGCACCCCCACAAGAAAGATTTCAATGGACATCACATGGAACACAACACACTGATGACAGGTGGGTAGGACCCAATGGTAAGCCTATATTACCAAAATCCCTCTTCCATATTGCTGTAGATTTGGTGCATGGGCAGTGCCATGTACCAAGAGTGGGGACCAAGGGGTTATCAAGGGGTTAATAGATCAAAGTACTATCACTTCTTTACTAAAAAATTTTTTCTAAGAAATGTCCAACATGACAAAGTTATAACACACAGGACACATGGGGAGGGATAGTAGTACAGAAGGGGGCAATCCCGACACCCCCTGGGCCATTCCACATGTTTCATACATTTAACACCATGCAAAGGGAAGAGATATGTGTTAGTATTGGTATGACTCTTTTCTAGATAGATAGAGGCTTTCCCAGCCACAGCTATAGATGCGATTACAGTGGCTAAAGTTTTGAGTAGGGAAATTATTCCTAGGTGGGGGATTCCAAAAGCGTTACATAGTGATAATGGGCCAGAATTTAGAAATGAAGTACTGGCTCGTTTGGGAGCAAAATTGGGAATAGAATTGAAAAACATTGCGCATATCATCCACAATCAGTGGGATTGGTAGAAAGGACTAATGGGACCTTAAAAGCAAAATTGTGCAAAGCCATGGCAAAGACTAAATGGAACTGGATTGCATGTCTGCCGTTGGCATTAACTAGCATGAGAATAACACCACAGCAGGGATTGGGGTTGTCACCTCATGAAGTAGTACATGGGAAACCTTTTTAATGTAAGTGAACAACACTTATTACAGAGAACACAAGTGGAAGAGGCAACTCTAGCAGAGTATATGAATAGAATGTTGACTAACAAAAGTGAGATTCGAAATGTGCTTCCTCCCAGATCTGTAGCGGAGCTGCCACCCGGAGAGATAAAGCCTGGAGATTGGATCCTGGTGAGGAGTAGCAGTAACAAGCGGAAGTGGAGTGACCCAGCGTGGAAGGGTCCATATCAAGTGCTCCTGACCACACCGACTGCAGTAACAATCCAGGAGAGAGAGATGGGATACATCGGTCACATTTTAAGGTGGTATCTCCTCCTCCAGCTGGTGTGTAGATACATCTGAATAAGTCAGCATAGACTTGGAGGGAGTCCGATTACAAAGGGGGGCGTGGCATATAGAGCTCGTCCGTCTCAACCTCGGTGAAGAACTTATTTACGTTCCAAGTCAGTAGAGACTCCGGACTTATTCATAAAAAAAGAAGGGTCAAATAAAATGGCTTACCTCTCCCTGTGTCTGTTCTTTTTAAACATATGTAGCGCCTACAATGAATTTGAACAGTATAGTTAAATGCGGCATGGCAGTGTCTACTGCTCGTAGTGGATTAGTTTCAATAGACCCCAGTCTACCCCCACTTAACATAGTACTGGGTTGAAATACCACACCGATAGGGATGGATATCTGAAGTTGGGAAATATGAGTTCTCATGCTAGTCCATTACAGTTTGGAGCAGAAGTTTTGGCGATGTGTCAAAGGAAATTACACAGAGTTTGGGGGGTAACCTAGGGGTGCCGGGGGAAACTATTGATTTTCTGTGGGTATCCACAAATAAGTGACTAGAACAATTCGGAATGACTAACCGCCCTGGGGGAAGGGTTAGCATCTGGGGAGCCATTACCCTATGATGAAATTAAATTGTTTGCATTAATGGCTGCACCAACGAGTGCTTGGAAAACCTTGATTGTAAATGACACACCAATTTCTTTTCTATGTGACACGGGGGCATGTCGAGCTGTTATCAGAAAAGTAAGTGCAATTTTTCCACATCGGCTCAGCACTAATATGATACAAACTTGTGCTGCGAATGGGGCAATGGAACAGCGTAGCAACAGAGGAACTCAAATTTGAGGATCCTGATGAGGAAATTTCTACACGCTGCTCTGTAATAATGTCCACACAGTGTCCAGTAAACCTCCTGGGGAGGGACGTAATGTCTAAACTGGGGCTCGGGGTGGTTCCTACAGGTCCTACTACGTGGGAGACAATGCGTGTGTTAGAGGGAAACGAACAGGGTGAGATTGCGGGGGATCAGATGGTGGTTCTGGGAACCGGACCCCCAGCAATCTACTATGCGTTGCAATTTGCAGATTGACCCTCTCGCAAGCCGATTACAGAAATGTTGCAAATAGTGCTGGGGAGAGGACTGAAGACCCCCGTGTCTGATGAAGTGATGTCTGGTGAAGTATGAATTGACATATTGCCGTAGTACTATCTAGTCGGCGTGTTTGTCGCATGTAAGGTTGTGGGCAACACGTGGTACGTGGGTGACAGCCCACACCTAGCAGAGGGGCGTTGGAGACGACCTCTGTGAACAGACGAGGCTGGTGAAATGGTCAAAGCGAATGCGTCAGTTGGCGAGTGGTGCTTCTGTGATCGGTGGGCTTTGAAAAGGAGACACCGGGAAGCAGAAGGCAGAGTTCTCAACCTGGGGGAGCCCGGGCGGAGATCTCTGTGGAAAGGGATCTAGCCTGGGACTGCGCCCTGAATGGGAGATTCGAAGGATCTAAGTGGTCAAAAATATGTGCCCAAGTTGGAATTGCAGGATGCTACTACTGCTCATTGTATTTGTTGAAAGCAGCACAGGGAGGGTCTGCCAGCTTATAGGGCCCACACTGTACCTATATACCCGCTAATGATGAGGCAGGAGGGGTGATTGATCAAGCCTTGCAACGTTTGAAGGATATATCAGATGCACAACAGCGAGACCTCGCACCAGCATCGGCAGACTCCTGGTGGGACTGGCTCCTGTCTGGAGGATGGGAAGCAGGAGTTACGTCTGTGATAAGTCTTGTAGCTGCTGGGGCTGCTGTGCTGCTCTTCTGCAGTTACTGTGGGGTTCCCATAATTAAAGGATTGATATCAAAAATGTTGAGTGCTAATCCACAATATCAGATGTTTCTGTTACAGGACAACGATGAGGTGTATACTCTGCCCGAGGAGCTAAGGGAATCAAATAACGATGTAATTGAATTAGGGGGCCTGTTCAAACGGAAGAATGAAAAATGATGATGACATGGTGAAGCATCTCCCCTGTGAATGAAACACATGCTGAAAATCGAGAGAAGTGGCACGCTGGTGGATAATCAATTATAAACGGGGGGAAATGTGGAATCATTTTAATATTTGATTCATTTGCTTTATTATTAATTGTTTATCCTTGCTTGCTCTGGCTCAATTTTTCTTAGGCTATAGTAGTGTACTCTTGCCTGTTTCTGATTAGCCTAGGCCTTCATAGCTGTAGCTTCCACAAATTTGAACAATGCGTAATTGCTTATAGTTTATCTGGAGCCATGCAGTCCTGACAGGGCCAAGATGTTCTCTTTCTCTCCCAAGTTTATGTGTTCTCAGGAAAAAGAGAACAAGAAGAGCCTGGGATGCCGAACGATAAGATGTATGCATACTTCGGGGCCGGCTTTACATGGGCTGTGTGCGTCTGCAACATTCCTGTTGATACCATGATGCGTAAATCAGCTTGGGGGGAGGAGGATGTCAAGATGGACTCTTACTTAAACCAAAGCAAAAGAGACTGTCCTTATCCTTGTATGACGGGACTTGTTGTGCGCAAGGATCCTTCTCTGCAGATGAAGTAAACTGACCTTTGGCTTTGACATTAACTCCTTTGTCTCTGTCTGAGTTCTTTTTAAGCAGGTAACACCAGGAATATAAAATCAAAATTCCTACAACAATAGGGCCCCACATTTGCTTTTGAAATGGACCCCCAGATGCTTAAGGCCGCCACTGCATGTACTTAAGGGTACTGATGCATATATTTTATGCAGCTCTTATGCCACCCTGACACTTGCACAATTTTTGTCCCCGCAATGCGTCGTGGCAAGGCGTGCCATTTCGGTGGTACGCAGCGGAGCCTTGTTTGCACCCTGTTCACGCACTGTACACGCATAAGTTACGCACTGTCTATGCAATGCACAGCCAAAAATTTGCACTATGGATCTTTCTCAAACTTCGTACACAGATACCCTTTGGGGTCTAGTTTTGCAGCATATGTTTTTCAAACTAATGTGCATATTCAATATGGCGAAATGGTGACCATCATGGATTTTACTGCTAGTTCTGGCGTAGAAAAATGTACACAAAAGTTTTTATAAAGTACTTTTGCTAATTTTCTTTGCAAGTGCATGAGCATGAGTCAGTTGTAATGTTCTGACTTGCAAATAAAAGGGAATGGAGGGAAAATTCTCTCGGTGTCTCTCGGTGGTGGGCATCAAGATCACTCTGTGATCTCTCGTGGTCATTTACTATATAGTATACCATGGTCAGTGGCGACTGGTCATTAGAGGCAGGTGAGGCACCACCAGAAAGGACCGCACGCAAATTACATTATTAATTCTCAAACATTATCTTATTATTTGCTAAAATGTATTGTCTATAAATTTAGCATTTTCCTAAATTGCATAGAATTTGTGTTTGGATTTAAGTTCAGGTGCAATCAGTGAACCTGGCGTGTCGCCCACATTACAAAAGAAAAAGCCAGTGCACTATCCCTGGACTTTTTTTGCGGTGATTTCTTTGACAGTACAACAGGCTACAGAGCACTTTGCTGCATCATTGACTTTTTCACAGTAATAACCCTGAATGGATCAGACATGAGCAAAGACTAGCAGAAACATACTCACACACACATTCAAATGAATACAAACACAAACAGATGCATGTGCAGCATGCAAACAAAAATACACCCACATTATACATACAAACACACTGAAACAGAAATGTCCTCTCATTTCAAACACAGATGCATGCACAGCATACAAATGATTATACAGTGCTGTGATAAAAGTACTTCTATTTTCCCTATCCCCATTTCCTTGTTTTGCTTAATTTGTCATAAATGTTTTCAAATCATCAAGTTAATCCTCCATTAGACAAGGTGAGTAAACACCAAATTCAGTTCAGCTTTTAAAGGTTCATTTCATTTATTGAAGGTAAAGAGTCATTCAAATCCTACAAACCCCAATTCCAACTGTCCCAACTTTTCTGAGGTGTGTCGCTGCCATCAAATTCAAAATGAGCTGATATTTTTCATAAAATGGTAAATGGTCTCACTTTCAACATCTGATATGCTGTCTATGTTCTACTGTGAATAAAATATGGATTTATGAGATTTGAAAATCATTGTATTCTGTTTTTATGCACGTTTTACACAATGTCCCAACTTCATTGGTTTGGGGTTGCATATCACCCATGTGAAAAATAAACTGCCCCCCTAAACCTAATAGCTAGTTGTGCCTTCCCTGGCAGCAACAACTGCAATCAAAAGTTTGCCATAACTGGCTAGGAGTCTTCTACATTGCCGTAGAGCAACTTTGGCCCACTCTTTTTTTTTTGCAGGATTGTTTTAATTCAGCCTCTTTGGAGGGTTTTGAGCATGAGGTACCTATTAAAGGTTATGTCACAACATCTCAATCTGACTCAAGTCAGGACTGTGACGATCCATCCATCCATCCATCTTCTTCCGCTTATCCGGGGCCGGGTCGCGGGGGCAGCAGTCTAAGCCAAGGATGCCCAGACTTCCCTCTCCTGGACACTTCTCCAGTTCTTCCAAGGGTATCGAGGCGTTCAGGTCAGCCCGGCGACATAGTCCCACCCAGTGTGTCCTGGGTCTTCCCAGGGGTCTCCTCCCGGTGGGAGCATGCCGAACACCTTCCCAGGAAAGCGTCAAGGGGCATGTATAGATGCCCGAGCCACCTCAGCTGGCTCCTCTCGACGTGGAGGAGCAGCAGCTCTACTCTGAGCTCCTCCCGGGTGACAGAGCTCCTCACCCTCTCTCTAAGGGAGCACCCCGCCACCCTGCGGAGGAAACCCATTTCCGCCGCTTGTATCCGAGATCTCGTTCTTTCGGTCATGACCCAAAGTTCCTGACCATAGGTGAGGGTAGGAACGTAGATTGACTGGTAAATTGAGAGAGCTTGCCTTTCGGCTCAGCTCCTTCTTCACCACAACAGATCAGTACAATGACCGCATTACTGCTGCCGCTGCACCAATCCGTCTGTCAATCTCACGCTCTATCCTTCCCTCACTCGTGAACAAGACCCCCAAGATACTTAAACTCCTCCACTTGAGGCAGGAGCTCTCCTCCAACCCGGAGGGGGCTAGCCACCTTTTTCCGGTCGAGAACCATGGCCTCGGACTTGGAGGTGCTGATTCTCATCCCAGCCGCTTCGCACTCGGCTGCAAACCGCCCAGTACATGCTGAAAGGTCCTGGTTCGAAGGAGCCAACAGAGGACAACATCATCATAGCAGAGATGAGAGATCCTCTGGTCCCGAACTGGACTCCCTCCGGCCTAGCTGCGCCTAGAAATTTTGTCCGCAAAATAGTCAGAACCGGTGACAAAGGGCAGCCCTGCCGGAGTCCAACATGCACCGGAAACAGGTCTGACTTACTGCCGGCAATGCGAACCAAGCTCCTGCTCCGGTCATACAGAGACCGCACGGCCCTTAGTAGAGGGCCCCGGACTCCATACTCCCGAAGCACCTCCCACAGAATGCCACGAGGGACACGGTCGAATGCCTTCTCCAAGTCCACAAAACACATGTGAACTAGTTGGGCAAACTCCCATGAACCCTCAAGCATCCCTGCTGAGGGGCATAGAAACTGGTCAGTATTCCCACGACCAGGACGAAAACCGCATTGTTCCTCCTGAATCCGAGGTTCGACTATCGGCCGAATTCTCCTCTCCAGCACCCTGGAATAGACTTTACCCGGGAGGCTGAGGAGTGTGATCCCCCTATAGTTGGAGCACACCCTCCGGTCCCCCTTCTTAAAAAGAGGGACCACCACCCCGGTCTGCTAGTCCAGAGGCACTGTCCCCGACTGCCACGTGATGTTGCAGAGGCGTGTCAACCAAGACAGCCCTACAACATCCAGGGACTTGAGGTACTCAGGGCGGATCTCATCCACCCCCGGTGCCTTGCCACCGAGGAGCTTCTGAACTACCTCAGTGACTTCAGCCCGAGTGATGGATGAATCAGCCTCTGGGTCCCCTGCCACTTCCTCTGAGGAAGGCGTGTCAGTGGGATTGAGAGATCGCTTAGTATTCCTTCCATCGGCCGACAATGTCCCAATCGAAGTCAACAGCTCCCCACCTCCATTGTAAACAGTGTTGGCAGGGCACTGCTTCCCCCTTCTGAGGCGCCGGACGGTTTGCCAGAATCTCTTCAGGGCCGACCGATAATCCTCCTCCATGGCCTCCCCGAACTTTTCCCATACCCAAGTTTTTGCTTCCGCCACCGCCCAGGCCGCAGCACGCTTAGCCTGCCGGTACCTGTCAGCTGCCTCAGGAGTCCCATGAGCTAACCAAGCTTGATAGGACTCCTTCTTCAGCTTGACGGCATCCCTTACTTCCGGTGTCCACCACCGGGTTCGGGGGTGCCGCTGCGACAGGCGCCGGAAACCTTACGGCCACAGCTCCGAACGGCCGCATCAACAATGGAGGTGGAGAACATGGTCCATTCAGACTCAATGTCTCCAGCCTCCCTTGGGATCTGGTCAAAGCTCTCCCGGAGGTGAGAGTTGAAAACCCCTCTGACAGAGGGTTCCGCCAGACGTTCCCAACAGACCCTCACAACACGTTTGGGCCTGCCAAGTCTGTCCAGCTTCCTCCTCCGCCAGCGGATCCAACTCACCACCAGGTGGTGATCAGTGGACAGCTCAGCCCCTCTCTTCACCCGAGTGTCCAAGACATACGGCCGAAGGTCAAATGACACGACCGCAAAATTAGATCATTGACCTCCGGCCTCGGAAGGCGTGTCTAATTGCTTACGTGGCACTGATGGGCGCCCTTATGTTTGAACATGGTGTTTGTTATGGACAAACCATGACTAGCACAGAAGTCCAATAACAGAACACCACTCGGGTTCAGATCGGGAGGCCGTTCCTTCCAATCACGCCCCTCCAGGTAACACTGTCGCTGCCCACGTGGGCATTGAAGTCCCCAGCAGAACGATGGAGTCCCCAGTTGGAGCACTTTCCAGTACCCCTCCCAGGGACTCCAAGAAGGCAGGGTACTCTGCACTGCCATTCGGCCCATAAGCCGAAACGACAATGAGGAGCCTGTCCCCGACCCGAAGGCGCAGGGCAGCGACCCTCTCATTCACCAGGGAAAACTCCAACACATGGCGGCTAAGCTGGGGGGCTATAAGCAAACCCACACCAGCCCGCCACCTCTCACCGTGGGCCACTCCAGAATAGAAGAGAGTCCAGCCTCTCTCGAGGAGTTGGGTTCCAGAGCCCAGACTGTGCGTGGAGGTGAGCCTGACTATCTCTAGCCGGTACCGCTCAACCTCCTGCACAAGCTCAGGCTCCTTCCCCCCCAGTGAGTTGACATTCCATGTCCCGATAACCAGATTCAGTGTCCAGGGATTGGGTTGTCGGGGCCCCCGCCCATGACTGCCACCCAAAGCACAAGGCATCGGCCCCTTCTGAACCCTCCCGCTGGTGATGGGCCTACGGGAAGGCGGGCCCATGTCGCTCGTTCGGGCTGTGCCCACCCGGGTCCTGTGGGTGGAGACCCGACCAACCAGGCGCTTGCCTGCCAGCCCCAACCCCAGGCCTGGCTCCAGGGTGGGGTCCCGGTGACGCCAATCCGGGCGACGTGAACGTCCTTGATATGAATTCCTTCATTCGGGGTTGTGGAACCGCTCTTAGTCTGACCTGTCACCTAGGACCAGTTTGCCCTGGGAGACCCTACCAGGGGCAATGAGCCCCAGACAACATAGCTCCTAGGATCATCCAGGTACTCAAACCCCTCCACGACGATAAGGTGGCGATTCAAGGAGGGGGTATATTTTTTTTTTCATTCCAGTGTCAAACATCTTGTGTTTCATAGCACTATCGATCACTGTAGAGGTAGAATAAGAATTAAAAAAAAAAAAAAAAAAAATCTGCGGGAGCCTACACAGTAAAAATCCCAGTCTTAATTCAACTCCAGTAGAGTTTATTTTAATCCAAGATGGATGGGTTGTTTCACCTTTAACCCTATATTGTGTTAGGGTCAAATTGGACCTGTTTTCAAGTTAAGATATATGTCAAAAGTACCATTTACTTTTTTGTATTGGGACAAGGCTTCATGATATCCTCAGACACAGCTATTTTAGCACAACAAAAGAAATTTTCACCATTTGAGTAAATTCTGAATGTCTTTAAAAAAAAAGTGACATCTGTAGTGTTTTGGGTCAAATATGACCCGGCAGAGAATATTGGCAGTTACACGTATCATTTAAAAATTGTGGGTTGCTCTGTGGATCAAATTTGGCTCAATTTGGCACACCCATGCACTCACACAAAGACATATGCGCACACGCACATGCACACACACACCCACGAACGCAAGCATACACACGCGCACGTACACGTGCACACCAGTGGTGGCTGGTGAACTGGCAAATGGGGAGGCTCATAACAATCCCTTAAAATTAATGATTGGTCACAACCTGTTTTCAATCATTCATTTAAATTACCATTACAGAAACTCCGAAAACTCTCAACAGATGTGGCCAGTTTTCATTTATAACGCAAACCGATTACGTGAAAGATCGTGACCAATCATAAATTTTAAGAGATTGTTTGAGCCTCCCCTGTTGCCAGTTCACCAGCTGCCACTGGTGCACACACACGCCACACATACACACATACGCGTGCCCATTCACACACATGTGCGCACACACACGCACACACACACACGTGCATCGCACACACACACACACACACACACACACAATAGTTTTGCAGCTATCCTTACTAGGACATTGCATTGACTACTATTCATTATGGACAGCCTAGCCCTAAACTTACTCCTAACCATTACCAAATCATGGCTAACCCTAACCTGAACCTAACCTCAGTTCACACCTCACCCCTTACCTGAACCAAGACTTCAGAAATGACGTTTTGCCATATTAGGACCAGGCTTTGGTCCCCATACGGACTACTGATCCCGACAAGGTCAGTGTTTATACTGGAAAATGTACCCGATAGGTAACAAAAACGCACCCAGATGCCTGCACATGCATGCAAACAGTAACACTCACACATACACACACATACGCGCGCGCACTTTCACACATACACTTGCATACACACACACGCGCACACACACACACACACACGCATATACATGCACACACACACACACACACACACACACACACAAACACGCATATACACGCACACACAAACCACCCAACCCCTCCCCCTCCTCCCTGGGGACAATTATTTTCTTGCACTCTCGATCCCTCTGGCACCCCTCCTCCATGAACACAACCTTTTTTACAAAATATTGATGCATTTTGAATAAAAATGAACTTGAATGTTAACAAGTTTACATGCACACACACATGCACACACACACATTCTTTTTTTCTTGCCGGTAAGTATCATCCTTAGGGGCATAGCATGAAAAACATACAACGTACACAGAATTCTTACAACACTGGTATCTTGAAACAAGGTGTGTATGAGTTGTGATCAGTTTAATTCTGCAGCAGCATCAGTCTATTTAAACATAAGATTAAGAACATAAGAAACATAAGAGCAAGAGATTCAATGTCAATTAAAGCTGCTTTGCAGCGATATCGGGGCCAGGCAAATTTAGGCAATTCTGAGAAACAAGAGGCAAAAAATGGAGGATAACAAGAGAGGTGGGATTACATCGTTCATTTTGCATTGGTTGACATTTGGGGCTCTAATTTCTTGGCGCAGCGCAGGGTGGCACAGCGTGGCGCAGCCCACGCAGTGGTATTTTCCTCCGGTGCAGCCCGCGCAGTGGTAATTTCGTGCGGTGCAACACCGTGCTCAGCCACTTTGGCAATTTGGTTGACGGACGTGCGCCGAGATGGGTGTTGCGGCGTAGTAGGGGGAGGTGTCACGTATTCATCATGACGCAGTGACAATTTTGTGGCAAAAGGTTCCGCCAAAAGTGCGCAGAGAGCGCGCCAGCTCCAACCTGGTTTACTTTCTGTGCAGTGGTAATTTGGCTGGCCGGCGCACAGTGCACACGCGTCACCTGAAACCTCACAGGCAGGTTTCCAGAATGTCAGGCACATTTCATTGCAATAAATAATTACAGCAACCATTATTTAATGTAACTATCTGAATCAGCTCATAAATTATAGTATCTGCATCGATTGTCCTGATGTCAGATCAAAGAGAGAGAGAGAGATGTGTGTGCATGTGGGTGCGTGAGTGCGTGTGTAGGCTATGTGGGTATGTGTCCTTCAGCTGCCTTCACAACGGACGCGAAACAAATTTTTCGCACAACTGATTACATTCAAAGTCAATGCAAAGTGTATTTGCGTCTTTGCATTGACTTTGAATGTAATCTGTCGTGCAAAAAATTTGTTTCGCATCCAGTGTCAAGCGGCTTAATACTATTATTGTCACTTAGGTTTTATCGTTTTCAGTGGGGGAAAGGAATACAGCCTGATTGCTATGATCTCGTACTGAGTTAAGATCACATATTGAAAATAAATGGGTAACGTATCTTGCATTGTTGTCCATACTTGTTAATCCCAAAATTTACGCAGCAACAGGGTGTAATAATAAGAACACGCTGTCCATTGTTTCCCTTCCCAATGATGCAGGCAGAAGAAATAAATGAGCAACCGTCGTATTTCATTCCAAATTCATAAGTTTGAATGATCTGACGTAGTTTTGTTTTGAAATTCCATTCAAGTTCACTAATGGTAATAATTCGCGAATGCACTAGCTAGCCAGCTAACTCATATTCGTAATGCTTAATATAGACGTAAGTGGTGCAGAAAACATGCCTGAAGCAGCAAAGTAAAATGCAACATTAACGCATCATGCAGATATGGGACAGAGGCTTCTTTATTTCAACATTTTAAAGGTGAGTAGAGGAGCTCATTTGATTGGTGAAGATTTGACTTGGCTGTGTTAAACCCACTCAAGCCTTCTCTCCTCCCTCTTTGCAACTTGCGCCGGCAGGAGGGACAGAGGCGGGACAGAAGAATACTTGCGCCAGGGCACAAAATTGCAAAATACGCCCGATACACCCCGTTAGCGCGGCGCTCCCCCCATTTGCCGCGCCTGTGCCTGGTCAAGGAATTTAGAGCCCTTGAACTAATAATCTCTGACACCAAATAGCCTAGTATCCTTCTTCTCACTGAGCTAATTAGCAAGTAATTTTTAAGAGTTACATGCATTTAAAACTTCTTCTAGCGCATTTTAGGACTAAAATAAGAAATAGAGCAGCGACAATTTGTCAATAAATAAGTTATTCAAATACATAATAGTTAATACTCAACTTTTTTCATTATGGATTGATTATTTCAGGCATGAATATTCTCAGTTGAGGATATCCCTCTCTTTGACGTCAACATGACAGGAAGATGCTTGCTGCAGACGTGCTGCAACAACAAAAGGGCTCTCTAGTCTTGTGCATTGGGCATGAGACACACGCTCACACACCACACATGACATTTCTCACTTTGAGAAGTGATGAAACCTCAGAGGCCAAGACAGGTTTTTCTGCTTAGTCCATCCATACAGCTGTCTTTAATTAGCGAGCTATGAGCCAATCAGAAAATAATATTTCTTGTTGCTGGGTCTGAAGGTTTGTAGTGAGTTAAAGTTGACAAAAGTTTCTAAAGTATTAGGGCTACATTTTGGTGAAAGTTGCAAAACTGTAGCACGTATGGTTTGGTTTGGTAGGAATTTTCAAAGTTTTTAAATTTAAACGCTTATTGAGGAAAACAATAAGTTCCTAAATAGGCAAATATCAAGAACATCAACATTACAATGTCCATTCTGCCATAGCTGGGGCTTGAACTTAAAATCTCTGACAGCAAGAACCAACTCCTAACTCATTGAGCTAATTGGCTGGAAGTGAGAACAGGTGTGTGGCTTTATTAATCGACTCAGGGAGTCACCAGCCAGGCAGCAGTTGCCAAGGAATATTTCAAAAATTGTCAAAATGTCAAAATTTCTGTTATCTAAGACAAAAATCTGATAATACATAAATTGCAACTTGACAGCATAGAAATGTTGGTGATTTGTTTTTAGCAATAAGTGTTTTGCTTCATAAGAGAAGATCTAATGTTTAAAAATGCCATTCCTACCTCGACTCCAATTGTTCTACAAGAGCAGAATTCAAAATGGTTTCAAAAATTCAGTTTTTGAGAAAAAATTCTGATATTTGGCAAACTTGATGAACCATGACTCTAAAATATGATCAATTTTTTTCAGGAAGATTGAAAATGTATTTTTCAATAATTGGCTGGTATATGTTTACAGTACTGTTTACAGTCAAACATTTTGATGCACTGAAGGCTAAATTTTTCAAATATCGAAACGCTGGGTGGTATTTTTGTGGAGGACAATCTGAAGATTCAGTACAGCAAATTTGGTGACAATTGAGCAAAAATTGTGGGGCAAGAAAAGTTTTCCCGGTTTTGAAAAAAACAAGAGTGATAAACTTAGTACAAACTTATGAAGTCTAAGTGGACAAAAGTTTCTTAAGTATTGGGGCTACATTTTGGTGAAAGTTGCAAATCTGTAGCACATATTGTTGATCTGTTGTGAATTATCAAAATTTTGAATTTTAGAGGCTTGCTGTAGTGCCACCATCAGGACTATTGGCCTGTTT
Organism: Gymnothorax javanicus; assembly: GCA_029692085.1. NCBI lineage: Eukaryota > Metazoa > Chordata > Actinopteri > Anguilliformes > Muraenidae > Gymnothorax > Gymnothorax javanicus. The sequence continues at coordinate 111,903,422 of CM056194.1, read as the reverse complement.
TTGCAGCTGAGGCAATCTGGCATGGGACTGGACCTTTGTGCAAAGTTTGGTGATTTTCCGGGCATGGGAAATAGGATTTCCTCGGAAGAAGAAGAAGAATACTGGCAAAAACAATAGGTTTCCGGCAGCTTTCGCTGCCTGGCCCCTAATGAGGCAACTGATCATATCTTTGATCATGAGAGTGATGTGGAAGAAAGAAAGCATTTTGAAATTTAGGAGGGTGTGTCAGAGAATGATACTGATCACACACACATGCACATGCACACACACACACACACACACCATCACGTCCATGTTCAATTTGAATGTGTTATTTTGAACACACATGCACAGAGACAGGCACAAACCATCTTGTTAATGTTCAATGTTTAGTTTAAATGTGTCATTTTGAACACTCACACAGACAGCCGGGGAGAAAAAGAGAAACATGCTCTTGTTCATGTTACAGTTCAATTTGCATCTGCTATTCTGAGCTAAATACAGTTTGGTATTATGAAAAATCATTTTAAAAGACTTTTTTCCCTTTTCCCAATCCCAACATAAATCTATACGGGTCAATTTTGACCCATAACACCACAGATGTCACTATAGGTAATAATATGATGTTCCAAAAAACCCACAAGCAATTTATTTTAGAAAGTGTGTTCTAAAATGAGTCTATTATAGTCAGGTAACTTAATTACACATTGTCCTCACTGTAGGAAATATAATGTGTGGATTTAAACATTTTTTAAATTGAAAACGAGTGGTATATTGTTAGAAAACAACATTCAAAAACAGTATTGGATGATAGGCTTAATGAATGTTTTTTGAGTATTTTGGGCTGAGTTTTATCACAGGTCAAATTTAACCCGCTAACACAAAAGATGTTGGCAACTTTCTCGCACATTATGAGGGTTAAGCAAAATAATTACTGTAAATTAGGTTTAAAAATTTATCATCAACCATTCCTCTGTACCATGAGAACAATTTGGAAAATTAATGTTATAAAAACACTCAGACTTAGATATTTACCCATGTTTTAAACAGTGATTGTAATGTAATCCAGGATCCCTTAATCAATTAATTTTAGTATTCTGCTGTAAGTGATCATCTAATATGAATGGGTTAGCCCCACCCAACTGAGCGAGATTGTGTGTAAGTGTTGCAACCCAGCTTAGCTGAAGTGCTTTGAATTCCCAGCAACTGTTGCGACAGAGCGGCCAGTGGTTATAAGGAATTGAGGTGGCCATACTTTTGTCAGATAGTATATGGTAAAATCTTTCATTATTTGTAAACTCATGAGTGATACAGTATCCTTAAAGCATGTCATTGGACACATTAAATAAGCACATTACCCAGCATGCAGATATAAAGCTTTCCCTTCTCTAAAAGTTTTTTTATTTGAATATTACTTTACCTACAAATTTCAGCAAATAAAAAAACAGTAAAGATCTGTTAAATCAAGATTATTGATCAAACAGTTTTGTAAAAGAAACCTCTACAGAGAGCGGTTGCATGTATACATAGGCGGCCTTACCTATGTTTCAACCGTTTCAGTTAAAACAGGCCCCGCCCTCCAGGGGGCCCCCCAAATGCCAGACAAGAATTAACGTCCTAAACCTTGACTGTATGAAAACATGCAGAGGTGCACCGCCAGGAGAGGCAAACCAGGCAAATATTTGGGGCCCCCCAAAAAGGCAAATGTTTGGGATCCCCGATGGCCACGCAAATTGGTACATTTTGCAATGACTTATGAAAACCCCATTAAGCCTTCTATGAAGGCATTATAGCTAGGGGTGCAATGGATCAAAAAACTCACGGTTCGGATCATATCACGGATTTGAGTAACGGATCGGATCACTTTTCGGATCAACAACAACAACAAAAAAAATACAAGACAAATATAACTTTGTCCTCCATTTATTTTGTAAAACACTTCTGCCCATTGAATAAAAAATAAAAACTTTAATTTGTTTTTATATAATTTAAAGTGCAATTTAAGGCATGATACCTTCTTCTTTTAAACATGGACCATGAATGAAAAACAACTTAAAGTGCACTAAACCATGATACTTCATGATACCTTCTCTTTAAACATGGGCAGTGATTTAAAAACTAGCCTATGTCCACATCATCAAAAAAGAAGAAAAGAAAGAAAGCAAAGCACACCTCTGCTTATAATTTTAAATTCTTTTTCAAAAAGATATGGATGTCTACATTGTCTGGGGAGAGTGTGGACCTCTTTGCAGTCACTATATCCCCTGTAGTAGAGAGTACCCTCTCGCTAGGCACTGAAGTGCCAGGCACAGCGAGATAGCATCTTGCCATCATGGCAGTGTGGGGGTATTTACACTCATTGTTTTTCCACCATGTCAGTGGACCACCATCCACTGGAATGCCGTATTTATAAACTTAAATAGCCATTGAACAGCACATATTCTGCATGAATGCGATTCAACCTTTTTTTCTAGCAGTGCAATCTAATTTATTTTAAGATTGCACTTCATCAAAATGTTTCAAAAAGAATAGGCTACTTTTGCAGGGAAGCGCAGCTGCACTCTATGCCGCAAAGGGATAATAATGTAGGCTTTTAAATTACTAATGCTCTTGTGTCAAAGCGTTGGTAATTGAATAATTTAGTAAATTGGTTATTAGTGCATTGTGAAAGTTCACCTCATGGCATGCATTTAAAATCAATTCAAATGCAAGCTATGCATTAAACTTTCATGTTGTCAAAATCATTTATGGGGTCTTTATAGTCCGGCTTCTGGGAAAGTTGTGCGGAGGCTACAAAATGAGATTGTATAAATGGCAATTATCCGGTTAATCATAAACAAAATCTAAACCTTATCTAAACAACATCCTCAGCAGCATTTGCTACTTAATATTCTACTAGAATGTAGAATTTCAAGACAATTCTGTTAATTGGCGTTTAATGCAATCTCATTGTAGCCCTCCACTGACGCAAAGCTTTACGTCTTAATCATCAATGGTAGCTAATTGGTAAAGTATCTTATCAGTCGCCTCCGTGCTGTGTTATTTAATTCAGCTAACTGTCCCATTCTAAATAAGAAACAGGTTGAGGGTTAACCTGCATTACGGTAATGTCAGTGGCTGTAGACAGTTTTATTTTTACGAAAGCAAACGTCACACTCGGACCTCAGTCGGCAAAATCGCATTTGATAGAAATTTTTCTTAGGCGTATCAAGCAGGACACAGACAGAAAAATATATATGCCATTTTGCAAGCTACATGAATTCAGAAGCTTCTAAAGACGTTGCCGTTTTATGTCACAATTAACGTGGATGGGGAAATGCTTGATAATTGCAATGAACAATGCAAGATGAGGGGAGCGGGACAGTAATTCTACTGACTGATTCTCGCATCTAAACGAATTAACACCAAGTTGCTAATTGGGAAACGTAAATGGGAACCGGTTTGGAGAAGGCATGGTGAAAGCAAGGCTGGGTAATCCTCCGATGGCAAGTCAGGATGCAAGAGTTTAAAAATCAGCTAAAACGCTACGATGAGAGATGGAGTTTGGACAAGGTTTTTTTGTAATTCTTTAGATTGTTAGCATTCTTTCAATTTAACATTGTTGCACAGTTCCGTCTGTCAGCGCTTCTATCACTTCATAATCATTGGCAACAGGCTATATTGCTTGATTGTCATTTGGAGCATACAGGAGCAGATTTAGGGTGGCCAGTTGAGCTTTAAAAGGTGATGGAAGCTGCCCAACCTCGCCGACAATTAGAGGAGTTCTAATCTGAATTATCTTCCTGGAAGCACTTCAAATGATTGTCGTTTATCTCAGACCGCTTGTATGTTTCAGGAAGAAATGGGACGCAACCGACACACACCCCATAGCGGCAAGTTGTCTCATTTTGCTTTACGATCATCGTGATTCAATAACCTCACACCCCTAGCGCAACCTTTTTTTTTTCCATCAACTTTTTTTCATTGCGTCCCGTCAACCAATTCCGGATCAACGATGATCCGTTGCACCACTAATTATAGCGCACCCCCGGCTGGTGCCTCGAAAGCCCCCTAAACTGGGTCCATTCTCGGAGTTGATCCGTCTCCTGATCGGATTGCTGGTTTTCTTTGCTAGATATACTAGTTGTATGAGGACTGAGCTGACTAAGTAGTGCAGCAATTATTCATTGTCTACAGATGAGGGTAGCTAAAGAGCTATGGTAGCTGATATTCTGGGAATTTCGGAAATACAGTTATCATCTTAGCTAATGTTGCTCGCGCTTCAGACTTATCAGTTGGTATGTGAACCAAAAAAAAAAAAAGTAATTCACTTGCTGTATTCTGGAGTTTAAGGCTGGATAATCAACTCATAGGTGTGCATCACACGGTTTTTTAGGCTCCCTAACCACCGATGTGAGGAGTTGCTGTGTTCTGTAATGTCATTCCCCTCACAATAAATGGATTTCCACGCCAGAGTGTAAATAAGCTTTAGAAATAAATACCAGTGTAGCCTTTTGGGCATAATCCACTTAATTCGAAGGAGTGCAAAACTATCTGCTTGGCACGAAGATTCAATTGGTGACATCACTAATTGATGAAAAAAATGGCCAGAAGCTATTGGAGTGTTTCAGTCAGCTCTGGAGCAGTGTGTTTGTAGCCTTTTGGGCAGAAGGAGCGCAAAACTTCTTCTGAGGTGACTTTTGAGTTGTTTTCTGTCAGCTCTGGAGCAGACCTTTTAAATTGTTTTCTGGCGTAAAAAAAAACGATATGATTCACACTACGACATTAAAATAACGAAAAACCGTAAGAGGTGCACTTTAAGGTCTGGCAATATAATTCATCTAGTGCTTCTAAACCTAGTCCACTCAAGCAACATCAAATTATATTGGTGGGTTGTCGAAGTTTGAATTACATCAAAATTTTACCGTATTATTATCCCAAATTCAGCGACGCAAAAAGTACATGAAGACGTCCGCAGTTTGCAATGCAGCTAGCTTGTAGGGCTGAGTTGCACTTTTCAGTTTTTGAGAAATGTATCACATTTACACGTTTTTAATGCCAATGTTTTAATAAATCATCACAAATTAACACCATGAGCTCTAATTTCTTGGCGCAGCGCAGGGTGGCGCAGCATGGCGTAGCCCACGCAGTGGTAATTTTGTCTGGCGCAGCCCGCACAGTGGTAATTTCGTGCGGTGCAACACTGTGCGCAGCCACTTTGGCAATTTGGTAGATGGACATGCGCTGAGATGGGTGTGGCGGCATAGTAGGGGGAGGTGTCACATATTCATCATGACGCAGTGACAATTTCATGGATAAAGGCCCCGCCAAAGGTGCGCAGAGAGCTCGCCAGCTCCAACCTGGTTTACTTTCTGTGCAGTGAGAATTTGGCTGACCAGCTCACAGTGCGCACACGTCACCGAAACCTCACAGGCAGGTTTCCAGAATGTCAGGCACATTTCAATGCAATAAATAATTACAGCAACCACTATTTAATGTATATATATAATGCTTGTGTTCTATGCTCAGTAAAGCCGCTTGTACACTGGACGCAAAATGAATTTTTCGCACGACTGATTACATTCAAAGGCCACGTTTCCCAGATTAATTTAAGAAGATCTTTGCGCGAAGAGCTTCTTTAGATCCTTCTTAAGGCTCCAGTAAGAAGCAAACACGTTTCCCAGATTCCTTCTTAGCCTAAGATGATCTTTTGTTAAGAAGAATTTGAAAGAGGGGTCTGGAGTGCTCTTAACACCCTTCTTAGCGACGAAACACAGCAGATACAGCCGCGTCAGGCAAATCAATGTGACACAAAGCAAGGAGATATTAATGCAGTGTGTACGGTTTGTCCTTATTTTACCCCCCCCCCTTCTTTCATGCACCCCTACTACCCATTAAGCATTTAAAATGAGGGAAAACTTACATTTCTCCTCCATGGTTCCATGTGTTGAAATATTTTACCTTATTTCCATAATTTTTCCCTAATATTCCCGGTCTTCTACTTGACCACTTGTTGTACGCTCTATATATAAAGCAACTTCAGCTGCATGTCTCAAATCAAGTTGAATAAGGTTTAACTGCATGATTTCACTAATGTAATGTAATGATGTTATTTTATGTTTTCATTCTTATTTTTCTAAGTTTTTATCTGTGTTATTGGTCTTTATTTGCGTCCGTTTGTTTTCAGAAATTCTGCTGCGTGCGCAGTGGCATTACGCACGTTCATTTTTAACATTATACGCCACTTGCTGCATCAAAACTTCATTTGTGTCCACGTAAGTATGTGGAACACTCGGTTACTCTGACATCGATTGATCAATTGAGCTCCAGTTAAGAAGGCAGTTAAGAAGGGCACAAAGACACTTGTTAAGATGGGCACTAAGAACGCATCTGGGAAACACTCTTATCTTAAGGCTCCCTCTTAGCTGAACTCTTCTTTGGAGCCTTCTTAACACCCTAAGAACGCTCTTAACTGGGAAACGAGGCCAAAGTCAATGCAAAGACGCAAATACACGCGTGTATTCGCGTCTTTGCGTTGACTTTGAATGTAATCTGTCGTGCAAAAAATTTGTTTCGCGTCCAGTGTGCAAGCGGCTTAATATTGTCACTTGGGTTTTATCGTTTTTAGTGGGGAAAGGAATACAGCCTGATTGCTATGATCTCGTAGTGAGTTGAGATCACATATTGAAAATAAATGTGTAACGTATCTTGCATTGTTGTCCATGCATGTTAATCCCAAAATTTTAAGCAGCAACAGGGTGTAATAATAGGAATACGCTATCCATCGTTTCTCTTCCCAATGATGCAGGCAGAAGAAATAAATGAGCAACCGTCGTATTTCATTCCAAATTCGTAAGTTTTAATGATCTGACGTAGTTTTGTTTTGAAATTCCATTCAAGTTCGCTAATGGAAATAATTTGCGAATGCCCTAGCTAGCCAGCTAACTCATATTCATAATGCTTAATATGGACGTAAGCGGTGAAGAAAACATGCCTGAAGCAACAAAGTAAAATGCAACATTAACTCATCATGCAGATATAGGGCAGAGGCTTCTTTTTTCCAACACATTAAAGGTGAGGAGAGGAGCTCATTTGATTGGTGAAGATTTGACTTGGCTGTGTTAAACCCAAACACGCCTTCTCTCCTCCCTATTCGCCACTTGCGCCGGCAGGAGGGACAGAGGCAGAACAGAGGAGTACTTGCGTCGGGCTGTACCAGGCACGAAATTGCAAAATACGCCTGGATACACCCCGTTGGCACGGAGCTCCCCCCATTTGCTGCGCCTGGTCAACGAATTTAGAGCCCCACGTTTCAGCCAGAAAAGTTGAAATTTCACTGGATAGGCTAAGATGAAAGCTTTCATCCAGCAAAATGATGGAGCTCTTATGTGTTATAGGTGTGGAATCATTTTGATATTTGATTCATTTGCTTTATTATTAATTGTTTATCCCTGCTTGCTCTGGCTCAATTTTTCTTAGGCTATAGTAGTGTACTCTTGCCTGTTTTCGATTAGCCTAGGCCTTCATAGCTGTAGCTTCCACAAATTTGAACAATGCGTAATTGCTTATAGTTTATCTGGAGCCATGCAGTCCTGACAGGGCCAAGATGTTCTCTTTCTCTCCCAAGTTTATGTGTTCTCAGGAAAAAGAGAACAAGAAGAGCCTGGGATGCCGAACGATAAGATGTATGCATACTTCGGGGCCGGCTTTACATGGGCTGTGTGCGTCTGCAACATTCCTGTTGATACCATGTATCATGTATAAATCAGCTCGGGGGGGGAGGAGGATGTCAAGATGGACTCTTACTTAAACCAAAGCAAAAGAGACTGTCCTTATCCTTGTATGACGGGACTTGTTGTGCGCAAGGATCCTTCTCTGCAGATGAAGTAAACTGACCTTTGGTTTTGATATTAACTCCTTTGTCTCTGTCTGTGTTCTTTTTGAGCAGGTAACACCAGGAATATAAAATCAAAATTCCTACAACAATAGGGCCCCACATTTGCTTTTGAAATGGACCCCCAGATGCTTAAGGCTGCCACTGCATGTACTTGAGGGTACTGATGCATATATTTTTTGCAGCTCTTATGCCACCCTGACACTTGCGCAATTTTTGTCCCCGCAATGCCGCTTAATGCGTTGTGGCGAGGTGTGCCATTTCGGTGGTATGCAGCGGAGCCTTGTTTGCGCCCTGTTCACGCACTGTACACGCATAAGTTACGCACTGTCTACGCAATGCGCGGCCAAAAATTGAACTATGCGCGAACAATGTGTGAACATTTCGTGAGAAGTTCCTGCCATGCGCGACTGGTTCGTGACATGCGGGAACTATGCGTGAGCTGGGCGTGCCTCCTCCTCTCTGCTGCAGTTTGAGCATGAAGCAGTAGATATGATTGAAGGCTTCCGTGAAAGAGGCTATGCAGAGAAGGACATCATGTCAGCCTACCAGAAGGCAATGCGCACCCCTCAACCCCGTCTCCTGGATAAGAATAAGCGCCCGTCAACACCATGGCTCTTTTTCTCTACTGAGTACTCTCCCATTGCAGTTGAAATCAAAAACATTATTAAAAAAAAACACTGGCGTGTTTTACAATGCGACCCTGCCCTTAAACATATATGTGCGGAACCCCCCCGATCTCTTTTCAGAGATCCCGTTCACTCAGAGACCGATTGGTACACTCAATGATGTACCCCCATCCTCCAAATCTACGTGGTTGCCCCCTCCACCAACGGGCTTTTATCAGTGTGGGCACTGTACCCGTTGCTCCAATTTGTCTAATTCCAAATATTTTTGTCACCCACACACAGGCAAAAAATATAAGATCAATTCATTTATAAACTGCAGCACTACTCACATAGTTTATATTCTCAAGTGCCCGTGTGGATTGTTCTATGTCGGCCAAACCAAATGCTCCCTTAAACTCCACATCGCTGAACACAAGGCTGCTATTCGTCATCAAAATATGGACGATGCAATTGCCAGACATTATGCCCAAGCGAATCATGGTTCAGCCGCATCACTTTAATTTTGGGGCATCGAAAAAATTGTTTCCTCCCAGAGAGGCGGAGATATTATTAATAAATTACTCATAAGAGAGGCATATTGGATCTACGCATTGAATACAGTGGAACCACATGGATTAAATGAAGAGTTAAACCTTTCCTGTTTCCTGTAAAATCAGCTTTTCGCAGTGATTTGACAGGCCGACGGGTAATCATTAACGTGTTATGTTTAAAAATCTGAGGGTGGCCTCAAACTTTTGGCCTGTAGCGTACCATGACACAGACCGCTGTACCACGGTATTTTTAGCCCACCGTCATCAGATGGTGGACTATTCAAATCACCCAGGCGTCCGATGTCTGTCGTCCGTCCATCGACCGTAAACAATTCTTGTTATCGCTATTTCTAGTCTAGCTGTGTAACATACGTTTTTCGACCAAATTGGCACATTCAATATGGCTGCCAGGCGGCCATCTTGAATTTTTGTCATCGCCACTTCTCGGCATCAACTTGGTGGAACTTTTCAAAATTGGTACACAGGTACCCCTTGGGATCTAGTTGTGTAAAATATGTTTTTCGATCTAATTTGCAAATTCAATATGGCAAAATGGCGACCATCTTGGATTTCCAGGCCCAAGCTTGTTATTGCTATTAATCAGTATCCACCTGGTGGAACTTCTTCAAACTTGGTACACAGATGATTTGCAAAATCAATATGCTATTTTTCAGCATCAAATCAATGGATCTTTCTCAAACTTCGTACACAGATACCTTTTGGGGTCTAGTTTTGCAACATATGTTTTTCAAACTAATGTGCATATTCAGTATGGCGAAGTGGTGACCATCATGGATTTTACCGCGAGTTCTGGTGTAGAAAAATGTACACAAAAGTTTTTATAAAGTACTTTTGCTAATTTTCTTTGCAAGTGCATGAGCATGAGTCAGTTGCAATGTTCTGACTTGAAAATAAAAGTTAAAGGAGGGAAAGAGGGGAAAATTCTCTCGGTGTCTCTCGGTGGTGGGCACCAAGATCACTCTGTGATCTCTCGTGGTCATTTACTACATAGTATGCCATGGTCAGTGGCGACTGGTCATTAGAGGCAGGTGGGGCACCACCGGAAAGGACCGCAGGCAAATTACATTATTAATTCTCAAACATTATCTAATTATTTGCTAAAATGTATTGTCTATAAATTTAGCATTTTCCTAAATTGCATAGAATTTGTTTTTGGATTTAAGTTCAGGTTTATTGGTCTCTGTTTTGCTGCTTCAGACCGATCTCCCCATCCTGATCCATGTCCACATGAATGGGGCTAGCCCCCCTTACGCAATGCAATGTTTACGATACGTGTGAAAATATAAGTACGCATGCTCAGAGTGTTGGCTGTATTAGTGGAGGTGGCACGAATTTATTGACATGTGGGGCTGACAGCCCCAAGTCCCACTCAATGAGTGTGTATAGAACTGGAGAGGCTGCCGCCTCTTCTACGAGCGCAGTTGAAGAAACAAATATGGCGTCAAGTACACCGCACTCCTCAATTTCCCATAGACTATAATGCAAAAATTCCTGCTATTTTCCGTCGTACTAAGGGGTCTTGCGAAAAGATTTCAACATATTTGAGATTGAAAATCATATAAGAATAAATATTAATGCGCAATTTTATATGACACTGTTCGAGACGTCGAAAATATAAAAACGTCTTAATGGGAAGCACAGCACTAACTAGCCACTTGTCTATCTGGCGTGTTAGGTAATCGAGTCGCTGTAGACAGCTGTGGATGGCAATCTTTATCTGTAAATTTAGCTAGCTAGATAAACTTAGTTTTGCACAATAAACTCTTAAGCTTACAAAGGGTGATGGCCAGCTAGCTGTCATGCCCATGTAATTTTAGCCTGACCTGGCAGAAACGTTCGTGTAACGTTGGTGGTGTTCATTCCGGATGAATTGTACAAATAAAAGCATCCTTATCAGGCATCTGCCTATCTAGGGACTATTTAGTGAGCAAGCTGTGAGTCTTTTTTTTTTTTTAAACGATAACGCAATCCTAGGTGAGGCAGTAGACCAAACTGGCTAGCTTTCAATGATTGCCAGCGAAGATAGCGTTTCTGCATACTGCTCGGCTATCTGTTCCGTTCTACATGTTCTTGTAGGCTATTCACCAATACTATGCGAGTGACCAGAGTCAGATGTGAGTCATAATGACCTACCAATGGATTAAACGTTGACGAAAACAATGTCTTATAACTTCGTTCTCGTAAAGTGTCAAGCAAAATTGCGCCTCGATTCATTTTTATAATGTAATCCAGTCCTGTGCAGGAATGATTTACGATTGTATACCTTTGAGATAGCAGTAGTTTTTCCATTATAGTCAATGGGAAATTCAGAAATTCACTTATCCAGACCTGAAATACATTCTTGCCCCACCAAGTTTTTACACTTAAAAACGCCACTGACCATGGTATTTTTGTCATTGTACTATCCACCTTATTCTCACGTCCCATGATCCCTTGAGCGAATTATGGGCGCAACGTCCGCTGTATCCTGTCACTGAACTGTTTACCATGGTAGCGGCTCACGCGAATCCTCTTTGTTTAAGCGATTGGAAAATAATCTATGAGGGAACATCACCTTTTAGCCCTCAGACGGGATAAGGTTACGGTACCGCTGCCTTCTACTATCGAAGAATGGGAGAACGACCTGAAGCAGTGGCCACGCGAGCGCATTTGGCTACATTAGCGACTCCGTTGCCACAGACTGTGAAGCTATGAACAATCCACAAAGCTCCGAAGTGTATGCAGTACTTCCACAGCAACAAGATCAGTCGCGTTTTGTTAAAGGAGGTAGTATACGACCTTATGAACCTTAAAACAGATATACAAGTACTTTCTGACAATATTTATGAAGGAAACACTATATTTCAGCGGTAAATATTGCTCTACATATGAAACTTAATGGATTGTTATACAGAGTAAATTAAGCCATCCGACAGTACGAGTCAAATTAGCTCTACTCCAGCCAACTACATTATACGGTATTAAGTTGCTAGATAATCCAATACTATAACGTGTAAAACACAGTGAGTCCATTTTTCCCATACTTTTAATTTTAGTGAAATGAGGTTTGGAATGCAAGACTATTGTTTGGAACAGAGCAGGCTATTTTCAAATTGTAGTAGACCATTGCTACTTCTACAGCTTCATCTTAAACTGTACAGGATGAAATGTTAGTTACACTGACTGGCATTACTGGACGAATACAACAATTTACTGTCCTCCCAACACGTGAGATCATACCTTGTGCTCTCCTGGCACTGCTGTCAAAATGCTTCTGAGGACCCGGCGTCTCCTCTGCGGCGGTCTGTCTGAGCCTAGCCATAAAGTAGGAATCGTTGTTTGTCGACGTAATGAAATGAGCACCTAATGTTTTCGGGGGTCTTTTCAAATTCAGGTCTTTCAGCCAAATTCTGGCTTCCTCTTCTGTAGGTAGGCAATGGAAACCGTTTTGCTGAACACAAGGACAATCCCCTATGTTCTGGGTGCGTGTTCAAAACACTGTTGATCAAACCATAAATTTAGCTTCCTCTGGTTGTTGTTCAGCCTCGAACAGCACAGTAGGTGCCGAAGCTCTGGAGGGACATTTTAAGAAAAGCAAGTTAATTTGTTAAAAAAACGAGCAGTAATCGCTAAGTTAACTGAAAGAAACGCCGCTGTTCTTGACTAGCCACTCCCTAAAAACTACTTCCGCCATAGGTTGCATCCATAATCATATCTACAGAATCGCCCTCAGGAATAATGTGGAATAACGAATAAGCGTAAGATGGTATTTTGTCCTGCACTATTATGAGGATTAAAATAAAAAATTAAGGATTGAAAATTCGCTGGTTTGTGTGAGGTTTGGCTGCATGCTTTGTCACCTAAAAGTGTGTGTAAATCATAAACCATTTCGAAGATGTCCACTCTCTGGAGGCAAATCAGACAAGTGTAAATTGCCTCCCGGTATTGTCTACTAGAAATATGCAATGCAGTTTGTAATGTGGTAAAAAGCCACTAGATGGCAGTATTGACATTTTTTTTGTTAAGCAATCTAAAGCTAGGTTTGGGCATGTCCCGGGCATGCCTCAGAGGGGGCTGGAAAAGAGTATATAAGGAGAAAAATCGAGAGAGTGTGGTAGTAGGAGAAACTGCAAGGAGAAATTGTGGAAGGATACATTTGACCAAACCTGTCACTCTTTTCAAGACCTATGAAGCTTTTTGTGGATTTTTGCCTGTGTTGGAGCATTTTCCTGTCCTAGGACATTGCAACATAGCAGCCCATCTCCATTACAAAGGAAATGTAAATATCTCATTTTTAATTTGATTTCAGTCTTGGTCAGTAGGGTAGAGTGTCAATTAGTTCTAAGTGTTTGTTTAATTAAATCTGTTGAAGTTCAAGAATTTTGTCTTTCATCCCTTGCTGTCCGTGACGCCATAACAAATTGGGGCCATAACAAATTGGGGGCTCGGGTCCGGGAGAGACCATTGTGCGAGTCATTTATTGAAAATCTAAAATTTCAAATCGTGAAATTGTTTTTTTGAATTTTCCTAGATATATATTGGCAGATCAACTGCAATGGATGATTTCTTGGCATCACCCACCGTAGAGGTTTTGAAGTCTTTTAAAAAGACAGAACTGCTAGAAATATGCAGACAGTTGTAAAACCAGCCATGCGAAAAGCAAGGCTGGCTAGAGAGATTGTTGAATATTACATTGATGAAAATGTGTTTGCACCAGGAGATCTGGAACAGTTTCCAGTGGAAAATCCAAATGTAGAAATGGAACTTAAATTAAAAATGCTAGAGATTGAAAGGGAGGAAAAAGAAAAACAAAGACAGTTTGAGTTAGAAAAATTAGCAAGAGAAGAGAAAAAAGAGAGAAAAGAAATTGAGGAAAAAGAAAAACAAAGGCAGTTTGAGTTAGAAAAATTAGCAAGAGAAGAGAAAAAAGAGAGAGAGAAAAAGGAAAGAGCAGAAAGAGAGAGACAGAGACAGAGAGATTTTGATTTAGAAAAATTAGATAGAGAAGAAAGGCTCCAAATGGAGCCACTAAAAATCAAAATGCTAGGGGAAAACAAATTTCGGGCTAGCCAGGAGGTAAAGCTGGTGCCTCCATTCTCAGAAAAGGAGGTTGATAAGTATTTCCAGTGCTTCGAGAAGGTAGCTAAGAGTTGTCAGTGGCCAAAGGAACACTGGCCTCTGATGTTGCAAACTGTCCTCAAGGGTAAAGCTCAACAATCCTCTTCAGCTTTGTCTGCAGATGATTCCTCTGATTATGAGGTTGTCAAAAAGGTTATTTTGACAGCTTATGAGTTGGTTCCAGAGGCTTACCGACAGAAATTCAGAGGTCTGAAGAAATCTGACAATCAGACTTATGTGGAATTTGCTAATGAGAAGAAGGTTTGCTTTGAGCGCTGGTGTACTTCTATGGAGGTCAAGGATGATTTCAACTCACTAAAAGAGATGGTGTTAGTTGAAGAATTCAAGAACTGTGTCAAGGATGATATTAAGACCTACCTTAATGAGAAGCAAGCACTGAATTTGCAATCAGCTGCCAGATTTGCAGATGAATATGTACTCACACATAAGTCCAAATTTCAGTCTAGCAGTAACAATAGATGGTCCAAATTTCAGAAGAAAGGTAACGGTGATACCCACGATTCCTCACCCAAAGACAAAGACAAATCTGGTGATGGTGCACAGAAATCCAGTCAAAGGTCTGATCAAAGTGTGAAAGCTGACAGGGACAAAAGTGGTCTAGTTTGCAATTATTGCAAGAAATCTGGTCATGTTGCAACTAACTGTTGGTTCCTTAAAGCTAAGAAAGAAAAAGAAAAGGATACCAAACCCAATGCCTTTGTGACGACAAGGTTAGAAACCCCTGTAGTAGATGACCGATCTGCTAAATTGCCTGCTCCTTGTGAGGCTAAGAAGCCTGATACTGCTGACTTTGTGAGGGAGGAATTTCTTCCATTTGTGTCAGAGGGATTTGTGGCTCTGAATGAGCATTCTCCTCCTGTCCCCATATATATCCTAAGGGATACCGGAGCTTCTCAGTCACTTTTGTTGATGGACTCCTTGGAGTTACGTGATGAGACCGCTTCTGGGGATTTCATACTTGTACAAGGTATTGAAGAGAGGACTGTATCTGTACCCCTGCGCTCTGTATTCTTGAAGTCAGATTTAGTTACAGGACAGGTAAAGGTGGGACTTATGTCAAGTCTACCTATCAAGGGTGTTTTTCTGTTGCTAGGCAATGACCTGGCTGGGGGCAATGTAGTTCCCCCTGTTCATCTTACTTCACAGCCGAGCACTGAAGATGGCGATGAAGACCCATCTCTGTATCCTTCCTGTGCAGTGACTCGTGCTATGGCCAAGAAGGCTCAAGAAGAAGATGATGTGGTGCCGTCCAGCACATTGAATAGTCATGACTCAGGTGGTTCGCCTCATGACTCTGTTCAGCCTACTATGGTTTCTCCGTTTGAGGACTTATCAGACACTTTTATCAGTTCTCTATTCAGCCAGCCAGATGGGTCTGGTGATTCTGATGTGTCTGGAGACTTGTCTCTGTCCAGAAAGCGGTTGATTCAGGAGCAAACCAATGATCCTGAAATTTGTGTATTAAAGAAGAGAGCCCTTACTGATGAAGAAATAGACACAGTTCCAGTTGGGTATTATCTCAAGGATGGAGTGTTGATGCGGAAGTGGCGCCCTCCTGATATCCCTGCCAATGCAGATTGGGCAGTGGTCAAGCAAATTGTTGTTCAAGGTCTATAGGAATGAGATCTTAACAATGGCTCATAGTTTGCCTTTAGGAGGTCATCTTAGTGTTAACAAGACTGTTGACAAGATCATGAAACACTTCTTCTGGCCTGGACTTCAGAAAGATGTTTCCAACTTTTGCAAAACCTGTCACACTTGTCAGGTAGTTGGAAAACACCAGTTAGACCCACCTGTAGCTCCATTGCAGCCTATCCCAGCATTTGGGGAGCCCTTCTCCAAGGTCATCGTTGATTGTGTTGGGCCATTACCCAAGACTAGATCTGGAAATCAGTACTTGTTGACAATCATGTGTGCATCTACCAGATTCCCTGAAGCCATACCTCTCACGCAACATCAAGGCAACTGCAATCTCGAAGGCTTTGATAAAGTTCTTCACGTTGTTTGGCTTTCCCAGGAAATTCAGTCAGATCAAGGTAGCAATTTCACTTCCGGATTGTTTCAGCAGGTTGTGTATGAACTAGGTGCGAAGCAGATTCTTTCCAGTGCCTATCATCCAGAGAGTCAGGGTGCCTTAGAGCGGTTTCATTCCACTCTCAAGACAATGATGAGGACTTATTGTTATGACCATGAGAAAGACTGGGATGAAGGTGTTCATTTGCTGTTGTTTGCAGCTAGAGAAGCAGAGCAGGAGTCTACTGGATTCAGTCCGTTTGAGCTAGTGTTTGGCCATGAAGTGAGAGGACCTTTGCTATTGTTGAGTGAACAATGGCAAGAGAAAGAGCCGCATATCAGTCTGTTAGACTATGTTAGCAAGTTCAAGGGAAGACTGCGTGCAGTTTGTGACCTAGCCAAAGAGAACTTGAAATCAAGTCAGGGAAAAATGAAAACTTGGTATGATCATAAGGCTAGAAGCTGTGAGTTTAAACCAGGAGACAAGGTCCTTGTGTTGTTTCCCTTGCAGTCCAATCCATTGCAGGCTAGATTTCATGGTCCTTATGAAATTCTGACAAAACTCAATAATCTCAATTACATTGTGAAGACTCCAGATAGGAGAAAGCCAAAACAGTTCTGTCACATTAACATGCTGAAGCCTTATCATGATAGGAATGCTAGGGTTGCAGCTGTCACTTCAGATCCTCCTATGGCCGAGACTTGTGAAGATGAGGGGGAGTTTCAAGATGATGAACCTAGAATTAAAGCTGAAGTTCTTTCATGTAAATTGTCAAATTCTGAAGTGTTGCAAAATCTTGATGCAAAACTCCAGCACTTAGAACCCTCACAGAAAGATCAGTTTGAGAGTTGATCAAGAAATATAAAGATCTATTTCCTGATGTTCCAAAGAGAGTTTCTATAGCCTCTCATGATGTAGATGTTGGTGATGCCAAACCAATAAAACAGCATCCATACTGGATGAATCCTGAAAAGAGAAAGATTGCTGAGAAAGAGGTTGAGTACATGTTAGAACATGATATTATCAGACCCTCTAACTCAGATTGGAGTTCACCCTGTGTTCTAGTTCCAAAACCTGATGGAAGTACTAGATTCTGTACAGATTATCGCAAAGTCAATGCTGTAACTAGAACTGATGTGTTTCCAATACCTAGGATTGATGATTGTATCGATAGAGTAGGGCAAGCAAAGTTTCTGACCAAGATTGATTTATTGAAGGGTTATTGGTGTGTGCCTTTAACTGAGAGGGCCAAGAGCATCTCTGCTTTTGCCACACCATCTGGGTTATACTAGTATGAAGTCCTACCATTTGGCATGAAAAATGCCCCAGCCACGTTCCAAAGGATGATACAGTCTACAATCTCCAGATTGCCACACACGGGTGCGTACATCGACGACCTGATCACATGGAGTGACTCCTGGGAAGAACATCTGAAAGATGTAGAGACGTTGTTCCAACGCTTGACCCAGGCTAACCTGACTGTTAACCTGAACAAGAGTGACTTTGGTTGTGCTACTGTCACGTATCTCGCTACGCCATAGGCCAGGGTAAGGTGGCACCCATAAATGCTAAAGTCCAAGCCATCATGGACTTTCCAGTTCCTGACAACAAAAAAGCTTTGCGCCGCTTCCTTGGAATGATCGGGTACTACCGCAAGTTCTGCAAGAACTTTGCTGAGATTGCTCTCAGTCTCACCAACCAACTGAAGAAAGGCGTAAAGTTCACTTGGGATGAAGCATGCCAAAGAGACTTCGATCGCCTGAAGTCTCTGCTGTGTCACTTCCCCGTGCTCAAATCTCCTGACTTCAACAAACCGTTCTCCATGGCGGTCGATGCTAGCTACCAAGCTTGTGGATCTGTGCTCCTACAGAGAAGTGACTCTGATGACATTGAGCATCCCGTGGCATACTTCTCCAGGAAGTTCAATCGCCACCAAAAGAACTATTCCACAATTGAGAAGGAGCTGTTGGCTCTGGTTCTATCCTTACAACACTTTGAGGTTTATGTTTGTACAGGGCAAAAGCCAATGATTGTGTATACTGACCACAATCCGTTAATAGTTTTTAAGTAAGATGAAAAACAAGAATCGGAGATTGTTGAATTGGAGTTTAATTTTACAGGAGTTTGACTTGGAAATTAAGCATGTAAAGGGTACTGACAATGTAACTGCTGATTGCTTATCCCGTGTTTGAGTATGTGTATATATATCACGTGTTTATTAGCATATTGTATTATATTTATATATATACAAGTGTCTACTTAACCTTTTTTTATTGAAAAGAAAAATTTTGCCTTTATAAGTCAAAATTTTTCCCTTTTGGAATGGAGGTGTAATGTGGTAAAAAGCCACTAGATGGCAGTATTGACATTTTTTTTTGTTAAGCAATCTAAAGCTAGGTTTGGGCATGTCCCGGGCATGCCTCAGAGGGGGCTGGAAAAGAGTATATAAGGAGAAAAATCGAGAGAGTGTGGTAGTAGGAGAAATTGCAAGGAATAATTGTGGAAGGATACATTTGACCAAACCTGTCACTCTTTTCAAGACCTATGAAGCTTTTTGTGGATTTTTGCCTGTGTTGGAGCATTTTCCTGTCCTAGGACATTGCAACATAGCAGCCCATCTCTATTACAAAGGAAATGTAAATATCTCATTTTTTATTTGATTTCAATCTTGGTCAGTCGGGTAGAGTGTCAATTAGTTCTAAGTGTTTGTTTAATTAAATCTGTTGAAGTTTAAGAATTTTGTCTTTAATCCCTTGCTGTCCGTGACGCCATAACAAATTGGGGCCAAAACAAGTTGAAAGGAATTTCCGCGAATTTGGCTACCAAACCATTTTGCTTTTTCACGTGTCCCGTCATTAATTTTTAGACGTTACACATTATCTGGTCGGCATTTTACTAATATTTATTCACCCAACTTCATGAGGTGCCTTTGTGGTTATATGGGGAGTCTGACCAAAATAAACAGTATTACTGATGAAACGGTGGTACGATAGCCGATTGATGTCGTCTTACATGACGAACTACCAAGATCAGACAGGAGAGCCAATCCATCGTTCCGATTGAGAAATATGGAAGGATCCACAGCAAGGGGGGGGGACTTTATTAGCATACTGCCGCTAGCTTGTGCAGTGTTCTCGCTCAAAGTAATCCTTGAGACTATAACAATGTTTTTAGTTTATCCACTCTGTGATTTGGATGAAAGTACCTTACCATTTCTTGTTACCGCTATTTCTCAGGAACTACTGGGCGCATCTTTTTCAACTATGCCCATAGTTCGTAGTTCTACCGTACTAATCTCTTTGTGAATTAGACCTTATTCTTGCTTCAGTGACATCAGTCGAGTGGCAATTCTGGCCAATGAAATCTTGTTGAGTAAAATTTCACCGAAAAACATCTACAATATTTCATTGGTTTGAAACTGGCCCTCATTATTTATTCATGAGTCTGCAAGGGTGCTGACAAAATTAAAGTCTCCGAAGCAATGAGCATGTATACAGGCCAGACACACCGTCGGCTCACTAACCACATCAAAGGGAACATTGCTCTGTACACAAAATTAACAACAGCAGACATGTAGTTTCAGTGCTCGTCTAGGTGTCAGTTTAGCCAGCAAATATTAAAGTGCTGCTTATTGGTGTAGCAAGAAATAAGCATCTATTTGGCAGAGTGAGAGGTGAGGATTTTCGCTGAGCGGTCTGCCCTGGGAGCATACCTTTGCCTGTGCTCACCACTGAATTCATAGATGCCATTAGTTCCATTTTGGATATTTTGATGTTACCATTATCAATATATTTTCATTACAGTCTGCAAATGCCAGGTAACGAGAGACCAATGGACAGGACGAGGGAGTGGAATTTGAAATCGGTAAGCGACAAAAGGTATCGTATACTTGTGGCTCTCACCAATGGAACCTTCAATGTATTAGTGGAGCTGCATACGTGAGATGAAAATAATGCTTATCTTGAGTTCTGGAGAAATAAAGATAACTTCACTCTGGATGGCGAGGAGCTGCTGTTTAAAGGAAAGAAAGTTCTATGCAGCTCTGATCTGAAGAAGGCCATAAATAAGGAATTTCAGGCCAGCAAGGGATGTGGTGTTCGATCCTTGCGGTACAGGATGAAAGGGAGATATGTGGAAGCTACAGAAAGCCAAATTAGGAAGACCATGTATCACTCCATGAAGTACCACTAAGTTAGGGCCCTATGACTTCCATGATCACGGAGTCGCGGACGGAATCGCGGAATTGGCTGATAAAAACGGAAAAACTGTGTTAATATAACCGCTAAACTGCTCACATTATTTCTTTTCACAGTGTGCTTTTGGAATAGTGTGCATGCAAATTATTACGTTACGTTGTCCCCCAGTGGTGAAATAGCTGATGCATCCGTCAGTTTGTTCACGTTTAATCATCACTACTATAATTTGTCGTAGTATCTAATACATTGTATTGGGATAACTAAATGAAAGTTTATTTTAAAAAAAAAGAGTAAAGCTAATGCATCAGTGACAGAAAACTGTTGATCCTGGGGGGGACTGAGTGTCATTACTTCTGCTCTCATGTATAAAAAAAATATTATATCATCAAAAAGGGGCAGTCAGTACAAGGTGTGTAGGCACAGCCATTGTCTGCCTTTTTGACTGTAGCTTACACTTTTATTTTGTCATATTATTTTAGGTTTAATATTTTTTGCTTCCTTTCATCACATAAGTTGAAAACCAATACTTTCTGGTGGATGTTGTCTACATGGACAGATGGAGACAACATTCCAACATTTTCCCAAGCCATACTAGCCTCCCTCCACAGCAGCAATCTCAACCTCAATGACGTCTGGGCAGTGGTCACAGATAATGCCTCCTACTGTCTGAAGGCATACAAGGAGGTCCTGAGAGGAGTGGTGCCCAACAGTGTCCATGTAACCTGCCTCTGCCATATCATCAGTCTGGTTGGTGAGACCTGGCAACATTACAAATACTTCTTTGATGCTGCCTCTCATGTGACATGGATGAGATCAGTCTTCTTCAAGAAGCCTGCCAGAAAGAGAAGATGGGTGAGCTTCCTGATCAACAAGGAGTTTGTGCAGACCAAGGCTCCTCCTGAAGCAGTGTGCACCAGATGGAATAGCTGGTTTGAGGCTGTCCGGTATCATGCAGAGCATCTTGAGGTCCTGCTGGCAGAGAAGTTAACAGCAATGGCAGTCGCAAATGTCCTCAGCCAGGTGAAAACGAAGGAGAAGGTGCAGACTTTCAAGCTAACCTTCATCTCAGAGGCCTGTTCCAAAGGGATGACAGCACTGACCATTCTAGAAGGAACCCACAGTCCTACAGCAGTGTCTGCATATAATGTCATGGAGGATCTGGGCTCTTATCTAGTGAATGGAATGGCGAAAACTTGTGGTTATGGTGCCAAGACAGATGAGCTACTAAGACAAATTGGGGTTCGAGAGAAGAGGGAGGTGCTGGAAAATCTCCATAACGCCTTCCATTTGGCTTTCACAAAGTTCTCAAAGCACTGGGACACACATCCAGCTAGAGAGGTCTACAGGCTGGTCAGGGTGTTTGATCCCAGGCAGGTGCCAGCGATGGAAAAGCAGATTGAAGCCTTCTCAACGCTGAAGCCCATGGCAAACCCATCAGCAGAGCTCAGTGAACAGTGGATAGCCTATCAGCACTGTGTGTCCAGGGAGCCCCTACCACCAGCTGATGTGGAGCTTGCCAACTACTGGAGAGGCCTGAGTTCCAGATTCCCTAGAGTTGCAGAAGTGGCAGTGCCCTACATCTACTTCCCAGTCAGCTCAGTCGACTGTGAGAGGAGCTTCAGCAAATACAAAACTCTCCTCACAGATAAGCGAGAGGCACTTACTGAGCTCTATACAAAAAGACTGACTATCATGTATTTTAATGGTGGTGTCTCTGCCAGGTGGGAAATCTAAATGCAGAGAGATAGCAGCTCATAAGGACTAACTGATGATCCTGTTACCAGCATTCTTGTCCTTAGTTCATCACAAGAGATTCACTTAAAGGGATACTTCACCCAAAACTGAAAATTTGCTCGTTAACTACTCACCCCAAGGCTAATTGAAGGGTCAAACAAAAAAGGGTTTTGAGGATGAAAGAAATTCACTGACCATTCAATTAGCCTTGGGGTGAGTAGATTTTTTAAATGAGTGAATTTTCATTTTTGGGTGAAGTATCGCTTCAAGTTTACAATGTTTTTTTTTTTCACCCCCAAAGTGAGGTTGATTTTCATAACTCTGGTTTAATTGCTTGCTGCATTGTTTTTGATGCTTTCTCTTTAATGTATTTTGGAATGCTTGTTGGTGGCCTAGCAGCGAAGCTGCGAAGGCAACCATTGGATTAGTACCTTTTCTTATTATTATTATGTTTCCGCTTTCTTCTGCTATTGTAGTCTCTGGCAGCCCCAAAAACCGTACCCGGGAAAATGTAATTGATTTGGCAAACTTGTTCAGGACAGTCCCCCGATCACTTACACCGATTTTCATGCCCCTTGCTAATAAGCTCTAGCGCCACCAACAGGTCAAAATTTGACATACATTTACCTTCATGACTTCTGACCCGTTCATCCGATTTTCACAAATGAGGTACTTTTGGAATCCTTGGGCCAAGCCATGTTCAACGCACCCTATGACGTCATTTTCCGCCATATTGGATTTTCCGCCATTTTGAATTTTAGCCAAAATCTTAAAAAAATTTCACGGGTCACAAATTTTGTCCAATTTGAGCGACACGTGGTACATCGAATCTGCAGACTGATCCGCACAAATGATACTAAAAGCCTTTTCAATATTCCAAACCGTTTGCCCGTAACAGCCAATAAAATTTGGCGGCGAAGCCGCCAAACAGGATGTGAGGCCATATCTCAGCAACGCTTGGTCCTATCAACCCCAAACTTGGTACATGTTTTCAATACCTGCCCCTGGTGAGGCACAAAAAAATTCAGTGACGTTTGACCTCTAGGGGGCGCTATAAATAGCAAAAACATGTTTTAGCTGATATCTCTTTATCTGTTTTGAGTAACGCCTTAATTCCAGTGTCTGCTGATGCTGTTAGACATCCCTAGGCATATCATAGAAGATTGTTTATGTAGGCATCAGAATTTGTCGGCCATTTTGAATTTTGTCCAAAATTTGCATAAATTTACAGAAATTACACAACCGTACATGTGTTAATGTTGAAATTTGGCATTCTCATTCAGAGGCATACCATGATCAAGCACACCAAATTTCATGCCCCTAGCTCAAAAGCTCTTGCACCACCAACAGTTCAAAGTTTGACTTACATTCACCTTCATAACCTCTGAACCTTTCATCCGATTTTCACAAATGAGGTACCGTTGCAATCCTTGGGCCAAGCCGAGTTCAACGCACCCTATGACGTCATTTTCCGCCATATTGGATTTTCCGCCATTTTGAATTTTAGCAAAAACCTTTCAAAAGTTTCACGGGTCACAAATTTTTTCCGATTTGAGTAAAAAGTGGCTCATAGAATCTGCAGACCAATCCGCACAGACGATACTAAAAGCCGTTTCGATATTCAAAACCGTTTGCCCAACAGGAAGTGAGGCCATATCTCAGCAACACTTCGATGTATCAAACCCAAACTTGGTATATAGTCTCAGTACCTGCTCCTGAAGAGGCACAAAAAATTCCTAGATGTTTGATCTCTAGGGGGCGCTATAAATTGCAAAAAAAGTTTTAGCTGATATCTCTTGATCTGTTTGGAAAAACACCTTAATTCCAGTGTCTATTGATGCTGTTGGACATCCATAGGCATATCCTAGAAGATTGTGTATGTAAGCGTCAGAATTTTCCGGCCATTTTGAATTTTGTCCAAAATTTGCATAAATTTACAGAAATTACACAACCGTACATGTGTAAATGTTGAAATTTGGCATACTCATTCAGAGAGGTACCATGATCAAGCACACCAAATTTCATGCCCCAAGCTCAAAAGCTCTTGCGCCACCAACAGGTCAAAGTTTGACCTACATTCACCTTCATAACTTCTGTACCTTTCATCCGATTTTCACAAATGAGGTACCGTTTGAATCCTTAAGCCAAGCCGAGTTCAACGCATGCTATGTCGTCTTTGGCGCCCAATTGAATTTTCCGCCATTTTGAATTTTAGCAAAAACCTTTCAAAAGTTTCACGGGTCACAAATTTTGTCCAATTTGAGCGAAACAGGGTTGATAGAATCTGCAGACCGAGCCGCACCAATGATACTAAAAGCTGTATTGATTTTCAAAATTATTTGCCTGAAATAGCTAATGAAATTTGACGGCAAAACCACCAAACAGGATGTGAGGCCATATCTAAGCAACCCTTAGTTTTATCAACAACAAACATAATAATTCATCTAAATTCCTGCCCATGGCGAGGCCCAAAAAAGACCGTGACCTTTGTCCTCAGGGGGGCGCTATAAATGGCAAAAACATGTTTTTGCAGATATCTCTTGATCTTTCTAGAATAAAGCCTTAATTCTAGTGTCTCCTGATGCTATTGGACATCCCTGAGCAATTTCTAGAAGTTCTAAACATACACCAAAGTTCGGCGGCCATTTTGAATTTTGTCCAAAATTTGCTTAAACTTACTGAAATTACAAAGTTTGTCCGATCATTACGAAACTTGGCAAAGATGATCTAGCGACCAAGCCTGAGAAGTCTCTGGAGCTTGGTATCTCTACTCCAAACCAATTGGCTGTAACAGCAAATTGAAATCCACAGCGAAGCCGCCAAACAGGATGTGAAGCGTTATCTCAACAATGCTTAGACGAATCAACCCCAAACTTGGTACATAGTCTCAAGACCTACCCCCGAGGAGGCTTAAAAAATTCTGTGAGCTTTGACCTCTGGGGGGCGCTATCAATTGCAAGAACATTTTTAGCTGATATCTCTTGTTCTGTTTGGACTAAAGCTATAATTCCAGTGTCTGCTGATGCTGTTGGACATCCCTAGACTGATCCTAGAAGACTGTGTAAGTAAGCATCAGAATTAGGCGGCCATCTTGAATTTTGTCCAAAATGCGGTTAAATTTACAGAAATTACAAGCTTTGTCCTATCATTACGAAGCTTGGCTCACATGATCTACAGACCAAGCCTGAGATGTCCGTTGAGTTTGGTATGTCAAATCCAAACCGTTTGGCCATAACAGCCAATCAAAATCAACTGAGAAGCCGCCAAACAGGAAGTAGGCCCATATCTCAGCAATGCTTTGGTATATCAACACAAAACTTGGATTAAAGACATACAACACAGTTTGGAGAAGACCTATTTAAATTGGTGACCTTTGACCCCTGGCGAATATTCAAGTCACAGGAAGTGAAGTCATATCTTAGCATCACTTTCAAATAACCAAACCAAACTCATCAGTTGAACTCAGGACCTCTTCTCTATATTGCCTCATAAAGTTGTTGGTCATTAATCCTCAAGACCAATCAAAATTGATCGGGAATCTGTAAAACAGGAAACAGGCACATAACTCTGTTGATTAGAAAGTGATTTAATCTTAAATTTCTCAACTGTGCAAGCAGTGATGTATCTGACAGTTCAACCATATTACCGTGGTCACCCGGGCTGACCTGCTACGCTGCTAGGCCACCCCATTGCTGCTTGCAGCTATATTTTTAATTAGCACTTTCTTAAAAATAACAAACCCTTAAATTGAGGGTTGTGTTTACAGTTGTGTATTTTTTTACTTGAAGAAAAAAACTAATCGAGCGCTTAATTTAAAAAAAAAAAAATCTGAAATGGACTTTGGTTTTTAGTCATGCAATATGATTTTACAGTTTGCTTATACATATTATTTTGTTTGTCCTTGAAGCACTTTGTGCAATGTAATATTACACCATTATGCCGTATTTGTTCTGACTGGGTACTGAGGAAAATTGAGCAATGTTGTGGTTGCATCAATAAATTTAAGGTTATTTCTGTTCAATTAGTGGACATTTAATTAATTAACATAAATGGCACACTCTTTCTGTTAGGAAAACTGCTGTAAAAGGTAAAAAAAAAACAAATTCCAACAAATTAAAATGGAAAAAAAGGAATTCCAAAAAATTTAAAATGGAAAATACGGAATTTGGGGAAAAAATAAAACGGAATTTGGAAAAGAATAAAACGGATTTCATAGGGCCCTACTAAGTATATCCCAAATTTACCAACAAGACACCGATGATTCCCATGGAAGCGAGAGATGTCGGCGAGACGTGGCAAATTGATTTAGTTGACATGCAAGGAGACAGCATTCAACACGATGCAAGGCATACAACTACATTCTAAGTGTTGTGGATGTCTTCTCCTGGTTCATCTTCTTCAGACCACTACAGAATAAAAGTAGCCAATCCATTGCTCAGGAATTAGAACTTATCTTTGCCGAACACGGTGCTCCCCGCATCTTACAAAGTGACAACGGTTCGGAGTTCAAGGGCCAAGTGAAACGGATCATTCGCCAAAACGGTATCAAGACCATACGCAGCCGTCCGCATGACCCTCTGTCTCAGGGTAAGTGCGAGCGAAGCCATAGAACCTTGCCTCACAAAATCAGATTCACTGTACAGTCCAAGTCTGGAAGTAACTGGGTTGAAGACCTGCACAATGTTGCCAATTCTATGAATACGACACCTAAGGAAGTTCTTGGATACCAAACACCGTTCTATGTATATCACAACAGAGACTCATCAAGAGGCCCACCAGAGTCATTGAGTTGTTCGGAGAGAGCCGAGACAAGTCGACAGATTGCTACTCGAGCTTCTAAGCGCTGCAGTATTCGCATGATTAACATTTTCATCCCTGTCAGTTTGGTATCCATGAAAAGAGGGGGACCGCCATTGCTTGCTCTTTTTTACATGACACCTTTAAATATTACATTACGAAGGGTTCACCTGTTTATGTGTGTAGTTTAGATGCTGAAAAGTGCTTTGATACCATCTGGCACCAAGACTTGTTGTATAAATTGTGGGCCAAAATTCCTGTTGACCACTGGTTGCTGCTATACTATTGGTACAAGAACCTCAGAGCATGTGTACGCTTTCAAGGTTGTGCGAGTGATGAGTTTGTAATTGGTAGAGGGTGGGGTTTTATCTCCTATGCTTTTTAATTTTTTGATTGACAATTTATTGAGTCTAATTGCTACATCAGGTGATGGTTTGCAGATTTCTGATAAGATTTTTAACTGTTGTGGTTATGCTGATGATATAACTGTTTTTGCTTCCTCAACTCTTGGTTTGCAAAACCTTTTTAATATTTGTGTAAGATATTAAAAAGACTGGAGATGTATGTATGGACTAAAGAAGACGCCATGTATGGTTATCGGTAGGCAGCGCAGGAACTGTACTTTTTGTTGGCAGCTGGATGGTGAACCTATCAATAATGTTAAGAGTATGACGATTCTTGGTAATATTTTTAATACTAATTTGAATCTTACAGATCATGTTGACAGTAGAATTTCAGCGTGTAGACGCTCTGTTTTTGCCCTTGCTTCCAGTGGCTTGCGTTATCCTGGTCTTACTACCCAAACAAAGACGTATCTTTATAAATCTTTATGCCAATCAACTCTTTCATATGGACTTGAATGTCAGTCCCTTGGTTCCACCTCCTTAGCAAAGTTAGAGACTGCCCAAGGGATCTTAGTGAAAAGTTTTAACAGCATTGGGAAGCGTTCTCATCAAACAAAGTTACTCCAAGCTCTAAATATTCAGCCAGTGAAAGAGCTGGTCAGTCGTAGATGTCATTCCCTGTTTTCTAGTATGTTTCAAATGGATTCTCCTGCTAGGGTTCTCAATTTCATCTTGATGGCAAAGGCAATGACAGAAGGAATTTCCTCTATTGATGGTACACTCTTACGTCATGTTATCCTGAGTGGTGTCAATCCTTTTGATTTGATTGTGGGAAGGGGGGCACCTGGTGTGGCGATTCCACGTCGTGTGGTAGATGGTGTTGTTGACAGTCTGCAGTGTCTGCTTCACTGGGAGGGATACTGCATCTAGGGCTAATGCCCCCATACGATTGCTGGCTTGTTGATAAATTTTAATGGTTTCTTCTTCTCTCTGCTGTAAATGCTTGTTTTGTGCAAACACTTTTTTAATGTATTGTTATGTAATGTTTCTTAAATTCTTGTAAATGTTATACTCTTTCCACTATGTGGGGTTTTAATGATAAATAAATAAACTGATGGACTTTAAAAACTTAAAAGTCTGACTCGACAGAAATAGTATAGTTGGGTTAGGGGAACTTTAATTAGATGATTACAGAATTGATATGCAGTTGTCTTTGAGTTAGGAGACACAACAGCGTGTGAGGTCATGACCTTGTTCGTGTCTGTGGAGCAGGATTTGAGGAATTAGTGATGTAACCTCGTCCGGCTTCACTGAGCACAATTGCAATGCTGTCAAATGCCTTAAAACCAGCAGCCATACCACTATTCGATCTGCTCCAGCCGCGTGGTTGAAGCTAAGCAAGTGTGGGCTTGGTTACTACTTGGATGGGAGACCACCGAGGAAAACCAAGTTGCTGCTGGAACAGGTGTTGGTGGGCCAGTAGGTGGCGATCTTCCCTCTGGCGGTATAATCCCCAATGCCCCAGTGCAGTGACGGGGACACTGTACTGAAGGAGACGCCGTCTTTCGGATGAGACGTTAAACCGAGGTCCTGAATCACTGTGGTCATTAAAGATCCTATGACACTCTTTGATAAGAGTAGGGGGTTCCCCGGTGTCATGGCTAATGTCCCAACCTGGCTCTTTCGACCTGCCACCTAATCATCCCCTGATCCAATTGGCTGTGCAAATTGCCCTCTTCCTCCCCACCTCAACCCCCAGGGCTCCCTTGAAAAAGAGATTTCAATCTCAATGGGACTTCCCTGGTTAAATAAGGGTTAAATTAAATTAAAAACAATCCTTGAGGTCATTAAGGCCAGAACCCGAAAGCATTTGTTCAAAGACACTTCGTGCGCCATGCTTCGCCTTTCCAGACCCCAACGTGATCAAGCCATTAGGCTTCCACTTCCGCCTCTCGGGGAGAGCAGTCATACTTTTTTCTGCTCCTGCCTACGTTTCCTTTCTTTGTCCTGTATCGTCTCGTTACCCCCCTCTTTCTTTTTTTTGGACCCTCCGTCTGCTTCTGAGACTCTTCGAGTAAAAATGGAATTAATTAGCCGGTCCCTGAATGCAATTGACAGTATTTTTTCATCGAGAAGCGGAGCACCTGGTGAACTGCGCTGCCGTGATGGGACTTTTGCTATTGGCTACGCCAGGGAGTCGTAGTCGAGATGGCAAGTTCTTTGTCTGGCAGCACTATGCCTTGAAGACGTGGAGGATATTTATCTATTTGGATTTATGGTGACGGGATTTCTCCTAATTGGCATGGGAGTTGCTCTGATCTACCGCAAAGTGTGCGAGCTGGGAGCGAGGAAAACGCCCAACGCGCTGCCTAGCACCGAAATTATGGAACGCTTCAGTGGAGTAACGAGCGAACAGGTGATGGATTTACATCGACGGGCATCACTGAATGAAGAGCTGCTTTAAAAGACCCTGGGAACGTCTGCAGAAACACATAGGAAGATGGACGCTGTTTTGAGTCAGTGTGGGGAGCTATTGCGTTTGACTGTGAATTTGAGCAAAAGACTGGATGAGGCGACAGGAGAACTTGCAGCCCTGAAGCGTGAAGTACACGAAAAACAAGAATTATAACATGGATACGGTTCAATCAAAATTGCTTGTTCCACCCAAAATTGAATAGAATTGGCACCCCTCCCCCCCACTCCGCGTCCCCCCTCTGTCTCTGTCTCAGTCTCACACGGACCGGTCCTTATCAACAACACTCCCTCATCCCTCCTCTGTCTTCAAGGACAGAACATCTTGCCCTTGATAAGAACTTGGTCCTTGTACTGACTCTGGAGCATTCCCCGCCCACCCCCCCCTCCCTCCGCAACAGGCTGCCTCCTCACTCATTTCCTCTCAATTTAACCCCTTCTTGGCCCCACTTCCCATCCCCCCCATTCCTTGAAAAAAATTCCTACGCGTTTCCAGCGTGTCGTGTTATAAACCTGATGTGTATTATGTCTGATGTCATCAATATATGTTATATATGTTTGTTCTGTGTTCTGCATCTGTAACCTTAATTTTCGAAGGAAAAGTTTCCAGGGCGCTTCTCAGTGTGCGACCCGCTGCAGTGTACCCTCCCCGGTAGACTGGAGAAACTGAACTGCCTTTTTTAAGACAAATAAAATCGTCTGATTCTGATTCTGATTCTGTGGATGGCTGGAACATCCCAAAATCGCATCGCCGAGCATTTTGGGGTAAGCCAACCCACAATTTCTAACCTTGTGGCTTGTTACCAGGAGACTGGAAGCACCAATGATTGACCCCGACCTGGTCAGCCTAGGGTCACGACCCCAGCCCAGGACAATCAGATCCGCCTCGTCCATCTGAGAGATTGGTTTTGAACCTGCACCAGGACGGCTCAGGAGACCCTAGGAATCCACAGACCATGGATCAGCAGAAGAACAGTGAGTCGCCGACTTGCAGAGCGAGGGATCAGAGCACACAGGGCATGTGTTGGAATGCAGCTTGAGGCATGGAGCAGGGCTACCAGGCCTCACTGGGCTGAAGAATATGGTCAGAGACAAGTCCCCAGCCGATTCTGGAGGACTGTTGTCTTCAGTGATGAGTCCAGATTTTGTCTGTGCCGACATGATGGAAGACAGAGGGTCTATAGACGACGTGGAGAGATACACGGCCCCCATGCATTGCTGAGACAGATCGCTTTGGAGGAGGCTCGGTGATGGTCTGGGGTGCCATTCGGCGTTGCTGGAGGTCCGACCTGGTCATAATCAATGAAAATCTTAATGCAGCCCGCTGCTGTGACCTTGTCATTAGACCGCATGACCTTAAATCACAGACCACCCTGAGGTCACGTTCATGCAAGACAATGCATGACCTCACTCAGCACGTGACCCAGCAGCTCCTGGCCCAGAATGGTGTGCGAGTCATGGAATGGCCACCTTTCAGCCCTGACATGAAGTGCATCGAGCATGTGTGAGACCTGTTGGATCGGCGGGTTCGGCAACGCACTTCAGCGCCTAGGACGAGGGCAGAGCTCCAAAAAGCCCTTCTCCAGGAGTGGCAGGCCATTCCCCAGCAACAGCTCAACAGAATGGTGCTGTCCATGCCAAGACAAGTGATGGCTTTGTTGCAGGCACGTGACAATCACACACGGTACTAAGATTGGAGTTGATCTTTGTTGTTAATGTTGTATCGAAACTTGTCATTGTTGATTCTTCTGTCGTTCTTTTTTGTTGATGTTATCTGACATTTTGTCGAAGTTGTTGTTATGGGTAAAGTCAATAAATGGTTACAAATTTGAATCCGAGTTTGGCTACAATTCTGGTTATAAGTTTTTAAAGTCCATCAGTGTAAATAAGAGGAGCTTTGACAAAGCCCCTCCGTCACTTTAGAATGTTGGAGAGAACATTCTTATCAGATAGCCTCCAAGTGGGTAAAGACAATGCTTGCCACTGCAAAGATACGTACTGGAGGTAAAGGTGATTGCATGTTTGTCCAGGACCAGCAGGTACAAAGTTTCTTTTATATCTCCAGCTGGACAACAAATGGAGAAGTGGATCAACTTCTTCGACATTACGAGTACAACCTACGTGGAGGAGCAGCACAAACAAAAAAGAGCCATACAAACAACTGCAGCTAAACAACATCAAAGAAAGTTCTGCCTTCCATATACCCACAAAGACTGATTAAAGAGCCTAGATGTCCTCAGCAACGCATCTGTCGAAGTGTTACTTGATCCGGAAGGGGAGGTAGTTGCCAGTTTTCAGTGCTTTCTGACCAGCATTCATATGGTATTCTTCGGTCTCCTGAAGCTTTGCGGCTTGAGGCTGTGACCTATCTTAGAAAGAACTTTGATTACTACCGGGAGTTCATAGCTGAACCAGATGCAGAGACATACTTAACCAATATGGTGAAGAATGAAACTTACGGGGATCACTTAACACTTCAAGCACTTGCCAGAGGATACAACATGCAGTGTTTGGTGATTTCGGCAAATGGGAGAGACTTCGACTGAATCATATCAAACACTAATGTGCATGTCAGCGGGGTGTCAATCTTGACACTGGGATACTTTCCAGAAGGCCAAGGGGAACACAATGTGAGCCTCGGCGGTACAAGAACAACTCTTTCTCATTTTGTTGTCGACTCTAGGACAATCCCTTGATGGATTCTATGGTCAAGCTGATGTGACTGGGGATGACACAGACAAAAGGGAAAGGGGGCGTAAAGCTCCTGAGTCATTAGATGCAACCTGTGATGGAGCGCCTGGTTTGGCAGATACCTCCAGCCGTGAAACCCCAGGATCATCATATGCAATTTGTGATGAAGCCCCCGAATCATCAGATACAGCCGGTGGTGAAGCTCATAGAACATGCAGTACAGCCCATGATGAGGCTCACGGATCATCGGATGCAGTCACCAATGGATTTCCTGGACAATCAGAAGCAACCTTTGATGAAGGCTCTGTATTCCCGGACACATCCGATGGCAAAGCCCCTGGATCATCAGACATAGCCCGTGATGAGGCTCACAGATCATCGGATACAGTCAGTGATAAATTCTCTGAGCTATCAGACGGAACCCGTGATGAAGATCCTGGATCACTGGATAGATCAGTGGTGGTGGCTTAGATATAAATTATGCAGCCAGCTGAAGCAGAGAAGCTCCTAATTATTTGATAAAAATGGTGATAAGCTCCTGGTTCATCCGATATAGCCCGTTATAAGGCATCTGGACCACCATGCACAGCAGGCGATGAAGCTTCCTAGATAAATGTGCAGCCACGATAAAAGCTCCTCGATCACGGATACCTCATGGTGCAAGCCCCTGGACCCACCGTATGTATGTATGAGCTCAAAATCTAGTTCACCAACACAGCCCCGTGTTGAAGCTCCTGGAACAACCGATACAGGCCGTGGTGAGGTCTACTACATCATCAGGCACAGTCAATGATGGACCTCCTGGATCACCAGACACAAAAAGTGACAAGCCTCCTGGATCATCAGATTCAATCCCTGATGAAGCTCCTGGATTACTGGATACCACTGGTGGTGAAGCTTGTGTATCATCGTATTTAGCCAGCAGTGAAGCTTTAGATACAGCTCCTGGTGAGCCCCATGATGAGCCTCCTGGATCACCAGATGCAACCAAAGATCATGCTCCTGGATAGGCATGGGCAATACAAATGAATAAAATGACAACATTTGAGTTGCTGAGAACAAAGTTTCATTATTTTCTAATGATTTTGCAGGTAAGTACAGAAGACACAGATGAAGAGTTTGCCACAAGTCCAACGCCTTTACAGGAAAGTCTCGACCACAGGGGTCCCAAATATGGCTGACTTCAGCATTTTTCAACAAAACCCGCTGTGAGAATTGGGGGTGAAGCCTGAGGGCATTTTGAAAAGCCAGTCTATTCAGAAATAAGCCAGGCCAGAGTATCCATTAGAGTGCCCTAACAGAAATAATTGATGCTAAAGTCATCTACCCTTTTCTGAAGTACAGCAGCCCTGAGCCCTTTTAATGGAAAGTGCATTGAATTTGTAATTATGTTCAGCAAACATGAGGTTTGTGCATTGATATTAAAAATGGTATGTGGGTTGCCTGTGAAGTTTTTCTTGAATCAATGGCCTGCAAAATGTCAAAATTTATCGGTAGTGGGAGGGCAAACATTAACACTACTCGCCCATTACTATATAAAATGCAGTGAAGTCGCTGATGCCGGCAGTTGTTTGCCCTCTCACTGCTGCGAAATGAATCATGATAGTTTCAATGAGCTACTGTGAATAATTCATAGTAAAACACAGTGACGTGCAGTCGGGGGTTAGTTTGGTGAGGCAGAAACCTCCCCTTTGCTTGATTAGCAATCAGACGATTAACTAGTTTAGTAAGACTATTCGGCAGAATGACGGGCCAGTTTAAGTTTCCGCGGCATTATTACTCAGTACATCGAACAGCAGATTTGCGTACTTGCTTCAGGAAGCCGAAGCAATGTCATCAACAAATAATAAACAGTTCTCGACTTATGCAGAGAGTTCAATGTGAAAATCAATATATAATATATTCTCCTTTAAATACATGCTTTTACATCCGAACAAAAAGCGGGCGCTTATTTTCAGTCTTCTCCTGCTTAATCCGATTGACAAAAATGTTTTGCGTCATAGAAATTACCGAGAGCGAAATTTTCCTAATTGATTATTCAGATTTCCATCCTTGCAGTCTTGAATTGAAGCGTATACGTGAATGAATCTTGTAACTGGTGGGCTTCAAAGGCCTGGCGCCGGTTTATTCCTTGGTATATTTTACTGAAACTTCACAGATTGTTGACAGAATATCCTGTCAGCAAACTATGCTTAGGGTACAGTAAAAAATACTACGCTCACCTTTCTTGCTATTGTTGAGAAGAAATCACGGCGAACTCGCAACAAACTTCACCAACTTCTGTTGAACTTATTTCACATCCCCTGGAGGTCTAGCCTGGACGAACAGACTCGTAATTTCTCCAAATTAGATGGCTGTAAACAAATCAGAACGTAGCTAGGATAGGAACGTCGCTTGAGCTGTTGAAATCTACCTCCTAAATGGTTATTTTGCCACGCTGTGCACTTGACATTTAGCAAACAGGCGCCAAAATTGAGGTCACGCATTCATCCCAGCAGGCGAACAATAGCTCTGTTCAAATCGCATTTTGACCGTATCACATGGGGATGTATGAAATGCAGGTATCCTATTGAAAAGGTTGCTTTTAATCAAACCATGGTGTTCTTTTTTGTATGAAAATGGTATTTCGTCATTTTTTATAGTTTTCTGAGGGCTTGTTTACAACCACAAGTTCAGCTATTCACGCATTCCATTAGAGTTTGTGGTGCCCAAGCCTATCCTGGATCACAAATGCCACCCGGTGTGGAGGCTGTTGGATTATCAGGGGCGGCACGTGAAGATGGGTGCAACCCAGAAGACAGAGAGTTCCCAGAACTTCCAGAGGATAGTACGAATGTTACTTCAAATTGACCTGAGTTCTAAATTCATACCTTGCAGCAATGAAATTCATTTCTTCTCGTCTCAGTTACAGGGTCTCTATTCAGATATGCATCTCCCAAACGATCATGAAGGTTCTGAGTTCTCAGTGTAAGGCGTTACTTATCGGAGCAGGACATGCTGTGGTGTTATCTCAGAAACATTATAAGGAATGTACACTGGGCCAATGTTTGGCTGCATTTGCATGCCAGAGAGCGTTTGTGGTATGATGTAGTAAATATTTCTTGGAGAAATTTCCGAGTTTAATCCATTACCATTCTGTTTTGACTTGTGGTGTATTAATTCCAACATGGATTCAGCTTC
This sequence comes from Gymnothorax javanicus, assembly GCA_029692085.1. Taxonomy (NCBI): domain Eukaryota; kingdom Metazoa; phylum Chordata; class Actinopteri; order Anguilliformes; family Muraenidae; genus Gymnothorax; species Gymnothorax javanicus. The sequence continues at coordinate 111,867,844 of CM056194.1, read as the reverse complement.
TAAACCTGCAGCCTGGTGTAGACAGCTTGCATTAGCCTTATTAAAAAAAAAAAAAAAAAAAAGTCCTGTATTGCCTTAATCAGTAGCTTATGCTTCAGTTTAGTGCTGTGGTTATATTGGCTTTCACCTTGCAGCTTAGGATTTCATTTTCATTGTCGAGATAGGTGTACTATTAACCTTCCATCTGCAGCGTGCAGCACTATTTAAACATAGCAGATGCGTGGTTGATGGAAGGATTTGAAGACCATGTAATCAAGCCGATAACATTTATACGCACAATTTATCTACAGCATGTGCCTCACCTGTCCTTTCTAGTTTACTAAATTTAATCTGGAAAGATTCTGTTGTATCTTCAACCGTGGGCCCTATCCACCTGAACAAAATGAGGTCCAGATAACTAATTAAATTCTGCATGTGACGGGCACGGTCATTCCAATGGAAACGTATTTGGAAGTAGGGAAGCCACTTTTGATAGGTGTATATTGTGATTGGCCTATTGTTGCATTATTCGCGTCACATAAAAAAGCATTAAGGCAAACTAATGTACCCTTACAGTAACAATTCAGGGAAAGGTTTCCCAAAAACTTAGTTTGAACCAGACTATGGGAGTTGTAAAGAGTTAACAACTAGCTACACTTTTGGGAAATGCGCCCCAGCTCAGTAAATTGCAGGACAGTAGCCCACAATCTGTTACAATCTTCCCAAGTTGCTTGGCTCCAACAGCAGCTAAAGTCGATGTGTTATTCGCTTTCAGATTTTTTTCGAGTGGGCCATGGCAACGAATCAAGGGCACACAGTGAATTCCTTCATCACCTATTGTAATATTTCTGTCGTCGCTGGTGTGATTCACTTGTGAGTGGAGTCCAAAGTGAGACTTGTGGCTACAATCTGGTTGGATTCATTACTCAGGAAGCAGGCCCCAAATTCTATTAGCCAATGAGGTCAGACACACAAAATCCGCCCACGAGACTTTGTAGCAAAATTGCAAGCAAAATCAAGAAGTGCTAACAAAGAGCTGGGGCCGTAACGCCAATTCTGATTGTGCGAAAGCAACAGAGGATTCTTTAAGTGTACTGAAATTGAGCTTGATCATGATGTTTCTATTGAATGTTTAGGATTAACTGTATATCTATCTCCAGAGATGCACTTCCGTATTTTAGTTATATACAACCCTCCCTCATGTGACACTGGATTTTATGATAATTTAGAGGAAAACTGTAGCTACTTCTCTAGAAAGCGGAAGTGACGTCTTTGGTGATTTTAATATTAACTGGGCGATAAAGAAAATTAAAAAAAGAAACTCAAAAGCTCACGTCTAAATTTGATTTCAGTCAGAAAAATTAAAGGGCCAACCGAATAATGAACTACCCAGTCCCAAATTGATCTGCTCTTTTCTAACAGGGAGGAACGCATTGTGAAGACGTACAATCTCATAACGGGACTGTCGGATCACAATATGATTTTAGCAGCCAGGAAATTCACAAAGAAACGCTTTGCCAATTATAGTTACTAAACTTGTAATACCAAAACAGGATCTATCAAGATTAGAAAATGAACTGAATGGGGTGTCATGGATTGATGTTCTACCAAAGCAATGATTGAATATATGCTGTAATAAATTTGAATGTAATTTGAAAAACATTTAAGTTCACATAAAACTCTAATAGGAAAATCCCTTCCATGGGTTAACACGTCGATCAGACAACTAATGAAACAAAGGATTCCACACTTAAAGCACTTTATAAAGAGAGCCGAACAAATACGCATGGCCTTGCAAAGTAATTAGAGTTGCGGACACTTAAAAACTACATACTGCTTTGATAGCACTGAGGCAAAAGGAAACAATTCTTTAATTTGGAAACAAATAAAAAGCTTAATAAAACCACAGGAGAATATTAAAAATACAGTGCACGAACTCAAAATCGGAAATCTAATTATCTCTGATAGTGGACAAATCGCACAAGCATTTAACGATTACTTTATTGGGTCAGTTGAGGAACATGCCAATAATTTTGAGCAATCTGACTGGTCTACTGAAACACAACATAAAAAAAAAGAAAAGACAATCTGTTTGAACTGCTATTACCAAAAAACAAGTTATTGAAATAATTGACAGAGTTCACAGCCACACACTCAAGGATAATTTTAATCTGGACACTGCATTTTTTGGAAGGGCATGTTGATGTATTGGCTGGGCAGATTAACTCTCACTTGATCAACATCTCTATGGCTAGTGGGAAGTTCCCAGAAGCCGGGAAACAAGCTAGACTGATGCCCATTTTTAAATCTGGAGCAACAGATCAGTGAGTAATTACCAATAATCAGCATCCTTCCTGAACATAAGGTCTTGAAAAGGCAGTGGCAATCCAACTGATGAACTATCTTGAAACCAATAATCTTTTTGCACCGTACAATTTGGTTTTGGACCGAAATTCTACTGAGAGTGCAAATTGTTACCTTGTGGATATAATCAAATCATATTTAGATAAAGGGAATTAGGTGGGGGCAGTCTTCTTGGATCTTAAAAAAGCTTTCAACTCAGTAAATCATAGCGTACTCATCTCTAAACTCTCTAAGTTCAGTTTCTCTGGAAAGACTCTGTCCTGGTTTGAATCGCCTTATCTTCTGAGCGGTGAACAATGTGTCATTAACAACAAAATATCCTCTTTTTTAAACACTAAAACAGGAATTCCACAGGGATTGGTGCTAGGCCCGATACTCTTAGCCAGTACATAAATGACCTTTCTGAATCATGCAAGGGGGCTGGACTTCAAATGTATGCGGACAACGCAGTTGTATATGCCTATGGAAAAACAGCTACTGCGGTTTTCCGGGCCGATTGTCAAAACACCTGGAAGCAGTAGCAGTTTGGCTTGACAATTCGTGTTTAACACTAAATTTGAAAAAAACTGTGTCCATGTGTTTTTTATCTGGAAGACGGCCCACACCAACTGTATTAGACGTTCTGATAAACAGCCAGCCGGTCAATCAGGTCTCTGAAGTCAAATATCTGGGTCTGATGTTGGACCCTCACTTGGTGACAAACATGTTAATAAAATTAGAATAGTAAAAAGTCAATCTGTACATTTAGACTAATTAGGGACTGTCTAACTTTTGATGCAGCCAAAATTTTTCTGCATTCAATAATCCTTTCACACTTCAGCTTCTGTGTCACGTCATTGTCACAGGCCAATTCATTAGTGATTAAACCCCTGGAGAGATTATATAATCGTGCAATAAAAATTTTGGGTAAGAGGCCGATAAGATCGCACCATTGTCACATCTGAGGACCTGAACATGCTCGCTGATAACTATATTGCATTTTCAAATGCCAATCTCATCCGTAAGTGTTTGAATAGCCCGGAACACTCAGGCTCTTTGCTGACATGGTGCGCCGTTCCCAGCCTCTGGGTCTTCTAAGGAATTCAACTGCAGGGAACTGTAAAGTGCCGTGCCGGAACTCTTGGACAGAGCGTCCTTTTCGAAGAACTAATACATGGAATGGACTATCTATTGAACTTAAAACAGACCAAAATCATCAACATTTCAAAATTAAACTGAAGGAATTTTTAAAAGCTAATCAATCATTTAGTCATTTATAGGGGTGGGGGAGTGGGGTACACATTACTTGTGTATGTGTATATGTTATATATGTATTCCGTCACATCCACGCTGCAACTTTATAAGGTCATACTGTATTATATGGTTTCACTTCACTGTCTTTGAATATGTTTTATGTTTTTGTCTTATGGCTGTTATTTTAAAGGCCCTTCTCGGGACGAGCATTGGAAATTAGCAGAAGCTCAAAATTTTATGATGCATTGCAATTCTCTATCTATATGGTATCTGTCACTATCAAATAAACATTAAATGAAATAAATGAAATGAACAGAAGAACAGTTTATCAAGCAATTAAAAGACCAATGATTTATTCCATCATTAAAAAAAATTGTTTACAACTTATAAGTTTTGCCTTTGAGGTAACTTTTGTTTCTTCAGTGAGTAATGTTCTCTCTCAATTTTGAAATTTTTGTTTGATATCCAAAAAGTTTTGTTCGATAGTTTTGACACAAGTCTGATTCCATATCTAAGACAGATGTACCAGTGGGTGAGGTTACAGGTGCTTTCCCTGCCTGCATCTCAAGAAGCTTCAGTTAGACTTGTTCCCCTCTAGCAGCTCCTCTGGTGCTCAGACCCTTTTTTTTTTTTGAAGATTATTTTTGGAAATTTTCCTTTATTGGATAGCAATACAGTGTAGAGATGGGAAGGTTGGGGAGAAGAGTGGGGGAAGACATGCAGCAAATGACCCGAGCTGGGGTGAACCCAATTAAGCTGCAGAGGAAGGACACAGCCTTTGTGGTACGCACGCTTAGACCGATGAGCCACCGGGGCGCCCTGTGCTCAGACCTTTTGACTGGGCTCAGCTTCAAAAGCTGCCTCATGAAAAATGGCTGTGCAGGATAAAGTGGAATTTCTGCTAGTATTGTGGAGGTACCACCTATTCCATCGCTGAATGCCCAGTTTGGCATGAAAGTCTGATACAGAGGTGCTGTCAGCTGCTGCTGTCTCATCTTCCCATCCGCTCTCTCTGGTTCGCCCGACCTGGCAGGGCTGCCCAGTTTTCACTCGGGGTTTAATCGAATCAGGCACTGATCGGAACTTTATCCATCTCGGTCTTGTTCGCCATCTGAGGGTCCCTACTATCCCTCAACCATTTCCCCTCCAGTTCCTCTCTAACAGGGATTGCACTTCCTGACGTCGCTGAGACAACTCAACTGGTGCCCAAACTTACCTCCAGTAACCATACTGTAGAGTTGGCATTTCTCATGGAATCATTGCATACCCAGGTGGTGTTTAGGAGGTCCTGACTTGAACATCATAACCCTCATGTAGACTGGCTTCCGGGATCAATACTGGAGTGGAGTTCATCTTGTTCTCATTCTTGTCTTTGTGTACCTTCCATCCTAACTGCACCTCCCTCATCTGATCATCAGGAAGAGCCGTCAGACCTGAAGGGTATTTTCCCCATCTATATGGTATTACGCAAAGCCAGAACAACGTCGATTCCGCCTCACAGACCCTATGCTTGTGCCATTGACTCTCTGCCTGAAACATCACCCCCTGAACTCCTGTACTCCACATCCAACTAGGAGTCCCAAGCTATGGAGAGATAGAGATTGAGTCCCTATTTTCCTGAATAATTCAGGCTTTTCCATCGCCAGCCGGAGCAGATTTCTTCTTTAGCCAAGAGAGAGGGGTCGCTGCAACCCTGCGTCAACAGGGAACTAGAGGCAACTTCGATTAAGAATTGTTATCCTTCGCTTTTGATGTGGAGGACAGGGGCTACTTTGCAGTGCTGCCCGGCTCATGAGGAGGCTTCACTGCCTGGCCCTGACCTGGGGGCTTTCCCAGCCGCCCTGCTCTGTGTCTGAGCTCCCTTTGCTGCCCTGCCAGTCTCCTGAGGGTGCTCCATCGCCCTGCCCAAAGAATCCTGTCTTCATCTGCTACCAGGCTCTTCATTCCTCATGCCCTCCATAACATTCACACTCAATTTTATGTCTCGAGAACTGAACCTGTGTCTTTTTCCCCTCTCCAGTTCTCGTTCCTGTTCGATGCCTCTTCCCAGGCTCATTGATTGTGGCCCTGTTTATGCCGTGCATTGGATCCTGGATGTCTGACATGGGGGATGCGGACATCAGTTCATGTTGACTGGGAGGGGTTCAGGCCCGGTAACTTCCTGGGTCCCGGGCGGAACATCTTAGACTCCTCTGGTTTCAGTGCCAGCATCCTGGGTCTGCACTGCTGGGCCGCCGAAGCGGTGCCATCAGGTTTGGGGGGGGGATACTGTCACAACCCTTGTGTAGAGCATACATCCATCTCCCTTCCTATTGAACAACTTCGTCTTGTACATTCGCTTCTTAGCTGAGAAGTTGTTTCATGGTTATTCTAAGGACTATGTAACATGTATTTAATCATGGTTTTGAGTCAAAAGCTGCTGGATTGTAATGTGTAATTTCGCGGTTCAGACATTATTGTCGTAGTTGTAATTCTTTGTCTTTATTATGTGTAATGTAATCTTAATCCAGTCAGTTTTTCAAGTATCCACTTGGAGATCAGTCAGGAAAGTCGAAAGGACGTATTTATTGTGAGCAAAACGCAACAAAACAGACCTCAGAAAACTCGAGGAGAGGTGCAGTCTGGAGTCAGTGATTAACATCTTGGTAGTAAGTATCTGAGGGGTGGTAAAAAGTACAGGATCAGAAGTCAGATGGTTCGTCTAATACTACAATGGCCGGTCTGCTTCAAGAGGGTTCAGGAGACACTTAAAAAGAGATCAGGAATGTCCTAATAAAATTGCTCAAGAGGAGGGATTAACATTTTTCTTTACAAGATAACCAAACACATGGAAAAAGAGCTTAGCTCAATGTGCTGAGAGTGTTACTTCCAGGCAAGGAGCAAAGACGCTGAGACACCACAAGCAAAATTAAATAAGATAGACAGTCAACAAAGGCGAGAGCATCACATGTTCACATGGGGGAGATATGACAGAACAACTAGAAAGTGCAGTTCCAGAGCTGGAAGCTGCCGATAATGTGAGGTTCAAGTTGTTGAAAATATAAGGTTTGAACTGCTAAAAATGAGTTTAAAGCTTCTGAAAATGAAACTATTTATGACAGTAGTATATTTTGTCCTTTAACTGTGCTATGAAATAAAAACAAAAAAATGAGAAAAAATCTCTACACTTTAAAAGGTATGAAAATGCCAGAGGGAAATACTAGTAAAAGTGGTTTTGTCCATCAAAGAAAGTAAAGGGGTTGAAGTGCTTCAAGTAGTACTGTATTGACGCTTTGAAAGATTCAAATGCAAATGCTACGCCTGTTATTAAGATCATTTTGACAGATAAAACAACTGCCATTTAGACAGTGGACTATGTATATTTGTCAGCTGCTTGACTGTACATAATAAAGGTAAACATAAATAGCAACATTTAATGTTGCATGAATATATAGAAAAAAACAAAATTATTCTGAATATTTTGTAGGAGCAAAGAACCCCATATGTGCCATAAACACTTAACATATTGGAGTATAAACAGCAGAAATTCAGCAGGAGGGATTAACCAATATGCTGGGGTCGGTCGCACGCACCTGGACTAACGCCTGACTTGAAGCCAAGTTCTTGATCACGGCACTTTAAGACCACTGCACCAGCTGGGAGTAAACAATATTCACAAAGACCGAGTGTAAATTCAACGCCTATATGATGGGAGGCGTAAAGTGAATTTCCTGGCCACTAATTCAGGAAGACCTCCCCAAGATGCAACGTTACCACACATCATACCAATTTCATATTTCTTTGAGATAAATTAATGCTGTTTCATACTGAAATGTTGACATAAAATTATGCGGTGTAATTGAGAAAAATGACTTCGTTCTCACACAATATTTATTTTTCGCAAAATTGCATCTATATATTTACACATATAGCTTGAGATCATGGAAATTATTCAAGCGCAATATTAAAAAAAAAACACACTCACAAGGCAAGGCTATATGTTTTCAGATTTTTCCAACTAGTTCATTAATTTTTCAGCCAATAAAAATAGAAACTTCTTTTTAAAATCAAAAAGCACATTTTAAATTGAGAAGAAGGTTAGCCAACAACAGACAAGCCCAATAAATATACTCAGAGGCAATGGCAGCACCAGTTTGGATTCAAATAATTTTGTGACTCAAATTTATTTTCTTATTTCAACAATTCAAATATGTTGGGTGGGTTGACTTTGATGATTAAATGTGTTAATGGGCCGATTTGGACAATAATAAACAGATGCATTAAACATAATGAGCACAAGTTGAAAATGAAAAATCACAACAAGACTGAGCGAGACACACACATTTAAATGAACTCAAAGAACCCCAGTCAGTATCGGGTGCAACCCCCACGAACATCCACACAGGCAGTACGTCGTCTCCTCATGGACCTGACTAAGCGTCTTAGGTTGTCTTGGGGAAGTTGTTGCCACTCTGCCTGTAGTGCATTCTGGAGTTGCTGCCTGGTTTGAGGTCTGGGTACTCTTGATGTAAAGAGCTCATACGGTTGGACGTACTACACCCAAAAGCGTACTGATGCTGGACGTACTACACCCAAAAGCAGTGAGCCACTTGCCAGGCACTTATTCCCGCCTCTAGCATACCCAGGGCCCTGTTCCATTGTTCAGTCGACAGACGTGGCATTATGACAAAAATGTTTTTTTGTAGTAGCTTTTTGTCATGCCTTTATATAGGGAAGACAACCCCTCCTTCATTTCAACCACAGTACTTGCACAACTCTTAATCCCATATGTTGTACTCAATATGGATTGATGAGAGTCCAACTCACACTGTTGAGTTACATGATGATCATTCATGTGTAACGAGGTACACATTGTGACTAATGGTCACTTAAGAACTCAAATTGGACTACTCAGGTCCTGAGCAAAAATAAACCAAAATTTAGAGTGTTGCGTTTTCATTGCCTTTGAGTATATTTTGATTTCATTAACAGGCATATAAATGATTAAATCAATTTATTTTAGGTAACATGAGCTCACGCAGTCATAAATTGACTGAATTTAACAGTAAAATTAATGCATTGTCTCCTTGTTATTTTAACTGTATGTAGAGTCCTGCGCGCACTTATTTGTGGCTTACAGTTAACATACACGGAACATCGGTTATGTGTGCAATATAATTTTATTGATTTTCAAATAATACACAACAAATACACAATTGCACAGCACAAACATACACATAAAACAAATCTCAAAACAAAAAAACACACCCATCTTGACATCTAAGAAAAAAAAAGGAAATTACACCCCACATCTTCAACCATCATGTTATTCAAATTCATCTATCATTGTGTACATCATCCCTAGTTTTTCAACAGTCTGAGTCTATTATACAGTTTAATTATTCCTTCCTGAAGGTTTCCAAGTCATAAACAAAAATCCTTTTCTCAATACATTAACATTTTCAGCAGGGAGATAATCCATGAATGGTTTCCATATATTTAAAAAGGCCGATCATTACCTTTAAGCACTGAGCTAATTCTCTCATCTGGCAAAACGCTATAAATTTCTTTGTACCACATAGTAACTGTGGGGGGGCTTTCTTGAATCCGTTTTAACAAAATGCATTTTCTTGCTAAAAGCAGTAATTTATCCAACAGTTTAAACTTCAGAGATGAAAATGACAAAGCTTTACATGGTAAACCCAGCAGAAAAAGCCCAGGGTCTTTCTTAATTTTAGTTTTGAAAATATTACTAAGTCCCACAGCTACATGGGTCCAGAAACGAGATATAAATTTACATTGCCAAAAGAGATGAAAGTAATTTCCTACTTCTCATCGACATTTTGAACAAAGAGGCGATAGTTTACAATCCATCTTGTTGCAGATAAATGGTGTAATATGTAGTCTATGAAGGATTTTATATTGAGTTTCCCTAAATCTATTGCAAAAAAAGACTGTATTAACACAATAAACAGCTTCTTGCCAATCATCCTCTATGTATTCACTACCAAAATCCCTCTCCCATTTGCGTTGGATATTGCGTAAGCTTGTTGGACAAATGGAATATAACAGAATAAAAAGCAGAAATGAAATGATTCAAATTTTTTCAATCCAACAAAAAGATTCTATATCACTAAGTTTAGGAACACCAAGTCTAGTGACAGTATGTTCATTAATAAAATGGTGAATTTGCAAATAACCAAAAAAATGTTCCTTAGGCATATCAAACTGTTGCTGAAGCTGTAAAAAAGACATAGGAGTACCTTCCAGAAATAAATCTCCAATAACTTTAATGCCCTTAGATTTCCACAAGTTAAACACTGAGTTGCTTCTACCCAGAAGAAAATCACCATTCCCACATATGGGTACCAGCATAGAAAACAAATTCTTTCTCCCGGCAAAATGATTAATATCTCTCCAAACCCTGATAGAGTTGTAAACAATAGGATTTGCTTTAACTTCTTCTGCAATGTTCTGTTTTTTTACAGTTAAGTAAGCCCCACAGAGAAAATGGTGAGCCTGCCCAAGAATCTATACAAAAAGCTTAGTCTAAATTTGAGTGTAGCCTTCCCAAGATTGTACGAGCATGACAAGCCCAATTATAAAAAAGTATATTGGGCAGGCCAAGACCTCCCCTGATAGTTGGCATTTGTAAAATCTTAGAGCTTTTTGCCATGCCAAATAAATTTTAAAAACACTTTTTCAATATCTGAAGCCATCTTTCTGGACATCCAGAGGGTAACATCTGTAGTGGATAGAGGAACCGAGGGAGGACAGTCACTTTTTTTTTTTTTTTAATTAAATTTGGCATTTCCAATCCCACCCGAATCTGGAATGCCCAATTGGTGAACTATGTACAAGGCTTGCTCGTATGCGACCCCTTGCTGCCAATTCAGGAGAGTGTAGACAGTTCGCGGCTCTCCTCCGAAGCAGCGCCTGTCAACCACCGCTTCTTATACACTCATTGGTTGAATCTTCGCAAGTTCAGAACGAGGGCGGAGGATACCTGGACATGACCAGGCTTAGAATCTTCCTGACGAAGCGCCTGTCTGGCCAACAGGAGGCGCTTTGAGCAACGAACAAGGAAACTATTGTAATCCCTTCCGGCAGTCCCTTCCCAATTTGCAACCCTGTAGCGCAATAGCCAATTGTGCGCTACTCTGAAAAAGCTGCCGACCACTGCCAGCTGGTACGAAGCGGGGCTCGAACCCGCGACGTGATAGTCACTTCTGCTTCGCAACGCGATGCTTTACCGAGTGAGCTATCCGGCAGCCAGGACAGTCATTTTAATTAAACTAATCTGTCCCATGAAAGACAGGGGAAGATTAGACCAGCGTTGTAAATCTTTTTTTACAGTGGATATAATTGGAGAAATATTTAATTTCCAAAGATCAGCCAAATTAGGGGACACCTTAATTCCGAAATAAACAAAACCGGATTTGGACCACTTGAATGGAAAACTCTCAATAGAGTCTGATTCATCGAACTTACCAATAGGCATAGCCACAGATTTATCAAAGTTGACTTTATAGCCAGATATATCACCACATTCTTTCAACAATAATAAAGTAATTGGAATGGATAACTTAGGAGATGACAGGAACAGCACGATATCGTCTGCATAGAGAGCAATTTTATGCACAGTGCCCCCAGTTAAAATTCCCTTAATATGTGAGTTCAATCTAATAGCAAATGCAAGGGTTTCCAGAGCAATAGCAAACAGCAATGGACTAAAGGGACATCCTTGCCTAGTACCTCTAGCGATTGGGATGGGTTCAGAATGGCAGCCATTTGTAATTACACTGTCCACTGGAGAATGATAAATAGTTTGTATCCATCTAAGGAAATTACCCCCTAGGCCAAATTTCCTCAAAACATCAAGCAAATAACACCATTCCACCCTATCAAAAGCCTTTTCAGTGTCTAGCGACACCGCCAAAGTCTTAGCGCCATGTTGTCTTGTATTTTGAATTGCATTTAAAAACCTTCTGATATTGACTGTGGAATGACGGTTCCAAATAAACCTGGTCTGATCTGAGTGAACAAGGTTTGGTAAAAAGTTCTCTAATCTCCCAGCGAGAACTTTACATGGTATTTTACAATCGATACCAATCAAGCTGATAGGATGATATGAGCTGCAATCATCTGGTGATTTGCCTTTCTTTAAAATAAGGGATATATTAGCCAAATTGAGGGATTGAGGTAGCTGGCCTATATCAAAAGAATGCTGATACATATTAGTCAGTGGCCAAACTACAGCTTTGCTAAACACCTTGTAAAATTCTGGTCCAAACCCATTGGGTCCTGGGGCTTTCCCCACCTTTAAAGTCTTAATGGCTTCCATAACCTCTGCTTCTGTGATCATCCTACTCAACTCCTCCCTCTGCTCCTCCGTCAGAGTAGGAAGCTTCAGTTTATTCAAAAATGTCTCTCTGGCATCCTCTGTAGATTTACATTCAGACAAATATAAACTCTTGTAAAATCCTCTCATAATTCTACTAATATCCTGGGACAGATACAGATTTTTACCTTTGTCATCCTTAAGTGAGGAAATATACTCAGTCAAAAAAGAAACTTCACACTCATAAATTTCCAAATATTTTCTTGAAACTTAATACAAGAGATATTATTATTATTATTAAGGGTAAATGCCTTGTCAAAGACATCATGACACACAGCAACTCCGACGTGCACAAGCATGCAGCACGTGCGAGCATACATCAAGGTAAAAGCATGTTTCCTCGTGTTTCTAGTCACGTGACCTTATGAGACACGTGCAATTGAGCCCACATTAGCACGGAAGAGTGACATCTCGGAAAAACAAGTTCTTACAGTCAATTATCCATTGATTTGCAATGCCACGACTGTCAAACATTCAACGTGAACGTGCCATTGACATGCTGAATACGGGAACGTCGGTCACTGACGTTGCCAGGGTTATGGGATGTAGTCGACGGACTATCCATGATCTTCGGACACGTCTCCAACAAACTGGCACTACAGCAGACCGACCTCGTTTGGGTAGACCATGTGTGACGACACAAGCAGAAGACCGACAAATCGTCTTACGTCATTTGCGTAATCGATTTCTCACTGCAACGTCCACTAGGAATGAATTGTTTAGAGGTCGTGTGACTGCCCAAACCATACGTAATCGCCTGCGCACTGCTCATCTCCATGCACGTCGGCCATATCGTGGACCAATTTTAACCCAGTTACACCGACGTCAACGGCTTCTCTGGGCACAACGACATCTGAGATGGACTCAGCGTGATTGGAATAGGGTCGTTTTTAGTGACGAATCCAGATTCACTTTGCACTTCGCTGATGGGAGAGTTAGAGTTTGGAGGAGACGCGGTGAACGCAACGCCCAGTGTTGTGTGCAGGAAGTGGACCGTTTTGGGGGCGGTAGTGTTATGGTTTGGGGTGCCTTTAATGGTCCTGCCCGTTCCAGACTGATGGTCATTCAAGGAAACCTAACTGCTGCAGGATACAGAGCTTTTGCCATTCATGGCAGCTCATGGCCCAGGTCTGACATTCCAACACGATAATGCCAGACCTCATACGGCCAATTTAACGCGAAATTTTCTTAGGAATGCTGGCATTAATGTCATGGAGTGGCCCTCAAGGTCTCCCGACCTTAATCCCATAGAACATGTATGGGATGTGTTGGGCAGAAGACTCCGTCAAGTAAGGAACCCTCCGCAGAATTTGCAGGAACTTGGTGCCATGTTGGTTCAATTATGGCGACGCATCCCCCAAGCTGTGTTCAGACGCATCATTCAATCCATGAGGAGACGTTGCGTCGCAGTTGTGAACGCTCATGGAGGGCATACGCGCTATTGACATGCTTTCATCAAGTTGTAACTAGCCATTTTTACTCTCTTACATTTCCGAAGCATTTCCGGTGGAACTGGTTACATTATGAACATGATTTTTATGGTACGCCGTCCTTAATGGATAAAGAATGGAATTAAATTATTATTTAAAACCATTTTTCTTGTATGTTCAACTTATCGACCTCCAAACGAGTGTGAAGTTTCTTTTTTGACTGAGTATATAATAAGTCTCAACCCTGCCCCTTGCCAAACGAGCAGGGAGACAACCTGGTTTATTACCAGATTCATAGAGCCTATGTCTGGCAAAAAAAATAGAAATTTCAGCTTTCTTAGTTATCACTTGGTCCAAAGCAGACCGGGCTACATCCAAGTGTTTTCCAAGAGATTTTGTAGGATTGGACACAAACTCTTTTTCTAAAGATTTAACTTTACCCTCAAGCTCTAATTGAGTTTTTAAAATAGATTTTTTCTCAGCAGAGGCAAATGAGATAATCACCCCCCTTAAGTAACGTTTAGCACTTTCCCATAAGACTGAAGAATTCATTTCTGGAGTTTTATTTACCCTAAAAAAATTCTAACTCTTTAAAAATAGTTTCTTTAAACTGAGAATTACTCACTAAGTGAGCACTTAAACGCCAATGTCTGCATGAGAAGTTATTATATAGGGGGCTAATAGTAATACAAATGGGGCAATGATCTGATAATATCTGAGTTCCAATTGAACATTCGATTACTCTATCCAAAACTTCCCTAGATGATAAAAAATAGTCAATCCTAGAGAAGGACTGATGAGGTATTGAAAAAAAAGTAAAGTCTCGTCCCTTAGGATTCATAATCCTCCACACATCAAATAATCGTATATCCTTACAGAAATCTAACAGATGAGAACTTTTCTGAGATCTACTAATTTTTGGGGGGGATTGATCAATCTCTACCCAATATCAAAAAAGTAGAGGATAACAGGGAAATATCAGCTAAAAGGGCAGGAAGAAATAATGGATCAAACACCGTGGGTGCATAAATACATCCTATTATTATACGTTCCCCAAAGAGGTACCCTGAAATTAAAATATAACGTCCTTCTTTATCCTTAATTTCTTTTTCCAACTTGAATGCAAGAGCGCAATGTATAAGAATTGCGACTCCTCGGCTACTTCTGTTATAGGAGGAATAGAATACTTGACCTACCCAGCTTCTACGGAGTTTAAGATGTTCAATATCTGAAAAATGAGTCTCTTGAAGAAGGCCAATTTGACAATTTTCCTTCTTAAGGAAGGATATTAATTTTTGACGTTTGACCACGTGATTTATCCCTTTTATATAAAGGCTAACAATTTTCATACCTACAGGAAGAAAATGACTGAAAGAAGGCAAAAAGCTTGTTCAAGCCTAGCTTAATTATCCAAATATACACAATCAATAGAAATAGATAATTATCAGCAAGAAAAGAAAATGGGGCGTTAAAGACAAAAACAGTTAAAGAAAATAACACACATATCAAATATAAAACAAACCCTCCCCAAACAATGATAAATTCCAACATAACACTGACCACCCATAACCTGCCCCCCTCCCCATAACCAGATATATCCTAACTGACATAACTATTACTAGGTCCGTGAAACTGAGAGAACTAAGTGCACTGAAGGAAGAGAAATATCTATAAATAGTCAAAAAAAATTTAAGGAGAAAAAAATTCCTTCAATACTCCTACCTCTTGAGGCATTACAAAAACATACCTGAAAAAACTACAAATTGTAAAATTTGAAAAAATACATTTAAGAAAACAAGACATGGCTAATTTAACAAGAATCAGATCACCAAGACTAAGTGCACAGTATTTGCATGTTTAGAGCTGAACTAGAAAGATATTTTAACAAGAGCTGAGATTAACTAACGTTACTCTCCTTTCAAACAAAATAGCGTGCAATCTCCTAATTCCATAAACCACCGCAACCCCGCCAGCCGGCAAGATCCCGGGCCGTTCAGCAGGACCAACCCGGAATCTCACCGATCAACGAAGCCACGACAATCCACAGAACCCAAGGAGCACACGCCATAAACAAGGAAAATTAAATTACTTCTCCAGTATTATATCTTTACACAAACTCAAAAAGTTACCAGCCCATTAAGTAATAGTACGAATGCTCCTACAAGCAATAATATCAGAATTTACATACTATAACATGATAGCACAGCTACACAAAGTATGGTTAAACTGTACTTGAAGGAAACGTGTAAATCACTACCCAAGTCCATCAATAAAATGTTCTGCTTCTTGCCATGTTTTAAAAGAGTGATCCATGCCGCCGTGGGTTACACAAAGGGTAGCTGGAAAACGCATTTTAAAGCGAATGCTTTTCTGAATAAGCCGCTCACAAACTTTGTTAAACTCACGCCGAGCTGACTTAACTTTGGGTGAGAAATCCAGCTTAATAGAAAAAACATGTCCATCGTGGTGAAGCTGCCCTTTCCCTCTTGTTGCCAAAAGAATCTTCTGTCTATCGCAAAAATTATGCAGTTTAATCACCATTGGCCTTGAGCGGTTGTTAATCTGAGCGCTGGGCGTTCGGTGTGCTCTATCGATCTTCACCCTGCCATCTTTGGTTTGAAGGTCCAACACTTTGGGTAACCAAAATTCAAAGAACTGGATCAGCTGTCTACCCTCGACACCTTCTTCCAGCCCAACAATCCGTATATTTGATCTCCTACTCCGATTTTCCTCCACATGTTTCTCCATTGTTTCCAATGCCCGTTGGAGGGAGATCACATTGGCTTGTAAGGAAGTCATCTCATCCTCTGTAGCTGAGATACGGTTTCAGCCTCTCCAATCCGAGAGGTGTGTTCCTGTATTCGGCTTGAAAGATTGTCCAAGGTTAGTTGAAGACCGGCAAACTTTTCTTCTGTCAATATACTAATGTACAATGTACTAATCTTATCGGTAACCATCTGAGCCCAACTAATGAGCTCAGGGCCGGCACCATCTTTAGACATTGTATCAGCTTTCGTCGGCTGGTTAGGAGACAATTTCTTGGCCTCTGCTCAAATTCTGGCCAAAACTTCCGACTGAACGGAGCCCGCGGTGCCTAAAGACATCTGAACACTAATTCGTATGAAAAAGAAACTTAGCTAGCCGCAAGATGAGGTTGAGAAAACGCAATTTAGTGCCTCATGAGGCAGGAGCTCAGCAAAAGACGTCCTTTCAGCTAGAAGCCATCACGTGACCCCCCGGAACATCGGTTATAAACTGATTGTAAAATTACAGTTGAAATACCTGGCAAAAGAGGTGCCAGTTTATAACAGTGTAGCTAGGTCAGATGATCAGAACAACGATGAGCAGCACTGTAATTGGGGTGTCATTATTTATCAATAAAAATTTGTGAAAAGTGATCGATCTCATGTGTTCCAGGAGTCAAGCGATAACATAATAAATAATAAATTAATAAATTAATAATAATATTAATTGTAATGATAGATGGCGGCATTGATCCATTATAGAAAGCCAAACGACTAGGGGCTACTGCTTACTCCGGCCTTAAACCTGGTTATTTTCAAACCCAGGAAAAAGTAATGTAAAGCAACGAACAAAAAGCGACTGGAGACATCACTATCAATTTGCACTTAATTAGCTCTGTTTTGAAACCAATATTTCACCTGTTTTAGATACGATCGGAAATATATTTAGCTGGCGTGAACAGTTGCTGGTATATTCTGGAATAGGAGCTCGAGCAATTTTTTTCTGCTTTGCAATTTTTACTGTAATGTGTTCTCACGGACGTGCCTTGTAAAAAAAAGACCTGTCTTTGCTGCGGTCAATGTGCTCTCTTGGAGCTGGTTTGAGCAACTGTACCAACTACGACACTGAAAATTCTTTCACTGAGAATTACATTTGTCTTTCAGAAGTTGTATGAATCTCAATCCAAACAATGATGATGCTGTAAAAGTCCAGCAGAGGGCAGAATCGAACCGCAAATGATCTGTATCCATATCCCTGACTCACTCAGAGCCCTTTGAGCTTATGGCAAAAGCAATTAGTCCAACAGAGATTTAGCTAAGGCGTTTCTTACATACTCGTACATCTACCTCAAAGATTGTAAGTCCAATCTACGAAATTGAGGTACCACATTAAAGAGGAGAGCCTGCTGAGCAAAATTTGTCAAAATTGTGTGTGCAGTGGCAAAAATGTGGGGATACGAGCAAGTTAGAAAAAAGTGCATTTCGGCTTCGCAACCTGAATTTTCTTGTCTTACATAACATTGGAGTTAATGGAGTTTCAGTGAGCAGTCCCGTTGCTTTTCGGCTCATACAGCCAGAACCATTTGTCCAATTGCTTCCATGGTTACATTTTCTTGACCAGCACAATTTTTGCTACAACTTGGATATAAAAATATTAATGTTGAGTGAAAACTGTGGGAGTTAGAGCAAGCTTAAGAGGAGACTTCTTGACGGTTTTGCAGCTGTACGCCACTCTAACCGTGATGTCACCACTCTCTAAGTTCCCAGAATTTATTAAAAAAAAAAATTTTTTTTTAATTATAAAAGTTACAAAAAAGTTGAACATTAAAGGAATTATCCAAGCATAGCTTAACATTTTCCTGTTTAAATGAATTTTCTAGCTAAAAGTATGACAGGGTAAAAAATAGCTGAAAATAACTCAATTTTGAAAAATCTGTTTCATTGTTTCCTATGGGAAAAAATATTGAAATAAAAATTAATAAGTCAAAAAGTATGAAAGATATCAAGAAGATGAATATAAGCAACATAATTCAGAACATGCTGAATTTTTTAAAGTTGGAATGAAGTTTGTAGGTTGAAGTATGTAGGAGTAGTTAGTCAGCACAAAAATCTGAGAATAAAGAAAGAGTGAGAAGAACATAAAGCAAGTAGGAGACAAACCGCAAAACTCATAAAGACTGCTGGAACAGACTTATTACTGAGACACAAGGTTTTCAACACCCCTCTAAACAAGTGAGTGAGTGACCATTTGCAATGCATAGACCATGGAAACTGTTTCTGAGTGCCATATGGAAAAAAGGGGACCATGATGTTTATGTCTTTACTTTCATTTATTAAGTAGCTGTGCAGAATCAGAAAAGCATACAGAGGTTTGAACATCATTTTCCCAACTATGATTAACAATGCTGTGATATCAGTGTGGGTTTCATAAAATCTGGCTGATGTTTGTTTTGCATTATAACACACATTTGTCTTACACAAAGATTGTGGTATAGAACAACAAAGATTGTGGTATAGTACGACAACATTTGTGGAATAGTACGGCAAAGATTGTGTTATAGTATGACAAAGTTTGTGGTATAGTACAACAAAGATTGTGTTATAGTCCGACAAAGATTGTGCTATAGTACGGCAAAGATTGTGTTATAGTACGACAAAGTTTGTGGTATAGTACAACAAAGATTGTGTTATAGTCCAACAAAGATTGTGTTATAGTCCGACAAAGATTGTGGTATAGTACGGCAAAGATTGTGTTATAGTACGACAAAGTTTGTGGTATAGCACAACAAAGATTGTGTTATAGTCCGACAAAAATTGTGGTATAGTACGACAAAGATTGTGGTGTAGGGCTATTAACGTAAGTATGGAAATTTACTTGCACAATGCAGCTGTCGTGCACTGGTTTCTTATTTAAAAAGCACAGGTGCAAGGGCATAAACTGTGTGTGACTGGTGAATGGCACCTGAAACTCAGTCACTCATCGCCTTGTGATCGTTACCTGCCTCATCAACCCATAACTCCCCTGGTTTGGCGACCACACAGCCGTTTTTAGTGAAGATATAAGACTGATCAGGGCTAAGCTGGATGCTATCCATGAGCTTGTTCTCAGGTTTGCAGCTGCTTGTGTCATCAGGGTCCACACTGTACAGTATCACATGCAGCGCCTGATCTGTCTTAAACTTTATGTGCCCATTTAGAGGAATCACAAAGGATCCGTCCTTAGCAGAGTCTATTTCTTCAGGAAGTGGTTTGAAGATCTTGCCCCCACACTCTGTGATATCACTCAGCTTGATGGGCATTAGGCTGTAGAAAACACGCACAGTCTTTCCTGTGGCGTTCGCTGCATGTTGAGTGCCAGGGGGTTCCAAAGGCTCAGCTTCACGTCTTGCTATTGTTGTCCAACCAAAGAGAGAGACAGAGAGAGGGGGGGAGCAAGGGAGAGTATGATATAGAGAGAGAGAGAGAGAGAGAGAGAGAGAGGGGGAGGGAGCCAGGGAGAGTATGACAGAGAGAGAGGGGGAGGGGGAGGAGGGGGGGATAGAGAGATTACACTTTTGCAATAAGTGTTTTGACTTATGTTATGCTAATAAAACATTTGAATGGAACTGAGCTGATAAAGTGAGAGAAGGATAGAAGACATGCTTGAAAAAAGAACTGCAGTAAGATCCACACGTATAAATAAAGGTATACACTGTATAAAATACATACTATGCAGTGACGTAGAATCCAGTATTTTGTGAATATAAAACTACATATGAAATTCAATCTAAGGCACTTTCTATTCTAGTATCAAACAAGAAAAGGACAAGATAGAGATAAAAGGCAATAATTTTGATGACTTACCACGTATATCGACAGTTTTGTTGTTGCCATAAACTGAAAAAATATATGCACATAAATATCAAATCAAATAAAGTATAAAAGCAAAAAATATGTATTTCGACAAATTTTCAATCTGAATATACTTAGAAGGAAAGCAAAATTCAAGATAAAAGTCAGAAAGAATGAATTTGAAGATACAAGTCGATCATATCTGACAGCACCAACTACCGATATAGTACTTGGGTTCTTCATGGGGATGCCTGCGTCTGTTTACCTGACCCATTCCTCTAAAAAACGAGAGAGAGAGAGAGAGAGAGAGAGAGAGAGAGAGAGAGTGAGTATAAGTTCTGAACAAACACTTATTCAAACATAAAATTATCCGACATCAACAACAGTATGAATGCAGATTGCAAAACAAAAAAAAAACCCAATAAAAACAATTAAATTAAAGCAACACATCTGCAAAGGTGATATCAAAATCCTTTAAAGATTAAAGTATGCATTCATAATCCCAAACACTCTAAAACATATTCAAATCCCCTATTTTGACATTTTAAGACAGAGAGAGAGAGAGAGAGAGAGAGAGAGAGAGAGAATTGTAAAGGTAACCAATATGATTCAAATATGAAGTCATTCAAATGCTGCAACTTCACAAGTTGCCATTTCATGAACTAAGCAGACTGTATAATATTGCTCCTCATAAGTTTATAACTCATCTGAATCAAACAAGGATATCGCCCTTCACGCTGCAATGCTTCGGTGGTTTGTGTAGAGGCTGCAGTGTAAGACTGGCTGCTCTACACTGGGACAGCATAGTCATCTCACCTGCTCAGATAGGTGGTTGGGTGTGGTCACAGGAAGTGGTCTCAGGCAGGAGGCAGGAGTAGGGCTGGAGATTGAAGGTGCTCAGAAGTTCCTTCTCTCTGGACTCCTGGACTTATATACACCTCAGAGAGGAAGGTGCAGCCCCCAAACCACGGATCTTTGCGTGCAACACCCAGTTTATCAACTTCCATGGAAGTGGTTAGTGTTATCTTCAATTCACTAAAATGTGACCTCGCCCATGAAAACCCAGCTAAACTCGTGTGATCTAATTTTGAGATAAAGGCCGTCAAGTAGTCCCTATGATTAAAAATGTCAAAAATATGAGATGTGAGTTTATTGGTGTAAACAATCAATTAAATATTGGGGTTTTGAAATATTGTGTTCAAAAATTAATTTCTAACATCATACATTTAAAAATTAATGAATTTTTTGACATTACGTTTACATTTTTTAACAGAGAAATACCGGAAGTTGGTTTCCCCTAGACTCGTTTCAACAACTATGGTTTCAATCGGCTTTTAGTTTACCTTCGGCAGATAAACACCCGATAGTTTGGGTGTCATTCGTTGTAGGAACTTCTTTTCTACCATGGAAAATGAATGTAGACCATAATATTAATGTGCACCATCGTAAAGAAGTTCATTTCATGGCATGGCAGAAGAGTTGCGACTTAAGCCATGGATTGTGTTGCATCACCTTGGAAATGGTTGCATTTATGGATTAACATCTTGTGAACCTAACCAGCCTAGTTTGAAGACATGTCATGCCAGCTACGTCGCGAAACAATTCGGTGTTTGGACATTGACAGCATGCAGAACCATTGCTTTGGGGTGCGTTTCCCAAAAGTGTAGTTGCTATCTAGGTTAGCAACTTAAAAAGTACATCCATTCACAGTCAATCAGAGGGGAACCCTCAGGGCCTTCTACGCCTTCAGAGAAGGCCTAAAAAAAATCTGGACCAAAAAATAGGAGTATTAAATAAAAAATAATTATTGTTTTTAAAATTTCTATCTCATTTAATTTAATACAATACTTTTGATACATTTTCTCTCATCTATGTTTCAAGTTAAGCTTACTGTCAAGTTCACATCAGCAATGAAAGGGTTACTGTCCTAAGAACATGTTATCCAATCAGAATCGCCCGTCTCTGTCAAGACCCTGTCGGCTGGCTCATTAATTGGTTCGGACTTCATGAATCCGGGGGAAGGCCAAGCTATGCATAAAGCTGTGTCTTGGTTTGGAGAGTGAGGGGCAAATTGACCAATCACGGTTTGATTTTAAGTGGGCGGGACAAAAACAAAAGATCTCTAGGCCTTCGTGAAGTCCAAGCATCGTAATCTCAGCAGAGTGCTAAGGCGGGTGAGAGACGGAGTTAAATGGCAGAAGACGAGAGCGACGTTGTGGCTAGCTTGATACCATCGCCTTTTTCAAGGCGGTCTTTCACATAAAAACTTCAAAAATAAAAAAAAGGAAGACCAACTCCAGAACTGGAATTAAAAGAAAAGGTTGAGAAAGTGGAAAGGCATTTTAAGATGAAAAATTATCAGTGCTACTGTGGACAACAGGCTGTAAGAAAACACCAGAGGTGTATAAAGTACTCAAAAAAAAAAAAAACTAAGTAGAAGTACCATAACTGAAAGTTACTTTGGTAAAAGTTGAAGTCACCCATAAGAAGATGACTTGAGTAAAAGTCTTGAAGTAGCTCACATTAAATGTACTGAAGTATCAAAAGTATCTTGTGAAAAAATATACTTAAGTATCAAAAGTACAAGTACAAAGTATTTTTCATAGTACGCATATAAAGAAGCAAAACAACCACACATTGTCCTCTTCTTGTTCTCTTTAATCAACTTTCAGGTGAATGAAAGTATTCATAAAACACCGGAAATCCCTCCTTTATATACTTCTTCCTTTTCTTCTTTGAGTAAACTGGCGGTTTAAAAAAACCACTGTAAGTGACCATAATTAATAACAGAATGACATAGGATCAATACCATGTCGAATTTTTGCTTCAGAAAACTGATTTTTCTTTACTACTAATTCGGATACCATGGACTCACTGTAGCTGAAGTGGTTGCTACAGAGGACAACGATTGTTTCTCTAGCAAGAGATATTTTTTTAAACTGCTCGATAGATAATATGGACAAGTATATTGAGCAGTTTGCAAATCAGGCATAGCCAAAGAGTTAAATTCAGGCAATTCCTGAAATACAGGGATTGGAGTGAACTCGTCCATTTTCTAAATCGTGTTCCAGCTCAGGCTTGCTTGTGAATATTCACTAACTGATCCAGGTGTGCTATCTAGTGATACAATATTGTAACTGCATGCATACATTTGCAGCTCCATGTCCGCTGGCTGCACAAAGATACCCTGCCGTGCACCGTTGTTCTTCTCAAACACGCCAAATCCAGATAATCCTTAAATGATGAATTACATTCATATTTTAACTTGTAACGAAGTATACTTTTTATGTTTTACATGTAGTAGAGTAAAAGTCCTGGTTAAAAAAACTCAAGTACAAATTCTCAAAATAACTTAACCCTTTCATTTCATTGTAATGTTGCTTTTTTTCCATGATGACGTCCTACTACCCAGTTGTAGGGCTCACGGTTCGCCACTGCAGTCAATGCACATAACATATGCAAATTAGCATCTGCGATTTAGGGAAATGCATCCTTGGAAGTATCTTTTTATCCGATATGGCAGCGGCACCCGAAACACAAGAACGCAAGATGTCCAGGATATTATACAAATGTTATGCCATAGTCTTGGAGCTGAAAGAGCTTTTGATACTGATATTCAATTTTAGTGATAAAATACACAAATTATTTCAATAGAATTATTTTTACTTTGTAATTGCTGTTGCAGTAAAGTTTATTACTGCTGTTGCAGTAAAGTTGATACGATACCACTTCCTTCCATGCATTTCAATGGGATTTATGCTTTTTGGTCATGCGCATCCTTATAAAAAGGCTGATTTTGTCAAACTACTAGAATTTTCCCATGTATATATCTTATATGCATGAAAAGAGGAAAATGTAAGCTTTAATTTGGTATATGATACATGGTCAGGAAAATTATGGTTCAAAAGTATGGCTGTTTTATAAATGTACTTATTTTTAAATCAGAATTTCTTGAAAAACAGTTTTTCTGAACCTGAAATTTGCCAAAACTTTGAAATGACCTTTCTCAATCAATATTAGAGATATCAGTTCAATTTCTTCATCGAGTATTCCTTACATGATGTAGAATGACTTTGTGTAAAAAACTGTACATCACCAGAAAATTACTTAGCTGGGTTATCACAGGCAGGGTCACAAGTAAGACAGTAGGTCACTGTACTTCTCTGTGATTGTTCCAGGGAATTCAATAAACTCAAAGTCCATTTGGCTTAAAATCTAAACAGCAGAAAACCATCAGTGACTAGGGCCAGACAGCAGGGTTAATTCTACCGAGACAATGTGTGTTTTTCGATTTTATAATCTAAATTTCTCAAAGAGATCTAATAAGGGTCTTTACTCTGACGCTAATATAAAAATGAAACCTGCTAAACATAAAATTGACATATGCTGACAAATTTTTCATTGAAATTGGGTTCATTTCAATAAGATAAGTAAAACCAAAGGCTGCTCTAATTTGATTACTGATGACTGTTCTGACATCTTATCTTTGGAAAATAAAAATAATCCTAGATACCTACACGATCAACAGACTAACAAAGAGCCATCCATCATCTTACACCTTTTCTCCTGCAGCTTCCAGGAGGAATGAACTTCTTTGACACCAAATCTTTAAGAGACACCATGCTAAACGTTTGTTACGCTCCTTTCTTCAGTAGGGCATCTCCAGCCTCTGATTCTAGGGATTCTCTGTCTTTAACGCCAGCCGCATGTGACGACTCTTTCATATTTATTGAATTTCAGGAAGTCTATCCTTAATTACATCACTCATAAAAACGACTCCAGCTGCAGGTTAAATTGGGCAGAATACTCCTTTTTTGAAATTAAAAAAAGTTTCCTCAGGGGTTCTTTGTACGACAAAAGATTCAACCAAAGACCTATTCCCTCTCAAGAACCCTTTTTGGACGAAAGACATCTTAAAGGATTCTTCGGAGGGCATAGCCACGGGAACGTATTTTGAACAGGGGGTGGTGAGGAAACAGGTGTGTGTGAGTGTTACTGGCTGGAATGACATTATCAGTGCGCATACAGTATAAACTATCAATCCATAAAATATAGTCTACTGGCGGGCGCAACTTTACTATGGAGTGCTTGTTCGCTATCCGTGGCGCTTAACACCATGGCAACAATCAACAATATATCGCAACATTAATATATCGTCATACACCATTACCACATTTATCAGCACCAGAAATTAAACACTAAATTTTCTTGACTGGATGCACGCTTGACGTTATCGCACACCCGAATGTTTCTCTGGCTACTCAAAAATTAAGGTAAGCCTTAAAAGTGCTGATTTCATTTGGTGGAGGCTAAATACGGAATTCTTTCCCTTCCCCTTATACAGGAAATTCATAAGTCATGTCATCTCATAATTAGCAGACCAGCTATGAAATGTACATGAAGTTGATCTTCGTTTCGCTCTCATCTGTTTCATTCCTCTGGGACTCTCGTATTTTCTCTGCGCAGATGGAGTTCAGCCGCATCATCGAATCTCCGCAGCATCACTCCCGTATACTGATGCTGCTCACTAGCAGTGTGTCATTCACTTCTCATCTTGTCCAGCGTTTCCAACCCACTCAACACTTCTAGCTAATAAAGGCTGAACAACAAGTACTGTGTCTGTTTGTGCAGTGCTGTCCTGCAAGCTCGGTGCATGCATAAAATAATAACATACAAAATATGAAGTATCTATCTTAAAAGTTGCTGAAAAGTTATGACATCAAGTACACACATCTGCTGTTGTTTTAATAATTAAGAATGTGCATGCAATGGTAAATAAATGATAAGCACTGCAGTTTCTTGGGCTGAATTTATACCGTGCTGAAAGTGTGCACATGGACGGAGTCAATGCTACTTAGCTGGTTACGTAGCCAGCATGAAGCAGCAAAACACAGTTCCGTGAATCGGTGTAAAATATTCAAAGTAATGGAAATATGCAACTAAGTTTAGGTACATATTGAACATTTTAATGCGAAAAAGCAAAGCAAGTGTAAGCTCCATGCACAATTATAGGATGTCACCTTCAATAGTTACTGAATATACGCCCGTTATCCAACATATGTCATCCAACAACAGCCTTTGCTAGTTTACTGTTTATTCTGTAGCGTTACATAAAGGTTAGGTGCAGTAATTGAGTCACAACATAACAAAGCCATTCATCAAATACAATAAATGAAAAAAAAAAAAAGATTGTTACGCCTGCTCACTTTACCGATTTGGCAATTACCTTTGACAGCAAGGAATCACCGAAGACTCCAATGCTCTACACTTAGGTACTCACATCCACAGCTGTGCTACAAAAACGCGCTTAGAGACAAGGTCCCCTTGGTGTTCACGTAGCCTGAATAGAAATAAAAGTTTTGTTGCTTCCGTGGAAAAAGACACCAATGATTTCAGTAATAGTATGACAAAAATTTGCTGTCATTTATGGCTTAATGTTAAAATTATTCTGTTTCTATTGAACATTTATCCATTTTCATAAAATATTTTTTATTTTGGATCAATGCATTTTTGGGTGCTGCTACGCCAACAGGGGGTGCTGCAGCACCTCCAGCACCCCTACTTCCCGTGGTTATGTCGGAGGGTGAAAGGATTTCAGAAAAAGGCATTATATGGTTCTTTTTTATGAATCTTATTTTATTATGTTGTTGATTGACATTGTGTAAAATATAGTAGCAAAATAGGATGCACAAGGTTTAACCCTTATATTGTGTTCGGGTCAAATTTGACCTGTTTTCAAGTTAAGATATATGTCAAAAGTACCATTTAGTTATTTGTCATTGGGACAAGGCTTCATGATATCCTCAGACACAGCTATGTTAACACAACAAAAGAAATTTTCACCATTTTAGTCGATTCTGAATGTCTTTTTAAAAAAAGTGACACCTGTTGTGTTTGGGTCAAATATGACCCGACAGAGAATATTGGCAGTTACACGTATCATTTAAAAATTGTGGGTTGCTCTGTGGGTCAAATTTGGCTCAATTTGGTGTACACCCATGCACACACACAAAGACATATGTGCGTGCGCACATACACACACACACACACACACACACACACAAACGCAAGCACACACACACACACGCACACGTGCACACCAGTGGCGGCTGGTCAACTAGCAACTAGGGAGGCTCAAAACAATCCCTCAAAATTAATGATTGGTCACAACCTGTTCTCAATTTTTCATTTAAACTACCATTACAGAAACTCCGAAAAGTCTCAACATTATCAGATGTGGCCAGTTTTCATTTATAACACATACCGAATACGACTCCGGACTTTTTTTACTCAGCGGTTGGAAGAAATGCATGTGTTTTGTGATCATTTAAGTGAAATAAGATCATTTGAAAAGTCTTTATGCAATTCCATTGCTTGTAACCCGTCCATGAACAAGGACTTCAATTCCACGCGAGAATCTCTTACATACGCATTGATTGAATAATTGCTGACTACAGCAGAGGAACGTAAATATGCATCTTAAACTCACACCGAATGCGTGAGAGTTGACAGGTATGCGTTATAAATGAAAACTGGCCGCACCTGATAATGTTGAGAGTTATCGGAGTTTCTGTCATGGTAATTTAAAGGAATAGACAACAGAATTTAAGTATATGCACAGGTTGATAGCTTATGAGAGCCCATGAGAAAAATTTCAGGCATACTTGACAATTTATGAAAAAGTTGTGAGCGTTTTTGTGTGGCAGTCCGAAGACCACTACTGAGCTGCCATTTTGCCTCCTGGAAGGGCGATGCGTGACGTCACATGAGTGCAAGGGAGAATCTCCACTCTTCATTACTCTTCTGTTGGTGTATTTGGTCTTCTACCGTGAACTTGCATAAATTCAATATTTGGTTGCTGTTTTCTGTACACAAGACCATTAGAAGAGCACTTACCTAAAGCCTAACCATTAATGACGTTTGTTTTGAATGATTAAGAATGAATTTGATACATTTAATTGTTGCTATACAAAGCAGTGGTGACATTACATCATATCTTCATGATAGAGAATAGCTCCAGTTTAGTGTGCGGCACCAGAAATAGAATGCCAGCAGATAAGTTACTTTGCATTATACAGTATGAGTAAATACAGGAAATTATTTTTAATTCAAAGTCAATGCAAAGACGCAAAGTTTCGCCTGTATTCGCGTCTTTGCATTGACTTTGAATGTGATCTGTCGTGCGAAAAATTCGTTTCATGTCCGATGTGAAAGCAGCTTAACTCGGACACAATCAACCAAAGAAAGGGTTTTACAGGCGAACGCGGTGTTCGACGGTTTTGCAAACAAACTATGGACGAAGGTAGGACTAGCTTTATGGACTTGATCATAAAGAAGTGGTCTGCTCGCCTGCATTCAAGTAACTGCTCTAACAGCGGATTATTGTGGAAACATCGCTGATGATGTGCCTGACATAGCAGATATGTACAAAACCAGTGAAGTTGGCACGTTATGTAAATCGTAGATAAAAACAGAATACAATGATTTGCAAATCCTTTTCAACTTATATTCAATTGAATACACTGCAAAGACAAGATGTTTAATGTTCAAACTGAGAAACTTTTTTTTTTTTTGCAAATAATCATTAACTTAGAATTTAAAGGCAGCAACACATTGCAAAAAAGTTGGCACAGGGCCTTTTTACCACTGTGTTACATCACCTTTCCTTTTAACGACACTCAGTAAACGCTTGGGGAACTGAGGAGACCAATTTTTGAAGCTTTTCAGGTGGAACTTTTCCCCGTTTGCTTGATGTACAGCTTAAGTTGTTCAACAGTCCGGGTCTCCGTTGTCGATTTACGCTTCATAATGCGCCACACATTTTCAATGGGGAGACAGGTCTCACCCAGACTTTTTTACTACGGAGCCATGCTGTTGTAACACGTGCAGAATGTGGCTTGGCATTGTCTTGTTGAAATAAGCAGGGGCGCCCATGAAAAGACGTTTTTGGATGGCAACATATGTTGCTCCAAAACCTGTATGTACCTTTCAGCATTAATGGTGCCTTCACATATGTGTAAGTTGCCCATGCCTTGGGCACTAATACACCCCCATACCATCACAGATGCTGGCTTTTGAACTTTGCGCCTATAACAGTCCGGATGGTTCATTTTTTCCTCTTTGGTCCGGAGGACACGACGTCCACAGTTTCCAAAAACAATTTGAAATATGGACTGCCAGACCACAGAACACTTTTTCCACTTTGCATCAGTCCATCTTAGATGAGCTTTGGGCCCAGCCGGGCGGGCGCTTCTGGGTGCTGTTGATAAATGGCTTTCGCTTTGCATTGTAGAGTTTTAACTTGCACTTGCAGATGTAGCGATTTAACTGTAGTTACTGACAGTGGTTTTCTGAAGTGTTCCTGAGCCCATGTGGTGATGTCCTTTACACACTGATGTCGGTTTTGATGCAGTACCACCTGAGGGATCAAGGTCACGGGCATTCAATGTTGGTTTTCGCCTTGTCGCCAGTGCAGTGATTTCTCCAGATTCTCTGAACCTTTTGACGATATTACGGACCGTGAGATGATGAAATCCCTAAATTTCTAGCAATAGCTCGTTGAGGAATGTTGTTTTTAAACTGTTCGACAATCAGCTCACGATTTGTTCACTAAGTGGTGACCCTCGCCCCATCCTTGTTTGTGAATGACTGAGCATTTCAGGAAGCTGCTTTTTATACCCAATCATGGCACCCACCTGTTCCCAATTAGCCCGCTCACCTGTGGATGTTCCAAATAAGTGTTTGATGAGCATTCCTCAACTCTCTCAGTCTTTTTTTGCCACTTGTGCCAGCTTTTTTGAAACATGTTGCAGGCATCAAATTCCAAATGAGCTAATGTTTGCAAAAAATTTCAAAGTTTACCTGTTCGAACATTAAGTAACTTGTCTTTGCAGTGTATTCAATTGAATATAGGTTGAAAAGGATTTGCAAATCATTGTATTCTGTTTTTATTTACGATTTACACAACGTGCCAACTTCACTGGTTTTGGGTTTGTATAATGATGGAATTGGATTTTCCTGCTAGACATTTTACAATCGACGAAAAAAAGTTTCATAGCCGGAATGTTTTTTAACGGTATGCTTTGCAACCAACAGTGGACGTTGGGTAGCCTAGCTTGCAGACTCGTTTTGATCATAATTGGTCTGCTCGCCTGCAGCATCTAAAGAATATTTACTCTAACGGTTGTGGATTATCTTGGAAAAAATTCCAGATGAGGTGGCTGGCATGGATTTTATCGGTTTACAAGAAAAGGTAGGATGTGCATTTAATTGTTTATGGGTCTGATGACAGGCAGGCTAGCTGACAGGGAGGTGTGTGAGTGAGACATAGGTGAGCCTGCGCTGACTATCATTGACCGTAACTTCAGGGCTGTACAGTAACAATGCTTTGATGCGCGGCTAAACAAAGCCAGAGTACCGTAACTCAACGTCAGCGTCCCGAAACAAAGGCTAAGCACAGTAACTGCAGTTACGGCATTCTGTCATGGTTTCTGGTGGGATTTTCGGAGTTCCTGTTGACACAGACCTTGATTTTTTTATAAAAAAAATCGAATAGACTCAAAATATTCATCCACATGATAAAGGAGGTCTTCAATACTCCCAAAATGACAAGAACTCATTTTCGACCAAATGTGACGTTACGGTGTTTTGCCTTTGCACGGCAGCATAAAACGTGCGGTCATGCTGCTGACCTGAACCAGTCCTGCATGTACACCCAACCGCTGTACACGCAGGCATATTGTTCTCTCTCTCGGCCTTCAAACAGCCTTCTTGAATATTTTCACGAATAGTAGGGTCTGTTTGTGACGAACAATGTCCTTTGGCACAGAGAAGTGGTGACAACAGTGAGTAATTGGTTGAAATATTTTCAATGGCGGCATCTATGAAATCGTCAATTCTGCTTCAGAACCGACTTTCGGAGATGGATAGCTTAGTTGTA
The DNA here is from genome assembly GCA_029692085.1 of Gymnothorax javanicus. Taxonomy (NCBI): domain Eukaryota; kingdom Metazoa; phylum Chordata; class Actinopteri; order Anguilliformes; family Muraenidae; genus Gymnothorax; species Gymnothorax javanicus. The sequence goes on along the minus strand of CM056194.1, from coordinate 111,836,944 downwards.
TGAGCTCTATATGTTCAAACATTCGCAAGAATCGTTAGTTTATGACATGATCTTCCAAACTGTATTTTGAAATTCCCTTGTCTATTCCTTTAAATGAATGATTGAAGACAGGTTGTGACCAATCATTAATTTTAAGCGATTGTTTGAGCCTCCCCTGTAGCCAGCTCACGAGCCGCCACTGGTGCACACACGCGCGCGCACATTCACACACACACTTGCGTACACACACACGTGCACGCGCGCACACACACACACACACACACACACACAAGTTTTGGAGCAATCCTTACTAGGACATTGCATTGACTTCTATTCATTATGGACAGCCTAGCCCTAAACTTACCCCTAACCATTACCAAATCATGACTAACCCTAACCTTAACCAAAGCTCAGTTCACACTTGACCCCTTACCTCAACCAAGACCTCAGAAATGGTTTTGCCACATTCGAACCAGGCTTTGGTCCCCATATGGATCACTGGTCCTGACAAGGTCAGTGTTTATACTGGAAAAGGTACCCGATAGGTAACAAAAACACACCCAGATGCCTGCACATACATGCAAACAGTCACACTCACACGCGCACACACACACACACACAGTGGTGGATCCGAGGGAATCACAGCACCTACTCTCACAGCACTTGGGAGTGTTTTGGAAGCATTAAAGCCTCATCCTTTAGCACCATTTTGAAAAAAGGCAATTACAGCATTGTAATAACTTTTTACAAGCTGTTGAGTGTGGTATATTTTACTAAACCTGGTTTAGGGACTTGGGGGGGAGGGGGGATTTGGTGATCTGTTAACATCTGCTAAAATCACAGATTCATTTAGCCACTAGGTTTGCATGTTAGATATACACCACAATTATTTTGATGGAGGCTATTTGGTGTTATATAAACTCAAAAACAAATAATATCACTGTTTTGTGGGAAATATGGTCAAACCCTTTCACTGCTAGTGGTGATTTTGTCAACATTTCTGAAACATCAAAACCTTTGAAAATCGCTCTCATCAAGCCCTTTCCAATGAATACCAACACTGTAGGGTTTGGATGATTTCAAAAGATTTTCTCCTCTTTGAAATTTTGACCTAGTCACTAACAGCAGTGAAAGGGTTAAGGTCGCGAACTTTGGAGGTAAAGTGAAAGTCTTAGGTAAAGGTTAAAGTTGTCAGTTAATGTAAAACTGCGTTTAACGGCAATTTGATAGTTTTTTTAGCTTAATTTCTGGAACCTTGGGAGGAAAATCATTGAACAGATAGGCCAGATTTTTCTCCCAAGATACCAGGAAAATATATTTTCAGCACATAAATTTTTCACATTTTTCTGGGGGAGGGTTCCCAAAGCCCCTCCTTGCTGCGCCTCCCCTTTCACCAATTCCTGGATCCGCCCCTGCACACACGCAAATGCACGCACACACAAACCACCCAACCCCTCCCTCTCCTCCCTGGGGACAATTATTTTCTTGCACTCTCGATCCCTCTGGCACCCCTCCTCCATGAACACAACCTTTTTTGCAAAATATTGATGCATTTTGAATAAAAATGAACTTGAATGTTAATACGTTTACACGCGCACACACGTGCACACACACGCACACACACACACACACACATACACACACACACAAATTTTTTTTCTTGCTGGTAAGTATCATCCTTTGGGCCATAGCATGAAAAACATACAATGTACACAGAATTCTTGCAACACTGGTGTCTAGAAACAAGGTGCGTATGAGTTGTGATCAGTTTAATTCTGCAGCAGCATCGGTCTATTTCAACATGAGATTGAGCAAGAGATTCAATGTCAATGAGGCAACTGATCATATCTTTGATCATGAGAGTGATGTGGAAGAATGAAAGCAATTTGAAATTGAGGAGGGTGTGTCAGTAAATGATACTGATCACACACATATGCGCACAGACACACACACACACGCGCACACACACACACACACACCATCATGTCCACGTTCAATTTGAATGTGTTATTTTGAACACACATGCACAGAGACAGGCACAAATCATCTTGTCAATGTTCAATGTTCAGTTTAAATATGTAATTTTGAACACACACATAGACAGCCGGGGAGCAAGAGAGAAACATGCTCTTGTTCATGTTCCAGTTCAATTTGCATCTGCTATTTTGAGCTCAATAAAGTTTGGTTTTATGAAAAAAACAGTGTAAAAGACTTTTTTCCCTTCTCCCAAAATTGACCCGTAACACCACAGATGTCACTATAGGCAATAATATGATGTTCAAAAAAACCCACAAGCAATTTATTTTAGAAAGTGTGTTCTCAAATTAGTCTTTTATAGTCAGATAACGTCTTCACTATAGGGAATATAATTTGTGAACTTAAACATTTTTTTTAATGAAAACGAGTGGTATATTGTTACAAAACAATATTGAAAAATAGTATTTGATGATATTGAGTGTTTTTTGGGTATTTTGGGCTGATTTTCATCACGGGTCAAATTTGACCCGCTAACACAAAAGATGTCGGCAAATTTCTAACACATTATGAGGGTTGAGCAAAATAATTAATGTAAATTAGGTTTAAAACTTTATCATCAACCATTCCTTTGTACCATGAGAACAATCTGGGAAATTAATGTTATAAAAAAACTCAGACTTAGATATTTGCCCATGTTTTAAACAGTGATTGTAATGTAATCCAGAATCCCTTAATCAATTAATTTTAGTATTCTGCAGTAAGTGATCATGTAATATGAATGGGTTAGCCCCAGCCAACTGAGCGAGATCGTGTGTAGGTGTTACAACCCAGCTTAGCTGAAGTGCTTCGAATTCCCAGCAACTGATGCGACAGAGCGGCTAGTAGTTCAAAGGTGGCCATACTTTTGTCAGATAGTATATGCGACAGTCCACAGGAAAAGGGTGTATAAGGGATTTTTTGACGTTTTACAGAAAACTGTTTTTTTATTTTTCGTACATGGTAAGGGATCATCAGATGAACTTAACTCAATTTGACCAAAATATCCCTTAAACACCCTTTTCCTGTGGACTGTCATATATGGTAAAATCTTTCATTATTTGCAAACTCATGAGTGATACAGTACCTTTCAAGGTCCAATGTGTGGGAATTTCTCCCATCTAGAGTTGAGATCATACATTGCAATCAACTCTCTCGTGCCACGCAGTTCAAAGTACGTATTACAGCTACGGTAGCCTTCACGCTTCAGAAAGCCATTATTCATCATTATGGACACAAAAGTCTAGCAAAAGACATTTTTCTTATCGAGCACATTGTATCCTTGAGCCAAAAGCTTGGAACTTCATCAACACATTGGCAACGAGTGACAATATAAATGGGAAAACTAAAATTGTAACACAAGTGAAGTACACAAAATGTTCTCTGAGCGAGATCAGCTGAGTGAGACGCAGATCGTGGTAATATGGGCATCGTAGGTCTGTGTCTCACGACTCGACCTAAAAGCGAACAAAAGGCTACTTTGTGGCCGCGGTTCAATAAGGAAGATAAGTGAGACACAGACCGACGATACCCATACCACAGTCATTATCGCACGAGTCGAGCGAAAGAGTACGCTGCATTCGCCATAGATCACCTTATGCTGTAGACCTAGCCCACCACACCTCCATCTAGCTCAACAGCTAACTTACTCCCTATTCCCAAGTGCAGGGTGCGATATAATAGCATGGCATTTGATTGATCGTTGATAAAATCATAACATTAGGCTTGCCAATTCGTGAAAAATAAGGGTTGGCCTTATGGAGGGATGCACTATGATTTTCGCCTGTTTGTTACAAACACAAACACCGGGTATGAGAGTAGCCGAGCTTGTGGGTATGCAAGTCAAACTATTTTGCAGGGCTATTCAACGAAATTGGTCACTGAAGGAGCAACAACTCCGAACAGCGACTGCACGCAATACAGGCAATACAGGAAAACAACAGAGTCAGGAGAAAAGCTGAGTGATAAACTTTCTCACAAACTCTGTAATAGAGCCTTTTTTTTTCTGAACTAAGAAAATGGGTAAAACGGGAAGAAGCGACAAACCAAGCGACAAACCAAGCCCGCCGGATCTTACATCAATTGTGGAGACCCTTGAAGAATTGAGAAATGAAATGAGGGAGAGGTGGGACAGTATGAAGGAGCAGCTGGACCAGCTTTTGAAGGAAAACGGTGATCTCAAAAAAGAGATTGCCAAGAAAGACACACAGATTCAATCTTTATCAAACAAACTGGAGGAGCTGGAGCAACAAGAGAAACGTAATGATGTAATCCTGACAGGGCTCAAAATCAAACCCAGGAGTTATGCCAGGGCAGCAGCGAAGGACGACGATGGAGGCGAGGAGGACAATAAATCTGTGGAAATGCAGGTGATGGAATTCTTCGCACCAAAAGTATTTCTCTGGACCCCAGCAATGTGGATTCATGTTATCTGCTACCGAAAAGGAGGAAGCGGAGACCGGAGTGCAGCAAGGGCCGTGTTATTACGACTTACAAGCAACAAGCACAAAATCTCTGTTGAAGCAAGGGAAAAATCTCAAAGGATCCAATGTTTTCATAAATGAAAACCTCAACACAATGCAACCATCGCATGGAAAGCTCGTCAACTAAAGAAAGCGGGAAGATACACAGCAACTAACTGCAGAATTTTCATCAAACCAAATGGGTCACCGGAAACTACCAGACCGGTGCTGATCAAGATGATGCGGGATCTGGAAATTTTGACCACTGAGGCAGGTTAAAAACAAATCTCTATGAGCAGTTATCTGATGAACCAAACTGTAGATCAGGAAACTGGCTTTTTTTAACAACAAGTCACCAAAACTCAGGAATAGACCCTAATGAAGAAATTGATCCGGACAACCATTTTTTTCTTGCGGATACTTTACTGTAGACAAATTTAACAAGAACATTAAAATGGAAGGGAGTTTGTCCATTATCCACTTCAATAGTAAGAGTGATAGGTATCGTTCAGGAACCAGGCGCGAGAACAGAGCAGTGCAGAAAAATGGGATTTTATTTGGAAAGGGGGCGAACCCCAGAGCAGGAGGCAACGGTACAAAGTCCACAATCCAAAAATCAATCCCAGGGACAGAATCCAAAAGTCAAAAAACCAGGACAGCAAAACAGTAATCGAGTCGGGCTGGACACAGGCACAGGTTTGTCAGAGAAGCAAAAGCCAAAATGTTACCAGGGCAGCAAACACAAAACTGAGGCAAAAAAAAAAGGGTTCGAAAACAGATGCAGACAAAAGTACAAAAGAGCAGAGCCAAAAATCATAAGTCAGCGGTCCAGTCAGAAGATTAACACTATGAATACAAAGGCGAAAGATAGCAGCACAGGTAAGCAAGAGGAAACGTTCTGACGGGGAACTGCAGTGAGAAGATAGCTTAAATACATTCAAGGGAAGTCACATGCTATGATTAGGATCAGGTGATGAGGATCAGACTAATTACAAAGGAGGGAACATGAGGAGAACCTAATCACATGAAATTGGCGTAAAAAAGCCAAAGACGCGGACAGGGAACACGAGACAACCTATGACAAAACATGGCTCCGGTTAGGGAGTTCTAATGTGCACAGATAATGAGAGGTAGGACAGAGTGGAGCAGGTGCAGAGGATCTGCTGAATTGCAGCAAAGATAAGTGCAGGCAAGAGGCGGAGACTAGAACAGGGCGAGTGCTGAGAGCTTGTTAATCAATTAGTAAGTGCAGCTATACAATCCCTAGTGCTCGTTAGTAAGTTAGTATTATATACAATGTTAGTCTGGGTTAGTAACTTTAACAAAAAATAGCAAACTGTTAGTATTGGTTAGTAAAACAGAAAAAGAGGCGAAGGAAGCAAACGAGATTGGAAGGAATGTTTGAAACCCAGAAACCATGAAATCACCTAAGCATGTGACACATGAGGACTGGGAGAAGCTGTAGCTTAACAAAAGACCAGACAGGGGAGACAAAGTGCAATGAAGGGCATGAACAAAGACATGGACCGGAATCTAACAGAATAGTGGATTGGGAATGGCAAAAAGCGAAAACATGGCAAAATACAAAAACTAAACAGAACATGGCAAAACCTAACAGAACAGATCATAAACATAACAGGGAACAAGGAAAACATGACAAGCATGGCAGAATCATGACAAAAACAGATCAGAATCATAACAAAGAGTCTATATGCAAACTTTGACCAAATAAAGGAATACCTTCTGTCATTTGCTAATCCGGAAATCGGAAGAAAAGGACAAGGACTTCTACATGGAGGGTTACAACTTCATGTGTAAGAGCAGACTGAATAAAGCTGGTGGGGGTGTTGGACTATTTATTGATGAGGCCATAAACTTCCAGGTACTAGAATGCAAATCAATTGTTGTGGAAAATGTAATGGAATGCCTTACAATTGAGATTTCTAGGTTGAAAGGTAAAAATACGGTTATTTGTTGTGTGTACAGAGCACCGGATTCGCAAATTGATGTTTTTAGTAAATGTATGGGTGAATTACTTGTCAATATGAACCAGAAAAATGTTTTTATGTGTGGGGACTTTAATATTGACTTGATAAATCCAAATAATAGCTCTATAATAGAGGATTATGTTAACACCATGTATGCCATGGGTATGCAACCATTAATCACAAAACCAAGCAGGATTACTAGACACAGTGCCACCTTGATAGATAATGTGTATACTAATGTATTAGATTCTGAAATATTTAGTGGCATCATGATAAATGACATTACTGATCATCTACCAGTTTTTGCTATTTGTAACTGCAAATTAGATATAAGGGACCAGGCTAGATCGAAAACCCTGGAACACACAGAAATCAGAATTAAAAGCGAAAAAAGGCTAAAGAAACTAGAATCAGACATGTTGAACCAGAATTGGGATCATGTACTAGCAGAGAAAGATCCAAATAGAGCCTATGAGGCTTTTCTATGGACAGTAAACTCCCTGTATGATAAACACTGTCTAGTCAAAATAACGAACAAACTGAAGCAAAACAAAGAGAGGAAACCTTGGGTTTCAAAAAGTACTGGCAAATGCCTGTAAGAAAAAAAAAAATACATTGTATAAACAGTTTCTGAGAGAAAGAACTGAGAAAGCAGAAATTAGGTACAAAAATTACAGAAACAAAATGACACATTTACTAAGGAAACATAAAAAAGAGTATTATGAAAAGCTTTTATTAGAAAATAAACATTACACCAGAAATCTCTGGAATATAATAAAGAACGTCTCTGGGAGGACACCGAGGAGGGAGTACCCTGCATTCTTTAATATAAATGGCAAAAAAGGTAGAGAACATGGAATTGGTCGTGGAGAATTTTAACAGTTATTTTGTGAATGTTGGGCCAGAACTAGCAAAGGGTATTAAATCCTCACACCTAAGATGGGACTACCTTGATAAGGATGAGGAAATCCAAGACACAATGACACTAACTCCTGTTACCGAATCTGAAATCAGATCAATTCTGAAAAATTGTACAGCTAAGACATCTGTTGATGTAAACCAATTAGATATGAAATTACTGAAAACACTAACTAACGCAACTCCACTTACGCATATATGCAATCTATCCTTCTCCTGCGGAGTGTTCCCAGATAAAATGAAGATAGCGAAAGTTATCCCTCTCTACAAAAGTGGGGATAAATATGATTTCTCAAACTATCGTCCTGTCTCGATTTTACCTCAATGCTCGAAGGTCCTAGAAAAGCTCTTCAATGACAGATTGGACAAGTACATTGATAAACACAAACTACTGTGTGACAGTCAGTATGGGTTCAGGAAAAAGCATTCAACAGCACTAGCCCTAACAGAATTTATTGAAATGATTAAAGATTCACTAAATTCAAACTTATATTCTATGGGCATATTTATTGATCTGAAGAAAGCATTCGACACTATAAATCATTTATATATTGATTAAAAAACTTTACAAATATGGATTAAGAGGGACCGCATTAAAATGGATCAAAAATTACTTAACAAGTAGGACGCAATTTGTGCAGATGGGCAATAGCAAATCAAATTGCTTGGACATTACCTGTGGAATTCCTCAGGGCTCGGTCATAGGTCCCAAGTTGTTCATAATTTACATAAATGACATTGTTAAGGTGTCCGATATCCTAAAACTAATTTTATTCGCAGACGACACGACTATTTTTTGCTCAGGTGTCGATCTTAAGCAATTGACAAAATTGGTTAATAAAGAAATGTCTAAACTTCACACGTGGTTTAATGTAAACAAATTATCATTAAATCTTACAAAGACCAAATTTATGATATTTGGGAAAAAAGGCCTAAAGGACGACATAGACTTAAAGGTAAATGGTAGCAGCATTGAAAGGGTAAACGAATATAAAGTCATGGGAGTTATGTTAGATAATCTCTTAAGCTGGAAAGCACATGTAAACTTGGTTCAAAGAAAGTTAGCTAAAAGCGTGTCTATTCTTTGGAAAATGCAGAAATTATTAAAACACAAGTCTCTTAAAATAATCTATTCAGCACTCATAGCACCCCACTTACACTACTGCGCTGAAGTATGGGGACACACTTATAATAATACAATAGAATCATTGTTTAAACTCCAAAAAAAAGGCCCTTAGAATTATTCATAACGTTCCCTATGGAACTCATACAAACGATTTGTTTATTAAGGCAAAGTTTCTTAAATTGCAGGATATAATAAAATTCAACTCCTTGCAAATTGTATATTTAGGATACCACAAAGAATTGCCTAGAAATATACAATGCCTATTTCTCCAGCGTGAATGTATTCATGACCTAAGAGGCAGAATGTTGTTGCAAACTAGAAGGGTCAAATCGACTCGGAGTGAGCACTCCTTATCTGTGGCTGGAGTCAGTGCATGGAACATACTTGAAGACAATATTAGAATGGCAGACAATCTGAAGGACTTTAAGTATCTTTTGAAATGTGCATGTTTGAATAACTATAAACTTATCCAACAAAATGGCATTGGATAAATTAAACGGAACCATCACGGGCATAAACAATAGGGGTTGTTTATAGACACTCAGCTATATTGTGATTAAAATTCTTCATGATGATCATAAATCTCTATGATTTTATGTTGTGACGTTTAAATCGTAGTGTAAATGGACACTCAGCTCTGTTTTGATTTATAAATCTTTATGATATCTTAACCATAATCAAACTGTTTTTCTGGTAGTTGGGGGCGGGACTTTGACAAGCGATTTCGCTTCTCCCGCGACCCTTTCGGTCATGATACATGTTGTGTTGAAATTGTCATGGAACGACTGTACAATCATGCCGAAATGAAAAAACAAATAAATAAATAAATAAATTAGGCTATATAGAGAAGCCTAGACAAAGCAAAATAAATAAACAAATAAATGAATAAATAAATAACACTTCTGGTACTGTTACTCATTGCAAGTAGGAGCAATTAAATCTACCCAGTTAGCAATATAATCCCAAACATTGTAGAGCCAGTTTGCTAAACTAGCTTGAGCTTGCTTGTCTCGTTTGGGACCGTCGCCTAGCCTAACCTACGCAAAGAGCAAATTGTTTTAATTACGCAGTGGAAAGCATAGACCTACTGTTAGACGATTGCACAATGAAATAAACATTTTGAATTCAGACTGTTATATTATCCTACCTGCCCAGAAGGAAGCAAGCAAATTTGGCGTCTCTTTCGATCCCCTTTTCCTTCATCAGGTCTTTCCATCTTTGGAAGGCAGCTCCAATGTTCACTCTTTTTTTCTGATGATGCCGGTCTCATGCTCTTTTCAATGTCCTTTATCTTTTTCTGGGTGAAGAAGAAGACTCCTGTACCTGAAGTTTGATTTTGGTCTTCCATCTTTCCTTCTTCAAACTTGCCAGGGCCGGGAAGCGACGATACGCATTAGCAGCACCTGTGAGTTTATCATGTGACAGTGAAAACGTGAAAGGCGCAGCAGTATACCTTGTATGTCCCTTACCTGCTAACGTATTTCAAGATGGCACATGAATATGGAGCGTCTACCCCAGTTTCAAGCCAATAGGAATACTTGGAATTGATGGTGGTGGTAAATATTCATGAAAAAGGAGAAGTTTGTGAATGGGCAACACAGATGTTGATAATAAACAACTAAAAACTTTAGACACTGGACCTTTAAAGCATTTCATTTGACACATTATATTAGCATATTACCCAGCATGCAGATATATAGCTTTCCTTCTCTAAAAGTTTTTAATTTGAAAATTACTTTCCCTACAAATTTCAGCAAGTTAAAAAAAAGTAAAGAACTGTTAAATCAAGACTGTTGATTAAACAGTTTTGTAAAAGAAACCTCTACAGAGAGGGGTTGCATGTACACTTAGGCGGCCTCAACTCGGTTTCAACCGTTTCAGTTGAAATGGGCCCCGCCCTCCAGGGGACCCCCCAACTGCCAGACACGAATTAGCATCCTAAACCTTAACTGTAATGCAGAGGCGCACCACCAGGAAAGGCAAACCGGGCAAATATTTGAGCCCCAAAAAAAAGGCAAATGTTTGGGATCCCCGATGGCCCCTCAAATTGGTACATTTTGCAATGACTTATAAAAACCCCATTAAGCCTTCTATGAAGGCATTATAGCGCACCCCAGCCGGTGCCTCGAAAGCCCCCTAAACTGGGCCCCTTCTTGGAGTTGTGGCGAATGCGCAGAATACATGGCTCTCTGTGGTTGGAGTTGCTGGTTTTCTTTGCTAGATATATTAGTTTCATGAGGACTGAGCTGACTAAGTAGTGCAGTAATTATTCATTGTCTACAAATGATGGTAGCTAAAGAGCTATGGTAGCTGATACTCTGGGAATTTCAGAAATACAGTTGTCATCTCAGCCAATGTTGCTCGCGCCTCAGACTTATCAGTTGGTTTGTGAACAAAAAAAAGTAATTCACTTGCTGTATTCCTGAGGTATTTAAGTAAGGGATAATCAACTCATAGGTGTCCATTACAGGGTTTTAAGGCACGACAAGGAGGCGAATAACCACCGGATGCGAAGCGGAGGAATATTGCTTCACCTAGTGTGTAATGTCAAGCCCCTCACCATAAATGTATTTCCGCTCCAGAGTGTCAATGAGCTTTTGAAATAAATACCAGTGTAGCCTCTTGGGCATAACCCACTTGATTCAAAGGCATGCAAAAATCTGTTTGGCGCAAAAATTCAATTGGTGACATCACCAATTGAAAAAAAAAAAAAAAAGGCCAGAACCTATCGGGGCGTCTTTGTCAGCTCTGGAGCAGTGTGTTTTGCAGCAGAGAGCGCTTCTTCTGGAGGTGACTTTGAGTTGTTTTCTGATGCAGACCTTTTAAATGCGTAAAAAAACGATATGATTCACACTACGACATTAAAATAATGAAAAACCATAATAGGAGCACTTTAAGGTCTGGCAATACAATTCATCTAGTGCTTCTAAACCTAGTCCACTCAAGCAACATTAAATTATATTGGTGGGATGTCGAAGTTTGAATTACATCAAAATTTTACCGTATTATTATCCCAAATTCAGTGACACATAAAATACATGAAGACTTGTAGGGCTGAGTTGCACATTTCAGTTTTTGTGAAATTTATCACATTTACACGTTTTTAATGCCAATGTTTTAATAAATCATCACAAATAAACACCAAGTTTCAGCCAGAAAAGTTGAAATTTCACTGGATAGGCTAAGATGTAAGCTTTCATCCAGCAAAATGATGGAGCTCTTACGTGTTATAGGGCCCCACATTTGCTTTTGAAATGGACCCCCAGATGCTTAAGGCCGCCACTGCATGTACTTAAGGGTACTGATGCATACATTTTATGCATCGATCTTACACTAAGCACAAAGTGGCATCATGTGCAATGCAAATGTCTTTGCTCTTTTAAGACTGATGCCATTGTGATATTTTCCTCCAGAGCCCACGTTGCCTAAAAATATCAAATGTTCTTTCAACAATTTTAGCGTCCAAGGATATGTTGGTGTTAAAATGAGATGTGGTCAGGTGCATTGTTAGCTCATTGCTATCTTGAATCAGCAGAAAGCAATTGCACGAGTAACTAACATAAACCTCGTCTAAAGTAATAGTCAGAATTTTACTGCCGTTTTAATTGCGCATTATTAAAATAGTAATTTAGGAAGGGCACAAAGTGCCTACTCTAGTTTTATTAACATTTTGGGGATTACAGTGATCAGGCTCGCACAGCCTACTTTCAATAATTAAAACCCTGATGCTTTTACTTCTTACTTCATGACAGAGCAAAACTACACTGAACAAAAATATAAATGCAACACTTATTGTGAGAAATATGACCATGTTCAAAAACTCGCAAAACTTTCATTGATTGGGTTGACGGATCGTCTAACCATATTGCAATAAATTTCAATCAATGATTGAAACGGACAAACAAGAATGTAATGGCAGATGAACTCAATTGATAAACTCGTTGTGTAAGCAATGTCGAGACTACAAATATGCTTCAGATTATTTTGCCAAGTTTCTTCCTAATTATAATACCCTTTATTCTGCAGATTCCCACATGGCTGATGTCGGGTGTGATGATGGGAAGTGCATGCTTCCAACTTGCAGCAAATCTGGGCAACTGCAAACATTCAAGCTGAAAGCAGTCAAAGGCTTACTGAGTGTGCAACGCGGCGGCATGGTGATGAGACTCGCGACAGAATGCAGGCCCTGTTGGACTCCCAAGGAGACCAAGCATCAGTTAAGGGGTGATCTGGGGTTAAATGGGCAAAATTTGATTATTTTTCCAAAAAATTTTTTTTGAATAAAAATATTCTATAATAACCCACTTTTAATAATCACTAATTGCTACAAGGATTAAAAACTGAACTGAACTTTTCAATGCGGTCTAATGCATTTTCCATTGATCTCCTAAGGTATTACTTTTTCCACGTTTCTCATGTTTGTGGCAGCTATAACTTTTTTCTCATTGAAAATCAATGAAATTTGGGCTGCAGGTACTTTACTTCATTATAAATGCAATGACATAGGGAAATTTTGCCTTTCTGTTACATACTTTGAATATTTTGAGTATTCGTCAGATTCTGCGCAAAATAATTTCAAAATTTGAGTAAAATGCCCCAAAATCACAAAACTGATAAATTGGGCAAAGAATGGCAAAGTCGGGCGCCCTGGTGGCTCATCGGTCTAAGCGCACGTACCATAAAGGCTCTGTCCTTCCCGCAGCGACCTGGGTTCTATTCCAGCTCAGGTCATTTGCTGCATGTCTTCCCCATTCTTCTCCCCATCTTTCCTGTCTCTCTACACTGTATAACAGTCAAATAAAGGAAAAATTCCCAAAAAAAATCTTTAAAAAAAAAAAAAGAACGGCGATGTCATTGCATTTGGATAAGCAATGGCTTTTAAATGATGAAAGAAAAACTGAATTCTATCATAGAGTTAAAGAGGAATTGGTGCCAGAAGTTTTCTGCATATTTAATGAGCTTGCTCGGGTACCAAGGCAACCGCATAAACAGAAAAAGCCAACTTGTATCTTTTTTGGTGGTTATTACATATACCTCTTTAGATTAATTCTGAGTTGTTTCCCGGTGTCATTTTTCATTTAACCCCAGATCACCCCTTTAGCTGCACAAAAACTGTTTTGTTCATTTACCTCAAAGGATCACATGAAAAAACTTGTTGCTAAGAAGAGAAAGGAGGGTTCAGTGGACAGTGATGAAACACCAGTTGTTAGAGTCAGAAGGTCACAAGTAACAGAGTTTGACCTCAAGAAACAAGGTTTGTTTTGTTCTAAGGTTTTTGAACCTCCAAATCCTAAGCATCCAGATAGATGGGACAGATTGGTACAGTGTGAAAGGAAAGGTGTCAAATATGCTCCACCTTCCAAAACTGTTGTGTTACAATATTGTGATTATCGAAATGATGCATGGAGTCGAGACGTTGCATTGCGTTGTCATGGTGTGTATTATTTAGCAGCGGCTGAAGCACAATATCATATTCGCTGTTATGATACATTCAGGAAAATTCCTCTGCATGCTGACCAGACTTCAATGATTGATGATAAAGCTCTGAAATTGCTTGTTGATGAGATGCATACCAACTGAAAGCTGCGTAGTGGACATCCACTGAACTACATGAAAAATATGTCACTTTTGGTGGTCAGCTGACACGAAAACAGCTGTTTACAAAAGTGGTTAGGCATCTAGGTGATGATGTGGTCGTACTTGGCATTTAAGGTTGTGTATCCATTGTTGGATTCCACAAATTTGTCGGCTAAATCTTGAAGGTTGAAAAAGTGGACACTGAGGATGAAGAGAAGGAGGATGCTTTGGTGAGAAGGATCAGAAATGAGGCTCGCGGTATTCCACACAAAAACTAAAACTATGATCTTGGTGATTTCACACATACTAAGACGAGAACAAACTAGTGATATACTGCTTAGGTTTGTGTCTAAGCTCATTTCAAATCGTGAAGTCACAAAAGCATCCTTGAGTCTTTCACAGTCTATACAGTATCACATAACGAATGCACGGAATCAAACAATATCAGGACTCGGTGTAAAACTACACTACAAATTTTATAGCAGGGACCTCATTGATATTTTAAAGAGCATGGATACACTGTGTCATATGAAGAGGTGCTGCCGTACCGCAAGTCAGCAGCAAAGTATATTAGTGATAATATTGCGAGACTGCAGCAGATGATGGGACTATCTCGGAGAGTTGGACTTGTATTTGGCTTTTGTGACTACTTTGACTTACTTGTGTCAACGCCCAATGGTCGTTGTGAGACCCATGCTACGGCAACCAAATTGGTGTATTGGGTCTTCAGGCTGGAACTGCAGTGCAAGGTGCAAATTGAGGGGTGGGATGGGACAGTGCTGGATATCAATGCCACCTGCACGGACCTCGGGCCAAAATGTCTGCAGCTGCTTGGCCTGCCTGCTCTCAGTGGGTGCGACACAACATCATATCCTTATGGCAAAGGGAAAATCTGTGCACTGAACACCTTGCTTCCTGGAAACTTTCCAGGTTTGGCTGATGTGTTTGGTGAAGTGGGCGCTACACAGGATGATCTGATGGAAGCAGCTAAACCCTTTGTCCTTGCCCTGTATGGCCAGTTGCCAGGGACATCCATGGATTCACTCGCTTCATGCTCTTCACCAATAAAAAGAAAAACCCTAAAATCATGGCTCTTCCTCCTACGTCCACCAACCTGTTGCACCATGTGTTGCGCGCTCATCTGCAGGTCATGTTGTGGAAAGCGGCAGACCAACAAGGCCCGTCTGTTGCGTCTGCTGATATCACTAACTTTGGGTGGGAGATCCAGGACGACATACCAGTCCCTGTCATTAGTCATGGTGACCCAGCTCCACCAGAGCTTACTGATGTGATATGGTGTCAGTGTAGGTCACAATGCAAGAGGTGCAGCACCAAAGCATGTAGCTGTCACAAGGAACACCTTTCATGCACACCGTACTGCTACTGCTCTGGCGAAAATGGATTCTGCAATCCACACACGAAGAGACGAAATGGCCAGGCTGGAGATGACAAAAGTGTGGAGACAGAGATGGAGGATGCTGAGGAACAGGGTTTTGAGGAGGGTGTAGACCAGGAGGGGTTAGAGGAATTTGATGAAGAGTATGTTGAGGAAGGTGTAGATGAGGCGTGGCATGAGGATGATGAGAGTGGTCTTGTCGATCCTGCCAGTGAGTGGGATTACATTTGAGCATCATGTGTAAAACTTAATTTGATGCGCAAGTATTCACTACAGAGGCATTTGAATGGCCAGAGCATTGTTGTTGTTCCCATTTCCCTTATGCACTATTCTCCTGGTGTGGTTGCACGTCTTAAAGGTCACAGGCCAAGTCCACCATTTCAAGTCAAATCTATTTTAATCCTCCATATTTTATGTCCCATTCATAATTACCGCATTAAGAGAGAAATTAGTAACTAATAAACGTAATCTCAAGCCAGCTCAAAGCCCAGTTTAATGAAATTTAGTTCAATATCTGGCTCTAAATGGAGTAGTGGTGATGTCTCAGTTGCCAAACCAAACTCTTCACCATTCATGCCATTGTTTTTAGATATTGCAAATAAATGTTATTTTTGCAATCATGAACCAGAATCGTGAAGTGGAATAAATTTTGTGAAGCATATCAAATGTGAATGTGAGAGAGAATTTAGTTGGCTGAATAAATGGCTTGATTGCAAGTTAGGCAAAGTACACGGGAATTGATTTTAGGTAAGATAATTATGCCAGCGCGATGGCGGCTGTCCAACCTGCTGGTAATTAGCGGACTGCAAATCACAGTTTTCTGCCCAGGAGCATTTCAAATGACCGTATTAGGTATGTGTCATAGAAAAGGTAATAAGCACGCCCTAATACAAATTGGTTTATTCGCATGGTGTTTCCTCGCAATTATTATTGCTGTTATTGACATATGACATATGAACCAGGAAGGCTCGAAATGATCGGAGCACAGTCGCGAATACTTCGTGGGCTTCCACAAACTGCCCGGCTTCTTCTCCGCATGATTCACTCTCCGTAGCCACTCCTCCAGTAAATTTGGAATGGACGGGAATTTGTGAGTACTCTTGCCACTGTTAAATCCATTATTACACACGTAGGCAACACAATAAACCATTTTGAACACACACAATCAGACACAATGACATGAATGAGCCGACGCCATCACTTCGAGAGCTGTACTGTTTGGCAACTGTGACGTCTCGCCGTGGGAACAAAAGAATATCGCGTGGTAATCTCGCGCTTTCTCAGGCCAGGCGGCGGCTAGCAGACGACGCATTCCTAAGCATTTTTTAATTATATATGTGACTGTAATCGACTAATTATGTGGAGTCAGACCAAGGAGATGGCAAAACCAATCATGTCAAACAGAATTTAGCATACATCTCTCAAGTTGGCCTGTGACCTTTAAATGGAAGGTAATTGGACTGTGTTGTTGTTTTCTCAAGACTAGGACAAACGTGTCTTGAAAATTGTAGCCGTAAATTTCGAAAAATAAATATAATTATCGTTTCGTTTGTTTCCATCTATTGTCCTCTGGGGTCAAATTTAAGCTAAACCTCACATTTAACTCCTGATCTTGACATTATAATGACAAAATATCATCAGAAATGAATCCTACGCACCCAAAAACCTGCAAAAAGTGGTATTACACGTACTTCCAGGACAATTGGTTCAAAAGTTACATTTTCCAGATGGTGCAAGCAGCCATCTTGGATTATGAAAATCGCTGGAGTTGCCCAAAGTTGCCATTTGGGCAACCAAGTTGAATTTGCTTTAGGGTCTCATATGAATACAAATGAGCAAAAAATATTTCATAGGAAACAACATTTCTAGGTTGGCAATTGAATATATAGGAATGTCAACTGGATTAAAATATGATTCATCAGTAAAGAGAACCGTCCTCCATTGTGGCATTAGCCATCGGACTCGCCTGTTCACCCAGTCGAGCTGATTTCTTCAATCGAGAAGGGGTAACGTCTAATCCATGAAGAGGAAGACACGCACAGAGATGGAATCCCCAGGGACAATTTGCGTATTATGGTGGGGGTGGGGAGGAACGCGATGATTGACGATTGTGGAGTCCAACTGTCCCATCTGTAGTGGTAGTTGTTAGTCTCAGATGGAGAGTCCATATACACTACCGGTCAAAAGTTGTAGCACACCCCAATTTTTGCAGTTATTTATTGAAAATTATGCAGTTCCAGTCCAAGGAATAGCTTGAAATGGTACAAGGGTAAGTGGTGAACTGTCAGAAGTTTTAAACAAAAGGTAAGGTTACCCAGGTTTTTTTTTATGCTGTTTTGCTGGGGCTGTTTTGCTGGATCCAGGGTCAGTGACTTACAGAGTGAAAGGTAACCTGAACCAAAACGGCTACCACAGCATTCTGCAGCGCCATGCAGTACCCTCTGGTATGCGCCTAGTTGGTCAGGGGTTCATCCTACAGCAAGACATTGACCCAAAACATAAGTCCAAGCTCTGCCAGAACTACCTTAGGAAAAAAGAACAAGATGGTAAGCTTGAAAACATGGAGTGACCAGCACAGTCTCCAGACTTTAACCCCATTGAGATGGTTTGGGATGAACTGGACAGAAGAGTGACAGTAAAGCAACCTACAAGTGCCACACATTTATGGGAACTTCTGCAACAGAGTTGGGAAGAACTTTTTGAAGAATATTTGACTTCCAGCGTCGAAAGAATGCCACCAGTGTGTTCAGCTGTTATATCTGCCAAAGGTGGGTACTTTGAGTGAAAAGTTTAAAATACATTTTCGTTCATAAATTGATTCCATGATTTTTTTTTTTTTACTTCGATTGTTAATTTGTTCTATTATGTCTATTTTTTCATTCCAGGATACAATGAGACATTAAACTGCATAATTTTCGATTAAAAAACTGGAAAAATTGAGGTGTCTTAAAACTTTTGACCAGTAGTGTACAGCACTCTGACCTGGCCTGTTTTGACACTGCAACAGTTTTTTTCAGCTATGCAGTATTTGAAAGTAAACATCAGTGTACTACATGACATTCCAACATGGGCATCACTTTTAGCACCTAAAAACTGAGAGAGTGCACCTTTTTCTGAGAAATTCCTACAAAAACTTTGAAAAAATTAAGACTTACTGAAGATTTGAAGCCAACTCGGTAAACCTCGGAAAAAAATTAGAGGTATCCTGAAGTCTGTCTGGTTTACTTAAAGGTGCACTATGCAAGTTTGTTTGTTTTCTGTGTGATTATATTTTTGTCCCAATTTGCAGACATCTCCCCACGATCCACTAGCTGCCTGCCCCTGAATTCACTGGGAAAAAAAACCCGGGCTCTGGAGACCGCACAGGCATCACAAACTGCAAATAAACACAATCGTTCCAGCATATCACCGACAAGAGTTGACAGTTACGGAAGCATAGGAGGGAGGGGCGAGCTACCTCTGTTTTGTTTGAAGTTGCATGTCAACAGAAGTGATGTCAACAAACTTGCATAGTGCACCTTTCAGTTTGGACAACACCTCAGTAAACCTTGGTTAAATTTTCCCAAGACACACCGAGGATTGTCTGGCCCACTGAAGTTCAGAGACCACGTCGGTATTCCTCGGGCCAGACAATCCTCGGTGTGTTTTGGGAAATTTAACCAAGGTTTAACTGAGGTGTTGTCCAAACTTAAAGAAACGGGACAGACTCCGGGATACCTCGGTAAAATTTTCCTGAGGTTTACCGAGTTGGCCTCAAATCTTCAGTAAACCTCAGTGTATTCTAAGTTTTTGTATGAATTTTTCAAAAAAAGGCGCACTTTCTCAATTTTTAGGTGCTTGTAGTGCATGTTATCATCTACAGCAGGTAATGAAGTGATGGTAAACCGTAAACAAAGTGCTCTATCAACTTGGTGTGAAGTCAGTGTGATGTAAGGAAATGTGGGTTTGTGAATCAGTCTTGTGAGTTTGAAATAGATTTTTAATTCATGGATTGAAAAAATATCAACATTTCAACTTCATCTGGACCAAGTCATGGATCACTTTTTGCTAGTTTGATCCAAATCTGCCCACTGCAACTGGAGAATAAGTCAAATGTGTATCAGCCAATCAAATTTCAGGACAATCATACTGAATTCTAAATTGACACCATGTATAACAACACTTGGTTGGGGCTCAGAGGTGAACATTTGAAGCAAGTTTGATCCAAATGTGCCAAGTGACAATTGGATCCTACATCGACCAGCCCAGGTGTGTGATCAAGTGTGATCAGAATCTGATTATTGGGACTGCAGAAGTAGGGGCACATGCATTACTTACATCTTGAGACGTTGAAAATGTGTTTGCCAATCAGAGGCCAGGCGGCTTAACTGGATTCTGAATCAAGCCTAGTCAGGGTCATGTGACAAACATGCACTAAGTCTAAACCAAATCTGACTGGTGAAACTGAAGAAGAAGTAAAAAATGCACCAGCCAATTAGAGAAAAGGGCAGCCATATTGATTACAGTAAAAGGTCATTCGAATGAAAGTATTATTTGGGTCATTCCATATAAAACCAACCAATTCTGAAAGAAGTTCCTGCCTGGCCCCCCTCAGAATCAGAAGATAAACACATGAAATTTTCTGGAATGAAAAATGCATTTGGTCTTCAACAACAGCAGCCAAATCAATTTTACTTCCACTCCAGATATCTCAACATAAAGCCAAAATCTCATTTTTGTTCAGTATGATTTTTTTAATTACAAACTGTGACCATAAATATGATGGGCTGTATTCTAGTTTCAGTGGCAAGTCTGCACCGATTCAATTTATTTGACATTGTCGGGCAACTGCCGTTTAGTTCTGGAGGTTTTGACTAAATTTTAGAGTTGGACAGAATAATTGGTCTGTAATGACTTGCGCATTCCCTGGTGTTGGGTCCCGGCCCCCCTTAACTACAGGAATTTAGTCTGTTATCTCTGGCCCCTACTGCACCAGACGTTCCAAAGATGACCCTTTTTGGGCCATGAGAGTCAAACAGAGGGTGATAAACTGTGAGTGTACACCCCTGCAATTCCTGAGACAACAGAGAACACCATTATTACAGCCTTGTGACCGCCAACAAGAAAGAGCATGCCCCCTTTTTATTTCATTTTCCTTTTTGTCATATTTCACTTTTTTTCAGTTTTTTTATTTTTATTTTATTTTTGTACCCCGGAATACCGCCCAAGATTTACCGTTATCACTTATGTGTTTAGGAGTAGTAGTACAAACTCTCAGTGGTATTTGATCAGTTGGCTTCTATACCTCCTACAATATTCTCATTAGAAACACACTAAATCCATGAATCTAAATACTTTCCATCGTGCTCAGCTCTGCTCCCAATAACATAAGGGCATTTAATACAAGAATGGCCATTTAAAGTGAGAAAATTTACCATTTCTCACACCTTCCGACATCTGCAGCTCCACCAATCAGCACAGCCTATTTTCATCACCAATAAGGGGGATTCCCCTCCTCCTCTCTTTCTGACCACATAAAATGTGGACTTTCCCTCTGCACTTTGGGTTTTTGGAACCCAGAAAACCAGCAGGGGCTTTTTGGTAGACAGGAGTTTGGGGCTTTTTGGCACTTACAATTAAGACCCACTAGGAGTTTTAACATCTGTTCAAGGGATTTGGGGATTGTTATCTGCCTTTTTCATTGGAAGATTTTGTAGATTTTGTCCTTCCATGGGACTATTTCAGGGGGTATAAGCTTTGGTTTGATCTTTTCTTTCTCTTCTTCTTTGATTGTTCATGTCTGATTAATTTTAGTTTCAGGTTGCAGACCCTTGTCTGTAGACAAAGACATTGTATATTCTGTCGCAACTTTGATTACATTTCCAACTTTTACATCGGACTCTGAGTTGTGCTTTTGATAGAGGTTGATCCTTACGCAAGCTGATGAAAATGCCTGTCCCTGAGATGGCGCTGTGAGACCGAGTACAGCAGAGACAACTGGAGATTGATCATGGCGGCACCCTGCTGCTAGAGGAAAACGAAACGAAATTGACAAGGCTACAATAAGAGTTAGAAAAAAAAGAAGAAAAAAAAATCCTGACGATCTCTACTGGATTACTCCGAGACTCTGGATAAATTAGAAGATTTCGTGGATGACTACTTTTACAAGCTGCGCATTATGAGCCCTCCACAGAAACAACCACGAAGAACCTCATCCACCGAAACTGAGGACGGGACTGCAACTATTCAGGTTAGTGTGCTGGATTCCATTAACAGCAAACTCGCAATCCTTGAAATACTGCACGCAGACATCAAGGAACTAAAAGCCAGTCTTGAATACAGCCAGTCACAAATCGAGACATTACAGATGGAAAATAAATAACTGAAACTCACCGCCAATACCCTTGCTATCCAAGTAGAAACCATTTCTAACGAAAACAAAATAATGAAAGAAACCGTTCTAGACCTCCAGAGCCGCAGCATGCGCGATAATCTTGTATTCACCGGAATTGCAGAACAACCGCAAGACAACCCGGAGCAAGCTATTAAAGAATTCATGCAGTCGGCTCTGAAACTCTCCCGTGACACTGTAAATAACGTAACTTTTCACCGCGTTCACCGTATTGGACCCAAAAACAACAGCAGACCAAGATCAATTGTCGCAAAATTTGAACATTTTAAACAAAAAGAACTTGTTAAAAGCCGAGGAAGGGAACTGAAAGGTACAAACTACGGGATGAACGATCACTACCCACGGGAAATTCAGGAAAGACGAAATAAGTTATTTCCAATTCTCAAACAGTTCCGTGAAAAAGGACGAAGAATAGCACTCACAGTAGACAAGCTATACATCGACGGCCAACTTTATCGGGACGGTAACCTCACTACTTGGCTATAAACTCACAATTCGGGATTCTGTCACGGTTGGATTGAATAATGAATGAAGATTGATTACAATTGGAATGTGTCAACAATCTTTCCATTCAAAAACCCCAGACTTCTTCCCTCTCTCTATCTCTTCTTCTCTCTCTTTATCTACCTATCTGATTGGTATGTTTAGCCATCTGTCTGTATGTCACTTTGTTCACTGGCCCATCCATCTGTATGTATATCTGCCCATCTGTCTACCCTCTTCCTGTCTAACTGTCCATCTTTCTGTCCCTCCTTACGTCTGCCTGCCTGGTTGTCTGTCTTTCTGGCCATATGCCCATTCATCCAAATATACTAAGCCTTGATAAATGTGTATGCATATGCGCCTTATGGTATGATTGACTGAATGAGTGCATAAGCAGTAGTATGGGTGCGAGTGTGTTTTTTTTTTTTTTGGTACGTGTGGGTATCTGTATGTACATGTATATATGTGTGTATTAGTGTGCAGATATGCATATGTGTATTTACGTAAGGTGTGTGTATATAGGTATGCATGTATGATTATATATGTATACAGTTCTCCATTTTCTTAACCTTTTTCCACTAGGTTATGTGTGCATATAAATATGTATGTGTGTGTGTGTGTGTGTGTGTGTGTGTGTGCGTGTGTATGATAGACTATGTCTTCTTGAGTATATGTTATGATACTATTTTCATTATTATTCTCTTTATTATGTATCTTAATTTTCAATTTGTTTATATATTTACTTTTTCTTCTCTAAATATTAAGGTGTTTTTTACTTTTTTTGTGTTTATGTGTATCAGATGTGTGTAGATGTTCATATTTACCCTCCTGAACTCTCTTAGACTGAGGATACTTACATTTTCTTCTTTTTTTATTTATTTTTTTGTCCTTTTTTTGGTCTCTCATCAACAATATGCAATACTTTTAACTGTAACAACCACATTACCCCCAGTTGTCTTTTGCTGACTTGATCCTTTTTCTCTCTCTCTCTCTCATACAATGTCTTCATATGCTGTAGTGTTATTTTGTTTATTGTCACCTATTTTTTTAGCTTTTGTTTTGTTTTTCTGTCCCCCCCTGTGCCAAGTCCATACTGTTTGGGAAGATTTTATAGTGCAGCAATATCAGGCTGTTGGTATCTATACTAGATTTGTAAGCAAACCCAGGACTCATGGCTCTTAAGTTTGTCAGCTGGAATGTGCGTGGCATTAACTCACCGGCAAAGAGAACCAAAATTATAAATCACCTCAAAAAATTAAAAGCCGATATATGTCTGTTACAAGAGACCAAATTATCAGACAATGAACACGTAAAACTAAAAACACAGCACTTCAATCAAATACACTTTGCTTCATACAACACAAAAAAAAGAGGTGTTTCAGTTCTGATCAATAAAAGTACACCACTAATCCTCAAACACACCATAGCAGACCCAGGAGGACGCTACATCATCATTAATGGAATTATCAATAACATCAATATAGTCATTTCAAGTATCTATGGTCCAAACACAGACGACCCAACATTCTATCATGACTTTTTTGCAGCATTACAAAATTTTTCAACATCAATTATTATTATAGGTGGTGACCTTAACATAGTCATCAATCCAACAATGGACAGTTCAACAACCTCACATCATACCAATACTTGGCGTTCAACACAGATAATCAAACAGTACATGATGGATCTGGGTCTTGGCGATAGTTGGAGGCTACATAACCCGTCAGCCAGGGAATACACATACTTCTCTCCGGTCCATAAATCATTTTCAAGAATTGACTACTACTTAACAAGTAACTCCATGATGGCATGTATCTCTGACCTCACTATCTATCCAATCATCATATCTGATCACGCCCCAATCAGTTTCTCAATGCACATAAAAGCAGAGGCTAAAACCAATTCAAGATGGCGATTTAACACTTCCTTACTGAAAGATAAAGAATTTGATTCATACATCAAGAAGGAATGGTCATTATTCATGGAAACAAATGACACGGTAAATGCCTCACCAACACTCATCTGGGAAACCGCTAAAGTTGTACTAAGAGGAAAAATCATCTCATACTCAACTTATAAAAAAAAGAAAGATCAAGAAGTAGAAAACAAATTGGAGGCAAAACTCAAACAATTACAAAATTCATACACTTCCAACCCTACAGAACACACATTAAAAGAAATCAGAGAAACCAAGCTCCAACTTGACAACATTATCAATAAAAAGACTCAATTTATGTTACAAAGACTACGATATAATCATTTTGAACACAATGATAAATCCAGCAAATATCTAGCAAATCAGCTAAAACGCAACAAGGAGAAATCCATCATCTCAACAATCAAAGACCCAAAGGGAAACGTCACCAGTGATCCACAAATAATAAACAACATTTTCAGACAGTACTACTGTGACCTATACAGTGACAACAAGGAAAACAAAAACTTAACTGAAATAGAAATGTTTCTAGACAGCATTACTCTACCCTCACTAACAAAGCACCAAGCCAACATCCTAGATGCCCCACTAACATCCACAGAATATGAAAAAGCGCTGAAAACAATGTCAAATAATAAAGCCCCAGGACTTGATGGATTCCCCATTGAATTCTATAAACACTTTTGGCAAATATTATCCCCGCTCTTCACCAGAATGGCAGATGAGATAAATGAAAAGAAATGTTTCCCCTATCATATGAATACAGCATTAATCTCAGTACTACTCAAAGCAGATAAAGACCCAACTCAATGCACAAGCTACAGACCCATTTCCTTAATAAACTGTGACATTAAAATAATTAGCAAAGCACTAACAACCCGAATTGAATCAGTCATTCCATCACTAATTCACCCTGACCAAACAGGATTTATCAAAGGCAGACATTCCTCAAATAACACCCGCCGTCTTTTTAATCTGATTAACATATCTCTGCAAAATGACTCTCAAACCAACATTCTTTCTTTAGATGCAGAGAAAGCATTTGACAAAGTAAACTGGACATTCCTCATTAAAACTTTGGAAAAATTTGGATTTGGAGACTCATTTATACAGTGGATAAAAACACTCTACAACAACCCAAAGGCAGTAATTTTGACTAACAATCACATCTCACAAAATTTCACACTTCACAGAGGCACCAGACAGGGATGTCCACTTTCACCTTCACTGTTTGCACTCTTTATTGAACCATTAGCAGCGGCAATCCGTCAAAATGATAACATCACAGGCATCCGTACTAAAAATATAACACATAAAATCAGCTTATATGCAGATGACGTACTTCTGTTCCTTCAAAACACAAACCAGTCAATCAAAGAACTAATAAAAACCATCAATATATACTCCAAGATCTCCGATTATACCATAAACTGAACAAATCAACCATCCTACCAATAAATGGAGATAGCTCTCATATTACATCACAATTTCCTCACTTGCCTCTCTCTACTGGTAACATCAAATATTTGGGTATAAAATTCTCCTCCAGGCTGTCAGACTTGTTTGATTTGAATTTTTCTCCGTTACTTAAAACAATACAAGATCTCTTAAACCGATGGAAAACACTGCCGCTCTCTATCATAGGACGCATAGCCACAATAAAAATGATGGTTTTACCAAAGGTCAATTATTTATTCACAATGATTCCAACCCTACCTACAAAAAAATGGTTCAAAACACTAGACACAGATGTAACAGCATTTTATTGGAAAAACAAGAAACCCAGAATAAAACTGACCACGCTACAACAACCAAAACATCAAGGAGGCCTTGAAGCACCAAATTTCCAACACTACTATCTGGCAAATCAATTACAATATATCATTAAATGGATCCATGCAACCCATCACCACCACCCATGGCTTGATATAGAGCAAACGGACTGCCAGGACAAAGCAATCTCAGACCTACCCTTCATCAGTGACACAATCAAACACCATAACTGCTTCAGAAACACTGCAATCGCCACAACTCTGACAGCCTGGTGGAAAGTCAATAAAATAAAAAACACTAAAACTTCACCGACTGCACTAACCCCCATATGGCACAACCCAGATTTCACTGCAAACAAATCTCCCTTAATCGGCAAGAAATGGAAAGAGAAAGGAATCACACACCTCCACCACATTTTTGACCATAATTCCATGCTAACATTCCAACATCTCACAAACCGATATAGCATTGAGAAACAACAATATTTTCAGTACATCCAATTAAAACACTCAATTAAGGCAAAAATAGATATCTCTAATGCACACTTGGAACCACCGCCACTATTAGACAGCATCAATAAAATAGCAGAATCAAACAAACAACTCTCCAAACTGTATAAACTAGTATCTCACACAGACGGTGCACCTCATATTCCAATAAACAAATGGGAAAAGGACTTTAACATCAATACTGAAAAATGCTTTTGGAATAAGATCTGCAACAACATCTTTAACATGTCCAGGAACACTAACATAAGACTTATACACGACAAAATCATTCACAGAACACACATTACACATCACAAATTGTACAGGATGGGATTAATGGAATCAGACACGTGCACTCACTGCAGTCTTAGAACAGCTGATGATTACCTCCACGCACTCTGGCTCTGTCCACCGATACAGCATTTCTGGAAAGAAGTAACCACCACACTCTCACTATTCTTCAGCTGCCGCATCCCGTTATCCCCCGCTTTATGTATACTTGGCGATCTGGATACACTCAACACATGCCGCAAACCAATTACTATACCCCTACTTGTAGCCCTGACTATCGCCAAAAAACAATATTACTAAACTGGAAAAGTCGGAATAACATCAATATTTCACAGTGGTTGGATCTCTTAACACAACAGATTTCAATGGAACAACAGTTAGCTGTGCAAAAAAAACCAACTTGAACAAATTAATAAAACATATTCAACACTCCTCAACGCTATTCTGTTGCCGGTGAGCTAATGCCATAACTCAGCAAAACCCAAGTATATTAAATTAACACTGAAGCCATTTTTAAAAAATAAATAAATAAATGAAGTGCCTGAATTGCATCTAAACCCAAACAAATCATGCTCCTTACTAGAGGAAAAAAAAAAAAAAAAGTTTTAGTAATGTATAAATGAGTGAATCACTCCCCTGTCTGCCCTTCCACTTTGTTAGTCTGGTCTATGTCTAACATCATATCAGTCTTAGTCCTAGCTGTTTGTTTGATTCAGATTTATTTGTATTACCCATCCTCCTGTCTTTCCCCCCCCTTTTTTTGTGTCCTCCCCTCAATATTTTGTTAATAAAAATAAAGCTGACCTCCCAAGAGGGGGGGGTGGTGGCTGAAAGAAAAAAAAAAAAAAGATAAGGGTTGATCCGACAGGTTGCTCTGCTGATCAAATAATTCAGCAATTTAATTGTTAATTAGTATCTTTGATGGTGATTAATTAGTTAAATTTGTTTTACATTCTGGATAAGTGAGGCATTTTAAAGGTCCCCTATTATGCCACCAAGTGCACAGCTAATTATCCATTATGAGCCAGTTCAAAATCTTCCCTTTCGGACATCACAAGGAGTGACCACCAATCTGATTGGCTGCTTGGCTTAAGTTGATCAGCTCTCCTTGCTTCTGGTTGGTTACTTCCCCATGTGATGTCAAGAGGGGAAATATTGTGAAATGGCTGTGCACCTGGTGACATAGTAGGGGATCTTTAACAACAGAAGCACTTGTGTTCAGTATTCAGATTGCCAGGCAGAAAGCGAGGTCATCTAATTGTTAAAAATTGTTGGATTTGGAAATTGTGCGTAACTCAATTGAACTTCACTCCCCCGACAACACAGTGTAATAGAAACAAGCATTGATACTCTAGATGTATTGTCTGTTTTCTGTTAATTCGCTGGAGAAAATGTTAAAAAGTGCATTTTGGGTACATTTTCAAGGGTCAGAACACCATGTTGTCACAACCCTTGTGCTTCGCTCCCTTCCTATTCAGCAACTTGTGTGTTTATTGGTTTACATTTTCCGTATTCACTTCCCTTTGGCTGAGGCTTGCTTCATAAGTATTTCCTAATGACTATGACACATGTATTTAAGCCCCTTGCTTGAACTTGATTCCTGGTCTGCAATAGTACAATCCAGCCACGAGAAGGAATCAGCAGATATATGTGGTGGGAAAAATATCCCAAAATGTTCTAAATTCAAAATATTACTATAATCACAGTTCAACAGAGAGAACTCAGCCAGGTTCTTGTGGCCCCTTAAAACTGCTGTAAGAATGTGGAGCTGAGAAGAAACAAAAACTCATAAATCTGCCAAAAGACCAAGATAACAAAGCCCCTAGCAGGCCAACCAAGGCTGGCTAGATGAGCTAATCTTCCGGAATGACCATATTGGTAGTCAACCAATAAGCAGCTTCATTATATGAGCCGGCTCACTCCAGTTTACTCTAGAAATATCCAGCAATCCAGCCAACTTGGGCATCCACACTGACCTTCAAGTAAACCCTAGGTTTGGTAGGATCAGATGCGGTCTTTGAGCGTCCCTGAAGGTCTAAAATGAATTTAAACTATTATATAATGGCAAGCTTGTAACTCAGGGTGGACTGTTGCTATATGATAATGAACCAATCAGAAAGTAATAATGTTTGATAAGGTAGAAAGGGTCACGTTTAATCCCACCTAAAGGGATGTCCCAAAAGGCTAATAAATATGAGGATTTGGACAATCGGTGGTCAGTCGGTGTGGAGTGAATGATGAAGAATGAATGCTACGTGGTTTGCACAGACCAGCCTGGGTTTTGTATTTAGCTGTGAGTGACTTACAATAAACCCGATCGCATCAGACTCTGAAGAATGTCTCCATTCCTTGAGGGTAGATTTACAAGGGTTAGGGGAACACTTGGTCCACAAGTGTTTTTCACCCTCATATGTCAAGTGCAGTTGACACCCTGAGGTACCAGTGTGTGCGGACTGGTCAGCAGGAAGATGAACTCCAGCTGCTTCGCCAGTCTAAGACGGATGTATCGGTGGGTGAGGTTACAGGTGCTTTCCCTGCCTGCATCTCAAGAAGCTTCAGTTAGAGCTTGTTCCCCTCTGGCTCCTCTGGTGCCCAGTCCTTCTGACTGGGCTCAGCTTCAAAAGCTGCCCAATGAAAAATGGCTGTGCAGGACAAAGTGGAATTTCTGCTAGTATTGTGGAGGTACCACCTATTCCATCACTGAATGCCCAGTTTCCCTACTCTCCCTCAACCATTTCCTCTCCAGTTCCAAGACCTGACAAGGATCGTCCTTCCTGACATCACTGAGGTAACTCAACCGGTGCCTAAGCTGACTTCCAGTTACCATACTGTACAGTTGGCATTTCTCATTTAGTCATTGCATACCCGGGTGGTGTTGGGGAGGCCCTGGATTGAACATCATGTGGACTGGCCTCCGGGATCAATTTTGGAGTTCATCTTGTTCACAGTCTTGTCTTTGAGCAACTTTGAGCCTAACTGCGCCTCCCTCATCTGATCTTCAGCAAGAGCTGTCAGACCTGAAGGATGCCGCCCTCATCTACCACCCCAATCCCGAAATAGTTGGGACAAAGTGTAAATTGTGAATAAAATCAAAATGTAATGACTTTCAGATCACATGAGCCAATATGTTATTTACAATAGAACATAGGTAACATTTCAAATGTTGAAACCGAGACATTTTACATTTTTATCCACAAAATGAGCTCATTTCAAATTTTCTAGCTGCAGCAGGTCTCAAAAAAGTTGGGACACAGGCAAAAAAGGGCTGAAAAAGCAATTAATATATAAGAGAATCAGCTGAAAGAACATTTAACAAGTAATTAAGTTAACTGGCATCAGGTGTGTAACATGATTGGTTATAAAAGGGATATCTTAGAGAGACTGAGTCTCTCAGAAGTAAAGAAGGCCAGAGGCTCTCCAACCTGTGAAGGCTTGCATAAAAAAATTGTGGAATACTTTAAAAACAATGTTCCTCAACGTCAAATTGCAAAGGCTTTGAAGGTCTCCTCATCGACAGTGCATACATCATCAAAAGATTCAGAGAAACTGGAAAAATCTCATAAGGGACAAGGCCAAAGACCTTTACTGGATGCCCGTGATCTTCAGGCCCTCAGACGCCATTGCATGACTCACCGGCATGGTTCTGTCATTGACATGACTAAATGGGCCCAGGAATACTTCAAGAAACCACTGTCTGTAAACACAGTCCACCGTGCCATCCACAAATGCCACCTCAAACTCTATCATGCAAAAAGGAAGCCATTGTTGAGCATGATCCAGAAGTTCCGCCGTGTTTTGAGGGCCAAGGCTCATTTAAAATGGACTGTAGCAAAGTGGCAAAGTGTCCTGTGGTCAGACGAGTCCAAATTTTACATTCTTGTTGAAAATCACGGGCGTCGTGTCCTCCGGGCTAAAGAGGTGAAAGAGCATGTTATGGCCGGTAGAATTAGGAGGCCAAACGCAACGACCAGAGAGAAAGTGAGCAGCACAGACACAGTACAAACACAGAGAATAATACAGACCAAACGAAAGTACTTGCGCTTCCAAAGGACCTATAATAGTCTGAAACATGGAAGCAAAGCGAGATAGCAAAAGGGAGAAGAATTCCAAAAATCAGAAGATAGAAAGTCATACAAAACCTGACTACAGATATCTTCAGCTATAGTGCGTAGCTAAAAACAGACACTCTAGCGAAGGAGGCGTGCCGGACTTCGTGCTTATATAGAGTCTGGGAAGGCACTGCCCCAGCTCAATCAGCCAGCTGGGCAAAGAATCCGATAGCCAAGGAATTCAATTTCGTTCCGGGACGAGAGCCGCAAAGAAAAGTCCAAACCACACGCACACCTCACAAACCATGACAGAGCACCCCTCCTGTTATCAGCGTTCAGTCAAAAGCCAGCATCTCTGATGGTATGGGGATGCATTAGTGCATATGGTATGGAACACTTGCATGTTTTAAAAAGCACTGTGAATGCTGAAAGGTATATAAAACTTTTAGAGCAGCATATGCTTCCCTTCAGATGACATCTATTCCAGGGAAGGCCTTGTATATTTCAGCAGGACAGTGCAAAACCACATACTGCAGCTATTACAACAGCATGGCTTCGTAGTAGAAGAGTCCGTGTGCTGAATTGGCCTGCCTGCAGTCCTAATCTTTAACAGATTGAAAACATTTGGCACATAATGAAACGAAAAGTCTGTCAAAGGAGACTTAAAACTCTCCAGCAGCTGGAAGCCTGTATTAAACAAGAGTGGCATCAAATTCCAATGGCTAAACTCAAGAAACTTGTCTCCTCAATGCCCAGACGCCTCCACTCTGTGTTAAAAAGAAGAGGGGATGCTACACCACGGTAAGCAGGCCCCTGTCCCAACTTTTTTGAGACCTGAAGCAGCCATCAAATTTGAAATGAGCTCATTTTGTGGATGAAATTGTCAAATTTCTCAATTTCATCATTTGCAATATTATCTCTGTTCTATTGTGAATGAAATACTGGCTGGTGTGATTTAAAAGTCATTGCGTTTTGATTTTATTCACAATTTACACTTTGTCCCAACTATTTCGGAATTGGGGTTGTATTACGACCTTTGCATAGCATTAAGCAAAGCCAAAGCAACATCACTTCCACTTCACAGACCCTCGTATGCTTATGCCATTGACTCTCTGCCTCTCTCACCCCCCAGGAGTTGGCTGTACTCCTCATCAAACTAGGAGTCCCAAGCTATGGAGGAGCACAGATATGAGTCCCTGGTTTCCGGAAAAATTCAGGCTTTTTCATCGCCAGCAGGAGCTGGTTTCTTCTTTTGCCAAGAAAGAGGGGGGCGCTGCCACCCCGCATCAACAAGGGACTAGAGGCAACTTCGATTAAGAATTGTTATCCTTCACTTTTGATGTGGGGGACAGAGGCTACTTTCCAGTGCTGCCCAGCTCATCATTTTCCTTTATTATTGCGTTTTCCAATTATCGTAATTGGCAACTGAAGACACGGTTTCTCTCCATATGTGATCTTACAGCGTTGAACTCATGGGCTAAATTCAGTACAGAAAAATAATTTACTTATTAATAGGCAAGTGCTTCGCGTTGATCGAACTGGTCCGCGTTCCAAAGAAATATCGCCTTTCACTCTCGGTATTGCATTGTTTGATTAAAAAAGTGGCACTCGGCAGTTAAATAGGCTATAAAAAGCGTGTGGCTCAAGCTATTTAAATTTAAATACAGCAAATACGCGTCCAGATGAATGATTGTGGTCTTACTTAATTGGGAAGAACAAGCAGCACCTGATAAGTGTGGAGTGCTCTCGGAGTGAACCTTTTGTTAATGATGAAAATGACTGAGAACAGGTCAGGACTAATAATTGTTTTAAACGGATGTTTTGTGCACCCCAAGTATCAGTTCTGGTTGCGCCACTGTACTAAATTGTGCCCATGATTTCATTGCTGTAGGATCGCATATGGAGAGAAACCGTATCTTCAGTTGCTAATTACGATAATTGGAAAACGCGTCAATAAAGGAAAATGATTGAGAACTAGCCAGGACTAATTGTTGTCATAAGGGGACGTGTCTGTGCCCCCCCAATTCCTAGTTCTAGATCCGCCACTGCTCATTTCCCAATGACTACGTAACATGTATTTAATGCCCTTGGTTTGAATCGCTGCTGGATTGTAATGTGCAATTTGTGGTTCGAACCATTTAGCATTCGTAGTTGTAATTCTTTGTCTTTATTCACCTCCGAAAGAGCTTAGCTCAATACTAGAATGTTACTTTCATGCAAGGAGCAAAGACTGAGATGCCACAAGCAAATTAAATAGACAAGACAATCAACAAAGGGGCGAGGCATACACATGTTCACATTGGGGGGAGATATGACAAGACAATAAAGCAAGTAAGAGACAAACTGCAAAACTTATAGAGACTGCTGGAACAGACTTATTACTGAGACACAAGGTTTTTAACACCCTCTAAACGAGTGAGTGAGTGAGTGAATGAGTTAGCGAGTGTAGGGCCAAGGCCCACCAAAATGGCTGCAAACCACAAAGAACAGCCATTTTGAATACATTTCTCAGAATTCCAAAAGCATTATCTCTAATGCAATAGGCTTGGCTAGGTGCTACGTCATCATATCCAAAAAGCCACTTCCGCGTCCATTCGCTAACATTCTGACGGTTCCTTCTACTGTCTATGGGTCTAAGCAGTAAAATGGTGCAGTGCTGTGTCTCGTGTTGTAATAACCAAAATGACGTCAACAAAACCATCTCTTATTACCAATTTCCCCTCGATGAAAAAGAGAAGTGAAAACAACTTAGCTAGCTAACCCTCATCAAACCCTAAGACAGCTAAAGGACAATCAGCAATGAATAGCCTGTGTTTACATTAGCTAGCTAGCGCAAGCTTCCAACCCTAAATTCACTAACCTGTCTAGCTATGTTTCTAAAGCCCAACGCCCATTGGAGGCGTGAGACGTGCGTCATAAAATTGGTTACATTAATTTCAATGGAGCAACACCCACTGGCAGCGTGTGACGCGCGTCAGATTTTTACTTTTCTCCACTGCTCAATTTCTTGAGCGTCAACTCAATAGAAACGCATTTGTCTTTTAGGTTATTTAACTATTTTGCCTTGTCATGGTTGGTGGCACACATTTAGCGGCAACCTCACATGCAGTTGTCGAAAGCGATGTACCTGCTTTTTAATCAAGTTGCAGTTTTGAGAGGAAATCCGTTATTTTGCGGGCATTTAAGTTATCAAGCGATCTGCAGTTAGACAATACCTAACTCAGGGTACACTGGTTAGAACTCAACACAGCTAAGTTAGCTAGCTAGCTAATTTGCTGCTGGGTGAAGGAAACTGAATCATAATCTTAATTTACTAGACGGCTAAATTTAGGAGGAAAATTATGCCTGTATATAACATGTAGTGCGCAGTAAACTGAACATCGCACTTTGTCATCACTTAAAATAAGCTTTATCGGTAGGTGTTTTCAAAATTAAACATTGAATATTTTGAGATTGACACTCATGGCTACTCGATCGTGCTGACAACTGTCAATGTTGATGCGGCTGACACTTTCAGTGGGCGTTAAAAAGCGTCAAGGCAACATTCGGAGTTTGACGCGACGCTTCGCTTCCCGGCCAGTGGGCGTTGGGCTTTAGACATTCCCAGTGTGTTGTAACATTATTTACGTGAGCAAAACGTGTAAAGTTGTATGTTACACTGAAAACAACTAAGCTAGCTAACCCTTACCATACCCCAACACGGCTAAAAGACAGTCAGCAACGCCCCGTGTTTACATTAGCAACCAACACCCTTACTTTCTCACCTCAACATTGTAGCTTTTTTTTTTTTCATTGAAACCTGGGCTTTCCCTGTTAGACTTCCACCTGACATTGAGCTAACTGTCATTACCCTATTTGAATATTAGGAGTTAAGACCCCTCTTAACAGACTTTAGGAAGTCAGTAAAGTAGGCTGTCACTGTACAAAAGGTGACCGGTTCCTGTGCTGTAGCCATTGTTGTTTACGTGACCCAAAAATGGTAATGGACACGGAAGTGATTCCTAACAATTCCTGACGTCACACTAGCCATGCGAATAAAACTAATGACGTCAAACCCCTTTAAAAAGTCAAGCAACCCATTGTTCTCTCTCTCTGGACTTCTGCCACGGTGGGGTTAATAGAGATCAGGAGTGCACATCCATCTGACTGAAAAGTTTCCTTGGAACAGAACGAAGATCAAAGTTTTTTGAACCTTTCCAGTTGGCCACGGTAGAGTTAAAGATTAACTACATTCTGTTCTGTAATTACTTAAGTTGCCTATAGGCGTATCTATTCAAGAACCGGTTAAAAGAATTCACACAGCGAGACAACAGTGGAATTTCTTTTGTTTCAACGTCTTTAACTTTTTGGAGGAAACGAAAAGGCGACCAGCTTCCCTTTTTGCTATTTTCTCGATCAACAAGTCGACGAACTTTCTGCATTCTCTCGTGCATCATTGTGCTTTGAAAGCAGACACCGTTTCCTGTCCGCTGACGAGCCTGGAAACAAAGGTACCGCTGCCCAAGCTGGAGTATTGATCCCAAAAGTAAGGCAATTTGCATCTGGGCAGATTTAGCTAGAATATGAAACGCGCGATTCTATGCTAATTGTTGATGTTTGACTGTAATTATTACTGTATACTTTGAGCTGTGTTTTTCTTTGCTCGCTGGTTTTAATGTACTGGATCTTATTGTCGTATTGGTTGAAAACTTCGGTATGTAAGAGAATTGTCTGGAAATCGCGGATATTTACTCTACATTGCTGCATTGCTGACCTGTTAAATATCCGATCTTTGAGAGAGTTCATTTAAAA
This sequence comes from Gymnothorax javanicus, assembly GCA_029692085.1. Lineage (NCBI taxonomy): Eukaryota > Metazoa > Chordata > Actinopteri > Anguilliformes > Muraenidae > Gymnothorax > Gymnothorax javanicus. The sequence goes on along the minus strand of CM056194.1, from coordinate 111,801,280 downwards.
CCGCGGATTGCTTTGTTTGACATTGTTGCCTTGCTCTGTGTAAATCATAAGGATTATTGAGAAAGTTTGAATTGAATTGGGACGTTTGGCTTGTCTGACTGATTGTTCAGCCCGCTGCGGCTGGCTACTCTATCCTATCAGACTTTGCCTGCGCCTTCTTTTCTGCTCTTTCTCTCTCATCCTCTCTCCATTCTCATATTCTCTTTTCAGCTAGTTTCTGTACACTACACTCTGCTGACTGGGTGGGAAACACAGCCTCTGGCCTAACTCGTGCAGGAGTCTTTTTCTAATTCTCCCGCCTGTGCCATCCAGTTCTTTGTTCTCCCTCTCACTTCCTCCACTCTCAAGCACACGTGGTTCTCAGACTGCCACATCATCAGTCTGCCATTTTAGATCTGAGTCCGCCCTCTTAGATCCGAGTCCTTTATTTTAGATCTGAGTCCAAGCCTGCCATTTAAACCCCTCCCTTTTGGTACTCAGACCTACTCACACACACTCATACACCCACACACACACACATCCTACCTTTAGTCTATTTGTATTCGCTGTTTCATGATATAACCGCTGTTTCATCCTTCCTGTGAGTTTATTGTTTTATCCAAGTGGTATTGATTGCATGTTCATTGCTACGGAGACATAATAAACCCTTTTCTATATTTTCAACAAGTGCTTCTGGTTGTCGTTGCCTGAATATTAGCTTGAATCTAACCTCTGCCAGGTCAAGAGCTCCCCTTTCCTTCAGCTTGTGGTTATTTTGTTGATGCCGGATATTAATGGTAATTACATTACTATTGAATTTTATTATTGATAATTAAGCCTAGTTTTCCCATTTTTTCTGAAAATTGTAATCATTCATTTTCTAACACAAATTGTGATTGTAGTACTTTTGCATTTATGGTGAAGCAGTAATGAGACTTAGTCATTCAATTGCTATTAATTTTCCCTTTACTAGAAGGGTGGTGCCCCGAGGAACTTTAATTATTAAAGTCATTAATTACATTTAATAGCCATTGTAATGCCCTTTTAAGCTGTTGCACCTACATGAGCGAGTGAGTGACTATTTGCAATGCATAGACCGTTTCTGAGTGCCGTATGGAAAAAAGGGGACCATGATGGTTCTGTCATTACTTTCATTTATTAAGTAGCTGTGCAAAAGCAGAAAAGCATACAGAGGTTTGAACATCATTTTCCCAACAATGATTGACAATGATATCAGTGTGGGTTTCATAAACTATGGCTGATGTTTGTTTTGCATTATAAAACACATTTGTCTCTCACAAAGATTGTGGTATAGTGCGACAAAGATTGTGGTGTTGCAGGACAAAGATTGTGTTATAGTACGACAGAGTGTGTGGTATAGTAATAGTATGACAAAGATTGTGGTATAGCACAACAAAGATTGTGTTATAGTACGACAAAGTTTATGAAACAGTACGACAAAGTTTGTTGTGTAGTACAACAGAGATTGTGGTATAGTACGACAAAGATTGTGGTATAATACAACAAAAATTGTGTTGTAGTCGGACAAAGATTGTGATATAGTCCGACAAAGATTGTGGTATAGTACGACAAAGATTGGGGTATAGTACGACAAAGATTGGGGTATAGTACGACAAAGATTGTGGTAAAGTACGACAAAGATTGGGGTACAGTACGACAAAGATTGTGGTATAGTATGACAAAGATTGCGGTATAGTCTGACAAAGATTGTGGTATAGTACAACAAAGATTGTGGTATAGTCCGACAAAGATTGTGGTATAGTACGACAAAGATTGTGGTATAGTACGACAAAGATTGTGGTGTAGGGCTGATAACGCAAGCATGGAAATTTGCTTGCACAATGCAGCTGTCCTCCACTGGTTTCTTTTTTTTAAAAAGCACAGGTGCAAGAGCATAAACTGAGTGTGACTGGTGAATGGCACCTGAAACTCAGTCATTCGTCGACTTGTGATCGTTACCTGCCTCATCAACCCATATCTCCCCTGGTTTGGCGACCACACAGCCGCTTTTAGTGAAGATATAAGACTGATCAGGGCTAAGCTGGATGCTATCCATGAGCTTGTTCTCAGGTTTGCAGGTGCTTGTGTCATCAGGGTCCACACTGTACAGAATCACATGCAGCGCCTGATCTATCTTAAACTTTATGTGCCCATTTAGAGGAATCACGAAGGATCCGTCCTTAGCAGAGTCTATTTCTTCAGGAAATCGTTTGAAGATCTTGCCCCCACTCTCTGTGATATCACTCAGCTTGATGGGCATCAGGCTGTAGAAAACACGCACAGTCTTTCCTGTGGCGTTCGCTGCATGTTGAGTGCCAGGGGGTTCCAAAGCCTCAGCTTCACGTCTTGCTATTGTTGTCCAACCAAAGAGAGAGACAGAGAGAGGGGGGGAGCAAGGGAGAGAGAGAGAGAGAGAGAGAGAGAGAGAGAGAGAGAGTGTGTGGGGGAGGGAGCCAGGGAGAGAATGAAAGAAAAGAGAGAGAGAGAGAGAAAGAGAGGGGGGGGGGGGGAGGGAGAGAGAGAAGAGGGGAGAGAGGGATCACACTTTTGTAATAAGTATTTTGACTTGTTTCATGCCAATAAAACATTTGAATAGAACTGAGCTGATAAAGTGAGAGGAGGATGGAAGACATGCTTGAAAAAAGAACTGCAGTAAAATCCACAAGTATAAATAAAGATATACACTATATAAAATACATGCTATGCAACGAAGTATATAACTGAAAACTGATGTCGTATTTTGTGAATATAAAAATACATATGAAATTCAATCTAAGGCACTTTCTATTCTAGTATCAAACAAGAAAAGGACAAGATAGAGATAAAAGCTTTATTTTTTGACTTACCACGATAATTAAAAGTGTTGTTGTTGCCATAATCTGAAAAAATATATGCACATAAATATCAAATCACAAATGAAGTACAATGTTGGATAAAAGCAAAAAAACATAAATTTTGGCAAATGTTCAAATCTGAATATACTTAGAAGGAAAGCAAAATTCAAGAGAAAAGTCAGAAAAAGTGAAAATTAAGATACGAGGCTATAGTTTCTGACAGCACCAACCAGCGATAAAGCACTTGGTTTTTTCATGGTAATGCATGGTTCTGTTTCCCTGACCCATTCTTCTAAAAAACGAGAGAGAGAGAGAGAGAGATATAAAAAGAGAGTATAAGATCTGAGCAAACACTTGCTCAAATTAAAATTATTCTACATCAACAACAGTATGAATGCAGATTGCAAAACAAAAAAAAACCCAATTAAGAAAATTAAAGCAACACATCTGCAAAGATGATATCAAAATCCTTTAAAGATGAAAGTATGCCTTCATAATCCCAAACACTCTAAAACACTCTCAAATCCCCTATTTTGACATTTTGAGAGAGAGAGAGAGAGAGAGAGAGAGAGAGAGAGAGAGAGAGAGAGAGAATTGTAAAGGTAACCAATATGATTCTAATGTGAAGTCATTCAAATGCTGCAACTTTTCAAGTTGCCATTTTATGAACTAAGCAGACTGTATAATATTGCTCCTCAGAACTCATCAAAATCAAACAAGGATATCGCCCTTCATGCCGCAATGCTTTGGTGGTTTGTGTAGAAGCTGCAGTGTAAGACTGGCTGCTCTACACTGGGACAGCACCGTCATCTCACCTGCTCAGATAGGTGGTTGGGTGTGGTCACAGGAAGTGGTCTCAGGCAGGAGGCAGGAGTAGGGCTGGAGATTGAAGGTGCTCAGAAGTTCCTTCTCTCTGGACTCCTGGACTTATATACACCTCGGAGAGGAAGGCACAGCCCCCAAACCACGGATCTCTGTGTGCAACACCCAGTTTATCAACTTCCATGGAAGTGGTTCGTGTTATCTTCAATTCGCTAATATGTGACCCCCGCCCATGAAAACCCAGCTAAACTCGCGTGATCTAATTTTGAGATAAAGGCCATCAAGAAGTCCCTATAATAGAAAATGTCAAAAATATGAAATGTGAGTTTATTGGTTCAAACAATCGGTTAAATATTGGGGTTTTGAAATATAGTGTTCAAAAATTAATTTCTAACATCATACATTTAAAAATTAATGAATTTATTGACATTTCGTTTACATTTTTTAACGGAGAAATACCGGAAGTTGGTTTCCACTAGACTCGTTTCAACAACTATGGTTTCAATCAGATTTTAGTTTACCTTTGGCGGATAAACACCCGATAGTTTGGGTGTCATTTGTTTAAGGAACAACTTTTCTTCCATTGAAAATGAATTTAGACCAAAATATCAATGCGCACCATCGTAAAGAAGGTCATTTCATCGCATGGCAGAAGAGTTGCGACTAAAGCCAGGTGCGGATTTCTCCATGGATTGAGTTGCATCACCTCGGAAATGTTTGCATTTATAGATTAACGTCTTGTGAACCTAACCAGCCTAGTTTGAAGACATGTCATGCCAGCTACTTCGTGAAACAATTCGGTGTTTGGACATTGACGGCATGCAAAACCATCGCTTTGAGGTGCGTTTCCCAAAAGCGTAGTTGCTAACTAAGTAACTTACAAAGTTCGTCCATTCACAGTCAATGCACATAACATATGCAAGTTAGCTGCTGCGATGTAGGGAAATGCATCCCTGGAAGTATCTTTTTATCTGATATGGCAGCGGCAACCCAAGCACAAGAACGCAAGATATCCAGGATATTATACAAATGTTATGGCATAGCCTTGGAGCTGAAAGAGCTTTTGATACTGATATGCAATTTTAGTGATGAAATATACAAATTATCTCAATAGAATTATTTTTAATTGCTGTTGGTTTATTTGCTGTTGCAGTAAAGTTTATATGATACCCCTTCCTTCCATGCATTTCAATGGGATTTATGCTTTTTGGTCATGCGGATCCTTATAAAAAGGCTGATTTTGTCAAAATACTAAAATTTTCCCATGCATTGTGGGTGAAAACACTTGTGGACCAAGTGTTCTCCTTACCCTTGTAAATCTACCTTCAAGGAATGGATACATTCTCCAGAGTCTGATGCGATCGGGTTTATTGCAAGTCGCTCAAAGTGAAATACAAAACCCAGGCTGGTCTGCGCAAACCACATAGCATTCATTCTTCTTCAATCGCCCGAGACAGACTGACCACTGACTGTCCGAACCCTCGTATTTATTAGCCTTTTGGCACGTTCCTCTAGGTGGGATTAAACGTGACTCTTCCCACCTTATCCAACATTATTACTTTCTGATTGGTTCATTGTCAAATTGCAACTCTCCACCCTTAGTTACAAGCTTGCCATTACATCATGGTGTAAATTCATTTTTGGCCGCCAGGGATGCTCGAAGACCGTATTTTATCCTCCCAGACCTAGGGTTTTCTTGATGGTCAGTGTGGATGCCCAAGTAGGCTGGACTCCTGGATATTTCCAGAATAAACTGGAGTGAGTCGGCTCATATGATGAAGCTGCTTATTGGTTGACTTCCAAAATGGTCATTCCGGAAGATTAGCTCATCTAGCCAGCCTTGGCTGGCCTGCTAGGGCCCCTGTCATCTTGGTTTTTTGGCAGATTTATGAGTTTTTGTTTCTTCACATCTCCACATTGTTACAGCAGTTTTAAAGGTAACATAGAATCGAAAACCGTTTTTACCTTGTCTATGTTGAATACTGATAGTCTGCCCGCATTCACGAACATACGAAAAGTGCTAGACATTCTGAAAATCTCTGTTTCATAGAAATTCCTCTTTTAAAAATGACCGCCAGAAAACAGGCCAATCTGAACAACGGATACATATGATGTCACATGTATCTCACTGCCCCCCCATCTCATTCCGTTTCCTCCCCTTCAAAATAATTTGCATAGACGTTTTTATGCAATTCCATTGCTTCCAATCCCTCAGTAAAGACAAGCGTGAGAATTCCAGAGTCAAAATCGATTTCTGTGTCACTAGTGGGGAAATCCACCGTAATGCACGTGAAACGGATTAACTTATTGCACAAGGACTTAAATTCTGCAAATGAATTTCTTCAGTGCGCTTTGAATACTTGCTGACTATGGCACAGGAACGTCAATGCGAGAGACTCACTCCAAATGCGTAAGCCTTGGCAGCTCTGAAGTAGCCTATCTAGCTGTCTCCGAGACGTTTAAAAAAAAAAAAAAACATTCAAAAATACTTACCATTCAGAAACGTTTAAATCCAGCCTTTGCTGGACTGGTTCTTCCTCCAATTCAGTGTCCGATTTGGGCTCAAACATATAAGGCTGAATCTCTGAATATGCCATAGCTGCATAAAATTAGTCTGTCCCTGTTCCGAAGCTGGTGAGTGTTTTCCATTTTCCCTACCGCTCTGGGCGAAGTAACATTCTTTTGAGTGGCAGCAAAGCCAGCCAATCAGCGTCAAGTGCTTGCATTCCATTATGAGGTTGCCAGTTAAGCCCGAAAGGTCGCCAAATAGGTACAAAACAACGCGTTAAAAATCCCCCACCCTAACATAGCTTTTTGAGAGAGGTTTTCAGGAAGCTTCTGAGACATTACAGACCCAACCAAAATTTTGTTGTCTATAAGTCACATCACATAACAAGGATAAATACCCCATTCAACCATTCTATGTCACCTTTAAGGGGGTACAAGAAAGGGCAGAGTTCTCTCTGTTGAACTGTGATTATAGTAATATTCTGAATTTAGAACATTTTGGGATATTTTTACCACCACAGTATGTATCATACATGCATGAAAAGAAGAGAATGTAGGCTTTAATTTGGTATATGACACATAGTCAGGAATTTATGGTTCAAAAGCATGGCTGTTTTAAAAATGTACTTATTTTTAAATCGGAATTTCTTGAAAAACAGTTTTTCTGAGCCTGAAATTTGCCAAAACTTTGAAATGACCTTTCTCGTATATCTCAATATTAGAGATATCAGTTCAATTTCTTCATCAAGTATTCCTTGCCTGATGTAGAATGACTTTGTGTAAAAAACTGGACTTTACCAGAAAATGACTTTAGCTGGGTTATCACAGACAGGGTCACAAGTAATACAGTATGTCACTGTACTTCTCTGTGATTGTTCCAGGGAATTCAGTAAACTCAAAGTCCATTTGGCTTAAAATCTAAAATGCAGAAAACCATCAGTGACTAGGGCCAGACAGCAGGGTTAATTCTACTGAGACAATGTGTGTTTTTCAATTTTATGATCTAAATTTCTCAAAGAGATCTAATAAGGGTCTTTACTCTGACGTCAATAATGAAACCTGCTGAACATGAAATTGACATTTGCTGACAAATTTTTCATTAAAATTGGGTTAATTTCAATAAGATAAGTAAAACCAAAGGCTGCTCTAATGAATGATTTGATTACTGATGACCGTTCTGACATCTTATCTTTTTGGAAAATAAAGATAATCCTAGATACCTACACCATCAACAGACTAACAAAGAGCCAACCATCATCTTACCCCTTTTCTCCTGCAGCTTCCAGGAGGAATGAAGTTCTTTGACACCAAAATCTTTAAGAGACACCATGCTAAACGTTTGTTACACTCCTCCCTTCAGTAGGGCATCTCCAGCCTCTGATTCGAGGGATTCTCTGTCTTTAAGGCCAGCCGCATGTGAAGATTCTTTCATATTTATTGAATTTCAGGAATTCTATCCTTAATTACATCACTCATAAAAAGGACTCCAGCTGCAGGATAAATTGGGCAGAATACTCATTTTTTTAAATAAAATTAGTTTCAAGAACCCTTTTTGGACGAAAGACTTCTTAAAGGATTCTTCGGAGGGTGAAAGGATTTTAGAAAAAGGCATAATATGGTTCTTTTTAATGAATCTTATTTTATTATGTTGTTGATTGACATTGTGTAAAATACAGTAGTAAAAAGACATCAAGGTTTAACCCTTATATTGTGTTAGGGTCAAATTTGACCCGTTTTCACACAAGATATGTAAAAAGTACCATTCACATTGGGACAAGGATTCATGATATCCTCAGACACACATATTTTAACGCAACAAAAGAAATTTTCACCGCAAGGCATTCTGAATGTCTTAAAAAGAAAGACATCTGTAGTGTTTCAGGTCAAATATGACCACAGAAAAGTTTGTGCAGCTATCATTTAAAATTAGGACATTGGGTCAAATTTGACTTCTATTCAATTATGGACAGCCACAAAAAGCCATAAACTTGCAGCACATGCACAACCATTACCAAATCATGCCTAACCCTAACCTTACGCACACATAAACCTCAGTTCACACCTGACCCACATACCTCAACCAAAACCCCAGAAATGAGCTATCCTACTAGGACATTGCATTGACTTCTATTCATTATGGACACCAGCCCTAAACTTGCCCCTAACCATTACCAAATCATGCCTAACCCTAACCTTAACGTAACCTCAGTTTGGTCCAAAAACCCCAAAATAGCGTTTTGCCATATTAGGACCAGGCGTTGGTCCCCATACGGACTACTGGTCCCGAAAAGGTCAGTGCTTATACCAGAAAAGGTCCCTGATAGGTTACAAAAACGCACGCACATGCAAAGACGCACACACACACACACACAACACACACACACACACAAACCACCCAACCCCTCCCCCTCCTCCCTGGGGACAATTATTTTCTTGCTCTCTCGATCCCTCTGGCACCCCTCCTCCATGAACACAACCTTTCTTGAAAAATATTGATGCATTTTGACAAAAAATGAATTTGAATATTAACACGTTTACACGCAGACACACGTGCACACAAACACACACACACACACACACACACACACAATTTTTTTTTTCTTGCAGAGATCATCCTTAGGGGCATTGGGGTTGCACAACTTACACAGAACTCTTGCAACACTGGTGTCCAGAAACAAGGTGTGTATGAGTTGTGATCAGTTTAATTCTGCAGCAGCATCAGTCTATTTCAACATGAGATTGAGCAAGAGATTCACTGTCAATGAGGCAACTGAACATATCTTTGATCATCAGAGTGATGTGGAAGAAAGAAAGCAATTTGAAATTGAGGAGGGTGTGTCAGAGAATGATACTGATCACACACTCACACACAGACACACAGACACACACACACACACACACACACCATCATGTCCATGTTCAATTTGAATGTGTTATTTTGAACACACATGCACAGAGACAGGCACAAACCATCTTGTCAATGTTCAATGTTCAGTTTAAATATGTACAACCCCAATTCCGAAATAGTTGGGACGAAGTGTAAATTGTGAATAAAATCAAAATGCAATGACTTTCAGATCACATGAGCCAATATGTTATTTACAATAGAACATAGATAACATTTCGAATGTTGAAACTGAGACATTTTACATTTTTATCCACAAAATGAGCTCATTTCAAATTTTTTTTGTTATGATTCTGCTTTGATTGCCATGTTTGTTTATGTATTCTGCCTTGTCTGACCATGCTCTGTTTTTGTAATTGTCATTCGGATGCAATGCCATGTTTTGTTTTTACCTTGTCTCTGTCTGTTTGCCATTTTCCACCATTGCAGTTATATTTCGGTCCATTTTTTGTGTCATACCATGCATTGCACTTTGTCTCCCCTTGTCTGGTCTTATGTCATGTGATCGCTGACTGCCCCAGTATTGCATGCCACACTTTCGGGTGATTTCATGGCTTCTGGGATTTCAATCATTCCTTCCAATCTCGTTTGCTTCCTTCACCTTGCTTTTCTATATTACTAACAATACTAACAGTTTATTATTTTAGTTAAAATTACTAACCCAAATTAACACTGTTTATAGTACTAACTTACTAACGAGCACTAGGGATTGTATAGCTGCACTTACTAATTGACTAACGAGCTCTCAGCATTCGCCCTATTCTAGTCTCCACCCCTTTGGCTTTACTCAATCTACTTTGCTGCAGTTTCAGCAGAACCTCCGCACTTGTTAGACTCTGTTCTCTCTCCTTGTCTGTGCACGTTAGAACTCCCTAACCGGAGCCGTATGTCTGTCAATAGGTTGTCTTTGTCATCCCTGTCCGCGTTTTGGCTTTTTCCAACTTCTTGTAATCAGGAACTTCTTCATGTTCATTCCTTTGTAATTAGTCTGATCCAGCTCACCTGTTTCCTATCATAGCAAGTGACTTCCCCTCCGTGTATTTAAGCAGTCATTTCACTCTCAGCTCTCGTCAGAACATTTGCCCTGTGCTGCGATCGTTGATGCCTTGTATTCATAGTGTTACACTTCTGACTGGAACGTCCCCGATTCTGATTTTGGCTTTTTCTTTGATACTTCTCTGCCCATGTACCGTACCTGTTTTGCCTGACCCTGAGTTTAGTCTCTGCTGCCCTGTTAACGGTTCGGATTACGTCTACTGGACTTTGGCTTTGGATTCTCTGACATACCCGTGCCTGTGGACCGAACCTGTTTTGCCCGACTCTGAGTTTTGTGTTTGCTGCCCTGTGTACAGTTTGGATTACGTCCCTGGGATTCTGATTTTGGATTGGGGACTCGGTACCTTTGCCCTCTGCCTTGTGGGGGTTAACCCCCCCAACTTCATTAAAACTCATTTCTGCTGAATCTTCCTGGTCTCGCATTTGGTTCCAGAATGATACCTCACATTCTGGCTGCAACAGGTCTCAAAAAAGTTGGGACACAGGCAAAAAAGGGCTGAAATAACAATTAATATACAAGAGAATCAGCTGAAAGAACATTTAGCAAGTAATTACATTAAGTTGCATCAGGTGTGTAACATGATTGACAATAAAATTGATGTCTTAGAGAAGCTGAGTCTCTCAGAAGTAAAGATGGCCAGAGGCTCTCCAACCCGTGAAGGCCTGCGTTGAAAAAAAAAAAAAAAAACTGTGGAATACTTTAAAAACAATGTTCCTCAACGTCAGATTGCAAAGGCTTTGAAGGTCTCATCAACGACAGTGCATAACATCATCAAAAGATTCAGAGAAACTGGAAAATCTCTGTGCGTAAGGAACAAGGCTGAAGACCTTTACTGGATGCCCGTGATCTTCGGGCCCTCAAACGCCACTGCATCACTCACCGGCATGATTCTGTCATTGACATTACTAAATGGACCCAGGAATACCTCAAGAAACCACTGTCTGTAAACACAGTCCGCCGTGCCATCCACAGATGCCACCTAAAACTCTATTATGCAAAAAGAAAGTCATTGTTGAGCATGATCCAGAAGCGCCGCCGTGTTCTGTGGGCCAAGGCTCATTAAAAATGGACTGTCGCAAATTGGCAAAGTGTCCTGTGGTCAGACGAGTCCAAATTTGACATTCTTGTTGGAAATCATGGGCGTTGTGTCCTCCGGGCTAAAGAGGAGAAAGACCAGCCCTCCTGTTATTAGCATTCAGTTCAAAAGCCAGCATCTCTGATGGTATGGGGATGCATTAGTGCATATGGTGTGGGACACTTGCATGTTTTAAAAAGCACCATGAATGCTGAAAGGTATATAAAGGTTTTAGAGCAACATATGCTCCCCCCAGACGACATCTATTCCAAGGAAGGCCTTGTGTATTTCAGCTGGACAACGCAAAACCACATATTGCAGCTATTACAACAGCATGGCTTCGTAGTAGAAGAGTCCGTCTGCTGAACTGGCCTGCCTGCAGTCCTGATCTTTCACCGATTGAGAACATTTGGCACATAATTAAATGAAAAGTCCGTCAAAGGAGACCCAAAACTCTCCAGCAGCTAAAAGCCTGTATTAAACAAGAGTGGCATCAAATTCCAATGGCTAAACTCAAGAAACTTGTCTCCTCAATGCCCAGACGCCTCCACTCTGTGTTAAAAAAGAAGAGGGATGCTACACCATGGTAAACAAGCCCCTGTCCCAACTTTTTTGAGACCTGTAGCAGCCAACAAATTTGAAATGAGCTCATTTTGTGGATAAAATTGTAAAATTTCTCAGTTTCAACATTTGCTATTTTATCTCTGTTCTATTGTGAATAAAACACTGGCTGGCGTGATTTGAAAGTCATTGTGTTTTGATTTTATTCACAATTTACACTTTGTCCCAACTATTTCGGAATTGGGGTTGTAATTTTGAACACACACACAGACAGCTGGGGAGCAAGAGAGAAACATGCTCTTGTTCATGTTACAGTTCAATTTGCATCTGCTATTTTCAGCTAAATAAAAGTTTGGTTTTATGAAAAAAACGTAAAAGTCTTTTTTCCCCTATTCCCAACATAATTCTGTAGTGGTCAATTTTGACCCGTAACTCCACATATGTCACTATAGGTAATACAGTTTTTTGCAATTGTTAAGACACATAAACTGGTGCTTGTGGCACAATTATTGAAACCACTAACTCATGTAGCCAATCTATTGACCAGATATGCTGAACCATAAGGACATTCTCTGCTTTACACTGAGTTTGAAATTCTAAAACATACTTTTTGCAAATGACTACACACGGTTATCTACATTACACACGTCATTCAAAACTACAAGCCTGAGTGTGTTGTTTGCTAAACACTGCCATTAAAATACACACTCAATTATCAATTACCTGCAAACAGAATGCTACTGTGAAAACACCTGGAACCAATGAGATCACTTGAAAATCAGAACTTATAGGACTTAATAGGATTCAGGTTTGCTGTTTGGTTTGTATAACAATGGAGGCCCATATTGGAGAAATAATCAGAGGCAGAGGTGTTTGTGTAAGAGGAGGAGAGGAAGAGGAGTAAGAGGAGAAGGAGAAGAGTACACAGTAAAAAATGCAGTGTCAATTTTACTCTTAAAGAGTTGAATTTTACTGATTCAGATAACATTTGGTCCCACTCGAAATTAGTGTTAAATTTACTCGTTGGCTAGTGTAAGATTTTCAGAGTTAATTCTACTCTATTTTGTGTCAAAATTAACAATACAGGATCTCCTTCATGGGGAATTGTCTCTCTGTAGAGTTGAACTTGACACTACATGTCTGCGGAACTTTACTCTCACATTGACAGTTTTTACCCATTGCTTGAACATATAGACACATGCTTCAACCAAAGTTACAAAACTTGAAGTTGTTGTTACTATACCTTATACACAATGTAACCATACCTTAAACAAAAGCACTGCTTTGCACTTTAGTTGCAATTCTGCAACACACTTGCTCCTTTCTGCAACACACTTGCTCCTGCACACTACACACAATTTCATACATAAGCCACTTCTGTTAAGTTTTACTCAGTGGATCCCAAAAAAGCAGAGGTGGAGGCAGGAAGATGTCTCAATGAAAAGTTTAATTACAACAAAAAATTAGACAGGCAGTGGAGGCAGAGATCCGGCTGGTTGAAACTTAGAATCTTCTTTGCTGCAGCAACGGCATACTGGAGAACCATATGGGACGGAATTATCTGGCAGAGAAGTGGAGTTTAGCACAGGCTTTTAAAGGCAGCTTGATTAGCTGAGTGACCACAGGTGTGCCTAATCAGCTGCTGCAGCAGAGTCAGCCTCTCCCTGCCTCACACAGACCCTGCAAAGAAAAACAGGAAGGGAAGGGGAGAGAGAGTAACAAACAACTAAAACTACACTGAATCACCACAGTACCCCCCCCAAGGACGCCTCCTGGCGGCCGTCCAGGCCTGCCTGGATTACGGGCATAAAAGTCTCTAAAAAGTTCAGGGTCATGAATCAGCCTAGGGGAGATCCATGAACGTTCCTCTGGCCCGTACCCCTCCCAATCAACCAAGTACTGAAAACCCCAACCCCGACTCCGTACATCCAACAACTCCCTCACAGTGAAGGCAGGATGGTTGTCAATGATCCGGAAGGGTGGAGGGGGTTCGGCTGGAGGGCTCAGAGGACTGGTGGAAAGTGGCTTGAGGAGGGAGACATGAAAGGAAGGATGGACATTCAAAGAAGCAGGTAACTTCAGTCTTACAACGGTGGGGTTTATGATGCGTTCAATCTTGAAAGGGCCGATGTACCTGGGTGCCAGTTTCCGAGATTTGGTCTGCAGAGGGAGGTCCCGAGTGGATAGCCAGACCCTCTGGCCATGTTGGTAATCGGGCTGGGATGCGATGCTTGTCCGCCAATCTTTGATTCCGAGCAGCGGTGCGAGTGAGAGCTGCTCGGGCTTCACGCCAGACTTGGCGGGCTCGCCTAAGATGCCCCTGAACTGAGGGAACTGCTGTGTCGGTCTCCTGGGCTGGGAAAAGAGGTGGTTGGAAGCCATTAGAAGCCATGAATGGAGACGTACCAGTGGCGGAGCAGACCAGGGAGTTGTGGGCATATTCAATCCAAGGGAGTTGGGTGGACCAGGAGGTTGGGTGACAAGAGGCAACACAACAAAGAGCTGCCTCCAGATCCTGGTTAGCCCGCTCTGTCTGGCCATTGGACTGTGGGTGATAACCAGATGACAGGCTGGCAGATGCTCCCAAGGCCTGACAAAATGCCTTCCATTCTTGGGAGGAGAACTGTGGGCCTCTATCAGAAACAATGTCCTGAGGGATTCCATGTAGCCTGAAGACATGCTGAATGAGCAAATTAGCAGTCTCTAGAGAGGAGGGTAGTTTAGGCAGGGGAACAAAGTGCACAGCCTTGGAAAAACGGTCAACAATAGTCAGGATTGTGGTATTACCTTCAGAAGGAGGAAGGTCTGTGACAAAATCCACAGCGATATGCGACAAAATCCACAGCGATATGCGACCATAGCCGGTGAGGAATGGGAAGGGGATGTAGAAGGCCAGCAGGAGCACGGTGAGAGGTCTTATTGCTGACACAGACAGAACAGATGGAGACAAACTCTTTAGTGTCAGAGGAGATGGAAGGCCACCAGAACCTTTGTCTGAGAAGATGCAGGGTTCGATGAAAACCAGAATGACAAGCAACCTTGGAGGAATGTCCCCACTGGAGCACTGAAGATCTAGCAGCAGGGGGAACAAACAGCTTATCCTGTGGACATCCCTCAGGAACAGGAAAAGATTCTTGAGCCTCCTGGACCACTCTGTCAATCTCCCACCTGGCTGCCCCTACCACACAGGAAGATGGTAGGACGGTCTCCTCTGCAGCGTCCTCAACAGCAGGGGAAAACTGACGCCTGGAGCCTGGCCGGTAGGTGATGGTGAAGTTGAAACGGCCTAGGAGCAAAGCCCACCAATCCTGACGTGAGTTGAGCCTGCAGGCAGAGCGGAGGTAGGATAAGTTCTTATGATCTGTCCATACCACAAATGGATGAATTGAGCCCTCCAGCCAGTGTCTCCATTCTTGCACAGCCAGAACAACAGACAACAGTTCCCGGTTTCCCACATCATAGTTTCTTCCAGCAGGGGTAAGCCGGCAGGAGAAGAAGGCACATGGGTGCATCTTTTGATCAGACGAGGGGCACTGGGAGAGAACAGCTCCAACACCAGAGTCTGAGGTGTCAATTTCCACCACAAACTGAGCTGCAGGATCAGGATGGGATTGCACAGGAGCAGTGGAAAACAACAGTTTCAACTTGGTAAAAGCAGTCTCAGCAGCAAGTGACCATTCGAAGGGGACTTTCAATGAAGTTAGCTTGGTCAAAGGTGTAGCAACTTTACTATAGTCATGGATAAACCTTCGATAGAAATTGGCAAACCCCAGGAACCTTTGAAGTTGCTTTCTTGATGTAGGAGTGGGCCAGTCGGCCACTGCCATGACTTTGGCAGAGTCGGCTTTGAGTTGCCTTTTCTCCACCACAAAGCCCAGAAAATTCACAGAGGGAACACAAAACTCACATTTCTCAGCTTTGACATGGAGTCTGTTCTCTAACAGTCTTTGTAGCACTCGCCTTGCAGGCTGAACATGCTCTTTGTAAGAGCGCGAGAAAATCAAAATATCATCTAAATACACAAACACAAACCTGTCCAACATGTCACGCAGGACATCATTTATGAGTGCCTGAAAAACTGCAGGAGCATTA
Source organism: Gymnothorax javanicus (assembly GCA_029692085.1). Lineage (NCBI taxonomy): Eukaryota > Metazoa > Chordata > Actinopteri > Anguilliformes > Muraenidae > Gymnothorax > Gymnothorax javanicus. The sequence continues at coordinate 111,785,426 of CM056194.1, read as the reverse complement.
GTTAAGCCGAAGGGCATGACTAGATATTCAAAACGTCCTGGAGGGTATTAAAAGCAGTCTTCCACTCATCCCCCTCTTTGATTCTCACAAGGTGATAGGCGTTGCGAAGATCTAACTTCGAGAAGATGGTGGCTTGGTGGTGTGGGCCAAAAGCAGAGTCAATGAGTGGAAGGGGGTATTTGTTTTTAACAGTTATGTCATTCAAACCCCTGTAATCTATACAGGGGCGCAGAGTCTTGTCTTTCTTGTCAACAAAAAAAAACCCAGGCCCCACAGGTGAGGATGAGGGACGAATGAGTCCAGCAGCTAAAGAATCTGATATATACATCTCCATAGCTTCCCTTTCAGGACGGGAGAGATTGTAAAGCTTACTGGTGGGTAGGGGGGCGCCAGGAAGCAAATCAATCCTGCAGTCATATGGTCTGTGGGGAGGAAGAGACAAGGCCCTGTCTTTACTGAAAACTTCCTGGATGTCATGATACTCAGGGGGAACAGAGGTGAGGTCAACCGGTTTAGGGGGGGCTGGTGTGGCAGTGACGATGACCAGTCTATGTGTGGGTTGTGTAACTTTAGCCAGGGTAGACCTAACACTAGAGATGTTGCAGGTGAGGAAATAATGTACAGTAATATGGTTTCATGGTGGTTACCAGAGAGAAGGAGGGATACAGGGGCAGTGCGATGAGTGACCTCAGCTAGAAGCCCCCCATCGAGCGCGAAAACTTTCTTGGGCTTAGGTAGGGGTTCAGAAGGGATCCTGGACTGGGAAACAAAATCAGAGTCAATAAAATTGTCATCAGAGCCAGAGTCAATCAAAACTTGAACAGGAAGGGAGACGTGACTAGGAGACAGTACCTTCGAGTTGCATTCTGTTTGAGGGAGAAGACTCATTGGAAGTATGGCTCACCAGCACTCCTCCTGTGGCTAGTGAGCCTGGTCTTTTGGCCGAGCTGGACAGTTGGAGCGGATGTGACCCGCCTGGCCACAGTAAATGCAGAGCCCCTGGTGGAAATGCCGCTGACGTTCAGCAGGGGTGAGCCTCATCCTCCCCAGCTGCATGGGTTCCATGGTGCTCTGGGGTGAGACAGCCAGCATAGATACACTAGGTGATGGTTGTTCCATAGGCAGAGGAGGTGGAGTGGAAGGTGCATGTGGTCTAGGGGGCCAGGCGTGGAAAGCCTGTCTGCCTGCTCTCTCCCTATGTCTCTCTGAGGCGGTTATCTAACCGAATAGCTAGGGATATTAACTCATCTAAAGATGAGGTTTCATCTCGGGCAGCTAACTCATCCTTAAGCTCCTCACTCAAGCCCCAAAGGAAAACCCCCTGCAGAGCCTTCTCACTCCAACCGCTCTCAGCAGCGAGAATGTGGAAATCAATAGAGTATTCTGAAACAGAACTAGAACCTTGGCGTAGAGAAAGGAGCTGGTTACTGGCTTCCTTTCCTTTGAGTGGGTGATCAAAAACCTTAAGCATTTCAGTGGTGAATAACTGATAAGACTGACAAATGGGTGAATTATTGTTGGAAATGGCTAAGGCCCAGGCTGATGCCTTGTCAGATAACAAACTCATAATAAAGGCTACCTTGGATCTGTCAGAGTTGTAAGTTGAAGGCTGCTGATTGAACACTAGAGAACACTGATGAAGAAACTGACTACAAGACCCTGAAATTCCTGAATACCTGACTGGGGTGGGAATGAATGGTTCTCTGGGTTGGGCATCAGGAAGAGCTGGGACTGGCACTGGTGGAACAGAGGCAGATGGAGCAGGAACAATCTGCACCGGATCCTGGATGGGGGCTGCAAGCGAAGTAAGCTGGGTGGAAACTTAGTCCATGTGGTTGCCGAGTTGCGTCACACTGGAGGCAAGGGTGTTAAGAGTATCCATTATCTGCTGAAGGGCCTGTTCATGCTGCCCAACTCTAGGTCCTTGAGAGGAAATAGCCAGCTTGATTCTTTCAGCCTCTGGGGGATCCATTGTGGCCAGATAATTCTGTTAAGTTTTGCTCAGTGGATCCCAAAAAAGCAGAGGTGGAGGCAGGAAGATGTCTCTATCAAAAGTTTAATTACAAGAAAAAATTAGACAGGCAGTGGAGGCAGAGATCCGGCTGGTTGAAACAAAGAATCTTCTTTGCTGCAGCAACAGTACACTGGAGAACCATATGAGACGGAATAATCTGGCAGAGAAGAAGAGTTCAGCAAAGGCTTTTAAAGGCAGCTTGATTAGCTGAATGACCACAGGTGTGCCTAATCAGCTGCTGCAGCAGAGTCAGCCTCTCCCTGCCTCACACAGACCCTGCAGAGAAAAACAGGAAGGGAAGGGGAGAGAGAGCAACAAACAACCAAAACTACCCTGAATCACCACAACTTCGTTCAAAAATGAAATCTCAGGGTACCATTGGGAAAACACATCTATTCAAAATATAAAACTCATTCAGCAATTGAAAATACTTAGACACATACCTGAAAATACTTAATTACAAAACTGAACACCAATCAACCAGCTACAAATAGGCCTCAGTTAAGCCATTTTGAGAACTTTGCAAGCATGGAGGGCTAGAGGCAGAGGTAGAGGAAGAGGAAGACAGAAAGAGAGAGGAGGACGTGGTCGAAGAGGCCATGCAAGGACCATTATTTCGGATGAAATAAGAGCAACTTTGGTGGACCATGTCATAAACCATGGCCTGACTATGACGGAAGCTGGGCAGAGAGTCCACCCTAATCTAAGCCGTTTCACAGTTTCCATAGTAAGGACATTCCAACTGGAAAACAGGTATGTCTTCAACTCTCTACTCTCCTCAGACTGTATCTAGAGTATTTACAGTACTGTACCATATCACATTACCGTATCACATGTACTGTATTGCAGAGTGGCTAGTGCTCCTTTTCTAATAACTGTGGTAGTTTTGTGAAACATACCGTGATAACGTGTTGAGATTCAGTACTGTGTATGGTATATACAGTAAAGTACAGTAAATACAATACTGTAAAAAAGAAGCAAACCAATAACAATTTGTGGTTGCATTTTTCTACAGAATGGCTAGAAGACTTACTGGGGATGGACGCCAATGCCTGTTCACCCAACAGCAGGAACTTGCCATAGTGAACCTAGTCAGAGCAAACAATGCAATCTGTCTCCACCAGCTACGGCAACAAATACTTGCAGATATACAAGTATTCAACAACATAAATCGAGTAAGCATTACCACTATCAGACGCATTTTGGTAAAGCACAACATGACCATGAAGCAATTGTAAAAGGTCCCATTTGAGAGGAACTGTGTCAGGATCAAAGAACTTCGACATGAATATGTACAGGTAAGTGTTACAGTCCTTTACATTTACAATACAGAATGGTTGCAGTCTAGTAACAGCTGAATATGTACCATTGGATCACTACCACATTCAGAAAGCTACACAGGTGCCTGTGTGGTGGGGTGGGGTGGTTCTGTATGTGTAGAACTGTAGTTGTGTGCTTTGAGTAAAGCCATCCACAATATCTATTTTTTGTTACAGAGAATCTTGGACATGGATGGAGCTGCACAGCCTCATGAAATTATTTACATTGACGAGGCTGGATTCAACCTTAGCAAAAATAGATGACGGGGACGTAATATAATTAGCCAAAGGGAAATTGTGCACGTTCCGGGGCAGCGTGGGGGAAATATCACATTGTGTGCCGCCATAAGCCCTCGAGGGCTACTGCACCATCATGCCAAACTGGGTCCCTATAATGTGCAAGACATAATCACATTTCTAGGTGCACTTCATGATGCAGTTGTACAGGACAGACCAGAGCAGCCCAGGTTTGTTGTTGTCTGGGATAATGTTAGTTTCCATCGGGCTGCTCTGGTCCGGAACTGGTTCACCAACCATAATCAATTTGAAGTTGTGTACTTGTCCCCTTACTCGCCATTTCTAAACCCTATAGAGGAATTTTTTTTCCCCCTTGGACATGGCGCGTATTTGACCACTAACCACATGCCCGCATGCCTCTTCTGCAGGCAATGGAACAGGCCTGCGGAGACCTTGAGGTAAGGTCAGTCCATGGATGGATTCAGCACACAAGGGGATATTTTCCCCAATGCTTAGCGAGAGAAGACATTGCTTGTGATGTTGATGAGATCCTGTGGCCAGACCCCAACAGACGGCAGGATCCATTAGCCCACTTACACCCAATTGTGTTTTTCTGTGTTTACAGTAGTGTATTGTTTGTTTTATTTTTTGTTTTATTTTTGTTTTAACTGAATTTACTATACTGTAAAGTACACTACTGTAATGTACAGTATTGAGTATTTCATTTTTTGGTTGTTGTGAAAATGTGCCTTCTGTGGAACTGAATAAAAAAACAGTGAAAACGAAAGACTGCAGTGTTTGATATAAAGTAGACTAGTGTGTTGCTGCTGATCCGAAAGTGTATTCAGATGATGCAAGTGGGTATCATTTTGTCATCAAAATGACATTTTGACAAAGGATTGTTAGGTTTTGAAAGCAAAGTTTCAATTTGACATAGATGTGAATGGTTTATTTCCCAGTGTTGTGTCTTGTTTGAGCCAAGTTTTGCAAAACGTGTTCAAGCAACGGGCAAAAACTATACTGATAGAGTGGTTTTACTCTGCATATTAGGGAGGAACAGTAGATGGACAAGGAGAGGGAGGAAGAGTAGATGGACGAGGAATGGGAGGAAGAGTAAATGGCAGAGGAGAGGGAGGAACAGTAGATGGACGAGGGGAGGGAGGAGGAGTAGATTGACGAGAAGAGGGAGGAAGAGTAGATGGATGGAGAGAGGGAGGAAGAGTAGATGGATGAGGAGAGGGAGAAAAAGTAGATAGACGAGGAGAGGGAGGAAGAGCAGATGGATGAGGAGAGGCAGGAAGAGTAGATGGAAGACGAGAGGGAGGAAGAGTAGATGGCAGAGGAGAGGGAGGAAGAGTAGATGGACGAGGAGAAGGAAGAAGAGTAGATGGACGAGGAGAAGGAGGGAGAGAAGATGGATGGGGAGAGGAAGGAAGAGTAGATGGAGGAGGAGAGGGAGGAAGAGTAGATGGACTTGGAGAGGGAAGAAGAGTAGATGGACGAGGAGAGGGAGGGAGAGTAGATGGACGGGGAGAGGAAAGAAGAGTAGATGGAGGAGGAAAGGGAGGAAGAGTAGATGGAAGAGGAAAGGGAGGAAGAATAGATGGACGAGGAGAGGGAGAAAGAGGAGATGGATGAGGAGAGGGAGGAAGAGCAGATGGACGAGGAGAGGGAGGAAGAGTAGATCGACGAGGAGAGGGAGGAAAAGTAGATGGAAGAGGAGAGGGACAGAGTAGATGGACTAGGAGAGGAAGGAAGAGTAGATGGACGGAGAGAGGGAGGAAGAGTAGATGGACGGGGAGAAAGAGGAAGAGCAGATGGACGAGGAGAGGGAGAAAGAGTAGACAGAAGAGGAGAGGAAGGAAAAGTAGATGGAAGAGGAGAGGGAGAGAGTAGATGGACTAGGAGAGGAAGGAAGAGTAAATGGACTAGGAGAGGGAGGAAGAGTAGATGGACGGAGAGGGGGAGGAAGAGTAGATGGACGAGGAGAGGGAGGAAGAGCAGATGGACAAAGAGAGGGAGGAAGAGTAGATGGATGAGGAGAAGGAGGAAGAGTAGATGGAAGAGGAAAGGGAGGAAGAGTAGATGGACGAGGAGAGGGAGAAAGAGTAGATGGATGAGGAGAGGGAGGAAGAGTAGATGGACAAGGAGAGGGAGGAAGAGTAGATGACAGAGAGAGGAAAGAAGAGTAGATGGACGAGGAGAGGGAGGAAGAGTAGATGGAAAAGGAGAGGGAGGAAGAGTAGATGGACGAGGAGAAGGAGGAAGAACAGTTGGACGAGGAGAGGGAGGAAGAGTAGATGGACGAGGAGAGGGAGGAAGAGTAGATGGAAGAGGAGAAGGAGGAAGAGCAGATGGACGAGGAGAGGGAGGAAGAGTAGATGAACAAGGAGAAGCAGGAAGAGTAGATGAACGAGGAGAGGGAGGAAGAGTAGATGGAAGAGGAGAAGGAGGAAGAGCAGATGGACAAGGAGAAGGAGGAAGAGCAGATGGACGAGGAGAGGGAGGATGAGTAGATGGACATGGAGAGGGAGGAAGAGTAGATGGACGAGGAGAAGGAGGAAGAGTAGATGGACGAGGAGATGAATTTAAAATGGAGTAAGGAAGAGTAGGAGAATGAGGAGAAGGTGCAAGAGGAGGAAGAGGAGTGGTAAGAGGATGAAATGAGAGAAATGTCACAAATGAGATCCAGGCAAGTCTAACTGACCATGTTATCAACCATGGGTTGAGTCTGCAGGAGGGTGGTCAAAGGGTCCAACCTAATTGGAGCCACTTCATGTAGCAGGTATCATCAGGACTTTTCCAAATGAGAACAGGTAAAAAATCCTAACTTCACATGATTTATTGTAACATGGGATTTTACACTATTTCATAAGGACTTGTTAGACTATAAACTTTTGCATACTGTTTTTGTAGAATTGCAAGGCAACCCCCCTGCAGGAAGAAGAAATCGCTTGTTCACACAAGAACAGGAACAACAGATTATCAACAAGCTCATTGGAAACAACAGGATACCGGGAAAGACAGTAATTGCGACAAACTGTAATTTTAGTTAATATAATTGTTTCTGTTAAAAAAAAAAAAGAAATTTGTTTCTCCACTGCATTTGTGTTCATAGTCTTATTAACAGCATGCTACAAATGAAAATGCAAGACTAGATAATAGTGTCTTATACTTGGCATGACAGTGTGCAAATGGCATGTGGGAAAAGCTATTTTTTTGCTTTCATGTGTAGTTTAAAAATACAATTTTTAGAAGAGTTTATATAGTTTTGAATGAAGTGTTTGCTTTTGAAAGAGGTGTCTGAAATTTTGTTTTTTGTGAATATGTGTTTGGTTTTTGTCTGTCGAGTTTTGACAAAAGGGCCATAGTTTTGAAAACTGTGTTTAAGCAAAAGTAAAAAACTGTAATATGATGTTCCAAAAAACCCATGAGAAATTTATTTTAGAAAGTGTGTTCTAAAATTAGTCTATTATAGTCACATAACAGAATTACATATTGTCTTCACTATAGGAAATATAATGTGTGAATTTAAACATTCTTTAAATTGAAAACAAGTGGTATATTGTTAGATGAAAGGTTCCCAAGGTCATAAAAATACAATTTAAAACAGTGACTGCATGGATATAAATGCATAATAAGTTAGTTATGTGGTGAAAAACAATATTGGATGATAATGAGTGTTTTTTGAGAATTTTGAGCTGAGTTTTATCACGGGTAAAATTTAACCCGCTAACACAAAAGATGTCTGCAACTTTCTAACACATTATGAGCGTTAAGCAAAATAATTTGTGTCAGTTAAGTTTAAAACTTTATTATCAACCATTCCTCTGTACCATGAGAACAATTTTGGAAATTAATGTTATAAAAACACTCAGACTTAGATATTTACACGCATTTTAAACAGTGATTGTAATGTAATCCAGGATCCCTTAATCAATTAATTTTAGTATTCTGCAGTAAGTGATCATGTAATATGTAATATGAGCGTGATTGAGCGTAGGTGTTGCAACCCGCCGGTAGAACTGCCAGTAGTTTGATGGAATAAAGACAAAGGAACTGCCAGTAGTTCAAAGGACGAGAGACGAAAAAGGTCAAAACTTTTATTGAGGTGGCCATACTTTTGTCAGATAGTACAGTGTTATATCTACAGTGTTTGGCCATGGCGCTGCACCATGCCCGATTTTCTTCTGCCGTAGCTGCCCCGTTTCTCATTAAATCCTGCATAGCTGCCTCTTATTTCAAGGGCAAAGTCCCTGTTTTAAATAAATCCTTTTCTTCCCATTTAGGAAAGCCCGCCACACTGATTTAGGAAATCCACACTGGACGGCAAAGGAAGGGAAGGCCCCACAACACCTCCTCCCCAACTCCGAGTGACTACGCCACCTCTGAATTTGTCACTTGCCTCGCTTGACGATAGCCGTAGCTGATCCCCCGATTCAACCTCGCTCACAGAAAATGATAATGTACAGAAACTTAGTGCTGTGGATGTGTTGTATATTCCCAGGTAATCATTTTGATTTAAGTTTGACTTGCTGCCGCACATAGAGGTGGCGCTTCTGTCGTTTCCCGGAATTCGGCTGTATTATTCATGCTATTAGCATAACAATCATCAGATCATTATGCCAACTCGTAAAAGCAGACTTGAGCAGGTGGCAAATCAGCGAAAAAGGAATATCTTTCCATCAGAGATTTTTTCCGGTAGGAACAATAAATGACCAAAAGTGTTGATCAACTTGAAAGATAAGATTTTTATTACGCAAATTGCGATTGTCTGGCGAGAAGTCTATAGTGTAATTATGATACACGAACGAGCTGGGCACGGCCCAGTCATTCACTATGAGTAGGTGATATATTCGTTCACGACATGTTGCAGAAACTGCATGCAATCGAAATAAAGAGATTTAGTCCCATTTCGTGGTTACTGGCCCTTGTATCATGCTTCATAGGCCTGTCCGCCAGTTAGGCTAATTAGGGGGAGCACTTTGCGGGGGATATTTTAGGGCTATTTTCTTGTTAGGGCCAGCAATAACCTAGCCTGACTCCGCCAGCCTTCGTACTTCTGCTTAATTTCATTTCGCTTCATTACTCAGTCTGGTCACTCGGAGCTCTGCCTCGTTTACCTCGGCAGAAAATACGCCAGACCAACCAACGAACAGAAGGCGTGGCTGAGAGCCATGATGTAGCAGCTACGCCGAGTTTGAAATTGTAGTCTCCAAAATCAACAATGGCTACGGACATAGATACACGGGAGGACATAGATTCACTCTCTCGTGGAGAAAATCCCCAGTATCAGCCACTTAAAGCCACAACAAGAGGAATATTTGGTTAGTTTTTTGAATGGAAATTATGTTGTAGCGCTACTTCCTACAGGTTTCGAGAAAAGTTGTCATATCCACTGTTATGACTTGAAAATCACAACAAAGAAAACCAGTAATGACAACTTAAATTTATTCTTCACTGAATAAAAAAACCTCTACAAATAATCCACTGTTCAATCCTCTAATAACACTCTAATGCCACTATGTAAATCTGTTGCCAAAACAAAAACTCTACCCCTTCTGACCAAAATCACAGCATTTATATAGACCAGCAACATTCTGGAAAGATCTACAGGATTCCTGGGTAATCCCGCCCCCTCCAGGCAAGAAGAAGCCAGAAACTTCTAGAAAGCACTAGTCAATTACATTACAAAGAAGTGGTATTGCATCAGATCATGTTTTGCTACAGACACACCACCAGAGGGTGCTGATGAACAAAATAAATAGCTGACCAGCAAGGCAGCAAAAACAGCATGTAACAAATCTCCATTTACAAATGATACACAGTGCTTTACATAAAATACTCATACATAACACCTCCCCTCTTTAAGAAAAGAAAGGTTTGCTAAAAATTAACACAGCTTTATAATCAGAATAATCTTGAACTTTACACAAAAAGTATCATTGATCATTATAACAATCATATACATCACAACTAGTGCAATTCTCACAATCAAAGAGAAAAGTAAAATTACATTTTTCACAATCAAATAAACAAATAAAATTACATGCGTGAAAGTGTATCTGGGATAACATTATCTTTTCCCCTGATGTGAGAAATATCCAAATCATACTCTTGCAAAAGTAAACTCCATCTCAGTAATCTTTGATTCTTGTTTTTGATCTTATGCAAGAATGTGAGGGCATTGTGATCACTGAAGACTTTGATGGAAGTAGCTGAACAAGTCAAATAGACTTCAAAATGTTGTAAAGCCAAAACAAGTGCCAAAAATTCTTTTTCAATTGTTGAATAGTTTTTCTATTTTCTATTCTATTGAGCATTGCTGCCTCACAGCAAGAAGGTTGTGGGTTCAAATCCGGCCTGGGGCCTTTCTGTGTGGAGTTTGCATATTCTCCCCGTGTTCGCGTGGGTTTTCTCCGGGTACTCCGGTTTCCTCCCACAGTCCAAAGACATGCATGTTAGGTTAATTGGAAACACTAAATTGCCCATAGGTATGAGTGTAAGAGTGAATGGTGTGTGCGCCCTGCGATGGATTGGCAAGCTGTCCAGGGTGGGTCCCGCCTTTGCCCGTAGTCAGCTGGGATAGGCTCCAGCTCGCCCCGTGACCCTAGTGAGGAATAAGCAGGTATAGAAAATGAATGAATGAATGAATAGTTTTTCTGATGTTTATCAAACTTTTTGGGAAAGTAACAAACAGGATGATCTACTCCAACAGTGTCTTCTTGCAGTAAAACTGAGCCTGCACCAAAATCACTGGCATCAACAGCCAACTTGAACTCCTTTTTGAAATTAGGAGATAAGAGAACTGGTGCATTTTTCAGGATAGCTTTCAGTTGGTCAAATGAATTTTGACATTTTTCATCCCAAACAAATTTTGCATTTTTCTTCAGTAAATTTGTCAAAGGTTCAGAAATGAGAGAGAAATTTTTACAGAATTTTCTGTAGTCTGTCACCATTCTATATGTTCCATTGGATTTCAGAACTAGGATGCATGGAGAACTCCAGTCACTGTGACTTGGTTCAACAAAGTCATTTTCAAGCAGGTATTTGACTTCTTGTTTAAGGTATTTCTGCTTCTCTGGATTCAATCTGTAAGGATGCTGTTTTACAGGCTTGGCATCATCTTGTCGGAAGACATCATGATAAACCATATCAGTCCTTGATGGAACATCAGGGAATATGAGACTATATTCAAATATGAGCTGCTTTAGCTGTTGTTGTTGAAAAGGGTCCAGGTGGGACAACTTGCTGTCAATATTTTGAAGAATGTCTGAATTTTCAAGTTTGGCTGGACCAGGTTCATTTTCCAAGGGGCAGTCACAATCTTCTTCAGAATTTTCCAGTTTAATTGTATTTACCACATTGACTGGCTTTTGCTGAGTGTCTCGGTCAATGTATTCTTCCAGCATGTTGATGTGACACATTTGTTTTTTTTCCTCCTTCCAGGGGTTAACATGACATAATTTAGATCACTGATCCTTTTGAGGACAGTGTAAGGGCCAAAATATCGGGCTCTTAGAGGGTTCCCAGGAACTGGCAAAAGCGCCAGGACTTTGTCACCAGTTTTAAAACTTCTATCTCGGGAATGAAGGTCATATCTGGCTTTCATTTTGCCCTGAGCCTCTTTGAGATTAGACTTAGCAAAGTCACAAGCCTTAGAGAGATGATTACGGAAGTCAGAGACATACTGAAGCAAGTTCATTGGGACATCATCTTCGGCCAGTAACTTCTCCTTCAGAAGCTTCAGAGGTCCAAGGACTGTATGCCTAAAAACAAGCTCAAAAGGACTGAACCCAAGAGACTCCTGAACAGCTTCACGGGCAGCAAACAGAAGAAGATGGACACCTTCATCCCAGTCTTTCTCTGTGTCAAGGCAGTAGGTCCTTATCATGTTCTTCAGGGTTTGATGGAACCTCTCCAAAGCACCTTGACTCTCAGGATGGTAAGCTGATGACATGTATTGTTTAATACCAAGCTCATGCATAACTTGTTGAAATACGCCAGACATGAAATTTGACCCTTGATCAGACTGAATAGACTTAGGAAGACTAAAAAAGCTGAAAAACTTAGTAAGAGCCTTAATGATAGTCTTCGCCTTGATATTTCGAAGTGGAATTGCCTCAGAAAACCAGGTGGAAGCACACATGATAGTCAGTAAGTACTCACAACCAGACCTAGTCTTTGGCAATGGTCCAACACAGTCAATGATGATCCGACTGAAAGGTTCTTCAAAAGCGGGAATGGGCTTAAGTCGAGCCTTTGGAATATTCTGGTTCGGCTTCCCAACAATTTGACAAGTATGACAGGATTTGCAGTACTCCTGTATGTCGGACCTCATGGAAGGCCAGAAGAAATGATTCCTGACACGTTGAAGGGTCTTCTTGATACCCAAATGACCTGACATAGGATTGTCATGGGTCAGACTAAGAGTTTCTTGACGATAAGACTTTGGAAGAACAATTTGATGGGTGATCATCCACTCTTCATCTGCAGAAAAATCAGGTGGACGCCACCTTCTCATAAGCACACCATTTTTGTTGTAAAAACAGACAGGAACTTGACAGGCCTCTTGTTCACTTGCAGCCTGTGGTAGAAGATGCGCTAGATCACGAGCTTGTTGTTGCTCCTGAATAAGTTGTTCTCGAGACAGAATGTCATTAGAATGACCTGACAAGGACAAGTCTGAAGAATTCCCAGACATCTCAGGACTGGAAGGTTCCTGATGAAAAGACTGCCCAATGAAGGTGTCAGCCAGGTTAAAGTCCAGGTCAGCATCATCTTGAATAGCCTTTTTGGCCATAGAACGAGTAACTGCACGTGAAGGATAGAGGTCTGGAATTTCCTCCTCTATAAAGTCAGATTCTTGATCAATCAAAGGAGTGTCAGTTACAACAGGGTAGGGCACAACCTTATCCCCAGCAAGATCATTACCAAGAAGCAAATGAACACCTTTGAAAGGAAGAGAAGACCTAACACCAACAGTAACAGGTCCAGAGACCACGTCTGATTTGAGATGAACATTATGGAGAGGTACACTTGTAAAACCACATTCTACTCCTTAAACAAGGACATTAGCCTGAGTAGACGATTTGTCCGTAAAAGGCAGAATATCTGCAAGAATAAGAGATTGGGAAGACCCAGTATCCCTTAGAATTCGAACAGGAGCAGATGAGGAAAAATCATGTGAAAGTGAGAAAAAACCATCGGTGATGAATGGCTCAAAACCCTCCATAACAGAATCAGACACAGAAGGTAGAAGATCAGGCGAACTGACCATTGATACAAGAGATTCTCTCTTAGTGAAAGCAATTGGTGTGGTTTCTTCTCGTTGTTTTTTTTTCTTGAGAGCATAACACTCAGAAATAAGGTGACCTTGCTGTTTGCAGTATTTGCAAGACATGGAAGGTAAAGACTCAGAGGATTGCTTCTCACTGGAAGGTTTCCTCTCAGAAGTGGCCTTGGAATCATTAGAAGTGTTATTAGAAGAAGTCTTGGACTGAGACTTGCCTTGAAATTTAGAAAAAAATGGATTTTGGACAAAAGAAGACTTATGAGTCAATGCATAACTATCAGCTAGGGTGGAAACATCTTGCAAAGTATTAGCTTGTTTCTCCTCAAGGAAAATCTCTATATCAGGCTGGACACACCTTTTAAAATCCTCAAACAAAATACGTTGCCTTATTCTGTCAAAATCTTTCTCAACTTTCATGGAATTACACCACTGATCAAACAACTGTTCCTTCAACCTGCCAAATTCAACATGAGTTTGACTGGCTTCCTTGCAAGAATTCCTAAATTTTTGCCTGTAAGTCTCGGGGACCAATTCATAACCCTTCAGAATGGCAGATTTGACAAAATCATAATCAGAACACTGTTGGACAGATAACTGGTTATAGATTTTCCTAGCTTTACCAGTAAGAACACTTTGTAACATCATTGTCCAATGCTCTTTTGGCCATTTCAAATTTTCAGCAATTTTTTCAAAATGGGTAAAGTATTGGTCTCATCATTTTCTAGGAAGGGAGGAACAAGTCTGATGTGTTTAACCACATCAAAATGATCAGAAAGTCCAAAAGATTTTGTAACAGTACCTGCTTCTATTTTCTTCATGTCCAATTCGTATTGCAAGTGCATCCTTCTTTCTTCCAGTTCTCTCCTTCTCCAACCTTCTTTCTTCTCTCTCCTTCTCCAACCTTCTTTCTTCCAGTTTTCTCTCCCTCTCCAACCTTCTCTCTTCCAGTTCTTTCAGGCGTAGCTGAAATTCAAGTCTTTGCAGCTCTGTTGCAGGCACCTCCACATCTTTAATCAATTCTGCTGCTTCTTCCCCAAAGATACCTTCATCGATGAAATGTTGCACCAAAATGTTCAATATTTCTTGTTTCTTCATTGATGATTTCACATCAGATAATCCAAGGGTTGAGGCTATTTGCAGCAAGTCCTTCATCTTTGCCAGCACAATTTATTCCTGGGTTGGAGTTTTCAAAAAATTTTCATCATCAAAAGTCATGATTGCTGGCTTTTCAAATAGTCTCAAGATTTAAAAATGATAGATCAGCTTTAATCTTTGGTGAATCCAATCGTTGATCCAATGAATGGTTTATCTCGGTGGAACCTCCAATTTGTTATGACTTAAAAATCACAACAAAGAAAACCAGCAATGACAACTTAAACAAATTTATTCTTCACTGAATAAAAAAACCTCTACAAATAATCCACTGTTCAATCCTCTAATAACACTCTAATGCCACTATGTAAATCTGTTGCCAAAACAAAAACTCTGCCCCTTCTGAACAAAATCACAGCATTTATATAGACCAGCAACATTCTGGAAAGATCTACAGGATTCCTGGGTAATCCCGCCCCCTCCAGACAAGAAGAAGCCAGAAACTTCAAGAAAGCACTAGTCTATTACATTACAAAGAAGTGGTATGGCATTAGATCATGTTTTGCTACAGACACACCACCAGAGGGTGCTGATGAACAAAATAAATAGCTGACCAGCAAGGCAGCAAAAACAGCATGTAACAAATATCCATTTACAAATGATATACAGTGCTTTACATAAAATACTCATACATAACACTACTTAATATCCATCATGAAACATATGAAATAGGCACCCAGTTCATCTCTGCGAGAGACAGCCGAACCACCTCAGCTAGCTTGTTGCTTCTAGTGTTACATTGCCAGCGAACTTCACACTATTTAAGTTTGCAGCGAACTTTTTAAAAGCTGTGTTTTTGTTCGTGTTACAAGACCTATTCGCTGTCTCAGTGTTATGTTGTCATTATCCATGAATGAAATGACTGTCTGAGACAGCCAAATGCTTAGAGCCAAACTATGTCACTCTAAAGTTAGATAGCGAGCTGGGTATGATGTTAGCGCAAGTATGGTTAACGGTTCATTTTTCATGTCAACGCAGATTTCGTCCTAATGTAAATAATGCGTTATTCTTGCCGATTCTGCCGTTGATTTTGGGTCTCTTACGTTTTTTTAATAGCAGCAGTATCGGCAGGAGAAACGATAGCTCAACAGTTTGTTTCTTGTAAGGAGAACAGAAAGAGCACCTTTGGTTCTTTTAAGTGAATGAGTGAAGGCTAAAATGAGGTAGATGGGCATATGTATGAGTACAGTATTAACTTTAATGTACTGATCAGTTTGTTTTTGCTGCATTCCTGGTATGAAGGAGTGTGTTTACAGCGGAAGTACTACGCGGCTGAGCAGGCACATAACGTACGTCATCGCCAAACGTTAGTGATTAGTTTACGGGTACACTAATGATTTTAAACTTCTGACAAGCGCCCACCCACCAGGAAGTAAACACTTGTCAATCACGACTGTCCAGACTCTGTGTACGAAGCAAAGCGAAGTAGCAGAGTCTGGTTTTACCAGGCTAGCAATAACCTGCACATGACGGGATTGTCTGCAGTGATCAGATTAGGTGGATTCGCATTGCAAAATGTTAACTTCTCCCATTGTTATGTGATTTAGGGAATCGCAAGTTCGCCACCGGCCTCTTCCGATCTTTCAAATACATGGTGTTGTGATGTCAAAATGTGTCTGAGTTGGAGAGTGCCTTGTGTGACTGGATTTTAATGGGGATGGATCCTTTCACATCTCTGATCAGGTGTTAACATCATACGCTACGGTAACGTATAGATAAGACAGCTGTACGACAGTTTACAAGTAGTTTACAGAAATTTCGCTGGGAAATGGAAGTGTTCTGTATTGAATTAAGATTGTTCAGGGTAAAATTGATGCTTTAGGAAATTATTTGTTTTGCTTTCAGAGTGGAGCTCTATTTCTCTTGTAATTGTAATTTGTCATTAGAAAAGAATAACAATAATAATAATAATAATAATAATAATAATAATACAAATGAACTGCCCTTTCTTGGCAGGCTGCTGCATGCTGCACTCGACCTCTGTGTTCTTTTTTTTTCAGGACAACCACTCGCTCGACGCGACTGCTGTGCCCTTTTTTTTTCTTTTTCATACCCAAGCACCATGCCCTTGGGAAATCCTAGAATTAACTCTGTAGTATATGATAAAATCTTTCATTACCTTTATTTCATTATCTTTCATTATCTTTCAAACTCATGAGTGAGAAATATTCAGTATCTTTAAAGCATGTCATTGGACACATTATATTAGCATATTACCCAGCATGCAGATGTATAGCTTTCTCTTCTCTAAAAGTTTTTTATTTGAATATTACTTTACCTACAAATTTTAGCAAGTAAAAAGAAAAAAAAGTAAAGATCTGTTAAATCAAGATTGTTGATTAAACAGTTTTGTAAAAGGAACCTCTACAGAGAGGGGTTGCGTGTACACATAGGCGGCCTTACCTATGTTTCAACCGTTACAGTTAAAATGGGCCCCGCCCTCCAGGGGGCCCCCCCAACTGCCAGACAAGAATTAACATCCTAAACCTTGACTGTATGAAAACATGCAGAGGCGCACCGCCAGGAGAGGCAAACCGGGCAAATATTTGGGGCCCCCCAAAAAGGCAAATGTTTGGGATCCCCGATGGCCACTCACATTGGTACATTTTGCAATGACTTATTAAACCCCCATTAAGCCTTCTATGAAGCCATTACAGCGCACCCCCGACCAGTGCCTCGAAAGCCCCGTAAACTGGGCCCCTTCTCGGAGTTGTGGCGAATGTGGAGGCTACATGGCTTTCTGTGGTCGGAGTTGCTGGTGTTTTATGCTAGGTATATTAGTGGCATGAAGACTGAGCTGGCTAAGTAATGCAGTAATTATTCATTGTCTACAAATGATGGTAGCTAAACAGCTATGGTAGCTGATATTCTGGGAATTTCAGAAATACGGTTGTCATCTCAGCCAATGTTGCTCGCGCCTCAGACTTATCAGTTGGTAAGTGAACAAAAAAAAAAGTAATTATTTTGCTGCTTCCAGAGGTATTTAAGTAAGGATAAATAAAAAAAATGCGGATCCGACAATAAAAGACATTCAGTTATCACAACAGGGTAAGACATTAAGCATTTCACCATGGAAGAACTGGAAGACTTTATCGACGGATACTATCACCAAACGGTAATGGAGACTGTAAAACATATAACGGAGGACAGCAACAGTGACCCTGTACCCAACACTAACCCCGCAAAAAGGAAGAAGAAGGACTCCGCTACGGATACAGATGATCTCCCTGCCGTCAATGTTGAGGTCAGTGTGCTCACTTCCATTAATAAAAAGCAGTGTGTAGAGATATGGCAGTTTTATGGGTACGGCTGTTGATTTGAAGGGATTAGGATACGGATTAGGGATTATGGTTAGGGTTAGGGGTCAGGGTTAGGGTTAGGGTTAGGGTCAGGGTTAGGTTAGGGCAGGGTTTGAAATTGGGACTGCCGTACCTCTCTGCATTGAAATGCATTGGAAAACTGCTGTACCTGTTGCAACTGCCTAAATAAAAAGCCGGATGTCCTTGGTCTGTTGCACCAAAAAATTAAGGACTTAAAGCCAGCCTCGAATTTACCCACCATCAGATGGATGTTCTGCGGAACAATAACAACACGCTTCAAACGTCAGTAAAACACTAACTGCTGAAATGGAAAATGTTATAAAAGAAAACAAAACAATGAAGGATACCATTCTGGACATAATAAGTAGAAGTATGTGCGACAATTAAATTTTTCTGGGATTCCTGAGAGTGCGCCAGATAAACCAGAAAAATTATTTTAAAAATTTTATGCAGTCCGTGCTGAAATGCTGAATCTCACCTCTGGCAGTCTCAGAGTTCATAGTTCACACATCCTGGTCTCAGAGTTCACAGAGTTTACCAGGGAGTAATTTTAGACCTAAGCCATTCAGCTTGACCTAAGCCTTTCAGCATCACACTGCGCACACACACATTCAGTTACTGTTAATGAAATGCAGTTGGGTGCATGTCGATCAGATATTCCCGCCAAACCAATATTTATCCACTGCCATATGCCACCTGGGGCACCACACTGATGCCAATATAACTTTCCCCTGTGCTGTCTGTTCAGCTCTGTGAAGCTGGAAATGTGATTCATCAGTAAAGAGAACCGTCCTCCATTGTGCCATTGGCCGTCGGACTCGTCTGTTCACCCAGTCGAGCCGATTTCTTCAATCAAGATGGGGTAACGTCTAATCCATGAAGAGGAAGACACGCACAGAGACGGACTTCCTGGGGACGATTTACGTATTATGATGGGGGTGGGGAGGAATGCGATGATTGACGATTGTGGGTGTAACTGTCTCATCTGCCATGGTAGTTGTCTCAGATGGAGAGTCCATATATGGCACTCTGACCTGGCCTGTTTTGACACTGTAACAATTTTTTTTGGTTATGCAGTATTTGAAAGTAAACATCAGCGTACTATATGACATTCCAACATGGGCATGTTGTCATCTACAGCAGGTAATGAAGTGATGGTAAACCGTAAACAAGGTGCTCTATTAACTTGGTGTGAAGTCAGTGTGATGTAAGGAAATGTGGGTTAGTGAATCAGGGTTCTGCCGATGCTGGTCGGCGGTGGTCAGCGCCGACCAGCACTCGGAATGCACCAACCACCACTCAGTCCAGATAGTGCTTTTCCCAACGAGCACTATTTTTTTCAAAGATCAATTAAAATGAATGCATCCAGTGTCCAATAAAATCGCTAGAAACAAAACATAAATAATGCTAAATATGCTACCCCCTTCTTGTTATTGTCAGAATAGCGAACTTTCGTTTTCGACCCGCACCCCATCTGCGCTGGTCGTCATTGATAAACCTGCCCAACAGTGATGGAAACGCCGAGTGCCATCCGAGCCCGCGTGTGCTGGGTATTCATGGGCGAATTGAATCTGAGGCCGTGGGGAAATGATCGGTGTGGTTGTCTCAATCTAATGAAAGACAGGCAATTATAATCGGGGCAGGGTGATTGATTTCTGTAGCGCTGTACTTAGCATGTCGAGAGAAAAGTTTTCTTGTTTTATAAACGACAGCAAAGCTAAATAAATCTCAGTCGAGGACAGTAACATTCCTTACATTTTAATCTATCAGTGTTTAATAACAGTGGTGGTCGGTGGACGGAAAACCGAGGGGGCGGAAAACATACCTTGAAACGAATTAGATTATTTACCCGATTTTAATCATTGTTCTTGGTTAACACGTTTTCCAACAATATGAATAATCCATTTGCAGTTAAGTACACAGTTTCCCTTTTAATTAAATGGCAAGGCAAGTGAATAATAAATTCAATAAAAATATTTAATTCACGTTCCTTAATAGGTAACCCTTCACGAAAAGAACTAATGTGGATTTTCCACATTAACTTTTGCCACATCTTGCTAAGGAAGCAATCAAACCCTCGCTTCCTGACTGTTTAATTGAAAAGAAAGATTGAAATGCTCACTTTTTTGCCTTCAGTTGATGCGTTTTATCTCTCATCTTAACGAAGACAATTAGCTACACTTAGAAGGGAGTTAAAGTATATTTAATCAAGGAAAATGACTGAAAACAGAGAAGACTAATAAGCAGTTTAAAGACGTTTATTGCCCTCCTTGTTCTCTGTCCAGCGGGCGCCACTGAAGAAATGTTTGAAACATAAATGACAGTTGTTAAGTCATATTCAGAAATTTAATCCAAAGGATTTGGATGCAAAATAGAAAA
This sequence comes from Gymnothorax javanicus, assembly GCA_029692085.1. Lineage (NCBI taxonomy): Eukaryota > Metazoa > Chordata > Actinopteri > Anguilliformes > Muraenidae > Gymnothorax > Gymnothorax javanicus. The sequence goes on along the minus strand of CM056194.1, from coordinate 111,765,710 downwards.
ACAAGTTTATGAATATGGCATCTATCTATGAAAATTAAAGGCATCTCGCTACGCACCAAGGAGCACATCAGAGAAATACAGTACTCTCTGGTGACTCAGAGGCAATATCTGCTTTCGAATTGACGCAAAAAATTTTCCAGCCAGTGTACTAGCATATGAACAATTCTCCAATCAGCACTCCCAGCGTCCTGGGCAGAACCCTGGTGAATCACTCTTGTGAGTTCAAAGTAGATTTTTAATTCATGGACTGAAAAAATATCAACATCCCAACTTCATCTGGACCAAGTCATGGATCACTTTTCGCTAGTTTGATCAAAATCTACCCACTGCAACTGGAGAATAAGTCAAACATGTATCAGCCAATCAAATTTCAGGACAATCATACTGGATTCTAAAATTGACCCAATATATAACGACACTTGGTTGGGGCTTAGAGGTGAACATTTGAAGCAAGTTTGATCCAAATGTGCCAAGTGGCAGTTGGATCCTACATCGACCTGCCCGGGTGTGTGATCAAGTGTGGTCAGAATCTAATTATTGGGACTGCAGGAGAAGTATCACATGCATTGCTTAATCATTGGACTTTAAATTGAGAAAAAAAGATGAGATAAGATGAGCATCTGCACCAAGTCTGACCCGTACATCTTGAGACGTTGACATTGTGTTTGCCAATCAGAGGCCAGGACGGCTTAACTGGATTCCGAATCAAGCCTAGTCAGGGCCATGTGACAAACATGCACCAAGTCTAAACCAAATCTGACCAGTGGAATTGAAGAAGAAGTGAAAAATGCACCAGCCAATCAGAGAACAGGGCTGCCATATTGGTAATAGTAAAAGATCATTTGAATGAAAGTATTATTTGGGTCATTCCATATAAAACCAACCAATTCTGAAAGAAGTTCCTGCCTGACCCCCTCAGAATCAGGAGATAAACACATGAAATTTTCAGGAATGAAAAATGCATTTGATCTTCATCAACAGTAGCCAAATCAATTTTGCTTACACTCCAGGAATCACAACCTAAAGCCAAAATCTCACTTTTGTTCAGTACGATTTTTTTGATTACAAACTTTGAGCATAAATATGATGGGCTGTATTATAGTTTCAGTGGCAAATCGGCACCAATTCAATTTATTTGACATTGTCAGGCAACTGTCGTTTAGTTTTGGAGGTTTTGACTAAACTTTAGAGTTGGACAGAATAATTGGTCGGTAATGACTTGTGCATTCCCTGGTGATGGGTCCTGTCCCTATTTGTTTCATTTCCCTTTTAGTCATATTTCACTTTTTTTGTTTTTCTATTTTTCTTATTATTATTTTTTTGTGGTTGATCACTTGGCTTCCTTACCTCCTACAATATTCATGTTTGGTCTCATGAGAAAGACACTAAATCCATGAATCTATATACTTCCCATAGTGCTCAGCACTAATCCCAGTAACATAAGGGCATTTAATAAAAGAATCGCCAGTTAATGGGAGAAAATTTACCATTTCTCATGCCTTCCGACATCTGCAGCTCCACCAATCAGCACAGCCTGTTTTCATCACCAAGAAAGGGGCTCCCCCTCATCCCCTCTTTCTGACCACATAAAATGTGGACCTTCCCTCAGTACTTTGGGTTTTTGGAACCCAGAAAACCAGCAGGGGCTTTTTGGCCCACAGGAGCTTGGGGCTTTTTGGCACCTAGAACTAAGACCCACTAGGAGTTTTAACATCTGCTCAGTGGATTTGGGGATTGTTATCTGCCTTTTTCATTGGAAGATTTTGCTGTCTTTTGTTTCTGATACTTAGATGTTGGCCTTCCTTGAGACATTTCAGGGGGTACGAGCTTTAGTTTGATGTTTTATTGCTTTTCTTCTTTGATTGTTCATGTCTGATTAATTCTTGTTTGAGGTTGTAGACCCTCATCTGTGGACCATGGCCGGACCCAGGGGGGTGCAGGGTTGGGCTACGCCCCCCTAGATTTTTGCTGCGCCCCCCCCCCAGCTCGTCCTGACATACACTTCAGCCCGTTGACTGTGTGCTTCAGCCAAAATATAAAGATCATTCAAACATTTAATAGTATTTTTCAAATGGAGTTTCTTGATGTTTCTGATAGGCTGGTTGAATTTTGCCAACGAAGTCTGTAGCTCCACCTCCATAGTCACTGATAAAACTGCTATCAACCAGAAGTTTCTTACCACTCTCATCTCGCCTGGAGTGACTGTCAGGAGCGTTGGATAGCGATTTCATTCACTTTTGATCGTACAATTATTTTCTACTATTAAACACTAAAATTTCATACCTTAATTTAAGCATTTACCTTTATTTGTACTCTTCATATTTCATCATCGACATAGTCTTTCAGTGAACATAAATAGGTAAGTTAGTCCTGTTAGCTTGGTTATCTACAACCACTTTTTTCTTATTTGCGTACGAGTTTAATGTAAAAAAGAAAAAATGATGCATCGATTTATAATCTCTAAAGCAACCACTAGCTCAGACACGTCTAGTGCAAGACCTACTCAAGAGCAGGCAGCGCGCACTAGCGTTAGCTTTTCTTCCTCTCATCCTGCAAAGAATAATGCTACTGCGGGTGATACAGTCGGCGAGTATGGTCTTAATGACAGGGCTCCGATGCAGCCAATGTTAAAAACGTGCCTCATGCGGATATTTCGCGAAGATCCTCGGGCATTCAACTCAAATTGGTACTGCTCTCAACCATGGTCAGAGTACTCAGCAAAGCTAGATGCATATTTCTGTTTCCCCTGTCTAAAGTTTGCGGCTAAAAATGACAAAGATATCACGTTCACTAGACGAGGTTTCACAAATTGGAAAACGGCATTAGAGTCTGACTGGGGATTCAGTTAACATGCCTCTAACCCGGTGGTTCTAAAACTCGCTCCTGGGAGACCACTGTCACTGTGTATGCTGGTTTTCATTGCAACCACAAATAAAACCCTAGAATTCTATTAAGCTGTTGATTTGTTTGAATTAGTTGGATTTTTTTACCCCCTAACTTCACATCATGAGAGAAATGCCATGCAAAATGAAAGCCCCATGTCCATGTTGTGTTTATTATGCTGCGATACAAGTTATTGCACAAGGTCTAATATATTTACTAATCCAAGTCATACAAAAGTTAATTGTTGAGCCCCTATAGGTTGCTGCACACAAGCTTAAAGTTAATATTTTAAAATAAGAAAATCATAACACAAAACAGGTGCTAGTCATTGTCAATTGCTCTGCCTTCTAACTCCTCATTATCAAATAAATGGTTCAATTTAGTGACCATTCATCAATAATTATACTAATCAAAAGCCTACTGATATTTTGAAAGTTATTGGTACATCTGTTTAAATTTCTCTTATTATTCTGCAGTTTCCCATATACAGTAGCATGATGTGAATATGTGTAATGGCCGCTAGAATTAGGAGGCCAAGCGCAACGACCAAGAGAGAAAGTGAGCAGTACGGACACAGTACAAACACAGAGAATAATACAGACCAAACGAAAGTACTCGCGCTTCCAAAGGACGTATAATAGTCCGAAACACGGAAGCAAAGCGAGATAGCAAAAAGGGAGAAGAAAATCAAAAAATCAGAAGATAGAAAGTCATACAAAACCTGACTACAGATATCTTCGGCTATAGTGCATAGCTAAAAACAGACACTCTAGCGAAGGAGGCGTGCCGAACTTCCTGCTTATATAGAGTCCGGGAAGGCGCCGCCCCAGCTCAATCAGCAAGCTGGGCAAAGAATCCGATCGCCAAGGAATTCGATATCCTCCCGGGACGAGAGCCGCAAAGAAAAGTCCAAACCACACGCACACCTCACAAACCATGACAATATGAAACTTTAATTGTTCATAACGTGCATAACTATTTTTGACAATATTGCCTAAAAGGGTACTGAAGAAAAAGTAACAATTCATTAAAATTCTACGGTTGCATTTGTGGTTGGAATGAAAACATGCATACACGGTCGTCCCCCAGGACTGAGCTTGAGAAGCATTGCTCTAGCCATTGCCATGTACAAGACTCATACTCATGGGCAGAAATGAGAAAGAGACCAGCAACTAGAGGAACCTTTGCTCACCTGTAAGGCCCAAACCATACTGAAAGGAATAGATACAGTACTGCATTAAAAGCATAGGAGAGACTGTAAGGTTTCTTGCTGTTAATGAGTTGCCCCTCCGTGGAACCTCTGAGAGCCCGCTGTCTATGAATGATGATTTCTCTGCTGGGCTTTTCCTGAAGCTGTTCGAGTACACACTCACAAAAGATGCTAAGCTTAGAGAGATCGCCAGTAGTATACCTCAAAATGCAAAGTATTCTTCTCATAATTTGCTAAATAAGATGATTGAAACCCTAGCAAATTTGGTGTTGCTTCAGATTAAAAACAAATATGACCATGCTGACACAACAGGGTTTTGCATTAAAAGTGATAGGAGCAACATAGAAAATCTATCAATAATTAGTTTTTTTCTGTAATTCTCTCCTTTCACTTTGACTTCACCAGCACTTAAACTTAGCACTCTCCTCCTCTGGTGCTGTGTACAGTACCTACTCTTTTGTTTACTTCAGGTTCTTCATTGTAGCTTGCAATGCTTTCATCATTTTGTAAGTTGCTTTGGATAATAGTGTCCGCTAAATGTAAATGTATTCACATATACTAAACATTTTGAATAAGAAATGGCATAAATATATTTTTTCCCTTGAGTGTATGAGTTTGTGGAGGGATGGGTGGGTTTGGGGGGGGTGTTTAAGCCTCAGTATACCGACCACTAGAAACTAGACCACCACTGTGTAACATTACACCCCCCAGAAATTTTCACTGCACCCCCAGTCAAAGCAGGCTGCATCTGGCCGTGCTGTAGCCGCAGACATTGTATATTCAGTCGCAACTTTGATTACATTTCGAAATTTTGAATCGGACTCTGAGTTGTGCTTTTGATAAAGGTTGATCCAACAGGTTGCTCTGCTGATCAAATAATTCAGCAATTTAATTGTTAATTAGTATCTTTGATGGTGATTAATTTGTTAAATTTGTTTTACATGCTGGATAAGCGAGGCATGTTAAAGGTCCCCTATTATGCCACCAAGTGCACAGCTAATTAGCCATTATGAGCCGGTTCAAACTCTTCCCTTTCGGACATCAAAAAGGAGAAGTGACCACCCAAAATAATGAAATCTGACTGACTGCTTGGCTGAAGGTGATCGGTTCTCCTTGATTCTGGTTGGTTACTTCCCCATGTGATGTCAAGAGGGGAAAGATTTTGAAATGGCTGTGCACCTGGTGACATAATAGGGACCTTTAACAATAGAAGCACTTGTGTTCAGTATTCAGAGTGCCAGGCGGTAAGCGAGGGCATCTAATTGTTCAAAATTGTTGGATTTGGAAATTGTGCGTAACTCAGTTGAATTTCACTCCCCCGACAACACAGTGTAATAGAAACAAGCATTGATACTCTAGAAGTGTTTTCTGTTAATCAGCTGGAGAAAACGTTAAAAAGTGCATTTTGGGTACATTTTCAAGGGCCAGAACACCATGTTGTCACAACCCTTGTGTTTCGTCTCCCTTCCTATTCAGCAACTTGTGTGTTTATTGGTTTACTTTTTCCGTATTTGCTTCACTTTGGCTGAGGCTTGCTTCATAAGTATTTCCTAATGACTATGACACATGTATTTAAGTCCCTTGCTTGAACTTGATTCCTGGTCTGCAATAGTACAATCCTGCCACGAGAAGGAGTCAGAAGATATATGTGGTGGGAAAAATATCCCAAAATGTTCTAAATTCAAAATATTACTAGAATCATAGTTCAACAGAGAGAACTCAGCCAGGTTCTTGGGGCCCCTTACAACTGCTGTAAGAATGTGGAGCTGAGAAGAAACAAAAACTCATAAATCTGCCAAAAGACCAAGATAGCAAAGCCCCCAGCAGGCCGACCAAGGCTGGCTAGATGAGCTAATCTTCCGAATGTCCATATTGGTAGTCAACCAATAAGCAGCTTCATTACATGAGCTGGCTCACTCCAGTTTACTCTGGAAATATCCAGGAATCCAGCCAACTTGGGCATCCACACTGACCTTCAAGTAAACCCTAGGTTTGGGAGGATCAGATACGGTCTTCAAGTGTCCCTGAAGGGCTAAAATGAATTTACACTATTATATAATGGCAAGCTTGTAACTCAGGGTGGAGTGTTGCTATATGACAATGAACCAATCAGAAAGTAATAATGTTTGATAAGGTAGAAAGAGTCACGTTTAATCCCACCTATAGGGATGTCCCAAAAGGCTAATAAATATGAGGATTTGGACAATCGTTGGTCAGTTGGCGTGGGGTGAATGATGAAGAATGAATGCTACGTGGTTTGCGCAGACCAGCCTGGGTTTTGTATTTCACTTTGAGCGACTCACAATAAACCCGATCGCATCAGACTCTGGAGAATGTGTCCATTCCTTGAGGGTAGATTTACAAGGGTTAGGGGAACATTTGGTCCACAAATGTTTTTCGCCCTCATCTGTCAAGTTCAGTTGACACCCTGAAGTACCATGGTGTGCGGACTGGTCAGCAGGAAGATGAACTCCAGCTGCTTCACCAGTCTGACGGATGTACCAGTGGGTGAGGTTACAGGTGCTTTCCCTGCCTGCATCTCAAGAAGCTCAAGTTGGAGCGCGTTCCCCTCCGGCTCCTCTGGTGCTCAGACCTTTTGACTGGGCTCAGCTTCAAAAGCTGCCCAATGAAAAATGGCTGTGCAGGATAAAGTGGAATTTCGGCTAGTATTGTGGAGGTACCACCTATTCCATCACTGAATGCCCAGTTTGGCATGAAAGTCTGATACAGAGGTGCTGTCAGCTGCTGCTGTCTCATCTTCCCATCCGCTCTCTCTGGCTCGCTCGACAGTTCTCCTTCCTGTTCCATGCCTCTTCCCAGGCTCGTTGATTGTGGCCCCACTTATGCAGCGCATTGGATCCTTGATGTCCGACATGGGGGCTGTGGCCATCAGTTCCTTGTAGACAGAACGCCTTTCATCTCCCTTCCTATTCAACAACTTACGTCTTGTACATTCGCTTCTTGGCTGAGACTTTTTCCATGGTTATTTCCTAATGACTATGTAACATGTATTTAATCCCTTTGGTTTGAGTCGTAAGGTGCTGGATTGTAATGTGCAATTTGTGGTTTGAACCATTTTGAATTCATTGTTGTAATTCTTTGTCTTTATTATGTGTAATGTAATCTTTATCCAGTCAGTTTTTCCTTGTACAAACTCTTCGAGCATACCTTCTGTTACAAACCAGCCAGAAGTAACCACTTGGAGATCAGTCATGAAAGCCCAAAGGACGTATTTATTGTGAGCAAACTGAGCTGATAAAGTGAGAGAAGGATGGAAGACATGCTTGAAAAAAACTGCAGTAAAATCCACAAGTATAAATAAAGATATACACTTTATAAAATACATACTATGCAAGGAAGTGTAAAACTGAAAACTGATCAAGTATTTTGTGAATATTAAAATACATATCAAATTCAATGTTAGGCACTTTCTGTTCTAGTATCAAACAAGAAAAGGACAGGATAGACATAAAAGGCAATAATTTTTATGACTTACATCTAGAGAGCGTGTTGTTGTCACCTTGAACTGAAAAAATATATGCACATAAATATCAAATCACAAATAAAGTATAAAAGCAAAAAATATGTATTTTGGCAAATTTTCGAATCTGAATATACTTAGAAGGAAAGCAAAATCCAAGAGAAAAGTCAGAAAGAGTGAAAATTAAGAACCAAGGCTATAGTTTCTGACAGCACCAACCAGCGATGACTGAGGCTCCACTCCCCATTCTTCTAAAAAACGAGAGAGAGAGAGAGTATAAGTTCTGAACAAACATTTATTCAAATTAAAATTTTCTTACATCAAAAACAGTTTGTAAAGCAGGCGTAACACTGTCCCAAAATTGAAACCAGATGGCCATACGAATATTGAATTTCGCGCGATGGCCCCCGAACTTCGTCAAAAGCCAGTCTACAGCAAAAGCAAGTACAATGCCTACAAAAGGTCATACAATGGCACCCGAAGCCACACACGAAGGCAACAAAAAGATGTGAATTTTTATTAAGTAGTTTACCCGCAGGACACACGAAGGCCACACGATTGCTTGCATATTTACTACAAAGTAATATAGTAAATTTACGACAAATTACTGTAAGTTTCTATAGTAAACTATTGTTTTGTTATGAAGATAAAAAAGTATGGCATTAAAAGCAACCAGTTCATTATCAGTTTCATGAATACGTTGTGCCTTATATATATTTAGAACATGGCACTCTTAAATACTCGATTCTGATTGGTCAATTGCCAAAATTCTGCGGTGTTTATTTCCAGAGGTATGACCGCTGCGCTGCTGTCCGTTGCTAGTAATATTAATATTTTAAATGTTATAGCCATATTCTAAGCAGGATAATGTATAGTGAGCCGCGCGTCGGGGTTCTATTCCCCCGTCGGGAGTTATTTTTCAGCAATCACCGGATCACTATACATTATCCCTTACATATATAATATACGGTTGTGCCTGCTCTGAAGAGTTGCTCAGGACTGACAGAGGAAGATGCTCTGAGGCTGGCCTTTTGTATGTCCACGTTACCATGACAAATGTGAAACGCTTGAGCTACTCAAATTCGGCTGTCTACGCCGACACCGTGGTCCCATCTCGATGTCATCGTACTATAATACGATGGCTACACAACGGCATTGCGAGGGCTTCACATAGTCATGTTGCCTCCCTAAGACAATCAGGCAACTTCTTGTTTCCTTCGTATTGTCTTCGTGAGGCGAAAAATGCCCGATGGCACCAATGATCACATGAAGTAAAGACGAAGATGACACGATTAGACAAGATGCCCTCACGATGGCCTTAAGAAAGGCAAAATGGACACATGAATTCAACACGAAAATGAACCTTCGCAAGGTCTTCTGGCAATTTTTTGGCATGCCAATGATTTTGCCACCACTCACGAAGTTGCTGCCGGAGCCTGAGAAACTCAACCGGTGGTCATACGATGGCTTAAGATGCCCTACGAATGGCCCAATGTTTTTATGATCAGATCCGAATTTGAACATTTCCTTTATCGTGTGTCCATCTGATGTCAATTTCGGGCCAGTGTGACGCCTGCTTAACAAATACGAATGCAGATTCCAAAACAAAAAAACTCCAATAAAAACAATTAAATTTAAGCAACACATCTGCAAAGGTGATATCAAAATCCTTTAAAGATGAAAGTATGCCTTCATAATCCCAAACACTCTACAATGCATTCAAATCCTTTATTTTGACATTTTGAGACAGAGAGAGTGAGAGAGAATTGTCAAGGTAACCAGTATGATTCTCATATGAAGTCATTCAAATGTTGCAACTTTACAAGCTGCCATTTTATGAACTAAGGGGACTATAATATTGCTCCTCATAAGTAGGGGAAACTGGGGCAAAATGGGGTACTTAAGAAAGATCTTTCCCTGCATCCGTATAATTCATTCAAAGGACTCAAACTTGTACAAACAAAGGTTTGCACATAAAGAACAATATGACAAAGCAAGAAATGCATAAATTTCAAGTTCAGGTTTTTATTCAAAATGGCTCGCAACCCCGTTTTACCCCATGCAAGGAGCAAAACAGGGTGGCCCCTGCGGCAAATTGGGGAACCAGCAAACTATTGTGGCAAGTCCAAAAAATTATCACAAAACAACATCTAATTCCATTTTCAGTCTTCACACAGTTCACACATGAATACTGGGTTTCTGTTGCTTTCATACAGTCCAGCACATGAGTAGTGCGCCCATCTGCTGCATTTGCTGCAGGCAGGGGCGCCGGATTCATTAAAGAAGTGGGGGGGCCAAAACGTGCCGTGTTGCGTGTTCAACTCATTCACAGTGCCTCTTCCCGTGCACCTCAACCGTGCCCCTATATTGCAACAATTACGGTATAAAAAATAAAAAGACGTTCGGCTCATTCCAGTTAACCCAGACACACATTCCCCAAATCTATCACCTCTTCTTTAAAACTAATGCTTTGGACTTTTCGTTTCAATGCACATCATGCATAACGCGTAGTGTGGTTCGTGGCTGGGTAGGCAGGATCAGCCAGAGCTTAAATCGCATGGTACATGCATGACAAAATATATATTAAGTAGAACTCATTATTAAAACCACTGCAAAATCAATCAAGCTTTTGACATCAGCGAATTATAACGCGCACACTATTACTTGTGAATTGTAATCGCACTCAGCTACGCGTGCGTTTTTTCCAAGCGGATTAAGCTGTTCACGATGATGCGATTCCCTAAATTCCAATGTCACGGTAGACAGACAATGGCACGCTCCTCGAAGTGTTATAGACCTACGTAAAACACACTAAGGGTTACTACACTATTTCATTCTATAATATAAAGTTTCCTATTTCTTTCTTAACATTATCATCTTAAAATTATTATCTTAATAATGGTCATCAACAAGAACAATAAGGCAAAATGAGCAAATGAACGACACATTAACATAACTTTATTGGGATGATCTGAAATTTTGTGAACAGCAAGAAGTTGTGGGAACAATAAATAATCAGCGAGCGAGTGGACATCGTAAAAACAGCTGATCTGCGCTCACGCTCATGGCCATTTCCCAGAAGCACTTGCTGTCTCAATGACGATATCAACAGCAAAATAAAATTATCATTGTTTGTTTTATTAAGCATTTTCCAAAAAGAAATCTAAATTGTTTAATGTTATAATGACTTATGTTCAATTAAAATGATGAATAATGTATCATGATGACGTCGACTTGCCAGCACCATGACTGAGAAATAAATGCAGTTGCGGTGGTATAAATAACCAGAAACACACTGATACATTGATGTATTGATTGTAGGTCTGAACAATTCTTTCAGTATCAAATTATAAACAGACCTATACTGTCAACTGTCGAGACTTGCCACCGTCACGAGTGTGTCCATCATGGCCCTCCGCCACTGAGTTCAAGTGCTGTAGCACTTGCTGCGCCCCCTATTGTTACACCACTGGGCAGAGAAGCGCTGTGCCTAAATGATGCCCATTAAAGACAGCGTGACAATAGACTATGCATGCGCAAACCTCCTAAACTGTTTATGCTTAAAAAGAAAGTGGGAGGAGGATAAAAGTGGGGGGGGCCAATGGCCCCCTGGCCCCCCCCTTTCCGGCGCCAGTGGCTGCAGGCAACCCAACTTTCATGACTGACCGAATAAAAATCTTCACAATACAGACATTCAGTATCCTTCTGTGCATCTGAACTTTTCCTTACTTTCTCTTTTTTCCAACCTTTTACTTTTGGAGCACTTTTCTTTCATTTCCAGCAGTTCCTTTTTGTAAGGGGAACATGTGAGTACAGCTGTTTTCCCTCTCTGTCTTGACACCCGTTTGACACAAAAGTATCTGTGAGATTACAAAATAATACACTTGGAGCATAACGGGGCAATACCCCATTAAGCCCCACAACGCCTACCCCATTTTACCCCAAATCACACACAGTACACAATACAGTCCTTTAAGAAAAGCAAGGCGAACTTAGGTCAAGATCAACAAGGCGTTCCCGTAGCCTGTAGCATAATATTCCAACAGAACCTCACCTTTATATCGGTGTCTATTCTACAAAAAAAAAAAAAACTGTCCCACAAAAAGTACAAGTGAAAAATAGTATGAAAATGGACATATTTTGATATTTACCTCTCCCAGGCGAGTTCAACAGTCAACATGTGCACTGGGAAGAAATGCAGTGCTCTCATCAAGTGATCTCTCAAAGCCAATGAAGGCTGAGGTCACTCAAAGACTTTAAAGAAGGCATTCTGACAAAACCCATTTTGGCCCGATACCCCATTTTGCCCCAGGTTACCCTAAATGACTCATCTAAATCAAACAAGGATATCGCCCTTCACGCTGCAATGCTTTGGTGGTTTGTGTTGAGGCTGCAGTGTAAGACTGGCTGCTCTACACTGGGACAGCACAGTCATCTCACCTGCCCAGATAGGTGGTTGGGTGTGGTCACTGGAAGTGGTCTCAGGCAGGAGGCAGGATCAGGGCTGGAGATCTCTGGACTCCTGGACTTATATACACCTCAGAGGGTGCAGCCCCCAAACCACGGATTTCTCTGAGCAACACCCAGTTTATCAACTTCCATGGAAGTGGATAGTTTTATCTTCAAATCACTAAAATAATACAGTATGTCACTGTACTTCTTTGTGATTGTTCCAGGGAATTCAATAAACTCAAAGTCCATTTGGCTTAAAATCTAAAATGCAGAAAACCATCAGTGACTGGGGCCAGACAGCACGGTTAATTCTACCGAGACAATGTGTGTTTTTCGATTTTATGATCTAAATTTCTCAAAGAGATCTAATAAGGGTCTTTACTCTGACACTATTATAAAAATGAAACCTGCTAAACATAAAATTAACATTTGCTGATCAATTTTTCATTGAAATTGGGTTAACTTCAATAAAGTAAGTAAAACCAAAGGCTGCTCTCATGAATGATTTGATTACCGTTCTGACATCTTATCTTTGGAAAATAAAGATATTCCTACATACCTACATAACATAACCTTTAAGAGACACCATGCTAAACGTTTGTTACACTCCTCTCTTCAGTAGGGCATCTCCAGCCTCTGATTCTAGGGATTCTCTGTCTTTAAGGCCAGCCGCATGTGAAGACTCTTTCATATACATTGAATTTCAGGAACTCTATTTTTAATTACATCTCTCAAAAAAAGAACTCCAGTTGCAGGTTATATTGGGCAGAATACTCCTTTTTTTTTAAATGAAAAAAGGTTTCCTCAAGAGGTGTACGACAAAAGATTCAACCAAAGACCAACTGTATTTCATCTCGAGAACCCTTTTTTGGACAAAAGACTTCTTTAAGGATTCTTCAGAGGGTGAAAGAATTTTAGAAAAAGGCATAGTATGTTTCTTTTTTAATTAATCTTATTTTGTTATGTTGTTGGTTGATATTGTGTTAAATACAGTAGTGAAATACACACACCCACAAGGTTTAACCCTTATATTGTGTTGGGGTCAACCCGTTTTCAAGTTAAGATATAGGTAAGAAGTACCATTTAGTTTTTTTTTACTGGGACAAGGCTTCATGATATCCTCAGACACAGCTGTTTCAACACAACAAAAGAAATTGTCACCATTTTCGTCAATTCTGAATGTCTTTCAAAAAAAAGTGACATCTGTAGTGTTTCGGGTCAAATATGACTCGGCAGAGAATATTGGCAGTTACACATATCATTTAAAAATTGTGGGTTGCACTGTGGGCCAAATTTGGCTCAATTTGGCGTACACCCATGCACTGACACAAAGACATATGCGCACACGCACCCACACACACAAACACACGCACATGCATACACACACGAACGCAAGCATACACACGCGCACGTACATGTGCTCACACACGTTCAATATGCCGTTCAATACGACTCAAAACTCGTGCGCCTGACATGTAATGTAGTTTCCTCATTGACTTATGATGGTCCCCGTTCACGCGCGTGATGACTGCTGCACGCCGGTAATCACAGGACGCGTAGTGACTACGCGTAACATTTATGCTTTTTTTTGCGAACGCACGCATAAATGCACGCATGAAGATAATGGAGGCGTTGCACTGGATGCAGAAACCGTAGTGTAAGTCACATGATCCCCGAAGTAACCCAGGAAGATGGCTTTGATGGGATGGGAATGCATCGATTAATTATTATTTATTATACAAAAAAAATGTATTTCCTTGCTCTGAAAGGTCGCATGTATAACCGGATATTGAACCTCAGGTCCAAATGCTCCGCCTTATCCACGACACTAGCTCAACAGACTGTATATTCACTGGTCGATTTAGCACTTGTATAGCTGTTCTGTGTTTGAACTTGAGCATATTGGCGCAAGGATTCTCAGTCATGAACCGGCTTTGAAAACAACAGTTGAATATTTAGCTGTTAATTATTGCGAAAATACAAAAAACAAACCATTTGAGTGATTATACTGCTGAGGTCTTCCACCACATAGCATAATGGCGGACGACACTCAGATAGACTGGCTAAAACAATAGCAAGCGCAGATTTGCCCACAAACAGCTTTAATGACAAAATATCAAAGGTAAGAAAAATTTTTGCTCATCTCTGTAGCATTTAAAGTGTAGGCTATGCCTGCTGTTCTTTGAGTGTGGTGTCAATTTAAAATGACAAGGCTTATATCGTTGGAATCTGTGGACTGTCCTTTTTCATTTGAGGTATCGTTTGTATGCATAGCACAAATTCAGTAGAAATGCTTGCGATAGAGTACTGATTATTTAATCTTATTTTATTTAATGTTTTGCTAGATGCTTATTTACTTGCTTGGTAGCCGACTTGAATTGTGTTCGATCTAGGTAAAAACGGTCATCACTAACTTTTTGCCGAGTTTCTTTGCTTTAAGAGGATATGCGCATGACGAGGTTGCTATTAGGAAACATGCTTATTATGCAAATTCATTGCCCCCGTTACAGGGGTGTTCAGGCTTAAGGTTAATATTTGTATTGAATATATATTTTCCACTAATTTCTTTAAATCTTCACTTTAAAACCAGTTTTCATTGCAACAAAACCGTGGACTTACTCGTGAACTTCTGGTACGTGAAGGAGCTTTTCTCGAAGTGCTCTGAGCAAAGAACTGAACGTTTTGTTGGTTTGTAAGGCTTTCCACAGTCAATTCTTCTTAAGGCGAGACACTATAGGTGAATAGGGTAAAATTTTAAACTGAGAGATATCACCATGAATCTTCATCAGTTGATTACTTGCATTAAATCCATTATTTTTTGTATTACTAGTTTTCTGAAATCTTATTTTTAAATATGCAAATGAGCCCCAATCTAATTAAATATGCACTAATTTGCATAAATTTCCGGAACAAAAATCTAAACATTGAATTAAGCCAGGTTCATTTTTTTTTTTTCCATTTTGTTGACATATTGGAGTCAAAGGCTTTTACGGAAGGAATTTTTGATATCTCTTTTTATCACTCCTTAAATCATAAAATACTGTCTACAGCCTGAAAAAAGCAATTTTCACCATGTTTTTAGGAATAAAATGTGATATAATTCTGGCTATAAATAATATATTCACAAACCCCTCAGTAAAATTCTTCAGAATATAGATAGAAGTGAACCTTGAAAGTTTGGTGTATGTGAGTTCTACTGAAGTGGAGAATTATGTTCCTTAGTATGAGAAAAAACTCATTTTGAGAAAACGGCCTGTAAAGTAAAACTTAATTCATTTTTATTGGAAACCACTATTTATATACACAATATCTAATCCAATCATTATCAACAACAATATAGAGCATCTAAAACACATTAATAATAAAACAAATGAGTGAATAAGTGAATAACACAGCATGTATGGTCTTCCACTGAACAGAACCACAGTCATACACACACTCGCATACACACTGCCACCAGTAGAACTGCCACCGGACTGAAATATTGGTTGTATGACCGTCCTGCATCACACAGGCTAGCTACCCATGCCTATTTATAGCCTAGTTGTCCATGCCTGCTCCATAAGTAGGCCCCTCATCCATCTCCTGCTGATGCCTTTTCAGCTTTTTAGCTGTGCTCAGACTCTTTCGCTTGCGTTTTACACTGGCGGATGTGATGGCCTCAGCTTTGGACATTCTGAGCATATCCATCTCACTCATTACATTGACTGTAACAACTGTGGTCTGAAGCCACAACTTTTCCATCACACTAAGTATGGCAAAGGCACCTTCATTAAAAGTACAGATGGCCATACTAGCTGCTGCCTCTACCCTGTTTTTCCCCACAAAGACGGTTTTTGGACACCGCGCCCATATGACGGAGTTGAGGCACTCATTCACATTTTGAGTGTTTCCATGCTGCATGCGCTGTAGCAGGCTGTCACTTGACATGCGGTGGTACACTGGAATAAGCTTTTTCCCCACTTCTCGCGCTAAAAAGTTTCCAGCATGGTGTTTATGGCTATCTGGTATCTCTCCTTTATCCTCTGCTTTCCTATACCAACACCAGGTGGGACTCCATCTGGTGTGCAGGGGGTTTTCATCAGTGGACATACTGTGGAGGAGACCTGCCCATATTGCTGCCTTCATCTGCTCGAGTGAACCGTGGTGATTGAGAATTGCCCCCCTGTAATAATTTTGCAAAGTTTTGCATTTATTGGCAGTGAGCTTCCCCACACCTTTCCCTCCCAACCTACCCTGTGCGCTCAGTTTTCTTAGCGCTGTACCCATTCGCTTGTGGGCATGATTGATGCACTCCAGTTTATTAATTTCACGCCCAGGGTATGGATTGAGAGCAACCACCTCCCTAAATGCTGCACTATCCCCATCTCACAGCATCTCCATATACTGCAACTGGTGGCGATTTACAGACCTGGCCCACATCCTCTTTGCTGACTCCTGCTCCATTGCCTTACTTGACCCTGAAAAATTTTTGGCACAGTCTTTGTGTGTCTCTCTCCAGCTGTCAAACTCTTCCTCTGTAATTCTTTGCTGTTGCTTGGCATTTTCTTTCAGGGCACAAGCATGGCAATATGAGGATAGGACCTCATAATCTATCACCAGTCCCGTAAAAAGGTCAATGCACACGCCGATGCCGTAGTGCGAGCTGAAGCCTCTTTTTTGCCAGGTTCCATCAAAAGAGACGCCTATGCTTATTACGGCATCTGGATCCTCCCTCAGCAACTCTGCCACATCTGGGTCAGCATCTGCATAAGCCTGCCTGATATGCTTCCTTGCCCCGTGCAGTGACTCCAGGCCTCTCTCAATTTCTGCCACTAAAATTAATTGTATAATGTATCAATAAATGTTCATCTGGTCATGTTTTATCGATAAAAAACTAAAACTGACCACAAAATACAAAATGAAATGGCACTCTATTATTCATGGGTTATTTTTTTTATTTATTTATTGGTTTGCACACAATTAAGAATCAACAGTTGAATAAAAGAGATCATTATTTCATTATTATTATAATTTTATATATTTATATATATATATAATTATTGATTATTATTATTATTATTATATTCATTATTTCATTCATATTATATTATACAATACAAATAGATGGGGGCAACAACTGAGCCTGCATTATCCTACTATAGCACAATAGTCTTGCCTACATTACAACAAAAAAAGTTTCCATTTCCAATGTTATCCATAATACCACACGTGAGAGAGACAGAGAGAGAGAGAGAGGCAGAGCTCAACCCGTTTTCACAGCCTCCATACCTGTCACTGTCTTGTCGTGTCTCTGATACGTTTTAAGATGAAGCCCAGGGATTCCCAACACTTTGCTTATTTTCTTGAGAGCTGCGTAACCCAGCCCTAACTCGTGCGCCAAGAGCACCATTCGCACATTAATATCAAATGCGACATCATTTTTGCAGACCTCTTGGAGTCGCGGAGATGTAAAAACACTCTTACGGAACCTATCCTGTTCGCACAAACTGCACTCGAGAAGCAGACTTGTACAGAAGCCCTGATTCTGTGGGTCGATGTTAATTTGAAGCCCTGTTCCTGCACAACTAGGGCAAATTACCTCACTAATCAAATCGTTTAGACATGCAACATGAACTATCAGCCACTGCTGTGTTGCGCGCTGATCCCCACTACACTCCTGTTTTCCCAATGACAGCTTACGCACTGAAGCACTTCGTGAAAACATTTCATCATTTGTTTTATTCGTTTGCTTTACCGTTCCTTTCTTTTTACTTGTTCTCTCTACTCTGGCATTTGCGAGTTGTTTTCGTCTTTTTTGAGACACGTTAAATTTTTTTTTCTCTCGGCATTTTGAATGTTCGCGGTAAGCTAAACCAGGAAGCGTCGATGGTGTCACGTGATGTGTCTGAACGAATCGCGTTGTCAGAAATTGACACTAGCCAATGATATTGGGTGCTTAGCATTAGATCCTCCTTTGTATTTTCACCATTGGTTGCTGATTCAAAGGATATGACCATATATGGATCCAATGATATTGTGCTTAAGAGACAGAGCTTTCCAACGATACCAGGATTGTCATGGTTCAGACAATTACCGCTGTACTGTATGTTCCGTTAAAATGCTAACTTTCGGTGAATTGAGGAGAAATATGCGGACGCAAACAGTCAAAGTATAGTAAAATAAACACCTAAATTTTTTTTTTGGACCTTTTACTGATAGTAGTATAAAAGAAGACATGTTATGGACGTAAAATAGCGCAAAATCTCAAAATTGACCATTGCTTCAAAATACGATGTTTTTGCCTGCCGAGTCTCGCCTTAATTTAACAAGCCAATCTTTCAAAAGGGCTTCATTGTTTTGTGGAAATTGATGGAAACTTATTTTGCCTTATATTCCAGACGACTGAATGGCATTATTATTGGTGCAAGCAACAGCAGCACAAGATTTCCCCATTTTCACTGTGCTGCGATCAACCTCTGTGTACATTTTGCTTCGGGGATCATCTGAACACCTACGTAACTTGCAAAGACCTCACTGAACATTTTTGTCACGCGCTCACACAGACACGAAAATGACGTGCTCAAACTAAGTCATGCGTAACAAGAAGCTGTGTACAACGTGTGCACGTCCGTCTGTCACTGTTTGGCAAATGTTGTTAAGCGTTCACACACACGTGCGGTCGCAATTTCTGAAACTACGCGACCAGAAGTAGATCTGCATTGCGCACCAGTCCGCGTACATGAACGCCTCACGTAGTTGTTCTGTGTTCCATTTTCATCCAGTACATGGTGCAATCGATCCAATAATACAAGATACAGACAGATGTAGCCTAATTGTACTTTCTAAAAAATATATTATTATTAGATGTAATTGGAAAAACACAGACAGAAAGTTAGTAAACTAGATAGTTTTTTCTAATGTTGAGAACAGTTAGGGAGCTTGTCAATATACTGAACGCATTCAAATTTGAACAGGCGTTCAAAAATGAATGAGTCTCCGTTCGTGTTCAGCTAAAAAATGAATGGCAGTGCGTTCAAAAATGAACGAGTACGCGTTCGTTTTGCGTTCAGAAATGGAGCATGCGTTCATTTTGCATTCAAAAATGAACGAGTATGCGTTCGTTTTGCATTCATAAATGGAGCATGCGGTCATTTTGCATTCAAAAATGAGCGAGCATGCATTCATTCTTGACCGGACGGCATCCAAAAACGAACGCAGCTACCCTCTCTCGCATTACAGAATGAATCTGTTCTCCACTTCGCAAAATTTACACAAACATGGTAAATATTTCCTTTTTACTAGAAAAAAATTCCCTGTGTCCCACCCTGCAGAATTTAGAAGTATATTGTAAGGTATATGCCTATTAAATGACAGTTTTCACGTCAGCTAAAAAAATCCTACCAAATCTCCAGTTTTGAGATTATGGGCTCTAATTTCTTGGCGCAGCACAGGGTGGCGCAGCGTGGCGTAGCTAGGCGCAGCCCATGCAGTGGTAATTTCGTCCGGTGCAGCCCGTGCAGTGGTAATTTCTTGCGGTGCAACACCGTGCGCAGCCACTTTGGCAATTTGGTAGACGGACCTGCACCGAGATGGGTGTGGCGGCGTAGTAGGGGGAGGTGTCACATATTCATCAAGACGCAGTGACAATTTCGTGGCAAAAGTCTCTGCCGAAACTGCGCAGAGAGCTCGCCAGCTCCAACCTGGTTTACTTTCTGTGCAGTGGTAATTTGGCTGACCGGCGCACAGTAAAAAGACACGTCACCAAAAACCTCACAGGCAGGTTTCCAGAGTGTCAGGCACATTTCAATGCAATAAATAATTACAGCAACCACTGTTTAATGTAACTATCTGAATCAGCACATAAATTATAGTATCTATATCGATTGTCCTGATGTCAGATCAAAGGCGGTCGGCACGCGTAATGGAAACTCGACCTGACAGCCCTCGGAGTGTCAGTGCATTCTCTGTGGCATGTTACGTGCTACACAACATAGCTGTACGCCATGGATGTCACTCTGGCCTCACGCAAGAGACATTACAGGACTTGAGACAGAGAGAGGACGAACTGCGTGTGCCGTATCAGCAGGGAGAGCAGCAGCGCGCACGGGAGAGGAGAGACCATCTGGCTGCACAGCTCTGTCCTTAACACTAGAACCGCGGCTGCCGCTTTTTATGTGGCACTGTTGTTAGTAATGCATGGTATTTCATGTCAGTAAAAGATATGAGTCCATCCGTCCATGACTTTTTCTAAATATGTGTTTTCTATGTTATATCAAAGTTTTAAACTTCTGTTATAAAATGTGAGTATTGATATTAAATTACTTTGAACGCCGTAGCCGCTTTTTTTTTTTGCGGCATGCAGTGGCTTTGACCGCAAATACCCCTGTCTGCAACGTACGAGAGAGAGTGAGAGAGAGAGAAAGAGAGATATGTGTGTGTGTGTATGTGTGTGCATGTGGGCGCGCGTGTGTAGGCTTTGTGGGTATGTGTCCTTCAGCTGCTTTCACACCGGACACAAAACGATTTTTTCGCACGACAGATTACATTCAAATTCAATGCAAAGACGTGAATACACGCGAAACGTCTTTGCATTGACTTTGAATGTAATCAATCGTGTGGAAAATTTGTTTCGCGTCCAGTGTGAATGCGGCATTAGAAACACAGCCTGATCTGGGCTACATTTATCTAAACATTATTATTACTTTTATTGTTGTGTACTATTAGCCTACAAAAGGTAGTCTATAGGCTTTCACAGCCGTCAAGTGCACCCCTTGTCGGATTCGTTCTGGTTGCAGTAGGCTACGCAATTGGGCAAATGTTGACTCAAGTTGCTGTTTTCTCATTTAACGTTTGTCAGCATAATTAATTATTGTACGTAATAAATTCACATATATTTATTGGCAATTTTTGTTATTTCATTCGTTCAAAAACATTATATTGTTGATTCCCTCTTTGTAATCGCACAATATTATGAAATGGCCTCACATTTGCACTGCCGTGAAAAAAGCGGCAGCCACGGTTCTAGGGAGGTTTAGAATTCTGCATCCGCTTTCGCATCATCAGCCCATGGAGATCTGTTCGCGTGACCATATATACGGCCACTGCGAGCTTGAACCTCCCGGACCAGAACATCAGTCTCCTCCTGGCTGAAGTTTGGCCGTCTGGTGTTGCTGCCGTGTCCTGACTCATCCATGTCGAACTATATTTGCACTGCGCCTCGCCCACGGCGCTTTAAAAGGTGAGGAGAGGAGCTCATTTGATTGGTGAGGATTTGACTCGGCTGTGTTAAACCCACTCACGCCTTCTCTCCTCCCTCTTTGCCACTTGCGCCGGCAGGAGGGACGGAGGTGGGACAGAGGAGTACTTGCGCCAAGCTGCGCTGGCCACGAAATTGCAAAATATGTCTGGACACACCCCGTTGGCGCGGCGCACCCCCCGTTCGCCGCGCCTGTGCCACGCCTGCGCCTAGTCTACGAATTTAGAGCCTTATATCTTTACCGATCGTCAGTCTTCCGCTATACGCATACACTTTTCATCGAGTTCGATAAGATGCTTTAACACATTCCACACTCAAGACCGGAGATAAATTGTGATTCACTGCTACCGGGGTACGTTCAGTCAGCAAAAACATTCAAATGTTGCTGTGTGAATACTTTACTGGAATGAACATCGCTTCCGTGTGAAGTCAGTATGCCACTTTTTCCTTCTTATATAAAAAAGCATTTTAGAATTCAAAATCATGATGTGAACCGCTAAGCAATTTGTATGCGAAAGATTGTAGTTTTTTTTTTTCATTTGCAAGATCCAGTGCTGATTAAAATTATAGTTTACGCATTGCATCACGTCATCTGCGCAACAGCCCAAGTTTAATTCTACTATTCTGTGAGTATAAGAACTAGGATAACTTAGTCCCGCTCATATCAAATTGCAAAATTATCCGCAATATTAATCTTTCTTTTTAAACCTGTGAACGCGAAAAAAAAAAAAAAAAAAATGCCACACTTTACAGCCCACTACGCACACGATGAGTTCTGCAATGATATTCAGATTTTGTTCCAGGGCCATTCTTTGAGAAGTGAACCAAAATGTCACACACATGACCAGATGTCATCAAATAAAGAAATACTTTGAAAATTAATGAAAGGTATCAAATTTATTCCTTGCTATTCTCCATACCCCAAAACTATGAAAATTCTAGATTTTTCAACTTCACAGAGTTTTTGAAGTCAAATAGGGTTATGAAAAACCTGTTTCCATGTGAAGTCACACACGTGACCAGTCGTATTTGACCTCTGACCTTAAGTACTTAAAGTTAATGTAACAAATAACATTTTTACTTGATAGACTTGGATAAGTAGTACTCTAATACAAGGTCCACAATCATGAACCTCCAATGCTTTTGTAATTGGAGGAGATTTTTTCTACTATTTGTTACATTTTTGGTCACACACGTGACTGAGAATGGCCCTCCACTGATTGTCGCAGATTTTGTACCATTTGTCATATTATATATTGTTCTAATTTATTTTACAGTATTTTTTTCAGATTGAAGTCACAACACATGAAAGCGCCGCTCTGTGGGAGCTGCCGACGACAAGTCCAGATCTAGACAAGCAGATGAGCAAAGTAAAACCTCTGCATGTGCACAGTATTATAAAATCAGCATGTCTGAATGTTAATAAATATTTATCCCCCCCTCCCCCTTTATGAATATAACCCTTATTATAAGGGTGTTATCAGTTCAATTAATGAATAAGCTTGATTGCAAGATAAACAACTAAGTAGTCTTGTGATGCCATGGGGATTAGCTGGTTCAGGGATACGAGATCACGGAGTGAGACCTGAATTCATGCAACACGCTTGAATACTGGTGACAAGACTTTTGGATGATGTGCACGATTAATACTTGATTTGTTCAGTCGACTAAGTTTAATATATTTTTGTTTAGATAACCGGAATATGTTTTTGTTCAGAGAACAGGAGTAGGTCACATATAATCCCATTCCTGCAGCGTCACCTAAATTGGCAAATGATCTTTAGCAGGCGGATTATACCCAGTATATGAAAAAAAAAAAAAACTAACAATGACAATGAGAACAATTTCACTTTATTTGATTAAAAAAAAAAACTAAAAATGACAATGAGAACTATTTCACTTTAAGGAACTGAGAATTAAAAGTAGGCCTGTACAAGAGTTTATATAATCCGTCATCCATATTCAGTCGTCGTTCACAAAAGAATATCCACGCCCATAATCTTAAAGCTCACTTCACACAGGTTAGCACCAAATCGCAGAAATCAGCATAGACAAAAGATAAGATAGTTTCTTTTAAAACAAAAGGAGTCAGCAGTGCCGGGAAGACCTGGGGTATGGAGTTCTTCTCTGTGCCCGTGCCAGATTAATTCTTCCCGTCAGTGCAGTCACTGAAAAAAAGCAGCAAATGTTACATGAGTGAGTTTACAATCATATATAAAATTTCCATGATTGTTGTTCGGCGTAGATAATATTTTGACATTTCATTAAACAGAAGAAAATAACGTAGTGAAATATTTGTCACCACTCTTAAATAATCCAGTAGCGAGCCACTAACAAACATCGTTATTGAGTAATACTCTGTGCATCTGTAAAGTAATGCTAATCCTCTCTATTCCCTTTGATAATGCGAATCTAATCTGTCAATCAGCTAAAATTTGACGTTGTTTGCTCATAGGGATCAAGCAACCATCAATATCTAATCTTTGTACCCAACTGATGTTCACTCCGGGGTTATTAAACAAGCATTAACCAGTTTATTTTGTGGGAATGTTAGCTAGAAATAAATAGGATGTGAAAAGATCGCTACCAGTGTATGCATAACTTGAGTGTTAGCAGTAGCGTTAGCGTTATTTCTCCGAGATAGCTCCCGGTTAACTACAATTCAATAAAATGAAAAGGCCAACTACATGAGGGGTTCATGTACGCGGACTGGTGCGCACGATGCAGATCAACTTCCGGTTGTGTAGTATCAGAAAATGCGACCGCACGTGCGTGTGAATGCTTAACAACATTTGTCAAACAGTGACAGACGGAAGTGCATACGCTGTACGCAGCTTCTTGTTACGCATAAAATACAATCTGCATGTAACAACGCACGCATGCACGCACGCATAAGAAAATTTACTAAGTTAATCATGCATGCACACACACGTTGCTGTGTGTCTCTGCTTGTTTTGATATCAATGGAACCTCATAACACACGTGCGCACACATACGCACACACACACAAAAGTTTGTGCAGCTATCCTTACTAGGACATTGCATTGACTTCTATTCATTATGGACAGCCTAGCCCTAAACTTATTCCTAACCATTACCAAATCATGCCTAACCCTAACCCTAACCTAACCTCGGTTCATACCTGACCCCTTACCTCAACCAAGACCTCAGAAATGACGTTTTGCCATATTAGGACCAGGCTTTGGTCCCCATACGGACTACTGGTCCTGACAAGTCAGTGCTTATACCAGAAAAGGTCTCCGATAGGTTACAAAAATGCGCCCACATTCCTGCACATAAATGCAAACATGCACACACACACACACACACACACAAACCACCCAACCCCCCCCCTCCCTGGGGACAATTATTTTCTTGCACTCTCGATCCCTCTGGCACCCCTCCTCCATGAACACAACCTTTTTTGCAAAATATTGATGCATTTTGACTAAAAATGAACTTGAATGTTAACACGTTTATACGCACACACACACACACACACACACACACACACAAACACAATTTTTTTTCTTTCAGGTAAGTATCATCCTTAGGGGCGTAACATGAACAACAAGCACAGAATTCTTGCAACACTGGTGTCTAGAAACAAGGTGTGTATGAGTTGTGATCAGTTTAATTCTGCAGCAGCATCAGTCGATTTCAACATGAGATTGAGCAAGAGATTCAATGTCAATGAGGCAACTGATCATATCTTTGATCATGAGAGTGATGTAGAAGAAAGCAGTTTGAAATTGAGGAGGGTGTGTCAGAGAATGATACTGATCACACACACACACACACACACACACACACACACACACACACACACACACACACACACCATCGTGTCCATGTTCAATGCAAATGTGTTATTTTCAACACATATGCACAGAGACAGGCACAAACCATCTTGTCAATGTTCAATGTTCAGTTTAAATTTGTTATTTTGAACACACACACAGACAGCCAGGGAGCAAGAGAGAAACATGCTCTTGTTCATGTCGCAATTCAATATGCATCTGCTATTTTGATCTAAATAAAGTTTGGTTTTAAGAAAAAAACGTTATAGACTTTTTTCCCCTTTCCCAACATAAATTTATATGGGTCAGTTTTGACCCGTAATACCCCAGATGGCACTATATGATGCACCAAAAAACCCACAAGCAATTTATATTAGAAAGTGTGTTCTAAAATTAGTCTATTATAGTCAGATAACATAATTACACATTGTCTTCATTATTGGAAATATAATGTGTGAATTAAAATTTTTTTAAATTGGAAACGAGTGGCATATTGTTAGAAAACAATACTGAAAAACAATGTAAGCCGCGCTGCAAAGGCAGGGAAAACTATGTGCACTTTGTCACGTACGCTGGACTCTGGCAAACGGACCCCCATTATTTTAATGGCACCAGAACCTGGCAAAGGAATTTCTGGTTCGTGAGTCAAAATCGATAAGGGCTTTTACGACCTAAAAGGCTCCAAACATTAGAGACTACACCAGCAAAATAATTCACATTACCTCCTGTAATGTTGCAAATCTAATGAGTATTTTTGTCATATGACATAAGTTGATTGTTAACATTAATACATGTTATCTTTGTAAGTATGGACTGTAACGGACGTTTCATGGCAAACTGTAGTGCAAGAATATCGTGTTTGGTATCATTTTACTCCACTAAATTTCGGAAATCGCATGGGGCATATTTCGAAGGGATTAAAATTTTGCTAAACCCTCACTCGATAACTATGAAAAGAAATATACTTCTACTTCTCCTCATGGTAATGTCTCTGCCCAAAGTTCCTCTGGGGAGGGGGCGCCTTCCTGGTTCAAATTACCCGAGTGGCCTATGACCCCGCCACATGAAGCAGTCTGGAGTTTGGGCATAAAACAAAGAAGTCAGGGAAGATCGCAGACGACTTCCCACACATGCATCTATATGTGTGTAGCTGTTGTAATTATGTAAGATTGCATTCAACTTCTCACATGCGCATTTCTATGCCGTACTCAGCTTTAATCTAGTCATGGGAGATCTTAGACGATCCCTCCTCCAACCGTGTGTAGACGTGACATAGCTATGGAAGCTTGTATTCATTCTTCCCGCCTTGTACACTTTGTAAATATGTGTAGTTGTGAGCTGCGCCAGGTATGATTTGACTCCTTCTTTATGTTTTATGTAACAATGTGATTGATTCTTGTGATTTAAGCTTGTGCCTGCCTGGCGAAATAAATTGGTAATTGCATTCTGTTGTGTGTTTCTGACTCTAACTTATATCCTTCCAGCCCGGAGTCCTGTCTCCTAACTGGGTAATGTAGGACCATAATTGCAATGCCTGATCAACATGCTTAGTTTCTGCGTTACAAGGTGGATTTTCCACGCTGCGATTGGTGTTATTTTGATTGGCTTCGAGGAGATTCCATTAAACTGAGCGGTTTGGGGCGAATTTCATTCCCGTCTCAGTCCTTGAACGGAGTTCTTAAAAAAAACAAAGTCCCTCAACGGCATCCGTTACACTTTGGAGTTACTCGCTTTGGGCCCTGGTAATCCCTAGTCATGGCTATTTTCTATGTAAAATTACCGTGCTTAAAAAGACCGCCAGCCTCTGAGTTCCTCCACCGAATTGGGCTGTACAGATGTTTCTGGTCCGGCGGATTTAGGGTGTGGACCAGTTACGAGTCTGATGCACAACGGAGTTCTAAATTAATTAATTGGAATCAGATCATATTTATGTGAACGCATAATTTAATCGTAACCGCAAAGGGTTATAACTAAATTTTGTATCCTAAATTTAATATGGAGTCAGATGTATTGTAACCGCTAAGATATAAGGACTGCAGCATCCGCAAGACACGCTTCGGACCAGTTGAAAGCCGAACGCAAGGTGACATCATCGCGTTTGACCTGAGGCCATGGCTTAGCGCTGACGCTGTAGCCCAACCCCATTTTTATAATGGAGACCGTTAAGCCTTTATTTTCCCTGGCAGTTTAGGCAAACACGCTTAGACCTTCCACCTCATTTAGGACCTTCCTTGGCTTAGATGCACGGTGTTTATAGTTGGTGACCCCAATGTGATCGGGAGTGTTCCTATTGTGTCTCTGGTGTGCACCTCTCAACAGCCGAGTGATGCCTCTAATCAGGAGCAGACGTGATGCCTTTGTTTGGGAGTGTGAGTGATCCTATTCTCGGGAGTGTCTGCGTTGTCCTTGTGGGAGTCCAGTTCCCAACAGGCAAAGTGACACCCCTTGTGAAGAGGATCTGTGTTACCCTCCTGATTTCCAAAACTTTGGTGAGTAATGCAATTTTCTAACATTTAATATATGTTGGGGAAAGTTTTTACTATTCCACTAAACAGCCTATAGACACTTTGTAAGGGATCGAAATCTCCCTAACAGGCCTGGGACCGTAGAAACCAGGCATAATCCAGTTTACAGCCCCCCACGGGGGTAGAGATGAAGGGTCAGATGAGGATAGATTTTAGATATACTTTGTTGTGCACTGCTAATGCGACTTAAGCAATGTGCAATCTTCAATCGCAAGGCCTTGAAAGGCCAGTGAAAACCTTTTGCGGAACCTGGTTGAATGCACTATTATCAAATTACTCTGTTTATTTTAATATTTTTGAGCTATCGATGGGCTAAGTGTAACGGAAAGGTGAAGAAGATTGTGTTTCAATGCGCAATCAGAATGTTCGCCATTTTAAGTGGAAGCAATTATTTTTCTTGTTACTTGGCACAGGGGCAATGCACATCTTAGACCGCAGGTTGTTTGTGTCTTATACACCTAGGCTGTGCGAGTGGGAAGGCATGTGTTCTGAAGCTATGGAATAGCAGGGATAAAGCTTGCCACTGAAAACGTTGATCATTCCTGGATTGTCTTTGAAACGGGAGAAGATTGTGCCGCTCTGAGCAGCGGGACAGGACGTTAATATACCATATTGTGTGTATTACGTTAGAAGGCTTGTGTATGTGTGCAGAATGTAAAAGAAAACAAGTGTTTGCCACTAACATGGCAATATCCCCCGCCGTCCGTACGATATGTGTTCGTACGGACAGACGGACGTATGTACGGACGGACGGAGCCCAATGCTATATCCCCCGCTTCGCGCTAAACGCGCGGCGGGGGATAAATAATTATGTAGGCTATTAATCCAGGAGGTTTGGTGCAAGGTCCTGCCATAATTGTGCAGGCAATCTTGCCCAAACACTGGAAAAGAGGAGACGCTGGTGAAACATCAATGAGACTTGAAGGATAGGCCTACTTGTATGTTGCAGGGTGGAGAAATAGCTTTGAAAATATTATTACAACAAATTCAACTGTGTCATTAAATGTTACTGAATAACAGATTAGTAATCTGTGGCGGTCCGTTGGCAGTGAAGGAGGCCTCCAGAAACCTCAACTTAAAATAACCTAGACTTCTTGCAGTTTATTTTCCCGATTTGCAACTGTTGCGCAGACTAGTTGTAGAACCGAAAGAGTCTAATTTATTTTTGGTGGCATTGTTATGCATTGCATCACAAAATCATAAGGCATTTTCTGCCACGCCTTAATGACGATGTAAAATATCAATGCCTTTATAATTTCAGCGCTTGAGTAGCTCAGGGAAGCAGCACAGATTTGCATGTATTAGTTTGCAAGGCTCACTGCGCAATAAGCCACTTGAATCCATTCTGTATATTATGAATATAGTCCTGGCTAAAGCTTGGTGTTGGGCACGATGAACAGCTGAGTGACAATGTGGAGATGACGAACATAAATGCTGCAAAGTTGGCAAACATTTTGGGTTTTTGCATTTGTATCGCCATCCTTACAATGTCATATCTCATATCAATTCTATAAGTGTGTAGGCCAGGGGTGCCCAAACTTTTTGCCTTCAAGGGCCAAAGTGAAGATGTGCCAGTGAGCCGCGGGCCAAACACAGCGATTTTAAGGGTGAAACACAAATAAATGTGAATGATAAAGTTCCTTTAATTATTGTAGAATAATTAAATAAATGCATTTTTTTCTATCAGGGCAAATAACGTGCTCCATTAAAGAAAAATTAATATGGCAAAATAACAATAAAGCCATCGTGAGAAGGACAACAAACAATAATTGCAGCCACAAAATTGCAACCAAATATAGTGCAAAATGTCAACAACAACAACAAACCATGCATCTTCAACACGGCAAACTGCTAACACTAGTGGGACACATGAAGCTGATCTTCATGTGTCCCACTAGTATTGGAATTTAACACGTTGACTGCCAACTACGAGATAACTCTTAATGGCGGGTCTGGGCCAGCGCTAGACTTGAAAATTTGGGGGAAATTATCCATCCCTTTATTGACAACAATTAATCCTGGCTAATTCTAGATGGTTTTCCTTTATAAACACGTTTTCCAATTCAAGAATAATCAAGTGGCAATTGAAGACACGGCTTGTCTCCCTCATGTGACCTAACAGCAAATAATGGGCTACATTCAGTAGAGAAAATAATGTAATTATAATTAGGTCGATGCACTGGCACTCAGCAACGCAATTTTTTTTTTTTTTTTTTTTTTTTCCAGCGAGAGCGGCATTTCAGAACTCATTTGCGAATGAAGGTAATTTCGGCAAGTACGTACACCTGTTTTTGCAGCATGGTCACGCAACTTGCTGTAAAAAAATAGACAGCTGTCAGACTGGAAAATGTAAACGGAGGAAACCACGTATACTTGTCACCAGAATTACCTTCATGCGCAAAAGAGTTCTGAAATGCCGCTCTCGCTGGAAAAAAAAAAATTACCGCTGCTGAGTGCCAGTGCATAGACCTAATTATTATTGAATAATTTTTCTGTACTGAATGTAGCCCATTATTTGCTGTTAGATCGCATGGGGGAGAGAATCCGTGTCTTCAATTGCCACTTGATTATTATTGAATTGGAAAACATGTTTATAAAGGAAAACCATCTAGAATTAGCCAGGATTAATTGTTGTCAATAAAGGGATGGATAATTTCCCCCGAATTTTCAAGTCTAGCGCTGGCCCGGACCCGCCATTAAGATGTTATCTCGTAGTTGGCAGTCAACGTGTTAATACGCATGACGGGTATTACGAATATTTGGTCATGCCGTTCGGATTGGTCACTGCCCCCTCTGTGTTCCAGGCACTCGTTAATCCTCTGAGAGATGTCGGAGAGATGACCTGTGTGTAGAAATTCTTCAGATTCAGTGACATTAATTTATCTTTTAGCTCAGTATCACATTGAAACTCAATCAACTCCATTTGAATGTGGTCTGGGACAGAGTCAGGGCTAACATTAAAGGGTTGAGAGAATAGTTCCATACCTCTGGCACTTTTTCTAAAGTCCATAAAACGCACACCAAACTCCCTGTTTAGGTTGCTTACAAGTCCTGCATATTCAGGCAGCCTCTCGTCTTCCAGGTTTACTTCTCTCAGACTGAGGAAGTGAGCCACGTTTCCTGGGAATAAAGAAAACAGCCTAAGTTTTGTCCACAAACCAGTACAATTGCTATATAAACTCAAATTCACAACAGCAGACACGACAGAGTGGCTCAATTAAAGCATCTATGCTAATCAGCACCACGGAGAGTGCACAAACACAGTGGCGCAGACAGGAGCTGCGTGTACTTAAATCAAGTATAAATACAACAGACATCTAAAAAATACATTAAGTCAGGGATAATGTATTGTCCAGCGGTCAATATCGGAAAATTAGTCCCGACAGGGCGAACAGGACCCCGACGCGAAGCCGAGGGGGTCTTGATTCATCCCGACGGAACTTATTTTCCAATATTGTCCGCTGGACAATACATTATCCCGCTTATTATACAGCTCCTTGCCAAAATCCAAAATCTTCAACTATTTTGTTTTGACGATTTTATTGTTATTCCTATCATGGTTTGTGAGGTGTGCGTGTTGTTTGGACTTTTCTTTGCGGCTCTCATCTCGGGATGATATCATATTCCTGGATTATCTAATTCTTTACCCAGCTGGCTCATTGAGCTGGGGCAGTGCTTTCCCAGACTCTATATAAGCAGGTAGTCCGGCACGCCCCCTTCACCAGAGTGTTTGTTTTTAGCTTCGCACTATAGCCGAAGATATCTGTAGTCAGGTTTTGTATGACTTTCTATCTTCTTTATTGGAGTTTCTTTTCCCTTTTTCTATCTCGCTTTGGTATCTGTGGTTCGGACTATTATACGTCCTTTGGAAGCGCAAGTACTTTTGTTTAGTCTGTATTATTCTCTGTGTTTGTACTGTGTCCGTGCAACTCTCTTTCTCTCCGGTCGTTGCGCTTGGCCTCTGTATTCTACCGGCGATTACAGAACACTCTAGCCGACATGGAGTCGTCAGCAACGGCTGCGTTAGCGGAGAGAGTCTGCCTTCAGGCAAATGCCATGGAGAGACAGGAGAACGTTCTGTTCACTCTCACTAAGAGTATTAGATCCTTGTCCACGCAGATCACACAAAATGTTGCACAAGCACAATCCGTACATCTTCCCCAAGAGCCAAAGCTTCAATTAGCCCCAAGATATGGAGGCGAGGCAGGAAGATGTAAAGATTTCATTGCCTAATGTGAGATATTTTGTAAAGCGCGGCCTTCACGGTTTGTGAATGAAGAGTCTCGGGTTTCATTCATTTTATCCCTGTCAACCGACACAGCACTCACTTGGGTCGGCCCACTTATTCGATCTAATTCACCGGTAGTGAATACAGTGGAGACTCTTGTTAGAGAAATGGTATCGGTGTTTGATCAGGATGTTTGTGGTCAGGACGCGGCTACGCGTTTAATGCATCTAAGGCAGGGCTGTGAGAGTGTCGCTGCATTTTCAATCACATTTTGCTCCTTGGCGACAGAGACAGGCTGGCCAGAAGCGCCTCTTATGACAGTGTTTGTTCACACTTTGGCTGAGGAGGTTAAGGACGCTCTGGCTACACTGGAGTCTTGTTTGTCTCTGGATTCGTTGGTTCACACTGCGGTGCAAATTGATAATCACATCTGCGAACGTAACCAGGAGAAACGTACTGCATTGACTCTTGCTGGCAACAGGGCTATTGCTCCTTGCAGCATGCATACAGCTCCCATTCCGGCCACTGAAAATTCCACTCCTGGTGAGTCTATGCATGTCGATGGCTCATATAAAAGCCGGCGCGTAAGCCCGTTCGCAGACGTATAATCTGCTATAATTGTAATAAACCGGGACATATCCGTCCACGCTGCCCTGAACTTCAGGGAAACGGGAAGTCCCTCTAGCGGTATGAGGGGTACTAGAGGGACAGACCTAATTTCCCTTCCGAACTTTAATCCCTGTAGAATTGACTGTGGGGAGACAGAGAATATTTATCGAAGCTTTTGTGGACTCTGGCGCCGTGGATTGTTTTATGGATGCAGAGTGGGCTAGGAGACATTCCATTCCTATCCACCCTCTTTTACTTTCACGCTCTGTTAGATCTTTGGACGGCCACCCGCTGGGAACTGGATTTATAACCAAAGTTTCTGAATCATTGACTATGTTCATCTCTTTTGGTGGCCATTCTGAGGAGGTCCAGTTTTTTATTATCAGTTCTCCTGTTTTTCCTGTTGTTTTACGACACTCTTGGCTACGGGAACATAGGCCTCATATCATTTGGGGAAGTCAGGATAACCCGATTGTCCAGTGGGGCACTGATTGTAAGTCCCACTGTAGGGAGAGTTTGGCGTGTCATCCCGGGCATCAACCTATGGGGGAGGCTGACGCCTGGAGTTTGTCTCAAACAACCCTCCTAATCTACAGAAAGGGGAGGAGGAGGGGTTGGAGTAGAAGTAGAAGAAGTAGAAGTAGAAGAAGAAGTCGGCAGCCAGAGGAGGATTGCTATTCGGAGGATTTCTCTGACTCGGAATCTGACATAGAGAGGTCAGATACCGAACAGGGTGAGAATTTGGGGGCTGATCTGAACTTTTGTCTGCCTCCTAATGTTCCTGACAATTATGCTAATCTCGCGGAGGTTTTTAGCAAGCAACGGGGCTCGACTTTACCTCCTCATCGCACGTTCGATTGCGAGATCAATCTCCACCTGGGTACCACTCCCCCCAGGGGTTCATTATACTTGCTGTCAGGGCCTGAGCGAAAGGCCATGCGAGAATATATTCAGGAGGCTCTGACGAATGAATTTATTTGGCCCTCCACATCTCCCGCCGGAGCGGGGTTCTTTTTTGTGGGCAAAAAAGATGGCGGCCTGAGACCCTGTATTGATTACAGGGGCTTGAATAATATCACTATTAAACACCGATACCCACTTCCGTGGATGAACTCCGCGTTTGAACGGCTGCAGGAGGCATCGTTTTTTACTAAGCTAGACCTCCGGAAGGCTTATAACTTGGTTCGGATCCGGGAGGGGGACGAGTGGAAAATTTAATACGCATGATGGACTATGAATATTTGGTCATGCCGTTTGGATTGGTTAGCGCCCCCTCTGTGTTCCAGGCACTCGCTAATGACGTCCTCCGAGAGATGTTGGAGAGATTCATCTTTGTCTACTTTGACGATATTCTGATTTTTTCTTCAACTCTCTCGGAGCAGATACAATGCGTCAAACAAGTGCTTGAGGCCCTCCTCAAAGCCAAGCTTTTTGTCAAGGTTGAGAAATGCGTTTTTCATGCCAAGACAGTTTCATTTCTTGGCTTCATTGTTTCAAAAGGGTTGGTCCGCATGGACCCTGACAAGGTGGCAGCGGTCAGGGATTGGCCTGCCCCTCAAAACGTCAAGGAGGTGCAACGGTTTTTGGGGTTTGCTCATTTTTATTGGAAGTTTATCCATAATTTTAGCGCGGTAACTGCCCCCATTATCGCGCTCACTAAGAAGAATACCTCCTCGTCGTTTGCTTGGTCTCCAGCAGCTGAGGCTGCTTCTCAGGAGTTAAAGAAACGATTTAGCTCAGAACCCATTCTCATTTTGCTCGTCCCCTCCCTCCCATTTGTTGTGGGGGTTGATGCGTCAGAAGTCGGGGTGGATGCCATTTTGTCCCAGCACCCCTGTGGGTGCAGCAGCTGGCTGCCTCACTAGCTTCGAACCTCAAAGTTTTTTCATGCAACACACTGACATCGGAAAGCAAAAGTCTTGAAGCTAAATTCTTCTTTGAGTATCTTTATTACAAAACTGATATCGTACAAAATAGAAAAATAATCGTCTTTCAACTTTTCTTAGTAAACTAACCGAAATTAGTGCGCTGGTCAAAAGACCGTGTTGCATCAAGGTCCAGTGGCTTCTGCCGTTTCGCGGGCTCACGATGTATTTATACTATACACACAGCAGCTAATAAGAAAACACCATTGTATCGTGTCATTAGTCACTGGCCAAACCTTCATTCCACATTACAATACGAAACAGAAAATACTTCAAACCCAAACATCTCAAACAGAATGTTGATTCAAATTATCTTAAATTATATGTGTAGAAAACATATCCCTGCCCCCAATTGACTAAGCCTTAGCATATCAATTACCAATTTGTGTAGCAAATGGCTACAACAATCCCCTTCGGGACAATAAGTTGCACCCATACGCCCACTTCTCCCGGTTGTTGTTGGCGGCTGAACGGAATTACAGCATTGGTGACCAGGAGTTTTGGCTTTCAAGTTGGCATTAGAAGAGTGGCACCATTGGTTGGAGGGGACTGAACATCTGTTTGTGGTTTGGACAGATCATAAAAATCTCCAATATATCCAACGGACTAAACGATTAAAACTAGTCTAAACTAATTCTCGGCAGGCGCGGTGGTCGTTGTTTTTCAACGGCTTTAACTTTACGTTAACCTATCGCCTGGGGTCTAAAAACATTAAGCCCGATGGTTTGTCGCAGATTCACGACCGCTCCGGTCGCGACCCCATTCCTGAGCCGACTATCCCAGCAGCTCAGATTGTGGCTCCCATTCAGTGGGACATTAAGTCTGTTGTGCAGGAGGCGTTGAGAAATGATCCCGGTCCTGGTGAGGAGCCGCCTGGCTGTGCGGTCCCAAGTTCTCCAGTGGGGGCACTCTTCCCGTCTGGCGGTCACCCGGGGGTTCATCAGACTAAGCAGTTCTTGGCCCAATGTTTTTGGTGGCCCAGCATGATTGAGGACATCCGGGAGTTTGTAGCGGCGTGCTGTATCTGTGCTAGGACCAGGACTTCCCACCTCCCCCCTTCTGGTCTGCTGCGGCTGTTGCCCATCCCCAAGCGCCCGTGGAGCCATATCGCTCTTGATTTTGTTACGGGGCTGCCTGTTTCAGAAGGCAACATGGTCATCCTGGTCGTGGTTGACCGTTTTTCTTAGGCCGCCCACTTTATCGCGCTGCCCAAGCTGCCTTCGGCGCGGGAGATGGCCCTTCTTGTTGTGGACCATATTTTCCAGCTGCATGGCCTCCCTCAAGATGTGGTTTCTGACCGGGGCCCTCAATTTACGGCCAAATTCTGGCGTGTTTTGCAACCAGTTGGGGGCCACCATAAGCCTTTCCTCTGGTTTCCTCCCAGAGCCTAATGGGCAGACAGAGTGAACCAACCAGTCCTTGGAGAATACTCTTAGATGTTTAGCGGCTGACAACCCATCTTCGTGGAGTCCATTTTTAGCATGAGCCGAATATTCCCACAATTCAATGGCTAACTCCTCCACAGGCCTTTCCCCGTTTGAGGCTCAGTTGGGTTATCAGCCTCCACTGTTTCCTGAGACTGACATGGATTCAGAGGTTCCTTCGGTTAATCACTTTGTT
Organism: Gymnothorax javanicus; assembly: GCA_029692085.1. NCBI lineage: Eukaryota > Metazoa > Chordata > Actinopteri > Anguilliformes > Muraenidae > Gymnothorax > Gymnothorax javanicus. The sequence goes on along the minus strand of CM056194.1, from coordinate 111,729,739 downwards.
CGGTGTTGTCGGTCAGTTTGGGCCAGAGTCCGTTCCTCCTTGTTGCACTCTGGACGGAAACAAAAGACCGCCGCAGATAGAAGGCGCCGTTCGGCCCCATCTTATCGGGTTAGCCAAAGGGTATGGCTTTCCACGTGGGACCTGCCCTTGAGAGTGGAGTCACGGAAATTGGCTCCCCACTTTATTGGTCCTTTTAAGATGCGCGAAGGATCAATCCTGTCACAGTCCGGTTGAAACCCCCTAGATCCTTATGGATCTTCTCATGTCTCCAGGCTCAAATCGGTTAGCACCGTCCTGGCTCTGGTCGACAAACCCCCGCCGCCGCCACGGATGATTGAGGGGAGGCCTGTTTACACTGTGCGTCGTATTTTAGCCGAGATGCGTGTGGGTCGTGGGGCTCAGTTTTTAGTCGACTGGGAACGTTATGGTCCTGAGAAGCGGTACTGGGTTCCTTCTCGAGATATCCTGGATCCCACCCTTATCTCAGAGTTCCGTGCATGGGGTTCTCTGGGAATTTCTGGGGCTGTTCCTTAGAGGAGGGGGGTCCTGTCATAGTTTGTGAGGTGTGCGTGTTGTTTGGACTTTTCTTTGCGGCTGTCGTCCCGGGACGATATCGTATTCCTGGACTATCGAATTCTTTACCCAGCTGGCTGATTGAGCTGGGGCGACGCTTTCCCAGACTCTATATAAGCAGGTAGTCCGGCACGCCCCCTTCGCTAGAGTGTCTGTTTTTAGCTTCGCACTATAGCCAAAGATATCTGTAGTCAGGTTTTATATGACTTTCTATCTTCTAATTATTGGAGTTTCTTCTCCTTTTTTTATCTCGCTTTGCTTCCGTGGTTCGGACTATTATACGTGCTTTGGAAGCGCGAGTACTTTCGTTTAGTCTATATTATTCTCTGTGTTTGTACTGTGTCCGTGCTACTCTCTTTCTTTCTGGTCGTTGCGCTTGGCCTCCGTATTCTACCAGCCATTACAATTCCGTGCCTTCCGCAAGGAAAATATAGTCATTTGAGTGTGTAGAACTTTGGCGTCTCCTAGGTAATTTAGCAACAAATAAGCTCCCTGCTATCCACAGACTCAGACTGGTGAACTGGCTAAAAACTCGAAAGCAGAACTTAACATTGTACTCGTTGACATTGAATAAACATGACCGTTGAGCCGTATAATAAAAGACAAATGAAAGCATGCATGTAGTGCACAATCTTAATGTTTTGGCTTACCTGCAGACAGATGTCAAGAGAGTAGTCCCAGCTTCATTTGAAAGGCCTTCACGTGGCCAAACAGCTCCGTGATAATCTACTCCTTGCCTTGAAGCTGAACATTCTGTGAGTTGAGCAGGTCTGTGATGTCCACCATAAAAGCCACGTCACAAATCCATCTGTCATCTGTGGGAACTTGGATGTCACTGCCCTTGGTTGTCAGAAACTTTGCGATGGCATGGCGCAGCTCAAAAAATCTTTTAAGCACTTTCTCTCTGCTGGCCAGCGAACTTCTTTGTGGTACAGCACATCACTGTATTGCGCATCAACTTCTTCCAAAAGGGCTCTGAACTGGCGTTGTGAAAGAGCCTTTGATCGTATGCAGTTTATGATATTAATGACCTCGCGCACCACGTCTCCAAGCCCAATTGATTTGGCAAACAGCTGTTCTTGGTGCAGGATACAGTGGTACTGTGCCAGCTTACCTCCACATTGGGCAACTTTCTGGGCAACCAGTGTGGCGAGGTCTGCTTTTTTGCCAATCATCGCAGGGGTACCGTCCGTCGTTATCCCGACCATTTTCTTCCAGCTCAAATCGTACCTGTCCAGTACTCGTCCGACTGTCGCAAACAAATCCTCGCTTTTTGTAGTTCCACGCAGCGTCTCAACTCCAGCCAGCTCTTATGAGATTTCCATGGTGTCACTCACTCCTCGAATGAAAACTAAAAGCTGCGCTGAATCCGAAATGTCCGTGCTCTCATCACATGCCAGTAAAAAAACAGAAAATCCAGACGTTTTGGTTTTAAATTGTTCCTTAATGTCCCGACTCAAGTCTTCAATACGGCGGGTTACCGTGTTGTGGGAGAGGCTGATTTGAGACAAGACCCTTGCCTGGGATGGGCACACCAATGAAGCTGCTGTGGACAGACACTCTTTAACAAAATCCCCTGTTGAAAAAGATCTTCCAGTCTTGGCAATTAGAGCTGAAATTTCATAGCTGGCCCGTGTCACGCTGTCCTGGATAGCTGAGGGCCGTGCTAGGGCACTTTGCTGTGAACGAAGTTTAGCTAGTAGCTCGCTGGACTTTTTCTTTTGCGCCTCTCCTTGGTACTTTGAAAACGCTGCATGTTTCGTCTCTTAGTGGCGACGTATATTGTACTCCTTTTGTACAGTCACGGACTGATTTCAGATGAGACAGACTGCCTTAGAATTAATGTCTGTGAAAAAATATTTTTCTTCCCATGCTGGGTTAAAATGCCTCGTTTGTATGCCACTGCCTGTGGCGCTCCATGTTGGTCTGGTTAAGCCCGCAAATTTAATGCTGCAGGTGCAAAGGCTCATGGGGGATCTTCCCATGAAAATAGAAATTTTCTATGTGTGCAATGCACCAAATGTGTTATAACACTGTTTTCAATTTTTAAAGGCCTTTATTTCTTCAAGTTGATATGAACAGCAGCACCATGAGTGAGGTGTGTAGCCCCATACAGCCTTATATAAAGTACTGGAGACCATTAATATTAGTACAATGTGGTTGATTAGAGTTATGGTCTTTGACGTAAATGTGTGTGAGACTGCAAAACATATGATCCAATACAAACATGAATTGCAAGACAGCCCGTCGGCGGGCCAAACGTGATGGGCCGGCGGGGCTAAATTTGGCCCGCGGGGCCCACTTTGGGCACCCCTGGTGTAGGCAGTAAGCACTCACTTTTTCATTCTCATTTCTTACCATAGGTCGTGGATTGGCCTTGGTTGTTCAGTAAAGAAATTAGTTGATAGTTACTCAGGTGGATTTAAATGCAAGCAGTTTAGGAGCCGTCAAGTGGCGGGGGTTGAGGTTGCTGAGGGGCCTCTGAACTTCTGATGGCGTGTCACTGATAGTAATCAATCTTTGAAATACCCTAGTTGATCCAAATTATTCAAATTTAGCAGACGTGTATAAACTGTGACCTGGCCACACTTCATAAGATTACTGTGCTGTTCCTCAGAGAGAGCGCATAACCAGAAAAATAATATTAATCACCACGGAGTTTGTTGCTGAGTAGCACTATACACCCTACTGCTTCTTGTTGCTGTTCCGGTGGGTTTTCACCTCACCAGGATGAAATCAGTGGTTTGCATGCTGCATGAAATTAACTGCATGCGTGTTCTCCATTCAGGAGCTGCTACTCACGAACAAAGTCACCTGGTTACTACCCTCCCTCCCCGAAACATGCTCCAAAGAGCTGTTATTCCTTTAAGTTTAATTTGTGTTTATCCCTTGACATCAAAGCTTAATAGCTGTGGTCATTTTTTGGCAGTCTGGTCACTTCTCTCTCTCTTTTCAGCGTCTGTAGCCCCCCATACTTCCTTTTGTGCCCCGCTCACACTTCTCTTTGTCAGTCTTTGTGACTGAGTTTGGTAAGATGATATGTAACTTAAGAACTTAGACCTGCATTCTTATCAGAGTGCATGAATTATCTATGTTTGATGTTTCTGTTTTCAACTCTTGTTAAGTTATTTCAGATTTTGGACTATGCAGACATTAACCCTGCATAGCCTATTCTTTTACAGATATCAGAAGCATTTGCACTTCAGGAACCAGCCTTAAGATGGTGTCTGATGGTGCTTGCAGTCTGTTGGAGAGATGGGTGGAGATCCTTAGTGGGACCATAAACCCCTTCAACACTCACATGGTAAACAATTACAGCCACAGGCCCCTGTAGCACCAGAGCAAACTTTACAGCACTAATTTGCTTTACTAGAAGATCTGCCAATATCCCTCAGAACAACACCAGAGTTGTTCAAGTGCACAAACTGCACCTATAATAACACAGCCTCACATACCAACCCACCTAACACACATAACACACATTAAGTTACATGCCATTTCTTTGTGTTTATCTGTGTGTGTTTCGTTAGAGGGAGTTCCAAATAACGTAGGTTAGTGAACAGGACCACTCCCAATGCACCGTCCTATTCGTCCTTACGTCTATACATACCACCAACATTCCCACAGTCCCCGCTCTTCTCGTTTCTACGTGGTTTACTCGCAACCAGACAGCCCAGCGCACAGCAAGACTTCGCTTACCCGAAGCATGGAATCCAAATCCTACTGAGTCCCTCGGACGCAGAATTATTCCAAGACTCCGATGCTCCAGAGGAATCTTCTCAATCCATTCCTGCAACTCCCGTTTCTCCTCCGCGCACCCGCCTGCGCTCCGCAATCTTCGTACCTTCACCACGAAGCACCGCCCCCTCGCCCCTGCCGGGGTGCTCATATTCCGGACGACGCTCCCCCGCAATGACGATCGAGGCCGTTCTCCTATTTGGGCTCCGCGCCGCAGGAATTCCAGCCGGCAGTCTCCAGTGCCGTCTCATAGCAGCAACGCCCCTCGTCAACTGCGGCGCCCAGAAGCGAGAGCCCGCGGCTCCCCAGTAAGGCTTACCACAGCTCGCACTCCAGGCTCATCCGAGGCTCCACGTTGGACCATCGCCAGACTCCATCAGGCACTCAAGCAGAAGAAAATCCCCTTCCACCGCTCCGACAACAAGGCCAGACTACTAAAATTATACATCGACTCCCTTGGCAATGCAGCTGGTCCTCCCCATCTGCCCGCAGCAGGCCACACAGCACTTCTGGGTTCCTCTGTCAATGTCCCCAGCGCCAACGTCATCACGCTTGGCGACGTCCTCTCTGCTCCAGATTCGGCGGAAGTCACTCCTTCTGCAAACCAGCCAGCCCCCCCCGTGCCTGCTCCTTCTGTCCACGACCTCTTTGGTCTCTTTTTGTTCCTTGTTTCGTCCCTGTGTTTGCAGGCTGCACTTTTGCCCCATGCACATGCATCCCGTTTCCCCCCCTCCCCCCATCTTTTCTGCCAGACGAAACCTGGCTTCTGCGGCTCCTTCAGCCCACAGCCGAATTCTCCAAGGCTCCAGCAGTTCTGGTGTTAACCCACCTACACCTGGAGTAGCACCTGCTGTTGCTTCATCTGCTCATCTCTTTCCCACTGCACTTTTCCCGCCCCCGTTTCCCAAAATTACTAATTCTGTGCTTCCTCCTACAGGTCCGCCCCTCCGGACCCACGCAGTTTTCTCCACCACAGTTTCAGTACACACTAGCCACCGCCCTACCTCCCATTTGCCCCTCGCAGCACATTCCAAACCCTTCGTCATTATCCCCCACTCTTAGACAACAGATTTTATAAGGTACGTACATCAATCTGGCCCAGCTCATTCAACCATCCTTTCCGCATTCATATTTCAGCCGTGAAATCCAAACCATCCTCTGCCCCGCCCAGCTCAAACACCCGACCCCCGCTTGTTCCACGGAGCTCACTCCAACCGAGTTCGTTTTCACCTTATCACTCTACCGGGACACAATCTGCCAGTCCTTTCCTCATCACAGGCAAGAATTGGACGATTACCTTACACTCGTCCTCGATCTCGCTTTACGCTTCGGCAGTACGGGTTTTTATCAATGCCACGTACTTTTAGCCACTAAAGCAGAAGGTTTGATTCAGCAGTACAATCATGGAGTTTACTGGGGCACATTAGACTCAGAATTGTATTGCCGAGTTTTCGCCGCCCGAACATGTTGATATGATTGATGTGACTCCGCAAGGATGACAATCTGCAAAAAATCTGAAACTTTCGCCGACTTCGCAGCAATTATTTTTGCCATCACTCAGCTGTGCATTGTACCTAACAACGCCACTTAGCTGTCACTTCCTTCAGACTGTAAAACGGATTCTCATGGCTTATGGCTCAATGAGCCTCGCAAACTAATTTACGCAAATCATTGCTGTTTCACGAGCTACATAAGCACAGAAATTATAAAGACATATTGATATTTTTCGTAGTCATCGATATGCGGAAGAAACCGCCATATAATTTCGTAGTGCAATGTATAACAAGGCTTTCAAAAATAAATTAGACTTTGGTCGGTTCTACCAATTACTCTGAGCAACTCTTGCTATATATGCACGTTGTGTTTTTTGCAAATTAAATGTCATAAAATCATGGTGCTGTTTAATGATTACAATGTTTATTCCAAAGTTGTTAAATCATAACAAATGCTAATGCACGTATATCCACATCACGGCCATTTGCAGCGGCGCAGCTCACTAGCGCTTCGCTAGTGCTTCGATTATGGCTGCACTTTGCCTCACCGGCAACCATTCACGGATACTACACGTATCCACCTCTTGGCCATTCACAGAGGCGCAGCTCACTAGCGCTTCGGTTATGGGTGCACTTTGCCTTGCCGGCAAACATTTACGGATACTACGCGTATCTACCTCTCGGCACTAGCAGTGGCAAGGTTCACTCCCTCGGCCATGGCCTTGGTAGTAAGTGTCTATATGGATAAGTCTGCAAATACATGCAACTTTCTCACTGCAAGACCGCTAGCTGTGATCATTGCATGGGGCTAAGCTAGCGCCTTGGTATAGGAGCACATCGCCTAGTGGCGCCATCACAGATACTTTGCTCGTGTCAACCTCTCATCCTCTAGCAGTGTCACCACTCATCCACAGCTTGTCTAATTACTCTTTTCGGCGTTATCTAACCATCCTGATCCCAACTTCGTCCGTTTCCTCATTCACGGCTTTACCCACGGTTTTCCACCCCAGTTTAGTCGCCATTCCCAATCACTCTTTCACATGTACTAATTTACAATCCGCTCTAGCAGAGCCTCATATCGTCGACAAGCTTATACAAGACAAAGTCGAGGCGGATTTCATGATTGGACTCTACACCTAGCCACTTTTCCCCGTCTTTCACATCAGCCCTATCGGAATAGCTACCCATAAATACTCGGGGGAAAAAAAAAGTGGTTAATCATAGACTTATCATCCCCTCGCGGTTCGAACTCCCCAGTATCAACAGCCTTATCCCCAGCAACGATTTCTCCACGCACTACTCTTCCGTGGACCAGGCTATCACTCTCATCCGCCTTGCCGCTTGCAGCGCCTGGTCGACTAAAGGCGATATCACAAACGCTTTTAAGCTCTTCCCACTCGACCCACTTTTTTGGGGATTTTTTGGCATTTCCTGGAAAGGGTGCTATTACTTTGCCGTTTGTCTCACTTTCGGCTGCAAAAGCAGCCCCAAGATACTCGATTCCTTCTCAGAAGCGCTGTGCTGGATTCTGTGCAATAACCACAAATTGCCGTTCATCACACACCTCCGCGATAACTTCCTCGTCGTCACCCCGCCTTCATCTCCCCCTTACCAAGGTCTCGATACCTTGACTTCGGTGTTTTCCGAACTCAGCGTTCCCCCATCAGCTAAGAAAACTAAGGGTCCTTCCACCTCACTCTAAATGCCATTCCTCAGGAAACTAACTCTAATTTCCGCAAAAGACCAGTTCATGCTCAAAGCTGCACATATTCCCGGCTATAATAAAGGCCATCGCTGATGCCCATTCTTGTTTCTCTTGGCAGAGATTCAGACACTTGGCACCGCACTCAGACATTCACCCCACTCCGGTTCCTCCGTTTTCTGCGACCGTCTACCCCTGACTCTTCAACTTGAGCCATGCACCGCTTTATCTCAAGAGGCCGCTCCACTCAGCCCTCCTACTGCCGTTCCCGGCCCTCGACGGCATTTCTATCACGAGCATCATTTTGTACATTCACTCCGTACACCATGTTCGACCGGCCTCAATAAAGTCTATCTCAACGGCATCAACCTCTTTGTCAAACTGGCCACTGGTTACCTGTGCTTGTTAATTTCCCATTTTCACGTGCAGACACTACTGAAGGTTTATGTAAACAAGAACCTCCCGCTCCGACCAAACGTTTACCTCTGACGGCAGACCTCCTTTCTCTCTGCATCCAGATGCTGCGCTCAGGGTACCATTCTCCTTCCGTGGATTCCACTCTAAAAGCCATGTTCCTATTGGCTTTTTTTTGGTTTCTTGAGATGTTCTGAGTTCGCTCCACACTCTCCGCTAATTACAATCCTTTTTGTCATGCCCGCCTAGACGACATCTCATTCTACTCCACCGACTGCCTCATGTTCAAGATAAAGAGTAGTAAAACGGATCAGTTCGGCATTTCTCAGCCCATATTCATATTTTGCCTCGACTCTGCCCTGAGTCCGTTCGAGCCAATATCAAACTACGTCACCTCAAGATACGATAACCACGCTTCTCCCCAAGACCCATTATTCACGACCAACACGGGGGCCATAGCCACTTTTCGCATCAGCGCTGCCACCACAGCATCCAAGCGAGGAGTGCCGGACCACCTAATTAACATCCTCAGCCGCTGAACATCAAACTCTTACGCTAGCTATATTTGAAATAATATTAATGACGTACGTCGAGCCCATCACTCGCTGATTCATTAACACTTTTTGGGGGCTTAGGAGCCCACACAGACTCTGACGAGAGACGCGAGCCTCACCCTGAGTCTCGCCACCTGGGGCTCCCAATGTTCACACAATCACAGACCAAGTCCATACAACATCACATTCGCCCCGATCTCCTATCCGTAGTTCTTCCAAATACTCTCCTCCACTTTGGGAGTGGTCCAAAATTCATTAAAGGGGGTTCCTGATAACATAGGTTAATGAACAGGACCACTCCCAATGCACCGTCCTATTCGTTCTTACGTCTATATACCACCCACATTCCCTCAATCCCCGCTCGTCTCATTTCTACGTCCCTCCCACCCTTCCCCGCTCCAAGAAGGAAGCAAGAAACAGTCACCACCTGGGACCCTGGGGGGCTTAAGAGCCTACACGGACTCTGACAAGAGACGCGAGTCCCACCCTGAGTCACGCCACCAGGGGATGCCCAGCGTTCGCACAATCACAGACCAAGTCCATATAACATCACATTCGCCCCGATCTCCTATCCGTAGTTCCACTGAATACTCTCCTCCACTTTGGGAATGGTCCAAAATTCATTAATGCTGTTTTAAAATGCAAAACTGCTTTTAGTCTGATTAGTTTCATTCAGTATCATTTTGTTCATTGTCATCCTGTTTTTGCATGCATACAGCCTGTTTTGCAAAGGAGTGAAGTACTGTAATGTAATTACCTTAAATCAGCAATTGCGTACTGTGTGTACTGCTTGTCATGTCAAATTCCTTATTTTCCATACTCAGTAGACTGACAGCATCTGTTCCATATGTTTGCATTGCCTTTCCCTCAGGAACGAAAACATTCATACCTACATCGTGCACGGTCCTGTAAAATCTCCTCAGTATTCATAGTGATATGTATGAATGTCTTTGTGTATTTTTGCTGGCACCTTGATGTGGTATGTTAATCATGCATTTAAGAAACATGTTTACTGTGCTGTCAGTCATTCTGTCTGGTTTATCAAACATTCTGATTCATGAACCCAACAGAACTTGTGACAAAACTAGTTTTGATTATTCCTCATTTCATATGCCACAATTATTTACGTCAGATTTTCTGCCATTGTCTTGTTTTATATTTTTCATCTGTAGTACTGTACTCTCAGTGTGGTTAGTCTCTATTTCTACATTATAATTTTACATGTTTGTTTGTTTTGATGTAAATCTCATCATGGCTCATGCTTGTTATAACTGTTTAACATCCTGTCGGCATAGGTGACTTACTGTAACAAGGATAATGGAACCTATACATGGCTACTGGCACTGCTCAATGAGATAATTTCTCATAACAAAGGCAGATTTGCCATCAGCAAAGTTGACAAACCAGTGGGGGCCCTGGTTTCCAACACTTCAGCAATAGCAATAAAAATGATATCAAGGCAGTACGATTAGAGGCACAGGTGCTTCTCACCATAAGCTATTCATTCTCCAATCAGACCCGTACCATTGAGCGTGACATAGCCTGATGATCTTATGCACAGGACAGATACATTACTTTAAATCATTAACCACTACTGTGAAAATTTATACCGGTACAAAATGTTTAAGGTGTACTGGTTTCTTTGTTTCCTTACCTTTAATTCACCCAGACCAAATTTATCCAAATTCAACTTCTATACGCTCTGTTGTAGTGACTTAAGGGCTTATCACTATCTCAGAATCTACTGGCTAAGTGTGCTGTCCCACTGCAACGTGTCCGATTAGAAACACCTCTGGGATGCCAACAATGTCTTGAACGATTTATTAAGCTCTGCCACACAATTAACACACACTTTGGCTTGAAGTTGACATGTGGTTCTAGAAAAGGTTAAATATATAAGAATTATCTATCCATTAAGTATTTACATTACATCCATATATAAGAAGCATCAATAGAAATGAATCTATAATTTGTGTGACAGTTCGTCTAGCATACAAACATATACTGTAAGGTTTACAACTTTTTCTGTATCAAATGCGAACATTCAGTAATGCTGCAGTCAACCCTGCCCTCTGCTGGGCGAAAGTAGAACCAAATTGGTTCGTTGGCTTCTACATTTCTATATAGCCTAGCTAAACAGTGCAAATCACGCTACTCATTTGGCTCACTGCATTCCAGCTCAGCAACTCTGTCACGTATGGCACTTACACATCAACAGTTCCCAAACAAGTAAGTACAGCGGCAATATAAACAACCCATTTCTCGTATGAACTAAACAGCATGCGGTAAACTATATAACAAAGCAACACTATCAGACACGTGTTAGAGCCGCGGCAGGCGACTCCTTATTGAAATATAGTCAGTCCCGAACATTTACCAATCCCCATAAATGTTCAGTGTAGGTTACTCACTGGTTTGGAGAACGCACACAACTTCAAAAAAGTTTGAACGAGACTTGCAGGCTGCGCTGTAGTGGCTGGAGCGACTGTAAGTCCAACGCTGTTCTGTCGTTGCACAACTGATTAGTTGAGCTGCTTAATAGGAACGTCAGCTACGTAAATCCTACTGGCTGCTGGCTGAGGTGGAGGGGTGCGCCAGTGCAGAGGGAGAGAGAGAGAGTGTGACTTGACTGGCAATACCGCTAAATCAATATCCTTGTAACACGCTCTACTGGCATTATAGTGAACATTAAAATTCTCAAATTCAACCATTTCACAGGTTACATTACCATGAGGGAAACCATATTTACCACCCATACGTGTTGTCAGGAAACATCCAGTTATATCATATGTGTTTGCACCACTTTACAACCGTTCTCTATGAAACCTGAGCACCACATCGACCAGGCACAGGTGGAGGTGAACCTGACCAAACAAACCGCAACCATCCTGGCCAGCTCATCCGCCCGTTTTGCCCAGGACGCATACACCTAGTGGGACTGGGTGTTCCTAGTGCGCGTCATCGGCAGTGCCCTCATCTTCAGCTTCACCCTAATCCAGTGCTGCTACTTTCGGCATCTCATCCACTCCTTACAGGCCTGGACACATGCCACATTCATCCTAACCCTCAAGGACCGTGGGCACCAGCAAGGAGCCGCCCAGGGAATTTCCTGTGACCCCTTGGGACAGTTATGAGATGCCCATTGGGTCAGGGGAAGGACTGTTAAGGTTGATGCATACTCCACAAGAACTCCACAAGAGAAATTTGTTCATGTTCTCGGGGCTGCGAGAACAAAATGACGTCATTTTGTTCTCGCAGCCCTGGTTTCGGAGTTCTTGCAGCTTGTTCTCGACACATCATCTGGGCAGAACTTTTTTCTCGAGTGGTGTCCGAGAACTGTTGTGTGATTGGTCAGAAAATGAAGTGGGCGTGATTTATAAGGAAACGCGGAAGTGCAATTCCCACTTTTACTGTGGCGCCACAATGGATCATTTTGAGGAACAACTGGCGGAGGCGGTGAGGAACTATGAACATTTATATAACACATCTTGTAAGGAATATAAGGACACGTAAATGGCAAATACTTCATGGAAAGGGGTAGCCGAGAACGTTGTCTACAAATTCAAAAAGGCTTCGAGACAAATTCACAAAGGCAAAACGACGTGTACATGTAAAGAAGAGTGGTGACCCTGGCGGGAGGAAATCAATCCCAGCACTGTACATGTCATTGCAGTGGCTCGACGCTCACGTCAAACACCGTGAAACGACCACCAACATGACTGTTTCACAAGTCGAGGTAAGCAATGTTGCCCGCCAGATCGAGTGAGTGAAGGGGGGATATCGTGGCCCAGGCAACAGGAAGCCAGTTTAGGGTGAATGCCAACGAGATATATAAACTAGAGGCGCTACGTTGTTCGTTCCAGATCAGCCAATGTGTGCAGAGCTGGCCGCCACCTTATGATGGGCGTGCCTGCCGCTGGAACCCATGTAAACTAATACGCTCTGGTTAATATTTCGGTAAATATCAATAATAAGCACTCAGCAGCGTTTTGATTTCCGACATTTTTCTGACCGATAACTAGAGAAGATTTAGCTTGAAGCGCCATTTCTGTCTATTATCGCCCATGGCGTTCACCAAAACCGTAGCTGCTAACTAAGTTAGCAGCATACATAGTTCGTCCATTCATTGTCAATAGTTCCTACGACGTAAGTTAGCATCTGTGATTTCGGGAAACGGACCCCTGAGCGATTGATATTTTTCCGTAGGGAACGTTTGAAAATACGGTGGTATACATCCAGGCCATCTTAAAACCCCTTCGGTACGGTTATATTATGACTGATCTCGTTCTGTCAGGCTGGGTCTATTTCTCTAGCAGTCCGATCGAGGACGGGGCACTTGTTAACTAGTAAGATATATTATCATCGCAAATGCCGGGAACCTTGATGACAAGTGTCTTATTGTGACCACAGCCAAGTCTACTAGTTTAGAAAAAAACAAAACAAAAAAAACACTGGTTTATAATTGAATCTGACACATTGGCCTATCTAGCCTATTAAAAAAAAGAAAGAAAAATTGGTTTGTAATTGGATCAGACAGTTATCTATGACTATTTTTTTGTTTAATAGAAGCTGCATGGTGCAGACCCGAACACTGACATTACCATGGACGACTCCAGGACGAGGAACAACTAAACCTATTCGCGTCTACTGACAGATTTCAACGGGTTTTCGGACGTGCCTAAAGCTGCTTTCACACCAGACGCGAAACAAATTTTTCGCATGACAAATTACATTCAAAGTCAATGCAAAGACGCGAATACAGGCAAAACCTGTGTATTCGCGTCTTTGCTTTGACTTTAAACAAAATCGGTCATGCGAAAAATTCGTTTCGAGTCCATTATGAAAGCGGCTTAACTCAAGTCGGGAGTAATTTAAAGTACGGCGGTATTTTCGCTTGTTAGGACTGTACGGCACTCGGTGGAAATGAAAATTTATGGAAGGCATGAATCCACTTTGTTGCACCTTTCTGTGATGGACGCCTGTCACAAGATGGCGGCCAGACTTGCACATTGAAATCGTAACATAGCGCCTCTAGTTTATATAGCTCGTTGGTGAATGCGAGCACATTTTTGTCACGTTCGCCCTTTCAGCTGCATGAAACCGGCATTTTCACAGCTCTAGGCATCCGGACCCCCCCCCAGAGAAGTGAACATATCGAGTGCATTTTTTCTTTGAAAAAGCCCAAGTCTTATACGCTTATCCTCGCGGTCAACATCGCTGATAATCTTCCAGTCTGTAACCTCCATTGTCAGGAGAGTCCTTGCGGTTTATATACCACTTTTAGTGGTTCAACTTCACTATTCTGGTTGTCTTGCATCATGACAAATTTATTTGGATTCAATTGTATATATTTGCTTTTTGCGATATGAATGACCTAGAAATAAAAAACGATACATGGACTTAGGAAATGCACAATTTATTTAATTTTGTTATTTTCGTCCTAAGTTTAAGAAGGCAGGCTTGCTGGGAAATTTGTTCGACCGATAGCTTGCTTGTCCCCTGTTGCGGTAACAGTCTAAAAACGCGTTTCAGCGACTACTTCAGACGAAAATGTCAGAAAGCAAAGGAATGGTGGAAAAGCTTAGAAAATAAAGTAAACCGTTTGTTTACACAAGTAGAAATCGATTCTGTTTTTACAGAATACTTTTGCAATCCGATATCTTTTTTTGACGGACACAGCTTCGTGTAGCCTGGGCCTGAGTAAAATATGTTAACAATGATTGTCATTTAATAATTATTGGTAATAATCAATGCTACCATGATTATCACACATCAGTAACCAATAATGACCTGAAAGGGTAGTTAATTTGTTCCGGGTGTATTGTTGATCTATTAGAAAAGTTGAAATTCGAATTTCAAAAGTTTTGAAGAAAAGAAATTCCTCTTCAACAACAACAAAAAATTACCCCACATGGACCAAAAAGATGGCCAAAAATTGAAGTTAAAATTACCTGAAAGGATGATGAAAGTCCCCTAACAATCTACATGGGTTAAAAGTAACTGATCAAAATACATTCATTTGGTGGAACAAATGCAGTATCATTGAGGAGTCCCTGACCCCTGGTCACCCACCACAGTCCTACATTTTAGTAATTTCAAAGCTCTTACCACAGTGGCGTAGCCAGCGGGGGTGCTAAGACATGTCCCTTTTTTGACTGCAATTAGTAGTTTTCAATCATTTTCCTTTATTGATGTGTTTTCCAATTATCGTAATTGGCAACCGAAGACACGGTTTCTCTCCATATGCGATCTAACAGCGATTAAATCATGGGCTAAATTCAGTACAGTTGCGGAGCAAGAACAGAGAATTGGGTTGCACAAAACATCCGTTTAAAACAATTATTAGTCCTGACCTGTTCTCAGTCATTTTCATAATTAACAGAAGGTTCACTCCGAGAGCACTCCACAGTTAACAGGTGCTGCTTGTTCTCCCCGATTAGGAACAGGTCAGGACTAATAATTGTTTTTAACGGATGTTTTGTGCAACCCAATTCTCTGTTCTTGTTCCGCAACTTTACTGAATTTAGCCCGTGATTTAATCGCTGTTAGATTGCATATGGAGAGAAACCGTGTCTTCAGTTGCCAGTTACGATAATTGGAAAACAAGTCAATAAAGGAAAATGATTGAGAAGTACTAATTGCAGTCAAAAAGGGACATGTCTTAGCACCCCCGCTGGCTACGCCACTGACTTACCATTAGTGATCAACAAGCCTATTTACAAGATTTATGTTTTGGTTTTTGCTGAAGCACACTTAGGATCAGTGGTGACTTGTAATTAAAAATGTGTTTTGCTTGTATTTTTGGTAGTTAAATTATAACACTTTTAATAATCATTTTGTTTTTGAGGAAATGGATTCAGACTCCGAGGAAGAACCATAATTCACCCCTGTGACCGAGACTTCATCCCATGCTAACATCAGTTCCCAGTTTCCCACCATCAGTATGACAGACCTTGGGAGCTCAATACTTTCAGCCCAACCCACACCGACACCACAACCATCAACAATGCCTTCAGCTTCAACTTCAGTCCCCACCCAACCTTCAACCATTCCTCCTTCTCCAACCATAACTGCTGGTCCAGCTCCAAGGTCCAAGAAGAAAAAGCGAGGCAGCTCGACATGCCTTAATTTTGAAGCTGCGCTCGCTGCCCTGGACAAAAGGAGGACTGAGCGGGAAGCTGCAATGGAGGCTGGACAGCAGAGAAGGGATGCCATGCTCCAATTGATGGACCCTTGTGGCAGATACGTCCTGCATGTCGCAGATTTCATGAGGACACTGCCACC
Source organism: Gymnothorax javanicus (assembly GCA_029692085.1). Lineage (NCBI taxonomy): Eukaryota > Metazoa > Chordata > Actinopteri > Anguilliformes > Muraenidae > Gymnothorax > Gymnothorax javanicus. The sequence continues at coordinate 111,713,981 of CM056194.1, read as the reverse complement.
AGAAGTACTGTCAGATTTTAAATGGAAGTTGCAAAACCTGACGCATGAGACTGAGAAGAAAGTTGCCCAGCTCCGCATCAACAATGTAGAACTTTAGGTCAGTCAGCCACTACTGTGACTTGTTGGCAAATTGAAATTGTTGGCATTCTCTCTAGCCCATTTATTTATTTATTTAATTCCTTTGGGATTTACTATGTTGATGATAATAAATTTGCATTTTCAGAACTAAAGTGAGTCACTGAGATATTTGTACATTGAGAAAATACAAACCTGAACATGTGTTTGGAAAATAATTTGCTTTACTGTGTACACTGGACAAAGCAAGAGTAGTCAGAATATCTGCATATTTTTAAAGTTCAAATTTAATGACTCAAGACATTTGTATTGTCTTTGAAATACAAATTAACCGCCTCTATTCCTAAAATTCCAGACAATTTAATAGTTAGCTTGCTTGTTAAAGAAGACAGACAACTATATACCACGAAAGCTATATTTGTATAAAAGTTATATTTATTTCACCCCTTGGGATGAAATAATTTGATATTCTGACTATCAAATAATTAATTTAATAGTCAGTTGATAGAGCACATGACTATCAATTATGGAATGTTTTGGTTGTGCGATGTTGTTTATTTTGCCTGGCTATTGTAGACACCCTCTCCGGATAATGTCTTCTTGCCATGGCACTAGTCCTTGAGGTGTCTGAAAGAACTCACAAAAGTCTCTTCTTGTGCCATGGGCTGCCCGAGATGCTCGGGCTCCTGACAGTATCCCTGGGTCCTCAAGGTTACTGTCTCCTTCCACCTGTCTCCTCTACTCTCCACGCTGCAGCTCTCCAGAAACAGTGGTTGAGTCTGTAAAGTTTGCAGGGATGTATCTTGCAGCTGGACCATTTGCAGCATCTGTGCATGTGAGGTAGTTGTGGAGGGCAACACAGGCCTTCACCATATCTCCGACTTTATCTGGCAAACGCTCAATCGGCGACCAAAGATCCTCCATCTTGCTGCTAAGATGCCAAACGCGTTTTCAATAACTCGCCGTGCACGAGAGTGACGGTAATTGTAGATCAGCTCCTTCATTGTGAGATTGCAATCTGCACATAAAAGAAACAACAAAATATTATGTCATACCCATTTGGTAGTCATAACATATTCAAGCATCAATGCAGTATACACAGTAGCTTTCAAACATTTTGAGTTTTGGCAGTAAACATGTTTAATGCTAGCATAAACTGTTTATTGATTCAACCAATTTGGAATTCATTTATGGGACATTCCAGAATTAGAGGACATTTTCTGTCCCACCCATAAAATTTCAAATAGTCCATGCATAAAACACTACACTTCCAGTGTAAATTATACTTGTCCTGAGACAAAATGCAAATTAAGCTGTAGAAAAATAAATAAAATATATAATATTCGTATAATATAAATATAAAAAAATTACACGTTGTTATAATGTTTTCTCATTTTTCATTGTGAAAGTTGCTGTAAAAAATTGCTAATGCTAACCTGCAAAGTTTTAATTTTGATATAGGCTAAGGAAATGCAAATAAAACAGCAAATCTGTGTTACTAAGCAAAAAAAAAAAAAAATGTAAAGCAGATTTCTCGTATATTTCACTGAGCCCCCGAGGGGACATCAAAAAAAAAAAAAAAAAAAGTAGGGGAAAAAAAAAACGTACGTACGTCGTAAAGGTACGTACCTTTGCGAGATCTTGCAAAACTTTTGTAAGATCCTGAAAAACTTTTGCGAGATCTTGCAAAACTTTTATTTATTCATTTTAGGTTCATGGTCCATATTTGGCTCCATTCTGCCCGTTGGCTGCTGCCATGCAGTTCTGCGGATGGGGAGGCGCTGCGACAGAAAAGCTGTCTTTCTGTTATCCACAGCCTATTTCCAGAAAGCCCATGAAGCGCAACTGTTATCAGAGAGCAATCATAGGCTAATTTTGTATGGGAAAACTATTGGCCTTCACCTTCACCTTGCATTCAGAGAGATGGCGCTGCTGCCCTTGTGTTCGATAGTATAATTCATTCGGACATTTATTTTCAGCGACATTTTGATATACTTCTAGCGGCTGCTTTGAACTTTTAAACATAAATTATGACTGCGAACTGCTTTTTAATATTACACACACAGTATTGCAAAATCTCGAAAAAAGTTGGATTTTAGATCATGTAGTGGATTGATGTCATGATCCTTATTAATTGTAAGCAAATTCTACACATAATGACAGTAGCTTATCTGCTGTAGCGCTCTGCCCCACTATGGAACTGCACTGCAGTAGCAGCAAAGGCGCTGCAGACAGAGGCAACAATCTTCTGTTGTGCATACGTTTTGAATGATGATGTTGCACATATACGTGACAAGTCTTCAGTGCCACATATATTTTTTTTACGCAGTGTTTACGCGTCCGAAAGTCGGACAGGGTTTTAATATAACTCCGTGTCCGACAGTCGGATGGTTTCAATATAACTCCGTGTCCGACAGTCGATTATTGTTTTTAATTTCTTAAAATCTACTGAATCTTTTAGATATTAAACGTGAATGTTTTGATCAGAGGGCTCAGTTCTTCAAGATGAGTACCGAGAATTTGAATCAATGTTTCTGTTTAAGCTCTGCTCCATAAAGTGAGTCGACATTGGCGCAGGGCTTTGTGCATTTATGACAAATTTAGCGACTGTCGGAAAGAGATCCTAAAATACTCCGTGTCCGAAAGTCATAGAAGTTTTAATTTTTCGAGTATTCCAGCAATTATTAGACGCGCAAACTTGGCCATGTTTGTGTTCGACCTTCGCAAAATGCAAACTGATAGCTATCAACTTTTCTTGGTCTTTTTATTTGTCTGTTTTCTTCCGTTGAAGATAGACAACAGTCTTCATTCGGTCTCTCTTTTGAAAATTAGTCAGATGGATTGAAAGATTCACGCTTAATTTCCACACCAGAGATAAAACAGTGCTTGTAGTCAGTGAGCAAATCAATTCCATGACCATTGACATTGTGAATTAAATATCGCATGCACGATCAAGACTGTCGGACGCGAAATGCAAAATACTGCATGTCCGGCAGCCAGCAAAAGTATAAGTATTGATATGAGAACAGATTTATAACGAAATAAAGAATAAAAATATATCACCAACAAACAGAACATCCAAAAAAGATGGCCCGCAAATAAATAAATCGCAGTGTTCGTTGGGGGTCCCTTGGGGGCTCCGTACTTTTTCAATAACAAAGTTGCCAAAAATGCCCAGCGTGACATATGAATAACATTACAGATCTTTGACAGTGGGTGGTGCTATTTTTTTAAGTTATACAAAGACTTTTATATGATGTTAATTTTGACATTTTTCCATTACATTAATAGCAACAAACCTGAATAGGGACGCATAAGGTTGACATGCAGGGGAAATGCAGCATCTCCCACAAACACATATGGCGCCTTGATTACTGTGCCAGGAAGACGTTCTGGTGGTGGCAAAAGAAGTTGCCAATTCTTGAGAGCGTGCCCAAAAGAGCTCTGCTCAAACACTCCACCGTCGCTCTCTTTGCCATAGGCCCCGACATCAACCATTGTGAACTTATATCTTGCGTCACACACAGCCATCAAAACAATAGAGTGCTGGCCTTTATAGTTGAAAAAGTCGCTTCCTGCTCTCGGTGGGGCTTTGATTTTTACATGTTTTCCATCGATCGCACCAACACAATTGGGTAAGTTCCATAGCCTCCAAAAATCCTGAGCAATGTCAACCATCTGTGCCGGTGATGGAAAGGCAACAAAGTCATCCTTCAAGGCTAACCAGATCGCCTTGGTCACTTCGGAGATAATTGAGTGCACAGTTGTCAATCCCATTTTACAGCTCGCAGCCACACTGTTCTGTGAGTTCCCAGAAACTAATATTCGCAGCGTGACCGCTAATCTCTCCTGAGTAGAGATCAGCATACTGTGTGTGGGTGCATGCTGTAAGAACGGCGAGATTCGATGAACAAGATCGTCGAAACAACAGGCCGACATTCTGAAATAAGAAAAGTACCTCTCGTCATCCATCTCCCGCATCTGTTGAACCAAGACACTGTACTCGCCCTGCTCAACTCTGGTCATATTGAGTGGTCGAACATACCACCCAGGTTCACTCTTTTTTTTCATCTCCTCGGCAATTGTGAGAAGTAACAATAACTCTTCCTCCTCCTCTTCAGCAAACATGATGTCCTCATCCAGTAACTCAAAAACCGCCATCTCGGCCATCGGATAATGTTGTTCTCAGATTCCCACAATATTTGGCGCGTGTGGCGCGTGCTGAAGTGGGAGGTGTCCTTACGCGAGTTCTGCACTTGAGTTTCTCGTGAAGTATGAAATGTCCCGGTCAAAACAAACTTTTTTCTTGTTCTCGCAGCCCTGAGAACAAGAACAAATTTCTCTGTGCATGTGGAGTATGTATCAAGCTTTAGTCGCGTTGAAAAGGCAGGGAAAACTATGTGCACTTTGTCACGAATGCTGGACTCTGGCAATCGGACCCGCATTATTTCAATGGCACCAGCACCTGGCAAAGGAATTTCTGGAAAGGAATTTCATCTGATCCCTTACCTCAACCAAGACCTCAGAAATGACGTTTTGCCATATTAGGACCAGGCTTTGGTCCCCATACGGACTACTGGTCCCGACAAGGTCAGTGCTTTTACCAGAAAAGGTCCCTGATAGATTACAAAAACACGCCCACATGCCTGCACATACATGCAAACACGCACACGCACTCTCACAAAACACACACACACACAATTTTTTTTTCTTGCAGGTAAGTATCATCCTTAGGGGCATAACATGAACAACATACACAATTCTTGCAACACTGGTATCTACAAACAAGGTTTGTATGAGTTGTGAACAGTTTAATTCTGCAGCTGCATCGGTCTATTTCGACAAGAGATTAAGTAAGAGATTCAATGTCAATGAGGCAACTGATCATATGTTTGATCATAAGAGTGATGTGGAGGACAGAAAGCAATTTGAAATTGAGGAGGGTGTGTCAGAGAATGATACTGATCTCACTCACACACACACACACAATCATGTCTATGCTCAATTTGAATGCAGGGGCAGATCCATGAATTGCTGAAAGGGGGGGGCGCAGCAAGGAGGGGGCTGGGGACCCTCCCCCAGAAATTTTTGAAAATTTCTGTGCTGAAAACACGTTTTCCTGGTATCTTGGGAGAAAAATCTGGCCTATCTGTTCAATGATTTTCCTCCCAAGGTTCCAACAATTAAGCTAAAAAAACTTTAAAAGCGCCGTTATAATGCAGTTTTACATTAACTGACAACTTTTACCTTTACCTAAGACTTTCACTTTACTTTCAAAGTTCGTGACCTTAACCCTTTCATTGCTGTCGGTGACTTGGTCAAAATTTCAAAGAGGAGAAAATCTTTCGAAATCATCCAAACCCTACAGAGTTGGTATTCATTGGAAAGTGCTTGATGAGAGCTTTCCAGTGAATACCAATGTGCTATGGTTTGAGCGATTTTCAAAAGTTTTGATGTTTCAGGAATGTTAACAAAATTACCACTAGCAGTGAAAGGGTTTGACCATATTTCCCACAAAACATTGATATTATTACTTTTTGAGTTTATATAACACCAAATAGCCTCCAATAAAATAATTGTAGTGTATATCTAACATGCAAACCCAGTGGCTATATGCATCTGTGATTTTAGCAGATGTTAACAGATCACCAAATCCACCCTCCCCCCCCAAGTCTCTAAACCAGGTTTAGTAAAACCACCCTCAACAGCTTGTAAAAAGTTATTACAATGCTGGGATTGCCTTTTTTCAAAATGGTTCTAAAAGATGAGGCTTTATTGCTTCCAAAACACTCCCAAGTGTTGTGAGAGTAGGAAGTGTTGTCATACACATAATCCGAGTCACCATTAAGTTGAATTTCTGCACATGAGAGTGAATTTATTAATCTGGAGGCAGTGGTTGGGTGGGTAATATCCAAAAACAAACTATCTTATTTATCTTAAAGATCCTATTTATCCTAAATATGTCCTGATATAAATTTAATACAATGATGCTGTCCTATATTAAAACATAACATTGTCAACATATAAACTATATTTTTTAATGGAAATATTAATATTATTATTATATTTACATGAATGAATGTGAAAAAGAAATGTGACTTTCGGGCCATTTAGAATTTTTCAATTAGACCATTAGACTAATTGGATTGACTCATACATAACCTTTTTAAAATAATGTTACAAATCTTACTTACAGACTCTAAAGGGCATAGAATAGCTCACTAGCTTCAGAACTGCAGAACTCGCTGGTTACAAGTTTAATGACAGGTGATTCTGAACATCAAGATCGGGTTTTTGAATGGAAAATTTGGAAAGTCTTTCCGGTATTCCAGGAAAAATCTTATTTGGCACCGTAAAACAACGAATCAATATACATCAAATAGTAGGCTATGAATAACTGGTCCATCAGTGGGATCCTTTTGTAAGCTCAAGCAAATTTTAACCGCACGCATACTTGCAATAGCCTATTAATATAATGTCAGTCTTACCACTTCCATGTCCCTCTGCAAATGAAACTGCTTGCTACTAGGATCATCATGGCCAAACAACTGGTAATTTTTTTGCATTTGAAAGGCTGAGCCTCAAATGTCGGTTTACTTCATTCTCTAAGCTTTATTTTCTAAGCTATCCATTGCTTTCTAAAATTTTCGTCTGAAGTTGTAGTCGTTAAAACCATGGAAACATCCATGGTTGAAACACGTTTTTAGACTGTTACCACAACAGGGGACAAGCAAGGCCATTGGTCGAACAAATTTCCCAGCAAGCCTGCCTTCTTAAACTTTAGGACGAAAACAACAAAATTAAATAAATTGTACAAATCCTAAGTCCATGTATCATTTTTTATTTGCAAAAAAAAGTTTCTCGGTCATTCCTATTGCATAAAGCAAATATATCCAATTGGATCCAAATAAATTTGCCATGATGTAAGACAACCGGAATAGTGAAGTTGAACCATTAAAAGTGGTATATAAACCGTGAGGACCGCAGCAGAATGTGATTATACACTAGGAGATCTGGCAAGGAATGCGTGGATGTACGATATTCGGACTTATTCAAAGAATAATATACGCTTAAATTTTTCATTTCTCTGTGAAAAAGGGGGGGCACGCGCCCCTGTGCGCCCCCCCTTGGATCCGCCACTGGAATGTGTTATTTTGAACACACGTGCACACAGACAGGCACAAACCATCTTGTCAATGTTCAATGTTCAGTTTGAATGTGTCATTTTGAACACACACACAGACACCCAGGGAGCAAGAGAGAAACATGCTCTTGTTCATGTTACAGTTCAATTTGCATCTGCTATTTTGAACTAAATAAAGTTTGGTTTTATGAAAAAAACGTAATAGACTTTTTTCCCTTTTCCCAACATAAATCATAAAACACCACAGATGTCACTATAAGTAATAATATGATGTTCCAAAAAACCACAAGCAATTTATTTTAGAAAGTGTGTTCTAAAATTAGTTTATTATAGTCAGATAACATAATTACACATTGTCTTCATTATCGGAAATATAATGTGTGAATTTAAACATTTTTTAAATTGGAACCGAGTGGTATATTGTTAGAAAACAATACTGAAAAACAATATAAGCCGCGCTGCAAAGGCAGGGAAAACTATGTGCACTTTGTCTCGTACGCTGGACTCTGGCAAACGGACCCCCATTATTTTAATGGCACCAGCACCTGGCAAAGGAATTTCTGGTTTGTGAGACAATATCGATCAGGGCTTTTACGACCCAAAAGACACTCAACCTTATCGGCCCATGGCTGGAGCGAAACTCTGGGCGAATGGTCAATGTCTGGTTTCTTCATTAAACTTTCTTCAACTGTTTCGAACACTAGCCTGTGCCGGGCAATGCCAGAGTGCCACAAACTGGACTTTTCAGAGACTACACCAACAAAATAATTCACATTACCTCCCATAATGTTGCAAATCTAATGTGTATTGTTGTTATTTGACATAAACTGATTGTTAACATTAATACAAGTTATCTTTCTAAGCATGGACTGTAACGTTTCATGGCAAACTGTAGTGCAAGCATATCGTGTTTGGTATCATTTTACTCCACTAAATTTCCGAAATCGCATATATATCCTTCCAGCCTGGAGTCCTGTCTCATAATTGGGTAACGTAAGACCGTAATCGCGATGCCTGAACAACACGCTTGGTTTCTGCATTATAAGCTGGATTTTCCACGCTGCGATTGGTGTTATTTTGATTGGCTTCAAGGAGATTCTGTTAAACTGAACGGTTTGAGGCAAACTTCGTTCCTGTCTCAGTCCCTGAACGGAGTTCTTAAAAAACACAAAGTCCCTGAATGGCGTCCGTTACACTTTGGAGTTACTCGCTTTGGGCCCTGGTAATCCCTAGTCATAGCTATTTTCTATGTCAAGTTACAGTGCATAATAAGACTGCCAGCCTCTGAGTTCATCCACCGAATTGGGCTGTACAGATGTTTCTGGTCCGGCAGATTTAGGGTATAGACCAGTTACGAGTCCGATGCACAACGTAGCTCTAAATTAATTGGGGTCAGATCATATATATACAAATGCATAATTTAATCGTACCCGCATTTTTATAATGGAGACCGTTAAGCCTTTATTTTCCCTGGCAGTTTAGGCAAACACGCTGAGACCTTCTGCCTCATCTAGGACCTCCCTTGGCTTAGATGCACGGTGTTATTTTGATTGGCTTCAAGGAGATTCTGTTAAACTGAGCGGTTTGAGGCGAACTTCGTTCCCGTCTCAGTCCCTGAACGGAGTTCTTAAAAAACACAAAGTCCCTGAATGGCGTCCATTACACTTTGGAGTTACTCGCTTTGGGCCCCGGTAATCCCTAGTCATAGCTATTTTCTTTGTCAAGTTACTGTGCATAATAAGACTGCCAGCCTCTGAGTTCGTCCACCGAATTGGGCTGTACAGATGTTTCTGATCCGGCGGATATAGGGTATAGACCAGTTACGAGTCCGATGCACAACGTAGCTCTAAATTAATTGGAGTCGGATCATATATATACAAATGCATAATTTAATCGTACCCGCATTTTTATAATGGAGACGTTAAGCCTTTATTTTCCCTGGCAGTTTAGGCAAACACGCTGAGACCTTCTGCCTCATCTAGGACCTCCCTTGGTTTAGATGCACGGTGTTTTCAACAATATTGGATGATGATGAGTGTATTTTGAGTATTTTGGGCTGAGTTTTATCACGGGTCAAATTTGACCCGCTAACACAAAAGATGTTGGCAACTTTCTCACACATTGGCCCTCATTTATCAAACGTGTGTACACCAAAAAAATGGGTGTACGCCAAAACTCCCGCAAGGATCGGCATTTATCAATCTGAACGTGAGCGAACGGTCCTGCAAAAATCTCACGCCAGGTCTGACCAGATGTATGCAGATTTGAAACCAGCGTACAACATGGAGGAATGAGTGCAGCTGTCAAAATGAGTAATAAACCATATGCAGCGATGCGGACACCATGCTGTTGTTGCTCTTATTAGTAAAATGAATAAAGAGGCTAAATAGATAAATAGGCTAAATTCATAAATGAATGAATGAATGAATAAATAAATAAATAAGACACCTGTGTTGAGAAATTAATTAAAGTGCCCCTTCCAGACATATCCCGACATTTTGTGTTAATCCCCAATGCCCTGCCATCATATTCATACCATTATTTGTGGGAAAAGTGCCTTGGATCGCTTATTTGATGACCTTTTAAGCATCACTGAAAGGCAGTCTGAGAAGACGGGTGAGTTCCCTCATGGATATGCAGTGTTTAAATGAGCTTCACGCTGATTGGATAGTTCAGCTACATTCGTGAATATTCAATATGTGAACAGCCCCAGCGCCATACTGGCCCAGAGCCTAGCTAGCTACAACCATAGACGGTGAAAGACAACAGATTTTACAGGTAGCATAGTAAGACTTCAGCGAAGCAATGGCTACACAAAGTTCACAAATATTGCCTTATGTATATAAATATATATGACCCCGAATCTGAAGAGGAGGCCGATGCAATGCTGGAAATGCCATCAACACATATAACAATGGACGTTTCATAGTGGTAATTTTACTAGCCTATCTAACAAATTAGACAAAATGTCTCGCAGCCCTCTCGATTGCAGAGCTGCCAACTCCCAACGCATTCGGCTCAAGTCTCACGCTTCTTAGTGGCATTCGCGTTCCTATGCTGTAGTCAGCAATTATTCAATTAATGCGCATTTAAGAGAGTTATAATCGCTTTCCGTGTTACTAGTGGTGAAATCCACCGCCATGCTAGTCAAACTGAATCTGCCATGCACAAGGACTTCAATTACGCGTAAGAATCTCATTAATATACGCGCTGATTGAACAATTGCTGACTTCGGTGAATTTGTCTCGAAAATACGTGAGACCTACGCCGTATGCGTGAGAATGCAAAGAAACTTGGCAGCCCTGCGATTAGGCTATTGATTTTTTAAGCCATTCTAAAAGTGACCTAGCTCTCGGAATAGCCTACCCGGATGGGCTTTCATGTTAGTAGCCTATGCATCGAGCCCCAATGCATCATCCCACCTTGCCAAAATGAAAACGCAACGAGACAGATGTCTCGTCATTTGCAATTGCCAATAGGTCACCTATATCCCTGCCTGTGATAACCAGCTGAAGTCATTTTCTGGTGATGAACAGTTTATATTTTTTACACAAGGTCATTCTACATCATGTAAGGATTCCGTGAAAAAATCGAACTGATATCTCTAATATTGACTGAGTGAGGTCATTTCAAAGTTTTGGCAGGCAATACATGTCCTCAAACTAGGCTGGTTAGCTTCACAAGACGTTAACCTACAAATGCAAATGCTTCATTTCTGAAATTTCCGTGGTGATACGACGCAATCCGTGGAGAAATCCGCACCCAGCTTAAATCGCAACTCATCTGCCGTACCTTCGACTGACCTGCTTTACGATGGTGCACTTTATCGTCTACATTCATTTTCAATGGTAGAAAAGAAGTTCCTAAACCAAATGACACCCAAACTATCAGGCGTTCATCCGCTCAAGGTAAACTAAAAGCCGATTGAAAACTTAATAGACCAGGCTTGTGGAAAGCAACTTCCGCGTAAACAAAGTGTTAATAAATTCATTAATTTTATATGTATGATGTTAGAAATTAATTTTTTAACTTTATTTCAAACCCCAATATGTAACCTATCATTTACAGCCATAAACTCACATCTCATATCTTTGTCACTTTTTATCACAGGGACTACTTGATGGTCTTTATCTCAAAATTAGATCAGGCGAGTTTAGCCATGTTTTCACGGGCGGGGTCACAAATATTAAATGTTTTTTTTCAGTGTGTCAGTATCACCCTGATCTCCAAAATCAGCGATATTTTATTTGAAAGAAAAAAATAAATTTAAATAGCCGTTATTAATTTTTTTCAAAGCTGCAGGGAGCCACTGTAGAAGGACTGAAGAGCCGCACACGGCTCCACAGCCACGGGTTGCCGACCCCTGCCGTAGACTGTGGATGACACTGACAGTTGGCACATTGCTCGAATCTTTGTGTGGGGTTACACTCCAGAGTGGGCGAGAACCGGCGAGAATATGAATATTCAATTTGCGGTGTTTCGTAACACTGCAACACGTTTTTTATTGACGTAAATTCTCCGCTTATTTCCTTTTACTCGCATAAAAACCAATACTTCAAGTGGTGTTGGAGTTCAAGAACCACGACATGTCACAAACTGATTATGGACCTACCATATTCAAATACTGACATATAAGTCCATTTTCTCGCGGAAGGGGCACTTTAAACTTATGTTTTGAGACAACCTGCTTGTCAGGCCAGACGGCTGACAATTACAATCAGTTTGATTAAGTGCAATGCGTTGCTTGTCAGATATGCGGTGTGGTATGTCAGATGCTCATCCAGTCAAATATATACTGAACAACAAAAGAAATGCAAGTTAGCCTATTTAAAGGCAGACTGGAAAATAAGTTTGCGCGTAATTATTTTAGAAAATCGAATTTATTGCTAGCGCGTGCACATTTACACTCGTTTCATCAAACTTTTTTTTATTTTGCAGTCACTTTGACTGAGTAATCATAGGAGTACATTAACTAACTAGCTAACTTGCGTTTCTTTTGTTGCTCAGGTATATATATATATATATATATATATATATATATATATGCCTACGGACACTTTGACCATGATCACATTTTGACAATGGTAGATCTTCTATTGTTAGAGGAATAAGCTTCTGTCCGAAGTGAGAGGAACTTTCGGCACAGAGAAGATCTCCGGGAAAGTGATGAGGGGCTGCTTGTTTTGTATGGCACCCAATAAAATGCCATGGAGTAACACTAATAAAAGTACAATGAAGAGCGATCTCTACAGACTGTATTTTAACAATTACCCTCATGCAGCTCCGATCGAGGTGGTGGGGACTCATCCGTGCCCCCACCGCCTCGCATTCCCACGATGGAGGGGGAGCCCTGCTGCCACGCGCTCCTCGAATGGAGACAGCTGGAGGTTCGAGTCCGGTTGGCCTCTACTGGTCCGTGCGCTGCTGCGCCTGAGCCCAGCAACCCGTTTTTTGGAGGCAAGCTTAAAATCGGACCACTTTTTTTAACCAACATGTAAAGCATTTGGATTGTCAAATATGTAGGCCATATAACATGAAATATCATGGATCTATAAATTGAATTTATTAATGCCAATGTTATTCGCACTTATACGTGTGGCCAATGCTGAATTTTTTTCTTGGCCAGACTTATAAGTGCCCCAGTTGATGACCATTCCAGTGCCGCTTAGAAAGTAGCTACAGCTTAAAATAAGTTTAGCCAAGAAAAAATTTTTAGCTTTGGACACACTTCAAGAGCAACTTCCAGGTTAGGCACCCTTATAAACCATAGTGTAGATACATGATAGAATAACAATGTTCCGAGAAAGAATCAGACATTTAACGGCACCATAAGCATTTTTTTTACATTAAATTGTAAGAAAATAACATTCACATCAAAAACGGGGCGTAACCAGGAAGTGACATAGCATAAGGCACTCCGAGCAAGTTCCAGACAATGTCAGTAATGGATTCTGAAAATTATTTCAAAAACAGGACATATGAAGAGAGCCTCTACCAACCAAAATAATGAACATTTCGGAAGCAAAGTGTGGGAGATTTATCAATAGCGATTAATAAATACATTATGACTGGAAAATAGCTATTGCTGTGAGGTGGGAGATGGCGGCGGGAGATGAGAAACAGCTAGCCATGGGCTAACTACATTGAAGCTAGCTAGCCATGAAGAAATCAATGTCAGGGCAAAGAAAAACTATGGAAAACCTGCTCTGGCGTCCAGTCACCCCCTCTCTGTGTAGTATTGTACTGAAACCCCGATGCACGGAAACTTCACAGTCTGACCAGAGTCGTCCCACTTTGAAGAGAGACGGAATGAGTTCGAACATCATTTTACCCCTTAGCCAATCTCTCGCAACTGCTGTAACTACGCGTCTACAGGGCTCTCAAGTTTTGAACGCAGGCTAGAGGGAGATTTTCTCCGAGGGGCGTGCACGATATTCCCGTTTTCCACCATGGGTGAATGAATAATGCAGCTTTCACAACGTTGTTGTAGCAGGATCACGTAAATAATTCCAGGATGAAGCCGCTTTTACACCGGACGTGAAACGAATTTTTCGCACGACAGATTACATTCAAAGTCAATGCAAAGATGCATGCAACAGATTACATTCAAAGTCAATGCAAAACGCGTGTATTCGCGTCTTTGCATTGACTTTGAATGTAATCTATATGCAAAAAATTTGTTTCGCTTTCGGTGTATAAGCGGCCTGTGTTTTTTTTTTTCATTGTTTGTTGCCCTAAATCTTGCCCAGATACGATAGTGCTATTATCTGATTGGCTATTGTGTAGCCCCTTTCCTTTTTTTGATTGGCTAGTATGTGGCCAGCTGCCACCGAGAACTCCAGGGGAGACGTGTTTGCTGCTGCTCATAGGCCTATTGTTGGAATTTTTTTTTGTTTTAAACTTTTTTTTTGCATGAGTAATACTATATGTGGTAAACTAACCAATTCTGAAAGAAGTTCCTGCCTGATCCCCCTCAGAATCAGGAGATAAACACATGAAATTTTCAGGAATAAAAAATGCATTTGATCTTCAACAACAGCAGCTGAATCAATTTTATTTCCAAAATCTCATTTTTGTTCAGAATGATTTTTTTTAGATTACAAGCTTTGAGCATAAATATGATGGGCTGTATTATAGTTTCAGTGGTGAACCTGCGCCAATTCAACTTATTTGACAGTGTCGGGCAACTGTTGTTTAGTTTTGGAGGTTTTGACCAAACTTTAGAGTTGGAAAGAATAATTTGTCGGTTATGACTTGTGCATTCCCTGGTGATGAGTCCTGTCCCCCCTTAACTATTGGAATTTAGTCTGTTATCTCTGGCCCATACTGCACCAGGCATTCCAAAGATGACCCTTTTAGGGCCATGAGAGTCAAGCAGAGGGTCATAAACTATGAGTGTACACCCCTGCAATTCCTGAGACAACAGAGAACACCACTATTACAGCCTTATGACCGCCAACAAAGATAAGAGCCTGTCCCTTTTTATTTCATTTTCATTTCATCATATTTAATTTTATTTTTTCAGTTTTTTATTATTATTATGTTTTGTACCCCCGAATACTGCCCAAGATTTGCCCTTATCACTTACGTTTTTAGGAGCAGTAGTACAACCTCTCAGGGGTATTTGATCAGTTGGCTTCCGTACCTCCTACAGTATTCATGATAGTCCATGGGCTGAGCAGGCTCACCTTGCGCCCCCACCTAAAATTGGTGAAAGTGCATGTAGGTTGTAGCATGTGATCTATATTTTCATTTTTTCCATGTTACCACTGAAAACATAGGGACTCAATACTATTCCGAGTGTGTTAAATTTGGGTGCGGCTCCAAATTTTGCCGCGGCCGGTTTTGGGGTTGGGGTAACCTAAATTGACTGGACTGAGTTGTCGTCGGAAAGTGAATCACCCATCAAAATGTTTGTCTTGAGCCGCTCTAAAGGTTAAAATAGTAAATATGCAAATTGCATCCATAATTAGGTCACCAGAGGTCAAAAGGTCTCAAAATTAAGGGAATGCCCAAAATCTGGAATCCGGGCTTGTAAACAATATCCACTCAATAAATGCTTTATTTGACACCTTAAACAATCAACAATGAAATGATTCACCTCAAATCTGTCACATTATGTAAATTAGACTAATACTAAAGTTCAAAATGGTCAGGTAGCATGTACTAGGAATGACACTTAATTTATCACTTACTACATCATCTGCAAGGAGTCAATTGGACAGTCCCCAGACACATTGAAAATAATGTAAGACTCCAGAAAATACCAACTTAAAATGCATGATATAGGCACCTTTTGTTACTCATGAAATCAAATCGATGTTCTTCCCTATCAGCCAAAACTTGTTCTGGACAGAACTTATCTTTGGATGGCCTTTCAGGGGTTAATTATTGCCGTAAGTTTCATGAGTGTGTGGTTTGAACCGTAATATTTATAATTAACCTGAGAAAATATTTAGTTTTCCATTAAATTTGCCTTTATGACTACAATTTGAACGTGAGGGTGTCTGGCAAAATGCATTTCATTGCATCGACTGTACACTGTACTTCTAATGCATATGACATCAATAAACTAAACAAAACTAAATTTTCAGGGTGGTTGGTCCGGCTTATAGGGAAGAATACCCCATACTCAAGCTGTGTGAAATGCCAATGGCCAATTCAAATGTTGCCAATATTTCACATACAAAGTTCTTAGTCAGAGTCACTGTCGTCACTGTCATTGTCATCACTGTCACTGTCATAGTCATCGTCACTGCTGTCGCTATTCTCTGCCATCTCATCCTCTTTGGTCTTCTCAAGAATGTCTGCCAAACTTGTGGGAAGTGCAGTCCCTTTGAACCAACGCGGTTCCAGCCTTCCATTGCTAATGGGCTCTTTTCCACAGTGCTACTTGATAGTTCACCTTCCTGATATGCTACTGTAGACACACTCTTGGGGGTGGCAGTGCTGGCAGATCTATGTTCTTCTTTGAATCCAACACTGCCCTAGTCCACCACACTTTGACTGCAGCATTTCATACCTAAGACGGTCAACCTCCTTCATCTTTGTACTCCTATAATACATAGTGCAGTTGAATTCCTCAAGGGCAAGGAAGAGATCATTGGTGACCTCCCAAGACTCCCAAGGCATCTGAAGACTTCCTGGTACTTTGGTTTTTCTGTAGAGTCTTCAGGGGTTTCACCTTGCCAATCCCTTTGAAGGCGCTGGCAGTATTGCATCTACTGAACGTATGGAGGCATAATAGAGAAGAATGAAGAAGATATCCGAGTCTGGACTTCGAACACGCACAAAATTATATCCTACTTCTTGGGCATAGGACGAGTATAGAATGACTCGTGTGTCTGTCTCTTCTTGAGTTGAGTTCATAGATGTGATTTCAGATGCAGACACCATCCCATTGTCAGTTTTGAGTTTGCACGCCTTGCCCTTGCAAACTAAGACAGTCTTCTTCCTCTCTATCTTTGGCATATTTTCTTGGGTGCACCAAACCCTCAGGAGTAATTCAATTAGCTGAGTTTTGTTGTCATTGTTACTGAGGGACTCCTTCCAGTTCTCTGATCTCCGTGTGTTTTCTCCATGAACAAGCCATTTTTCTCCACAGCCACGCGTTGATCTCTCCATGGACTTTATTGAATCGGGCATGTAACTGTCAGTGCTGAATATGACACTTGATTTCCCAGATATTACGATGGACAAGATGTTCTGACAGATCTGTTTGAATGTTCTTGGCATTTCCTTCATGGAATGGAAGATGGTATTTCCGTCTTCGATGTTCATGGTATCCTGGTCAGGAGGAATAGGGGCATCCTTTGTATCTTTCACAAGACTGTGAAATCCCTTGCTCTTGTCTGTCTTCAGAAGATGCCCATCTGGTGTCCCAATAACTGATGGCACTGGCATGAGTGGGTACCGCAGGAGTTCTTGCAAGTCCAGTTTATGGGTTTCAGACTTGACCAACAACTTGAATGCCACGTTCCCTTGCTGTTTGTGCTCCATAGTTTTGTTGATTTATGACTTCTTATTGATATACTAGATAAAGAATTTACTTACCTATTGCAGTGAATGTTTATATATTGGTTGATCAACTAGGCTGTCCAGATTCATTGGGGAAAATGTGAGAAAAAGAGTGACTTGATTCAATGACATCCATGCCCATGTTTCCATCGTTTTTGTGTAATTTACCTGAGGGGCAAAAGGTGTCACTACTGAGTTTATTTTTGTCTCAATTGACAGGTGGAGCTCCAGAGCTGAAAAACAATAGCTGGAAGAAGGAATCAATCAGTTAAAGATTTTTTTTTCATTTGTACTCAGATCATTGAATGTATTGAGTGATCAGGAATGCAACCTTGACCTTTCTGACCCTAGTGTGAAGCTAATTTGCATATGAGGTAAATCATGCATATAACAGTTAAAACTGAATAATGGAGTATCAATCTCATGGTGGTAGTTGATTTGTTGTGGCATACCTCGCTTATAATCATGAATACCTTTACCACATTGAAATCACAGATTTATTTCGCATTTTATAAATTTGACCTTTTTTTCGTTAATCACAGAGTCATAATATTTGGAAAATAATTGAACATTGATGGACTAAATATGCAAAGGGATGTGTGTGAAACATATTGTAGGCTCCTAGCGGAATTATTTTCTATTTCAGAACTTCAGGGAATATTTACAAGCCCGGATTCCAGATTTTGGGCATTCCTTAATTTTGTGACCTTTTGACCTCTGGTGACCTAATTATGGATACAATTTGCATATTTTCCATTTTAACCTTTAGAGCGGCTCAAGACAAACATGTTGATGGGTCATTCGCTTTCCTACGACAACTCAGTCCAGTCAATTTAGGTTTCCCCAACCCCAAAACCGGCCACAGCAAAATTTGGAGCCACACCCAAATTTAACACACCCGGAATAGTAGTGAGTCCCTATGTTTTCAGTGATAACATGGAAAAAATGAAAATATAGATCAAATTCTACAACCTACATGCACTTTCATCAATTTTGGGGGAGGGGGTTGGGGGGTGCAAGGTGAGCCTACTCAGCCCATGGACTATGGTTGGTCTCATCAGAAAGACAGTAAATCCATGAATCTATATACTTTCCACAGTGCTCAGCACTGCTCCCAATAACATAAGGGCATTTTAATACAAGAATGGCCCGTTAATGGGAGAAAATTTAGCATTTCTCACACCTTCCAACACCTGCAGCTCCACCAATCAGCACAGCCTGTTTTCATCACCAAGAAGGGGGATCCCCCTCCTCCCCTTTTTCTAACCACATAAAATGTGGACCTTCCCTCAGTACTTTGGGTTCCTGGAACCCAGAAAACCAGCAGGGGCTTTTTGGCACACAGGAGCTTGGGGCTTTTTGGCACCTAGAAATAAGACCCACTAGGAATTTCAATATCTGTTCAGGCGATTTGGGGATCATTATCTGCCTTTTTCATTGGAAGATTTTGCTGTCTTTTGTTTCTGAAACTTAAATTTTGGCCTTCCATGTGACAATTTCAGTGGGTACTTGCTTTGGTTTGATGTTTTATTGCTTTTCTTCTTTGATTGTTCATGTCTGATTAATTCTTGTTTCAGGTTGTAGACCCTCGTCTGTAGACAGAGACATTGGCTGTGTTCCGTTCTGCAGTGAACAGTACAGTCTTCCCTGCTCCCTGTGGAGGGAATGTCGGCGAAGGGAACTTCCTTCGGCAAGAACCTTTCCATTTGGAACATCCTGCAACGTCGCTAATGCATGCATCATTTCCTCAGTGCGTTGCCATGGAAACGTGAACACCTCAGAAATGCGTTTCTGCTACCGAAAAATATTTACATTGCAGAAATGTTACTTTCAATCTTATAGTAATAAAACTTACGGTCTCAAAATGTATTCTGTTAAACTGTATGTTATTTATAAATAAATATGATTTGATTAATTAAACATCGTGTCATTCCTAAAAATATGAATATTTTGCAGGTTATATAGATTATGCTGATATAAGATTATGAGACAATTTTATCATTTTTGTGGTGTTGTCTTTGATAATTATGAATTTGTTTGCGAAATTTAAACCAGGTCGTGTGGAGCCTGTTCTTATCACCATCGACAACCTTACACTTTTTGGGTAAAACCAGAAAAAATGCCGGAGCCTCAACTCCTTCTCGTGGCTTTTAGCCAAGCGTACTTTTTTTTAATATGGCAACAATATGAGAGATCCCGTCGAAAGCGACGTCTTCGTAGGAGAAGACAACTGGCAATGATTGCCATGACTTTGGAACAAGTAAGTTTCAAAACAACCCCCAAGGTTTGTTTTTGTTGCAGCTAGCTCCCCCAGGTGGTCGGAACATGCGCGCGCACACACACACACACACCGGCCACTTCAGTAGGTTCGCCTTGCTTGTACCGGGTTGGACCCCCTTTTGCCTTCAGACTACGGCCGGTCAGTGTGTGTATGTTATTTGTAATTTAAGTACATATTTACGGTAATATTTTTGTACTGAAGAAAATTTTGAAGAAGCACCTCTTAAATAAAGCCCTAAGTTGGCTACTACTTCCACTCTTGCTGCATGTGAAATTATATTGGTTTTGTAAAATGGCATTGAAATCTCACCATTTTATATATATATATATATATATATAGAAAATACACATAACAAAAATGTATTGATCCGCTAATTTTTAGGATGTGAATCTTAGAACCTACTGCCAAATGAATCCAACAGTGCCAGCCCTGCAACTTTTTTTTTGATGGGGAATCTGACACCAGACCAGGCTTTCGCTTCTGCCATTAATCCCTGAAAGCCCTCCTCAGGATGATGTATGAGGATCGACACCATGGCTGGGGCCAAACAATTAAGATTCTTGTTTTTGTCTTCTGGTTGGCTTGTGGGACATCATACCGTGTTGTTTATAGAGTTTTTGCTATGCCCAAGACCACCGTGTTTCACTCTACCAGGGAGGTGTTAAGGTCCCTTCTGCGCCATCGTGGTCAGATTATACGACTCACAGTAACAGTGGAGGAAATGAGGACTGTGGGTAATGGTTTTGCTAGGTTAGCCAACCACTGTGCTTTCCAGAGGGCTTTGGGAGCCATTGATGATTGTCATATTTGAATTAAAGCCCAAACCAACGATGCAACCTGTTACTTTAACAAAAAATTGTTTTACTCAGTCATCCTGCAAGGAACCTGTGACCACACTGGCAGATTCATAAATGTATTTTTTGGTTGCCCTGGGTCAGCACATGATGCTACAATTCTGCGCTGTAGTCCAATTTACTTAGCTACTGCATATCCACCTGCTGACCACTTTCTGCTCAGTGATGGTGGCTATCCATGGATTGACACCCCAATAACCATCATCACACCATACAGAGAACCTGTCCAGGGACCTACCCAAGCCCGTTTTAACAGGCATCTCTCTACAATTATAATCAAATGTAGGATTTCAAAGGTTTGCTAATCATTGCAGTTTTACTAACATTTTACAGTGTCCAAACTTCTCAAGAAATGGGGTTGTACTTTTACAAAAATTTGAATAGGAATTCCCAAATGAATACACATAAAAATATGAATATTAACATTAACAAATTAATTAAATACAATAAATACATGTCGACAAACTGTATATATAAATATTACTAAAAAAAGATAATTACCATAAATGGATATAAATACCATAAATACTGAAATATAAATGAATGCATGAATAAATATTAAATTATATAAACATCAATGAACATGTGAATAAATATGTATAAATAAATGCAATTCAAGGAAGAGGAATCAGTTGTGGACTTATTTTTTCGAAAAGGATTCGAAAAGTGACAAAAATCGTTTATTAAAGGGGACCTATTATGCCGATCCTTCTTTTAATACATATTAGTAATGTTATAATGTTGGTTGTCCATACTCAACCTCTGGAAAGTTTCTAAACATAAGATACAGAGGTTTTGCCGTAATCCAAGAACGTGATTTCGTGAACGTGATTTCCTCTCTGAACAGATCTTCGCGAGATCTGGGCAAAACCTGACATCAGGTTGTACCGTCCAATTAGTACAGACTTAGCCAAAGCCAATCATGGCGCTGGACCTGCCCACACCGGAAACTATTCAAGCAGACATGAACAACCGCGCATCATACTATGCCTTAGTAGCATCTACACTTCCAGAAATACAAAAGAAGAACCTCAGATCATTTGAGATGCAGTTTTGTCAGAATCTCTCCCAAAGCTGCTCGTCCGTTTACTTTTGGACGCAAAGTAAAGCAGCTATTTTTCTTCCAAAAGACAATGCCTCCAGAAATCAGTGGGTAGCTTTTTTGTTTGCTGGCAGCGAACAGCCACGGCCAAAGGGAACGTTAGCTGTTTGTGCTCAGCATCTCACCAAAGACAGCTGTGTCAATAAAGGATAATTCGACACAGGATAAGTGTTTCAGCTGCTTCTCAAACCTGAAGCAGTTGCATCGATCAAGCGCTCGGAGCCACAAGCTGTAAGTAATGATATAACAGCAAATAATGTAAGTGAAGCTAACGTGTTATGGGAGGCTAGCAGGACCGCTGACGATAGTTAGGACTAACAACTGGCCTCAAACGCAGGCTTTGTAATATCTGAAGATAAAGCCTGTATTGGTCGCGACTGTCCGTGACTCACAAGCTATGTTTCCATCCACTTTTCAACCGAATTATCTGAAGTTCGCCAAAAATATTAATGCGAATAAAGCTGGTGAAAATACGTTTCCATGTAATGGCATTAAAGCAAATAAAAAGTAGTGCGTAATGACGCCACATGCTGTGATGGGATCAAATTAGTGTATCGAATACATTTCTGACATTTTAAGCTGTTTCCATTCATTTTCGCACGGAATCGCAGAACCTTCAAGTGAACAAAAGTAGTTTGTTAGCCAACTAATTTAGCTGGTTAGCCAAAATGGATTGCATTTACCAACAAATGATGATAATTGCACAAGTTGTAATCGAGCTTAGGTGCCAGCTATTAGCAGCATAGGAGACCATTATCAGAAGGAAACGACGGCATCAAAACACCGTCAAGATGCAGTAGCAAATTTATTCGGTGAACAATGTTTCCATCAGCATTTATTGCATAAGCCTTTTACCGATCAAGAGAAAATCCGATGAGATGGACCGTACAAACTATGAGTCGATAGTCTTGAAATCAAGTCTAATTTCACCGTCTCCGTAAGGCATTTTTAATTCGATATTACTTAATTCGTATAAGTACGTGTGGATGGAAACATGGCTACAGATGCGGAAGCAGTTGCTTCACTGCATAAGCCTACCCAACTGATGGCCTGTTGAATGCGGCTGTAGCACTGCGGCTAATGTAGCCAAGTTACTTTTGCTAATGTTTGTGTCCTAAATATGCAACAGTAATATCAGCGGAAATTCAACGGAAGGTGTGTGAACATAAACCTCATTCGAGGCAAACTTTTTATACTTGTTTGTAATTTGGATGATTGGTACAACTGCCCCCCCGGTAACAGAATTTACTGTCTGTGAAACCTGTATTGCAGGGTAACGTTTATCTCTGTAGTTGTTATGACCACTCGGTTATCAGCTACTGCATGTTAGTTCGCGTGCTGTGCAAATTAAAATGCTCCTGGTAACTTATAGGCAGTAGCTCATTATGATCGGTATGCTTCTGTTGCTTCAGTAAGCATCAATATGTCAGTTTCATCATAGGCAGTCATAACGTTGCCTGATTGTAGCCACTACAGTTAAAGCTAACCGGAGAGGTGCTGTTTGTGTCTGCCGAGTTGGGCTGCGAAGGCTGCAGTTAGATCAGACGTAGGTTTTGCAGAGCTTGGGGTGCGTTTTTGGGTGCTTGTGAAACGATTGCTTTACTTATCCATGACCGGGGTCAGCCTGATACTTCTCCAATATCTGGGCAAGCTCTCTGATGCTACCGTTGAAAGCAATAGGGAAACGCACAGGCTATAACGTGTCTGGTATAAAAAACGATTTCTCTGGGGCGCCCCGGTGGCTCATCGGTCTGGGCGCGCGTGCCGTGGAGGCTGTGTCTTTCCCGCAGCGGCCTGGGTTCGATTCCGGCTCGGGCCCTTTGCTGCATGTCTTCCCCCATTCTTCCCCCCGGCCTTCCTGTCTTTCTACACTGTGGCTGTCAAGTAGAGGAAAAATTCCCAAAAGATAATCTTTAAAAAAAAAAAAAAAAAACAATTTCTCTGCATTGCCGTCGATTGAATATTAAATCGGCGATTGAATATTAAATTCTTTCCTGTAAAAGTGATCGATTCGCTAGCTCCACATAAGCAACGGTTCACGTAAACGGAACTTACGGTCTGTAAAACCTGTATTATGCTCAAAACATAACCGGAGCTCTATCTAGCTCTCGCAAGACTATCCATAACGCGCCCCCATTCTCCGCGAGGAAACGCTGGTCATTCTGACGCAATAAGTAAACCATTACCACGGGCAATTTCCGAAAAGGCCGTTTAGCCTGGAGCTTTCGCCCCTTCGTCATATACCAGCGCAGAAGCTATTTGTTTCTCCACGCTAATGACACACCACAGTTATGCACACGAACCAGCAGGTCCTACACACCGAAGCAGTCCATAAGCTGTTGGTCCACTTTTAGCTGCTTCTCACTGTCTATGTTTCCCTCTAAACTCAGACCCACCGGATTTCTACGGTCTCCAGTCTACACGTGGGTATGTCGACCCGTTCTACAAATGTGTCTGTATGTAGTGGATTCTAGCCTTCCCTGCATCCTAGCTATAGATTAGAAAAACCGCTGTACTCACCACTGTTGCCGTAGCAAACTGTAGCCGATAGCAAATTTGAGCTTGAGCTGCCAGACTTTCGCACTGCGTCCTTCACTTTCGCTGCTGCGTTTATTAGAACAAGGTCATTTCATTAGATCTATATTCAAGTATAGCGTGAGATTGTGGAATATGCCCGCCGCTTCCTTACCAGATGGCAGACGTGTCTCAGGTTTCACTCTGGGGAGGCGGACCCGGAAAACTGCATTCTGCAGCCTCGTCCCGCCGAACTCCGCCCTCCACAGAGCTGGTCAGTCAGAAGAAAGTGGGCACACGGGGAGTGGGACCATAGCGGAAGAGCCACCCCAATGAGGCATTTCAGGCAGAGACTACAATGGACTACAAATGGGGTTTTTTGAGGATGGCAGTATGAGCTAAATAAGGACCCTATTTTGGACTTTGAATGATCAGGAGTACTCTAGGGGAGTCCAAGGTCAAAATATAACCTTGGAAATATAGCAAAATAGGTCCCCTTTAAATTCAGCATTCTTTAGCTCCCTTTCTTCCTCAATGGCCCTTTCCTCCTTGAGAAAGTCCAGAATTTCACTGGCTATTCATTTTTTTGCCTTTTTTGTTGGTGGGATGGTGGGCAGGGGACTGGAAGAAGCTGAGGCTGCGGGGATAGATATGGAGGCAGAGGTGGCTGCACAGGGCAGGGCAGAGGGCAGAGGGCAGAGGGCAGGGCAGGGCAGGGCAGGGCAGGGCTGGGCAGGGCAGGGGGCAGAGGACAGGGCAGGGAGCACAGCACTGGGCAGGGCAGGGGGCACAGGACTGGGCTGGGCAGGGCAGGGGGCACAGGACAGGGCAGGGAGCACAGGACTGGGCAGGGCAGGGGGCACGGGGCAAGGGGCAGGGCAGGGCAGGGAGCAGGAGGGCAGGGCAGGGAGCACAGGACAGGACAGGACAGGGCAGGGCAGGGACCACAGGACAGGGCAGAGCAAGGACCACAGGACAGGACAGGACAGGACAGGGCAGGGCAGGGGGCGCATTGCAGAGAGCATAGGGACAGGGCAGGGCAGGGCAGCACACGACAGGGCAGGGCAGGTAGCACAGGACAGGACAGGGCAGGGACCACAGGACAGGGCAGGGCAGGGCAGGGCAGGGGGCACAGGACAGGGCAGAGCAGGGACCACAGGACAGGGCAGGGACCACAGGACAGGGCAGGGGGCACAGGACAGGGCAGGGCAGGGGGCGCATTGCAGGGAGCACAGGACAGGGCAGGGCAGGGCAGCACACGACAGGGCAGGGCAGGTAGCACAGGACAGGACAGGGCAGGGACCACAGGACAGGGCAGGGGGCGCATTGCAGGGACCACTGGAGAGGGCAGGGCAGGGGGCACAGGACTGGGCAGGGCAGGGAGCAAAGGACAGGACAGGACAGGACAGGACAGGACAGGGCAGGGCAGGGAGCGCAGGGCAGGGCAGGGACCACAGGACAGGGACAGGACAGGGCAGGGCAGGGCAGGGGGTACAGGACAGGGCAGAGCAGGGACCACAGGACAGGGCAGGGCAGGGACCACAGGACAGGATTGGGCAGAGCAGGGGCACATTGCAGGGAGCACAGGACAGGGCAGGGCAGCACAAGACAGAGACAGGACAGGACAGGACAGGACAGGACAGGGGGCACAGAGCAGGGCAGGGAGCGCAGGGCAGGGCAGGGAGGGGAGGGCAGGGCAGGGCGGGGAGCACAGGACAGGGCAGGGCGGGGACCACAGGACAGGACAGGACAGGACAGGGCAGGGCAGGGCAGGGGGTACAGGACAGGGCAGAGCAGGGACCACAGGACAGGGCAGGGACCACAGGACAGGATTGGGCAAAGCAGGGGCGCATTGCAGGGAGCACAGGACAGGGCAGGGCAGGTAGCACAGGACAGGACAGGGCAGGGACCACAGGACAGGGCAGGGGGCACAGGACAGGGCAGAGCAGGGACCACTGGACAGGACAGGACAGGACAGGACAGGGCAGGGCAGGGCAGGGCAGGGGGCACAGGACTGGGCAGGGCAGGGAGCACAGGACAGGATAGGATAGGATAGGACAGGACAGGACAGGGGGCACAGGACTGGGCAGGGCTGGGGGCACAGCACTGGGCTGGGCAGGGCAGGGCAGGGCAGGGCAGGGCAGGGGGCACAGCACTGGGAAAGCTGGAGGCAGAGTACTCAGCATCCCTGTATTCCTCCAGTAAGAGTGAGGCCATGAAGATAGGCGGAGCAATGGAAGCCTTTTGACCTAAGCCCTCATCCATTGCATTATACCATGGCCAGGAGGCTGCCGTTACATCGCCATACTCCACTTCTGACCCAGTAGGTGGGTACTTAAGCTCCTCTAAAACAAAAGATATGCAAACTCAAGAAAATTATGTGGCTATTAAGGCTCACTTATTGCTGAATGACATACTTTCTAAATGTTCCCAAGCACTAATATGTTCATTACTTATCAACCCACCTGCCATTAGAATGTTTATTGTTGTAATATACATATGCAGTAACATTATATTAAAGCATAGTACAACACACACCAGTAGTTTAGGAATATGGAACCCCTCCGAAACAACATCTGAGAATGAATTTTACCTGGTATTTTTCTTCTTTAGGTTTTCCCATTTTCTGGAGGCCTGAAGGACTGAGACCTTGCCCTCCAAATGCATTTCTTTAAGCACAGTTCTGAAATATATAAATGATTAAGGTTTATTCTGTGAAATAAAACGTTAAAGTACCTTTACAACTGTGTAATCCCAAATTACTTACTCCCACTCGCTCTTGGCCGCATTCTGCTTGCCTGTGAATAAATATTCAAGGCGGCTGCAGCGCTGGATAAATTCAATGGTTTCCTCCCGGGACCCTGAATTAATAGTTACACATTAATATTATTGTCATTTATTATAAACTCATTGAACAGCGATGTCTACATTATAACGCTGGCGGCAACATACAAAATGAGCGCCACAACGTCACCTCACTGTTGGTTACAGGTTACAGGCAGGTGACGATTTCATCGACCCTTCGACTCCAAATTGCAAAGTATTGGAAACGAAATATGAGCTTTTTATCGAGGTAGAACGACAATAAAACTTGATATCCAATAAATCAAAGTCATGCAAAATGTTACTGAATAACTCAATTTCATAAGCCTTTTTGAATGTGCCCATCGCGAATGTATCGCAACCTCCAGGTGATGCTTACGAGAGGGGGAAGGGGTCGATTAATGCAACTAGGGTCAATGCATATGCTCGCAACTGTAGGTGTTGCTTATACTTCCAACTATGGCGGTTAAATTAGCTGTCGACTAACGTTACCCATTGTTGTAATACTGAAGTTACACGGAGTCGTAGAGTCATGTTAGCCAAATCTAATATTAAGCTTATGGCTGGTAGCTTAGCTAAATAGCTCGCTAACGTTAATTGTGTACAAACTCGCCAAACCTACGTTCTGAAGGTCAACAATAGCTCGTTTCCCTAAAAAAAAGTTCAGCATTTGATAATTAAATTATTTGCGCATTGTTGTTTTGAGGTAGTTTAACCACTAAAATGGTTACATCATTTGTGATAATTACTATGACAGTACTTACAGACATACACAAACTCCTTCGCGGTCTCCATTGTAGCGCTCTGATTTTCGCGATCCAGCAAGGCGCAATGATTGATGGGTAACGTTAGTTGTCAACTTCCGGCGAAGTGATGAACCATTGTTCAGTTCCTCCCTACACAGTCTGCAGTTCCCTCTGAACTGAACATTCTTTGCTCCCTTCGGTTTGGAATCTTACTTAACATGGCTGACCACCCTGACCAGTCCACTTCACAGGGAACTACAGGGCAATCAGAATGCTCCCATTCTTTATTCTTTTTCAACGTTTATTAAATTTACTACTTTTGAATATGACTCTGAGTTTTGCTTTTGATAAAGGTTGATCCAACAGGTTGCTCTGCTGATCAAATAATTCAGCAATTTAATTGTTAATTTGTATCTTTGATGGTAATTCATTAATTAAATTGAATAAATTTGTTTTACATGTCGGATAAGTGTGGCATTTTAAAGGTACCCTATTATGCCACCAGGCGCACAGCTAATTAGCCAAAATGAGCCAGTTCAAAATCTTCTGTTCCTGACATCACAAGGGGGAGTGACCACCCAGAATAATGAAATGTGATTGAATGCTTAGCTGAATGTTATCAGTTCTTCTTTCCTCTGGTTGGTTACTTCCCCATATGATGTCAAGAGGGGAAAGATTTTGAAATGGCTTGTAATAACTAATTGGCTGGGCACTTGGTGACAAAGTAGGGGATCTTAAACAACGGAAGCACTTGTGTTGGGTATTCAGAGTGTCGGACGTTAAGCGAGGGCATCTAATTGTTAAAAACTGTTGGATTGGGAAATTGTACATGACTCAATTGAACTTCACTCCCCGAGAACACAGAGTAATAGAAACAAGCATTGATACTCTAGATGTGTTGTCTGTTTTCTGTTAATTCGCTGGAGAAAACTTTAAAAAGTGCATTTTGCGTCCATTTCAAAGACCATAACACCATGTTGTCACAATTCTTGTGTTTCGTCTCCCTTCCTATTCAGCAACTTGCGTGTTTATTGGTTTACGTTTTCCCTATTCACTTCCCTTTCAGCCCCTTGCTTGAACTTGATTCCTGGTCTGCAACAGTACAATCCAGCCACGAGAAGAAATCAGCAGATATGCAAAGTTCAGTTGACACCCTGAAGTAGGGTGTGCGGGGAGATGAACTCCAGCTGCTTTGCCAGTCTAAGATGGATGTACCGGTGGGTGAGGTTACAGGTGCTTTCCCTGCCTGCATCTCAAGAAGCTTCAGTTGGAGCTTGTTCCCTTCTTGCCCCTCTGGTGCCCAGTCCTTTTGACTGGGCTCAGCTTCAAAAGCTGCCCAATGAAAAATGGCTGTGCAGGACAAAGTGGAATTTCTGCTAGTATTGTGGAGGTACCACCTATTCAATCACTGAATGCCCAGTTTGGCATGAAAGTCTGATATTGAGGTGCCGTCAGCTGCTGCTGTCTCATCTTCCCGTCCGTTCCCTCTGGTTCGCCCGACCTGGCAGGGCCGCCCAGTTATCACCCGGGGTTTAATCGAATCAGGCGCTGATCGGAGCTTTATCCATCTTGGTCTTGTTCGCCATCTGAGGGTCCCTACTATTCCTCAACCATTTCCTCTCTGACAGGGATTGCACTTCCTGACATCACTGAGGCAACTCAACTGATGCCCAAACTTACCTCCAGTAACCATACTGTAGAGTTGGCATTTCTCATGGAATCATTGCATGCCCAGGTGGTGTTTCGGAGGTCCTGGCTTGAACATCATAACCCTCATGTAGACAGGCCTCCGGGATCAATACTGGAGTGGAGCTTATCTTGGTCACAGTCTCTTCTTTGTGTAGCTTCCATCCTAACTGCACCTCCCTCCTCTGATCATCAGGAAGAGCCGTCAGACCTGAAGGGTATTTCCCCCATCTATTACGACCTTTCCATGGCATTAAGCAAAGCCAGAACAACGTCAATTCCTCCTCACAGACCCTATGCTTGTGCCATTGACTCTCTCCCTGAAACATCACCCCCTGTACACCTGTACTGTCAGGAAGTAGTCAGGGGACTCCAGATGCAGGAACAAAAGTGTTTATTGTAAACACACAAAATACTAAAAGAGAAAGGTAGGCAAACAAGCCAGAAATAAAACACCGTGCACATGCACTGAACGAATGGGAGAAACTAAGGTACACTGCCCAAGGCAGGGGGAAACAGAAGTACACACTTAATGAGTGGCTAAACTAGAAAACTAAAACTTGACCTAACTAGACTGATGGAAACACTGGGAGACTTAGACAAAGGGGAGACAAGACGTGGGCGCAGCAAAACACAAGGCTCGGGAATCGCACAAAGGAAATACTCGGGTAGGCACAGGAGCTGAGATTTCACAATGTAGCGCAAAGCCAACAAAGTTCCGTCTGACAATTTCTTCCCTCCTGCCCACAGATATAAACATGGGAGGAGGCGGGGACTCAGAAGGCAATCTCGGAAGGAAGCAGAAACACATGGGATTAATAAACAGATTCACGAGAACTGGGTTAACAATAATGACTCGAGACGCTGAGACAATCAATCAAACTAGACGGTTTAGATTGAGGTAATCTAAATGTGACGAGAATAAAAACACCGCGAGAGAAGCAAAGGAAAGCATAGCTTTAAACGTAGTTAATCAGGGAAAGCTTAGGAAGAAATGACAAAAGCTAGAAACGCTCGCACTCGCTAATGAGTTAATTAAGGTTAATACTATGTGACAATATAAATATAATCACCCTTAAATAAGTGCTGGTTAGTATGGGTTAGTAATGATCCTATCAGAGAACGCATTCACTCAGAGTTTAGCGAGACCCAGAATTAAGCACAGGTGGAAGTAATGAATGAAATACCACAGCCGATTCCGAGTGAGGAAACGTGATTGGACAACGAGACGCAGGCATGCTAAAGGCTGTCAAACGACATTACAGGAGTTTGGGCAAGAGTGAATCAATCCTCAGACGGCGGAAATAAAGCTGAAAAATAAATCGAGAGTAAGGCACGGGAGAAAAAGCAGAAGCACAAATTTAAAAGTAATAAGCACAATGTCAAGACAGTATACATGAGGCAGAATCATAACATGTACTCCACATCCAACTAGGAGTCCCAAGCTATGGAGAGATACAGAGAGTCCCTAGTTTCCTGAATAATTCAGGCTTTTTCATCGCCAGCTGGAGCTGGTTTCTTCTTCGGCAAAAAAAGAGGGGTCGCTGCAACCCTGCATCAACGGGGAACTAGAGGCAACTTCGATTAAGAATTGTTATCCTTCACTTCTGATGTGGAGGACAGGGGCTACTTTGCAGTGCTGCCCGGCTCATGAGGAGGCTCCACTGCCTGGCCCTGACCTGGGGGCTTTCCCAGCCGCCCTGCTCTGCGTCTGAGGTCCCTTTGCTGCCCTGCCAGGCTCCTGAGGGGGCTCCATCGCCCTGCCCAAAGAATCCTGTCTTCATCTGCTACCAGGCTCTCTTAGACTCCTCCCTGGTTTGTGATTTCCAGTGCCAGCATCCTAGGTCTACTGCTGGGCCGCCAGGCGGCGCCCATCAGGTTTGGGGGGGATACTGTCACAACCCTTGTGTGAACGCCTTTCATCTCCCTTCCTTTTCAACTGCTTATGTCTTGTGCATTTGCTTCTTGGCTGAGACTCGTTTCATGGTTATTTCCTCATGCTTTTGTATCATGTACTTAATCCCCTTGGTTTGAGTCGTAAGCTGCTGGATTGTAATGTACAATTTGTGATTCGAACCATTTAGTATTCGTAGTTGTAATTCTTTGTCTTTATTATGTGGAATGTAATCTTTATCCAGTCAGTTTTTCTTGTACAAACTCTTTGAGCATCCCTTCTGTTACAAACCAGCCAGAAGTAACCACTTGGAGATCAGTCACGAAAGCCCAAAGGACGTATTTATTGTGAGCAAAACGCAACAAAACAGGACTCAGAAAACTCGAGGAGAGGTGCAGTCTGCGTCCAGTGATTTGCATGCGGCAGTAGAAGGGCGTATCCGAGGGGTGGTATAAACAGTACAGGGATCAAAGCCAGATGGTCGATCTAATTCTACAATGGCCGGACTGCTTCCAAGAGGGGTTCTGGAGACCACAAGAGCGCAGGAAGATGTCCCTAATAAAGTGCTCACAAGGAGGGGTTAACATTTATCTTTACAATATAACCAAACACATGGAACAAGAGCTTGGCTCAATACTAGAATGTTAGGAGCAAAGGAGCAAAGACTGAGATGCCACAAGCAAATTAAATAGACAAGACAATCAACAAAGGGGCGAGGCATCCACCTGTTCACATTGTGTGTGCCTGGGGGGATATGACAAGACGATAAAGCAAGAGTCAAAACGCAAAACTCATAAAGACTGCTGGAACAGACTTATTACTGAGACAAAAGGTCTGTAACACCCCTCTAAACGAGTGAGTGAGTTAGCGAGTGAGTGAGTGACCATTTGCAATGCATAGACCACGGCAACCGTTTCTGAGTGCTGTATGGAAAAAAAGGGGACCATGATGTTAATGTCATTGCTTTCATTTATTAAGTAGCTGTGCGAAAGCAGGGAAGTATACGGAGGTTTGAACATCATTTTCCCAACAATGATTAACAATGCTGTGATATCAGTGTGGGTTTCACATACACTGGCTGATGTTTGTTTTGCATCATAACACACATTTGTCTTTCACAAAGATTGTGGTATAGTACGACAAAGATTGTGTTTAAGTACGACAAAGTTTGTGGTATAGTATGACAAAGATTGTAGTATAGTACAACAAAGTTTGTGGTATAGTATGACAAAGTTTGTGGTACAGTACGACAAAAATTGTGGTATAGTACGACAAAGATTGTGGTTTAGGGCTGATAACGCAAGTATGGAAATTTGCTTGCACAATGCAGCTGTCGTGCACTGGTTTCTTATTTTAAAAGCACAGGTGCAAGGGCATAAACTGTGTGTGACTGGTGAATGGCACCTGAAACTCAGTCACTCGTCACCTTGTGATCGTTCCCTGCCTCATCAACCCATAACTCCCCTGGTTTGGCGACCACACAGCCGCTTTTAGTGAAGATAAAAGACTGATCAGGGCTAAGCTGGATGCAATCCATGAGCTTGTTCTCAGGTTTGCAGGTGCTTGTGTCATCAGGGTCTACACTGTAGATTATAACATGCAGAGCCCGATCTATCTTAAACTTCATGTACCCATTTAGAGGAATCACAAAGGATCCGTCCTTAGCAGGGTCTATTTCTTCAGGAAGTGGTTTGAAGATCTTGCCCCCACTCTGTGTGATATCACTCAGCTTGATGGGCATTAGGCTGTAGAAAACACGCACAGTCTTTCCTGTGGCGTTCGCTGCATGTTGAGTGCCAGGGGCATCCAAAGCCTCAGCTGAACGTCTTGCTATTATTGTCCAACCAAAGAGAGAGACACAGAGAGGGGAGGGAGCAAGGGAGAGTATGAGAGAGGGGGGGAGAGAGGGGGAGAGAGAGAGATTACGCTTTTGCAATAAGTATTTTCACTGGTGTCATGCCAATAAAACATTTGAATAGAAATGAGTTGATAAAATGAGCGAGAGATGGAATCCATGCTTGAAAAAAACTGCAGTACATACATACTATGCTAGGAAGTATAAAATTGAAAACTGATCAAGTATTTTGTGAATATAAAAATACATATGAAATTCAATCTAAGGCACTTTCTATTCTAGTATCAAACAAGAAAAGGACAAGATAGAGACTTACCACGTAAATTAAAAGTGTTGGTGCCGCCATAAACTGAAAAAACATATGCACATAAATATCAAATCACAAATGAAGTACAACTCTGTGTAAAAGCAAAAAAAATATATACATTTTGGCAAATGTTCAAATCTGAATATACTTAGAAGGAAAGCAAAATTCAAGAGAAAAGTCAGAAAGAGTGAAAATTAAAATACAAGGCTATAGTTTCTGATGGCACCAACCATTGATATACATGTTTCCGTTTTCCTGAAGGATTCTTCTAAAAAACAAGAGACAGAGAGAGAGAGAGAGAGAGAGAGGGAGGGAGGGAGGTAGAAAAGAGAGTCTAAGTTCTGAACAAACATTTATTAAAATTAAAATTATCCTACATCAACAACAGTTTGTAACAAATATGAATGCAGATCGCAAAACAAAAAACAAACAAAAAAAAACTATAAAAACAATTAAAGCAACACATCTGCAAAGGTGATATCAAAATCCTTTAAAGATGAAAGTATGCCTTCATAATCCCAAACACTCTAAAACACATTCAAATCCCCTATTTTGAGAGAGAGAGAGAGAGAGAGAGAGAGAGAGAGAGAGAGAGAGAGAGAGAGAGAATTGTAAAGGTAACCAATATGATTATAATCTGAGGTCATTCAAATGCTGCAACTTTACAAGTTGCCATTTTATGAACTAAGCAGACTGTATAATATTGCTCCTCATAAGTAAATAACTCATCTGAATCAAACAAGGATACCACCCTTCACGCTGCAATGCTTAGGTGGTAAGCACAGTCATCTCACCTGCTCAGATAGGTGGTTGGGTGTGGTCACAGGAAGTGGTTTCAGGCAGGAGGCAGGAGTAGCGCTGGAGATTGAAGGTGCTCAGAAGTTCCTTCTCTATGGACTCCTGGACTTATATACACCTCAGAGAGGAAGGTGCAGCCCCTAAACCACGGATCTCTGCGTGCAACACCCAGTTTATCAACTTCCATGGAAGTGGTTCCTGTTATCTTCAAATCACTAAAATGTGACCCCGCCCATGAAAACCCGGCTAAACTCGCATGATCTAATTTTGAGATACAGGCCGTCAAGTAGTCCCTATAATAAAAAACGTCAAAAATATGAGATGTCAGTTTATTGCTGTAAACAATCGGTTAAATATTGGGGTTTTGAAATATAGTGTTCAAAAATTAATTTCTAACATCATACATTTAAAAATTAATGAATTTATTGACATTACATTTACATTTTTTAACGGAGAAATACCGGAAGTTGGTTTCCACTAGACTTGTTCCAACAACTATGGTTTCAATTGGCTTTTAGTTTACCTTCGGCGGATAAACACCCGATAGTTTGGGTGTCATTCGTTTTAGGAACTTCTTTTCTACCATTGAAAATGAATGTAGACCATAATATTAATGCGCACCATCGTAAAGAAGGTCATTTCATGGCATGGCAGAAGCGTTGCAACATAAGCCGGGTGCGGATTTCTCCATGGATTGTGTTGCATCACCTCGGAAATGTTTGCATTTATAGATTAACATCTTGTGAACCTAACCAGCCTAGTTTCAAGACATGTCATGTCAGCTACTTTGCGAAACAATTCAGTGTTTGGACATTGAGGGCATGCAGAACCATTGCTTTGGGGTGCGTTTCCCAAAAGCGTAGTTGCTAACTATGTTAGCAACTTACAAAGTTCGTCCATTCACAGTCAATGCACATAACATATGCAAGTTAGCTTCTGCGATGTAGGGAAATGCATCCCTGGAAGTATCTTTGTATCCGATATGGCAGCAGCACCCGAAACACAAGAACGCAAAATGTCCTGGATATTATACAAATGTTATGCCATAGCCTTGGAGCTGAAAGAGCTTTTGATACTGATATACAATTTTAGTGATAAAATACACAAATTATCTCAAAAGAATTATTTTTACTTGGTAATTGCTGTTGCAGTAAAGTTTATATGATACCCCTTCCTTCCATGCATTTCAATGGGACTTATGCTTTTTGGTCATGCGCATCCTTATAAAAAGGCTGATTTTGTCAAACTACTAGAATTTCCCATGTACGACTACAGCAGAGGAACGTAAATATCTACCTTAAACTCACACCGAATGCGTAAGAGTTGACAGGTATGCGTTATAAATGAAAACTGGCCACACCTGATAATGTTGAGAGTTATCGGAGTTTCTGTAATGGTAATTTAAATGAATGATTGAAAACAGGTTGTGACCAATCATTAATTTTCAGCGATTATTTGAGCCTCCACTGTTGCCAGTTCACGAGCCGCCACTGGTGCACACACACGCAAGCACACACACGCGCGCACATTCACACACACACACACACACACAAACACACACACTTGTGCACACACACACGCGCGCGCGCGCGCGCATATACACGCACACACTAACCACCTAACCCCTCCCCCTCCTCTCTGAGGACAATTATTTTCTCGCACTCTCAATCCCTCTGGCACCCCTCCTCCATGAACACAACCTTTTTTGCAAAATATTGATGCATTTTGAATAAAAATGAACTCGAATGTTAACACATTTACACGCACACACACATGCACACACACAAAATTTTCTTTTTTTTCTTGCTGGTAAGTATCATCCTTAGGGGCATAGCATGAAAAACATACAACGTACACAGAATTCTTGCAACACTGGTGTCTAGAAACAAGGTGTGTATGAGTTGTGATCAGTTTAATTCTGCAGCAGCATCAGTCTATTTCAACATGAGATTGAGCAAGAGATTCAGTGTCAATGAGGCAACTGATCATATCTTTGATCATCAGAGTGATGTGGAAGAAAGAAAGCAATTTGAAATTGAGGAGGGTGTGTCAGAGAATGATACTGATCACACACACACACACACACACACACACACACACACACACACACTATCATGTCCATGTTCAATTTGAATGTGTTATTTTGAACACACATGAACAGAGACAGGCACAAACCATCTTGTCAATGTTCAATGTTCCGTTTAAATGTGTCATTTTGAACACACACACAGACAGCCGGGGAGAAAGAGAGAAACATGCTCTTGTTCATGTTACAGTTCAATTTGCATCTGCTATTTTGAGCTAAATAAAGTTTGGTTTTATGAAAAAATCATTGTAAAAGACTTTTTTTTTCCCCATTTCCACATCCCAACATAAATCTATACGGGTCAATTTTGTCCTGTAACACCACAGATGTCACTATAAGTAATAATATGATGTTCCAAAAAACCCACAAGCAATTTGTTTGAGAAAGTGTGTTCTAAAATTAGTCTATTATAGTCAGGTAACATAATTACACATTGTCTTCACTATAGGAAATATAATGTGTGAATTTAAACAAAAAAATTAACATGATTAGGTAAGAAAAAACCACAAACAAAAACCTAATGACCTGATGACAAAGATAAACAGATAACATATCAACACATGAAGCATTTTTTGTCCCTAGCTCCATTTCTTTGGGTAACTCACTATTGTGTCCCATAGGATTATAATTAATAGTCATAACAAATGAAGGAAGAAATAGGAAAAAAAAAGTAACATTATTATTATGCTCAAAGGCCATTGTTGCAACTGAAATGGAAATCACCAAAATAATAATCACAACAATAACAACAACAAGTATTGTTATCATCAGTATTATCATCACCATCACTGTACCATGATTATCATTAGCTATAATAATAACAGCAAAAGCACCAACAACAAATAGAAAATAAGATCGGGTCTCAGAATTTTCGCTAATACAGCCAAGGTGTAATTGTTGTGTCCCGATATAACTGATTATTTATATACAGCTTGTCAACTGATAGCCGTACTTTAAGTTTTTTTGTCCCGGCTCTCTTTCATAATGGGAAAAAGCTTCCTTCTCCTTTCCATTATCTCCGGAGGGAATTGGTCATTCATTGAGAAGGGCTTGCCCTTCAGTTCTTTTCCTCTATCCAACACGGCCATTTTACTTTTAAAATAAGTAAATTTGGCCACAACTGGACGAGTTCTGCCGGTAATCGTTTTCCCAAAACGATGAACTCTTTCAAAGCGAACCTCCGCGACTTTCCCATTCGTCATTCCGAGTTCCTCCTTCATAAATCGTCTGACTTTGTTTTCAGTTTTGGCATAACCTTCTTTTTCATCTTCCTTTATACCCGTGAGTTCCAGATTATTCCTCATGCTCCTGCATTTTAGATCAAGGAACTCATTTTGTATTTGTCTGTTCTCTTTTTTTAATTTTTCCGTTGTATTTATCAGCGCGTCTACTGCAGCTCAAAGCGCTTTATTTTCCTTCTGTAGCTCTTGAATCAGTTCATTATTCAGGCCAACAGCATTTTTCAAATGAATAATGTCTTTATTCACCAAAGCTAGGTCACTGACCAATTTCTCCAACAAATCTAGCTTTGACAGTTTAGCACTTATTTCTTCCATAGTAGTACTCACGGTACCCCCGTTGAATTCAGCTGTTTGCGAATCGCTTGATCCGAGCTGAGATTGCATTCTCTTGGGCTCTGGCTGGTTTGGCACATTGTTGTAATATTTATCCAAAAATTTATCCAAACAAATAATTTTATCCAGTTTGGAACCCTCGAGGTTTGTGGTTACACCTTATTAGATTAATTTGGGACGTTGTGAGCAAACAGTCTTTCACATCTTCCTCAAGACGGCATCCATCTCACATCCCCAGAGATATTATTAATGAATTACTCAAAAGAGAGGCATATTGGATCAACACATTGAATATAGTGGAACCACATGGATTAAATGAAGAGTTAAACCTTTCCTGTTTCCTGTAAAATCAGCTTTTTGTGGTGATATGACAGGCCAAGGGGTATTCAGCTACGCGTTATGTTTTAAAAACCTGAGGGTGGCCCCAAACTTTTGGCTTGTTGTATACCATGACACAGACCGCTGTACCACGGTATTTTTAGCCCACCGTCATCAGATGTTGGGCTATTCAAATCGCCCAGGTGTCCGATGTCCGTCGTCTGTCCGTTGACCGTAAACAATTCTTGTTATCGCTATTTC
The DNA here is from genome assembly GCA_029692085.1 of Gymnothorax javanicus. Lineage (NCBI taxonomy): Eukaryota > Metazoa > Chordata > Actinopteri > Anguilliformes > Muraenidae > Gymnothorax > Gymnothorax javanicus. Next base: position 111,675,646 of record CM056194.1, on the reverse strand, counting down.
TCAGCATGTTCTTCAAACTTGGTACACAGATACTGCTTGGGGTCTAGTTTTGCAACAGATTTTTTTTTAAACCTAATTTGCATATTCAGCATGGCGGAATAGCGGCCATCTCGGATTTCTAGACCCAAGCTTGTTACTGCTATTTCTCAGTATCAACTGGGTGGACCTTCTTTAAACTTGGTACACAGATACCCCTTGAGTCTAGTTGTGTAACATATGTTTTTTGACCGAATTGGCACATTCAATATGGCTGCCAGGTGGCCATCTTGAATTTTTTTTTTTTAAAGATTTTTTTTTGGGAATTTTCCTTTATTTGACAGTTATACAGTGTAGAGGGACAGGAAGGTTGGGGAGAAGAATGGGGGAAGACATGCAGCAAATGACCCGAGCCGGAATCGAACCCAGGTCGCTGCGAGAAGGACACAGCCTTTTATGGTACGCGCGCTAAGACCGATGAGCCACCGGGGAGCCCCGGCCATCTTGAATTTTTGTCATCACTATTTCTCAGCATCTATTTGGTGGAACTTTCTCAAAATTGGTAAACAGGTACCCCTTGGGGTCTAGTTGTGTAACATATGTTTTTCAATATCATTTGCAAATTCAATATGGCAAAATGGCCACCATCTTGGATTTCCAGGCCCAAGCTTGTTATCACTATTTCTCAGAATCCACTCGATGGATCTTCTTCAAACTTGGTACACAGATAATTTGCGTAATCAATATGCTTTTTTTCAGCATCAAATGAATGGATCTTTCTCAAACTAAGCTAAACAACATCAAAGATAATTCTGCCTTCCATATACCCACAAAGACTGATTAAAGAGCCTAGATATCCTCAGCAACGCATCTGTCGAAGTGTTACTTGATCCGGAAGGGGACAGTAGTTGCCAGTTTTTAGCTTTTTCTGACCAGCTGTCATATCATGGTATTCACTGGTCTCCTGAAGCTTTGCAGCTTGAGGCTGTGAACCATTTTAGAAAGAACATCGATTACAACCAGGAGTTCATAGCTGAACCAGATGCAGAGACGTACTTAACCAATATGGCGAAGAATGAAACTTTCGGGTATCACTTAACACTTCAAGCACTTGCCAGAGAATACAAAATGCAGTATTTGGTGATTTCGGCAAATGGGAGAGACTTCGACTGAATCATATCAAACACGAAATGTGCATAACAGTGGGTTGTCAATCATGACACTGGGATACTTTCCAGAAGGCCAAGGGGAACACTATGTGAGCCTCGGCGGTACAAGAACGACTCTCTCTCATTTGTTGTCGACTCTAGAACAATCCCTTGATGGATTCTATGGTCATGCTGATGGGACTGGGGATGACACAGACAAGAGGGAAAGGGGGCGTAAAGCTCCTGGGTCATTAGATTCAACCTGTGATGGAGCGCCTGGTTCGGCGGATACCTCCAACGGTGAAACCCCAGGATCATCGTATGCAATTATTGATGAAGCCCCCGAATCACCAGATACAGGATCATCATGTGCAGCCCACGGATGCAGTCAAAGCATTCCCTTCAATCATTCCCGGATAGCCCCTCATGTGCCTGTGATGAAGCCCCTCGGATCATCAGTGATAAAGTCTCTGAATATCAGACGGAACCCGTGATGAAGATCCTGGATCCAGAATCTGGTTCGTATGCAGCCCAACAACAGCCCATGGAACATGAGGCTCCTGGATCACCATACAGACCTGGATCATCATGTGCAGGCGATAAACTGCAATCATCAGGCACAGATCAGCGATGGACCTCCTGGATCACCAGACACAACATGGACCTCCTGGATCACCAGACACAACAAGCGACAAGCCTCCTGGATCATCAGATTCAATCCCTGATGAAGCTCCTGGATTACTGGATACCCCTGGTGGTGAAGGTTGTGGATCATCATATTTAGCCAGCAGTGAAGCTTTAGATACAGCGCCTGGATCATGCGATAAAGCCCATGATGAGCCTCCAGGATCACCAGATGCAACCAAAGATGATGCTGCTGGATCACCAGATGCCACCGGTGTGGAAGCTCCTGGATCATCAGAGGCAGCAAGTGAAAATGAGTGCAACCCAGAAGACAGAGAGTTCTTACCCAGAGAACAACAGGAGAGGATAGTACAGATGTTACTCCAAATTGACCTGAGTTCTAGATATACCTTGCAGAAAGTAAATTCATTCTTCTCGTCTCTGATTCACAGGTCTCCTGTCCCAGAATATACATCTCCCAGATGATCATGCCAGAGGTTCCACTAGTTCTCAGTGTAAAGCGATTACTTATCGGAGCAGGACGTAGCAGCGGTGTTGTTCTGTCTCTCAGAAACACTGTAATGAATGTACACTGGGCCAATGTTTGGCTGCATTTGCATGCCAGAGAGCATTTGTGGTATGATGTAGTGGATATTTCTTGGAGAAATTTCCGAGTTTAATCCATTACCATTCTGTTTGACTTTGACGATTAATATTAATAGTAATTCCAATACGGATTCAGCTTCTAAACCTGTAACTGCTATTGTAGACGGCTTGCATTAGCCTTATTTAAAAAAAAAAAAAGTCCTGCATTGCCTTAATCAGTAGCTTATGCTTCAGTTTAGTGCTGAGGTTATATTGGCTTTTAACTTGCAGCTTGGGATTTCATTTTCATAGTCGAGATAGGTGTACTATTAACCTTCCGTCTGCAGCATGCGTTTAAACACACTGTTTAAACACAGCAGATGCGTGGTTGATGGAAGGATTTGAAGACCATGTAATCAAGCCGATAACATTGATACGCACAATTTATCTACAGCATGTGCCTCATCTATATTTTATATTTTACTAAATTTAATCCCGGGAAAATTCTGTAGGCCTTTATCTTCAACAAGTAGGCCTATCCACCTGGACAAAGAAAATGAGGTCCAGATACAACTAATCAAATTCTGCATGCGACGGAGCATGGTCCTTCAATGGAAACGTATATGGAAGTGGGGAACACTTCGTCAGGCTGTATATTATTGATTGTATATTATTAGCGTATTCACGTACACAAAAGCATTCAGGCAAACTAATGTACATTTACGGTAACAGTTCAGGGGTACAGTTCCCAAAAGCTTAGTTTGAACCAGATTGTGGAAGTTAAAAGAGTTAGCAAGTAGCTACGCCTTTGGGAAACATACCCCAGCTCAGTATATTGCAGGACAGTAGCCCACATTCTGTTACAATCTTCCTGAGTTGCTTGGCTACAACAGCAGCTAAAGACGATGTGTTATTCGCTATCAGATTTATAGAGTGGGCCACGGCAACAACACGACAGAATCGCAAGCAAAAATCAAAAAGCGCCAACAAAGAGCTGGGAGCGTAACTGCAAATCTGATAATTGCAAAAGCAGCAGAGGGTGCTGTGAACGAAAGAACAATTTATCAAACAACTGAAAGACCCATGGTTTAATCCATCATAAAAAATTATTTGTTTACAACTTATAAGTTTTGCCTTTGTGGTAACTTTTGTTTCTTCAGTGAGTAATATTCTCTCTCAATTTTGAAATTTTTGTTTGATATCCAAAAAGTTTTGTTCCATAGTTTTGACACAAATCTGATTCCATAGCTAAGATGGATGTACCAGTGGGTGAGGTTACAGGTGCTTTCCCTGTCTGCATCTCAAGAAGCTTAAGTTGGAGCTTGTTCCCCTCTGGCTCCTCTGGTGCTCAGACCTTTTGACTGGGCTCAGCTTCAAAAGTTGCCTCATGTAAGTGGAATTTCTGCTAGTATTGTGGAGGTACCACCTATTCCATCGCTGAATGCCCAGTTTGGCATGAAAGTCTGATACAGAGGTGCTGTCAGCTGCTGCTGTCTCATCTTCCCGTCCGCTCTCTCTGGTTCGCCCGACCTGGCAGGGCTGCCCAGTTTTCACTCGGGGTTTTATCGAATCAGACACTGATTGGAACTTTATCCATCTCAGTCTTGTTCGCCATCTGAGGGTCCCTACTATTCCTCAACCATTTCCTCTCTGACAGGGATTGCACTTCCTGACATCGCTGAGGCAACTCAACTGATGCCCAAACTTACCTCCAGTAACCATACTGTAGAGTTGGCATTTCTCATGGAATCATTGCATGCCCAGGTGGTGTTTCGAAGATCCTGGCTTGAACATCATAACCCTCATGTAGACAGGCCTCCGGGATCAATACTGGAGTGGAGCTCATCTTGGTCACAGTCTCTTCTTTGTGTAGCTTCCATCCTAACTGCACCTCCCTCCTCTGATCATCAGGAAGAGCCGTCAGACCTGAAGGGTATTTCCCCCATCTATTACGACCTTTCCATGGCATTAAGCAAAGCCAGAACAACGTCAATTCCTCCTCACAGACCGTATGCTTGTGCCATTGACTCTCTGCCTGAAACATCACCCCTTGAACTCCTATACTCCACATCCAACTAGAAGTCCCAAGCTATGGAGAGATACAAAGATGAGTCCCTATTTTCCTGAATAATTCAGGCTTTATCATCGCCAGCCTGAGCTGGTTTCTTCTTTGACTAAGAAATAGGGGTCGCTGCAACCCTGCGTCAACAGGGAACTAGAGGCAACTCCGATTCAGAATTGTTATCCTTCACTTTTGATGTGGAGGACAGGGGCTACTTTGCAGTGTTGCCCGGCTCATGAGGAGGCTCAACTGCCTGGCCCTGACCTGGGGGCTTTCCCAGCTGCCCTGCTCTGTGTCTGAGGTCCCTTTGCTGCCCTGCCAGTCACCTGAGGGTACTCCATTGCCCTGCCCAAAGAATCCTGTCTTCATCTGCTACCAGGCTCTTCATTCCTTCATAACATTCACACTCAATTTTATGTCTCGAGAACTGAACCTGTGTCTTTGTCCCCCCTACAGTTTTCCTTCCTGTTCGATGCCTCTTCCTAGGCTTATTGATGGTGGCCCCGCTTATGCCGTGCATTGGATCCTGGATGTCCGACATGGAGGATGCAGCCATCAGTTCCTTGTAGACTGGAAGGGGTTCAAGCCCGAGGAGCATTGCACAGGGCCTCTTTAAATTGGAGCTTGTTCCCCTCTGGCTCCTCTGGTGCCCAGTCCTTTTGACTGGGCTCAGCTTCAAAAGCTGCCTCATGAAAAATGGCTGTGCAGGATAAAGTGGAATTTCTGCTAGTATTGTGGAGGTACCACCTATTCTCATCGCTGAATGCCCAGTTTGGCATGAAAGTCTGATAAAGAGGTGCTGTCAGCTACTGCTGTCTCATCTTCCCATCCGCTCTCTCTGGTTCGCCTGACAGTTCTCCTTCCTGTTCCATGCTTCTTCCCAGGCTCATTGATTGTGGCCCAACTTATGCAGTGCATTGGATCCTTGATGTCCAACATGGGGGATGTGGCCATCAGTTCCTTGTTGACACAACACCTTTCATCTCCCTTCCTTTTCAACAACTTACATCTTGTGCATTCGCTTCTTGGCTGAGACTTGTTTCTTGGTTATTTCCTAATGACTATGTAACATGTGCTTAATCCCCTTGGTTTGAGTTGTAAGCTGCTGGACTGTAATGTGTAATTTATGGTTCGAACCATTTAGTATTCATAGTAGTAATTCTTTGTCTTTATTATGTGCAATGTAATCTTAATCCAGTCAGTTTTTCTTGTAGAAACTCTTTGACCATCCCTTCTGTTACAAACCAGCCAGAAGTAACCACTTGGAGATCAGTCATGAAAGCCCAAAGGACGTATTGATTGTGAGCAAAACGCAACAAAATAGGCCTCAGAAAACTCGAGGAGAGGTGCAGTCTGAGTCCAGTGATTTGCATGCGGCAGTAGAGGGGTGTATCTGAGGGGTGGTAAAAACAGTACAGGGATCAGAAGCCAGATGGTCAATCTAATACCACAATGGCCGGACTGCTTCCAAGAGGGGTTCTGGAGACCGCAAGAGCGCAGGAAGATGTCGCTAATAAAGTGCTCAGGAGGAGGGATTAACATTTTTACAATATAACTGAACACATGGAAAAAGAGCTTAGCTCAGTACTAGAATGTTACTTTCAGGCAAGGAGCAAAGACTGAGACGCCACAAGCAAATTAAATAGACAAGACAATCGACAAAGGGTCCAGGCATCCACATGTTCACATTGGGTGGGGGGGATATGACAAGACAAATAGAAAACATTTTTTTATGTTGCATGAATATTTAGAAAGAAACAAAATTATTCTGAATATTTTATAGGCGCAAAGAACCCCATATGTGCCATAAACACAACATATTGGAGTATAAACAGCAGAAATTCAGCAGGAGGGATTAACCAATATGCTGGGGTCGGTCGCACGCACCTACTGGACTTACACCTGACCTGAAGCCAAGTTGCGCGATCATAGAGGCATAACTTTAGAACCACTGCACCAGCTGGTAGTGAACAGTATTCACGAAGACGGGGTGCAAATTCAACGCCTACCTGATGGAAGGCGTAAAGTGAACTTCCTGGCCACTAATTAAGGAAGACCTCCCCAAGATGCAATGTTACCACACATCATACCAATTTCATATTTCTTCGAGATAAATTAATGCTGTTTCATACTGAAATGTTGACATAAAATTACGCGGTGTAATTGAGAAAAACGACTTCGTTCTCACACAATATTTATTTTTCGTAAAATCTATATATTTACACATACAGCTTAAGATTATGGAAATTATTCAAGCGCGACATAAAAAAAAAAAAAACACTAACAAGGGAAGGCTATATGTTTTCAGATTTTTCCAACTAGTTCATTAATTTTTCAGCCAATAAAAAGCCAGAAACTTCTTTTAAAATCAAAAGCACATTTTAAATTGAAGAAAGGTTAATAGCAACAGAATAATAAAGCCCAATAAATATTTTGAGCAATGTCATTAACAGGCATATAAATGATTAAATCAATTTATTTTAGGTAACGTGAGCTTACACTGTCATAAATTGACTGAATTTAACAGTTAAATTAACGCATTGTCCCCTTGCTATTTTAACTGTATGTAGAGTCCTGCGCGCACTTATTCATGTTTTACAGTTAACATACAGGGAACATCGGTTATAAACTGAATGTAAAATTACAGTTGAAATCACTGGCAAAAAAGGTACCAGTTAAAAACAGTGTAGCTAGGTCAGATGATCAGAACAACGATGAGCACCACTGTAAATTGGGGTGTCATTATTTATCAATAAAAATTTCCGTAAAATGATCGGTCTCGTGTTCCAGAAGTCAAGTGATAATGTAATAAATAAATAAATAATAATATTAATTGTAATGTTAGATGGTGGCATTGATCCATTATAGAAAGCCAGACGACTAGGGGATACTGCTTACTCCAGCCTCAAACCTGGCTTTTTTCAAACGCAGGAAAAAGTAATGTAAAGCAACGAACAAAAAGCGACTGGGGATATCACTTTCAATTTGCACTTAATTAGCTCTGTTTTGAAACCCAGATTTCACCTGTTTTAGATACGATGGCAAATATATTTAGCTAGTGCGAACAGTTGCTGGTATATGCTGGAATAGGAGCTCAAGCAATTTTTTTTTGCTTTGCAATTTTTACTGTAACGTGTTCTCATGGACGTGCCTTGCAAAAAAAAGACCTGTCTTTGCTGCGGTCAATGTGCTCTCTTGGAGCTGGTTTGAGCGACTGTACCAACTACGATACCGAAAATTCTTTCACTGAGAATTACATTCGTCTTTCAGTAGTTGTATGAATCTTAATCTGAACAATGATGATGCTGTAAAAGTCCAGCAGAGGGCAGAATCGAACCGCAAATGATCTGTATCCATTTCGCTGACTCATTCTGAGCACTTTGAGCTTATGGCTAAAGCATTTGGTCCAACGGAGAATTCAGCTAAGGTGTTTCTAACATACTTGTACTTCTACCTCAAAGATAGTAAGTCCAATCTATGAAATTAAGGTACCACATTAAATAAACAAAATTGTGTGTGCAGTGCCAAAAATGCCGGAATCCGAACAAGTTAAAAAAATAGTGGCAAAGCCACTGTGCCCGCTTGGCCAAACGTGGCCAAAATGGAAGCCCCCTATTGGCAAAAGTATTGGTCCGATTGGGCTGAAAATTGACGTTGGTCTAGACCTTATGACTGTATATACACCTAAGAAATATGAAAAGGATCGGTGAAAAACTGAAGACGCTAGAGCGCAGATAAGCCAAAAGTTTACGCACGTACGCCCACTCAGGCACATAACAGACCATAAGCCCCTTGGGCCTTTTGGCTAAGCGGGCAAAAAATTTGAGCATCTTAGCTCGTAGAATAAGGGAGTTAGAGCTGTTTGAATTTTTGCAGGAAAAGCCCCCAGGTGGTCAAACCGAGAATCACAGCATGCCCAAAATCGAACTGGGGCTAGATCTTGGGCCAATATACATGCATATACAATATGAAAAGGATCCGTTGAAAACTGAAGGCACTATTGCAGTAAAACAAAATCTGTGCATTTTACGACTTTGGACCTACATAAACTTAAAATTAAGGTCAAATCAAAAACTCATTATATATTTGATGAACCCTTGGCAGAACAACCTACAGTAAAAATTTGAGCATCTTAGCTTGAAGAAATAGGGAGCTACAGCTGTTTGAAGTTTTGCAGAAAAAGCCATCTGGTGGCCAAACCAAGAATGGCAGCATGCCCAAAATCAAACTCGGGCTAGATCTTGGGCCCATATATATGCATATAAAATAGGAAAAGGATCTGTTGAGAATTGAGGGCGCTATGGCGCTGAAATGAAATCGGCACATTTTATGACCTTTGACCTATATAACCTTTAAAATGAGGTCAAATCAAAAACCCATTACATATATGATGAATCCTTGGCAGAACAACCTACAGAAAAAATTTGAGCATTTTAGCTTGTAGAATAAGGGAGCTTGAGCTGTTTGAAGTTTGCAGAAAAAGCCGCCTGGTGGCCAAACCAAGGATTGCAGCAGACCCAAAATCGAAATCGGGCTAAATCTTGGGCCCGTATACATGCATATAAAATATGGAAAGGATCCGTGGAAAACTGAAAGCTGTATCGCGCTGAAACGACAATTGTGGACGCACTAACGCACACACGGACGCACGACAGACCACCACTAATGACCCTAAGCACAAAAATACAAATCACACAAGGATATCGCCCTTCAAGCTGCAATGCTTTGGTGGTTTGTGTGGAGGCTGCAGTGTAAGACTGGCTGCTCTACACTGGGGCAGCACAGTCATCTCACCTGCTTAGATTGGTGGTTGGGTGTGGTCAGAGGAAGTGGTCTCAGGCAGGAGGCAGGAGTAGGGCTGGAGATTGAAGGTGCTCAGAAGTTCCTTCTCTCTGGACTCCTGGACTTATATACACCTTGGAGAGGAAGGTGCAGCCCCCAAACCACTGATCTCTGCGTGCAACACCCAGTTTATCAACTTCCATGGAAGTGGTTAGTGTTATCTTCAATTCACTAAAATAAAACAGTACCCCAGATAGCAAGCACCTCCGCCGGGGCAGATCCGGAGCGGAGGTGCTTGCTATCTGGGACCTTACTGTACTTCTCTGTGATTGTTCCAGGGAATTCAATAAACTCAAAGTCCATTTGGCTTAAAATCTAAAATGCAGAAAACCATCAGTGACTAGGGCCAGACAGCAGGGTTAATTCTACCCAGAGAATGTGTGTTTTTCGGTTTTATTATCTATATTTTTCAAAGAGATCTAATAAGGGTCTTTACTCTAACACTATTATAAAAATGAAACCTGCTAAACATAAAATTAACATTTGCAGACAAATTTTTCTTTAAAAGTGGGTTCATTTCAATAAGGTAAATAAAACCAAAGGCTGCTCTAATGAATGATTTGATTACTGATGACCATTCTGACATCTTATCTTTGGAAAATAAAGATAATCCTAGATACCTCCGCCATCAACAGATTAACAAAGAGCCACCCGTCATCTTGCACCTTCTTTTCTGCAGCTTCCAGGAGGAATGAACTTCTTTGATGCCAAAATCTTTAAGAGACACCATGCTAAACGTTTGTTACACTCCTCTCTTCAGTAGGGCATCTCCAGCCTCTGATTCTAGGGATTCTCTGTCTTTAAGGCCAGCCGCATGTGAAGACTCTTTCATATTTATTGAATTTCAGGAATTCTATCCTTAATTACATCACTCAAAAAAGAACTCCAGTTGCAGGTTAAATTGGGCAGAATACTCCTTTTTTGAAATAAAAAAAGGTTTCCTCAAGGGTTCCTTGTACGACCAAAGATTCAACTAAAGACCTATTTCGTCTCAAGAAGCCTTTTTGGACGAAAGACTTCTTTAAGGATTCTTCGGAGGGTGAAAGGATTTTAGAAAAAGGCATAATATGGTTCTTTTTCAAGAATCTTATTTTATTATGTTGTTGATTGACATTGTGTAAAATACAGTAGTAAAATAGGATGCACAAGGTTTAACCCTTATATTGTGTTAGGGTCAAATTTGACCTGTTTTCAAGTTAAGATATGTAAAAAGTACCATTTAGTTTTTTTTATATTGGGACAAGGCCTCATAATATCCTCAGACACAGCTATTTTAACACAACAAAAGAAGTTGTCACCATTTTAGTCAATTCTGAATGTCTTTCAAAAAAAAAAAAAAAAGTGACGTCTGTAGTGTTTCCGGTCAAATATGACCCGGCAGAGAATATTGGCAGTTACACGTATCATTTAAAAATTGTGGGTTGCTCTGGGGGTCAAATTTGGCTCAACTTGGCGTACACCCATACACTCACACAAAGACATATGCGCGCGCGCACACACACACACACACGCACACACACACGAACGCGTGCACGCACACATGCACACCAGTGGCGGCTCGTGAACTGGCAACTGGGGAGGCTCAAAACAATCCCTTAAAATTAACGATTGGTCAGGACCTGTTTTCAATCATTCATTTAAATTACCATTACAGAAACTCCGAAAACTCTCAACATTATCAGGTGTGGCCAGTTTTCATTTATAACGCATACCGATTACGACTCCGGACATCTCGCGTTTTTCTTTACTCAACGGTTGGAAGCAATGCATGTGTTTTATAATCGTTTAAATGAAATTAGATCATTTGAAACGTTTTTATGCAATTACATTGCTTCTAACTCCTCCATGCACAAGGACTTCAATTTCGCGCGAGAATCTCTTACATAGCCTACGCGTTGATTGAATAATTGCTGACTGCAGCAGAGGAACGTAAATATGCATCTTAAACTCACACTGAATGCATGAGAGTTGACAGGTGTGCGTTATAAATGCGACAGAGCAGCCAGTAGTTATAAGGAATAGAGACAGAGGAACTGCCAGTAATTCAAAGGACGAGAGACAGAAAGGTGAAAAAACTTTTATTTAGGGGCCATACTTTTGTCAGATAGTATATGGTAAGATCTTTCATTATTTGCAAACTCATGAGTAATAAATATACAGTATCTTTAAAGCATGTCATTGGACACATTATATTACCATATTACCCAGCATGCAGATATAAAGCTTTCCCTTCTCTTAAAGTTTTTTTATTTGAATATTACTTTACCTACAAATTTCAGCAATTAAAAAAACAGTAAAGATCTGTTAAATCAAGATTGTTGATTAAACAGTTTTGTAAAAGAAACATCTACAGAGAGGGGTTGCATGTATACATAGGCAGCCTCACCTATGTTTCAACCGTTTCAGTTAAAATGGGCCCCGCCCTCCAGGGGGCCCCAACTGCCAGACAAGAATTAACTTCCTAAACCTTGACTGTATGAAAACATGGAGAGGTGCACCGCCAGCAGAGGCAAACCGGGCAAATATTTGAACCCCCCCAAAAAGGCAAATGTTTGGGATCCCTGATGGCCACTCACATTGGTACGTTTTGGAATGACTTCTAAAAACCCCATCAAGCCATCTATGAAGGCATTATAGCAGACCCCCTGCCAGTGCCACGAAAGCCCCTTAAACTGTGCCCCTTTTCGGAGTTGTGGCGAATGCGGAGAATACACGGCTCTCTGTGGTTGGAGTTGCTGGTTTTCTTTGCTAGATATACAACGTATTAGTTGCATGAAGACTGAGCTGGCAAAGTCGTGCAGTAATTATTCATAGTCTTCAGACGACGGCTGCTTTGGTAAATTTGAGCTACTGAAAAATGGGATAAGCAACTGGATGTGTTTTTATGCCCCTGACCTTGAAAGAGTCAGTTTTGGGCATTATAGCAAGACCCTGATTGGGCATCCAGGCGTCAGTATGCAAATTTTTGGTTTCTGTTAATTTCAAGGAAAACGGCTGCTCCTATTGAATTGAAAAGAACCTTCCTTTTCTTACCACCAAAACATGCAACAAATTCAAATTTTATTGGATCATTTGTTTCATTGAAATCAACAAAGAAAGGAAACAAAATTCAAGACGGCTCCCATGAAGACCATATTGAAAATCCTTGCTCCCATTTTCTAATGGAACCTTCCTCGACCCACCCCCAATACAAACAGCCATTTTGAATGTTGTTGGTTCATCCTTTCTCCTTGAAATAGATGAAAACCAAATGCAAGATGGCTGCTGTGGTGGCCCTATCGAGGGCTTGGAGCGCAATGGTTATATGTCCATTTTAGAGGTTCTGAGAAAAATAGATTTTTAGGTTTCCAAGTGTTCTATTAAATCTGGTATTTTATACCATTTTTTTTTCCCCAGTCACTCTTTTGCTGCATGGTTCATAAGTATATTGAACACCTAAGTTTTCATAGGAGTGTAACCGCAACATCTTGGTCAAAATTGCCAAAAATGGACATGTCACCTCAGTACTCCAACAATTCTAGCACATGATGTGACATAACACAATGGTGATTGGTTGAAGGTAAGTTTGTTTGCAATGGAAGACAGACTATTCTGTATTAAAATTCATGTTTATTCATCAAAATGTCAATGTTTAATTCATTTAAGCAGATTTTGTTGGACATATCACAAAATGAAAATGTGAATTCTGATTAAAAATGAATGCAGATGGACATATAGTTATTGTGACCCAAGGACTAGCAGATAGAAAGCTGTGACAGGGGGGTAACAGTCTCAAAACCACAAAATTTGGATATAACCATTGTGCTCCAAATCCTCGATATTCAAAATCACAGCGTCTCAATTTTCAAAATGAACCTTTCGCTACCCACCACCAATAAACACAGCAAATTCGAATTTGATTGAATCAGCCTTTCTCCTCAAAATCGAGGGAAACAAAATTCAAGATGGCTGCCGTGGCAGCCATATCGAAAATCTCAGCGCGCCAATTTTTGAAAGGGACCTTCCTCTACCTAGCACCAGCGCACTCAGCAAGTTTTTACATTATCTGACCAGCTTTTCTCATTGAAATTGATGGAAACCAAAAGTTTACGTCCTGATGTTTGGATGCATAGTGCCCCCGACTGGCTCTCTTGAGCTCAGGGCATAAAAAGCAATTAAATCAAATCAAGCCAGTTGTTCTATGGTTTTAAAGTCATGTCAGTTTCAACAGCTCCAGTTGTGAACCATCTTTAAGTGAAAGCTATTCTTAAGTTAATTCAAAGACCATCGTGGAGTAAGTCAAGAGATGTTTCATATGCAATCAAGAGAAGTAACCTGGGGTTTTATCCTGAGGTTATATCAAAGTGCATCAGTATCTGCTCAGGGCATTTAAATATCTAAAACAAACTTGTAGAAAACATAAATAATGGAACTCTGTTCCACATTTGGTACTTAGAATATGGTATGGAATATCATTCCAGGGGGATAAAAAAATGTAGCTGTAGTGCATGTTTGAAAGCATGTGTCTTATCCATTGTACTACCCCCAACAGAGCACTATTCAGGTAATCACTCTTCATCTTCCACGAAGCAGGTCAGACATATCAACCATAATTACTGCGGAGTCTCTGCAATCCCATTATCTACCGTAATCAAAAACTTGTTCACACCCCACGATGCATTCCAGAGTAGAGGGCGATCACCTGTCTAATTGTCTATAAAAGTATACTTGAAGCTGGAATGAAACATCAAAGTAGAAACATCAGCAAAACGAGGTAAGCTATATCTCATATCATTCTTGTCTGAGAGCTGTTAAGGGGTTTTTAGGTGGATAGAGAACTAATCATTTTATTGCCTCATAGTTATTTGTTGATTTTTAGATGTAAGTTTCACAATATGGACAAACAAACTGGTGCGCCAGTTGTTTGAATGAGTTTGAGTCATTACCCATTAACCATTAAACAAGCATAAAACCACGCAGACCCATGGCTCGTAATGCATGTAATCCCCACAAAATAAAAGACCACAGCACCAGTTTGTTCGCAATGGGAAAAAAATGCTATAATGGATGCCCCAGCCAGTAAATATATAGTTAGTCTGAAAACACGCAAGATGGAATCACATCACTTCAGGAAAACATGGACCTAAGCGACCATTGTCCTCAGAGGCCCTGCCATTGCTTATGTCATTTACAGATGGTGAGGGGTCTGACACCTTCATCTGGTGCACTGAGTGGACCATAGCATGCTCTTACAAATAATTTTTCTTCCTTCTTTTTCTGCTATGAAAAGGTCATTGGTAGAACCACCTGGATAGGTTCTAAAATAAACTCCTCGAAAAGGAACTTTCCCTGGGTGGGTTCGATGTGAAATTCTTGAGACATGAAAGGGTTCTTAGCTGAGCCCCTGGATGGGTTCTCTGCAGGCACCAATAGAAGGTTAAAGGGTTCTTGGCAGATGCCTTGTATTGCTTCAGTGTAGAACCATTAGAAGATAAAAAGGCTCTTTGTAGAACCTCCTGGGAGGGATCTAGGTAAATCTTAGAATATACAATAAAGGGGTTCTTGGAGGACCCAGATAGATGTGTTCTTGGTGGCACTCTAAGAAGATAAAGGGCTCTTGGAGGACCCTTTCAGGTAGGGTTCAATGTGTAGCCCTTCGAAAATAATACTCGGTAGAACCCACTGAACCCACTGGAAGACCCTGCACCCTTTGCTGTGGCTCCGCCACTCGGCCAAACTATGAATTTTACCTATAGGAAGATTGCTATAATTTCAGGGATATACCCTGCTGTCTTCCATCGACAGTATTTGTCTAGTTTTGCCTACAGTTTTTATTATTTGTTTCGTACGAGTATCTTGTAGTTATTAACAGCTTCTGTCAGCTGGCAGCCCACGGGATGAAGCCCTCCGGATGCGTCAAATGCAGTGCTGACTCCAAGGTATATGTTTTTACATGTTATACTGGTTTGTCATTTCCTGTGGAAAAACATTGGTAATAGTAATGCTGAAGTTACATTGAAAAATGTTTTTTTTTTTTTTTTTTCATTTTTTTGCTTTTTACAGCCGGCTCGCTAGCTGCAACATTAAGGGAGACAGGCACGAGGTGGCGGGCTACAAAAACTTAATTTATTTAACAAAAAACACAAGCAAATAAAGAGAAGACTGAGAATCAGTGGTGTGGAGCATGTATGGGTGCATGTGAATGTATGTGTGAGAAAAAGAAACAAAAATCTTCAACAGGGTCTCATGCTGCTGAGGTGTTGTCAGTTTGGGTGGCAGCAGGAGAAGGGGGACTTGAACTGCAAAGTGAGGCAGCTTTTCAGAAGGCAGAACATACCGAGCCCATCCAACTAACGACCCTCCTGCAGACACAGAAAAGACCAGCAGCAAAAGGAACAAACACTGGTGCAGGGAGGAGGGGTCGTCACACTTTTTAAATCACAAATAGACAACTTATACATGCAGCTACATGCAAATGCTAGCATTGGCATTATGCTTAGTTATTTTGGCTTAGTACTGGTAAATAAATGTATCAAAAGTATGTTCAGTCTGTTTGCTAAATTCATAATTCATGGAGTCATCAGTTTCATATATTCAGTACTGTGAAAAAGTATTTGTCCCTTTCCGGATTTCTTATTTTTTTACATATTTGTCACACTTAAATGTTTCAGATCATCAAATAAATTGTAATATTAGACAAAGATAACCCAAGTAAATACAAAATGCAGTTTTTAAACGATTATTTCATTTATTCAGGGAAAAAGCTACCCAAACCTACCTAGCCCCATGTGAAAAAGTAATTGCCCCCTAAACAGGGCTGGACTGGGACAAAAAAACAGCCCTGGCATTTTCGGCCATGGAGGCCCAACCTGATTGTGGCGTGACGGCCCGCCATACGCACACACTTTGCTGTTACCTTAAGTTAAAATTAAGCTCAGTCGTAGCCTACATGCCCTGGAACTCCACACTGAAAGGCCACAGGCCGGAATCGAACCCACAACCTTCTTGTTTGGTGGCAGTGCTAATCACTGCACCACCATGACAAAGTTATTATTAATATTATTATTATTAATATATTTACATGAATTAATGTGAAAAAGAAAAGTGACTTTGGGGCCATTTTTAATTTTTAATAAGACCATTGCACTATTTGATTGATTCATGCATAACCTTTTTAAATAACATTACATACACTGTTTTAAACTTGCACCTTTTTTGCCAGTTATTTTAACTGTAATTTTACAATAAGAATTACAACAGAGTTCCATGTATGTTTAGTGTAAACCACAGTTAAATGCGCGCAGGACTACACTTACAGTTAAAATAACTGGCAAAAAAGGTGCAAGTTTATAACAGTGTATCTTACAGACTCAACAGGGCATAGAATAGCTCACTAGCTTCAGAACTGCAGTACTCGCTGGTTGCAAGTTTACTGGCAGGTGATTCTGAACGTTAAGACAGGGTTTAAAATAGGAAAATTTGAAAGTCTTCCTTGCTGTATTCCAGGACAAATTTTATTTGCCACCGTAAAACAAAGAATCAATATGCATCAAATAGTAGGTTATTCACAGCTGGTCCATCAGTGGGGGCCTTTTGTAATCTCAAGCAAATTTTAACCAAATACATACTTGCGATAGCCTATTAATTTAACGTCAGTCTTACCGCTTTCCGTGTCCCCCTCCAAATGAAAACTGCTTGCTACATGAGGATCATTGTGGCCAAACAGCTGGTCAATTTTTTTTAGTGTTTGAAAGCCTGAGGCTGCAATGTCTATTTACTTTATTCTTGAAGTTTCAGCCTCTCCACTGCTTTCTGACATTTTTGTCTGATCTCGTAGTCGTTGAAACGCGTTTTTAGACTGTTAACGCAATTGGGGACAAGTAAGGCCATTGTTCAAGCTAATTTCCCAGCAAGCCTGCCTTCTTAAACTTTTAGGACGAAAACATCATTAAATAAACTGTACATGGCTTAAGCCTATGTATCGCTTTTTTTTCCTGCAAGAATACAGTTTTTCGGCAATTCCTGTATCATAAAACAAATATATAAAAATAGATACTGAAAAATGGCCAAGATGCAAGATAACTGGAACAGTGAAATAGAAGTATAAAAAGTTATATATAAAGCATGTGTCACCTGAAAATCTGAAATGCAGAAAATCTCAGGGAGAGCTCTCTACGTATCATTGTAGAAGGAGAAGTATACATTATACATCAACTATATATTGATTTTCTCAGTATGAAAATTCACTTTGAATTAGCGAAAATCCTCCTGCTGTTTGCTCGCCTTAATGAGGGGTCAGAGATTTCAATGGGCCAGCCCTGTGTCAGTGTAGAAAATGAACCAATGGGCCGCTTTCCGTGTTTAAAGGCTGGTGCGGTCGTTCAAAATTATCAGTTATTACAATTTTATAAACTATGATTGCATCGGCCCACCGGGCATTGCCCGGTATGCCGGGTTACCAGTCCAGCTTTGCTCCTAAACCAAATAACTGGTTGCGTTGCCACTGCAATCAAGCGTTTGTGATAACTGGCAACGAGTCTTTCACATCGCTGTGGAGGACTTTTGGCCCACTCTTCTTTGCAGAATTGTTTTAATTCAGCCACATTGGAGGGTTTTCGAGCATGAACGGCCTGTTTAAGGTCGTGCCACAGCATCTCAATCGGATTTATGTCCGGACTTTGATTGGCCACTCCAAAACCTTTATTTTGTTCTTTTAAGCCATTCAGAGGTGGACTTGCTGGTGTGTTTCAGATCATTATCTTGTGGCATAACCCAAGTGCGCTTGAGCTTGAGGTGACAAACTGATAGTCGGCCATTCTTCGTTAGGATTTTCTGGTAGAGAGCAGAATTCATGGTTCCATCAATTACGGCAAGTCATTCAGGTCCTGGTGCAGAAAAGCAGCCCCAGACCATCACACTACCACACCATGTTTGACTGTTGGCATGATGTTCTTATTATGAAATGCTGTGTTAGTTATATGCCAGATGGAACGGGACGCTCCCCTTCCAAAAAGTTCAACTTTTGTCTCGTCAGTCCACAGAATATTTTCCCAAAAGTCTTGGGGATCATTAAGATGTAGATGGCTAATGTGAGACGAGCCTTTGTGTTCTTTTTGGTCAGCAGTGGTTTTCACCTTGGAACTCTCCCATGGATGCCATTTTTGCCCACTCTCTTTCTTATTGTTGAATCATGTGCATTGACTTTAACAGAGGCAAGTCAGGCCTGCTGTTCTTTAGATGTTCTTCTAGGTCTTTTGTGACCTCCTGGATGAGTCATCAATGTGCTCTGGAGTAATTTTGGGTGGCCGGCCACTCCTGGGAAGGTTCGCCACTGTTCAAAGTTTTCTCCATTTGTGGATAATGGCTTTCACTGTGGTACACTGGAGTCCCAAAGCCATAGAAATGGCTTTGTAACCCTTTCCAGACTGATAGATGTCAATGACTTTGTTTCTCATCTGTTCTTGAATTTCTTTAGATCACGACATGATGTGTTGCTTTTCGAGATCTTGTAGCCTTCTTCACTTTGTCAGACAGGTTCTATTTAAGCGATTTCTTGATTCAAAAGGTCTGGCAGTAATAAGGCCTGGGTGTAGCTAGTGAAATTGAACTAAAAAAATGTGGTCAATCACAGTTAATTCATGATTTAACAAGGCGGGGAAATTACTTCTTTTTTTTTTTTTTTTTTTTAAATTAGGGCCAGGTAGGTTTGGATAGCTTTTTTCCCTAAATAAATGAAATGAGGAGTCGACTTGAAAGCCTGCAAAGTCAAGTTTTGAAAATAAATGAGTTATCTCCCTTAGCCTCTCTTTCAGGCACCTGCCCATGTCCCACTGATAGCTCCACTTTCAAAACCTACTAAATCATGTTATAAATTCTAACAGAAAACCCAAACTCTGTCAAAACCCACCAAGTCAAGAAGGAAAACTCTGTCAAATTCTGCTAAGTCATCAGCCAATGTAGAAACCTGATTCCGTTTTCATTCACTAGAAGGAACCAATCAGTCCAGCTTTTATAGCCTGTTCAGCTTTTGCTTTCTCTAACTCAAGATGGGGGATCAGTGATGATTCTAGGACGTGTAATTTGCGGGATCCCGCAAGTTTGACAGACTTGGCGTAAAACGAAGATTTCAGTGCGCCAGCAACTACGCATTACATTATGATTTGGCGCGAATCCTTTGTTCTAGTGCATAGATTGATATGACAACATTCTCTATAACAAACTTCCGTGCATTTATTCAACAAATTTATAAACCTATTGCAAAGATTGCTGTCAAAATGTCGGCTTCTATAAATGCCTGTATATGACTGGCTGGATGCATGTTTCTGTAACCCCCTGTCACGCTCGAGTGTTGCTTTCCAGTTGGTAAAACCACGCGAGGTAAAAACAGCATCCCTCTCACCGGCAGTTACCTATTTCCTGCAGGGAAAGCAAAAGCATGCATCCTGCTGAACTGAGTACTCCAGCCGCGGTCGTGTACGATACCAGGCTGGATTGAATGATCGCCATAAAGCACCGAATGCACGCTCTGGGTAGTTAGCTAATATTGGCTGGAATGGAGCATCGCCATTCAAGTCGCTAACCGCGTGAGGTAGGGCTGAGGCAGCAGAGAGAGGGAACTGGTTTGGGGCAGTGCTTGTGGAGGGTACTGGAGCCATAGCCATAGTCATAGCTTCTGGTGTGCAAGCTACGGCATTGCCAGAGATGCAAAGTCTCACGCATTCGGTGTAGGTCTCACATTTTTTGACTAATTCAACGTAGTCCACAATTATTCACTGAAATCTTATTAATAAGATTCTCACGCGGAATTAAAATCCTTGTGCATTGAAGTTTCAGTTTCACTTGCGTAAAGGCGGACCTCACCACAAGTAACATGGAAAGCGACTCTGGACTTCTCGTGCTTCTCTTTACTCAGGGATCGGAAACAATGCATGTGTTTCATGGTCGTTTAAATTTTTAAATGAAATAAGACCATTTGAAACGTCTTCATGCAATTCCATTGCTTTCAATCCCCCAGTAAAGACAAGCGTGAGAATTCCCGAGTCATAATCAATTTCCGTGTCACCAGTGGGGAAATCCACCGTAATGCACGTGAAACTGATTAACTTAAAGGGGACCTATTTTGCTATTTTTCCAAGTTTATATTTTGGTCTTTGACTCCCCTAGAGTACTCCTGATCGCGCAAAGTAAATAAAAGGGTATTTATTTCGCTCATACTGCCATCCTCAAAAAACTGCATTTGTAGTACATTGTAGTCTCTGCCTGAAACGCCTCACTGGGGTGGCTCTTCGCTATGGCCCACACTCCCCGTGTGCCCACTTTCTTCTGACTGGCCAGCTCTGTGGAGGGCGGAGTTGGGCGGACGAGGCTGCAGAACGCAGTTTTCGTGTCCGGCTCCCCAGAGTGAAACCTGAGACACGCCTGCAATCTGATAAGGAAGCGGCGGGCAAATTCCGCAATCTAACGTTATACTTGAATATAGGTCTAATGACATGATCTTGTTCTAACAAACGCAGCGGCAAAAGTGGAGGACGAAAAGCGAATATCTGTCAGCGCAAGCTCAAATTTGCTATCGGCTACAGTTTGCTACGGCAACAGTTGGTGAGTACCGCGGTTTTTCTACTCCTAGCTAGGATGCAGGGGAAGCTAGAATCCACCCCATATAGACACATTTGTAGAACGGGTCGACATGCCCAAGTGTAGACCGGAGACCGTAGAAACCGGTGGGTCTGAGTTTAGAGGAAACATGGACAGTGAGGAGCAGCTAAAAGTGGACCAACAGCTTATGGACTGCTTCGGTGTGTATTAGGACCTGCTGGTGTGTTGTTGGCGTGGAGCAACGAACAGCTTTCGCGCTGGTATATGACGGAGGGGCGAAAGCTCCAGGCTTAACGGCCTTTTCGGAAATTGCCCGTGGTAATGGTTTACTTACTGCATCGGAATGACAAGCGTTCCCGCGGAGAATGGGCGCGTTATGGATTGTGCGCGAGAGCAAGCTAGAGCTCCGGTTATGTTATGAACATAATACAGGTTTTACAGACCGTAAGTTCCGTCTGCGCGAACCGTTGCTTATGTGGAGCTAGTGAATCGATCACTTTTACAGGAAATAATTTAATATTCAGTCGCCGATTTAATATTCAGTCGACAGCAATGCAGAGAAATCGTTTGTGATACCATACACGTTATAGCCTGTGCTTTTCCCTATTGCTTTCACCGGTAGCATCAGAGAGCTTGCTCAGACATTGGGGATGTATCAGGCTGACCCCGGTCATGGATAAGCAAAGCGATCGTTTCACAAGCACCCAAAAACTCACCAAGCTTTGCAAAAACTACGTCTGGTCTAACTGCAGCCCAACTGGGCAGACACATACAGCAACTCTCCCGTTAGCTTCAACTGTAGTGGCTACAATCAGGCAACGTTATGATGAAACTGTCACATTGATGCTTATCGAAGTAACACAAGCATACCGATCAGAATCGCTGCATATAAGTTAACCAGCAGCGTTTTTAATTAGCAGAGCAGGGGAACTAACATGCAGTAGCTGATAAGTGGTCATGACTTTGAATGTAATCTGTCGCGCGAAAAATTTGTTTCAAGCGTCCGTGTGAAAGCGGCTTGACATGCCCGTATTCAAGGCGTCTTTGCATTGACTTTGAATGTAATCTGTCGCGCGAAAAATTCGTTTTGTGTCCGATGTGAAAGCAGCTTTATGGATAGTATGCGACAGCTAGAGAGAGCTCGGTTATGTTATAGACATAATACAGTCGAGCTCGGTTATGTTATGAACATAATACAGGTTTTGCAAACTGTACATTCCGTTAGCGCGGACAAGTTGCTTATGTGGAGCTAACGAATCGATCACTTCTACAGAAAAGAATTACCCATTTAATCTCCGCCTTTTTTGGCTTTTTATTAGCCACAACAATTTCTAAAGGGGGATGAAATTATGTCAAGGTAGTGCAGAGAAATCATTTGTAAACCAGTAGAGCTTCTGCGTTTCGCATTGCTTTCATGGTAGCACCAGAGAGCTTGCTCAGACATTTGTGAAGTATCCTGCTGATCCCGGTCATGGATAAGTGAAGCGATCACTAACTGTAGAGGCTACAATCGGGCAACGTTATGATGAAACTGCCACATTGATGCTTACCGAAGTAACACAAGCATACTGATCGGAATTACTGCATATAAGTTAACCAGGAGCATTTTTAATTAGCACGACAAGCAAACTAACATGCAGTAGCTGGTGACCGAGCGGTCATAACCACAGAGACAAACCCTTGCAATACAGGTTTTACAGACAGCAAGTTCTGTTACTGCGAACAGTTGTACCAAGCATCCAAATTACAAACAAGTATTAAAAGTTAGCTTCAAATGAGGTTTATGTGCACCACCTTCTGTAGAATTTCCCGATATCACTCTTGCATATTTAGGACACAAACATTAGCAACAGTAACTTGGCTACGTTAGCCGCTGTGCTACAGCCACAAACAACTGGCTATCACGTCAGGTTGGCTTATGCAGTAAAAGCAACTTACAGCTTCTGTGTCTGTGAGTCATGGACAGTCGCGACCGATACAGGCTTTATCTTCAGATATTTTACCAAGCCTGCGTTTGAGGCCAGTTGTTAGTGCTAACTATCGCTAGCGGTCCTGCTAGCCACCCGTAACACGTTAGCTTCACTTACAATATTTGCTGTTATATCGTTACTTACAGCGTGTGGCTCCGAGCGCTTGATTGATGCAACTGCTTCAGGTTTGAGAAGCAGCTGAAACGCTTATCCTGTGTCGAATTATCCTTTATTGATAAAGCTGTCTTTGGTGAAATGCTGAGCACAATCAGCTAACGTTCCCTTTGGCCGTGGCTTTTGCTGCCAGCAAACAAAAAAGCTACCCACTGATTTCTGGTGGCATCGTCTTTTGGAAGAAAAATCGTTGTTTTTCTTCGCGTCCAAAAGTAAACGGACAAGCAGCTTTGGGAGAGATACTGACAAAATTGCACCTCAAATGATCTGCGGTTCTTCTTTTGTATTTCCAAAAGTGAAGATGCTACTAAGGCATAGTATGATCTGCCGTTTTTAGTGCCTGCTAGAATAGTTTCCGGTGTGGGCAGGTCCAGCGCCATGATTGGCTCTGGCTAGGTCTGTACTAATTGGATGGCACAACCTGACGTCAGGTTTTACCCAGATCTCGTGAAGATCTCGGGAGGAGCTGTTCAGAGAGGAAATCACGCTCACGAAATCACGTTCTTGGATTACGGCAAAACCCCTGTATCTTATGCCTAGAAACTTTTCAGAGGTTGAGCATGGACAACCAACATTATAACATTACTAATTTGTATTAAAAGAAGGATCAGCATAATAGGTCCCCTTTAATGCACAATGACTTCAATTCCGCGAGTGAATAATTGCTGACTAAGGCACAGGTACGTGAATTCCACTAACGAATGCGTGAGACTTGGCATCTCTGCATCGCTTGAGGTTGAAGCAGCACAAGGCTTGCTAATAGGTTTTAAAAAAACGATACTTGGCTCAGAACTCGTTTGAATGAATAAAACGAAATGTAGGTAAAATTGTGAGTCCCTGCGCGCTGCTCAACATACACCTATGAAGAGAATGGTTTCACTGCCTGGTGAAGTATCCGTACTTAGAACTTTAGCAGTAAGACTTCGGTTTGGAGGCGGGCTTTATGCTATGCACCAAATCAGGCGCTAGGAACTATTATTTTATGCACTATTTTGTCATTTACTTTATAATTGTTATGATTGGCAGAGACTGAAGGTTTTCTATTAAAACTTTAAACTCAAACTGTCATTCATGTCTTAGTTTTGTCAATAAGGTGTAAAAACTGAATTTGTGTACATATAAATAAGTAAGCTAGTCAAGGTACTGTTGAAAAACTTGATATAAATGGCATTTTACCAGGTGTACCCAGTTGGCCCACTTTTTTTCCCCATTGGCCCACTTTTACGTCGGGGGGGAGTTGGCCCACTTTTGAAATTTTCTAGAATCATCACTGGGGATGCAGACTCAAGTTTCGTTTTGATCGCAGAAAATGCAAGCAAATCTCCTCGTAAGGGTTTTTGTTGGGATTTGTACCATGGCAAAATCCTTAACTGTTCAGCCACTGTGCCTTCTATAACACTAATAAATTCTTATTGCCTTATGGTGACAAGCAAAGTATGGTAACACACTGGGTTCTAGTTTGTTGGTTTGGGCAGTTCAGAATATTGTGATGATAGTGATACCATAAAAGGGGAATTTGAACCCATGGACTCATGTTTATGTTGTCATTGTCATAGCAGCTATTCAACCACTGTGCCGTCTGTAGCATTGAGTTGCATGTAAATACCTTCACCTATTGAGCAATGGGGCTGGTTTAAACACTGTCAAAACCTGCTAAATTTCCACTCCACTTTAAAAACCTGCTAAGTCAAAACTTTGTCTTGCAAAATCAAAGTTATTTCTTAAAAAAAAATTATGAATTGCCTCATGGTGTGATGGCTGGTGTTTCAAGACGCCAAAAGCAGCGGCCGAAACAAAAGGAAGTCCAGCAAAACAAGAGAGACAAACTGACAAAAAGGGAGAGAGGGAGACTCGCGCTTCCAACAGACAAAGATCTAGTCCGGGTACAAAAAGAAGCAGAG
This sequence comes from Gymnothorax javanicus, assembly GCA_029692085.1. Lineage (NCBI taxonomy): Eukaryota > Metazoa > Chordata > Actinopteri > Anguilliformes > Muraenidae > Gymnothorax > Gymnothorax javanicus. Next base: position 111,650,790 of record CM056194.1, on the reverse strand, counting down.
CGAGCAGGACTGAAATGAAATAAAGGGAAAATCTTGGCTACCAAGATATCGAGATAAGGCACCAGACGGTGCATAGAAAGAGAGAAATAACGAGAGAAAGTTTCCCTTGCTAACTAGCACTTTCCTCTTTGCAACTAATTCCTCAAACAATTCTCTAGCTAGAGACCTTACCGGCTAAAGTGCAAAGTTACACTGACACTCTAGCAAAGGCGGCGAGGCGGAACTTGGGTTTAAATAGAGTCCGGGCGCCGCCAACAATTAATGCCAGCTGGCCAAAGAATTTGATTGTGGGCAGAACGATATTGTCCCGGACGAGAGAAAGAAAGAAAACTTGCCAGCCTCCAAAAACCATTACAGGACCCTCCCCTCTAAGGGACAGCTCCAGAAGTCCCTAAGGAACCCCGTGCGCGGAACTCAGAAATAAGCGTGGGATCCAGAATATCCCAAGAAGGGACCCAGCAGTGCTCCTCAGGGCCATATCCCTCCCAGTCAACAAGGAACTGGACCCCACGACCAACACGCCTCTCGGCAAGAATGCAGCGCATGGTGTAAACCGGCCCCCCCTCAACCATTCGCGGTGGCGGTGGGGGATGTGTCGGCAGGTGCCAGGACGGTAGTGCTAACCGGCTTAATCCGGGAGACATGGAATGATGGATGGATGCGTAAAGATCTCAGGAGCTTTAACTGGACCGTGACCAGATTGATCTTCCGCACTATCTTGAATGGGCCACTATAGCGGGGTGCCAGTTTTCGGGATTCTACCCTCCAGGGGAGGTCCCAGGTAGACAGCCAAACTCTCCGACCGACCCAATAAGATGGGGCCAAACGACGCCTTCTATCAGCGGCGGATTTTTGTTTGAGCTCCGAGCACAACAGAGAAGAACGGACCCTGGTCCAAACCGACCGACAGCTACGAATGAAATGGTTGACCGAGGGAACCTCGGAATCATTCTCAGTCTCAGGAAACAGTGGGGGTTGATAACCGACCTGAGCTTCAAACGGGGAAAGACCCGTGGAGGAATTACTCAGTGAGTTATGGGAATACTCGACCCATGCTAAAAATTGATTCCATGAGGATGGATTATCCGCCACTAAACATCGAAGAGTGTTTTCCAAAGACTGATTAGTACGCTCAGTCTGCCTGTTGGTCTCTGGGTGAAACCCAGAGGAGAGACTCACAGTGGCCCCCAACTGTTTGCAAAATGCCCGCCAGAATCTGGCCGTAAACTCAGGACCTCGGTCTGAGACAACATCTTGCGGAAGCCCATGCTGCCAGAACACATGTTTAACCACAAGAAGGGCCGTCTCCCGTGCTGAAGACAGTTTAGGTAGCGCGACAAAATGAGTGGGCTTAGAAAAATGGTCAACCACGACCAGGATGACTGTGTTGCCGTCAGATACAGGCAGCCCAGTGACGAAATCCAACGCAATATGCGTCCAAGGGTGCCAGGGAACGGGCAATGGTCACAATAGACCAGAGGGAGGGAGGTGGGAAGTTTTGTTCCTGGAGCAGATGCCACAGGCAGCAACAAACTCCTGAATATCCCTCATCATACCCGGCCACCAAAAACGTCGGGCCAGGAACTGCTTAGTCCGATGGGCCCCCGGGTGCCCAGCCAAGCGGGAAGAGTGTCCCCACTGGAGGACCTGTGGCCTTACTCTAGGCAGGACAAACAAACAGCCAGGAGGCTCCCCCCCAGGACCGGGATCGGTCTTCAAAGCCTCCTGAACCACCGCCTCAATCTCCCATTGAATGGGCGCCACAATCTGAGCATTAGGAATAACTGGCTCCGGGGTGGAATCGCGATCAGAGCGGTCGTAAATCCGCGACAAGGCATCAGGCTTAATGTTTTTAGAGCCAGGGCGGTAGGTCAGCGTAAAATCAAAGTGGTAAAAGAACAATGACCACCGCGCCTGCCGGGAATTATGTCGCTTAGTTTGCTGAATATACTGGAGATTTTTATGGTCTGTCCATACCACAAAAGGGTGTTCAGCTCCCTCCAACCAGTGGCGCCACTCTTCAAGCGCCAACTTGACCGCCAATAACTCCCGGTCACCAATGCTCTAATTCCGTTCCGTGGTGGACAAAGACTGGGAGAAGTATGCGCATGGGTGTAGCTTATTATCCCAATGAGGGCGCTGGGACAAAATAGCACCCACACCAACCTCCGAAGCATCCACCTCCACCACAAATGGGAGGGAGGGATTAGGCAAAACCAGAATGGGCTCTGAAGTGAAACGTTTCTTTCATTCCTGAAAGGTAGCATCAGCTGCTGGAGACCAAAAAAACACTGAGGAGGTATTCTTCCTGGTGAGCACAATAATGAGGGCAGCAACCGCGCTAAAGTTACGGATAAACCTCCTATAAAAATTAGTAAAGCCCAAGAAGCGTTGGACCTCCTTAACACTTTGAGGGGCAGGCTAATTCCTGACCGCAGCCACCTTGTCCGGGTCCATGCGGACCGACCCCTTGGAAACAATAAAGCCAAGGAACGAGACAGTTTGGGCATGGAAAACACATTTCTCGGCCTTGACAAAAAGCTTTGCATTAAGGAGGGCCTCAAGCACACGTCTGACGTGCTGTTTATGCTCTAAGAGTGTTGAAGAAAAAATTTAAATGTCGTCATGATAAACGCAGACGAGTTTCTCCAATATCTCTCGGAAGACGTCATTAACGAGTGCCTGAAACACCGAGGGGGCGTTAACCAATCCGAACGGCCCGTCATAAGTGTTAAATGCCATTTTCCATTCGTCCCCTTCCCGAATGCAAACCAAGTTATAAGCATTACGGAGATCTAGCTTTGTAAAAAATGATGCCTCCTGCAGACGTTCAAACGTGGAATTCATTAACGGAAGGGGGTATCGGTTTTTAATGGTGATCTTATTCAAACCCCTATAATCAATACAGGGTCTCAGACCACCATCCTTTTTTCCCACAAAAAAAAAAACCCCGCTCCAGCAGGAGACGTGGACGGCCGAATAAAACCATTAGCGAGAGCCTCCTGAATATATTCTCGCATGGCCTTACGCTCAGGCCCTGACAGCAATTATAGCAAACCCCTAGGAGGAGTAGTACCAGGGTAGATATTGATCTTGCAATCGTACGGACGATGGGGAGGTAATGTCGATGCTCGTTGTTTGCTAAAAACTTCGGCGAGATCAGCATAATCATTAGGAACATTAGATGGCAAACTAAAGTTCAGGGTGACCCTAAATTCCTCACCCTGCTCAGAATCTAATGTCTCGGTGACTGATTCAGAATCGAAAAAATCCTCTAAAAGGTAACTGTCCTCTGGCTGACGCCAATCAAATTGAGGATCCCATTCCAACCCCTCCTCTGCCCCTTTTTCTAGTCTAGGAGGGTACGGTGAGACAACCTCCTCACACTTGCTCCAGGCATCAGCCTGCTCCATAGCTTGATGTCCGGGAAAACAAGTCTCATTCTCTCTACAATGAGACCTACAATTGGTGCCCCAGTGGACGATAGGATTATTCTGTTCCCCCAAATGATGCAAGGTCTATGTTCCCGTAACCAAGAATGCCCTAAAACAATGGGAAAAGCAGGGGAACTGATAATAAAAAACCAAACCTCAGAATGGCCACCAAAGGAAATGAACATATTTAGCGGTTCAGAAACTTCGGTTATAACTCCCGTACCAAGCGGGCGCCTGTCCAAAGTTCTTACAGAGCGTGGCTGTGAAAGAGGAATGGTGGGAACGGAGTACCTCCTAGCCCACTCAACATCCATGAAACAATTTAAGGCGCCCGAATCCACGAACGCTTCGAAAATAACTCTCTTGCTCCCCACAGTCAGTTCAACAGGGATTAGTGTTCGGAAGGGAAATTGGGTCTGCCCCTCTAGCGCCCCCCAAACCGCTAGAGGGGTTTCCCGTTTCCCTGAAGCTTCGGGCAACGTGGACGGGTATGACCCGGCTTATTACAATTAAAGCAGATTATTCTTCTGCGAGTAGTTTTATGAGTCCGACTCTCAAACGAACTATCAACTTGCATGGGCTCAACCGGAGTAGAATTTTCAGTGGGTGGAATAAGAGCCGCACACTCGCCACTAGCAACTTTGGCCCCATTGACAGCGAGCGGCAATCTGTTGAGCTTCTCCCTGTTACATTCGCGGATGCGATTGTCAATTCGCACGGCAGTGCGAACCAAAGAATCTAAAGTCAAACAGGGCTCCAATGTAGCCAACGCGTCTTTTATCTCCTCAGTGAGAGTATGACTGAACACAGTCATAAGAGGAGCCTCCGGCCAGCCTGTCTCTGTAGCCAGAGAGCGAAATAAGATAGAGAACTCTGCGGCACTTTCTTTGCCCCATTTAAGCTGCATCAAACGCGTAGCCGCGTCCTGACCACAAACATCTTGATCAAATACTGACACCATCTCCCTAACAAGAGCCTCTACTGAATTTACGACCGATGAATTAGATCTGATAAGTGGGCCGACCCAAGTGGGTGCTGTGCCAGCTAACAGGGATAGTATAAATGCCACCCGAGAATCCTCATTAACAAATTGTGACGGCTGAGCCTTAAAAAATATCTCACATTGGGCGATGAAATCCTTACATTTTCCGGCCTCGCCGCTATATCTTTGTGGCAAATGTAACCGGTTCTTGGGGAAGGTGTATGGGCGATGCTTGTGCAACTTTTTTTGAAACTTGTGTAGACAGGGATCTAACACTCTCGGTCAAGCTTAACAGAACGCTCTCCTGTTTCTGAAGCGAATTCTCCTGAAGGCAGAGTCTCTCAGCTAAACCAGCCTGTTGATTGCCCAGGCTGGAAAGCCCTTTACCGAAACCAGACAGCATATCTTGCTGGCTGGTAACAGCCCTTTTAATCTCGGCCACCGCTGATGTCTCCATGTTGACTAGAGTGTACTGTGATGGCTGGTGTTTCGAGACGCCAAAAGCAGCGGCCGAAACGAAAGGCAAAATAAGAGAGACAAACCGACAAAAAGGGAGAGAGGGAGACTCGTGCTTCCAACGGACAAAGATCTAGTCCGGGTACAAAAGGAAGCAAAGCGAGCAGGACTGAAACGAAATAAAGGGAAAATCTCGGCTACCAAGATATCGAGATAAGGCACCAGACGGTGCACAGAAAGATAGAAATAACGAGAGAAAGTTACCCTTACTAACTAGCACTTTCCTCTTTGCAAACAATTCTCTAGCAAGAGACCTTACCGGCTAAAGTGCAAAGTTACACTGACACTCTAGCAAAGGCGGCGAGGCGGAACTTGGGTTTAAATAGAGTCCGGGCGCCGCCCACAATTAATGCCAGCTGGTCAAAGAATTTGATTGTGGGCAAAACGATATCGTCCCGGACGAGAGAAAGAAAGAAAACTTGCCAGCCTCCAAAAACCATGACACATGGATTATGTCTGCAAGGCTCATAGTTTCAGTATAGTGAAAATTGGTATCTTTGGTAGATAATTTCTATGCCTAGCAAAAAATCAGATTTTCCTCAAAAATGGACCAACTTGACTTAGAAGCCTTCACAAGTGGACTCCTCAAATCATCAGTTGAAAACTGCATTGTATTTACTCGGGTGTCTTTGTCTTATATTAAAATTTGTTTGATGATCTGAAACATTTTAGTGTGACAAATGTGCAAAAAAATAAGAAATAAGGAAGGGGGCAGTACTTTTTCACAGCACTGTGTGTGTGTGTATATATATATATATATATATATATTTACACACAGCTCTGTGCAAAAGTTTTAGGCACATTTAAAGCAATTTCGTATGCTTGCAAATATTATTAAATAAAATGGTTCTGTACTGAACAGATCTGTAAACTGTTATAAACTATATAAAACCAATATTTGGTACAACAAACTTTTGCCAAAAAAATCTGGGACGCTGACCTGTTGCGCTATAGTTTATATGATAATCGGCTTTTTGCTTGTTCCAAGCAGAGTGGAAAACTTGCCACCGTTCTTCTGCAGACTGACTGTCTCACTTGCGTCTGTCCCTCCAAGTAATTGCAGACAGCCATGATAATGTTGACATCAGGGTTCTGTCAAGACTATATGATCTGTATCAACTGTTTTTAATGAAATTTATTTATAAAACTATTTTTTGATTTAGCATTTGGAATTTCAAGTGAACTTTTTATCTTCAGCAACGTAAATGTGGAAAACAAAAAATAAACATCTAAAGCCATGTGGGGTGCCCAAGACTGGGGTACAAAGTACTATATATATATATATATATATATATAAATATATATCAGTGGCGGCTCGTGAACTGGCAACTGGGGAAGCTCAAAACAATCCCTTATAATGAATGATTGGTCACGACCTGTTTTCAATCATTCATTTACATTACCATTACAGAAACTCCGAAAACTCTCAACATTATCAGGTGTGGCCAGTTTTCATTTATAACGCATACCGATTATGACTCCGGACTTCTCACGCTTTTCTTTACTGAGGGGTCGGAAGGAATGCATGTGTTTCACAATCATTTAAATAAAATTAGATCATTTGAAACGTCTTTATGCAATTGCACTGCTTCCAACCCCTCCAGTGCACAAGGACTTCAATTCCGTATGAGAATCTCTTATATACGCGTTGATTGAATAATTGCTGACTACAGCCGAGGAACGTAAACAAGGCTGGACTGGTAATCTGGCGTACCGGGCAACGCCCGGTGGGCCGACGCATATTTTGGGCCGATGCAATCATAGTTCATCAAATTGTAATAACATCGATAATTTTGAACGACCGCGCTGGCCTTTAAAACACGGAAAGCAGCCCATTGGTTCATTTTCTACGCTGACACAGGGCTGGCCCAATGAAATCTCTGAGTCCTCCCTCCTCAGGGAAAAAAAAAAAAAAACGCAATTGCGTACAGCCCGTTGGTAGCCAGTGGCCCACATTAAGGCGAGCAAACAGCAGGAGGATTTTAGCTAATTCGAAGTGGATTTTCATACAGAGAAAATCAATATATAGTTAATGTATACTTCTCCTTATTCTATGATACGTAGAGACCTCTCCCTGAGATTTTCTGCATTTCAGATTTTCAGGTGACACGTTTTATATACTGTAGTTCCCAGCCTCCAAATGGAGGTGTGCAAGAGAACCACAGATTATTTGAGCATGTATGCTGTGGAGTTATGCGCACTTCTTTCGCAGTGGAATTGATCGAAAATTTTAGAGCAAGCAAAATATTCGTATGTTGTGACTCAGTATCAGCATCATTGTCCATCAAGGCCGGAACAGCAAAGACTTGTCATGAGTTACTGCATGAATAATTATTTGAGATAACAAGTTTAACTAATCAGGGAAAAGAGGTGGTGTTTATGTGGTCTCCTGCTCACACTGGAATCTCAGGAAATGAAAAGGTAGGCAAGGTGGCAAAGGAAGCAGTTAAGAGAGCAAATGCAGATATTATGTCTAACTCTCAAAGTCGGAGGGGAAAAGCATAATCTGGAAGGAATTAAGCAGAAAATGGTCGCAATATTGTGATGAAGAGACCAAAATAAGACACACACATACATATATACATATATAATATATAATACATATATATATATACATATATATATATATATATATATATATATATATATATATTATATATATATATATATATATATATATATATTGTGGCCTCCCAGCCCGATCTCACGTGGGCAGCGTGGACAGAAGTAGGGAAAGCGTTACCAGACACAGAATTTAGAACAAAAACAGCCTTTTATTAGGCACTCCTTTCATTACAGGGGCCGTTGGGCTCTGCAAGGAACCCGCACTGAGACTTGGGGTTCCGGGAAGTCAGGGTCCCTGCACGGCTGGTCCACTGGCGCTAGGACAGGGGTCCCCCTCAGCACCTGCTCTGTATCCCCAAGGTGCTGGCGGCTGGGTAAAAAAGCACAGGATTAATGGTTGCAACTCCGTCAGAGGGCAGGCAAGCACCCAAACACTTCCTCTGTCTGGTCCAGACTGCCGCCTCTCCACTACAGCAACCCCATTTTATGCCCCACACTGATTGCACCTGAATGTCCTCCAGGTGTGTGCACTCTTCCACCCCCCTCTGGAATGTGGCGCTGTCCGTGGTGCTGCGCCTGGGCTGCAGTTTCTCTCCAGGGTGCTGAATCCCTGGACCTTATCCTGCTGGTGCCACGCCTTTTCCTGCGTGTTCCCGCTCACGTGGGACACCAGCTGAAAGGCGGGGCTGCCACAATATATATATATATATATATATATATATATATATAAATTCAGACATATATTAAGACATATATTATATAAAATACAAACTAAAATAGGGAGAGTTGCCAGTAGAGGAAGCAATAGAAAAGAACAAGTCATTATAAGCACAATGAGAACCGAACATAGCAGGCTATATAGCACACTTTTTCTCATGGGCAAACATCCATCTGGGAATTGTGGTTAGTGTGGGGAAAAGGAAACAGTGGAACATTTGCTAACTGACAGGAAAGTTAGTTTTCTTTCAAAACACCTCACTAAATTGAACTAAATTGCATGCGCTCCATCCAGGAAAATAAAGTGGGATTAAAATAAAATCTGTGTGTTGTGTATTTTTAACAAAAGAACTGAAACATCACCTTCAATATGCCTGGTTGATGGTGGGGTTGTTGGTTGCAGCTGTCAGAGAGGGAGTGTTCTTATCCAGACAATGGCTCCAGCCCTACTGGGTACAAGGGCTCGCTGAATGGTTTTACGGCTTTGAATATTATCGTAAGCATACACCCACTCCTTCACAGTCACCAGATCTCAAACCAACTGATACCATTTGGGAGACTCTGGATCAACTTGTTGGACAGTATTCTCCATCACCATCATCAAAACACCAAATTTGGGAATATTTCTAGGAAGAAAGGTATTTCATTGCTGTAGTAAAATTTTTAAGATGGAAAATCTATATCAAATTATGTTAAAAGCAGATCTGTTAACCTTGTGGAGGCCAAAGACCTCACTGAGACCTCACTGCAATAAAGTTATTTTAGCTTTTCACCTGTCATAAACATACACCGATGTTCTGCTGGGAAACCCTGGGTCCGAGATTTTATTTTATTTTTTTGTTTTTTTATTGCAAGACAAAATAAGACAAAACATTGACAACAAAGCAAAGACAAGAACAGAAAAGGCAGGCCAATCAACAAAAATTTGTCAGGAAATAAATAAAAAATGAAGCTGAAGAGGTTATGTGGAGATAAACATGTGTGTGTGTGTGTGTGTGTGTGTGTGTGCGAGTGCGAGTGCGTGTGTGGTTTGTAGTTTCAGACCTCCCATCAAAAGGACATGGGGGAAAAAGAGGGGGAAAAAGGGGGGGGTGGGGGTAGGACAACCAGACAACGTATCACAGTATAAGGAGAAGTATACATTAACTATATATTGATTTTCTCTGTATGAAAATCCACTTCAAATTAGCTAAAATCCTCCTGCTGTTTGCTCGCCTTAATGTGGGCCACTGATTCATGCATAACCTTTTTACGTTACATACACGGTTTTGAACTTGCACCTTTTTTGCCAGTTATTTTAACTGTAATTTTACAATAAGAATTACAACAGAGTTCCATGTATGTTAAAGGTACCATCCCAGGCGGCTGGACTTACGATTTTTTTTTTCGAATTGCACAAGTGATAAACACCCCTCCCCTCCGTCCAATCAGGAATCACCCTAACCACGCCCCCACCACTCAGTTCGTGTGCGTGCTTCATTCCACCACAAACAGCTGACCAGTGCGGCTGGTGTTCTGACAATTTGTGCTGCCTTGTCAAAAAATGCTACCGTAATGCAAAGCGATCGTAAAGTCTTTGTTCTCGCCGTAATATTGCAATATGAATCAGTGTACAACAGTAAAGTTGTCATTTGTTATCTTATTATAACATGAGCAGATGTTATAATGAGTTGGATAAGTTTGTTTGAAGATGTATGCCCATATACGCCATTATCATCCAATCTCTACGTTTTCAAGAAAACCCAGCATGTACATGCAAATGTAAATATGCTAAAAGGTCGAAAGGCGCAATGAAAATAGACATATATTTATGATTTTTGAAGATACTTGAGATGTGAGCGAAGAAATAGAGCCCAAGATTTTAGGTTTGCGCTAGCGAAGAACCGCGAGGTAGCATATTTTGATAGGTAGCAAAAACTGAGAGAACACCGGAGACAACATTACAACAGACAGCATTAGCAGCGGTGGATATCAATGGCGGTTGCACAGGATTTACAGCATAGCCAGGGAGTAATAGCCCACACACAAGTAGGCCACTGGCAGTCAGACCTAACGTTACATCACACAAAGCCACCAACAACAACACCTGTAACTTTCAACACTGGATTCACAGCATAACCAGGGCATTATAGCCTACACATAAGTTTCCTAGGCTAGTGCCAGTCTAGGCATACAACAACAAGCAAACATTAGCTACCCATTACTAGGCTGCAGCTAACGTTATTTGGCTAACATCAAAAGTAGCCTAGACCTTACTACTTAATGTGTATAGACTACACTTTCTGTCTATGTACAGCATTCACACAGAAAGAAAGACAAGAAGCTAGCTTACCAGTCTAAAAGAAACTCCGCTACAAGTGCGTCGGTTTTACAACCTTTCAGTGTCTTCAGTTCTCTCCAGCGGTCGAATGCTTCTCTGCCAAGGGATACTCGAGTTGCATTTGCAATTTTTACATATTCTTGTCTCTCTTGCATACTTTCAATGAAGGTTTTTGTCTTTTTAGCTGGTGGTTGACCGCTGGGTGCAGTTGGAGGTCGGAAAACTGGCTGCTCGTTCGGCTGCGCCATGACTCCATCTGAATGCCTAGCTTGCTAGCTATTGCTAGCTATGTAGCTACAGCCAAAGTGCGTGCACATTGGAATGCATGCGCAGAACAGTGTGCATGTTGATTTGGCAGTTTGACTGACAGACGGCCATCCAATTAAAGTTGTCTGAGATTAATTTGATTGGTAGCCTAATTTTGGCCCCTGCTACTTACACAGATGACCAAATTTCGTCATTGATATATCAAATCACTTATGTTATCGATTACTGTCTAATAATTACCAGATATACTCAGACTTTTATAATTTTGCAAAAAAATGAGCCACCTGGGATGGTACCTTTAAGTGTAAACCACAGTTAAATGCTCGCAGGACTCCTCTTACAGTTAAAATAACTGCCAAAAAAGGTGCAAGTCTTACAGACTCAACAGGACATAGAATAGCTCACTAGCTTCAGAACCGCATACTCGCTGGTTGCAACTTTACTGGCAGGTGATTTTGAACATCAAGACAGGGCTTTAAATAGGCAAATTTGAAAGTCTTCCTTGCTGTATTCCAGGATAAATTTTATTTGCCACCGTAAAACAATGAATCAATATGCATCAAATAGTCGGTTATTAACAGCTGGTCCATCAGTGGGGGCCTTTTGTAATCTCAAGCAAATTTTAACCGACTACATGCTAGCGATAGCCTATTAATTTAATGTCAGTCTTACCACTTTCCGTGTCCCCCTCCAAATGAAAACTGCTTCCTACATGAGGATCATGGTGGCCAAACAGCTGGTCAATTTTTTTAGCATTTGAAAGCCTGAGGCTCCAATGTTTATTTACTTTATTTTTGAAGTTTTTCCGCCTATCCACTGCTTTCTGACATTTTTGTCTGATCTCGTAGTCGCTGAAACGCGTTTTTAGACTGTTAACGCAAATGGGGACAAGCAAGGCCATTGGTCAAGCTAATATCCCAGCAAGCTTACCTTCTTAAACTTTTAGGACGAAAACAACAACTGTAAATAAACTGTACATGGCTTAAGCCTATATATAGTTGTTTTTTTTTTTTAATCTGCAGGAATACAGTTTTTCTGTAATTTCTGTATCAGAAAACAAACATATAACAAGTGGTGCCAGGCACAACAAACCCCGCCCCTCGCACATACTTTCACCTACTTGTACGAAATTCAATAGGTATCTATTCTGGGTCAGTGGCAATCCCTAAACCGAATTTGGGGTGAATGTGCCCATTAGTTTTGCTGATAGAGTGTTAACAATGAAACACACACAGAAACAAAAGCACAAACACAGAAACAAACCAAAACAAAAACAATATCCCTTGCTCTCACCCTTCGGGTGGGGCGGGGTAAAAGTAAATACAAAAAATGGCCAAGATGCAAGGAATAGTGAAGTAGAAGTATAAAAAGTTACAAATAAAGCATGTGTCACCTGAAAATCCGAAATGCAGAAAATCTCAGGGAGAGCTCTATATGTATCATAGTATAAGGAGAAGTGTACATTTACTAAATATTTATTTTCTCTGTATGAAAATCCACTTTGAATTAGCTAAAATCCTCCTGCTGTTTGCTCGCCTTAATGTGGGCCACAGGCTACCAATGGGCCGTACGCAATTGGGTTTTTTTTTTTTCCCTGAGGAGGGAGGGCTCAGAAATTTCATTGGGCCAGCCCTGTGTCAGTGTAGAAAATGAACCAATGGCCTGCTTTCCGTGTCTTGAAGACCGGCGCGGTCGTTCAAAATGATCGATGTTATTACAATTTTTTTAAACTATGATTGCATCGGCCCAAAATGTGCGTCGACCCACCAGGCATTGCCCGGTACGCCTAATTACCAGTCCAGCCTTGTTTACGTTCCTCGGCTGTAGTCAGCAATTATTCAATCAACTTGTATGTAAGAGATTCTTGTGTGGAATTGAAGTCCTTGTGCACTGGAGGGGTTGGAAGCAATGGAATTGCATAAAGACGTTTCAAATGATACAATTTTATTAAAACGATTGCAAAACACATGCATTCCTTCCAACCCGAGGAAAGAAAAGCGTGTGAAGTCCGGAGTCGTAAACGATATGCGTTATGAATGAAAACTGGCCACACCTGATAATGTTGAGAGTTTTTGGAGTTTCTGTAATGGTAATATAAATAAATGATTGAAAACAGGTCGTGACTAATCATTCATTATAAGGGATTGTTTTGAGCTTCCCCAGTTGCCAGTTCACGAGCTGCGACTGATATATATAATATGTATGGGTCACTCCATACTAAACTGTACAATTCACTGTGTTGTATAAGAATGGTCAATAAAAATTTTTTTAAGAGAATTAAATGATTTGCATTGTTCATATTTATTCACTCCCGGATTGAAGATATATATAAGAAAAAATCAGAGTAATCGGTCCAACAACACAGCAGAAAAAGTGGTGTCCTGATGTCAGCCAAGGCATTGTGAAAGCCATATTTTGTTACAAAATTTGGCAGCCAACTTCATGAAATGCTCATGACATGTCTGTTGATACTTCAAAACAAAGTAAAATGAAATATTGCAGAGAAATACCCATAATAACGGTTTCACTTGTCTGCAATAAATTACCGGGATTCGTCTGATCAGAAATGCAATTAGAAATGACCGTCGTGGGCCTAACCAGTCACGTCCTCACGTGTTACGTCCAGACCTGTGGGTTAATTTGCATAATGTATGCAAATGGCGAAAAGATGACCGCAGCAAACTAAGATACTCATTTCCTGCATCAAAATTTCACAAAGCGTCAGACAATCATATATACCATGCTTTAAAAAATGATTGAAAAAAGAAAATTTTTCCATGTCCTAATATCGTGTTACGTCCATAACAACATCAAGAAATATGCGTAGATCGTGTCTTGTGCATAGACTGTATAAATAAGATGGACGCAGCACGCGGATCTAAAAAGTGAGGCCGATGCGGAAATCTCAAAAAATTTGCATTATATTTAATGGCCAGCAGATGGCGACGTCGGTGGTTGCAGAAAGAAGTTCAATGCTACTGAGGTCTATGAGAAAATGACCCTCCTTTGCCACCTGATTTATTATTTCATTCTTATTCTTTGAAATGCCTTCTTGTGAATAAAATAATATATTCCTTTGGTGATTTAGAGCAAAAGGTAAGCAGTTACAAAATTTTAACAATGCTTTGCACTGAAGCCAGGTAAACGGAATACAAACATTGAGGACAATAGACATGAAAAACATTGAGTGGCCGTAATTGTCCAGAAATGTTACTGATAGACTGAGGCCATTTATCATACAAAAGAATTGACTTTGAAATGTATCTGATTTTCAGGAATTCAATATGTTTTGTGTCCTCGTTACACCCACAACGCCTGCCACCTTAGTACATTATGGGGTCACTGAAATGAAGTGATCACTCAGTTTATCTTCTTGCTTGCTTCTTTGTGATGCCCATGGATGGGGTTTCACCACTGCAATGAAAAACTTTGGAAAAGTTGTATTTGAATTTTCATCACCATTGTAACACATTTGAGTATATATATATATACTCAGCACCATTAAAAACGCACCTGTGAGGTATGTACTGTATTTGCAGCAAATTGAAGAATCGATTGATTTTTATTGCTTTTCCAGTGAGGCACGAGAGGAAATAAAGAAAAGCGCATGGTATTGTAATCCTGATGCGCACCACTGCCCATGGTAAGGGCAGCCATGCGTAAATGGGCAAAAACTGGGTAGGGCCTGTGTGCACGTATGTGTTGCTCACATAGACGGCGTCAAATGATACTTGCGCTCACCCTCAATCATCTCGGACCCCTCAACTCATGATCAGTTTTGGTTGCTGTCCAGAATCTGTCACGTACAGGCTGTAACCAGATGTGGCGCTCTTGAGCCGCCATCGTCACTTGTGGCTGCCCTGAGCGGGGTCGGTCTGTGACAGTGCCTGTGTTCCATTCTCGGATAGACAGCTGACTGTTGAACGGTAACAGTGCAAATGACGCACCACCTCTCGGCGGCTGAGATCTGCCTGTTACATGCCAAAGGCTCTTTTTCTCTCCCCTGTGTCACAAGCCGTTTCATTTTCTTGATGTAGTAGCATTTTTCATTTTTGTTGTTTGCTTTATGTAGGCTATTGACCACACCAACAAGAACAAGTCAAGTGTCACTATACACATCACGAACAGCTAAATGTTCGTTATTACTGAAGTGCTTGGCGCGTGCACGTGGTGCGTGTCAGGATTACAATACCACGCGCTTTTCTTTATTTCCTCTCGTGCCTCAATGGAAAAACAATAAAAATCAATCGATTCTTCAATTTGCCACAAATACAGTGCATACCTCACCCGTGCGTGTTTAATGGAGCTAAGTAATATATGTATATATATTTGTGCTTGTTTAATGGTTAATGGGTAGTGACTCAAACTCATTCAAACAACTGGCGCACCAGTTTGTTTGTCCATATTGTGAAACTCACATCTAAAAATCAACAAATAACTATGAGGCAATAAAATGATTAGTTCTCTATCCACCTAAAAACTCCTTAACAGCTCTCAGACAAGAATGATATGAGATATATAGCTTACCTTGTTTTGCTGATGTTTCTACTTTGATGTTTCATTCCAGTGTAATTTTATAGACAATTAGACAGGTGATCACCCTCTACTCTGGAATGCATCGTGGGGCGTGAACAAGTTTTTGATTACGGTAGATAATGGGATTGCAGAGACTCCACAGTAATTATGGTTGATATGTCTGACCTGCTTCGTGGAAGATGAAGAGTGATTACCTGAGTAGTGCTCTGTTGAGGGGTAGTGCAATGGATAAGACACATGCCTTCAAACATGCACTACAGCTACATTTTTTTATCCCCCTGGAATGATATTCCATATCATATTCTAACTACCAAATGTGGAACAGAGTTCCATTATGTATGTTATCTAAAGTTTGTTTTAGAGATTTAAATGCCCTGAGCAGATACTGATGCACTTTGATATAACCTCAGGATAAAACCCCAGGTTACTTCTCTCGATTGCATATGAAACATCTCTTGACTTACTCCACGATGGTCTTTCTTCTTCATCTGAGATGGCGGTGCCGTCCGGCGCAATGCTGCAATCCACAGCTCATTACAAGACACTTTACAAATCTTCTCACCATTCCCTCTCACACACATACCGATGGGCAATTTAGTGTCTCCAATTAACCTGACATGCATGTCTTTGGACTGTGGGAGGAAACCCATGCGAACACGGGGAGACCATGCAAACTCCACGCAGAAAGGCCCCAGGCTGGAATCGAACCCACGACCTTCTTGCTGTGAGACAACAGTGCTAACCACTATGCCACCGTGCTTAAAGATGGTTCACAACTGGAGCTGTTGAAACTGACATGTCTTTAAAACCACAGAACAACTGGCTTGATTTGATTTAATTGCTTTTTATGCCCTGAGCTCAAGAGAGTCAGCCAGGGGCATTATGCATCTGAATATCAGTACGTAAACTTTTGGTTTCCATCCATTACAATGAGAACAGCGGGTCAGATCATATAAAAACTTGCTGTGTGTGCTGGTGCTGGGTAGAGGAAGATCCCTTTCAAAAATTGGCGAGCTGAAATTTTCAATACGGCTGCCACGGCAGCCATCTTCAATTTGGTTTCCCTCGATTTTGAGGAGAAAGGCTGGTTCAATCAAATTCAAATTTGCTGTATTTATTGGAGGTGGGTAGTGAAAGGTTCCTTTTAAAAATTGGGACGCTGCGATTTGGAATATCGAGGGTTTGGAGCACAATGGTTATATGTTCAAATTTTGTGGTTTTGAGATTTTTACCCCCTGTCACAGCTTTTTATCAGCTAATCCTTGGAGTACAATAACTATATGTCTATCTGCACTCATTTTTAATCAGAATTCACATTTTACTTTTGTGATATGTCCAACAAAATCTGCTTAAATGAATTAAACATTGACATTTTGATGAATAAACTTGAATTTTAACACAGAATAGTCTTTCTTCCATTGGAAACGAACTTACCTTCAACCAATCACCATTGTGTTATGTCACATCATGCGCTAGTATTGTTATTAAAAAAAAAAGATTAAAAATACCTGATTTAATAGAACACTTGGAAACCTAAAAATCTAATTTTCTTGAAACCTCTAAAACGGACATGTAACCTTTGTGCTCCAAACCCTCGATATGGCCACCACAGCAGCCATCTTGCATTTGGTTTTCATCTATTTCAAGGAGAACGGATGAACCAAAAACATTCAAAATGGCTGTTTGTATTGAGGGTGTGTCGATGAAGGTTCCATTAGAAAATGGGAGCACTTGGATTTTCAATTTGGTCTTCATGGGAGCCATCTTGAATTTCATTTCCTTTCTTTGTTGATTTCAATTAAACAAATGATCCGATAAAATTTTAATTTGCTGCATGTTTTGGTGGTAAGAAAAGGAAGGTCCTTTTCAACTCAATTCATGGGTTTCAGTGACGTCACGTTTTTGTTGCGAGCGCCATTTTGAGGACCTACCAGGGACCTAGGCACAGCTACGACCATAGACTGTATGGGCTACAATGAAGTATGTCTCAGTCTTTATTTCTCCATAACATCAGACTAACTCTATATTATCCGGCTTATTACACGTCTTATGAGTGAAATTATTGATATCAGACGTAATATTGATCAAAACTCGTTTTACAGGGCTGGTAGCCCCCAGTCCTGTTAAACGAGTGCTGGTCTGTGTTTCTGCTCGCAGCTGGCCTATCGAGGTTTTCGAACTTGGCTGTGTGTGTGTATTGACGGATCTGTTGAATGGGGAGTTAAAATGCGTCCTGAGCGTCTTTTAGCCTCAGCGACTCACCATCTCGTCGCCTTATGGACATTGTGGATTATCTGTACATGCGGCGCCTTTACTGCGTCGTGCCTAACCATGGATGCATCTTTCTCTGCTACTGAACTCCTTAAATGGAACTCACCGTCTTTTCGTGTTCCTGTTGGAATATACAAATTGTGTGCTAGCCTAGGCATCGCACGTCAGCCCCGCTATCTGCATCGGAGCTGTCTCCACAAATCCTTCCTTCAAGTCGACGTTCCTTACGGCCGTATCCCAAGTATCCTCTCCGCTCTGCCTACTTGTTGCTCGACTAAGCGACGTAGAATCGGTGGTATTGTCCATCGTAATCTCCTGCCTGTGCCTTCTTCCCAATCCTCTACTGCGGCCTACATCCCGGTGCATTGGACCCCTCGCCTCGTTGCTAAGTCTCCCCGCTCTGGTGGTGGAGTAAATGCGGCGAACCTCCGTCAGCTGACGCTAATAAGATTTGTGCCGACGACGCCTGCACAACAAATACCTGTTAAATTAGCACTTTTAAATACCCGCTCCTTGGCGAATAAGACTTTTATTTTGAATGACATTGTTATTTCACATAAACTGGATTTTCTATTTTTAACTGAAACCTGGCTGAATGTTGGGGATCTGTCTTCATGTGGTGATCTCTGCCCCCTGAATTTTGCTTTTCTAAACTCCCCTAGGACGTCTGGACGTGGAGGTGGCTTAGCCACTATTCATAACAATTCTTTCAAATGTAGACTTCTGCCAATTGTTACGTACTCTTCCTTTGAGGTACAACTTCTAGCTATTAATGCCCAGTGCCCTGTCCTCTGCGCCTTGGTATACAGACCCCCTAAATCCTCTAGTAATTTTATCTCAGAGTTTTCTGATCTCCTCTCCCATATGGTTACTTGCTCTGACAAATTACTGATTTTAGGGGATTTCAATATCCATGTGTGTTGTCCAACTAAACCTATGGTAAATGAATTTTTAAGTCTCCTAGACTCCTTCAACCTAAGTCAAGCTGTCTTAGGCCCAACCCATCACAAGGGCCACACACTTGATTTAGTCTTATCCTCTGGGCTTCATATTGCCAACCTGATGATCTCCAACATCACTGTGTCTGATCACCTGTTGATTGAGTTTGAGTCGTCTTGGATTAGCCCTCCCCCCACCCCCCTCCAACCACACTCCCTCATAAGATCCATAAACTCTACCACAGCCGCTAATTTCTCCAATACATTTAGGAGCTCACACCTTTCTCATATTTCTGATGCTTTATCCACCTGCTCTGACACAGAGGAGCTAGTTTCGCTTTTCACTTCATCTTGCATAGACACTCTAAACCATGTAGCCCCTTTAAGAGTAAAGCGGGTCAAGGCCACCACTGTGTCCCCTTGGCTAAATGACTCCACCTGTGCTCTTCGACGTGCCTGCAGAGTGGCAGATCGTAAATGGAAAAAAGATAAACTTCAGATCTCCTATGACACTTTCCTAGACCAACTTAAGCTCTACCAAACCTCTGTGAAAAAGGCCAAAGCTGACTATTATGCTGATTTAATCAACAAACAGGCCCACAGACCTAGAGTTCTGTTTAAAATTATCAACTCCATCCTTAACCCAACTGATGTATCCACCACCTTCTCCCCAGAAATCTGTGAGGATTTTCTAAACTACTTCATCAATAAGATTAATACAATCAGAGCCAACATCACACCTTCAAACTCTGCCCTTCCTGAGTCTCACACTTCGACATGCTTTCTTCATCAGTTCTCACCTGTGTCTCCTTCCCAGTTGTCTGAGGTGGTCTCTCACCTGAAGCCTTCCCTCTGTTCCTCTGATGTTATTCCTTCCCGCCTTTTCAAAGAAGTTTTTACCCTCATTTGCCCTCTTATTCTTGCTATAGTGAATGGCTCCTTATTTACTGGTGTTGTCACCTCTGGCTTTAAGCACGCTATTGTTCAACCTCTGTTAAAGAAGCCTAACCTGGATCCCTCTGATCTGAAAAATTACAGGCCAATCTCTAAATTGCCTTTCATATCCAAAGTTTTAGAAAAAGTGGTTTTTCAACAGCTCTCATCCTACTTGAATAGATTTAACATTTTAGATAAATTCCAGTCAGGTTTTAGAGCCTTGCACAATACAGAATCGGCACTGTTAAAAGTCCACAATGACGTCCTTCTCTGTGTTGACTCTGGTTCTTGTGCCATTCTGTTACTTCTAGATCTCAGTGCAGCATTTGATATGGTCGATCATAACATCTTGCTAGAACGCTTGAAAGATGAGTTTGGTTTGCGAGGCAAAGCTCTAGACTGGTTCTCCTCCTATTTGAAAGATAGAACTTTCTCTATTGAGTTGGATAACCACTCATCCTCCACTGCCCCTATTACCTGTGGTGTCCCTCAAGGCTCTATCTTAGGCCCGCTACTATTCTCTCTGTATATGCTACCTCTAGGCTCTATCCTTAATGAGTACAACATTCAATATCACTGCTATGCGGACGACACACAGCTGTATCTCCCTGTCACACCTAGCAGCTCCTGTGCCCTGACTAAGCTACTTAGCTGCTTAGACAAAATTAAATCCTGGATGGCTAGCAATTTCCTCCAGCTCAATGACAGTAAGACCGAAGTTATTTTATTTGGTTCTCCAAGTGCTGTTGCTAACTTAAGTAATGTTCTTGGTCCCCTGTCTGCTAATCTACATAGTGTGGTCAGAAACCTTGATGTCATATTGGATAGCTCTCTGAATTTTAATAAACAAATCAGTAATGTGGTCAAAGGCAGTTTTTATCAACTGCGCTCAATAGCTAAACTTAAGCCCCTCCTCTCTCAGAATAATCTGGAAATACTGATCCATGCTTTTATTTCTTCCCGACTTGACTACTGTAATTCACTTTACGCTGGTATTAGTCAGTCCAACATAGCCAGGCTACAACTAGTTCAAAATGCAGCTGCGAGATTCTTAACAGGCACCAGGAAAAAAGATCACATAACTCCGGTTTTAGCCCAACTGCACTGGCTCCCTGTACAGTACAGAATTGATTTTAAAATCTTACTGTTTGTTTTTAAAGCTCTTAATGGATTAGCTCCATCTTACATTACTGAGCTTTTATCTCCGCATTCTGCTCCTGCATCTCTTCGGTCATCCTCGCAGAACCTTCTTGCAGTCCCTCGCACTCGC
Organism: Gymnothorax javanicus; assembly: GCA_029692085.1. Lineage (NCBI taxonomy): Eukaryota > Metazoa > Chordata > Actinopteri > Anguilliformes > Muraenidae > Gymnothorax > Gymnothorax javanicus. Next base: position 111,630,038 of record CM056194.1, on the reverse strand, counting down.
CTTAAGACCAGAGGGGACTGGGCTTTCTCACTAGTTGCTCCCAAACTCTGGAATTCTCTCCCCCCTCATATCAAGTCATGTCCCACCATTTCTAGTTTTAAATCTTAAGACCCATCTTTTCTCCTGTGCTTTTAACTCAGTCTGAGGCCCCCTCCTTGATTATTTTATTAATTTATTATTACTTCTTGTTTGGTTTTTAGTACTTGTCCTTTTATGACTTGCCTTTTCTAAATTGTGTACCTGCTTTTATTATTATTTGCTCTTGTATGTTTATATTTCTTGTTTTAGACCTCTGTGATGCGTTAGCTCTGAGCTATCTTAAGCTAAGCTAAGCAATGTTTCATCCTAATCTTTTTACTCTCCCTGCCTCTTTTGTAAGGCACTTTGGGTCAACTCCTGTTGTTTTTTAAATGTGCTATATAAATAAATTGACTTGACTTGACAAAACACGACTTTTATCGATTTATAAATTGCATCATTTCGCGAATCTGCAAGTCCGGTCACTTCTCCGCTGTTTTGCTCACCCTCCTCGGTTGTGTGTTGGCCTGTGACTAAAAACTGGTACCGGGTCCCGCCTAAAAGGTTTGGGTCCCGGAAGAAAATTGTGATACCCGTTTCCCGAAAATCAGTACATTGATTGTGCACACGATAAAATGATGGGTAATCATTAATGGCATCACTCAGACATTCGCTTATGTAGGCTACATTATTTATTCCTGTAGCTCACGACTGTCGTGCGCCCACGATTAGCTTATCAGCTTACTTGAATGGGAAACAGATGGAGATTCTCCACATTCGCCACAACTTCGAGATGGGGCCCAGTTTAGGGGGCTTTTGAGGCACCGGCAGGGGGTGCACTATAATGCCTTCATAGATGGCTTAATGGGGTTTTTAGAAGTCATTGCAAAACGGACAAATTCGAGTGGCTATCGGGGATCCCAAACATTTGCCTTTTTGGGGGGGCCCAAATATTTGCCCGGTTTGCCTCTCCTAGCGGTGCGCCTCTGCATGTTTTCATACAGTTAATACAGTTCATACAGTTAAGGTTTAGGATGTTAATTCTTGTCTGGCAGCTGGGGGCCCCCCTGGAGGGCGGGGCCCGTTTTAACTGAAACGGTTGAAACATAGGTCAGGCCGCCTATGTATACATGCAACCCCTCTGTAGATGTTTCTTTTACAAAACTGTTTAATCAGTTCTTTACTATGTATATATTTTTTACAACATACTTGCTGATATTTGTAGGTAAAGTAATATTCAAATAAAAAACTTTTAGAGAAGGGAAAGGTATATATCTGCATGCTGGGTAATATGCTAATATAATGTGTCCAATGACATGCTTTAAAGATACTGTATATTTATCACTCATGAGTTTGCAAATAATGAAAGATTTTACCATATACTATCTGACAAAAGTATGGCCACCTCATTAAAAGTTTTTGACCTTTCTGTCTCTCGTCCTTTGAATTACTGGCAGTTCCTCTGTCTCTGTTCTTTTGAACTACTGACCGCTTAGTCGCAACAGTTGATGGGAATTCAAAGCACTTCAATACCGCTGGGTTGTAACACCTACACACAATCTCGCTCAGTTGGGTGGGGCTAACCCATTCATATTACATGATCACTTACAGAAGAATACTAAAATTAATTGATTAAGGGATCCTGGATTACATTACATCCATCCATCCATCCATTGTCTTCCACTTATCCGGGGCCGGGTCGCGAGGGTAACAGACTAAGTAGAGAAGCCCAGGCGCCCCCCTCCCCAGCCACTTCCTCCAACTCTACCTGGGGGATCCCAAGCCGTTCCCAGGCCAGCCGGGAGATATAATCCCTCCAGCGTGTCCTGGGCCTGCCTCGGGGCCTCCGCCCAGTTGGACATGCCTGGAAAACCTCTAAAGGGAGGCATCCAGGAAGCATCCAGACTAGATGCACGAACCACCTCAACTGACTCCACTCGACACAGAGGAGCAGCGGTTCTACTCTGAGCCGCTCCCGGATGTCTGAGCTCCTCACCCTCTCTCTTAGGGTCAGCCTAGCCACCCTGCGGAGAAAGCTCATTTGGGCCGCTTGTATTCATGATCTTATTCTCTCGGTCACTACCCAAAGCTCGTGACTATAGGTGACGGTTGGAACGTAGACTGACCAGTAAATCGAGAGCTTTGCTTTTATGCTCAGCTCCTTCACCTCAACGGACCGGTACAACCTTCGCTTCACTGCAGACGCTACAGCGATCCGTCTGTCAATCTCATGCTCCATCCTACCCTCACTCATGAACAAGACCCCAAGATACTTGAACTCCTCCACTTGGGGTAATAACTGACCCCCCACTCGCAGGGGACAGTCCACCTTTTTCTGGGAAAGAGCCATGGCCTCCGACTTGGAGGTGTTGATCCTCATTCTGACCGCTTCACACTTAGCTGCGAACCGCTCCAGTGTGCGTTGCAGGTCACAGCGTGATGATGCCAAAAGGACCATATCATCTGCAAACAGCAGAGATGAAATCCTGAGGCCACCAAACTGGACACCCTCCAAACCTTGGCTGCACCTTCATATCCTGTCCATGAAAATCATGAACAGAATAGGTGACAAGGTACACCCTTGGTGGAGTCCAGCACTAACTGAAAACGAGTCTGATTTAATGCCGAGAATGCGGACACAACTCTGGCTTTGGTTGCACAGGGATCAAATGGCTCGAATTAATGGCCCTGGAGCCCCATACTCCCACAGCACCCCCCACAGGATACCTCGTGGGACATGGTCATAAGCCTTCTCCAAGTCCACAAAAAACATGTAGACTGGATAGGCAAACTCTCATGACCCCTCCAGTATCCGTGCGAGGGTAAAAAGTTGGTGCACTGCTCCACGGCCGGAACGGAACTCGGATCGCTCCTCCTGAATCCTACGTTCGACAATCGGGCAGAGCCTCCTTTCCAGCACCCTGGCATAGACATTTCCTGGGAGGCTGAGCAGTGTGATCCCCCTATAGTTGGAGCACACCTTCCGGTCCCCTTTTTTAAAAATGGGAACCACCACCCCAGTCTGTCAGTCCATGGGTACTGTACCCGGCATCCACGCGATGTTGAACAGGCGTATCAACCATGACAGCCTACCAACATCCAGGGCCTTCAGCATATCAGGGCGAATATCGTCCATCCCTGGTGACTTTTCACTGCGGAGCTTTTCAACCACCTCAGTGACTTCCAACAGGGAAATGGGCAATGACTCGTCTGAGTCCTCCGTCCATGCCTCTGCAACGGCATGTCTGTCGGATTCAGGAGTCCCTCAAAGTGCTCCTTCCACTGCCAGACAATATCCTCAGTCGAGGTCAACACTTCCCCACCCCTGCTGAAAACATCCTGGGCGAAGCCCTGCCTCCCCTTCCTGAGTCGTCTGACGGTTTGCCAGAACCTCTTTGAGGCCACCCGAAAGTCCTTCTCCATAGCCTCCCCGACCCCCTCCCAAACCCGAGTTTTTGCTTCGGCAGCTACCACGGCTGCAGTTCTTCTAGCCTGGCGGTACCTGTCTGCTAAGTCAGGAGTCCTCTGGGCCAGTCAAGCCCGAAAGGCCACCTTCTTCAGCTTGATGGCTTCCCTCACCGCTGGGGTCCACCAACGGGTTCTTGGGTTGCCACCACGACTGGCATCGACAACCTTCAGGCCACAGTTCGCAGCAGCCGCTTCCACAGTAGAGACTTTGAACAGGGTCCACCAGGACTCCATGTCCCTAGCCTCCCTCGGGATATGGGAAAAGCTCCTCCGGAGGTGTGAGTTGAAAATTGTCAGGACAGGGTCCTCTACCAAACATTCCCAGTCCACCCTCACAACATGTTCAGGCTTCCCAGGTCTGTCTGGCAGTCTTCCCCACCATCTGATCCAACTCACCACCAGGTGGTGATCAGTGGACAGCTCAGCCCCTCTTTTCACCCGAGTGTCCAAGACATATGGCCGCAGATCTGATGACACGATTACAAACTCAATCATTGACCTTTAGCCAAGGGTGCTCTGGGACTAAGTACACTTATGAACACTGATACTCAATCATGGTATTTGTTATGGATAATCCATGACAAGCACAGAAATCCAATAACAAAGCACCGCTTTGGAACATGAGGAACCAGGCTCCCTGATAGGGGTTGGACTCTTCTTTTCTGGAGTTGCCCAAGGTGAGAGGCGGTGAGCAGGCGTGGGGATACTAGTGTCCCCTTGGCTGAGAGCCGTAGTGTTGGAGTCCATCTCGGTGAACGAGAGGGTCTCTGCAATTTGCTTGCGGGTTGCGGAGGGGAATACTCTGACTGTTGTTTGTGCTTAGGCATCCAGCCTTCTTGGAGTCCCTGGGTGGGGTCCTGGAAAAGGCTCCGACTGGGTATTCCGTAGTTCTACTGGCAGACTTCAACGCTCATGTAGGCAACGACGGAGACACTTGTAGGGGAGTGATTGGGAGGAATGAGCTCCCTGATCGGAACCAGAGCCAGAAATGTGCGTAGAGGTGAGTCAAACTATATCTAGCCGGTACTGCTCAACCTCCCGCACAAGTTCCGGCTCCTTCCCCACCAATGAGGTGACGTTCCATGTCCCAAGAGCCAGATTCCATGACCGGGGCCCAGAACGCAAGGGCCCTTGCCCCGTCTGCCATCCGATCTTCTTTGCACCTGACCCCTACTCCTCTCCTCACAGGTGGTGGGCCCACGCGGAGGCAGCTCCTCGTCGCCTCTTTGGGCTGAGCCCGGCCCAGTTCCAGGAAAAACCCGGCCACCAGGCACTCGCCTGCGAGCTCCCCTCCCAGGCCAGGCTCAAAGAGAGGGCCCTGGTGTCCCTAATCTGGGCAAGGTTATTATTTCCAAAGGGGACTTTCCATAGGAGTCTCGTGAATCGCTTTTCATATGACCCCTCACCTGGGACCAGGGTGCATGGGAGAACCTACCAGGAGCTAAGCTTCCAGACAACGCAGCTCCCAAGATCCCAGGGGCACGCAAACTCTTCCACCAGGATAAGGTAGTGATTCACTGAGGAGGGATTACATTACAATCACTGTTTAAAACATGGGTAAATATCTAAGTCTGAGTGTGTTTATAACTTTAATTTCCCAAATTGTTCTCATGGTACAGAGGAATGGTTTTTGATCAAGTTTTAAACCTAATTTACATTAATTATTTTGCTTAACCCTCATAATGTGTGAGAAAGTTGCCGACATCTTTTGTGCTAGCGGGTCAAATTTGACCCGTGATAAAACTCAGCCCAAAATACTCAAAAAACACTCATTATCATCCAATATTGTTTTACAATATTGTTTTCTAACAATACACCACTCATTTTCAATGTAAAAAATGTTTAAATTCACACATTATATTTCCAATAGTGAAGACAATGTGTAATTATGTTATCTGACTATAATAGACTAATTTTAGAACACGCTTTCTAAAATAGATTTCTTGTGGGTTTTTTGGAGCATCATATATTACCTATAGTGACGTGTGGTGTTATGTGTCAAAATTGACCCGAATAGATTTGTTGGGATTGGGAAAAAAAGTCTTTTACAATGATTTTTTCATAAAACCAAACTTTAGCTCAAAATAGCAGATGCAAATTGAACTGTAACATGAACAAGAGCATGTTTCTCTCTTGCTCCCCGGCTGTCTGTGTGTGTGTTCAAAATGACACATTTAAACTGAACACTGAACATTGACAAGATGGTTTGTGCCTGTCTCTTTGCATGTGTGTTCAAAATAACACATTCAGATTGAACATGGACATTGTGGTGTGCGTGTGTGTGTGTGTGTGTGTGTGTGTGTGTGAGTGTGCATGTTTGCATATATGTGCAGGCATGTGTGCACGTTTTTGTTACCTATTGGGGACATTTTCCAGTATAAACGCTGACCTTGTCCGGACCAGTAGTCCGTATGGGGACCAAAGCCTGGTCCTAATATGGCAAAGCATCATTTCTGAGGTCTTTGTTGAGGTATGGGGTCAGGTGTGAACTGAGGTTAGGCTAAGGTTAGGGTTAGGCATGATTTGGTAATGGTTAGGGGTAAGTTCAGGGCTAGGATGTCCATAATGAATAGAAGTCAATGCAATGTCCTAGCAAGGATAGCTGCACAAACTTTTGTGTGTGTGTGTGTGTGTGTGTGTGTGTGTGTGGCGTGCGTGCATGCGTGCGTGTACGTGTGTGTGCATGTGCGTGTGTGTGTACGCACATGTGTTTGAATGTGCGCGCGTATGTGTGCGTGTGTGTGTGTGCACCAGTGGCGGCTGGTGAACTGGCGATAGGGAAGGCTCAAAACAATCCCTTAAAATTAATGATTGGTCATGACCTGTTGTCAATCATTCATTTAAATTACCATTACAGAAACTCTGAAAACTCTCTACATTATCAGGTGTGGTCAGTTTTCATTTATAACGCATACCTGTCAACTCTCACGCATTCGGTGTGAGGTTAAGATGCATTTTTACGTTCCTCTGCTGTAGTCAGCAATTGTTCAATCAACGTGTATGTAAGATATTCTCGGGCGGAATTGCAGTCCTTGTGCATGGAGGGGTTGGAAGCAATGTCATTGCATGAGGACGTTTCAAATGATCTAACTTCATTTAAATGATCGCGAAACACATGCATTGCTTCCAACCGCTGAGTAAAGAAAAGCGTGAGAAGTCCAGAGGTGTAATCGGTATGCGTTATAAATGAAAACTGGCCACACCTGATAATATTGAGATGCTTCCGCATCTGTAGCCATGTTTCCATCCACAAGTTCTACGAATTAAGTAATATCAAATTAAAAATGCCTCACGGAGACAGTGAAATTAGACTTGATTTCAAGACTATCGACTCATAGTTTGTACGGTCCATCTCATCGGATTTTCTCTTGATCGGTAAAAGGCGATAAATGCTGATGGAAACATTATTCGCCGAATAAATCTCTTGACGGTGTTTTGATGCCGTCGTTTCCTTCTGATAATGGTCTGCTATGCTGCTAATAGCTGGCACCTAAGCTCTATTACAACTTGTGCAATTATCGTCATTTGTTGGTAAACGCAATCCATTTTGGCTAATCAGCTAAATTAGTTGGCTAACAAACTACTTTTTTTCACTTGAAGGTTCTGCGATTCAGTGCGAAAATGAATGGAAACAGCTTAAAATGTCAGAAATCCATTCGATACACCAATTTGATCCCATCACAGCATGTCGGGTCATTACGCACTACTTCTTATTCGCACTATTTTTTATTCGCTTTAATGCCATTCGATGGAAACGTATTTTCACCAGCTTTATTTGCATGAATATCTTCAGATAATTCGATTGATAAGTGGATGGAAACATGAGCTTGTGAGTCGCGGACAGTCGCAACTGATACAGGCTATATCTTCAGATATTTTACAAAACCTGCGTTTGAGGCCAGTTGTTAGTGCTAACTATCGTTAGCGGTCCTGCTAGCCTCCCGTAACTCGTTATCTTCACTTACATTATTTGCTGTTATATCATTACTTACAGCTTGATCGATGCAACTGCTTCAGGTTTGAGAAGCAGCTGAAACGCTAATCCTGTGTGGAATTATCCTTTATTGACAAAGCTGTCTTTGGTGAAATGCTGAGCACAAACAGCTAACGTTCCCTTTGGCCGTGGCTGTTCGCCGCCAGCAAACAAAAAAGCTACCCACTGATTTCTGGAGGCATCGTCTTTTGGGAGAGAAATAGGTGCTTTTCTTTGCGTCCAAAAGTAAACGGACGCGCAGCTTTGGGAGAGATAACTGACAAAACTGCACCTCAAATGATCTGCGGTTCTTCTTTTGTATTTCCAAAAGTGTAGATTCTACTAAGGCATAGTATGATCTGTGGTTGTTCATGTCTGCTAGAATAGTTTCCGGTGTGGGCAGGTCCAGCGCCGTGATTGGCTTTGGCTAGGTCTGTACTAATTGGACGGCACAACCTGACGTCAGGTTTTGCCCAGATCTCATGAAGATCTCGGGTGGAGCTGTTCAGAGAGGAAATCATGTTCACGAACTCACGTTCTTGGATCACGGCAAAACCCCTGTATCTTATGTTTAGAAACATTTCAGAGGTTGAGTATGGACATCCAACATTACAACATTACTAATATGTATTAAAAGAAGGATCAGCATAATAGGTCCCCTTTAAGGGATTGTTTTGAGCCTATCCAGTTGCCATTTCACCAGCCGCCACTGGTGTGCCTGTGTGTGTGCGCATACGTGTGTTTGCTTTCATGTGTGTGTGTGTGCGTGCATGTTTGTGCGCGCATATGTCTTTGTGTAAGTGCATTGGTGCATGCCAAATTGAGCCAAATTTGTCCCACAGAGCAACCCACAATTTTTAAAAGAGACGTGTAACTGCCAGTATTCTCTCAGCCGGGTCATATTTGACCCGAAACACTTCAGATGTCACTTTTTTTTAAAAGACATTCAAAATTGACTAAAATGGTGACAATTTCTTTTTTTGTACAGTACAAAAAACAAAAAACTAAATGGTACTTAGTTTTTACATATATCTTAACTTGAAAACGGGTCAAATTTGACCCTAACAAGATTTAAGGGCTAAACCTTGTGCGTGTGTGTATTTTACTACTGTATTTTACACAATGTTAACCAACAACATATTAAAAATAAGATTCATTAAAAAAACCATGTTACGCCTTTTTCTAAAATCCTTTCACCCTCCGAAGAATCCTTCAAGAAGTCTTTCGTCCAAAAAAAGGGTTCTTGAGACGAAATACAGTTGGTCTTTGGTTGAATCTTTTGTCGTACAAAGAACCCTTGAGGAAACCTTTTTTTATTTCAAAAAATGAATATTCTGCCCAATTTAACCTGCAACTGGAGTTCTTTTTTTGAGTGATGTAATTAAGAATAGAATTTCTGAAATTCAGTAAATATGAAAGAGTCTTCACATGCAGCTGGCCTTAAAGACAGAGAAACCCTAGAATCAGAGGCTGGAGATGCCCTACTGAAGAGAGGAGTGTAACAAACGTTTAGCATGGTGTCTCTTAAAGATTTTGGCGTCAAAGAAGTTCATTCCTCCTGGAAGCTGCAGGAAAGAAGGTGTAAGATGATGGGTAGCTCTTTGTTAGTCTGTTGATGGTGTAGATATGTAGGAATATCTTTATTTTCCAAAGATAAGATGTCAGAACGGTCATCAGTAATCAAATCATTCATTAGAGCAGCCTTTGGTTTTACTTACCTTATTGAAATTAACCCAATTTTAAAGAAAAATTTATCAGCAAATGTTAATTTAATGTTTAGCAGGAGGGATTAACATTTTTCTTTACAAAATAACCAAACACATGGAAAAAGAGCTTGGCTCAATACTAGAATGTTACTTTCAGGCAAGAAGCAAAGACTAAGACGCCACAAACCGGTATACAGTAGAATGGTCGGTATACTGAGGCCAATCCCCCCAAACCTACCCATCCCTCCACAGACTCATACACTCAAGGGAAAAAAAAAAAATATATATATATATGCCATTTCATATTCAAATGTTTAGTATTTGTTAATACATTTACATTTAGCGGACACTATTATCCAAAGTGACTTACAAAATGATGAAAGTATTGCAAGCTACAATGAAGAACCTGAAGTAAACAAAAGAGTCGGTACTGCACACACCACCAGAGGAGGAGAGTGCGAAGTGTAAGTGCTAGTGAAGTCAAAGAGGAAGGAGAGAATTACAGAAAAAAACAAATTATTGATAGATTTTATCACTTTTAATGCAAAACCCTGTTGTGTCAGCATGCTTATATTTGTTTTTAACTCATTAAAGAGAGCCGTGTATTCTGCGCATTCGCCACAACTCCGAGAAGGGGGCCATTTTAGGGGGCTTTCGAGGCACCGGCCGGGGGTGCGCTATAATGCCTTCATAGATGGCTCAATGGGGTTTTCAAAAGTCATTGCAAAATGTACCAATGTGAGTGGCCATCGGGGATCCCAAACATTTGCCTTTTGGGGGGCTCAAAATATTTGCCTGGTTTGCCTCTCCTGGCGGTGCGCCTCTGCATGTTTTTATACAGTCAAGGTTTAGGACGTTAATTCTTGTCTGGCAGTTGGGGGGCCCCCTGGAGGGCGGGGCCTGTTTTAACTGGAACGGTTGAAACATAGGTAAGGCTGCCTATGTATAAATGCAACCGCTCTCTGTTGAGGTTTCTTTTACAAAACTGTTTAATCAACAATCTTGATTTAACAGTTCTCTACTGTTTTTGTTTTACTTGCTGAAATTTGTAGGTAAAGTACTATTCAATAAAAAAAACTTTTAAAGAAGGAAAAGCTATATATCTGCATGCTGGGTAATATGCTAATATAATGTGTCCAATGACATGCTTTAAAGGTATTGAATATTTATTACTCATGAGTTTGCAAATAACGAAAGATTTTACCATTTACTACAGAGTTAATTCTAGGATTTCCCGAGGGCATGGTGCTTGGATATTGTAGTGTATATCGCTTTAAATGCGCTGAATTACTACATCACAGGGAACGTAGGTAGTCAGCGACTGCATGTGTGCGGAATGGGAATAAAGCAAGCAGTAAAACTATCTCGAAGTGTCCGTGTTATTAGCGTTAATTTGCGTTAGAAACACTACAATGGCGACGAGGATGGGATAAGTAACTTACTTGCTGTGTGCACGGGCAACGAATAAGTGCATGAAGTTTGAACTGACTAGGGGGTGGAAAAAAAAAAGTTAATTGCGGGCAAACATGGCTATAAGATTACCGGCTGTAGCTCCTTTCGATGTGCTAAATGATTCGGCTAACGTTGGTGTTCACTGGCAGAAGTGGATAAATAGTTTTAAACTGTATTTAACTGCGTCAGGAGTCCGCGAACCCTCAAGGAAAAGAGCTTTATTGCTGCACTTGGCCGGGACTGAAGTTCAGGATATATACTCCACACTGGACGATGAGAGGCCAGATGATGCTGATTATGATGGTGTGGTAAGCAAGTTGAATGCATATTTTGCGCCGCAGACGAACATTCCCTACGAAAGACATGTTTTAAGACAAACGGAACAAGCACAGGGCGAGTCTATGGATAGTTTTGTTAGCCGATTAAAAAAACTGGCTGCTACGTGCGAGTTTGGAGACAACAGAGACTATTTCATTCGTGATCAAGTGATTGACAAGTGCAGTTCAAACTCTGCGTCGCCGGCTGTTGCGCGAGAAGGATTTAAAATTGGCTGGGCTCCAGGAAATTGCCAGGGCAATGGAATCCGCTAATCAACAAGCTGCACGAATGGAAAAATTATCAGTAAATGCGATAGGGAAAAAACCCGCACGGGGGAGGGGTCAAACAGTAAGACCCAAATCTTCTGTAATTCAGAATCAGTCACAAAGTGAAGGAAAAAGCATGAAGTGCTACAGGTGTGGGTGTGAAGGACACAAGGGTCGTGAATGCACAATAACAAAAAATAAAATGTGCAATAAATGTGGCAAAGAAGGGCATTTTGCCGTTATGTGTAAAACGAAGAAATCCTATGAAGTAAATAGAGTTGAAACCACAGCCCCACCTAAGGAAACCAGTGACAGTGAAGATGATCATGTGTTTACAGTTACTGACATGGCTGAAGATGGAACATTAACAGTATTCGTCAATAGTCAGCCAGTCAAAATGTTAATTGATTCAGGGGCTTCGCGTAACATTGTGACCCAAGCTAAATTTGAACAGCTAAAATCTAAAAGTGACATTAAATTACAGCGCCCTGAAAAGCGAGTCTATTCATTTGGATCAAAAACACCACTCCACGTGAAAGAGATTTTCACGGCTGAGTTTAAAACAAGTGAGAAATCAAAATCTGTCACTGCAAGTGTCCGAATAATTGAAGAAGCACAAATCTGTGTGCTGGGGAGGCAGACAGCTATTAAGTTGGGACTTCTTCATATTGGGCCTATTGCGCAGGTGAACGCTGTCCAGCCAAAAGATACAGTAGCTTTAACAGTGGAGCTAGAGAATATATACAAAGACTGTTTTCAGGGGCTTGGAAAACTAAAGGATTTTCAGCTGAAACTGCATGTGGATGGCAGTGTAAAGCCAGTGGCTCAGCCTGTTCGCAGAATTCCATTTAGTGTAAGAAAACAAGTAGAAGAGAAAATAAAACAACTTGAGGAAATGGATGTAATAGAGAGAGTAACTGGGCCAACACCATGGGTGTCGCCGCTAGTTGTGGTGCATGGCAAGAAAGAGCCAAGGTTGTGTGTGGACATGCGCAGAGCAAACGAAGCCATTGTGCGAGAAAGACATCCAATCCCCGTCATTGACGAAATACTGGAGGACATGACGGGAGCCACAGTATTTTCAAAATTGGATCTGAAGTGGGGATATCACCAAATAGAGTTAGAACCAGAATCTAGGCTGCTCACCACATTTGTTACTCATACAGGGCTGTGGCGGTACAAGAGGTTGATGTTCAGAGTTTCGTCCACACCTGAAATTTATCAACACGTTATTGGGCAAGTCTTGCAAGGCATCCCAGGTGTGCACAACATATCGGATGACATCATAACTTCCGGTGAAAACGTACAGCAACATGACCAGAGACTGCACCAAGTCATGCAACGGCTGCAAGAGAGGCAGCTGACAGTTAATAGTAAGAAGTGCCAATTCCGGATGTCACAGCTGGAGTTCACGGGTCACGTGCTGTCCAAAAATGGTCTTGGAGCTGCTCAGTCAAAAATCGAAGCAGTGGAAAACACACGTCGTCCAACAAATGCGGCTGAAGTCAGGAGTTTCTTGGAGCTCGTGAACTACTGTGGCAGATTCATTCCTAATTTGGCCACAACATCAGAACCTCTGAGGAGGCTCACGCGCCAATCTTGCAAATGGACTTGGGAATCAGAGCAGGAAATGGTCCTGAGAGGCTCGCGGATCGTAATTCCCCAGGCTGCACGACGCCAGACGCTGATGTTAGCCCACGAGGGACATCAGGGAATAGTTAAAACAAAGCAGAGACTGAGAACAAAAGTGTGGTGGCCTGGAATTGATCTTGAAGCAGAGGAGTTGGTGAAGTTGTGTCATGCTTGTCAACTAAACAGCTCGACTTCACAGGAGGTCCCTGTCACAAGGACAGAGCCTCCCAGCGAAACCATGGCAAACACTCGCTATGGATATGTGCGGACCATTCCCATCAGGAGATCATCTATTGGTACTAACTGATTACTATTCCACATGGGTGAGTGTCGACATTCTCCGGAGCCCCACCTCATTGAGCATAATCAAATGTCTGAGGCATTCGCTTGCAACTCACGGAATTCCAGAGACTATAGTGACTGACAATGGCACTCCATTTTTGTCAAAAGAGTTCAAAGCCTATTTAGAGGAGAACGGCATCTTACACAAACGTGTCACGCCGTACTGGCCTCAGGCAAACGGCAAAGTGGAAAGACAAAACGGGACACTTTGTAAAGCCATACACGCAGCTCACGCTGAGGGGAAGGACTGGCAGGCAGAGCTTGACGTTTTCCTTTTGGCCTACCGCAGCACCCCCCACAGTGTCACAGGCCGCAGTCCGGCCGAGCTGCTATTCAACCGCCAAATCAGAACCAAACTTCCTGAACTTTCGGAGGAACAACAACAACAACCGGAACCTGCAAGACAGGATGACGCTGTTCGAAGGACCGATGCGGAGAGGAAGGAGAAGGGACGTGTTGATACATACCGAGTCAGACACGCACAAGAAAGTACAGTGAAACAGGGGGACAAAGTTTTGCTCCGTCAGCAGAAGCAAAACAAACTCTCAAAAGCATATGAACAAGACCCTTACACTGTGGTAAATAGGAAGGGGGATTCAGTTATTCCTAAAAGGGACGGCAAGGAAATCATGCGTCACGTGTCATTTGTGAAGCAATGGGTTCAGCCTGAACAATAGACTGTTGTGCCTATCTGTGTGGCTGGACCTGCTGAGCCAGCACCTGAGGAAATTCCTCAACAGGACGGTAGACCTGAGAGAGTTAAGAAGTTGCCAACTTGGTTTGGTGATTATATTACTTAAAAATTTGGCCATGCTTACATTTAAATAAAAAAAAAGATGTCTGAAGGAATGTAAAGTTTTGTTATTTGTTAGTGAACATTTAAGAGTTTGGGAAAAAAAAAAAGTTGCTTTAGAAGAGATGTCTAACAGAAAATATTTTTTATAAGTTAGTTCGCATCGAGGAGGTTGAATATGTTTCTTGTAAGCTGAAAGTTTTTGTTTACATTGATACGTGAGCCCAAAGGCTTCTCTAACGAATAGCTGAATGTGTGGGTTACATTCAATGCGTGTTGAGAACTTTCAGTACGGTGTTTATAGTAATGTTGAAGACGATGTTGTAAGTTTGACATGCTAAATATGTAGCATTTAGGTTTAAATTGTTATTACTGGTCTGAGGTTATTATAAATAACCAAGCTTTTGTTCAATTTGGTTGTGTTCATCATCTAAGAAGGGGAGGGATGTAGTGTATATCGCTTAAATGCGCTGAATTATTATGTCACAGGGAACGTAGGTAGTAAGCGACTGCATGTGCGCGGAATGGGAATAAAGCAAGCAGTAAAACTATCTCGAAGTGTCCGTGTTATTAGTGTTAATTTGCGTTAGAAACACTACAGATATGAAAAAGGGCACAGCACTCGCGTCGAGCGAGTGGTTGTCCTGAAAAAGGGCACAGAGGTCGGAGCGAGCATGCAGCAGCCTGCCAAGAAAGGGCAGTTCATTTGTATGATGATTATTATTATTATTATTATTATTTTTTACTATTGTTATTCTTTTCTAATGACAAATTACAATTACAAGAGAAATAGAACTCCACTCTGAAAGCAAAACGAATTATTTCCAAAAGGCATCAGTTTTACCCTGAACAATCTTAACTCAATACAGAACACTTCTATTTCGCAGCAAAATTTCTGTAAACTACTTTTAACCTGTTGTATAGCTCTCTTATCTATACCTTAATGTAGCGTATGATGTTAACACATGGTCAGAAATGTGAAAGGATCCATTCCCATTAAAATCCAGTCACACAAAGCACTTTCCAACTCAGACACATTTTGACATCACAACATTATGTATTTGAAAGATCGGAGGAGGCCGGTGGTGAACTTGCGATTCTCTAAATCACATAAAATGGAAGAAGTTGACATTTTGCGATGCAAATCCGCCTAATCTGATCACTGCAGACAATCCTATTACGTGCAGGTTATTGCTGGCCCTAAAAAGAAAATAGCCCTAAAATATCCCGCGCAAAGAGCTCCTCCTGATTAGCCTAACTGGCGGACAGGCCTATGAAGCATGATACAAGGGCCGGTAACCACGAAATGAAACTAAATCTCTTTATTTCGATTGCATGCAGTTTCTGCAACATGTCGTGAACGAATATATTGCCAACTCACAGTGAATGACTGGGCTGTGCCCAGCTCGTTCATGTATCATAATTACACTACAGACTTCTCGCCAGACAATCGCTATTTGAGTAATAAAAATCCTATCTTTCAAGTTGCTCAACACTTTTGGTCATTTATTGTTCCTACCGGAAAAATTCTCTGATGTAACGATGTTCCTTTTTTCGCCGATTTGCCACCTGTTCAAGTCTGCTTTTACGAGTTGGCATAATGATATGATGATTGTCATGCTAATAGCATGAATAATACAGCCGAATTCTGGGAAACGACAGAAGCGCCACCTCTCTGTGCGGAGGCAAATCAAGCTGAAATCAATATGAATACCTGGGAATATAAAACACATCCGCAGCACTAGGTTTCTGTACATTATCATTTTCTGTGAGCGAGGTTGAACAGGGGGATCAGCTACGGCTATCGTCAAGCGAGGCAAGCGACGAATTCAGGCGTGGCGTTGTTACTCGGAGTTGGGGAAGAGGCGTTGTGAAGGCTGGGTGTTCCTTTGCCGTCCTAGGATTCACAAATCAGTGTGGCGCACCTTCCTAGGGAAGAAAAGGACCACTGTGGCGGGCTTTGCCCTGAAATATAGGAGTAGGAGTTTATTTAAAACAGGAACAATGCACAAATAAACATTAATCTTGAAGAAAAAGAGAAGAAGTTTTATGCCAGGTTATAGCAACGCTTACTAGTTTCTACCTGCAGTCCCTGCATAAAGTGGCTATGCAGGATTTAATGAGAAACGGGGCGGCTATGGCGGAAGAAAATCGGGCATGGCGCAGCGCCATGGCCAAACACTCGAGATATAACACTGTACTATCTGACAAAAGTATGGCCACCTCAATAAAAGTTTTTGACCTTTCGGTCTCTCCTTTGAACTACTGGCAGTTCCTCTGTCTCTATTTCTTCAAACTACTGGCAGTTCTACCGCCGGGTTGTAACACTTACACACAATCTCGCTCAGTTGGGTCCGGCTCACCCATTCATATTACCTGATCACTTACTGCAGAAGACTAAAATTAATTTATTAAGGGATCCTGGATTACCTTACAATCACTGTTTAAAACATGGGTAAATATCTAAGTCTGAGTGCTTTTATAACATTAATTTCCCAAATTGTTCTCATGGTACAGAGGAATGGTTGATGATAAAGTTTTAAACCTAATTGACACTAATTATTTTGCTTAACCCTCATAGTGTGTTAGAAAGTTGCAGACATCTTTAGTGTTAGCGGGTTAAATTTGACCCATTATAAAACTCAGCTCAAAACACTCAAAAAACACTCATTATCATCCAATATTGTTTTTCACCACATAACTAACTAATTATGCATTTATATCCATGCAATCACTGTTTTAAATTGTATTTTAATGACCTTGTATTTTTTCAATTTTAAGAATGTTTAAATTCACACATTATATTTCCTATAGTGAAGACAATGTGTAATTATGTTATCTGACAATAATAGACTAATTTTAGAACACACTATCTAAAATAAATTGCTTGTGGGTTTTTTGGAACAACATATTACAGTTTTGACTTTTAAAAACTGTGTTTAAGCAAAACTATGGCCCTTTTGTCAAAACTGGACAGACAAAAACCAAAAACATATTCACAAAATACAAAATTTCAGACACCTCTTTCAAAAGCAAACACTTCATTCAAAACTATATAAACTCTTCTAAAAATTGTATTTTTCCATCACAACTTTACACATAAAAGCAAACAAATAGCTTTTCCCACATGCCATTTGCACACTGACATGCCAAGTATAAGACACTATTATCTAGTCTTGCATTTTCATTTGTAGCATGCTGTAAATAAGACTATGAACACAAATGCAGTGGAGAAACAAATTTGTTTTGTTTTTTTTTTTTTTTTTTAAACAGAAACATTTATATTAACTGAAATTACAGTATGTTGCTATTACTGTCTTTCCCGGTATACTGTTGTTTCCAATGAGCATGTTGATAATCTGTTGTTCCTGTTCTTGTGTAAACAAGCAATTTTTTTCCTCCTGCAGGGGCGTTGCCTTGCAATTCTACAAAAACAGTATGCAAAAGTTTATGGTCTAACATGTCCTTCTGAAATAGTGTAATATCCAATGTTACATTGAATCATATGAAGTTTGGATTTTTTACCTGTTCTCATTTGGAAAAGTCCTGATGAAACCTGCCACATGAAGTGGCTCCAATTAGGTTGGACCCTCTGACCAGCCTCCTGCAGACTCAACCCATGGTTGATAACATGGTCAGTTAGAGTTGCCTGGATCTCATTTGTGACATTTCTCTTATTTCGTCCTTGTGCTACTCCTTGCCCTGTTTGTCTTCCTCCTCTTGCTCCTTCTCCTCATTCTCCTACTCTTCCTTACTCTATTTTAAATTCATCTACTCATCCATCTCCCCTTTCCTCATCCATCTTCCTCATCCATCCATCTACACAGTAAAAAATGGACTGGCATTATTTCAGAGTAAGCCTCTTCAATTAAGCATTATTACACGAGAGGGTGTGCTTGACCGTCATTCTTGTCACGACAGTGATGCGGCCAGGAACGAGGCGCTTGCGCCGAAGTTCGAAGGCCACTGAAGTGACAAGAATGACGGTCACAAAACCTCGAGTGTAATAATGTGATTATACAACTATTGCCAACAAAATAAAATGTATAATCAAAATTTATTGATACTGTGGGCATTTGGCTCTCAAACTATAGAAGTTTTTTGCTAGTATTCTCTCCGTTTCCGTTGAAATACATGAGGTCTGACGTTAACTAGTCCTTTTCATGGACTGAAAGTTATACTTCTGTGGACATCTCAGTCATTTTTAAGCTAACTGGTGCAGGCATGGGGCGATTAATTAACTTAATCGTTAACTTAATCAAGTTAAGTTAAAATCCCATTAACTTAACTAGTTAACTTTTGAGAAGGGATATTAACTTAACTTAATTGATTTTTTGCAGATTAATTGATTTTTTTCAATTAATTTTCAATTAATTTTTGATTAACTTCATAATTTTTGCTACAATGTTGACCTGATAATGCAGACTACTTATGTATTTTTTGTAAACATCTAACTACATAATGATGAGATTTTGTCCTCATAATAATTATTATGGTTTTACAATGATAAATAATCTTCGCTTATCCAATTATACAATTTTAATTACTTTAAATTCTATCCAATGAAAAAGTTTTTGTCCCATCTCAAATTTAATGTATTAATATTGTTACTTAATAGTCTTCCAGCATGGAAAAGAAGCCAGGGTTACTGGCAGCAACACGGGTAGGGTGATTTAATAATAATCACCCGTTTAATTGCAATAGCCATTGAGCAGATATGTGATTGTTTGTGAAGAAGCCACACCCGTGTTTGTGGAGTAGGAGCATTTGCTGAGACCCAGGCAGGAGGTGATTTGGAGAGAAATTGAAGACCTGGGTGCAAGAAGTACTTTAGTCACAAAATAACACTTTTGAGATATTAAGGGTCAAAGTTTTGAAAACATGCTGCAGATACTTTTTTTTAAAAGATAACATTCAGTGGCGCCTGCTGCTAGTCCCAGGGGTTATACAAAGTAGACAGACACGTTTTTGTGGAAAAATAATGCTTTATTACTTAAAAAAACAAGAAAATCAGTTTCGGACTTTGGTACTTCTTACCATAAAATGCCTGGACTTCGGTACTTATTGCCATAAAATGCATGGACTTCGGTACATTTACCACACAAATGCCGTTTCAATCATTTTCTGATTGCCAAACAGTCATTTTTGCGACGCTTGTCATATGACACATACTAGCAGCTGATTGGACAGTCATGGACTTAGGCACTTGTTCCTGATGCCGTCAGGGACTTGAGTATTTCTTGCACAAAAATTCTGTAGATTCAGGGAAGGCCGTATATCAGTATTGAGGACTTGAGTACTTATATTTGGAATTTTTTGGCTTTAATGATGCACATGACACTCTACTTTATGGTAGTAGTGTCAGCTCATTTTTTGGAAAATGTGACTTAAGTACTTTTTGCACCCAGGTCTTCAATTATGCTCACATTGTCACAAATAATTGCAATGCCCTGTTCAGGTGAGGTGATTTGTGACATATGAGATGTGCATGTGTTTTCATATATAAGGAGCTAGAACTGAATATGACCCCATATCCACGTTGAAATCTATGTCAGATTGTTAACATAAATTCTATAGTTCACAAGTGTTCAGATATCAAAATGAGTAAGGTTGATGTGAGAGAGGAATTTAAACTTCCTCCTGGAGCTGTAAACAAAGACAGTTACAAAGTTCAGTGTAAGCACTGCCAAAAGGAGGTGTAAGTAGTGGATGGAAGTTCCTCAAACTTTTGGGCCATCTCAAGGTAATGTTTGCATTTAATCCATTTATTTTCTTTGATGATTGAAGTGATGATTGATGAAAATGTTGGATTTGTCATGCTTGAATTTTTTTGGAATTCTTTGCTTACTACAAAATGTTTTTGTTAAACAACTTATAGTTACAACTCTGTAGTTAAGTCAATCAACATATTTGAAAATATTGTCGATGGCATGGAAACAACAAAGTTAATTTTTAACTTAACTAGTTAACTTGTCAAAATTAACTTAACTAGTTAATTTCCAAATCGACATTAACTTAACTTAATTGATGAAATTTTAGTATTAACTCAACTTGTTGGATTAAATAGTTAAGTTAATTGCCCCATGCCTGAACTGGTGCCTTGACCAAGACTCGCCAGCACAGCTGATCTTTATTGAACGAACTTATATTAACGGTTATATTAAAATATAGGCAACGGATTTCCAGTGTCGGCGCCAAAACAAACATCTGTCTTTAAATAAACTGTAGTGAATGCAGTTTATTGGCCGCGTAGACGGCTATGCCCCACCTACTGATTTGATTGTAGCAGGCTGCAGGTGCGGCCTGTTGGGAGTGAGTGATTATTCTGGAGGGACGGGGATAAAGACAGTCTGAATTTGGCTGCGCGAGAGACTCCAGGGGCGATTGATTTGTGCAGCCAGACGGAGCATTCGGTAGCACTGTAGACATTGCGGATTACCTGTGGACATTTGGTTAGTTTTATAATGCTCCGTGTCGGAGCTGGGCTATGGTCTAACCCAGTACTCTTTCAAGGCCGGTTATAGGACTCTGTTTTATCATTTAGCTTAGTCTAACATTAGCCCTAAGTTTTCGCTATTTATTGCCATTTTAGCCTACTGTTTGTGTGTATGTGCGAGTGCGGGTATATGAGTTAGCCCCTGGCCGGGGTTAATGGCCAGTCCCTTCCCCTAGCTTAAATCGGCCATAGAGAGGGCTTGACTTGGGGTTGTGTGAATGCAGGGTGATTGTGAGTGGGAGGTTGGGTTGTATTATTTTTAACTTGTGAATAAATCGTGGAACGTGCAATTTGTGGTGTGTGATGAACTCCTCCTCCGACAACAATACAAAAAGTTACAAAACTCACCAGCAGATGTTTCATTTCAGCTGGGGGTGTGTCACTCCAATTTAACGTTAGCTCCGATTAATGTGGCCAAGCAGCAAAAGTAACAAAAGTAACCTGTAATATTAAGGCTGAACAGGGTTATATAATTTCAACCCCACCTTTCAGGGCTTTCGCTAATCACCTTTTCAGGCCATTATCAATTTACCTTTTAAGTAGAGACGACAGTGTTCACAGATGTGTTGATTTATTAAATGTTCATTTCAATGTACAAATGCAAAAAAATTGACAAATTAATTAAATCAATGGCCTAGGCAACTAAGATAGGCGGAGTAATATTTTCAGTGATGAGGTATTTTTCATTTGAGCACAGGCTACCTGTACTGTCTTGCTCATTTGAGAACATTCTAAACGTCTAATTGACCAATCAGATTGCTCAGTCGGATCTACATGTTGTATAATTCCAAATAGAGTACTTACAACAATATGCAGAGTAAAACCACTCTAACAGTATAGTTACAGTTTTTGCCAATTGCTTGCACACATTTTGCAAAATTTTGCTCACTGTGTCAAAACTCTACACGCAAGCAAGATAAGACACAACACTTGTTGTAAAACACCTCACAGCTTTGTCAAAATGAAACTCTACAATCAAAACCTTACAATACCTTCTAAAAATGTCATTCTAGCAACAAAATGATACACAAACGCACCATTTTGAAACACTTTCAAATCAATAGCAACACACTTATGGAGCTAAAATACTGCCATGACACGAAACTGAAAGAAAGAACTTTGAAAGTTTGAAACCCCATGTTTGAAAGCGTAAAAAAGATTTGAAACTGTGAAACTAAGTTTTGAAGGTGTATATAGTGTTTTGATAGGCTGAAAAAAAAAATCAAATCTCTGAAAACATTATTTTGTATTTGAATTTTCATTCCAAATCTCTACAACTTTTCTTTGTTTTTTTCTTTTTCTTCTTCACAACTACAGTACTGTTTTTACAGTGTTTCACCAACACATTTTCAGAGTTTCAAATTTGGCACTGTTCTCCCACAGTAAAATTTTGTTATGCAGTTTTGAAACCTTGTAAATGGTGATCTGAAAAAAAAAACCCTCTGAAAAAAAGATTTGAAACTCTGAAAGAAGTTTTGAAACTGAAGAAAAAAAACTGTCTGAAAAAAAAAAAAAAAACCTGAAGCCCTGAAAACTAAGTTCTGAATCTGTAAAAAAGTTTTGAAACTGTGAAAAGAGGAGGCGGGATTTGGTGTCAACCTTCTCAGCCTATTGGTTGCTGAAGTAAGCTTATAGTCCAATGACATATCATGGCATACGAAATTGACAGACTGCTCCACCAATGCTGTGACAAAGCAAGAGTAGGAGCGCTCTGAGGAGAGCATGCCAGTCAGTCAGACACAAGAAGGAAGCAGAAGAAAGAGAGGATGTTGCTCCTTCTTAGCTGATGTTAGTTCGCTTGCTTAGCTACCAAGTTCGCTAGCCTAGCTTGCCAACAGTTTGGTGCACGGATGTCAATAGAAAATAAATGAATAAAAAAACCCATTATTTTGCTATCTCACTCAGCTAAAGTTGAACCGCGAGCATTTATTTTATACCAAATATAGCTGCTCCCTAGTCTTAATTCGCTTGCTTAGCTTGCTAGTTCGCTAGCCTAGCTCGCCAACAGTTTGGTGCACAGAATTCAATAGGAAATAAATCAATAAAAATTATCCATTATTTCGCTATCTCACTTAGCTAGAGTTGAACCGCTATCATTTATGTTATACCAAATATAACTGCTCGCTAGCTAGCTCGCTAACGTTAGTTTGCTTGCTTAGCTAGTGAGTTCGCTAGCCTAGCAAGCTGACAGTTATATTTAGTATAACGTAAATGCTCACGGTTCAACTCTAGCAAAGTGAGATTGAAAAAATCTGTTATTTTGCCTTCATTTATTTTCTTTTGACTTCCATGCACCAAACTTTTGGCCAGCTAGGCTAGCAAACTTGCTAGCTAAACAAGCGAACTAACATTAGCGAGCTAGCTAGCGAGCAGTTATATTTGATATAACATTAATGATCGCGGTTCAACTGTAGCTAAGTGAGATAGCGAAATAATGGATAATTTTTATTCATTTATTTTCTATTGAATTCTGTGCACCAAACTGTTGGCTAGCTAGGCTAGCAAACTAGCAAGCGAATCAAGACTAGGGAGCAGCTATATTTGGTATAAAATAAATGCTTGCGGTTCAACTCTAGCTGAGTGAGATAGCAAAATAATGGTTTTTTAATTCATTTATTTTCTATTGACATCCGTGCACCAAACTGTTGGCAAGCTAGGCTAGCGAACTTGGTAGCTAAGCAAGTGAACTAACATCAGCTAAGAAGGAGCAACATCCTCTCTTTCTTCTGCTTCCTTCTTGTGTCTGACTGACTGGCATGCTCTCCTCAGAGCGCTCCTACTCTTGCTTTGTCACAGCATTGGTGGAGCAGTCTGTCAATTTCGTACATCATGACATGTCATTGGACTATAAGCTTACTTCAGCAACCAATAGGAGAAGGTTGACACCAAATCCGCCTCCTCTTTTCAGAGTTCCAAAACTTTTTTTCAGAGTTTCAAAACTTTTTTACAGAGATTCAGAACTTAGTTTTCAGAGCTTCAGGTTTTTTTTTGCAGTTTCAAAACTTCTTTCAGAGGGCTCTAAATTCGTAGACCAGGCGCAGGCGCGGCGAATGGGGGGTGCACCGCGCCAACGGGGTGTGTCCAGGCGTATGTTGCAATTTCGTTCTCGGCGTAGCCTGGCGCAAGTACTCCTCTGTCCCGCCTCTGTCCCTCCTGTGGCACAAGTGGCAAAGAGGGAGGAGAGAAGGCGTGTTTGGGTTTAACACAGCCGAGTCAAATCTTCACCAATCAAATGAGCTCCTCTCCTCACCTTTAACGTGTTGGAATATAGAAGCCTCCGTCCTATATCTGCATGATGCGTTAATGTTGCATTTTACTTTGCTGCTTCAGGCATGTTTTCTGCACCGCTTACGTCTATATTAAGCACAGAGGCGGACAGTAACGGAGTAAATTTACTTAAGTACTGTACTTCAGTACACTTTTTGGGGATCTGTACTTTACTTGAGTACCGTGTTGGGGGACGACTTATGACTTTTACTTGAGTTCATTTGAAAGGCAGATATTGTACTTTTTACTCTGCTACATTTCTATCCATAACCCAAGTACTCGCTACTTTTTCTTAAAAAAAAAAGCGGGGAAACCTCGTGGATTCAGTATTTTGTGGTTGTTTCCTTCTCAAACGTGATTGGATTGTACAGGTGCCACTGCCAGGACAGCCTATCAGCAATCACCTTCAGCTTTCCTACCATGAACCCCCGAACTCCATAGTTCAGTTGAGACGCAATCGCAGTTATGCGAAGTCCCGAATAAACATAGGGAAAGCATACCAACGTTGGAGAGAATTCCGGTAGTTGAATGGTTTTAATTCTGACGCCCAGGTCGCCTAGTTTCTACTTGAGGTAAGTAGAGCTGGTGCTTAGCTCCCAAGTGACCCGCATCTGGCGGGTCCGACCGGCATTTGAATAGCAAAACCCGCCGACCAGCAAGCAAGTGAAAAAACCCGCAATTTGCGCATTGAGAGATTTACGCGTTATTCCTCCACCCCTGCGTAATACATGGGTGCTCAGAGTCCATAATGTTACGGATTTCCGTATTTTTTTATTTTGCTCTGTAAGAGCAAATCTGATGTTCAGTGTCGAACCCATTTTTATTTGGTGCAGATGTTGAGCCGTATCATCGATTCTCCCATGCATCACTCCCTTGAACCACAGATGCAGCCCCCGAAATCCGCGCCCAACGCATTTCAACTGGTTAAAGGTTTCCTATTCATTCAAAATTTGTCGTTGATTATTTAAAATGTGAACCGCAAATTTTGTGTGCTTGTTTGGTGCTGTCCTGCAAATACTAAATAACAGCAACTCAGCGAACATTTTAGATCTTATATGACAAGTTGCTGTAAAGTTACGACATTGTGTCGAAGTCTACAATTAGTCTAAGCTGCTTTTCCACCGAACGCGAAACGAATTTTCCGTGCGACAGATTACATTCAAAGTCACTGCAAAGATGCGAATACACGCGAGTTCGCGTGTATTTGCGTCTTTGCATTGTTTTTGAATGCAATCTGTCGCACGAAAAATTCATTTCGTGTTCGGTGGAAAAACAGCTGAACGTAGCTAGGTAATAAGGCTCCATTGCTTTCTGTGGCCATTTGGAGCATTGCTTTTATGCTGCTGTCTTGCTTGTGGATGAGATAATGGATATCTGTCCAGATCGTGGACATAATCTACGTCGCTTGGCAGTACCGGAAGTTGCGGCTGATGATTATGAGTTGTAGATGCCCTTATTACAATGATGTCAGGACTGTCTGTCAAAGTTGATGTGGTTTCAATTGCATAGACTAGTATACATATGATAGATTTTTGTGTTACACTGATGCATGTATGAGCATTAATGTATGAACATTCAATATTGTTCGTTTTCTTTGTTTATGATGACTGGATGAATGTGAATGAAACACAAATTGGATTCCAAAAAAAAATAAAAAATCCAAAATGGTGATGTATGATAAATTGATGTCAATACGATGTGATGTCAATACTTCCTTATTTTTATAGCCTACCATGTAGAATTTCCTTATTTTTAAAAAATCTCTGAGCACTCTGTGGTTATGGACCAGCTTTTCGATCCCTCAAACTTGGGAGGTATGTGGTACTAACTCGGTTGGATGTGAATTGTAAATTTTCATAACAAGCAAAATTGAGGGAAGTGCGTGTATTGTTTTTGTAAGGCTATCTTGCATAGATCATGCTGGTCAGAATGAATCAAACAGTAGAGAGATTGACATTTCCTCTTTGGAGCGAGTTAGCAACCTTTGCTAACTCTCGGTTGGCAAGCTAGTGAGTTTGCTCATTCTGTCTGATCAAACCAGAGTTTGTGTTCGTGTAATAACATTTTACTCTGGTTAGTACTCAGAGTTGCAATTCGTTGATGAATGTAGAACCGCATGATAAGTTTAGCTAAAAGTGGTGATCTATGTGACGTTGTTAATACTCATTTTGTAATGCCGAGCTAAGATACTTGTCAGATACCTTGTTGTAGCTAGCACTAATGTTGTAAATTTATTGTCTGGCAATGGTGGTCATTGTTGCTACCGGGCGTTTATCACAACGAGCTGTACATGGCCATGCTGAGTTACCCAGCATGAGTGAGCCATTCTTAAGCTGCTTTCACACCGGACGCGAAACGAATTTTTCGTACGACAGATTACTTTCAAAGTCAATGCAAAGACGTGAATACTCAGAAGTTTCACTTTAAGAAAAGCGCGTTCATGTTCCAAGCTTCTGAAGGGGAGGGGCAAGCGGCTCTGTTATGTTTTGAGAACGTTTCAACTGTCAACAATAGTGACGTCATATCGCTGGTACAGCCTTTAAAGTATCTATAAAAACTCCATCCAGTAGGTTTCTATAGGTAAAGGTAAGCACTGTGGCAGTTACAATACAATATTTAGAAAATTTACTTTTACTTTTGATACTTAAGTATTTTTAAAAACAAGTACTCCAGTACTTTTACTTAAGTAAAAATCTGACTGTAGAACTTTTACTTGTACTTGAGTAAAATTTAACCAGTGGTATCTGTACTTTTACTTAAGTAATGAAGCTGTGTACTCTGTCCGCCTCTGATTAAGCATTACTAATATGAGTTAGCTGGCCAGCTAGGGCATTCGCGAATTATTACCATTAGCGAACTTGAATGGAATTTCAAAACGAAACTACGTCAGATCATTCAAACTTATGAAGTTGGAATGAAATACGACGGTTGCTCATTTATTTCTTCTGCCTGCATCATTGGGAAGAGAAACGATGGATAGCGTGTTCCTATTATTACACCCTGTTGCTGCTTAAAATTTTGGGATTAACATGCATGGACAACAATGCAAGATACGTTACACATTTATTTTCAATATGTGATCTTAACTCAGAACGAGATCATAGCAATCAGGCTGTATTCCTTTCCCCCACTAAAAACAAAAAAACCTAAGTGACAATAATAGTAGCCGAGTATTAAGCCGCTTGCTCACTGGACGCGAAACAAATTTTTCGCACGACAGATTGCGTTGAACGCAGTGTCTACGTGTCCGAAAGTCTGGCAGGGTTTTAGGATATCTCCGTGTCCGACAGTCGGATGGTTTCAATATAACTCCGTGTCTGACAGTCAATAATTGTTTTTAATTTCTTCAAATCTACTGAATGTTTTAGATATTAAACATAAATGTTTTGATAAGAGGGCTCAGTTCTTCAAGATGAGTACCGAGAATTTCAATCAATGTTTCTGTTTAAGCTCTGCTAAATAAAGTAAGTCGACATTGGCGCGGGACAATGTACAATGCCTGTTGAACATTAAATGCAAAATACTCCGTGTCTGACAGCAAAAAAAAAAAAAAGAGGACGATTAGAACAGATTGATAACGAAATAAAGAATAAAAAGAAACATTTTAGCAACAAACAGAACATCCAATGAACACTGCGATTTATTTATTTGCGGGCCATCTTTTTTGGATGCTCTGTTTGTTGGTGATATATTTTTATTCTTTATTTCGTTATAAATCTGTTCTCATACCAACACTTTTACTTTTTGCTGGCTGCCGGACATGGAGTATTTTGCATTTCGCCTCGGACAGTCTTGATCGTGCATGCGGTAATTTATTCACACTGTCAATGGTCATGGAATTGATTTGCTCACTGACTACAAGCACTATTTTATCTCTGGTGTGGAAATAAAGCGTGAATTTGTTCGATCCATCTGACTAATTTTCAAAAGAGAGACCTAATAAAGACTGTTGTCTATCTTCAACGGAAGAAAACACGAATAAAAAGACCAAAAAAAGTCGATAGCTATCAATTTGCATTTTGTGAAGGTCGAACACAAACATGGCCAAGTTTGTACGTCTAATAACTCCTGGAATACTCCAAAAATTAGAACTTTTATGACTTTCGGACACGGAGATATATTAAAACCCTGCCCGACTTTCGCGTCTTTGCATTGACTTTGACTGTAATCAGTCGTGCGAAAAATTTGTTTCACGTCCAGTGTGCAAGCGGCTTTACTGAGCATAGAACGCAAGCATTATATACATTTTATATATATATATATATATATATAGGGGAGAGCTGGTACGAAAGTTACATTTTTCACATGGACGTCATTTTAAAAGATAACGTTACAGACCGAAACAAAATTTCAGAGCGATTAACTACTTTCGTGTGTGCTCTGCCAAAATCAGGTGCTAAATCATCACCATATATATTGACTTCGGCATAATTTGACGTCGAACGGAAGTTGCGGATTGCTTCTTTCGACCCATCCAGCCGGGATGAAAGTAATGCACGGGCAGGGCAAAAGTAACGTGATCAAATTTACTGGAATCTTTTTTAAATTTCTCGTTAAAACAGAAGCAAAAACAGCCAGGCATTTGTTTTAAACATTTTAATTGGCTTCAAATGTTCCAAAAGTGACCGTGAACATGTTTAATGAGCAAGGTCTATTTATAAAAATTATCCCAGTGAGCAAGCACCTCCGCTCCGGATCTGCCCGGCTCTGTGCCGACTCCAGCTGATCCGGCTCAGAGCCGGGGCAGATCCGGAGCGGAGGAGCTTGCTATCTGGGATGAAATTACTCATCACAGTTGTGACAGATATAATGAGTGGCACCTTCAGTGCATGCCTCATGCGACTACAGCAGACAAAAGATGCACCGCACCCACACTTCTCCAGGCAAAGATGAGGCAAATGTCTCCCCACAAACAAGACATTCCTCATCCTTGCCCCGAGAAACTGTGGTTGCAGTGTGTCCACTAAGCCTCTTTTTCTTTTGAGAGTTTTGAAGAGGACTGTTTTCTCTGGCCCCTCTGCCGACTCTCCTCCTCCAAAGCAGCTTTCACCGGGGTGTCGGTCAGTATTGCTGTTGACCTGCAACATTCAATGAGATAATAGTCAGAATCAGCTTGTTTTTATACAAGCAAGAGAACCAAGACGAGTTAAAAATGACACTATGTTCACCTCTTTCAGCCTCTCCTTTTACTTTCTTTCCTCGAGCCAGCCTTTGGATATGGGCGAAGCTTTTCTGGGCTGAACCTCTGTACTGGCGTGCCACTAGATGTTCCTGGAACCACTAGCATACCTGGATAGATGGTATGCGCTGGCGATGGAGCTGGCGCTGGTGATGAAGGGGGCGCTGGTGATGGAGCTGGCCCTGGCACTGGGGATGGAGCTGGTGCTGGTGCAGGACGGTCGGTCACATAAGCTGGAGCAAAGTCTTCCTCACTGAAAATATCTGGATTCAAGGGCCAGATACCGGTACACTCAAACCCAGATGAAATGCTGTTTGGTGTCGCAGCTTGAGGCAGAGCTTTAGCCACAAGACTCGGGATGTTGTAGATGGTCAAAGTTCTTCCAGGGTTCATTCGCATCCAATTGTCTGCTGCACTGTTAATGTGGTGCTTCAGAGGGCCAAAAACGCTTCGGTCTAGCGGCTGAAGACGGTGGGAGCAGTGGGGTGGAAATGACAGGAGTACAATGCCCTGTGACTTGCAAAAGTCAATAGCTACCACAGAGAGGTGTGATGCATGATTGTCTAAGAGTAGCAGCAACTTTGACTCCGGGGTCACGCGAGTGTGTCTTGCAAAATGCTGTAAAAAGGCCAAAAAATCTGTCTGCTCCATCCACCCCGATCCATTGGCAGAACCAGTGGAGCCAGGGGGACCATCCTGGATGAAGTGGTCATGGAACTTCTTCCTTGGGAAGATAAAGTAAGGGGGAACAAAGTTGCCTTGTGCGTTGGCAGCAAAGGCAACGGTCACCAATGTCCCTTTTCCCGGAGGTCACAGCACCGACCTGGCGCTGGCCCTTGGTGGCAATGACTTTGTCTGGCACTTGAACCGTTGTGGTACCTGAAATAATCAGTGAAATGAATTATTGCTGGTGCAAATCACTGGTGCTTTTAAATTTATCATCCAAATATAAATTTTTACCTGTTTCATCCATGTTCCAGATGTCATTTGCCTCAAAATTATAGCGGGTGAGGACAGTCTTTAGGTTGTTAAAAAACGCTGTCACGTTGGTCTTGTTGAAGCTGGTGGAACGGGACATGCTGGTGGCTTGAGGTCGACGGATGGACAGGGTTCTGTTGCGCTCGAGGAAGGAGGTGAGCCAATCCTTCCCTGCCATCTGGTTTTTCTTCCATGAACATGGAGTTTTGAGGCCAATATTTTCGGCTAGCTCATATGCAAACTTTCGCACCTAAAAAAGCATAAAAAAGAGGTTAATTCCCAGATAGCAAGCACCTCCGCTCCGGATCTGCCCCGGATCCGCCCCGGCTCCAGCTGATCCGGCTCAGAGCCGTGGCAGATCCGGAGCGGAGGTGCTTGCTATATGCCGGTAGTGGTGTAGCTCTGTCTGTGGTGTTACTCGCACCTCTTTAGGACTCAGGCCAAAATATATATCGGCTGCTCTCTTTATATATGCCTGCAGTCTCTTCTCCTGTTCTTCTGTGAAGACTTTGTTGTGAGCCCTGTACCCCGGGGCCCTGGTCTGCTGCCCTCTTGCCTCTGCCCTCCTCTGGCAGTACCTGAACGGGGTGACATGACAAACGCCATGCACCGCTGCTGCCCTCCTTATACTATCGCCTCTTTGGACATCAAAAAAGGCCCTTGCGTAAACCTCCGGTCAACGTTCCTCTCTGGGTAGTTCTGACCCTAACTCTGGGCATTTTCTGTCGGTAAAACATAATACACATTTTTATGGAGCTTTTAAACACAAAATGCAGCCGCATGAGCAGAGCGGGATGAACGTAACTGTTGCTACTTCAGTCCCGACGGTGACTCCTGACATTTGAACGAGGATTACTTCAAAAGTGGAAAAATTCTGACATTTCAAACTGCACCATATGTTGCGGAACTAAATCACCGATCATTTCATCATAAATATGACACATAGAGCGATAAAGACAATCTTTAAATCGAAAAAGTTTAGCATTCGTCTGAATTTACTCACCGCTGTGGAAAACAGTCTTCTCGGTCTTGTGCCGCGAGGAAGACTGGACGCCTCAAGAATGTTCGCGGTTCTGGAGAGGGGCGCGAGCTGCACATGCTGACCTAGTATGACGATCGGCGCGGATGGCTGTGAGTAAATCGCCGTGTTACTTTTGTCCAGAGTTACTTTCGCACCGGCGCTCCCCTATATATATATATATATATATATATATATATATATATATACATATAAAGAGGCAGTTTGTGGTTGGCTGAGAAAGACGTGAAGTCGTTAGTTTGCATCACAGATTCAGCTGTGTTGATTAAGCCAGGTGGAGTTTCCATTACGCGTGCCAACTGCCTTTAATCTGACATCAGGACAATCGATATAGATACTATAATTTATGTCCTGATTCAGATAGTTACATTAAACAGTGGTTGCTGTAATTATTTATTGCATTGAAATGTGCCTGACATTCTGGAAACCTGCCTGTGAGGTTTCGGTGACGTGTGCGCACTGTGTGCCAGTCAGCCAAATTACCACTGCACAGAAAGTAAACCAGGTTGGAGCTGGCGAGCTTTCTGCGCAACTTCAGCGAAGACTTTTTCTACGAAATTGTCACTGCACCTTGATGAATATATAACACCTCCCCCTTCTATGCCGCCACACCCATCTCGGCGCACGTCCGTCTACCATATTGCCAAAGTGGCTGCGCACGGTGTTGCACCGCACAAAATTACCACTGCGCGGGCTGCACCGGACGAAATTACCACTGCATGGGCTGCGCCACGCTACGCCACGCTGCGCCAAGAAATTAGAGCCCAGTGTTTCAAATCTTTTTTACAGAGATTCAGAACTTAGTTTCAGAACTTCAGATTTTTTTTTCGGACGTTTTTTTTTCAGTTTCAAAACTTCTTTCAGAGTTTTTTTTTTTCCAGAGGGTTTTTTTTTTCAGATCACCATTTACAAGGTTTCAAAACACAGTGGGAGAACAGTGCCAAATTTGAAACTCTGAAAATATGTTGTTGAAACACTAAAAACAGTTCTGTAGTTGTGAAGAAGAAAAAGAAAAAAACAAAGTTGTAGAGATTTGGAATGAAAATTCAAATACAAAATAATGTTTTCAGAGATTTGAATTTTTTTTCAGCCTATCAAAACACTATATACTCCTTCAAAACTTAGTTTCAAAGTTTCAAATCTTTTTTACGCTTTCAAACATGGGGTTTCAAACTTTCAAAATTTTTTCTTTCAGTTTCGTGTCATGGCAGTGTTTTAGCTCCAAACACACTGATGTGTTTTACGCAAAACACTGAAGTCAAAATATTTTTATTTAATTTTTCTCAAACAAGAGCTGAAAGTTACAGTATTTAGCAACAAAAGTTTTATTTCTCCTTTCTTTCTTTTTTTTTTTTTTTTTTTTTTTTTACAAAAAATAGAAATTTCTTACAAATACCTAAAGAAAGAGTACTGTACTGTTCAAATTCAAAACACAAATCTAAACAATGAAAACAAGTGTTTACAGTACTGTAGTTTGCAGTAGTATTTAGTGTGGGACGATTACAGCATTATGGATCCTGTCTTCTGTCTGGGTCTGGCCAGAGGACCTCATCCACATCGCAGATGATGTCCTCTCGGGCTAAACAGCGAGGGAAATATCGCCTCGTGTGCCTAATCCAGCCCTGAACTGACCCCACCTCAACATCCCCGCATGCCTCTTCCATTGCTTGCAGAAGAGGCGTGCGGGCATGTGGTTGGCGGTCATAGACTTTCCAGCACCATGCTGGGAAGAATTCTTCTATTGGGTTGAGAAATGGGGAGTAAGGGGGCAAGTACAGCACTGTGAAGTTTTCATGGGTTGTGAACCAGTCCTGGACCTGAGCAGCCTGATGGAAACTGACATTGTCCCAGACAACGAAAATGGGCTGCTCAGGTCCGTCCGTTGCAACTACACGATGTAGGTCATCCAGAAGAGAAATCATATGTGGTGTGTTGTAGGGGCCTAAGGTTGCATGATGATGGAGAACTCCTCTCAGACCTAAGGCAGCACACAAGGTAATATTTCCCCCACGCTGCCCAGGTACAGTAACAACTGCCCTCTGGCCTATAATATTACGGCCCCGACGCCTGGTTTTGGCAAAGTTGAATCCGGCTTCATCAATGTAGATGTACTCATGAGGCTGTGCAGCTGCATCAAGGTCAAGAACTCGCTGAAACAGAACATATACATATATATATTGTGAATAGTGTTACTCAAGACAGGCAACTATATCTACAAGAATATCAGATTTCATCTGAAACATTTCTCCTTCTTGGTCTTCTTTGTCTTTGTCCTTGTCCACGTATTTCTCTTTGTCTTTGTCTTCCTTGTCCTCTTCCTCTGCCTCTTCCGCTGGGTCTTATCGCCTCCATGATTGCAGATTTGACAAAATGTCTTACCTGAGCTCTATTTGTAGTGCCAAAGGTCAGACTGATTGGTGGTGAGTTTTCTGTGTGTTTTCAGGTGTGTGCATAAGTATTTCCAATTACCAGATGTGTTTTGCATTTTTATTAAAAGTTTTCCCAATGATAACAAGGTATTTTATCTTTGAGTTAAGTGTCTAATGTAGGAAACTGCTTGTAATGCTCTGCAACAACTGTGTTGAAGAATTGCAAGCAAAGTGCAAAGCAGAAAATTTAAGGTATTGTCACACTGTGTTTTAGCTATTGTTACAAGATGTTTTGGTTTTGAAGCTTTGGTCTAAGCATTCGCTTTTTGGGTGTAAGCAGTTGGCAAAAACTGTAAATGTGAGAGTAAAGTTCCGCAGACATGTAGTGTCAAGTTCAACTCTACGGAGAGACAATTCCCCATGAAGGAGATCCTGTAATGTTAATTTTGACGCAAAATAGAGTGGAATTAACTCTGAAAATCTTACACTAGCCATGGAGTAAATTTTACACTAATTTCGATTGGGACCAAATGTTATCTGAATCAGAGTAAAATTCAACTCTTTAAGAGTAAAATTGACACTGCATTTTGTACTGTGTACTCTTCCTCTTCTCCTCTTGCTCCTCTTCCTCATCCTCCTCTTACACAAACACCCCTGCCTCTGATTACAGTTTTTTCCAATTGCATTAACACTAAAATCAAAAGTATTACACAATTTTCAAAACCTTACACACGAGGAGCAAAACATCGGCCCAGATTTGCTCGACTATAAGCACAATGCCAGCCTCACACTTTTTGCAAAACAATACACACAGTGATTTGAAAAACACTAAACACACTTGCATACATTAGACACAGAAGTATATCATGATGTCACTTCCTTGCAATTCCAAAGCACTGACTATCAAATGACCACACCAATGAGCCAATTGGTTAAACACAGCCATCAGGTGCGGAAACACATGATTGCTTAATTGTAGACACACCAATCAGGTTTAAGCACTATAAAAATGCCGCAGGTGAGTTCACCAGTCTTCAGCCAAAATGGAAGGAATCAGAAGAAGAGGAGTGAGGGTGCGAGGGGGAATCCATCGAGGAGGAGGAGGAAGAGGCGGAGGCCTTGCCAGAGGTAGAGGCTGAGGTGGAGGTAGAGGAAACAGAAAGACCTGAAGCAGGAGGAGAACGTGTTCAAAGAAAAAGAACCAAATTTATCTAATGAAATTTGCGCCACGCTAGTTGACCATTTCGTGAACCGCAGATTGATGGGAAGGGAGGCTGACCTAAGAGCTCAACCAAATCTTTTGACTCGTGTATACTTGACCAATGGTGAACTACACAATCTTGTCTTTCATTGTATTGCAGAGAGTTTTACAAATTGATGCTGAGGAAATCCTGCATGAATTCATTTACATTGATGAGGCAGGGTTTAACCTCACAAAAGCAAGACGGAGGGGCAGAAATATCATTGGCCACAGGGCTATAATCAATGTCCCACGGCAACGTAGGGGTAACATCACAATTTGCGTTTCCATTACACAGAATGGGGTCCTCCACCGTCGTGCCAATATGAGCCCTTACAACACACCTCACATTCTAACATTTTTGAACCGATTGCACAACATCGTTACAGCAGTAAAACAAATCGACCAGATGCAATACATTGTCATCTGGGACACAATGTGTCTTTTCACGGCTCTGCTCTGGTCCAGAACTGGTTTCAACACCATCCAGTTTGCAGTACTATTCCTTCCACCATAGTCCTTTTCTGAACCCAATCAAAGAGTTTTTCTCAGCATGACAGTGGAAAATTTACGATTTGCGGCCCCAGGCTCAGGTACCCCTCACCGAGGCCATGGAGGAGGCCTGTGACCAAATCGACGCTGCAGCTGCGCAAGGATGGATTCGACACTCAAGACGGTTCTCCCCACCTTGTCTTGCCAAAGAGGATATTGCCTGTGTCAGTGATAAAATTCTCTGGCCAGATCCAGCTAGGTGAAGAGGTACATAGTGTCTAATATTTCCTGTACTACATGCATACATACATATATATATATATATATATATATATATATATATGTATGTATGTATTTTTTTTTTTTTTCTGTAATTGTAACCTGTACTGGATACAGTATTACAGTATTGTATGTTTGTCTGATATTTGCTGAGTTAACAGTGCCATGCTCACTACTGCAGTAGCATGAAAACTAGGACATGGTTTGTTGTGATTCCCCATGATGTTGACTGATTTTGGTATATTCAGAGAAAAAAATTATTCAATTATTAAATTAATTATTTTCATCAGTCTGCAGCATTGGTCTTGCATAGTGTTTGGTGAATTTACCGTATATTTTTACTTTCTCTGTGTACTTCACTTACAGTACTCTAATCACTGGGAGGTAGAATTGCTAAAAGTGTTTTAGGTTAAGCACAGCAGTGTGTAACTGGTTCAAACAGAATTAGGTTATATGAAATGTGTGTGTTTCATATGGAAACAAAATATGGTTTTTATAAAATTAGTGTATAGTTTTTACCAGAGTGTTTCATTTTGCAAAGGTGTTCGGCTTATTGGGTGCATGGTTGTGCTAATTGTGTGTAGTGTTCTGAAAAACCAGGCCCTGTTTTCAAAATTGTGCTTAAGCAATTGAAAAAAAACTGTATTTCTCCAACATGGGCCTCCATTGTCATGCAAACCAAAGAGCAAATCTGAATCCTATTTACAGTGTTGAAGTTCTGATTTTCAAGTGATCTCATTGGTTGCAGGTGTTTTCATAGTAGCATTCTGTTTGCAGGTAATTGATAATTGAGTGTGTATTTTAATGGCAGTGTTTAGCGAACAACACACTCAGGCTTGTAGTTTTGAATGACGTGTTTAATGTAGATAACCGCGTGTAGTCATTTGCAAAAAGAGTGTTTTAGAATTTCAAACTCAGTGTAAAGCAGAGAATGAGCTAATGGCTCAGCATATCCAGCCCTCAAAAATTGGCGCGAACGATCGTTCAGTTCGCGCAGAGATTACGCAAATTAAAAAACGGGCAAACATTTTCCCGTTCGCGCAAAACGACGTAAAAAAAAAAAAAAAAAAATCTTCGATTTCTCTTGACCGGTGATCAAAATAAAACATGTTCAGCTCGATTTTTTTCCCTCCTCTTCCATAAAACCCAGGAGAGCTCAGAAAGGGAGGCAATACACCCCATTCATATGTCCCCGCTCGTTACATCGGCGAACATATATGGCTATAACATCACAGCCAACGGGGAATTAGGGGGGCACAGGAATAAGGTTTTTTGCCACACCGTCAATTCTGAGGTAACTTTTGACTCTGGCTGTCAACTTGCTTGAAGAGGATCCTCAACATTCCCACAAAGAAACCAATGTAAGTTAGAAAATAAAAAATAATATAACTACAGTTGAACTCGCCTAAATTGTCCTTGTATAAAATGGAAACTCGCTCATATCGGACAACAGCTCTAGTCCCGATTTTCTGTAATGTTTTCCCATTAAATAAACATCGAATAAACCGGATTTTATTTCACAGATTTTCGCTTACATCGGGCAAAATGTCCAGTCTCGTCTCAGTGCATTTCCATTGAAAAGCACTCGCGTATACCGGACAAGGTGTTTTGCACCATGCACATACGCAGTTGATACAGAGCAACGTAATGAAGTTCGGCTTTCCTACACTGTAATAAACTGACTGAATTTAACAGTTAACGCATTGTCTCCTTGTTATTTTAACTGTAAGTGGAGTCCTGCGCGCAATTTACCGTGGTTTACAATTAATATGGACGGAACTCTGTTGTAAATTTATAATAAAATTACAGTTAAAATAACTTTCAAAAATATGCAAGTTTATAACGGCGTGTTTGCGGAAACTGAAACTGGCGCAGTTTCATTTACACACTGGTTTTTTTTTTTTGTCTTCGTCATTGATCCGAGTTGGAGCAATACGCAGTAGCCCATCATCCTGTTATCCATTGTGTCAGGGCAAAGACGGATTAAATGAAGACAAGTAGGTATGTGCAGTCAGAATGAAGTT
This sequence comes from Gymnothorax javanicus, assembly GCA_029692085.1. Taxonomy (NCBI): domain Eukaryota; kingdom Metazoa; phylum Chordata; class Actinopteri; order Anguilliformes; family Muraenidae; genus Gymnothorax; species Gymnothorax javanicus. The sequence goes on along the minus strand of CM056194.1, from coordinate 111,592,707 downwards.
GTTCCGATCTTTAAACACAAAGCAAACGTGTAAATTCAATTCATACATGTATACAACGGATATAATCTCTTATGCGCATATAGCGGACATAATCTGCTGGTCCAATTGAATCCATTATACGCGAGTTTTGCTGCATGTGTATATAATTATGTTTCATAAAGACGTAGATCATCGTTTGTTGTGTTGCGGAGAGGTTAGCGGTATAATGATAAGGGAACGATTTATTTATTTATTTATTTTTATGGGAGCGACATTACCTATAGGCCTTGCTAAATCTCTTCAGCTCGTAACAAAGTGACTGACTGGCTAGTTTGGAAAATACTGAAAGTTACAGCCTTCCTATCTTTTGTAAGGTTAAGCCTGATCATAAAGTGTAATTCTGTGTTTACTGACGCGGTTCGCTGGCTAGCAGACACTCGGGAATCTGTCTAGTTATCTTGCGGTGGCGCACTCTGACCACTTCAGTCGTGAATGTCAGTGAATGAGTTGACGTTAGAATTAATACTGTCGATCTGGCTGTGACTTGGCCTACTCTTTTGTTAAAAGGGCAAGCTGTTCTTGAATGTAAGGTTAAGATGTATATTAGGCCTACAACATTAACGATGTTGGTATTCCACCAGCTACCTTGTTGATTAACAAGATTGATTAACAAATAAAAAGATTGCAAGTCAGATCCTGATGATAGGTTAATAAACACGAATGCGATTTTCAGATGAGTCTCTTAAACTGGTTAAAGAGAAAGTTGGATGGTGACCACGGAGGACCTAAGGTTAGTGAAGGAAATTAGGGCAGGCAATGTCAAATTGGCTTCAATAAATTTCTGTGTTAAGCCACCCCATTTTGCTAGTATCTTTTGTTACAAAGAAAAGCTTTAAATCAATACAAAAATGGTACTTTGTGACTAGTTTATGTTCAAGTTCAACTATGCTCATGCTTTATTATCAGTATCTAGTGTCAACAGATAACTTGAATCTGTTGATTGTTCGGTAAATTGTAATTCGCCCAGAAAACTCACCAGAAGTCCCCATTTAAAGTGCAATTTTTCAAAATTTTCTTTCGGGGGAGAATTCCCCTGGAACCCCCTACTGTTGCTAGGTTACCAACACATAGCACCGCTGCTACAAAAAATTCTTGGGGAAACACTGATGAACATCAAAACTTTTCGAAAATGGTGGTTTAAAGATGACTTTTCTATCGATTTGAACGACGAAGGAGACATTTCGTGCCTGCGAAACCTGTTTTGCGAAACCGTTTTGGCGTAACCCGTTTGCGTAACCTATGGGTTACGCAAAAAAAAAAGTGCTGAACCGAACTATGGGTTACGCAAGGTAAATTCCACGTAACCCGTTTTCTGGTTTAGCAGATTTTTCAATTTTGAGGGCTGATATCTGGTCAATAGATTGGCTGCATGAGTTAGTGGTTTCAATAATTGTGCCACAAGCACCAGTTTATGTTTCTTAGCAATTGCAAAAAACTGTGTTACCAATAGTGACATATGTGGTATTACGGGTCAAAATTGACTCCTATAGAATTATGTTGGGAATAGGGAAAAAAGTCTTTTACAATGATTTTTTCATAAAACCAAACTTTATTTAGCTGAAAATAGCAGATGCAAATTGAACTGTAACATGAACAAAAGCATGTTTCTCTCTTGCTCCCCAGCTGTCTGTGTGTGTTTTCAAAATGACACATTTAAACTGAACATTGAACATTGACAAGATGGTTTGTGCCTGTCTCTGTGCATGTGTGTTCAAAATAACACATTCAATTTGAACATGGACATGATGGTGTGTGTGTGTGTGTGTGTGTGAGAGAGTGTGAGTGTGTGATCAGTATCATTCTCTGACACACCCTCCTCAATTTCAAATTGCTTTCTTTCTTCCACATCACTCTCATGATCAAAGATATGATCAGTTGCCTCATTGACATTGAATCTCTTGCTCAATCTCATGTTGAAATAGACTGATGCTGCTGCAGAATTAAACTGATCACAACTCATACACACCTTGTTTCTAGACACCAGTGTTGCAAGAGTTCTGTGTACGTTGATCATGCTACGCCCCTAAGGATGATATCTGCAAGAAAAAAAAAATTGTGTGTGTGTGTGTGTTTGTGTGCACGTGTTGTGTGCGTGTAAACGTGTTAATATTTAAGTTCATTTTTTTGTCAAAATGTGTCAATAGTTTGCAAGAAAGGTTGTGTTCATGGAGGAGGGGTGCCAGAGGGATCGATAGAGCAAGAAAATAATTGTCCCCAGGGAGAAGTGGGAGGGGTTGGGTGGTGTGTGTGTGTGTGTGTGTGTGTGTGTGTGTGTGTGTGTGCGTGCGTGTGCGTGTGTGTGTGCGTGTGCGCATCTTTGCATGTATGTGCAGGCATGTGGGTGCGTTTTTGTAACCAATCAGGGACCTTTTCTGGTATAAACACTGACCTTGTCGGGACCAGTAATCCATATGGGGAGCAACGCCTGGTCCTAACATGGCAAAACGTCATTTCTGAGGTCTTTGTTGAGGTAAGGGGTCAGGTGTGAATTGAGGTTACGTTAAGGTTAGGGTTCGGCATGATTTGGTAATGGTTAGGGGTAAGTTTAGGGCTAGACTGTCCATAATAAATAGAAGTCAAGGCAATGTCCTTGTAAGGATAGCTGCACAAACTTTTGTGTGTGTATGTGCTTGGCGCGTGTGTGTACGCACGTGTGTGAATGTGCACGTGTATGTGTGCGTGGGGGTGTGTGCACGTGTGTGTGTGCTTGCATTCATGTGTGTGTGTGTGTGTGCGTGCGCACATATGTCTTTGTGTGAGTGCGTGGATGTGCGCCAAATTGAGCCAAATTTGACCCACAGAGCAACCCACAATTTTTAAATGATACGTGTAACTGCAAATATTCTCTGCTGGGTCATATTTGACCCCAAACACTACAGATGTCACTTTTTTTTTTTTTTTTTTAAAGACATTCAGAATTGACTAAAATGGTGAAAATTTCTTTTGTTGTGTTAAATTGCTGTGTCTGAGGATATCATGAAGCCTTGTCCCAATACAAAAAACTAAATGGTACTTTTTACATATCTTAACTTGAAAACGGGTCAAATTTGACCCTATTTTACTACTGTATTTTACACAATGTCAATCAACAATATAATAAAATAAGATTCATAAAAAAGAACCATATTATGCCTTTTTCTAAAATCCTTTCACCCTCCGAAGAATCCTTAAAGATGTCTTTCGTCCAAAAAGGGTTCTTGAGACGAGATAGGTCTTTGGTTGAATCTTTTGTCATACAAAGAACCCTTGAGGAAACTTTTTATTTCAAAAAATGAATATTCTGCCCAATTTAACCTGCCTCTGGAGTCCTTTTTTTTTGAGTGATGTAATTAAGAATAGAGTTCCTGAAATTCAATGTATATGAAAGAGTCTTCACATGCGGCTGGCCTTAAAGACAGAGAAACCCTAGAATCAGAGGCTGGAGATGCCCTACTGAAGAGAGGAGTGTAACAAATGTTTAGCATGGTGTCTCTTAAAGATTTTGGCATCAAAGAAGTTAATTCCTCCTGGAAGCTGCAGGAAAGAAGGTGTAAGATGATGGGTCGCTCTTTGTTAGTCTGTTAATGTTGTAGGTATGTAGGAATATCTTTATTTTCCAAAGATAAGATGTCAGAACGGTCATCAGTAATCAAATCATTCATTAGAGCAGCCTTTGTTTTTACTTAGCTTATTAAAATTAACCCAATTTTAATGAAAAAATTATCAGCAAATGTCAATTTCATGTTTAGCAGGTTTCATTTTTATATTGGCGTTAGAGAAAAGACCCTTATTAGATCTCTTTGAGAAATTCAGATCATACAATCGGAAAACACACATTGTCTCGGTAGAAGTAACCCTGCTGTCTGGCCCTAGTCACTGATGGTTTTCTGCATTTTAGATTTTAAGCCAAATGGACTTTGAATTAATTGATAAACTGGAACCATCACAGAGAAGTACAGTGACATACTGTATTATTTGTCACCCTGCCTGTGATAACCCAGCTAAAGTCATTTTCTGGTGATGTTCAGTTTTTTTACACAAAGTCATTCTACATCATGTAAGGAATTCACGATGAAGAAATCTAACTGATATCTCTAATATTGATTTAGAAAGGTCATTTCAAAGTTTGGCAAATTTCAGGCTCAGAAAAACTATTTTTCAAGAAATTCCAATTTAAAAATAAGTACATTTATAAAACAGCCATACTTTTGAACCATAATTTTCCTGACTATGTGTCATATACCAAATTAAAGCCTACATTCTCCTCTTTTCATGCATGTATGATACATACTGTGGTGGGAAAAATCTCCCAAAATGTTCTAAATTCAGAGTATTACTATAATCACTGTTCAACAGAGAGAACTCAGTCAGGTTCTTGTGGCCCCTTAAAGGTTACATAGAATGGTTGAATGGGGTATTTATCCTTGTTCTGTGATGTGACATATAGACAACAAAATTTTAGTTGGGTCTGTAATGTCTCAGAAGCTTCCTAAAAACCTCTCTCAAAAAGCTATGTTAGGGTGGGGGATTTTGAACGCGTTGTTTTGCACCTATTTGGCGACCTTCCGGGCTTAACTGGCAACCTCATTATGGAATGCAAGCACTTGACGCTGATTGGCTGGCTTTGCTGTCACTCAAAAGAATGTAACTTCGCCCAGAGCGGTAGGGAAAATGGAAAACACTCGCCAGCTTCGGAACATGGACAGGCTAACTTTATGCAGCTATGGCATATTCAGAGATTCAGCCTTATATGTTTGAGCCCAAATCGGATGAGGACACTGAATTGGAGGAAGAACCAGTCCAGCAAAGGCTGGATTTAAATGTTTCTGAATGGTCAGTATTTTTGAATGTTTTTTTTTTTTTTTTTTTTTCCAAATGTCTTGGAGACAGCTAGATAGGCTACTTCAGAGCTGCCAAGGCCTACGCATTCGGAGTGAATCTCTCGCATTGACATTCCTGTGCCGTAGTCAGCAAGTATACAATCAAAGCACACTGAAGAAATTCATTTGCGGAATTTAAGTCCTTGTGCAAAAAGTTAATCCGTTTCACGTGCATTACAGTGGATTTCCCCACTAGTGACACAGAAATCAATTATGACTCTGGAATTATCACGCTTGTCTTTACTGAGGAATTGGAAGCAATGGAATTGCATAAAGATGTGTATGCAAATTATTTTGAAGGGGAGGAAATGGAATGAGAGTGGGGGGCAGTGAGATACATGTGACAGCATATGTATCCGTTGTTCAGATTGGCCTATTTTCTGGCGGTCATTTTTAAAAGAGGAATTTCTATGAAATGGAGATGTTCAGAATGTCTGGCACTTTTCGTATGTTCTTGAATGTGGGTAGACTATCGTAATTCAACATAGACAAGGTAAAAACGGTTTTTGATTCTATGTCACCTTTAAAACTGCTGTGAGAATGTGGAGCTGTGACGAAACAAAAACTCATAAATCTGCCAAAAAACCAAGATAACAGGGCCCCTAGCAGGCCGACCAAGGCTGGCTAGATGAGCTAATCTTCCGGAATTACCATATTGGTAATCAACCAATAAGCAGCTTAATCATATGAGCCGGCTCACCCCAGTTTATTCTGGAAATATCCAGGAATCCATCCAACTTAGGCGTCCACACTGACCTTCAAGTAAACCCTAGATTTGGGAGGATAAAATACGGTCTTTGAGTGTCCCTGGCGGCCAAAAATGAATTTACACCATGATGTAATGGCAAGCTTGTAACTAAGGGTGGAGTGTTGCTATATGACAGTGAACCAATCAGAAAGTAATAATGTTGGATAAGGTTGGAAGAGTCACATTTAATCCCACCTAGAGGAACGTGCCAAAAGGGTAATAAATACGAGGGTTTGGACAGTCAGTGGACGGTCGGCGTGGGATGATTGATGAAGAATGAATGCTATGTGGTTTGCACAGACCAGCCTGGGTTTTGTATTTCACTTTGAGCGACTTGCAATAAACCCGATCGTATCAGACTCTGAAGAATGTATCCGTTCCTTGAGGGTAGATTTACTAGGGTAAGGAGAACACTTGGTCCACAAGTGTTTTCACCCACAATACATGGGAAAATTCTAGTAGTTTGACAAAAATCAGCCTTTTTATAAAGATGCGCATGACCAGAAAGCATAAATCCCATTGAAATGCATGGAAGGAAGGGGTATTATATAAACTTTACTGCAACAGCAATTACCAAGTAAAAATAATTCTATTGAGATAATTTGTATATTTTATCGCTAAAATTGCATATCATTATCAAAACCTCTTTCAGCTCCAAGGCTATGGCATAACATTTGTATAATATCCTGGACATCTTGCTTTCTGTGTTTCGGGTGCCGCTGCCATATCGGATAAAAAGATACTTCCAGGGATGCATTTCCCTACATCGCAGATGCTAACTTGCATATGTTATGTGCATTGACTGAATGGACGAACTTTGTAAGTTACACACTTAGTTAGCAACTACGCTTTTGGGAAACGCACCCCAAAGTGATGGTTCTGCATGCCGTCAATGTCCAAACACGGAATTGTTTCGCGAAGTAGCTGGCATGACATGTCTTCAAACTAGGCTGGTTAGGTTCACAAGACGTTAATCTATAAATGCAAACATTTCCAAGGTGATGCAACACAATCCATGGAGAAATCCAAACCCGGCTTAAGTTGCAACTCTTCTGCCATGCCATGAAATTGCCTTCTTTATGATGGTGCGCATTAATATGATGGTCAACATTCATTTTCAATGGTAGAAAAGAAGTTCCTAAAACAAATGACACCCAAACTCTCAGGTGTTTATCCGCCAAAGGAAAACTAAAAGCCGATTGAAACCATATTTGTTGAAACGAGTCTAGTGGAAACCAACTTCCGGTATTTCTTCGTTAAAAAATGTAAATGTAATGTCAATAAATGAATTAATTTTTAAATGTATGATGTTAGAAATTAATTTTTGAACACTACATTTTGAAACCCCAATATTTAACCGATTGTTTAAACCAATGAACTCACATCTCATATTTTTGATATTTTTTATCATAGGGACTACTTGACAGCCTTTATCTCAAAATTAGATCATGCGAGTTTAGCCGGGTTCTCATGGGCGGGGTCACTTTTTAGTGAATTGAAGATAACACTAAACACTTCCATGGAAGTTGATAAACTGGGTGTTGCATGCAGAGATCAGTGGTTTGGGGGCTGCACCTTCCTCCCCGAGGTGTATATAAGTCCAGGAGTCCAGAGAGAAGGAACTTCTGAGCACCGTCAATCTCCAGCCCTACTCCTGCATCCTGCCTGATACCACTTCCTGTGACCACACCCAACCACCTATCTGAGCAGGTGAGATGACTGTGCTGTCCCTGTGTACAGCAGCCAGTCTTACACTGTAGCCTCCACACAAACCACCTAAGCATTGCAGCATGAAGGGCGATATCCGTGTTTGATTTAGATGAGTTATTTACTTATGAGGAGCAATATTACACAGTCTGCTTAGTTCATAAAATGGCAACTTCTGAAATTGCAGCAGTTGAATGACTTCACATTAGAATCATATTGGTTACGTTTACAATTCTCTCTCTCTCTCTCTCTCTCCCTCCCTCTCTCTCTTTCTCTCTGTCTCAAAATGCCAAAATAGGAGATTTGAATGTGTTTGTGTTTGGGATTATGAAGGCATACTTACATCTTAAAAGGATTTTGTTATCACCTTTGCAGATGTGTTGCTTTAATCTAATTGTTTTTATTACCATGCCCAACCCGAAGGGTGAAGGCCGGGGGTATTGTTTTGGTTCGGTTTGTTTCTCTGTTTGTTTGTTTGTTAACACTTTAGCAGCAAAACTAATGGCCAGATTCACCCCAAATTCGGTTTAGCGATTGCTACTGACCCAGAATAGATGCCTATTGAATTTTAGAAAAGTAGGCTAAAGTATGTGCGAGGGGCAGGGTTTGTTGTGCCAGGCACCACTTGTTGGGTTTTTTTTTTTTTTAATTTGAAATCTGCAGTCATACTGTTGTTGACGTAGGATAATTTTAGTTTGAATAAGTGTTTTTTCAGAACTTACACTCTCTTTCTATACCTACCTCTCGTTTTTTAGAAGAATGGGTCAGGAAATCTGCAGATATTACCAGGACGAACGCTCGCGTATCAATGAACAACACAACTACTATTTCATTGGTTGGTGCTGTCAGAAACTATAGCCTTGTATCTTAATTTTCACTCTTTCTGACTTTTCTCTTGAATTTTGCTTTCCTTCTAAGTATATTCAGATTTGAAAATTTGCCAAAATACATATTTTTTGCTTTTATACTTTAATTTTGATTTGATATTAATGTGCTTATATTTTTTCAGTTTATGGCGGCTGCAACACTTTTAATTTACGTGGTAAGTCATAAAAATTAGTCTTTTATCTCTATCTTGTCCTTTTCTTGTTTGATACTAGAATAGAAAGTGCCTTAGATTGAATTTCATATGTATTTTTATATTCACAAAATACTGGATCAGTTTTCAGTTTTATACTTCGTTGCATAGCATCTATTTAATATAGTGTATTTCTTTATTTATACTTGTGGATTTTACTGCAGTTCTCTCTCTCCTCCTCCCCCCCTCTCTTCTACTCTCCCTTGCCCCCCCGTCTCTCTCTCTTTGGTTGCATAATAATAGCAAGACGTTCAGCTGAGCCTTTGGAACCCCCTGGCACTCAACATGCAGCGAACGCCACAGGAAAGACTGTGCGTGTTTTCTACAGCCTGAACCCCATCAAGCTGAGTGATATCACAGAGAGTGGGGGCAAGATTTTCAAACCACTTCCTGAAGAAATAGACTCTGCTAAGGAAGGATCCTTCGTGATTCCTCTAAATGGGCACATAAAGTTTAAGACAGATCAGGCGCTGCATGTGATAATATACAGTGTGGACCCTGACGACACAAGCAGCTGCAAACCTGAGAACAAGCTCATGGATAACATCCAGCTTAGCCCTGATCAGTCTTATATCTTCACTAAAAGCGGCTGTGTGGTCACCAAACCAGGGGAGTTATGGGTTGATGAGGCAGATAACGATCACAAGGCGATGAGTGACTGAGTTTCAGGTGCCATTCACCAGTCACACACACCTGTGCTTTTTAAAAAACAAACCAGTGGAGAACTGCTGCATTGTGCAAGCAAATTTCCATCCTTGCGTTATCAGCCCTACATAACAATCGTTGTCCTGCTACACCAAAATCTTTGTCGTACTATACCACAATCTTTGTTGTGCTACACCACAATCTTTGTCCTACTATGCCACAATACTTGTGAAAGATAAATGTGTGTTAAGATGCAAAAACATCAGCCAGAGTTTATGAAACCCACACTGATATCACAGCATTGTTAATCATTGTTGGGAAAATGATGTTCAAATCTCTGTCTGCTTTTCTGCTGTTGCACAGCTACTTAATAAATGAAAGTAATGACATAAACATCATGGTCCCTTTTTTTCCATACGGCACTCAGTAACGGTTGCCGTGGTCTATGCATTGCAAATGGTCACTCACTCGCTCGTTCAGAGGGGTGTGACAAACCTTGTGTCTCAGTAATAAGTCTGTTCCAGCAGTCTTTATGAGTTTTGCAGTTTATCTCCCACTTGCTTTATGTTCTTCCCACTCTTTCTTTCTTTCTTTTCTTTCTTTATTCTCCAATTTTTGTGCTGACTTACTACTCCTACATACTTTAACCTTCAAAGTTCATTCAAACTTTAAAACATTCAGGTTTTTTTTAATTATCTTGCTTGTATTCATCTTCTTGATATCTTTCATACTTTTTGAGTTATTAATTTTTATTTCAATATTTTTGTCCCGTAGGAAACATGAAAAAGATTTTTCAAAATTTAGCTATTTTCAGATATTTTTCACTTTGACATACTTTTAGTTAGAAACGTCATTTAAACGGGAAAATGTTCAGCTATGCTTGGATAATTTCTTTACTGTTCAACTTTTTTCTAACTTTTATCATTTTTAAAAATATTTTAAAAAATAAATTCTGGGAACTTAGAGTGTGATGACATCACGTTTAGAGTGGCGTAAAGCTGCAAAACTGTCAAGAAGTATTCTTTTAAACTTACTCTAACTCCCACAGTTTTCACTCCACATTAGAAAATTTTATATCCAAGTTGTAGCAAAAATTGTGCTGGTCAAGAAAATGTAACTATGGAAGCAATTGGACAAACAGTTTTGGCTGTATGAGCCGAAAAGCAACGGGACCGCTCGCTGAAACTCCATTAAAGGGAGTTCCCGATAACGTGGGTTAAAGAACAGGGCCACTCCCAGTGCGCCTTCCTATTCGTCCTTACGCCTATATAGACCTCCTACATTCCCACAATCCCCGCTTGTCTTGTTTCTACGTCGTTCACTCACTAACCAGACAGCCAGTGCACAGCAAGAGTTAGTTTACCCGAAGCACAAAATCCGAAATCCTACCGAGTCTCTCGGGCGCAGAATAATTCCAAGGCTCCAATGCTCCAGAGGAACCTTCTCAATCCGTTCCCGCAACTCCGTTCTCCTACCTCCACCACAAAGCATCACCCGCTCACCCCAACTGAGATGCTCATATACTGATCTACGTTCCCCTGCGATGACGACCAAAGCTGCTTCCCTTTTTCGGACTCCGTGCAGCTGGAATGGCAGCTACGCACCTCATTAGCTCAGAAGCGAGAGCCCGAGGCTCCCCAGCAAGGCTTACCACGGCTCGCACTCCAAGTTTATCCGAGGCTCTATGTCGGACAGGTGCTGGACTCTATCGGGCCCACAAGCAGAAGAAAATTCCCTTCCACCTCTCCGACAAAAGGGCCAGACTACTAAAAGAATATACACCGACTCTTTCAGCAATGTAACTGATCCTCCCCAGACCAATGTACAGACCACACAGATTCCAGGTTCCCCAATGTGCCAACGTCATCACGCTTTGGAGACTTCCAGGCGCAGAAGTCACTCCTTCCAAACCAGCCAGTCCCCTTCCAGGCCTTCCCTTCGTTTACGACCTCTTCAGTCTCTGTTCGTCCGTTTCTTCCGTGTGTTCACAGGCTGCACCTTTGCCCCCCATCCCCCCTTCCGCCGGACGAATCCGGCTTCTACGCTCCTGCTGCCCACAACCAAATCAGGCTCCAGCAGTTCGTGTTAACCCACCTACACCCGGGAGAGCACCGCTGTTGCCTCATCCGCTTGTCTCTTCCCTCCAGATTATCTTTCCCCGCCCCCTCCCCTTCACCGTTTCCCATGTCACAAATTGTGTGCTTCCTCCTACAGGTCCGCCCCTCCCATCAACTACTTCGGCTCTTCACAGTTTTCCCCTCACTACAGTTTAAGCACACACTCTTTTCAGCACAGCACCGCCTTACCTCCCATACGCCCCTCGTAGCCTGTTCCAAACTCTTTGCCATTATCCCCCACACTTAGACAACAGATGTTATCGGGTATGCACGTCAACCTGGCCCAGCTCATTCAACCATCCTCTTTCCGCATTCATATTTTAGTTGAAAAAAAAAAAAAAAAATCCAAACTGTCATTGACCTCGCACAGCTCAAACACCCGAAACACTCGTTGCGGAAAACATACGTGTATCGTGTTCGCCACTCTCCATTCCACTCAACTGACACAATCCATCAATCCTTGCCTCATCGGAGACAAGAACCGGGCAATTACCTTACACTAGGTTCGGTCTCGCTTTTCGTTTTAACAGTGCAAGAATTTACCATACCATGTACATTTTGCCCCCGTTTCCGCATTCATATTTTCGTTGCATATTATGATAATAAAAAAAAATCTTAGCCGTCATCCACCCTGCACAGTTCAGGCACCCGAACCCCGCTCGTTCCGGGAAGCCCACGGGAACCGAGTTCGCCATTCGCCATGACGCCATCCCACTCTACTGAGACACAATCCCCCAGTCCTTTCCTCATTCGAGGCAAGAACTGGACGATTACGTTACACTCGTTCTCGATCTCGCTTTATGCTTCGGCTGTACGGTAAGTGATTGCCTGTTGGCTACGTTGATATAATTGATGTGACTCCGCAAGGATTACAATCTGCAAATCTGAAACTCTCGCTGACTTCGCAGCAATTATATTCGCCATCACTCAGCTGTGCATCGTACTTGACAACCATTTCACTTCATTCAGACTGTAGAACGGATTCTCATGGCTTATTGCTCTATGAGCCTCGAAAACTTATTTACGCAAATCCGCATTGTTTTCACCAACTCCACGAGCACAGAAATTATTAAGACTTTTTGATATTTTTCATAGTCATCGATGTGCGGAAGAAAATGCCATATAATTATTCATACATAACGCATATATACATGCATATACATGTATAATAATACATAGCGCAATGTATAACAAGGCTTTCAAAAAATAAATAAGACTTTCGTCAGGTCTACCAGTTAGTCCAAGCAACTCTTGCTATGTATGAACCTTGTGTTCTTCGCAAATTAAATGCCACACATTTATGGTGCTGTTGAATGACAGCAATGTTTATTCCAAAATTGTAAAATCATGACAAACGCTAATGTTCTTTGCCTCGTCAGCAAACATTCACGGATACTACACGTATCCACCTCATGGCCACTCGCAAACATTCACGGTAGCCCACTACAGCGCCACTGGCGCTAGCGCGCCGTTATTGGTGCACTTTGCCTCACGGCAAACATTGACGGATACTCGCGTGTATCCTCCTCACTTTGGCCATCCATGGATACTGCAGTGGCAGCCCACTAGCAGTGGCACGCTGGGGCTTTGGTTGTTTGTGCACTTTGCCTCGCCGCAAACATTGACGGAAAACTATCCTCCTCATGGCCACCTCAGTGGCAGCCCACCCGCTGGCGCTTTGGTTGTTTGTGGCAAGGTTCACGCTCTTGGCCAACTTTCAGTCCCGCAATCCATCATTCCGCCTCGCCTGCACACCGTCCATCTGCCGTCTCCACGCTCAAGCGCGTCGCTCCATGCGATCCAACTGGCCGCTTGCCCAACAGTGGTTAACCCTTTACTGACTGTCCTCCGTCTCACCACTCTCATCCGCCTCGCCGGTCGCAGCGCTTGGTTGGCTAAAGCCGATATTGCAAATGCTTGGGGCCGTCCCACTCGACCCATGCTTTTTTGGGGGTTCCTTTGGTGTTTCCGGGAAGGAGTGCCATCACTTAGCTGTTCGCCTCACCGTATCCCATCATCGCTTCCTCCCTCATTCAGGGTCACGAACGGGCCGCCAATGTATTACTGTACATTATGACAACTGACCACAGTAGACACCGTAAACAAAGGCCGTTCCCGCTCCCTCTCATTCATGCCTTTCATCTGGAAACTAACCATAATTTCCGCAAAACACCAGTCCATGCTCAAAGCCGCACATATTCCCGACCATAAAATGACATCGCTGATGCCGCTCCTCGTTTCTCCTGGCAGAGAATCAGACGCTTAGCACCGCACTTGGACATTCACCCCACTCCAATTCATCCGTTTTCTGCGACTGTCGACCCCTGACACCACAACCCGCGCCATTCGCTGCTTTATCTCGAGATACCATTCTAAACTGGTGTGCTCCATGCTTACTTTCCCCGTACCTCGCAGGACGGAAGCAATTCAAGAAATTCCATTCAGCCCTCCAACTGCCATTCCCGGCACTCGACGTCGTTTCCCTTACGAGCTTCATTTCGTACATTCACTCCATAAACCATGTTCGACCAGCCCCAATACAAGTCTTCCTAAGCAGCATCAACTTCTTCGTCAAATTGGCCACTGGTTATCCGTGCTTGTCTATTTCCCACTCTCGCGTGTAAACACTGCTGAGAGGTTTACGTAAACAAGAACCTCCCGCTCCGACCCTAATGGCAGACCTCCTCTCTCACTGCATCCAGACACTATGTTCAGGGTACCATTCTCCTTCCACGGATTCCACTCTAGAAGCAGTGTTTCTATTAGCCTTCTTTGGTTTTTTTTTGAGATGTGCCGAGTTCGCTCCGCTCTCCGCTAATCATCATCTTTCTCGTCACGCCAGCCTAAACGACATCTCATTCTACTCCACCGACTGCCTCATGTTCAAGATAAAGAGTAGTAAACAGATCAGTTCAGCATTTCTCAGCCCATATTCCTATTTCGCCTAGACTCTGCCCTCAGTCCGTTCAAGCCAATATCAAACTACTTCCCTCGAGATACAGTATCTCACAAAAGTGAGTACACCCCTCCCATTTCGACAGTTAATTTATTACATATTTTCAAGGGGCAATGTCACAGAAATGAAACCTGAATATATATATTCTACAGTAGTCATTGTATAATATGTGTAGCAGTGTAGATTTACTGCACTGTCCAAATTACTGAACAAATAGTCAATATTTCCAAAATGGGTGGCAACAAAAGTGAGTACACCTTACCGTCAACATGCCAAATTGTGTCCATAGTGTCAATATTTAGTGTGACCACCATTGTTGTCCAGCACTGCCTTGATTCTCCTAGGCATGGAATTCACCAGAGCCATACAAGTTGTTGCTGGGATCGTCCTCCACTCCTCCATGACAACATCATGGAGCTGGTGGATGTTGGACACCTGCTGCTCCTCCACCTTCCTCTTGAGGATGCCCCATGGGTGCTCAATGGGATTCACGTCTGGAGACATACTTGGCCACACCATCACCTTCACCTTCAGCTTCTTCAGGAAGGCAGTTGTCATCTTTGGGGTGTGTTTTGGGTCGTTATCATGTTGGAAAACTGCCGTTTCCGAAGGGAGGGCATCGTGTTCTGCTTCAGAAAGTCACAGTACGTGTTGGAATTCATTATTCCATCAATGAAGCGCAGCTCCCCAGGACCAGAAGCACTCATGCAGCCCCAGACCATGATGCTGCCACCACCATGTTTGGCTGTAGGCAGTACACGCTTGTCTTGGTACTCCTCACCAGGGCGCTGCCACACATGCTGGTCTGCATCTGAGCCGAACAAGTTTATCTTAGCTTCGTCAGACCGCAGAACATGGTTCCAGTGGTTCATGATCTTGGACTGGTTGTCTTGAGCAAACTGTTTTCGGGCTTTCTTGTGGGCTAGTTTCAGAAGAAGCTTTCGTCTTAGCTGACGGCTATGTAGACCGACTTGGTGTAGTGCATATCGTATGGTCTGAGCACTGACAGGCTGTTCTCCCACCGCTGCAACCTCGTTTGCAATGCTGCCAGCACTCCTGCATCTGTTTTCTGAAGCCAACTTGTGCACCTGACGCAGAGCACGAGGACTCAACCTCTTCGGTCAACCCTGACGAGGCCTGTTCCGAGTAGAACCTGTCTTGGAAAACCGCTGAATAACCTTGGCCACCGTGCTGTAGCTCAGTTTCATGGTTTTACAGATCATCTTGTATCTTAGACCATCTTTGTGGAGAGCAACAATTCTTGTTTTCAGATCCTCAGGGAGTTCTTTCCCATGAGGTGCTATGTTGACCATCCAGTGACCAGAATGAGAGCATTGCACCCAAAGCACCACAATTTAAACCTTCAACACGTTACACAACCTCATATAGCCTAGTCGAACAGACAAAAGCATGAACATGATGAATAAGACAAGTTTCATTGCTTGGTTGACCATTACCAATTCGGGTGTGCACTCACTTTTCTTGCCACCCATTTTGGAAATAATAACTGTTTGTTCAGTTATTTGGACAGTGCTGTAAATCTACACCAATACATATATTGTACAATGACTACTCTAGTATATATTCAAGTTTCATTTCTGTAAAGCTGTCCCTTGAAAAGATGTAAAAGATTAATTGTCGAAATGTGAGGGGTGTACTCACTTTTGTGAGATACTGTACAATAACCACGCTTCTCCCCCGGACCCGTTATTCACAATCGACACCGGGACCATATCCTCTTGCCACTTGTTCCTCTACCATTTCCGTCAAGTTTTTATTAGATCCAACATTCACCCCGGATACTCCTCTGGGCACTCTTTCCGCATCGGTGCCGCCACCACAGCATCCAAGCGAGGAGTGCTGGATCACCTGATTAAAATCCTCGGCTGCTGGACATCGAACTCGTATGCAAGATATATTCGCAATAATGTTGACAACGTACGTAGAGCCCATCTCTCGTCGATACATTAACACTTTTTGGGGTTTGGGAGCCACACGGACTCCGGCAAGAGATGCAAGCCCCACCCTGAGTCTCGCCACTTGGGGGGCTCCCAACGTCCGCACAATCACAGACCAAGTCCAACACCACACCCGCCCCCATCTCCTATCCACCCAATCTCCTATCCGCAATCCCACCCAATACTCTCCTCTACTTTGGGAGGGGTTCAGAATTCATTAACTCCAATGTTAAGTAAGACAAGAAAATTCAGGTTGCGAAGCTGAAATGCACATTTTTCTAACTTGCTCGTATTTCAACATTTTTGGCACTGCACACACAATTTTGACAAATTTTGCTCAGCAGGCTCTCCTCTTTAATGTGCTACCTTGATTATGTAGATTGGACTTACTATCTTTGAGGTAGAAGTACGAGTATGCAAGAAACGCCTTAGCTAAAATCTCCGTTGGACCAAATGCTTTAGCCATAAGCTCAAAGGGCTCAGAGTGAGTCAGAAAAATGGACACAGATCATTTGCGGTTCGATTCTGCCCTCTGCTGGAATTTTACAGCATCATCATTGTTTGGATTAAGATTCAAACAACTACTGAAAGACAAATGTAATTCTCAGTGAAAGAATTTTCGGTATCGTAGTTGGTACAGTCGCTCAAAGCAGCTCCAAGAGAACACATTGACCGCAAGAAAGACACCTCTTTTTTTTTGCAAGGCACATCCATGAGAACACGTTACAGGAAAAATTGCAAGCAGAAAAAAAATTGCTCGAGCTCCTATCCCAGTATATACCAGCAACTGTTTGCACCAGCTAAATATATTTACGATCGTATCTGAAACAGGTGAAATATTGGTATCAAAACAGAGCTAATTAAGTGCAAATTGAAAGTGATGTCCCCAGTCGCATTTTGTTCATTGCTTTAAATTACTTTTTCCTGCATTTGAAAATAGCCAGGTTTAAGTAGCCCCTAGTCGTTTGGCTTTCTATAATGGATCAATGCCGCCATCTAACATTACAATTAATATTATTTATATATTTATTTATTACATTATCGCTTGACTCCTGGAACGCATGAGACCAATCACTTTACAGAAATTTTTATTGATAAATAATGACACCCCAATTCACGGTGCTGCTCATCGTTGTTCTGATCATCTGACCTAGCTACCCTGTTATAAAACTGGCACCTTTTTTGCCAGTTATTTCAACTGTAATTTTACAATCAGTTTATAACCGATGTTCCGTGTATTTTAACTGTAAACCACGAATAAGTGCGCGCAGGGCTCTACCTACAGTTAAAATAACAAGGTGACAATGCCTTAATTTAACTGTTAAATTCAGTCAATTTATGACAGTGTAAGCTCACGTTACCTAAAATAAATTGATTTAATCATTTATATGCCTGTTAATGAAATTGCTCAAAATATGAATTGGGCTTGATGATTCTGTTGCTATTGGCCTTTCTTCAATTTAAAATGTGCTTTTGATTTTAAAAGAAGTTTCTGGCTTTTTATTGGCTGAAAAATTAATGAACTAGTTGGAAAAATCTGAAAACATATAGCCTTGCCTTGTGTGTTTTTTTTTTTTTTTTTTTTACAGTTTTTCACAATTGCTAAAACACAAAACCCAACTCTCTAAACCAAATGACCAGTTCCCTAAACACATTTAATAAAACTAGCCCCAATTTGCCGAAACTATAAACACATATCACATGTTAAGACACAATTCACAAAACTGAACCTCCCTTTTCTCATAACTCTAGGACACATTTTGTCCTGCTAAAACACATGTTGCAAAAACCTCTGCTCAAATTCTCAATCACTAAACACATTTGCACATTGAAGCTCATGTGATGCAAAATGCTAGCCACAGTCAGCAAAATTTGATCACAATGAACACACCTGGTGTCATTGATTAAACACAAAGACTCAAAATTGAAGACACTTGTTGCAAATGATGTGACCACACATATAGGCCAGTTCAGAATGCACCGTTTGCTGAAGGTTCCAAACAGCAACAATGGACAGAGGCAGAGGAAGAGGAGTTTGTGTCAGAGGAGGAAGAGGAGGGGGGCAAGGAGGGAGAGGAGCAGGCCAAGCAGGGAGAGGAGGAGGGGGGCAAGGAGGGGGAGAGGAGGAGGGGGGCGAGGAGGGGGAGAGGAGGAGGGGGGGAAGGGAGAGGAGGGGAGGAGGAGGGGAGGGAGGGGCGAGGAGGGAGAGGAGAGGGGTGAGGAGGGAGAGGAGGGGGCGAGGAGGGAGAGCAAGATGACCATGCACCATCATTACAGATGAAATGAGAGCTATAGTCATTGACCATGTCACTGTCCACAGCATGTCAATGACTGAAGCAGGACAGTCCATCCAAGCCTTAGCAGGTTCTCAGTGGCCACCATTATCTGGGCATTCAGAGAACAGCAGGTGCTGAATGTAGTTGTTTTTTGGCCACAGTATAGTGGAGTACAATGGTTTCATCACAGTATCCTTGCAGTAAAAAGATTACGGAACATGTCTATTGATGTTTCTATTGAATGCATGTCTTTTTTTTTTTTTTTTTTACAAAGTCCATGTACAATTCAGTAACCGTACTGTCTTCACTTTCTTAATTTACATATTGTTTCTATGAAACACACAAATCTATGAATGCCCAATACTCTACAGTAATATATTTTGAGAACAGATAAGAAGGTTTCTAAAAATGTGTCTTGGCAGTTGTGAAAAACTAAAAAGATCATTCTCACACCCTGAACATTGTGTTTTCAGTTTTTTGTTGTAGTGTGTAATGATGCTTTGTAGTATTTACATTTTTGCGGGCTTTAAGAGTGATTTTGGTGTCAAAGTTTGATTTTGAGCATATGAGCAACTGTTTTGGTGTGAACGTTTGGTTTTGAAAAGAGGATGTGAGGTTTTGTGTAAATTTCTTGAGAAAAGTATTTTGTGTTTAGAGTTTTGGGAAAACGGAGTAATATTTCGTGGAATGTGTTTCAGCAATAGTGAAAAACTGTAATGTCGCGCTTGAATAATTTCCATAATCTTATACTATATGTGTAAATATATAGATGCAATTTTGCGAAAAATAAATACTGTGTGAGAACGAAGTCGTTTTTCTCAATTACTCGCGTCATTTTATGTCAACATTTCAGGAAGAAATGGCATTAATTTATCTTGAAGAAATATGAAATTGGTATGATGTGTGGTAACGTTGCATCTTGGGGAGGTCTTCCTTAATTACTGGCCAGGAAATTCACTTTACGCCTCCCATCAGATAGGTGTTGAATTTGTTTACTCCCAGCTGGTGCAGTGGTCTTAAAGTTATGCCTCTATGATCGCACAACTTGGCTTCAAGTCAGGTGTAAGTCCAGTAGGTGCGTGCGACCGACCCCAGCATATTGGTTAATCCCTCCTGCAGAATTTCTGCTGTTTATACTCCAATATGTTAAGTGTTTATGGCACATATGGGGTTCTTTGCTCCTACAAAATATTCAGAATAATTTTGTTTCTTTCTAAATATTCATGCAACATAAAATGTTGCTATTTATGTTTACCTTTATTATGTACAGTCAAATAGCTGGCAAGTATAAATAGTCCACTGTCTAAATGGCAGTTGTTTACTCTCACAATGATCTCAATTACAGGCGTAGCATTTGCATTTGAATCTTTCAAAGCGTCAATACAGTACTACTTGAAGCACTTCAACCCCTTTACTTTCTTTTATGTACAACTAGTATTTCCCTCTGGCATTTTCATACCTTTCAATGTGTAGAGATTTTTCTCATTTTTTTTAATCACAGTTAAAGGACAAAATATACTACTGTCATAAATAGTTTTCATTTTGAGAAGCTCATTTTTAGCAGTTTAAACCTTACATTTTCAACAACTTGAACCTCACATTATCGGCAGCTTCCAGCTTGCTCTCTGGAACTGCACTTTTTTAGTTGTCTTGTCATATCCCCCCCCCCAATGTGAACAAGTGGATGCCTCGCCCTTTGTTGATAGTCTTGTCTATTTAATTTGCTTGTGGCGTCTCAGTCTTTGCTCCTTGCCTGGAACCAACACTCTAGCATTGAGCTAAGCTCTTTTTCCATGTGTTTGGTTATATTGTAAAGAAAAATGTTAATCCCCCCTCCTGAGCACTTTATTAGGGACATCTTCCTGATCTCCTCCGGTCTCCAGAACCCCTCTTGGAGCCAGTCAGGCCATTGTAGAATTAGATTGACCATCTGGCTTCTGATCCCCGTACTGTTTTTGCCACCCCTTGGATACGCCCCTCTACTGCCGCATGCAAATCACTTTGTTGCATTTTGCTCACAATAAATACGACCTTTGGACTTTACATGACTGATCTCCAAGTGGATACTTCTGGATGGTTTGTACCAGAAGGGATGCTCAAAGAGTTTCTACAAAAAAAAAAAACTGACTGGATTAAGATTACATTACACATAATAAAGACAAAAAATTACAACTAAAAATACTAAATGGTTCCAACGACAAATTACACATTACAATCCAGCAGCTTACGACTCAAACCAAGGGGATTAAATACATGTTACATAGTCATTAGGAAATAACCATGCAACAAGTCTCAGCCAAGAAGCGAATGCACAAGACGTAAGCAGTTGAATAGGAAGGGAGATGAAAGGTAATCACACAGGGGTTGTGACAGTATCCCCCCCAAACCTGATTGGCACCGCCTGGCGGCCCAGTGGTAGACCTAGGATGTTGGCACTGAAAATCACAAACCAGGGAAGAGTCTAAGATGTTCCGCTCCGGGACCCAGGAACGCTCCTCGGGCCTGAACCCCTTCCAGTCTACAAGGAACTGATATCCGCATCCCCCATGCCGGACGTCCAGGATCCAATGCATGGCATAAGCGGGGCCACAATCAATGAGCCTGGGAAGAGGCATCGAACAGGAGGGAGAACCGTAGGGGGGACAAAGACATAGGTTCAGTTCTCGAGACATAAAATTGAGTGTGAATGTTATGAAGGGCATGAGGAATGAAGAGCCTGATAGCAGATGAAAACAGGATTCTTTGGGCAGGGCGATAGAGCACCCTCAGGAGCCTGGCAGGGCAGCAAAGGGACCTCAGACACAGAGCAGGGCGGCTGGGTAAGCCCCCAGGTCAGGGCCAGGCAGTGGAGCCTCCTCATGAGCCAGGCAGCACTGCAAAGTAGCCTCTGTCCTCCACATCAGAAGTGAAGGGTAACAATTCTTAATTGAAGTCGCCTCTACTTCCCTGTTGATGCAGGGTTGCAGCATCCCCCTCTTTCTTGGCCAAAGAAGAAACCAGCTCTGGCTGGCGAGGAAAAAGCCTGAATTATTCAGAAAACTAGGGACTCATCTCTGTATCTCTCTATAGCTTGGGACTCCTAGTTGGATGTGGAGTACAGGAGTACAGGGGGTGATGTTTCAGGCAAAGAGTCAATGGCATAAGCATACAAGGGTCTGTGAGGTGGGATTGACGCTATTCTGGCTTTGCTTAATGACATGGAAAGGTCGTAATAGATGGGGAAAATACCCTTCAGGTCTGATGGCTCTTCCTGATGATCAGAGGAGGGAGGTGCAGTTAGGATGGAAGCTACAAGAAGAAAAGACTGAACAAGATGAGGATCCACATGAGGGTGATGATTTTCAAGCCAGGACGTCCTAAACACCACCTGGGTATGCAATGATTCCATGAGAAATGCCAACTCTTCCGTATGGTTACTGGAGGTAAGTTTGGGCACTAGATGAGTTGCCTCAGCGACGTCAGGAAGTGCAATCCCTGTCAAAGAGGAAATGGTTGAGGGATAGTAGGGACCCTAAGATGGCGAACAAGACCGAGATGGATAAAGTTCCGATCAGTGCCTGATTCGATTAAACCCCGGGTGAAAACTGGGCAGCCCTGCCAGGTTGGGCGAACCAGAGAGAGCGGATGGGAAGATGAGACAGCAGCAGCTGACAGCACCTCTGTATCAGACTTTCACGCCAAACTGGGCACTCAGCGATGGAATAGGTGGTACCTCCACAATACTAGCAGAAATTCCACTTTCATGAGGCAGCTTTTGAATTTGAGCCCAGTCAAAAGGGGAACAAGCTTCAACTTAAAGGGATATTTCAACATTTTGGCAAATTGGCCTATTGCCATAATCCCTGTAGTTATATGAGTAGGTACATTACCTTTCGTTGTCCTTGCCCGTTGTTTTGAGATTCGAGGGGGAAAGACGCGAGCTGCTCAGCGAACATAATGACAGTGAACGGCACAGGTCCCTCGCTCCTTCAAAACTCTTCAAGTACGCAATCCAGCAGCTCCAAAACGCTCTCGTGGACAACTTGTGACCTGCACATTCACCACGCTATAAAATGATTATGTATAATTACAAAACATTACGACACATGAAGCAAATACTCGGAACTACTTACTTGAGTAACCCGCTGGGCGGATTAACAAAGTGCGCAGTGCGCACCTCAGACATTGCGACTTGCGAGTAGCTGCAGTAAACATACGCTTTTGAAATCACTCCGCCCAGCCGGTATGTCTGGAATGGAGTTCTGGTTATGCATTTGCCTTGAAAATAACTCTGTTTCGTAATTATACATTATTATTTTATAGCGTGGTGAATGTGCAGGTCACAAGTTGTCCACGAGAGCGTTTTGGAGCCGCTGGATTGCGTATTTGAAGAGTTTTGAAGGAGCGAGGGACCTGTACCGTTCACTTTCATTATATTCGCTGAGCAGCTCGCGACTTTCCCCCCTCGAATCTCAAAACAAAGGGCACGGATAACTAAATGTTATGTACCTACTCATATAACTATAGGGATTATGGCAATAGGCCAATTTGCCAAAATGTTGAAATATCCCTTTAAGCTTCTTGAGATGCAGGCAGGGAAAGCACCTGCAACCTCACCCACTGGTACATCTGTCTTAGATATGGAATCAGATTTGTGTCAAAACTATCGAACAAAACTTTTTGGATATCAAACAAAAATTTTTAAATTGAGAGAGAATATTACTCACTGAAGAAACAAAAGTTACCTCAGAGGCAAAACTTATAAGTTGTAAACAAATTATTTTTTATGATGGAACAAACCATTGGTCTTTTAGTTGTTTGATAAATTGTTCTTTCGTTCACAGCACCCTCTGCTGCTTTTGCAATTATCAGATTTGTGGTTACGCTCCCAGCTCTTTGTTTGCGCTTCTTGATTTTTGCTTGCGATTCTGTCACAAATGTCTCGGTGGGTGGGATTTTTGTGTGGTCTGACCTCATTGGCTAGTGGAATTCTGGAGCTCAGAGCCTGGAGTAATGAATCCAACCATAGAATGTAGCAACGAGCCTAACTTCGGACTCCACTCACAAGTGAATCACACCAGCGACGACGGAAATATTACAGTAGGTGATGAAGGAATTCACTGTGTGCCCTTGATATGGTGCCTTGGCCCACTCTGAAAAATCTGATAGCGAATAACACATCGTCTTTAGCTGCTGTTGTAGCCAAGCAACTCGGAAAGATTATAACAGAATGTGGGATACTGTCCTGCAATTCACTGAACTGGGGTATGTTTCCGAAAGGCATTGCTAGTTGCTAACTCTTAACTTCCACAATCTGGTTCAAACTAAGCTTTTGGGAACTGTACCCCTGAAATGTTACTGTAAATGTACATTAGTTTGCCTTAATGCTTTTATGTACGCGAATAGGCAAATAATATACAATCAATAATATACAATCACCTATCGAAAAGTGTTCCCCACTTCCATATACGGTTCCATTGAAGGACCGTGCTCTGTCGCCTGCAGAATTTAATTGGTTGTATCTGGTCCTCATTTTCTTTGTTCAGGTGGATAGGTCTACTTGTTGAAGATAAAGGCCTACAGAATTTTCCCGAGGTGAAATTTAGTAAAATATAAAGTACAGGTGAGGCACATGCTGTAGATAAATTGTGCGTATAAATGTTATCGGCTTGATTACATGCCCTGCAAATCCTTCCATCAACCACGCATCTGCTGTGTTTAAATAGTGCCGCACGCTGCAGACGGAAGGTTAATAGTACACCTATCTCAATTGTGAAAATGAAATCCCAAGCTGCAAGTTAAAAGTTAATATAACCTCAGCACTAAACTGAAGCATAAGCTACTGATTAAGGCAATGTGGGACTTTTCTTTTAAATAAGGTTAATGCAAGCCGTCTGCAATTGCAGTTGCAGGTTTAGAAGCTATATCAATATTAATATTAATCGTCAAAGTCAAAAAGAATGGTAATGGATTAAACTCGGAAATTTCTCCAAGAAATATCCACTACATCATACCACAAATGCTCTGTGGCATGCAAATGCAGCCAAACATTGGCCCAGCGTACATTCCTTATAATGTTTCTGAGAGACAGAACAACACCACTGCTACGTCCTGCCCGGATAAGTAATCGCCTTACACTGAGAACTGGTGGAACCTCTGCCATGATCGTCCGGGAGATGTATAGTCTGGGACAGAAGACCCGTGAATCAGAGACGAGAAGAATGAATTTACTCGCTGCAAGGTGTATCTAGAACTCAAGTCAATTTGAAGTAACATCTCTACTATCCTTTCCTGTAGTTCTCTGGGTAAGACCTCTCTGTCTTCTGGGTTGCACTCATCTTCACGTGCTGCCTCTGATGATCCAGGAGCTTCCACACCGGTGGCATCTGGTGATCCAGCAGCATCATCTTTGGTTGCATCTGGTGATCCAGGAGGCTCATCATGGGCTTTATCGGATGATCCAGGAGCTGTATTTAAAGCTTCACTGCTAGCTAAATACGATGATCCACAAGTTTCACCACCAGGGGTATCCAGTAATCCAGGAGCTTCATCAGGGATTGAATCTTATGATCCAGGAGGCTTGTTGCTTGTTGTGTCTGGTGATCCAGGAGGTCCATCACTGACTGTGCCTGATGATGCAGTAGCCTCATCACGGTCTGTATCAGATGTTCCAGGAGCTTCAACACGAGCTGTTTTGGGTGAACCAGATTCTGGAGCTTCGTCGCTGGCTACATACGATGATCCAGAGGCTTCTGCACATGAGGTATCCGGTGATCGAGGAGCTTTATCGTGGGCTGCACATGATGATCCAGGAGGCTCATCGCCCATTGTGCATGCTGATCCAGGAGCCTCATCACGGGCTATACCGGATGAATCAGGAGCTTCGTCACCATTTTTATCAAAAAATTCAGGAGCTTCGTCGCTGGCTGCATACCATAATCTAGGGGCTTCACAACTGGATCTATCCGGTGATCCAGGATTTTCATCACGGGTTCCGCTGATGGTTCAGAGAATCTGACAGCACTGACAGCATCCGATGATCCGCGAGCCTCATCACGGACTATGTCTGATGATCCAGGGGCTTCGCCATCGGATGTATCCGGGAATACAGAGCCTACATCACCGGTTGCTTCTGATCGTCCAGGGAATCCATTGGTGACTGCATCCGATGATCCGTGAGCCTCATCATGGGCTGTACTGCATGTCCTATGAGCTTCACCACCGACTGTATCTGGTGATTCGGGGGCTTCATCACTAATTGCATTTGATGATCCTGGGGTTTCACCGCTGGAGGTATCCGCCAAACCAGGCGCTCCATCACAGGTTGCATCTAATGACTCAGGAGCTTTACGCCCCCTTTCCCTCTTGTCTGTGTCATCCCCAGTCCCATCTGAATGACCACAGAATCCATCAAGGGATTTTTCTAGAGTTGACAAGAACACGTGGCGCATTTGAATATATTCATATAGAATTTGCGCCTTATAAATGAATAAAATTATTATTATTATTATTATTATTATTATGATGACAACAAATGAGAAAGAGTCATTCTTGTACCGCTGAGGCTCATAGTGTTCCCCTTGGCCTTCTGGAAAGTATCCCAGTGTCATGATTGACAACCCGCTGTTATGCACATTCGTGTTTGATATGATTCAGTCGAAGTCTCTCCTATTTGCCGAAATCACCAAACACTGCATGTTGTATTCTCTGGCAAGTGCTCGAAGTGTTAAATGATCCCCGTAAGTTTCATTCTTTGCCATATTGGTTAAGTACGTCTCTGCATCTGATTCAGCTCTGAACTCCCGGTAGTAATCGAAGTTCTTTCTAAGATGGTTCACAGCCTCAAGCTGCAAAGCTTCAGGAGACCGGTGAAAACCATGATATGACAGCTGGTCAGAAAGAGCTGAAAACTGGCAACTACCATCCCCTTCCGGATCAAGTAGCACTTCGACAGATGCGATGCTGAGGACATCTAGGCTCTTTAATCAGTCGTTGTGGGTACATGGAAGGCAGAACTTTCTTTGATGTTGTTTAGCTGCAGTTGTTCGCGTGGCTCTTTTTCGTTTGCGCTGCTCCTCCGCGTAGGTTGTTCTCGTAATGTCGGAGACGTTGACCCACTTCTCCATTTGTTGTCCAGCTGGAGATATAAAAGAAACTTTGTACCTACCGGTCCAGGACTTACGTGCAATCACCTTTGTCTATAGTACGTATCTTTGCAGTGGCAAGCGTTGTCTTTTCCCACTTGGAGGATATCTGATAAGAATGTTCTTTCCATTATCAAGTGACGGAGGGGCTTTGTCAGAGCTCCTCTTTTTTATTTATTTATCGATCATAAAAACCCCACATAGTGGAGAGAGTAAAACATTTACAAAAATTTTAAAAACATTACAAAACAATACATAAAAAAAGCATTTGCAAAAAACAAGCATTTACAGCAGAGAGAAGAAGAAACCATTAAAATTTCATCAACAGGCCAGCAATCGTATGGGGGCGAGAGCCCCGGAGGTGGTAGCCCTCCCCGTGAAGCAGTCAGCGCAGACTGTCAACAACATCATCTACCGCGCGGCGTGGAATCGCCACACCAGGAGCCCCCGGTCCCACAATCAAATCAAAAGGATTGACACCACTCAGCATAACACGATGTAAGAGTGTACCATCAATAGAGGAAATTCCTTCTGTCGTTGCCTTTGCCATCAAGATGAAATTGAGATCCCTAGCAGGAGAATCTGTTTTAAATATTCTAGAAAACAGGGAATGACATCTCCGACTGACCAGCTCTTTCACTGGCTGAATATTCAGAGCTCGGAGTGACTTTGCGGTCCCTTAGGCGCTCTCTACCTTTGCTAAGGAGGTGGAACCAAGGGACTGACATTCACGCCCATATGAAAGAGTTGATTGCCATGAAGATTTATAAAGATACGTCTTTGTTTGGGTAGTAAGACCAGGATAACGCAAGCCACTGGAAGCAAGGGCAAAAACAGAGTGTCTACACGCTGAAATTCTACTGTCAACATGATCTGTACAGTTCAAATTAGTATTAAAAACATTACCAAGAATCGTCATACTCTTAACATTATTGATGGGTTTACCATCCAGCTGCCAACAAAAAGTACAGTTCCTGCTCTGCCTACTGATATCCATACATGCCGTCTTCTTTATTCCATACACAGATCTCCAGTCTTTTGAATATCTTACACAAATATCAATAAGGTTTTGCAAACCAAGAGTAGAAGAAGCAAAAACTGTTATATCATCAGCATAACCAATAATCTTATCAGAAATCTGCAAACCATCACCTGATGCAGCAATTAGACTCAATAAATCGTGAATAAAATAATTAAAAAGCAAAGGAGATAAAACCCCACCCTGTCTAATGCCTCTACTAATTACAAACTCATCACTCGCACAACCTTGGAAGCGTACACATGCTCTGAGGTTCTTGTACCAATAGTATAGCAACAACCAGTGGTCAACAGGAATTTTGGCCCACAATTTATACAACAAGCCTTGGTGCCAGATGGTATCGAAGCACTTTTCAGCATCTAAACTACACACATAAACAGGTGAACCCTTCGTAATCTAATATTTAAAGGTATCATGTAAAAAAGAGCAAGCAGTGGTGGTCCCCCTCTTTTCACGGAAACCAAACTGACAGGGATGATAATGTTAATCATGCGAATACTGCAGCACTTAGAAGCTCGAGTAGCAATCTGTCGACTTGTCTCGGCTCTCTCCGAACAACTCAATGACTCTGGTTGGCCTCTTGATGGGTCTCTGTTGTGAAATACATAGAATGGTGTTTGGTATCCAAGGACTTCCTTCGGTGTCGTATTCATAGAATTGGCAACATTGTGCAGGTCTTCAACCCAGTTACTTCCAGACTTGGACTGTACAGTGAATCTAATTTTGCGACGCAAGGTTCTATGGCTTCGCTCGCACTTACCCTGAGACTGAGGGTGATACAGATGGCTGCGTATGGTCTTGATACCGTTTTGGCGAATGATCCGTTTCACTTGGCCCTTGAACTCCGAACCGTTGTCACTTTGTAAGATGCGGGGAGCACCGTGTTTGGCAAAGATAAGTTCCGATTCCTGAGCAACGGATTGGCTACTTTTATTCTGTAGTGGTCTCAAGAAGATGAACCTGGAGAAGACATCCACAACGCTTAGAATGTAGTTGTATGTCTTGCAGTCGTGTTGAATGCGGTCTCTTCGCATGTCAACTAAATCAATTTGCCACTTCTCGCCTACATCTCTCGCTTCTATGGGAATCATCGGTGCCTTGTTGGTAAATTTGGGATATACTAAGTGGTACTTCATTGAGTGATACATGGTCTTCCTAATTTGGCTTTCTGTAGCTTCCACATATCTCCCTTTCATCCTGCACCGCAACGATTGAACACGGCATCCCTTGCTGGCCTGAAATTCCTTATTTATGGATCAGATCTGCATAGAACTTTCTTTCCTTTAAACAGCAGCTCGTCAACATCCAGAGTGAAGTTATCTTTATTTCTCCAGAACTGAAGATAAGCATTATTTTCTTCTCACGTATGCAGCTTCACTGGTACATTGAAGGTTCCATTGGCGAGAGCCACAAGTATACGATACCTTTCGTCGCTTACTGATTTCAAATTCCGCTCCCTCGTCCTGTCCATCGGTCTCTCGTTACCTGGCATTTGCAGACTGTAATGAAAATATATTGATAATGGTGACATCAAAATATCCAAAATGGAAGTAATGGCTTCAATGAATTCAGTGGTGAGCACAGGCAAAGGTACTCTCCCAGGGCAGACCGCTCGGTGAAAATCCTCACCTCTCACTCTGCCAAATAGACGCTTATAAGCAGCGATTTATTATTTGCTGGCCAAACTGACACCTAGACGAGCACTGAAATTACATGTCTGCTGTTGTTAATTTTGTGTGCAGGGCAATGTTCCCTTTGATGTGGTTAGTCAGCCAACGGTGTGTCTGGCCTGTATACATGCTCATTGCTTCGGAGACTTTAATTTTGTCAGCACCCTTGCAGACTCATGAATAAATAATGAGGGCCAGTTTCAAACCAATGAAATATTTAATATGTTTTTCGGCGAAATTTTACTCAACAAGATTTCATTGGGCAGAATTGCCACTGATGTCACTGAAGCAAGAATAAGGTCTAATTCACATAGAGATTAGTACGGTAGAACTACAAACTACGGACACAGTTGAAAAAGATCCGCCCAGTAGTTCCTGAGAAATAGCGGTAACAGGAATTGTTTACGGACGATGGACGGACGGATCACGGACGCCTGGGCAATTTGAATGGCCCACTATCTGATGATGAGGGGCTGAAAATAAGTAGTACGTGTGGCCTCAAGACGTCATAGACTTGCGTCCCATGGGTAACTCGTAATATAGGAAGTATACACATGTCAAACTTATAGATCACATTTTTGCAACACACTTTCTGCGACATCACATGGCCATCTGTAAGGGCCATAACATTTTATGTAGCGAACAAGAAAATGTGCTGAAAAAAAATGGACCGGAAATCTGTCCATAACGTGAAGGTGACGAATTTCGGAGAATATACAAGCAACTAGAATGTGTCACAAAACATCTGACAACATGCCTGTGTACTGGACTTGAAGATGGCAACAGGAGTAGCTCATAGTGGGGCTAAGACCTACAAATCAACAGTAACAACAATCTAGATAAAGGGACTGATGGCACCCTACATGTATAGCTGTGTCTGGGAGTAAAAATAACCTCACATAAATTCACTTCAGTACTCACGTTTCGTGTGCAATGGTTTTCAGATCACAAACACATTCTTCTTCTATCAAACCTGGAGAACTTTCTGAACAAAATTGTGCATGCTGTTGAATATCGCGTTAGGTCAATGTACTATTCCATGTGACCGGGGGGGGTTGGTAAGGTACTTTCATCCAAATCACAGAGTGGATAAACAAAAAATGTTGGGATAGTCCCAAAGATTACCTTGGGCGAGAACACTGCACAAGCTAGCTGCAGTATGTTCATAAAGTTACCCCCCGACCCTTGCTGTGGATCCTTCCATATCTCTTCAATCGGAATGATGGATTGGCTCTCCTGTCTGGTCTTGGTAGTTCGTCACGTAAGACGACATCAATCGGCCATCGTACCACCGTTTCATCAGTAATACTGTTTATTTTGGTCAGACTCCCCGTATAACCACAAAGGCACCTCATGAAGTTGGGCGAATAAATATTAGTAAATTGCTGACCAGATAATGTGTAACATCTAAAAATTAATGATGGAACACGTGAAAAAACAAAATGGTTTGGTAGCCTAATTCGTGGAAAATACTTTCTACTGCATTGCATATTATTAGTAGACTATACCAGGAGGCAATTTGCACTTGTCTGATTCGCCTCCAGAGAGTGGACATCTTCGAAATGGTTTATGATTTACACACTTTAGGTGACAAAGCATGCAGTCTAACCGCACACAAACCAGCAAATTTTTAATCCTGAAGAAAATCTACCCTCATAATAGTGCAGGACAAAATACCATCTTACACTATAGTACAATGACAAAAATACTATGGTATACTATAGTAAATGACCACGGGAGATCACAGAGTGATCTTGGTGCCCACCACCGAGAGACATTCGTAAGAAGGAATTTTCCCCTCTTTCTCTCCTTTACCTTTTATTTTCAAGTCAGAACATTACAACTGACTCACGCTCATGCACTTGCAAAGAAAATTAGCAAAAGTACTTTGTAAAAACTTTTGTGTACATTTTTCTACACCAGAACTATCCATGATGGTCACCACTTCGCCATATTGAATATGCACATTAGTTCAAAAAAACATGCTGCAAAACTAGACCCCAACTCTGTGTACAAAGTTTGAGAAAGATCCATTCATTTGATGCTGAAAAATAGCATTTTGATTATGCAAATTATCTGTGTACCAAGTTTGAAGAAGATCCACCCAGTGGATACTGAGAAATAGCGATAACAAGCTTGGGCCTGGAAATCCAAAATGATTGCAATTTTGCCATATTGAATTTGCAAATTAGATCGAAAAACATATGTTACACAACTAGACCCCAAGGGGTACCTGTGTGCCAATTTTGAGAAAGTTCTACAAAGTAGATGCTGAGACATACCGATGACAAAAATTCAAGATGGCTGCCTGGCAGCCATATTGAATATGCAAATTCGGTCGAAAAACGCAAGTTACACAACTAGACTCAAGGGGTATCTGTGTACCAAGTTTAAAGAAGGTCCGGTCCACCCAGTTGATACTGAGAAATAGTGGTAACAAGCTTGGGTCTAGAAATCAGAGATGGCCGCCATTCCGCCATACTGAATATGCAAATTAGTAAAAAAAAAAAAAAAAAAAAACTCTGTCGCAAAACTAGACCCCAAGCGGTATCTGTGCACCAAGTTTGAAGAAGATGCTGAGAAATAGTGATAACAAGAATTTTTTACGGTCGACGGACGGACGACGGACATCAGACGCCTGGGCGATTTGAATACCGTGGTACAACCGTGGAATAAAAATACCGTGGTACAACGGTCTGTGTCATGGTACACTACAGGCCAAAAGTTTGGGGCCATCCTCAGATTTTTAAAACATAATGCGTTGCTGAATACCCCTCGGCCTGTCAAATCACCACAAAAAGCTGATTTTACAGGAAACAGGAAAGGTTTAACTCTTCATTTAATCCATGTGGTTCCACTGTATTCAATGTGTAGATCCAATATGCCTCTCTTTTGAGTAATTTATCAATAATATCTCTGCCTCTCTGGGAGGAAACAATTTTTTCGATGCCCCAAAATTTAAGCGATGCGGGCAGAGTTTAAGGGAGCGTTTGGTTTGGCCAACATAGAACGATCCACACGGGCACTTAAGAATATAAACAACGTGAGTGGTGCTGCAATTTATAAATGATTTGATCCTATATTTTCTGCCTGTGTGTGGGTGACAAAAATATTTGGAATTAGACGAATTGGAGCAATGGGTTAAGTGCCCACATTGATAAAGACCTCTTGGTCGAGGGGGCAACCACGTAGATTTGGAGGGAGGGGGGAGGATCATTGAGTGCACCAATTGGTCTCTGAGTGACCGGGATCTCCGAAAAGAGATCAGGGAGGTTCCGCACACATACAGCGCCCTCCATAATTATTGGCACCCCTGGTTAAGATGTGTTAAAAGCCTTAAAATAAATTCAATTTTTATTGCAGAAGCATACCCTCACACTGAAAATTGTAGAAAAATGTAATCTTCAACTCAAGTGAATTTTAAGGGAAAAAAAAAAAATCCCTGACTAAGAAATAATTATTTTTCATAAAATCACCTGTTCCACAATTATTGGCCCTCCTAACAATTCCTAGGAAATAAATGTAATTGAAGTATTTCTGTAATTTCTACAGTAGTTTACAAAGTTGATCAGAGTATCTAGGAACATTTAATTAGTAATTCATCACTTCCTGTTTCCCTGGGGTATAAATATGACGTGACACAGAGGCCATTTCTCTTATCCACTCTTCAACATGGAAAAGACAAAGGAACACACCATTCAAGTAAGGCAGATGTGTGTCAACCTTCACAAGTCAGGCAATTGCTACAAGAAAATAGCCACTCGCCTGCACCTGCTCATATCTACTGTCAGAGGAGTCATTAAGTTTAAAACAACTGGAACAGTGGTAAACAAGCCTGGACGAGGACGCAAGGTTATTTTGCCACCACGCACAGTGAGGAGGATGGTAAGAGAAATAAAAAGTTCTCCAAAGCTCACTGTTAAAGAATTGCAACAAATGGTAGCATTTTGGGGCCACAAAGTCTCCAAAACAACCATCAGGCGCTATCTACATGCCAACAAGCTGTTTGGGAGGCATGCACGAAAAAACATTTTCTCACTCACCATCATAAACGCAAATGTCTGGTGTTCGCTTAGCGGTACTGGGACTTCAACTGGGACTGTGTGCTTTGGTCAGATGAGACCAAGATGGAGCTTTTTGGCAACAAACACTCTAAGTGGGTCTGGCGGAACACAAAAGATGAGTATGCAGAAAAGCACCTCATGCCCACTGTGAAGTATGGGGGAGGATCGGTGATGCTGTGGGCCCGTTTCTCTTCCAGAGGCCCTGGGAACCTTGTTAGGGTGCATGGCATCATGAACGCTTTGAAATACCAGGACATTTTAAATCAAAATCTGGTGGCCTCTGCTCGAAAGCTGAAGATGGGTCGTCACTGGGTCTTTCAGCAAGATAATGACCCCAAACATGTGGCCAAATCTACACAGAAATGGTTCACCAGACACAGAATCAAGCTCCTCCCATGGCCATCTCAGTCCCCAGACCGCAACTCCATTGAAAACCTGTGGAGTGAGCTGAAGAGGAGAGTGCAGAGGAGAGGACCCAGGTCGCTGGATGATTTAGAGAGATTGTGCAAAGAGGAATGGTCAAAGATCCCTCTTTCTGTATTCTCCCATCTTGTGAAACATTATAGGAGAAGATTAGGTGCTGTTTTGTTGGCAAAAGGGGGTTGTACAAAGTATTAACATCAGGGGTGCTAATAATTGTGGCACACATGATTTGATGTAAAAGAATTATTTCTTAATGTGGGATTTTTTTTCCCATGGAATAAATGCACTTGAATTAAAGGTTGGATTTTCCTCTTTTTTTTCCCCATTGTGGTCCTATATTATTGAGAAAAAAACTGAATTTAATAGAAGCTAAAGAACACATCTTAACCAGGGGTGCCAATAATTATGTATGGCACTATAAACATTAGTTGTGGGCTGCAACTTCGCTTTTGTAATGAGAATATTCTGACTGGACTACTGTTGTCAGTGATATGAGTATGTGAAATTAACATCATTCCTTAATGTCTGGTGATATATCAGGGCCATTTCATGATTAATCAACATACATTTCTTACATATTGCTCCTTTAATTCACAATGTCAATGGTCATGGATTTGATTTGCTCACTGACTGCAAGCACTATTTTATCTCTGGTGTGGAAGTAAAGCGTGAATCTGTTCGATCCATCTGACTAATTTTCAAAAGAGAGACCGAATAAAGACTGTTGTCTATCTTCAACGGAAGAAAACACGAATAAAAAGGCCAAGAAAAGTCGATAGCTATCAATTTGCATTTTGTGAAGGTCGAACACAAACATGGCCAAGTTTGTACGTCTAATAATTGCTGGAATAAATTTGAACTTTTTACTTTCGGACGCAGAGTATTTTAGGATCTCTGTCCGACAGTCGCTAAATTCCTCATAAATGCACAAAGTCCCGGGCCAATGTCGACTCACTTTATTGAGCAGAGCTTAAACAGAAACATTGATTGAAATTCTCAGTACTCATCTTGAAGAACTGAGTCCTCTTATCAAAACATTCATGTTTAATATCTAAAAGATTCAGTAGATTTGAAGAAATTAAAAGCAATAATCGACTGTCGGACACAGAGTTATATTGAAACCATCCGACTGTCGGACACGGAGATATATTAAAACCCTGTCCGACTTTCAGACACGTAGACACTGCGTTTCTCATTTATTGTACAGTATTTTTTTCAGATTGAAGTCACAACACATGAAACCTCCGCTCTGTGGGAGCTGCTGACGACAAGTCCAGATCTAGATAATCAGATGAGCAAAGTAAAACCTCTGCATGTGCACAGTAGGCCATTATAAAATCAGCATGTCTGAATGTTAATATTTATCTCCCCCCCTTCCCCCTTTATGAATATAACCCTTATAAGGATGTTATCACTTCAATTAATGATTAAGCTTGATTGCAAGATAAACAAATAAGTAGTCTTGTTATGCCATGGGGATTAGCTGGTTCAGGGATAGGCAGGCCCGTTGCTAGAACAGGGAATTGGAAGGGCACAGACATGTCCCTTTAAAACAAATAGGATAGGCCTGGCTAGTTCTCATTTTCCTTTATTGACGCGTTTTCCAATTAGCCTATTGTAATTGGCAACTGAAGACACGGTTTCTCTCCATATGCGATCTAACAGCGATGAAATCATGGGGTAAATTCAGTATAACTGAGAAAAGGTCCCGCATTACCTTAATCAGTAGCTTGGTTGAACGGGGCAGATGAACTACGAAAACTTGCGGTTTTAATATTGCAGGGTTTTTGCACCCCCAATCTTAACTTTGGGGGTGCAGGAGACCCAATGCCCCCCCAACAAATGGTGCCTATGCAGGCAGATATTTGCATGAGGCATTTGTTTGGACAATCTTTAACCAGGCCAGGTGCCAAAAAAAAAAAAAAAAAAAAAGAGGGAATAACGATACTGCAGCTGGACAGTTAGTGCTATTATTTAACATCATTTTACGAGACTGATCAGCGTAGTTCAGATTTCAGCGCCAACCAGAATGTAGACAGCGAAACTGCGGCTGCGCGCACACAAACCACAGACTATAGGCACACACACACGCAGGCTGCAGTGACTAGGTGGAAGGACGAGAGAGCGAGCGAGCTGCCGGCCGCGGCGCGCAGCTTGATTGCAAATATCTCTTTTGTATGAATGAGCAGGAAAATAAGGTTGTTTCCCAGTCTCTATAACACTTAAATAGCCTTTATATTAACAAGAATCCCTCAAAAATCCACTTGCCCGTTCAGGCAACCAGAAAAACAATCTCAACTTGCCCAAATATTATTTTTACCTGTCCCCGGGCAAGCAGGCAACTGTAAGTGTCATTGCCTGCATGAGCGTACAACATATTTGGCACAGGCCCCATGCTCATGTAAAAAGGGAGTAACTCAAGTCGTTACCGGACAAAGATGAATGAAAATGAAAAACTTTAATAAAACCAATTTTATTTGAAAAATGTACTTTGTAAGGGCACTGCTTCAGAGCCAGCTGATGCACTAGTAGTGGTCAATTGCTAAAGCCTTAGGTACAAATTCTGTGCAGTCAACACTACCGTGCCTACAGAAGTAACTATCCCAAATCTGCAGCTTTGCAAAACTATTAACTTCACACAAATGTTTCTGGCCCACTGCCTAACAAGGACAACTTGACTGCAACAGCATCAATAATTGGCCTTCGACCACAGCTGCTTACAGCAAAGATTAGTGATGGCTTGTCAGCACTGAACTGACTTTCCAAAAAAGGGGTCCTGAGTGGATAAGATGCGACATCATGGGTACATCTCAATTCTCTTAATGAGTGAATGAATGGTGAATGAGTACACATCACGTCCGTTCACGTCCGGTGGCCGTTTGTTTTCGCTGCAGCTTCGTTTTTTTTACTTTTAGTTTGGTTTTTTTATCGTGTTGTCATTTTTTAACGTTATTTTATCATTTTACTTGTTTTATCATTTTATTCGTTTTGTTATTTTAATTTGTTTTATGTTTTTAAAGTATTTTTATTGCATCCGAGTATTGCCTTAAGTAAGCGCCTTGGCTAGCTAACGCCTAGCAGGCTAAACGCAATTATGGCTCCACTCACCTCTCCGCCTGGCTGCGTGAGCTGCGTCCGCATGTCCCAAAGGATCGCTGAGCTGGAGGGGAGAATTTCTACCTTATACCAGATTAGGGACGATGAACAGCTCATCGATTCC
Source organism: Gymnothorax javanicus (assembly GCA_029692085.1). Classification (NCBI taxonomy): domain Eukaryota; kingdom Metazoa; phylum Chordata; class Actinopteri; order Anguilliformes; family Muraenidae; genus Gymnothorax; species Gymnothorax javanicus. The sequence continues at coordinate 111,555,785 of CM056194.1, read as the reverse complement.
CTGGTTGCTCCTGCTCCAGCTCTCGCCGTGACGAATGCCACTACCACGGGTGATCGAGATTCCATGGCTCTCCCCAGTGAAGCCGCTCCGACCCAAACCAAGGACCCCTGGATCCAGCTGGGAGCGAGGCCCAAGGCGGTCGTCAGCTCCACACCCTACCAGGCTGAGCCCTGGGTCGGATCACGCGGCAGTAAGCGCTGTGGCAGGAGATCGTCACGAGTTCCGCCTGTTTGAGACCTGCAGCTCGATAACAGGTTCTTCTTCTTCTTTTTTATATTTCCGGCAGTGTGTACGCTACTAAGGCGTATTACTGCCCTCCGCCAGTCAACTATAAAACTTGCATTGGACGCATTAGAATAAAAAAAACAAAAAAAAAAAACCTCTGATTCATAACCCTAACCCATTATTTTCAATTTCAGAATTAATACCAACTAATTAATTTGCATTTGACTCTCACCAAATCCTCTCCCTAAGATCTCTTGAATTTCCTCTCCCTTTACGTCAGTAATACCAAGTACCTCCCTTGCTGCATGGACCACCATCCTAATCCTATCAGTCTTTGACTCAATTTCCTTTTCACAATTTCTAACCATTGCCACAAATGCCAAAAATCTCCTCTTATCCATACTGATAAGTTCAGTGTCAGACCTTGGTTCTTTTGTCACTTTCTTTGCAGTACGCAGATCTTCGCTCACATTTCCCTTTTCTATCTTCGCCTTCTTTGCAGCTTCGGCATATGATAAATTACTTTGGGTCCGCACTCGTTCTACCTCATTTTCAAATTTCCTCCGATTGCATTTTTTATCTCCAATTTCATGATCCCCCCCGCAATGAAAGCAAACCGCTTGCTCTTTCGTGAATTCACATTCATCTTCTGTACACCCCGACTTGCCACATCGTCTACATCTATATGATTTTGCCCTACATACTGCAGCAACATGCCCGTATTCTTGGCACCAAAAACATCGGAGTGGCACCCTTTCATAGGCCCTCACCCGATAACTCACGTAATCCTAATAAATCCTGTCTGGTAATTCTTGGTTAAATTCCAGCAACACTGCCATACTGTCTTCTTCTTTCCCTTCTCTGTAACTTTTCAAGCGCCGAGCAGCGCAAACTCCCTCCACCTCCAAAAAAGCGTCAACCTTCAAAGAATATGGTACACCACCAATCACACCCTTCTTAGCTGGCTTTGAATTCATTTTAAAACAGGTAACAGAAGAAAGATCAGAAGTACTAATTTTAAGTGCTTTTTCCCTTTTTTGTTTCTTTGTTGTGCATTCAATAACCACAATACCGCTTCGACAAACCCTAACAGCCTTAACATCCCCGATTTCCTTTTTAACAAATTTCCCGACAAGGTGACTGTCACTAAATATTTTATTATTGTTCCACCTATCTCCAACCACTTTCATCCCTACAACAAACAGCCCTTCATCGATTTCATTTTCACTTCCTTTCTTCCTTTTCTTTTTACTCCCTTCCAGCTCACCACTCTGCATTTGTCTGGAATTAATTCCCAACCAATAAATAACTATTCAACAAAAAACACCCGAATCCGAGAGGCCTCTCTCCTGTTGTTTCCCCTTCTTCTTCTTCTTCTTCTTCACTCGCACTCTCGATAACAGGTTTTCCATCCTGGACGAGGAGGTTTCGTCACCCCCGCCCTCTCCTGTTTGCCCGGCTGCACCTCCACCGCCCGCGCCGAGAGAGGAGAATTGACCCCGTAAGGCAAGCTCTGAAGCGCGATTTTACTTCATTGCTCGATGCGCTCAAGGACTGTGAGAAACGCGTTTTTATTTGGGGTCCTATTCCAACTCTGGGTCGAGGAATATGGCGTTTTAGCAGAATTCTTAGTCTTCATTCATGGCTACAATCTGAATGTTCCTCTCACGAAATCTTTTTTATTGATAATTTTAATCTGTTCTGGGAGCGTGCAGCCTTCTTTAGAAAAGACGGAATTCACCCCACTCCGCTCGGTACTCGGAAGTTAGCTGAGAACATCTTTTATACGATTCACCTGTCAGGCAAATGACTAATTGATTCTCCGGTAATTGAGGTCTCACATTCGATTGTTACAATTACTTCAGTAAGAACACAATCGCGACTTGGATCCAAGACTAACGCTGGCTGCCGTCGCAGTAACTTGGTCAATATTTCATTAAGACCCCTGAGACATAAAAAATCCTCTAGCGTTGTCAATATGGCATCTTTTAACGTAAGATCCCTTAATAATAAGAGCTTTTTAATTAATGATAATATCGTTGAGAGGAAATTGCATTTTATGTTTCTTGTTGAGACCTGGCTGCAGAATGATAGTGCTGTAACTTTAATTGAGGCTTGTCCACCTGACTACAAATTTGTTCAAGCAGCAAGACAAGGAAAGAGGGGGGGTGGCATAGCTGCTATTTATTCCAATAAGTTTAGCTGCTCCGAGATTGATCTCGGGAAATTTGCCTCTTTTGAATACCTTGCGATCCTCTTGAAAGCTGCCTCAGGAGTGCTCACAGCTCATTTTCATAACCCTATTCTGCGTGTTGTTGTTTATCGCCCTCCTAAATCGATTGATGGTTTTATATCAGAATTTTCAGAGTTATTGTCCTCAGTGGTTTCAAAATATGACGGAATCATAATAGCGGGTGATTTTAATTTTCACATGGACGTTCCCTCAGACACTTTGGCCACTGAATTTTTAAACCTTACTGAGTGCTTCAACCTAGTCCAGTGGCTGGCCCTACGCACAAACACGGCCATACTTTGGATTTAGTTTTTACTCTGGGCGTGAATTTGAACGACCTCAAGATAGAGGATCTTACATTTCCGACCATTTCGGTGTGTTCTTTGATATCGAGGCCCCTGTTGCTCAAACCAAAGCGAAGCAATCCTTTCGTTCTCGTGTGGTAACCTCCCACACAGCCTCAAAATTTTCATCCGTTTTTTTTAAATACTTGCGTTAATATAGCGCACGTTGCAGAGAGCAATGAAATGCTAAATTTGTTTAATAATACGTGCTTGTCTGCTCTGAATGCTGTTGCGCCTCTCAAAATTAGAACAACACGTTTGCAACAGAATTCACCTTGGATAAATGATAAGATTCGCAGCCTTAAGAGGGAATGCAGAAAAGCGGAACAGAAGTGGAAGGCCACTAAACAAAATGTTCTTTACATGCGCATGAAAAGCCTGTTAAACTCATATAATCAAGAAGTAAAAAATGCTCGAGATAAATGCTTCTCTGAATTAATAGCCGCTAATCAGCATAATGCGAGATTTTTATTCAAAACCATTGACTGTCTGGTGAACCCTCCAGTTGCTGTTGCATCAGCCTCAACCCCCGCTGATTGTGAGAAGTTCTTGACATTTTTTATTGACAAGATAGCAGTCATACGGTCTAATATCAGTCATGTTCCATCTGTTACTGTTTTGTGCCCTCGCTTAAACTTGCTGAGTTGTTTCGCACAGATTTCTCTGTTGGATCTTACTGATACTGTGTCACATATGAAACCCTCATCCAGTCCCTTGGATATTATACCCACTAGGCTCCTTAAAGAAGTAATGATGGCTATTGGCCCTGCCCTGCTTTCCGTGGTAAACTATTCTCTCTACTGGCTGTGTTCCAGACTGTTTTAAGATTGCCTGCATTCAACCACTTCTAAAAAAACAGATCTTGATCCAGCCATTCTTAGTAATTTTAGACCAATATCAAAATTGCCTTTTATTTCGAAAGTCTTAGAAACAGTGGTCGCAAAGCAACTTTTAGAAGCGGTGGAAACCAACAATATTTTTGAGAAATTTCAATCAGGCTTCAGACGTCAGCACAGTAGGCTACAGAAACGGCTCTTCTCAGGGTCACTAATGATCTTTTGATGAATGCTGACTCTGGCGACTGCTCATTGCTCGTGCTTTTGGATATTAGTGCTGCCTTCGATACAGTTGATCATGTCATCATGATTGATAGGCTGAAAAATTGGGTTGGGCTCTCTGGGACGGTTCTGAAATGGTTCTCTTCCTATCTGTCGAACAGAAAATTTTTGGTTTCCATCGGTGAACATGTATCCTCGTCTGTACTGCTTGCTTCAGGTTTACCACAAGGCTCCATACTTGGGCCTATATTGTTTTGTATTTATATGTTACCTCTGGGTGTTATTATTCGTCAGCATAAAATAGCTTTTCAATGTTATGCTGATGACACGCAGTTGTGTATTTCAGTAAAATCCACTGATTTCAGCAATGTGTTGGTCTTGCATGACTGTTTAGCTGATGTTCAAAATTGGTTGTCTAATAATTTTTTTGCAGTTAAACTCAAATAAAACCGAAGTCATTATACTTGGTCCAAAGTTGGTGTCGGATAAAATCCAATCATCACTTGGACCTCTTGCATCTAATATTAGGCCCTCTTCCTGAAATCTTGGTGTGATATTTGATACTGAACTCAAATTTGAGCTCCACATAAAGAAGCTTGTACAGTCATGCTATTTGCAATCTGTAACATAGCTAAAATTAGGTCTGTTCTGTCATTTGAAGATACGGAAAAAATTATTCATGCTTTTATCTCGTCAAGAGTAGACTATTGCAACTCATTATTTACTTGTCTGAATAAGAAATTTTTGAACAAACTGCAAGTGGTTCAAAATTCAGCTGCAAGATTGCTCACTAAAACAAATGAAAGAGCCCACATTACTCCAATTTTGGCATCTCTGCACTGGCTGCCAGTCCAATTCCGAATTGAATTTAAAATTCTGTTGATTACCTTCAAAGCACTCCATGGCATGGCACCAGAATATATAAGTGAGCTTTTAAATCCTTACAGACCTAAAAGATTGCTGAGATCTTCCAAGCAAGCATTATTGGCTGTTCCTGAGTCCAAGTTAAAAACAAAGGGTGATCGAGCCTTTTCGGTTAAGGCTCCAATACTCTGGAACAGCCTCCCAAACAACATAAGAAATGCTGAGTCTCTATTGTCTTTTAAATCACTTTTAAAGACTCATTTTTTTAGGCTTGCTTTTGCTGATTTTACGGTTTAAATTCTTTTATTATGGGTGTGTTTTCATGTATGTCTCCTTTTATTATCTTAATTTTTCCTATTTTGATGTTTAATTCCCTACTTCCCCCATTTTGTTTTATTGCTTTTATGTACATGTATTTTACCTGTTTGTGAAGCACTTTGTGCTGTATTGCTTGAAAGGTGCTATATCAATAAAATTTATTATAATATATTATTATTATTATTAAATAGCATCCATGTTTCCCTCACTTGTCTTTTCCTAGCGTCTCAGACCTTCCCACCATAGAGAGATGCAAGGAAACTATATGCGAGGAGGGAAGACACAAGGAATCCTTTCCTCTGAAGAATAACATGAATCCACGTCCATTTCTGATGATGGCACACAGCTGGATCTGCTGCCAGTGTCTGTCATTACGGACTGACCGCATGGTTTGCAGCTGAAGTCTTCCAGGAAGGCTGCCCTTGTGAATACTCACTCATGGCTCCTCAGAGCTCTCTCCTCGCAGCAGAAATGAGAGCTGTGATATGACCTGCAAGATGGCTGATCTATGACAACTTCTGGTTCAAGTGAGGAGCAAGGAAGTATCAAATAAGAGATTTCAGATGTACCCCATGTCCTCCAGTTCTCAGATCCTTTCCAAAGGTGAGCAAGTGCACTTGATGAAATAAAAACAAAAAAAATGCAAAGCAATTTATGCATAGAATTTCATACAATAAAAAATAACTTCTTAAATTAAGAAATATGACATAAAGACAGTGTAAAAACCCAAGGAGATTAGATGATAAAAGAGCAATAGTAGTCTGAGTACTATCCAAGGGACTGTATATTACAAAGTAATAGTGCAAAGGACCACTAAACACTAATAAACTCCTTGGTAAATTTGCAACGATTGAAGCAAGTAGTACCAATAAGTCATAATTAAGCAGCTAAAGGTTGTCACTGTGTCTTCATGAAATCACAAAAGAAGTTGAACAAATTGATCCCTTACATCTACATAAGCGGTGGCTAATGAACTGAAAATATTAAGCGCCAGTTAGATAGCCTGCATTGCAAGATGTGCCAAAAGCGAGCACAGAAGTTCAGAGTGGAGTAATTTTCAATTTCACTTTTTTATTTACGTAATTAAAACAATGTTCTTAGTTGAATTTAACACGTTGCAGCACTGTAGAAAGAAGAACGACGAGTGTTAAACTGCCAAAGGATTATTCTTATCTTTGTAAAACTTTATTAAGCATAAAAATCAAACACTGGTCGGTACAAATGCGTTACCCACACAAGCCATTCTCGACAGCTTACTGACGTTTACTAAACCGGTAATAAGAAACTTCGGAGACGTGATATCTAGAAAACGAATTCATAGACGTATGTTTGCCAGCTAAATGGTGCGAGATATCTTTGATACTAACGTAGTTCGAGCGACCACAGAAGACTAGCAGACTAGCCACGGATTACAGCATGAACGATAGGATGCAAGCTAATGCTAGTATTTTTATGTTCCATTAAGTTAATTGTTGATGCCATAATATTGTGTCAATTGGCCAATAACTCTAAAATTTTCCGGTTTAACTGGCTTAGCAGATCCTACTTTTTTCCTCAATTTTTAAATGCAGGGTTAAAGTTAGCTGGATGATTTGCAAGAAGCAGCAAGATAGTTAGTTACCTGCAGGAGGACAGTAATCGTAGTCAATGCTCCAAAAGTTGTGCATCAGGTGAATCCTTTCATCCCCCTTTCATCGCCGTTGCCGTCACTCGTATTTTTCATGTCCCAGTTCACATGGATCTGAATGGTATAGCTTAGAGAGCATTGCACACTCAGGTACCTAGCTAGCTACATCTCATAATCGTAAATCTTCCTCCGTCATCTCTTCTTACGGACAAAATCCATCTCCTCACGCCGTCTTCGGTGGGCAAACCGAGAAAAGAGAGGTCGGCTTGCTTCTTCGAGTTACAGTTTGAACAGTCAGGACCGGGAACACCCGACTACTAACACTCTGACATTGTTGATTCACGGAGCATCAAGCTAGTATAAAATAGCAGAAGTCGGTTTACCTGCCTTCCGGTTTGTATACTGGGAAATGTGAAATAGGCCTATTGCACAAAGATTCTGTCCGAAAACGACTTTTAAAACGACTGTTGAATATTTAGCGGATAATTATATGGAAAATACCGCAAACAAACCAGTTAAGCGTTTATATTGTTGTGCCATTCAAGCAAATGCAAATGGCCCATGGACTCGGTTTGACGCACTGGGAACGCAAGGCTCTAGCTCAGGCTAGGTTTGTGCCATTAAGGTGGTTTAGAGCTCGTTGGAAACATCAGAACCCATAGAATCAAATGGCTACTGGCAAAGTCTTACTGACAGCATCACAAGCCAATCACAGAGAGGGAAATACATTGCAAGCAAGCTGAATGCTGAGGAACTGAGATCTTTGAAGCAATGCTCGAGAAGAAAAATATGCCTTGAGACTCGCAGATCTAGTTTCGTTATAACACGGACACATTGGGCTAACAATAGCAAGCGCAGATTTACCCTCTAACAGTTTTTTATTACAAATATCAGAGGAAAGAGAAAACTTAAATTAATCGAACTGACTATTCGCACTTATTTAAGTGCTTCCAAGCACAAAAATTGATCGAAATCCGCGTTAGACGCACTTATAAGTGAGGCCAAGATGCACATTGCTCCAATGCCCACACTTATTTTAAGTGTGTCCAAAAGTAAAATTTTTATTTTGGCCAAACTTATTTTAAGCGGTACGTTCTAAAAACTGCAATGGCCATCAACTGGCGCAGCGAGTAAGTGTGGCCAAGAAGAAAATTCAGCATTGGCCACACGTATAAGTGCGAATAACATCAGCCTTAATTAATTGATTAACAATCACAAAACGCCCTGAATTCAAACACTTCTGTCCGTTAACACAGTTAAGTAACTTGTGGCTCTATAATCTGAATTAGACTAACACAACACGATTTTTAGGCATCAGCTGTAAGTGGAAATATTCATAATAGCCTACTTCAAAATATTAAATAATGAGGACGCGCTGCGCTGTCTGAGGGAAGGATCAAATGCGCAACACTGAGGTTCAACAGTCGGCTCGCTGCAACATTTAAAATCTCAGACAAAACTCCAGGTGAAAGCTCAAAACTACATGAACAGTGGATTCATTCTTTATGCAAAACACTTAAGACAGAGATGCAGCGGGCTTTGGTGAAATGGGGCTCGCAGTGAATAAAGAAAAATCTCCTGAACCCATCTGAAACCTCACCCTTTTATAACTTTGCCTTTTAACTTTGAGTGATCGCTGACTTTATTTAGCCGACAGTCTGACACCGTGGCACACACCGTGCCGGACACCTGCAGCGTCTGAGTGCGAGCACATTATGGAATCTATCTGAGCTCAAAACCATGACTATGAAGGCACCAAACTACTTGCCTTAACGAATTTGGTTAGTTTATAAAATGAAGAATTGTAAAATATAATTTCCATGAGGCTGTTCAGTCAGACAGCGACAGATCACAGGCGTTCTCATCTGCAGCGAACGTCAAGCTGCATGGGGCTTGCGCAGTTTATATTGTTATAATATTGATAAATGTTGAAATTACGTTTTTGTGCCTCAATAATTATATATACCACCAGATAATACATTAAATCAGTCATGTTTGGGACCCACATGTCTCTTTGTTCCTGAACTATGACCTATGTTATATAACGGTAGCCAAAATTATACCTTAAAAACAAGTTAATTTCCCGGGATTCCTGGGAAAATGTGCTTCTTTTCCCGGGATAGAAAATGTCTCATTTTCGGGAAAAAATTAATCCCTATTTGAGGTAAGGTAGTATGCATAGCACAAATTCATTAGAAATGCTGGCGGCTCAACTCTGATATGATTTTATCCTATGTTTTGCTACATGGTTATTTACTTGTTTGGTGCTTGAATTGTGTTCGGTTGAGGTAAAAATGGTCAACATGAGCTTTTTGCCGAGTTTCTTCGCGTAAAGCGGATAAGCTGCATGAGGATGTTGCGATTAGGTAACATGCTGTATTTATTATGCGTAACGACCGCCCCTGGTACCGGGGCATTCAAGTTTAAGGGGTTAGTGGAATACAAACATTTATTAATTAAGCTTTTCTTTTAATAAGCTTTAGGAATGTCAAATTTACTTTTGATCTTCAAAAATGCAAATATGGAAAACAAAAAGTTAACATCTAAAGCAGATTTAAATTTAAAAAATAGGTTTCTCAGACTTTTGGTGCCTTATGTGACTTCGACTTTAGCACTGTACTGTGTGTGTGTGTGTGTGTGTGTATATATGTACACACACACACACACAATGATGAATCAAAACATTAAAACCACTCACAATTGCTGTGAATAGTTTTAGACGTAGAATTCGTCCCTATGGGGAAATTCATCTTCACAGATTTGCACCTTACCAGCAACAATCAACAGCAACACCATCACAACAAAAACACGCACAAAATGGTTAAATAACATTCAGCAAAGGACATCAAACACCAAAGCAACACTTAGTGGCAGTAACAGGGCCGCTGGCGGCAGTATTCAAGCAGTCTGTTCCGGGGCCTCTTATTTGAGACAGCTATGGCTGCAGGGATCAGGCTTTTCCCAAAGCGAGCCCTCCGGCACTTCAGTGTTTTTTTGAGGTGTTTATCATCTCATAACAATGGCACACTTCAAGGTCTGCAGACCGATCTTAAATGGTAAGTGGATCGCATATTCAATGAGGTGGATGTGGGAGAAATGAGAACTGAACAACTTTGACAAGAGCCAAATCGTTTTGGCCTGACGAGTGGGTTAGAGCATTTGTGAAGAGAAGGGACTTCTAGGTGCTCGCTGTCAGCAGGTGTGAGTACCTACTGACAGTGGTCCAAGGAGGGACAAACATGAACCACCGACAGGGCTTTGGGTGCCCAGTGCTCATCGATGCACAAGCGCTATGAAGCCTATTCCATCCGGTCCAAGCCGAGAGAAGGCCGACTGTGGCACAAGTCGCTGGGAATTCCAATAACATTTACATGATGAATGTGTCAAAGCAAGCAGTGCGTCATACCCTGCTGCGTATTGCACTGTTTAGCTTGGTCCACCTCTAAAAGCACCCCCAATGGGCATCTGAGCTTCGGAACTGGACCTTGGAGCAGTTGAAGAAGGTTGCCTGGTCTAGTGAGTCCCATTTTCTTTTATATAATGTGTAACGTGTACAAAATTTACCTGAAAAGAGTTGGCATCAGGATGCACTGTGTGTAGAAGACAAGCTGGTGGAAGGAGTATGATACTCTGGGAAATGATCTGCTGGGAAACACTCCGTTTGGGAATCCAAGTGACATCAGTTTGATGGAGCTGTTTTGGCAGCACAAGGCGATCCTTCGCAATATTAGGCCGGTGGTTGTAATCTTGTGGCTGATTTGTGTACGCACACATGCCGATCAGTGACAGTGGATTTAATGATAATTAAATGAATGTGACTCTTTCATCGGATTTGGTTAAGGGCATTTTGAACTTTCCCTGAATTTTATGTCATCCATTGCATCATTAAATAAACTGGAGAAAGAAAGTCACACAAACAGAACGCTCAGGCCTATCGACACTAATCGCAAACAAAGCACAAACAAGACAATTTGGGGTCAACCGGGAAATAGGTGCAGTACGGGTGACATCTTCACTTAAAATAAAAACGTGTACTTTCCTGAAAACTGTGGCAGTGCAAAAAAACTTTTAAGCCCGGTGATAGAAGGAGGCACTTCTCCCCTTCCCCTTCCCCATCATTCTGTGTCTGTACCTGGCTATTCCACCAGTCCACTTCCATTGTTATCTTTTGAATGTCCCTCCAACCCCCCTCTGTAGATCATTCATTGGTTTCCCCTTCAATTTGTGTTTTGTATCCAATCAGTTCAAACTTTACTGTAAAGAACAGCCTAGCTTGTTTCAGCATAAATCTCTGGGCCTCCATCTTTAGGGCTTCTTGCCATGCTGGTACCAGACAGAGCCACAGACTTCAGCAGTTGGTTTTCAATTTTATTGTTCAACCGCTTGTTCACAACTTTACCCGTGAAATAAACTTGATAAAAGACGATTGGCTTTAATCTTTCAGTTTTACGACAGCCCTCATTCTTGGCTTGGCTGCAAGCTGAAAAGTTGATTCCTTAAATAACTTTGGTACCCTTCCCATGTAGGCATCTCCTCAAGCACGTTTTCTGCACGCCGAATTCTGTATCAACTTTGTCATGAGCCGATTGGTGTTGGTGTGTGAAAAGCTGGTCACCGTCAAGGTAATGTGACATCATAGGCGGCCTTACCTATGTTTCAACCGTTTCAGTTAAAATGGGCCCCGCCCTCCAGGGGGCCCCCAACTGCCAGACAAGAATTAACATCCTAAACATTGGCTGTATGAAAACATGCAGAGGTGCACCGCCAGGAAAGGCAAACCGGGCAAATATTTGAGCCCCCCTCCACCTCCAAAAAAACATGGCAAATGTTTGGGATCCCCGACGGCCACTCAAATTCGAACATTTTGCAATGACTTATAAAAACCCCATTAAGCTTTCTTTGAAGGCATTGTAGCGCACCCCCGGCCAGTGCCTCGAAAGCCCCCTAAATTGGGCCCCTTCTCGGAATTGTGGCGAATGCGGAAAATACACGGTCGGAGTTGCTGGTTTTTTCCATCAGATTATATTAGTTGCATGGACACCGAGCTGGCCAAGAAGTATAGTAGCCTAATTATTCATCGTCTACAAATGATGGCAGCAAAAGAGGTAGCTGATTCTCTGGGAATTTTGGAAATACAGTCGGCACCTTAGCCAATGTTGCTAGCGCCTCGGACTGAGATAGCATGTTAGCATGCGTGAAAAAAAAAAAAAAGTAATTTGCTTGTTGCATTCTGGGGGTATTTAATATTTTATATAATGGTGAGCTTTGCTGTATACATTTTAAAGCATTATCTAGCAATTTTATGCTTTTTTTTTCACGCAGTAAATTTCTGAATTCGGGCCAGGTCACAGTCCGGTAGCCTCCGGCACCGGCCCAATGAAAATAGTTTCTGACTGGTAAAATGCGACGATACTATGCAAAATTTAAGTCGCAATATTAAAAAACTTGTCTGCTTAGCCTATATTGGTGTCTGATTAGTATTTGACGGAAATTAGGCACCTTGAAAACGTACGTATGCTTCCAACCTTTCATCGCAATGGATAATGTGCACTGATTTCTAAAATTAGAAGTTATGGCTATCAGGTAACTTCTGGCTATTCTATAGCCTACCCAATGAGTTTCGGGACATAATCCAACCAAAGCCAACGAGAAGCTTGTTTTTTGGGACAAGTCGGAGTTCAGGCATCTCCACGCAGAGACAGAAATTGGGCAGAAAATTACCGATGCGGACCTGCTCGATTCTCATGTAGCCTATCTGTTATCAGTGCATAACATTAATGTTACACACTGTGCTGCGTTTTAATATAATGTTAGCTAAATGTACTTTGAGCGAAAGAACATGCTCCTTAATTCACATGGCATCACAACTGAATGAAAACATCAATACGGTGAACATGCTGAAAACGTATTCATGGGCGTAGGAACCGGCCTGGCAGACCCGGCGATCGCCTGACCAATATTTTCCCAAATACGCCCCTCCCCCTCCCCTCTCTCCTTCATGTCATGTCAACTTAGACTGTATCGCCGATCCCGGCTGCTTATCACCTATCAGATTAATGCACTGCCGCGAGACCAGTGTCATTAGCGTTCGTCAGCGATACTGCATACTCTCTTTAATTATGATCCAATGCAAAAAAAGTTCTTATTTATTACACGTTATTAATTTACGCGTGATTTTAACATTACAAGGCTTTTGTTGGTGACCTCACACGCTTGTTTAATGCATACAATTTGCATCGAGAGCGATGGTTTACTTACTTATTTAGACAGTTTTGCCCCTGATATAAGGACTATGCTTGAAGGGCTGTCAGTTTCTCGGGGATCACCTAAAATTGCTACACTGCCATCCTCACATTGCAACAGACAATCACAGAATGCAATGTTATTTTAATTCGAATGTAATGGAGTATTTACCAGACCTAAGCAGCGCAAACTATCGTTATCCCCATATTTGCATTTAACTGCTTGATCTGGATGCACTTCGTTGTATGAAGAGCTCCCTTTCAATTTTTTTAATTTTAATTTTAATTGATTTTTTTTTATGACAAACCCTCCACTAAACGCCGACTGGTATCTGTGATTGGCGTATGCCGCTCAGATCTTTTCAAATGGTTGGCAATCACAGGTGCGAACAGAAAACCGAATGCTTTAGAGGCGCGCTGTGCTTTTAGAAGGGCCACGTATCCGAAAGAAATGATTTTTTTACGCGACCCCAAGCTTGGTGGAGGGCGCGAGTGAGATGGGGCTTGTGTGCGGAAGCAGTGTATTCTCAGTGCGTCAAAGAAAGCTCACGAAATCCTGTCTCTTTTCATTAACCAGGTTAAAAACTAAGTGTTGCTAACACGTTTTAAACAGTTCGTACTGTGTTTGTGGGTATCCACCTTCCAAGTTCATTCACTAATCATCAGGTGCACCGTGTACGACCTGGTTTGTGCCCCTACATTCCTGGTAAGATTTCAATCGGCACAATATTAATGCAGCTTGTGTCCTGCTTGTGTTTTTACTTCGTATTTCTAGAGCGAGGGGTTAGTTACGTGCGTGCGTATTGCATGTCCGCATATGATGTCTGAATTAGCCTATGACGGGATTTGCCCATTCTTGGTAATCTTGTGTCATTGTTTTATAATTTTTTTTTCTTAGATAGGTGGCCTAATTGCATTATATGGAATGAAATAAATAAGCTAAATCAGATAAATCGGTAAATGTAAAAAAGCAAGGGACAAAAAGAATATAAGGAAACTGACAGTCAGTTTCTATGGGTGGATAACCCTGACACCATTACTCTGGACTGGACGTCACCTTCTTTTATATATCTCAATTTATAAGGTACTCCAGTTCATTGCTTGAACACTGTCTCAAAGGTTTATATCAAATTCATGGATGAAATGCTTCAAACTGCTAATGCTGGAAAGTGCATACTAGAGACCACAGACTGAACTAATCTGCTGTTGTGAACGTGAAGAAACACCACCCAAAAGTTGAAACTGTTGAGGCTAAAGATGAGTCTCGATGCGACCACAGCTAACCAAATCAATCCCCAGTTTCAAAACATTTTCTAATCCCCCCCGGCGCCATCTGCTGGGCCAATATGAATTTGCCTTCTACGCCCCTGGTATTGATAGTTTTCTATACATCATCATGGCTATGGGAAAGGCAGCCTCATTCTCTGACAAAGCAGAAGGATACTGCCAGTGGCGGCTCGTGAACTGGCAATAAGGGAAGCTCAAACAATTCCTTAAAATTAATGATTGTTCATGTTTTCAATCATTCATTTAAATTGAAGACCTGAGTATAAGAAGTGCTTATGTCACATTTTGCAAAAAATGAGCTGACACCAGTATTAAAATCCAAAATGGCCAGAGCATCATCTGATACCAAAGATTTCTGTAAAGAAGCACTTAAGTCTTATGTACTGGTGCGTTTCCATTGTCCATTGTCATGATCTGCAACATGTTTTGAAAACTTCGACCCCCAAAATCTCAAAATTTTTATTTTGTGACTAAGGTACTTCTTGCACACAGGTCTTCAATTACCATTACAGAAACTCTGAAAACTCTCAACATTATCAGATGTGGCCAGTTAACGCATACTGATTACAACTCCGGATTTCTCATGCTTTTCTTTACTCGGGTTGGAAGAAATGCATGTGTTTCATGATCTTTTAAATGAAATAAAATCATTTGAAACGTCTTCATGCAATTCCATTGCTTCCAACCCCTCCATGCACAAGGACTTCTATTCTGCGCCAGAATCTCTTACATACGCGTTGATTGAATAATTACTGACTACAGCAGAGGAACGTAAATTGCCTTTTAAACTCAAACCGAATGCGTGAGAGTTGACAGGTATGCGTTATTAAAGGAAACTGGCCACACCTGATCAAGTTGAGAGTTTTCGGAGTTTCTGTAATGGTAATTTCGTAAATGAATGATTGAAAACAGGTCATGACCAATCATTAATTTTAAGGGATTTTTTGAGCTTCCCCTGTCGCCAGTTCACGAGCCGCCATAGGATACTACGTCATCTAGTGTTGTGTAATGTTTACAGCTATGCAAATTTGAATTAAGGTCTGGCATAACGAGTCATCTAGTGCTTCTAAACCTAGTCCACTTAAGCGACATTAAATTATATTGATGGGATTTCAAAGTTTGAATTACATCCAAATTTTACCGTATCATTATCCCAGTGATTATATTGTAGAGCTATCCCGTAACCCCGTCCCCTCAAAAGAATACAAAGATTAAGGGCTCTTCGCGCCGTTTGTATTTAAACCTAAGGCATTTTTAGGCGGAAACTTTTTTTTTAATTTCTAATTCAGAGACGCATAAATTACATGAAGACGTCCGCAGTTTGCAATGCTACTAGCTTGCTGGGGTGAGTTGCACATTTCAGTTTTTGAGAAATTAATCACATTTACACATGCATGTAGGGGAGAGCTGGTTCGAAAGCAACATTTTTCACATGGACGTCATTTTAAAAGATAACCTTACAGACCGAAAAAAAATTTCGAGCGATGAACTACTTTCCTGTGTGCTCTGTCAATATCAGGTGCTAAATCATCCCAATATATATTGACTTCGGCATAGTTTGACGTCGAACGGAAGTTGCGCATTGCTGCTTTCGACCCCTCCAGTCAGGACGAAAGTGGCACACAGGCCGGACAAAAGTAACGTGATGAAATTAACTGGAATCTTTTAAATTACTGTCGTTAAAACAGAAACAAAAACAATCAGACATTTGTTTTAAACATTTTAATTTGCTTCAAATGTTTCAAAAGTAAACGTGAACATGTTTAACGTCCCAGATAGCAAGCACCTCCGCTCCTGATCTGCCCCGGCTCTGAGCCGGATCAGCTGGTGTCGGCACAGAGCCGGGGCAGATCCGGAGCGGACGTGCTTGCTATCTGGGTGGGGTGCAATTGGTCTATTTATAAAAATTATGAAATTACTTTGCTTATTATCACAGTTGTGACAGATATGAGCTGCACCCTCAGTGCATGCCTCATGTGACCACAGCAGACAAAAGATGCACCGCACCCACACTCCTCCAGGCAAAGATGAGGTAAATGTCTCCCCACAAACAAGACATTCCTCATCATTGCCCTGAGAAACTCTGGTTGCAGTGTGTCCACTAAACAACGTTTTCTTTGAGCGTTTTGAAGAGGACTGTTTTTTCTGGCCCCTCTGCCGACTCTCCTCCTCCAAAGCAGCTTTTACTGGGGTGTCAGTCAGTATTGCTGTTGACCTACAACATTCAATGAGATGATAGTCAGAATCAGCTTGTTTTTCTACAAGCAAGAAAATCAAGACAAGTTAAAAACGACACTCTGCTCACCTCTTTCTGCCTCTTCTTTTATTTTCTTTCCTCGAGCCAGGCTTTGGATATGGGCGAACCTTTTCTGGGCTGAACCTCTGTATTGGCGTGCCACTAGATGTTCCTGGAACCACAAGCATACCTGGATAGATAATATTTCCAAAAAAATGCGTGGCAAGGCTCAACATGCACATTTAAAGACACACACAGACACAAACTCACCATCTACAGGAATGGCAGACTCATGGGGATGCAGCTCAAATGGGCTCTGGCTAGGTTGGTGGCATCTTAAGGCAGCAAGCACTGGTGATAGAGCGGACATTGGTGATGAAGAGGGCGCTGGTGATGAAGCGGACATTGGTGATGAAGAGGGCGCTGGCGATGGAGCTGGCGCTGGTGATGAAGGGGGCTCTGGTGATGGAGCTGGCACTGGCACTGGGGATGGAGCTGGTGCTGGTACAGGACGGTCGGTCACAAAAGCTGGAGCAAAGTCTGTCTCACTGAAAATATCTGGATTCAAGGGCCAGATACCGGTACACTCAAACCCAGATGAAATGCTGCTTGCTGTCGCAGCTTGAGGCAGAGCTTTAGCCACAAGACTCGGGATGTTGTAGATGGTGAAAGTTCTTCCAGGGTTCATTCGCATCCAATTGTCTGCTGCACTGTTAATGTAGTGCTTCAGAGGACCAAAAACGCTTCGGTCTAGCGGCTGAAGACGGTGGGAGCAGTGGGGTGGAAAAGACAGGAGTACAATGCCATGTGACTTGCAAAAGTCAATAGCTACCACAGAGAGGTGTGATGGATGATTGTCTAAGAGTAGCAGCAACTTTGACTCCAGGGTCACGCGGGTGTGTCTTTCAAAATGCTGTAAAAATGCCAAGAAATCTGTCTCCTGCATCCACCCTGATCCATTGGCAGAACCACTGCAGCCAAGGGGGCCATCCCGGATGAAGTGGTCCTGGAACTTCTTCCTTGGGAAGATAAAGTAAGGGGGAACAAAGTTGCCTTGTGCGTTGGCAGCAAAGGCAACAGTCACTAATGTCCCTCTTTCCCCAGAGGTCACAGCACCGACCTGGCGCTGCCCCTTGGTGGCAATGATTTTGTCTGGCACTTGAACCGTTGTGGTACCTGAAATAATAAATGAAATGAATTATTGCTGTTGCAAATCACTGTTGCTTTTTAATTTATCTAAATATAAATTTTTACCTGTTTCATCCATGTTCCAGATGTCCTTTGCTTCAAAATTATAGCGGGTGAGGACAGTCTTTAGGTTTTTAAAAAACGCTGTCACGTTGGTCTTGTTGAAGCTGGTGGAACGGGACATGCTGGTGGCTTGAAGTCGACGGATGGACAGGGTTTTGTTGCGCTCGAGGAAGGAGGTGAGCCAATCCTTCCCTGCCATCTGGTTTTTCTCCCATGAACATGGAGTTTTGAGGCCAATATTTTCGGCCAGCTCATATGCAAACTTTCGCACCTAAAACAGCATGAAAAAAGAGGTTGATTCCCAGATAGCAAGCACCTCCGCTCCCGATCTGCCCCGGCTCTGTGCCGACCCCAGCTGATCCGGCTCAGAGCCGGGGCAGATCCAGAGCGGAGGTGCGTGCTATCTTAGGCAAATGGTGGTAGTGGTGTAGCTCTGTCTGCAGTGTTACTCCAACCTCTTTAGGACTCAGGCCAAAATATATATCAGCTGCTCTCTTTATATATGCCTGCAGTCTCTTCTCCTGTTCTTTTGTGAAGACTTTGTTGTGAGCCCTGTACCCTGGGGCTCTGGCCTGCGGCCCTCCTGCCTCTGCCCTCCTCTTGCAGTACCTGAACAGGGTGACATGACAAACGCCATTCACCTATGCTGCCCTCCTTATACTCTCGCCTCTTCGGACATCAAGAAAGGCCCTTTTGTAAACCTGCTGGTCAACCTTTCCTCTCTGGGTAGTTCTGACCCTAACTCTTGGCATTTTCTGTCGGTAAAATATAACACACACATTTTTAGTGAGCTTTAAAACACAAAATGTGGCCGCATTAGCAGAGAGGGACGAACGTAACCGTTGGTACTTTGGTCCCGCACCTCTACTGCCCTCCTAATACTCTCGCCTCTTTGGACATCAAAAAAGGCCCTTTCGTAAACCTGCTGGTCAACCTTTCCTCTCTGGTTAGTTCTGACCCTAACTCTTGGCATTTTCTGTCGGTAAAATATAATAAACACATTTTTCATGAGCTTTAGAACAGAAAATTCGGCCGCGTTACCGGAGAGGGACGAACGTAGCCCTAGCTACTACCGCCCCGACAGTGACTCCTGACATTTGAACCAGGATTGCTTCTAAAGTGGAAAAAGTCTGACATTTCAAACTTCAGGGTATGTTACAAAACAAAATGACCTATCATTTTATCATAAATATGACACATGGAGCGATAAAGACAATCTTTAAATCAAAAAAGTTTACCATTTGTCTGAATTTACTCACCACTGTGGAAAATGGTCTTCCCGGTCTGGTTTCGCGGGGAAGTGATGAAACCTCAAGATTTTTTCCGGGTCTGGAGAGTGTCGCGAGCTGGACGTGCTGACCTAATTTGACGCATCGAAGTGCGGATGGCTATGAGTAAATCGACGTATTACTTTCGTCCCACGTTACTTTCGCACCGGCTCTCCCCTACTTTATTGCCAATATTTTAACACTAGAACGGCCGACAATGCAGTACCTCCTAGAACGGCCGTGAGGTCATTTTGATCTCCCACCGCTGCGGGCTTTATGATTGCAAATTAGAAGTCTGTTACAGGAACAGTTGTTAATTATTTTAAAATAGCATGTAAAAATAAATGAAAAAAAAAACATCTGATATTTTTAATTTTGCCACATTAGGTTTTATTTTGTTTTAATAATATAACAATGTAAATTCATTGCTTGCTCTGTTTATATTGATGGAATAGTATAGAAGTTAGAACTTTAGAGATTGGCTTTGTTGGCAATTGTGGCTATTTTTAAATGTTTCATAACCTTTGGACTTGAAATTATGCTGTGAAACCTATTATTATGAGGTGAATAAATATCAAGTTTAGGTGACCTCCCTGGCATCAGAGGCTTGGTTTGCCCAGCAGGGGTGCTCCTTTTACGGGGTGGCTCATGTTGACATTCAGGTTCAAAATCAGAGGCGGATTCACTGGACCAAGACACATCACTGAGCCCTGATATTTCTTCTCCATCCGACTCACCAGAGCTCATGTCCTGAAGCTTTGCCAAAGCCTGACTTACATTCATCCGTTTCCTGTGATCCATTTCCTTTTCTGGTAGCCTGCCCGACTAACTAAACAAACAAAATCACTAAGAGAACAGCCCTTTGACAATCACAATTGAAGCACTGAGATCAACAACAACATAAGTCACATTTTGGCCGAATTGAGTTTGTACTGCCAACATGTGGTAGATTGACAGGGCTACACAGTGAGTGCAAAAACAACACATTTTTTGTAGCCGTCTATGTGTAATCAGCATAGAAAGTTTTTATTTGGTGCGAAATCAACACAAGTCCTGCACTTATGGTGTTTTAGAACTCACATCACCCAATGGGCACTAGATGGCAACATAATCTTGAGTACTAAAACAACGCATGTGCATGACAAAATGGCTGTTCCTCTGTAGGGCGTGGCTGCAGAAGTGGATGATACTGATGAAATTCTCATCCACGAAAAAGGCGCAATGAAACAGAATGGAAGCGAAATGTTATTAAAAAAAAATAAAGTGAAAGGAGTGTTATGGCCCCAATTTGTTATGACGTCACGGACAGCAAGGGATGACAGACAAAATTCTTAAACTTCAACAGATTTAATTAAACAAACACTTAGAACTAATCTACAATCTACCCTACTGACCAAGATTGAAATAAAAAAAAAGATAGTTACAGTCCCTTGGCAATTGAGATGGGCTGCTGTGTTGCGATGTCCTGGGACAGGAAAATGCTCCAACACAGGCAAAAATCCACAAAAAGCTTCACAGGTCTTGAAAAGAGTGACAGGTCTGGTCAAATGTATCCTTCCACAATTTTTCCTTGCAATTTCTCCAACTACTCTTTCCCAGCCCCCTCTGAGGCATGCCCAGGACATGCCCCAAACCTAGCTCCAGACTGCTTAACAAAAAAAAGTCAATACTGCCATCTAGTGGCTTTTTGCCACATTACACCTCCATTCCAAAAGGGAAAAATTTTGACTGATAAAGGCAAAATTTTTCTTTTCAATACAAAAATGGTTAAGTAGACATTGTATATAAATATATATATATATATATATATATATATATATATATATATATATATATATATATACAATATGCTGATAAACATATGTGATATATATACACATACTTAAACACAGGATAAGCAATCAGCAATTACATTGTCAGTACCCTTTACATGCTTAATTTCCAAGTCAAACTCCTGTAAAATCAAACTCCTATTCAACAATCTCCGATTCTTGTTTTTTATCTTACTCAAAAACATTAACGGATTGTGGTCAGTATGTACAATCATTGGCTTTTGCCCTGTACAAACATAAACCTCAAAGTGTTGTAAGGATAGAACCAGAGCCAACAGCTCCTTCTCAGTTGTGGAATAGTTCTTTTGGTGGCGATTGAACTTCCTGGAGAAGTATGCCACGGGATGCTCAATGTCAGCAGAGTCACTTCTCTGTAGGAGCACAAATCCACAAGCTTGGTCGCTAGCATCGACCGCCATGGAGAACGGTTTGTTGAAGTCAGGAGATTTGAGCACGGGGAAGTGACACAGCAGAGACTTCAGGCGATTGAAGGCTCTTTAGCATGCTTCATCCCAAGTGAACTTTACGCCTTTCTTCAGTTGGTTGGTGAGACTGAGAGCAATCTCAGCAAAGTTCTTGCAGAACTTGCGGTAGTACCCGATCATTCCAAGGAAGCGGCGCAAAGCTTTTTTGTTGTCAGGAACTGGAAAGTCCATGATGGCTTGGACTTTAGCATTTATGGGTGCCACCTTACCCTGGCCTATGACGTAGCCAAGATACGTGACAGTAGCACAACCAAAGTCACTCTTGTTCAGGTTAACAGTCAGGTTAGCCTGGGTCAAGTGCTGGAACAACGTCTCTACATCTTTCAGATGTTCTTCCCAGGAGTCACTCCATGTGATCAGGTTGTCGATGTACGCACCCATGTGTGGCAATCCGGCGATTGTAGACTGTATCATCCTTTGGAATGTGGCTGGGGCATTTTTCATGCCAAAGGGTAGGACTTCATACTGGTATAACCCAGATGGTGTGGCAAAAGCAGAGATGCTCTTGGCCCTCTCAGTTAAAGGCACACACCAATAACCCTTCAATAAATCAATCTTGGTCAGAAACTTTGCTTGCCCTACTCTATTGATACAATCATCAATCCTAGGTATTGGAAACACATCAGTTCTAGTTACAGCATTGACTTTGCAATAATCTGTACAGAATCTAGTACTTCCATCAGGTTTTGGAACTAGAACACAGGGTGAACTCCAATCTGAGTTAGAGGGTCTGATAATATCATGTTCTAACATGTACTCAACCTCTTTCTCAGCAATCTTTCTCTTTTCAGGATTCATCTGGTACGGATGATGTTTTATTGGTTTGGCATCACCAACATCTACATCATAAGAGGCTATAGAAACTCTCTTTGGAACATCAGGAAATAGATCTTTATATTTCTTGATCAACCTCTCAAACTGATCTTTCTGTGAGGGTTCTAAGTGCTGGAGTTTTACATCAAGATTTTGCAACACTTCAGAATTTGACAATTTACATGAAAGAACTTCAGCTTTAATTCTAGGTTAATCATCTTGAAACTCCCCCTCATCTTCACAAGTCTCGGCCATAGGAGGATCTGAAGTGACAGCTGCAACCCTAGCATTCCTATCATGATAAGGCTTCAGCATGTTAATGTGACACAACTGTTTTGGCTTTCTCCTATCTGGAGTCTTCACAATGTAATTGAGATCATTGAGTTTTGTCAGAATTTCATAAGGACCATGAAATCTAGCCTGCAATGGATTGGACTGCAAGGGAAACAACACAAGGACCTTGTCTCCTGGTTTAAACTCACGGCTTCTAGCCTTATGATCATACCAAGTTTTCATTTTTCCCTGACTTGATTTCAAGTTCTCTTTGGCTTGGTCACAAGCTGCACGCAGTCTTTCCTTGAACTTGCTAACATAGTCTAACAGACTGATATGCGGCTCTTTCTCTTGCCATTGTTCACTCAACAATAGCAAAGGTCCTCTCACTTCATGGCCAAACACTAGCTCAAACGGACTGAATCCAGTAGACTCCTGATCTGCTTCTCTAGCTGCAAACAACAGCAAATGAACACCTTCATCCCAGTCTTTCTCATGGTCATAACAATAAGTCCTCATCATTGTCTTGAGAGTGGAATGAAACTGCTCTAAGGCACCCTGACTCTCTGGATGATAGGCACTGGAAAGAATCTGCTTTGCACCTAGTTCATACACAACCTGCTGAAACAGAAGTGAAATTGCTACCTTGATCTGACTGAATTTCCCTGGGAAGGCCAAACAACGTGAAGAACTTTGTCAAAGCCTTCGAAATTGCAGTTGCCTTGATGTTGCGTAGAGGTATGGCTTCAGGGAATCTGGTAGATGCACACATGATTGTCAACAAGTTCTGATTTCCAGATCTAGTCTTGGGTAATGGACCAACACAATCAACGATGACCTTGGAGAAGGCCCCCCCAAGTGCTGGGATAGGCTACAGTGGAGCTACAGGTGGGTCTAACTGGTGTTTTCCAACTACCTGACAAGTGTGACAGGTTTTGCAAAAGTTGGAAACATCTTTCCGAAGTCCAGGCCAGAAGAGGTGTTTCATGATCTTGTCAACAGTCTTGTTAACACCAAGATGACCTCCTAAAGGCAAACTATGAGCTATTGTTAAGATCTCATTCCTGTAGACCTTCAGAACAACAATTTGCTTGACCGCTGCCCAATCTGCATTAGCAGGGATATCAGGAGGGCGCCACTTTCGCATCAACACTCCATCCTTGAGATAATACCCAACTGGAACTGCGTCTATTTCTTCAGCAGGAAGGGCTCTCTTCTTTAGTACACAAATTTCAGGATCATTGGTTTGCTCCTGAATCAACCACTTTCTGGACAGAGACAAGCCTCCAGACACATCAGAATCACCAGACCCATCTGGCTGGCTGAACAGAGAACTGATAAAAGTGTCTTATAAGTCCTCAAACAGAGAAACCATAGTAGGCTGAACAGAGCCATGAGGTGAACCACCTGAGTCATGACTATTCAATGTGCTGGACGGCACCACATCATCTTCTTCTTGAGCCTTCTTGGCCATAGCACGGGTCACTGCACAGGAAGGATACAGAGATGGGTCTTCATCGCCATCTTCAGTGCTCGGCTGTGAAGTAAGATGAACAGGGGGAACTACATTGCCCCCAGCCAGGTCATTGCCTAGCAACAGAGAAACACCCTTGATAGGTAGACTTGACACAAGTCCCACCTTTACCTGTCCTGTAACTAAATATGACTTCAAGAATACAGAGCGCAGGGGTACAGATACAGTCCTCCCTTCAATACCTTGTACAAGTATGAAATCCCCAGAAGCGGTCTCATCACGTAACTCCAAGGAGTCCATCAACAAAAGTGACTGAGAAGCTCCGGTATCCCTTAGGATATATATGGGTACAGGAGGAGAATGCTCATTCAGAGCCACAAATCCCTCTGACACAAATGGAAGAAATTCCTCCCTCACAAAGTCAGCAGTATCAGGCTTCTTAGCCTCACAAGGAGCAGGCAATTTAGCAGATCGGTCATCTACTACAGGGGTTTCTAACCTTGTCTTCACAAAGGCATTGGGTTTGGTATCCTTTTCTTTTTCTTTCTTAGCTTTAAGGAACCAACAGTTAGTTGTAACATGACCAGATTTCTTGCAATAATTGCAAACTAGACCACTTTTGTCACTGTCAGCTTTCACACTTTGATCAGACCTTTGACTGGATTTCTGAGCACCATCACCAGATTTGTCTTTGTCTTTGGGTGAGGAATCTTGGGTATCACCGTTACCTTTCTTCTGAAATTGGGACCATCTATTGTTACTGCTAGACTGAAATTTGGACTTATGTGTGAGAACATATTCGTCTGCAAACTTGGCAGTTGATTGCAAATTCAGTGCTTGCTTCTCATTAAGGTAGGTCTTAATATCATCCTTGACACAGTTCTCGAATTCTTCAACTAACATCATCTCTTTTAGTGAGGTGAAATCATCCTTGACCTCCATAGAAGTACACCAGCGCTCAAAGCAAACCTTCTTCTCGTTAGCAAATTCCACATAAGTCTGATTGTCAGATTTCTTCAGACCTCTGAATTTCTGTCGGTAAGCCTCTGGAACCAACTCATAAGCTGTCAAAATAACCTTTTTGACAACCTCATAATCAGAGGAATCATCTGCAGACAAAGCCGAATAGGCTTGTTGAGCTTTACCCTTGAGGACGGTTTGCAACATCAGAGGCCAGTGTTCCTTTGGCCACTGACAACTCTTAGCTACCTTCTCGAAGCACTGGAAATACTTATCAACCTCCTTCTCTGAGAATGGAGGCACCAGCTTTACCTCCTGGCTTGCCCGAAATTTGTTTTCAGCTTGCATTTTGATTTTTAGTAGCTCCATTTGGAGCCTTTCTTCTCTATCTAACTTCTGTAACTCGAAATCTCTCTGTCTCTGTCTCTCTCTTTCTGCTCTCTTTTTTCTCTTCTCTTGCTAATTTTTCTAACTCTAACTGCCTTTTTTTTTTTTTTTTTCCTCCCTTTCTATCTCTAGCATTTTTAATTTAAGTTCCATTTCTACATTTGGATTTTCCACTGGAAACTGTTCCAGATCTCCTGGTGCAAACACATTTTCATCAATGTAATATTCAACAATCTCTCTAGCCAGTCTTGCTTTTCGCATGGCTGGTTTTACATCTGTCAGCTCTAACTGTCTGCATATTTCTAGCAGTTCTGTCTTTTTAAAAGACTTCAAAACCTCTACGGTTGGTGATGCCAAGAAATCATCTATTGCTGTTGATCTGCCAATATATATCTAGGAAAATTCAAAAAACAATTTCACAATTTGAAATTTTAGATTTTTCAATAAATGACTCGCACAATGGTCTATCCCGGACCCGAGCCCCCAATTTGTTATGGCCCCAATTTGTTATGGCGTCACGGACAGCAAGGGATGACAGACAAAATTCTTAAACTTCAACAGATTTAATTAAACAAACACTTAGAACTAATCTACACTCTGCCCTACTGACCAAGATTGAAATAAAAAAAAGATAGTTACAGTCCCTTGGTAATTGAGATGGGCTACTATGTTGCGATGTCCTGGGACAGGAAAATGCTCCAACACAGGCAAAAATCCACAAAAAGCTTCACAGGTCTTGAAAAGAGTGACAGGTCTGGTCAAATGTATCCTTCCACAATTTCTCCTTGCAATTTCTCCAACTACTCTTTCCCAGCCCCCTCTGAGGCATGCCCAGGACATGCCCCAAACCTAGCTCCAGACTGCTTAACAAAAAAAAGTCAATCCTGCCATCTAGTGGCTTTTTACCACATTACAGGAGAAGAACACAAAAACTGCCATGGGAATCTCGTGCCAGCCAGAAAACAAGGACCTGACTGTATTTATTTGTTTTCAGTTTTTTTTTTCCTCTAGATTGACTTTTTCTGAATCGGGTGAAATAAAGTTTGTGCCAGGCATATCAGTTGACAGCTAAGACAACACATGTACCAGGGTTGAGTGATAAAACAAAATCATAATTTTATTTTGCCCGGTGAGCAGCAATGTGCAAAGGAATCATTCCTATTTTTCTCAATTTTGCCCTGAAAAGTGTACATTTTGCTAGAAAATTCATTTCTTTGCATTCTCTGCAGTATCGGAGGAACCAAACAATTTTCGTTGTTTTTCTCAAAATTCATGGAATGTGACTTATGTTGTTTTTGATCTCGGTGCTTCAATTTCTTTCTGCACAATGGGAGAACAAACTGATTCTGACGTCATGACAGCAACTGGTTTATATATGCACCTGCACACTATTCAAAAAGTAACAAAAAGCGTTGCTATGCAATCAAGATGCAGGTGACTGCCTTGCATAACTGTCAGTGTATGAATGTGTTGTATAAATGGGCATATGTGAGGTATTAAGCTACTGTCAAGTGCTTTGAGTTGTCTGTCTGACTAGCTATATAGTCAGCCTAGCCAGGCTCACTATATAGCCTAGCTATACAGCCGGACTATACGGTCCATTTACAGTTTTTTGCATTAGGAGTAATGGAGGTCAAAATGACCTCTTGGCCGTTCTAGGTATAATCAGTGATTTTTTTCTTTCTCTTTTATTCCAGAATCCCCATAATTCATAAGTTGATGAATAACACCATTTTAGGAAAAGTCACTGACTGGGAGACATAGGGTTGTAATTCAAACAGAGTTATGTGCAGTTTAATTGGTGAGAGAGGTCAAAATGACCTCACGGCCGTTCTAGTGTGAATACATCATCACAAATAAACAAGTTTCAGCCAGAGAAGTTGAAATTTCACTGGACAGGCTAAGGTGTAAGATTTCATCCAGCAAAGTGATGAAGCTGTTATGTTACATAGGGCCCCACATTTGCTTTTGAAACGGACCCCCAGATGCTTAAGGCTGCCACTGTGTGACATCATGACGAGAATTTTGGGGCTTTCATCCACCATCCTGCCCAACTTCTCGCGCTAAATTCAGGTTACACTGTCTAAAATTATCAGTATATTACAACCCCCATTCCGAAATAGTTGGGACAAAGTGTAAATTGTGACTAAAATCAAAACACAATGACTTTCAAATCACACCAGCCAGTATTTTATTCACAATAGAACAGGGATAACATAGCAAATGTTGAAACTGAGAAATTTTACAATTTTATCCACAAAATTAACTAATTTCAAATTTTATGGCTGCATTCATGATGCTTTTTAAAACATGCAAGTGTCCCACACCATATGCACTAATGCATCCCCATACCATCAGAGATGCTGGCTTTTGAACTGAATGCTGATAACAGGAGGGGTGGTCTTTTTCCTCTTTAGCCCGGAGGACACAACGCCCATGATTTCCAACAAGAATGCCAAATTTGGACTCGTCTGACCACAGGACACTTTGCCACTTTGCTACAGTCCATTTTAAATGAGCCTTGGCCCACAGAATACGGTGGCGCTTCTGGATTATGCTCAACAATGGCTTCCTTTTTGCATGATAGAGTTTTAGGTGCCATCTGTGGATGGCACGGCGGACTGTGTTTACAGACAGTGGTTTCTTGAAGTATTCCTGAGCCCATTTAGGAATGTCAATGACAGAATCATGCCGTTGAGTGATGCAGTGGCGTCTGAGGGCCCGAAGATCACGGGCATCCAGTAAAGGTATTCAGCCTTGTCCCTTACGCAGAGAGATTTTTCCAGTTTCTCTGAATCTTTTCATGATGTTATGCACTGTTGATGATGAGACCCTCAAAGCCTTTGCGATTTGACGTTGAGGAACATTGTTTTTAATGTATTCCACAATTTTTTTTACTCAAGCCTTCACAGGTTGGAGAGCTTATGGTCATCTTTACTTCTGAGAGACTCAGCCTGTCTAAGACACCCCTTTTACAGCCAATCATGTTACACACCTGATGCCAGTTAAAGGGGACCTAATATGCTATTTTTCCTAGTTTATATTTTGGTCTTTGACTCCCCTCGAGTACTCCTGATCGCGCAAAGTTAAAAAAGGGTACTTATTTCGCTCGTACTGCCATCCTCAAAATACCCCATTTGTAGTCCATAGTAGTCTCTGCCTGAAACGCCTCATTGGGGTGGCTCTTCCGCTATGGCCCCCACTCCCCGTGTGCCCACTTTCTTCTGACTGGCCAGCTCTGTGAGGGCGGATCTAGGCGGGACGAGGCAGCTGAACACAGTTACCGGGTCTCAGAGTGAAACGTGAGATGCATCTGCCATCTGAGCTAAGGAATCAGCGGGGAAATTCTGCAATCAAACGCAGTACATGTGTATAGATCTAATGAAATTAACTTGTTCTAATATAGGCAACGCTCTGCATAAACTCTAATGGAATGCGTAACAGCTGAACTGGGGCGGTAAACAAGCCTCAGAAAACTTGATGTACATCATAAAAAAATGATGTAAATACCATTTTCATACAAAAAGAACACCATGGTTTGATTAAAAGCAACCTTTTAAATAGGATACCCGCATTTCATACATGAACTTTGCGTATTACGGCCAATAACGCGATTTGAACAGAGCTATTATTCGCCCGTTGGATGAATGCGTGACCTCAATTTGCGCCGTGTTTACAAACTGTCAAGTGCACGGCGTGGCAAAAATATCCATTTTGGAGGTAGATTTCAAATAGCCTGCGATGATATGATATCCCAGCTACGGCCCTGATTGAATTACAGCCATCTAATTTGAGAAATTACGAGTCTGTTCGTTCAGTCTAGACCTCCAGGGGATGTGAAATTAGTTTGACAGAAGTTGTTGAAGTTCGTCGCGAGTTCGCCGTTACTTCTTCTCAACAATAGCAAGAAAGGTGAGTGTATTTTTACTGTGAACCTACATAGTTAGTTGACAGAATATCCTGTGACCCTATTTGTGAAGTTTCAGTAAAATATACCGAGGAATAAACCAGCGCCAGGCGTTCAAAACCTACCAGTGTTCTGACAAATTTTGCTTCCTATGCCACCTCGCGAACACCGGTCACAAGATTCATTCACGTATACGCTTCAATTCGAGACTGCGAGGATGGAAATCTGAATAATCAATTAGGAAAAATTCTCGGCTGTCGGTAATTCTGAATATCGTTTAAACATTTTGTTAATCGGATTATGAAAGAAGACTGAAAATAAGTGCCCGCTTTTTGTTTGGGTGTAAAAGCGCGTATTTAAAGGAGAATAACATTGTATATTGATTAAGCATTGAACTCTGCATAAGTCGAACTGTTTTAATATTTGTTGATGACATTGCTTCGGCTTCCTGGAAGCAAGTACGTTCAAATCTGTTGTCCTGTGAGCATTTCAGGTTCAATATACTGAGTAATAACGCCGCGGAAACCTAAACTGGCCCGTCATTCTGCCGAATAGTCTTACTAAACTAGTTAATCGTCTGATTGTTAATCAAGTGAAGGGGAGGTTTCTGCCTCGCCAAACTAACCTCCGACTGCACGTCACTGTGTTTTACTATGAATTATTCACAGTAGCTCATTGAAACTATCATGGGAGGAGGGTATATGGACATTATAAAAACAGTGTAAAGTTTTTTTTTTTTTTAAATCACCACGGGTTATTGAAGGGGGAACGTTTCGTAGCAGTGGGAGGGCAAACAACTGCCGGCATCAGCGACTTCACTGCATTTTATACATAAATGGGCGAGTAGCGTTAATGGTTGCCCTCCCACCGATAATTTTGACATTTTTGCAGGCCATTGATCCAAAAAAAAACTTCACAGGCAACCCATTCATACCATTTTTTAATATCAATGCAAAACCTAATGTTTGTTGAACATAATTGGGTGAAATTCAAAGCATTTTCCATTAAAAGGGCCTAGGGGCGCTGCTGTACTTCAGAAAAGGGGTTGATGACTTTAGCATCAATTATTTCTGTTAGGGTACCCTAATGGATAATTTGGCCAGGTTTATTTCTGAGTAGACTGCATTTTCGAAAATGCCCTCAGGCTTCACCCCCCAATTTTCACAATGGGTTTTATTGATAAATGCCGAAATCAGCCATTTTTGGGACCCTGTGGCTCTGAGACCCTTTCCTGTAAAGGCGTTGGACTTGTGGCAAACTCTTCGTCTGTGTCTTCTGTACTTACCTGCAAAAAATCATTAGAAAATAATAAAAACTTTTTTCTCAGCAACTCAAGAAATGTTGTCATTTTATTAATTTGTATTGCCCATGCCTATCTAATAAACACATCGGCAAAAGTGGAGGACGCAGTGCGAAAGTCTGGCAGCTCAAGCATGAATTTGCCATCGGCTACAGTTTGCTACGGCAACAGTTGGTGAGTACCACAGTTTTTCTACTCTTAGCTAGGATGCAGGGGAAGCTAGAATCCACCCCATATAGACACATTTGTAGAACGGGTCGACATGCCCAAGTGTAGACCGGAGACCGAAGAAATCCGGTGGGTCTGAGTTTAGAGGGAAACATGGACAGTGAGGGGCAGCTAAAAGTGGACCAACAGCTTATGGACTGCTTCGGTGTGTATTAGGACCTGCTGGTTTGTGTGCATAGCTGTGGTGTGTTGTTAGCGTGGAAAAACGAACAGCTTCCGCGCTTGTATATGACAGAGGGGCGAAAGCTCCAAGCTAAACGGTCTTTTCGGAAATTGCCTGTGGTAATGGTTTACTTATTGCTTCGGAATGACCAGCTTTTCCTCACGGAAAATGGGCGCATTATGTATAGCCTGCAAGAGCTAGACAGAGCTCCGGTTATGTCATGAACATAATACAGGTTTTACAGACCGTAAGTTCCGTCTGCATGAACCGTTGCTTATGTGGAGCTAGTGAATCGATCACTTTTACAGGAAAGAATTAAATATTCAATCGATGGGAATGCAGAGAAATCGTTTGTTATACCGGACACATTATAGGCTGTGCGCTTCCCTATTGCTTTCACCGGTAGTATCAGAGAGCTTGCCCAGACATTGGAGATGTATCAGGCTGACCCCGGTCATGGATAAGTAAAGCGATCATTTCATAAGCACCCAAAAACGCACCCCAAGCTCTGCAAAATCTACGTCTGGTCTAACTGCAGCCCAACTCGGCAGACACATACAGCACCTCTCCGGTTAGCTTCAACTGTAGTGGCTACAATCAGGCAACGTTATGATGAAACTGCCACATTGATGCTTACCGAAGTAACACAAGCATACCGATCATAATTGCTGCATATAAGTTAACCAGGAGCATTTTTAATTAGCAGAGCACGCGAACTAACATGCAGTACCTGATAAGCGGTCATGACTTTGAATGTAATCTGTCGCGCGAAAGATTCGTTTCGCGTCTGGCGTGAAAGCTGCTTAATGTGTCCATAACGCCTGTATTCGCGTCTTTGCATTGACTTTGAATGTAGCTAATCTGTCGCGCGAAAAATTTGTTTTGCGTCCGGTGTGAAAACGGCTTGACGTGCCCAAAACGTGTATTCGCGTCTTTGCATTGACTTTGAATGTAGGCTAATCTGTCCTGCGAAAAATTCGTTTCGTGTCTGATGTGAAAGCAGCTTTATGGATAGTACGCGACAGCTAGAGAGAGCTCAGTTATGTTATGAACATAATACAGGTTTTGCAGACCGTAAGTTCCGTGAGCGCGGACAAGTTGCTCATGTGGAGCTAGCGAATTGATCACTTCTACAGGAAAGAATTACCTATTTAATTTCCGCCTTTTTCGGCTTTTTATTAGCCACAACAATTTCTCAAGGGGGATGAAATTATGTCAAGGTAGTGCAGAGAAATCATTTGTAAACCGGTAGAGCTTCTGCGTTTCGCATTGCTTTCACGGTAGCACCAGAGAGCTTGCTCTGACATTTGTGAAGTATCTGGCTGATCCCGGTCATGGATAAGTGAAGCGATCACTAACTGTAGTGGCTACAATCGGGCAACGTTATGATGAAACTGCCACATTGATGCTTACCAAAATAACACAAGCATACCGATCAGAATTACTGCATATAAGTTAACCAGGAGCATTTTTAATTAGCAGAGCACGCAAACTAACATGCAGTAGCTGGTAACCGAGCGGTCATAACCACAGAGACAAACCCTTGCAATACAGGTTTTACAGACAGCAAGTTCTGTTACTGTGAACAGTTGTACCAAGCATCCAAATTACAAACAAGTATTAAAAGTTAGCTTCAAATGAGGTTATGTTCACACACCTTCTGTAGAATTTCCCCTGATATCACTCTTGCATATTTAGGATGCAAACATTAGCAACAGTAACTTGGCTACGTTGGCCGCAGAGCTACAGCCACAATCAACTGGCTATCACGTCAGGTTTGCTTATGCAGTAAAAGCAACTTGCAGCTTCTGTGTCTGTGAGTCACGGACAGTCGCGACCGATCCAGGATTTATCTTCAGATATTTTAGAAAGCCTGAGCTTGAGGCCAGTTGTTAGTGCTAACTATCGTTAGCGGTCCTGCTAGCCACCCGTAACACGTTAGCTTCACTTACATTATTTGCTGTTATATCGTTACTTACAGCTTGTGGCTCCGAGCGCTTGATCGATGCAACTGCTTCAGGTTTGAGAAGCAGCTGAAACGCTTATCCTGTGTTGAATTATCCTTTATTAACAAAGCTGTCTTTGGTGAAATGCTGAGCACAAGCAGCTAACGTTCCCTTTGGCCATGGCTGTTTGCTGCTAGCAAACAAAAAAAGCTACCCACTGATTTCTGGTGGCATCATCTTTTGGAAGAGAAATATTTGTTTTTCTTCGCGTCCAAAAGTAAACGGACAAGTAGCTCTGGGAGAGATACTGACAAAATTGCACCTCAAATGATCTGCGGTTCTTCTTTTGTATTTCCAAAAGTGTCGACGCTACTAAGGCATAGTATGATCTGCCGTTGTTAGTGCCAGCTAGAATAGTTTCCGGTGTGGGCAGGTCCAGCGCAGTGGTTGGCTCTGGCTAGGTCTGTACTAATTGGACGGCACAACCTGACGTCAGGTTTTGCCCAGATCTCGTGAAGATTACGGCAAAATCCCTGTATCTTATGTTTAGAAACTTTTCAGAGGTTGAGCATGGACAACTAACATTATAACATTACTAATATGTATTAAAAGAAGGATCAGCATCTGAGGTCCCCTTTAACTTAATTACTTGCTAAATGTTCTTTCAGCTGATTCTCTTATATATTAATTCCTTTTCACCCCCCTTTTTTTTTTTTTTTTGCCTGTGTCCCAACTTTTTTTGAGGCCTGTTGCAGCCAGAAAAGTTGAAATGAGCTCATTTTGTGGATAAAAATGTAAAATCTCTCAGTTTCAACATTTGAAATGTTATTTATGTTCTATTGTAAATAACATATAGCTCATGTAATCTGAAAGTCATTGCATTTTGATTTTATTCACAATTTACACTTCATCCCAACTATTTCGGAATTGGGGTTGTATTAGAAAATAACCATTAAACAGAGCAAATATTATATGAAATCAGGAATTTTAGGCCACATTATGCAGGAGAAGTCTCTATTGTGACGATTCCACAGAAAACACACTGGATTCTGCAGAAATTTAAACAATTTACCAAAGTGATAATTGGGCCTTCCCTATGTATTCACGTGTACATTGATCAGCCATCACATTATGACCACCTACCTAATATTGCGTTGGTCCCCTTTCTGCTACTAAAACAGCCCTGACCCATCGAGGAATGGACTCCACTGGTGTGCAGTGGCATCTGGCACCCAGATGTTTACAGCAGATCCTTTAAGTCCTGTAAGTCATGAGGTGGGGCCTCCATTGATCGGACTGGCTTGTCCAACACATCCCACAGATGCTTCATTGCATTGGGATCTAGGGAACTTGGAGACCAAGTTAACACCTTGAACTTGTTGTAATGTTTCTCAAACCATTCCTGAACCATTTTTGCACTGTGGAAGAGCGCTTTACCCTGCTCAAAAGAGGCCATTGCCATTGGGCAATACCGTTTCCATGCAGGGGTGGACTTGGTCTGCGACAGTGTTTGGGTAGGTGGTACGGGTCAAAGTAACACTCACATGAACAGCAGGACCCAAGGTTTTCCAGCAGAATATTGCTTCCCTTCTTCTCATAGTGCATCCCCATGCCATGTCTGCCCCAGGTAAGCAATGCAAACGCATCCAGCCATCCACATGATGTAAAAGAAAACATAATTCATCAGACCAGGCCACCTTCTTCCATTGCTCCGTGGTCCAGTTCTGATGCTCTTTCAGCAGAGGACAGGGGTCAGCATGGGGGCCCTGACCAGTCTGCAGCCACGCAGCCCCATACACAACTAACTGCAATGAACTGTGTGTTCTAACACCTTTCTATCAGAACCAGGATGCACTTCTCCAACACTTTGAACTACAGTAGCTCTTCTGTTGGATCGGAAAGATTTGTTAAAATAATTGTTGCAAGCTGCAATAATGATGTATACTTGCAAGGCCTCTCCTCCAGCCCTCCAATTCACCAGCCTGTTAAGATCCGGACCGCATTCCTCAGTCTGCTTTCATTACCTCCATCTGCTCCCTATCGTCTGTGTGCAATAGTGTTCCCTATTTAAGTCAAAGCTTCGCACTCATTCGGTGCGAAGTCTCGTAAGCCTCACAAGCCTGTATTTACTCTCTAGTCTTGTTAGACTTTTGTTCCACTTTTGTTACTGTTATGTTCAGTGCTTTACCTATTATCCAGGAACCTTTATTCCTTGTTCTTTTCTATTTGTAATACAAAGTACCGTAGTTTTACTCCTAGTTTCATGTTTTACTAATATTCTTATCCAGGAGCCTCAATTCCTTGTTCTTTTGAATTGTGTACTAATGTGCCTTCTGCTGTGCCGCGAAAGCAGTACAATAAAACCAGATCCATCTTCGCACCTGAGTCCAGTCTTCACTTCCTGACATCTGTGCCTGACAGCTGGTCCTCAGTCAAACCCTTACAATACTACTCAAAAGAAGAATATTTGTGTGTATAAATATAAGCTAACAAGCTAAAATGGTGATGACAAATGACAAAATAATTCTTTGATGGCTCAAGAACAAAAAACACAAAGCAAAAACTTTGATTAGATGCTAGTTTATTATCCTGATGACATCAGTGAAAATGGCACATTTTTATAGATAACATGCTGTGACTTTTGCTAGCTCACTTAGCTACCAATAACAACCCACCTTATTACCCTCATGTTAAATGTAAGGTAATGTTTGCTAATCTGCTTACTTCGGATGGCGAGTGAGCTAACATTCGCAAACAAAAAGTCCAGCCAAGGAGATGAGTGGCAGTTCTAAAGCTAGCTTGCAACACCACGTTGTCCAGTTTTTTTCTTCAAATCTTTCCTCTCATCTGCAGTCTTCATGAACTTTAGATGTTGAAAAGCATACACTGTTTTTGGCTCCAGCGATATCGGTAGTTTTGAACTTTCCACTATTGGTGCTGGGTTCTAGAAGTGAACGCGCAGAGAAATTGAAAAGTACAGAGGCCTGCTTCCTTGATTTACAGATAGGCTTACATCTTCCAACCGGACAACAGGGGTAGAATTTTATTTCTGAGCTTACAGGGCCCAGAGAGGGCATGGATGCCAGTGCAATGTATCACGCCATCCATGTATGCAATTTCTGGCAGAGTGTGGAATCAGATAGCACAAAATGTAGGGGAAAAAAATAAATAATAATTTAATTGTAATCTGGAGTACAAAATTGCGTCAGTGTCCAAACATTTATGTTCGGCATGGTACACCTGGCCAGTGTGAGCAGTGGCAGCAGGTGCAATCTCTCACCATCGACCACTATGCTTGTGTCGTTGCATGATTTTCATCCTGAGCGAATTAAATTCATGTAAGCAAAATCCTTAGTGGGGAAATCAATCAGTTGTGTGCATGAGTGGATCTAACCTCAGGTATGCAATAGCCTTAACCTATTTGCGCAGAAAACTAATATCACCAATTTTTCCTGCTGTTCATGAACCTATTTAAGGCTTTATAAGTCAGTATTTGTGTCACAGAGACCGTGGAAAATTATTCCAGTGAAGCAAGACATTTGGAAATATAATTGCATTATTATTTAGCAATTAAATTCCGGAATTTACGGACCCCAGCGTGTAAATCTGCGCAGAGGGGTTAATGAGTTTTTCAAGGATCTGCTGGCATAACTTTCAGGACATGGTTCATCAGTGTTTTGGCAGAATAAATATTATCCGAGGGTAGTATTTAACACGGGACATACCGCGTGAAACTGACACCTCTAATTGCTTTATGCAAGCATCTCCCTGCTGCAGTCCCTGAGATCAATAGAGACTTTTATGCATGACTTTTGCTGTATAATTATCTGCAACAAAGTTCATAATCTTACTCATACCCTCTTCATTTACATGTTTAAGGTGTGCTTTTAATTTCGTGTGGACTAATCCGAATCCTTTCCAGCTTCCTCTGTTTAAAAAAAAATGTATGAGAGCAGAGAAAATAGTTGTTTTTGTGGGCTATCTCCTATGTTTGAATTTTCTGAAGGACGATTATATTGACTTGCCAATCACACTGGGCAGCTGTGAATATGTGAACTGCAAATGTATTTCTGCTGGCGGCTTTGTGTACACAATAATTCTCCAGCTAAACTCTCAATCACATAATTTTACAGAATTAAAAGCAATACTTCATGAAGAACAGCAGGGGGAGAGAGAAAAAAGTAATACAAATTAACTGTGTAAAATGTGATCGAGTGAGTCCATATCACAAGAAATAAATTGATGAACTAATCAGTGCACCGCAAAAAAAGCAAATGAAGAAAATGGAATGTACAGCCGATTTTAGGTAGGTGTTTTTGGTAGTGTATTGAGTACAAAAAAGGACAACAAAGTTACAGAATTCCGAGTCCACCCGAGAGCAGAGATATTTTTGCCGACAGAAAACACCTAGCCAAAGCTGTGCAAATTGCCTCATTTGTGCCCAATCACTGCTTCCTGAACATACTGACATGACTATGGTCACAAGACGGGTTTGTTTGGCATGCCCTGAAACATGAAGTTACAAAAGGCTGCCTATCCCTGCTGCTACTCATTCAAATCACCATCCCATTAGAATTTGGGTCTACTATCACCAGGCCGAGAAGACTGTTTTTATCGGTGCCAAGGCGGATGCACTTCGTTTGAACCTCTCTAAGGATAAAAAGGTGAGGGAATAGAGGTCAAAATTTATTTTTAAAGGGGACCTTTTATGGTTTTCAAATGATACAAAGAAGTGGTGGCCTGGATTTACTTCCAAGGAGACTCTTCTGACTAGCTAGCGGGGGGGAGTCTTTCCGCTAACAGTTGCTCCTCTTACAATGATAACCGCAGGTCACTCTTAACGGTATTCCATGTTGGTTTGACAAATCACACCAGCCAGTATTTTATTCACAATAGAACAGAGATAACATAGCAAATGTTGAAACTGATAAATTTTACAATTTTACCCACAAAATGAGCTCATTTTGTGCATAAAAATGTAAAATGTCTCAGTTTCATTTTTTGAAATGTTATCTATGTTCTATTGTAAATAACATATTGGCTCATGTGATCTAAAAGTCATTGCATTTTGATTTTATTCACAATTTACACTTCGTCCCAACTATTTCGGAATTGGGGTTGTATAACAATGGCGTTACAATCAGTCGGAGGCCCGACATTGGACCGATCGGCCCACACTCTCAGTCAGAAACCGGGATCTCAGGCAGAAACTGACGCGGGGCATGGGCGGCCGCTGTAGCCGCAATCGGTGGCCAATCAGTCATAAACTTGGTCAAATAACATGCATGGGTGGTCGAGGACATGATATATTGTGTTTTCTAAACGTATCGACTTGTATTTTTGAAGATTTAATCGAAAAATATCGGTGGCGTCGGCCCACGCTCTCAGTCAGGAAACCGGGATCTCAGGCAGAAAGTGACGCGGGGCATGGCGGCCGCTTTGGCCGCAATCGGCGGCCAATCAGTCATAAACTTGTTCAAATAAAATGCATAGGTGGTCGAGGACACCAGACAACACCTACAACAAAATAACAATAACTAAAAGACAGAAACATGCAATCATCATAAAAAACTCCCAGGGCTCAGGCTAGGGGAACGTAGGACCCAAAATTTAAAAAAAAAAAGAACTGTCAAGCAGCCTGTCCACCAGCGTACAAATGGCATCTTCCATTGGTAAGTGATCAATTACCTACTTGAGACTCTTATTCTATCTATTAGTTAAGTATTATGGCAATAGCAAGTCAGTCGGGTTGAGTTTGGTACACTTTGACGGGTTTCTGACTTAGTCGCGGTTTCTGACTTAGATTCGGTTTCTGACCGATATTCCGATATTTTGAGCTAAAAGACACCTGTTCTGGCTTGGTATTGCCTAGGCTACATACTTTTAAGCCATAAGGAGTGTTTCTATGAGATTTTTGAGTTTTGATATAAGTTTTTATAACATTTTTCAGGTATCGGCAGACCAGAGTTTCTTTTTTTTCAGCGGTGACAGGATCCCGAGGGAAAAAAATCACTGTAGGGTTTCTAATTTCAGGTGATATACCTCTGGACATCACTAATATACAATTATAACACTGATTGGAGGCTTAAATAACTTTATTGTCACTAGTTATAGGCCTCTGGATGGATTATAGGCAAACAGTAGGTTTTTGTGTTTCTGACTTATACGAGCAAGGGGATAGGGAAATGCGTATAACTCACCAAATATTCCACCAATGACCATGATATTTGGTATTCAGAGAGTAGACATATACCTTTATCACATACAATTACCACTGAGAGCATAGGGTTGCCTGAATTAATTTTACACATTGTGTTAGAGAGCAGTTTGCACTCGCGCAGCAATTTTGCAAACGTACCCCAACTTCAGGGCCATGGCAGGGTTCACAATCCCAACAGCATATTACCTATATACCATTTTTCCATCAGCTATACTATCCTTCTATACATATCAGGGCATTTTGAGAAGATATAGCTATATCTATGCATGTATGAGGCTTTAGAAGATATGCATGTCTTGAAACTAAGGCAGAAACCCGGCCCAAAAAATGAGTTGAGGGACCCAACTTTGACCAGGTACCACGAAAAAATGAAAAACGTCGCCGTCGCACGGCTTTGGAGTATGATCCCACAACACCTATAGATTAAAAAACCACTCACAGCTAAGCTCTATGGGTACTTTCATTATTTTTCAGTACCCAGGGGGGGGATGGCGCACATTTCATGAGCCTGGCCCATATACTAATATATACTGACACACAGTGAAAACGCTACACCCATATTTAATGACCAAGAAGAAGAAACAACCAAGGTTTTTCGATTCAATTTTAATACGAATAGAAAAAGAATATAATTCTCCATAACACTGTAAAGTTTCATCTCATTATCTCATCAAATGTTTCCAATATGCCATTGTGAATGCACAGACCCTCCACAGACTGTCAGTAGCGAGTGAGTCCTCCCTGTGCTTGCACACATGTGCGTAAATGGTGACGCATCGATTCGCACAAACTTTGCACAGTTGCTTGGGGAATGTTCCTCCACTCCTCCTGTAGTGCTGCTGTCAACTCGGCGACATTGTGTAGTTGACGTTGACGCTGGTGCACACAACGACCCAGTTCATCCCACACGTGTTCAATGGGGTTAAGATCAGGTTAAATGGATGGCCACGGGAGAACATCGATCCCTGCTCGTTGGAGAAAGTCTCTGGTGAGGCATGGAGTATGGGGACGGGTGTTGTCGTGTTTGAACATGAACGGTAATCGTTGTTGTCCATGGTTGCTCAAAAGTGGTTGGAGAACTGGTTTTAAAATCTCATCCACATATTGCTGTGCCATTAGACCTCCATGAATCACAACAATTTCACCCTGAAATCTCACATTAATGGCAGCCCAGACCACGACACAATCCCCACCAAACCAATTTCTCTCCAGAACACACCTGTATTGATGATGTTCAAAGGAAGGTTGTGAACGCTTCCTCTCTGTTGGTAGCAATGTGCCAATCTGTTGATGGTGGATGTACTGACTCTGAACCGGCTGGCTACCTCTCTTTGAGATGTTCTCACAAGCAGCATCCCCAAAGCTCGCTCCCTCTACTGTTCTGTAAGCCGTGGCATCCTGAAATTGATGCTGATGGGGATGAACCACTGTGCCTTTTATGCATCCAATGTCTCGCTTTGGACTTGCACGTCATTCAAGTGATGCATTCAACCTGCTGCTAATGACATGACAAAGTTGCATTTTGGAAAAGTGATCCCCTGACAGACACACAAACTGGGTTCAAACCTGGACTTGCACAAATTCCAGCTTTTAACCTTCATACCACTATATTTCTTCTGTGGTAATTTTGATGGCTTCAAAAATCAGCTAGAATTTAAAAATTAGGTTTTTGAGTCTGAGGAAGACGCTGTGCGTCGAAACGTTAGTCTTCAACTGATGCAAGTGATTTGAGCGCTCCAGTCTGTTCCTTCATTTGTTTTAAAAATTAGGTGTTGCGTTTTCACTGTGTTTCAGTATAGATTTGTGCAGATCAAAGAAAAATGTTTTATGTTGAGAGACGAGAGCAGTCTTTGTTGGCCATTCATGATAAATTAAAGAAATATGCCTGAAATGTCAGATTTCAGAAATAGTTTGGCTAATTTAGATGATCAACTAATTAAAGGCCAGAAGTTGGTGTGGAAACCAGGGACAGATGCGGCCCTCGTTGCCCACCTCTGTTCTAATCCAATGCCAGACTCGCCCAAAACTGACAATTTATAAGGACTTTTTCTGATAGAGAAACTTCTGCGAAGAGTCAGGTTTCTTAACGAGGCTGCTAATATTGCACATAGCAAGATTCTATGGTGCACACGATTGCAAAATAGATGTGTAGTCTTACGTGTCATGACAATAATGGATCTGCTGCAGGTTTGTTCCCATGTTATTCATGTTATTTCAGTCATATTTTCTACTGCTAGAGTCACAAGATACCCGGGTGGGATGACAGACACTCATAAGCACGGAAATTGTAAAATACAATATTAATATCACTGACGTAGTCTGTTTTTTTTTTTTTTTTAAAGCCAAGCAGTCACTATATCTTGTATTGAAACTCACTTCAATTACCGGCATTTACAAAGAATGCTAAACCTGTAATAGTTGCAGAGGCGTGCCGTCAGAAGTTCAGAAGGCCTTCAGTAACCTCACCCTTTACTGCTTGATTATGCTCAAGCTGTTCTCATTCCAGTTCTCCTTATTAACAATCAAACAATTTATTGACTGAACAACCAAGTACAATCCATGGCCTATAATAAGAAATGATAATGAAAAAACTGAATGCCTATTGCCTACATTTATATAACTTATATGGCATTGTAAGGACGGCACGGCAACATAAATGCAAAAAATCCGCAACTTCCGCGGACTTTGCAGCATTTATTTTTGCCATTACTCAGCTGTGCAGCGTGCCTAACAACGCCCTTTAGCGCGACCACGTTCAAAATATAGAACGGATTCTCGTGGCAAATTGCTTAATGAGCCTCGCAAACTGAGCAAATCTGCGCTGCTTCATGAGCTAAAATAGCGCAGAAATTATAAAGACATAATCAGATTTTATGTTGTCATTTTTGTACGGTAGAAAACGCCTCACTATTTTGTGGTGCAATATATAAAAATGCTATCAAAAATAAACTAAACTGTCGCCGGTCCTACCAATTAGTTTGGGCAACTTTTGCTGATTGGGAAAAGTAAACTGCGAGAGGTTTGGGTTAATGAGCGTTGAAGGGCAAGGTTTCTGAAGGCCTTTGTTACTGCCGACAGACCGCCGCTGAATAGTTGTGTAGTCACAAGGATCGGTGATAAAAGGAAACTTTCAACTTTCCTCCATATTAACCCTTAAATGCCCAACTATAGTAAAAGTTTGACCTTTGACCTTATTTTAGTTTTGTGACATATATGTCACTCCAAGTTTCTAGGATATAAAGAGAACTTTTGTCCATCATTGTTTTGGTAGTTGACATATAGCTGAAGTATTAGGCATAGCTTATTTTTCATTAGCTTACCTGTTTGTCTCCTTTATCCAGTGATGAATGGGTGCTGATCTATCGTGTGGATTCCACCATGGGGGCGGCCATATTGGAAGGGTTATCTGGTGCAGCCAGTGTAGTGTCAGTTCCACTTTTATGCATCAGATGGCAGCAGTGATGGTCTAGATATGTCACTATGGGCATTAGGTTGCAAAATTAATGTGGGGTCAGTGGTTTGACAACCCCCAAA
This sequence comes from Gymnothorax javanicus, assembly GCA_029692085.1. Classification (NCBI taxonomy): domain Eukaryota; kingdom Metazoa; phylum Chordata; class Actinopteri; order Anguilliformes; family Muraenidae; genus Gymnothorax; species Gymnothorax javanicus. The sequence goes on along the minus strand of CM056194.1, from coordinate 111,513,310 downwards.
ATCGTGTGACAAATTTGTCACAGGGGGCATTTAAGGGTTAAGACAAATCAGTCTGTTTCCTCCTGTGTAAAGCGCACAAGCATTGGCTATTTTTATGGTTAAGTTTTACTTCTCTGGATCACAAGGAATTGATCATTCAATTGCCTCCTGTTCATTTATTATGATTTACTGACCCATACAGTACACATTTAAAAATGAATAATTCAGACTAATCATTAACATACACATTAATTATGAACGTGTAACGATCCAAACAAGGAACCAGACTATTCAGGGTACTATTCACGAGGGGGTATTTATCACCAGGAATATGGTAACAGTAGAGGGAAAGGCTGTAGCGCAGACCAGAGGAGGGAGCAATCCAGCTAAGTTGGTATGACTGGAGAGGGTCGGGTGTGTGTTTTCACCCAGGCAAGTGCCCGTCCCAAGGAAGAGGCCAAGTGGCGAATCCCCCTTGCAGAAGCAAGACTGCTTGGCAGTAGAAACAAAGGAACGCAGTCCCAATCCTGGAGACCGATGACAGCTTTGGAGGTGCTCCTAATAAACTGACTCAGAGGAACAGACTGGAAAACAGCATTAATAAGTACGCAGTCCCAATCCTGGAGAACGACATACAGGCTTGGGAGCTTGTTCCTCTTAACAAGGCCCCAAAAAGGTATTACTTTTTTCTTTGTCAGTAATCTACCTAAAACACATGGAAGAAGAGCTAAGCTCAATACTAGAAGACAAAAACTGACTGGAAGGTTTGTAGGGTATGAACAATGACAATCCAGCAACCATAGTGAAACCATGATGAACTTACAGGCAGGACATTCACAAAAGGGGCGAGGCGTACAAATGATTGCACCTAGGGGCAAGGGTGGAGACAAGACAATAAATCAAATAAAAGGAGACAAAACCGCGAAACACTTGCAGACTTCTGGTACAGGGGAGGAAACAATTCATGACGCACAAAGGTTGTGACAGAAAGTTGATTCATATAATTTCTCATCTGATTTAAGGCCCATTCACACCAAGCACGAATTTCCGTGCGGATTATTCACGCGGATTTTTATAGGAGCTATTTCCATGGGTTCTAGTTTAAGCTTGTACACCAAGGCGGAATTTCCATGCGGCAGAAAAAAACATCCGCACGGACTTAAGCTTCTGCGAAAATCCGCCTGCGAAATTGTACTTTTAGCCAATGAAATGATTTGTTTTTAATAATGTCACAGCATTCGAACCTTTTGATTAGCTAGATAGCTTGTATTCAGTTAACACTGAAATTTAACGTGACATCTTATAGCTACCTGCGCAGTTAGTTTACTTTTTCATAGTAGTTAGAGATCTAGCTAATCATAGTTCGTTTTTTTTTCTATTAACTTTTTCATATTTTGAATATTTGTGCACCAAATCACGAAGCTGTGCGTCGCTGAGGTGCAAATTATGACGCAGCTTCGTCTGGGTTGGACAAGTTAAGTTTATTGGAACAGCCCCAGGTCCGGACATCAATTAGGAAAATGTTTGTTGGCTACATCAGTGCAAAAATAGACTGTGAGGCTAACGCTATCGTTCAGATACATACAAACAATGTCATCGTCGCTGCTGCTGCTGCTATCATGGTTCATTTAGGTTAAATTATAACTAGCGGATTTTGTTACGAAACTGGAACACAAGAATGTGAAATTTTGCACCGAGTTCAGTGTGAATGGTTTCACGAATTTTCGTGCTGCGAATATTCAGCAAATCTGTGCCGCTTTTTCGCTTCGCCCCGGTGTGAAAGCAGCTTTACACTTCTGTCTGTCATCTCCTTCACAGTTGTGTGCAGTGATGATTATACATTCAACAAACTGAAGACAGCTCAGAAACTAAGTACTATTCAAGTATTTATTTCATGTCATACTGGATCACATAGATGGAAAAAAAGTAAACAAATGACAATATATCATAAAAACAAGAGATGGCAATGCATGCAAGGATGTTGTAATACTTCTTTTGATCCATGATTCCGTCAATTTTTATGAGATCACTAGCTCTTTTTGAGCAGACTGAATCCCAAACCATAATATTACCACCTCCATGTCTTACTTAAGGGGTTAAAGAGTCATTTTTAAAATGTTCTCCAACTCTACGCTGCACGTAAGTTCTGTGTTGGGGTGAGAAATTTTTTCATTTTGATTCATCAGTCCAAAGGACTTGTTCCCAGTCCATTGGTGTTCAATCCTTGAATTTCTTGGCAAACTCAAGTTTTTTTTAATGTTGCCGGCTCTTGGCAGCAACACAACCAATCAGACCATTTTCACTCCGGTATCTAGAAATAGTAGATCTTTATACTTTTATCTCTTCACTTCCAGCTCTAATAATATCATCATGGAGTTGATGTGCTGTCAACGTCAGAGGCACTTAACTTCTATTTTGCACCTTTTTTGCCACTAGTTTTCAATGAACTAAGCTCTTTGAAATGCTTAATGGTGTTTCTTACAGTGCCATGGCAGCAATTAACATCTTCAGCATCATGTAAGGCCACAATGTGGCTACGAACAATCCCAGAGAGCTCCTTCCATTGTGCCATCGTGTTTAATACTGTGACACTGCTCAAAGTTCTTGTGACCTTATATACTGGAACAACTGACCATCAGAGGTAATTTTGCAGAATGATGTTGCCTCAAACCAGTTTAAACATTTTTTAGCATCAATAATCATGGAATGAGCCTTTAAATATGCATTCAATTTATGCAAGGGTAAAAAAAAAAAAAAAATTAGGACACCTTTCAATTGGTATAAAAATGTATGTTTTCAGTGTTTTTGTTTATCACCTGTATTTTTACCTCAGTATACTGGTGGGAATGATTTTTTTGCTCTCATTGCCTACAATAGTATTTTTCCAGACATTTTCAGCCAAAAATTAGAGAGAAGTAATACATGAGGACCCCTTTTATACAAAACTGGTGGTGTATAATCATCACTGCATACTATTGTATGTCCCCTCAAAATAATAGGTATAAACTGGCCACTTATTTGGTTCTGAATATCGTTAAGCAACATAAAGTACGCAGTTTTGCAGTGGGTAAGAGAAGAGCCTTATAGTAATAGTACAGTACCTGAGCATGCAGGTTTCTAAATGAATCAATCTCAATACAGGAGCTTAGCAAATATAAGCAAAATGCAACTGCAGCATTTCTGAGAACAAAGTCATTTCTTTGCACTTTACTTAAGGAAAGAACTGCAGAGAATGTGTGATCAGCATTTACAGATGCTCCAAAGCCTTTTTGGCTTTAATGCATGATAATGATACAAATTGCTCTCCAGAGCAAATTTGTATAATTAAAACAAAAAGCTGGGAGCCCAGGGAAATTCCACTAAGGGATGTATGCATTTTATGCTCTATTTTTAAGCTCTACGAATTGCCTACTTTGATATTCCACTGCCCTAATTTTTGTCTGACTCTTCCTTACCTGAGATTAACTGGACTGAAATGATTCAAAAGTGCGTTTAAAATTGGCACCAGTTAAAATGTATTAAAATAAAGACAGGACATATGGAATGAAAGATATCTGTCCTTTATATTCGCAGGCCACCATATACAAAGCAATGTCCCTTTCTGACAAACTGACTGCTGTAGGTCATTGAGTGTAGTATCCACTTTCATGATTAGATGGCAGTTCCAGGATTAGGTCAATCCTTACTGCTGAATGAGGATATTCTGCATCTGAAAGATGTGCTGACATAGTCCGCAGGGGGGTCCACATAACACAGAAGAACCATCTAAATAGCTCTGTAGTAAAGCACTCTTCAGTTCATTTATAATCTTTTACACAAGGAATGCCACTAGCCACGGCCTGTTACACTATTTTATTGTAAGAACAGTTTTTATAAAGAATTTGAGGCTGAAAAATACTCAAAAATTATGACCATGTTTGGAACATCCCAAGGCTGAGAATGAGTATTGAAATGAAGAACTTGTATTGAGATAATAGAATGGAAAGATTCCCTACTATTTTTTTTTTGTCTGGGGGGGTTCTCTGCTGCTCTGGGCACTTGACACTTAGGCAACTCCTCCACTTTATTCCAACAGTTATCAAGACTCATAACTCTCGTTTGTGAGAATGCTCTATCATTAGCTTGAAATGTTAGTACGCAAAAAAAAAAAAAAAACGTTAAGCCAGGGGCACCCCGGTGGCCCATCGGTCTAAGTGCGCATACCATAAAGGCTGTGTCCTTCCCGCAGCGACCTGGGCTCGAATCCGGCTCAGGTCATTTGCTGCATGTCTTCCCCCATTCTTCTCCCCAGCCTTCCTGTCTCTCTACACTGTATAACTATCAAATAAAGGAAAAATTCCCAAAAAAATATTCTTTAAAAAAAAAAAAAAACATTAAGCATCACTAATGAAAAACACTATTTTTAAACAGATTTACAAACTGAAAAATAAGACCAATTTAAGAAGATTTAAGGCTTAAATATATGTGCATGGGGGGTTATATGCATACGTGTTGATTTTTTTGACAAGCAAGAGCTTTGATTAGAGTTTGATCTCAATCAGTTCTTGAAGTACTTCCAGTTTGCTTGGGCATCGGAGACTGAGTTTCTAAGTTTTTGCAACACCACTGACGTAAATACATTTTGCGCTATGACGTCCCATCCCGCACCCCTCTTGGAAAATGGTACACGGTGCACATGCATTTCTTTTTTCTTTTTTTTTGAATAAATTTGGCATCTCTAATTCCACCCAAATCTAGAATCCGAGAACTATGTACAAGGCTTGCTCGTATGCAACCCCCTGTTGGCAGCTCAGGAGAGAGAGACTCTCCTCCGAAGCACGCGCCTGTCAGCCCCTGCATCTTTACACTCATTTGTCGAAACTATTGCAAGTTCAGAATGAGGGCGGAGGATACCCGAACATGAGCAAGCTTAGAATCTCACTGACTAGTGCCCGGCTGGCCAACAGGAGGCGCTTGAGCAACGAACAAGGCAATCATTTTAATTTCCCTTCCCAGCAGTCCCTCCCCAATTTGCATCCCTACAGCGCTTTAGCCAATCGTGCGCTGTTCTGAAAAAGCTGCCGACCACTGCTGGTTGGTATGACCGGGGATCGAACCTGCGCCGTAGTAGTCACTACTGCTCCACAAATGCGGCACCTTAACCGAGTGAGCTAACCCGACAGGGCACATGCATTTCTTGACAAGGAAAAGGATTTTAAATTGGAAAAAAAAAACATCAAATGCCGAATATATGTCAACTTACATAGCACAATATTCCAGGATTTTACAAAAGTATGACTTAGCGCAGTTTTTTGTATGGTGATATCAGAAATAAATACTGACATACAGTGAATTTGGAGAGTGTGTAATCGAAAAAAATATTGTTGTCGACATGATATTCTCAATATTGGCGGACTGTCACTTCCCCATGACAATTTTGCAGCAACAGCTGCACTCAGTGAAAACAAACCCACATGGTCAGTGTTACTCCTTTGCACTTGGGCACCAGTTTCTGAACACAGAGAATTTTTACCACCATTTAGACAATTTGGACAACAAAGCTACATTACCAGTAAACAGCTAGCATAATTAATGCCCATACAAGTATCGAGCCGGTTCTTGGACTAATGACCCTAAAAAACAGCCAAACCTTTAGTGGTCTGGAGTTAGTTGCAGCAAAAGGACTTGCTCTTATTTAACTAAGACCGGGCCTAATATACATGCCCAGCTGAGGGAAGGTAAAAGTCAACTTCTTGGCGGTTTCTCAGGGAAAGTTTGGAAAAAAAATTTTTTTTGTCCGACTCAGGGTCAGTTGACTGGGTTTTTTCCCCCCACACCAGATCAAATTTACTTTAAGAGAGAAATAAACCAAAAAGGGTCTGATATGATTGAATTCATCGTAAATAACTCAAAGTAATTTACAAGAACCTGGGCTTATCTGCAGATCATAAAACAAACAGTCAATCACAGGCATTTTCAAGCACTTTCTCATGCACACACCCAAACACACCCTCAAGCACACGCACACCTCCAATCACTCTGAGTTTGCTGCCCACCAGTTCTCCTTGCTATCCAATTTCCCTAGTCTTCATCACTGTTGGAATTCTCCTCCCAAATTACATTATCTTTTCCTGTGAATCCTCCCCATCTGCATTTGTGGTTTATTATCTTAACCCCAGTAATTCCTTTCTTCCATCTTTTTTATTAAGAAAACATCTGGCTTGTCACCTTAAATTACCTTTCCCTCCTCCACCCCCAAAAGAACAGGACATTACATCAAATTCATATCTGGCACTTGACCATGAGTCCCATAACTTACATCTGGATTTACAACTTAATGTCCGTTGTATTTAGAATCCCTTTTATTTATTGCCAAGTTAACTAGCCTTCGATTCATTTACTTTATTGTCTCTATCTGCACACCTCACAGAACATTTTCTCCCTCCCCTCTGTGATTTCTGTTTCTTACAGAACTGCTCATAAATTCCTCCAACACCCTTCAGCAATTTCTTTGGGTCATTTATGCAGCCAAAGTACTGCCATGGCTCTCAACCTATTCATACAGATGCATTTTATTTATTTCTGACCTGAATATAGAAACATAGACATTTAATGATAACTTTATAATTGTAGGTAATAATGGCTTTAATGATAATTGTACAATTGAGAGTAATAATGATGATGACTTTTAATTATACTATGCATTGCATAACATATAATGCAGCCGATGAGGTACTTTTACTTCTACGCATATAACTTTTAAGTCCACTCTTATTTCTCACAAATTTTTCTACGATAGTGCATCTTACTCTGCATGTCCTTTCCGCACTGCACGTTATTTAAGGACAAAGGGAGGTCATGGCACACTGTAGCCCCTTACTCTGTATCATTAATGTCTGACCTGGAAGTTGGCTATCCAACGAACAATGTTTCTATAAGAATGTGTACGAGGACAAGTTGCAGGCTGTGAACCTTAAAGCATTAGAAAACTTTTTAAACACAAATGTTTTAAAAGGACCAGAGCCATCTGCTTTATACGTGTCAGCCATTTTCGGTCAAAATGATATTTTGGTCATTTAAAAAAAGGGATGGGAATGGTGACAGAGTGACAGAAAATGTAGACCACTCAGCAAATAACGAGATCCATAACATCACAAGGTAACCGACTCCATATGTCCGATAACTCAGTAATGCTCAGAGGGCTTCCCAATGCACCAGCCTCCAGCACGCCATGATGTTCATTTTATATACTTCTCAGTAACTCAAGTATTATGTCAATGTTAACACAGTGCAATGCACTCAAATTACTATGTTCTCATTTAACTAATAGTTGCACACACCTGTCTGGAAATGAATCTGGTGAGGCTCTGTTAAACAAAAAAAATCAAAAAAAAATTGTGGCCGAGGGGGAATGCGCTCTATTGACATGGTTCAATATCTGCTTTCCACGACTACCCAAAATTAATTGTAATCATTGAAAGCAGGGGTTTGGTGCTCTCACTGAAACTACATATGCTGTACATCAGGAGAGGTGTATACGAAGAAATGCATGCATTCATAGTTGAGTAAAAAGCAGTGATAATTGGGCACCTGTTAGCAGGTCCACTCCAAAATGAAGCACTGGCTAATAATGCCCTCGTAGCATAGGACTGGAAAATACTGCAGTGTGTTGTCCGTTTGACTACTTTCTGTCAGCATAAACTAGGCTTGCCTGCTTTTCTTTTTACTTCTACATATTCATTTTCAGTTTTAACATTACTCCACCCTTCACGTTAAAAAAAATATTCTTCTGATTTCCCAAAAAGGCCTCACCATACCTAATTTGAGGATGCAGAGTTTAAAAAAAATGCAAGTAAAAGGTTTCTATCAAATCAAGTTTTTTTTAATTTTTCTCCACGAAATAAGACTGAAGATTTTCCAAATTAGATCCTATATATTGGCTTTTATGCAGTGATCAAAACAGCAACAAATGCTGTTTGGGTGTAGTGAAACACCTACAGATGTAGCAGAGAACATTTGGATTGTGTTTCCATTTTCTGTCAGTGGCCAAATTACTAAACCTGAAATCAGAATTAGGCATAAAAAAATGTCTTTAGAATCTTTCATACATGTGAAAATCAGGTGAGAATTGAACAAATCATTCACACCTGGCTCAGGGAAATCATTTTTGTGGCAGTTTTTCTCGTGATTAAGGGATGATACAAGACTTCTTGTGGTTGAAATGCACATCATACATTGTGAGAAAATGTGACATGCCAGAGCAAAACTGACACTAGGGCTACATTCAGACAGCAGGTCTTGATGCACAATTCGGATTTTTTGGAGAAATCTGATTTTTTTGAGTGCTCGTTCATATTACACATTATATGCGACTTGTATCAGTTTTGAGTATGAACTGAATGCAACCCTGAAGTGACCCACATGCGCAAAAGAGGTCCTGAGGATAGACGTGACCACGCAGGCACGCACTGTTTGTTTACGGAAGTGAATATGGAGGCATCTCGTCGCGGCCCATGTGTGGCATGGACCTATAAGGAGAACATCCTTGGTGTGTGGCACTGATAAAGTTTATCTACTACCGAAGTCAGTACCATTACAGACAAATAATGACGTAAAGGTTGGATAAATGCGACCTGGCCATTCAGACAGCATTGCAAAATATCAGATACGTATCGGATTTAGGACCACATATGAAAGTGGCCTGGGTCGGATTTAAAAACATCGGATTTGTGCTGTTCAAACTGTCTTTAACAGATCGGATACAGGTCACATATGGGCAAAAAACTCGGATTTGGGCCACATTTGCCTGCTGTCTGAACGTAGCCTAGGTAGGGACTCAGCACCCCAAAATTAGTAAGAAACAAGTATTGGATTTTATTAAGCAAAAATGATGCAGGGCAGTGTTAAAGATATTGAAGTACTTGACAATGGATTTCCAAAGTTAACTTGAGCCCATGTGGTTATACCACTCACAGATAAATAACGGTTTATGGTGCAGAGCAGTCTGAGTGATCAGAAATCATGACTATTCAGTTTGGGCCTGTGCCCTCGTCCTTTACACACAGAAATTCCTTCAGATTCCTTGACTATTTTAACCCCTTTGCGCAGAATACAAAACAATGCCAATTTTTCCTGTTTTGCCTGAGCCTATTTCGGCTTTATAACTCAGTATTTGTGTCACAGAGACTCTGGAAAATTATTAAAGTGAAGCAAGACATTTGGAAATTCAATTACAGAATTGTTTTGGAATTAAATTTCAGAATTTACGGACGCTGGCATCTATATACAGTAAGCGCAAAGGGGTTAATTATATTATGCACCGTAATGGGTGAAATATCCCATTTTTATTTTGAGAAACATTGTTTTTATACCTTTCAATGATTTTCTCAGCATTGGTGTATTAATTTGCAACCCTCAGCCCATCCTCGCTCCAGTAGGACGAGGCCTTTCTTGGATGGTGCTTGAGTACAAAATCATTATTACAATCACTTTACCGGCATCACCAATTTCAAATCATATCATCACTATTTTTTTTTTTTTTTTTTTTTACCTCATTCCTAGTCCTAAATTGCTCCCGTCCGAACTTTTTTTGGAATGCATCACAGCCTGAATGGCAGGAATGGATGAATATTTACAAACTAAATGTAGTTCACCAGACAAAACATTTAATATCTTCTCTGCAGACAGACTGCAATGAAATGCCATTCAAAGTAAATTCAGTAATCACTGCTTTCTCATTTTATGTCTGTTTCCCCACCTTCCCACCTTTTTTCTGCATTAGGGCTGTATATTTTAACCCATCTAGTGAATACTAAAGAAGCCATCTGGCGTATGAATTAAATTTCATGGTCAAAGGCAGCAATTTTCCATTCGATGTATGTGTTTTAGCCCTGGAAAGGTAGTTAATGGTGCGTAACTTGTGGCGCTTGCAAAGGGAGGCAACTTCAGATGTGGTCTCACTTTCATAGACACTCCCATGCATATCTGCCATTGGCCTGCCCCTCTGTAGGGCGGGCATTTGTGGCTGCTCTCCTGCTCCACTTCTGCAGCAAAAAAAAAAAAAAAAAACACTTTACCTGCTGTGGCACATCACTCTGCTGCTGATAATTAACATCACACCTTCACCTCAGCATCCTTGCTCTCTGCTCCTCTAAGCTTGGTAGGCTATAGGGTGTGACAGGGTCAGAGTTCAAATGTCAAACTATCATTACTTGTATTTGATAATACTGCAATTATCTATTTACTTCTGGGAATATCTTTTTGTGCAGTTGAGGTGCAAGCACAGAACCTACATTAATCAAGCAAGCATAAAGTATTGCTCTGATCTGAACGTGTTTGGGGCAAGACACTTTCAATTAAAGTAACATTCTGATAATAGTGGTATTTACTACTATGTGGGGATCTGCCATAGTTACATCCGAGGAGAACAGAGAAGATGCAATATTAGCACGGCAAAAAACGGAAGGACTACATACAATAGGTAATTGATGGCACGGGGGGGGGAAAACAAAACGGGCGATATAACTCTGCCAAAGAAAAGAAAATGACAAAACCAAAAACACCTCTCTTAAAATAAAGTATATTTACTGTTACGTCACTTAAAAGAAAAATCCCTACCTACATTAACTGACTCAAAACATAAAAAACAACAGTAAAAATGGAATTCATATTGTGCCTTCTCATAGATACTCAGAGCGCTTTACAGTCGTAATCTCATCTCACCACGACCAATCTGAGGCACTCACCGCGGTGATGCGACGGCTGCCATTTTGCGTGAAAACACTTACCACCCATCAGCTTGAGGTGGAGAGGGAGAGAACAAATCGCAAAGCTAATTAATGAGGGGATGAACACTGTAGATGGCAGGTTGAAAGAGCCATGTAGAGAATTAAGCCAGGACACCAGGGAACCCGCAATTCTAGTCGAAGAGTGTCATGGGATCTTTAATGACCCCAGGGAGTCAGGACCTCAGTTTAATGTCTAATACCAAAGAGGCAGATAATTTTGCATGATTTCATGTGTAGCACTGCCGTGTCAGTAACAGAATCCTGTCACTATTGCACCTACTCTACCTAAGATGTTATAGATGTATGTTTGACCCGCTGGCTTCGGTTGTTTTTTCCAGTTTCCATACATGCCAACTCTATCGCTTTTGGCGGTAGACTACCGCTTTTGGGGCGTTTCACTGAAAAAAACACCTCAAAAGTGGTAGTCTACTGCCAAAAGCGGTAACGTTGGCATGTATGAGTTTCTTTTTTTTTTTGGGATCCTGAAGTATGTCTCCAGCTCTCCCCTGTCCATGTACACATGCTTGTAACCCTTCCTCTGCGGGATCAGCAACTTCATCCAAAAGAGACTTACCACTGTGAAATTTGCTGCAGAACATGGATTCCGCTTTTTGTCTATCGGAGCACAGAGCACATGTACCACAGCCGCAGCTCTAATTGTCCCTGCCTTGAATGTAGCCCCGAATGCCTAAGTCCAACTTTAAACTATTACAAGTCTGTTTTCCCATACCTGTTCGACTTATCGCCATCAAAATCAATAGGGTCCATCCCTGATGTAATATCAACCCACCCACAAAACTTCAGGGAGATCCGTTCATTACTTTTTGAGTTATCTTGTACAGAATCAGACAGACAGACAGACAAACCAACGCCGGCAAAAACATAACCTCCTTGGCAGAGGTAATAATCCTAAAGCACAATACATGATAATACGAGAACACAATACATTATAATCATAGAGAAAGAATTGACTATCCATGGCAACAGAAGAGGATCTGATGTGGTCTGACGACTGAGCAGTAGTGAGTGGGTACAGAGAGCTTAAATAGGGAACTGGCAATGAGGAAAAGGGGTCAGGTTAATAAACAGCAGGCAACAAGTGTGCAGACTAATGAAAACTAATGAAGGTGTTTAAGGGAACGACCATGAATATTAGACTGAAGAAAGATCTTCATGATAAAACACAAGGATCATAACTGTACCCTCCCCCTGATGGATGCCACCTAGTGGCCCAAATCACAACAAGGCTGATGAAACAATGAAGAACCAGCCCAGACAAGCAAGGATTCCTTCAAAGGAGCCGCAACTCCAAGCTCTGGACTGCGTCCCGAGCAGAAGAAACTCAGCAACACTGGGCAACGATGTGGCAGTGGGCAGTGAGGAATCAGGCACGCTCAACGGGAGCAGTGAAAAATCAGCAGCCTGAGGGAATGGTGAGGAATGGAGTCCTTAACCCCGGGCCACGATGAGAGGCTGGAAGGTTTAGTGCCGCTGATTAAGGACATGGTGCAGAGCACTGGCTGGGCGCTCAGAAGAGGTATGACACTGGACTGTGCAGACTTAGGAGAACCTGGACACCCGGCACTGGAATGAAGGGTCGCAGAGAGAATGTCTGCTGGTTCCATCTGGCACGGTGGTACTGTTATGACCCGGGCAGGAACCAATCGCATACTCCGTAGTGGAAGCAGAAGGTGTGTTTATTCTCAGGATTACGGTAACAGCAGATGATGAAAATAGCGACCAGATGAAGACTTTGACAACTTAAACATAATCCAATAATCTTAGAGCACAAAACATGATAATCATAGAGGAAAAAATCAGATCATCAACCTCAACTTGATCTGGAAAAACATGCTATTAATTCAAATAATTTAATTTAATTTGTTTGAAGCGTATTCCATGAAGCCAGACTGTTCAGCTATTGAATAAAAATTGTTTACTGTCATATCTGCGATTAGTTCATTTGCTTTGTGTAAGGCCACGCCTCCAGCCATCCAGCACACCAGTCTACTAAGACCTGGACTGCACTTCATTCATCATTCAATTATCTCTCACACCTGCTTCTCATTGCCACTGGGTGGTAGCAGTGTGCATTTAAGACCCAGTTTCACTCAGTCTCATTGTGAAGACTCGTAAATCCATGCCTGTGCAGCACTGTTAGTCTTGTTTAGACTTTTTCTCCGTATTTGTGTATCAAAGCTGTAAACTTTTTAGGTTTAGTGCTGTTTATGTTTATTGCAGCACTATTACTAAGGAACCTCCTTTCTTTTTGTTTTCCTATTTGTAAAACATTGTTACAACAGCTAAAGCCCAGAGTCTGTATTACTTACAGTGTTAAAGGAACCTTGTTCCCATTTTGTTTTGTATTGCTACGTTTGTGCCTGCTGTTGTGCAGTAGGCATAGTAAATACAACCAAGTCCAGTCCTTATCTTCCTGTCCTCCGTGCATCTGAACTGTGCACACGGCACAACCGTTACACTATGAAGTAAAAAAGCAGGATGTATATCCTCCAAGAGTGGCAATTCCATAATTTTTGCCAGGGGTTGTACCAATTTATTGCTGCTCAGTACCTCCAGGCTGACTTGCTGCTTCATCTGGCAAGGTTGTCAAAAGTCATCCAGAAGGAGGATATTAATTTCCTTGCTGTAGAGACCAAGTAAAATTATTCCCCCTCATTTTTTAACCTTACAATTGATTTGATATTCATGGAGAAGACTGAAGTATGTGGGTGTTAAATAGCATATTAAATTCAAGGCGTTTTTTTTTTTCTGAAGTGCCAGTCACAATTGAGACAATCTGCAAGAATAAAGAGGCAGGCAGCCGTCACTCCATCGTGATCTGGATCATCTCAGGGTGTTTGGACTTTTGAACGTACAAGCTGAAGAGGAGAGGGGGATGAGAGGCCAGTGTTACAGAAGCCCTGATCAGGATGTACCAGCGAGGGATGGATTCTGGGTACGATTTAGCACTCAGGTATTTACAAGTATTTGGAATACGATCTAAGATAATCTAAGATATGTTTCTTTAACAAATAAGGCAGTGGAGCCATATCTATAACACTTAACAGGCCAGCAAAATTAACGGTTTTATCAACTGCACGGACTGGGTGCATTCCGTGTCCGGGGTCCACAAGCAGCCAGGAGCCCTGGCCAAGATGTTCCTTGGACTCACCTGAAGGCCCTTGCCCCACGTTTGGAGGAATGGCTTTCTCTTAAAGAACATCTTCTTACTGTGGTGGTGAAGGTGGGAGGCATTTTATGCTTTGTCCATTGTCAAGCATCTTATTTATGAGGCTCATCTCCTGCTTTGTTGAATTGCAGGACAAAACTCAGTCAGCTGTCATGAAGGAGCCGGCCTCACAGCAGAAGAGCTCCGTCAGCTCTATCCCTGCCTGAGCAAGTTTGCTGCCATTGGATTCACCATTAGGAACTGGATGAACTGTATGTGCTGTGTGTGCTGCCTACAAAAAGTATGAACTGTGAGTGTGATTTCTGCACCATGAGCTGTGTGTCAGGCTACAACTCACAGCTCACGATCGCTTTTGACCGCAATATAAATCTATCCTTAAAAGTTTGTTTTCTTTCACCTCTCTTGACATTCGAACTCAAACAAAACAGAGGTAGCCCGCCCCTCCCTCCCATAGTTCCCTCCTTCCCATGCTTCCATAACTGCCATAACTGTCAACTCTTGTCGGTGATTGGCCGGGACAGTTTGTTATGTAATGGGGCACAGCCTGTGTCCCTTGCGTTTATTTACAGTTTGTGACGCCTGTGCGGTCTCCAGAGCCCGGTTTTTTTTTTTTTTTACAGTGAATTTAGGGCCAGGCAGCTAGCGGATCGTGGAGACATGTCAGCGAATTGAGACAAAAATATAATCGCACAGAAAGTAAGCAAACTTGCATTGTGCACCTTTAAGGATTTATCAAATAAAGGCATATTTTCACTTTTGGTAGGTGAAAACAGACCTCATGAACAGAATGCAAGGAGAGCTCTTGGGAGCCTGCATGAAGATTTCGATAAATGGGCCTTCTGTGGTAAGATTTTCAAATAATGATGCCATGGTGAAATTCTTCTCCAAGCAAAGAAAGATAAAGCGTAGCAATGAATCATGCACACTGTTTTCATGATGTGGTAATGTTTTGGCAAAGGTAGTTGGTTACTCAGCTTATTTTTGTGCAATTTTTAATAGTATAATATTATTTATTTTCGTTTTATTGATTTATTTTGAATTTATATGCAATAAATGTGGCTTATTATATCATCCACTCCTTGTGATAATTGTTTTAAGTCTCGAATATACAGAGCAGACAAAAAAAATTTGATCCCAAATTTAAATTGCAGAGTTGAGCGTTCCAATTTTCCGTCCCGCACATCTCGTCTGTTTGGGGTTTTTTTCTTAGGACAACACATGGGGAATTCTGGGGGAAACCTGTGTTCACTGCGCTCAGTTGGACTTCACTGCAGCTGGCTGGTTCAGTCAGCCCCTCGACTCTGCGTTGTGGTTATGGAATGATGCCTGGGAGGCTTGTTTGTCTTTTATGCCACAGTTAAAAATTTGGGCCTGTCTCTTGTTACTGAACAGGAACACATGAAGCACTGGTCAGTCACACAGTTGGCTTGTTTACCGTGGCTCAAATACACAGCGCGCAACAGAGGGACAGCGAGTGATATTAGCATGGGAGCTAGCTAGCCAATTAATGTGCAATGCTGTTACGCGGACATTTTGACACTTGTTAATTACTGTAACCCACTCTCCGTTTATCTCAACAAGATTTGCATTAATTACAGTGCAGTTAAAGGCCACAGAGTGCGGATACAAACATTAATACGAAGCATAGTTAACAGTGCTGCGCCCGGCAAGTCACCTTATGCATGTTTTTCGTAAACTGGTAAGCATTATAGCTGCCAATTGAGTTCATATAATAGGATTGAGAGAGGGCGCCCTTTAGGCATAGATATAAATAAATGCTTGAATCTCACATTATTGCAAGTGACATTATAAACTCTGTTACACCTGTAACCCTTAAGGGGTATTCAGGGTAAAAATTTCTCTCTTTTTTTTTGAAAATTTCAATATTTTTGAATTTCACATAAAATAAATAAAGGAATGCAGTGAGATGCCAGTAAACACCAAGAATCAATGTTTTTCCTCTGCCTCAATTGTTACTTCTGACTTTAAATGCAAATTACCGAAAATCACAATTTTGACTGATTTTCAACCTTGTGGCATTCATAAAATCATTAATATTCATCTGATTGACTTGTAATTTGGACTGAAGTTGTATCTGTTGTAGATCTATGAAATTACATAGGATTTTCTAGATAGGTGCAACCCTAGGGGGTTAATTTTGAAAATGAAGCAAGTTGATGATAGCGATTTTCATTTATAACAAAGCTTATTAAATATTCATAAATGTTCCAAACAAAAAAATCCTATGTCATTTCATAGAACTATCTTAAACCTTTCATATGAGACTAATTTGAGTACAATCTGACCATGGGTTATTGAAATATCAGTGCCACAAGATATTTTCAGAGTTTGCCATTAAAGTGCTGTTTCCATGGCAACCATGTAAATTTTTAACAAAATACGACATTTAATGAGGTTAAAATCATGCTGAGTATGTTCATTTCTTAGTTTTTACATTATTATGGTTATTTCTACTCTTTACCCTGGAGACCCACTAAATTGAAGCTGAAAATTTGCTTTTCAAGCACATATTGATTGTTTCTCTTCAAGTCCATCATTGTGGCATACAAAACTAAAATGGAGAAAATTGTGTCTCTGTCCAAATATTTATGGACCCAACTGTATACGTTTGTGCGTATATGTGTGTATTATACATACATGCATACATACACACATGCACAGTGTATTTTTTGATGAGTTTGCAGTTTCATTATTTGCGGTGTTATTGCAGATCAATAGATATTTTAGCATTCAGTAATGAGAGTTCAGAGAAAATTTGCAAATGCCATATCAATTGGGCCCTTGGGTGGGTGGTGTGGGGGAGTGTCTCACATTTTTGAATGATCAATTGATTTGAGGGCAGTGCATACTACATGTTTTCAAGCCATTGGCTTTGTCTACTTTACACAAATGTGGTGAAAACAAGCACCTCAAACATTACGTTACAGACATTGCATTTTTTCACGATCCGATATGAGAGCAAGCCATTAAGAATTGCATATTACCTATAGCTGTCAAATCCCTATTAAGATTTCCCATGGCTGTTGGCCTACATTGTCGTCCCATCAGTCCAAGTCAGGCCATTATAGCAGACATGCTTGTTAAGCACATTCATGTACCCTAGCTCAGGTTGCACAGTGGAATAATTAATGATGTCATCTGTTCTCTTAGTGGGAGCATAGACATGCACACCATCAGAGATGTATGTTCCACACCACCCAGCTTTCACCTTTCACTGAATTATCGATTCCAGCATCTTCCAAAAGCCCTCTACTGCTTGCTTGACAGTGGCGAAGGAGATCTGAAGGGTTCTACAGGTCAGTGATTAGAAACAAATTGTATTCCACTGTTGATATGATACAATTTATATGAATTATAGCCTAATTTTTGTTTTGTGATATTGCCTATGGGAGCAATAATTCTTCTGTCATTTTGGTAAATGTCTTAATACAGTGGTTTTCAAACTAGGTCCTGGGGGGACCCCTATGTATGCTAGTTTTCATTCCAACCACCACTGCAATTCCAGTATTTGTGACAAGTTGTTCATTTTAATTATTAAGGTACATTTAATGTTGTATGGGATTATTTACCTCTCTTATCTTCATTATACCGATACTCTAAGTCTTATTGAACTGTATCCGAACAGTTAGCATGAAATGGTATAACAAATGAATGAGGTTATATCGCCAATGTAATGACTGAACGGGTTACAAAACTGAAGTAATTGTTTAATATGCAATAATTAGCAATTTTTTTTTCCAATAATTGAACGCAATTCAGGCTGCAGATCCTTTGCGCTAGCGCTGTAACTAGAAAAGTTTCCACACTCCTGGTGAATAGAAAACAAATTACATTGTTTTGTGTGACCCTACAACCTTTCCTGCAGTGCGACCACTGGGTCAAACTTGATATTTCCAAATGTAATGACTCAAACAGTTTTGATGGGAATCATATCACACCTCTGATGATTTCTGGTGCACACAGAAGGGCTGTTATTGATGCTGGTAGTTTATTGCAGACAGTATGAAGACGAGAAACTTAATGTTCTGTCTGTTGAACTTCATTTTATTTGTAAATGTTCATCCACTCCTGCCACTCAGCCTTCACCTGACCCGCCGGTTGGTTTGTTACATGGAACCCTCTGAGAAGTCATCTGCAGAAACCAGGCCTCCAGAAACAGGGCTGGACCCCACGCCGATATGTGCTCAGCGGTCAACCTGATTTTTGCAAGTCACGTGATGCCATGGGGAGCAAAAATACATTTCTCTGCATGGACACATTAAAAAAGACACTTTGCTAAATCCGCGAATGCATTTTTATAACAACCATTCTCGATTGATATACAATCTTTTAATTTTTCACTTTTAAATCATTAGGGCCTATATCCTCAGTAGGGACAAAAAGTTGTATTTTCATTCAGGGTATATGGACACCGATAAGACCTTGCCTTAAACACGTTCTCGGCATGATCCTTGGTGGTTGCTATTAATCATTGTATTTAGTACAGCGGTGTAGCTATACGTGGACCTAGAGAGATTCCTTCCCGCCCATCTCTAACATTACTGATTTCAGTTTAATGAGCAGGCTTATTAATATGAATGTTTTAATGTCTTTTATTTGATGAATTGCTTTGTTATGTAGCCACTTGACAGCTACACATGCAGTAAGTTAGCTTTTAGAACAAAATACTCAGAAAACTGAGGCTGCTTTAGATAAGCTAGACAGTTAGCTAGCTTGTATTTGGTTAATTCTTAAATTCAACGTGACATCCTGCCATTATGTACGTAGCCACTTTACTTTTTTCATACTATAATGCAGGAGATCTATATAAATGGAGTAATTTTTTTTTCCAATTTAAGCACTTTAAATACGTAAAGATTGAATTACAACACTGGAATGTTATTTTTTTAATGTGCAATATGCAAGCTAGCTATACGCTACTAGGCTTTAAGTTTGTAGCAAAGTATAAATGCTGTTTAAATACTGCATTGCTCTTTCGACAAGATTCTAATTGTTACATAATTATCATTATGTAGATTTTGTGCTGTAGTGCTATATATGTAACTGCACTGAACAAGTAGGCACTCTATCTGCAGTGTAACTAACCTTTATTAGCTCGTAGTTTTGAGAAGGTAAGGTCATAGAGTGCCCTATTTCCGCCTTTGACAGCTCATGCCCTGAAATCCTCCCATCTCTTATATGTTAGCAAAACCAGCTGCCGGGTTAGTTCACTCGCATTTGTGGAGTGGTTGTGACTACCATAGTGTGGGTTCAATCTCCGGTTGTACCAACCAGCAGTGGTCGGCAGCTTTTTCAGAGCAGTGCACGATTGGCTAAAGCACTGCAGGGATGCAAACTGGGAAGGGACTGCCGGGGAGGGATATTAAAAATGGTTGGCTTGTTCGTTGCTCAAGCGCCTCCTGTTGGCCAGTCAGGCGCTCGTCAGTGAGATTCTAAGCTTGCTTATGTTCGGGTATCCTCCGCCCTCATTCTGAACTTGCGAAAGTTTCGACCAATGAGTGTAAAGATGCAGGGGCTGACAGGCGCGTGCTTCGGAGGAAAGCTGCGAACTCCCTCTCTCTCCTGAGCTGGCAACAGGGGTCGCATACGAGCAAGACTTGTACATAGTTCTCGAATTGGGCATTCCAGATTCGGGTGGGATTGGAGACGCCAAATTTATTTAAAAAAATGTTTGCAAAACCAAATATAGCCTGGTATGGGAAACATTATTGGAGGACCATAACCTCTGGACCACAACCCTCCCAGTTCACAAGGCAATGGACTTTCCGCTGCATTCAGCATAAGGCCAGAATCCGATGCACGGAGTAGACCGGCTGCCCATTCACAATCTGGGGTTAGAAAGTGGAACTACTAGAGACAGAGGACTGGAGGACACTGGTTTTTGCAATGGAAACAAACCTTGTCTCCAAGCTGAAAAGGGATTGACAACCTCCAACAACGGTTGTGCTGTTGGGTTGTACGGGTGCAGGCACTAAAAAGGGCATCCCTGGCATTTTTCCAGGTCCTAGTACATTGCCTGATAAACTGCTCTGTGGCTGGTACCCCCATCTCTGACTGCTCCGAGAAGAGGGGTGGTTGATACCCCAGCTGGCACTCCAAGGGGGACATCCTGCTGGCTGAGGAGGGTAGAGAGTTGTGGGCATACTCAGTTCAGGTACTTGCTTTCACCAGCTGGAGGGATTGTCAGCAGCCAGGCAATGCAAGGTGGCCTCAGGTCCTGATTTACCTTTCCGCCGAGCCATTTGAAATCGGTGGTCCTAAAATGAAGTCCACTGACGCGAGACCCAGGATCCAGGCAGCAGTTTGATCGAACAATCATAACATCAATGTGGGGGGAGGGAGGTGGCCCGATGCTTAGTGAAAACCTACAATTTGTGGTAATCCTGGGGCACCTTAGTTAGGTCAATAGGTGGGATGCTTCCTCTGGAGTTCTGCTGAGCTGCTGGCAGCCCCCTTAAGACAAGACGGCTGGCATTCGTCTGCCAGTTGTATTGTTTGAGAGAGGCACCTTCGATATTTCATTTGCAGCATTTTGACCCAACATGGTCCCGACGAGAGCTTTGCATGCTGGCAGGATAAGAGATTTGGCAATTGTGTGAGACGTCTTTGATTTTGCTACTAGTTGTGCGACCAGATAGCTAACTTCTAATGCTTTTTCTGACACTGTGGCGGTTTTCATCATGAAACTAGCTTGTTTGTTCGTCTGGCTTCTCAACCGCATTAAATATTCATGGTCTTTTTTTTTGCGAGAGAAGGGTGTTTGGTTGAAAGGTGTCTTTTTAATTTATTTGGCACCAAAGCTTCGTTTGCCAGCTTTTCGCCACAAGCAAGACACAGTGATATTGGGGTAGCGGGATCTCCGGTGAATGTAAACCCATAAGTCAGATATTCCTCACTGTAAAGTCTGCTTACTACTTTGATTTTCTATTTCTGCCCAGCGCAGCAAGAGTGAGGTGATTCAGGGTCTTAGTCGGTCGGCCATTTCAAGGTTTTGGTCAGGAATTTATCCATTTTCGTTGTTTCATTTCAACTAGCCTACACCGCTGTTTTAGCTGAGTTTTACCGGGGAATGTTTAATTTTTCGCGTTAGACGATGTGTGATTGGCCAATCACGAGAAGGAATTGTACAGTAGAATACATGATGCGGAAATATCGAGAAGGAATTTTAAATAGGCATTTTAATAAACTGAATTGAATGAATTGATAATGACATGAAGTGTTATTTTTATATCCTGTAAGTTCAGCTGTTTTATATTATTAGGCTATCAGGAAAAAACAGTTAAGTGGGTTTTCTCGCTGCACACCTAGGAAGCTCTCGCGGCACACCGCTGCTGATGCTGTCTGTGATGTAACGTTGTCTCCGGCTGCACCTGTCAGCTGTTTGTGGTGGAATGAAGCACGCGCACGAACGGAGTGGTGGGGGCGTGGTTTTGGTGATTCCTGATTGGACGGAGGGGGTGGGTGCTTATCAGTTGTGCAATTCGAAAAAAAAAGACGTAAGTCCAGCTGCCTGGGATGGCACCTTTAACCTGTTAGCTGGTGACAGGTTCGTTCTGGGGGAGGGGGTGGGGTAGTTGCAGGTAGTAGCAGGTCTGACGAGACCTTTTATTCTCTTCCCTTCTCCCGAAGAGGGCTGTCTACCTGGACGGTCAGCTTTATCAGCTCCTCCAGATCTTCTTGCTGCTTGCGAGAAGCCAGCTTGTCGTTTATATGTCCTATGACAGGCCCTGCTGGTAAGCCTTGAGGAGAGAAGCGCTGTTCCATTTGGAATCCACCAGGGTATGAAGCTGGATGGTGCATTCAGCAACAGTGCTATAACCCTGGCAAACATTTTACAGCCTCTTGGCTCAACACTGGATGGTTAAAGACTCTCCTCAGCTCCCCTAAAAACTGTTCATGGCTCTGGACCAGAGGCGACTTCTGCTCCAGCAAGGTAGTGCCCCAATCAAGAGGAGGCCCATTGAGCAAAGCAACCACGTAAGAGATCTTGGCTCACATCATTAGAGAATCTGGAGGGTTGCATGTCCATCATAAGCCCACACTGGATCAGAAACTGTTGACAAGTGGAAGGGTCCCCAGCATACCTCTCAGGGTAGGGTAGATGTGGCTTTGGTCCTTCAGCAGCTTAAGCTGAGGCCAGCAGAACAGGCCGGGTGGTGGGTACGAAAGGGCCAGCCGCCTGTGTAGATGGCAGGGTCTTAAGGGTCTGGACAGCAGCAGCTAGGGCAGGAACAGTGGTAGAGAGCTGAGAAAATTAGGCCTGGGAGTGCCGCTGGGCCAGTGCTGCCTGCTACATTAGAGGAGATAGGTCTGCCAAGGACTAGTGTGGAAATATTTTTAAATGTATTCAGCCTTAAGCTATGAAACTATGATCTTATAAGCTTATTTCTGAGAGAGCTAAGAATTGCAAAGAAAATTGCAGCCCACCACAGGAACCCGATGTCTGCAAAACCAGACAGCATAACAGGAAGTACTCAAACCACAAGAACATCTGACCTCCTGATCACCCGTGCACAGCCAAGGTTCCGCATCTGACCTCCAGAGCTGCAATGATTGGCTCAGATAAAGGAGGAAGGCATGAACTGATTGGACAACAGGAGTCAGAAAATTGAACCAATCACAGAAGGACTCAGGGGTATAAGGGGAACGTGCGCTCTCCGAACTGTAGTAGGAACTTCCTGTTGCAGTTTATACTCTTGCTCTTTGTCTGTTATAAATTTACTATATTTGAATCACAATCTTGTCAAGTCCTTATTTCTATTGTCTTCCACCCTTAACGAACAGCACCGGTAACAAGAGGTAATTTTCCTCACACTAGTGAAGGTCTTTCAGGCTCATCTCCAAACTCTCCAGCTTATTGCAGGTCTCCACCAAGGCTGCTTCTTGATGTTGGAGGACACTTTGCATCTGGGTCCATAACTCTGGCTGGGCATCCCGATAACAGGCCTGAAGTAATAATGTAGGACCCAAATGCATGGAGGAAGGAGTCAGGATTCAGGGCAGTTAAAGCCTTTTTTCAATAAGAAAAGGTATATATGTATGTTCATTAGGAGGCGTAATGGTATGTGTATTCGTCTCGAAACGTCACTGTATGTACATCACGGTTCGGTTCTTGCAGTCATACGATGAATACGTCTGAATCGGAGAAAAAAAAGTCAGTCACAGCGGCAGCAGTATTCACACTCCAATCAAGGTAGCCATAATGCGCGTAAAAGCTGTGTCACTGCCATTAATTGACAAATACAGAAGAAGAAAAAGAGAAACTATACAAGATCAGATGACACTCAACAGTTAGAGGACCAGCCTGCTTCTTAAATTTGCTGTGTGGGAAAACTACAACAGCAGTTTGATTCAAGAGGGGCTTCAACATGTCAGGGCGACAGGTTTGAATTTTGAAGCGACATGTTATAAAACTGGTAACAGGTTAAAATTTCACTGCGACTGGTTTTAAAAATAAAAAGTATATAATGACACAAATAAAGAAGTTAGTAATTGACACAAGTAAGAAATGACAAAAATAAAGAATTCAGTAATTGACTCATGAAATAATTGAAAGAGGGGAACAAATTTGCCTTTGAGAGTTACAAAGTATGTGCCGTTTTGTAAACAGAGGAATGTATTGGACTATCGTGGCTGGCTAGGGAGCTGCATGCTCAGTATAGCGATTGAGAACTTTATCTGCGGTGACCATACTTGACTCGCGCAAGGCAAACCTTGGCCTTTATAGTAAACTTACTGACTCCATACATGCTGTTATCTACAGAGCCCAGGAAGTGCAATGACATGAAAAAAAAAAAAAAAAATTTGGTGGCTACAAGACAGAACTTGTACCCTCAATTTAATTAACTCGTTCCTACGATTTGGTTAACCTGTGGCCATGAGATGTGGACTGACTATTTAGTTAATTCGTGGCCACAAGATGGAAGTCGTTCCCTCAATTTAATTAAGTCCTTCCCACTATTTTTTGAACGCAAATTGAGGGAACAACTCTTGTGGGCACGAGTAAACTAAATCGTGGGAGCGACTTATATCTCCAGGCCATATATAAATGTATTTTTTCACGCCATTGTATTTCCTGGGCTAGAGAGTTATCAACTATGTGAACAAACACTTTGAGCATCCAATTGCA
Source organism: Gymnothorax javanicus (assembly GCA_029692085.1). Lineage (NCBI taxonomy): Eukaryota > Metazoa > Chordata > Actinopteri > Anguilliformes > Muraenidae > Gymnothorax > Gymnothorax javanicus. The sequence goes on along the minus strand of CM056194.1, from coordinate 111,489,225 downwards.
ATTTTTGGCGTGGCAGTGAGGCTACATAAAATCAGAAGGAACAATCAATGACGTAAGCATGGATCGGGGGCCTGCATTGTTCAAGCACGTTGTAGAACATTTGCCAGCAGCCATACCACTATTCGATCTGCTCCTGCCACGTGGCTGAAGCTAAGCAGGTGTGGGCTTGGTCAGTACTTGGATGGAAAACCACGTTGCTGCTGGAAGAGGTGTTGGTGGGCCAGTAGGTGGCGATCTTCCCTCTGGCGGAATAATCCCCAATGCCCCAGTGCAGTGACGGGGACACTGTACTGAAGGAGACGCCGTCTTTCGGATGAGACGTTAAACCGAGGTCCTGACTCACTGTGGTCATTAAAGATCCTATGACACTTTTCGATAAGAGTAGCGGGTTCCCTGGTGTCATAGCTAAAATCCCAACCTGGCTCGTTCGACCTACCACCTAATCATCCCCTGATCTAATTGGCTGTGCAAATTGCCCTCTCCCTCCCCACCTCAACCCCCAGGGCTCCCTTGAAAAAGAGATTTCAATCTCAATGGGACTTCCCTGGTTAAATAAGGCTTAAATAAATTTAAAAAAAAATAAAAAAGAACTTCTGACTCTGTATGTGGGCGCTTTTCTTATTGAGTGCGTGAAAAAATGCATGCAGCTGGTTACTATTATGTATTGATTGTTCCTTCTGATTTGATGTAGCCTCACTGCCACGCCAAAAATTGCTATTGAATGCTCAAAGCCATCCAATACTCACTGATGCAGTCTCAGCCTTATTTTGGAGCATTTTTAGACAAAATCTTTTCTCAATAATTCAGAAATAATTTTGGAATCGGTTGAGTGAGGACTCTTCAGATAGTCATGAGAAATGTGACTCCATCACTCATAAATCATGACTCAACAACGAGTGCTCAACAATGTGTTTAATGGGATGATTAATCGTGACTGCAGCCATTCAGTGATACTGCTTTAGAGAGTCCATATTTAAGAATTCAAATTTTTGAATGTGTTAGTGTTTATAGTATCTCATATTTGAATGTTTAAAATTTAATTAATGCTGTGAATAGAATTTGACATGACAAAATTAAAAGGTGGTCTCAGTTATTCTTAGGGTTTTTGACTTACGTAGAATACTTATAAAGAAATTGTATTGTCTTTGATGAATGGCCTAATATGCAAGTTTAAAGCAAAGTCATTGATTGAGAAAAACTGAGATCGCAAGGCATAAACAAGGCGAAGCAGCTGTGTATATAATAGTAGCCAGCTGCATGCATTATTTTCATGCACTCATACAGAGTCAGATGTTCTACAATGTGAAAATGGTTAACTGAACACAAAATGAAAGGTCTGCTTTGGTCATCTTTGACCTCTAGCTTAATCTCCATTGAAAACCTGAGAGCCTGGGACTGTGGATGATCTGGAAAGATTCAGTAAAGAAGAATGGTCTCAAACTCCCTGCTCTGTGTTCTCCAAACTTATGAGATTGTATATAGCAGAAGACTTAGTGCTGTTTTATTGAACAGTGGCGTGCCGTTAGGTGTTCTGAGGGTCTTCAGTAACCGCACCCTTAACCGCTCGATTGCCCTCAAGCTGTTCTCATTTGAGTTCGCCTGATTAAAAATCAATTTATTGACTGAAATACTAAGACCAATACATGACCTATAATAAGAAATGATAATGAGAAAGTGAATGCCTATTGCCTATATTTACATAAATGATGTGGCATTGTAAGGATGGCAGTATAAATGCGCAAAATCCAAAACTTTCGCTGACTTCGCAGCATTTATTTTCGCCACCCTTTCAATTGTCACTCAGCTCTGCATCGTACCTAACAATGCCCTTTAGCCATGACTTCATTCAGAATATATAACGGATTCTCGTAGTTTATTGCTTAATGAGCCTCGCAAACTAATTCAAACTAATCTGAGCCATTTCACGAGCTGCATGAGCACAGAATTTATAAAGCCATATTGATATTTTAAGTCACCAATTAAGTACAGAAGAAAACACCTAATAATTTTGCAATGTAATGTATAACAATGTTATCGAAATTAAATTTGACTGTCATTGAAGCAGTTAGTCCCAGCAACTGTTGCAAATCTGGAAAATTGAACTGCCAGAGGTTTAGGTTATTAAGTATTGAAAGGCGAGATTTCTGAAGGCCTTTGTAACTGCGGACGGACTACCTCTGTTATTGACAATGGGAGGTTGTACAAACTATCATATACTGGGATTCCAATAATAATAATGGATCATTGGATTTGTCAACAACAATATTTGTCTTGATGAGGAATTTTTTTTCAATGAATAAATTTACTGCAATTAAAGGTTGTTTTTTTCTATTTTTCTTTTGCAGTGTTAGATTAAGTTTATTCACAAAAAGTATTTTTATAACCATTTTACACATAATTTCCTAGGGTGCAAACTATTCTGGAAAGGGCTGTAGATGTAACCAATCATGCTCCAGTTAATCATCATAAATACATGGAATGTTGGTATCTGACCTCAAAATAGAAAACTATATCCTTGAGAAAATTATTTTTTATTAATGTTATTATTTCATTGGTGGCACACTTTGTAGTATTGCCACCTCACTGCAAGATGATCTCGGATGTGCATCTGGCCTGGAGCCTTTCTGTGTGGACTTCGGACGTTCTCTTCGTGTTTGTGTTGGTTTTTCTCATGGTACTTAGTTTTCCTCCCACAGTCCAAAGGCAGGCTAATTGGAGTCTAAATTACCTACTTGTGCTGGGAAGGAGTGTGTGACTGTGCGAATTCTGTGTGCGTCTTGCGTTGGACTGATGAGCTGTCCAGGGGTGTCCCTGCCCTTAGCCCATTGTCAGCTCGGATGGGCTCCAACTCCCTTGTGACCCTACAGAGGATGAAGCACAATAGGTAATGGATGGATGGATTTCAACCATTGTACGAAAACACAGCTCTGTCCCCATTTTAGGCCCACTCTTTCTGTCTTCAAATAGGATGAGGCAATCTATGCTGCATTTGCATCTATTCCTAATCTGTAGATGGACCGTCGCTTTTTTCAGAAGCTCAGCATAGAAATATTAATGCGATTGAATTAATGAAGTCATCTCAATTTGAATTACAGCGGCGCTCAGTTAATGTGCACGTAGCTGGGAGTCACCTGTTGTTTTGAATTCCACATTTTCAGACACATCCAGACACCCGGGTGATGACATACTGCGGTGGAATTTCCAAGGGTGAATAACTGGCAAATGTTGTTTGCTGACAATTTCTCCCATAGTTCTCTGATCTCCAGGAGGCAACAGAATACAAAAGAAAAATAGCTGGAGTCATCCAAGTGTCAGGCAAGCTTTGCTTCTCCTCGACAGGTGTGACATGTCGGCAATGCACAGCAATGCATCTTCTTTGCCTCCTTGTGATTGCTTGGATGTCCCAAACTGGCGTTGAAGATGCACTTTCCAAATGGATGCAATAAATGCCCTGGGGGACAAAATATGTTTTGAGAAGACAACAAAATGCAGTTTCTGAATTACTCCCAAAGGCCTGCCGCTGGTCAGCTCGCTGTTCAATAGCAGATCTCTTTTATCCATTACTCTCTTTTCAACAGCAGCAATGTAAGCATTTTGAAATGTAAGCTCAATGCTATTCCCAGTACAACTACAGTACACAGTACAATTACTAGAGCCTGACCCAGAGGCAAGTACTTACTTGAATTTCAGATGACTTTCTTGCTTTTCTCAAGAGTTAAATAAATAGGTCAACCCTTCATATTTAGTGTGAACTAGAAAACTATTACTAAGGCAAAGTAATTCCTGTAGGTACAGCATGCAGAGTTTACGCTGATGCTGGACAACCCACAAGCACAGTGGTCGCTTCAAAGCTGAGACGATGATGCATTGCGCACACTTACATTTAAATCTAAAGGCTTTTAGGGTAATTGCATTCCCTCATTCCTGAATTGTGCATTAATTAAAGCCATAGACGCCAGGGCAGTCTCTTTCTTCTACTATACTGCATCTTGATAATGAATATGACCACGTTAGAAATTGAAATTAATTGTGCACAAACTCTATGGTTTGCGTTTATTAAACTTCTCCTGACTTTCAGAGCCATTCCATGAGAGATTGACATTCGGTGCGCAGTTGACCCCCCCTGGAATTGAATGAAACTTGGCACGTAGGTAGATACGGGTGTCTCACGGAAAAAGCCAGTTTTAGGTCCGTATCTCACTATGCCTGCCGGTGGCGCCACTTGGAAGCCATTAAAGTGGCTCAGTTTTGCTGTCGACACCACATTTTACATCAACTATAATGACTTAAGGATACACAGTACCAAATATGTTGTACTTTTATCATAACCTGTGACACTGCAAGTCTGGATAGACATCAGCGCCAATCTGGGTAACTACGTTATTGAGCTGGAATTATTTGAGATAACAGTAAAAATTTAAAATAGGAATGGGAATAAAATAATATCCCAGACATATACTAATCTAGAATAGTTTATGATGTGTTCACTCACAACAAGGCTATCATTTTCAGTGAATAGTACCTTGGTATCTTGCCAGGTTTGTGCAATGGACGGCCAGAAAGATGGTCCAAATGAATTTTTGGTGCATGTTTGCAATATATTTTCTCAGTAACTCAGATATGTACTCCGGTAGTAAATGCTGTTTGTTGTGCTTTTTGAACTCTATTTTCAGAAATACCAAGCATTTCTTTGGTAGTATCTACACTTTCAAACTAGACAGAGCCAAAGTTGGAGGAATACTCAAAACGAACCATTTCATGGCAGATTGTGCCTTTGTTTAGGTGGCATTATTTCATTTACCCAGCAAGATAGAGATCTGAAATTCTCTGGATACACAGTCCCTTTGGGGTGCCTTATAGCATTAGTAAAATCGCAATGGTAGTATTTTCAGTGTAGATGATATTCAACATCAAAAGTCAGAAAATTTTGCCCCCAGGGGGAGCTGTAGGCTGGATACAAGTGCTGGCTATCCCCAGCAATGTACCAAAGAAATGTTTTTGAATTGTGATACTTTCAGCTTGTTTTCTCAGAAAATGAAGAGTTTGGTTTGGTACTATGCTGGGTAGATAGCTTTCGGACTAAAGATGGCGCTCTAAAGAGCTAATGTTCTATCGACCTAATATTCCGTATTCCCAGACATATACCAAAGTTCTTTCTTTTGAAATATATGAAGTACATGCACAGATATACATAAAATTTGTAATCCCTTTGGTCTTAAGCTCAGTTGGTTGTAAAATGGTGGTGATTGTGAGCATTAAAAACACACAATACATGTACTAAAGAACTAATGGAAAAGGCGTACCACCATAAGTACATTTGCAGACTTGAATCAACAGTATATGCACACTTGTATAAAATGACAGTCCATAATTTGAACTCTGAAAAAGAATCTTAGTCACACAACCGTGTGCATGTAGACAGAATGTTTAGTATAAAAGTTAAAAGTGTTTCGTACTTTTCATGTTATCCAAAGTGAAATGACATCAACCCAGCATGTGACAAGCTCTTTCCCTCAGTCTCTTTTTGGAATTGGACTGTGGGTTGGCGGCACCTTGTGGTGCGTGCCAGAGGTGCTCCTTGGCCTTGGCCCTGAGCAACCATCCATGGCCTTCTTCGTTCGATCCGGGTTGATGTTACCCTTGGAGCCAGTCGAGCCCTAGGCAAGCCCTACTACACTAGATCCTGGGTCTCGACAGGGCTACTTACAGCCTGTTTATAGTGAGCTTGTCTATCTCTGAATTAAATAGCGAGCTACAGCCAATATGGCACAATAGTTGCGTCAACACCCACGGCTTGGTACGCACGGAAATGGGAAGTCTGAAAAAGAAACCCTGCCCTCCCACCCAGCGGGCATCCCGTAGACTAGACATCATTGGCTAGGCTTAGGAATGAGGACATGCAAGTTACCACTACAAATGAACTGCCCTTTTCTTGGCAGGCTGCTACTTGCTTGCTACAACCTCTGTGCCCTTTTTCAGGACAACCACTCGCTCGACGCGACTGCTGTACCCCTTTTCTTACCCAAGCACCATGTCCTCGGGAAATCCTAGAATTAACACTGAAGCCTGCTCTCTAATTCTAATAGCAAAGGAAAAATGCTGAGAATTTCTTATTTTCTGAAAACGTGCCAACACTACAAAACTGTACACTGTATTGACCACTGGCAAGATTCTTGCATAAGCGCGCACCATAAAGGCTGTGGCCTTCCCGCGGTGACCCGGTTAAATTCCGGCTCGGGTCATTTGCCGCATGTCTTCCCCATTCTTCTCCCCAGCTTTCCTGTCTCTCTCTACTGTGTAACTTTCGAATAAAGGAAAAAAATCCCAAACAAATCTTGAAAAAAAAAGATTCTTGCTTGTTGACACAATGCTATAATCACCATCTGCATTCTTTTCCAATTCACAAACAACCCAGCTTTATACCAAAGAGATTACAAATTTTATGTATAATTTTATGTGCATGTACTTTATATACTGTATGTCAAAAAACAGAACTTTCGTATATTTCTAGGAATATGGAATATTAGATCAGTAGAATATTAGCTCTTTAGAGCACCACCTTTGGTCAGATAGCTATCCACCCAACATAGTACCAAGCTAAACTCTTCATTTTCAGAGAAAACTAGCTGTATGTATTGCAATTCAAAACCAATTTCTTTGGTAAATTGCTGGGGATAGCCAGTATTTGCATCCAACCTAAAGCTCCCCCTGGGGGAAAAATTTTCCAACTTTTGATGTTGAATATCATCCGCACTGAAAATACTACCATTAAGATTTTACAAATGCTGTAATGTACGCCAAAGGGACTATGTACCCAGAGAATTTTAGATCTCTATGTTGCTGGGTAAACAAAATAATGCCACCTAAACATGCCACCTAAATCACACAATGAACACAATTCATAGCACAATCTACTATGAAATGGTCCGTTTTGAGTTTTCCTCCAACTTTGGCTCCATCTAGCTTGAAAGTGTCAAAAACACCAAGGAAATGCTTGGTATTCTTGAAAATAGAGTTTCAAAAGCACAACAAACAGCATTTACCACCACAGTACATGTCTGGGTTACTGAGAAAATATACATAAATATGCACCAAAAAGTCAATTTTGACCATCTTTCTGGCCGTCTATTGCACTAACCCAGCAAGATACCAAGGTACAATTCACTGAAAATGATAGCCTTGTTGTGAGTAAACACATAACAAACTATTCTAGATTGGTACATGTCTGGGATATAATTTTATTCCCATTCCCATTTTCAATTTTAATTGTTATTTCTTAAATAATTCCAGCTCAATAACGTAGTTAGCCCGCTTGGCGCTGATGTGATGCTGATGTCTAACTGGACTTGAAGTGTCAGAGGTCATGATAAAAGTATAACATATTTGGTACTGTGTACCCTTAAGTCATGATAGTTGATATAAAATGTGGTGTCAACAGCTGAACTGAGCCACTTTAGTGACTTCCAGGTGGCGCCACCGGCAGGCAAAGTGAGATACAGACCTAAAAATTAGGCTTTTTTCGTGAGACACCCATATGTAGCTATGTGCCGAGTTTAATTCAACTCCAGGGGGGTCAACTCCTCAACTTCTTCAAAAAGGGCCATGGAATGGCTCTTAATTTGCCACATTTACCCCAATACAAATAAAAATCTTATACAATAGCTCATAGAGCTAAGAGATCTCAGTTCTGCAGCAATAGAAGTGATTACAACCATTTGGGACTTAACATTCAACAGCAACAGCATCAAGATTTTAGAATACAAAGAATTAGAATGCACACTATAAAAACTGACTATGGATATTATATCGTGCTGTAAAAAAGCATTTGCTCCCTTCCCGATTTCTTCTATTTTTGCTTATTTGTCGCATTTAATGTTGCAGATCATCAAAATAATTTTAAGACTAGACAAAGCTAACCTGAATAAAAGCAAAATGCTGTTTTTGAGATGATGATTTCATTAACTGCAGAAAAAAGCCATCCAACCCTTGTTAAAGTTATTGTGCCTCTGCCCCCCCCCCCCACCCCAATTTCACTGGATATATCCATACATGATTACTGTCAACTTTGTAGAATCAAAACATCACTTAAACAGAACCTGTCCGCCAATGTGAAGTAGACAAAAAGGAGCACATGATGCCACAATTTACAGAAATTCAAGAACAGATGAGAAACAAAGCTGTTGCCATCCCTCAGTCCAAAAAGGGTTGCAAATCCACTTCTAAGGCCCTGGGACCTCGGTAAACCACGGTGAGAGCCATTATCTACAAACGAAGAAAAGATGGAATGGTGTTTGACCTTTCCGGGAGTAGACGGCCTACCAACATTTCTTCAAGTGCATCAATGACTCATCCTGGAGTCAAAAAAGGGCCAGACTGATATGTAAAGTACTGCAGGCCTCACGTACCGCAGTTAAGGTCACTGTTCACGATTCAAAATGGCATCCAGGGCAGAGCTGCAAGATAAAAACAATTGTCTCACATGATGATCCCCAAGACTTTTGGGACAATATTCTCTGGACTGATAAGTAAAAAGTGGAACTTTTTAGAAGACATGGGTTTTGTTACATCTGGCCAAAAGCTAACATAGCATTCCACAATAAGAACATCAACAGTCAAACATGGTGGTGGCAATGTTATAGTCTGGGGCTGCTTTTCTGCTTTGGAATCAAGGCAAATGGGGCGACGGCTTCGACCAAGTTCAGGCAGTCAACCGGGGCTGCTCTATTACCCCACTCTCTATATTGTCTACAACCACACCCTCTCAATATAGCAGTCTATTGAAACAGAGAGAATCTCACAGCTGTCTCTCTGTTTGCACATGCATCCCTGCTTACTACAGTTCTGGTACAACTGGTAATTTTAATTGAATTATTTGTTTACAAACTCTCTTCAGGTTGTATTTGCAGAGCATGCAATAAATTGGAAACTTGTGTGACAAAATGAGTTCTACCATACTGCAGTCAGAGGTGGAAATACTTTAGCTAACATGGACAATTTCGAGAAGAAATTAACTTCACAAAGTACTATAAAACTTCTTAAGCCTTTGTAATCTCATATTTAATTAAATGTAGCAACACATGTGGAAGAAGAGCATTCCATGCTTGGCTGAGCTTGGCTGTATTCTACTTTGCAGATATGTAATGAAATCTATGGCAATACTAGCCCGTGACCCTTTAGGAACCTTCAAGGAAGGTGCAGACCGCAGGGGGATGATTAATGGACTTTGAGTGGGCAAACACACAACAGGCCGCGGCGAACTCCCGGGTATCTTGGGCGATGGTAGGCCACCAAAAACATCGACAGATGAGAGCGGGAGATGCCAGGATTGAACGCCAACTGGCTTTGCACTCAATCTGCTCAATCTGGAGCTTGGTGGCTGCCAGAAGACATTGGCCCTGGAGGATGGTTGCAGAATGATCATCAGGCAAAGGACAGTGGAGATGGGACAAGTCAGGCTAAGTATTCTTGGACCTAGGACAATAGGTCAAGACAAAGTTCAATTTTGTGAAAAAGAGTGACCAACGGGCTTGTCTGCGTTTCAGTCTTTTCGCAGTTGAATGGTACTCCAGGTTGCGATGGTCCATCTAGATGAGGAAGGGGAAACTGGATCCCTCCTTCCAATGTCTCCATTCCTTGAATGACAGCTACACTGCCAACAGTTCCCAATCACTGATGGAATAATTCCTCTCTCCTGGAGAGAATCATTAAGAGAAGAAGGCACAAGGAGAGATCTTGCCCTTAGCTGCTCTCTGAGGATTCCAGCACCCACTTTGGAGGCGTCAACTTCAAAAAAATGAACTGGCACTGAAAATCTGGGGGCATGATGATGGGAGCGGTGGTTAAAAGCTGGCGGAAGGTGGAGGCAGTCTGGGGGGTCCAGTTGAAGGGCATCTTCATGGACTCGAGTGCTGTCAAGGGAGCTTCCAATATGGAGAACCTTCAAATTAACTGCAAGTAGAAATTGGTAAACCCGAGGAATCTCTGCAGTTGCTAATAGTCCTTGAGGTCTGGCAAATCCAGAACAGCATGTACCTTTTAGCGATTGATCTCAAAGGTGCCTTGTGTCTCTGTGAAGCCCAAGATGGAGACAGTGGTGCGAAGGAATTTATACTTCTCAGCTTTTAGATAAATGTGATTTTCCAACAATCTTTGAATTACCAGGCGGATATGGTGGGTATGTTTCTCAAGAGTTGGAGAGAAAACTAGAATGTTGTCTAGGTTGACTGAGACGAATCTCAAAGGACATCATTAATGAGATTCTGGAACACTGCGGGGCGTTAGTGAGCCCAAATGTCATCACAATGTATTCGTAGTAACCGAAGGGGGTGTTAAATGCTGTCTTCCATTCAGCCCCCTCCCACATGCACGCAAGGTGGTAACATTGCACAGGATCAGCTTGGTAAAGTAACGACAGCCCTGGAGGTTGAAGGATTCTGAGTCCATCAGAAGAAGAGGGTAATGATTCTTGATATTAAAGGAGTTGAGCGCTTGATAATCGATGCAGAGTAAAATACAGAGTAAAAAACAGATCAAACCCCTGGTTTACCAGTGATCTATCAGATTTATTGACAGAAAGAAATAAAGCGTGGTCCCTTGCCAGACAATCCCAAGAAAACTCACACTGGTCCACATTCAGACAGCTAAGAAACAGATGTACAGCTATGGTGAGAAAAGCTAAATCAGATTATTTTCTTGACTTGGTTTCTAACTGATATTCGAATCCTGCTAAATTTTGGAATGTGGTCAATGCTAACAAAATGAACACACCTTCCATTCCCAGTCGGGTATCTGCTAATGGTTGCATCCTCAAGGACCACAAAGAGATTAGTTTAGCCTTAAATAAACATTTTGCTGCAGCTGGTCACCTTTTCCACAATGACATATTAGACCCCCCACTAGTGTTATTTACTCCCCGTGTGTTTCCCGTTCTACTCTGTTTAGTCTACATCCACTTTCTTCAAACATGGTCAGGGATGCCCTGCTTGCCATTGATCCTAAGAAATCTACCGGAGCTGATAATCTGGATCCCATCTTCTTAAAGCTTTCAGCTCCGATGATCTCAGAGCAAATTACTAATATTTTCAATAATTCAATCACATCTGGCATAGTCCCAAAAGTTTGGAAAATGGCACATGTTGTACCCATTCATAAGGGAGGTGACAAGGACAATTTCAACAATTACAGGCTAATTTCAAAACTGCCTTGTCTGGCTAAGATTCTGGAGTCACTAATAAATCTTCAATTAAAAGAGTTTCTCTCCAAAGCCAACATCCTCAGCCCATACCAGTCAGGGTTCAGGTCAGGGCATAGCACTACGACTGCCGTCACCAAGGTTGTGAATGACATTACGTTAGCTTTGGACAAAAGACAACATGGTGTCGCACTTTTTATTGATCTATCCAAAGCATTCGACACAGTTGATCATTGCTTGCTCCTGCAGAGACTACATGATATTGGTTTCGATAGAAAAACATGTCTCTGGTTCAGGAGCTACTTATCAGATAGACAACAGTCCGTTAAGCTGGGGAGCTACTTCTCGAAATTTTTAACTGTAACCAAAGGTGTTCCACAAAGCTCAATATTGGGTCCGGTTTTATTTACTATTTATATCAATGATGTTGTCACTACTTTATCAAACTGCCATGTACATTTGTATGCTGATGATACAGTGCTTTATTGTTTCGCTGACTCTGTACATCTCGCAATTAACTTGTTACAAAAGTCTTTTAGCAAACTGCAAGATTTTTTTATGGTCTTAAAATGGTACTAAGTGCTGATAAAACAAAACTAATGCTCTTCCCTAGAGCAAAAACAGCAGTCAATATGGTTGTTAATATAGTAGCAAAAAGTGGAGTCAAGATTGAGAGAGTAACCGAATACAAATACTTAGGTATTTGGATTGATGAGAAACTGACATTCAGCTTTCACATAAATAATCTCATAAGTAGACTTCGACAAAAAGTTGGATTCTTTTATAGAAATAAACTAAACTTTCCCATGTTCTGTCAAAAGAGGGTTGTGGAGGCTGTTTTTATGTCAGTCATGGACTATGGTGATATAATATACAGGCACGCACCCTCAACAACTCTTAAACGTCTTGACTCTGTTTACCACTCTGCACTGAGATTTATCACAGGTGATCCATATAACACACATCATTGTATTTTTATATAGTAAGGTAGGATGGTTGTCCCTTCAGGTGAGACGAGATCTTCATTGGCATCTTTTCATTTACAAAGCCTTTTTAAACAAACTATCATCCTATCTTACAGAACTTATCACTGTATCTGTAAACCATTATCGTACTCGCTCCTCAAACCAGTTGCTTCTGCATGTTCCACAAATCAGATCAGAACTAGGAAAGACTGCTTTTGCTTATTCTGCTCCTGACTCCTGGAACAGGCTTCAAAAGCTGCTTGAACTTCCGCATCTTTTACCTTTTGGGCAGTTCAATGAGTTGATTTTAAATCTTTTACCTAATTCGTGTAACTGTTTTGCAAATGTATAAATCTTTATATATGTGTGTATGTATGTGTATATGTATGTATGTATAGCATATTTATGTATGTATGTATGTAAGTATATTTATTATTTATTTTTTTCTTGTATCCTATTAATTTTTCTGTTCTTGACTCGACATCATTGTAAATGAGGGTTGGTCCCTCAATGATTTCTCGAGTATAAATAAAGGTTGATGATGATGATGATGCAGGGAAGCATCTGCAATTGTCATATTTGTCCACAAATTTATTCAGTTTTTTCCTTCAATTTCCTTCAGTTCCACATAAAGTACTTTTAATATTGCCTCATACTTCTAAACACTCACTCGTTGGTAACAAAAGAGTCAGATGCCATTACACTTTTGCCAAGAGAGACAGGAATTAAAGAGCAGGAGAAGAGGAGAGAGAGTTGGTGTAAGTGAGAAAAATTAAATTACCATTTTGTTTCAAAACTCTGCCCAAAGTGAAAGAGCAAAAAAAACCAATAAATATTAAATAATCTTGAAAGCTACAATTTGTTTTCCGATGGAGAACAAGATGAAAATTAAATCAGAAAACAATGACATGTATATTTTCCTTTCATAAAGTGCCAGTCTGTCTGCTGTGGCCAAAACATATTGCCCTTAACTTGAAGAGCATATGTTAGCTAGTCACAAATAAGATGTTCTTTAATTTCAGCCATTTGTAGATTATAATATAGAAGGAACTGATCCAATTATTTTCGAAAGTCCTGGATCAGTTTCAATCTGTTCGTATCCTTATAACCGCATGCCTGCACAGATCCTTCCAAAAAAGTCTAATGGCCATGCAGTCCTAAGCAAATCCATGCCAATGGAGTCACATTTCACCACAACAACAAAAAAAAAAAACCAATCCCCCCGGCACCGATTCATTTAATTCTTTAAAGTGATTAATTTCCACATCAATAAACTAAGAAAAGAATGAGATCTGAATAATGTGTGTGCTTTGCAATGGATTGGCTGCCTGTCACTTATCCAATACGTACTGGGACTGGGTCCAACACAACCTGCGGCCCTGGGAAGGAATGAACTGAGTGGCCGAAATTGGTCTTAGTTTTTGAGACAAGTTCAAATTTTCAACCTGAAATGACCATATTCAGGTCTGGGTGTTTCAACTGACTAATTCTGTGACTTGGATTCAGTTCAGAGCTGCAATGCTGCATTTTGACATAAAGGCTCTATGTCATATTTTGTTTCTGATCTGGCCAGTGTGTTTAAGGTAGACATTTTCACATAGGGACATAAAAAAAACTGACCCATCCACACTCTCTAGCGGTGATTCCTGCAGGCTGAGGGAAGTGTGAAAGATAACCATCAGCTTTCTTCTTTTCAACACCATACAGCATGTATTAAGGATTATCTCTGTTGCTGGCAAAACCAGGAATGACTCAAATTTGATTTGATGATTAGATAATTTGATTTCTCATATTTACCCTAAAATAATAACTTGGTGTAAAATCTGGAAAACACTATTGCTTGATTGACTGCTGGTAAGATTTAAGACTATCTTGTGGCGTCAGAGCTCTTCAACTGGAGACATGGAGACAGTGATATTATTGTTATTATTATTTCAATCTCAGGAGATCAACACACATAATGCATATTCACATCAACCTTCTGCTTAATGCATCATAAGTATGTTTCCTCCCTACACTTTCAGCTTGGATTTGTTTGCTGGTTGAGCATAACCCTTGCCTTAATTGTCCAAGAAAAATATTATAAGCTCAACAGATCTTGCAGATTTCTTGCTTGATTGAGTGGGCCCACAAACAAGTCGGTAATTAATGAAACAGCTTGTGGATATGGTTGTTAATTGGTTAGTGATTAGCTTCCTCCACCAATAGGATTAATGGAATTGGCTGTGAAACAGCAGCACAGTCCAGAAGTATTTGGACAGTGGTATTTCTTTATTTTTGGTTTGTGCATCAGCAAATTTAAATGATTGATTTAAACAATTAATTATAGAGTACAAAGTTTCTGCTTTATTTTTGGAGGTATTTGCGTCCATAGAGGGATCCTGTTAGGAATGTCAATCCTTCTCACAGTGTCCCAGCACTTTCTGTTCAGACTGTGGTCTATTTTCATTCTTCAATATTTCAGAATCGTAAGGCTCACACTTGATGTTCATAACACACACACACACACACACACACACACGCACAAATGCATGAGTCAAAGAGTCAGTACCATACACTTTTCCTACTTTCATGTCACAGAGAAAAATTGTATTTTTATTTAATTACTCATTTGACTGCTAGTTTCAACACTAAATTTATGACATCACACTAATGGGTAGTCATGTACTGCATGCATACTGCTGAAAGTGTTGGTCAGTTAAGGTGATCATTCTGTTGGAAAGCTTTTTGTATTCTGTCATTCTATCACTATCAGGGAAGCTGATGATTTTACCTCTGTGGGTGATGGTTAGTCAATTTGGTTAGAATGTTTGTTTGTTAATCTGTTCATTTTACTCTTAACTGCCCTTTATCTTGCAGTGTTTGTCTTGGTTTTAATGTCATCAAGTCCGAAAGTGTCTCGGCTAGAAGCCTATACTTTTGTGTGATCCTATCATCAAGACCAAGGTCAAGGTCACACAATAGGTCAAATACACACTTTGGTTGATAACAGCATTGTATAGGGTGGAATTTTGGCAAGTCATTGTTCTTTGAACGATCTTTCATCTGTTTGTTTGTTCGTTTGTCAGCCAGAATGATACCTCAAAAACTTATGGAAGGATGTCAATGAAATTTGGTGCTTAGATAGACACTGCGTTGAGGAAGTGATTAAATTCTGGTGAAGCTCCAACTCATATTCTTGATCAAGGATCCCAAAGAATCTCTGTGCGCATGAAGACAACACTGCTGTGCACCTTTGTCATGTGACACCAACACCCACATCAGCCATCAGATTACTTCTTGGTATAAATGCTTGATATTAGGAGAAATCCAAATCTGACTTCCACCGCCTGATTCCACAACGGCGAAAGTTATGCACTCTCTGAGTGCTTTCTAGTTGAATTTAACTATTCTATCCAGTCATTAGTGTTCAGTGAACAAATTGAATAAAAATTGATCATTTGATCATCTGTATTTGTACCTGTCTTTCTTCACTGTCTCATTCCATTCTTATCATTTGATTTTCCCTCCTAAAACCCCCTCTGGGTTATTCATCTATATTCTCCTCATTTCATTTTCTGTGTGCAATGAACATAACCTCTCTTCTGTGAAGGACAGCCCACTTGGCACAGGGATAAGTTAGCGAGTGCTTGTGATGGAATTTGCCTATTGCTTGAATGCCTTAACTGTATCACACATATTAGTATGAAGAGCTTTACAGGAAATAAAGAAGTGTTGTTTTGTTCTACATGGTAGACAGGGAAAGAGGAACTGTTTAATCGCAGAAAGTCACAAGCAATAAAAAAAAGTGCAAATAGTTCATGAGTCATCTGCGAGCGACACTTAAGCAAGACAAGCTAGACCACAGGCATCCTCTTGAGCATAGTGTTGAAGAAGTGAGAAAACCTGTGTTACTGGTTGTATTATTTTCCCTTCTCACAAGAATAAAGGACCATTGTATTTGCAACTCAGAGAGAAAACTAGTTTTCATTCTTCACCATATATGCAACAAATGTGAATTTCCGCGACCTGCTTATTCTGGGGGCCCCTTTTCATGGTGCCAGGGGGTCATGGACATTTGCAGTCTTTTTTTTGAAACTGCTGTTTAATTATTATCTTATAAATTGATAGAAGACTATTGGCTTCATTACTTGGTTCCACGACACATGCCTACCCAAAATTGTGCACTATTATTACAGGGTGTCTCTCACTGTCATCAAGATCAGTTTCTTCTCTGCTACCATAGAGTCCATTCTCCTTTATGGCAGTGAGTGCTGGACACTGATGCATCAGGCCCTACAAAAGTCCTTTTTGAGATGATTTCATTAACTGCAGAAAGAAGCCATCCAACCCTCCCTATGTGAAAACTTATTGCGGGTGCTACAAGAGAATGCTACGTGTGGTGCTAAACATCAAATAGGGTGAGCACATTACCAACAAACGGCTGTACGGAGAGTTACCACATGTGTCAGAGGAGATAGCAATCAGGAGGATGAGAATTGCCAGTCACTGCCAAATGAGGGTCAACCAGTTATTAAATCCAAAGGTTCGCATTCTTTTTCCACCCTGCACTGTGAATGTTTACATGTTGTGTTCAATAAAAACATGAAAACATATTATTTTTGTGAGGTATTAGTTTAAGAAGACTGTGTTTGTCTATTGTTGTGACTTAGATGAAGATCAGATCACATTTTATGACCAATTTATGCAGAAATCCAGGTAACTCCAAAGGGTTCACACTTTTTCTTGCAACTGTGGGAGTTAATTGAGTTTTGGTTTGTGCTCCCGCTACTTTTAGGCTCATACTGCCAAAACTCTCTCTCTCTCTACATCGTCCTCAGACGAGCCATCCTTCGACATTTCCAGTCATCCCAGTTCTCCATACATCTGGCCAGTTCGCTTATACTTTCTGCGCTAGCGTCATGCTCTAGCACGTCCATGTAGGTGTGTTTGGGATGCCCTGTTGAGCGACGCCCGTGTGTTGGTTCCCACAGTACAAGCTTTCTTGCTGGGAGTTCTTGGTGTCATGTCCGAGGCCCCCTGGCACCAGGAAAAGGGGCCCCCAGAATAAGCAGGTCACGGAAATTCAAATTTGTTGCATATACACCGTGCCCCAAAAGTTCTTGCAGCCCAATGGGCAATATGTCTGTCTCCAAAATGGGTTGCACCTGGTCAGCCAGGTTTTGTGAGGTTGCTTAATTAGTTCATCTGTTTGCGAGAGGCCTATAAATATCTTGGTTGAGCAAGGAACTGTCACTGAGAGAACCTTTTTGGTAGTGCTGCCACGATGGCCAAACAAAAATCTGGAAAGGCTGCTCTTTCAGAGCCTCAGGTCCGTGCTCAAGCCATTGCCCTGCGCAGGGCAGGGAAAACTTGCAGGGAGGTAGCTCAGGACCTTGGCAGAAGCACACAATGGGCTAAGAAGAGGTGGCAGAGACACCAGAGTTGTGACCCCCTTGAAGACGAGCCCCGTGCAGGTCACCCCTCAGTCCTGAGTTCCAGGGCCAAGGATCTCATCCTAAAGGCCAAGGGAAAGAGACACCAATCCTGCCGCAGACTCAGTGGAAGACTGAAGAATCTTGGGGAACCAGTCTCTAAGAGTACCATCCATCGTTTTCTGACTGAGAAACTGGGTCTGAGAGCATACAGAAGACAGCGGATTCCTCGCCTTACCAAACTGCATAAGGAGAAGCGGCTGGCTTTTACAAAGAAGTATGCCACAATGACCCTAAGACACTGGGAAAACTGGGTTTTCTCTCATGAGTGCCCACTCTACTTATTTCCAACTCCCAACAGCTAAAACGACCACATCTACACCGACGATTGAAAGAAAGTGCCACCTTCTGAACAAGTCAAGTTCAGCGCTCATTGCATGGTCTGGGGGGCGATGTCATCTTCAGGGCTGTTGGAGTTGCATGTTGTACCCCAGGGCACCACCATCAATGCTGAGTATTATGTCAAGAACATTATCCAGCCAGTGCTACTTTCCACACTCACCAGAAAAAAGAAATCGGGCCCCATCACTGCTAGGAAGATGTTCAACAGGTGTGCGGAAATGGTCTTCGTGCAAGATGATGCACCCGCTCATACTGCTCGTTCAACTCAGCAGTGGTGTTCTGAGCAGCTTCCTGGCTTTCTGCGCAAAGAGGAATGGCCACTCAACTCCCCGGACCTCAACCCGATTGAGAACTCCTGGGGTATCCTGAACAGTCGGGTCTTCCACAGCCCACCCCCTACCATAATGAAGCAGCTCAATGCGAGGGCTGTGCGGGAGTGGGGCAACTTTGAGCCTTCCGTTCAAAACAACTTAGTGCATTCTATGCCCCACAGGCTGAGGGCAGTAATTAAGATGCAGAGGGGATACACTGGCTTTGGAATAAACGCATTCTGTTGAATATTCACAATCTGAGTTGACTTTTTCTGTGGTGCATGAACTTTTGGGACACGGTGTACGGTGAAGAATGAAAACAAGTTGTCTCTCTGAGTTGCAAATACAATGGTCCTTTATTCTTGTGAGAAGGGAAAATAATACAACCAGCAACACAGGTTTTCTCACGTCTTCAACACTATGCTCAAGATGAGCATACGCCTGTGGTCTAGCTTGTCTTGCTTAAGCGTTGCTCGCAGATGTTTCATGAACCATTTGCACTTTTATTTATTGCTTGTGACTTTCTGCGATTAAACAGTTCCTCTTTCCCTGTCTACCATGTAGAACAAAACAACACTTCTTTATTTCCTGTAAAGCTCTTAATACTAATATGCTGTATATGAAATGAGACAAGAATATTCCGGTTAGGAAGCTGAAAAACATAGTTTTATAACTTGCTCGTGTTCCCACATTTTTGGCACTGCAAACACAAAACACAATTTTGACATATTTTGCTCGGCAGACTCTTCTCTTCAGCATGGTACCTCCATTTCGTAGATTGGACTTACTCTCTTTGGGGTAGAAGCAGTAGTATGTAAGAGACACCTGAGCTAAAATCTCAGTTGGACCTAATGCTTTCACCATGAACTCAAATGGCTCAGAGTGACTCAGTAAAATTGTGGCTTAGCGGTATTGTGGTTCAATTCTGCCCTCTGCTGGACCTTTTCCTGGCCTCAGCATTATCATTATTCGGATTATGATTGATTTGACTGTTAGACAAATCTCATTCTTCTGCGTAAAACTCAGTGAAAGAATTTTCTGTATCGTCGTTTGTACAGTCGCTCAAACCAGCTCCAAAGAGCACATTTAGGGCAGCATAGACTGGTCTTTTTGCAGGGCGGGTCCATGAGAACATGTTACAGTAAAAAATTGCGAAGCAGAAAAGAATTGCTCGAGCTTCTATTGCAGTATATACAAGCCACTGTTCGCACTAGCTGGATATATTTACGATCGCATCTAAAACAGGCCAAATATTGGTATCAAAATGAACCTAACTGCCACCCTTGTTAAGCCAGCAGACGTAACTTTTCCATACGCATTGAGTAGTTTGATAGTAACGTTGGCTAGCTATTGATTATGTCATCTGCAGAGATGGCAATTTCAATGCTCAAGTTCGACCCGTTTCGAACCCAGTAAGCACATATACGTTGCCGCGACATATTGGCGATCTAATGAGTGTGTAGGGAAAATGTTGTATTTACGTCGTTTACTCATTGGCCCTACGTCGCCGAGACATCAGCATTAGGTAAAATGCATTTTTAACAAATGCCGAGGTCTCGGCGACGTAGGGCCAATGAGCAAACGACGTAAATACGACATCTTCCCTACACATCCTCATTACATCGCGGCGACTTATAAAATGTATTTTAACAAATGCCGATGTCTCGGCGACGTAGGGCCAATGAGCAAACGATGTAAATACGACATCTTCCCGACACATTCTCATTACATTGCGATGCTTACTGGGAACACGTTCTGTGCACTGTGTGTTCGCGAGCTAACTAGCCAATAATAGCATAGAAATAAAAAGGGAGCCGTAAATAATATCACAACATGAGTTAACGATATCTTGCAGCTTGATATTATTAGCTATTTAGCTAGTAAACACACAGTGCACAGAAATGAACAGAGAGCTGCGAATAGTAGCATTTCACTACTTGGCCAGGTCAGCGTTGTACAGTTTGGGACTGGGGGAGACACTGACAATGAGCTATAAGCAACAACAGCTGCGGCAGTCTACCAATGTGGCCTGCCATGTTCGCTCCGCCATAAAGCTAATTTCTCAGCATGCACTGCGTTCACCTAGATTACGCACAGAGCCATAGAGAGAGATCCTTCAACCTCATTGACTGCAACTGACCATTTTTTTTTTACAGCTGGGTCAAAGCGGATTAGACTCGATCATGATGCAGCTGAAAAGTCAAAATTCCTTAAACAATTACTTTCAGCTTTGAAGTCTTCTGTTTACATTTCAGCAGTTTTTCAACATTTCTTCAGCAATTTCCTTTGCCTCTCAGTTTCCTCATTTCATAAGCCAGCCTCTTCAACTTTCTCGCTGAAGCAAGCACACGCCTTTTCTAGTTTTTATTTATCCTCCAGCTTTTTAAAAGAATTCATCAAATGCTAAACTGTGAAAAAAACAAAGTCAAATTAAAATTATTCTGCAGTCCAAACAGTTGGCTGCTAATCTGAACGTACAGAACCGAACTACTTGGAAGGGCATTTTAAATCAACATGCAGAAGCAGCATAATTGGGTTTTAAGCAATTTTCCCTATTCAAAGTATTTAAACCAAGAACCAATTGTACTTTCCGCGGTTATTGATCCTGGGAAGCAAAATTAAGGAGACAAATTAACTGACGTAAGAATGACGGACAAATTGAAGAATCAGATCCCATTTTTTTCTTCTTTACAAATGCAAACTGGTTTTTTTTTCTGTTTTATTATTGTATTTACATTTTGTTATATGATATGTCAGTGCAACAGGAACATTATGCACTTTAACTATTTTC
Organism: Gymnothorax javanicus; assembly: GCA_029692085.1. Classification (NCBI taxonomy): domain Eukaryota; kingdom Metazoa; phylum Chordata; class Actinopteri; order Anguilliformes; family Muraenidae; genus Gymnothorax; species Gymnothorax javanicus. Next base: position 111,468,151 of record CM056194.1, on the reverse strand, counting down.
CCACAGACTCCCTCATCCCTTTCCCGTTAATGACTATAATGGTGACCCTAGGGGAGGCTAGGGAAAAAGTCCATTGATATACACTACCGCACAAAAGTTTGGGATCACTTGGAAATTTTCTTGTTTTCCATGGAAACACACATCAAATTAGTCTGAATAGGAAATATAGCAAATCAACAGAACATGCTGACATTGTCTGAGTTAGAAATAATGATTTTAATGGAAAATGATGAATATGTACTTCAAACTTTGCCTTCATCAAAAAAACCACCTTCACTGTTGATACTGAAACTGGTGTTTGACGGGAACTATTTAGCGCAGCTGCTAGTTGACAACCTGTGAGGCGTCTTTGTCTTAAACTACACACTCTCAGATATTTGTCTTCTTGCACAGTTGTGCATCGGGGCCTCCCACTCCTTTTTTCTGTCCTTGTTAGTGCCAGTTTGTGCTGCTCTCTGAAGGGAGTAGTTGACAGCATGGTAAGAGATTTTAAGTCTTCAATTTCTCGCATTGAATAGCCTTCTTTTCTAAGCACAACAATAGACTGTCGGGTCTCTAAAGGAAGTTCTTTCTTTCTGGCCATTTTGAGCCTGTAAACAAACAAACAACTGCTGATGCTTCAGGTACTAAACCAACCTCAAGAATGCCATGCTCCCTTTTGCACTCCCTTATTAGGTCAACGGTTTTCAGCTGTGCAACACATTTGCAGAAGGGTTTTCTAATAATCAATTAGCCTTATAAAATGCTTAACTTGGATTAGCAGCCACACCAGGAGATTGATGCAGAAGACTGACAGTTGCTGATAATAGGCCTCTATGCAAAAATGTAGATCATTCTTTGAAAATCATCTGATTCATTTTAATCGTTTGTGAAATGGATAAAAATGTTTGTGAAATGGAAAAAAAATGTTTGTGAAATGCATGAAAATGTATTTTTCTTTGGAAAACAAAGAAATTTGCAAGTGATCCCAAACTTTTGAGCGGTAGTGTACATGTAGGCGTCAAATGTAGTCATTACGGGAAAACAGTCAAAGCCGCTGTTCAAGCAAAACTGAAAAAACTAACTAGTACCAGTGAAGTTAAAAGCAAACATGTACTTAGGCGTCATATGTAGTCATTATCTGGAAGAGTAAAACTACGTTAGAAAATTGGATCAATTTTCCTAAAATTCATTATCTCCTATGGTTTATACAGAGACTTGCGATCACAGCATCATTTCATAAAACCATGACCCTGCACATGCATGAGAGCAAATCATCTGCAGTATCCACTAAAACCTGTGAAGGCAGCAGGCAACAAATCCTAATTCATTTGTCTGCCACTCGCATAACATTAAAATCAGGCCTAAAGGTCATCACTTATTACTGATCCACAGTGATGGGCGATCTGGTTCATATGAGGCAACGCTTGCTTTGCTATTTTGGGCTAACAACTCAAGAGAAGCCCTAACTCTCATAAACATTCCCATGCATATCTGTCCCCACCCTGCCCCTATGTAAGGCGGGATAGTTTAAGCTGCTCTTCGCTCCGCAGCAAAAAAAACCCCTGCTGCTGTGCTGCATCACTCTCTGTGGCTGCTAGTAACATTGTTTGCGGCTGCATTTCTGGAATATTGCCAGGGATGCGTGTATATCCTGACACTCCATGCTCTCTTCCCATCAAGCTCAGAAGGCCGCAGTGAGTATCCAGGTCGGAGCCTGAACGTCGAGCTACCATTCTTTCTCTTCATTTATCTGCGATTACATCTGAGTTGTCTGGCCGCAATGCGGCTTGTGGTGCATTTGCTGTCGCATGTTAAGTTACTGTGTGCTGAGCATTCAAAGAACAATAGCTGTCCGGACATAAGAATGAGTACCACAGTCTCTTATTGAATTCGACCCGTGCAGATTGATAACTGTGGCTGGTAGCTCGGCAGAGGCAGTAAACAACCTGCTGCGCTTTGCTCGAAGGAAAGTAGAATGTATTAAGTCAGCAGGAATAGCGGTGCTTGAATGAGCCCTGTTGGCCATTTGAAGGTCAGTTGCTTACTCTTGTGTTACTCTCATGTATGTTTGGGCCCCTCTCACCCCTGTTCTGAGTGCCCACAGTCTTAGCTACAGGGTGCGAAAGAAGCAGCAGACTGACACCCTGTGTTTTGGGGGGAAATTGCTATCATCAGTTTCCGACGCCAGCAGCTAGGGCAGAGGTGAGGAACACTACTCTGGGAGGGCCATAGTGCTGCATGTTTCAAATATCTCTCCTCTCTGATACGCCTGATTCAAATGATTGCCTCATTATCAACTCCTTGACAAGCTACAGTAATTTGAAACAGGAGTGTTAAAGCAGAGAGAGACATCTAAAACATGCAGGGCTACAGGGTTTCCTACCCCTGAGCTAAGGGGCTCATATGAACATTCTTCTACACAGTTTACATAGTCATAGTTTACATTTTCTGAAATTTTGTTTTAGAAATATTTACTTTACAAAGACACGGCTATTTCAGCATGTAATGATAAAATAAAGTTTATGACCAGCTGTCAGTAGCTGTATTTATTAATTTTTAAAAAAATTAAGATTATGATGACGCTATTAAATTTTATATAGTTTAGTGGCCTTAACCATTGTTGTAGACTTTGTTTTGTTCATTACAAGGACCAATATAAAAAGGTATTGAATGACTCAATATCGAGAGAATTGGATGGCAAAACTCGCTGAAAATAAAGAAATGTTGCAGGTACTTAAAAATTTTGTGTCGACTGGTTCCACCCAATTGTTTTAAGTAACTTCAAATTAAATTCTAAGAGTTTAACCCAGTTTAATTCTATTTATAAGAAGTTACTTAATGCACTTATGTGGAACCAGCTGACTTAAAAATTTTTTTAGTCTATCCAGCATTTCATTTTTTTTTTTTTTTTTGAGTGTATTGTAATGCTAATGCTTTGATTACTGTGCCATCTTGTAATATGAATGTAACAGACAGGTACCCTGGGCTTTGTGTTGTTTTGTTTGACTATATGCTTGAATAGAAGCAATTTTCCCTACCGTATAAGCTGGGGACTCTGTGTGTCACTCTAAGAGGCAGAGAAGGTAGCACATAGCAGTGGGAACTGTATTAATTTGCATTATATTCAATCAAATAGTTTGGTGCGCCTTTATGAATTACCTTGATTGTGCAACTGATTCCTTCATTTGTTAGTCTAGTTTTATCATATTTGTGCATCAGGAGGGCAAGGAGATGACCAGCAAGTGTATTACTCTGTGAGCATTTCTCTTGAGATGGCGAGGACCGATAAAGACAGCTTACCTCAATAATTGATTTTACTTGCCGAAATTATGATATCAGTCGGTAGTGTTAGACATCTGTTTAACAGTCAGTTTGTTAGTTACACATCCTTTTGCCATTTATCCTGCACCAATCTTAACACAACTTGGAGACATGTAAGCATAGATTACTTGCCACAGACCTATGCTTTTTTAAGTTTCTATGTCAAAGGTCAAGGTCACACAAAAGGTCGAAAAATATTTTGATCCAAAACTTTTTTTCTAATGAAGCTACAGACTTGATACTAACGCCATTCTTTTCATCAACGCAATGTGGTTCTGGCGGTTACAAGTTGCAATGTGGATGGAATTTTGGCGAGTCAACGTTCTATGAACGATCTTTCACTATAGGATTGCTTTGTGTTCTCTATTACGTAAACATGCCATTATTTCTGCTTGCTTTATTTATTGAGAACTAAAATGTGAAATGTGATAAATTACGTTTTCTCCCTTGCTGGGATTGCGTGATTGTGTTAACTGCCTGTTGACTTAGGTCAATATGCTTTGCGATGTACCCGAGTGCCTATCTTTACAAGTTTGCTTTGATGTCATTTTGTTGCAGCTTGGCTACCCCCGAGTCTTTTTTGATTTTGTTATGTGTATTTAAAACAATGCACATCAAGGCAGATGACATCACAGACATACAAACACATAAACTGTGTTGTGTTCCACTATTAATTATAACAATCATATCACAGCATGGCTGTGACCTAGACAGGGAAATCAATTTTAGATTACAGAGAATTTACCTTACATGTCTGTGGCTAGCTGCCACTTCAATAATCACTTAGTTGAGCAAGAGTAAGGATTTTGTGCAATTTTACTACTGCTGTATTTGACAGATTTCAGTTGATAATATGACGTTCAGTAGGTAAAAGTAATCACGTCTCTCGAACTATTGGACTCATGCAGTGCATACACTCTCAGATTAAACTCTCACAGAGAGAAGTTCCTATTAGACTCATACAGTGTATTCACCCTGAGATTCAACTTTCACAGAGAGAAGTTCCTATTGGACTCATGCAGTGTATACACTCTCAGATTCAACTCTAACAAAGAGAAGTTCCTATTGGACTCATACAGTGTATAAACCCTGAGATTCAACTCTCACAGAGAGAAGTTCCTATTGGACTCAGGCAGTGCATACGCTCTGAGATTCAACTCTCAGAGAGAGGTTCCTATTGGACTCATACAGTGTATACACTCTGAGATTCAACTCTCATAGAGAGCATAGAGAGAAGTTCCTATTGGACTCATACAGTACATGCACTCTGAGATTCAACTCTCAGAGAGAGGTTCATATTGGACTCATACAGTATACTGTAAACACCCAAAGACTCAGCTCTCACAGAAAAGGGTTCCTATTGGACTCATACAGTATTTACACTCAAAGACTTCAATTAAAACGGCAGTGTCATGATTTGCGAGGGCCATTTATTTTCCATGCTTTGTCGGCAAGCGGATTAGGTGGCCTTGTTGTCTCATAAATCACTGCCACATAATTTTGTTATTCATTCATAGTATTTTACAGCATATTCTATTTATTATTCCTATCGTGTTTATTTTTTATATTCATGTGCATTGTTTTTTTTGTAGGGAGTCTGTTTGTCATATGCTGCATAGCTTGTTTGAACTCTTTATTTGTGGATTTTAAAAAGATTGAAATGCCCTCAAGTGTAGGCAAATGTTGTTCCACATTAAGTTTAATACTTATTTCTGTCACAGTCCCAATGCATGACTAATGAACCACACGTTTGCATCAATCTGAAATGTGGCCGCATCTCAGTGCCCTCCAGTGTTCTTAATTTCTGAATTGCTGAGTGAAATTCTTCTGAGCACACCCGTTTGAAGTAGGATGAAGTGAATTTAAGTGAGCTCGTTGTGAGTAATACTTATATGCTCCAAGGAATGCAGAAAGTGTCATTTTCTTGTCAAACAGGAAACAGTCGATGGTAAGGAATGGCTCAATCTACTCACTCAAATACTGACTTCACTTGGTCTTCCATTGCATAGCCACTTGAAAGTCTCTCAAATTTCACTTAACATGCATTGAACTGCTTGACAAACATGACTTCACTCAATTGATCTTATATAGGAATTCTCCGGACTCCTTAGGGTCCTCCCGCTGAGCATCCACTCCACGACATGCCAATTCATCCCAGTAAATCAAATTTGAATGCTGGATTATATGGATAATATGTATTTCTAGTGGGTATTTATGGCCCTGCTTATAGTGTGAGCTATGCCTGTGAATTATCACTGCTGTATTGCTGTCACTTTTAAAGAAGCCACACATAGGCATTGTAAAGGTCCCACTCGTGCACTTAGGTCAGCTTTGTCTCGTTTTATGCCACTGCTGAGACCAGGGAAACATTTTTTTAAATATTTTCTCAGCAGCTTTAGAGTCATAAGATACAACTTGTTCTTGCGGGCTGGAGTTTCATTTATATTCCCAGGTTGAAAAATCACGTCTGTGCGGATTTACAGTAATATCCATTCATAGGCATGTTTGATATACGAGACCCTTTACTTCCATCATTGCCAACATCTGAAAAGCAGAACTGCCAGTGCATATGACAAGTGATATCTCGCAATTTTAGGGAAAGTGTACATCCGCAAATCAATCAAGGTTTCACCTTGTCACCCAGTAAGATGAGTCGTACCGAACAGGCCGTAAAAGATATAAATGGCATTTCAAGATAAGAGTTAAACTTCCTGCATTTCTGACTGTGAGATGTACGGTATTCTCCACATTACCTGAGCATGCACTAAAAATGTAAGAACCAGAAATCATGGTAGCATTTGTTTCAAATCTTTCCAAATATCGGTATCGGCCTCAGTCTTAGCATATCCTAATGGGAAAACATCCAATACTGAATGACGCAGAATTCCTTCAATGGTATGATCCTAATTTTCTTCTAATGGAGCAAAATTGGCATCATATTGCTGGGATGTTCTATTTGAGCTGAATGAGAATACTCAAAATTCTGGAAGTTAAGACAATCTGTTTCAAGGGAGCTAACTGCTGGTTTTCCACCATGTATTTACCAGGAAGTCAGGTGTAAAGACAGTGTGGCAGATCAGAAGCAATAATTGTTCTGTTAAGTAGTGAATTACTTGGGAGAAATTGGAATGACGGATGGATTTGGATTCATGGGCAAGATTTGGTGACCCCTGGTATGTGTTATTGAAAAACTCATATCATTTAGATGCATTTTATTTTGTGCGTTGCTATTTTTGTAGAGTCTAAAAAGGACTCATTACAATACAGAGGTTGATACTCTGGTCAGGAACAGTGGCGAAATGGAGGGATTACGCAGGTATACAGAGTATACCCACCTCTTTTTCTGGCAGTTTACAGTATACCCTCCCATTAGCCAAAAAGGCCACTGAATTACTTAGGAGAGTATCCCCACTTTAACCTTAGTGATCTGCCAGTCTACCTAATAGAGTATACCCACTTCTACAAGGTCCACTACACCACTGGTGGAAACAAACCTCCATACATTATTGGAGCACTGATTGTCTACCTTGGTCCACTGTGTATCCTGATTTTATCCCAACCTCGATTGCAATCTGAGTTTAACCCTCTGAATTAAGTTCTTAGTAAATGAATCAACATTATTATCAATATTTACACCAGACGTTGTATGAAATGCCAGAAAGAATAAAGTCCACAAGTGCATGTTCAGCTGATCACACTATGTGCCCAACAATTACGAAACAAATAAAGACCACAATGGAAAAATGGTCAAAGTCACATTTTCACGTTGTGGAGAAATGATAAATTAAAAAGTCAAAAACAATCTTAGAAACACAGCTCTGAAAAAATATGCAAAAAATATAAAATATATAAAATATTATAATAATGCATAATGCTATTATATATTATTATAAATATTATAATAATACATAATATATAAAATATACAAAAATGCTAATTTGGACTCTAGATCGTTTTTCCTTTGTGGTCTTCAAATAAAACTGAGGTTAATGGGCTCCTTCCTTGAATACGATCATTTCAGTCATAAAATTTTCCTAAAAATTCAGCAGAACGGATGTTTGCTTTATCCTCGAATTCCTCATCATCCTGCAGATGAATAAATTTGGTGGCCAGGTCTCCACACTACCACCAATTAATTAAATTAATAAGCATTAATTTTAACAGATAATTTGCCTCATTTTATGAAATTTTGCTTGTATTGAAATGCATGCATTATTTTCCAGCATTAATGTTGTTCGTCTTGTCATCCTTTTTTATATCTGCGAGAATTTGATTTACATGTGAGTAAAAGTAATGTCACATTTTAGGTGCCTGGTAACGGGAAAAAAAATTGCCCGTTCAAATTCTGGGATTGCCATGGTGGCAGGAACAAACACCAGCATACACAGTGGTTCTCAGTGTTTGAATCTGTCTAGTTATGTTTGTTGTATATTTTGATCTGTCTGTATTATTTTCCGCATGTCAGTGTTTATTTGATCCTATTTGCATGAGATCAGTCATTTCCAGAGCCTGTCACCAGCCACATGTTTTTGTTTTCAGTCCTGCTCTTAGTTTTCACACCTCCCCTGTTCATTGTTTATTAGTTACAGTATCTTGTTCCCTTGTTTGTAGCCACACCTCCCTGCACGTCTCCTCAGCTCACCGCACCTGCAAGCAATGTCATTAGTCACATACACGCCCACTAGAACACTCTGCCACTTCTGGTCGCTTGGCTCCACCTCCTCTCCGCTCCTGCTCATCCCGCTCAAGACTGCTGTCTGTCCTGGCTCCCTGTTGGTGGAATGATCTTCCCGTCAAGGTCAGAACATCAGAGTCCTTGAGCACCTTCAAGCGCAGCCTGAAAACCCACCTCTTCAGGCTCCACCTTTCCCCTACTTCACTGCCCTCAGTTTGACTCTCCTGACGTCACGTCCATGTTCCCTGACTGTCATTTAGTTCTCTTTTTTAACTTTACTGGTCTCTTTTGTTGTCTACTGTTTGTTCAGTTGTCACTTATTTTATTAAGCGCTCCTTGTCTCTTGAACTGTTGGCACTTAACTTGCCTCCTTGGAGCTCTGCATTTTTGTTCTGAACTTTTGCACTTTTGTACGTCGCTCTGGATAAGGGCGTCAGCTAAGTCCCTATAATGTAATGTAATTTAATGTAACTTACCTGCTCTGTATATTCCCCCGATTGTGCTCCGTTCTTCGCGAGTTTGTCGGCCAGTATTCCTTTGTCTACTTATAAGCATTCTTTGATGCCTGGATTTCTAGGTTACGGTTTGTTCTGCCCTCTGCTTTTTGATTCAGTCCCAGTCCTCTGTGTCTGATTGACCTCCTGTGTACTGTATTACCTTTGATTGTTTCCTGGCTTCCTGATTCTCCTTGTATTTTTGTATTGGTGTACCAACTTCCTGGTTTCTGATTCTCAGACTGAGTACCGATTCCGATTTTAATTAACCCACTTGTACTGCATTGCTCCTGAGTGTTACCAACCTGGATTGTCAGACTACAATTTCTACAAGAATCTATGAACTGAGCTTTCATCTGTGCATGAGTTCTGTTTCTGCCCCGTGTCAGAGGTCCCACAGGACCGAGTTCGAGAAACACTGCACTATGGTGCTCACCACAGAGAGTAGCTGTTCCTGCATATCTTGGACAAATGGAGTGTTTGTTGTAATTTTGGGGTCTTAAAAGTGCTATCCAAGTCAATGCAATCTAACACCATGTGCAAATGCGGTAGTTGACTCAAAGGAAGCTATTTTATTGGGCTATGTACTGTAAAATAAAGATGGCTGCCCCTTTAATTTTAACTTTTAGGTTTGCAGGTGAATAAAAGTTAGGTGAGTCAACTTCATATCCTCTATTTAATGAGAAAATTACTATTTTACGTTTGAATTACATACTATTAAGACATACTGAAATGGCTAAAGGTTTTTTCTGTGACCTTAGACAAGCGGATCTTGATTTTCAGGAGTGTGATACCTTGCTACACTGCACCATAGACGTACACTCAGCTGAAGGGAAGTATTAGACTGCAGTGACTATCTACATTCAGAGCAAGACAAAGATATCATTTCATCATAGAATTGGTTCTATGGAAGGCAAAGACAGTTCATCCAGCTGTGTACCAGTGAGAGGAAAACTGCACAATTACAAGCATTTGTTTGCTGATGGATACATGCAAAGTCTTTGCTCATTTATACCAATATGCTGTTTCAGCATATTTGGTGCATAACTGATTGATTCATGGAACATCTCCATACATTAGTATTCAGTTAAGCATTTTAGCCTTTAAAATGCATTAAAAATAATTTTTCCAGCTGACATTAATTTCTTTGGAAATGGTCCATGAATTTTCAGAAATTAGTGCCAACATTTTAAATATTTACTTGCCAAGAGAAAACATAATTATGATCATCAGTATGATTGAAGCACAGCACATATACAGTAATAACCACTTCGCTGCATACTCTACTTGAATCTGAATTTTTTTTTTTGGCATTATCTTCATGATCCATCTTCGCATGATCCTCAAGAAACCTTCATTGGAAGGCAAAATATGGTTATTTCTGAAATTGCTCGCCATACCATACTTTTTCAGATATGTTTTTGCAAAGCGTGATCAATTTATTAAAGGTAACGCATATCATAAACTTACTACCAGTGTGACTCCTGCTTTGAATGCTACAACGACTACTGCTGGTACTACTACTACTACTACTACTACAAATAATAATAATAATAATAATGGTCGGAAGCTGAGGTTCTCTGATTCTCTGAATGGTGTTGACTAACATTCGTGTAAAAGACCAAATAACTGATTAATCCTGATATGTCTGCTGCCGAAATGTGATTTTTTTTTTTCTAGTTCGAATAAAGGCGCAGTGTTTTTTCCAGCTGTCAGTACCATGCCTGTAAGCACAAGACAGATCAGGGCGTCCTGTCGTAAACTGTAATGTAAGGAGGCTTGTATTAATGGAGAAACAGCACGTGTCACTTCTGTTCTGGTTTTCCGGGCGGGAAGGAAGTCACATTAAATGTAAGGGGTGTTTTTTATGCCTCAGTTGGATGAATTATGTGTCAGAAAACACACAGTTATCGTCGCAGAAAACAAGGGCTAATAAGCATCTTACTACTGCCATCTAGCGGCTCACGTCTAGAATTACAGCCCATTTATTATACAGACGATGTCTCACCCATTTGTACAAATTAAGAGTTTCTTTTCCCATTTAACCTTCTTTTGGTGGTAAAAAGATCTCTCTCGCGCAGTTTGATTTGGAGCTTTTTAAAATATTGTATCGACAAGTGTTTCACTCTCTCTATCCAGTAACAGGCTAGGCTATTATTTTGGAGAGTTTTGCTTGATGCTGTGGTCAGTCTTCACAGGACTCCCGGACTTTGGTGTTCTGCTGCTCATTCTCCCGAACACTGAGTCCGGTGCTAACGGCTGAGCAGCTAGAATACTACAGCAGGGCTCACTTATGCCCGGCTTTTAGCTGCGAGAGGGGGATTTTTGGGAAACGGTCCAGTTCAAAACAGGTGTGCTGGCAGGCGTAGCTGTTCAGCCGGATTTTATGAATCCAGTCAGGCAGGAAGCGCTTAATCCTCATATTCGCTGGTGTATATAAGGTCAGTACATTTACCAGTTGCTTCATGCATGGTAATTTTCTGTATTCACGAAATGTTTGCCTACTGGGCTTACACAGTTTAATCATTGCCTCTATCTGATACTTGTATAACATAATAAAATCATATGTATTGCAGTAAGTTAAAATGTGTTAGCAAGTAATAATAACAAGCAGAGCCCTGCACAAAATTGGGTAATCATCTGCTTCAGCAGTAAAAAAAAATAAAAAAAAAATTAAGGTTCCTCCAACCTCAAAACTGTAAGTGCCTGATTACAGTGCACTTTTTAATTAGCTGGGTTCAGCGTAATTAATTTGCTTTGGTGACACAAAATGTAGGCACAGTCACCAGTAATAGGTTACATTAACTGATATTGTCCTTTTCAACTTACAACAGTCATATGTCTAGCGCACTAATTTTAGCTCTGTGAACTATACCTTATCTTTTTATCCAAACATGAAACCAAAATGACCAAGTTCATGTACTATACTGATCAGTTTATGTTGCTAAGTGCCCAGTAGTCATATCGCTTGTGGGTAAATGCTTTCTCCACATCTATTACTGCATGCTGGGATGCTAAAATGTCATGCACCAGAATTTAAAAGAGAGGCCAAATGTGTCAAGAGTGGCTTGGGTCCCATTTGGGTCATGTTATGTGCTATATTAGACAGTTCCTGGATGTGTCAAAAACTATTTGGGGTTATGTATTGCATACATAAAGTGAGTAAACTGGAGATGAATGCCGTTAACTTGGTGAGTTTGGAGTCCTCAGATGATAAGCATATGTCCAGGGTTTTACTGAGTGTGGCTACGATTAAAACTGGTGAGTCAGCTGAATACCTGTGTTATCTACTCATCTTGCTGCAGAATGTTGGGCAAAATCTCCATAATATTTGACCAATGGATGAAGCAAAAGATGTCTGCCCGTTGTAATAATACCTCTTCCTTAATAACCAGAGAAAAAGCTGTGATTGGACGCAGGTAGCTCCGCCTACTCCTCTCCGCAGGACCTCCTTAAAAGTATGGCATACTTCCTGAGGGCTTTCTCCCAAACACAGTGAAACTTTAAAAATGAGAAAATAATCCTGGATTTTGTGAACTCAGCATTTAGAGAACATTTAGTCCACTTAACCTTTTCATCAAGCGTACTTCTCTTGCTTTTACAGCAAACTTTTTTTTGTTTTTGTTTTCAGAAGACAGTACGTATTCTGTGGACACAGCAGTTCAGTGGCTGTTTTGGACGCAGTCCTTGTTTCGGTGGTGTAACACAGCACAAATAATTGGATTCACCTTTAGTGCAAACACGATGTGAATTTAGTTGACTGTATTTGCATCAAATTCATTTTGAATGCAAATATGATTCATATATGATATTTGTGGAAAAACTGTCGTGAATGATAAGATTTGCTATATATTCTCTATGGATTTGCAAAAGTTGGCAAATATTGCTTCATACTTATCACTTGATACTTTGACACCAATATCAAAATTGCAGTTGATTTACTTAATGCAAAAACATGAAGCATATGTGGTATACAATGCCTTCACTTACTTTGCAAATTTGATGTAAAATCATGTTTGCACTTGAGCAAACACGACAAAATGTGAACAAATGTGGTGTTCACACTATAGTCACATAACATTCACCTTATAGTGAGTCCAGTTTTTCATGCAATGTAATGTGCAGGTATACAAAAAGAAAGCAGCGAGGATGTGCATGCAGGCCAAAGTTCCAAAGGTCAGTCTGTGCAGTAGGGATACCGATGACTGCTCTGTTGTTGTGGGACAATGATACGTTTCTAATGGTTTGGCTGTAGTGAAACTGTAGTTGAGAAATGTTTCTACGGCAACACAGTGTTTTGGGAGTATGGTCTAATCCAAGAGGTGAAGCTGATCTCGAGCCACTACATGAAAACAATGGATATATTCCTTCAGATTCTCTTCATATGGTACTTTTAAAGTTTACCCATTTTGAAAAGCTGGTCAGAGACAAGTTCCCAGGAGGCTTAGAGTGTGTGTGAGTGTGTGTGTGTGTGTGATATTTTAGAGCAAAGCAGTTTCAGTTAAATAATGGCAAACATTACTGTCATACATATTCACGATAAGAAGGTGGATCACAGTTCCGAAATAGAATATAGATCACAATGATAAAAACTAAATTTTTTTTTCCCTCTTTCGTCCAACCCAAATGGGAGAAACTTTTCAGAACTGCAGTTTCAGCACTGGCAGACGTTATTTGATATCTGCAGTCTTACAGGGCCATTTTATTTTACAGATTAGCCTGTTTAAATGGATTATATCACAAACTCTTACACATCAGTTTTCCATTCCAGTAGCTCCGTCATGTGATTTGTCCTCTATTCTCTCTCCCATTTTTCGAAATTTGTGGTGAGGGAATCACGGCACACTGAGGGTTGTGCTGTTGCCTCACATTAAGAAGGTAATGGGTTTGAATCCAGCCTGGGGTCTTTCTGTGCAGAGTTAGCATTTTCTCCCTGTGTTAACAGGGGTTTCCTCCAGGTACTCCAGTGTCCTCCTACAGCCCAAAACTTACATGCTTGCTTAACTGGAGGCTCTGAATTGCTCATAGGTGTGTGAATGAATGGTGTGTGCACCCTGCGGTGGACTGGTGAGCTGTCCAGTGTGTGTTCCTGCCTTTTATCCATAGTCAGCAGGGATAGGCTCCAGTTCCAAAGCCATCATCGTGAGGAAGAGGCAGTTTAGTTTACAGATGGATGGATGGGATTTTAGAAACTTTGAAAATGTAATATATGCTGGCAATGTGTGTTTTCACAGTGTTGCATTTACCTTTGGAAATGTCATCAGGATTTAGTTGTTTTAATTTTTTATACTTTACTGTTGTTAGGTGTTGAGCAGTTCATGGATTTCCCACATATATAAGTAATCAGGGTGTGTGTGTGTGTGTGTGTGTGTGTGCGTGTGTGTGTGTGTGCGTGTGCGCATGTGAGTGCGTGTGCAGTGGGTGTAGTACTGGTTTCCAGTCATATTTATTTGCTTTGTAAAATTGCAGTCTTCGAGATATTACGGAAATATGCCTCTGTGTTTATATCGATCCTCCACTTGAATAATACAAATAATGGAGAAATAAATTAAAATCGGCAGCCTCACACACACTTGTGTTTGCAGAGGCAGCATCGATGGTGATGTCGAGTTTTGGGCCGAGGGACTCTGCCCGGGGTGAATCATTTCTGGCTTCGAGACTGAGCCTCACAGAACCTGTCAGCGCACTGACCTGGAGAACTGTGGGCTCAGCAGAAATCCTCCGCATAAGCACTTCCTGTTCGGAGCTTAATGTCATCAGGATTGAGCTTCCGCGGTGGAACAGAGAGGAACGTATCTGCTACAGCAATGACACTTTTCATAACCGTCTCATGAACAGACATCAACATTTCAGTAGTGAGTGGTTAACAACTGCATCGCTTAATGCCAGTTTATTGTGACATATTAACCCTTAGAGCGCTGAAATAAATTTTCAAAAAATTATAACTGAAATTATCTTGTGCTGTTGAAAACCTACCATGTGGCGACTTGTTTAAAAGAGCTCCCGCAGGGAGCTATGAATTTGATATCTTACATCATTGAACAACACTATTTGTTTTTAGCGCTCTAAGGGTTAATTCTTTATCTTCTTACCCCTAAATTGCACCAGACGCGCGTTCGGTCCGTCTCCGCTCCGCCCCAGCAGCAGAGCTGATAGTTTTCGCTTTAGTCAATGCGTGTGCTTACACCGGCTCCGCTGCATTATATTTCTCCTCCGCAGCAGATACACAAGGCTTCTATTCTTGCCGGGTGCTGGGGCACAATGCTACGATTCAGCACAGAGCAGATCCATCGGGACACAGGCACAACATTAAAACATCCGTTGATTTTCAGGATAAAACACTCTGAGTTGACGCCAGATCGTATTGTAGGGTAGGGCTGCAACAGAAGTAAGAAAATATGTAAACTTTCTCAACAGAGCACTTTCTAGATGTGAAAGTTAATGGGTCCTGTCACTAGGAATGCCTCCTAATTCGTACACGCCTTGGCTACCTTGCCCATGAGCCTGGATCTTTGGTGATGTGGTCAGTGCGTGTGACTCTTACCTGGGAGTCTGGGGTTCAATACCTCTCTCGGGGCCCTCCTTTGGCCTGCCACACAGACAAATAACAAATGCAAGACAAACAGGAAATTAATGGCATTTATTTTAAATTAGGCTACTATCCATGGTAGAAGCACAAAGATCTCGAAAAAGAAACAAATCCGAGGAATTCAACCGTTCTTCACCTCCTTCAGTCAGGAACAAAACCTTTTCCCTGTTTGTTGTTGTGTTTAATACCACATATATTGTGTTATCTCACGTGATTCAGTAATTACCTCGTGATCTTGCCAGTCTCGCTCATCGAGCCGTCTGGCTGTGCTGTGCTGTAAAAACGCAGCTGGTGGGTGTTGGCGGACGATAAAGCAGAGAGTAAACACGCAGCGGAGCACAGACAGGCCGAAGACGCGTCTGGTGTAATCCCAGGGTTATTCCTAGTCAAGGACGAGGGTGGGGTATTGGCATACAATGTTTATGTCAGTGCCAGCATAGAACTGGCGAGACACAGGAACACACCTTGGACAATCTGCCAACCGAATACAGGGATCAGACACCATTCATTCACACACTTTTCCTTAAGGGTTATTTATCTGCTGCCCATTTATGTCTTTGGACTGTGGGAGGAAACCAGTAGATCCGGAGTAAACTGACATGAACATGGAAGAAACAGGCAAAATCCACACGGAAAGGCCTCAGAATGGGTTTGAACCAACAACCTTCTTCCTGTAGGACAACAGTGGTACCCACTTTACCGCCCTTGTAAAGTGTTTCCCCTTGGAAATACATAATTCATCTCTATAGCATTAGGGTTAGTGTAAATGTGGAAATACAACAACAGGCAGAATCAAAACGCACGTATGAACTGCTGTGCACTAACCATATGCTAAAAAAAAAAAAACCTCGCCAGCATGTAAATATAGACAGCAGACTTTAATTAAACACTGTGTTATACAGTGCTACTTACTAAGCCTTAGGGACCTAAAACAAAGCACTTCTGAGCCAAGTTTTTTTTTTAAATTTTATTTTATTATTTTTTTTCCTGTGCAGCAGGCTTTGTAAAGTACCAGCCTGAAGAGGAACTTCAGTTGAGTGAGTGGAGAGGGTGAGTGGAATAGCTAATGCTGTCCCAAGTTTCTCTGAACTGCGGTTAGATTCGTTTAAGAAAGCTGTGTCTGCCATATGTCAGTGAAGTGAAAGATTCCTTTGTATGAAAATGAGGCCGTTTCCAATGTTTGTTACTTCGGCTGACCTCTTCTAATGTCGATTTACGCACACACAAATGTTCACAACATGCCAGACACTATTTTCAGTAGTAACCTGATGTGACCTAGAAAGACACTCAAAGGGTGGCGTGAGCTTTGTATTGGCCAATTAGAATGACTGAGTAAGCCATGTGTAATAAGATAGAAAACAACAGGAGGCTTGCAGAGCTCTGTGCATTAATTCGTTATGATTCGCCTCGTGTTGCTATAAAGCCATTTGCTGCCCTCTAGTGGCTAATTTTGATAATTACATCGCGGGGAAAATAAATGTTCAGCTTCTGCCAAAAGAAATATCAAAGAAAAAAAATGCCGTCGTCCTCCTTGCTTTTAGCCAGAGGCTTGTGTAAAAAAAGAAGGACTAGCTAGAGTCAGAATGGAGAGAGTGAGGGTACAGCAGGAGTGTGAAGAATGAAATGCTGAAGGTTTTTTGATGATGAAGAGTCACGTACAGTTCACAGTTCAAATTTAGGGGTCA
This sequence comes from Gymnothorax javanicus, assembly GCA_029692085.1. NCBI lineage: Eukaryota > Metazoa > Chordata > Actinopteri > Anguilliformes > Muraenidae > Gymnothorax > Gymnothorax javanicus. The sequence continues at coordinate 111,451,405 of CM056194.1, read as the reverse complement.
CTGTATGACAGTATAGTGCTACTTTCATGTGGAGGACATCGGTAAGCTGTAGAAAGAGGGTCACTTGACAGATTGCAAATGGCTCAGAAAAAAGCGTAGCCAAATACTAGCCCGACATACTATGTTAAATTAAAACTAAAACTGAATGCAGTGATTTGTGAAATATCTTTGACCTGTATGAATTTGAAAACAAAACAACAGCACATTATTTGAAGCTGTACCACCAATGAAGCAGAGTGATCCAGTGGAGAGGATGTATTTGCACTATTTTTCATCCTCATGGGACCCAACTGGCTAACACTACAACAGGGTGCAAAGACACAACTTTTACTGCTGATTTATTCGATCAGGAAAAAAAAAAATCATATAATTATAATTCTTCTCCATTTTGGAAAGCATAAAGCTCGTTGCATTTCAGGGCGTATTTCTTTGCATTGTCCTTTAAATTTTGATACAGAAGACACAAAAATGAACAAATTTTGGCTTACTGTAAGCCTAATTTTAAAATGGCTAAATGTGCAATTACCTGTATGAACAATTTTGATACTGCAGACAAAATTTATTAGGGTACAAGGAAATGTGAAGCCGCTTTCATACCGGACGCAAAATGAATTTTTCGCACGACAGATTACATTCAAATTCAATGCAAAGACGCGAATACACGTGTTTCGCGTGTATTCACATCTTTGCGTGGTTGAATGTAATCTATCGTCTTAATTACGTCGGTGTATGACTTATATAAAACCATACATTGTATTTGCTTATCCTACTGTTGTGCTCGGCGACACCTCAGTATATCTGTTCAGGGGTTGTATAGCACACTTGCCTCCAAACTTTGCCAAACACTGTTACAATCCTCATGTTTCATCATTCCCTCAGTCTAATATTCATGGTTGTTCCCTTCAGAGAGACAAATAACACTTATTGAATTAGATCAAGGGATGATTAGGTAACGGAATTAAAAGAGCCAGTTGGGACTTTAGCCATGACACCGAGACTACTCTTATTGAAGAGTGTCATAGGATCTTCAGCGGCCACAGTGGGTCAGGACCTACGGTTTAACATCTCATCCGAATGCAACGTCTCCTTCAACTGATATGTCCCCATCCTCGGACAGGGCGCTAGGATTATTCCACCAGCGGGAGGATTGCAACCTACAGGCCACCAACACCTCCTCCAGCAACAACTCCATTTCCAGGTGGTCTCCATCAGAAAGCTCTAACAAGCCCCATACCTGTAGCTTCAGCCACACAGCTAGCTCCATTATTTCTTTGTGGATATAATAATCCCCAAGGAACTATTAACTATTTTTTTTTTTTTTTTAATTATAATATTCTGGATTCTAAGGTGGTTTTATAAAGTTTTATCACAAAAAAATTCCATGATTTCCAGGCTATCTGATTCCTTCCATTCCTAACCCTCTGAAAAACAGACAGTTCTGAGTGGACGTCCTCTCTATAAAAGAGCTCTGTTATGAATGGCCATGAAGGGAGCACTGTGTCAATGGGCAGTGAAGATCTCAAAATCCCCAAGCTACTGCCAAAGTCTTTAAATAAAGATGACTGAACAAGAAACCAGCTACCATGCTAGTCATTAAACTGGCTACACTATGAGTATGACAAGGAAACGTGTGCAGTCTAGGCAAGGATGGTCATTTCACTGATAAAGAAACGCGACATGGAGTTACCCTAAAAGTTTTGTGAAATCATTTTAATATTGATTTATTTGCTTTATTATTAATTATTTGTCTTGCTTCCTTTCCGTTTCTCAGGCCTTAGTTGCCTGTTTCACAGTTAACCTATTATGCGTAGCTGTATTTTCCATAAGTCTGAACAATGCGTAATTGCTTATAATTTATCTGGAGCCATGCGGTCCTGACAGGGTCAAGATGTTCTCTTTCTCTCCCAAGTCTTATACACCAGCAAAAAGACTTTCTTTATCCTTGTTCTTGCCTGTAGCGAGTTCTATACTTCCATCAGCCAAGATCCTATTTTGCTGCAAAGTAGTAAACTGGATTATTATTTCCTCTGTCTCCGTTTGAGTTCTTTTTGAGAAGGTAACACCTGGAATATAAAATCAAAATTCCTACAACAGTTTACCCACACTCGGAATTCAGTCCATTAAGAATGACCCGCGGTTAGCACCTGTAGAGTGGCAATTGACTTTGAGCAGAAATATAAGTATAGGAATATAAAGTCAGTATAGTTTGTGTCATTTTTAAGATCCATGGGACTTCATGGAATTCTGGAAAGTAAAATAAATAAATATACATGAACATATACATCCATACTCACACAACTATGACAGTGTGGCTAAAGTTGCGATTGCACTTTTGGGTCATTCCATGCCAAGGGGACCAGTTCTCGGAAAGCTTGCACCACACCATCTCAGAAAAATAACAAAAAAAATCACGGGTGATTGCCATAATTTCAAATGTTTTAATCCCAAATCTTAAATTCCATCTCTAATTTTTCATGGAGTAATTGGCAATATAAGGAGGCAGTGTCTAGTCATTTGCAAATGTAGCAATGACTTAGATCATTTTTGAAGGGATACATATACACTTTCCAGTGCTCCTAAATTAATGTCAATGGGTGCACATAGGACAAATTACCTGAAGTTTATGAACCTGCTATTAGATTTGGCATATCTTATTTGATTTTCTTGTAAGAGGCTGTCAAAAATGACCATTTTTACAAAACCAAACTTTTTATTTGATTTTCAGTTGGTCCGCTTGACTGAAGTATGCATAATCAGGGGCTCATATTGCAGCCTCATCCTCAGCAGCTACAGCACTCTGGCCCCTTAAACACAATGCAATCTCCTGTCTCTAGTTTAGGAGTAACTTGCATCTGAAAATGATTATAAAATGCCCCCAAAATGCCTACGTTCAAAGCGTGATTTGGTCATGCGGACACGACAGAAAAAATCTGAAAATTTGTGCAGTAGCTTCTAGATAAGGGCAACAACCAATAGGAAATTCATCATGTGTTTTCAACTCCTTATAGAAAAAAAAAAATTTTCTTGGCGTTTTTAGTGAAGGTACAAACTTGGTCTAAGCAAAATCTACTCGTCACTTCTCATCTTATGGAAGAATGGTGACTATTTCCATAGATTTGGAGCTGGTTTGACTTAAGGTGCCCTGATTGTTGCCTCTTTATCAAAATTAGAAAATATTGACCACCTCATCAATCCTATGATAACAAAGCAAAGCCAAAAGACAAAAGAAAGGCTAATTACTACCATTTTCACAGTCTAATGGCTTAGTAGTGCATATTAATGCTTAATTGCTTAAGTGGGATCATTGATAAGACACAGATGGCAGAATATACTGGAAGCCACCAAATAAAGAATTAGATGTGATCCAAACAACTCCTCGACTCAGTCTGTTATCTTTTGGTTCAAATGAGTTTTGCATATCTGCCCGTTCATGGACTTAAACAAACATCATGCTATCACTGCATGCATATAATCTAGATTGAACCAAAGACTATTTTCATTATAATTAATGTCTGACACCCAGGTAGGCCTTTAGATGGAAAGGTGTTTCATTTAGGACTGGCGCTTGTGTTCAAGTGAACAGTCTTTCTAGCATCACTTGATCTGAAATATATGTACATTTTTATTGATTTGAGCCACAATATTGCAGAAAAATGGAGCCCTGTTCTATTGGTTTAGCACTTCATGAGGAATGCCACAAAATAACTTGGTGTAGATCAAATGGATATTTAGACATTTCGGTAATGTCAGTTGATGACAGAAAGTTACTAGAGTTTAGAAGTGGAATAAAACTGGATGTACAAGCACAGCTGCAGAGAGTATGTTTTCACCATGAAAAGATGTATCTTTCAAGATATGAAAGTACCCAAAGACATTGTGCAGATCCCTACAAACGGCCCAAAACTTTGATTAAGGTAAGCAGATTTTTAAACAAGATTAAACTTCTGTTTCAGAATCATTTTCATGGAAAACTGAAAGCACCCTGGTCGCACCCTGACTGTTGTTGCACCATGATCTCTGACATTGATACAAGACTATTTCTGGTAAATACCTGAATTGAGGGGTCGAATTCCATTCCTTAGGAATGGGTGCTCTTTCACCATTCTACATCTAGCAACTGCAATGTTTTGTCGATGGCTAAAAAATTCTAATTTTTGGAAAACGAGTTCTATAGATGTTCACTGAGTATGCACATATACAGCATAGCACTAATTTAACAAGAGTTTGCTCTAAAATGGCAGAAAATTTCAACACTTTCACATTTATCAAGCAACATAATTTGGCCATCGACATTTCTTATGTAATAGAACTTTGAATTAGACAGAATACAGTATACTTGACAGGGCAGATATGCAGATTCCCGTGAAAGTTTATTTCAAAATAAATTTTCCCACCAAAAAAATGCTTCAAATTTCAAATGCACATGGACGTCTATTTTGGTTCAGCCTAGTCGCAAAAATATACAGGATCTATCTTTTTTTCCAGCCGAACGAAGCATTTATGCTTGTAATATTGGAAATATTGATTATGCTTCCCTTCTTGCAAAATTAGTCTGTGATATAGAAAACAGAAATCGTATGCTACATCATTGTGATCACTGTCCAGGCCAGGAAGTATCAATAGAATTCATGAATGAACTCTTTGAACAAAATGACATTGATCCAGATGACATTATCACTTACAAACAGTGGTTACATGCAGATCGGACAACTCTGGTGTCATTGCAGGTACCAGCTACTGCGTTCATCGAAACTCTCTTTGATTCACTAGATCAGCTCAGGGCTCACCACTTCATAGCTAAGCACAATCCCAGTTCTGCACTCCTTGTGGAAGGATAATCTAGATCGAAATACATGTATAATTCTTCTTGACTTTGCGGAGAATTACAGTTTTATTGTGCAGGACGCTGTCCAAGGACACGACTAGAACAATGCCCATGCCACATTGCACCCGTTTGCAGTTTATCAGAGAACAGAAGTTGTTTAGAGCTGTGTTTGCACAAGTTTTTTGTGTTATTTCTGACTGAAGCATGACGCTAATGCAGTGCATGCTTTTATCTCAAAACTTCTTGAGCATCTGAAAATACATCATCCATATATCAAAAAATACTTATTTCAGTGATGTGGCAGCAGGCCAGTACAAGAATTTCAAGAACCTGGCAAATTTATGGATTATGATTATGATTATGGACTAGAAGCAGAATGGCATTTTTCAACCAGCCATGGTAAATGCCCATTTGATGGCATTGGTGAGACTGTAAAGACGTTAGCTGCACGAGCTAGTCCCCAGGCTACATCATCAAACCAGATTTTAAGTCCACATAAACCCCACCTTTGGGCAACAAAAACCATTGAAGGTATTAACTTCTTCTACGTGTCAACTGATGATGTTAGTGAAGATACACAGAAATTTTCTCTAACGGACTGATATCAGTCAGTAAAAACCATCCCAGGCGTATGGTCACATCATGCTTTCATTCCAATTGGGACAACAGAGGAACTTTGGATGTATTGCATATCAAGTGACGGGACAACCGCACTGTTTTCAAAAATTTCAGCGGGGAGAAATGTCACCACAAAGGATACTAGTTCCTTTATTCCTGGGAATATGTTGCCTGTATTTATGATTATGACTTGTATATCGGGATTATTGTGGAGGTGTGTTAATGAACAGGACATATTTTTTTAATTTGTGAGGAGAACAGGGCGTCTTCTTAAGTGGTCTGCAAGAGATGATGAGTGTAATATTCCTTTGAATCATATTGTGTGCACAATTCAACCCCCTAGACTAGGTGGACAGAGTGGTCGACAATATTCACTGGATGCAGATGATGAGCAGAAAATTTATTATCTACTTTCACATGTGTTGGGAACCCAAGCACATTTTCATTGAATTGGTAAATGAGTGACTGATGAAAAATCTGGTGATCATGGTTTACAAATGATCAAAGAATCAAATTTGATCAAGGCTTTGCCCAACCCAAGCTATAGGCAAATGTGCTGTGGCCATCATTTACGTCAATATTTTCTTCGTAAAAGAGAACAATAATATGACTGAAAATACAGTGGGTTTGTGAATAATTTGGGTATAATGAATTCAATAGAAGTACTTATTGGCCAGGCAAAATGACAAAGGTGAAATCAAGGTCAAAATGTGCTGCATGACAAAGCCTGTAATATATGTTTCAAGTATAGCCACTTAGCACCAACGTACCAAAATTTCTGCCTGATCAGTGCAAAAATGCCTCAGAGATCAAAGAAACAGGCCAGTTAAAGATGGCTGCCAAACAGCCGTATTTGATATCGATTTGGAATGCTTCTAACAAACTTTAGTGTCCTCATGGGTAGGAACAAATGTACCTAAAGTTTCAAGTTGATCCGTGTGATGGTTTTGGAGAAGATATTTGCAGACAAATGACGACTGACGACAAACGAATGAGGACAACAGGCAGGCAGGCCATGACATAAGTCCATCAGACCTTAAATCCAGATGAGGGTAATAAAAAAAAATTACCAAAGTAAATGAAATGTTTCTGTCAGGTCTCTGAAGGTCCTTCGTCCATCATTTTTGTAGGGCTCTAAGAGGGTAAAAATATCACTCACTGTATTTGATGTTATTATTAAAAATTGGTATATATATGAGCTGTTTTGTTTCTCATTGGCCTAAATTTCCAAGATATTGCAGTGTACAGTATAAATCAAATGTCCTATAAATGCTCCAAACTACAATATTTATACAATATTTATATGATAAATATAAATATCCTGAAACATCAACATCTTTAAAGTATCTCACTGAGTGACGAGCGTTTGGCAAAAGCAGTGACAAGTGGTTCACCACTTTTTTGATGACTTTTTGGCGATCCTATAGTCGCGAACTATTCACCTAGTATTCGCCAGTCAATGAGATACTAATCAGCAATTTGTTGATGACTTTTTGCAACTTTTTGGTGATATTTTAGTGAGTAGTTGACGAACAGTTCACGAACAGTTGGCGAATCCCGACAAACAGACTGCTTGGAGAGCAGTTGGCAACTAATCGAAGAACAGTCCGTGAATAGTCTGCAAATGGGGTGACCAGGTGTCCCACTTTGCCTTGTACTGCACAACATTTTCATCTCTTTTTCAGTGTCCCGCAAATTGAGACTCTGTCCCGCATTTTTATTGCCTGGAGAAACTGTTCTAAAATCATGCACTTATTCAGTAGCTGATAGTTTAATACCAGTCTGGATCTTAGGCGTTATGCGCCAAAAATAATATGGTTATGTTTATAACATTTTCTATTGGAACTTGCACATTACAAACACAAGCGAAACACAATATCAATTGATGCCTTAAAAGTGAAACAAAAGCTGATAAGTAATACATTCTGAACATACTCATTTACTCTTTCACAGATTAAATGCAGCTCTCAAGTAGGCTACTGCCGCTCAAGGGCTACATCGGACTTCATAGGGGCACAGACACGGCCAAGGATTTGTAGTGGTTGAGTTATGAGAGATTTTAAAGCTGTGCACGATCTTGGTATTCGCAAAGCAAATTTGATCTCTTGCCATCTAACTGAGAATATAATTCCTTAGAATACCCGTGATTTTTTAAGTTTTGGCTTGAAGCAGAGATTGCACGAGGGTAATGCTACGTTTCTTTCCAGTATCAGTGGAGTTCTGCCCTAAAGCATGGCGAATACAAGATTCGTCAACGATTCTCAAACTACTCTGCAACTAGTCTCCAACCATTTGGTGTATTCGCCAACTATTCTGCAAGTATTCTTCAACAAGTCGCCACATTCCTGAGGGAGGCAAATAGATTGAAGAATAGTTGAAAAACAAAGAACGTTTGCAGACTATTTGGAGAAGAGTTGGCTACTGTGGAGCGTATTTGCAGACAATTTGGCATAAAGCAGGGTTCCCACTCTTTTCTTGAAATTATTTTCCAGGACTTTTCCAGGACATTTTCAGGACTTTTTCAGCTGCTACAGTACAAGTCAAGTTATCACAACATACACTAATAAATTCCACCCCCAAGCTTTGGAAGTGTTGTACTACAATTACCTTATATTTTGTACATTATAACCAGATTGCTTCAATGTTTATTCCTCTCCCTCTTTTACTTTCTCACAAAAAATATTTTTTATATGTTCAATAAATCGCAAAAACAATTTCCTTTAGTTAATCTGTTTACATTTTCTTTACAGTTTACTTTGTGCATCTGGCACCTGCATTCTTAAAGTAAAAGAGTAAATCACTGCAAAAATAAATCAAAAATATGAATATCGGAAATCAAATCCTATCCTGCAGTACGAAAGGTCAATATAAAACCTGGCAAGAATAATATCACATTAGCTGTGAGCGTAATCATCATTCATATGCGAAATTGCAGTCTAGCTTCAGATGCATGCTGCATGATCACCCGATGCGGAGCAGAAATAAAGATCTCAGTCAATCATACAACCGCTGTAGTTAGCAGACAAGCTAAATGTTGCCACAAGAATATAAATAATGACTAAAAAGCTGAGGTTTTTTACAGAAGCCGGGACTACGATTATCGCCTTTTCAATATTCACTAAGCAGCTGCTGAGTGGCCCTCCACTGCTCAATATCAGCTTGTTCAAAAGTGCTAACGTTAGCCTGTATAACTGCTAAGTGTGGTATCGCGTGCCTTGACCGTAGATAGCCACCTAATTACATGTGGCAGCTACTAGCTTCACTGGAAAACTAAACTGACCACTGGCTGACAATACTGTTTTTATTACAGTTTGAAAAAACATACTTGTTGGGCGGATCTTTGAATGTAATATCAGGTGACTGTATAATGTATAACACAGTGGGATCAGGTTGTCATCCGTCTGGTGCTTTTATCTGAAATGGTGTGAGCACGTATATCCTCTTAGGTGGATACTTCTGTCTCTTGTATTGCTCCTCCCTAGCGCCCGACTATGGCATCAGTGTGTTTAAGGTGCTGGGCAAGGGAAATCTTTTTCTAATCACCTTGTGAATAAAAAGCACTCTGTTCCACACAAACTTTATCTTTTTTTGAGTCGTTGGTACAACTAACAACAAATAGTGGAGCCTGAGCAGCATTTCAGCCTGTGCCCTTCTCTCTTCAGTACAGCGACAACCGGAGTAGGGAGACGTCTAGGTTCTCATGGCGCCAGCGCATACCCACGACCAGCTCCGCCCACCAACACTGCTGTTACGTGTGACGAAAGCACGTTGGGGCAAACCCTCCCGGAACCCATTGAGATTGCATTGAAAGGGCTTTGCACTGGCGAAAAAATGGCGTTACCACGAGAGTCAGCCAAGAGACCCTGAAATTTTCAGTCTGAGTGAAATACCGCCCGAAAGAAGGCGAGACCTAATGAAGCAGCTAGTTGTATCCTGATTGAACAATGCCATTCAGAGATCAAAGGAGAGTTGGGGAAAAAAAAAATCTCTTTACATCCGTGGCAGTAAATAGCCCCATTACGCCCCAATGGACAATCCGCCTCTGATCTCACTCATGGATATATAAGATCTCACTTGGATGTTGACATCTAAATTACTTTCATTGCAAAGTAGCTAGCTAAAAACTGCATGAAAAGTCGGAGCTCTGCTCTCTGTGCATATACACAGTATTTAAATAGAGCTGAATTCCTATTAAGTTTTCTCATTCACATATTTTCTGTTTCTGCTGTCGGACAATGGAGCAAGTATGGAAATACTGGGTAAACGTGGCCCAAATAAAAGACTACCTGTTACCGTCTAGCTATCTCATTTTATACGTCATGATGCGTTGCAGCTCTACTGAAACCAGAGATGTATTTCATCTCAGGCCTTTAATAGGCTTGTGTGCTTGCGCCCACTACAACTCTCCGCTGCTCCTCTGTCACTCAACAGAGACAGAAGAAGGAAAGAAAAACCTCACACTAAATGCTCTAGCGATACAGCAACACTCTTGAACTGAAAGTCGCTAGTTTTGGCGCTTCTTTGGGGAAAATAAATCCTTACTTCGGTCTGAAAAGTCAGTAAATCTAGCAACAAAGTCATATGGAAACACTGGGCAGCAGAACTGCTCTAAGGGAATATGCAATTTGATTGGTTGGTAGCGTCACGTGGGGCGCTGTGCCGGCCTGAAGCAGAGATGAAGCAGAGAAGCGCTACAGCTCAATGTTGCCCATTAAAGGCAGCTGAAAACAGACATACATGCGTAAAATGTTTAACCCGTTTGCGTTCACCCACAAGGCAGAGAGAAGCAGAGGGAGGAAAAATAATTTTCCAGGACAACTCAAGCTTTTCCAGGACATTTTACTTTTTTTCTCATTTTCCATGTGTTTTCCATGACTGGAAAATTGGTCAATCATTTTCCAGGTTTTCCAGGACGCGTGGGAACCCTGATAAAGACATGTTCGCCAAAGATTCTTCAGAATTTTGAACATGTTCATAACCACATGGCGAATGAAAGTAAGATCGGCGAATAGTTAGCGTACATGGCGATTACTTGGAGACTATTTGAAGAATTTTTTGAGAATGAATAGTGAATGCAGCAAATGTCCATTTGCCACAGGTGCCAACTGTTTGCAAGCCCAGTGAGTTACACACTTGAAAGTATATGGTGACATAATATGGAGCCAATTAGCTAATATACTATGGCACAAGGAGTATAATAAGGTAACGTATTGCATGCATGCCAGCTAAGAAGTTTTGCGAGTGGCACTTGGCCAGCTAGCTGGCTAATTTACATCAAAAACTAAGCCACACAAATTATACTAACATTGCACTTGGAATTCAATTCGAATATTATCAAAATTGGAAACACTTACCTTGCTAGCTTGCTAGCCAGTTAAAGATTTTTTTTCTTGAAAATGTATAGAGGCCACTGCTTCTTTGCATCTTCTGAAAACCATAATAGGTCCCCTTTAAATTTATATTTTGTTGCCGGTCCTGCTTTGTTCTGACCCTGGTTAGTAGTGTAGCTGCTGCCGTCGGGCAGAGTGGATAGCACACACATATTGGTTTTTACTAATTTCAGCAGGGATGTTGGCATAAAAAATAAGTAGTGGGCGGAGACATTCAGATGAGGGGCAGAATAATTCTCACAAGCCTGCATGTGATGTAGGAAGGGGAGCTAAATCTGAATGGCATGTTGATTGCTATGTTTCATGAAAAAGGCAGCCCACAAAAAACTGACTGGGTTGTTTCATTTCACAGTTAGTGGGTTGGTAAGCACTCCAGATACCAAAATGTATGTGCATAAAGGGCTGAAAAAGTTTGTCATAATATGTCTCCTTTAAAAAGTCCCAGCCAAGAGCCATTTGTTTGCATGCACTCCTCCCACCTCGTCTTATTCATTCTCATTTTTTATAGTATTATGCACCACTATTTGATGCCTTTCCAGAACATCTGGGGCTAAATTTCCTAATTTGACCTAAAATCAGCAAAGGGACACCATTTTAGCATTGTTAACTGCATGCTGGAGTGGTATGGTGGTGCAGTTGGTAGTGCTGTTGCCTCATAGCCAGAAGGTCACTGTTTTTAATCTGCACTGGATTTCTAATACGTAAGGTCTAAATTGGCCATAAGTATAAGTGTGTGAGGAAATGGCGTTCGATCCCTGAAATAGATTGGTTGACTATCCAGTGTGTATTCCTGCCCCTTGACCCTGAGCAGGAATAAGATTAGATAAGGTCTGATAACAGACTGGTGAGCAGAGGAGTCTGCAGGCCGTACAATCATGCACAGCCTCAGTGTACTCATAATATACACATCTCCTGCGTGTCCATGTACTTACCACTGGTACCAGTAGAGGGCAGAGTATCCACACAAACTAGCAGAGGTGGCTTCATTTTTATCACACAAATCCTCCATTTAACAGTGTTCTCATACATCATAATGTATGTGTCGCATAATTAAAGCTTAAAATTGGTCTTATTAATCGCAATCCCTGCATTTTAATTCATGTCTTTTGGGCCAGAGCCTGGAGAATGTTTTTTTTTTTTGAATCCTGGCTAAACCCTGGAATCCCCTGACAGTCTCGGTAAATCGGTTCGGAACATCACATTTACCCACTTTCTAAATTAAGCGCATTTGTTTGCTGCATTCAGGGGTTCAGCCTTTTGACCTGACTTGACCTCGCACATCGACCAGCCCTCCCCTGTGAGGCAGGCTCCCCTTGTGGCGAGCTGGGTAAGCATCTAAAATTAGACGGGAAATGATGCCTGAGGTGTGGGAGTCCCGCCATCTCCCAACCGTGTCAGACTGCCTCTCTTCGTTAGCGAGAGAGCGGCACAGGGACCAGGGGAACGCCAATAGAAGATGTGAGGCAGAACCTGACAGCGTTTTCCTCTGTAGACCAGACTGAAGCTGGCTTGGAGCTGATGCTCCCAACGTATCATTCATGGTTAACGAACACCTATTTTTCCAGAGAGATTATTTGAATTTGAACACTGTTCTTATTGTTACAATGAACATTTGAATCATGTCGAGGCAATTTGCTCTCAAGCGCTGTTTGAAGTGATTGTGTGTACATACTGATCTACGTGTCAGTCGAAATAATGTTTTGGTTACTCCGTTAAAACTGAACTCAGAACGATTCCAGGTCAACTTACTGCAGACGGCTTAGTGTCTGACTCTAGCTGCACATTTTGTGTTCCGTCCGTGAGTATTTTCACAGTAATGCAATGCTTTTTCACTCCGGAACATGGGAATTCGGAACAATGAGCATGATGCTAAAGTATCAGCTTTTGACTGAGGGTACATGCAAATCAAGTTGTCATTTTAGGAGTTACGGAAATAAATATTTATTCTCAGTGACAGCTGACAACCAAAATATTTATGAACCAGGTTGTATCTAATCAATCAGCTGTTTCTCCCAGTACAGCGCAATAGTACAGAATCTTTTCATGAACCCATCAAAGATGACTGAGTGTGTGTGTGTGTGTGTGTGTGAGTATGATGCAAGTAAATACATATCACATGTACATCATGTAAAGTCGGAGAACTCATTGCCTCTCAGAAGGAAACCACCAGACATCTGGGGCAGTATTTTACGCATGGCGTCCATTTTGCCTGGAAACTGAGAATAAAACCGAAGAGGCTAATGTGCTCTAAAATGTGGGTTGTATATGACCTAGTTTACACAGCGTCTTCCTATTACAGCTCGTCCTCATAGTTCCCTGTTGCTGTAGAGAATTAATAAATTAATAACAGCAGGTTTCATAACAGACACAGCACAACTGTCCTTTAATGGTACAAGCTTTTACATGCCTGCTTTGTTGAAGCACGAAACAATCAACAGATCTGAAGCCCTGGTGCCCAGCCCTCTGTTGTTCTGAGAGTCCTCGGAGTGGGGGCGGGGGGTAAGAGGGGGGGTCAGCTCATCGAAACCTCCCCGCATCACTACAGAAATGCCACCCTTAAGAGATAGATATGCAGTATTAGCAGCTAGCGGAGTGGAAACAAGCTGTAAGTTTGGATCTATGATCGCCTGTATCTGCTGAGCTGTTTTGAAGCTTGATTGAAAATCAAAAAGTTAATTGTATTAACAACAAACGTCAATTTGTTGATCAGTTTCTTTTTCTGGGACTGTTCTTAAAGTTGCCTGAGTTCTGCGCTATATTATCAAATCTCCTTCAAAAAATGAAAAATTGTAATTAATTTACAAGATAAAATGTTAATCAAAGCTTTACCTATTAGTTAATGATGTTACTATCCCAGAGCCCTTACGGAATTTAGGTTGGTCGCTAAGCAAACGGCGCTAAACAACACCTTCCACTCTTCAGTGTATTTTACCGTTTGCTAGCTGGATTTTTTTTGAAAAGCTGAGATGTTAAACAGGTGATGATTGTGGATAATATTTTTAATAGGCCTCAAATTATCATAAAGGAAATGCCCGAGGAATAAAAAAAGCACATGGAAAGCATATGTGCCCACCCTAGCTTGGGCCCTCAGCTAATCAAGCTATTAAAAGCCCAGCGAGCTGACGGTTGTGCATGAAAATGTTTGGCAGATGCAGTTGCTTGTTAATTTGATTGTGAAAATGGGTGTCTGTCGAGAGATGTTGGATGGGAGCTTCAGTGGCTAAGACATGCATCCTCGCTGTTTTGTGAGAAGGAATAGCTAAGGTGATGCTGGCACCAACAGTTGAGTTTGTAAGTAGGTACTTGGACTATGAAATTTTTTTGCTATTTTGGCCCTGTACTTCAGTGCAGGGTTTTAACGAAGCTGAAGCTCTAGAACGGCCAATGTGCCCAGCTCTCGCCAAAAAAACATGATGATCCATAAAACTGCAAAGAAGGGGGGCTGTTTATTCCTTCTTTGTGGGAAATATCGGCTCCTCTCTATGAGTGTGGGTAGGTGGCTGAGCAAAAAGCTTTGGGTTGTGGGTACTCTACTGCAACACACTCATTGCAATGGATGTGTGCGGAAAGCGGAGACTGTGAGCTTTATTTGGATATGTTCACGCCCATACAGTCGGAGCATGCAGGAGTTCTAGAAGTTCAAGGGATCAAAGACTAGAGGGGCAGCTAAGCACATATTTCCTCACAGCGATTACGTTTGTGCTCTCGAGGCTCAAGGCTGAACATACGAGCAGCTATGAACCAGCTGATGTGAAATATCAAGTCCGAGCAGGCAGGTTCTTGATGAACAGTCCGCTGAAAACTAGGTCAATAACAACAGAATGGTTTGTCTTTAATGTAGATATTCTGTCTACCCGACTCCACTACTGTACATGACAAAGAAGTGGGTCTCCCTGAATATGAGGCTATATTTCAAGGGTAGAATTAGGCCTCTGACCTCCACATGATATAAGCCTTGATGCTACAGCGTACAATGTTATTCCTGATGATTCTGTGTTCCAGATGTTTGTTTCAGCATATCAGTGCCCGTTGCAAGTGATGTCCATACATGGTTTGTAACGATTGGTGTAAGAACTTGACTTGCCTGCAAGACATTGCTGCTCAACCTCACTCTTGTGCTTTACTGGGAAGAATAGACAAAGCCCCTCTGAGCAATTGTTCGAATATCTTCTGAAGAGCCTTTGTAGAAGAATGGAGCCTTAGAGCTGCAAACCAAACCAAATTGTACTTTCGGTAATTTTGGAATTGGAGGCTGGAGTAGCAGGTGTCGTCAAACCATGTCGCAAGTTACAAACCATGTCACTTTTCACAAGTAACTTGCTGATAAATCAAATAACTTTATCAAGCAAAGAAATCAACTTCTTTAGTGAACATTCCCAAAAGACAGAAATAGTTCCTCTTGATCATAAAATCATCCAAACTTTCACAAGCATTCGCAAGCTGCAATTCTATGCCAACCTATGACTGTAGGTGTCATTTTTAGGCTGATGCGCTGTCTGTGAAACCAACAGGTTTCCTGGGATTAACTCTCGGTCTTGTTCCAAAAATGTAACGTTCTACTACTGTTTAACACTAATCATGGCTCAGGTAATATTTCATTTTTACTTATGCATTTGAATATTGCATTTTGAGTGAAGATGTAAACCAAAATGCAAAAGTTGGTACTTTTGAATAATGATATTTTTAAGGGGTGATCTGGGGTTAAATGGGCAAAATTTGATTATTTTTCCAAAAAAATTTTTTTGAATAAAAATATTCTATAATAGCCCACCTTTAATAATCACTAATTGCTACAAGGATTAAAAACCTGAATTTTGCCATAAAATCATGATTTAAAAGCAACTGTGATGATGAAATTTATGCTTTTCACTCCAGGAAAGTGATAAACATTTGAATAATCAGATAATACAGTCTGAAAAATGGGGTGTAAGCCACAGACTAAGACTGAACTCAACTTTTCAATGCGGTCTAATGCATTTTCCATTGATTTCCTAATGTATTACTTTTTCCTCGTTTCTCATGTTTGTGGCAGCCATAACTTTTTTATTTATCATTGAAAATCAATGAAATTTGGGCTGCAGGTACTTTACTTCATTAGAAATGCAATGACATAGGGAAATTTTGCCTATCTGTTACATACTTTGAATATTTTGAGTATTCGTCAGATTCTGCGCAAAATAATTTCAAAATTTGAGTAAAATGCCCCAAAATCACAAAACTGATAAATTGGGCAAAGAATGGCGATGTCATTGCATTTGGGTAAGCAATGGCTTTTAAATGATGAAAGAAAAACTGAATTCTATCATAGAGTTAAAGAGGAATTGTTTTCTGCATATTTAATGAGCTTGCTCGGTTACCATGGCAACCACATAAACAGAAAAATGCCAACTTGTATCTTTTTTGGTGGTTATTACATATACCTCTTTAGATTAATTCTGAGTTGTTTCCTGGTGTCATTTTTCATTTAACCCCAGATCACCCCTTAAGACTCAACCTACTGAAATGAAATTGATCAGAAAGTGGCGGTGGCACAGTAGGGAATGTCATGGGTCACGAACATTGCCTCTGTTCAAAACGAACACAGATGGTTTGACATGATTCCTATCAAAATTGCCTGAGTTATTGCCTTTGGAAAGGTTGCATTTGGCTGAGAGGTGGCACACAAGAAACATTACACAGCCATCACAGTCATTAACTTCCTCCTCAATGCACCATGAATATTGAAAACACCATTGACATGATTCCCATAACAGTTGTTTGAATTATCGTAACTTTTAAAAATTAAGTTTGGCCTGGTGGTAGCACAACAGCAGAGGTCACAAGGTGACCAACAGCCCCTATTTATGCACCAGAAATGATCACCAGAAGTGTGACATGATTCCCATCAAAACCGTTTGAGTTATTGCATTTGGAAATGTAAAATTTGACCAGGTAGTGGTGTTACAGGGAAGGTCAAAGAGTCGCACAAAACAATAGGATCCATCCTCTTTTCACTAGGAATGAACACAAGAAGTTTCATGCGGTTCCCATAAAGACTGTTATATAGTTATCACGTTAACACATAGGACCTGTGGTGGTGGCGTACAAGGTGATTCCATAATATCCCTGAATATTGGGGATCCAAATTTAGAATGTAAATAATCTAAGCCAGCTCCCTGGGATCTTGCAAAGGACAATCCACCCCTTTTATGTGCAAGGCTTGCGCTTTGGATGAATTACTGTGGGCTTAGCGGGGTCGTGTCCGCATTTCTGGCGACAAATTTGACATTTATCCAACTGCAGGCTTTTCTTCTCACTGCGTTAATCTGCAGCAGAAAAAATCTGACTTAGCTTGAAAGTCCAAAGCAGCCTCGACGAATATACTGTCTCCACATATTTTAAGAACCTGTGCTGAACATGCAGTCAGTGCCCTAAGTGTTGAAGTTGTTGCCTATATAAATTCTATTGGATTTTGAAAGTGGCAAGGGTGACTCATGCATTCTGGGTAAGACTCTTACTTCTATATTTAGCCTAGGCAACCTGCTTAGAATGAAACTCCCCTCCCTGGGAAACAATTCAGGCAAATGAGAAGAAATATACAGTAATAATCCATTTTAAAGCAAATGTCGGGCCCAGACAATATTACTGCAGGTATTACAGTTATGGACAACATACAAGTTCAATTTCATCATAATTTATGCTAGAGAAAGAGGGGCCACAACGAGTTTATTTCAGAGTTGTTATGTCTGCAAGCTCTGGCTATAGTAGTGAATGATTGTTAGGAAAAAGAGAACTATGTGCACTTCAAATTCACCTGGTCTTTGCCCCTTTAAATTTGCAAATGGCTCCTTATAAACCAGTTTGCTGGACAACAAAAGGAAGTCATGGGAAAATCTGAGGCAAATGCCAATGGAAAATTGCAGTGCAACTGGGTATCTGCAGTCTACAGATTCACTGCCATCTGCCTTCGAGGTTATCTGTGTTTGGTAGTCACCTGCAAACGGTGGCCAGTTTTCATCAATACTGAAGGTTTTATAGTTGTAGTTTAAAAGGAGAAAAGACTATTACTACAGAAGAACACCTGCCTCTTCATAAAGACTCATTCTCCCCTCAGCAATAGTTGTGACATCTGCCTGTCATAACAAATCTCGCTTTGGGCGCTGAATGATATTTTCTCAGGAAAACTGAACAATAAATTTATCACTCGAATATCATTGATAATACAAAACATGCTGGCATAATCTGGCATCATAACACAAGCATCCTCTGAATATGGATGAGAATACCTATGTACGCATACAATTTTGAATGTTTGCATCAGTAGATTCACCAGTTAAATGATGGGATTTTTAAGGTGCTCTTCAATATTGGTTTTAATTAGATTCATTTTAATTTGTACTCGTGTGTCACTCTTGTGAGAATAGGACCATTATGCAAGCTTATCAATAAAATCGCAGAGCAACATCTATATAGATATTACACTGTCTAGACTAATTATACGCTCTCACAGTTTAATAAGTGAGCTCAGTGTCTAACACAGTGCAATATTGCAGATTGGTCTCAATTAACAAAACTAAAATGGCAGCTGAATTTAATTTCCTTTAAATGAGAAATAGTATTTCCCAAAATCTCCAAATGAGACTATCAGTAATCACACTTCTTCGTTATCATTGTTGAAAAAAAAAAAAAAAAAAAAAATGACTCCGGGATCCCTGAGTTCATTTTGGGAAAACATTTTCAGACGTCTCAGAAAAGCACTTAAACGAATAAGTCGATAGCAACAGCGGCAATGAGTATGCTCGGACTAATCGCTCAAAGGACCCAGTCTGCGAGCAACGCATTAGAGATGCTACTGTTAAACACTGTTCATGGGGATCTATGCTTGGCGTCTGTCATCAATTGCGAGACTTCTTAGATGCTTTTTTCAGCTTAGTCGAAGGCAAAAAGCACAGCGCCGTCTTAGTGCGCCGTGTGGCAACGGTGTCGGGTGACGCATAAAAGGGAGAGCCATCTGGCTACGAGGAAATATGACCCAGTGGCTAAGTAATGGACTTCTATATGAACAGTCCCAGTGGACTCACTAATGCCTTGTTAAGACACTGTTGATTCTATTTCGCCCCATTTTATTGCCACTAACATGGTGCTATTGTATTACGAAGAAGGGCACGTAACCGCATGGCGACAGAGAGGGATTGCTTAATACATCCTATTTACCATTTTAAAGAGCTGCGGGAGTCATTTGTCATTCACCTGAAGTTACAATTAGCATTTTGCTATTCAATAATAAGAGAGAAAAGGGGGTCTTCTGTGATTATCAAGTAGTACAGTACATTTCTGCATGTTTACCATTGGCTTTAAAGTTGTCTATCATTTATTCATGTGCTAAGCTATAATCTGCAGCATAGTCTTCGCCTAATTTAGTTTGTAGTATGGTTTTGTAAGAAGTAGAGCAGTGAAATCAAAGTAATATGACAAATAAAAATTGTTTACTTGTGCATTGCCTGTGCTTTCACACTGAAATGAACGCATTGCATTCACTATTTAATCAATTTTTTGACTAAATGTTCGAAATGTATTTAATGCTATTACTTCTTTTGTTCAAATCTGTTAGCCATACATAACCAAATAGTTCATTGTGAGATAACCTGGGTGAACTATCAGTCCATTGACAAGTAATTTAGCTGCATTTTCAGCGATAAAATTATACCAATACATTCCTTTGTGCAATAACAATTTATTCATCTTTATAATTTGATTGTTATGATCCAGACAAGGAACCAAAAGCAAATTCAGGGTACAATCCACAAGGGAATACATATTAATGGGAAAACAGTAATAGAAGAGGGAAAGGCACAGAACTGTGCAGGGACAGTCCAGAAGTTGGTCATGACTGGAGAGGGTAGGGGCGTGTCCGCACACAGGCCAGCGGCCTTCCCATGGCAGAAACCAGGTAGTGAGTCCTCTCGCAGGACCGCTTGACAGTAGAACTGAAGGGTTTAGCAGGAACACAGTCCTAATCCTGGGGACAGATGAAGGCCTGGGAGGTGTTCCTAATAAACTGACACAAAATAACAGGAAAGAACAATTAATTAACAAGCATGCGGTCCCAATCCTGCAGACCGAAATAAAGGCTTCGGCTCTTAATCCTATCAATTAGACTCTGTAGAGTAATTATGCTTTTCTTCATCATTAATTGACCATTAATGAATTCTGGACCACTCCCAAAGCAGAGGAGAGTATTGCGTGAATTGCCGATAGGAGATCGGGCGGATAGGAGATCGGGGCAGGTGTGGTGTTGGACTTGGTCTGTGATTGTGTGGATGTTGGGCGCCCCCCGGTTGGCGAGACTCAGGAAGGGGCTCGCGTCTCTCGTCGGAATTTGTGTGGCTCCCAGGCCCCCCTGGATCCCAGGTAGTGGCTGTTTCTTGCTTCCTTCTTGGAGAGGGGAAGGGTGGGAGGGACGTAGAAACGAGAGGAGCGGGGATTGTGGGAATGTAGGAGGTATATATAGGCGTAAGGACGAATAGGAAGGCGCATTGGGAGTGGCCCTGTTTATTAACCTACGTTACCAGGAACTCCGTAAAACACATGGAAGAAGAACTTAGCTCAATGCTAGAAGACACAAACTGACTGGAAGGTTTATTTAGGAACAAGTGTTTGCCACTAACATGGCAATATCCCCCGCCGTCCGTACGATATGTGTTCGTACGGACGGACGTGACGGACGGACGGACGGAGCCCAATGCTATATCCCCCGCTTCGCGCTAAACGCGCGGCGGGGGATAATAACTCATGACAATCCAGCAACT
Organism: Gymnothorax javanicus; assembly: GCA_029692085.1. Taxonomy (NCBI): domain Eukaryota; kingdom Metazoa; phylum Chordata; class Actinopteri; order Anguilliformes; family Muraenidae; genus Gymnothorax; species Gymnothorax javanicus. Next base: position 111,430,784 of record CM056194.1, on the reverse strand, counting down.
ATTCTGACACCACAATGAACTAATATAGGTAGGACACTCAAAAAAGGGGCGAGGCTTACAAATCATAACACCTGGGAGCAAGGGAAGAGACAAGACAATAAATCAATTAATTTACATAAAACTGCATTCAGAATGCTGGAGCTGGGGAGGAACCAGTTAATGACACATGAAGGTTGTGACGCAGGTAACAAAACTGCACTCGAGCACACATTTTCATGTTTGCTGCCTATTGTTATTGCTGATCCATGTCAATTTTTATTACCCCTCAGCCCTGAAAGAGTCTTCGGGGTATTGTCATCATGCACGGCGTCTGTCTGTCCGTCCGTCCGTCCACATTTGACTCCGTGCGATAACTGAAAAACACCATCACTGATCATCGCGATTTTTGGTGAGGACATCGGGGTAGAGTTACTACACAAGCCTTACGATTTCGGTTGCAATATGAAATCAAATATGACTGCCAGAGCCGCCATCTTCAATTTCCATTCCGTGCGATAACTGAAAAAACGCCATCACCAATCATCACGATTTCTGTGAAGACATTGGGGTAGAGTTACTACACAAGCTTATGGATTTCGGTCACGATCCGAAATCAAATATGGCTTCCAGAGCCGGCATCTTGAATTTTGTATTCTGCAGGATAACTTGAAAATGTCTCCATCAATTTATATGCATTCCGAACAATCCAGGGGCTGAAGGGAAACGCCCGCTTTATGGGGTTATTTTTTTTAATTGCTGGTTTTAGAGCGCAAATTCAAAATGTTTTTTTTTTTTAAACAACTGTTTTGATAGTATTGATTGAACAGTCAGAAAATCTACTTGTCCTTGCCTGTTTCAAACACTAGGTCATACAGTGCCAAGAATGAGGGCAAATACGTAAGCATATAGAACCTCTCAATTACTCATGCTATAGCAGCATGAAATTGAAAGTGTGCGACAGCTAGCTTTATTGGCATCATTCTCATGATGTACTTCCAGTTCTTTGGTCCAAAATGAAGAACCTAATGGAAGCAGCCTCTGTCTGAAAGATGTACTGGCTAGGTGTCCGATACCCTGCAGTATTTTGAGCTGGAAACAGGATTGGTAACCTTCCATTTTTCCTTTTCTAGATGAGTAGATTTGTGGAGGAGGGGTGGAGGGAGAGATGAGCTCTACATTCCTGAACTCCCCATCCGTCTATTCATTCTCCCGGTCAAGGTCACTGGGGGGTCGGGGGTAATGCGGGGCTGGAGCTTATCCCAGCATCCAATGGGAGAGAAGCAAAGATTACACCTGGGACAGTTTGCCAATCACCAATCCATCACACCCTTTCATGCACCATTCACTCACACGCTCATACCCGTGGGCAATTTAGGGTCTCACATTAGTCTGTCAAGCTTGTCAGTAGACTGGGGTAAGAAATTAAACAACCAGGAGGAAACCCACGCCAACATGGAGGGAACGTGTAGATTCCACACCGTCTTGCTGTTAAGTGGCAGCTTCCCAGCCACCCACTGTGCACCCGCTCCTAAATACCCCTCACAACATTATTGTTTTTCCTGGTCCATATTAGAAGCAACGCACCGCTGGGGTTAAATGAAGTGAGGCGTGCGACAGCTGTAGGGGAGAGATGACTGACAACCGCAAGGACCGGGCAGAATGGCTCAAATCCTACAGTCAGACTTTCAAGGACACTGATCAATCAACAGAAATGGTCACTGGGGAGGATTAATTTGAGATTCATTGAACCCTAATGATGTAACTGTTGGAATTGAGGGAGACAAAAGACCTGGAGACCTGGAACATCTTTTCTTTCTCTCTATAGGTGTTGATTAACCCATTTGCTATAGCGCTACATTAACTGTACTTAGTGACTTCAAAGTAACTTCAAAGTCCAATTGATAAATTAAATAACCAAGAAGTCACTTAAGACAGTTACATAGAACCCATTCCCTTCACATTTTTAAACAAATCCAACTTGCCAGCTTTTTATAGTTTTGTAAGATTTCTGCGAATGATTTTTTTAAATCTATTTTTTTTCTAAACCCGTTTACTTTGAATTTTTCTCCTGCAAAGAGTGATATCCATTTCGTCCTCTCAGGGTTGAAATTCCTCTTGAGTAAATTTGCTAAAATTGTCTATGCTCTTTCGACATGGGGAAGACGAACTTGACCATTATATTGGAATTTTTGAGGGCCTATGTCACCTTTAGACTGCCCACACCAAAATACTATCAGCAAACCTGTATATCTATTCAATTGGCTGTCCCTTCTCCTCCATTTTGTGTTTTTTCCCCAAACACTCTGCTCATGTTCCAAGACACACCCTGCTGCATTATGTTTTGATATATTTTTTTTTACCCATATTTTACCAGGTAGTCCCATTGAGATCAATGATCTCTTTTTCAAGGGAGACTGGGCCAAAATGGCAGCATAAGGTATTACAGACAACATGACAATAACAAGAAAACACACAATGTACACACTAAGATGTAGACAACTTCAAGCACCGATGGTCGTATACCTGCAGCAGGTGCTCTGTAGTTGGGCATTTAAGTGCACAGTCTTAGGACAAAGAGGTTTTTGTTCACAACAAGAGGTAGGTAAAGAGACTCATTGACCTGCTGCAGAAGTACAGTATTGAAGACATGAAGTGGGTCTTACAGATTATGTATGATTGCTCTAATTCGAAGTCTTTTTCAATCTCAAATGCAGGCGATCTGTGTACAGAGGGGAGCTGATTGGGGAATTGGAGGAGGGTGGAGTTAGATGCAGGGAGCCGGCTGTGTGAGCGTGTGTGTGTGGGTTGGCTGAAAGACTTGAACAATGAAGAAAAATACAGGGATATTCCTGCAACAGCACTGTGGCCCTGCAGCACAAAAGCAATGGGAAAGGGATTTTTTAGATACAAGGTGTAATCGAATAGTTCACTTATATTCAGAAGGATAATGAAATCTGTATGGCATGCTGATCCCATCAAACAATCCCAGAGTTGAAACTTATTCCAGTTATTTTCAAGTTAAAACCAAGTTCTAGCTCATCATTTCTAAGATTGAAATGTGATGAAATCTTTGCTATCAACTTAATAATAATTTTGCAGAAAAACACACTGAGAGCAAGAGAGGGAGTGTATGAAGAATGTTTTTGGCCAGGATTTTTTTTTTTCTGCCAAAAATTCCTGGTTTCCTGTCCATTTTATTTTGACAGGGGAAGAAGGTACAGGTATCTTTGAACATTTTTTTTCTCGTAACACAAAATTTCTATTTTCAATTTCACTCTGTTCAGTGAAACATCTTGCCTTTGTGCTTGCACCAGCACCAGAAGAAGTGTAAGAACTTGGTGATCCTTGTAATTTAATCCTTCGAGAAGCCCTGGTAATGCATTGTCGATGAGGCGTTAGCATCACCAACAATTAGTCCCTATGTATGAAATTACTGAACTGAAAGTAGAACGATGGTTTGTGGGCTAGTATTCTGAGTAACTGTTCTTGACTGTGAAGTGACAGCCTGAAGCAGCTGCTAAGAAATTTGACATCAATCATCATTAACCCTCAAGTCACGGCTCCAGCTGACCTCATCACATCGGGCAGCCATCATGGAAACAGAAGTCAAATTATTATGGCAGCTCTATGCTGACCTATCTCCCAGAGGGACGCACTGGCACAGGAAGAATCAACGCATTAATTCAACGGACTTAACACTCCAACTAACGCATTGCAACCAGCCAAATGTTGTTATACCTTGACTGCTCATCCCACTTAAAAGGCTCATTTCCATCTTTCAACTTTATGTTTAGCTAATTATACTGATTCATTTTGTACCAATACATGGAATTCATTCAAATGAGTGGCATGAAGCTCATCGGGATATGAAATGAATGCACTGTACAATGGGATGTAAAATGAAGGATGCAAACATCAAGAAAATTGACACTGGATCTGCCGAACCCATTTCTGAGTGATCAACATTTGTGCTTCAACCCTAACAGAGCCATCTGTTTGTAGGCAACAGCTTGAGATACTGTTGAGTGGAATCAGTAGGGCCGAATTAGGCTGGAATAATGACCTACAAGATCACAGATTCCCCGTGCTTTACCCATTCCCTGAATCCACTCTGATGTGCCTTTGGTACATTTTATCAGATAGCTAGTTGAACTTATGGCAACACTAACCTGAAACTACTGTATTTTGCAAAAAAAAAAGATAAAACAATGCCTTAATTATCATTTAAATAAACAATGTCATGATTAGACAAACAGTGCTGGAATACACGCTAATGACAGTCCTGGTGATGGCAACAATAATATCATCATACTCTTGCTGAATGTAAACAATGGGTTGAATCTTTCTTGAGGTGGTATTATTCAGTGAGTTATTTGTTGTTGTTGTTTTTTTAAGAATATTAATGAATTTATTCTTCAAATTACCTGGCATTATGTGCTGTTAAATCTGTCGATCTGCAAAAGCGACAAGTATTTTCATAGCTCATAAATACTTCAAACGTTGCAAGAGCAATATGCTCCATTCATTAAGGCTTTTATGATTTCTTTCTATTCTGAGAAATGGTTCCGTTTCAGAATAGACTTCAAGCTGATGAAAAGCTTGGAAAATGTAGCGAAAATTGATCATCCAAAAACCCAGCCTTTGTTCTTCCGCCTTATGTGCATGCCGGCGCATTTTCAGCGGCAATAATTATCTCCCCATCTAGAGATCAAAGATGCCCTATCTCGTCATCCTGATTGATTATTTGTAAACAGAGCATCACAGTGGCTGGCTGACCTTTGAGTCTTTGCAAGTGAGCAAAGCTCTTTACGGCTGGCAGTTAAGGGCTTCCGAGAGAGACTCATAAACATACATGATCACTCTTAGGCTTCTGAGGAGCGATAACTCATCTTGTATTCTCGCAGCTATCTATATAAGTCCCAGAGTCATGCATCAAAGTCACTTATCCAATAGCAGCGAGTGGTATGGCGTAGGAGCCAAATATAGCCCCACAAGTGAAGCTCAAACAGGTTCCAGTTGCTCGATAGCACTCGAGAAGCTGAGGCGGAGAGGAAACTCCCAGATGGCCAAACAGACGGCTCTCTCTGATGCAGATAGAGCGAAGGATCTGCTGTGTCTCAGAGAAGGTGTGAGTGGAACACAATAAAGTGCCTCATGCTTGTGGGATTCAAAAGTGGGAACAGAGCACAATTTCCACCATCCATGATGGTATTTTATGAATCTGCGTATAAGTACACAACTACGGAGCTCATTTAATGTTCTTCAGTCTTTCTCCATATGATAGATATCCAATGTCTCTCGATAGTTTGGAATCACGCGTGATTTACACGAAGATTAAATGGGTGAGACTTTGTGTTAAAGCAAGATAACAACCCAGAATGAAAATCGAAACTTTGAAGAGATTTATGGTGAGGAAATAATACAAAATATGGCCCAACCAATCAAAAGATTTAAAGCACAGAGTGCTCTTGTGGGATCACTACAACTTGTGAGGTTACTATTGTTTGTGTGGGTAAACAGAGCCAGAAAGGAACCAATATGTAATTCTAATACTGTATGTAATTCAATATGTGATTAATTTGGAAGCTACAATCAAGTCTATAAATATTTGGACAGATGGGTGGGGAGTTATGTACAAAGTGCTTCTAATACCCACAATTCATACAATATTTTTTGCAACTTTAGTTAATTTAAGCCACATGCCTATCTGTTAAAAGGCATCTTGATTGATTCATTTAAAATCCACATTAGTGGCATACAGTGTAATGGCCGATAGAATCCAGAGGCCAAGTGCAGTGGTAGGAGGAAACCAGAGCAGCATGGACTTAAAACACTCAGAGAGAGAGATACAGACTAAACAACAGAGACAACTCTCGCCTTCCAAAAGGACGCCCAACCATCCGCAACAAGGAAGCAAAGCAAGAGAGGGAGAAAGAGGAAGTATCTCGGGAACCGAGAAAACAAAGCACCTAAAATGGTGCAAAACAAAGGTAAGAGAGGGAAAGGAAGAAAAGGGAATTTCCCTAGAGAAATAGGAACCACAAAAGAAATATGAAGATATTTTGCCAACAGTTCCTGTCTACAGATATCTTCTGGCTGTTGTGTTAGCTAAAATAAGACACTCCAGCGAGGGAGGCGTGACGGACATCCGGCTTATATAGACTCAGAGGAAGGTGCCGCCCACACCAGATGAAACAGCTGGAAGTAATCCGAAATTTAAAGGACAGAAGTGGTTCCAAAAAGAGCCACAAAGCGAGTCTAAAAACCACAAACACGGTCAAAACCATGGCATACAGAGTCAGAATGATGAGAATGGTGTCACTGTCCATGGACCTGACTTAATGTCAGAGGAGGCCTACAGCCTAATCGCAAAGATGTTTGACTGGGACTCACAAAGTTGGTGGTTAAAACCACAGTATTGCCAAAATAAGATTAGTGCAGTATTCGGCACCTTGAGCCAAGCCTTAAGTCCACACTGATAAAGGGGTAATTGGGCCTTGCGTAGTCTAATCAATTGTTACTAGCGTTGGATAAAAGCCTCTGCCAAATGACTATACAGTAAATATGTGCCTTCTCTTTTACCTTGATTAAGGATGTGCCATCAGTGTACATAAAATGTGAGTTGGTGCAGCTCAGCCACAGTTTATCGGTATTAATTTGAGTTTATAATGTCATCTAGGCCTGGTGCATTTACTTTTCAACCAGTTTACAGTACAAATGGAAATTAAAGGACATTATGTCCAAGGATGAAGTCAATTTATAGGATTCATACTGTTATGGTCCAGACCAGGAATCAAGTGCGGAGTTAGGCGTACAATCAAAGGGGTAGTTTTTTTGACAGCAATGTGAAATGGATGGAAGCCCTTATGATGGAGTCGGGGTGGAACCCCGGACAAGGATTGCACAGTTCAGCACAGTTGTAGCAGGTAAGGCTGGGCTGACAGTCACCAGCCAGTGGCTTTGGGGATGCAGCAGATGTTGAACAGACTTCGCCAACACTGAACTGTTCCAGAGGATTAGGAGGTTGTATGAGAGAAACGCAGTCTCATTCCTGGACCCTGATTAGGATTGGAAGCTTGTTCCTGATGACTGAATAGATGAACATGCTTGAGCTGCGTTAATTTTGAATCGATTCCAATCCTGGACTCTGATTAGTCTTGGAAGCTTGTACGAATGAACTAAATCACTGTAAAGACTTAGTGAGAAAGCTGGTACTACAGTATAGTCGCAAAGACGAAGAACTTTTACTAAGTATGATATTGACTGGGATCTGAGTGCAAATGCGATATTATAATCCAGCAACTTGCACATATAGCAGAGGACTTAAATACCCCTCACACGGTCATTAGGAAAAAACCATGTAATGAGATTCAGCTGGGTGGGGAAGACGCACAAGACGTAAACCAATCACAAAACACATACGCCTAATAGACACGCTAATTGCTGAATTGCGAAGAGACACTCGAGGAAATCACATGAGGGTGGTGACTCATACAACAAATGTAGATTTAATCCAGTATAACAGTGCAGCTATTTTTGTGTGGGCTGTAGCAAAATGGGTGTCAGCCCTATAACCAAAACTCTGATTGTGAAATGAAGTTTGCAAAAGTCTATCACTGAGTGAACGATGAAGTTACGCCATTAGTTAGTTATGAGTGATGACATTACACTATTAGTCGGTCGACTATTGGGAGCTTCCCCATTGGCTGTTGCTTTTTCACAATAAATGTCCTCAAATATGGTCCAGCCATATATCAGGTTTTCACCTGGTGTTGTTTTAGGTTGGAAAAACTCTATTCATCAGGCAAAATGGCAGCAACTGTTTCGTCTTTGTGGCTGCATGCTATGAACGTGACCAAAGCATTCTTTATTTACTCCTCTAACTCTCAGTGTACACAAGGTTAACACGCTTTATCTCGCTCACTGTTTCCCAGAATGCTCATGTTCAAATCTGTATGATTGTGTTTCATGCTCCAATAAATACAGTTCAAGCACAATTTTTCTTTGACTCAAGCTGCTGAACTGGAAGGTTGAAACTGTAAGTGTACATTTTACTGGGAGAAAGTAAATTGAAACATTCTGAAAATCTGCCATGTTTTTATTCACTACATGTTGATTTTTTTTCAGGAGTTATTATATTGGTGGGGAGTAAAAACAACCTCTGCATGTGAGGCACTGCAGAATACAAATCATTAACATTTATGTAAGCTGTAAGACAGTGCACTGAAAATGAATTGATGTTTACCTAACCATATTGAGACTGTCAATACATGATATCTTTGCTGGGGCCCCGATATCAATGATGTTCAGATATATTCAAAATAAATTGAAGGGGAGATGGATCTCAGCCTTGGAGCTTTGATCCACGGTGGATTTTTACTAACTTTTGTATGTAACATCCTGTAATTGTGCTGTTGCAGGTTTGTATTGTATTAATTAGATGAATACATTCCTAGATGTTCTGGGGCATATTAAGTCATATGTTACAGAGTATTGGACCGAGCACTCTCTGGGCTCAAGTTCACAGGTTTAAAATATTACTGTTTGTTTTCTGGATTTTAATGCTTTTTTTTTTTTTTTTTTTTTTTTGGGTTTTTGTGTGTGTATGTGTGTGTGTGTGTGTGTGTGTGTTTGGGGGGGAGTTATGAAAGGTGCTGTATATTGTCTACATCAGTGTCTTGCAATATTCTAGCCTTGTGTAACCCGGATTCTACCTACAGTCCAATATAATAAACATTCACAATGAAAAATAAAAAATAAAAACATACATGTTTCCTAGGCTATTTCCTTGACTCCTTTCCATTAAAAAGACAATATGTATTCAACCCATTTGCCTCAAGTTTCAGAACATCACACTAACATTTCCAACAGTTTTCAATACAGCTGTTTTTTTTTGGAAACAACAACAACAATAATAATAATACGAATAGTATGAGTAGTCAGTGTTCTCCATTGTAATTACATTTGTAATATTGGCCTAAGAACATTTCTCTTCAGACTATTAGCCTCAACAATTGATAAAGGAAAATCAAAGGTTTTATATGATTATTACTGAAATTCCTCACTCACTGTCGACTCACCATAACAACAGATTTATCAAAATGATTTTACCCTGTAGCCATCCAGTTCATTATGAGGGGCGCACACAGATAAATTCACCTGTTGGTCCAGGAACAGGTTGAGTAGTGGCTGGCCTGAATCTAGCTGAGTCTTCACCTGTCTCTATGGCTCCGGCTAAGGTTGCTGCCTGTTCCACACTTTCGTGCAAAGTTTCTGTCTCCTGTTGTTCCTCCCTTGTTGGGATGTAGTCATGTTCTGGCTCTGAGTCTCTTCTCCTTTCATGCCCTCTCGCTGCCCCTGCCTCGGCTGCCTGTTCCTTGACTTGCACTTGCGCTCCTATTGTTAGGACCCCACGACTGCTGTTCCTTCCATGTCGACACAGCAAGAGCTTACAGAGCTTCAATTGCCGCTGCTTCACCACAAATGGATTCGTGCCATTTTCAGTGGGATTACCGATACGGTATCATTGTATACAGAAATGCAAGCTAGCTAGCTTTATAGGTAAATAAACCTATCCCACGTGATCTAGCAAGCTAGCTAGCTGTCTCTAAATGTGTTTCTTCAGAAAGTTCATCATCCACAAGCTAGCTAACTACATTAATTTAATTAATAACAGAAAACAGAGTAAATAACTAGCCACGTTCGGCTATATTCGGTATCCAGTAATGCTCCATTTATACAAAAAAAAAAACAAAAAGTGAAGCTAAGAGCAAAGACTCTTTGTTGAGGTCCACAAGTACCTTAATTAATACAAAGCAAAAGAAAAGTTGCATGTTGCAGTGGTATGGTTAGCTAATATAAAGGCCATAGATTAGCTGGGTAGCTATTGAAATAACCATGGTTTAGCCTTGGAGCCAGACACCCAGCTGTGCTAGCATTGATGACCCCTGCGTATGCTGGCCACAGTAGCCAATTAATTTGGCATTCACCGAAGTCAAAATGTAGGGTGATAACACTTTTGATCAAAATGTGAGAGTGTTAGGAAGGAAAATAAAGGTCTACCAGGTTTTCTAGTAAGCTTATGTTATGCAATGTTTACGTTTGACTGGCCATACCACCGCTAATGTGATGTGGCAAAAGTGCGTCAAAACTCTCAGCCAAGCACCCGCTCGCACTCCCAAGGGTGAGCCAACCGCTGCAACTTCCCAGCGACGTATAGCGTTCGTTTCGCAATTGCTTCACGGATATATACAGCGGATTGACTTGCCACCTCAAGCAACTTGCCAGGCTCCTTTCCTTAACGATGACAGATATGACCCAGCATCTCGGCCATAGTGAACTATGTGGCATCGAGCTGAGTTAGCTTCTTAGCCTAGATTGTAAACCGTAGCTAGCTTGGTAGCTTCGAGCTTGGAGGGCTTGTTTCAGCAACCAAGCTCCATTCGGCCTGCTCATTGGGCCCGCCTCAGCTCCAGCAACAGTCCACCTTTTTACCCATTTTTGGATTAGCTGAGAGGTAGGCGGAGTGAGGTAAGTGCCGAATTGGCGACCGAATGAGGTTACAGTGGATATTCAGAAACCTATGGGTGACATAAAGGAGGCTACGTCCATGTTTTATACAGTCAGTGCTCTAGGTGGGGCAGTGGGGTGGCCAGCAATCTTGCCCCCCCGTGGGAGCGCCATTGCTCAAATGACCTAAAAACGAAAATTTTAAGAGTAACAAATTCTGTAAAAATACTAATATGGTTGATGGCATCCAGCTTGCACTGACATTGTCAGCACTTGGCTTTAGGTTCTCTACCTGGCTGCAGTAATAGATATCTAAATTAATATATTAAATAACTGGTCTAAAGCAAGGTAAAAATGTATTTGGAACTGAAACTCAACCATGAGTGATGGTGAAGTGCAGTTATACTCAAATCGACACCATGTTATCATTTCCTTTTTTCCCCTTTTACATTAATGATATCAACTTTTCTCATCAAAGCCTTCACATTAATGGTAACTAGCAAGAGCAGCAAGATAACAGTATATTTACATTTAGACAGAACCCCTTTAATCCTTAAAATGTATCTTGCACCAGTACGTCTATGGGCACCACCTATCTCTGTAACTAGTTAAACCAGCCAACTGCCAAAGCACAATCAGTGTTTTCACTATGTGTACATTGCACGTATTTCATTTCAATAGATTTCTCTGTGGCACATGCCTGGTTTTGCAAGATCTGAATAAGGTGGCATGGTGGGGCGCCACCTATTGGCATTACTAGTTAAACTGACATAGTGGCAAAACAAAATCAGTGTTTTCACGATGCACGTAAGACACATACTCCATTTCCAGAAACTTCTGCATGGCACATGTCTGGTTATGTAAGATCTGACATATTGGTAACAGTGCCCCCTATATTGAGATATTTTTGAACATTCGTCCCCTTATATCCAGACATTGACAAACAGTGCCATAGAGCTTCCTTTGGCATGTTAAAATGTCCTCAGAGGGCTGGAGATTCAGCTAATTTTAAGGCTCTATCCTCTTGGTTAACATTTTTATGTGCCCCTGAACATCACTGCAAATAGGCAAATTGGAAATTTTGTCAAAATGTGTGTAGCCGCTGCTCCAAGATGGAGCATGGTCTACCCATCCCGACTGGTGTCTGTTTATTAATGTTAATCCACTGTACAAAAAAGAAAAAATTAGCCCGCACCCAACTTTGGGAGTAAATATCCCGAAAAACCAAAGAAGTTCTTGGCGATAATGGTCGCCATTTTACAAAAATGAATGTGTATTTTCTTCTAATGGACAGCAAAAGGTGGATAAAATATTCATATAGCGGATGCATATGATGTGCTTGCCCTAGCTAGCATCCCGGTCTTTTAAAAAGTTCCATTGGATTTCGTTGCATTACGAGCACAATCCAACTATTTTTAGGCTAATCTTCTTTCACGCTAGATTGGTGCAGTTTGTTTCAGTCCTCCATGTTTGTTTTCTCTGGTACCGGTTGCGAGATTCCATAGAGATAGAGGAATGTAACACATCATACCAATCTAGCGGTAAAGAATCATAACAATGGTTGGAATATGTTTTTAATTTCCCTATTCAATCTCGCAACCGATACGAAAGTTAACAAGCATGGAGGACAGTATCGGTTTCGAGGTTGAATAAGGGAATTAAAAACACGCTCCGACCATTGTTAAGATTCTTTCACGATAGATTGGTACGATGTGTTACATTCCTTCATCTCCCTTTTGAATTTAGTGGCCGGTACCTGGATTATTTCCTTAATCTTCCAATTGAATCTCGTTACCGATACGAGAGAAGACAGGTATAATGAAGGGCTTGGGATACACTATCATCAGAGGTGTATAGTAACGAAGTACGTTTTTTTCTAAACCTGGACTTTTACTGTACTAAATTTAAAAGATAAAAAGTATACTTTCCCTTTGTTACTTTGACACTGGCCACTTTTTTACTCGTTACAAATTAAAAGATGAATGTAATTCATTATTTAAGGATTATCTGGATTTGGCGTGTTTGAGAAGAACAATGGAGCTCGGCGGAGTATCTTTGTGCAGATGTGTCCACCAGCGGACATGGAGCTGCAAATTTATGCGCGCAGTTACAATATTCTACCACTAGATGGCACTCTTGGATCAGTTATTGCAGAGCTGTATATGGAGTTATATCATGCAAGACGCCATCTTGAAAATTTCCGAAGCGAAAACGAGGCTGAGGTGGGAGACGAAATGTCAAATGCCCGCATTAAGCATAGAAAACAACCGAGGAGATTGCTGAAACTAATAAATGGTCAAAAACTATAGCCATAGAAGCTCTCAACCCTGCCAAGACAACGGCCATTAGCGCATTCCATTAGTGTAATCATACTAGTGGGCAGGAAAGAGGAAGGTAACGTTACTGTAAGAGCAGGAAAGTGGCGTCCTTGATCGAAAGGAATGGGCACTCTGACAAAGCGGACGTGTGCAAAACCCATTGCAAAATCGGAAGCAACAATATTATCTAGCCCCCATTACAAAACCATGAAGGAATAAGCTGAAGTAAAAAAAAAACGCAGATCTCGGATCTTTCTCACTCACTGGGAAGACAATGTCAGGGACCGAACAAGTGACATAGCCGATGACCAGTAGAAAGTACTTAACTCCGAGGAGTCACCGAACTTACCATTGCATTTCACGTGTCCGTAAATCTTGTAGATGAATTATCGGATATAGCCAGCCAGCTAGCAATGAAACTGGAGCGTTTAATATGCGGCTACAGAACTAAGTGCACGCAGTAAGTAAATTCGCTCCAGTACCGTATTTTAGCAGAGAGCATACTGGAGTCCCCGTACTCTGACTTGCATATTTTCGTGCACAAGTAAATTCTTTATTTACGAGTTGTTTTGCTAGTTTGCTTTTAACGTACTTCAGCGAAGAAACGCAAAAATATTAATTTACCGATGAGAGCTAGTGAGCAACCTCATGGTTAACTGCTGGAGGTTAATGTGATGTGCTTAAACAAATAAACTGATAGCCTAAGTTTTGGTTAATGTTTTTGGGTGTTTTTTTAATATGCAGTTGAGCGGATTTAGAATTCGTTCCGGGGTGCGTTTCTCAAAAGCGTAGTTGCTAACTGAATTAGCAACTTACATAGTTCATCCATTCACAGTCAATGGGTCCAACTATGTAAGTTAGCATCTGTGATTTCAAGAAATGCACCACTGGGCAGAAAACCATACGACCAATCAAGCAACATTGCGTAAAAAATGAGGATAAGAAGGCGGCATTTGTTTGAACTTCTGACTTGCGTATAAAGATCAATTATGCGGTTGGATTGTGCGAATATTCAATAAAGATCACGCGGAATGTTCACTCGCCAGCCGAGCGAGCAGTCTGAGCTTATTCAGTCTCCCTAACGAATTTTTGGTCGCCACAGATCTCGGGCGAGTGCGAAGATCGAGCACTGCAATTGTTAACGATAACATCAAACGCCGTTTGCACAAACTCACATAATAATTTGACATGTAACTACACTTCATTTCTATCTAAGACACGTAAAGGAGCTTAGTTAAGACCAATCGCATTTGCAGTACTAGTTAGCATTTATCAGCTGTGTCTCACCAGTGTAAGAGAGGCGAACTTCGATATTTGTAATGTATCCTTCGATTAAATAGCTGTAGCCTTTTTAGTAAGACTGCCCTTGGTATCCGTAATCCCTTTTCGGCCCATTTTTTTATGTCAGTAATTGTTAATTTAGGTAACAGCTCAAGGCTGAGGACATTGAGCTTGGGTGACGCATAGGGGTAAGGTGCACCGCACTTGACAGCTGAGAGCTTATCCCACCTGAGCCTCGTTTTCGATTCAAAATGGCGGCTGCGTGAAATCAGCGAATAGAGAGAGTCCGGCCAACTCGGGGTTCGAACGTCTGAGCTATCCCGCTATGCTGATTGGTTCTGAGCTGGTCATGTGTTTTATGGACGCCATGTTAGCTACCATTAATCAATATTCATCCAGCGATCCCCATAGGGAAGAGTCGAATATGAGGTAATTAAATTCAATAAGTTAATAAATTATACAATTATTTGTACATATATTTAATTATTTATTAATCCTGGTTTCTAAAATAAGGATATGATGTTTACATGCACAAACGCAAAAACGGGATTCTCCAAAAACCCGATCATACCCGGGATACTGAAGTCCATGTAACTAAATGCACTCAATAGAGAATACATTGCAAATGCTCATTTACTGTAACGCCAGCGGCATTGAGATCTTCCTAGAGTGGACGTGTCATATGAAAGTTAAAGCTCGCAACCAACGTGAAATTCACTCAACTTGTTTCATAACTTTCTTGTAATTTCTTGTACACCAAGAGTGTAAGGTTTTGTTTATCACATAACAGAGAAGCATAATTTAATAGAAGACAAATGTAATTTCCGTCAGCGCCTTGATGGAAACGTTAGTTAATTCGCAGGCATTGTAGCATTGCGCTAACTCCATAACACTTGATATTCAGTTTAGCTATATAATAATAGCGTGACGAAACGCAGAGCGTTTTTTTTTCATCAAGTAAAACATTGGCTAAGGTGACGACTGTATTACCGAAATTGCAAGACTATCAGCCACCATAAAGCCGCTTTAACACTGGACGCGAAACAAATTTTTTGCACGACAGATTACATTCAAAGTCAATGCGAAGATGCGAATACGCGACCTTTCGTCAATTGGCTTTTGAATGGGAGCGCTCGGGCACTGCTATGATCACATCAAAATCGCTATTTTTAAACCACCAAGACTCGACACAACATGAAACTTTGCTCGTAGTATCACCAGACTCTCTACACATGAACTCGAACATTGTGAACATTGTTTGTGTACAAGGAGTTTACTTAAATACCGCTTTTAACACTGGACTCACCTAAGGCAACAACCCGGAATACAACGCGAGGTAGGTCGGGTGCTAACAAAAACGTCTTTTAAGCAAACTCTTTGTATACGAACAATGTTCTCAATGTTCGAGGTCATGTGTAGGGACCCTGATAATACTACAAGCAAAGTGTCATGTTATGTCAAGTCTTCTTAGTATTTTAAAACTAGCGATTTTGATGCAACCATGGTATCCGGCCCATAGGGTTAAGCCGTAGAATCATCTCCCGTTGGTAGAAAACATGGCGCCCGTGATTCGAGTTGGCCAGACTCTCTCTATATGCGGCTCTAAGTTATTGCATATATTCACAAGCAAGCGGAGTTCGAACACGGTTTAGAATATGGACGAGTTCACTCCAATCCATGTTTTTCAGGAGTTGCCTGAATATAACTCCTCAGCTAAGCCTGATGTGCAAACAGCTCAATATACTTGCCCATAGTATCTATCCAGCAGTTCAAAAAAAAATTATCTCTTGCTACAGAAATAATTGTTGTCCTCTGCAGCAACCACATCAGCTTCAGTGAGCAAATGGTATCCCAATTAGTAGTTAAGAAAAATCAGTTTTCTGAAGCAAAAATTCGGCATGGTATTGATACTATGTAATTCTACTATTAATTATAGTCAATTATGGTGGTTTTTACTGTATTTTTCATTCACCTGAAAATTGATGGAGCACAAGGAGAGAACAAAGAGTGGTTGCTTTGCTTCTTTCTATGCGTACTATGAAAAATACTTTGTACTTATACTCGCACTTTTGATACTTAAGTATATGCTTTTACAAAATACTTTTGGTACCTGAGTACATTTAATGTGAGCTACTTTAAGACTTTTAGTCGAGTAATTTTCTTATGGGTGACTTCAACTTTTACCAAAGAAACTTTCAGTAATGGCACTTCTGCTTTTACTTAGTTATTTTTTCCAGTACTTTATACACCTCTGATTATCATATTAGTTATGTGACAAAGTGCAATACTCGGTCAGGCTGTAACTGTCACTCATGAAAATCGTTTATGCTTTCTTTCCTGAATTCTTGTATTTTATTTCATTTCTTTAAACATTGATTACAGTGCCTGACAAAAGTCTTGTCGCATAAGGACATAGTAACTAAAAATAGCATATAACTTTATTTCTAACCAATCAATTGTTACAATAAATGGTCCATTTTAATGTCAAGGGCTTTCACATTAATAATTTGATGCAAAATGAAACCGTCAAAAAGTGTTCTGATGTTCACAGCTTGGCTAAGCCCGTAACATCTGTTTTTGCTGGGACAAAAGTCTTGTCGTCTCTTCAGATGTTGCAACAAATCGCAGATTAGAGTTTAACCTATGACAAATGCTGTAATTAACATTCCCAGATGTGTATAGAAATAACCCCAGCAAACCAGACTTTCATATGAGGTGCGACTAGACCTCTGACAACATACCAAAGATTCAACCACAGACCAAAGTGCTGATCATCAAGAGCCTGAAGACTGAGTCTGCTGCTGAGGTGGCAGACATCTTTAATGTATCCAAATGTCAAGTGGAGGGATGAGAAAAAGATTTGAAGAAACTGGTGACGTTCATGGCAAGCGAGGTCAGACAGACCCCGGTATGACAACTGTTTGAAAGGACCGTTTGTTGCTTCAACTGTACAAGGCCAGCCCTTCTTCAACTACAGCGAAGCTACATGAGGAAATGTCACCAAAAATCCTGGTATCTTCAAGAAGAGTTTGTCAAATTCTCTCTCAAAGTGGTTTTCATAGCCGAATTAGTACACAGAAGCCTGCATTAAACAGAAAACATAAAACCTGCATTGCATTTGTCAAGGCCCACAGCTCGCAGAAAGGATTGATACTGGAAAAGTGGCTGAAAGTTTATTTTTCTGGTGAATCATCCATTGAACTGCATCCCAGTTGCCGTACAAGACCTGTTGGAACCCTCATGGACCCAAGATTCTCCCAGAAAACAATCATGTTTGGTGGAGGAAAAATCATGGTTTGTTGTTACATCCAGTATGGGGGTGTGAGAAAGATCTGCAGAGTGGATGGCAACAGCCTGAAATATCAAGAAGTTCTTGCTGCCCTACTTATACTGCTGCTCCTTCTCATACTTATGCCTCCATGTCACAGTTCCTGAAAGCGAAGAAGGTGAAGGTACTCCAGGATTCGCCAACCCAGTCACCTGACATGAACAATTATTGAGCATTTCAGGGGTAAGATGAAGGAGGAGGCTTGGAAGATGAAACCATAGAATCTTGATGAACTCTGGGAGTCCTGCAAGACTGCTTTCTTTGCCATTCCAGATGATTTCATCATCAAGTTATTTCAGTCATTGCCAAGATGTATGGATGCAGTCCTCCAAGCTCATGGGAGTCATACACAATATTAATTCTTTTTTCCAAGGCACCATGACTTTATGTTCTGATATTATAGTGGCATATTTGTGTATTCAAAATAAAGTGTATGTATAATTTCCACATTTGTTTTCAATGCGACAAGACTTTTGTCCAAGCAAAATCTGACTGTTCTGTACAAATTAAATTATAAAACTCAATGAATGACACAAAACTCTATTTTGGTATATTTTGCATAATCTAGAGGGCTTTGCCTTTCATATAAGCCATTTTTGATTCCAGTTGATCAACTACAAGTCAGGTTATTATTTGTAGTTCCTACAATTTGGATAAGTGACAAGACTTTTGTCTGGCACTGTATATCATTTTTTTGACTGTTTACCGTATTTGAGGTAAAATTGACCTAAATTGCTCACTTCGCAACACGCTTTTTTTTATCCGCAGTGACTGAAATAAATACCAAACAATTCGCTATTGGGGGGCACTATAAAATTCCAAAACTTTCTTATTTCTCAGCCAATTCTCATGATCTTGGTGTCAACTACAAGGCCTTTTCAAGAGCTTTCAATAGGTCATAAATTCATTGAAATTAATTGCATTTCAATTTTTTTGGTCACATACTTAATCATATTCAACCATCACCAATATTGTCTAACGCTTTATGTAAACACATGGCAACTCCTTCACTCAAACATATTTACTAAGCGGTTTTACTGAAAACTGTGGATTCTTTGTCCATAACATGCCCAAAGAAGAAACATGGAAAAAAAAAGAAAACTTTGACATTCGTTCTTACACCCTCACTATATGGGAACTGCCGTGTGTTCACGAAAGTGACATCACGTCCCCGATTAGCAGAACTGTAATGATAACTTTATTGTTTCATTACGATTCAGGTACATACTTCAACTGCCATCTACATCTGCTGCTGCTGTCTGTCTGTCTCAAATTGACATTCACAAAATCAATAACTGCTACCCTTACTCTAGCTCTTTGTCTATTCGAATGTATAACTTGCTTTTGATATGTTTTCCTTACTTAAGACTCCCCCACCTCCCACTCCCTCACTCACACACTCTCATTCACACTCACTCTTTCACACTCTCACTCTCCCACTCCCACACTCTCACTCTCACACTCTCCCACTCCCACACTCTCACTCCCACACTCTTCCCACCTACTTTGTAAATAATTTATCAGCTCCAGCTCATTACTAAACTTGCACTTCATATAATTGCGTGAGCTTTGCCCCATTTAGCACCCTTTTCTTGGGCCCACATTCTCATACAGCACTTGGCGGCCCAGCCGTATACTAGGTTGCACCTAGTTTAAAAGCACAACCTTTTCTGTTCCTTCCAGAGAGTTATTTCCCTCAGTCTCCCTCCCAATACACAGTCTCGTATCTGTGTATTGTTATTGTCATTATTTGTATTCCCTGTGCTGTCTGTTAATGTTATACAGACAGCCACGTTAAATCAGTCTTCCTTGTAGTTGGATCCTCTCGCCTCCACATCCCTCCTTGCATTACACAGGGCCAGAGCCGAGACACCGGACTATTATTGTATTGTATCTCTGTTAATTCTGCAAATTGCAGACTGCAATGAACAGTTTACAAGTGAGTTTGCTGACAGAAATCCATAGCTGAACCAGTCTTAACAAATTCATAATGTTGTGAGCTTTCCAAAGATTTTAATCTGACATTTTATTGATTTTCTCTCACCTTGTATGAAGGTTATCCAGTTTTTTTTTCCCCACAAAATTGCCCATACATTTAACTTTATTTTTGGTCTGAACTTTTTTTCTGTGGAATATGCTGCATTTTGTTGCTGTGTTGTGTGGTCAAGTACAGGCATATTATGAAAAGTGGTACTCATGTATATAATGGCGGTATTAAATAACTAACACTGTATAATACTGATATGAAAATGAATCTAATTCCATAAGCACAGACTCTGAAAATGTAATGCTGTGAGTCAAGCTACTTTGAAGTACGTTGTATTTTGCTGCAGTTTCATTTTTGAAGGGATACCTTCTGCAATCAGGAGGTTGATCAGAAAATGGATGTGAACCACACTTAGTTTTGGGAGTTGTTTCCCTACTGAAGTCTTTGTTTAGTTCCAAGAAAATAGCCAAGGGGAAAGAAAAGTACATTTTGATCACTGTATAGCAAGATTTGGGCCAATGATCCAATCGGGTTCTACCATGCTCTGAAACAGTGTGTTAACCCCCTCAACTGTTTTTTTTCCCATTAAAAATTTAAGTAACATCATCACAAAAAAAAATTTGGTGATAATCCAGTGAGCGTCACAGTTCATTGAACAGTGACAGATTATCTGCAATTTTTATTTTGTTGACAGAGTCAGTTATTGGATCGCATATTTTACATTCAGAAAAAGAAAAAAAAATTCTCCCAAACAAAGCAAGCAGGAACTGAAAATGGCTGTAGTACAGGCCTGGCAGAGCATCAACGGGGAAGATACCTAGTGTGACGTGTGAGCATCTCAGCCTTCAGGCAGTCATTGCTGCAAATGATATGTGACCAAATGTTAAATATAATTCTTTTTTACATTATTTCAAGCATCCATTATTTTTTACATCCAACATTTTTATGTAACCTGAACAATGGGGGAGGCTGTGTTGAAATAGTGCAGTCATTTCTAAAGGCCTCCCCTGATTTTGGATAAAAACTCCATCAAATTAAAGCTGACAGTCTGCACTTCAATCTCATTGTTATTTTATCCTTTCAAACTCATAATGGCTGAGTATAGGAGTGAAATTCACTGCCCAACAGTAGTGGTTCCTGGGCTGAAATTAGAGGTGGCAACCAAAAATCCCTTAAAACTCATGATCGGGACTGCCTTGTTTACGATCATTTAACATGAGTAACAAGTTTTTCAGTCATAAAATTCACCGGCAGTAAAATACACTGCTTCCACTGCAGTGTTAAAGAGATTAAATTGTGAATTTGATCCAGAAAAATGTTTTATTCACTAAATTTGCTTTACAAAAAAATTATAAACAACTCTATTAATGTCTTTTCTTTCAGGCCGTCTTGCTATAACTGTGCTTCATGACTTTAAATTAGAACAAACAAAAAAAAAGAAGATTAGCAACATATATCCACAGTTTTGAATACTGGTGATTGAAATGCAATTTAATGTCCAAATGAAACTCCTGATAACGTTGAGAGTTTTTGGAATTCATGTATTGTTCATTAAAAAAAAGATTGAAAGCAAGTCATGATTAATAATCAGTCCAACAGCATGCTTTAACCTCAGTAGCCATCACTGCCGTCCAATGAATTGGTGCTAATTGTAAATGAAATATTGTCCCCCTACCGACCCTGCTTTCATAGCGTGTTTATCAGCGAAAAGAAAGGATATTTTATGGGTTGTAATTAATGGAAGAGGTGTTTACGGTCCTGATTCATATCATTTTATTTCTCTCTCAGGGACATTTAACTGACTGACAAGTAAAGAATGAATCTCTTTGTGTCTCTAATCTGTAAACAGAATCCTAAATTGATTAAATCCTTATAGCACAGTTACAAATGAAAATGTAATTAGTTTAGTTTCAGTCTTGAAGTGTGCAGTGCTCAGAGAATGCATTTGATCCCCACTGCACATGGAATTAAGGCCAACTAATTGCTTGCTTTTGAAGGGTTAACTGATGTCATAAAATCAGCGAGTGATGGTCAGTCAACGTGCTTCTCAATGTTGGATAACATTTGTAGGGGGTTGAATCTGACAAACTGATCTAGAGTTGAGTTCAAATTGGCCGTTACATGTGTTCTGGAAAATACAGGGCACTGTTAAAATTGAGAAAGTTTTGAAATAATCGAGCCCATTTTGTAGCAGACAAACATACGTTATTTGTAGTATATTAACAATAATTTGGAATGAAGTGGAGCAGCTCTTTTTCCATAACATTAAACAATATATAAGGCTCAGTTATAACCAGTAAATCTGACTGCTCCTGCTTGCTAAAGAAGAAGAAGAAGAGGAAAGATATTGATAACAGTACAGACAGTGTGACTCGCTGTGAAGCATGCATACTCAAATAGTGGTATGGTACTATTTAATATGGACCTGCAGCAATTCTTTCTTTCACTCTAGGACAGATCCAAATGCTGTTTTTAGTTGCAACACCTTTTATGCCTTTAACTTGCTCTTCTCTTCTAGTCTTTAGAGAGCAAAATTTGATTCTGATTCCATACATTCTGAAGAGTAAAGTGACATTGCACCAGACGGATCCTGTAGAAATAATTCTCCAGAAGCTTAATTTATACTTAATGAACACACGTTTTTTCTGAAAGCTTATACTAAAATAATAAAACAATTGAGCATAAATTCATGATGCATGCTGCATGGAGAGTGGTATTTGCATATCTGCTTTTCTTTGAATATGAGGACCAAAAAAAAAAAAAAACTTCAATGTTAATGCAGGCTGTCATGAGGTTGAAAATGTTGATCATAGCCAAAACATTGGGGGCCGAATTTTTCTGATCACATGCAATACATATAATGAGCATCTCAAGCTCTTTCAAGATCTGTCAATGAGAGTGGTTCTTCTGATTTCAGTTGAATACAGGCACACTATACAATAGCCTCAAGTATGCATGACTGAAATGAGGTAATCTGTCTCTTGAGGTTGGCTATACCCATGTCCTGGCGCAACACCATTGATTGCCCTGAATTGTCGAATACAGTATGCCACAAAGAAAGCTCTAGCTGCATAGGCTACTGTGTACATGCAATTTAGCCATTGTAGCATGTCCTCTGTGTAGCTTTGACATATCAGTAAATTTCATGTTCGTGGCATAGCTGCTACTGTGGCCACGATCATTTACAACCAAAACACAATTCCAGAATTAAAATATCAAGCCAAAGTCTCCACAAATTCTGGCCAAAACTTTTGATCATGATGGGGCTGAAACACTAGGAGCAGTGGCCGCTAGTGGCTGCTAGAGTTTACAGTATTGAGTTTGAAAAGTTTACAATTTTTGAGTGAGTGAATGAGCGAGTAACATATTTGCATATTCGTCCCCCCACAATAATTCACGGATTTGCTATCCACAAGTTAAAAATAACTGGAGTGAAGCAGAGGAATCTCTTTTGCCATCTAGGTGGGCGTTCCCATTGGATAGCGAAAACAGGTGAAAACTATTAATTATGGCTGTTAAAGTTACTGCAATTTTTTTGAATGAATAGTTTTGCCAGGTGGTGAGGCTACAGCAAAGGTCATCGGGTGACCAGACCAACATAAATTAGATGCTGTCTCTACGCCTCATGAAAAAAATCACAAGAGGTGTGACATGGTTTGCGTCAACAATGTTTGAGTAACTGCATTTGGAAATATAAAGTTTGACCTGGTGGTGGTGCCACAGCAAAGGTTTTAGGGTCACATGAAATGATAGGCTTCATCTCCTTTGCATCAGGGATGAACTTAAAAAGCGTAATGAGATTCCCATCCAAACTCTTAGTAACTGCAATTTTTAAAAAATCTAAAGTTTACCATCATGATGGCGCCATAACAAAGGTCATAGGGTGACCAACATCGATAACATCCCTTCTCGCTGCCTCAGAAACAATCACAAGAAGAGTGTCATGATTTCCTTCGAAACTATTTGAGTTATCGCATTTGGAAATACAGGGTGTATCAAAAAAAAGTTTACACTTTGAAAAATGTCCCCAAAATTGATATAATTTTTTTGATATATTATTAAGTTTGACCTGGTGGTGGCACTATAGGAAAGGTCGTAGGGTCACATAAAACAATAAGGTTTGTCTGCTATGTGCCAGGAATGAGCACAAACATTTTCATGCAATTCCCGTAAAAACTAACAAAAAGGATCTGCGGCGGCGGAGACCAAGGTGAAAACATAATATCCCCAAACACTGTTTGTGGATATAATTATACATTTGCAGGAAGCAAGAATGCGGCACTGAGCTTAGAAACAGCAAGACAGCCTTGTAGACCATATTAGGCCATCATACATGAAATAAATAGAATGTAATATCGTACAGAATACATTACACTGTGATAAACAGACCCATTCCAACGTCCAACAACTCATTTGTTGTCAAGTAAAAGTTTAGTCTTGTGGTAAAGCTACAGAGTGTAAGACTTAGGCATTCTGTCAAATGGAGTCTTAGCAGTTTTAATCAAAACTGTATTTATATGAATCAGACATGGATATAAATAAAAAATAAGATGAAAGTTTATGTTACAGAAACTTCAAACACCATAGTTTCACTCTGCACAACAGCAGACACAACATTTTTGCCACGTTTAAAATCTTTCTCCAGCAGCGTCCTGGAGGGTATTTTTTTGGCTTGTCTGCAACATGTCAGCAATGCAAAATAATTTCTCCCCAAGCGCTCCTATTTTCCTATTTCCATTTCGTTGGTTGATCAGCTAAGCTGACGTTTCAGATCAAGAATTTCCTAGCTTGAGTTACGAGCAGGAATGTTTTCCAACATGACATTCATTGTAATTTATACAATAGCAAATGCATCTCAGGAGCACATCCAGTAATATCATGTTCAATATGTTCAACCAGCTCCGACTATGATTTCCAGTTAATACTTTAAAAAAAATTAATTTACATCATGATGTGTAGAGTCTAATTGGTAATTATTTGGCAATGTTGGTTAAATTCTGTTAATTTATGTTCTGAATGTTGCCACATAGCGACACTGTAGTTCTGAAAGACTGAATGAGGTGGAAAATGATTCTTTAATCTTGTGCAATATCACCCAAGCTGACACAGATGAACTCGCTGGTATAAATTTTAGGAATAAAATTTTGGTAAATTTAAGCCTTTGCCCTGAGCCTTTGGAGGGAGAGGGGATCCATAAAGAAATAAGACAGCGGACAGAACCATAAAAACATCTGGAAAATTGACCTCAAGTATTAAAAAATGAATATTAAATATCAAAGGTGATCGACCTATTATCTACCAAAATGTTATTTAAAAAATAAAATGTCCTTGACTATTATGAAAATATACAAATGCTGTCAGTGGCAGGGTTTATCCTAAAAATGACTACATTCTACCCATAGGCAAAGTTCATAGTTTGGCCTAAAGCAGTGGTTTCCAAACTTTCAGTGCCCAGAGCACACTAAAGGGCAAGCCAAATTCTCATGGCACACCTGTATTCATATCTGCGCAAAATAGCCTCTATAACATGTGCTTTCATGCTTATCACTCTGTAAATGTTTGTTTACTGATGCCAAATAAAATTTGCAAACAACTATTTTGCTCATTAGATATTTATCAACAACATTTAAGGATTCACTTTGTAAAGTTACCTCTAAGCAGCAATACACCCATTCAAACCAGCAGGTCACAAAATTAATCTCGTAATTGCATTGGTAAGAGTGTTGGATTCTCAATTCATCATGGCAAAGCCACAACACAATTAAAAAATAAAAAATTTTCATCGTAACAGAGCTGGGCATAAATATTGGCCCCCTTGCATAAGCGAAGCGACCGCGGGGGCCAAGGGGGCAGCCGCCTCAGGGCCCGCGGCCAGTAGGGGCCTCCCCTTACCCAGGTGTAATCCATTTGTATGGCCTGTTCCTTTGTATCTCTGAGGTGTATATAAGCCTTCTGTATTGCAGAGTCACTGGATTGTCATGCTATATTTTTTTATTGTCCAGTCACATTCTTGCTAATTGAAACATTGTACATCTTCACAAAAAAATCACATAAAATTAATCTGGACTCCATGTGGGTAATCCTTTTATTTAACTTCTACTTTTACTTTAAATTCCTGTCTTTGTCAATCTCATTGCCAGATTGTAAGACATTGTTTACACTATGCAGTCGTATCAATAAATTTCACACTGCCTATGCTGTCGGAGGATCATGTAGTCAAGGTACAATATAGCTTGTGCAGCTACATGCGCCTGGCTGAGCAGAAGAGGTCGTAGCTTTGAACTAATAAATTCTTAACCGACTTAACCCCAATTATCCTCCGTGAGACTGTGCAAATTGTTGCTTTGCCCATGCGGACCTCTGGCCATTGCCAGTAATGGTACTGGTGGGATTCGAGCACCTGACCACAGGGCTCACAGATGAATACTAGCAATGGAGTTGACAAATAAAGGAAGAGGGAATTTGCTAAGGCCCACAGAGGATGAAAAACTGCAGTTGAATTACTTTATTTAGAGCAGGAGGCACCCAGCGGCACACTTCTCCACCCTGTATTTACCATTTATGTTTGATATACGCACGACCAGAAATTGCATATTACCAAAACGGCCTTTGAAAAGTTTGGATTCACTAATAAATGCTCATGTTTTTAATAGAAAAAGATATCTTTATTTTTTAAGATGGCAAATTCATAGTACCTGATGTTTACTGTATTGGTCAATGAAGTTGCAAGCTAGAGACTGTAACGGTTTCGCCTGCTACATGCCATAAGGCTACCCAGCGAGCATTAAGATGAGAACTGGACTCAAATGCAGGGTTAGATCTGGTTATTTTTTTTAATATTAATTAATGACACTATTGTTTGCACAAACAAAAAAAAAATAAGGTTACCCGTTTGTTAAACATTTCGCAAATTCGGAAAATACATCTGTCTTAATACTAACAATACAGCATCGGCATGGTTTCCGCAAGACTAAGCAAACATTGAGTGTGAAGCTTTGTCTTAAATAACACACAATGAAGATTAACAACAGGTGCATGTAATAATTGAAGAATAGGAGAAAGCGTGAAATCCAGGACTTAACAGCCCTTGGGCTGAGGGTGCGAGGCGGGACCTCATAGAGACGTATGAATCATCTGCAGAGTTGCCAAGTCCGCTCATAAAACGTGATTTTGGGCTTCTTTTTTCCTGAAGTCGCTTGAAAAAATTATGGGTTGCGGGTTGCGGTTTTTTTGGGCTTGTTCTTAAAAATATGTTTGCTTGTTAGAGAAGTGCAACAAGCGACCTTATTGTTATACAAAACATTTATGGTTGCTATTTCCCCCCGATCCATTGATTGACACTGTCTGCTTCCAACCCCAGGAGTAATGTGAGAGAATCCGCCATCCCTCCCAGCCCCTCGTGCAAGTAAATGAAAGATAACCTCCCTTCCTCCTCCACCCCCCCTCAACAGAATGAAAGAGATTCCACCCCAGGTCTACACCATCTTCCATCCATCCATCCATCCATCCATCCATCCATCTTCTTCCGCTTATCCGGGGCCGGGTCGCGGGGGCAGCAGCAAGGATGCCCAGACTTCCCTCTCCCTGGACACTTCCTCCAGTTCTTCCGGGGGTATCCCGAGGCGTTCCCAGGCCAGCCGAGCGACACAGTCCCTCCAGCATGTCCTGGGTCTTCCCCGGGGCCTCCTCCCGGTGGGGCATGCATCCGATATAGATGCCCGAGCCACCTCAGCTGGCTCCTCTCGACAAGGAGGAGCAGCGGCTCTACTCTGAGCTCCTCCCGGGTGACAGAGCTCCTCACCCTATCTCTAAGGGAGCGCCCCGCCACCCTGCGGAGGAAACCCATTTCAGCCGCTTGTATCCGAGATCTTGTTCTTTCAGTCATGACCCAAAGTTCATGACCATAGGTGAGGGTAGGAACGTAGATTGACTGGTAAATTGAGAGCTTCGCCTTTCGGCTCAGCTCCTTCTTCACCACAACAGATCAGTACAATGACCGCATTACTGCTGCCGCTGCACCGATCCATCTGTCAATCTCACGCTCCATCCTTCCCTCACTCGTGAACAAGACCCCAAGATACTTGATACTCCTCCACTTGAGGCAGGAGCTCTCCTCCAACCCGGAGGGGGCTGGCCACCTTTTTCCGGTCGAGAACCATAGCCTCGGACTTGGAGGTGCTGATTCTCATCCCAGCCACTTCGCACTCCACTGCAAACCGCCCCAGTACATGCCTGAAGGTCCTGGTTTGAAGGAGCCAACAGGACAACATCATCTGCAAAAAGCAGAGATGAGATCCTTTGGTCCCCAAACCGGACTCCCTCTGGCCCCTGGCTGCGCCTAGAAATTCTGTCCATAAAAATAATGAACAGAACCGGTGAAAAAGGGCAGCCCTGCCGGAGTCCAACATGCACCGGGAACAGGTCTGACTTACTGCTGGCAATGCGAACCAAGCTCCTGCTCCGGTCATACAGAGACCGCACGACCCTTAGTAGAGGGCCCCGGACTCCATACTCCCGAAGCACCTCCCACAGAATGGCACGAGGGACATGGTAGAATGCCTTCTCCAAGTCAACAAAACACATGTGAACTGGTTGGGCAAACTCCCATGAACCCTCAAGCACTCTGCGGAGGGTATAGAGCTGGTCCAGTGTTCCACGACCAGGACGAAAACCGCATTGTTCCTCCTGAATCCGAGGTTTGACTATCGGCCGAATTCTCCTCTCCAGCACCCTGGAATAGAATTTACTAGGAAGGCTGAGGAGTGTGATCCCCCTGTAGTTGGAGCACACCCTCTGGTCCCCCTTCTTAAACAGAGGGACCACCACCCCAGTCTGCCAGTCCAGAGGCACTGTCCCCAACTGCCACGCGATGTTGCAGAGGTCTGTCAACCAAGACAGCCCTACAACGTCCAGGGACTCGAGGTACTCAGGGCGGATCTCATCCACCCCCGGCGTCTTGCCACCGAGGAGCTTCCGAACTACCTCAGTGACTTCAGCCCGAGTGATGGATGAATCAACTTCTGGGTCCTCAGCCTCTGCTTACTCTACGGAAGGCGTGTCAGTGGGATTGAGGAGATCCTCGAAGTATTCCTTCCATCGGCCGACAATATCCCCAGTCGAAGTCAACAGCTCCCCACTTCCACTGTAAACAGTGTTGGCGGGGCACTGCTTCCCCCTTCTGAGGCGCCGGACGGTTTGCCAGAATCTCTTTGGGGCCGACCGATAATCCTCCTCCATAGCCTCCCCGAACTTTTCCCATACCTAAGTTTTTGCTTCTGCCACCGCCTGGGCCGCAGCACGCCTAGCCTGCCGGTACCTGTCAGCTGCCTCAGAAGTCCCATGAGCCAACCAAGCTCGATAGGACTCTTTCTTCAGCCTGATGGCATCCCTTACTTCCAGTGTCCACCACCGGGTTTGGGGATTGCCACCATGACAGGCGCCGGAAACCTTACGGCCGCAGCTCCGAACGGCCGCATCAACAATGGAGGTGGAGAACATGGTCCATTCAGACTCAATGTCTCTAGCCTCCCTTGGGATCTGGTCAGAGCTCTCCTGGAGGTGGGAGTCGAAAACCCCTCTGACAGAGGGTTCCGCCAGACGTTCCCAACAGACCCTCACAACACGTTTGGGCCTGCCAAGTCTGTCCAGCTTCCTCCTCCGCCAGTGGATCCAACTCACCACCAGGTGGTGATCAGTGGACAGCTCAGCCCCTCTCTTCACCCGAGTGTCCAAGACATACGGCCGAAGGTCAGATGACAGGACCACAAAGTCGATCATTGACTTCCGGCCTCAGGTGTCCTTGTGCCACGTGCACTGATGGATGCCCTTATGTTTGAACATGGTGTTCGTTATGGACAAACTGTGACTAGCACAGAAGTCCAATAACAGAACACCACTCAGGTTCAGATCGGGGAGGCCGTTCCTCCCAATCACGCCCCTCCAAGGTAACACTGTCGCTGCCCACTTGGGCGTTGAAGTCCCCCAGCAGAACGATGGAGTCCCCAGACAGAGCACTTTCCAGTACCCCTCCCACGGACTCCAAGAAGGCCGGGTACTCTGCACTGCCATTCGGCCCATAAGCTGAAACAACAGTGAGGCACCTGTCCCAGACCCGAAGGCGCTTATTATTATTGTCTAATTTATATTGGGCTTGTTTTGGGCTTGTTTTTGAAGCCTCAGTCGCTTATTTGTCTTATCAGAGTTGGCAACCCTGATCATGTGTATCTCAAACTAGGGACTCTGATGAACTTGTTGGTGTCAGATGAGATAAACCTCCCCACTGTTTATATATTTTTTTGCTTAAAATTTAAGCCACATAATTCCGACGCATAATTTGGCCATAATATAGTGAGCAACATATTTCACCAGACAGTAACACATTTTTTGTCATCCTCATTTTGTTGATCAAGGCAATCACTAGATCTGAATCCCACTGATCATGTATTTTACATGCTGAAGAGGAGAGTGATGGCAGAAAGTCCCCAAAACAAGGAAGAACTGAAGAAGGCTGCTGCAGGGTCCCGGCAGATCATCGCTAGGGAAGACACCCAGGATCATGTGAGCTATAATCGTCTCACACTTCAAGCAATCATTACATATAAATTATATGCAACTTAATGCTAAAAATAATTATTCTATATTTTTATTGTATATTTTCTTGAAACTGTCCAATATTTTTTGATATGCCCTGAAAATTAGGGACGACTATGTACAAAAGTTGCAGTGATTTCTAAAGGGTTGACCGGTTATGGATGAAAGAATACACCCTAAAAATTGAAGCTAACAGTCTGGACTTCAGCGTCATTGTTTGTTTGTTTTGTTTGTTTGTTTGTTTATTAAGATCCCCATTAGCTTTAGCATAGCAGCAGCTATTCTTCCTGGGGTCTTACAATTTCAGTTGTGAAAATAATATACATATATACACAATATACAACATAACACAAAACAATACATACAATTCACAGAACATCAAAAACATAACTCAGCAAATTTGCATCACAATATCCCGTACAATGACAAAAACATACAACAGTGCATACACCTCAATTAGTGTGTTACACTATAGTATTGTCATAGTATCCTCTCAAAGTGTAAGAGTCCAGAACTGAAATAAGGTGTCAGTGTCCAATGAATTATGCTGATCACTTTATATGAAATATTAAGTGTCCCCCTACCTGCCTGTCGCTCACGGTGTGTTTATCAGCAGATGAAAGGATATTTGATGGGTTGTTATCAATGGAAGAGGTTCTTCCAGTCCAGATTCATTTTGTTTCGTGTCTCTCTTGGGGAAATTTAACTGACTGACAAGTAAAGAATGAATCACTTTATGTCTCTAATCTGTAAACAGAATCCTAAATTGACTGAGTCCTTACAGCACAGTTATAAATGAAAATTTAATTAAATTAGTTAGTCATGGGGCGGCACGGTGGCGCAGCGGTTACCACTGTTGCCTTACAGCAAGAAGATTGTGGGTTTGAATCAGGCCTGGGGCCTTTCTGTGGGGATTTTCCGCATGTTTGTGTGGTTTTCCTCTGTTTTTCTTCCTCTGGTGTCCTACCGCTGTCCGAAAACATACACATTAGGCTGATTGGAGATGCTAAATTGCCCATAGGTGTGAGTGAATGGTGTGTGCGCCCTGCAATGGATTGGAGAGCTGTCCAGGGTGGGTCCCCGCCTTTCGCCCATAGTCAGCTGGGATAGGCTCCAGCTCCCCCTGCGACCCTAGTGAGGAAGAAGTGAGTATGGAGAATGAATGGATAATTTGTTGTGAAGTGTGCAGTGTTCAGAATGTGCATTCAATCCCTACTATTCATGGAATTAAGGCCAACTAATTGCTTGCTTTTTAAAGGTTAACTGATGTCACAGGATGAGCGAGTGATGGTCAGTCAACATGGTACTGAATAATGGACATTTGTTCTGGGCTGAATCAGAATAAATGAGCAAGATGGCTTTTTGGAGACAGAGGTCAAATTTGCCCCTACATGTGTTTTGGAAAATACATTGTACAGGGAGCTGCTAGAAAGGTGAGTTCTGTTACATCAAGCCCATTTTGTAGCAGATAAACATACATTTTTTAAATTGTACATGAATGAAAATTTGGAATGAACCGGAAATTGTTGAGCAGCTTGTTTTCCATAACATTAAATAATAAAAAGATTTAGTTTTACCCTGAAAATCTGAGGCTGCGTCTGCATTCTCTAAAGAGCAAAACGGACATGAACTGGAAATTGTTTGCCTGGTAGCCATGCCCTCGAACATCAAATTGTCTGTTTCATGAAGGAAAGAAGGCAGTTAGCCTCTTACTTTCTTCCTTTCAGCAAGGAAAGGATGTCCTTTCCTTTAAAACACCATGGGTTTTTTGCCTTCAAACCCATGGTGTATTAAAGGAAAGGACATCCGATTTTTCTGAAACATGCGCAAGGTACCTTTGAAGCCTCTGTGCAACTTTCCCTTCACCTCTGTGACATTTTCCTGCAAGGTGACGGAAAAGAGGAGAGGAAAGGAAAAGAACCGACAATCTCATAGAATTTGGATGCAGCCTCAGTCTTCCTGCCTGCTGCGGAGGAGAAGAAGAAGAAAAAGACATGTAAATAACAGTATAGAGAGTGTGACTTGCTGTGAAGCAGTCGCTTGTGGATTAACTAATTTAAGTTCACAAAACAGCTCTTAAGGAATGAGATTTTATGTTGTAGAACAAAATGAGTTAAGCCTATACAGGCTATGGTCAGTTGACGTCAATGTGTCACTGTCATGTGATTGCCAAAGCGTTCCTCAGCCTCTATTTGGCTAAACCCTTTTGAGGGAAAAAAATATGGCGACATTCAATTTTTTTTTTTAAATTGTCCAGTCGCATTCTCGATATTCAAAGCATTGTACAACTTTACCAAAAAAATGCATGAAATCCGAGTTATAATATCTGGACTCCACATGGATAATTCTACTATTTAACCAGTGGCGGCTGGTGAACTGGCAATAGGGGAGGCTCAAACCATCCCTTAAAAATAATGATTGCTCACGACCTGTTTTTAATCATTCATTTAAATTACAGAAACTCCAAAAACTCTCAACATTATCAGGTGTGGTCAGTTTTCATTAATAATGCATGCCTGTTAACTCTCACACATTCGGCATGAGTAATAGTGGCATATTCCCCTGCTGT
This sequence comes from Gymnothorax javanicus, assembly GCA_029692085.1. Classification (NCBI taxonomy): domain Eukaryota; kingdom Metazoa; phylum Chordata; class Actinopteri; order Anguilliformes; family Muraenidae; genus Gymnothorax; species Gymnothorax javanicus. The sequence continues at coordinate 111,398,223 of CM056194.1, read as the reverse complement.
AGTCAGCAATTATTCGTTACGGTGGATTTCACCACTAGCAATTGGAAATCGATTATGACTCTGGACTGCTCACGCTTTTCTTGACTCAGGGGTTGGAAGCAATGCATATGTTTCATTATCGTTTAAATTGTTTAAATGAAATAAGATCATTTGAAAAGTCTTTGTGCAATTCCATTGCTTCCAGTGATCTTATTTCATTTAAACAATTTTAACGATCATGAAACACATGCATTGCTTCCAACCCCTGAGTATAAAGAAAAGCGTGAGAAGTACGGAGTCATAATCGATTTCCAATTACTAGTGGTGAAATCCACCATAATGCAGGTGAAACTGATAAACCTCCATGCACAAGGACTTCAATTCCATGCGAGAATCTCTTACATACGCATTGATTGAATAACTGCTGACTACAGCAGAGGAACGTAAATATGCCACTAAAACTGACGCCGAATGCGTGAGAGTTGACAGGTATGCGTTATTAATGAAAACTGACCACACCTGATAATGTCGTGAGTTTTCGGAGTTTCTGTAATGGTAATTTAAATGAATGATTGAAAACAGGTCGTGACCAATCATTATTTTTAAGGGATGGTTTGAGCTTCCTTATCGCCAGTTCACCAGCCGCCACTGTATTTAATGTTGGTTTTGTGCAAGCGTTGTCTGTCACCTTAGGTTCCTGTCTTTGTCATTATCATCGCCAGATTGTAAGAAATTCCTTCGAGTCCAGTTCTGCTCTCCAGTGTTTTCTTGAGTGCCTTTGATTTTCCCTGCTCCTGCCTGCTTCCAACATCTTGTTTGTGTTCGCCCATGTCTTTGCCTCTGCCTGCCTCCAGCCCTACGATTCCTCCCCTGTGTGCTTGTGCTTGCTCTTAGCTCAGCTTCTTTGTTCAGACCTGTATCCCGACTACTCTCTGCCCATCCCATCTCTCCCCAGGATCCCATCCGCCTCTGTTCAACAGCTGCCTCCCGACCAGCACTGTTTTTGCTGACGCGAATTGCCCTGGTTGCTGAACCATTGAATACCCAGACAGAGCTCAGTGTTCTCTCTACTCAGGTTCTGCTACTGGCACTTTCTCTCCACCCAGCCCAGACACAAATTAGCTAGTGAGAAAATTGGACTTCAAATTAAAATGAATTTGATTTTGAAGTGAGCTAAAGTTGGCAACTGGGCTTACATGTTCAGGCCCCATCCTGACAAGAAAGAAGTATACTTCAAGTTAATTTCATTAGTAAACTGCAAATACATTTCCCAAGTATTCTAGGGGTATACTTGTAAGTGTACTCCTTCAATACTTCTTGGGACTAAACTGGTCCAAGTTAATTTTATAAAAGTATACTTTTAAGTATACTTTAAGAGTAAGAGAAGAACACTTTGAGTACCCTACTAGTTTACTAAATTCAAAATATTTAATTCATGAAAGTATACTTTGAAGTATACTGTGAGTAAACTTGGAGATATACTTAATGAAAAATTATATGATTAATGATACTGTCAGCCCAGTATTTAATGACTTTTTCATATTCATTGTGCTCCTTAAAACATAGCATAGAAATTAAATACTATACACTAAAATATTCAAACAAATGACAACTCCACATAGAAAGGCCCCAAGCTGGATTTGATCATAGCACATTCTCACTGCAAATGAACTGATTTACCCACTGCACCACAGTGCTACTTGGATATTTTTTCAATCATTTAATACTATCTTTCATAAACTGAAAAGTGGAGTGGTTTTTAAATAGCTGAAAGATTACGGAGTGGGTAAAGCTGTTGCTTTATAGGCAAGCGGTAAATGGATCAAAGTTGAGTTGTCAATTTGTGTGAGTATCTGAGTGTAGAGTATGTGATTTAATGCCTATGCATGTTCAGAAGTAAACAATGGACATGATATGTTCATGAAATACTGGGCTGAGAGTATGGTTACTTTCATTAAGTTTATCTGCAAGTTCACTTGCATGAACTATAAATTTTGAATTATGTAAACTAGTGGTATGCTCAAAGTCTACTACTCTTGCACTTAAAGTATGCTCAAAAAATACTTTTATAATCTTAATGTGGGCCAACTTAGTTCCAAGAAGTATTGAAGAAGTACATTTACAAGCACACCACTGGTATACTTGGGAAATACACAGCAGTGTGCAGTGATTGTTATACACCACCACTTTCATCTAAAAGGGGTCACAATACTTCTCCATAATTTTTTGATGAAAATGTATAGAAAATGCTATTGAAGGCAATGAAATAAAATAAAAAACATTCCCACTATTATATTGAGGTAAAAACATGGGTAATAAAACAAAATACTGAAAACATCAATTTTTGTAACAATTGAAAGGTATCACAAAAAAATGTCTAGTACCTTTAGTATCTCCTCATTCATTCCTTAGTACCTCCTCATTTGTGCCTCAGTGCTTACTTGCAGTTTTGTGTTCTGCTATCCTCATTTGCTCTTTAGTACCATCTCATTTGCTCCTCATTAGTTCCTTAGTACCTCCTTATTTGTTCCTGAGCACCTACTTGCGGTTTTGTGTTCTGTTATCTTCATTTGTTCCTTTGTAGATCCTCCTGAGTTATTTAGTACCTCTGCATTAGTTCTTTTGTACCTTCTTGCAAATTTGTGTACAGTATTGCAAAGTGTTACTCAAAATTATATTATCAAATATATCTCAGATTTGCTTTTCAAGTGGCTTTAAAAAGTTTGAAAACACCAATAATTGTTCATGTTTTTAATAGATAAAGATATTTTTATTTTCTAAGTTGGCAGGTTCATAGAGCCTGGTATTTGCTGCACTGTTGAGTGAAGCGGTTGGCTGGAGACAAATCTGTATCTAAAACTAGAGACTCTGATGTACTTGCGTTCTTTTGCAGTTGGTGGTACATGAGTGCGCTAACAGATGAACCCTGTGAACTGTCTATTTATTTTGTAGTTGAAATTAAAGCAATTTCATCGTAAAACGTAATTTGGCCATTATACAGTGACCAACAAAATTCATCGGACAGTAACACATTTTTTTTTGTTATTCTCATTTTGTTGATTGAGTCAATCACTGGATCTCCATCCAGCTGAATGCATTTTACATGCTGAAGAGGAGAATTAAGACTAAAAGTCCCCAAAACAAGCAAGAACTGAAGATTGCAGCTGCACAGATGCATGGCATATGCACAGTCCTGGCCCAGCATCACTACGGAAGACACCCTCCATCTTGTGAGCTATATGCGTCTCAGACTTCAATCAGTCTCTGAGTTTCATTCATGAAACGTGAGGAGAACGAATTTGTGTGTAAACTGCTTGCAGAAGGAAATTTACGTGGATTTCATCAATATTTTAGTATCTCCATAGCTGCTCTCAAAATCTACACCTGCTATGGACCACGAGTAGTTCTTGTGTAAATAACAAATGCACATAAATACTGTATGTCATTTTTACAAACTGCAATTTTCATGCTCTGTTATGGTCAAAATACGCAGATGCCTTTGAAAGACACAATTAACACGCTTGAATATAGAAATATGACATTTTGCAACTTTAGTTTGCTATTAGATAGCAAGTTTAAGCTTTAGACTACATTTATTAACAAAGGTGAATCAGTTATTTAAGTCGACTTCATAGGTGGATTTTTGCAAGTTGAATCCCGGTGCAAATAAAAGGTTTTTTTCCTAGTCTCTACTTCAACTAAAATTACTTCTGTCTCAGCCTCGATAAAGTTCTTCTTTCTCTCTCTCTTTGTTTACGCCATGCTCGCAGACCACGTAATGTACTTATGCATATGTAGCGGAGTAAGATAATGGTGTTCATTTCACTTTAAATTCTTATTGAGGAAGCTATATGAGGTAATTGCGCGCCCCCCTCTTTACCTTCTTATTCTGACGTGTTCCGGGTCTCCTTGAGTTGGCTGCCGTCCTCTTCCTGTGTGAACCGCGGTAGGTCTTTTTTTGATCAGTCATTATAAGTTTTAGCTGTTTGTTTTATCTAAATCTTTGTTTATTTTTGTAGAATGTGCTTGCGACACTTCCTGGCTAAACCAAATGGTGAATGAATTCCTGTGGTTGCAGGTATGTGTATGGTTTGTTGATTTAGAATCATGGATTCTAGGTCCAGTACTAACATTCTATTTCTTTCGAAGTTGTTGTCCCGATAGGGAGACGTTTTGTGAGTTTTTTCCTTTTTCTCCGCTTCGTGGGAGTGGACGGTATTTTTGCGCAGGTAATGATTTTAGAGATTACACACCATACCGCTGTGACCAGGAATGCCCATACCCGTCATGATCTTTGTTACTTGTTTGCCCTATGTTTCAGGTGTTTTCTATAGCTAGCTGCTGTTTTGCTGTATTATTTTTGCTGGGTTATTTCAAGCGTAAGAATTGATGTGAAACTGGCCGCGGGTGTTTGGCATTGCTGCAACCAGAACAAGCCAACTGGTAATTCGCTAATTTGGTTAGCAGTTCTTAACATACCTTGTATTAGAATCTTAGCTATGTATTCCCTGCGGGAATGTGCTGTCTGGGGGCGGGTTACTATTCACTTTTCGCCACGGAATGCGGATGTGTGTGTGCTGTGATATATATGCTCTAATCGTCACTATTTTTCACAAGCTTTGCAGTGGATCATAGCGAGCACAGCACGATAATTAGCGAGCACTGGAGTGAGTGTGTGTGCACCTCGGATTCGGCCACTGGTGAGTAGGTTTAACGTGCCTTTTTTCTCCCCAGGCAGTGCTTCACCCTATTTTTTTAGCACCAGCCCCTGTAGCTGGGGCTGGTTGTTGTATATTGGTTCGATTGGTGTTTTAATATTTCTGTGTTTAATCCATTGTTTAAATAAAAATCCTTTTTATAAAGTAGTGGTTAATTGCTGCTTTGTTGTGATCAAATTTCTCTTAGTTTTCCCTTTCAAGATTATCGATCCTTCCAACTTGGGATGCTCTTTTTAATAAATTTTTGGTGAAATAGAATCTCGTCTCTGTCTTGATTCCAGGTAATTTGTGTGGTTCCTGTGTTAAATAGTCTTTGTGATATTGGTGTAGTAACACCTACTGCACCCCTGGGTTACACATAGTTAAATTATCTCCTTATATGGTGGTCATTGGCTATTCAGAGGCAGGGATGTATGCTAATTCATGAATAGCGGGAGCACGCTGTCAATTTACGATTGATTGCCATTCATCTACTACACACGTACTTATGATCAAATCCGAGTTTTCCACAGCTTGCTTGAGTCCGGTGTAGGTTTTTAGTACCAAGGGATTTTATGTGTAAGTTAACCCATACATTTTGTAATGTTTCATGAATGAGACCCATTATTTGCATAGGATATGCGACCAACTGCTAAAAAATAATTGTTTATTCTATATTTTTTCAAACTGCCCAATATTTTTTGATGCACCCTGAAAATGGAGGGCAACTATGGTCAAAAGGTGCAGTCATTATTAATGGGTTCACCCCATTTAAATGAAAGTAAATGCCCACAAATTAACGCTGTCAGTTTGCACTTCAACGCCATTGTTATTGTATGCTCTTAAACTAAAGTGCAAGAGAACATAAATAAAATAATGCGTCACTGTCCAATGAATTATGGTGCTCACTTTATATGAAATATAAATATAAGTGTCCCGCTACCTGCCTGTCGCTCATAGTGAGTTTATCAGCAGGAAGGAGGCATATTTGATAGGTTGTAATTAACGGAAGAGGTGTTTACAGTTCTGATTCATTTTGTTTTATTTCTCTCTCCGGGACATTTAACTGACTGACAAGAAATGAATGAATCTTTTACGGCCTCTGATCTGTAAACAGAATACTTAATTGATTAAACCCTTATAGCACAGTGACAAATGAAAATTTAATTAGATTAGTTTCAGTCCTGAAGTGTCTTCGGCTCAGTATGTGCATTTGATCCCCACTTTCCACGGAATTAAGGCCAACTAATTGCTTGCTTTCAAAGGATAGCCGATGTCACAGGATCAGCGAGTGATACTCAGTCAACGTGCCACTCAATAATGGATGACATTTGTACAGGCGGAATCAGACAAACTGGGCAAGAGACCATCCAATTCTTGGAGACAGAGGTCAAATTCGCCCCTACATGTGTCTTTGGAAAATATATGGTGCCGTTAAAAACTGAAAGTTTTCTTTTATCAAGTCAATTTTTCAACAGATAGACAAAAATTATTTGAATGTGAATGATAATTTGGAATGAACTGGAATGTGCTGAGCAGCAAGTTTTCCATAACATTAAAAAGCAATAAATAAGGCTTAGTTTTACGCAGAAAATCTGAGTGTTCCAGCTTCCTGTAGAAGAAGAAGAAAGTGTAAGCTATACTTAAATACTGGTATGTTACAACTTAGTATGTACCTTTAACATTATTTTTTCATTTAGGATGGATCCAAATGCCATTTTAACCTCCACTACCAGGCTCTTGCTTTTTTCTTTTCTAATCTGTAAAGTGCAAATTAAATCTTGGGTACTAATATCCTCAAAACAGTGGCTGACATTATGTCAGATGGATCCTGAAGAAATAATTCTCCTGACGCTTAATCAACACTTGATCAACACATACTGTCTTAAACTTACACTTAAATAATAAAACAACTGAAATTGAATTAATAGTTCGAGCGACATGGTGAGTCATATTTCTGTATCAGTTGCCACTTCATATGAGAACCAAAAAAAATTTCAATGGTAATGCAGGCCATCATAAGATTGAAAATGTTAAATATGTTGCTGAGAAACATAGCCCAAACATTCGGGGCCCTATTTTTTTATCTTATTTGATACATGTAAGGACTATTGCAAGCTCTAATGCAATCTGTCAGTGGGAGAGGTTTTTTATATTAATTTCAATATAGTAAGGGTTGGGACCACCAGATGCCTCACGGCAGTCCGGCAGACCACAAAACTCGGGACTGAAATTGAGGACTCAAGTGCAAGGCTGGGGAGTGATGATAAGTTTAGTAACAGAAGGTGAAAAAACACAAAACAAAAGGGGAACAAGGTCCCAACAGGACATACAACTAATACAAAGAAATATCAAACTGAAGCAAAACCAAAGAAAGGTGGCGAGTGGCAGCTAAAATCCCTACTGACCGGCAGTAGCGAGACTAATGCTGCACTCGGTAACGCGTCCCACGGGCCGTGTTTTCGAGACACGACTGGTGAATTCCGTTCTTCTGACCTCATGAACTCACTGTCCGAATGATCCTTCCTTGTACCTTCGACTTAATTCACGACACGACTCGTGTTTACTAGAGTTACCGAATGCAGCATAATGCAAAGCATCTAAGGCTGGAGCCCACCCTTAAATGCCATTACCTGCTGCTCATATTTAATGAGCGGCATGTGCTGCTAATTATTAGTGAGGGAAGGTGTGAGGAATGTGGTGAGGGAGAGGGCAGGAGGCACAGCCTCAAAAATACATAGGCCAACATGAGCCATTTGAGACTAGCTCATATATTTATTGGTTCAATTTCAACATTTCTTCTATTAGTCATGAATTTATAATACATTTCCATGATAAATCTTTCATTAATCATTGCCTTTGCAATATCACCCAATCTGACATGATTTCTAACGTATACATTTTAGCAGCCCTCATCCTGAGCCTTTAGTGGGAGAAGGGATCCACAAAAAAATGCAGCAAACAGTATACAGAACCATAAAAGAATTTGTAATCACCAATTAATGATCATGTTCTTGATAAAATAGCTTATTTTCATTCTCACCGGTGACAAGTCCTTGAGCTTGATCTTTATTTTAGCATTCAATGAAGTTGCTGCCTGGATCTTGTGCATCTCAAGCAAGAGACACTGATGTACTTGCACTCTTAGGCCGGGTTCAGACTACAGGATTTTCAGGCCGATTTATCCTCGATTCACCCATCCCGACAATTGGCAGAGAAATCTTGTCTGGGACCTCGGTCGGTACCGATGTTCGGTCCAGATTATCTGGTAATGTGCGGGGTTTACCGATCCAATCTTAACCCTCCCGATTTGCATGCAAACTGATCGGGGCCGCCCCGATAATTTTCAAACATGTTTGATATTTCGGAGTGAAAATCTGAATGATTACATCATTACTTTCCGAATGGAACCACAATAGCCAATGAGAGACAAGACTGAAGCTGACAGAGCTGAATGAGGGTAGTTTGAAATGGCGACGGCGAACAGACAACAACAGCAACCAGTTGTACGGGTGCATTGGACAGCTGAGATGGAGGAAAGGCTTGTGGGTATGTGGCAGGAACACGAATGCTTATATAACGTGTCTTTGCTGGTGGCCGCCGTTTCAGCTGCATAAACCCAGTGACCAGCTGTTTCTTACAGTCGCTACATTTCCTGCCTCAGCGTTGTAACATGTTGCCATTATTTTGTCACAATAGTGCCAATGGTTTATTTTCATTACAGCAGCACAATTCTACATTTCAAATGTGGACAATGTCGCTTTTGAACTAGCTAGCTAAACGTTAGCGTTACAACCTAACGTTAGGTCCGGGGCAGTTGACCGAGCAACGGTAAACATTTTTAGCCATTGAGACTAATCTAGTATGCTACTGTTGACAAATAGTTAAAAAAAAAAAACTGATCGTTTAACAACTCACCTCCAGTTCTCGCTGAAGAATTGACAATCCTTGCTGATTGCGTCTCCCCAACCATTTTCTCACCCAGACCCGTTTCATTTTTTGTTTTCTCTTCTCACTGCAAGTGATTATAATCGTAAGTATGTGCTTCATGTCACTTTCCATTTTTACCATTTTTAAATCTCCAGGCTTCCCCATGAGATCGCGTGAGATCTCGTCAGGTGGAGCGCTGCTCCCTCTGGCACGATAATCTTAATAATATCCTGTAGTGTCAAATGCACCATAATTTTCAAATCCTGTAGTGTGTACATGTTTAAGATTAGACAGCAGATTATCTGTGAAGATTCTCCTTATGTGTGAAATGCAACCCGATTTCAAAATCGGTTAGAATTTTAAAAATCCTGTAGTCTGAACCCGGCCTTACTCAGCTGCTTGTCTGGCCTTCCATTTCTGTTTCTGTGTCATTAGCCCCATCAAAACAATAGCTCAGATCCTTGAACGAAACCTGCAGTTTCTTGGCCATCCCATGCACAAAATAGCCGTCATTTGTTAAAGTAATTATCAACTTACAAATTTGCAGAGAAAGCTGCTTTGCTAGCCATTTATAAACCAGAGTAGATCTTTATAAAATGGAATAATAGAATGATAGAAATATTTCTTTTAGTTCTGCCACGTGAGTTTTTCTGTTTTCTGGTTTCTCCTCTCTCAAATAAGCACATTACGATGATTACTCAAGGATCAGTTAATACTAAGTTTAAGCACACAAGAGTTCTGAGTATCAAAAAGGGGCTTTAAAATCATATGTAAGCACTGAATTTTTTGTAAAAAAAAAATACCATTTCAAACTGTAATAAAAATTTTGGACATCCTCAATGTCTTGACTTTGATTTTCAATCGATGCAAGGTAACAAATGTGAACATACTTAAAAATTTTCTTCCATAACACACAAATTTCTGTTTGATTCCATTCTGATGAATACACTTGTAAGTGGAAACTACACAAAATGGTTCTTTTAACAAGTTTTAGTCTTGTAATCAGAACAAAAATCTTTTTTCTCCCTCAAGTGAAAAATATTAACATGACAGTTTTGTTCCATTCAGCAGAAAAGAAAAATAAGATTTTAAGTCCAAATTAAAAAAAATTACTTGAACTGCTTTGCGCAAAAGCCAAACCTGGCGATGTATGTGTTACACTATTTAAGGCTTTATGATTCAAGATTTGAGCTTCACAGAGAGGGGGAAAATAGCCCATATGAAACAAGACACTCCTGGCATGTAGAAAACCATCTTTTTCATTTAGGTTTATTTTCATAAATTCAATACAGAATAAGGTCTGCAAACACAAAAGGAATTGTAAAAAAAATACTGAGAATTTAAAAATGGCTGGGATTTTACAACCCCAATTCCGAAATAGTTGGGACAAAGTGTAAATTGTGAATAAAATCAAAATGCAATGACTTTGAAATCACACCAGCCAGTATTTTATTCACAATAGAACAGAGATAACATAGCAAATGTTGAAACTGAGAAATTTTTCAATTTTATCCACAAAATGAGCTCATTTCAAATTTGATGGCTGCTACAGGTCTCAAAAAAGTTGGGACAGGGGCCTGTTTACCATGGTGTAGCATCCCTCTTCTTTTTTAACACAGAGTGGAGGCGTTTGGGCATTGAGGAGACAAGTTTCTTGAGTTTAGCCATTGGAATTTGATCCCACTCTTGTTTAATACAGGCTTCCAGCTGCTGGAGAGTTTTGGGTCTCCTTTGACGGACTTTTCATTTAATTATGCACAAATGTTCTCAATCGGTGAAAGATCAGGACTGCAGGCATGTTATGATTCTGCTCTGTTCTGTTCATGTTCTGTTCATGTTTTGCCACGCCTTGATTCCATGCCATGTTTTGTTTCTGTTTGATTCTGTATTCTCTGCCACAGTCCATTTCCCCAGTTATATTCCGGTTATTATTTTGTATTTTGCCATGCATTGCACTTTGTCTCCCCTGTCTGGTCTTGTGTTATGTGACAGCTTATTTGCCCCAGTGTTGCGTGCCACGCTTTCAGGTGATTTCATGGTTTCTGGGTTTTCAATCGTTCCTTCCAATCTCATTTGCTTCTTTCACCTTGCTTTTATATATTACTAACAAGTACTAACAGTTTGTTGTTTTAGTTAAACCAAACTAACTCTCTAACTAACATTGTATATAGTACTGACTTACTAATGAGCACTAGGGATTGTATAGCTGCACTTTACTAATTGACTAACAAGCTCTCAGCACTCGCCGTGTTCTAGTCTCCGCCTCTTGTCTTTACTCAATCTACTTTGCTGCGTTTCAGCGGATCCTCCGCACCTGTTTAACTCTGCTCTGCCTCTCATTATCTGTGCACGTTAGAACTCCCTAACCGGAGCCGTATGTTCGTCAATAGGCTGTCTTGTGATCCCTGTCCGCGTTTTTGGCTTTTTGCCAATTTCATGTGGTTAGGTTCTCCCTCGTGTCTGTTCCTTCGTAATTAGTCTGATCCACTTCACCTGTTCCCAATCATAGCATGTGACTTCCCCTACGTGTATTTAAGCAGTCTATTCACAGCAGTTCCCTGTCAGAATGTTTCCCTTGTGCTACGCTTGTTTTTGCCTCATTCTTTGTGATTCACTTCTGACTGGACCGTCCCTGTTTTACGATTTTGGCTCTGTTTTGGATTACCTTCTGCATCTGTGTATCAAACCCTTTTTGCCCGACTACGAGTACTGTGACTGCTGCCCTGATAACGACTCGGATTTCGCCCTCTGGATTTTTGATTTTTGGATTGTGGACTCAGTACTGTTGCCTCCTGCTCTGCGGGGGTTTTCCCCCTTCCATAATAAAATCCAGTTTTACTGCACTGCTTGGTTCTCGCGACTGGTTCCTGAGCGATACCTCACAAGGCAGGCCAGTTCAGCACACGGACTCTTCTTCTATGAAGCCATGCTGTTGTAATAGCTGCAGTGTGTGGTTTTACATTGTCCTGCTGAAATACACAAGGCCTTCCCTGGAATAGATGTCGTCTGGAGGGGAGCATATGTTGCTCTAAAACCTTTATATACCTTTCAGAATTCATGGTGCTTTTTAAAACATGCAAGACTCCCACACCATATGCACTAATGCATCCCCATACCATCAGAGATGCCGGCTTTTGAACTGAATGCTGATAAAAGGAGGGGTGGTCTTTCTCCTCTTCAGCCCGGAGGACACGACACCCATGATTTCCAACAAGAATGTCAAATTTGGACTCTTCTGACCACAGGACACTTTGCCACTTTGCTATAGTCCATTTTAAATGAGCCTTGGCCCACAGAACATGGCGGCGCTTCTGGATCATGCTCAACAATGGCTTCCTTTTTGCATGATAGAGTTTTAGGTGGCATCTGTGGATGGTACGGCGGACTGTGTTTGCAGACAGTGGTTTCTTGCAGTATTCCTGGGCCCATTTAGTAATGTCAATGACAGAATCATGCCGGTGAGTGATGCAGTGGCGTCTGAGGGCCCGAGGATCATGGGCATCCAGTAAATGTCTTCGGCCTTGTGCCTTGCACACAGATTTTTCCAGTTTCTCTGAATCTTTTGATGATGTTATGCACTGTCAATGATGAGATCTTCAAATCCTTTGCAATTTGACGTTGAGGAACATTGTTTTTAAAGTATTCCACAATTTTGTTACGCAAGCCTTCAAAGGTTGGAGAGCCTCTCACCATCTTTACTTCTGAGAGACTCAGCCTCTCTAAGACATCCCTTTTATAGCCAATCATGTAACACACCTGATGCCTAGTCAACTTAATTACTTGCTAAATGTTCTTTCTAGGGATGTACCGAAATGAAAATTTTTGGCCGAAACCGAAAATGAGAAATGCTTGGCCGAAAACCGAAACACCGAAAGAGACTATTTCACCAATTTTTAGTACCATTGCATTTATGGATATGACTGTGTGCTTACCTAACTAAAGTCAAGGCATTGCAATTGCATAAATTAATATTCATGCTTCAAAGAATAAATCAATTACAAAATTATGAATTTATTTAGTACTGACATTCCGACAAAGCTCAATATAAAATTATAAATAAAATGTTTTACTTGGCCCCACTCATGAATAACCTACAGGCCTATAACTGACTGGCCTATTACTGGCTGCTGAAAACTTGTAAAATTAAATATGTTACGTGCAACACAGCAGCCCACTGATTGGTCAGAGAGAATCGTCCCTGCGAAAGACAAATAGCTTCAGCATTATCGCTAGGAAACTGGCTTCACTTGCCATCATTGAAACAGGTCTTCAAATTGTGTTTTTGAAACGCGTTGTTTCAGGCAGCTTGATAAATATACTGTGCGTTGCCTTACCTTTCAAATAAGGTTGCGTTTGTTCACCGAAGCTGTTGCATTTATGAAATGCGTTTCTTTGCCTGTGACCCTGTTCGTAGCGAAATTAGAAGCAACGATGTTCCCCTAATTCCCCTTGAGAAAGTTATTATGCTGCCCCTATTTTACGAAAATTGCGCGAAAAATAACTTTTCGGGTGCTGATGAAGCATTTTGTTCTTAGGAAAGGTATCACAGATGAGATGAAGCATCGTAAAGCGATAAATTCTAATACTCTGCCATCTCCTGCGATTTACGCATTTGTTACATGTTTTACCTTCAATTTCAAAGTGAAATGTTTATGAAGCCTGAATGTCAAGCTAATGAACAATAATTGTTTTGTCATGTGTTATTTGCTTCTTTGTTATGAAGGGAATAAGGTAAATTAACATCCTCGGTGTGTGGTGATTCCATATTTTTTTCCAAGGGTTGTAGTTACATTATGGAATACTGATGGTACACAAATGCCTTGAGAATATATAGCCTTTTTCTATGAATACTCTAAGCCTTTTACGGATATCATTGCTTTGCATTTTTAGGTGGTACGTTATTTAAGGTGCAACCGAATCTGACATAACAACAGCTGCTATCCTATGCATCAGGACAATGTCAAACAGAAATGACAATTAAGCACTCGCGGACTTTAGTGCCATAATGTGGTGACGGTAGCGCGCATCCCCTTATTTAAACACATAAACATTAAACAAAATTGACGCAATGAAAGTCCGGACAGGCGCGTGCTGGCCGCGGTTTTTGCTTGCGTCATCACAACATCCTGTTTCGGCCGTATTGTTTCGGTGTTAAAACTCTTTCGGCCGAAAACCGAAAATGCATTTTTTTTTTGCCATTTTTTCAATTCGGTGCATCTCTAGTTCTTTTAGCTGACTCTCTTATATATTAATTGCTTTTTCAGCCCTTTTTTGCCTGTGTCCCAACTTTTTTGAGACCTGTTGCAGCCAGAAAATTTAAAATAAGCTCATTTTGTGGATAAAAATGTAAAATGTCTCAGTTTCAACATTTGAAATGTTATCCATGTTCTATTGTAAATAACATATTGGCTAATGTGATCTGAAAGTCATTGCATTTTGATTTTATTCACAATTTACACTTCGTCCCAACTATTTCGGAATTGAGGTTGTAAAAAATACATTTCCAAGATCATAATCTCCTTGACTACAAGTGCGCTACATCGGCATGTGATGTTAAAAATGACCAGCTATTTATGAGTCAAATAAGGTGGCTATCCAAGTGGCTCTCCGAGCAGCTTTCCAAATGGCTCAGAAAATTGTGCACTGTCAAATCATAAAATAATTATATTTTTACCGCTAATCAACTGCTTATGAATCTCAATATGAATGAATGATTTTCATGTGAGAATTAGGGTCCATCCATATAGGCGGACATCAATCATCTCCATAAACCCCCAAAAAATGCTTTTTTCCCCATTAAAAGGCATTTAAATTTGTCCATTTTTTTCACCAGAGCCCTATTGGCCAGTAGACACTAAAAAAGCAAAAAGTATTCACAAGGAACACTTAGCTGCATACGGCACACACGGTGAAATGTGTGAATTAGAACAAATGGCATGCAGGTGCAGGGACATACATATCAATATTCAATCATTTTCCCGTACTTAACACTTTTCTTTGCATTGTACAGTATGCATCTTTTGTTCCCTTTGCCATAGAATCTTAGTAATGGGCAAACTACCTTGTCGCTACATTCCACAGACAGACAGACAAAGTTTCATCGGACCCATGCAAATGACCTGCTAGGATTCACTGAGTACACAAACATATGGCAATCTTGTATAAACACCTTCCATGCTGTACACAGAGCAAGTGTAACTCACTGATGGTAATATCCAAAAAATACAAAAAGATATTCCTCCATCAAAATACAAGCAGGCAATAGGCTGCTGTACCTAGTGTGCAAATCAATGCCAAACGTGTCCTTGAGCTAGACGCAAAATAGTATAAACCAATTTAAAGACATTTTATTTAGTTGAATGCGATAGAAATTCAAAAACAGATCACCACATTGTGCAATATCCTTCTATATTCAGTGTTCTTAGCAAAGGCTAACAGTTAGTGATAATAACCAATGTGACTACAGCAGTATCAAAATCTTGGCAATGGGGGCATATGGGAAAGACTATATAGCTAGCTAAATGGCAAATATTGCAAACCATAATACACATCAAGGAGATAGACTTCCCCATGATGATCGGCCTCCTCCTCCAATGAATCAATACTGTCCGGCTCAGAAAACCCTCCAGTACTGTCTGCTTCAGACTCACTCTCGGTGTCTATATCTGTACGATGGCTGTATACCTTTTTCATCTTGTAAGTATGAAGTGAACACTTTTTCAGCTTGTGCGTTTCCACAGGCATAAGTGATTCAAATGCACGAAGTTAATAAGACCTGACCTAACTAGCTGTTACGCAGGAGTTTATATACTTATTCTGGAGGCCCAATGAATTACTTTTATTATTGTTGAAAAGGTCATGCTGTCCTAATGCGGATAAAAAAACTTGTTAATCTAAAGATAATTATCTTTAGATTAATGTTGGCATAGACTACAGCAGTGTGTTTACACAGCATGATAATTTCAGCTAATAATCAGTCAATATTTCCAGGAGAGACTGCGGAGAGAACTGATCGCTGAATGTTGCGAGGGATGTATTAACGTAAATCAACGGTAGGGTGAGTATGTTTACTTAATATCTGATGGCTGTAAAGGACAGTAGAATGACGTAGTATCAATACCATGTTAATTATTTGCAGCAGAAAGTTGAATTTTTTACTACTAAATTGGGATACCTTTGGGCTATTGTACTTTTAGCTAGCTGTGACGATGGAACTGAATTTTTTGTTGTGATTATCAACTGCTGGATAGATACTATTGGCAAATATGTTTAGCTGTTTGTAGATCAGTCTTGGTTTAGGAACTTAATTCATACAATTCCGACAAAACAGAGATGGGACTTAACATATCCATATTCTAAATTGTTATGGGCACCGCTTCCTCGTGAATATTCAATAAACGTCTTATGTGCGATATTAATAGGTTTCTTCAACTGAGTGCATCATTTGAGCTATGCAGACAAATTAAAATGCACAGCAGGTACAGCAGGGCTCGAAATTGCAACCAAAATTAACACTGTGCTACCTTTGAATATAAAATAGTCGCACCTGTGCGACCGCTTTTCCCCCAATTAAACGCCTCTTTTCCTGTACATTCGGTAGTTAGTAGACATGCAAACCGCTGCTGCAGCTTGAATAGAGATTGGCGTATGTGTCGGAGCTGTCCATGCATCTACTGGACATACCACAGATGGGCGTACCGGTATAAGAATGGAGCGCACCCAGTGTGTTCCCTTGAGCTGACGGTGACCATTCTGACCAATCAAACGAGAGCTTGACGTCCTAAACTTCAGTACAGATTCTAGAATGGTTTATATTAGCCGTCAATCACTCCATTTGCGGTAGTGAGAGTTACTATTGTAACTATACGCAAGATTTAGATGGAAAATGAAACGAAGAACAATAGAAGACTTTTTTTTTAGTAGCGTTAACGTTCAAAAAAACGAGTCAGTAACAAAAGTTACTCAAACTGAGAATCATGACAATGATTGCTACGTTGATTTGGACGAACCGGCAGCGAAGAGAGTTTATTTTTTTTTCGCAAAGAGTGTTTTCGAATTTGAATAACTGAGGTTTGAAGAAGGTGAAATGCACTGCGATCATTGTAAAGTTAACATGGCCCGGATCTTGCAGGTAACAGCGCGTTAGCTGGGTTCAAACACTTGAAACGTGAAAATCCCAACATACACGGAGAAAGCGCGAAACCCAGAAAATGCTGTGACAAATGTGTGTCAACGAGTAGATCCGGTGTTCTGTTAATTTTGCTGCCTATCAAAATATGCTGCCTTGTGATTCTGCGCTTGCCCAGACCGAAAATCTTTGTCTCGGTTTCTTTGCTCATATCTTAAGTAGCCCATCTGCAAAAATCATAAAAACACATTTTTTTTAAGCGTCTTTCGACCTATAAGCGTTTATATATTTGCATGTACATGCTGGGTGTTCCTGAAAATGCAGAAATTAAATGACAATGGTGTGCGGCATATATCTTAAAACAAACATATCCAACTCATTATATTACATCTGTTTATGATATAATAAGCTAACAAACAACAAAGTTAGCTCTGTAGACAGATTCATATTGCAATATTAAGATGAAAACAACAACTTTCTGTCAGATCTGCATTAAACCCTAACACAGTTGAATATTTGATTCAGATCAGTGTGGAGGGTCCTCCTCTGGACATATTTGATGCCCCACAGGCAGTGAAGAGATGGATGGAAGGCAGAGAGCCAGGAGACCCAATTTTAAATCATGGCCTCAGGATATGGCTTAAAGCCAATGTAGTGGAAACGTTTGTTAATCAGTGAACTCAAGACTGTCATTTTGTTTAATAACTTTCAATTGTTGGAGACAGCTGTATTGTTAATGTGGAGCGTTATATTGTAGTTTTTAAACATTAAAAAAATATATAATGGTGCTTCTTAGATTTCGGCGTGTGCGATCCTAAATTTTAGCTCGCGCTCCTAACTTTTTGAACTTGGGAGTGCAGCGCTACCAAGTAAAAAAGTTAATTTCGAGCCCTGTACAAGAAGTATGGATACTATAGGTTTTCTTAAGAGGAAATCTGCTGTGACTGAAAGGATGTGAAGAGTACACAGAATTTGGTAATGACAAGTCGGCAGGCAAAGATTCACAGATTAGATATGGACAACATGTGGTTTGGTAACACTTTCTCTGTTCTGATTTGGTGTCACATAAGCCAATAAAAATAACTTAACATATAACACTCAGATTTAATTTGTGAGAAATAATTCAATCGTAATTAGTGTTCACTGAAGATGTCAACTTTCATTTATGTGTTAACAAATGGGTTGAAGCATATGCATACACTGCAAGAATACTAATTGAAAACAAGCACAGTTATTTCCAGGTAGTTATTTGAAAGCAATCTATTTCAGATCACTAAAAAGCTGTACCATTTGTTATTTCAGCATATTTTAATTTGCTCTGTCAACAAAAGTCAAATCTGGTCACCTTAAAATCCTCTCATTTGCATGGGAAATTGCAACTTCAACTTGAACAGACAACGTACAGCATACTGAAATGGCAAAAGGCTCAAACATTTTTTTACAGGATACACTGATCTTTTAATTTGCCACCAAATCTTTATTATATAGGGTGTCTCAGAATTCAAGTCTGTTTGTTAGGCATCGCTGTCCAAATATTTTCACACTGTACTGAACTTAGTTTAAAAGATGCAATACTGTATATTCACTACTATAATTCATAATAGGTTACAGTACATCTGTAACAAATTCAGAACACTGGAGCCACATGCAGAACACAGACAAGCTGCTAGGGCATCTTTAAAATATATATAATATAGGTGTTTTAAATAACAAAAATGAAGAGGATTATCAGCAGACGGTCTGAGGTCAGGCGGGAGTGAACAGGAGCGCTGGAGGTCAGGCTACGAGTAGCAGAACAGACTGGTCCAAGGTCTGTGGCCGGGGTGTCAAGCCGAATGGATAAAGGCATGCAGGGCCGATCTCGGACTTGGATGAAGGAGTAACCTGGAGAAGCACCACTCGCCTGGACCGCAGGCACCAGGAAGAGTTTTCCAAATAAATGGATTCTCTGCAGCTGAAACACAGAAGATGGAGGACAGCAGTCTAGCTAAAGGGAGACAAAAACCAGGAACTTAAATATACAAAGACGATTGTTAACGAAGCGGAATGCGCAGGGAGGAAGCACCACGGGAGGGAAGTAGGGTGAGAGTCCAGTTGCAGCTCCCTGCCTTCATTTCCACACCTGGACAGGCAGTGAGCTGCCAGAACAGAGCAATGGTTGTAACCCTTAAACTGTTTTGATAAAGTGTCCTGACAGAATCTTTGTAAAACAGCCAATGAGCCAGTGCTTTATAGAGTCTGTAGAATTCCCACAAATAGTGAGTCCAACAGTGATAAACCTCACCCGTTGTGAGAGACAACCTATCACCTCAGTGTCACCCATTGGGGAATTCCCTCTCAGATATACCAAAAGTCAGAAATATCAGGGAGGTGAAGGGATGTGTGTTGTCTTATCGTGTTACTGGATTGAGAGTAATTTTAGGCTTATAACAATGAACTGACTCCATATGAATTTAACCTTCACCTTCCTCCGCACCAACGCTGACACACAGGAGGTTGCCTGTGACTGTAGTGTGGCTCTGTGATGGGGGCTATCCAGCTATGTAGGTGCAGACGTGCCTCTGGCTGGCACAGCCGGCAATAAAACAATTACACGTATTTGCGACGGTGCTAGGTGTACAGGCGAATGACACCCTACAATTCCTTCAGCCATCACAAGAGAATGAGATGAATATTTTCTCTAAATTGAAGCCAATTATAACAACTTCTCCTGCAATCATGAAAATGGACACACACATATGCGCGCACGCACACACACACACAAATCTACTCAGGACTCTCCTGAACCATCCACAGCCTGTCTTTACTCTGCTGCCTCCCTGTCTGAGGTGTTGGCCGTCAATGAATCACCAAAATGAAACCAGGGAAAATAAGACAATCACTGAACTGAGACATTTAATGATGAGACGAGCAAATAATTTGCGCATTAAGAATCTGGTGATCCTATTTGGGCCACCATTTGCATTGAGAATGTACAACGTTGCACCATTCCATTACAAGATTAGACCTACTTAAGTAGAAGTGCGTGCAAAGTCTAGAATTGTTATTGTCGTACACATTCCAGTGAAAGGAAGGCTTCAAGGTGACAGGTAGAATTAAATTTAGATGAGTTTCACCCATTAATAGCGCTGGCATTCAAGATTGGAGCTTGCAAAAAGATTTTCTATATTAAGAATGCGTAATAGTGAAGCATTTATAAACATTACTGGACAAATGTAATCTCGCCTGATATTGCATTTTCGGAGGAATCACTGAGGCATTTGTTCAGTGACTATGACCAAACTCATGAAAATAAAGCAAGACAATTAGATAATACGGCAATCTAAGTGCGCATTGGAAGTGAGTGCATGCTCAGTCCTTCATACAGATAGTATGGTGGGCTTTGGCCAGTTCATTTATTGGATAATTATGACTGATAACGGAGAACTTATAAAAAAAAAAAAATAAAAGTGTGGGTTTTTACAAACTTGTGAATGGCAAAAATGAATTGCTTGTGGCTCTTCTATCTTTTTACCGTAAAAAAGGTCAATGCACTTGGGAAATACAGTACATTCTTGCGGTACATGACTCTTACGATCATTCTTAAAATAGCTTGGGTTTCCCAAACACGTTTATAACTAAAGCATCTCTTTAGTTCGCTCTAAACTAACACACGTAACAAGAGAATGTCCGTTCCTTAAGAATATCTTTAAAACACTCATTAATCCTGAGATCCATCGTTATCGGGAAATCCACCCCTGGATTGTTTCTCGAGTAGCTGTTATTTCAGCCAGTGTGATGATTGACTGACACTGTCGACTAGTTATTTATAATGGATGTGCACATTCTCAATCAAATAAAATAAGCTTATTGCCAAGAAGCCTGGTTACTGCCCTTTGTCAAAAAACTTACTGTCTTTTTATATGTACTGTGCAGCTCTCTCAACAGCTTCTTCTCCATAATGCGTTGGGTAGAAATAGGAAATCATACTAACATGGTAACTGGACACTGATTATAACTCACAATGTTGTGTTTATATTGACCTTTTGTGAGTCTGACCCTTGTCCTGCAAAGCTTCAGAAGTATTGTAGGGAATAGAGTGCAAATATGTAAATTACAGTCATAATTATACTCACTGTGCTGCATCTTCTCATTATCACACTTTTGGCGCATCAAGTTTTCCACTTCAAGCAGAGACTAATGGGTCTCAAATCTCTGCCGTTGTTATCCGCTGTTTCAGGAGGTCAATGGAAACCGCAGCATGATTGTGTCTCCGAAATGATTAATTCAAAATTGCGCAATTATACTCAGTGGTATGGGTGCTCCTCCTGTTGCCTTCAGGGTTCCGCGGCCCCGTCCGCTATTAAATTTGGGGCACCATGCTTGCCAGTTGTAATCCGTCAGCCGGCGTCTCCGTCCGTCCCTCCATTATGCATAGCTGTCAGAAGAGTTGACCAATAGGCCCTGGTTAATGAGCTGAACAAGAACAGCTGCGGCAGAGGAGGAGGCTGTGCGCTAGTAGCCTAATCAGCGCGCCTGACCCCCTCATACCACACATTTATTTGGGCCCAGAAGGGATTTTTCCACCCTTTTTACACGAACTGTTTGGTTTAAACACTGTAGCAGCTCTGCTTCGTCCTCTGCTGGAGTTTACCCCATTGACAAAGAGAGCATACGACAGGAATGAATGAGCCTTGAAACTTAGACCCTGGCTGAAGGAAGGACTCCAAACGACATTATTCAGCGCATGCTAATGGTGTTTACTATTTTTCCGGCGCATATGCGTGTGTGTTCGTGTGTTTGTTTATTTTGAAAGGGTATGCTACTGCATTTAGCCTCAAATTAAACCGATTTGCGGCAGATTCATTGATTTCATCCCAGTTCGGCCCACCCTTCCACCTACATCCTAGCTGATGCTACCGACGTCGTCTTCAAAGGCTGTGATTTATCGCCGTACACTTGGTCTCAGTGATAAAGACACAGAGCTCTTAGAAACCTGATTAACCTTAACATTCGGAAATCTTCAGGAATTCCGGATAAAAGCACAAGCATTTCTTTGGTGCTAGTGTAAATTTTACATTTAAATTGAGTAAGGAACATTCGGTCGCGTTATAATATACAGTAAAGAAATGCAGCCTAAATAATCAGCATTCATACCTCATTCAGAGCTCATGTTTTCATTAGTATGAGTTTTGCCTTTCTAATCAAGCTTATCTAATGTGATCTCTGTTCAGATTTCTTTGTCACTCAGCTAATCCAACATGGTGCCTGTGCATAATTGCTCAGTTATTGATGCATTTCTACACTTTCTGGGAGAGGTATTTTTCTGCTGACAGAAGCTTTTCCTTTTTGCTGAGTGAGGCTTCGCTTTCTCTGGAGGGACAGTAATAGTGTTATAACTGCAAACTTAAAATTGGATTAATCTAAATCAATTCATTGATCAGTATTACCGTGGAACAACAAGAAGGACCCATATATTTCTTTTTCGTGTTCGTAATCAGATTCTTCAGAAATAAACCCTTCAGAAAATTTTCAGATTAGGATCAATTCTATTTATTCATGGTCTTTTTGACATATCAATTTGTTGATGAAGCTGGTACAAATTTATTCTTTGCTGTGAGACAGTTCTTAGCAGTAATCACCAGGAAATTGACTGAATGGTTGTTTTCACATAACTGACTGTAAAGAGGTCATATTATGCCCATTATCTAGTTTAATATTTTCATTTTTGTGGTCTATTCACAAACATATAATAGAGTTTCTTCAACTCTCTCCCCCATTGTCACCATCAGCAGCTAATTGCAGAGAAGTCCTGCTTACTTTAAGGTCTAAGCTAGCAAAACTTTTCCTTTATTCTCATGGGCTTTTTTCTATACTGCCTTTACACTTTCTCTCCATGGTCTACACTGCCTGAACAGTCTCCATGCGTCTGCTTAGCGTTACACATTCGACTTTGAAAAACACAGCGAAGCAAAGAACATAACCACATGAAGGCGAATAACCAATCACATTCAGGCATTTAGGTCACTGTTACTGATGTGTGATCAGAACTGTTACGAAGAGAACAGGGAGGATGACGGATGTGCAGTATCAATATAGCAAAGGCTGACGCCTGCTGTGGAAAATTAAATGGCCCCCCTGAAAATTCCTGAATTTATCGAAGTCCATGTCCGGTCGTATGTCAGTGGCTTGGGACTGGCAATTACTCGAATGTTGATGGTCAGTTTTACAGTGGTGCATTTGCTAATGTGAAGAGAGTACAACATAAAATTCAATTTTCTGTCACATTACATATTCAAAACATAAAACTAGGCTACCTACTACATTTGTGTAAAATCTACGCAGCTCATTGATCAATACTGATCAATCAATAATGGTGTAAGTTTCTAAATTAATCAATGTATCGCGTCCCACATCTCCAAATCAACCTCTCCTGTACCGGTTGAGAACAACTGCATCTTTAAGGAAATTGATATCAATGAAACGAAACTCATGCGAATATAATACAATAACTGCAATCCTTTTGGCTTTATAAAAACATGGGGTAGTTGTTGCCTTCAAGGCTTTAAAAAAAAAAACCGTCAACTGCATCTAATAAAAAATTACATGTTGTACTGCGACAGCATTAAAGGAGCCTGTCTGCCGTTATGAGCATGTGAGCTGAAGGCTGCCGTGGCTTATACACACTGCGTGTGCAGGAGAGTGTGAGTTTGGGGTGGGGGTGGGTTTGTGTGCCCTTGACGCATAGCCCAAGTGTCCTCTGAGGTACAGACTGCGGGGAAGATCTCCATTAGCTTATTTTGATGTTTTTATCTTTTCTTGATTGGGAACCATTCTCAACAGCCAAAACAGACAGGTTTCCGGAGGCGCTGAGTGAATTTTTAGCCCTCCTACAAGGGGCCGGCTTCAATAAAACATTAGACCGCCGTCATCGGCTGGCTTGAGTGATGTAAGATCTCATGCGATTTGCTTCGCCTCGCTCCCGGTTTACACCCCCGTGCACATCAGCTGTGATGCTCAGTAGTGCTTTAAGTGAGGGTTTGCACGCAAACATGGCCTCCTCGAAAGGTACCTCAGGCGAAAGCGCTTCCATCACTGTAAAAATGAAACATTACTGGTCTCGCGTGAGCAGCTCGAAATCTTACTGGTCCGTGGTTCATATATGTATATATATTTTTTTTATTTGATGAGGCAGGAAAGGACCTTTACCTCTGGGTTTCCTCAGCAGGAGGGGCAATCGCATTCGTTAATGGAGAACGGACAGTCACGTGGATCGTCGCCGTGACTCAGTATTTATATTTGAGAGGCATGCAAAGTACTAGTTTGGCCATTAGATGTTTGAACCATGGATACATACTTAACTCATGAAGCAAGCACATTTTATGTTTTCACCCACAAAATTGTGCATATTTACCCACTTTCAGGATGCATTTATTTTTAATTCAATTTTATTTGTTTAGCGCTTTTCACAATTCAGAATGACTCATAGCACTTCACAAAGAAAAATGCGTGAAACCCAGAGGAGCAGGCCTAAAGGTGATAGTGGCAAGGAAAAAAACTCCTTAGTAGGAAGAAACCTCCGGCAGAACCCAGCTCCTAAATGGGGAACCCAACTGCCTACAGTTGGCCCTGGAGAAATAAGGGGAGAATCAGAGGATGAAGATTGGAGAATGGAGCGGACGAATGGGGATGTGGAGACAGGAAATGGGCAACATTTCACAGGACAGTGGAGAAAGCAAGCCGAACAGAACCACAATATGGCCTAAATACATACAGACTTCACAAGTTTACTCAGCTAAAGCTACAAAATGAGGAACAATGCAGAGAAAGGTTTTGGGTTTGGCCTGGACAAAAGGGGCTTTTGGCAGCAGTGGCTCAGACTGAGTCTAGGATCAAATGGGGCTAGGAGAATTAATAGTCCAGGATGAGTCTAAGTTCTGATGTGGCTGACTGGGGCAGAAAGTCCAGGAGTAGGTAGGGTTTAGCCAGTCCAGGGACGGTCCATATTTTGATGGTATTCAGTCGTTAGCATGTGACAGCTAAACAAAAGTTATTTTGCTGGAAAATCAAGGGACGACATCTAAATGACAGCATGTGTTGCTTCAAAATTCATGTATTGTTTTCTGCATTAATGATGCCCTCACAAGTGTGCAAGTCACCCATGCCACGTGCAATGACACGCTCCCATACCATGTCAGATGCCGCCTTTTGGACCTGACACTTTTATTAACTGGGGTTATCCTTGTCATCTTTGGTCCAAAGAACAGAGCGACTGTTTTTTTCCGAAAGCCTCTTGAAATGTTGACTCTTAGGTCCAGAAATTAGGCTTTGACTGAGTTATTATGCATCTCAGTTGGCAGCGAGCCCAGAGAAGTAGGTAGCACTTTTGGCCAGAGTTGACGTACCTATTGCCATGATATCCCTTACAGTCGTGTGACAGTTCTTATGACAGCAATAACTGCATGATTTGAGATCCATGTGCTTTCAGAAGTGCTTCTGCTTTTCATGCCGAGATTCTGCCAGATACCTTCCATCTTTAAAATTATACTAATACCAGTGACGGCTCGTGAACTGGCAACAGTGGAAGCTCAAACAATCCCTTGAAAATAATGATTGGTCATGACCTGTTTTCAATCATTCATTTAAATTACCATTACAGAAACTTCGAAAACTCTCAACATTATCAGGTGTGGTCAGTTTTCATTAATAACGCATACCTGTCAACTCTCACGCATTCGGCGTGAGTTTTAGTGGCATATTTACGTTCCTTTGCTGTAGTCAGCAATTATTCAATCAACGCGTATGTAAGAGATTCTCATGCGGAATCGAAGTCCTTGTGCATGGAGGGGTTGGAAGCAATGGAATTGCATAAAGACGTTTCGAATGATCTTATTTCATTTAAACGATCATGAAACACATGCATTGCTTCCAACCCCTGAGTAAAAAAAAGCGTGAGAAGTCCAGAGTCGTAATCGGTGTGCTTTATAAATG
Organism: Gymnothorax javanicus; assembly: GCA_029692085.1. Classification (NCBI taxonomy): domain Eukaryota; kingdom Metazoa; phylum Chordata; class Actinopteri; order Anguilliformes; family Muraenidae; genus Gymnothorax; species Gymnothorax javanicus. Next base: position 111,372,519 of record CM056194.1, on the reverse strand, counting down.
AAAACTGGCCACATCTGATAATGTTGTGAGTTTTCGGAGTTTTTGTAATGGTAATTTAAATGGATGATTGAAAACAGGTCGTGACCAATCATTAATTTTAAGCGATTGTTTTGAGCCTCCCCTATCGCCAGTTCACCAGCCGCCACTGATACAGACATACATACATACATACATACAGATAGAAAGACAGAACCTCCATTTATAGTTTGATTTACGTGCTGTCGGGTGAAAAGAATGTGCCCCATCAAATTTAAATTGTTGATGCATAATGTACAATAATGTCATAAAATTAGCCTGCTTTCCGATATAATGTGTTTGAGTTTAAAGACAAAGGCTAAACAACAGCCATGCCTTAGCATTCACTCAACCTAGCCCTTGTTCCTTTCATTCCGGCCATTTTATTGAACATTACCAACTCAAACAGTCTACGCATGACACAGATTAACAGCTAATTACCTAAAATCTAATAAGACTGCAGATGCAATTTGTGAAAGCCTGAGAAGCCCAAGAGCCAGGAAAAAGAGCTGTCATCTTAAAATGTAATCTGATTTTTTTGCATGCATGTCTACTCTGCAAAATGATAACGACTGGTTTCTTCTGTCAACGATCGCAATGTTCACACATAACCTGCCAGCTATTCCATTTTAGACTGATGATAAATCAATGTTATCTGAGAAATTAATAACTCCTCGCAAATTCATATTTATTTTCCTAGCAAATTTATATTTATTTTAAATTAAGTCCATCACAAAATATGAGCAAGCTGAATGATATCAGGGGCAGGAGCCTTGACTTAAAGTGTATTTTTAAAATTTATTTGAAATGTTTAATCATTGTTATATATTACTGGGTTCAGCTGTAATTACATTTCTTTTATTGTGTGAGCACACGCATCATCATTACACTTAAGCATACTGAGATTTACTGCATGAAAACCTTGTTTTACTTTACGACTGAGTAAAATAAACTCCTTTGATTTTTTTTTTGTCGAAGGAGTGCATTGGTATTATCATTGGTGCCTGTTGTATCAGCCTTTATTTGAGAGCAAACTCTTTCAGCCGATTTAACAATGTTCTCACAGACAATTTATAATCGAGAGCCTCCCTGTCAAAACAGATAATGTCATATGTTATACAAGTGGAAATTCACTTCTCCAGTTTCATTGGATGTTGTCAACATGCCAGTGATCGTCTGCTTCAAAGCATGAGTAAGTAGTTCTGGCAGCCTTTTTTTTTAATGCGTTTTTTTTTTTTCTTCTTTTTTTAAAAGTGAGACAGATTAATGGAGCAGTGTCAGGAAGAACCTTTTATGCGTTTTATACTGTTATCCACATTACTTTCAACACAAAAAAAAGTGACATAAAACAAACAATTCTTAATAGAGGGCACTTCCAATTCACAAAGATGATTAGCAATCAACACGTTTCTATTATTATAGACTTGGTTTCTGAGTGACCATTCACTGTACTTCGAGGCAGCTGTATTCAAGTATAGAATTGGTTAATGACCTGGACTTTATTGAAACTGCTACCCGTGATTTGTTTCTTTTGTTACATGAAACTGTTCCATTGTACAGAAACAAATATTTAGACATATGGTAATTAATATGTGTCATTTGGGCCAAATTAAAATGAGTTCCATGTGAAATGGCAATTAAATTTCAAATGAATGCGGTAGAGGATGCGCTCATTCAACTTCAAAATAAGCTGTGAGGCTGAACCTGCTTTTTATATTTAATTTGCCTGCGCACTAGGGGAAACACTGACATTCACATTTGTGTTAGTGTTGTGTGTTCTTATTGTCCTTTAAGGAACTGAGATTACATTTCTGTTTCAACTGAGATGATGAAGGCTGAAGTGGCCACTTTTTTGCCATGTTTTGCAGCCAAGAACTTAACGTTATAGCACGTTGTATATGCTAGTATTTTTCTCCTCCCTCCTCTGAGATACGCTCGCTGTAATTGGTCCGTTTTGTCACTTCAGACTTGAATTATGTTCTAGTTTTGCATTCCTCCTGACAATCCAGCAAAACAGCAGATATTTTATTCAGACAATGCAAAGAGTGGAGTATGGAGAGTATGTAGTATGGAAAGTATGTACAACCCCATTTCCAAAAAAGTTGGGAAGCTGTGTAAAATTTACAACCCCAATTCCGAAATAGTTGGGACGAAGTGTAAATTATGAATAAAAACAAAATACAATGACTTTCAGATCGCATGAGCCAATATGTTATTTACAATAGAACATAGATAACATTTCAAATGTTGAAACTGAGACATTTTACATTTTCATCCACAAAATGAGCTTATTTCAAATTTTCTGGCTGCAACAGGTCTCAAAAAAGTTGGGACACAGGCAAAAAAGGGCTGAAAAAGCAATTAATATATGAGAGAATCTGCTGAAAGAACATTTAGCAAGTAATTAAGTTATCTGGCATCAGGTGTGTAACATGATTGGCTATAAAAGGGATGTCTTAGAGAGGCTGAGTCTCTCAGAAGTAAAGATGGCCAGAGGCTCTCCAACCTGTGAAGGCTTGCATAAAAAAATTGTGGAATACTTCCTCAATGTCAAATTGCAAAGGCTTTGAAGGTCTCATCATCGACGGTGCATAACATCATCAACAGATTCGGAGAAACTGGAAAAATCTCTGCGCGTAAGGGACAAGGCCAAAGACCTTTACTGGATGCCTGTGATCTTCGGGCCCTCAGATGCTACTGCGTCACTCACCGGCATGAGTCTGTCATTGACATTACTAAATGGGCCCAGGAATACTTCAAGAAACCACTGTCTGTAAACACAGTCTGCAGTGCCATCCACAGATGCCACCTAAAACTCTATCATGCAAAAAGGAAACCATTGTTGAGCTTGATCCAGAAGCGCCGCCATGTTCTGTGGGCAAAGGCTCATTTAAAATGGACTGTAGCAAAGTGGCAAAGTATCCTGTAGTCAGATGAGTCCAAATTTGACAATCTTGTTAGAAATCATGGGCGTCGTGTCCCCCGGGCTAAAGAGGAGAAAGACCGCCCCTCCTGTTATAAGCGGTCAGTTCAAAAGCCAGCATCTCTGATGGTATGTGGATGCATTAGTGCATATGGTGTGGGACACCTGCATGTTTTAAAAAGCACCATGAATGCTGAAAGGTATATAAAGGTTTTAGAGCAACATATGCTCCCCTCCAGATGACATCTATTCCAGGGAAGGCCTTGTGTATTTCAGCAGGACAATGCAAAACCGCATACTGCAGCTATTACAACAGCATGGCTTCGTAGTAGAAGAGTCCGTGTACTGAATTGGTCTGCCTGCGGTCCTGATCTTTCACCGATTGAGATCATTTGGGGCACAATTAAACGAAAAGTCCGTCAATGGAGACCCAAAACTCTCCAGCAGCTGGAAGCTTGAATTAAACAAGAGTGGGATCAAATTCCAATGGCTAAACTCAAGAAACTTGTCTTCTCAACGCCCAGATGCCTCCACTCTGTGTTAAAAAAAGAGGGGATGTTACACCATGGTTAACAGGCCCCTGTCCCAACTTTTTTGAGACCTGTAGCAGCCATCAAATTTGAAATGAGCTCATTTTGTGGATAAATAGTAAAATTTCTCAGTTTCAACATTTGCTATGTTATCTGTGTTCTATTGTGAATAAAATACTGGCTGGTGTGATTTGAAATTCATTGCGTTTTGATTTTATTCACAATTTACACTTTGTCCCAACTATTTCAGAATTGAAGTTGTATATAAAAACCAAAATGTCATGGTTTTTAGATCCTTTGAATGTTATATTTATTTGAAAATAGTACAAAGACAATACATCAGATGTTGAAACTAAGATATTCTATTTTTATTTTTTATTTTTTTGAAAACGTGCTTATTTTGAATTTGATGCCAGCAGCATGTTTCAAAAAAGTTGGCGTAAGGGCATGTTTACCACTATGTTGAATCACGTATTCTTCAATTGACACTCTGTAAGCGTTTGGAAACTAAGGAGAACAACTGCTGTAGTTTTGAAAGCAAAATGTTTTCCAATTCTTGCTTTAGGTAGGATTTCAGCTGCTCAATACTTTAAGCCTCCTTAGTCATATTTTTCATTTTATAATGTGCCAAATATTTTCAGTGGGTGTCAGGTCTGGACTGCAGGCAGACCACTTCAGCACCCAGACTCTTTTACTACAGAGCCATGTTGTTGTAATATGAGCAGACGATGGTGTTTGGCATGGTGTTGCTGAAATGACCAAGGCCTTCTCTTAAAAAAGGCATCTGGATGGCAGTAAATGTTGTATCAAAACCTGGATATTTTTCACCATTAATGGTGTCTTCATGGATGCACAAGTTACCCATGCCATGTGCACTAATGCGCCCCCATACTAGTATGGATGCTGGCTTTTGAATTGTTTGCTGATAACAAGCCGTATGGCCCCTCTCCTCTTTAGCCCACAGGACGTGGCATCCATGATTTCCAAAAAGAATTTCACATTTTGATCAGTCAAACCTCTTGTGGATGCAGTGACAAACTGTGTTTAGTGACAGTGGTTTACAGAAGTGTTCCTAAGTCCATGCAGTGATTTCCACTACAGAATCCTATTTGTTTTTAAATGGAATGCTGCCTGAGGACCTGAAAATCACAGCCATTCAGAATTGGACTTTGGCCTTTTCCCACGCGTACAGAGATTTTTCTGGATTCTCGGAATCTGTGAATGATACTATGTAGCACAGTGTTAGGATTCTGCTTTTGACCATGCTTTCCTTGTCTTGACCATGCTATTGTTTTGCTCTTATCCGTACCATGCTTTGTATTTTGCCTGTCTTGCTTTGTCCTGCATTCCCTGCCATTATTCATAGTCACTGTTTAGATTATCATTCTGGTTTATATATTTCTCCATGCCATGCATTGCACATTGTCTCCCCTGTAATGTCTGATGTGATTTGTGTTATCATGCCAGCGCACTCCCCTGTCTGCATGCAGACACGCTTCGGGTGATTTCAGAAGTTTTCCAGTATTTCACGAACTTCCTTCAAGTCTCGTTATACCTTCCTTCCCGCTTTTCTGAAATTACCATATTAATTAACTGCTAGGCTGCTTAGTTAGTACTGGTAATTTTTCTGTTGACTAATCCCTTTGTCTGTACATAAACTAACCAACTAACATTCACGTATTTTGATTACTAATTACTACACTGTTTACTAATATAACAAACTCTGCCCTGCTCTGCTCTGTAACTCCGCCCCTTTTGCTTTCCCTGTACTCTGCTTTGATGACAGCTTACACACCTCAGGTGCGCTTCTCTCTCTGCCCTGGAATCTTAACTGCGCACTCAGAACTCCTTGACCGGAGCCATTTGTTTGTCATAAGCTGTCTGTGTAATCCCTGTCCGCGTTTTGGCTTTCGCCAATTTCATGTGGTTAGGAACTTCCTCTTGTTCATTCCCTTGTTTATTAGTCTGATCCAGCTCACCTGTTCAATATTATAGCATGTGACTTCCCGTATGTGTATTTAAGCAGTCTGTTCACAGCCAGCTCTTGTCAGAAGGTTTTCCTTGTGCCGTGTTGTCTATGCCTTGTACTCCTAGTGTTATACTTCTGATTGGAACGTCCCAGATCTTGATTCTGTCTTCACCTTTGATATACCGCTGCCTGTGTAACGAACCTGCTTTGCCCGACTCTGAGTTTTGTGATTACTGCCCTGTGTACGGATTGAATTACGACTACTGGATTCTGATTGTGGATTGTGGACTCTGTACCATCGCCTATTGCCCTGCCGGGGTTTCCACTGCAGAATTAATAAAAACCAAGGTTGCTGGATTTTTTGGTTCTCGCTTCTGGTTCCTGAACGCACCCTCACACACAGAGGATAAAATATCCAAATTCATTGCAATTTTACGTGGAAAATGTTACTCGTAAATTGTTGAACTGTTTCCCCGTACAGTTTTGTATAGAGCGGTTCAACCCTGACCATATTTATTGATGAAAGACTTTTTTACCCTATCATGTTACTGACCTGTTGCTAAATAATCTAATTCACTGTGAGATGTTCTGCCAGTTGTCTTTTTTAGCGTCATGCAACTTTGTCATCAAATTCAAAATGAGCAGATATTTTTCAAAAAGAATAAACTTTATCAATTTAAACATTTGATACGGTGTCTTTGCCCTACCTTCAATGAAATATAGGGTTTTAATTGATTTGCAAATCATTGCATTGTTTTATTTACATTTAAAACAGTGTCCAAACTTTTTTGGAAATGGGGTTGTACATGCCTGTTATTCTTTCTCTCAGTTTTCATGGAGCCTGATGTTCCTCTAAGCAAACTTCTGAGCTGAGTTAATGCGGCAGAAATTATTCAAGTTTAAAGAGCTTTGTCTGCTGGAGGTATGAACAGACTTTAAGAGATGAAAGACAACTGACTTTAAGCTGCTGGGGAAATTTATGACTAATCCGCCATCATTATCATTAACTTCAGATATACACTGCACCTGGGGACGGTGTCATCTTCTATGCTTTCTGTTTATCTCAGAATTTGCAGCAGGAAGAAACCTCTGGTTTAAATTTTGTATAAGGACAAATGTTCAGACACTTAACGCACATTTTGTAATTGCCAGCAACCAGCAACCATCAAAAGGCATTTACTGTAGAAAAAAAGCATATTAAAAACAATAATATGTAATTAGCAAGGGTGCATCATGAACTGCGGTATGTAACTGCTGCTGAAGGTGCATAATCTAGTCTGGATGTGTAATTGCTAAAAAGAAAAAAAAACAACAACAACAACAAAAAAAAAACACCTGGAGTAAAGTTTGTTCATATAGTATATTCTGTTCTAAGGTTGTTTCTCATTGTGTTTGTATTTGGAAGGAACCCATTTTAATTGCATTTTAAGAGATCTTTCAGGTGACTTCTTACTTACAGAAAACCATTTATAATCATAATTATAATAATATTAATAATTATTACTTATATAATTGTAACTTATTGTCAACTCACAACAGAAACAATCCTTATTAAATAAGACCAAGAAGATGCAGAAAACTCACTAATTTGTAGGATCAGGTCAGGGTGCGAAAAATTAGCTTTGTTTTTTTCTCCTAATAATTTCCCAGGAGCTCAAGCATATGTATGAATACAAACAAAGGAATTTACATGCAATTAAAGAATTAGGGTAGGTTTAGTATGTGCAATTAAAATCCCATCAGTTGGATAATAGGAGAATACGTTGGTAGCCAACACAGCCAGCTTTTCGAATATCCAACCCCCACCTTCCATCCGCAAAAGACACGGAATTCAGCGTCTGAATACCAAAATTGCAATATGGTGAGAGAAGACCATTTGTAATTCTATCTCCCCACCAGATGACAAAAATGAGATACAGCATTCAACTGGTGGCATTTAGCGGCAGGAGGCTCGATATTAGCTGGCGATCACGTGCTGTCTGCTGGCTGTCAACCTCCCTGTCTCCAGCTGCCAGTCTCTTCCTCTTGGAGCACGCCATCACTCAAGGTCACAACGGGCTTATAGCGAGGGAAAATGGCTTCCGATTGTTCCTCTTTTGTTGTTGACTTGGCCTCCGCACGGTCTGTAGGTGCCAGGCCTGCTGGACTGCCGACCCCAATAAGTGAGTGTCACCCTCTGCGGAGGCCATTTTGAGTTGGGGCGGCTGAGGAAGCCACAACTGCTGTAGCAGCTGGAGCAGCGCGCAGCTGAGTCTATTGAACAATTGTGGGACCAGGATGAAATGAAAACCCTGCTATAACCCAAAGCCCAGAGGAATGCTGCTTCATTATCAGTCATTCCAAGATGTGGCTGAGATAGAGACGCACCACGCAGCTGAGCTAGGAAAGGGAAAATAATCTTATCTCCTTCGTCTCTAAACAAAGGAATGCGCCGTGCCTTTGAATGCTCCAGTTTGCCACTCCGCGCGCCTTTTTATCTTTTCCGGATCAGAAATTCCACATATACCGTCGTTCACCATTCATGGCTGTAGCTCTGTTGTCGACAAAAAACTAGAATAGAAATGTAAACGCTTTCGTCGCAATCAGGGTGGAATCTTCCAAACACTTGATTGCTGGCCGTTCCTGATATCATATCAGTTTAATTAAGCGCTTTCTTTCTCTAGAAATGAGGACATTTGATGGCCATCTCATGGAATTTTTATGTGAATCATTACACACTGCTCACTGATAAAAATACAGCTGGAAGACTCAATTCATTGGATTTTTCTTTAGAAGAGAGAACTGCTTATTTGTGAAGCGATCAATAAGTATTGAGTTTTTCAATTAGAACTCAATGTCAAAGTAAAAAGCTTAACACTGGCCCTCTCCAAATCATAAAACATCCCTTGACCACAGTTTGTAGTTTATTGTAAACTGCAAATTGGGAACAGGCAACTGAGTTGCTTTTGCCTGTCGTGTAGGTTTTTTTTCTTTTTTTTTATCAAAATGTCTCTTCCATCATGGAGGTGACAAGTATGTCTTCCTCTCCTCAGAAACAGCATTCATTTGACTCAGTTTTTTAAAGGGGGAATCCTGTGGCTTTTCACGCCTCATGCCTTTTACTACCACAGTAATTAGTAATGCCTCACAAAATATGCAGAGTTCGTAGTTAAGACATACCCTCAGAATTTTCTAGTGAGAAATAATGAAAAGCCAATCTGCTTGCAGAGAGCATGGCTTTGGCGCATGCCTTCTTTTTATTGGTGCTTTATATAAAAATGGCGGTCTACAATTATAGATCGCAGAGAACAAAATTCCCGAGAAGCAAAAAAAAAAAAAAAAAAAGAGTCAACCACAGCGATTAACTTTCTGTGGGTAAACATACTTTGTAACCTACACTTACATTTCCCTGTAGGATCAATAATTCATGGCTGAAGATCATTCATTCATGAGCCTTCACATTATTCATGATGGTCGGTGGTGAAAAGTAGGACATGTATAGAGGGCTGTGGCAAATGCCTTATGGAGTTTGCTTACGATTTGAAGACGATGAAGAAGAGGAGGTTCAGAAGTGGAGAGGGGGAGGAGAGTTTGAAAGAAATTCAGATTAATATGTGCGGCGAGCTTTTATTTGCTTTGTTGTGATTCTGAAGCAAGGTGTGGTCACAACGACACCAAAAGCACCTTGATATCCCAGTTTAGTATTTGAACGAGGTTGAACAGGCAAACAGATCTGGAATAAAGGTGTAAGCAAACACTGAGGAGCGTTCTTCAGTCTTTTTGTTCACTGTTTTTAGCTGGAGGGCAAAATATTTTCTGTACTGTAGCAGCTCACTGCGGAGTCAGTGGCTGAGAGACTGTGGAGCTAAGTAAACACATGTGATATGAAGTGATGCCCGCGGTTTTTTTTTTTTTTTTTTTTCTGCAAGCTTCGGAAATAATCTCCAACTGCAGAGCTGGCGCAAGCCACAGCCGAATACAAATGGAGAGATGTAAATGAAAGTAAAAAAATAAATCTTATGGTGCATGAATAAGGCTTAATGCTTGCGGACGGACTCATTTAATTAGCGAATGATGCATCGGCTGTTTCTCGCCACCTGCGAGATATGGGAACATAATGACCTGGATCCATTTTTCTTCGCGAATAAATAGAGATTAGTCCATTCTATGCAGTCCTAGTTTAAAACAATAAATTATAAATAAACAATCTAATGGCTAAACTGTAAAAACTGTCCTTTGAATATAAGAAAACTTGCATTAATTTTAACTTAAAGGTAAAGGCCTTACATTGCAGAAGACGTTTGCATTTAAAAATGTATGAATAATGTGCAATGAGGAGAACTGGCTTATTCCGCATTATCCAGACTTGTCTGCATCTCTGTTTATCTGTGTGGACTGCGCAATGCCTAACCCAGTTCGCTACCCATAATCCTCCACTGCCGCCCCCTAGCCGTATACTGTTAACAAGCTTGCCAGCAAATCGACAGGCAGAAGAAGGCATGTCTTCCAGGCTGTGGCTGAAAAAATAGAAGCAGCCATGGGAGAATTCCCACCGGCAGAAATGTAAAGCCTAGCCACACCAAAGTAACCGGCCTGAGACTCCACCGTGGATAAAGAAATCCAGTTTGCAGAAAGGGCAAAAGGGCATGCATGCCCACTGATAAATGATGGTAATAAAGGCATAAGCTGAAACAGCACTCCCACAGTGCAGAATAGCGCTAGCAGGTAGCCAAGACCAAAGTTGGAACATGTTCATGTTATATTCAAGTCTTTATACTCAAAGGGATGCTGGTGTGAGATGTGGTGCTCCTTGTTTTCCTAGCTTCATTGCAGCCAATAAACAGTCAAAACATCAGCTTCTAGAATATATAACATTTAAGGCACATTTCAGCATTTTTTTTTTTTTCAAAATTTGGGCCCATAGTGTATAGAGAAAAACATTTTTTTGCGGTGCCGATTTCTAGTTATGTTATACAAACTCATTTTAGTTTAACTGCCATTTTAAATGAATTGCATTTGAATTATACAGTGCATTTTCCATTATGTGGAAATATGATCTGAAGAAATATGTGATTAATGTCTGATACATGATACTAAATACACAAGTATTTATTATATAACTTCACAGTGTAGTCTGAAATAAATGTAATTTACTGACTTTCAGGTAGGCAGTCATTTTGTGTTGGCTCTGGTTCAATAAAAATCATAATTTGCTGAATACCTCCATCTATATCACTACCAGTCTAAGACCATTGAGCCCTGATTTGCTCTAGGTTTGGCTTCATCAATATTTTAATATATCCAAGTGAGGGCATGATTTAGGTGACACATCTACATCCAACCCTCAACCTACTTTGCATGCAAACCGCAAATGTGACAGTAAACGGGTTTGACTTACAGAAAACAGCACTTTATCGTCTTCCTATCAGTGCTTTTTAACAGCTGAGTTGCATTATAATGTACACAAAATCTCATGATATCTTAAGTACTTAAACTTAAATTTGGATTTGGCGTATTGGATCTGCAGTTATTGCTCATGGGGACTGTGATTATGAATTGCTATGTCGCAAACATGCATTTACTTTGATAGTTCATCACTCTTCTATAAAGTCTTTAAATTACTGAACAGTAGGAAAAATATTTTATTTAAAACTGGAGGTATGATAATATTGCTGTTTCTACCATACCTCAAGGATGCCAATGTGCGGACAAAATCCACTAGAATCAACCTGAGTTTGCTAGCAGCAAACATGACCTTTACTTTGAAGGAAAAAGTCAAGGAGTGTTGTAAATTGAGTGGGTTATAGTGACCTGGGCCCTCAGTAGATCAGAGGACAGGCAGAATCTCTCTGAAGAGTGGAATGACCTGAAATATCCCGACAATAACAAGGAGAGGGCAGCCAATTCCAGCATGCCGAGCAGTTTCTGTCGCTCTCTCTCTCCTCCCTCTTTCTCTATCGTCTGTTCCCCGCGGACATTACACAACCAAAGAAGTGCTGCGTTCCCAGAGGAACGCCGCTCGGTCCGAGCACCAGGAAAAACAAACTCGCCAGCCGCCTGGAAGAGACACGTCTTGCAGGTGGAATACATAAAATGATGAATCTGTTTGCATGTTGGGAATAAATAAAGGTTCCCACGACGGTCACAGTTAGCACGTGGCAGCATCAATTCCAAGGACAAGGGATACTGTTCTCTTTTCATTTTTTTTTTTTTTTTTTTGTCTAGATGAAAAAACTCAGTCGCTAATAGCATTGCCATGCAGATCAAGGTCATCCAATTGACAAGATGGCAGGATTCTTGCTTACTGAAACATCTTGATGTAGAAACAGTTATAATTGGTTCAATCAGGTGACCAATCAAGCAGAACGAAGGCTGGCCAATTTCCATCTTCAAGTGGGAACTTTATGGGTTCAATTTGTTTTCATACTCAGTAAACTTTTTCATCTGAGTAATTGTTACTTTACCTATACTGGAAAGTTAATAAATTTAAATGGAATACCCTCCCCCCAAAAAAAGCCATTGTATTTACTAACTTACTTGTCTTTGACAGTGCCAGCTTTGCCTGTCAAGTTGTGTGGGAAGCTTTAATTTGGCCTGTCCCAGTTCTGATTGAATTGTACAAGACTCATTCTTGTGGTATGATGCCAGGCACACACACACACACATGCACATTTTTATTATTATTATTATTGGAAGTGTTTTATTTTGCTACAAAAATGCACCCTGTGGAACATCTCACAGCTAATTAGATTAATTAGCGACAGGTCAGTGACATGAATAAGAATGAAGAGAGCATCTCAGAGAGGCTGAGTCCTTCAGAAGATGGTGAGGGCATCACCACTCTGTGACAGACTGCATGGAAAAATTGTTCAACAATATAAAAATGAAATTGCAAAGAAACTGGGGATTTAATCATCTATGGTATGTAATATCATGAAATTATTCAGAAAAATCTCCGTATGCTAGGGACAAGGCCAAAAACCAACACTGAATGGCCGTGATCTTCAGCCCCTCAGGTGGCACTGCCTTAAAAATAAAAAGGATTCTGAAGTGGAAATCAATGCATGGGCTCAAGAACACTTCTGAAAACAATACTTAGTGAGCACAATTTGTTACTGCATCCACAAATGCAAGTTAAAACTTTACTATGTTAAAAAAAAAAAAAAAAAAACATATATAAACAAGATCCAGAATTGCTGCTGCTTTCTCTGGGCCAAGGCTCATTTATGGTGGCCTTAGATGAAGTGGAAATCTATCCTGTGGTCTGACCAGTCAAAATCTGAAATTTTTTTTTGGAAATCAAGGATTTCACATTCTCTTGGCTAAGAAGGAGAGATAACATTTGGCTTTTTATCAGAGACCAGTTCAAAAGTCAGCATCCATGATGGGGGTGCATAAGTGCTTGTGGCATGGGTAACTTGCACATCTCTGAAGACAGCATTAATGCTGAGCAATATATTAAGGTCTTTGAGCAACATATACAGCCATCCAGACATTTTTTTTTCCTGGTAAGACTTTACATTTTTCAGCAAGAGAATGCCAAAACACATTGTGCGCGTGTTAAAACATCATGGATCCATAGTAAAAGAGTCCGGGTGCAAAACTGGCCTGCCTGCAGTCCAGAGAGGTCACCCATCGAAAAATCTGGTGCACAAATGTGACAAAAGCGTCTGCAAAAGTGTTGAGACGCTGAAATCTAAAATGAAGCAAGAATGAGAAAACATCTTCCTTTCAAAACTACAGTGATTTGTCTCCTCAGTTCCAAAACACTTACAGGGAGTTGTTAAAAGAAGAGATAATATCACACATTGGTAAACATGGCCCTGTCCCAACCTTTTTTGGAACATGTTGCTGGCATCAAATAAAAAATGAGCAGATATTTTTCAAAACTGATAAAATTTCTCAGTTTCAACATTTGATACGTTGTCTTTATAATAAATTGAAAATAGTACAGAGTTTAAATAATTTGCCAATCATTGCAGTCTGTTTTTATTTAAATTTTACACAACGTCCCAACTTTTCTGGAAACGAGGTTGTGTATTTATTATATATTCGCTTGTGCTGCAACTTTTTCACAGCTATTCACATAAATGTTTCCACTTTCTTCAAAGTGTAGTGACCCTGATGGCTTGACTGCATATACAGGGTGTATCAAAAAAAAGTGTACACTTTGAAAAATGCTTCCAAAATTGATATATGGGGCTCTAATTTCTTGGCGCAGCGCAGGGTGGGGCAGCGTGGCGTAGCCTACGCAGTGGTAATTTCGTCCGGTGCAGCCCGCGCAGTTGTAATTTCGTGCGGTGCAACACCATGCGCAGCCACTTTGGCAATTTGGTAGACGGACGTGTGCCCAGATGGGTGTGGTGGCGTAGTAGGGGGAGGTGTCACATATTCATCATTACGCAGTGACAATTTTGTGGATAAAGGATTCGCCGAAAGTGCGCAGAGAGCTCGCCAGCTCCAACCTGGTTTACTTTCTGTGCAGTGGTAATTTGGCTGACCGGCGCACAGTGCGCACATGTCACCGAAACCTCACAGGCAGGTTTCCATAATGTCAGGCACATTTCAATGCAATAAATAATTACAGCAGCCACTATTTAATGCAACTATCTGAATCAGAACATAAATTATAGTATCTATATCAATTGTCCTGATTTCAGATCAAAGAGAAAGAGAGAGAGAGAGAGAGAGAGAGAGAGAGAGATGTGCATGTGGGCGCGTGAGTGCGTGTGTAGGCTATGTGGGTATGTGCCCTTCAGCTGCTTTCACACCGGATGCGAAATGAATTTTTCGCACAATCGATTACATTAAAAGTCAAAGCAAAGACGCGAATACATGCGTGTATTCGCCTTTGCATTGACTTTGAATGTAATCTGTCGTGCGAAAAATTTGTTTCGTGTCCAGTGTGCAAGCGGCTTAATACTATAATTGTCACTTAGGTTTTATCGATTTTAGTGGGGGAAAGGAATACAGCCTGATTGCTATGATCTCGTGCTGAGTTAAGATCACATATTGAAAATAAATGTGTAACTTATCTTGCATTGTTGTCCATGCATGTTAATCCCAAAATTTTAAGCAGCAATAGGGTGTACTAATAGGAACATGCCATCCATCGTTTCTCTTCCCAATGATGCAGGCAGAAGAAATAAATGTGCAACTGTCGTATTTCATTCCAACTTCATAAGTTTGAATGATCTGACGTAGTTTCGTTTTGAAATTCCATTCAAGTTCGCTAATGGTAATAATTCGCGAATGCCCTAGCTAGCCAGCTAACTCACATTCGTAATGCTTAATATAGACGTAAGCGGAGCAGAAAACATGCCTGAAGCAGCAAAGTAAAATGCAACATTCACGCATCATGCAGACATAGGACAGAGGCTTCTTTATTCCAATTTTAAAGGTGGGGAGAGGAGCTCATTTTATTGGTGAAGATTTGACTCGGCTGTGATAAACCCAGTGACGCCCTCTCTCCTCCCTCTTTGCCACTTGCGCCGGCAGGAGGGACAGAGGCGGGACAGAGGAGTACTTGCGCCAGGCTGCACCGGGCACAAAATTGCAAAATACGCCTGGATACACTCCGTTGGCGCGGCGCACCCCCCATTCGCCGCGCCTGTGCCTGGTCTACGAATTTAGAGCCCAATATAATTTTCCAAAAATCTATTTTGATGTATTGATGGACCATGCCCTCATGCTCCTATTGATATGAGTGAACACGGATTGCTTATTTTCACCCGATTTAAACTGGCTTGCACACAGAAATGAGAAGGTTGAAAACGAAACAAACACAATGGTTGGCAAGTTTAGACATTTCATTTTTTCCTTACAAATTTTCATGAAAATTGGATTAACCCTTTGTCCGCTACCAGCCCACTAACATCAGACTCACATTTTGCTATTCTCAGCACACTTACAACAGCATGACTGTACTTAAGTTCATGGTTCAAGGAACATCGCATTTAAACTTCAGTCTTCGACATGGGCTCCATTCCTTTGTACACAGACCTCTGCTCTCCTCAGCATGTCATAAACAGACCATTGCAGGATCCTGCCTCTGACTGGCAACCTTGGCAATCCGAGTCTGAAGTTGGCGGGCTGGTAGTGGACAAAGGGTTCATCTAATTTTCATGAAAATTGGTGAGAAAGAAATTAAGGGCTCTATCTTTCACACTGCCCTACCCGTTGCCACTACCCGCTACCCGTGAATTACGCATTTAGCAGCTTCCACTATCCCTAAACGGTATCTTGCGGCCACACTACCCGCTATGCATTATGCCGACTCCCTTATTTGCGCCTGGAGGTGTGCCCATGGGCGTGTTTATGCGCTTTCCCTACAATTGCTATCTTGACCACACACGTTAGGGAAAACGTATAGCGGGTCCTCAAACCACCCGCTACCCATTTGGGCTTTTACAAGACCATGCCCAGGCGGCATCAATGCGCATCCACTTGGACACATGTGGACGTACACATGCGGCTCCACTTCCCGAATTATCTCGCCTATAAAAAGCCATCTTGCTTTAGCCTCAGTTGAACCCCTGAGAAAATGGCAGAGATAGTACTAAATCGCCTTGATCGCCAATTAAATAATATAAGACGCCCAGAACGCGTGTACCGCCAGCGCACCAGCTACTTGGGCCTTTCAGGTAAGTCTATATTGTTTGTATTTTGTATCAATCATTTTTTCTGCTTTTATAATAGTATATAATAATTATATATAATATATATTAATGATATATATTATCTATAATATCAGGGCCGGCGCTAGACCTGAAAATTTGGGGGAAAATATCCATCCCTTTATTGACTACAATTAGTCCTGGCCAATTCTAGATGGTTTTCCTTTATTAACACGTTTTCCAACTCAAGAATAATCAAGTGGCAATTGAAGACACGGCTTCTCTCCCCCATGCGATCTAACAGCGACAAAATAATGGGCTTCATTCAGTACAGAAAAATACTGTAATTATAAATAGGTCTATGCACTGGCACTCAGCAACGGCATTTTTTTTTTTTCCCCAGCGAGAGCGGCATTTCAGAACTCTGAACCCGTTATCTGGGGGTTTAGCATTGCGTAAGAGGCGTTCCCCCGCAAAAGTTGCTATCTTGCACACCTGCCTATATCCCTAAAACACCTGCGCTACCCGTTATATTATGCATAGGCGTGGTTTGGGCGTTACGCCAGTTAAACCAATCAGTGTGCCAGGTGCCATTGCCTTTAGAAGCAGGCTGCGCTATCCCAAATCCTCAAACCGAAACCCGTGATGGAGAGAGGAAGGTCGCCACGTTTCTCCGAAGACGAAGTTAAATTGCTCGTGCATGAGGTCAAATCCAGACAGGAGGGGATCTGTTTTTGTTAAGTTAATCATGAATTGTATTATTATTATTATTATTATTATTATTATTATTATTTGACATTGACATATTGTTTAATGTTTGGTATGTAATAAAAAAAACATCAAGCCTACCCCTTTTGTGATTGAAACTTCAAAAAAAAAAAAAAAAAAAAAAAAAATGCGTTTCACCATGATTGGGTCATGCCTCCAATTGAGCTGAGTGGGTGTTGGAATGACCCACTAGCATAGAAAAATAGTGCCACAGTAACCCTAACAGCAACGGGCAAGGCATACGGACAGCTAGCAGCGGTGTATACATCATCTGCAACCAGGTGACATAATTCCGTCACTGCCTGATGGGAGAGGCGCAGTTTTGTCACGCGTTCTCGTTCTGTGGGAAATAATACTCAGGGCCGGCGCTAGACCTGAAAATTTGGGAGAAAATATCCTTCCCTTTATTGACTACAATTAGTCCTGGCTAATTCTAGATGGTTTTCCCTTATTCGCGTTTTCCAATTCAAGAATATTCAAGTGGCAATTGAAGACACGGCTTCTCTCCCCCATGCGATCTAACAGCGACAAAATAATGGGCTACATTCAGTACAGAAAAATAATCTAATTATAAATAGGTCTACGCACTGGCACTCAGCAACGGTAATTTTTTTTCCAGCGAGAGCGGCATTTCAGAACTCTTTTGCGGATGAAGGTAATTTCAGCGACAAGTACGCACACCTGTTTTTGCAGCACGGTCACGCAACTTGCTGTAAAAAAAATTGACAGCTGTCCGATTGGAAAATGTAAACGGACGAAACCACGTCACCAGAATTACCTTCATTCGCTGAAGGGTTGTGAAATTCCGGTCTCGCTGGAAAAAAAGTTACGTGGCTAAGTGCCAGTGCATAGACCTAATCATAATCAATTATTTTTCTGAACTGAATGTAGCTCATTTGTCGCTGTTAGATCGCATAGGGGGAAAGAAGCCGTGTCTTCAGTTGCCAAATGGGTAGCGGGTGGTTTGAGGACCCGCTATACGCTTTCCCTAACCTGCGTGGTCAAGATAGCAATTTTATTGAAAGCGCATAAACACGCCCACGGGCACACCTCCAGTCGCAAATAAAGGATTCGGCATAATATATAGCGGGTAGTGTGGCCGCAAGATACCGTTTAGGGATAGTGGAAGCTGCTAAATGCGTAATTCACGGGTAGCGGGTAGTGGCAACGGGTAGGGCAGTGTGAAAGATAGAGCCCTAAGGGCCCTGTCTTGCGCCAGAGTCCCTAAACCCGTTATTTGAGGAATTAGCATTGCGTAAAAGGCGTTCCCCCGCAACAGTTGCTATCTTGCACACCTGCCTATATCCCTAAAACACCGGCGCTACCCGTTATATTATGCATAGGCGTGGTTTGGGCGTTACGCCAGTTAAACCAATCAGTGTGCTAGGTGCCATTGCCTTTAGGAGCAGGCTGCGCTATCCCTAATCCTCAAACCGAAACCCGTGATGGAGAGAGGAAGGTCGCCACGTTCTCCAATGACGAAGTTAAATTGCTCGTGCATGAGGTCAAATCCAGACAGGGGAGGATCTGTTTTTGTTAAGTTAATCATGAATTGTATTATTATTATTATTATCATTGTTATTATTTGACATTGACATATTGTTTAATGTTTGGTATGTAATAATAATTAAAAAAAAAACATCAAGCCTACCCCTTTTGTGATGGAAACTTCAAAAAGAAAAAAGAAAAAAATGCATTTCACCATGATTGGGTCATGCCTCCAATTGAGCTGAGAGGGTGTTGGAATGACCCACTAGCATAGAAAAATAGCGGGTAGCAGGTGGTTTGAGGACCCGCTATACGCTTTCCCTAACCTGTGTGGTCAAGATAGCAATTTTAGGGAAAGCGCATAAACACGCCCACGGGCACACCTCCAGTCGCAAATAAAGGATTCGGCATAATGAATAGCGGGTAATGTGGCCGCAAGATACCTTTTAGGGATAGTGGAAGCTGCTAAATGCGTAATTCACGGGTAGCGGGTAGTGGCAACGGGTAGGGCAGTGTGAAAGATAGAGCCCCTTATGTCTGAACTTGCCAACCATCCTGTTTGTTTCTTTTTTAACCCTGTCAATTCTGTGCGCAAGCCAGTTTAAATTGGGTGAAAATAAACAACCCGTGTTCACTCATGTGGAACAGCAGGCGATTAACAAGGTGTCAATAGGAGCATGAGGGCATGGTCCATCAATACATCATAACAGATTTTTGGAAAATTACATTATATCAATTTTGGAGACATTTTTCAAAGTGTAAATTTTTTTTTGATACACCCTGTATTGTATATAGCCATGGGGTCACAAAAGAACTTGAACTTGGCTTGAAAACAGACCGGGACTGATATTGAGCGTTATGCATTTGACTTGATCATAACTTTACACGAATGGGAGTGATTGTAATATCCCAATATCCCCAAAGCACCGTAGACTAGGTATTGTCATGTCCTGGAGATGTCTCAACGGTCGCAGATTTTAAATCTTCCCTGTATCATATTGTTTATCTCAGATGTCAAGGTTTTAAAAAATACCATTAGAATCCAGTCATTTAAAATAGTTTGGATTACACCATAATGGGCTTTTCTGGTACTTCATATATTATTGCTGATGTGATCTACCTTTTAGTCTGAGTTCTGTCCTGCATAGTGTTTACCGCAGTCATTCGCAAAATTAGTGCAGTCTCTGTTTACAAGGCTCCAAATTTGATAGCGTTTGCATTACAAGGATATGTGGCGTTGTGTAACGTAGGTGCACTTAGAATTATGAGATGAGAATGATCACTCACAAAAGGCTGGCAAAGAGCCATAATTTGTCATGATCAAATTATTTCCATTGCTATAAAATACTGATAAAAATCGTCTGCAGAGCCGTGAGTACATCGATGGCCTGGTGCTGCAAAGTGCCTCGTTGTGGATAATAATTACCTTTAATTAGATCATTAGCATCACATGATACGCTGGATCTGCAGCATTACTTTTAGACACAGTGGGTTATCTGCCACGCACTTTCAGCTTGCTTCAGTCGGTTTTCTCTCAGTCTCCACACAAAAGCTACTTCGATGCTCTCCACTACCTCAGAAATGATGAGGGAGTGCAGCTACATTTGTTTTCACATTTCAGACATATACTGTATCTTAAAAGATACAAAAATATTTTGGTAGTTCTACCACCGCTAAGAATGCTACTTCTTCTTTTGTGAGGCCTTTTTCCTGTGTTCAAAACATGGTACAGTACAATAAAATGAATAACACAAACCACAAAATAAATAACATTACAAATAAGTGTGTTTCACCAGCAAGAAAAGTACAAATTCAATAATGAAACCCATGTGTTTATTGAGTTACACCCAGGCTTTGTGGCTTGTAAAGCACTCATTTCTGACCTTTATTTCTGCCCATTCTCATTCTTTGTCCTCCATGTCAGCAGTTCTTGCCGAAACACCCACGGCGGGATGTTGTGGCCTCCTGTCGGTTCATTACTGACCCTCTCCTATGCAGCACATTGGTGGGCCTATCTCTACTTCTGTAATGGAGGTGAGGCAGGAAGCGCCCTGGCCGCCTCTGGAATTTCATTGACCACCCAAAGTGTTCAAAGTAAACCCCCTGCTCTGCGTAGCGAAATGTTGTAAGATGTTAATAAAAGGGTAAGCGAGAAGTTTTCAGTTCGGGACCATACGGTGTAGCCCATAAGAGGCCAGTGACACAGTCTGAAAAGTACAGCGGCTCCTTAAAAATGGATGTAAATAGCTACAGATGAATGCTGGCAGTATCTACTTTAACCTCATAGTCATTGATTTCAAATCCAATGTGCTGGACCACAGAGCTATTAAAAAGCAATTAAAAAAAAAAAGGTGCAAATACCTAACGACTGTAGAGTACGTGCTCTATCAGAATCAACAACTCACTGGACATCTCACCATTGGATCCTCTTGTGCTAGCAAAGACTCCCTTTCTTAATTTTCAGTAAGTGCAATTCAGTCAGGTTTTTTGCAGTAGTGTGAGAGACACTTGCAGTCACCAAACATAGGTCAGCACATCCTCAGCAGGTGCTGCGTGTGCTCTCAAAGCTGATTTAGCTACTGGGACTTAAAGTGGCGTAATGGTTAGCCCCACTGGCTCTCAACTTCGAGCTTTAATTCGCAGCCAAAGCATGGATTGTGCAGCACTGAGCAGCCTCCTTAACCTGAACCAGTAAACTCAAAACATTCTCACAATATTGCTAAAGCTTAGTTCCTACTATCGTGCGCTCCGTTACGAATGCCACGATTGGCCATTCGTAGCTGATCGTGGAACTTCTCTGAAGCTGCTTTCACACCGGATGCAAAACACACGTGTCTTTGCATTGACTTTGCATGTAATCTGTCGTGCGAAAAATTCGTTTCGAGTCCAGCGCGAAAGCGGCTTAAAATTTCAGGTTTGGATACGAAGTGATGTGATGATCACGATCGTGTTGATCGTAGGAAATTTTTGAACCATCCAAAACTTTTCTATGATCAACACGATTGCCACGACTGACCTCAGGATCTGATAAGATCTGATAGGATCCCCACGATTAAGACCACGATTTCAATCGAGCCGCGAATCGTGATAGTGGGAACCTAAGCATAACATACAATGGCAATGGTATAGCATTGCCAACACATTCCAGTGCCATTTTGAAAATCTTTCTGGTTGTCTGTAAAATGCCTAAGATTTTAAAATGCCACAAAGTACACTGTACCTGCTCGGGCATCTTTACACCTGTACTAATGGAATGTATAAATTGTAAATGAACATGACTTGCAGCTAATTTCTTTGTTTCCAAATTTGTCCCTGCATGAAACACAAGTTACCCTTACGCACTGACAATGGCAATCAATATTCATAGCTGAAGTGAGAGTGAGAGAGAGAAAAATAGAGCATGGGGTGGATCAGACGATCAGTAAAAAATGAGTCATTATGCGCGTTTGTGTGCGTTGCATTTTTATTTTCCTTTGTCAGTCACAAAATGAATTTTCAAACAAAGTTTGTCGGTGATGTTTTCTGTATCTTTCAACGGTGTTTTATATTTGGAAAGTAATGTAATGGGAGAGAGTAAATGTAATGGGAATTGGAGTATCTATACTAAAATTGCCTACATTTTTCTCTGCAACTTTGGAAGCACTCCTGCAGTAGCCTGTGAGCTATACTGGGCAGAAGCCCTATCACCGTGACCGATGATGCTGCACATGCATTGCACCGGGCAGTCTGCCACAGCTGGTACTACTGTCGCAGCAAGGATTTGATTCTTGACTGTGAGGTAATTCACTGTACTGAGGTCAATTTCAATTTCCATCCGACAGTCCCCATGAAATTGCAAACGTATACTCTTGCTGGAACTGAACTTTTCTGGGGGATTTTTTTTTTTTTTTTGTGTATGGGGCCAATAGGGGGACACTACTGAACATACTATCGACTATTGAATATGAACGTGTCAAGAAATTAATATTAATAATAATAATTTAAAAAACTAAATTTCAGTATAAGTAAAATGTTACTTTATGGTGGTTAAAAAATTTAGGCCAGGTTTTGCAGATTTTGTTTAGTCTTGGAATGGATTTAGTTTTGTGGAGCAAATCTCTATTCAATATTTACAATTTAGTCTCGGATTGGGCTTAAACTGCGTCTGTGAAACAGGCCCTATCCCCTGTGTCAAGATAAAGGTTGGAATAAAGATCAATTCTCACTTTTGCACTACCTGAAACTAGAGGTCAGTGAGCCCTTGAATAAATTTATGTCCCCATTTATAATCGACACTATGTGTGCTAATGGAGGCATTAAAGATAAAGTTATCACCTATTGATGGGTTTAAAGGATATCTGCATCACATCTATGCAAGATAAGAAGTGCTCGATCTCATTAACAGTGATTTCTTAGAACTATGTGAACTGGAGCATGTAAAGTCAGGTATGTCAGCAATGAGGACAATCATAGGAGAACCATTCAGTCTTCGGCTTTTAAAAAAATTCTGTCCTTGACCTCTGTTCTGATTGGAAAGTTTAGGAACCGTGTTTGTGTTTGGGACATACACGTATAGTACAGTGGCGGCTCGTGAACTGGCGACTGGGGAGGCTCAAAACAATCCCTTAAAATTAACGATTGGTCACGACCTGTTTTCAATCATTCATTTAAATTACCATTACAGAAACTCCGAAAACTCTCAACATTATCAGGTGTCGCCAATTTTCATTTACAATGCATACCGATTACGTCTCTGGACTTCTCGCGCTTTTCTTTACTCAGCAGTTGGAGCATGTGTTTTATGGTCGTTTAAATGAAATTAGATCATTTGAAACGTCTTTATGCTACTGCATTGCTTCCAACCCATCCATGCACAAGGACTTCAATTCCGCGAGAGAATCTCTTAAGCCTTGATCACAACCGGACGCACGGATTTTTTAATCGTGCGTTCTCTGCGTTTTTTGCCGTAGGTGAGAGTCGTAGAGGACGTGGAGGTTAAAAAAAATAAGTAGCAGTCAACTCGTAAGGCGGGAGTAATCGTGCCGTGTTGCCCTTGAGGGTGACGAAAGAAGTTCGCAGCAACACGCATGCGATTTGGCACGTGCGTGCTTCGTAGAGGTAGCAAGGAGGACGTACAGCAGTCTTGCAACAGCTGCGCACATCTTCCTATACCCCAGCCGTGCTCGGAAGTTCTATTTATTTCGTACGTTGTGTGTGCGCCCGTCTTATTTCACACCCGCGGGAAACTTGCGGTCGACTTGCGTCTCGGACAAACGGTTTTATTTCCACGACCAGTAAAAAAAAACGCACGTCTGACCTGCGTGCTACTTGCATCCTTGGCCTTTCTCTGGAAATCGTGGAGTTTTTTGCGCATGATCAAAATCCATCGTGCGTGCTTACGGGCAGTCTGCAGGCTCAAAATTTCGCAAGAAGAACCTGCGTGGCCCGTGAGTTCCTTGGCGTTTTTTGCTGTAGATACGCCGTGGAGTGGAAGTACGGCCGGTCGTGACCGAGGCTTTACATAGCCTACGCGTTGATCGAATAATTGCTGACTACAGCAGAGGAACATAAATATGCATCTTAAACTCACACCGAATGCGTGAGAGTTGACAGGTATGAGTTATAAATTAAAACTGGCCGCACCTGTTAATGTTGAGAGTTTTTGGAGTTTCTGTAATGGTAATTTAAATGAATGATTGAAAACAGGTCATGACCAATCATTAATTTTAAGACATTCTTTTGAGCCTCCCCAGTTGCCAGTTCACGAGCCGCCACTGGTATAGTATGTGGAACATGACTTTTTGTAACATTTCCCCGTGAAGTGGGTTCAGAAAAAAAAGGGTTATTTTTAGAATCTGGGGCAAATGAGCAGAACACTAATGACATGAAGGAATATTGTCTGCATCAATACATTTGCAAAAGGTTTACCAGCCATTTTAAATTGTGAATTTATGCCTTAAGAAACTGCTACTGACATGACATTTCCGCTGATTATCTATTGGGGCTGCATAAACTAAAAAAAAAAAAAAAAAAATTTTTAAAATGGCTCTGTGGGGAACCGCCCGACTGCAGACTCAAAAACAGCTTCCTCTTTCACACAATCATTAGGGAAAAAAAAATAAGATAACGCACAACACAGCCAGGTAAGCACAAAATGGCTCTGTTTTTCAGAGCTGAGCCAAATCGGATGCATTGGGTGAACGCTAAATCAATCTGGCCCGTAGATGTTAGCCTTAGTATTGGCCAGGGAAAATACCATCACATTTCTGTGCCAGATTAGAGGCAGAATTGAGAGCAGACGTGGATTGGAGGGTGGGTCATAACTAAGTGGGTTAATGGGGTTGACACAGACTATTTCGTTTGTGACTGTCATGGACTCTTAACTGTCGTTAGCCTGAATTTATCATAGCTTGTGCAACGGGTAAGTGTTCTCATGGCTATGGACTATTTACCAGGAGAAAACTTAAGTGCTAAACCGAGATGGAGTGACCTTATTTGTCCATTCAGATTTGTGGCCTTTACGAGAACCCAGTGAATAATAATCACGTTGTTTAGACATGAACCTGCGATTTGGGTCAACCGCTTGAGTTTTGTAAGCCACTGAAGCTAATTAAACTCATAACAAAGAACAAAGCTGGATGGCAGGTTTTCAGTAGTTAGAAATCACCTTTTGCTCAAACATTCATATGGAACATCCTAGTTCCTCTCGCACACAATTAAGTTTTACTGGCGAATGTGTTCCTTAACTGCCGACAGCTGTTCCTCGTAACTTTTTATAGGCATAATCAGAGCCCTGTAAGGCAGAGCAGAGAGGAGGTGTGGTTGTTCGGTGTCCTTTCGTGACTGAGCGAGCCGAAATCCACCTCGGCACCTCTGTAGGCGCCCGGTCGCAGCACAATAAATGAATAAATAAATAAAAATATGGCGACTCTGCACCCTTCCCCGTGTAATAAAGCTGTCAGCGGTGACAAGCCAGCTCGGGGGCTCACGGGCACCCAGCATTCACCCTCTCCTCCCGACAGTGCGGGCGGGGATTATGCAGATGAAGCCTCTATATTGTGCGGTGCAGGAAAACATTGTCTTTGCAGCATTTCACAGTCTGCAGCTCTCCGCAGCTTCTAAATGCCCACAGTGATGGGCTGCCTCCGCAGGATAAGCAACTAACAAAGCTGTTCAGCCCAAATGGTAAATAAACGTGGCAGCCTTTGCGGAATATGCTAGAACCAGGCTATTTTTTTTCTTCGTTTCTGGCCTTTGAAGTTTGCATTTTTTCTTCTTCCCCCTTCTGCAAAGGATCTGTGAATCTTTTATAAACAGAGTCGTTCAATGCCCTCAAAATCTTTAGTTGAGCATTGAATAAATTGGCCTATAAGCTGCTTTATGGCTCGGTCGAGCTTGATTTTACTCATACTTGCTCAAATGGTGTTTCCCTGCAGTGATATACAGCACACGTACAGCAAGGTGTATGAAAATTAATTTTAGAAACAGCAATGGCTGCCCTATCTAACACAGCCATATTTTCAGAGTACATTGAGATATGACGGGTGTGCCTCCATGGCCCAGAATAAAATATTAATGAAATATTGGTGAAAGGCTGATTGTGCAGTTTATTAACAAATGTGTGTTATATACAGTACAATTAGAAAGTATTCAGACCCCTTCACTTTTTTCAAATTTGTCATGTTATAGCCTAATGCTAAAAATAGTTAAGATTCATTTTTTCCCTCCTCAATCTACTCTCAATACCCCATAATGACAAAGGGAAGAAAAACTGAAATATCACATGAACACAATATTCAGACCCTCTCAGTACTTAGTTGAGCGCCTTTGGCTGCAATTACAGCCCAGAGTTTTCTTTGGTAGGACGTAACAAACTTTGCACACCTGCATTTGGGGATTTTCTGCCATTCCTCTCTGTAGATCCTTTAAAGCTCTGTCAGGTAGGATGGAGACTGCCGATTAATAGCCATTTTCAGGTCTCTCCATGTCACAACGCTTGTGCAAATTCCTTGTGTATCTCTTTACAATTCAGCAGCTTGCACATCTGTTAAGCGTATGTATGCGGTGATTGGTTTACGTCCTGTGCGTCTCTCCCCCTCAGCTAATTTCATTATGCGGTTGTGCGCTTCATGCCAGCATAACGAGCATTTAAACCCACTAGTTTCTGCGCAAATTGCTGGATTGTAAACTTAATTTCATGCTAGTAATTCTAGTCAATGTTTAGTTGTTAAACTCTTCTGTCTTTATTTAATACAACTATTACTTTAGTGACAGCCTTTGCCTTCTGCAGTCGTTCTGATCATTTCGTTAATCTGAACAAGCCGCTAATCCTAATCAGGGTCCAGAATTGGGACCAAGTTCAAATTGACTCAGCTCAAGTCTGTTCCTGTTCATCCAATGAACTTATCAAGAAAAAGCTTCCAATCTTAATGAGGGTCCGACATTGAGACCGTGTTCTTGCTAACCTATCCAGTTTGCTCTCCTTGTTCACTTTGTTCGGAGCAAGCTTCCAGTCCTGAACTGGGGCCATGACTGGGACCATGCAACCCTCAAACAACGTCTCTATCCTCAGAGGCAGTTTAGTGCTGGCACAGCCAGTGTAACTGCTGACAGCGTGCCAGAAACCTGCCCGGCGATAGCAGCTCAAGCTTAGCCTACTACAATTGTGCTGCACTGTCTGTCCTCTGCGGGGCTCTGTCCCCGCTATCCTATTCCATGGCTCTGCCCCCAATCTCAACCAAACTGCTGTCAATAAACTACTAGTTGGATTGTGCTTCTGAGTCCGTGCTTGATTCCTGGTCTGGACCATAACAGTACAATCCAGCCAGTGAGGGAATCAGTGGAGATGTCGAGCCTGGTTGATGCCCTGATGGGGAGCTCCTTGGTCAGCATGAAGAGACGCTTCGCCAGATGCGTCAGAACTGGAGGGCCCTCCTGAGTCAACTCCAGGCTATTTTCACTCTCTCGCTTTTTAATCCTCCTGTTCGTTTGTTTTTGTCATGTCAAGTTTTTTATTGTGCTGTTTTCCCAGTTTTTGCTTTTATGCTTTGTCTTTTAACTGTTGCTTTTAATTGCGTGCTCTTCATGTTACCTTTATTTATTGATTTATTTACTTCTGTTTGCTCTATATGTACATTCTTTTATTGATGGTGATTTCGTTTTGCAGATTTTTTGATTTTATAGATGTTTTAGTCTCCCCATTTTATTCTTTGCCAATTATCATTGTACAGCACTTTGGTTCAACTTTTGTTGTTTTAAATGTGCTTTCTAAATAAACTTGACTTGACTAAGATTGATGTATCGCAGGACTCTGACACTGCCACTCATGTAGCCAGTGCCCTTCTGTAGTGAATTCTCCCTCAGACGAAAGCTCTCCAGGAACCTAAACTGGCAATTCTGGATTCCTATAGTGGTATTCCTATCTCCTGTCGCAGTTTTCTGGCCCAGTGTGGAATGGTGTTTGAGCTTCAGTCCTCCTTCTTCCCCACTGAGTGATCCGCAGTAGCATTTGTCATCATTTGCCTCTCTAGGCACGCTAGGGACTAGCCTGTTGCCAGCTGGGAGATGGGTTATTTTGCAGTGTCAACTTTCACTGCCTTTACTGCAAAAACGGTGGTGTTTGATCATTCCCGCTCAGGTCATGCCACGGCCCGCGAGCTGCTCCAGCCGCGTTAACGCATCCTGTCGGTGCCAAATTATTCCATCGATTTCTGCACATTGGCTATCTCCACGCACTGGGCCCTATACAATGTCCTCCTTCGGCTTGAAATATTTTCACGATTACAATTACTTTCAGGACTATTTATTTTGAATTGGTATTTGCAGAAAAGCATATAGGCCTAACATGACACTATTCTTAATGGCGTGCTACATTGGTGATTTGGCCCACAATAGTAGTGAGTTAGTGGAGTTCACATTGGGCCGTCCTGTAAAGCTGGGTGCACACTACTGGAAATTCGGGTCAGATTTTGCCCCGAACTGGCCTTCCCGAGAATCGGGGAACAAACCGAATTCGGCCGTGATGTTCGGCCCAGTTATCTATCAGTGTGCGGAGGTTACAGATCTGAATTCGGCCCCTCACGAACTGATCGGGACCTCCCCGATAATATCCAACATTGGATATTATCTGGTGTTCAAGGATGATTCTACAGGGCGTTATGTCATGGAGCGGAAACCAGAAGTAACAAAGATGGTACATTGGACAGGAGAGATGGAGGAGCGCCTGGTGGCAATGTGGGAGGTAAAAAGTGCCTGTACAATATTTCCTCACAAGACTACACGAACCGCGTCATGAAAGAGAGCGCTCTGGGCGAGATGACCAGAGCTGTCGGTGTAGCAGGTGAGTTAACGTTAAGTGGCAGCGTTGCTCATAAACGAGCTGCTGAAATATTGAAACTTAGATGCAATACCGCAGCCATCTCCGACACTTCCGAGTTGTAGATATTATTTATTTATCTTCACCCCTAACGTTAGTTATGTTAGAGCCCCCACACAGCTCAGACTATAGCACAACAACTATCTGGCATTTTGGCGAAACAAACCTGCTAACGTTAAAAGAGCCCTGACGGACAACAGCTGGAGACAGCTTTGTTTTGCGTTAACGCCAGAAAGCTTGCACTGGACTCACAAAAGATAACACCACAAAACAAAAATTCCCTCTCTCTACGAACTAGCAAGGAAAAAACTACACAACATTACCGGTTTCTCTTCTTCCTCGTCGGCGGGTTAGTTACCGTAGTTGGGTTACTTCGTTCTCCTCGTTCTCCTCAACCACTCTGGTTCTTCTCCCTTCAACAGTCAAATCTCATGCCCAGGAAAGGGGAAATTACGTCGAAGTCACGTTTGATCAGGCAAGTTTTTGTGAAATCTTGGAAGATAAGGATATCGGGAGCTGTAGTGTGCAGAGTCCCTCTTCTTGACCGAATTCGTACACAGCTCGTTGATTAAAATCGGCAAGGATTATCGTTATGTGTGCAGCCCCGCGATTTTAAGACCTTAAAAGATTTGGAAACTCCTGTAGTGTGCACCCAGCATAAGGCAGGCTTTGGACCATACAGTGAATGGTTCCATGATAGTAGGCTTCTGTTGTGTAGAGCCAGTCTCGTGGAGCAGGGCCAGCAAGGACAGTGCAATTCAAGTGGCCCAAGACAGTGGCTCAGTGCCCCAAGCCAGTCCCCTAGTGGAGCACAACTGTTACTGCAGTACAGTTGGAGTGGCCCAAGACAGTGACTCTCTGCCTCGAGCCAGTCCCCCGATAGAACAGGAAAGTAACTGCGCTAGTAGGCCACTGGCTCGCAGCAGCAGTACAGTACTGTACTGAAAATGTCACAGCCCCCTCTCTTTATAATTCAGTCAGCGGATAAAGGAGTGAAATACAGAATGTTCCTGTATTTTGAAGTCCTTGTTCGCCAATTTAAACACATACTGAAAAAAGTGAGTAATGCGACAACAAGCCATTGTGCTGGCCTTCAGACTTGGAGAACAAAAAAAACGATTGAAATGATATGCATTCTTCTTCAAGGTCGAGAGTGTTTGAGGTCCAGAAGGCATACTGTACAATAGCAATTTATTTTTCATGCTGGAAGTAAAACTTATCTGCATGAATAAACATCACAATTGTTCCATTTAGCTTTTAGCTGAATAGCGTTGATGGACGCAGGCTGACTGTGCATTAGGTCTGAAAAAAATTCTTCTGTCAGACGTGCCAGTCTCAAGGCACTGAGGTTCACAGACTACTGTTCAAATTACAAATAGTGTTGTACCCCACGAACAAACCATTTCCCTCAAGCTTATAATCATTCAATCTTCCCCCACAACTTAATTCAAAACTGAATTGTCATGTAAGGGATTTCGTGATGTTGCCACCATCTGTGCTTCTGGAAATGGCTGGAACCATACAGTAAGCACATGTCAGCGAGGGAAGATTGTCTTCAGAGGGAGGACAGCATATGACACTAATGTATATACAGCATTCTTTTTTTAGTGATTTTGAAGCTGAGAACTTTCTGATCACACTGGGTATTCACAGAAAATATTCAGTGTCAAATCAACTCTCACAGAGTACACATTGCCACTATTGGAGTATCGGCAACACTCTTACATTTGAATAAATTTCTGAAATTGTATCTTTGCAAAAAGGCCTGCAGTATGTTTGGTTGTATTGTAATATATCATGCAATAGTGTTGAACCATGGGACTGTATAGAAGCATGACAATCTTTTATGGGATAATCTGGACTCAGAACAGTTTATAACAGCTATGTGTGGTGCATTAGCAGCCTCACCATCCTGGATCCATTTCAAAGAGCTAAAGCGAAGTAGTATTAGCCTTTGGTTTACAAAAGTTAAGGAGACTGGGAAAAAATGACATTGGTCTACCAACAGAGGTACTGATCTCTGTGATTTATCAATTAATTTGTATTTATTTATTACGAGAATGGAAGGTAAATAGCTGGATTAAGAAAGCTACATTTGGTTTAGCACTATTTTTCATATTTCCCTAGTTACGTTCAGGCTCATTTAAAGCTCTTATTTCATGACTAACAATACTGTTAGAAGCATATTTGTTAAAGGGGCAATAAGCGGAAATGCATCATTTCTGGATTGAAGGAATTAGAAAATTGCTATGTGAAGAACGAGGGGTGTAATTTTCATCTGGAGCACAGCAGGACGTCACACACCCGCTCTCTGTGTTGATCTCCAGCCCCTTGTTTACAAGCTGGTCCGGCTGCGCGTTCTTGTACGTTCATGTGAATTGCCGCCTCCTCCCTCCTCTCGGAGCCCTTGGCCCTCCCTCCCTATAAAAGGTTACAGCCAGTGAGCAGTGGCAGCGGTGGCAGTGCGCATTTTTTTAACAGCGAAATGGCAGAGAGCGGAACGAAACGTTCACCTGAAGACGAGCAGGATCCGAAATTACTTCTAAAGAAAGAACGGTTGTTGGCGAAGAAGTTGTCGGATAAAGAAAGGGACTGAGCCCGGATTAATATTGGCCTTGCATTTCCAAGGTGGAGAGCACTGCGAGAGCTAAAGGGGCTACAGTTTGACTCGGAGCTAGCACTTCTTCTCCTGGACAAGTAAGTAACAACATAAAGTAAAAATGTCTGCTTTAATTAGTGTTACAGTAATGTTAGGCACATGTCGCTATGTTGATTCAATTAAATTTAATGTTACAATCGTAGCATGGGTTAATGTCCTGGGCTTGAGTTGTTAGCGGCTCGATCCCAGCAATGGGTCAGGCGTTACGGTTGTGTGTAGACCCTGCGTGTCACTGTGGGTGGATATTTATCAATCTGACTTTCAACGTACTCCCACAGAGACACTGCTTGATCCATTCACTTCAGGCATACTTTTACGCTCTACGTCTAACATTTCCCCAACTCTTCGGATCGGAACAAATCAAACGCACATACCTTCCTATCTAAGACAGCTAGACTCAGCCGCAGTACCGCCCGGTAGATGCCTTCTGTCTTGGAGATATGAGCAAGCTTCCACAGCGGCAGCGGTTCAAACACTTGTCGCCATCTTCTAATCCCGACATGCAACGGTATGCCAGGGAATTCCCAAAATATATGCCGTCATTTTGGGAATTCCCTGGCGTACCGTTGCATGTCGGGATTAGAAAATGGCTGGTAGTGTTGGAAACCGTTTGAACCGCGGTCGTGTGGAAATTTCTGCTCATATCTCCAAGACCGAAGGCATCTACCGCGGTGTATGCTGAGTCTAGCTGTCTGTAGCTAGGAAGGTTATGTGCGTTTGATTTGTTTCGATCCGAAGAGTTGGAGAAATGTTACAGACGTAGAGCGTAAAAAAAAAGAACAAACGTGTTTACAGTTCGCTAAATGAACTGCCTATGAGGTAATGGGGTAAGACTTCACAATCATTTTAACTGTTGTCAATAAATGGTAAAATAATTTTAATTAAACTTTAATAGTAATGTACTATGAACAAACAATAAAATGTTAATAATGTCGACTAATTATTAGTATTGCTACAATTATCTCTTACCAGCTTTGATGTAATATACAACCCCAATTCCGAAATACTTGGGACGAAGTGTAAATTGTGAACAAAATCAAAATGCAATGACTTTAAGATCACATGAGCCAATATGTTATTTACTATAGAACATAGATAACATTTCAAATGTTGAACTGAGACATTTTACATTTTTATCCACAAAATGAGCTTATTTTCAATTTTTCTGGCTGCAACAGGTCTCAAAAAAGTTGGGACACAGGCAAAAAAGGGCTGAAAAAGCAATTAATATGTAAGAGAATCAGCTGAAAGAACATTTAGCAAGTAATTAATTTAACTGGCATCAGGGGTGTAACATGATTGGCTATAAAAAGGATGTCTTAGAGGGGCTGAGTCTCTCAGAAGTAAAGATAGCCAGAAGCTCTCCAACCTGTGAAGGCATGCGTAAAAAAAATTGTGGAATACTTCAAAAACAATGTTCCTCAATGTCAGATTACAAAGGCTTTGAAGGTCTCATCATCGACAGTGCATAACATCATGAAAAGATTCAGAGAAACTGGAAAAATCTCTGTGCGTAAGGCACAAGGCGGAAGACCTTTACTGGATGCCCTTGATCTTCGGGCCCTCAGACGCCACTGCATCACTCACCGGCATGATTCTGTCATTGACATTACTAAATGGGCCCAGGAATACTTGAAGAAGCCACTGTCTGTAAACACAGTCCGCTGTGCCATCCACAGATGCCAGCTAAAACTCTATCATTCAAAAAGGAAGCCATTGTTGAGCATGATCCAGAAGCGCCACCGTGTTCTGTGGGCCAAGGCTCATTTAAAATGGACTGTAGCAAAGTGGCAAAGTGTGCTGTGGTCAGATGAGTCCAAATTTGACATTCTTGTTGGAAATCATGGGCGTCGTGTCCTCCGGGCGAAAGAGGAGAAAGACCACCCCTCCTGTTCAGTTCAAAAAAGTTCAAAAGCCAGCATCTCTGATGGTATGGGGATGCATTAGTGCATATGGTGTGGGACACTTGCATGTTTTAAAAAGCACCATGAATGCTGAAAGGTATATAAAGGTTTTAGAGCAACATATGCTCCCCTCCAGATGACATCTTTTCCAGGGAAGGCCTTGTGTATTTCAGCAGGACAATGCATAACCACATACTGCAGCTATTACAACAGCATGGCTTCGTAGTAGAAGAGTCCTTGTGCTGAACTGGCCTGCCTGCTGTCCTGATCTTTCACCAATTGAGAACATTTGGCACATAATTAAACAAAAAGTCTGTCAAAGGAGACCCAAAACTCTCCAGCAGCTGGAAGCCTGTATTAAACTAGAGTGGGATCAAATTCCAATGGCTAAACTCAAGAAACTTATCTCCTCAATGGCCAGACGCCTCCACTCTGTGTTAAAAAGAAGGGGGGATGCTACACCATGGTAAACAGGCCCCTGTCCCAACTTTTTTGAGACCTGTAGCAGCCATCAAATTTGAAATGAGCTCATTTTGTGAATAAAATTGTAAAATTTCTCAGCTTCAACATTTGCTATGTTATCTCTGTTCTATTGTGAATAAAATACTAGCTGGTGTGATTTGAAAGTCATTGCGTTTTGATTTTATTCACAATTTACACTTTGTCACAACTATTTCGGAATTGGGGTTGTATACTTAACAAAGTAATGAACAGTTAATGTTGTGCAGGCAAGCTTTGTTTAACAATGATTGTTTCTGTGTGTGAGAGAGACCGAGATGATTTTTTTGTGCTGATTTAGAATTTTATATTACTTTGTTTTATGCTGGAATTTGGTGGAGTAATCACGATGATGTATATGAGCAGAACTGTATATTCCTGCAGTAAATATGGATAAAAAATATGGATAACCCGGATTCAATTCCAGCCCGTGGTCATGTACTGCATGCTCCCCCCCCACCCCATATCTTTCCCGTCTACCGACAGCTGAATCTAATAAACACTCACAAAAAAATAAAGACATAAGATGTTTCCTAGGCTATGTCCTTGACTCCCTTTCATTAAAAAGGCAATGTGCATCCTACACATTTGCCTCAAGTTCCAGAAAAACACAGAAACATTTCCAATAGTTTTCAAGACAGCTTTTCTTTAACAACAACTATAATAATAATAATAATAATTCAAATAATATGAGTAGTAAGTGGTCTCCATTGTAATTACATTTGTAATATTGGCCAATGAAAATTTCTATTCAGACTATTCTTAGTCTCAATTAGTGTCAAAGGTAAATCAAAGGTTTTATATAATTACCATGAAAATGCCTCACTCACTGTAGACATACCATAACCACAGATTTATCCAAATGATTTTACCCTGTAGCCATCCATGTCATTATCAAGGACACACAGATAAATTCACCTGTTGGTCCAGGGACAGGTTGGTAGGGGCTGGCCTAAATCTGGCCGAGTCTTCACCAGTCCCTGGGGCTGTGACTGAGGTTGCTGCCTATTCCACACTTTCGCGCGAAGTTTCTGTCTGCTGTTGTTCCTCCCTTGTAGGGATGTAGTCATGTTCTGGCTCTGAGTCTCTTCTCCTTTCCTGTTATCTTGCTGCAAGAGCTACAATTACTGCTGCTTCGCCGCAAATGGATTCATTCCATTTTCAGTGCGATTACCGATACGGTATCAGTATCATTCTATAGAGCAGGGGTCACCAACTCTGTTCCTGGAGGGCTACCATCCTGTAGGTTTCTGCTCTATCCCCAATTCAGCACACCTGATTCAGCTAATTAGTCACTCAATTGCCCAGCTTGTGATCTTGTTAAGTAGCTAATTAGTTG
Source organism: Gymnothorax javanicus (assembly GCA_029692085.1). Lineage (NCBI taxonomy): Eukaryota > Metazoa > Chordata > Actinopteri > Anguilliformes > Muraenidae > Gymnothorax > Gymnothorax javanicus. The sequence continues at coordinate 111,337,477 of CM056194.1, read as the reverse complement.
AATCAGGTGTGCTGAACAGGAGGAAGAGCAGAAGCCTACAGGATGGTAGCCCTCCAGGAACGGAGTTGGTGACCCCTGCTATAGAGAGGCTAGCTAGCTTTATAGCTAATTAAACCTATCCCACGTTATCTAGCAAGCTAGCTAGCTGTCGCTAAATGTGTTTCTTCATAAAGTCCATCATCCACAAGCTCGCTAGCTACATTAACCTAATTAATAAGCCAAATGACAACGGAAAACAGTGTCACTAGCTGGCCACGTTCGGCTCGGTGTCCAGTAACGCAACATCTACACGGAAAAAAAAAAAAAAACTAAGTGAAAAGTAAAGCTAAGAGCAAAGCCTCTTGGTTGAGTTCCAGAAGTACCTTAATTTAGACGACGCGAAAGAAATGTTGCAAGTCACATTGGTATCGTTAGCTAATATAAAGGTCATAGATTAGCTGGGTAGCTGCTGAAATAACCACGGTTTAGCCTTGGAGCCAGATGCCTAGCTGTGCTAGCATTGATAACCAGTGCGTATGTTAGCCACAGAACAGAAGCCAATTAATTCGGCATTCACCGAATTCAAAATGTAGGGTGATAGATCAAAAATGTGCATGTGTGAGGAAGGAAAATAAAGGTCCACCGGCTTGCTAATAAGCTTACGTTATGCAATGTTAACATTTGACTGGCCATACCACAATTAATGTGACGTGGCTAAGGTGCATCAAAAATCTGAGCTGAGCACCGCTCATACTCCTTGGGGTGAGCCAACCGTCGCACCTTCCCAGTGGTGTACAGCGTTCGACTCGCCACTTCAAGCAACTTGGCAGCTCCTTTCCTTTACTAGGCCAGATATGACCCAGCATCTCGGCCATAGCGAACTATGTAGCATCGAACTGAGTTGGCTTTTTAGCCTAGTTTGAAAGCAGTAGCTGGCTTGGTAGCTTCGAGCTCGGGGAGCGTGTTTCAGCAACCAGGCTCCATTCAGCTCGCCTCAGCTCCAGCAACGGTCCACCTTTCTTCCCATTTTTGAATTAGCCGGGAGGTAGGCGGAGTCAGGTAAGTGCCAAATTGGCGACCAAACGAGCTTCACAGTGGATATTCAGAAACCTATGAGTAACGTCACGGAGGCTACGTCCATGTTTTATACAGTCAGTGCTCTGGGGGGCCAGTGGGGTGGCCAGCAGTTTTCCAGGGGGGGCCTGGGGGTGCCATTGTTTGCTCTCCTTATCTAGTTCGGTAAGAACAAGCTTCTAATCCTGAACTGGGGCCCGAACTGGGACCGCGTTTCCCTCAAGCAACCTCTCCATCCTCTGAAGCAGTTCAGTGCTGGTGGAGCCTGTATAACACCTGGCAGCATCCTGGAAGCCTAGCTGGCGACAGCAGCCCAAGCTTAGCCTCTTTCAACTGCGCTGAACTGTCTATCCTGCTTGGGGTTCTGTCTCGGCTATCCTATTTTGGGATTCCACCCCAAAACTCTACCGTATTGTTGTCAATAAACTATGAATTGGATTATGCTTCTGACTTCGCGCTTGATTCCTGGTCTGGACCGTGACAGGGTCACATTTTTCAACTTCGACTGCATGTTTTCTATAGAGTTTACATCCAATGATTAAGACTATCATTAAAAAAATGTTAATTTAGTGTTTTCAAAACCATTTTTTTCTTGATTTTGATGCGTCTTAAGGGTCATCATCTTGCTGAGACATTCATCTGAGGTCAAGTCGTCACTGTGTTTGGCTAAAGTACTGTGTATGGTTTCTCTGTCTGGTTCACTTTGGAAGACATGACAAATGCTTCTAGACTACTACCTGCACCACCCACCTGCACCAATATTTTTTGCCAAATATACTGCTGATGTGCATTGTCAAAAAGTAACAAATCATGGTTATATAAACGTGCAGAAAAGTTCAGGTTCTGAAATTTGAGGGGTAAAAGTACTTAATCCTTTTGCGCAGAGGAGCAGATCTTTGACAATGGCGCCTATGGACTTGCTCAACTGATGCATTTAGTTGCAGTGTACTAACAATATGGGGTAGACGTGAAATGTATGTTGAATATTCATGAGTAAGATGTGCCCATAAACTATTTAGAATATAGATGTTTAAGTATCACCACTGTTGCCCGGAATATTATGAATTAAGCTCCTCAAACAAGTCTGATCTGCATTCCGCTAAAATACAGTATTTGCCAATAGCATCTATCCGGCAGTTGATAAAAATAATCTTTCACGACAAAAAGAAAAAAAAAATTTGGTTTTCGTCATTGCAGCAAGCAAGAGCCACAACAGCTGAAGGTATGGCAATGTATTAGTGAAAAAATAAACTCTCCGAAGCAGATATTCAAGATGATATTTATACCATGTCTTTCTACCTTCTAGTATAGCCATCCGATATTAAATACACATATTGGCCTACCTATAGATACATCCCTTGCAGGCTTCAGTGGTCAATTATTGCCTCAAACAATCTCTCCGGGGATAGATAGTTATATTACTTTTCTTACAGACATTGACTCCGGTAGGGATGCTAAAGAGGACAGGACTAGAGTGTTTACTGAGCCTGACAGCATTGGGGAGTATTTCTCCTCAAAGTGTAAGTGTTATTCTTTGTCATATTTCAGTTACTTAGCTGTCTATTTAGTTTCTCCATTTTCCACTGTCATCATGATTATGATACTATTGCAGCTTATTGGTTATTATCACTAACTGTTAGCCTTTGCCATACTGAATATAGTGGCATTTTGCTCAATTTGATAACCTGTTTTCGAACGTATGCCGCTTTCATGCTATTTTAGGTTCAATGCATTAATTTCTATTCAATTTAGGGGAGCACATTACCTGCTTTTTCCTCTTGGTGGAATATCTTTTTTTTTGTAAAAATAAGGCATATCTTGGATATTACTGTGTTAGTGCGTTATTCTCGCTCCTTATAGGGTGTGGAAAGTGTTTATAGAAGCTTGCTGTTCACTTGTGTGGTTGGTGAATGGTACCTGGGCAGTTAAATGGGGCTGAGTCACGAGCATACTGCACGTGACAAGGCCATTGAGGGAAGGAGGTACAGCATGTTTTGCTGCAGCAGGAAGAAGGTAAACAAGACGTTGCTCAAGGGTCATTGTGATGTCCCTCCCGTCATTGTGGCAGATCGCATCTGTTATATCGATTGGTATGACCAACAGAGGAGTGGGGCACTGCAGGGCTGAATGGGCAGCCTGGTGTACCTTGTAAATAGTTTTGTCTCTTTTTCCCTTAATTTTGCATATCACCTAAAGTCAAACTGCTCATCCACATCATAGAAGGTAGTAATAGCACATGACTTCCTTACAGGGTGAACATTCTGCCAGTAAAATAAGCAATTTTCTTTTCAAATGGGTGGGCATGCTGGCTAATGGGGGTCTGGTGAAAAATGGACTAATTTCAATACTTGATATTGGAGAAAAATACTTCTTTGGGTTTGGAGAGGTTTTTGGAGACCTTCGATGTCCATCCTCTCCTATTGATAGACTCTCGCCAATTCTCACTTGAAAATCATTCATTCACATTAAGCATCATGACTCAAAATGGTTGATTTGTTGTAAAATGTAATTATTTTATGATTTATGTTAGATCCAGTCCAGGAAACATATGCAGAGGCATAGTAAAATCCTATAGTAGGGTGATACAGTAAAAGAGAGGAACGGAGCCCAGAGCAGAATGACACAGTTCAGATGTAACAGAGTGCGTGGATGCATCTGCGCCCAGCCAGTGGCTTTCCAAGACAGCAGCCAGATGAAGTACACACATTGCCAGTCCTAAACTGTCAGATGGCCAGATAGAGGAGTTTAGCAAGAATATGGTCCTAATCTTGATGATCATAGAAGGTTTGGGAGGTTGTTCCTAATAAATCGGGCAGTAGAACATACTGAGGTTTGGTTAATAGGTTGCGGTCCCAGTCCTAGAGACCGTGAGAAAGGCTTGGGAGCTTGTTCCTATTAACCAGGAAGGAACTAGGTTGAGAACTTCTGCATATTACTATCATCAATGGTGAATAAATTAATCATTTATTAGGATGAAGACCTTAACTTGCAAATACTGACTGGTAGCTATAGTGCATATAGCAAGTGACAATCCAGCAACTTGCAAACTCAAAGTAGGGAGTACAAATACGTCAGCACACCTGTAAGGAAGGGGAAACATGAAAAGGACACAGGCGGTGAGGAAACCACTCAAGACGTAAACCAATCAGAAGAGACAATACTTCTAATGAACACACAAGCTGCTGGATGGGAGGAGACACGAGGAATTCACATGAGGGTTGTGACAGACTTCCCTGTCAAATTATAACAATTCCATGCTGTTGAAATAAGGAAACAGCCAACCAAATTGCTTAAAATAAAAATATGGTTTAGTATAAAAAAAAAACAAAAACAAACCTCAAACTCTGAATTGACGTGATTAGACCCACTTGGGATTGGGACAAGAGTATCGGCTCATGGTCAAAGGGTCATCTTAGTTGTAAAGGTCACCTTTTGATAATGTTGCTTGTGGTTTTTTATTGGTGTCCTTTTCATGCGCAGACATGCCGGTGAATAAATTATGGAGCTAAAGAGCTTTTTGTGGGAAAAAGACCACAGTTCTAGTGTCTGACTGGAGGACTGCATTAGTTCATTGAATATGACCATGCAGCGCACGCAGCAGTATATTGCGCCTCCATCTGTACAGTTTTAGCTTCAGTCAATTTCATGGTGCAATACATGCAGATAAGTGCAATTTCATGATTCAGCATTGGCATTTGTTGTCATTTTCCCATTACATTTTCCAGTAAAAAAAGAAAAGAAACAACCACTTTTTCTTCTGTAGTGTTAATTAGAATAGTATATGATTAAATTATATTTTTTAAATAATTTGGCACTGTTGTGTTCATTCGCTACTGATCAGTTCCAGCTGTTTTTAGAGATAAAATATGAACATTTTTGCCCAAAATTTCTCCTCCAAACATTTTATTATTTATTAATATACACGTTGTTAGAAAATATTATTATTGCAGATAATTTAATGGGGAGGTTTTCATTTCTGTACCTGCTACAAACATGTTTTCAGCAAGCGACAGCTTGAGCAACAATTAATTATTATAATTTTTTTATTATTTCTTCATCAGACAATTCATTTTTTCCCATCAATATAACAGATGGCTTAAATTTTATTCCATGAAAGTATATTATCTTTATTAAGAAATTTTGAACTCTGAAAATAGCAGGCTGATAGCACAGAACTACTAGCCACACAACTAGCTGTATTCTATCAAAAAATGCATAATTCTTGTTTAGTTATTAAGGTCAATTATAAGAAATGGGTTATTTTCCTTGAGTGTATGAGGCACACAAGCATGTGATTCCAGAGCGCTGCATGATTAATTTGCAATCTGAACTGTGAGAGCATTGTTTAATGAGCCAGAACCTGGTCGCTTGGCAGCATATTTCCGTTTCCGTCTGCGTTAACAAGTTGCTTGAAACATCGCCAGGATAGAAAAATAGACGGGTCAGAGTCACAAACCTGCATTAAGTGTTACTATTTTGTTTCAGAAGATTCATCGAAAACCCGAGCAGGATAAAATTAACTGAATGAGCTCATCGTTTCCCTCATATGAGCAAGTGATGCCTGATACACAGTATATGGGTAAAGGAAGCAGAATGATCGTCTTCTACTGAGCTCAGGAGTGTGTGTTCATTCTACCTGCAAGCATAGAAGCTTGTTGCACGGGACAGGTGACACTAGGCGCGAAACGCAGGAATGGGCTCAGGAGTTTTACTCAAAACAGCAAACAAAACAGGCACGATGGCCAACAAAAAACTTGGCCCAAAGGGTTGGAAAAATCAAACCAAGGAAAGCTTCACAGAGCTACAAACAAAACTACAAAACGAGAAAACAAGCCACTAGAAACTCTAGGGAAGAATACCAATAAACAAAAATAAACGAAGACAGCAATGGCACACGGCAAATGCGAAAATACAAAGCAAGAACTATGGTAAAGACTATGAAAACAAAGGAGCACACTAGAAAACACTATGAGAATACTATGGTTAGAAACGGCAAGAAAACGAGACTCTGTCTGCCAGCCAACTCCAGCCTCTCCCCAGATATTGCAGAGGGAATCACGAGACAAAGAGGATCACCTCAAAACATGGGAATGACCTCGCAGACACTGGAGAGGCGGATTGGCTGGGCAGACCGGGACCTGGCGAAAAACAAAACATGGAAAAGTAAAAACATGAACAATAACATATGAACTATGAAATAAAAATCCTGATACAAGAAACTGTTGAAACCACAACATGAGTAATGAACATGAACTATGAAACCTGGCACAAGAAACTGTTAAAACCATCGCAGTGTCCTGGCAGACGGCACAGGACACTGGAATCACAACAGAAGCTGCTGTTTTAATTAGATGGTAAATGTAAAATGGTAAATGGACTGCATTTATATAGTGCTTTCTAGTCACATGACATGACCTCAAAGCGCTTTGCAAGTATGCCTCTCATTCAACCTGATGGCAGAGGCTGCCATATAAAAAAAGTAAGCTAAAAGTAATTTTGATGAACAACTGATAAAGTGAACAAGTGAATCTGTGAATGAGTGAGAGACAGGGAGGGAGTGTTTGCTTGTATGATTGAGTGAGCAACCAAACTAGTCAAGGTGTGAGTTGGTGAATGAATTTATGAATGCCCTTGTGATTGAGTGAATGAGTGCATAAACAAGAAGGAATGACTGTGAATGAATGAGTGAGGGAGGGAGTGCATGGTAGAATGCCTGAGAGACTGAATGAGTGACATCATTTCTACGTGAGTAGATGAGTGAGTCCGAGTATATACATATGCGAGTGAGTGAGTGAAAGAGTGAGTGCTTGTGTACGTGAGTGAATGGGTGCTTATGTGAGTGAGTGAAATGGTGAAACTATGTGTGAGTCAGTGAATGAGTGAGTGCATGTGTGCTGAGTGAGTGCGTGAGTGAGTGTTATAGTGAGTGAGTGATAGAGTAAGTGATATAGTGAGTGAGTGAGTGACTGACTGAGTAAGTGATAGAGTGAGTGAGTGAGTGATGGCTTTAGTGAGTAGTCATCTGCACATTATCCCTGGATGTGCAAACGTAGGTTAAGGAGCTGCTGTCCAGGGTCCTGAAGTTTCTCAGTAAGTTGTCACTCCAGGCTGCATTGCCACCATAAAGCAAGTCAAGCTGGATACTGTATCATTCAATATTTTATTTGCCATTTCTTTAATTACTGGCCATATAATGGCAGGAAATGCGGATATTTAACAAGTATTTTTTTTTCTTCAAAAATATGAGCATATTTTCTCACATCAACGTTCAAAACATCAAATTATTGGTCACTCTGTAGGCCTGAGGGAGCATCCTGGTCATTCACAGTGACAATGGACATATGAGACTGCATGTGATGGACCAGTACAATAACATGCATTATCGGAACCCTCCTACCAGTTCCCCTGACCAAGGGGTCTGGCTTTAGAACTGGTTTTGGTCCCTGGGCGCTGCTTTGTGGCTGCCCACTGCTCCTAACTACAGGATAGCTTAAATGCAGAGGACAAATTACCTCACAGGGTTCAGTAATGTATATCTTATGATTTATCAGCTTTTGCTTGTTAGGCAGCTTTACTGATCATTGCAATGTTAGCATAGCTAAATTTAATGGATAGTTTTGCTAACGGTTAGTAAACTTGACAGAATATTTCAAATAATAAGTGTTACCACACTTCATTATTGTCATGATAGTTTCCATCACAAATCTTATTTTGCTGTATCAATTGGCTAACGTTTCAGCATAATTGAATAGTCTTGTACTTAGATGACAGGAGTGAAAGGAGCAATGTTAGATTGGCGATAATGCACATAAAATGTTCAAAGTAACAGGTTCTAAAAGACAGAAGGTTTTGGCATTTATTCAGGAACCTAGTCCATGTATTTATTATTTTATGTCTCGTTGTATTTTACCTTGCCGTATTGCTACAGTTTACCATTGTTAATTTCACTGTAATCAGCATTCCTCAAAACCGTATAAAGGACCCCCCATGAACTGAGTGGACTCCCTGCTGATGATGATCCTACTGTAGTTTTTCCTCTGTGACGGTCACATTCCCATTTGGCCAGAAGGGCTGCACTTGATAAAACTTTTTACTGTGCTACGCAGATTTTGCGTTGGACTTTGTCGTGGTGGACGATGGCCATTCATTGGCATAAGCGGACTCCATCTGTCATGCCTCGCCCGCAACGGTCCGCGTCACAGGTATACTAATTCCAAGCCATGTTTCATCCACATTCCTCACTCCGCTTTCCCGCAGCTTAATTGACAACTATTATCCAATTAAGCGTATTTAGGCTCGCGCCGCGGTGCAAAGTCTCACTTGCCCATCACTATTCAGCCTGTGTAGACGTAATGTTCTACTCCCACTGCGTTTTGTAGTCTTATTGTTTGACTCACAGTACTTATTGTACATTTGTATTGGGTACTGCATTCCCCGTGTTCGTTTTGTTACTTTTTTGTTACTATTCATGTCCAAAGCCCCGCTTCAGGCACGTTAATAAACTACTCAACTTTCGCACTTGGATCCTGTCCTCGCTCACTGCTTTCACTGCTACAATTATAGCACTGAAAGCGTTACAATTTCTGAGCTATCTTTAGCTTGAGAAATGAGTCCTGAGCTTTGTAGCTGGCTTTCAAGGCATTTGGGAGCACCAAAACCATCACCTTCGTTTGGATTGTCGAGGAAAATCCAGTCCAGTGCTTCCATATATAAATGAGTTCACAGGCTGTTTTAGGCTACAGAGAAAGTTGGGAAAGGTCTCAGTTTTGAAAGTTATGTTACAATTCGTTTTCACAGTTTCAATAGAAAACAATTAATAGATGTAAAAATGTGCCAATAGCACCTTTAACTGAACTGATTTTCAGTTGCCAGAGCCTTATTTTGAGGGCACATGAACCACAAGCAAACATGGCGACAGAGACATGCATACTGCTGAGGCTTAGGTAATTCTGTCAGAAACTGTCCTGAAGTGATGAGGAAATTATTGGATCAATTGAACTACAAGTTTGTACAGCATAGAAGCATAACAAGTTCAGGGCTCTTGATTAAATACATGTCATGGATAAAATCTCATCAGTGAAGCACGAATTTTAAAATACTGCACCTTTATTTTTGACTCTGAAACTCATGGAGGAAAGTAGAACATTTGCGGTCTTTTTGTTGCCTCAAAAATAGTTTCCTCATTCTAGTATTGAGTGATTATTGATCAGTAATTTGTATAAAAATATCATAACACCAAAAGTGCAACAAAAATGTGGTTATTGTATGAAGATTACTGTGCTACTTTAGTCTAGAGAGTCGCAGGGTATTTAGTGCAATGTGCGTGTGACTGAGTGATATTCTGTAAGATGGTCTTCCATACTGCCAGAGAGCTTAGATCATTTTACTTACTGATGCTTTTTAGAGGGATGACAAAGCACCTCATTTCTGCCCCTGTTTGTCAGTCGCTAAGTGGTTATCCAGCTGTGCATGGAGATTTTGATCTTGTATTTCAATTAGGAGCTTAATTTTCTGCTGCACATGACTGACTCATATTAGAGGCCTCCTGGTGATAAGTGTCCAAATCCTTTTGGCCTTTTGGTTTATGTGGCTTCTTGCACAGAGTGATTCATTGTAAAAAAGAATATATGTATGCAAAAGTCTAAGGCACCATACATTTAAAAAAAAATTAAATCTGGCTTTAGATGTTGACTTTGTTTTTCTCATTGGTGTTGGTCAGTGGTTCTCAAACTCGTTCCTGGCGCCCCACTGTGTATGCTGGTTTTTGTTACTACCACAACTGCAATCTTAGACTTTTAACAAGGTGTCGATTTGTCTTAATTAGCTGCATTCCATGTTTAGCACAGTTATTTACCACCTTTAGCTGCATTTTTATGGACATATCCACTGTGCCATGAAGAATAAAAACCCTCAAACATGTTATGCTTATTTTTCCATATTGTGAGGATTTGCAGGTAAAAAACATTTCTAAACAGATCAAATTAGACTCAGAGAAAATCAGTAAGCTCCAAATTGCGTTGCTAAACACAGGTCTTTTGAATTCTTTCAAAATAATTTGCCTGAACTTAATAAAATGAACATGAAACAAAATGAAACAGGTGTGACTTAACTGTTTGCCAAATAAACTGTTGGTTTTTGCAACCATGTGTTGACAGTTTCACCAATTAGGAACCTATTGATTGTTTACGTTGATCAAGGGTTCGGTCAAATTGTTTCCCTCTGCAGTTATTCATACTGGTTTCTAACATATCTCATTGTGGATATGAAATTTTAATTCTTCATGGCATGTGTAGATTTGTCAAATGTGGCTTAAGAGGACAAATAACTGCTCTAAACATGAATGCACCTAATTAAGGCAAATCAACAGCTTGTTTCAGTCCTAAGATCGCAACTGTGGTCGGAACAAAAACAAGCATACACAGTGGGGCGCCAGGACCGAGTCTGAGAACCACTGGTGTTGGTGAAGATAAAAAGTACATTTGAAACTCCAAATGCTGATTTAAAACAAAGTTTTAGAAACAAATGTTTGTATTTCATTAAAAATAATGCAGATAATGCAGATAGCTATGAATGCTCTGAGTTTTGTATGCTATGTATGAAGTACATACAGATCATGATTACAATATGATACATTGCTGATAATATGATGACTTGTTTTCAAATGTATATATATTTGTGTATTGACAAAACTAGATGCAGTTGAAATAAAACTTTATCTTAACTCTGTAGCTGTTAAGTCAATCAACATATTTGAAAATATTGTCGATGGCATGGAAACAACAAAGTTAACTTTTAACTTAACTAATTAACTTGTCAAAATTAACTTAACTAGTTAATTTCCAAATAGACATCAACTTAACTTAATTGATGAAATTTTAGTATTAACTTAACTAGTTAATCAAACAGTTAATCGCCCCATGTCTGGTCTGGAATACTTGGTGGGACAGATGCAAGTCAGTCTATCAGTCTGCCGAGGAATGGTAGCATACATGCCAACTCTATCGCTTTTGGGGCGTTTTTTTCAGAGTGAAACGCCCCGAAAGCGGTAGTCTACCGCTGTGATGGTTCTGCCCTGCAGTCCCTCCCCCCTCCTGCTGTCTGCACCTCCACTTCAACGAGCCACACCTGTTGCTCGTTGAGGTGGAGGTGCAGTAAGCGCTGCCAGTTTAGCAGTGCAGCTGCATTCTGTTTCCTGAGCCCTGATTGCTTATGTTTTTGCCGCTGCTCCTCTCCTGTCTGTCTTTATCTTTAAATTAAAGATCTTTTATATTTTTACTCAGCCAGTGCATTTGGGTCCCTTCATCTGTTTTTGGGTACATGGTCCCAGTGCCTGCCGGCTTCATGTCTTCAGCCGGCGGAGACAAAACCATGATAACCGCCAAAAGCGGTAGAGTTGGCATGTATGTGGTAGCAAGTTTTCCACTCAGCTTGGAACAAGGAAAAAGCCAATCATCTTATGAAACTATAGCACAACAGGAAAGTGTCCCAAATTTTTAGGCGAAGCATAGTCACACCAAATATTGGCTTGATTTTGTTTTTAACAGTTTACAGCTCTGCATTATTCATTTCCCAGTCATTAGACACTGTTAATTTAATTATTTTTGGAAGCATATTTGCCTGGTGAAATTGCTTTAAATGTGCCTAAGAATATATATATATATATATATATATATATATATATACAACGTTGTGTATATATATTTATGTTGTGTATATATATATATTTATGTGTGTGTGTGTGTGTGTGTGTGTGTGTCTGTGTGTGTCTATTAAATGGGCACTGTGATGACATGCAAACTTTTTTAGAATACAAACTCAAAGAGGATCTCGTGGATATTTTGAACTGTGTGACTTTTTGTTTGACTTTGAAAGTGTTTTGCTGTTCAGCTTTCATATTTATAATTTTAATACAACCATTCAGATTTACTAAAACTAATGGCGAAGAATGAAGAGACAATTCCAAAGGAGACAACTCGTTATTTTCATTGCTAAAAACAAAACGGTGTTTTATGTTATGTCCTTATATTATGTCCTCGCACAGCTGAAACTAACAAAGATATTATTAACTTGGGGAACTTGTGAAATCTGGCGAGTCGCGAGAACACTAGCTCCACAAAGAGAACGGGACAGAGCGATTGGTGATGTCCATGTAAAGGAAATCTGTTGCTGTTGTGGTACTACGTCAAAACCGTGAAAAAAAATCAAAACTCAAACCAGCTGAGTCTTGTTTGCTATAGCTCTCCATCCGATGATGGAACTTCGTTGAGCACAATATTATGTACAAAGAAGTAGGGTTTACGAACACATCAGGTTTCCAAAACAAACTGCTCAAAAATACAAAACAATGATCAATCTAAATGACAAAACAGCTAAAATATTCTAGAGTGCAGGGATTGCAACGATAACTCTTAATACTCGTGGACCCTCAAAATTCTATTGAAAATGTTAGGTGCTCAATTTCAATATTGGAGCAAAGATTTGTGCATGCGCATGTCATTGTAGTGCCCCTTTAACTTTTCATACAGCATCCCAATGCCCAAATCACTTCATTCCCAAGGATATATAGTGGGAAGACGGTTTATCTGGCATATCAATTTACTGATGTTTAATTTACCCTTTAAAGACAAAAAACAACACCATGCTCTCATGCCACACTTTATAATTGGGTTAAGGAGTAGGATTGTTTATAGTTATTTGGAACATTTTACATTTTTGAATACTTTACATGGTCGTAGGCAATCAGACACTGTGCTGAAGATGCAAGTAAAAAGTATTGAAATAACAAATATGTGGATCCATGTTTACAATAAATAAAAAAATCAAACAAACCCTTCAGAGAAATGCCAAAAATACACCTTGATCCTTTCTTTTAAAAAAGAATAAGAATGAAGAACACACTGGTGAGCTCAGTAATATAAGGAAATATCCTTTGACAAGAATAGGCCGGAGCAATAACACCATCCAGAAGGTAAACATGTCTGCGCAAAAAAATCAAGAGAAGAGTTTACCACAATGACTAAAGCAAATACATAAGATTTAAATCATTTGGAATTGGGAGACCTCAAAATACAGGACCAGATTAAGTTTGCCAAAAGCATCTGAAAAATCTGTACATATCTGAAACAACCTCCTATGGACAGAAGCGAGAAAGATACCAGAGTGATGGAAAAAGAAAAATATAGAAAAAAGAAAGAACTGCTCACTATTTGAAACATTCTGCTTAATCTATGAAGCATGGAGGTAGTGTTTTGGTGTGGGCATGTATGTTTGCAAATGGAACCAGTTCCCTTGTTTCAACTGATGGTTTGGCTGCTGACAAAAGCATTAGGATTAATTGTGCCCTTGAGAGGTAAAGTGGTCTTACCCACAAATCCATTGTTTTGAGAAAATAATATTTGAAGTTAAAACAGTTTGAAAAAATAAGGATGCCTTCTCCATGAGAATTGTATAGGTTTACGTAATTGTCCAGGTGTAACTTGGTTTGTGGAAATTTTTTTTACCTGAAATCTTTTTACTGGATTAAAGAAAATGGCCAAAATGCAGGATAGACCACTTTACCTCTAAACGAGGATGACATTTTTTTAGGAAGATAAAACTAACGACTCGTTGGAATTTCGAGGTATAATGGAAAAAATCATGAACACATACTTTGAAAACAGAGAATTCTGTAATTTCTGGTAATTACCAGTAGGGATTTCTCGGATTTGAAAAAAAAAAATCACACCATCATTTTCCTCGTCCTAGTCAGACTCAAGGTCACTCGAGCTATCACCATTGGATTTCCCCTGGGTTGCGCTCAGTGTTTCATAAAATGGATAATGAATGGGGGGCACATATTTTGGAAAAAGGGCTGGCAGGAATATTTTCTGGATACTGAAGGTCTACATGTTGTGCAAATCTATAATGCCTATTTGGAATAAATAACTTTCTTGGCAGGATAAAGGGTCAAAAACTTATCAGTGAATGTGCATAACCATCATAACGCTGGTGACACCTCATCATTGCCAGGAAAAACTTATTTTATCCAGGCATAAAATTGAATCCTGGAAACTAAGACAGTTATTACCTGTACAATAGCCGTCACTAGATTCATGTGTAGGCTTCCACTGGGGGTTGGGGTCACTTTCAGACTCAAAAATCTTCTCAAGAACTGCCTCAGCTCCAGTCAGCATGGGGGCTGCCATCTTGTAACGTGGGATAGCCCACTCTGCCTCTCACTGGCTGTCCCGACATGTTAAGAATGGTTTCCATGACTTTTAATAGATGGCAGCACAGTATAGTCCTGAAAATGCTAGTATCGTGGGAAGTTGCGTTAACCTTTAATACGCAGTAGTCCACCCCACTCATGTTGCCCGAGATATGGGATAGCCCACTTTACTTCTGAAGGGCACAATTCAGAGTTGTTCTCAGTTATATTATCTTCTCAGATTCAGCCTCATTCCATGGTGATTCACAGTGCAGGTGGACAATGACCTGCAGAATACTGAGAAAGCAACTGAAGACTTTTTAAGGCAAAGAAGTGGAATCATTTATAGCGGCCCAAATCAGTCTCCTGACCTGAATCAAAGTGAGCATGCACTTCACTAATGAAACAGAAAACTGCAAAAACACCCCAACAACAAGCAGGAACCGATGACAACCGCTGTGAAGGCCTGGCAGAGCGTTATCAGGGATGAAACACAATATTTGCAGGTTCCAGATTTCAGGTGACTACAAAGGATTTCCAACCGAGTATTAAAAATGTCAATTTTAGATTATGCTAGTTCATGCAATTACTTTTTATGCCCCTAAATTGGGGGAGAGGTTATTTATGGTAATGGCCATATTGCCTATGCCGTTCATTTAATGATTCTGATAAAACCTTTCACCTCATGAAACCTATGGCCCCATATATGGGTCTGTAAAATGCATCTGCTGTATTCAAACCTGTGAAATTTCAGTCTTATTTTACATTCTAGAGAAGATTCTAACCATTCCAACAATCCCATATATGTCTTGTTGAATTACAGGGAAATATCTATAAAATGATGCACAAGATCTAGATATTTTCCATTGGAAGTCATGCTGCAGGTGTAAAAACATGGCCTCCTGGAGTGATGGAGCTTCAGTGAAGTGCTATAACCAGCAGATACAGAATATGCATGTGGCATTGTCCTGCCATATGGGATGGGGAGGAATAAAAAAATAAAGTTTTTTTTTTTAACGTTGAACCAACTTAAGGGAACACTTAAGCAAAAAAGTCAGAGTCTAAGGGGTTAGAGCTAAAAATGTAAACTTTTAATAATTCCATTTATTTATTTATACACACATTTGACTGTTTCAATTCAAATCCATTGTGTTGGTGTACAGAGCCAAAGTGAAGAAAATGATTTTATTGTCATACACATACGGACCAGACTGTAATCATTTCATAATGATTTTTTTTTTTTTTTTTTTTTTTTTTTGAGATCTTTGATTTTCTTGTTAGGTATTTATAACATCAAATATATATCCAAAGAAATTAAGATAAATTCTTACTGAGGGGCTGCAATGCATGTTATCATGTAAAGCACTGGTCCATTGTGTGTATAGGCATTATGTGGATATTTTGCGGATTGGATATATTTACATGTATTTATACATGGCACGTTGATGATACATTTATGTTAATAGCATTGAAGATAAAATTGCGGTGGTTCACATATTAGCAATGACTGAACTATCATCGCAGTATTTGAGGGCAACATCTATGGATCTCTTAATTATGCCTTTTTTGGGGTCAAAATACAGTTTATGACTCTGTACTGTCTGCATAACTTAAACGTGAGAAATAACACAGGTGCGCGTCATTGAATGTAGGCTATTGAAGTTCCGACGCTTATCTTGCTGTGTGACTGACAGCAATATATCACGAATGGTTTTTTTTTTTTTTTTTTTAAATAATAAACAACACAGTTCAGTCATGCAGTGATTCTTTTTGGGCTATGATAATCAGTGTCTACTAGAGTGGGCTAGTGGTTCACTCCGCCCCCGCGTTGGTGGCGACTGAGCTGCGTCTCTAATTCAAGTACATTCCACTCATGCACATTGCAGCTGCACGGCAGCACGTTCCGCTGTGCGGGGATTCGTGCACGAAGCCCAGCCGAGTCACTCATGTCTTCGTTTCCCTGTCCGGAAGGCTTTGGTATTAAGTTGAAAACCCGACGAGCCCATTATTTCATTGTTGCTTGACGGTTTAAGGAGGGCAAAAATAAATCAATATGTTTTCGCAGAGGAGTTATGTAAGAAGGCGCCTGTTCTGCACGAACATGTGGACCTGCCTCGTTTGTCTGGGAATACTCGGGACATACGGCATTCCGGATAATGAAGGTAAGTCGCACGTTACTTTTAACTACCTGCTCGGCTTCGTCCTTTAGAAGCATCACATCGGGACGCGGTGGCAAACGATTTAATGTGAAATAATGCACCGCATGATTAAAAAAAAAAAAAAAAAAATCACGCCATTTACCTAATAAGATGTCACTGTCGAATGTAGACACGTGCATAAAATAATTTCTGCTGCCACAAACTACAAACTAACGTTGACAGTGTCTTTAGCCTACATGAAATTGCCTACATAATATCCTTTTGTTACGGAAAAAAGAGACGCTTCATCAAGTTGCTCCAGGTCACAAATTTTGACGGACCACAATGATTCCGATTGTCACCAACGACCGCTGCAGCACAAATCACGCGACACATCATTGATAATGTGAAACTTTCTCTGACAAGCTCATCCATTATTACTAATTTTAAGCTTTGCCCCAGGCTGCCTTTTAGTAGGCTTGATAATTTCAAAAAAATTAATCGTCATCGCAATTGTTGAACACATATGAATCGGCTTCTCGTTGGGGCCATCGAGTGGACAAAACTACATGCGTTTGAATCTGAAGCTCCAGATTGCCCGGGATCGCAGGTTCGCATGATTCTTACGACAGATCCGAGCTCATAGATGCGGACTCGGAATAGTGCATGAGGCTCTAAGGCTCTTTCTTAGTACTGCGCTGTCTGCAAGTGCGGGAAACGGCCTCTGTCCTTTCTGTGTCCTCAGGTGAATTGGGAGGACAAACACCTGCATTTCATACTAGATGAAAGTTCAGTTCATGGCGGATTTTATTAGAGACTTTCCCATCCAAAATATGCATTCGTCAAATGTTACATGAGACAAGTCTGTGATGTGAGATAGCGTCACAGCATGCTTCATCAACTCAACTCATTGAATAATAATAATAATAATAATAAAAACGTGTATGAATGGGTTAAAAACAAATTCCCCTGCCATTCTGGATTAAAATATTATGCAAAAAAAAATGAAAAAGCTCCCTGTTTAGAGGTTTGATTATATTTTTAATTGCCAAATGTGTTATTTGCTTCTTCAATTTATTCAAAAACATGAAGATGAATTAATTTAAGTGTTCTGTCCTGTGTGTCAATTATTGCCATAATATATGGCATTGTATATTAACAAAATGCAATGTGGTAGATTATTTTAAAAAAACATGAATTATTCTTTACAGCATATTTCATGGTTGTAGCATTGGTCACTCACTTTCCAGACAGTGAGCTAATTTGAAGTCCTACATAACATATCCAAATAGGCTTAGTAAAAAAAAGAAAAAAAATTAAAAGCATAAAATTTGCGTTGGTACACCGCCTACACCTGGGTTGTACGTAGTCCTGATTGAAATGCGTGAAATACAATTGAAGGACTATGGAAATATAAATGCAAAACTTTGTAAAGGAAAAACTTTTTTTTTTCTTTTCTTAAGTCTGAAATTGGAAATTCCTCAGGGCTCTCAGCCAAAGTTTGGAAATCAAATTAGTGTATGAGAAAAAAAAAAAACATAATAGTAGTGGTTGTCCGAAAATGAAATGCTTTTTTAGGCACAAATTTTACTGGACAACTCATTGGTTATACAATTAACCCATAGTACTCTCCATAAAAATGGTCAAGTGTGATGATATGAGATATTGTCACATTTAAAATGAAGGCAGAAGACATTTTGCCATACTGCCATTTTTCTCATTCACACAAAGAAATACTGACCCTTCGACCTCAGTGTGATTTTAGTATAATGCAGAATTATTTCACACCAGACAGTAGTTTCTCATAATGTTTTTTTTTATTCAAAATCATATTTATTTATATTTATATCCCAATAACTAGTAAGCATCATCTACAACTGTAACATGTCATGTCATTGTGTATTCCCAATTGGCCATAAGAGTTGTTGCTGTGAAAAGAATATGTTCTTCTGAGCTATTATCGCAATGATTTGTTTACATTCAAACCATTTCATGTCTCGTTTTAACATCAAATAATTTTTTGTGCACTCTGGTCATCAAATTGTTGATACTTTGTGTTTGCTAGACCAGGACAGATATTATAAGTCCAGTGTTAAAATACCCTCCTTCGTTGTGAAACGCAGCCACTTTCGCTGTGGGACATTTGATGATCCATAACTATCATCACTACATAATTGCTTTATTATTTAGGCAAATTCTAAGCTTTTCTTTGTGGGCAAAAATCGCATTGCATCATCAGGTCCAATACAGACACAAAGGACAAAGGAACATCTCTGCCACACGTTTAAAATTAAAATTAGCATTGTATCTTCTTCATAAGTTTATTAATGAGAAAGAAAAACTGTTTTTACTGGTCTCTGTCTGACATGATTGGGACTTCTTCTATGGTAACTTTCGCGAGAACACAGAAGATGAGATCATTATAAACTGTGATGTAACCATGTGTGCGCTACGATTGGATAATTCAGCTGTCCATCATCTTTATCTAAAGCAGTCAAAGCAGGGATTGAGCCCTATTTATGCTGCACCACATGGGGAAAAGACTCAGTTTTGATGAATTCATTTTCAGAGTTAGCAGAAAAACCTTAAGGACTGCACTTAAAGAGCTCATTTGCGAAAACAGATAAAATCCATCCTTAAAATGAATAAACCAACACCATTTTGATTGACATCCTTTTGACTGCACAATAAAAAAACACAATTCAGAAGAACTTTTTAAAAATTTCATATCTTACTGAAACAACCCAACACCAGTTTGCTTTATATTCCCTGGAGTGCACAATTAAAAACATTTTGGAAAATAAATCAAAATATTTTTGCAAATGAACCCTTCACTTGTTCCCTGAACTTGCCAAAACAGCACTTTACTCACACACTTGACTTATTGGAAGTCAAGCATCAAACTTATAATTTTTTGAAAATGTTATATATAGCGCACATGTGGTAGGCAGCAAAGTATTTTTTTAAAATAAAGTTACAACATAATTTGTGATGACAAAAACTAGCTGTTATTCAGTAACTGAAAACTGCAATTATCATAAACATGATTATACAAGGATGAATACATAATTTAATATTGAAAACCAAAAAAATAAAAAACATTCGTAATTAGACATTATTTGTAATTAGATGGATCCATGAATATTTAGGCTTTTTAATTTAGTAGACTGAAATGCATTTGTAGGCCCATAGCTGGAACACTCTTGTAACTCAGGACAGTGCGGACATTGCACGCATCCTCCATAACCTTGTGCTTTTCAAGCCCTGCAGTGGACCAGCTGTGCTGCTGTGTACTGTCGCTGCACTGAAGTGTGCTTCATGGCACGGTGTTGCACGCAGGCTGCGTACATAGTGCGGTCACACACAAAACATGGCAAATGCTTACTGCAAGTGCGGTGCACTGACACAACATTCATGATACACACCTGAGTCCATGACACAAGCACACTGCATGCATAGCAGATGCTTACTGCATGCAAGGCACACTCAAACTGAATGCATGGTACATGCTGACTGCATGCATGGTGCACACATACTTAATGCACAGTATACGCTTACTGCATGCGAGGCACACTCAAACTGAATGCATGGTACATGCTGACTGCATGCACAGTGCACACATATAATGCACGGTATACGCTTACTGCATGCGCAGGCACACTCAAACTGAATGCATGGTACATGCTGACTGCATACATGGTGCACACATACTTAATGCACAGTATACGCTTACTGCATGCGAGGCACACTCAAACTGAATGCATGGTACATGCTGACTGCATACATGGTGCACACATACTTAATGCACGGTATACGCTTACTGCATGCGAGGCACACTCAAACTGAATGCATGGTACATGCTGACTGCATACATGGTGCACACATACTTAATGCACGGTATACGCTTACTGCATGCGAGGCACACTCAAACTGAATTCATGGTACATGCTGACTGTGTGCATGGTGCACATACACTTAATGCACGGTATACGCTTACTGCATGCATGGTGCACACACTCTTAATGCATGGTATACGCTCGCTGCACGCAGAGCACACTCAAACTGAATACATGGTGCATGCTCTTTGCATGCATGGTGCACATACACTAAATGCATGGTGTATGTTCACTGCACTGCATGTATCAAAATAGCCGTGGTTCAGCTATACCACGGGACTCCTCCCTGAATGAGTTATAGCATGACCAATCACTCACCAGCTTGCAGGCTTAAAAACACCATGAAAATGAAACTTGAGTAGAACAAATTTCCGCAATATGTTCAGTGCCCTCCTCTAACATTGGCGCAGCACCCTTAGTAAATAG
This sequence comes from Gymnothorax javanicus, assembly GCA_029692085.1. NCBI lineage: Eukaryota > Metazoa > Chordata > Actinopteri > Anguilliformes > Muraenidae > Gymnothorax > Gymnothorax javanicus. The sequence goes on along the minus strand of CM056194.1, from coordinate 111,316,778 downwards.
TAATAAAAGTGGTTATAATTTATTGCTTTCTATTGCTTATTTAATTGTTTGTCCAGGATATTTATTCCCAGAATATGAACAAAAACAAAACATTTGATTGAAATACAATTATAGAAATCAATTATCATCATGAAACAAATTTTTTTTTTCTGATAAATATGTGTGGTATAATTGTTGGGTCCCCTTCAATTAATACTTTGCGCAGCCTCCCTTTGCCAAGATAACAGCACTGAGTCTTCTCCAGAAGTGTACAGTGAGGTAGACAAACACATAGAAAGGGATCTGAGTGCATGGCTGCATCTGATTTCTCTTTTACAAGTGGCCTATTTCCTTTGTGCTTCACTTTTTCCTTGACCTCACTAGAAAATGTCACAAAGGTCAAGGGAAAGTTGCATGGTTATATTAAAGATACCTTACAACATGTTTGGAAAAAATTGGATGTCCATTGCTTGGAGTATGTCACTACCTCCACGGCGAAGATAGCCTTCACAATTTATTGGAAAACTTTGGGAAATGAATGATGAACAGCTGCAAAAGATTGTGGTGCTTATTTGATATTTTCCTTTCTTCCAAGGATGGTCTTGCGTTTCCTTGCAGTAATGAAGCAACAAAGAAGCTAAATGCCTCCTTTTTTCATGAAATAGACTATTTGGATGCTTCTTGTCGTGGCTACCAGCCAGACAATTTCCAGTTTATGTCCATTTGCAAGGAAGGTTCCTTGGTCCTTTGAGAATTCAGATGCGGCTCATTCCTGTATGTGGAATCGCTTCAGATCTTTCAAATTCCTCAACACTCATGGATTCTCTGCCTCAGCTCATCCCTCAGGTTTTCTATTGGATTTCTGGCCGATTACAAGGATGGCCATGGCAAAACCTTGATTCTGTGATAGATGAGCCATTTTGTGTGGATTTTGAAAAATGCTTGGATCATACTGCTGTTGGACAATGAGACTATGGCCCCATGTGTGCTTTCTGATAGAGACATTCAGGTTTTCATTTAAATATCTGCTGGTACTTGATGGAATCCATAATACCATGAATCCTAAATAAGTTGTCTTGGACCTTTGGCAGAAAAACAGCCCCACAACATCAAAAATCCGCCACAGTTCTTCTCAGTGGGGATGGGGTTATTGACAGAATGGCTATCCTCTATTTTTCATCAAATCCACCTCTGATGTTTATTGATGAAGACCTAGATTCTGGTCTCATCTGACCAAAGAACTTGGCTGATTCGAAGTCCCAGTACCTTTGGAAAACTGTTGGCCTGTGCATTTGTTTGTTTTTTTCTTGGTGACAGTTTTTTTTCTTGCATTCTTCTCAAACATTTTGTATTGGTGTAGCTATCATCTAGTCATAGATTTGGAGACTTTCTGACCCTGAGAAAATTAGTGTCTGCAGTTCTCCAGTTACCATCCTGAGAGCTTCCTATACCATTCAAAAGTCCTCATCGCAGAGCATGCATTCAAAATATACTCAAGAAAAGAAGTTAAGGACCACTGAGATTTTTCTCTCATATTTTCTCTTCTTCTGAGCTTCCCAAGATGCTGTGAAGCTGTGTTGAAAGCAGGTGGTGGTCAGACAAGATACTGAGAAGATTTTGGACATTGTTTGACATTTTCATTAAATGACCTGGACTTTGTGTGATTCTGGTTTTACCTCTGGATACCCTGTTTTGGAGTAATAAAGTCATCTGATCTGATATTTCGATGCATTTTGTGCCTTGAGTTAACACCAGAGATGTAAGCAACACATGGACTTACATTCAGTTTTTACATTTCACATACTTGCATCAAAATGAAGTAACTTTTTTTTTGAGTATAAGTGCACGTCATCTTTTTGGTAGATTTGTAACATTGCCAAATGTCTCAATGTTCTCAATTATTGCTCTGACTGAGTATTTTAAACTTTATGGGTATTTTTTATGGCCATTGCCACATTTGTGCAGGTGAGAACCAGAGGCTAATATTTAGCATTTCGTGAAAAATGAGTTAGGTGCGTATAGCGCCCTCTGACATACACTTAAATCATAAATATTTAACATCAGTTACAAGTTCTGTGAACTAGAAATATTAACATTTTGTCAAATATCTGAATTTAGAGAAGCAAAAACTTAGAACCTGTTTTTCTCTGAGCTTTCAATTTGTGGGTTAGTAGTCTCTGATTCTCACCCACTCATTTGTGAAGCTCTACAAATTTCTTTCACGCTTTATCGCTTCAATATTTTGTGTTAACCGTGGTGGTGGATGACTAAGGGAAGTTTTCCAGTGTTTCACCCCATGTTTATGCCCCAAGGAAACAGGAAGTCGTGGATGGCCATTGAGGTTTTTTCAGTCATCATGGTGAACTAAAAAAAGTACAATACGAATGGGTGTATACCTGAAGAAGATTTTTCTATGGGAGCCAATAATGTGGCCCACATGCTTTTCAGAAAAATACTTATTTCATGAAGATAATTCCTTTTTTACTCCAACATCTATTAAAGGTTTTATTAATATATTGAATTTAAAATCAGGAGGATAATCAATAAAGGCATTAATTCGTAACCATTTTGGTAATATTTATCAAGGGTGCCAATATTACTATACTGTATGTAAAATCTAAGTAAAACAAATCCTGGTCCAGATTTTTCGAAGGAAGGAAAGTCAGTCTGATTTACATTTAATGGGGACTCGCATTCTGAGCTCTAATGGAATGAAACACTGAAAACAATGTTGATTGGATTTGAATGGATCATCGACGGTGGTGCCCAATGACATCATCATTAAAAGAAAATCGTTTTCCAAGAAGTTAAAAGGAGCTTTCTTTGGTGTGAACATACATATTTTACAATGTTATTTCTTTATTTTGGAATATGAACCTCATATGTAAACACATTTTCATATTCAGTGAATTTTGATTTTGGTTCATCATTAGTGGTGACAACAGATACATTGATGGGGTTTGATTGCAGAATTTGGGCGTTGATCCTACAGAAAAACCACCTGATGTCCTGTCATTAGGAAATCAAAAAAAAAACTTAAGCGCGCATGATTGTAGCCCCCGGACGAAGTTGGGGCTACTATGGATTCGGCCTCTTCATGTGTCCGCCGCCGCCGTAGAGATTTCCTTGTGGACGCTCTACAGGCCACAAATTTAAAACTATTTCTTTTATATTTGGTATGTATATGAGTAGTGGTTAGGACACGGTGCCTATCAACTTTGGTTGCCATGGTAACATAATTCACTAAATAAGAGACGATTTTGTGTCAAAAATAAGCCAAAACGAAAAATGTGGGTGTTCGTGGGCTACACCCATGGGTCGCGGGCGACAAACCTGTCTTTGTTTCAAATGGATAATGCCGAGGAATTGGTACAATTGGTGTACAAAAATAAATCCATTAAGAAATATATTTAAAAAAATAATAAAGATGTAAAAAAGATTGAAATACTTAGGAATGTTAGGATATTTTTTAATATATCTGTGCTGCATTCTCAGCAAAATGTTCAGAGTTAATTTAACTCTTGCAGAGTGAATTGAACCCTTACAGTCTATTGAGTCCACTCTTGTGAAAGAGTCTATTCAGTTTCCCTCTAAGATTTGTTTTAACACTGAACACATTGCTGTGTAGATTGTAATGCTTTTCGTCTCCTCCTGCTCATGCAGTCTTGAGTACCATTTATGTCGACCCCTGACTGTGCCGATTTTGAAGAAAAGACAATAATCAGTTTCATTATGCTAAGATGTGATGACAATAGGGATGAAATATCTGACTTCGCATGACCACCTGAAGGTTAGTGAACAAAAATGTAAATATCTGTGAGGATGAAGGACATCAAGTAAATGCTAATTAGCATCTCTTCCACTCAGGTGTGCCTTATCCATTAATTAAGTGAGGAACATTATTGCTGCCCGGCACGTGCAAGGTCATGTATAAAAATTCAGGACAAACCACTGAGCTGATAATTAGGCCTACCTCAGAGCGACTTCCTGCTGCGACTTTCAAAGAGCACTGATTGATGGGAAGGCTGTGGAGGACCCTAGGTGACCAGAGGGCCTACAGTTCAATACTCTGCTATTTTGTTAGCAACAGTGTCTTTTTTAACCTAAACCCGTAAGTGAAACTCCCCATTTTTTGTTCTTACTGGATTTGGTTTTAAACCTACCCCTCAATCATAGACATGGCACAACTGCGTGAAAGCATCAGCTCTGTATTCGCAAATGGCTGCTATGCCACGCATCTCCTGACCGGATGTTCGCTTTTGCGCTGTCAAAAACGCAACTAACGAAGGCTGATGCTGTGTTTTGCTAAATAGTGCTCATTTTATGTATCATTTTGTACTTACATTTATAGAGAGCTTTCACTTCATTGGCCATCTCAGGGTCAATGGCCTTATGGGAAAGTGTTGCATTGTCCAGTCGCAGCTTGAGGAATTCTGTCACCTGTACTGAGCCATCCTGGTATTGTTTGCCTACAGTTTGATCCAGAGAATTCAGATATACTAAGAATGTGATGTACTGCTTCTTGCCAAATACAGAGTAATCTTCCATGAATATTCAGACTGGCCCTAAAGGTTGCTGTGCAAATTGGGCAGGAATTTGCACAAGAAGGTCATGAGGTCACTGGACTAATCCAAAGAGTTGCGGAAAAACAGTCAGTAATTATCGCTGCCCTAAACCCTACATAACTTTGCAGTGCTTTTTTCCCATTTTTATTTTCAACCAACATTTACGCTCTGCTCTTATAAATTTAAATTAACATAGTTTAGATGAGAAAATTAGCTGTGAAGTGCGCTGCATGCTCAAAATGGATGCAAATGAACAACTTGAAGAATATTTTATATTTAGTTCTGAATTAATTAGCTTTTCAAACTATTTTTTAGGGACTGCATTTTAGGATAAAGCTATGTCTCGTTGGTAAAAAAAAGTGCAGAGAGTGGATGGGTGTGCAGTTCAGAGATGCTAATGCACAAGGATATCAAATATACAATAGGAGACTAGGTAATGCTCGTCTCAATGGGCAATTAAAACAAAAATGTATTAGTAATGTGGCACCTTGGCTGCATGGCAGATAGTGCTATTGCCTCACTGTAAGAACGTCATGGGTTTGAATCTGGTCGGTTTCCTGTCTGTGTGGAGTTTGCATGTTCTCCCCCGTTCACGCGGACTGCCTCCGGGTGCTCCGATATTCACTTACAGTACAGCCCAAAAGCAAACGTGCTATGTTAATTGTAGATTTTAAATTCCTCGTCGGTATGAGAGAGTGAGTGAATGTGTGTGCGCCCATGGGTGGGTCGGGGGGCTGTTTGGGTGGGTAGGCTCCAGCTGCCCTGCGACCCTAATGAGGAAAAAGTTGTTTAGGTAATGGACAGAAGGATGGATGGATGTATTAATATTACACTCCCTTGCATAGGTTCAACTGATATAGGAGTTTTATTGGATGTCGTGAACAGCTGTAATCATAGGAAGTGAGCCCTGTGCTACCAATAAAGACATAGTATTTGTTATTATTTGACCTCATGGGAGTCGTCATGTCAGAATTCATATTAAATATGTCATACCGTCTGACAAAAGTACCCATCAGCAGTAAGCTTACCTAAAATCTCAAAATGCCTGCCAATCATTGAGGTTCAGTGAAAGTGCATTCCACAGACTGTTAGATGAAATTAAAGATGACATTTAGTTCCGGGGGTTTACCGGTGAATTGGCACGTGCTTGTACATTTTCAGTTCAGACAGAGCCGAATGACAAATGCCTCCTATGTGTATCTCTGTATCTCTGAGTGCTTGCATATTTGTGCGTGTGTGTGTGTGTGTGTGTGTGTGTGTGAGAGACTTTGTGTGTAAGTCTTGGTACGTATGTGTATGTGTATGCGTGTGTGAGAATGTGTTTCTGTCTATGTGATTGTATGTATTTATGTGATGTCTGTGTGTGTGCATGTGTGAATACTTGTATGTTTTGTGTGTGCATGTGTACATGTGTGTTTTGGCTGATGCGTGTGAATGTGTTGTTTTCTATGCACATGTGCAAATGTGCCTTTGTACATACGTGCGTGTGTGTACGTGTGTGATTTTGTGAGTGTGAATGTATGCATGTTAGTGTGTATGTGTGAGTACGCACGTGAATGTGTGTATGCGTGCGTGTTAGTGAGTGCATCCGGGCAAGTGTTTGTATGCAGGTATTTGCACAAATACGTTTGCATATGTTTTTGTTTGGATTAATGTATCGGCAAGTATGTACACGTGTTTGTTAGTCTATGTGGTTTTGCGTGTGTGCGTGTGTATGCATTTGTGTATTTATGTGTGTGCATGAGTACGTGCACGAGTCTATTTTTATGTGTGCGTGCATGTGTTTGTGTGCATGTGTGTGAGAGATGTGTGTCCATGAGTGCATGTGCACAAGTATTTTCCTGTGTATATATACACGTGTATATACAAAACCAGTGAAGTTGGCACGTTGTGTAAATCGTAAATAAAAACAGAATACAATGATTTGCAAATCCTTTTCAACCTATATTCAATTGAATACACTGCAAAGACAAGTTACTTAATGTTCGAACAGGTAAACTTTGTAATTTTTTGCAAATATTAGCTCATTTGGAATTAGATGCCTGCAACATGTTTCAAAAAAGCTGGCACAAGTGGCAAAAAAAGACTGAGAGAGTTGAGGAATGCTCATCAAACACTTATTTGGAACATCCCACAGGTGAGCGGGCTAATTGGGAACAGGTGGGTTCCATGATTGGGTATAAAAGCAGCTTCCTGAAATGCTCAGTCATTCACAAACAAGGATGGGGCGAGGGTCACCACTTAGTGAACAAATCGTGAGCTGATTGTCAAACAGTTTAAAAACAACATTCCTCAACGAGCTATTGCAAGAAATTTAGGGATTTCATCATCTACGGTCCGTAATATCGTCAAAAGGTTCAGAGAATCTGGAGAAATCACTGCACGTAAGCGACAAGGCCGAAAACCAACATTGAATGCCCGTGACCTTCGATCCCTCAGGCGGTACTGCATCAAAAACCGACATCAGTGTGTAAAGGACATCACCACATGGGCTCAGGAACACTTCAGAAAGCCACTGTCAGTAACTACAGTTCGTCGCTACATCTGCAAGTGCAAGTTAAAATTCTACAATGCAAAGCGAAAGCCATTTATCAACAGCACCCAGAAACGCCCGCCCGGCCGCTGGGCCCAAGCTCATCTAAGATGGACTGATGCAAAGTGGAAAAAGTGTTCTGTGGTCTGACGAGTCCACATTTCAAATTGTTTTTGGAAACTGTGGACGTCGTGTCCTCCGGACCAAAGAGGAAAAGAACCATCCGGACTGTTATAGGCGCAAAGTTCAAAAGCCAGCATCTGTGATGGTATGGGGGTGTATTAGTGCCCAAGGCATGGGCAACTTACACATATGTGAAGGCACCATTAATGCTGAAAGGTACATACAGGTTTTGGAGCAACATATGTTGCCATCCAAGCAACGTCTTTTTCATGGACGCCCCTGCTTATTTCAGCAAGACAATGCCAATTTTCTTTCTGCACGTGTTACAACAGCATGGCTCCGTAGTAAAAGAGTGCGGGTACTAGACTGGCCTGCCTGTAGTCCAGACCTGTCTCCCATTGAAAATGTGTGGCGCATTATGAAGCGTAAAATACGACAACGGAGACCCCGGACTGTTGAACAACTTAAGCTGTACATCAAGCAAGAATGGGAAAGAGTTCCACCTGAAAAGCTTCAAAAATTGGTCTCCTCAGTTCCCAAACGTTTACTGAGTGTCGTTAAAAGGAAAGGTGATGTAACACAGTGGTAAAAAGGCCCCTGTGCCAACTTTTTTGCAATGTGTTGCTGCCTTTAAATTCTAAGTTAATGATTATTTGCAAAAAAAAATAAAGTTTCTCAGTTTGAACATTAAACATCTTGTCTTTGCAGTGTATTCAATTGAATAAAAGTTGAAAAGGATTTGCAAATCATTGTATTCTGTTTTTATCTACGATTTACATAACGTGCCAACTTCACTGGTTTTGGGTTTTGTGTATATATATATATATATATATATATATATATATATATATATATATATATATATATATATATTTGCCTATGTGCGTATGTATGTGTGTTTGTGTGTGCACTTGTGCACAGTAAGTCAGAGGGAGGGTAGTAAAATAGACCATGACCAGGAACTGTGATTAGGCCCAAAGGCATAGCTGAGGGGACTCTTACAGGCCCAAAGTAATTTATTTTCTCAAAATGCCATGAGTCACTGCCGTTTATCCCACTTAAACCATGGATATGCACTACGCCGCTACGCAAACACAGCGCAGCAGCAAAGGCTCATTTATTCTCTGCTACATCTGACGAAAAGCCACGTCAACACCTTCACAACACAATGTTATAAAGGTCATAGTTTTAGGCCTGTCCATTCACTTTAATGCAGGAGGACACACACGCTCGAACGCTATGTTCGCGCAGTGCCTCACGGCCTCTCCCCTCCTCCCGAGCCTCATCGACGGTCCAGGGAGGGGCACAGCTGGTTATTCCCCCTCTCCGGGCACTATACTGCTGAAACAGGGAATTAGAGACCCACTAAAAAACACACCAACCCCCTTCGTGGCGCAGTGTCAGCAGTGTAGCTTAGCGGCTGTGGAACTGGAGCGACTCAGAGGTTGTAGGGGTCGTGTCGCGGCCGGAATGCTGCCACTGTGCCCTTCAGCGGTCATCTCGAGGTGCCTAACCTGCAGCGCTTCGGTTAGACGTCCAGCTGCGTGAACGTGTCGTGTTAAGAGAGAGTGGAGGCCTTGGAAGTCGCCTCAGATAAGGACTGCGCTGTAATATCCTGCCCACTGTAATATTCTGCCAACTGTAATACTCTGCCAACCGCAGTGACTGCAAACGCTTATTATCAGCGGTTTTAAATTGTAGCTATGTTGGTGCTGAGGGTAATGTTGTCACCTCCCCATGAGGAGGTTTTTGGTTCTTGGATCGCTCTAGGATCCAGGTTTCCAGAATGTTCTATCTACACTCCCTGAAAAAAAGTACCTATTTGTACCTTCAGGGGTAAAAGGCTTGTCACTGGGGCGGTACCCTCAAAGGTACTGCTGTTCTACCCTCAGAAGTGGATACTTACTTGCTTTGGAAAATAAAAGTACCTTTTAGACCCTTAAAAGGTTTACACAGGTACCTTGAGATCCTATAATTAGCCCTAGGGGGTACATAAGTGCTGATTGTACCTTGGGGAACCGAAATGGACTCCTGCTGTACCCCTATTTCTGAGAGTGTATATGTCCATCAGATTCCTTTGGATATTGTAGTTTTTCCCTCATTCAGGAGACCTGCTGGTTTTGTTAAATAATTTTTTACACAAATCTGATGCTATAGTTGAGCAGCGGTAAGTGATGTATCTCGTCAATGGCGGACCATCTCCCACTGTTGAGGGAAAAAGTCACGTAAATCGCTTTTCTCAGTCTGCTTTCTGGGTTGTGACATTTTGATTTGCTGATACACTAACCTTAGGTGACACAAGTGCTTTATTTCCTGATTTTATCAGCATTTATTGCCACTTGACTGCAGTGCAGTTGGAACTGCAGTTTAACCCACCATAGACGCTGTACATGACAATTCCAGACACGTATTCATAGTCAGTATGTTATTTCAATGTTTGTCTTTGGGCTAATGTATTATTTTACTCTCCTCGATGCTCTCTACAAATTTTTCCTGTAAGTTTTCCCTTAAGTATGTCAGGGAAAAAAGATTTTTCATATGATGGGACAGTGTCACATACGTATTCTGCATCTGCTGGTTGCAGTGCTTCACTGAAGCCACATCACTTTTATAATGTGAGAAATATTCAAAGCCAGGATGCCCTTTTTATGGCCACAACATTATTTCAAATGGATAATATCTAGATCTGGTAAATCATTTTATATATATTTCCCTGTAATTCAGCTGGACATATTTGAGATCTTTGTAAACCTTGGGATCTCGACTAGAATTTAAAATAGCCCTGAATTTCCGCAGGTTTGAATATAGCAGCTGCATACATGGGTCTGTGGGCTTTGTGGTGTTAAAAGCCCCGTTCAGGTTTACAGAACTCTATAGCTTGTATGAGATCACGTCTATAATAAGCTGAATTAAAACTAAAGCCTCCCTGAAATTGAATCCCACGTCTTATTACCTAACGCACCCTATTACAACTTCAGCAGTCGTGTTAGCAAACAGACAAGTAAAACTCACGGAAGTACTGCTCATTATTAACATGCCACCACGCTCAGCGATGGCAGCGGTAAAAATATTTCTGCCGGCCATTCGAAGAAGCTGAAATGAAATGGAGTGGTGCCCAGCTGAATACATTAGTCCAAAACAGACAATGTATTAGCCCAAGATCTAATTATTTCCACCTTGTCCCAAAGGCCACGGTATTCATCACATCTCAGCCAAAGCCTTTCTCAACATTTTATTTTAATCAATTCACTGGCAGTAAGAAATTATTCTGTGTTTACATTCAAACTTACTCTCAGGTCTTTAATTTTTGAAAAAAAAAAAAGAAACGGCACTGTCGCCATGGCGTCAGGAATCTATTATTGTTTGCTTGGTAGTAGCATTGAGGAGGTGGAGCCTAGAGACGACAAGTTCAGTCTTTGCAGAGTCGGTTTTTGCAATTTTCTAACAAATCAGTGTTCTGCCGCTTTATTGCTTTTAGTGACCAGTGATGACTGTTACATCAGTGTTCGGATGTTCAGAATCTAGAAAATTCTTATTGCATACTTATGAGCTCAATGCTGAAAAAGTTAAATTAAGTCACAATTTAAAATCCGATATGCACCGCTGATTATTTACCAAACAAATTTGTGATGGTTCACGAGCCATTCATTCTTGACTTGTTAAGTTGATCACAGCATTGGGTACAAAATAATGTTGCACCTCGAATTTGCATCCCTCAGATAAATCTGCAATCTACAAACTATGCAAGAAGAGTGAAAAAAAATGTATTTTTCTTTTACAGGATTAGACAAGATCATACTGTTTCAACACAACAGATGTCCACTGAAACTAAGAACTGGGAAAAGCTACTGTCTCATTTATAAATTGATTGATTAGCCATGTGTATCATACAGTATGTTCCTTGCATGTTGCCCGTATTGGAAAGCAAATGTTACTTCAAATGCTCAACAAACCACAGTGTCAAATAAAATTGCTTCTCTCCATTTTTGTCACAGTCAAAATGGCAGCTTACAAATTATTTAAATCAATGGTCATCTGGGTAAAGTGTCCTTGCTCTTATTTTTGCATTACAGGACCAGTGTGACCTTTCACCTTTTGTATGTATTTGAGCTGCCATCTGCTACACACAGAATCCTGTGCAGTTTCATTTACCTCAAAGCCACGAAAACCGGCACCAGCAGCTAATTGCTGACCGATTGCTCTCGTTCTGTTCCTTTCCAGTGAATCTATTGGATTCCCGATCTGTAATGGATGACCTGGGATGGGTAGCCTACCCAAAGAACGGGGTAAGTCTCGCCACTCAAACCTGACCGCAAACTGCATTAGCTGTCTCTGTTCCGAGGTACGTCTCAAGGTCTCGTATTCCCAAGAGCGAGGAGAGGGGGGATTGGAAGTAAAGAAAAATAAAAGCTATAGACCGAGCCTGGGGTCGGGAGTTTTACTGAAAGGGGATACTTTAAGGGAGACCACATTTCTGAGTTCTAATTACATTGGGCATTTACTCAAATTCCAATCAGTCTTAGGTAATAGAACAGCGCAGTCCCCATCCACTGTGCTCATTTATAATGGATTTAGGTGTAGCAGTAACTTCATTATGTTTCCCCTTTATGAAAGTTTGGCAATAAGTGCATCAGGAGCCATCCATCTATCCACCCATCCATCCATCCATCAGGGCCTGGGGCCTATATCCCATCATACTGTGGGTGAGAGGCAGGACACACCCTGGACAGTCCACCAATCCATCGCAGGGAAACACGCTATTCTGTCACGCACTCATACTTACAGGCAGTTTTGAGCTGCAGGCGTATGTTTCATATTTGAGCCTCTGAGAACAAAAGTGGTCTAACTCCATATATCGTCGGCCTGCTGATAAAACCTCATATCTTCAAAATGATAAACTTCACAGGAGAGCATAAAAAATGCGTAATTTTGCATGTAAGAATGCAGTTGAGCTGTGTTCAGGCAGGATGACTATTTTTCTTCCAAGAATGTATTTTGTACTTTGCAATGCTTATGTTATTATCGTGGACATACGAGTTTTTGTTTCTTATCAAATTTGGAGATACAAGGTTTTATCAGCAGGCCGGTGATATGTTCTAATCTTAAAATGATTCCAAAGTGGTCAATCTGTTTAGTGCAATTATAAATTGTGTAGTTCTTGTGTAGTTCCAGTGCCATACAATGGGTGGAGCATATGTTCCTCACTTTAAGAACGCATAATGAGCTCCGTGCTATAGTGGTCTAAAATGAGAAGTGAGAAAAAAAAAAGCAGTGACACTATTGTTAACTCCTGGATAAGCTGTTTGTGAATTAGGGACTGTTCATCCATGCTAACGTCATATTTATCTGACCGCCCATGGCCGTGCTAACAGCAAATTGATTGATTGATTGATAAGTGAGTGACGCTCAAGTCTCTTCACAACACGAGAAGTAAAAAAAGAGTCGGACCTCTCTTGTTCTAAGGGGCTCATTTAAAAAAGAGCATTCTTGGGTTTCCACCCAGGGGCTCTCATTTTTGCTTTCTTCTGAAAGGTCAATGCAAAGGAAGTGTAAAATTTACAGAGAGGCCCTCAAGTCTAGATGCAGTTCTGAGCAGGTCTCTGAAATACTGGGAAACTGTCAGAGAAGCCTGCCATTGCGGGGTGGCTGTAAAAAGCAAGCACACCTGCATAAATGTATACCTCAAAATGAGTTTCCGTTGGCTGCCAGGTTGGCTCACTAGGTTAAGGCTCCATATTATGGTGCAGTAGTGACCACCACGGCCTGGGTGCAAATCTGAGCTGTGCCAGTGCTGGCAGTGGCCGGTAGCCTTTTCAGAGCAGCCTATAATCAGCTTCATGCTGCTGGAATTCGGGAGGCATTCAGCCGGTTTGGGTCACAATTGTTCATTAATCTAGCACCCACTGCTGGTCAGCCGGGCGGTTGTCTGCAAAATCCTTTCCTAGCACATGGTTGTCTGCTAGCACACCCTTGTTCTGAGTGAGGTTTCAAGCCACAAGTGTAAAGATTAACGAAACAGCAGTGACAGGCGCGTATTTCAGCGGAGGCCTGCAAACTGTCGCACTCGAGCATGCTTGTACGTGGTTCGCCGATTGCCAATTCTACCCAAACCTGGAATGTCCAATGCCAAATTTAAGAAAAAAAAAAAGGGTTTCTGTGTCCAAGCAGGTGGCTTAGCCTAGCGGCTAATAACCTAGCAGCTAAGGCGAGTGACTGGGAATGAGAAGGACGGTGGTTCAAGCCCTGTGTATATCCACACTATGATCCATACGGCTGTTGAGCTCTTGAGCAAGGGTGTTCACCCCACATTGTATGGGGGGGACTGGCTAATGTGACCTAGTGAAGGAAAATGCAAGGCGTTTGGAGCGGAAATGACAACAGCTGTAATGATAATAATGAAAATAAGTGAATGAGGTGATGCTAGTGAGTAGAGGGGAGGCGCAAAATGACAATGTAGCAGTGACCAGGGCTGTTGCTAGCGGTATGAAGTATGCTGACGGTTCTCGAAGGCTTTAGCTCTGAGGAGCTCCACGGCGGATGAGAACCCGCAGACAAATCAGAGGCCCTGAACAAGACATTTTTTCGCGGAGCCCAGAATTCCTAGCCATGCCGTGACAGTGAGAGTGCGGGAATAGAGATGCAGGTGAGGAGGCGCTGATGAGTGTACTAAACTAGGAGAGAGAGGGAGAGCGAGGTAGAAACGAGGCCCACTGAGACGGCTCTCCATCGGAGGAAGGAGACAAAGAAGAGAAGGGAAAGTACAGGAGAGATCATCAGGAGAGAAACACACCGTGAAAACTATGACTGATAGAAATGTTTCTGAATCTGACACCCCGCCAAAAAACAATCAGTGCAGTTAAGTAGTTTGTTCACGTTCGTACCGCGATCTGACATCTGTAATTGCGATGTTGGTTCGCGGCCATGTTTTTGTTTTTGTGGGGTTTTTTCTTTGACTGGAGAACAAACAGGTTAGATGTTGAACATTTGGCAGTGATCTACGCTTTCAATCTCTTGGTTTAATTTTCATGCCAAATGAATTCTTCCTGTCTTTGGATGTGTTGTTTGTCCTTTCTACTAATATTTAGTTTTTTTTAAATGTTTAGCTTAAAAAATATTTGGTCAATATTCAAACTTGAATTTATGGTTTACATGTCCTCTTGCCAGATTATTGCCCTTTTTAGGCCATTATTTTAGCTTGCTTTATGACCTGTTGTAAAGGATTGCGAGCAATCTAAAGAGAGATTATTACAAAATGATTGCTGGGTCTTTATGTTCAGGAAAGCTGTGTAATTGCTGCACTAATACTGTAATTCATGCCTTAACTTGTTTGCTTTCTGTTTACAATTTTAACTCTAATACCACTGCAGCTACTTCCCAAGTAATTGGTAGTGCCATTTGGAGGTAACTTAGATTAAATTTAAATTTAAATTTAATCCCTTGAATGCATCTCTGATTGTGTTCATCAACATGTTCATTCCGCTTTCCGTAATAATATTGGGATCGTAGAACTCATAAAATATCTGGGGATATAAAAACACCTAACTCTCAAAAACATTACAAGTACAATTTATACATCCCAGCACAGCTTTTGGTCAGAACTTTGACTGTCAAAGCTCCTGCTACATTTTTGCTGTCTAAAAGTCACAACCAAGCTGTTACTTCCTTAAAGACTTACAGCATCTGAAGTAGGATTATTCAATGCACAGCTTGAGCTTGATCTATTTTAATAGGGACAGTTGGGCTGAGGAGGAGCAATCTCCGTACTTTTCGTCCACAGTATGATGGAGAGCCTCCTACATGAGAAACCTAGTAGACCAATAGTGCCTGTTTCAGAAAACTCACTATCACTGGGGTATTCTTTAAGTAACTCCTCACGTGAAAATTACGTCAAAATATGAACTGTGTTTTAGTAAAATTGTGTAATAGAATTAGCTAAGAAGTTTAATTAAATATATACATTATGACTCAAAAAGTTTTAGATTACTTCTCCCATGATGTTGTACCATGTTTCACTGAAATACAAGCAGTTTTAAGTCATATTTTGATGACGGGAGTGGTGAGATGTTAAGAAGAATCTGTTATTTCACTGGATTTTGGAGTAAACTCATAATTTCTGTTTTGAACACTTAAAAATTGCGAAAAAAAAACCCCTTAAGAGCCTTGGAATCTTTAAGTGTAGTGTTAGAATTAAGCTGCTTTAATGCGATTGCAAAACATGACAGATTACATTCAAAGTCAATACGCTTTCTTTTGTTTTGAATTTGAATGTAATCTGTCGCAGCCGGTCAGAAAAAAAAAAATTTGTTCCCAAACAGGTAATTGAAAGCCATTTTAATTAATTTCAGAACCAGTGATTGTCCTTGTCAGAAAAAGACAAAATCCTGACAAAAAAAAAGTTATTGACCAAAAGTGGACACTGATTAATTTAAAAATTAGATGCTTTTCGTTTCACAAAAAAAAAATATTTAAATGCAGTTTTTTCCATCTATCTCTGACTGCTTGGAAATTTTGGGTATTCTAAAACTATTAACTGTAAGTGTATATATGTAATTGATACTAATATAATTTCAATAATAATTTTTAGCCAAATTATCAATAGATAAACAGATTATTGATGATTTTAAAAATTGCATATTAGTTTGTAAAGTAGGCCAACCAGTTTCAGCTGCAAGATACTGCTACTCGTCATGGTGTCTATGATCTGCAACAGATCATGGATTAAATCCAAATGTTGTAAGCTTTCAAAGATGCCAAACTTACTTTCCTACTTAGGAATAAGCAAAAGGAATTAAATTTGGAACTTTCTTTCTCCAAAGCTTTATAACTTTAATAATCCCAATCAAGCCACTTTCAAAGAAGTTCACAATTTCTTATTGAATTGAAATTCTGTGAAAAAAATCTGGTGATATTTATGACTAAATAAGCTTTTTTGAGCCGTTAGGATCTTAAGATGTGTGCATTGAGTCATTTTAAATCTTTGGACGTTTGCTGTGTCCTCGTTTGCAGATGAGTCGATATTTTCCACGCTCAGAATGCTTTCTCTTTCCTCTCATTGATTATCGTGACCCTTGTTAAAATGTTTGCTTCCCCTTTGGCGTCTATATCTAAGGTTCTCGCAGAAAAAGCCAGTTGATAGTTCATGCACGAAATTGCCTTTTTTGTCTCGAGGATTTGTATTCCAGTCATTTGAATACAATCCCATATATGCTGCTTATCTGTTCCTCATTTATGTGGCTTGAAGCCAAAACTATTTTTCTGTGTTCAAATGGAACTTTCTAGACAACATCCAGCTGGGCTTTGTATGTGCGCTGAACTGCACAGCTCATGTTTTAGTGAATTATATTCAGTGTTTCTGTGTACTTGGGTGTATTAACTCTCTTTCAATAATGCAGGGGCCTCTGAGTGCCTTGTAGCTGAGGCGTTTGCCTGTGAGCCCTGTGATTGGCTGTTTGAAGCTCAGCCATGCCATTACTGGCTATAGGCGGAGGTCCACGCGGCTGAGGCTACGATTCGCGCAGCCTCACCTGGGATAGTAGGAGTTAAGGCGGATAAAATTCGTTAGTTCATCGCTGTCTAGCGACCACTTCTAGTTGGCCAGGCACATGTGACTGTATGAGCTAAATTTCATGCTGACCCAATCTTCCGACGGCATAGGCAGCGTGTTATTGGTGGTGCGACGGCATAGTGTGAAAGAGGCGAGCGCTAGTCATCGAGCGAGTCGGAGGAATCAGGTGCCACGGCGTCTTCCTCCTGAGTCAATGGGAGTAGGTCACTTTGTGGTAGGCTGAACAGTTCAGCTGTGTTTACACTGTTATAAACTTGCACCTTTTTTGCCAGTTATTTTAACTGCAATTTTACCATAGGTTTACAAAAGAGATCCATGTATGTTAAGAAATGCACACAGGACTTCACTTACAGGTAAAATAACCAGGAAACAATGTGTTAATTTAATTGTTAAATTCAGTAGTTTATAACAGTGTAGGGTGGGGAAAAAGGCGGGGTTGATCCGTGATATATATTTCAAGAAGACTTTTGGCTGTGCACAGATGGCAACAATTACAGGAGACCTTCACATAGAACACAATAGTTGCATCATATACATGGACACAGTAATACAAGTATTGTCCATGTTCAAATTGAGGCAACAGTTTGATTCATCCTTTTAGTGGTCTTTATGGTGACACAATTTATCAGCATCAGAGTCTACCTGATAAATTGGGTTGGCAGATTAGGGAAGGAGCCGACATTGGCTGAAGTGACATGGGTTGTGTCTACGTAGTGGTGAGAGAGTTTTATGTTTATAAAAGGGTCAGATTTGTGTGACACAAATTTCTACCCTGTTAGTGTATGCTTGGAGTGACAAATGCTGGTATGCATTTGCTTACGGTGAATACACACTTCACAGTGAATCAATGATAGTCTCATTATATAGGTGCGAGTATCAGACATTGCCTAATCAAACTCATTGAATTTGTTTTTGATTAGGGTTAATGAATGATGCGCAAAACTACTAACATATTGCCTTCATTCCTGTAAAATCTTCTCTTTTGAGGTCTTGCGAGCATACTCGGGTATTCTTTATTGAAATGAAAATATACTGTGGCATCTTTTGAGAAAAGAATGAAATACAGGTTGGAATCGATGTTGAATCTATTCTTAAAGATAAAGCAGTCAATAATAAGAATGCAAATTTTAATGGAAATGGCCGCAGTGAAGCGTTTCAAATGTGTAAATTGTAGGGATGTAACCATGTTTCGGGCCTCAAAAGCCTGATCGCTGTAGGCTGGATATTCACTGCGGTGCCGCATTAAAATTTTTAGGTCAATACTGTATGCTGGCAACATGCAGCATTCATTATCAGTCAAATGAATGTCAGTGCTGTTTCCTATTCAGTCAGAAATACAGAGGAATATAAATCATAGATGTGTTATTCTGCAGTCTTTTTTAAATACATTTGCCCCTTTAAGAATTTCCCCTGTTTTGGCAGCAGCATAGGAAGTTGTTGGACTTCTAAGGAAGAGCTTCCCGTGTGCGCTGAGGATAACGTGAACAGCATCTCCCGAGGGATCGGTCCCATAATTCTCTGCGCCGTAGGCCGTCTTAGGGAAGCTCTTTAAAGAGTAGTTCTTTTTTTTTAAAAAAAAAAAGAGGAGTTGCTGTGTAGAACTTGAGTGAGAAGTTAATTCGCATTATCCTCTAGGGTGTGGTAGGGCATTTTGGGTAATCACAGTGTCTGCCCTCGCTGTACGTGAGCAGTCGTGTCTTTCTCTTACTCGACGCTGGAGGCTAACTAGAGAAGGGGAAAGAAGCCGCCGATGCTACAGTCTGTATCAGGGAGGGCGCTCAGCCTGCCTGCTCTTTTCCTGACAAGTTGATTCTTCAGGAGCTGGGGCTGTATGTATGAAGGGACTGTTACTTCTCAGGGTGATAGTCCCTGAAATCCCAATAGTTGAAGGAGTGTAACTCTCAGAACGCGAGATGTATTGACGAACGGAAGTCGACCAAGCCAACTGCAAATGTCCTATTTATTTTAATAATATTACCTAGTTTGCCTCTACACATGCTCAATCGGATGTTGTCAGAACACGTATTTAATGCAAAACTGCCGACAAGAAGAATAAACTAAGTTGCTCTTCCCAAGAAGAGATAAGTAGAGCCAGGGCACCGAACAGGCAACACGGCGAAGTTGTTTTGTTATTAGAGAAAAATACGCCTCAAACATGGCCTTTTGTTGTTGACACAAAGAAAAAAAAAGTGTGGGAGTAAATCTCACAGAAGTTAATGTTTGTCCTTTGGAATGGCGACCAGGACTGCTCTCCATTATAGGCAGAAATGGGGAAAATGTGGTTTCCTCGCAAGTTACGTCTGGGTGGCTTCAGGTTAATTCATGCCACCACTGTGTTGAATCTGACTGTTGTCCCTTCATGAGAGCTATTTGCTCACTCTCCTGCCTCTAACTTTTTGGACTCCAAGGAGGGCCAATAAAACTTAATGTCTGCTGCGTTTCCATCAAGCGGAACGGTTCGGTTTGGTACGGATCGTGTCACATTTCAGGGCGTTTCCAATAAAAAGTTGTTCCTAACCGTTCCCATTTTTCGTCACCCCTCCGGTTGGGGTACCAAGGGTTACCATCCGATACCAATGAGGCGGAGCTAAAACAGGCCTTCTGTATTGGTCGGGAATTGTCATCACTGCCGTCTGTTGATTGGCCAACAGAATCGTCACTCTAGCGCAACTTCCATAAGGAAACGGCAGGAAAACACCCGTCTCGCCCACTGATCTGTACTTAAAAAAATCTGGATAGCTCATTGGCCAATACGCACCATACAAACAACTGAAGCTGCCTCGCCGCCATGTTTCCACTCCCAACAGTATGCGGACGGTCAATGGCATACGTATTAATCCAACGTGTCTGTACATTCTTTGCTGCCATTTCGCGCTCTATTCTTCATTTCCCGTCTTCATTTTCTCCTTTTTTTTTTCGTATTCTGTAGTGACCTTTTAAATCGCTGGTATATATTTTATTTTGTGACCATACCAACTTGTATTATTACAGGTAATCCATTATACACACATACAGGTGAAAGGTGCACACATCCTTTGAACTGGCGATTTGTGCAGTTGACAGCAGCACATGCTGGCATTTTCTCCTAAATATTTTAACTGCAAACACGGCTAACAAGATGTGATCTCAGTTCAGCAAGAGTGGTATTGGAGATATAGGCGAGTGGTAATATGGCGGCCGAGTGGCTTCACATTGACTGGCCAATGAGCTATCCAGATTTTTTTAAGTACAGATCAGTGGTCTCGCCTACCATTTTGAGAAAAACATTTTTGGAAATGTCTGTTCGCAACAACGCGCCATGGAGCAATGAGGAGGTGCGGATGTATATTTCATGGATTTAAATTTCGTCAATTTAAAATGCGTATAGCCATTATTATGCGAACTAATTTGGCTGGAGTTGCTCGCTTGCTGGCATTAAAATGCGACGAATATAAAGGTTGCCAGCTAAAGCCGCTTTCACACCGGACACGAAACAAATTTTTCGCGTGACAGATTACATTCAAATTCAATGCGTTTCGCGTGTATTCACATTGCATTTTACCATCTGGTAAAAAAAAACCCCGCCTACATTTAAGGGTACTGTCTGCAGTGGAAACGCTAACCAGATCTAGGGGTTTGGTACCAAAAGTACGGTTCCAAGGGTACTATACCGAAAGTACCCCAAATGGGAACACGGCTTTAATGTTCCCACATGAATAGCCCAGTTTGGGAGTCAATGGTCAATAGACTTCAGTGGCCTGTCTACAATGGTGCTGTACCTTCATGAATACGGCCCCTGGCCATTTCAAAATTAGTTTACTGTAGTCATGCAATCATGTCCTTATCCACATCACTGTCACTTTTTGCCAAGAAAGTACTAATTTCATTCAAGGATTCTATAACCAAAGTAGTAACCTTTCATATCAGTCTGAAAAGGCAATTCAGTTATGTACGGTGGACTGGTTATGTTGTGGATAGCAGGGTAGGGTGCAATGCACTCCCCTCGAGGGGAATCCCGCACAGATTTGGGGTTTCTAAAAGGATTTAGACTAGCAACATACTGCATACTTAGCATTCACCCAGGAAGAAGCAGCCGGTGAAGTGGGCAGGGATAAAACTGAATACTTCATGAAGTATTTTTAATGCACACCTTCAATGCACGCTTTCGCAGAGTATTGCTAAGGCACACTTAAGGGAGTAATAAAATCATTATGCGTGTGTTCTTTGATAGTGTGATGGCTTCGCAGTATGTGCATAGATTAGCACATTGGATTTTAATAACTAATTTAATGACATTCAGTACAGACTAACCAGACACAGGTCCTAACGCAGACACCTTTATATATAAGCAGAAAATTAACTTGTTTCTTTGTTGCTTCCTCTCACGTTCAACTCTATGTATTTCTTGATGTTTCTTCTTACGTATTTCCTCCTTCAGTGGGAAGAAATCGGAGAAGTCGATGAAAACTACGCTCCCATTCACACGTATCAAGTGTGTAAGGTGATGGAACACAACCAGAACAACTGGCTCCAGACCAACTGGATTCTGAACGAGGGGGCCCAGAGGGTCTTTGTGGAGCTCAAGTTTACTCTGCGGGACTGCAACAGCCTGCCCGGAGGCTTAGGGACCTGCAAGGAGACTTTCAACGTCTATTACTTCGAATCGGACGATGAGGAAGGCCGGAACGTCCGGGAGAGCCAGTATACCAAGATCGACACCATCGCGGCGGACGAGAGCTTCACCGAGCTGGACCTGGGGGACAGAGTGATGAAACTCAACACTGAGGTGCGGGACGTGGGGCCCCTGACCAAGAAAGGGTTCTATTTGGCCTTCCAGGATGTGGGAGCCTGCATCGCCCTGGTGTCAGTGCGCGTCTTTTACAAAAAGTGCCCCTCCGCCGTCCGAAATCTGGCCCTCTTCCCGGATACAGTGACCGGAGCGGACTCCTCTCAGCTGCTCGAGGTTTTGGGCACCTGCATCAACAGCTCTGTGGCTGAGGACCCTCCCAGGATGCATTGCAGCGCTGAAGGGGAGTGGCTGGTTCCTATTGGGAAGTGTTCGTGCCAGGCTGGCTATGAGGAAGTGAACGACACCTGTCAAGGTAATTCATTCTGTTGCTCTTCTTCATGTGAGAGATTTCTAATTTTGGGATACAGGCTGGTGTGTCTGTACTGGCCTGTGTCTGTGTAATGAGGTATATTTATTGGTAATAGAAATTAAAATCTTTGCAGATCTAGTGGTAATCTAGGAATTCGTAAAGGTGGTGCAGTAAACAACAGAAACAACTGGAATCTGAGATTTATTTCTCTCGATACACAAGCGGTGTTCATTACTTCACTGAATTGATAAATACTGTATCATTGGATAGGTTATTATATTTATTTAAACATTAAAACTTTTGTATAAAAAGTAATAAAAAAATAACTCAAATTGCATAATTTACATTAAGTTGTATTTGGCTCAAATAAAAATGTACAGCTTCTTAAATGTGTTTATTTGCAATGTAAAAATATGTAAAATACATACAGAAATTAGATATAAGGACAGTCGTATAAAGGAAAGGATTGAAGTTGGTCGGTTGATGAAAAACCTCAGAAATAAAGTGTTTCACCCTGTGGTTTTGCTACTATGGTGTCCTTTTCAATCATATTATTATTCATCAGCTTCTTCTCAAATGAGATATATTAATTATTGCCCCTTTTGCTTTCAGTATTATCATAGTTATACATTGTTTTTGAAGGAAATAACAAAAACCTGAGGTTGAGAGAAGCGAATAAGCAATTGATTCAACATTTATTTTGGAACAGATTCAGCTCAATGCATGTCATGGAGAAGAATGTCTAAGAGAAAAGCTGAAATAGCCACTTGCAACTTTACTGTCACAGTTTAAAGTAGAAAATTTGTGACTTCATGGTGTCTTTGAGAGCAAAAGGGAAGAAACAGAACTGAAAGAGCAGAGAATAAAGAATTTTCCCTTTCTTCAAGGTCAGTCTTTCAGGAGTATAAACCCTGCTCTTTACGCTTTAACTGGTATAATGGTGTCAAATTTCTCATGGCTGCCTGTTCCCTGAAACTCAAGACAAGATACTCTGAACACAAATTTATTCATTATTCGTGTTAAAGCTCCATCACTGGCGGACAAATGCAGTCGCCTTGGATGTTGTCAACTATAGAGGAGTATCAACGGATGGGAAAAAAAATCCTCGCATTTTATCTACGATACTTGAAGTTTTTGACTCGCTGTTTTTGACTTGACTTTCTTTTCTAGATTCTAGGACAGTTTTCAATTACCATGTCAATTTACATTGAATTTGTGGTTTCCATTGTTAGCGCTCTGTAAAGATTGAAATTAATGGACCGCAGATTTTCTGAACTTGATGATTCTGTGTGATTTGTGTGTGTGTGTGTGTGTGTGTGTGTGTGCGTGCACGCGTGTGTACGCTTGAATGCAGATGCGTCATTTTGCCCTGATTTGCCTTTTCAGACAGTCACACAGATGGTAAACACACAGGAAGAAAAACTTCAAACACTTGAACATTCGCTAGGCTTAACTGTGTGCTAATCAGAGCCGCATTCACTCACCATACACTGCCTGATAAATGCTAAGCGCACGCAGTCTCCAATATTTCTGTTCTGCGTGGTGGCTAATGATACAGGAGGTATCAATCACGTAAACACGGGTTCTCGTGCACAATTTAGGCCCTTTCATCGCTAATACGCCTTTTCTGTTGCATATATTTTTTCAGCTCATCGCATAGGAGGCGATATATCTGTAACCTCGTTAGCTGTGATATTTATTCAGGCACAAAGAGGTGATAATGAGGAACTGCCGTTGAGATGCAACTATAAACACACCAGTATGCCGCTCCCAGGAATAGCTCGTAATGAAAAGAGCTGGGAATGATATGACTGCGCAATGGGACCGAAGTGACAAAACAGCAGCTGTTGCAGGATGGCCATTACACTGATTAGCTGTGAGGACGGACAAACAGCTGAGCCATCTTGTGTTCACTGGAAACTTCATTTTCAAACCTTAGGACTGTCTCAGGCAGCGGGATCGCAGATTTAGCGAGATATCTTACAGTTCCCCAGTCATGTCACCAGGTGCGCTTTACAAGCCATTTCAAAATCTGCCCTTCCTGACATCACAAGGGGGGGGGGTGACCACCCAGAATAAAGAAAGAACTGAATTACTGATTGGCTGAAGTTGATCAGTGCTTCTTGCCTCTGGCTGGTCTTCACTTCCTCATGTGATGTCAATAAGGAACAGATTTTGAAATGACTTGTGATAGCTAATCTGCAGTGCACCACAGCAGGGGGCCTTTAATTAAGTTAAGCTTCCCAAATGTAGAACATGGACCAAAGGCAAGACAGCTGTTCTGGGTTTTATTCTGTTGAGTTATGAAGCTGGTTCAGTAACACTGCTTTGTCCTACTGTTCCCCTGTAAAGCCTCCTTTATACTCAATACAAACCAAAAATTAACCTGTGGTATAACTTGACTCTTTTACTGGATGTGATAAGCATGTTTGGCTTTTTTTAAACTACGATTCTGTATCAGTGTGCATAACATTAGCCCTTGGAGTGCTAAATGCAACTACTGTTACTCAAGGATGTCAGACATCAAAATCAAAGCTGTTGAAAACCTATTGTGTGGCAACTTGTTTAAAGGAATTCCCGCAGGGGAGCTCCTTTAAACAAGTTGCTGCATGAGGGGTTTTCAACAGCACAAGATAACTAAATTCATATATTTTTAAAAATTTATTTCAGTGTTCTAAGGGTTAGCCATGGAAATATCTGGAATCAGAAACAACATTCTTGAGGGCTGATGTGTGACTCGTTATGGTGAGGCAGTGCTGGGATAGGTCTCGTAGCATTGGACAGAATCCAAACTGTGGCAGTGGCAGCTTTGGCCAATAGCTCTGTTGGGTGATGCACTTTTAATGCATTATATCCTCGTAATGGGATGGCTCAGTTGGATATAGTTCTGTTGTACATCATTATTTAATGTCTCTTCTGATCGATTGGCTGTCTGTAGATCGAAATTGAAATTGCATAAGAAAGGTCTTCCTTGGACTCCACTCTCTGCAAGCCTAGTTGTAGTTTGCAGCGTGAAAAGAATCAGTCATTGCTGTTCTTCATATTGCCTCTCTTTGGAACTAACAGTGCAGTATTAGCTGCAGGTGAGAGTGAAAACTGATATAGCTGAAAAAAATAAACAATAACTGCGATGTATTTAATAACCCTAAAAATACAACTGACAGTCTGCACTGTAACACCATGTAAGTTTTTTTCTTTCAATACAATGCGCTGGATTCCTGAGCCAGACCAACAAAAATTTGTTTCTGTCGCAATGCTTTTGCATTCACCTACACGGTACATATGAACGCAGTATTCTCTTTGTTGTGCTATTATGAAAGACGTGCTAATTTTGACATTGCGGCTTCCTATGTCGACGCCTCATTGCAGTAAAAGGTTTCACTCAGGACCAGCGGTCTCGCCATCGCGCATACAAACCCGTAATTTGTAGCGCATATTTCCCGCAGTATCAGCGATAGGTAGGGTGCCCTGCGCAGGTTTGGGCTCCAGCGTGGTACGCTCTGCGCTGAAGGATTTATGTCATTGAGCGCCCAGCGCAGCGTGCGACAGCGAGCCCCAACAATTTACCGCCGTCTGTCACGCTCCCGAGTCCCGCGGCCTCCGAGCACGCTCAGACGAGTCGCGCAGGCGTTTAATCATCCTCCCTCCGGTGTCGCACAGGGTGTCGCTCTCTTCTCCCTTCAGTCTCACCCTGAAACCCCCTCCAGGAGCAGGACCGCACCCCCTTAACCTATCAAGGGACAAAATCTATTTGAAATTTCATATTGTCACAGGATTGTCTGTTTGCTCAAGTGAATGAAAACCTCCGAGTGCAAAAGCAAACCATGTGACAGGAAATCACTTGAAATTCGACATTCGACATTTTTCAAACTCAAACTTCAGTGTTTGAATGAGGACAACAAAACATTTGTCCTGAAATAGCATACACTGTAAACACTTGCACCTTTTTTGCCACTTATTTTAACTGTCATTTTACAATCAGTTTATAACAAAGGTTCCTGCGTATGTTAACTGTAAACCACAGTTAAATGCGCGCAGGACTCTACTTACAGTTAAAATAACAAGGAGACGATGCGTTAATTTAACTGTTAAATTCAGTCAGTTTATTACAGTGTAGTCTACCTTTTTCAAATCTCATCTTGTAAGTGGGTTTATTTTTCTTGTTCACATGCGTTCTCTTCCCATCTCGGGCCCTCACTTGCGATTTTCGAATGCGTGTTTTTTTTTTTTTTTTTTTTTTTCAAAAGGGCTCACGGCAGTGGTGTTGAGAACGGAGAGGAGGTATAATCGATAAGTGGCACCGCGCGCTACAAAACGTTGCCTTTGTATGGAGGCAGCCATGCCGGTCTCTCACGCCAAAGATGTATGTCCTTGTGGCTTCTTTTATGGTAATTAATGTCTAGAGCAGGTCGCTGTTCCCCATGGGATTAATATATGCTGGAAAACGAAGGGTCTCCCTTTTATTAGGCCTCAGCCGAAGGGCTGGAAGACGAGGCAGCGACGGAGCTCTGAAACGAAGCACCGAAACGAAGCGCCGTCTGGAGAAATGGATGTCTTTCACGGTGAACGCAACATTAGGCCGCTACATTTTCTGAATTAATGAAGTGTGGCCTCCGCAGCTGCATATCACATTTATGCTAATTTCATCTAAAAATTATTGTGAAGCATGTCCGCCTTAAGCACCTGAGATAAATACACGGAGTGGCTGTTAAGTCATTATGCACACTGCGTAAAGTGTGTCACAAGAGGCACAGGGCCCAGGTGCTATTGAACAGGGATACGAATGGATGAGTGAAGCTGTGTAGAGCCCAGTTTCACGCGTTTGTTTGCGTAGTATACGCTTTAATTAATTTGCCTTAACAGTTAAAACAGACAGTTATTCATCTATAAATGTATTACCGGATAGCACAAGTTGGAGTCAGCATGTTTATTGTTTTTTTTTTTGGCCATTTTAAATGTCCTAATGTGCCTCCATTGTCAGGTGTCCTCAAACAATTAAAGCTTTTAGCTAAAAACCTTAGGTTGTGTGCAGCGTCTTATATCTGTTGAGTTTTCTTGGATAACAGACTGCAGAACAAATTATATAACTCACTGAACCGTGGACAGAAATTGATGTTTTGGTTGGCTTATTTGACCTTTTCTGACCAAAGACGTTATTAACTCAGACTGAACAAAGCTGAGACCTACAGTCTTTCTTTTTTTTCTTTTCTAATTTATTTCTTTTTTCCTTAATCAGCAACATTGGCTGTGTCATAACTGCCCAGGTCCTCACCCCGGGGAAGGAGAGCTAATCTGCTACCCTCTCCTCGTCACACTATTGTAACTCAATAGAGGTCAATCAGATGCCTGTGGTTGGCTGCCTAATAATCATGCGCTTCTAGGTGAATGGCTGTGCAGCCAAGCAGGGATTCTGGCTACACTACACACACCTGAGGACACGTGCTAGTCCTGGAAAAAAATACTATCCAGAGCCTTTGTAGCTCTTTATCTAACGAGCCCATTCTTACTTCTCCCCTTTAAATCCTGCTTGTTTGTTTTTTTATTGAATTTTAAATCTAGCTCCTACAGAGCGCGAGTTATTTGCTCTGTGTAAATGTAGGTCAAGCGCGAACGACTGGCCGGTACTCCAGCGTCTCTGAAGGGCTGTGTTTGACGCGGCTGTTTGCTGAAAATCTTTTATTAATCTTCAGCTACTGGGGGTTTGTTCGCAGCTGTGGTGGTCCCCTAACTAAAGACCGTTTCTGGTCACTGTTTGACGTCCACACTAGTAACTGCCCTGTGTGCTTTGTATAGCGGAGCAGTGCTTGTTGATTTTGGCTTATCAGCGCTCTATTTCTTGGTGTCAAGCCTCTCTTGATATCCATTGCTAAGTAGCCAGATTCAAATAAATACATATCAAATAGAGGTGAGCTTAGTATTTTATCATCTCCCCTCGTCTGCTTGACCTTCATGGAATCTATTATGATCTAATATTCCCAACCCAAAATCATATAAATGCAATACATATACTATGCTGCATGATAAACTATTTAAAGAACTAGTATTTCTATAATTTAAGATGTTTGTAAGCTGCTAGTAGCTGCTGACGTTAGCTCAAAATCAGGTTTGTGAGGCACATTCTCAATGAAGGGGGCATTTTCGACACCAGTGAAAATAGTGTCTTATGACCAAATAGTGTTTGCAGGCCTTCAGATTGTGGAATGATGGTATTATGCGCAAGACTCAAATTAGGTAGCAGCACCTCTGCATAGCAGCGATTCCATAGCGTGCTCTACGCAGAAGGAGGGCGCTGGGTTTAGCTAATTGGTAGCGGCGTCCATCTCGAACAGGAGCTGGGGGAGCCACGGCAATGAGCTTTCTCTGCTGTGAATTTAATGGAGGGAATGCCTCGCTCGTCTCCGTGGAATTCAGGCTGGAGGCCTCGGCGAACGCTTTCTGAAAACGCCTGATCTCCCATGATCCCCTCTCTATTTTCATTCCTGTCATCCATTACTGCAGGAAATGTCAAACTCGATCTGGTCAGCCAAGTGCCGCCACGCGTAGATTGAGTCACTGCCGAACACAGCCGTGGGCTCAAAGACGTCAGTAAGCTTCCTACTGTACCGTGGATGCCAGCGAGCAACTGCGCGGATTTTCGTTCTGGGGATCAAAAGTGCTTTGTTTTTTGGGTCCAGTTCAGTACATTTTCTTTACGGCTGACTTGGGCTACATTTCAGCAGCTCACTCCATCTGCACAGATGTGCGAATGCTCTATCAAAACACACAGTGTACAAGGCAAAATGTTACCAAATATTGCATGTTTGGGAGCAAAATATTCCCGAGGGTTACTCACTCAGTATGTCCTGAGGCTTTATGAAGATGTGGTTTTTTTTTTTTTTCTAAAATCAGGCGAGGCTAAATGTCCGCACATTTATTTTTCTGCATTTGCACAGACTTGAATATGGCGGAGTGCAAGCCACAGGAGGTCCCTGCGAGTTGTTCTCGAGAGTTTTGAACCTGCAATATCAGACTCACCCTCAGCAACTGTGAGATAAATTCACACTTGTAGTTCCCAGTCTTATTTCCAGACATTATAAAGATTCTTCTCCTCAACCCTGTTTTGGCACACATTAGTTTGTTAGACTGCACCTCAATTGTTCATACATCCCATACATGTGAGCATTTTAGCTGTGTCACATTCCACTTTTGATGGAATCCCACTTTTCTCCAGACCGAAACACGAAGAAGACAAGGGGTATTCTTGTGTGACAAACCTATTGAACTGACATTGGGAGGGAGGGAGAATATCAGTCAGAGTTCATGTCTTACAATTCGCAGTTAAAGATGTGTAATACGTGTGTGTATTTAATGCGTATCACTTGCAATTCAACTTTTTACAATTGGTAACAAGTCAGAAAGTGAGCAGAGGTCACTGAAACTCCCGACCCCCCTCCTGTCCTTGCCCATGTTTCCGTTGGGAATCAGAGGCAGAAGAAAAACTAGATCCAGGCATCATTTTTTAAATCATTCCTCTTGGAATTTACTTGTAGGTTCATATTATTACAGGAAATAGAGTTTGCAAATTTTTATTAATAGCAAATTTAGTTCACTCATCGATTGATGATCACAGCCACTCCTGGTTGGATTGGCCGTGATCAGCTGACCAGTCACCTTGCGAGCTGAATCTACGTTGAAATCACTGTCTTTAGAACTGGATGCAGTAACTGCATGACTCCGAAGGAGGCTGACGCTTCAATAACTCAGATATTCCTAATGTTAAAATATCTATGTATTTGAAATAGCATGAAATAGGCTGTTAATTTTTTTTCTACAGTAACACAGGAAATCTAGGTCTACAGCTGATCGTTTTGACCAATATCAACACAGATCCATTTAGCTTACCTGTCATGAGCCCACTTGGCCTCTGAGCCAGTCGGGCTTATGCTGTGGTGAGATACCTTCGTGGTGGTCTGTCGTGCGTCTGTAAACTTTCTGCCTTGTCAGCGCTCTAGCGCTGTTCACGGATCCTTTTCATATTTCATATGCGTGTTTATGGGATGAAATTCTAAGCCAAATTTGATTTTGGCCATGTTTGGCCAAGGGGGCGCTGTGGCTTTGCCACTATTTTTTTAGTTTAGTTTACCTGTCATTTCAGTTAATCCAATATATTTCATTTTGCAAACTAGAGGCACTCCTAGAACGCAAACCTCCGCCAAGGCAGCACAGTCCAAATCTTGGTGAGTGGGAGCAAAGTTCAGATACCGCGAGTCATAGGATTTGAAGATGGCTGCCGTGGCGGCCATATTGTTTGACTGATCACAGCCAAAATCAATAAGGTCCCTGATGTAATAGCAACCCCCCCACAAAATTTCAGAGATATCCGTTCATTACTTTGAGTTATCTTGTTCACAAATGAACAGACAAACGGCACTGATCACATAACCTCCTGCCACACTTCGTTGGAGGTAACTAGTCAAACCCTTTATTTTCAGTTTCAAGCAATGAAATTACATGAAAGTATATCCATATCCTGGAAATGGCAACGTAGTTTTCGGGTAGATGTTTTACGTTTGTTTCCGACGCCACTGTTAACACATTGGAACACATCAGCCGTTTCTGCTTGTTCTCTACTGATATGAGATCACAAAGCACAGATGCATATGGCGATTGAAATGTGCTAAAACCTATTTTCAAATATTTTCATTTTTTTAAACAAATTATTGGATTTTTATGAAACTTGGCACTGCATCTCTCTAATTAACTCAGATTTTGTCTACAAAATTTGAAAATAATTCAATGCTAAATTTTTGAGCTATTGGTCAGACAAAAATGTCTTTGGAAGACAGATGGAAGACGAATGAAATCCGTGGTATTACTACATACACAACCCTTTCAGGTCGAGGGCATGACAACCGTCTTTCAATACTGTGTTCACTTTTTCAAAAACTCAACATGTAACTCTGCGGACCAGCATGCTGGTTGGTACAATATTTCACTTCAGTCTGCTAACTCACATATAAATAGTTAATTGCAGTATTATTTAATAGATACAATGGTAGTTGAAACCCTGCGGCCTGCTGAGTTGAAGAAGAGAGCAGGGATTGTCACAGTATCTCCTGTGGAAAATAAATTATTTTGAGGTGATGCCATAGTGAAGGTGGAATGTTAACTGGCGGCAGCAAAGAGTGATGCAAGGCAGCAGTGGGCAAAAGGCTTTTTTTTTTTGCAGCAAAGGCAGAGCAGTAGCCCTCCTATTTAACCATGTTTGAAACAGTGGCAGATAGACACGGGAGTAAATAAGGGCATGTCTAGACTTGCCTGCCTGAACTGGCTTTGCTACCTACGTCCCATTTCATGCGCAAAATACGCTAAAATGAGCCAAAATGGGGCATCATTTCTGAAAAGAAAATAATCACCAGCATTTGTTTACTTCCAGGAATGAACACTTGGCCAACAATTTAAAAACAAAAAAAAAACTGTCGAAACAGGTAGCATTATCATGGATGCGCTGAAATCTTTCACAGGGCCCACCCATTGCAGTTGTATGAACTATTTAAAGACATTTAAAAGGCTACACAGACCATGGCAAGATAGTTTATCAATCAGGGAGGAGCTCTTTCCGTGGAGAAGAGTGATTGTCATCACAGAGGGGAATAAATGATTGATATGTGCTGTGCATTCAGCATGATGTATCTGGGTTTTAGCTAGTTACCACTTATAAAGGTGAATATGTCAGGAAGTTGCTTAGAGAGCCCTGTCAATGATATGCCATTCATGCACCTTGTCAGATAAATAATCACACTGTTGTCTCATCTTCAGAGTTCCTGAATCCGTCCCCGAGGTGTTGATCAGCACATTAGAGATACATTTGCAGCTTTTTAATTACTGACACTCAGGGTTAGCTCCAAAATAAAGCACTATAAAAATAAAACTGCAGTCAATGTTTGACTGAAGTCCATTTTAAAAGCAAAATAAGTTGTAAATAGCTGTTAAGCAGCACTTATCATAAAGTCTGTCCAGCCAATTGCACAGGCTAATAAAAGAAAGAGAGTGAATGAATCAAAATGAACTCAATTGGATTACACAAAAAAGCCTACAGTAATTGGTGTGGTCTTGGACCTGAGGGGGAGTGTGTGTGTTTGTGTGTGTGTTTGTTCTTGTCTGCACTAATTGCGCTGTGCCGAATGTATGGTGGAGAGTACGTTGACATCTCCGCCTGAGGACCCAGCTGGACATCCCAAACTGGGAGAAGAAATAACACACAAGTGAAGATAAATTTGCTCAGCAGTAATAGGGCTGCCCTTTATAAATGCCAAAAATAAATCCTCGAGTCTGGGCAACAGGCACGGGAAGTGCTGGAGTATAGGTGTACTTTCAGAGGTCTTTAAAGAGTGTGTCTGGACATTTGTCAGCCTGATGAATGTGTTATTATGTCATTGAATTGTAGCCACAGTAGTAAACCTGTGATTTTACCATGTTTACTCAACACTGCTTTAAGTAGTCTGGTTTTGTGATGCGTAGAACGTGCCGCTTTCATTTTATGTTGTTGGCTAAGATGTTCACCGGCAGAATAAGCAGAACTGACTCTTGAGTAGTGTGCAGTCCTTATTTATTTGTACGGTAACATAATGTGCTGTGTTCTGGCTCCATATTTAATGTCATTACGGTCATCATGGATTGCAAAAAGATCTTTTGCCATCAGAAGAATGCCCTATGGGAGCTGCAGTACGGATTTTTAAAACCTCAGAACATAGCCAGCTCTATTAAAGTTTCGGTTACACGTAGTTTACTACTCTCAGTTATAATGCCACAAAACTGAATGCATTAGCATGTACTCCCCCTTCATCTCCGCTACTTTGATTTGTAATGTAGGTTTTCCTATCCGTCAGTCTATCTGTCTGTATGTTTGTCTGTCTGTCTGCCTATCTGATCTGCGGCAGTAAGTGCAGTAATTTGAATGTCGCCGGTTTCGTCTTTAATTACAGAGCCCTACTCCCAATTAGCCTTTATGCAACAAATTAAGAGTCTCCTTTTCTGCCCTGTCATTGGAACGACACCGTATCTGAAATTCCTGGAGGGGGTGTGGGGAAGTCGGGTGGGGTGGTGGGGGTTCGGTCGTCAGGGTTGCACAAATGAGCCCCGCCAGTCAAGCAGGACGAAATCTCATCTCATCTTGAGAGGGGGGGGGGGTGCCCAAACCAGCCATAAAACAGTCTGATCCTGCAATTTCACGCCCCGCGTTTTACCAGGAAGTGTTCAGAGTAGCAATTAGGTCTGTATGGTTGGCACAGTTAACGTGCTACCGAATGGGGATGTTGGAATTGTGGGAAAACATCTGTACAAATGCTTGAAGGGCACAGCCTTAGCCCTTCAGCTCCGGTGGCAGGAGGGTCACAAGAATCCCTTTTGCGCTGGAAAGTTTTAAGATCCAAACCAGGAACCAAATGCGGAGTCAGACTGAAATTTAATAGTAGAGTTTATTAATAGTAATAAGGTAAGACAGAGGGACTGAGCCCAGAGCACAATGACACAGTTCAGTTCAGATGGTGCAGGCCAGGATTCGAGGGCGTATCCGTGCCTGGCTAGTGGCGATTTGGGACAGCTGCCAGGTGGAGTGCGCTCTTCTCCAGCGCCGAGCTGTCAGATGGCAATATGATTGAGGTTAGCAGGAATGCGGTCCCAATCCCGATGACCGCAGAAGGCTTGGGGGGTGTTCCTAATAAACTGAGCAGAGGAACAGACTGAAAATGGATTAATAGGAGTGTGGTCCCCATGCTGGAGACCAACAGAAAGGCTTGGGAGCTTATTACTATTAATATGGCTAAGAAGACAACTTCTGTATTTCAATATCATTGAAGGTTATGAATAATTTCCGAAGATGATAAACTTTTACTAGGAAGATACTGACTGGATACCGAAGGCCATATAGCAAGTGTGACAGTCCGGCAGCTCCGCTCTCAAACTAAGGGTATATATGCCTACACTCATGTAAAGAAATGGAAAACCCAAATGCATAACAGCTGGCGAGGAACGCAAGTGAGATGAAAAACAATCAAAGGAGAGAATATATCTAAAAGACATGCAAGCTGCTGGATGGGAGGAGACACAAAAGGGATTCACACGAGGGTTGAGACAGGAAAGTCGCCGGGTGTCAGCTCTAGTCAGATTTATTTTGTGGAATCGGGGTCATTCCTGTACTGAATCGGAGTAATTCCTGTGCAGGATCAGGGTTATTTCTGTGCTGAATTGGGGTCATTCCCATGGTGAATCAGGGTCATACCTGTGCTAAATCGGGGTCATTCATGAGCTGAATCGGGGTCACCCCTGTGCTGAATCAGCGTTATGACTGTGCTGAATTGGGGACATTTCTGTGCTGAATCAAGGTCATTCCTGTGCTGAATGGCAGTTATTCCAGTGCTGAATTGGGGTCATTGGTGTTCTGAATTGGGGTCACTCCTTAGCTCATTCCCAGGGTTCTACAAACTTTTGAAATCACCTGTCGTTACTGTAAATTATTGCGTCTGCCGAGGGCAGCACAGTGAAAAATTAGCCTGGGGTCTGGAGGCCTGTGGCCACCGGCCGTCAGAATGCCGAGACAACTGGAAATGTATTTTCAGAGATTTTAAGCACTTGCAGAATACAAGCAAAGTGATCCCATAATCATTGACATATTATAGCAAATATTCATAGGAATTATCTGTCAAGAATAAAGTTCTGAAGAGCGTGTTTCCCATCACTGCATTCATGCAGGACTAGAGGTCTATCTGGCAGTACGGTCAGTCGTAGACACGGATCAGAGTCACATCAAAACAGAAACGACAGGAACGTGGTTAAGAAGCCTTTTCGTGCCAGCAAAATTGACAGCATATTATCAACCACAGACGACTCTGTCTTTGAGTTAACAATAATTATGTCTACTAGCGTCTGCCATCAAAAAAAAAAATTAGGCATGGGTTTTTCTCAAAGCTCTTTAAAGACAGAATCAGACATGAAGAAACGAGATCATATCAAAGCTAGCTCGCTAACATCAATGCTTTCTGCAAACCAAGACAAGTGAAGACATTGTCACTGTTGGCTATTGTTTAGGAGCTGGTAATTTTATTTTAACCTTACAACGCGATGTTGGAATTAATGTACCGCTTGCTTACTTGCGGCAGTGAAGTTGAGTTTGTTGTTTTGTTATTTGAAGCTGATGAAAAGAATAGCTAGCTAACTATTCAGCTACATCACGTTAGCCAGCCTATTACAATACCTATCGTGAACTCATTTTTGCGAATGTTGGTAAATTCATGTGTCGTTTATGGTGGTTCTGTGATGCTCCTACTGAAGTCCAAGAAGATCTCGGTAACTACAGTAACTAGATATCTAGCTAACTTGGTTATAGAATTTTGCAGAAAATTAAGTGATTTGTTTTATCCATTGTTTCAAACAACTAGTAGCTGCCTTGTCTATTCTATATAATCAACGGTATGCTAGTGCTTATCTAAAGCCATTGTAAAAAAAATGTTTGATTTGTTACCAACAGAGCCTTTTTGTTTATAAGCAATCTGCTTTTGAAGTTATGCCTTCAGCCCCTGTACTTCACTTCATATTTCAGTGCCATTAGCTCCGAGCTAGCCAGCCAGTAACGTTAACTGCATGACTTCTCGCTCTGTGAGGCTAGCTAGCCGTCTTTTAGACTGATCGATACATTGCCAAGTATTCGTTTGAAACGGCCCAGTTTTTTTTTTTTTTTTTTTGGTTGAGACAGACAAAAGCACCTGGAGGTACAATGGAAAACAGCTGCACATAAACCGCCGGCTTCCAGCCTTTATGGAGAACCCTGTATTCCTGTGCTGAATCAGGGTCATACCTGTGCTGAATCAGGTTCATGCCTGTGCTGAATCAGGTTCATGCCTGTGCTGAATCAGGGTCATGCCTGTGCTGAATCAGGTTCATACCTGTGCTGAATCAGGTTCATGCCTGTGCTGAATCAAGGTCATGCCTGTGCTGAGTCAGGTTCATGCCTGTGCTGATTCAGGGTCATGCCTGTGCTGATTCAGGTTCATGCCTGTGCTGAGTTAGGTTCATGCCTGTGCTGAGTCAGGTTCATGCCTGTGCTGAATCAGGTTCATGCCTGTGTTGATTCAGGTTCATGCCTGTGCTGAGTCACGTTCATGCCTGTGCTGAATCAGGTTCATGCCTGTGCTGATTTAGGGGTCAGGCCTGTGCTGAATCAGGTTCATGCCTGTGCTGAATCAGGTTCATACCTGTGCTGAATCAAGTTCATGCCTGTGCTGAATCAGGTTCATGCCTGTGTTGATTCAGGGTCATGCCTGTGCTGATTCAGGTTCAGGCCTGTGCTGAGTCAGGTTCATGCCTGTGCTGAATCAAGTTCATGCCTGTGCTGATTCAGGGTCATGCCTGTGCTGAATCAGGTTCATGCCTGTGCTGAGTCAGGTTCATGCCTGTGCTGAGTCAGGTTCATGCCTGTGCTGATTCAGGGTCATGCCTGTGCTGAATCAGGTTCATGCCTGTGTTGATTCAGGTTCATGCCTGTGCTGAGTCACGTTCATGCCTGTGCTGAATCAGGTTCATGCCTGTGCTGATTCATCAGGCCTGTGCTGAATCAGGTTCATGTGAATCAGGTTCATACCTGTGCTGAATCAAGTTGATGCCTGTGGAATCAGGTTCATGCCTGTGTTGATTCAGGTTCATGCCTGTGCTGATTCAGGTTCAGGCCTGTGCTGAGTCAGGTTCATGCCTGTGCTGAATCAAGTTCATGCCCGTGCTGAATCAGGGTCATGCCTGTGCTGAATCGGGTTCATGCCTGTGCTGAATCTGGGTCATGCCTGTGCTGAGTCAGGTTCATGCCTGTGCTGATTCAGGGTCATGCCTGTGCTGAATCAGGTTCATGCCTGTGCTGAATCAGGGTCATGCCTGTGCTGAGTCAGGTTCATGCCTGTGCTGAATCAGGTTCATGCCTGTGCTGATTCAGGTTCATGCCTGTGCTGAATCAGTTTCATGCCTGTGCTGAATCAGGTTCATTCCTGTGCTGAATCTGGGTCATGCTGAACTGGGGTCATTCCTGTGCTAAATTGAGGTAATATCTGTGCTGTAGTGCTGTTGTCTTACGTTCATTCAGATGGAGGAAAGGTTCTGAATTTCAGCAGATAAATTAGCGAGTGAGGCACGGAGGGGCATTTTACTTATTAATGGTGTGTGGCCAATGGATCAGTGAATGAATGAATAAAGAACTGAATCAATGAGTGAATGAGTTAACAAAATGTTCAAGTATTAGTGGAAGCATGTGAGGGTTTATGTTAACAAAAACTATGTTTAAATGACATCTGGCCTTTTGACAAAAGTTTCAGAATGCAGAGAACTACATTTATCAGCAATAACTCGAGACAAAAGCCTGCTCTCCATCAAGCTGTATCAAGTCAAGATGGCTACTGCCCTGTACAGACGGTGTTTATTAAAGTCGTTTTAGTATCAAACCATCTCGCAAAGTGCCTTGCGGTGGATTTCACCACAAGTAACATGGAAACCAATTATGACTCCGGTATTCTCACTCTTTTCTTTACTCAGGGGTTGGAAGCAATGCATGTGTTTCATGATCGTTTAAATTGTTTAATTGAAATAAGATCATTTGAAACGTCTTTATGCAATTCCATTGCTTCCAACCCCTGAGTAAAGAAAAGCGTGAGAAGTCCGGAGTCATAATCGGTTTCTATATTAAATCCGCCGTAACACATGTGAAACTGATAAATCTCCATGCACAAGGACTTCAATTCCGCGCGAGAATCTCTTGCATATGCGTTGATAAAATATAACTGACTACAGTAGGGGAACGTAAATATGCCACTAAAACTCACACCGAATGTGTGAGAGTTGACAGGTATGCGTTATTAATGAAAACTGGCCACACCTGATAATGTTGAGAGGTTTTGAAGTTTCTGTAATAGTAATTTAAATGAATGTTTGAAAACAGGTCAAGAATTGGGCTATTCATGCTCATTTTAACTTAACAAGGAGAACTGGCGACACCTGATGGTCCTTAGGATTTTTGGAGGGAAGTAAAGTCAATTTTATTAAGATTGAAAACAGGTCATGATCAATCTTTTTTGTAAGAGATGGTTTTTGCTTCCCCTATTGCCAGTTCACCAGCCGCTAGTGCTTATTCGTACTCTTAGAAATACTTTGTTCAGTAGA
Source organism: Gymnothorax javanicus (assembly GCA_029692085.1). Taxonomy (NCBI): domain Eukaryota; kingdom Metazoa; phylum Chordata; class Actinopteri; order Anguilliformes; family Muraenidae; genus Gymnothorax; species Gymnothorax javanicus. Next base: position 111,278,762 of record CM056194.1, on the reverse strand, counting down.
TTTACCTTCCCCATACGAAGCTAAAACCAGTGAGCGGTCATTTTGGGAGAATATGCTCACAGATGTGTTCAAGGTCATTCTCCTGAGTGATTATTTGATTCCTTTCCCAAATCTAGAATTCGATCATTTTTGTATCTGCCAGGACTTGATTGAAGTGCCACCCGAAAACCGGTCTGGAAAAGGTTTCAGTTGGGCATGTTTCAGTGGTGTTGTTTGGGGAGATGTTAGACATTGATGAATCGGTACATGCTCAGATTTTCCCAAAGCTTGCTGAAAGGGAATGTGATCGTGAGCTCAGTGGGGATTCAGGTGTGCTCCACAGCTCAAGTAGTCCAATTCCCCCTAAATCGTTTTGGATCACAGTCTTAGCTTGGAGAAGAGAGACTTATCGCCATGAAACTTATGGAAACGAGCGGAAAGGTTATATTTTGTTTTCGTCCGCTGTTGGCTAATGTGCCCTTAATACTTTGTGAGCAGAAGCGTGCACTATGCAATATTACTGCAAAACCTGACCAAAAAAAGTCCTTAAGGCAACTGCTAATTTATCATATCTGCCATACGAGAATTATTTAGAGAGTTTGCATTAATTATTAGGCCAGTTTTTGTTTTTTTTTTTTTTTTTCTGAGGAGGCAAAAGGGTCACAAAGCATACTGAGAAGTTCGGCGAGCAATCTTTGTACGAATAATCAACAAGTCATGTCTGGTTCTCATGAATAATTAATGAAATAATTTGAATACACAGACAGTTTCATTATGCGTCATCCGCTCCTGAATTACCGTCAGGGAAATGAGTGGCGGAACAATTCCTGTTTTTCATTTTAAACGATCCGAGGGCCTAACATTTTCCTTCCTGCATTCAAATGTACGTTGCAAAAAAAAACAACAAAAGGGGAGCGCATCGCAAAATAAGATGTAAATGAAATCATATTGATGCTGCTCAAATTTAATGCGGTTTTAATTCATTTGTTTTTGTTTTTTTTTTGGTCTTTTGCAAGGGAAAGCCTCCGTATGCACTGCTGTGTTTGATTAAAGTGTGGCATGTCGAGTTCCGCAAAGATTACGGTACTCTCTGGCAGGGGGAGAGAGAGACAACTCAGCGGTGCTGGGAAATCGCGACCGGCGTGCAAAGGAGAGCAGCCCGAAGCGAATCAATCTATCTCTGAATAAACGGTGTCTAGCGTGTCATAATGACGGAAGCATTGCGGTGAATCCGCTCGGCTGGAATTCAGCATATAATTCCTCTTTAATGTTTCATGACAGGAGTCCAAGGTTCTGTCGAGGTGAATCAGTCGCCACTCTTCAGTGTAGACCCTCCTTAGGCAGATTTTCTGCACAGGCATTAAAACCTTTTCTGGCAAAGAATAAAGTTCCAGCAAGAATATATTTAATATTCCGGTGTTTGTGCTGAGATGTAGACCATTGAAAACAGACATTTGATTCATTGTACATACTCATCTGCACAAAAAAAATGTGTTTTCTGTAAAAATAAAACTAAAAGGACTTGCGATGAGTGCAAACATGATTTAAATTGCTCAAACAGAAAGGCATTCTACAGTATTTGTGCGAGTGAAATGGGTTTGGAAGTGCAAATTGAGTCTAGGGTTTCGGAAGTGCCTAGAATTAGATTAAATATCAGTAAGCCACTTGGCAATGTACTGGCCTGTCGTAATCCAATAAACTGCCTACAACTGCTTTATCACATTCTAACACAGTCAGTAATGTAATTTCATATCTCTGTGTTTCTGTTAGGAAGTGCTTTGGTATTACAGTATTGCATCAGTGCCTGAGGAACATGGCATGTGAAGTGGTTCAGTGCAGTGATCTGCGATTTAAATGCTTTGAAAATACATCAACAGTTCGATAGTTTTAATGATGTGTTTACATAAGCAACGTGTTGTATAATAAAATTGTATGACTGCAATGACATTTTATCGGACCAATGTCACTTCAGTGATTGGTACACTGCATTACTGTAACTGTAGTGATTATTTCAAAACCATCCTCGTCCACAAGGCATCTATTTGGTGATCATTCAAGGGCCTCGCTAATTTAAATAATTTCATATCTGGAGCAATGTGAGTTTTATATTTCATATTCCTGAGTAGTACTCAGTAGTGTAAACATTCAGCCATTTCACAGTCACTATCTCCATCCTAAAAGTGGTATTGGAATAATTTTTCTGCTAGCTAGCTCACTAAAAAGCAAATACAGTAATGACCGACCTGAGCCAGAAGTCGCTAGCAGCCTTGCTTGCTAGCTTTCTATAGTGTCTGTCTCTATACAGTGCGCTAGTTCTTCTTGAGTGTGGCATTTATTTTTAAGCGTCTATGCTCTGTGCTGTGAAATCTTATTATGGGTGTTCATCTTATTATGGGCATCTATTTGATTGTAACTGTAATACTGTATTCCATGCTTATTCAAACATCTTGTGCCTTGCAAAGTTAAATTTCCGGGAAGAATACTTCAGTAGTATTTTGTCTGTAACTGGAATTGGGCTGTAATCTGGCTTTTTTAGGAGACACCAGCTGTTACAGTATCATGGGACACGGCTCGACTGATTTTCAGGTAATTTGTTAACACAGCCAATGTACAGCTAAATAAATACATTTATAGTAAAGTCGTTCTCCATTATATTACCGGTATGATCGCCAGTGTCCGAAAAAAGGAAACAACAGTGCACCTTGTTTGTAGTTGCTTTTGCAATGCAAGTTTTTGCAACTTACTATGCGATACTAGTAGCCGTGGAGAGATGACATGCATCATAAGACTGCGTGCCAGTACATCCCTAGTGTGCGAAGCATGGGCATCCTGAGGGGCTACTCAAAAGAAAAGCATCATGGGACTGCATGGCATCTGATTTTCGAATCACTATTTATCACTGAATGCAGCAGGAGGCTTGATGATGATAATTACAAGGTCACCACAAGCACCATGCTGTGTGAAGAGGGTTCTTGTCGTGAAGTATGGCTTTCGCTGTGCGTCACCACTTGACCATCTGTAGCCGAGTGGGGAAAAATGTGATGGAGAGGAAGTCCATTAATGGCTGGCAGGACTGGGAAATGATCATAGAGTAAAAGAATGGGGCCATTTGCAAAATGCAAAAAGGTACACATTTGCCAAAATCCATAATAATGCCGTTTTATGGTGTTTTTGTGAGTTCATTGTTTTAGTACTGCATCGATTTTATTTTTTCTTTGTTCCAGACAAAAACCTGTCTGATGTTGATTTTGGAGAAAACAAACAGGAACTGCATGGCCAAATGTACGCGGACACATACTCATTCAACTTCTCATTCCAGCCTCATGGGTAATAGGGTATTGATGGGGAGCAAGTCCCTCCCTTTGCTGTGCTGACAGCCTTTACTCTTCTGTGAACGTTTTCCTCTAGAATGTTGCAGTGTTGTCTCCTTTCCTAACCAGAGAAGCACTAGTGAAGTTTGGCGGTGATTGTGGGCCATTAAGCCTGACCTGAAGTCTACTACTTAGTCTATCCCAACAGTTTTTGGAGGGGTTGACGTCAGGAGCCTATGTTCTTCCACCTGTCACCACTGAGCATCAGTGGATCTCGCTCTGTGGAATGTGTCACTGTATGTATATTCAAAAAAGTAAATTTAACCCATTTTCAAGGAAATGCATAGCATAATAATGTGTGTTAAAAGTGAATGGGCTTGAATACTTTCCAAAGCCTGTGTATATGCTGCATGGACATACATATAAGTGTTCGAGCGTCACTGCCCCATGTGTGATCCAATCCTTTCAGCATGGGTTCTGCTTCCTAATATTCCCATAAAGGGCTGTTCCCACAGGAGATGTGCTTGCGTGCGAAAAACGCGAGACGCGCCGAAACACGCTCATCTTTTAAAAGCGGCCAGGAAAGGAGTACCATTGGAACGTTGCTATGACAGCATTCTGTCTTAAAACACGGGCGCTCAGCGTTTTAACACATTAGTGGAGATGGGAGTTAAAGGGAGGTGTGCCTATTGCATGTTATCATTGATAAATAATCTAAAAACGATGTACTGAAAAACAGACAGGCCATTGTGTGAACGGCCCCTAAAATTGTGATGCACAGTATTTGCCCCTTGAATAAAACCGCAGTGGTTTAAATGGCTTTACATTTGGCAAAAAAATCCATTGCAGGTTGTAGTTGTGGCCACAAATGGGCAAGGTTTGCATCTATAGATGGTGCGGTAACTGACAAATTGATAGTGTTCTTTCGTCCACTATTTTCACTGGTTGAAATTCAGTGGATGTCTGGGGCTCATGAGAACTTGCATAAATTGCAAATGTAATGACGTGATGCGGTTATGTGCTTAATATGTATGTCATGAAACCTCAGGAGACTATGTGCCATACATATCAAGGAGAGGGAAGCCATCTTTTGGCAGTCAGAGACAGATAACATGCTGGGATAATATCATGTCAAGGCACTGTATGTGTGGTCTTATTCTAGGTGTTTGTGGCAAACATATACAATATACAAAATCACAATTTGTTTTTTTAGTTTATATAATTTGTAGATGTGCACTTCTCATATTAATGTGAGTGTTCTAAAATCGTGTATGCTCTAATTTAATATAATGTTAGCCTCATCGTATCATTGCCTATCTCATTTTTTAAGGTTTTTTTTAAATTTATTTTTTATTTTTTAAGAGAATGGATTTTTTTCTTTTAGATTTTTTTTAGGTTTTGAGAAAAAAGGAAAGAATTAATTTTTTTGCCAAAACAAAGGGACAGGCAGCCAATATCTCAGTTTGGCATGAATATAACTTAGGCACTTATGCTATGAGGCTAATGACAATCAACTTTGTGTAAGCCTGACTGTTTAAAGAGAATTGTTGCAAAAGGCAATCATGTGCTGTACATTTTGTCTGTTGTGCTGTTTATCGCACATCTATGAAGTGTTCCGGCCACAGAGCATTCATATCCTCGGATCATCTTGTGGACAAGAGTGCTTTCAGGCGTTATTGCAATGTAAGCAAAAGGTTGGCAGGGTTAGCTACCAGAGCCGCATGTATACTGCAGAAAAGGCCTGGGTTTCACACTGATGTGCGCTAATTTCTTTCAAGCAAATAATCGTTGTCCGTTTTACATTTTCCCTTGAGTTCACTGCCTGATTTAAAGACGACCCATCAAAACATGTATTGACCTTACACCTCATTCTAATTATATCAACTACATTGTGGCTCCTATTATGACTTCATGCAATCAATGGCAGAATCTAGTTATGATCCATTAAAAAAAAAAATAAATCCAATCACTTTCTGATTGCATTTGCAAAACTTATTTTGTACATGTGCATTATAATTAGATGTAACTCCCTCCCCAAGAATTCCAAGAACCTGACTAGGCTATTGGATTATTAGGGTTTCCCTTTGGCTAATGGCCATTCTAAAAGGTCTTCTTCATACGTGTGGTGCAGTCGTCATTTTATAATTCACTGTATATGACAGCTGGTCTTGCATGGAAGATACCAAAGCATGTTTTCTGATCCGATCTTGTGCAGCGGATACTGGTTGCTAAAGAATTCTTGCACCAATGAGCAAAAACATTAAAACCTCTCGCAGATGAAGCAAATAATGCTGATTATGTTGTAACGATGACACAGGTCAGGGTCTGCAGATAGACTTTAGAAGGTTAGCAAAGGGTTGGTTTGTGTATTCGAAGTGTTGGATGACGGACCTGAGCGACTTTAACAAGGTCTAAATTGTTATGGCCAGACAAGTGGGCTAGAGTATCTCTGAAGCAGCAAGGCTTCTGGGGTTTACGCAGTCATCACAGGAGTGTAACTACTGACAGTAATGCAGGGGGGAACAAACTGTTAACTAGTAACAGGGCGTTAGGCACCCAAACCTCTTCGATGCACAAGGGCAATGATAGCAATCCCAACAGAAGGGCCACTATGCCACAATTCACCAAGATTTTTAATGATACTTGCATGAGAAAAGTGTCACAACATAATGCATGAGTGCTTTGTAGCTGCTGACCAGTTGGAGTGCCTGCGGTCCATCTCGGAAAGCCCCTACAACGGGCATGTGGGCATCGGACCTGGACCTGGGAGCTATTGGAAACGGTTGCCCGGTCCTGTGAGTCCCATTTTCTTTCACATCAGTTGCATTGGCCTGGTACAAGTGCAACATTAATCTGGGTAGAAATGGCACCAGGATGCACTATGGGAACAAGACAAGGTGGATAAGGGAGAGTGAAGCTCTTGGAAATGTTCTGCTGGGAAATCTTGGTCCAGGAATTCAAGTGGACTTCAGTTTGATTGAGCTGTTTGGTTGCACGAGGGGGAAGGTGGTTTTAATGCTGTGGCTGATCCGTGCATGTATCATGTGAGATCCATTTGGTGTGTACATTCGCGATCTGAGGTACCAATTTTGAAATGTCCTCAGCTGTCTCACGCAGCTGTATATTGTAGTGGATTCCCAGCCCTGCAATTTCATTCATCTCTTCTGCTTTCAGCACTGATGTCATGAGCAGCACTGAGTAAGAATGTGTTCTCTTGAGAGATGTATGTACACCTCCAACATTCCCCCAGAACAATCTGGAACAATAACAGCGATTCCTATATCTCTGACCCGCCCCACTCAGTATCATGCATTCAAATGAAGAAGGTCGGTTTTATTTTGCTTAGGCTGAAGTGTGAATTCGCTGTGCCGATAATTTCTGAGCCTCGCCATGGACCGGAGCCAGTCGCTACCTCTGCTGTCAAGCCTCTAATGTGCACCAACGGAGCTTTAATTAATGTCTTTGTCTGCTCATTGGACTGCATGGCACATTGGTAATCTCCTTTTACCCGCGGTAATAAATGATCTAAATTTACTTCGGCGGGGAGATGAATGGAATGCATAAGCATCTGCTGCCAAAAACAGACCCCGCTGAAACGAGCGAAAGATCACTTGTGCGCCTGCGCCTGGAGGTGACCACGTCTTTATTTCTTCGAATATCTCTCGCTTAAGGTAGAGTGCTAAAAGCTTTTCATCAATTCCTGATGGTGTAATTGGCATTGGTATAAATGTATATTTTTTCAAAAAAAATGTTGGCCTATTTCCAGCAACCTGTGTTCGAGCTCATTACCAGCGGTGGGTGTTGTTATGTCAGAATTCATAGAATCGAGACAACAATTGTCTGCTTGTATTTAGCACTATTTTGATAGTTGATTATCATCGCAGCTGCTGGGATGCTTTATTTCAGTTGCTTAATTTGTCACGTCCTTCCCTTCCTTTCTTGTGCCTGACCGGGAAGCTGATCAACATCCGCCATCTTTAAAGTGGAAGACAACCTTCATCTTAAGTGAACTGCAAACGAAAGGACTGCCCCTTAGGTGTTGCAAAACATATTTTGGAAATTTTAAGGCAGAGCTGAACTGAATAATAATGCTTAAGCATCCGGATTGAAACACTCACCAAATCCGCCATTTTTTCGTTTAATGGTGACGTCAAATGTCTGACAGCACTTTTACGGCATGAGGTAAAAAAAAATCTCTCGTTGAGAACCCAATTTGTCTGCTTTCCCTTGAGTGTTCTGACACGCAACAGCTGAATACACTGGCAATTTAAGAAAGAATTTAATCCACCAGTACAACAAATGCTTTGCTTTTACAACGTATAACAAAAATGCTTTGCTTTTATAACCAAGCAAACACGGTCAAAGTGGTGGTAAGTACCCATTGCACATGTACAGTGTATGCCAGCTAGGCTAAACACATAAGCTAAACATGCTAGCAGTGTCTAATGATCTAATCTGCAGCAACCTCCCAGATCCCAGAACTGTAAATGAAGTGACTTACTGCCTGTGATTGTAATACTTGTGCAAATGTAAGTATCCACTCAATATAATAAATACGAAAGACAACTCCTGTTTCACTCAGGCATACTTTGTAGAGAAGAAACTAACAATAAGAGAGAAAAGATAGATCGGAAAAGAATCTGCCGTTGCTAGACAACCAACCTAGAAATTAAGGGGAAGCACTAGCACTAACTACTTTGGACGAAACAACTGTAAACAGGTGGGAATTTAGTACAAAATGAGTTAAGCCTATAAAGACTTGGGTTAAGCTATGGTTAGTCAATGTCGCTGTCACATGACTGCCAAAGCATTCCTCAGTCTCTCATTGGCTAAACCCTTTAGAGCAATGTAAAGATAGTCACTTCCAGTTTTGTTACCTGCGCCAAGGAGGTTAAGTTTTTGCTGGCGTTGGTTTGTCTGTCTGTCTGTTTTTGTACAAGATACCGACAAAACATCCATTCATTACTTTTTGAGTTGAGTCGCAACTGCATCAGGGATGGACCCTATCGATTTTGACCGCTATCGGTCAAACAATATGGCCACCATAGCAACCATCTCGAAATCCCATGTTGCAGATACCTTACATTTCTTATGAGCCATGTTCACTCAGCAAGATTTTGACTGTGCTGCCTGGGCTGAGTTTTGCACTCTTGCAGTGCCTCTAGTTTATTGTTTGATTGCATTTTTGTTATTCGAAGCGTTGTACAGCTTTACTAAAAAATTGCAAAAAAATCCAAGTCATAATATTTGGTCTCCATATGGGTAATTCTTTTGTTTAACATTGGTTTTGTGCGAAAGTTGTCTTTCACATTGAGGCGATTTCAGGCTAATTGAGTTGGGAAATAGGAATGTGAAGTGTTTTGGCGATATTGTGAGCAGGGAAAGACATATATATCCTTTGTGGCTATGTTTTTCCTGGAATGGGTTATGTATAAACCCATGTGTCTCACTCTCTCCTTCTGCTTTGCATCAGTTTGGGCTATTACAGTCGATTTTGCTAAATTCATGTTATATTCCCTCTTCTTTTAGTTTCTTTCAATTCCCCTGTCCTCATTGCTAGCTCTGTCTTGTGTCCCTAGCCTACACCAAGGGAGGTATGAAGAGGAGGACAGGGAAGGAAGGAGGGAAAGAAGGAAGGTTGTAAAATAAGTGGTTCAGTGTGCTAGGCGCTCATAATGAACTGCAGGGGCCAGTTGGAGGGAAGTATATGTTGGCATAGCTGTGTTGAAGCTACTGACATACCACCAAATTTCCAGAAAAACTGAGATGCTGTGTAAGATGTAAATAAAAGCAATGCAATGATTAGCTAATCATTTAAAACCTGTATTTAATTGGAAATACTACAAAGACATCTCATCAAATGTTGAAACTGAGAAATTTTATTGGTTTTGAAACATATGAGTGCATTGTGTTTTTGATGTCACCGGCATGTTTCAAAAAAGTTGGGACAGGGGCATATTTACCCTTGCGTTGCATTATCTTTTCTTTTTGTTACGCTCTTGTTCGGGAACTGAGGGGACCAAATAATGTAGTTTTGAAAGCAAATTTTTTCCCCATTCTTGCTTGATATTGGATTTCTGCTGCTTAATATTTATCGCCCTCCTTTGTCATATTTTTTGTTTCATAATGTGTCAAATGTTATTAGTTGGTGACAGGTCTGGACTGCAGGTAGGCCTGTATAGCGCCCAGACTCTTTTACTACTGCGCCATATTGTGGTAATACATACAGAATGTGGTTTGGCATTGTCTTGCTGCAATAATCGCGGCCTTTCCTAAAAAACACAGTCTGGATGGCAGCATATGTTGAATCACAATCTGCATAACATTGTTCGGCATTAATGGTGTCTGCGCAGATGTGCAGTTTACCCGTGCCATGTGCACTAATGCACCCCGTACCGTCATGGATCCTGGATTTTGAAGTGTGCACTGATAAAAAGCCGGATGGTTCCGCTGTTCTTTAGCCCATAGGATGCAGCCTCCATGATTTCCAAAAAGGATTTTACATTTTGATCGGTAAAACCACGGGACAGTTTTCTACTTTGCCTCAGTCCATTTTAAATGAGCTTGGGCCCAGAGAAGATTGCAGCACTCCTGTATCTTGTTCATGTTTTTTTTTTTTTTATCTTCACATGGTGGAGTTTTAACTTGCAAACTGTGTTCACTGATTCACTGTTCACTGCATTGATTTCTTGAGATTTCTGTGGATTTTTTTAAATCTTTAAATGATATTATGTACCACAGATGATTAAAACCCCAAATTCTTTGCAATTTTACTTTGAGAAATGTCATACTTAAATTTTCAAACTATTTGCCCATGCAATCCTTCACAGTGTGGTGAAGCCCTGGACATCTTTACCTCTGAAAGACCCAGCCTCTCTGGGATGCTTTTTTATACCCAATCACGTTACTACTCTGTTGCTAATTAAAATAATTAGCTATGACATGGTCTACCAGGTGTATTTTTTTAGCATTATAGAACTGTTTCAATCTTATGTTGCCCTTGTCTCAACTTTTTTGGAACATGTTGCTGGCATCAAATTCAAATCGAGCAGATATTTCTCAAAAGCAATAAATTTCTCAGTTCTCTCAATGTGTGATATGTTGCCTTTGTACTATTTTCCATTAAATATAGGATTTAAATGATTTGCAAATCATTGCATTCTGTTTTTATTTGCATTTTACACAGTCCCTTCTTTTCTGGAAATGTGGTTGCATGATTGTATACATGAATCTGTCCATCTGTCTGTGGTTTAATCTCGATTAAGTGAGTCCCAGAGGTGCTCACTTTTCAGCTGTGTTTACCAGCAATAATGAGGGCAGCCACATGTACAGAGTAGAAAAAAAATGAGCAAATCTTTCAAAAAATGTGCATACACATAGTAATTACTGCAATTTTTCAGCCAGAAGACAGTACTTGAATCAGCTGATTGAGCTCATGGGTAGAACAGACAGACTCAAACCACATTTGATATTAGATGTGTACAGCATTGTTGCGTTTTTGAAATAAAGCTAATTATTACATAATGACCTTTGGACTGGATGTATAACGCACACGCACTTGCTCTGTAATGCGAGCTTGTTGACTTGGAAATAGTTTATTAGAGACACATCCATATTGAGGTTTTTGGAAACCTACAGACTGTACAATGGTTTTTCTACAGAAGAATAAAATACAGTATGTGCAGAACCGGCATGTGAAGTATGTTATTCAGCTTTCTTTCCCCCAAATTTTTCTGGAGTGCAACCACATGAACAGTCTGTGCTAGAATAACAGCTCGCTGAAGGGTTTCCTATTGCCATTACAGACTTAAGTGACTCTCTCCAGTGAGTTTTTCATGCTTTTTTCTCAACAGACAAGCAGTGCTCCCATTGTAAACAGGAAGCGCAGGGAATACATTCTGAAATGATTGTATTGCAAATATTAACTTCATATTTCAGGTAGTCTCATGGCTGTAAATCTCTCTCTTTTCCACTGAGCTCCATAATTTATTGGACAAAGATGTACTTTTCTTAATTTGGCTTCATACGCCACAATATTAGATTAGTAATCAAACACTTCATGGGGTATAGTGTTTTACTTAAGTTTAATTTTTATTAAGTTGTGTGATACATTTTGATGATTTCCTCATGTAATTTTTGTGCAGTCACCGTTCTTCAGGACATTTTACTTTGTGGGACAGACAGCTTCACTGTTGTTTCCATTTCTGTCCAGGGATCAGATTCCTATTTTCTTCTTAGTGGAAATTTTAATTTACAGCTGAAAAGTTTTGTTGCATCTGTTTATGCTTTCAACTATTTTCAATTACATGAGAATAACCAAGCAAACACGGAAGTGTTAAACTCTCACTGGAAATCGTGATAATATTTTCACATTTGACAAGGCAAATTTCGTGTGACCCATGTGCATAATTCAGTATTTAACTTCACTGGTGATAAAAAAGCAAATTTCACTTGAATTTTTGATGAGGGATGGCAGGACCTTTATATTATAACCCCCGGAACTTACACCCCCAGGCTAGAGTTTAATACGCATGTTGAAGATCGCGTGGATAGCCTGCACTCTGGACCAGCTTCCAGGGCATCATAATACTGGGGTGCGGGGGGAGTTGAAAGGAGTTGCAGTACACACCAGATGATGAATTCAAGTAGTTTGGACTGGCGTAAGCAAGCAGTAGATTCCCCTGATGTTGTGAGCGGGGAACCAACTGAGTCTTAAGTCAAAAGAAGCTCAGCGAGTCATCCAGGGTCACGCCAAGGTCACAGCTCAGGAGATTATTGGTCTCCCCCCGTGTCCTCTGGAGTACATATACTGGTCCAGATGCCGCAACAAGGCCTGTAACATCTTGAGAGACAATACTCACCCCGACCATCACTTGTTCTGCTGCCATCTGGAAGACGGTACAGGACATTAAAGACGCACTTCCAGACTCAGGAACAGCTTCTGTCCGACAGCCATTACTGAATTGAACTCTCTCTCCCCAATGCCCATCCCCTCCAGTGCCATCAGAACAATTTTAAGCACTGAAATGCACAAGGCACTTTATTTTTTATTTCTTTTATTTTAAAATTATGGTTACATATGAAGACCGCAAAGGAAAAACGATCAGAGTCCAAATTTTGCATATTTGTATATTTTATATATTATTATATATTTTTTGCTTATTCTTTCAGTGCTTTGTTTCTAAGATCGTTTTGAATTTTTCATTCATCATTTCTCCACAACCTGAAAATGTGGTCCTGATCATTTTTCCATTGTGGTCTTCATATGTTTACTCACTGCTTTTAGTACTGCCCAATGGACATTAATCTGTTGTTGTGTGTGTGGGGGGGTGTAAGTGACTGAGGGTTTTAACTGAGAGTCATGAAGTTTTGTTGCATGCGCAACATACAATGACAATAAAGGCATCCTGATGCTTCTGATTCTGATGTGGCTGTGGATGAGGATGACACTCTGGTTCTGTCAGCTGTGATTGAGGTGTCAGTCCATGAGGAATCTGTTTGTGAGGCTCTCAGGAATTCCCAAATCGAGGGCCCGGAGCAATATTATTTCAAGTGACCCACAATTCCTAGCTGCAGTCCTCCCAAAGCAAGTGGGGAACTGGATCCCCCCTACCTTCAATCTGGTTGGATTTTTCAACAGCAAAAAGCGGTGGTACATTTTTTATAATGGACATTTAAATATCCTAAGGTTTTTTAGCAGTCACCTAAACAGCTTACGACTCTCGTCGATTCAATTCTGCGGCTGGAAATTTACTGACGCGCTCCTGGTTAAGTACCACGCTCTAGGGTACAAAGGCTGTGCCTGGGAATTGTAGTTACAAGGCCTGCCCTCCTGTAGTCGAGTTCTGCAGTGCACTGTAGCACAGATTTAGCAGTCATTTTGGCAATAAGCAGAGGCACTGGACTAATTATACAGCTATGGACCCACAATGTGCTCAGCAGAGCAAGAAGAAAATTAAGATGTAGCAAAGAAGCTTGGGGGAAGAAAAGTATGGACACAAACAATTCTAAACTGATGACAAAGTAAAACAATGTCCTTCTGGTACATTCCATGCTGCTGATGAATGGAATTTGTTTTGTCTATTTAGCACATTTTCTTTAAACCACAGCACAAAGTTTAAAATTGTTATAATTTGTTTGGCGAAGATTGAAACAAGTAAACATCAAAACCTTATGTATCTAGAAGTTATCATCTTGGGTCTGTCTGACCACGGTGTTTACAGCATGACTAAGAAGCTTGTTTTGGGTCAATCTGTTGGTCTTTAACATGAACCAATCATGGCGACAGCTCATCTGCTGTTGAGTGCTGTTAGTTAATTTCAGTAGCTTTTATCAGCCAGCTGGACACTCATTATCACATTGTCAATGTGATTTTAAAGATTTTGAACTTACATTCAAAGTGTGGACTAATATTATAAATATTGTGGCATCACACTTCACATTTGCCTAAGTGAGTGATAACTGAATCCGAGATGTCTGCCAAAATCAACAGAAATATTCTTGATGACATTTTCAGCTTTGAAATGACTCACAGTCCGCATGATATAGTGTCTTTAGTTTGGGATGCGTGTGAATATTTCTTATTAGAATGAATTTTTTTTTTAGTGTACATTTTACTCTAATTCTTATTTTCAATTTCTTCTCTGCAGTGTGTAAGCCTGGATTCTTCAGATCGTCCATTCAGACTTTAAGCTGCAGCAAATGTCCGCCACACAGCTATACGAAGGCGGAGGGCTCTACATCCTGCCAGTGTGACAAGAGCTACTATCGAGGGACACAGATCCTCTCAACATGGCTTGCACAAGTAATGCCACATGCAAACAAAACATTTACACGCACAGGTTTCTGCTAAATATATGTTATTTTCCTTACTTAGTTTGGGTCTCTTAAAATGCCAGACAAAATTTAAGAATTTGGGAGAAACATATACAGTTGTTTGGTTGATTGATTGGTTCTTAAGACCCCTTTGCGCAGATGTAGACGCCGGTGTCCATAAATTCCAAAATTTAATTCCTAAATAATTCTGTAATTAAATTTCCAAATGTCTAAAGCCTAAATAGCCTAAATAGGCTCATGCATAACAGGGAAAATTGGCATTATTTATACTCTGCGCAAAGGGTTTAAAGTATTGCAGTACTTCGCAGTCCAGGGTGGAGTGTTCACCATACGATGCCAAAAGAATTGGGGCTTGCTGACAACTAGAAATAAAATTTCCGCATTAGGAGAATAAGTTTAGGAATATGTACCTCGTGTGAACCCATGAGTGTGACCCAGTTCTGCAGTGTGATGGGAATAAAGCACTAAAGGCTCAATTGAGATTATGGGAATCAACCAGCATGTTTTTGTACAACTGCTTTGGCTTCGGCATATTCAGTGCTGCAAAAAAGCATTTGCCCCCATCCTGATATCTTCTATTTTTGCTTATTTGTCACACTAAAATTTTTCAGATCATCAAACTACTTTTAATATTAGACGAAAAACCATAAAAAAAACATAAGTAAACATAATACGCAGTTTTTAAATTCTGATTTCATTTATTGAAGGAAAAAAGCTATCCAACCCTACCCAGCCTTATGTGAAAAAGTAATTGCCCCCTTAAGTTAGGAGATCAACATTTAAACAAAACCAGTTGATAATTAGGTCCAGTTTTACTAGACACCCAGGCATAATTCTGCAAGCCCTGTTAAAAAAATCTCTTAAAATGAACCGGGCAGGCAATGTGAAGTAGGTAAAAAGCGGCACATGGTGCTGCAATCTAAATAAATTCAAAAAGAAATGAGAAAAATGTATTCATCAGGAAAGGGTTACGAAGCCATTTCCAAGGCTTTTGGACCCCATTGAGCTACTGAGAGAGCCATTATCTACAAATGAAGAAAACTTGAAGCAGTAATAAGCTTTCTCAGGAGTGGCCTACCTACCAGATTTCCTCTAAGAGCACATCGACGACTCATCCAGGAAGTCACGAAAGAACCCAGACAAGCATCAAAGGAACTGCTGGCCTCGCTTACCTCAGTTAAGGCTATCTTTGTTCACGATTCTAGAATAAGAAAGAGACTGGGCAAGCATGGCATTCCAGGGAGAGCAGCACAGATGACCAAAAAGATCTCAAAGGCTCATCTCATATTTACCGAAAAACATTTTGATAACCCCCAAGACTTTTAGGATAATGTCTGTGTTCTGTGGACTGATGAGTCTAAAGTGGAACCTTTTGGAGGATATGGGGCCGATTAAATCTGGCCTAAAACTAACATAGAATTCCACAATAAGAGCACCAGCCCAGCAGTCAAACTCGGTGGTGATGGTGGTGAAGGTGTGATGGGCTGGAGCTGCTTGGCTGCATCAGGATCTCGGTGACTTGACGTAATTGATGGAACCATTGAATCCTAACCTCTGCCTGAAAATCCTGAAGGAGAATGTCTGGCCATTATTTCACAACATAAAGCTCAAGCACAACTGGTTTATGCAGATGGACAATGATGTAAACCACACACTCTCGTCTACCCCTGAATGATTCAGAAGAAACAAAATCAAGGTTATGGAGAGGACTGGATAAACTCCTGACATCCAATCCAATCCAAATTTATTTATAAAGCACTTTAAAACAACCATAGGGGCCAAAGTGCTGTACAGACAAATAAATAGTATACATTAAAAAAATACAGAATAAAATACAGAATAAATCAAAATTAAAATATACAGCTTGCATAAGGTACCAGGCCTTTTCTTGAAAAATCTTTAGGTGCGCAAACATTTGTGGCCGTAAACTTTAATTTTCAGCCTTAGGTGCGCTTTTTTTTTTTTTTTTTTAACGCAGCTTAAGAGCAGCAGACTGAGAGAATCAGCAATGGGGTGGAAAGTCGGGATCGGCAGATCTTAATGAAACTTTTCACACATGCTTATTATGATGAAAAATGGCAAATACAGCAGTTGTTTCAACAATATTAATTTTGGTTGCCATGGAAACGGGCTTTGTTAAAAAAGGGCTAAATTCAGCCAGTGTGGCCTCTCAATGTGGTCGAATTTGCATCATTTTCACATTAGGATAGAGAATGATAGTATTAAGCCACATGTCGAAAATATATATCAATAAAACGGCCAAATTCCGCTGTTTTCGTACATGTGTAATATCTATAGGTACATTACAACTGTAATGCACGGTTGTGTCTTTTGTGTCATCAAGTTTATACACTTTTCAGAAATGGGAAAAATACGAAATATTAGCAATATTGCTTGGTGTCCTGTCAGTGAGCAGACTGTGATTGGCTGTTTTCATTACATAGATATTAAAGGGGGACATGTCAGCTTCAGATTCATTGAATAAAATCTACTCGCATCTTATGCTGGGTAAATCTGTGAACAATACAGTTTGAGCAGATTTTTAGATATAGCAAGATTGAGTGATAACAGTGAAATTGACATGCTCCCCTTGTATCTGCAGACATCCACAGACCCAGTCAATACATTACATGTAATGAGACACTCCTTTAGACCATCTGAATATCTAAAAAAATTGTTGCTTTTTATTTCATGTGCCAGTATGTTCCACACGAATGTGGGCCTATTTTGAAGAAAGGGGAAACCGAGCGAAAACAGGGAAATTCATCAGATCCCTGCACATCTGCAGATCATCCATAGACCCTGTCATCATCTGACATTTAAAGAGTGACCCTTGTAGACCAAGTTAATATAGCTAAGAAGTGTTGCCTTATATTCTATGTGCCAGTATGTTCCACACGAACATGGCCGTAATTTGAAAAAACGGAAAATCGAGTGAAAACGGAGAAATTCATCAGACCCCTGCACATCTGCAGATCATCCATAGACCCTGTCATCATCTGACATTTAAAGAGTGACCCCTGTAGACCAAGTTAATATAGCTAAAAAGTGTTGCCTTACAATTTTGGTGTCAGAGAGTTTCACGCACATGTGGCCCTATTTTGAAGAAACTGAAAATCATGTAAAAATGGGGAAATTCATCAGACCCCTCCACATCTGCAGATCATCCGAAGACCCTATCATCATATTACATTTAAAGAGTGACCCCTGTGGACCATGCTAATACAATAAAAAAATGTTTCTTACATTTTCAGTGCCAGCGGGTTTCACACAATGTGGCTCTATTTTAAAGAATTGAGTGAAAACAGCGGAATTCATCAGACCCCTGCACTTTTGCAGATCATCCATAGACCCTGTCATCATATGAAATTCAAAGAGTGACCCCTGTAGATCAAGTAAATATAGCTAAAAAGTGTTGTCTTATATTCTCTGTGCCAGTATGTTCCACACGAATGTGACCTATTTTGAAAAAAATGGAAAATCAAGTGGAAATGGGGAAATTCATCAGACCCCTGCACATCTGCAAGTCATCCATAGACCCTGTCAGCGTCTGACTATCAAAGACTGACCTGTGTGGACCACATTAATTTCTTTAAAAGTTGTTACCTTTCAGATGAAGTGCCAATACTTTTCCCACCAATGTGGCCCTACTTTCATGAAACAGAACGAGTTAAAATGGTAAAATTGATCAGACCCCTGCATATCTGCAAATCATCCATTCACTCTGTCACCATATGACATAATTTTGCAGAGTGACTCCAGTGAACCATGGGAATATCTTTAAAAGTTATTGCTTTTCATATTAACTACCAATACATTCACACATACTTATCCCCGTTTTCAAGAAGTGCTCAGAAAATGCGAGTGAAAATGTGAACAATCACATTCAAAGAGTGACCATTGTGGACCATGCTAATATCCCATGATGTTATCATTCACAAATATAATATATAAATACTACATACAGGAGGGCAGCCCATGTAGACCATGTTAATATTCACAGACTCCATTGTCCTTTCCTTCTTCATAAAATAAGAAACAATTACACCGGAATTTATTTAGACTTAGAACTGTCCAAACAACAAGTGTTTAACGTTTTCTTTGAGGTGTAAATGCCACTACAGTCACTATGTCATAATATGAACACTGCCAGGATTTGTGTTTAAGGTTTGCCACACAGATGATAATCAAAGACTCAATGTCAGTGGGTCACTTCTGTGATGAAAATAGATCTTGGTAGTTACATAATATAATACACCCTAACCTCAAGTCTTAGAGGTAAAAAAAAATCACATGACAATCTCAAAATATGAATACTCTCAGTAACAGTAATATATTACTAAGTTTGTCATGCAGATGATAATCAAAGACGCCATGTCAATGGGTCATTTCTGTGACGAAAATCTACTTTGGTGTAGCACATAGAAATAAGTCAGTGAAACCAGGTGACAACAGGACACTGACACTGTGAGTAACCATCACAGACAAGTCACCACCACCAGGTGACAACAGGACACTAACACTGTGAGCAACCATCACAGACAAGTCACCACCACCACCAGGTGACAACAGGACACTGACAGGACACTGCGACAAGACGTCACAGAGAGACAAGTCACCACTACCAGGTGACAACAGGAAACAATCGAACAGAAGGGAAGGGTCGAGAAACTGTCAGAGAACCACAAACATGAAGCACAGGTGACAGGGATCTACTGAACCAGGCTAGCAACAGTCTCCACGAGTGAGGGCAGTCCACCCTCTGCTCCTGCAGCCAAGCAGTCAGTAGCTTCCACAGGGTCCAGTGGATTGGAGATGGCTTGTCCTTGATGCTGCTTGCTGGCGAGTCTTGAGAAGGCGCCGGTGATCTGCTGAGCAGACAGGAACTCCTCATAATGGAACAGTCTGTTACCACTGGAGTCAGAGGCCACTCGCATCGCCTTGGAGACTGTGGCAGCTGTGTGGTGACGTCTGTCTCCAGATTGTTTACCGCCAAGACTTGACAAGAGTTACAAAACACGCACCAATAAAACGTTGTTAAACCATTTGCATGGGATAATCGCCTGCTGAGCAGGCTGGAAATGGACGAAATTCGGAAAGTTTGAGCTCCTCCAGGCACATTATACATGCGATGCGAGCAAATTTTATGACAGGTATGGCAAGATACAATGTTTCTTGGTACATTGTGTGAATATTAGCTCACAGATCCGGTCTGCTCACTCACAATTTACATGTTAGTGGAGCTTGTTTTTTGATAATTTTCGCGAAGCCAGGTCTTTCAGAAAAATTCTGAATTAAAAAAATATTGACTTGAACACCAAAATTTGAACTTTGCCAGGAAGGGGAGTTGTGCTGCTTCATGCTTAAGTAGAAAAAACTTTTTTGAACTGCACTTTTATGACAATTTTTCTGCCCTCAAAAACGCCAAATTTGCTCTTATTTTTTGCTGGCTAACAGGCACATTTGAGCTAAAAATACAAGACTGGTTTCCATGGCGACCACTAAATGCTATGCTGAAATATTTGGGGAAAGTTGTTGACTAGCCAAGTACTGTTCATACACCAAGTTTCATCAAAATCGGTGAGATGTCACTTTCCATTTTTTGGGGCCCCATGGCTGATTTTCTCAGTCAGATGCTCTTAAATGCTATTTTAGGCGCGTCAAAAAAGTAAAGGTGATATTAATGTTGAACATAATTCATTTAAGCTAATACAAGCGACATATTACCATATCTTACCATGTTAAACTGACATGGACAGCTCTCATTCCTACATTACATCCTTCTTATTCAGGCACGCAAATGTGCGTTGTAATTGTAGCTTAAGATCTGGACGGGCTACAGTTAAGATTAGTGATGGTGATATACAGGTTCACTTTAGTTGCTCACTTCGATATGGCCTTGGAACTTGAAATTAAATACAAAAATCAGGAGCTTGGGGGCATTTCGTTTAAGTCGCAGATAATCGAAAAGCTGGAATAAATATATAAGCGAAGTTTCGCTTACCCAGCTCAGCAACGACCACGTACCACTTGAAAACGGTACATCAGCCTTCTTTGTATTCGCTCTACAATACACGTGTTTTATCTGTTTTATCGGTAAATATTAAGATTGAGCTGTTATATGTCAGCCATTAGTAATGCGAACCAATAGTTATTTAGGCTATTTAATTTGAAACGGAATTAAAATGTGCATATCCAGGATATCACAAGCAACGCAGTACTGCAGCTTGCAGGTTTCACATATAGCACGCCAGTGTCTTCGAAAATGAGAGCGCGATAGCTGATCCTCTTGTGACCGAAACCAGTCTGACTAGCGTAAACCATAAGAAGACTGACCCAAAAAACTTGCCCATTTGCTTATTTTGTTTATTACCGGAATGAGATTACACCGTATCAAACTTTACTTCGCGGATAATTCACCAGGCATGTAAGGCATTTTAGCATAATTTAATTTATGAAGTGGCCGAGTTGGGTAAGTTCCCTGAACGCCGTTTACGTTCAATCAGCATTGCAGTTCACAAGTTGCGATTTAAGACATTAAAGGTGAATTTGCCTTCTATTTATTTCCTCAGTAATTTCTTAGATTAGTCATATAGTTAAGTTATAAATAATTTATACTTAATATTGCTTGACTCAGAGAGAACCTCCAATGGTTTATTTTGCAGGCCTATTGCGGTTAGACCCTGCATGCCACTGTGGGTGGGTATTTATAAATCTGACTTTAAAACAATTGTCACCCACTAATGGGCACTGCTCGATATGTCGGGATTAGAAGATGGCAACTGGGTTTGAACCTGTTTGAAATGCGTCTGGTAGGAATTTTTCCAAAACTCTTCTGACGAAACAAATCAACCGCACATATCTTCTAGCTGAGACAGCTGTCTTAGCTAGACGGTATGAGCGCGGTAGATGCCTTCCGTCCGAAGATATGAGCAAAAATTCCTACAGACGAGAGTTCAAAAATTGTCACCATGTCTTCTAATGGATTGAGCAGTGCCGTTGCATGTGGGTTAGAAGATGGCAACAAGTGGGTTTAAAACCCACCCACAGTCTCTTGGGGGTCTAATACCAGACGTGTACTCACGGCTGAGTTTGTCAAATAATGAGGAAAAGCAAAGTATTCGTTGTTGTAGTCTGTAGGAATGGTCTTCCGTAAGCACAAATAAAAAACCCAACAAATAAATCATTAACAATTAACAGCAGAAATGAATACAAAAATAACTCTGATTCAACTCAATTCTTTAATTAAATGTTATTTCCAGTTTGTGTCTATGTGAGAATCACTATCGGCGTTGAAGAGAATTTTCAACTGCATGATTGCTACAGCAACAATGAAACGATATTGGGACTAGATGAACTAGGTCTATGAAATAAAAGATAACTTACGAAGTGGAATGTTTTGTGGTAAGGTCAAATACGAGCATCAGTCCATTGAGTAGTCATACTTCGACCTCTCACGTGCAATAGCATAGCAGAATCTAAAAGGGCTCTGAATGGAGTTCAGAAATTTAGAACAAATGAAAAAACGACCGACTGTTCGTCGACCGAGATTTGTTTTAGTCGGGGACAGCCCTAATAATATATTAATCAAATCACCGCGAAAACTGAGGTCGAGATGAGAATAAAGCCGATCTGGCGACATAATTAGCAGGAATGTTCTTGCCAACTTTTGCCATCCAAAAAAAAAGAAAAAAAAGAAATGGCAATGAAAACCTTCTTACTTTGTATAAAAAGATGCATACTTCCGTAACCCACACCTTACCGTCCTTTCTGACAATATTTACGGGTTTTATGCCCTAAGTTTCCGCATCAATGTTTTAACGGTGGAAATGCTGGGAAATATGCGCAGCCTGCTTCGCCATCTTTACTGGTTGGGGCAACGCAGGGTTCCATTGGGTGAAGAAGTCTCGCATGGCTGGGAATCCACCAATGAAAAACACATACTGTATGTCCACACTGTTACTCATGAGCCGTTGCACGCTATGCAAAAGAGTTTGGAAATGTTTAGATGGCCCGGCAGTTTGGATGGCTGGGCGCGCAAAAATGGAACGTTTTTAATGGATACGTGCGCATTAATTTGTGCGGCTAAAATGCAATTTGAGACGCAAAGGCGCGTACGCGCAATTGCATACCTTTCATAAAAAGGCCTGAGGTACAATATGTAAACACATAAGGGCAACATCTTACGCAGTGTCGAAGGCAAAGGAAAACAAGTAGGTTTTAAGAAGTTTTTTAAAAACAGACAGAGAAGAAACCTGTTTAATGTGCAGCAGCAAAACATTCCAGAGTTTAGGGGCTGCAACAGCAAAAGCACGATCCCCTCTGAGCTTCCAGGCACAGTTAGGAGCTGGTTAGCTGACCTGAGAGAATGGGTGGGCATGAAAGGACGTTGCAGCTCAGAGAGGTAAGGTGGGGCAAGGCCATTAAGAGCTTTAAAAGTGCATAAAAGAATTTTAAAATGGATCCTAAAATGAACAGGCAGCCAATGGAGTGAAGCTAAAATTGGCGAAATGTGCTCATGTTTGCGTGTACCAGTTAAAAGACGTGTAGAAGCGTTTTGCACCAGCTGGAGACGGGCGATTGTGGACCCACTCACCCTTACATAAAGTGCATGACAATAATCCAAGTGATGTTCTGTAGCATGCCCTTAAACAGGCAATTCATGCTGAAAAAAACCACCCTAATTTGGCTGAATTAAAACAATTCTGCAAAGAAGAATCGGCCAGAGTTCCTCCGCCGAAAACATGATAGCAGTTGCTGCTGTCAAGGATGGCACAACTAGTTACTTGGTTTAGGAGGGCTAATATTTTTTCACATGGGCATTAAAGGTTTTGACTAATGCTCGCTCCTTAATAAATGAAACAGGCATTTTAAAGCTGCCTTTTATATATACCCATGTTGTCTTTTTCTTGTATTAAAATAAGTTTGATAGTCTCAATTCTAAAACATTTCAAATTTGAGAAAAAAGCAAAAATTGAAGAAACCGGGGGGGGGGGGATGCTTTTTCACAGCAGTATACAATTTTAGTTTGTGCCTCTGTTACTACTGATGCTATATAAATATTAGTTCAGTTAGCCAACTTACATCTAAATGGATAATTGCAGTTTTGATGAATAGATGCTGAGGATAGTTTAGGATGTAGTCTCTGATCCTGAGACACTGTAAACCCTGACAAGTGTGGTGAACTGAAATTTTTTTGTGGAAACTGATTACCTCAAAAAAAAAATAGTTTGCCAACTTAATGACCTTGTGTTCACAACACTTAAAAACATTTAAAAAATACCGTATTTTCTCTAAGTTCCTTCCACACAATGCAATTAAGTTGGCCTACACAATTTTTTGAGGTAATCGGTTTCCATAAAACATCTGAGTTCACCACACTGTCAGGGTTTACAGTGTACTGAACTTGAGGAGAAGAAAGCAGGGCATGTCAGGATACCCCCCACAGCTGGAGGTGAGATATTAACCAGCAGCAGAAAAGACTGATACTGCATCAGGTAGTGTTAGTGGCTGGAGCAGAGAGTGCTGCATTGAAGCAGCAGGCTGAAGGTTGTTCTAGCCCCGAGGCAGAGTTTAAATAACCCACCTTACAGCAGGGCAGGGCAATGGCAGATATGCATAGGAGTGTCTCTAATAATGAGGCCATGTCTTGAGTAGTCTGTCTGATGTAGTGCCCCACTTTTTACACTTTGGAGGACGTCTCTAGTTAAGACATGGATAATTTTTGCAGTGTTAATAAGTGCTCTCTATCCCTAAACCTGGTTCTTTCTCACCCTCCCAGTGACCCCATCCGCGCCGCGGAATGCCATCTCCAACGTGAACGAGACCAGCGTGCTCCTGGAGTGGGCGTCGCCAGAGGAGACGGGCGGCAGGAAGGACGTGCGTTACAACATCCTGTGCAGGAAGATCAGCCCGGACTCCAGCCGCTACGAGGAGTGCGGGGTCCAAGTTCGCTACCTTCCCCAGCAGAAGGGACTACGCAACTGCTCTGTCATGGTGGCCGACCTGCTGGCTCACACCAACTACACCTTCGAGGTGGAGGCCGTCAACGGTGTCTCTGACCTCTCCGCCGCACCTCGCCAGTCCGTCTCGCTCAACGTCACCACTAACCAGGCAGGTGAGTTGGACCCTCCTGAAATTTATCGCGACATTTGGCTTTTTATGACCACCTATCTGCATTACTGCCTGACAGCCTGACTGCTTTATGGAGTTCATTTGCAGATGATTTAAACATTTTTCCTGGTATGAAAGTCAAATTATTTATTTATTTATTTGAAATTCGAGCATAACGTCTATCCTGCTTTCATATTCTTGTTGAATTATTGAGCCCAGGAGGAAGCCGAAAGTGAAACAGACAGAGAGGCCATCTTAGATGAGAAGGTCCCGTGTCCGGCCATCAAACCGCAAACCGCACAGGGTTGAGTCTCATGCGGTTTGAGACAGACACACAATGGATTGTCCCTCTCCACTTTGCACAGGAAGTGCATTTGTAGAGATTTATTTGTAGAGGATGTAATGACAAAATCTCAAAAGAGCTGGGAATTAATAAATAACTAGAATCAGTATGACTGATCTACAGATGAATTACAGCTGGCCTGGATAAGACAACACTGTAATCTAAACACCGTGCCCAATTTTAATGTATGAATATTCAGTTACTGGGCTTTACAATAGTGAAATAGTTCAGAAAAGCATTGCAATTTAATAAATCATTTCCAGGAAATCAATTTCTCCCAGTGTTAATATTTGATGCTTATTTTGCATTGACCACTCACTCAGCAGTAACGCAACTCTGCTTGATTGGATCTTTGTCATTTTTACCATTATTGCTGAGGTCGACAAATTTTTTTGCCATTTTTTCCCGAGGAGGCATGCTGTAGTTTTGCTGTAGTTCTCAATATGACATTAAACAATTGGTCCGAATCGCTGAGGTAGTCATGTTCACGTACACTTCATGTTAGTGAAGGCTTGTTCAGTTTTCAAACTTTAAATATTGTAATGAAATTAATACTGAATCACAGAATTAAGATTTTGTCCAATTTTAAATTTTGCTGCCTATGAACTTCCTGTGAAATGCTCTGAAATTTTGAAAGAAAATGTTGGATGCCATAGTGGAATGTAAAAGATGACCTACATGGTTGCGGTTTGGAGAAGCCCTGAGTTTTCTTTCCTGTTTAATATTCAGCCTTACTCCCTAGGCTTTTCTATGGTTCATTAACCTAAATATGAGCTATTTCTTGGATCAGCGACTCCTCGCTTTGAATATGGGTGGTCTTCACCCATTAAGGAGATATTTCTTTAACCAACCGACAGTGACGAGCTAGAGACCTGCAATGGGAGGTGTAATGCACATTCATCTGAAAATGAAAATGCCCATAATTCACATTCAGCCTGATATAATTGGTTATATGCGTCCTTGGATCAAACATTCACCTGGCCTAGGTCCAGTGATTCGGCTTAAGCCTTCATTATGCATTCTTTTCAGACTTTATTGTTTTTACTTTTCCACGATAAGCTCTGAGTGAGACACTGTCAAGTGTCGGCAGTGCTTATGGAGAAAATTTAATATTTTTCTTTACATTTGAAAATCGTTCCACTGTGATGGATGTAAGGAATTGATAACCAGTTTTAATGTTTCTGTGTTTCGATGGTTACTGTCTTCTCAATGAGATTATTTGCCATAAAAACAGAAATACAATTGAAATTAGAATTTTTTCTTTAAATGTCAGTCCATATGATTGATGAAAAAAATCTTACACATAGATAATCCATTTTTACGCATGTCAAAATGTTTATTAACAGAATAGAGGCTTGTGTTTTGGAATTTTACAGAAGTATTTTGTTGGTCCGTTAGATCGTCTTTAAAGACATTTCCACATTTATCGTCACTGGTCAGTTTCATGGATCTGCCTCCTGTTGCTTATCTCCAGTGAATCATGCTGTTACTATATCTGTCCAGACATCATTCTGAACCACTAGTCCATTAAAGAGAGGAAATGCCCTTCCGGTGGAACTGCCTCAATCGCTGTTCACTGCTGGAGAATAAATAGGTTTAGCTGAGAGCTGTGTACCAGAGCTACTGTGGGTATTTCTCACCAAACACAAAGAGCCGCCCAATTTCACTGTCAGTTCGAGGGGATTATGCTGTCGTTTCGCCAGATGTATCATCAATGAAATACAGCCGATAGTATGAAAAATTGACAGCGGGGTGCGTTGACATTATTCCCTGATTTGGAAGAAAGTACCGAAAAGCGTGATTGAGAGAGGAGTGACTGAAACATTTCACAGGTCTCAGAACTGCCGCAAAGCAGTCAGCCCGCAATGGTAGAGCGTGGGGGCGGGGATTTTAAGAATCAAATCTGCAAATGAGGACGTGAAACAGGATGCTAGGCCATTGTACACCAGGGGGGCTCTTCTAGGTGGCAACATATAATAGTGCTACTTAACACAACACACAAATGGTCACTTTACTGTGTGTGTACGTGTGTGAGGAGACACACGGCCTCCAGGAGGGCAGAGCAGCTGCGATATTTCAAATCTGCTGCTTCTGCGGTGAGATCTTACTGAAACAACGTACAGCTCCTTGAAAAATTCTGTGCTCTTTAAACTGAGTTGTAGGTGAACGCCAATGCGGCGCTACAGAAAGAAGGTATATTTCCTGTTATTGCATCAGCAGAAAGGGACTTGGCTCTGGTTAATGGACACAAAGAATCTATTCAAAAGGAGGTTGATAACTGTATAATTATACATTGGGTTATTCGCATCGCGCGAGTAACAGCGCGTGTTAACGTCATGTCAGCACACTTGGGGGTCATGATGAACAGGTCCGCAGGACGAGTGCATTATGACCCCCAAGTGTGCTGATGTGACTTTAACACGTGCTGTTGCAAGTGCAATGTGAATAACCCCATGTTTTAATATATTTGTCATATGCCCAGGGCATTTTTTATCAATTTCATGAGTTTTGGTCATAATATTGTTTACAAAACAACAAATCTTTCAAACATGAGACATTACTGTGCATTACGGAGTGTCATTGGGGTCATAGTGCACAGTAGAAAATGTGTAATGAACTCTTCAAACAAAGTATGATATTGTGTCTTTTTTAGCATTGCTGTGCGAATATTGGCTAAGCATACGATAATTCTCAATAGGCCATTCAGGTTAGAGTCCTGCGTTGATTGATTGGTCTGTACACAATCATCATGTTTTGTTTTTTAGGTTTTGCATGTGTACAGTATGTTTGTTAAAAACTCAAAGGAGGTTTTAAGACGTTCTCAAACTTTAGAATTTTAGCTAAGACTTAAATTTGAAGTATTGATGTAAATGTATGTATCCATTCTGTTGTATTACTCACTTGCACCAGTTTTGGGAGCAATAATGAAATGCAGGTATCAGTGACATCGGCAGTACAGGAAACAGTGGGAGGAGGGTGGAACATCCCGTTAACTGATGATTAGTCGTGTTCTATGTACAGTCATTTTCTTAGATTATGATTTATTGACTCTGAACATTCAGTTCTCTCTGGTGTAGCCGATTATCTTTGTTATGGTTAAACAAGAAATGAAACGCAGCATTTGGATGTGAAATTGTATGCATTTCAATCTTGATTTTCTTCGTTTTCATTTAAACGATCATGAAATACAGGTTTTATGCGCCAGAAAATAATGCGGAAGATCCACAGAAGTTTATTGTTCGCAAAGTGTAGCCTACTTTGATGTGAGAATAAAACTTTTTTTATATCAAATTTATCATTTCATCACCTGAACATTGCATTAAAATGAAGCTGTGTTTAACTGCCCATAGATTATTCGCATCATTGGAAAACCTGTCAGCCAAGGAACGTGATTGAAAACAGGTGAATAATGATTAGTTTTAGGGACGATTTGCTTCCCCCCTCCCTCCCCAGTTTCTGTTCACTAGCTGCCACTGACTGGAATACTGCTACGCAGCGAAGTTCTACTTTTAAACTATTATGGATTGGCGGAGTGTTATCAGATTTTTCCCATCTACTTAGGTTAGAATTAGGGGATCAGAAAAAAAAATCTCACCAGGCAAGATCAGGAGAAGACAGTATAGGGGATATGACATCACTAGAATGTTTATTCCGACCAAGTGGTATTGAAAATGTATTTCCGTCAACCAAGTTTTGTATAAGCAGTTAACTGCAGTAGTAAGGAATTGATACAATGGTAGTTTGGCATCTAGGGCCGTATCTTATGCCAGAGTCCCTAAACCCGTTATTTGGGGTTTTCGCATTGCGTAAGAGGCGTTCCCCCGCGAAAGTTGCTATCTTGCACACCTGCCTATAACTCTAAAACACCAGCGCTACCCGTTACATTATGCATAGGCGTGGTTTGGGCGTTACGCCAGTTAAACCAATCAGTGTGCCAGGTGCCACTGCCTTTCGGAGCAGGCTGCGCTATCCTAAATCCTCAAACCGAAATCCGTGATGGAGAGAGGAAGGTCGCCACGTTTCTCCATTGACGAAGTTAAATTGCCTGTGCATGAGGTCAAATCCAGTCTGGGGAGGATCTGTTTTTGTTAAACATGAATTGTATTATTATTATTATTATTATTATTATTATTTGACATTGACATATTGTTTAATGTTTGCTATGTTGTAAAAAAAAAAAAAAATAAAAATCAAGCCTTCCCCTTTTGTGATGGAAACTTCAAAAAAAAAGAAAAAGAAAAAAATGCGTTTCGCCATGCACTTCCAACTCCCTCTCCCGTCTGAAATGAAGCATAGAACAAAATCCCATTTTAGAAAAATAAAATTAGGTATATGCACTGGCACTCAGCGACGTAACTTTTTTTCCCCCAGCGAGAACGGCATTTCAGAACTCTTCAGCAAATGAAGGTAATTCTGGTGACAAGTACGTGGTTTCGTCCGTTTACATTTTCCAATCGGACAGCTGTCTATTTTTTTACAGCAAGTTGCGTGACCTTGCTGCAAAAACAGGTGTACATACTTGTCGCCGAAATTACCTTCATTCGCAAGAGTGTTCTGAAAAGCCGCTCTCGCTGGAAAAAAAATTTCCGTTACTGAGTGTTAGTGCATAGCGCTCTTGTGAAAGCCCAAATGCGGGTAGCGGGTGGTTTTAGGACTCGCTATACGCTTTCCCTAACGTGTGTGGTCAAGATAGCAATTGTAGGGAAAGCGCATAAACACGCCCATGGGCACACCTCCAGGCGCAAATAAAGGATTCGGCATAGTGCATAGCGGGTAGTGTGGCCGCAAGATATCGTTCAGGGATAGTGGAAGCTGCTAAATGCGTAATTCATGGGTTGCGGGTAGTGGCAACGGGTAAGGCAGTGTGAAAAATAGAGCCCCTAGACTCTGACCCTGACACACCCTGAGCTTGACAGAAAGAGAGCACGGTATGGCTGGACATCTCCCCCTGGAATGGTGGATGCTGGGCTGGAGGTGGGATGTTAACTGGCAGCAGGCAATAGTGGTGCAGCAGCAGAGAGCAGTGCAGCACGGCAGCAGGCAGAGGCATGTTCTGCCATGAAGCCGGGGCAGGAGATTAGCTTATATAGCCCTCCTACCAGAGAGGTGGAGCAGTGTGTGATATCTATGGGAGTGTCTACCGAAATGTCTCAAGTTGCCTGCCAGAACTGGCTCTGAAAGTTGCGCCCCATCTTTGGTCTTTTTCTAATGATTGGGTCAAGAGATGTGCCAATCTTCTAGTTTTATTTTCTTTGCGAGATGGCTCGTTACTGGCACCTGTAAAAAAAAAAAAAAACAAATATTTTGATGGGACCACAAACAACAAGCGGTCTTACAAATCTATAAAATGTAGAAAGTGGTATCAATATAGTAGGTGTGGAAATTTGTTGGGATATTTTTCCAATCATTAGAGCAGAGTAGCAAGCTGCTCATTCTAGCGTTGTGTAATTACAGTCATCTACACAGCATCCAGTGATCTATTTATAGATTGTGTTTAAATTATTTTAATTGTAGGTTATGTTATCAGCTGTTGAGGCTTCTCATTCAAAAGCAATTGTCATTTATGTGCACATTGTGCTGGCAAGACTAACTGCTCAAATGTATGCATGATTGCTAGAACAGCCTGTAGACCTCACTGGTACCAGAATTGCTAAATGTGGTGGACAATGAAATTCGATCTCTGCTCTCTAGCGCCTCCTCTGGTGGATAGAGTCGTGCAACTGTACAGCACTCAACCAGTCGGACAGAAATACAATGGGCAGCGCAAATGGAGATGTAGTAGCTGCCTTCACCTGCCACCACAGCAGAAGGACATGGTTTCCTATACTGTAAACTCTCAGTGGTTCTGCTGCAACGAGATGGATGCATGTTTGTGATTCAGCTGTTCAATAAATATTGGATACATGATATACATTATGCCAAAATCAGTTACAGCAGAGATTACCCTCCTTAGATAGCAAGGCTTGTGCTAACGTGTGTGCGCTCTAACCTAGGGTTATTACTCTTCGCGGTAACGGTACATTTCCGACGCTCCTCCTGGAAGGTTCCTGCAAACGTGCCCCCTCACTGAGCGTGGCACAGGCCCGATCTTTCTGCTCCATTTGGCTGCTGATATCCGCCTCTCCGCCAGCAGACCTCGGTCTCGCTCTCGCCACGATTCCCCGAACGGTGTGTGTTTACAAACACACATCCTGCAGAAACGTGTCAGCGGCTGGCCGGTGAAAACTGCTTTTAACTCCTTCTGGATTCCCGTCCGGAGCACTGACCAGAATTGTAGTGCCATGAAAAAGTCACTTCCCTCTTCCTGATTCCCTCTCTTATTGTGTGTTTGTCAGACCATGAGATAGAAGTTAATGTGAGATCATAGGAACATGACTGAATGCAAAGTCCATTGTTTGAAAGTCAATATTATGTCATGGACTCCTGTGTTAATTCAGTGTATGTATTCAATTAAAAAGAGTATCCTTGTTTGAAAAGTGCAGAGGTGTTCAATTAGTTACTGCATGAAGTAAAAGAAAAACCAGTGAGCACTATATTCCATGGGAAAGTGACACTTTTTTATTATTTTGGTTCTGTTGGCTGAGTCAATCAGTGGATCTGAATCCAGCTGAACAGGCATTTTACATGCTAAAGAGGAGACAGAAGGCAGAAAGACCCTAAAACAAGCAGGAACTGAAGATGGCTGCAGTACAGGTTGGGCATCTGGCAAGGTCTAACCATTACAGAATTCAGGCAGTCTTTGTATGCAAAGGATACTTGACCAAATGTTAAAGATGATTACTTAATTCTATATCATGTTAAAGTGTCTTTTCTTTTTTTATATTCCTGAAAATAGGGGGGACTTCGCACTATAGGAGCTGTCATTTCCAAATGGCTCATTTGATATGGATGAAAACACCCTGAAATTAAAGCTGACAGTCTACACTTAAACCACATTGTCATTGTATCCTTTCACATTCAAAGAACCAAACTATGTCATTGTCCAATGAATTATGGTGAATAGTATTTTTGCAGTTCCCCTTTTGCTGAATGTTACAATTTGTCTAAATGTATGATTACATTCAGTGGGACAAGGTAGGCACAGTAATAGAAAATAAGATAATAATAAAGGGCACTGACGAAAACTGAATGTTGTACAGTAATGTCTGAAGCAGGACTGGTGACCATAGACAGCTGTGGAACTTACAGAGCAAAGCTACTGTCGATTCTGGTAGAACCTACTGCAGATTGTTTGGTCTGAGTGCGAAATTTGAAGATTTACTGGTCTGTAACCTGTGGTTACAATTTGCGGTTGACTCCCGCGTGGGTTGTTGTGCTTTTTAATGTGGGTAAAGCTGCTGTGTAAAATCAAAACCAATAATTTGTTGTCAGTCTAATTATTATGATGTTGATACATATGTACAGTGCATCAGCCTACATGCCTCACTCTCGCTGATGCTGAAGTTTGGTTGCCATTGCAATAAAGCTTAGGACCAAAAACAGTAGAGCACATCGTTGGATGAAGTATTCTCAACACAAAACAATCTGTTCCCTTCTGGCCATTTTCAAGATGAAAACAGAACTTTAGAAATGCTAACATACCGCGTAATGCGCTGACTGAAAGACGTTGCAGCTACCCTCGAAACGTCTTCAGCTAGCTGAATTTACACGCTCCCGACTTGTTCGTCATGCTATTGCTTATATTGCTAAGTTCCGCTGTCCTGTAATCTTGCTGACTGTCGACCACGAGGAATGCCCAGGTTTATCGGTGCTGGGTCTCCCTGTGGTTGGTGGAGCAGTAGTGATGTGTAGCTGGTGTTAAGGCTGTTGTAGTGCACTGTGGCCTCATTCTGGCACTTTCTTTCCATCGGAGCTCATGGAAACTCTGCTCGTAACTACAGCATTTCATGTTTTATTCGCTGTGAGTTACAGCCCAAAGTAGCTAGTTTCATAATCCGAAGATTTGAGTCAGCTGTCGCATCTAGTCATTCCTAGCGAGGGTGCTGAAATATGTTTTGCTTCCGCATGCTTTTATGTTATAGGTGCGGTTTCTCAAGTATTTTTTCTTATTTGACCATCAGCGTGACTACTTGAGGATAAGGTGAATTAGCCATACTAGTGCGTAACATTATCAGTTTCTGTTTTTGGTCAGTTTAACACTACCTGGATGGCATGTTGGAGCAGTGGGTGACACTGTTGTCTCAGACCTGGGGGGTCATGGGTTTGAATCTGGAACTGGGCTTTTCTGCATGTAGTTACCATGTCCTCTTCATGTTCTTTCCTATTGCTGTGGCTTCCACTGTCCAAAAAAAAGCATGTGAGACTAATTGGGGATTCTAAAATTGCCCATAGGCATGCATGCATTTATATATGAAGACCACAATGGGAAAAATGATCAGAGGCACATTTTCACGTTGTGGAGAAATGATGAATTAAAAATTCAAAATGATCTTAGAAATAAACCACTGAAAAAAAATGCAAAAAATATTAAATATATAAAATATAATAATAATAATATATAATATTATTATATATTATTATGAATTTTATCATAATACATAATATATAAAATATACAAAAGTGCAAAATTTGGGCTCAGATCGTTTTTCCTTTGTGGTTTTCATATGGTTAGTGATCCGTGAGATAGATTGGTATACTGTCCAAGACGTGTTCCTGACTCTCGTCCATTATACGCTAGAATAGGCTCCAGACTCATCCTTGCGACCCTTGTCAGGAATAAGCAGGCTAGATTATAGATGTATTAATACTACCTTGGTGAATAAAGTATTGATTTCATTCAAAAACATAAAAATTTCCTAGTGATTGAAAATCTTTTGAACTAAGTGGTTCCATACTACATACTGTACGTACTGTACATGTATTTCCAGTTGGCTCCGCTGACAGTGCATGACAGTATATCTCTCAACCCTCCACAAACACACTTGCAAGTAGTTAGCACTCCCTTCACAAGTGATGCCTAACTGTGTCTCCGTTGCTTTCAATCTCTCTGCGAGTGTTAGTTTTCAGGAAATCTGTTTTTTAACACCGCACGGCCGCAGGATATTTTTGGAAAAATGCTTGCCACATTTTAATCAGAGTTATTAATTAATGCTATCACGCTCAGTGAAATGTTTCCTGTTCAGTTCAAGTGTTCTATCTGTTAATTGACTGAGTGAAAAAATGAAAAAATGGACTTGGAATTAAATAGAGGTCTAAGCACCAAAGTTATTGGACACTTTTTGTTATAGTTTTTGTTTTTATTACCCCGCCCCAGCTGAAGGGTGAGGGCAAGGGGTATTGTTTTTGGTTTGGTTTGTTTCTGTGTTTGTGTGTTTGTGCGTTTGTGTCTGTGTATGTTTGTTAACACTCTAGCAGCAAAACTAATGGGCACATTCACCCCAAATTCGGTTTAGGGATTGCCACCGACCCAGAATAGATCCCTATTGAATTTCGTACAACTAGGTGAAAGTATGTGCGAGGGGCGTTGTTTGTTGTGCCTGGCACCACTTGTTTTTATTATTATTAAGCATGCTGGAACCTCTTGTTCTTGTTCTTATTATTATTCTGTGGATTTTTCAGGGTTTTTTTGGCCAATTTTCCAACATCTCAGGAACCACTTTGTGGATTTTTATGAAAATTTCCTGGTAGATAGAGGGCTTGAGTAAGGTAGTGATTCGGGTAAAGCATTTTTGGTGTCCATAGGACCATGCCTCTTGCACCATCAACAAGTCAAAGTTGCAGTGTTCTAAGGGTTAAAAGTTGTGCTCAGACTGCCCTAGATCCTTTGGACTGGTGCCTTATGATGCAGAAGCTCATGCTTTGCAGTTTGGAAGGAGTGGTTTTCAGTTCTGCCATTATGTATTTTCCGCCATTTTGAATTTTTGAAAAACCTAATATTGTCTATTTGTCCAGAAGAGTTGGATCCAATCACCACAAAATTTTGTACTCCTGTATTTACAGAGGGTCCTGACGAAAATTTGTTTATAGAATTTTGCAACGACAAACTAGTATGGCCGTTGTCATCCAATGAATTACATGACTACACCAAAACAAGAAGTGAGCAAAATGTCAGTAATGCTTGGTTGAAGTCACGCCAAACTTAGTGTACTTTATTGGGGGAGGAGTATTGGGCACCCACCACCAATTTTCATGAAATTTGGCTGCATGGGGGCACTACACCAGAAAAACAGAACAAAACAAGTGGTGCCAGGCACAACAAACCCCGCCCCTCGCACATACTTTTACCTACCTGTACGAAATTCAATGCCAAATTTCAGAGTACGTTTTTGCTTGTAACTTTCAAACTGTTCCTCCCAGAGGTGTCATCTTTGTTTCCTCAGAAACCCTGGGTCACCATGAATGAAATGAACTCATCCACTTCAAATTGTGTTCGAACCCCCGGTTAGCTGCTTGCAGCTATATTTGAAATTGTTTTTAAACAGGCTCATATTAGACAGAATGCAGAAAAGATTTGCAATGATGGCTGCACAATAATATGTTGAATGTGCAAGGGTTAGACTCAACTTTTCAGACTTCTCCTGCATTCATGGAGGTTTTACTTCTCATATTAAAATACATTTAAAAACAAGTAATTTTATTGGGTAACTCTAAGGACAGTACTTCTACTCATGCTCTAGTAATATTTTTCCCAGGTCCTCTCTACTTTTATTGTAGAACAAGGTTTTATTCACTTTGTTGAGCACTGGGTACCACTTCAATAACAATTTGTTGGCCCTTTGAAGGCATGTGTTGTTCTTGTTTTCTGACAGTGTAGCCAAGCAGGCGTGCACAGGCGGTATGTCCGGCTAATCCATTCATTTTTAGTGCAGCAAATTGCACCTAGACTGTGCCAATGAACAGCTGTCCCCGAAAGTCCCACTGCGCCAAGCCCAAATAGTCATTAGTCAGCAGAGCTTGTCTTGCTTCATCACACAACCCTGGCTCCCGTGACCCCCTATGGCTAGCAGCACATGCTTTGGAGGACAAAAACATTTATCTGGGTTGTCCAAAATGGAGATGCACTGAGGTGTTTACTTTTTATAACACTTTTTTTTTTTTTAAGAGGGAAAACTTGCAGACAACAACTGCTTTTAACCCCACTGTGGCTTGTTCTGTTGGCTGGCTTTCACTGTTGGCTGGCTCTGAGACTGCCCTGATGGCAGTCCCATTCTGTTGATATCAAAAAATACATCAACAGTTAAAGAAATAGATAAATAAATAAACTCTCTAGACTGCATGGTGATCGGTTGGGTGGCTTGCTGTAATTAGTGGGAAGCTGGCTAGCTTTCCAGAGTATGGCAAAATACGTGAACGTTTTTGCAGTGCTACATATAGTAGATGCCGTATTATTTAAAATCATAAAAAGACGCCATGATGTGGCTTAATGTCTTAGTATTACATTTACAGGCACCTTTGAAGTCATGGAAAAAAAATGATTAAGTGAATAACTTCGCGGGCTTAACGTACTTCGCTTAAAGAAGGCAATGCAGGTTGATGCTTATTGAAAATTGTTTATTGTTATTAAATGTGAAATGGTGTATGAAATGCTTTCGTTCTGTCGGAAAAGTTTGTTGAAATATTTTCACTTAATATTTGTCTTTTGCTTTTATGAACCGTGATTCATATGAATCCCTGTTTGCCCGCGGAGAGGCTATTAAAAATAAATAACTCAAAGCAGCTTCTCCCAGCTGACCAGGCGACTCAAAACAGGCTGCCAAGCCATTTAAGTTGCTTATCCAAGCCCGACAAAAAAGCTTTTCCCAGAATCTCTTTTCTCCTGGACTCTGTATCATGTTGCCAAGTATTCTCTTTCAGGCTTTTAAGATCAGAGCGATTGTAGCTTTGTCCTGCTCAGGAGATACAGTTACTCTTTGTTTGGGGAGAGGAAAAAAAATCGCAATATTTTCTCCTTTTTGCACAGTGCAGTGTAATAACACAAACGCAAGCGAAGATGCAGCGGAGTTCTGAAATCAAGCCCCTGGGGATCACTTAAATTCTCTTTATCTCATAGTTACAGTCTAACACTTCCACTGAGGTGCACGGGCTGTCATCGAATTTCTGCATTCCAGATTGCCATGAAAGGCAAGCGTGGCAGGTCTCTTCTGAGGGCCTTTTGTGAATTTAGCTAAGCGCGTTGAGGCTCTGAAGCACAGAGGAAATGTACTAGCGAAAGGGGTGGATGTACGGGTAAATGCACTAATATTATCTTATAACATTTATTCTTCAGGGAATTTTATAATCCAAAAATCTTGACTGATCTCATCTCTTGACTATAGCCAGGCCTATTATAATAACTTTTCAGTCAGCTCTCCTGTATATAGCTGTCATTGAGCATACTTTCAATGTTTCCTCAGAAAACTAACCATGGTGATTTTTCGTTTTTTTAATCAATAAACAAGGTAAAAGAATCCCAACACCATTCTTGTAATGGAAAACTTTTCTTGTATTCATTATGCTCTAATGATCGCTTGTCTCCCTGGAGGCTTAATTGGGTGAAAGTATTTGCATTTGGTGGAGATGCTCTGCACATTTCTCAGACTGCAAACTCATTTCCGGCTGTGGCGGTCTTCCAGGATACGAGCATTTGCTGAAAGATGGCATTTCCAATGAAACAGATAACATTTCCAAACGCAAATCACATATCGTTAGCCTCATAGCATAATTGCCCAAGTCATATTTTTTGCCAAATTGAGATATCGGCTGCCTGTTCTTTCGAGTTGGTTAAGAAATTTGTTTTTTCTTTTTTCTCTCAAAATCCATTCTCTCAAATAATAAAAAATAGTAATAAAAAACTTTGAAAAATGAGTTAGTCAATTATGCTATGAGGCTAATGATGTAAGAGATGGCCAGAGCAACCAACAATCCTGGGGTGCATTTCCTGAAAGCACAGATGCTATCTTACATAGTTGGAACCATTGATTGTGAGTGGACAAACTGCATAAGTTGCTAACTTAGTTAGCAGCTATGGTTTTGGGAAACACACCCCTGAAAAACAACCTGAGACCAATAAGTGATTAACTTGGAAAGCTTAATATTATTCTTTTGTGATTCATTTCCAGCCCCATCGCCAATCAGTGTTGTCAGGAAAGGGAAGACGGCAAAAAACAGCATCACCGTGTCATGGCAAGAACCGGATCGGCCGAACGGCATCATACTGGAATATGAGATCAAGTACTTTGAAAAGGTAGAAATAATTATAGATATGATTTCCAATATATCATCTGCAAAAATATCCCTCTAATTGATGTGAAAGCTGGAGGCATTCACAACATACTGCTTCTTTAAATGCACACATTCTACCGTACTTGTAAATATTATTATAATTATGTTTTTCATCATTTAAACAACTATATTTGTAATACATTTTTCAATGCAGAAACTTCACGTAAACATCAAAATTACTCAATTAGGATATTGCTATTCAAAATCTTAATGATACCATTTATGGTTTATTAATTAGCATTGAACTAGCAATGAAAAATGCAAAAAAATCCCTTTGAACTTAAAGGTGGAATGTTTAGATCTGCTAGACCTCTGTTAGGACATAAAACACTCTCTAGCTACTGAAGTTGCGCTCAGAAGTTTGCATTCCCCAGCTGACTTTATGAAATGTTGCCATTTATTTTAAAAATATGAGTCATCACGCAAAAAAACTTGTCTTTTATTCAAAGGTAGTGATCATGTGAAGTCATTTATCATCACATAGGTGTTTGGCTCTTTTTTCAATCATAAAGATAGCTGAAATCACCCAAACAGCCCTGATCATAAGTTTACACACCCTATGTAACATACCCATACGGAGTCAGTCCTCTCCTTATTTAAAATCTGCTACATTTTGCTGCAAATAAATGCATCCAGCTTGTGCTGAAATGAATAAGCAACATTTAGTTTTGCTATTTTATACCATGAAATACTGTGGCTAACTCAGAGTTTAATAAAAACTTTGAGCATGTCTAATATCTGATCTCAATTAACTTGGGCTGAGCAGTCATGTTTGGTTTTGTAAAAGCTGGGTGTCAAAGTGTTAAACATGATGGTCCTAATGTGACGTTTCAATTGTGCTTATTTTATGTATGCTGGTGCTTTTTGGGGGCTTTGATAGACTAGATCCACCCAACAACGACATCCCACTGCCAGCCAGAATAACTGCTATTTTTTAGGTAAACTCAAGCTGTCATTTTCTTTAGTCTGTGGCCCAACTGCAGCTGGAAACATGAACTGAATCCCTGAACTGATTCTCCACCCTTAATTGTAACCTAGCACTAACACACAACAAGATTTAACCATTTTCCCTTACCACTACATGTACTGGGCTATAAATTGTATGTATGTGACGCAGGTTTTCTACCCAGAAATTATTGTAAACAAACATATTGATTCAGTGTATAGACCTAACAAGCCTCTCTCTTAGTGTTTTGTGATACACACTATTCTTTATGCTAATACAGCTGGTGCTACCACTACTACTGCATACATTCCTATGGTCCTCACACGCAGTGATGCTACTTCTGTTACTTCAACATGTTTCCCTACGCACAGACTTGCTACTACTGTATGTGTCCACACACACACACACACACACACACACACACACCATGCTGCAAACAGTAAATTATTCCACATCTTTCATACATTTTTGGTGTCTTTCAACTTAAAAGCCTGCAATGCATCCAGCATTCACACCACAGTTTCTTCAGAAATAGCCTTTTCTAGTTTCTCGAGTTCTGCAGCTA
Organism: Gymnothorax javanicus; assembly: GCA_029692085.1. Lineage (NCBI taxonomy): Eukaryota > Metazoa > Chordata > Actinopteri > Anguilliformes > Muraenidae > Gymnothorax > Gymnothorax javanicus. The sequence continues at coordinate 111,239,469 of CM056194.1, read as the reverse complement.
ACGAAGTAGAGCCTGAATGAACACAGCCCAGACTCCCTGTGGTTTCTGGATTTATTAGCGGCATAATGCAATGCCTGACTATTCACAAGGGTTTCACACTTTCCGATCTGCACCTGTTGGCATCACCAACTGTAGCAGATATACCAATCACTGCTAACTGTGCTGTGCTTTGTTGTTTATCTCATCATGAATAAAATAGTTTTCTCCTCCTTGTGGGTGAGAGATTGCACCCACTGAAAAAAAAAATAGATAAATTATATAAATATCCTTCTTTGCAAAATATACCAATAAATGACTGCGCATCTCATATTTTCTTTGTAAGAATGTATTTAATCAGTCCAATTTATGATTATGTATTACCTTTTAAATACTGAATCACACAGTCCAAGGAAATCTTGGCGGTGACAGACATACCAAAAAAGAGAAATTGTATGTCGTAAACCAGCTCTCTTCAGTTTGCAGGTGTACAAGGAAGAAACAGTTTTTAAAAGAAAGAAAAGATATCGGATGTAGAGATGGTTGACTGTGTGGGCCATTTAATGCTGTTGTCAGATGCTAAAGTTTCTACTACAAAGGCTAAACTGGGTGCCATTATGGACCCACACTCACTGTCATAGATTATCCACGGGGGGTAAGCTGGCCGCCTTTCAGACGCTTTGAAACAGTTGTGTTTTGTTCTCCGCTGGTGGGAATGGCAGGACCAGGAGACGAGCTACACCATCATCAAGTCGAAGGAGACAGAGATCGTGGCTGACGGCTTGAAGCCATCCGCTGTGTACGTGTTCCAGATCAGAGCGCGCACCTCTGCCGGCTACGGCGGCTTCAGTCGCCGTTTTGAGTTTGAAACCAGCTCCTTTCGTGAGTAAAGCACTCCTTTCTATAGTGTTTGTATGTTTTAAGTGTTTGTAATTGCAATGGCATGCCTGGCAGTGGCGGCTGGTGAACTGGTATTAAGGGAAGCTCAAACCCATCCCTTAAAAATAATGATTGGTCATGACCTGTTTTCAATCATTCATTTAAATTACCATTACAGAAACTCTGAAAAATCTCAACATTATCAGGTGTGGTCAGTTTTCATTAATAACGCATACCTGTCAACTCTCACACATTCGGCATGAGTTTTCGTGGTATATTTACGTTCTCCTGCTGTATTCAGCAATCATTGAATCAACGCATATGTAAGAGATTCTTGTGCGGAATTGAAGTCCTTGTGCATGGAGGTTTATCAGTTTCACCTGCGTTTCGGTGGATTTCAACATTAGTAGGCTAATATGGAAACCGATTATGACTCCGGACTTCTCACACTTTTCTTTAGTCAAAGGTTGGAAGCAATGGAATTGCATAAAGACGTTTCAAATGATCTTATTTCATTAAAACAATTTAAACGATCATGAAACACATGCATTGCTTCCAACCCTGAAACGCAGGTGAAACTGATAAACCTCCATGCACAAGGACTTCAATTCCGCACGAGAATCTCTTACACATGCGTTGATTGAATAATTGCTGACTACAGCAGGGGAACGTAAATATGCCACTAAAACTCACGCTGAATGCGTGACAGCTGACAGGAATGCGTTATTAATGAAAACTGACCACACCTGATAATGTTGAGAGCTTTCGGAGTTTCTGTAATGGTAATTTAAATGAATGATTGAAAACAGGTCATGACCAATCATTATTTTTAAGGGATGGGTTTGAGCTTCCCCTATCGCCAGTTCACCAGCCGCCACTGATGCCTGGATAGAGAGTACCCAGCCCTTCAATGCTATAAATGGATCCTCAGCGAGTTTGAGGGAAGAGCAGTGGAAAGAACACATTCAGAGTGTCCAATGGTGCATATTGTAAGAACTTACCGTAGCCTTCTATAATTTAGGTAGGTTTAGGCTGGCTTAGCCATACAGAAAAAATTACTGAGATAGGTCACCATGTCATGTCATAACACTTCAAGTGCAATTGTGGACTCGCAATTTAAACAGCACAGCATTAACAATTTAGCTGGGTAATTTAGAGGCATCCTGCCTGCCTTATTCATGGGTTTGATTTGTACAAAATGTATTTTTTCCAAGAAATTTGGCAAAATGGTTGGTTTTTTGAAACAGCTCATCATTTTACAGAGTAGAACACAAAGCAAGCGATTCACTCATTGGAATTTCATTACCAGCATTTATTTGAAAGTGAAATATTTTTTCACAACCATTTACCTGAGTGTATTATTCATAGACTGTAAAATTATATGCGACAGGAAATCGTTTATTTATGCTGCATAGATCAAGAAAATTCTGTAGGAGAAATACTTCTATGGTTAAAACAGAAGAACTGAACAAAAGGCATCCTGCCTTTTTAAGTTATGACACTATAAACCTCTCCAAGTCAGGTCTCAAGACTTTCCTATTGTTATGTGTACTCCTCAATTTATGAACAAATTGAAGCTGATTAATTGATCATAAGTGGAATTTGTTTTGAAAATATCCTGAAGTGTGTGCATGAAGAGTACCACATGAGGGCTCATTGTATTTGTACTAAATTCTGCTGTAAGGAACTGCAGTGCAAAGCACATGACTTCATCTTTAGTGGGCCAGTTAGGGTGCAGTCTTTCATAGCAGCAAGCAGTTACACACCTGATTCTACTAATCAAGGATTTAGGAAAGACTATTTGGCCTTGATTCTCCCTCAGGCTTTGACCACTTGTACACAGGTTGATACGTCGAAGAATCTGAACTCCTGTGCAGACGAGTGTCCAGTTCACAGGTTTTATTGAGAGGCGTGGTCAGACAATCCGGTTCATTAACAGACAGACAGATTTCAGTACAGAGGGGCAAGTCTAGAATTGTAACAAGGTTCAGTCCAAACATCAAAAAGCAGGAAGTCTGTACGAAAGCCAAATCACAAAGAATGAATCAAAACCAAAAAGCCAAACAAGAAATTAAACACAGGTCATCAAAAGATACTAAGAAAATAAATTGGGGACAAAACAAACCTTAACCACAGGGAACTCAGGAATCAGGAATTGCTCAAAAGGAAGAAACTTCTTAAATGCTTGACAAACCTGTGAATGGCATAAGGCAGCAAGGGGAATATAAAGGGAAGCAGGGAGACTAATTGCATGGGGAACAGGTGTGGGAATGAGAGAAGAGTGCTGGGAGATGTGGTTACAAATGGGGAGACAATCTAATGAACAATGAACGAGGGACGGTGCATGGAATGACTCGACTAAAACACAGAGCTGCTAGAATAAACTATGAAACAGGAAAAATAATGAATACATATACAAAAATACACATAAAACATATTCAGATCTTGACACATGTATTTTTGAGAATGTTGCTTGGCCTCCCATCCGTTTGTTAACGGCATTTTAGGTCACTATTATGGGAGATTTTTAAAAATAGCTTCTAAAGTGGAGATTTCTTAGAACTCTGTTTTTTGTGTAGACATGTAAATTAGCGCACTGGGAAAACTATGACATCACATCTCAATTCAGCCATGCCCATTGTTCCTTTGTGTAATGTTCTTCTCTAGTGTTTTACGCATCATGATGGTAACTTTTTCGCCTCCTACTGGCCCGGCGAGCTTAATTTGAGCATTTGTGGTTGTTTTTGCATTTTTATGTGTAGGGAGATGCTGTGTAAAATGAGATCGAGTGGACAGAATTTTATTTTCTAAAAGAAGAGGGGAAAATATTCAATTAGAAAAATATCCACAGTAGAGTTGTCAAGGCCCGAAGGCCTGTTCACATTGGTATTTAAAATGGAAAAATTTTGCTCTGTCACAGACTCTCATTTGTATTTGTGCAAAAGGCGAAAATACACACCATTTCCGGTTGCAAGGAGATTTCGCACATTTGCATTGCAAAAAATTGAACAAAGTTGATGTCAGCCAATAGAAATTCTGATTGCTTTTATTGACATTTCGGAGTTGGAGGAAAGAATCATTCTAGCAGGTTATCGTTATGACATTTTGTTGAATACAGCTTTGTCAGATTATAAAAATAAATGTGAAAAAGAATGTGGCAGATTGCAGTCAGCACTGAGACGGCCAGTTTTATATCCTGTATCGCAGCAAAATGCAAAACTCTTTTGCGAGTCATTTGCAGGTGTGACCAGGCCTCGAGATATTGCCAGAGTCTAATCGCCCACTTCCAGTGTGATCTCAGGGGTGGATGGTTGCATCAGCGGATTAAGTCGGAAAACTCCGCGAATCTGAAGACGGAGATTGCTCGCAGCTTGTTGACAACTCACGCCATGTACTTCTTTGCTACATTAGACGCACCTCACGTTCCAGACTTCTTGCTTTTAACAATTTATGTGTTTGCACTTACTTTGTTGATCTCAACGATTTTCAGTATTTGTATTCTTAGTAGAGGTTTGCCATTTGTTGCTTTTTATCGTATTACTTTGTTTTTGTTGCTTGCTTGACCAGTTGAATTTCTTCTGAAAAGCCCAAAAAAGAACTTCCAGGTCTGTTCACTAATGGGGCCAGTCGGTAAGGGCAGAGAGGACTGTCATCCAGACCTCAGATCAGTATGGATTGATTGGCCGTATGTAAGACAATCACAGTTTTTGTGAAGACTACAGGAGTTGAATATCAGAATCAGGTCTGTCACTCCCTGGCTGGATGGAGAGCCTGTAACTACACAGGCACTTTGCGGATGAGCTTAAGAAACCCTAACAAGACGTAATTGGTCAACTTTTGCAAAGAGGAGGAAACGGACTTCGGTGAGATCTTTATGCTTAGCAGTTGACATAATTGCTGAAATAATACAATTGCAACCCAAGCGTATGAAACCCAGATTCAAAGAGCATTTTATGTGCTGCATGATCAGATACTAATGTTCCATGCAATTGTAAATACACAGAACTGTGTAAATAATCAATAATGTTGCTGGGTTTATGCATCGATTGCATTTGTATTTCAGCGAGAGGCACTGTAGTGTGGGCAATGGTGAGGCTGCTTCTTGCTAATGGCCAGTTTCCCCTCTCTGTTTCAGTAGTAGCTGCATCCAGAGACCAGAGCCAGGTGCCTATCGTTGCCGTGTCCATCATTGTGGGAGTTATCTTGCTGGCCTCGATCACTGGGTTCCTGCTCAGTGGACGGTAACATACCCCCTCCCAACCTCCACTCACCTATTTTCATTGATGATAGAGATTACATGGGGAAATTGGTTCAAACCTAGAACACTCTCATTTGGCCTTTCCTGCCTCTGGCCTTGGGTCTTCCATGAGTTAAACTGTGAAGATTTCTGTGAAGAAAGCAATTTTCTGAGTGTTAGAGCTCAGGCCCACTCTGAGCCTCTGTGTACCAGTTTGTGTTGATACAGTTTTTCTCGAGGGAAGGTCTTAACTGTCAGGATCTGTGGTTTCCTGCCACTGTCAGTGCTTCGCAAAGAGGATTACCAACCCACAAATAACAAACTAGGGCAGAGACAAATTCAAAGCAATCTGATTTCAAATTTGTGACTTCAGAATGTTTTGAATTGAAATGGCAGCATTCTTGGCTGTGTATTCTAAGTTCGCTTCCGTGCTGCATATACTTTGCATGCAATTCACACACACATGTATGCAAACAAGTCATAAGGAAAAAAAAAACAGTCAGAATATCTGTCATGTTCGTGTATTTGTTGCCTTATCTGCCCTGACATACGGAAAGCTGTATTCTATGAAGTTAACAGTATTGAAATATTTCACGAATGAATGAAGCTCAAACTGGATGCACAATGTAAAGTTTCCCAGTTAACAATGTAATATCCTGTTGTGGACCCATCTGACTTTCCCATCTGACGAATGGTTTTCATCTTTATCATAAATCACGTTATTCTGCGGTCTGTAGTCCATGTTATGCTTTTGATATCTTTAGAGGCAAAAGAATTCCAACATTATAAAATGGAAAATATGTTTGACTCTTTCCTTAAAAATTTTTAGGTATAAAAAGTCTTAAATACTGCGTGTAATGTTCCTTGATTCATATGAAGTGCCATGTGTTTGATTATTGTTGGAGTGCTTTAAATACAGACAACTGTTACACAGGAGTTCAAACGTGTGAACATGATATAGACTTCATTTCAGTCGCTAACAGGTTTTGCAGACAAGTAAATTGAAGACTTGCCAGCAATACAGTACAATATGGCTGTACAATTAATTGAATCACAATTTTTTAAAATCATGAATAACTGCAGCTATTTGGTGAACTGGCAACCTTGCACCTTTTCCATTTCATGAATCGTACCTCATGGTATTAAACAAACAGCAACGAAATGTCAGTGGCCATATGTAATGCTTGCGGAAATGCACTTCACTGATATCAGCATCTACCAATCTATAGATATTCAGATTGTTGTCAGTCCTACAGTCTCACATACAGGTAGTTGACTAGTTGGGCCTATCTGCTTCTCATTATCACTTCTTAATCGCTGTAGGCTACATAATGTTTTGATTGGTGGGTAAATAAATTGCTTGATTGATATTCGGACTGGATATGCAGGAGCAGGTTGCGGGTAATCGTGAGTTAAAAGATGATAGAAGCTCACTGGTGTTTCACAGTTTCACATATTCCTGAACATAATCTCAAATGGCTTCTGCGCTTTGGCTGCTGTCTGTTTTAGTCCACATCAGGTATGAATCCAGAAAAAAAAAAGGTACAGGCTGCCTGGACACCTCATGATGGCAGTTATTTTCACTACGCTAAAAAAAAATTTTGATTCAATTAATCATGCAGCCTCACAGTACAATAATCAAAAAACAACGTATTATATTTACCCTAAAAAATAATTGTTGCATGCAATATTAAGTAAATTTGACATAAAATGATAATGCACTTGGCACTGGTTTCAATACTATTTAGTACCGTCCACAATTCCATTATAATATAATTATTGAGTGTAATTAATTCATGGACTGACCCGCCAATGTGGCTTAAAATTTCACTCAACTTTGTTCAGCTCTCAAAACAGCTTTGAAGTACATTCATGTTGTCCTGTGAGGCTACCTTTCGAGGGAGGTTAAAATAATAACCTGTCACTTTCATTAATTTGCCATGCCATATGACCGTGATATAACCTGTGGATTCCATTAAAATATGTGCATCTTAACACTGCTGTGCTCCACAAATTGTAAGCAGACGTTTGCTGAAGGGACGCGCTATTTTTATTTTGTAAAATGTCCTCCGAAAATCAACGCCAGACTTGCGCGGCTCTTTGTATAATACGTATCCCCCTCTGTATTGTTCTAGAGTGTTCTGCGCTTGTAGCGAGTAACTGAAATGAACTCAGCATGCAACCCAAACACGTATCCCCTGGTGGCCAGGACGCTTTCTATACTGCCATCCCGGCTCCATCTGTCCCCCTCTGTGCTCTCTCTCTGCCAGAACAAAGAGGAAAAATCGCATACCGAGTACGGACTCTCACTTCCTTTTTAAATAAATTATAATGGGCCACAAAAAATAAAGAAAGCACATACCCACGATAACCGTTTCTTACACTGGGTTAGAATACAGTTTCATGTACATTCAGGGGCATCAGATCTGTTGCTGATTTCAGTACATGAATTTATTTATAGCAGTTAAAGAAAGCAACTGTTTCTAGAAATAAAACAAAAAGGTCGAATCCATTATTGACTGAGTTCTGCACCCTGATTTACCTCAATCAAATTTTAGTCAGAAATTTTAGCCCTTTTATGAGGACTTTTTTGGGACTTTTTGTTCTGTGGTTGTTGGATTCATTGCATTAGCTGCGTAGTTTCTTATATTTTGTTATTTTATGAAGCACAGAAATGGTGGTTTATATCCATTGTAGCTGTTGATCATGATTATGGAGTATTGTGCATCGTGGTTTGTCAGAATAATTCTGCTTTGAAGTTTAACTACAAAATGTTAATTAAAATTACTGTATTCTGTGTTCTTTCTTTTGAGAATTCATGTGGCATGAACTCTATGATAAGCTTTAAATAGTAATAATTGAAGAAAATAGTGTCTCAAACAACTAATTTTTGGACACAAGTGTTGTATCAAAAGGAAATTAGAATTTTTTTTCATTATTTGCATAAATCATGAAATATGTACGTACAGTCAAAATGAGCACAACAGACTAGCCCCAGGATATGAAGTTGGCATGAGGTTCGTGCATTAATATTTCTCCATTAATATTTTCAGAATGTAAGGTAGTTTAAACCAGTCTTTCTTCTTGCGAGTAGTTATGGCTAGGCGTGTATCTTTGCACGTTTGTCCTTGTGCTGGTGTGCTGTACTTAATTTGATGCTGTCATGTTCTCACTGAGAAAAAACAAGAAAAAAAACTAGTGCAATAAAGATGAACCCAGGAAGCCTTGTATCTACCATCCCACCAGCTGCCAGGGACTTAAAATAAGACTCTCTCTCTCTCTCTTCTCAAGAGCACTGTGTCTTTGAAAGAACTTCGGTTAAAAAAAAAAGGTTTTGGCATTCCTTTTTGAAGGTCCTCTTGAAGGTTATTCCAATACATATTTAGCTTTAGCGAAATATGATGTTTCATAATGATTCTAATCCTCATGAGAATGATCATATGCATAATGTTTCATAACATTCCGTTCAGTTCGAATACAGGCCACTCACATACACTGTATGTGTTATGCGTATATACATAGAAGTACAAGCCAAAGTACAAATGTTTCTGCTTGAGAGCACAGAATACATAAATGAAGATTTAGAAAAATAAGATGTCGCAGACACTTGGTTATGTGAATGGTTGTCTGCTGCCCAGAGACATCAACACACCTATAAACTTGGTTTACGAAGAAACCGATGAAGTACTTCCCACTCTGTATTGTTTGTTGGGAGCACACTATGACCGCTATCTGAAAAGCCTCTCAAAGTGAGAACGCTGATCTGGAGTCAGTTTTACCTCTTGGAGTATGACCGTCTCATCCCTCAGGAACGATGCAGCAAAACTGATTTTAGATCTGAACTCTCAGCAGCTTCACAAATTGGGACGGAAAAGACTATCCTTGCAAGATTCATTCGATGAGCTTCAGTGTTGCTGTAAGTGTGATGTAGTACCATGCACACAGTGGACACAGAAAATAGTGGTAAACTTAAATTGTGAAACTACAAATGTGAAATTCCTTCTGTTTGTGAAAATGAGCACAAATCAAATATTTATTTCCTGTGCCTATTGCATTTCCTGACCAAATGGTAGCATACTCTTACTGGCATATGTCGCGTAGTGACATCAGGAGCTACTCTCCACGCCGCTGCACGAAAAGAGAGAGAAAGCCATTACTGAGAGTGGACACTTTATCGATTAGTCAAATTCAGTTAGCTTTGCTCCTGAGAACTTCAGAAAGTCTCAGTTTGAAGTGTCACACTTTCTTTTTTTTGATGGTGACTGCATCGTTGGAGACCTGGTGTGACAGTGATGCAATGTCTGTGTTGCAGGCGCTGTGGCTACAGCAAGGCTAAACAGGATCCTGATGAAGAGAAGATGCACTTTCACAATGGGCACAGTAAGCCATCCATCCATCCATCCATCCATCTATCCATCCATCCATCCATCCATCCATTATGTAGCCCACATGTTTCTAGTCAGGATCACTGGTAGCCGGGGAGGGGAGGGGGTGTTGGATCCTATCCCAGCATGCATTGGGGTCTGAGTCTGGAATACACCCTGGCTGGCTGCCAATCCATTGCGGGACACACACACCATTTGGGCAAACACACACACACACACAAGCGCACATGTGCTCAGTCCTAGAGGCGATTTAGAGTCTCCAGTTAACTTAACCTGCATAGCTTCACACTGTAGAAGGAACCCCAGGAGTGTCCAAAAGACACCGATGTGGATACAGGGAGGGCAAGCAAACTCCACACTGAAAGGTCTGAGTTAGCATTCAAATTCAGGGCCCCTCACTGTGAGGCTACTGTGCTACCGCTGCACTTAGAGTCACCCGTAGGGCAGTCATTTATATTTGAGTGTAGGAAATCCTCTGGTGTCTGATTGTTAGCCATATGTGCTAATATGACAGCTTATCGGATGGAAGTATTTTATACGAGTAATGTACATACCATATAGTGTTGACTCATTTAATAAGAGTGAGTAGTACAACATCTAATTAGTGTATGAAGAAGCTTGTTCATTACAAAATACATGTCTAATCTCTGCTAAAACCAGCGCCCAAGCCACTTTCTAATTGATTTCTGAGAATAATGATGTTAAATGTGAACACTCACACACACACACGCACACACACACACACACACACACACACACACACACGCACACACACACACACACACACACACACACACACACACACACTCCATTCAACATCACCTTAACTTTAGGATTTGTTTCCTGCGTTTCTAAATGTGCTGCCTGTAAAGGCAATGGGATGAAGGCTGAAATATCATCTTTTCTCTTCACAGTTAAGTTCTCAGGCATTCGCACGTACATCGACCCTCACACCTATGAAGACCCAAACCAAGCTGTGCACGAGTTTGCAAAGGAGATCGATGTGTCCTCCATCTCAATTGACCGAGTAATTGGAGCTGGTGAGTGAAAACTTTAAAGATGGTTATAAATCACGTCACTACAGCAATTCTTGGTTTTTCTTCTTAAGGATACAGTTTTCAGCCTGTCCCCATCCCAGGCGGCATCTGGGAACATGGGGCAATGGGCACGCATTTCATGTCACCATTAAGATTCAACAGAAGGAGAATTTCAATAGATGCTAAAAGTCACGGATTATAAAAGAACATGTGCAGAAACCATGCTGGAGTAATAAATGGTGTTTGCACAGATTGGCGATAACTGGGAATGGCACCATTAGGCTCTGTAGAATGATCAGGAATGTAAAATGCATTCCTGTAAATGTATGCAATTTATTGCATTAGACTCATATATTCGTCTCTCTGTTCTATGAGTAATTTGTAAGTGTTGCTATTTATACAGTGCAGTCCATAAGGATTCAGACAGAAACACTATGAAAAATAGAAATCACATGTAGAGGGCGCATACCTCTGCCAACGTATTTGTCATTAGTGCCTGCATACCTAATTTCACCGCAGTTGCTGTGGAAATGATTCTCAAATGAGTCAAAATTGCATTTTCAAGATGGCTACCTTTGGGGCCATATTTTGGATTTGAAACCATGCCAAGATTGAATCTTCTGTTCCTTGTCCCATGGCCCTCACTTCCACGAAATATCATTGAATGTGAGGTAGAAAACCTGCTATTACCAGATAAGACTGGGGGAATTGCGTTCTAAAACCACCACTGTCAACAGCTGGTCAGAGCTATTAAAGTTCAGCTAAACTTAACTAACATCATAGAGTACCAAGACAGTTCTATCATACAGAAAATGCATCTTGCATGATTTTTCTGCCATGTTAAGCAAAATTCTGTCACAAGTACACTTACTCCTCCAGAGATGTCAATTTTGCCCCGCTGGTATGGTTGTTTTCCCTAGTGTTATTCAGGATCCTGCAGTATACAAAAAAATGCAAGACTACAATCTGCAGTTCAATCAATCGCCCGAGAGCCAGAAATTGTCTGCCAGACGGCGAAAAACGAATCATCTGGTGGACAATTTCTGGCAAATAAAAAGAAAATTCTCGGTTTAGGCAACTCAGACAAAAGTGACATGTTGCTCATTTGCATATACTAGCCATATGATTATATACAATATAATAATTGAAGAGCCTCGTACTAAAAGTACTTAAATCACATTTTGGACAAGTCAAGTTCAGCATTAAAACATGTTGTGTTTGTCAAGCCAAAGCTATAAATGATGACTCTGGTGCTAAAGGTACATCAGTCACTAAATGGCCATTTTGAGAATATTGAAGGAGTGGGCTTACGTAATTATAAGAGTCATTTTCCAAGGCTTACCCCCCGGCGCATGAAAATGTGACTTTAGCACTTTTAGCACTAGCACTCAATTATACAAAGCCAGTTGAAAATCGGTAAAGTATCCCTTTAACTGGTTACTGGTTCACAACAATATGGATCTAAATACCCGCCAGTTAAACATGACGGTGTCCATTGTAACCTCATACCACATCTTTTTCAATCAAAAGTGCCAGCAAGCAAAGGTTATGCCATTGTTAAAATACGACTGGACTGCAGGGTAATCCATGCCAGTTATATATACACACCAGTTTATTAATTTACAGGTACAAACCAGTGGGAGCTGTGATTTGTGGCATGGTGTGTGTTGGTTGGGCTGCAGGTGAGTTCGGAGAAGTATGCAGTGGACCTCTGAAACTGCCTGGCAAGAGAGAGAAGTTGGTGGCCATAAAGACCCTGAAGGCCGGGTACACAGAGAAGCAGAGACGAGAGTTCCTGGGGGAAGCCAGCATCATGGGTCAGTTTGACCATCCAAACATCATCCATCTGGAAGGCGTGGTGACCAAAAGTAAGTGGTTGCCCCGGTGCAGAAGGTCCAAAAAGTTGTGACATAATGCACTTCTGGTTTTCGTATTCTACCGTATGTGATCTCATCCCAGGAGTCCGAATGAACTTTCGACTGTGGTTAGGACAGCAGAAATCATATCCATCTTGTCGACGACCTCTTCAAATTGCAATCAGTCCCCTGGTTCTCTTCAGATATTGTATTTCCTTCATTATAGATTTCCTTTTGGTGTTAAGTTACAGACACAGCTGTGTAAGACTAGCTTATGGGGGTACTGGTGTGTACTGCTATTTATAATACTAGTTAGTGGCATGTTTGGTTAACATATTGATTATAGATAGGGTTTTCTTTGCCATCTTGGTGATGCACCCCTTTTGTGTCTCTCAGACACTGATGCCATGTCTGTAAGGTCTGTTGCATTGGATTGTCCACAATGTGACTGTAATTTAGTGTCTTGTTGAGAATTTCATTTGACTCATAAAAATGTGCTCATTTCTATTACAGATAGTGGCTTGGCAAATAAACGGTTAAGGAAATTGGACAGCAGTGCTTATACATCTTGCACTCTTGAACACTAAAAATAAAAATAGCAGTGAATCACGGCTCAAATTAGGTCATGTGATTTACCATTAAATCTTTCTGAATTATGCATTTTTGGCTGAGTTTAAATTTTCGGGGTGTTTTTTTTTTTTCAAGTTATTCATGTTTATTTGTTTTCCCCACAACACTGACCCAGTTTTCTCTACTGAGCAGAGTTCATACTGGTATTCCTCAATGTTTTGCATTATGGATGTGGCAATTTTTTTTCTGTTTTTTTGTTTCAGAAGATTACAAACCCATTTTCTGAAAAGTTGGGGTGTTGTGTAAAATGTAAATAAAAACAGAATGCAATGACTTGCACATTATTTAAACCCTATATTTAATAGAAAATAGTTCAAAGACAATATATCAAATGTCGAAGCTGAAAAATTTATTGTTTTTAGAAAAAATATTTGAATTTTAAATTTGATGCCAGCAACTTGTTTCAAAAAAGTTGGGATGGGGGCAATAATAGAGAGGAAATGTTTTACAATGCTAAAGGAAAATGCACCTGGTGCAACATCCCACAGCTAATTATATTAATTGGCAACGGGTCAGTGACATGAAAGGGTGTGATAAGAGCATCTCAGAGAGACTGAGTCCTTCAGAAGATGGTGAAGGGTTATCCACTCTGCGACAGACTGCATGGGAAAACTGTTCAACCATTTAAGAATGAAATTGAAAAGAACCAGGAGAATTAATCATTTATAGGATGAAATATCATCAAATTATTCACAGAATCCGGAGAAATTTCTGTATGCAAGGGACAAGGCCAAAACCCAATACTGAACGGCCATGATCTTCAGGCCCACAGGTGGCACTGCATTAGAAACAAACAGGATTCTGTTGTGGAAATCAATACATGGGCTCAGGAACACTTCTGAAAACCATTCTCAGTGAGCACAATTTGTTACTGCATCTACAAATGCGAGTTAAAACTTTACTATGTAAACCAAAAGAAACATAAACAAGATCAAGAAATGCTGCCGCCTTCCCTGGGCTTAAGCTCATTTTTGATGGCCTTAGACAAAGTGGAAAACTATCCAGTGGTCTGACCAATAAAAATCTGAAATTTTTTTTGGAAATCAAGGACACCACGTCCTTAAGGCTAACAAGGAGAGGGAACATCCAGCTTTTTTTCAGCACACAGTTCAAAAGCCAGCATCCATGATAGTATGGGGGTGCATTAGTGCATGTGGCATGGGTAACTTGCACATCCATGAACACAGCATTAATGCTGAACAATATATACAGGTTTTGGAGCAACATATACAGCCATCCAGGCACCTTTTTTGGTAAGACTTTGCTTATTTCAGCAATGCCAAGCCACAGTGTGCGCGTGTTACAACATCATAGATCTGTAGTAAAAGAGTCCGGCTGCTAAACTGGCCTGCCTGCAGTCCTTACAGGTCACCCATTAAAAAATTTGGTGCTTAAATGTGACAGGAGAGTCTGCAGAAGTGTTGAGAAGCTGAAATGTAAAATAAAGCAAGAATTTGTCCTTTCAGTTCCAAAGCACTTGCAGGATGCTGTTAAAAGAAGAGATGACTTAACACAGCAGTAAACATGGCCAACTTTTTTGATGCTGGCATCAAATTCAAAATGAGCAGATATTTTTCAAAAACAAGAAAATTTCTCTGTTTAAACATTCGATTTGTTGTCTTTGAACCATTTTCAATTTATTATAGAGTTTAAATGATTTGCCAGTGATTGCAGTCTGTTCTTATTTACATTATACGCGTCGTCCCAACTTTTCTGGAAACGAGGTTGTATTTTCAATGAGAGAATATAATGATATAATCTTTTCTTGTGTGTCACAATGATTTATTGTCATCATCTGTATATTCTCCAAATAACAAGATTTGATTTATAACACAATTACATGGTTGTTTAGAGCTTTCACAAGTGATGGGAGAGAAAATGAACCAGTGTAGATCGCTGTGTTAATTCTTATAGCAGTGTGGCAAGCAAGTGGAAAATGAACAATGAAAGCCATTTGTGATGCTTCTGTGACTATAGTGGATCCTCGAGCTGCAGACCGATAATTAAGATCAAGTGCTTTTGATGAAAACATTTGTTAAAGGAGGCTAACTAAAGAAACCCATTTCCTCCCCCGCAGGTAAACCAGTTATGATAATAACTGAATATATGGAAAATGGATCTCTTGACACATTTTTGAAGGTATGACTTCTTCAAGAATTTGGACCCAAGTAACTGCCTGTCAAGCATACGTAAGTTAGTAGGTCCAAGCACAGAGCGTAAGCTTCTGGTTTTCCTGTCTACAGAAGAATGACGGGCAGTTTACCGTGATCCAGTTGGTGGGAATGCTTCGCGGAATCGCTTCGGGAATGCGATACCTCTCTGACATGGGCTACGTGCACCGTGACCTGGCCGCCCGGAACATTCTGGTGAACAGCAACCTGGTTTGCAAGGTCTCAGACTTTGGCCTGTCCAGAGTTCTGGAGGATGACCCAGAGGCCGCCTATACCACAAGGGTATGTTAGTTAGATTACGCTAATGACCTGCTGGTGACCTCTTGGTCCATCTCTCTTATCTACTGTGGCACTGTGTCCCTACCACTTAAATCCTTGTTACTTGTGTTGCCCTGTAATTACTTTGTCATAATGCTGAGAACAGGGAGTGGGTGGCCATTTTGTTCTGCACATCTTTTGCATGGCCCTTCGAGTTTGTTTTTTGAGAACCAAACAGATTCATCACGGAGGTTATTAAGAATTTGGACAGGAACATAACTTCTGCTTTTTGGCCTTTGGTGTACTGCAGCGCACTACACTTGAAAACATAGAGTACATTAACGTGCACACTAATTTTCCACTGTTATTTTGAATGTGACAATATTCCAAATTTATACCGCTCAAATAAACAGCATATTCCATTTGGATACTCCATATTAGGCTTCAGTCTTTGTGTAGCATTTTCTGAATAAGACATGTGGGATGTGCTGATATCATTCAGGTTTTAGGAGCATTCTTTGTCCATGTATACAGCGCATGTGCATCTCAGTTGGCAGTATGGGACGAACACATCCCACAGTATGGGACACACAGCCACTTGTTTACTGTCAGCGAAGCCCACATTTCTGGTCGAAAGGAGAAACACTCCTACAGTGGGCTCAAAAATTACTGGCACCCCTGACTGGCAATGCACAAACAATGCAAAAAAAAAAAAAATTAACAATATAATTATAGAGAAACAGAATATACCAACGTGTGAAATACTTTACTTTTTTATTGTATTGATGGAAAACAACAAAACATCATAAAAATTAATACAAAATAAATTTCAACAAAATCAAGGTTTCATAATTATTGGCACTCTTCATTTAGTACTTAGTGCAACCACCATTGGCAAGGATAACAGCATGGAGTCTTTTCCTGTAATTTTTGACAAGGTTAAGGCACACATTTGGGGGATTTTGGACCATTCCTCTGAGCAGATCCTTTCAAGATCCTTCAGATTCTTGGGTTTGTGTTTATCAACTGCCCTCTTTACCTCAGCCCACAGGTTTATGATTGGATTGAGGTCAAGTGACTGAGATGCAGAACGTTGACTTTGTTGTCACAGAACTATTTCTGCGTGGATCTTGAGGTTGGGTCATTGTCTTGTGGGAAAGTCCAACTACAGCTAAGTCCCAGCCTTCTAGCGGAAGCAACCAGATTGTCGGCCAAAATATCCTGATACTTGGTGGAATTCATTATACCATTAATACTAACCAGTGCCCCTGGACCTCTTGAATTAAAACAGCCCCAAAACATGACTGACCCATTATCATATTTCACAATGGGTATGAGTTGCTTCTCCTTGTATGCATCTCTGTTTCAACACCACACATGCCGATGCTGTATCTGACTGAAACATGCAATTTTGGTCTCATCTGACCAATGCACCTCGTTCCAATCAAAATGTAAATGATGTTTGGCAAACTCCAAGCGCTTGCTTCTGTGTCTTTTGGTCAGAAAAGGCTTTCTTCTGGCAACCCTTCCAAAGAGCCTGTGGTTGCAGAGGTGGCGCCTGATGGTGCTTTTTGAAACCTGGTGACCCCAAGATGCCACCAAGACCTGAATTCCTTCACAGTGATCCTTGGGGATTTTGTTGCTTCTCACACCATCCTCCTCAGTATCCTGGGGATCAAAATGCAGTCGCATCCTCAACCCTTGAGGTTTTCAACAATTCCGTATATTTAGAATTTTTTAATAATTGCCCTGACAGTGCATATTCAAGCATTGGTGAATCATCTTGTAGCCATTACCAGATTTATAAAGGTCTATGACCATCTGCCTCTTTTGAACTGACACTTGTTCTGTTTTCATGGTGTTGAATGACAAAGGGATATTGTATACGTTGTACCTCATTTTTATACCCTAGTGAAACGGGAAGTGAGATAATGGCTTAATATAGTTTCTTAACACTTAGGTAAGACTTATATAAGTGGAATTTAATACCTCGTTTAATTTTGGTCGATGTTATTCACAGTGATCTTTAAAGGTGCCATTAATTGTGAAATCTTGATATGGCGAAAATTGATTTTTAATTAAATCAGTCAGTGACTTTGACTGGTTCCACTGGAACATTAACATTGTACAGTATTTCTCACATGTTGATATTCAGAGTTTCTCTAGACATATACTTTTTAGATTTTTTAAAGCATTTTCTGTGCATTTCCAGTCAGAGGTGCCAGCAATTTGAGCCCATTGTATTTTGAAACATTATAAAAAACTTGGATATGAACTGGTTTGGATACACACTGTTGCAATACCAACATTTCCCAGAAGGTTGACGAATTAATGAAAGAGTCTGTCACCGGCGGAAAATTTTGAAAACATCCTATTTTAATTTGGTATGCACGGCTACATGAAAATGAGAATATCAGTAGAATTTTTATTTTCATTAATCATGTAAATATCTTAGTAGGAATATTGTCTTTTTCAGAATAAACTGTGTGGTTAGCCCTTAAACATATCTCATTCTTAATACACGCAGTAAACTTGGGAACTCAGAATACAAAACTGTAAAATATTTTTAATACTTTGTTTACTTTGGAAAAAGTCATAAAAATTCATGCTGAAACAAAGTAATTTAGAATGTATTTTGCCTCTGAAATGTCAAAAATGGCCAAATTTGACTGCACATATACAGAAGGAATAAGTAGTGCCTGTGAGCTTTAATTTGCATATTTGCAGTCACAGTTTGTAAAATATTGCTGCCATTTTTAATGCAGTGACACTGATCAAATACTAACAGACCTTACTGGATATAGAATGTTTGTATTACTTTCACCCTGAAACCCATTATAAATATTCAGGTCATAGAGTGAAGAAGCCTAGCACTGGGTAACGTTGGTCAGGTATTAATTAAATGTGAAATTATTGTTGGAAACCTCAAAAGAGATGAAGATAATTATCCGGTCGGCTTATTTTAAAACTGTGATTATCGCCAGATTTTTTTTCCATTTCTTTGGTTCATCCTCACCTCTATTTCAACACCTCAGCCAGATTCAGTTAAAACTGACAGGGAGCCCCGTGGTCTAGTTATCTCCCAGCCAGGGCTTGAGAGCCTGCAAATTAAGATGTAGCTATAGGAAGCGATGCTAGCTCCTGTCAGCTTGTGAAAGTAGAGACTGCAGGGAATCCAATTAGCATGTGCCGCCGCCAAAACCTTTATTTCTCCGCAATGACATTTCCTGTCATTCACACTATCTTCAATTCAGTCGTCTTTCCAATGGCCGCCACCAGACAGAGAGAATGTTGAGAAATCAACCCTAATGATCTTGGATTCTCCTTTAATTTTTTTTTCTTTTACTTTTGCTTTGCTACAAAGGGGGGGAAGATTCCGATCAGATGGACTGCACCCGAGGCTATCTCTTTCCGAAAGTTCACTTCCGCCAGCGACGTGTGGAGCTACGGAATCGTCATGTGGGAAGTAATGTCGTTCGGCGAGAGGCCCTACTGGGAGATGAGCAATCAGGATGTGAGTTTATCTGGATTTCACAGGACTCTCGAATTCTCACAATACGTCCACCGTTATCAAAGCTATTTAAGGCTGCATTATATAGACAGCAAAAAAGACAAACATTGCACAAGTAATGCCATATTAAGACGAATGTTTTTCAAATATACAGTCATTTGCTTGAAGTGCTGACTTTTAAATTGAATTAATTTTTTTTTTTTTTTTTTTCAAAAAAATATCTGAACCATGTATGAATTACACCCATTGTATGCAAAGCCCCTTCAGTTTTAGGCGCTCAATAGTAATTGGACAAACTGACATAATCAATAATGAAATTGTCATGTTTAGTACTCGGTGGCAGACCCTTTGCAGTCTGAAGTCTGGAACCCAGAGAAATCACCAAGCACTGTGTTTCTTCCCTAGTGTTGCCCTGCCCGGCCTTCACTGCAGCTGTCTTTGGTTCCTGCCTTGTAGTTGGGGTGTTTTGCTTTCAGCAACTGATATAATTGACTTGTCTATGGTAGAACGTTTCACTTCTTTGCCTTAAAATGTCTTGGGTTGTTTTTGCTGTATGCTCTCAAGCAGTGGCGGCTGGTGAACTGGTGATAGGGGAGGCTCAAACCCATCCCTTAAAAATAATGATTGGTCATGACCTGTTTTTAATCATTCATTTAAATAACCATTACCGAAACTCTAAAAACTCTCGACATTATCAGGTGTGGCCAGTTTTCATTAATAACACATACCTGTCAACTCTCATGCATTCGGTGTGAGTTTTAGTGGTATATTTACGTTCCCCTGCTGTAGTCAGCAATTATTCAATCATCGCATGTGTGAGAGATTCTCACACGGAATTGAAGTCCTTGTGCATGGAGGTTTATCAGTTTCACCTGCGTTCGTTGGATTTCACCACTAGTAATTGGAAACCGATTATGACTCCGGACTTCTCATGCTTTTGTTTATTCAAGGGTTGGAAGCAATGCATGTGTTTCATTATCGTCTAAATTGTGTAAATGAAATAAGATCATTTTTAACGTCTTTATGTAATTCCATGGCTTCCAATGATCTTTGATTTTTGTCTTTTTTGTCAATAAACTTTGACAAGTTTTCTGTTTTTGAGCCTTACCGACACTTTACATGTTAAAATCAACCCTCTTTATTTACTCTGGTGAAGTCTTCTCTTGATTGCTGTCTGATACTTCTGCATCCCTGAGGATGTCCTTGATCTGGCCAACTGTTGTGAAGGGGTTTTTCTGTACCACAGAAATAATTCCTCTGTCATCCACCACAGTTGCTGTCTGTGGACAACAACTGGCCTTTTTGTATATCTGAGCTCACCACTGATTTCTTTCTTTTTAAGAATAAACCAAAAAGTGCAGTTGGCCACACCCATTGGTTTTTCTTTTTTAGCGGGCTTGTTTTGATTTTTCAGCCTAATAATGGCTTGCTCTATTGGCACTGATAGCTCTTTGGATTCATATTGAGAGTTAACAGCAACAGATTCCAAATTAAATTGTAATCTTGAAGTCAACTGTTGACCTTTTATGGTTCACCTTTTAAATGGAATTATTGGGAAATAAAACAAGTCTGGCTATGCTGAGCATCCAATTGTCCGAATACCTTTGGTCCCTAAAATAGCGGACATCTTAAAAAAATGCTTTGATTCCATCACCGTCCTCCCCAATTCTAACGTGTTATCCCTCAAACTGAAGCAGAAAGTCTTTACTTTGAACTCATATTTATTATTTAATTTCAACACCAATATTCTTTTATTGTCAGGCAAAAGAACAATAACTTTGTTAATTTCCAAATATTTGTGGACCTAACTGTATTTCTTTCCTTGCCAATGCAGTGACAAATTTTGACTAATTTCTCATAAACTCAAACCAGCTAATATCTTTTTGAGAAAAGCAGAGGATATTAAGTCTCATTACAGGAATAGAAGACTTGTTAACAGGGACTCATGTTTTCCGGAGTGTGCTGTTACATAAAGGCTTTTATATGTGCACGTCCTTACCACCCTGAGACCTGTCAGTTCTTTACTGCTCAAGAGCCTAAAACTCACAGTATCATTCAAAAGTTTAGAAATACCCACATTTTTCAGTCTATCACTGAATTAAAAAATAGAAAAAAAAGTATTTTACAAACTAAGATATAAATCTTAAATCCAAAACTAACCACCATTTGTAGTAATAATTGCTAAATAAAATGATTAAAATGTGACTTTTGGGGGAACTATTTTATACTTTTATCATGATATCTTCATATCCTGGTGGGTGTGGAGGTGATTATACTGTTTATGTTTGTCAATTAGCCCATTACCCTTCAATCAACATTCTTTTCAAGAGATCTTTTTTAAGATTCAAATCCATCGCAATTTAGCACACATATCCACCGTCATTCAAGCTGTCTCTTCTCTATCTGAAAATTCCGACAAAAGATTGGTTTTAATCAGATACTCGTCATATAGCGGAAGTTTGTTCTGCTCTTGCCTCTTCTTCACGGTGTCTTTAAACAGGTGCCGGGCTGCGCTCATCGATGGCGATGACGGCAGCCAGAAATGAATTGTACGGCTTCTCACACCACTGAATTGGCAGTACCTCTTTAAGCTTTACCTTTGAAGTGTCTAATCGTTTAGCAGCCTCAGGATAGCTGGGAGGAGACCGACTCGGGGAAGCGGCTGTTCGCTGTAAATGGAGACACTTTCTTTGGCGTGTTGCCATTATTGAACATGGCCAGTAGGGGATGCGTGAACCGCCGTAACTCCGCTATAGGAAAAAAAAAGGTTGGGGGAAACTGTCCGCTTCTTTGGAAGAGGACCCAGCAGGTGCGTCTGGGGTTCTGAGGACGTGAAAAGAGAAATTGGAGCAGATGGGATTCTTTCAGGCCTTGGGTATGGATTTGCCCTCCGTCCCCCCAGCGTCCTCAGTCTAGGAACTGCAGTAAAAGAAATGTATTGTTACGCACAAGGATGAACTAATCTGCGCAGTTACACCGATGGATTTGCATTCAGATATCATTTCCTGTGTGCGTCGGTCTTTTTTTCTTTCCGGGATCTCTGTTATCCTTTTAAGAGACGGAGAAAAATGTACAGCCGATCCACCCTCGCCTGAATTTCAGGAATACGCCACCTCGACTACGAGGAGCTCCAGCATTCTGTAATTTTATTTCTGTCTGCCTGATTGTTAGTCAGTGGCAGGCTATTGCAAATTCCGACTTTCAGATGACTGGTGGGCAGGAGATTTTGACCGTGTCTGTGTATTAGGGAGCTGATCAAAAGTCTGGAAATGGTTTTTAATGACAAAGTTATTTTATATTCATTCGTTATTTTGTCATTCGGGTTACTTATTAGTGTGATTAGTGATTTTCATTGCAATATGAACACAATGTGGTGATTTTACAAATATTAAGGGGCTGGGTTCCGTACTCGATTGGGAAAACTGAAGGGCTGGTTCCACAAAGTTAGCCAGATAAATTCACCAGCTCCACCAAAATCTGGAGCACTGACTGGCACAAATAGAACTCTGCTGAGTTTTGCTTTGCTCTGGTTTCCAGCAAACCCAGTAAGCCTTCATTGTGTAATTGGTTCCTGGTTGCTGCTGGTAGTTTGCATGTTGATAGACCTGAAATAAAGAAAAGACCCCAGGCTTATTGTCACTGCGTGCCACAGAAGCCCTTTCTCATAAACGCGAATACGAGGTCTTTGTTTATAGCGGCAGTTAAACACGCTTGTGTTCGGATAGACGCCTCGCTGGTAAATTCCTAGTCTGTTGGCTTCATTATCCCCTCGTTTAATTGTGGGAAAATATATGGCTTCTCTCCCCTGCAGCTGTCGCGTGAATAGCGAGCGCGGTGGAGGCCATGCTTGTTTTCAGAGCATTGAGCCAGTCAATACCTAGTAATTACATGCACACAGTAGGCAGAAATGCGGGCAAATTCAAGCGAGCAAGCCTCTGCGCTCTTGGCTGACCTGTGGCGCGACAGTTGTTTTCCGGAACGCAGCTTTTCAAAATGGTGCCACGGCGCGTCGGCTGTCGTTTCAAATGAAATACAGGTGTGGGAGGGAGCGTTTGGGCGGCTCACAGCTATGGCGTTCCTGTGGTACCTGCTGTATTCAAATCCCCGTCTCACCATTGCTGGCTTCCGTTGGAGGATAATAGGGTTAGGTGTTAAGCCAATGAAAATTTACTAGTTCCATCGCTCTCTAATGACCCCTCCTGGTCGGCCAGGCGCACGTAGCTTTACTAGCAGATTTTACATTGTCTGCGTTGTCCTCCGGCATCATAGGCAGTGTGTAATTGGCTGTGCGACTGCATAGTGTGAAAGAGACGAGGGCTAGTCGTCACATGACTTGAAGGAATCAGGTGCCACAAAATTTCCTCCTATGTTGATGGGTGCAGGTCACTGCAGTGGATTAAACTGTTTGGCTGTGTTTGAGGAGGGGGGAAAGGGGGGTCAGAACTCCCTCAAAAAAAAACTGGAATTACCACCTAGCAGTGATATGGCCTTTCCTACCAGTCATGCTGCAGTTTAGATCCATGTCTGTCTAGACCAGTGGTTCTCAAACTGGGGGGAAGGCCTTCATTGGGGGGCCTTCATTGTGGGTGTTCAGCACGCCTGAAGTTGCAGGAATGTGGTTCGTGTGTCACATAAGTGTCATGATGCTAGAAAAGGCTATTTTGGTAACCTGAATCTTTTGTTTACTTCCACTTCTTGACTGGTGTAAGTCTCCTTATGTTATGTGTCTCGATGCCTGAGTCTCCTTTTGTTACCGGTGCTGGTCATTATTGTTAACTGTGCTGCTGGTTTTTAACTTTGCTGGTTTCTTTCGGTTGGCAACAGTTCGTTCTAGTTCTACAATGTTCACTTAGTGTTTCTATTAACACTTGCACCAAACTTTTGCACTTTGTACGTCGCTCTGGGAAGAGCGTCAGCTAAGTACATGTAATGTACAGAAATGTAAAGTACATGAAATGTACTTCAATCAACCAAATTGTTAGTGATTGATAAAGATGAAATCCTCTTTTGCTGGGATGGCAGGCATGAACTTTTTTTTGGCCTCTGAAGGTAGTCATGACAGAAAAAGTTTGAGAACCACTGGTCTGGACTCATTTGTCCTGAAGACATTGAAGGAATTTAAATAGAAGGCCATTTCGTGTATTTTTGGAAAAATGGAAGTTATTGCATGTACAATTCCAGTGAATAATTTCCAGGGAGTAAAATGCTGTTTTCACTTTGGGACTATTTTTTACATGGGAGATCAGAGGACTGATAGAGTTTTGTCACATGGTGCAATGAAAGTCACGTGAAGCTCAATATCAGCAAAACCTATTCAGTTTCTGTCCAAATGGGAAATATAGTCACAATCTCCAATTCTGTTCCTGAGTTATGGCATTGAATAATGGCCAGAAAAGTGTTTTTGCATAGCATGATGTCACAGTGAAATGGACCTTTGTCTTTTTGGATGTAAAATGTCGTCACTTCTTGATTTTATCCAATAAGACATGAGTGTGAAATTTTGTCATAATTAGCATATGCATTCTTAAGATCTGACCAAAAACGTGTTTTATGAGGTCACAGTGACCTTAACCTTTATGCCCCCGTCACACTTATTCAAAATCAGCAGAAATCAAGCAGAACCAGCTGGAATGAAGAATTTGCGCAAGATTTGGGCGGGAATTTCAAATTGACCAAAATTCTTACAGCTTTGAAAGAATGCCGTTTGAATACTTAGAATGCGCTTCGAACCTGCCTCAAATGATTCTTGCACATTCTGGTTGTATTAGCTCTCGAATGCAGCTTTAATGTAGTTGGAACACAGTAGGAATATTTAGAATGCTGTTAGAATGCCGTCAGAATATTTAGAATACACTTTGAATGCCGTACGAGTGCGGTTCAATTGCTGCCTGAACTCCACCCGAAGTCTGGTTGGAAGGTGCCTCGAATGCTGTACGAATTCACCTCGAATGCTGTCAGAACGCTCCCGGAATGGCCGCCGAATATGGTTGGAACGTCCAAGAATTCAAACAGGATGCAGCTCGAATATTCAGAATTTACTTAGAATAGAATAACACGAGTGTCCCATATGCATTGATTGAGTAATTGCTGACTACAGCAGGGGAACGTAAATATGCCACTAAAACTGACAGCGAATGCGTGAGAGTTAAGAGGTATGCGTTATTAATGAAAACTGGCCACACCTGTTAATGTTGAGAGTTTTCAGAGTTTCTGTAATGGTAATTTAAATGAATGATTGAAAACAGGTCATAACCAATCATTATTTTAAGGGATTATTTTTAAGGTGAATTTTTTTAATATCGAAATAGATTCCGGCAGCAATCGAGATGCATTTGAGGTGCACTCTGGCTCATTCGAGGTGCATTCTGGCAGGATTTGACGTGGCTTGCCGTTTTGATTCTCCCTCAAATGCAATCAGAATGTTTTGAATGCTGTTGGAATGCCGTAAGAATATTTATAATGCAGTCAGAGCGCAGTTAGAACATACTTCAAATGCCGTTCGATATTTCTCCACTTCGAATGCACCTGGAAAGTTTTGAGCATGAGAAGAAAATTCGGGCCGGCCACAAGAATGGGCCCGAATATTTAGAATACACTCAGAATGCAGTCAGAATTTTCAGAACGCACTTCAAATATCCAGGAATATACAAAGAATTTTCATTCCGACGGCATTCCGGCTCATTCCACCTCTAGTGTGACCAGGGCAGTTGCTAGGAATTCTGGGCCCCCTGACAGAATATCGGTGTGGGCCCCCGCCCCCGATTTTTCATTGCCATTTTTGTACAACTATGTATCATGATGTTATTCTTTATTTTTCTGTTTCTCAGTGTTCTTGGCAGTGCCTAATGCAATACACCCAATTTTTCCTTTTTTACGATTAACCACTTAACTAAGAGAGTATCATTATGTAAATTATGAATTATTAGTTGTCTTATTCACATTCACTCACTCACTCACCATCAAAAACATCTTCAGACTGCTGGTGGTGAGGGTCTGATGATGGGTCAGGTTCAGATGAAGTGACCACAGCTGATTCTGGAGTAGCAGTGCATAAAGGTTTAATTATTCCATTTCATATTACTTTCGTAAACATTTAAAGTTATGTTCTATGGAACAACTGATGAAGAACTAACCTACCGAGTCTTGGAATAAACAAATCTAAATGGGCTTCTCAGTACCATAACTCTAAGCACTCAGCTTCATTTTGCTATTGTTATGAGGTGAGCAAGCTCTGCAAATGACCCCCTGCGTGAACAAGACTTATGTCAACAGGCTAAATTAGCAGTTTAGTTTTAGTAAGCATTTATGGTAAAAGTAATGTCAGCCTTGTCAAGGGATTATTTAAGTTACACCTAAGGTTACTGCACTGACTGCATGTAGTTCGTTAGCCAAACCTTGCCTGTACTGTCACTCGCAGCTGAGAGAGAGCTAAGTATGCAGTAACCACTCATAATAAGAACGGAGGAACGTGTCCTAGGCTGCTGCTACTGGATTTTTTGACGGCATATTATAATGGCTGGCGAATGACAACCTTACCGATCCTTTCTGTGGATGATACCGTTAATAACTGAGTAATGCAATTCTTGTCAGGCGATTATTTACTCAGCTGACGGCATGTTACATTAACGCAACGTTTGCAGCTGGATAGCCAGCCCGAACAGCTAACATAGCAAGCTAGTTAAATACTCTCACCTTTCTTTGAAAAGAATTTTGTAATGTTCTGGACCCCTGCTTTGCTCTTGCTGTCCTCTCTCTATTCTTTTCTAGTGTCCAGATTTGTGTGTGTGTTTTTTTTTTTTTTACATCATATTCGCAAGGGCAGTGCACCCTGTTTGCTGCCTTAGTTCGCGACCTCGCCAGCAAAAACGCACAGACAATTTTCCAATACAAGCACGAAGCATGGATCGAACCATTTTTTAAGAAGGGGGTTACTGAAATGTATTTCATCAATATTGCATGCCTTAATGGCTTTGTTTAAACTCTGATGCATTAGTATGAATATTAGGTAAATCAATGCAGAATAATTTTGTCATGGCGGCTACTGTGGGTTTTGTGGGCCCTAATGGACTGTGGGCCCTTAGAATTGTCATCACCTTTCCCCCTTATGTGGGCGCTGAGTGTGACTAGGGTTTTAACCATTGACCACATAATTCTAGTCTATCCATCCTTGAGTTCAAGTGGATGTTTGTGCCGTATTTGAAAAAAATTCCCTCAAGGTGTTTCTGAGATATTGCGTTCATGAGAATAGGATGGATGTGTGGACAAAGTGGCCTTGACCTTTGACCACCAGAATTTAATCAGTTCATTTTTGAGTCAGTGTAGACGTCTGTGTTAAATGTCAAGAAATTCCCTGAAGAGGTTTCTGAATCGGAGTTCACAAGAATGGGACAGACGAACGTATGGATGTGCTAACTGATGGACGGAAAACATGATGCCACTGGTGATGGCTGTTGCAGGCATGAAGGCATAAAAAAATAAATACAGGTGTCAGGAGGCCAGTGTGGTTAGTTCAGGATCACAGTGAGTGTAATTGATATTTCTACGGGGTTCACATAATGTGGATTCAAATACCCGCAAATTAAAACTGGCAGTCTCTTCTTTCACTGCATATTCACTGTTTTCAAATCCAGTGCACTGGAGTATAGAGTCAAATCAGAAAGAATGAGTCCCCATTCTCAATGCTTAATGCACGGTATGGATCACTATCTGTTGGAGCCTGCTGAATGCCTTTGTTTTACTTTGTCTGTATATGAGGCTCAAATTGTAGGGTTATATCAAACTGGTTGACCCCTTTTTTACCTCACATCTGCACAGACAGCATGTGGTGGTTTTATCTAAGTCTCCTGATTATTCATTCTGCTGCATTGCTAATCTGCTGGCAGGCAAAAGAAAGTGTTTGATATTTTATTTAATGCTTTCAAGAGCATTTTTTTCTCAGTTAGCCTTGGTGTCTGAACCTCACAGTTTCCTCCTCGACTCGCTGACGGATATTTGTTCCTTCAGCTCTCAAACGGGGGACAGAGGGGAACTGGGTCCGGATATTTAATACAGCGCCATGCTGCATGTGATGACACACTGCACCCACAGCAACATTAAATATTTCATGAGCTTGAGTCCACTCAGCCAATCAAAGCTTAAAATGAGGCCATTCCACCAGTCAAGGCCCACAGTCATGTGTGCATCCAGAACAGGTCAAACATGAGCCAGTATGCGTAATCTGTCAATGAAAAAAATAAATAAATAAATAAACAAAAAGAGATTGTTCTTTCACTTCAAAATAAAGAATAATGCTGTCTTTGGCTATGTTAAGCGGATGTAGACATAACAAAGTACTTATTCAAGTGAACGTGTTAAGGGTGATGTGATTATCAGCCACCATTAAAAATTCTTATTTGGCTAACATAGCTAACGGCTTACCATGTTAGCGATACATGCTCTGCATAATTTGTGGTAAGTTGCTCTGCAAATCTGTATCTGAAAGGGATGATTGGTCCCTTCAAAAATCTCAAATCATAATCAATAGAACAGCACAACAATGAAACAGTTTTTTTCTGTGAAAAATTGAACAATAGATTGATTGTGTGATCCACACTCATCAGCCAAGCATAGCCTGTCTGTCAGTGATTTTGTCAGTTTGTCAGACCTCATGGTCTGTCAAACTGTCCATCTGTCTGTCCATTTAATTTTTTTTGTGCCAGCTTACAGCAGAGTAAGAAGCCCTGGTTAATATGCAGAAATTTGCGGTAAAAATCTGGGGTATGCAACTAATTCTCTGACCCGAGTTCCCTCCTGCACCCATTATGAAATAACATCAGCAGATATAGTTAATTAATACTGAATAGTTAAAAGGTTACTATGGTTGTACAGTCAGTCGCTCAATAAGAAGACTGTGGGCTCAAATCTGCGTGCAGTTTGGAAGGACTTTGGCTGTTTGCATGGATTTCCTGCAGGGACTCTGCTGTCTTGCCGGAGTCCAAATACACGCATGCCAGGTTAATTTGAGCCTGTAAACTGCTTATCGGTATGAGTGTGTGAGTGGATGGAGTGTGATCCCTACGACGGATTGGCGGATGAGCCAGGGAGTGTTCATGCCTCTAGCCCATAGTTTGCTGGGAGAGGCTTCCATCTCTTGGGTTAGATAAGGGATGGATTAATGTTGAAATACTGAAGGTTAAGGCGTTTTTTGGTTTGCAGATCATACAGGCGCAACCTAATCGTGACCCTTGCAAAGCTGTATTTCATGCAGCTATGATGCGCACCCCCTGCAGGTGATCAAAGCAGTGGAGGAGAGCTATCGCCTGCCTGGCCCGATGGACTGCCCCGCCGCGCTCTACCAGCTCATGATGGACTGCTGGCAGAAGGAGCGGAACAACCGACCCAAGTTCGAGGAAATTGTCTGCCTGCTCGACAAACTCATCCGCAACCCCAGCAGCCTGAAAGCGCTGGTCAACTCTTCCAAACGGTGAGCGAAGGCTGGGGGGGGTTCAATTAGGAGATAACCTACAGTTTTTTTCAAACACTCGGTATTTATCGTAGGATACAGTCATGTCCAAAATTATTCATACCCCTACCCATTTTTGTTTTTTTTCGAGATATTTTTTGACAAATCAAATTTATTCTTGCACAAGTGACACAGTAAGTTGACATAAGGCTGTAACAATTACAGTAAACAATTTTTTGAGAAATACAATACATTTTGGTATTTTATTTGACAGAGTTACAAAAAATGCCATGTTTAGAATTATTCATACCCTTTTCTCAGTAATTGATGGCGAAGCCTTTATTCACGATTACAGCCTCCAAACGCTTCCTGTGGTTGATCACAAGGTTTCTACACGTTTCCACAGGGATTTTGGCCCACTCCTCTTTGGTGAACTTCTCCAGATCCTTAAGGTTTAAGGGTTTCCTTGCCATGACCTTGGTCTTCAGTTCCCTCCACTGATTCTCGATAGGATTGAGGTCGGAGCTCTGGCTTGTCCACTCCAAAACGTTCACTTTGTTGTCCACTAACCATTCTTGACTGATTTGGCCGTGTTTTTAGGATCATTATCCTGTTGGAAGATCCATTCCTGACCAAGACCAAGTTATTCATCGGATTGCTTGATGTTTTCACTGAGGATCTGGATATACTGGTCCTGTTTCATGATGCCATTAACTTTGACAAGGTTTCCGGGCCCATTCGCTGAAAAGCAACCCCAGAGCATTATATTCCCGCCACCGTGTTTGACCGTTGGGATCATGTTTTCCAGGTTAAACGCTTCACCTTTCTTACGCCAAACAAAAGCCCCATCTCTCAGCCTAAACAGCTCCATCTTTGTTTCATCCATCCATAACATTGACAGCCAGAAGCTTGTATCTTCATCCTGGTTGAGCTTTTGCGAAGGCTAGACGAGCTCGTGTGTCTGGATTGGAGAAGTCTAAGTGGCATAAAAAAGGTGAAGTGTTCAACCCGAGAAAAACTGTCCCAACGGTCAAACACGGTGGCAGGAGTATCATGCTCTGGGGTTGCTTTTCAGCGAATGGGCCCGGAAACCTTGTTAAAGTTAATGGCATCATGAAACAGGACCAGTATATCCAGATCCTCAGTGAAAACATCAAGCAATCCGGCAAATAACTTGGTCTTGGGTAGGAATGGATCTTCCAACAGGATAATGATCCTAAACACACAGTCAAATCAGTCAAGAAATGGTTAGTGGACAACAAAGTGAACATTTTGGAGTGGCCAAGCCAGATCCCTAACCTCAATCCTATCGAGAATCAGTGGAGGGAACTGAAGACCAAGGTCATGGCAAGGAAACCCTTAAACCTTAAGGATCTGGAGAAGTTCGCCAAAGAGGAGTGGGCCAAACTCCCTGTGGAAACGTGTAGAAACCTTGTGATCAACCACAGGAAGCGTTTGGAGGCTGTAATCGTGAATAAAGGCTTTGCCATCAATTACTGAGAAAAGGGTATGAATAATTCTGGACATGGCATTTTTTGTAACTCTGTCAAATAAAATACCAAAAAGTATAGTAATTCTCGAAAAATTGTTTTACTGTAATTCAAACAAAATCCTTATGTCAACTTACTGTGTCATTTGTACAAGAATAAATTTGATTTGTCAAAAAATATCTCGGAAAAAAAAAAAATTGGCAGGGGTCTGAATAATTTTGGGCATGACTGTAGATACCTGGAAATTTCATTTGTGAATGAATGTAAATTTCCAGGTATCAAGCCTGCGATCAATACCGTGTGCTCAAAAAAAAACGGGAGGTTTATCTCCATTCTACCATGACTCTTGTGAACACCCCTACGAAAATATTTTTTATAGCAAAGTTGGGTTCAACCACTGGGGGGAGTTTGGAGGTTGTCTGATGAAGAAAGCACAGAGTGGATTGCATAACGAGTTCCGAAGTCGAAGTTTGAAGTGGGAAAGTGAGACGCCATAGCGGTCGCCTCTTTTGGACACGGAAATTAATAGCCTGCGTTTTCTATTGAAGCGGCTCAATAATCTCTTCACGCAGCGCAAGGTCTTGACCCAGTGCGAGGTAGTTTACCGGTGAATAGATACCTGGTGTTAACCAATCAAAATGCAGAATTCGCTGGAATGAATGGTAGAATTCTCCGCATCGTCCTTTCTCCTATCAGAACTTCACAGCACGGCCCATATGGCTTTGGACAGTGTCGGAACCCTTTTCTATCCCCCCCCCCCCCGAGGATATAGTCATCAGTGAGGTCGTCTTTTTGTCCGTCCGTCCATCTGTGGACATTTTGTTTCCGGAGCAGAACTCGAATACCGTTCAAATTTTTTAACAGAACTTGCTGTGCCTATTAATCAGGTCCTAGGCTGGTGCCTTTTGATACTTTGGTATTTCTGAGATTAGATTACGGGGGCCTGGGGGGGATAGGTCATCTTCTGATAACTCTTGTTGATTTTTGGCTCTGAATGCGGATTTGAAAACAATAAATATGAGGTTAAAGTAGGGCTCTTAGCTTTAGTTTCCTCCTACATGGTGCTTAACATGTAGGAATTGCGGCCATTTTTATGCAGTGTCACTCTCCCAATGCTCGAGGGCTATGCTGTATATTTCTTTGGCCTGCGAAATGTAAAATAGAGCTTTCTCCTGTCAGTCGTTACCGCTGTGCGCCTCCCGCGAGGTTTTTGTTTGATTTGAGTGTCCGTTTTATCACCAGCGTCCGTCTTCCCCGCAGGGTTTCCAATTTATTGGTGGAGTACGGAGCCATAGAAAGCAACACCTACCGGTCTGTTGGCGAGTGGCTGGAAGCCATAAAGATGGGACGGTACACAGAGCTGTTCACCGAGAGCGGCTACACGACTTTAGAAGTGGTGACTCAGATGACATCAGAGTGAGTATGTTCTGCTTCTCAAGAAAAATCTCCCTGCTGTTTTGTTTTTTGGAATCGTATGTTCTCTTCCCTCAAAAAAGATCTCACCTTAGCTACTGCCACCTTCACTGAAACAAAAAGTGCATTTACTACCACTACTGCCGCTGAAAATCCAATTTCTGCACAGTTGTGACTGAAATTTTAATTAAATTGATTGGTAAATATTTACAAAAATGAAAGTTTTTTTTTTTTTTAAGTGTACATTATCCCTGGCAAATGAAATGCACTATTAGTGGGTGTTACAACCTTTGGAATGAAATAATTTGCCTTTCTTGAGATTTAAGTAAACAACAGGGACTAAGTTGTTGTTGAACTATTATTTCGGTAGAGAAGCGCAAGAGGCCCAATATTGTTCTTTTGGTACACATGAACAGTTAGGTTTTCAAAATGGCAATGTATATATTACTGCAGTCACTGCATATTTTGTGAACAAATTTGGCATTACATATTGCTGCAATTAAAATGATGCTTTCATACAAAGGGAATTATAGTTTACTTGGCTGAATAGGGGCCATTTCCTCCTGGAGCACTGTGGGTAAAGAGTCTCGCTCACTGCTGCACGGATTTTACTGTGGCTACTTTGAGACTTCAGCAACCAAACTTTGGATCCATAGACAAACTGCATTGCTACTCGGCCATGAACTGCCTCAAGGTCAGCACTTGTGTCCCGTAAGACTGCTTCAGTGGTTTACCTTTTTTTAACTAATATTTTTGACAGAGACCTGAGGAGGGTCGGCGTGACCTTGGCCGGTCACCAGAAGAAGATTATCAGCAGCATCCAGGAGATGCGGGTTCAGATGATGAACGGCCAAGTGCAAATCTGACCCAGCAATCGGACCCGCAGGACCAGTAACCCAGCACTTTTTTGAAGAATCTGAACTCTTTAAATTCCGCAGGAATACTTAACAAAGGGAAATGACCTCATTCGCTGAGGAGCGAAATGAATATGTCTCTGTGCACAGCTCTTCACATGTACATTTTTGATGCTCTGGAAGAACAAGTAGTATGTATAGTGGACATGTTACAGGTGTGGCTCACTCCTCGACCTGAACATGTTGCCATCAGTCTGAGGCGAATGTAACTTTCGTGATCTCACACCTCGGCCACAGGCAATGCTGACCGCCATTTTCTGCGATCAACCTCGATTTTTTGATGATCATGGGAACGAAGGTCACCACGGTTGGGCAATGATCTTTAAGACTTCCATATCAGGACCAGACCGCTGCACAACCGGTCACAGTCACGAAAGCAATGGACAAATCTTATTGTACAGAGGAATTGTAAGATTTCACAAATTCAAAAAAAAAAAAAACCACAATGTGCAGTTTGTCAGTAGCGGAAATCAACTGAGCACACTTCATTTGTTACTCCTATTTGTTCTTTTGTGTGTGTGTGTGTGTGTTTGTGAGCGAGAGAGGTGTTACCCTGTAAATGAATGATTATGGCTTTAAAAGAATACAACAAAGGGCGTTCTGCTGAATTTGAATTTCTAAGGCAGGAAGCAGCTCCCTGCTCAGCACGCTGCCTGTCACTGTGTGCACTGATATTAAAAATCACAGGAGGCGAAATACCTTTGCAACATCACCTTAACCTCAGCGAACAAGCTGAAGATATGTTTGGCTGTTCTTGTGGAGTTATCAAAGCAGTGCATCATGGATACTAAGATGCGATTTACATTTCTCTGAATAAATTATATTTCTGTTAATATGGACCACTGCATAAAGGTACAGGAGACGTGTTCTAATGTGAATTGATTGAGTCGGTGGCAGGGATTTTATAGGAGTTCTGTGGAGCTTATATTGGATGAATTAGCTAGCCTGGCTCAATATACTGCGCATTATTTAATCCATGAATGGCATGATGAATGTAATTTGCAGGCATCTATGTACATGTCGTCACAAATTAGCATGGGTGCACTGATTTTTCAGTATCTGTATTGTTCAGATCAAGACTGTCGTTCCAACAGCATGGTTCACGGAAACAGATATGGGAATCTTCATATATTCAGCACTGTGTTTTACCCTAAATGAGCCAATGTATGGGAGGTCAGTGCTGCCTCTAAATTGTAACTTATGGGTAAGTTTCTGATCTCAGCAGGCCCACGGTGTGATTAGTAGTGTTCGGTGGCAGTGGGGTGCCTCCTGTACTGGTTGTGATTGGTCACGAGTATGTGAGCCCTATGTAAGTGCCAAGTGCACTTCTAATATGGTTGATGGCCTTCTCCCTCCTACTGCTGTCGTGGGATCTCAGAATCACTCACAATGGGCATTATGAGGTTAAGCTGCGGCTAGCACAAATGCCTCGCAAGGAGGTCTTGCGGTTCCGGTTCGAGTATGGATGATCCGTTCGTGAAGTTTGCATGTTCGCGCCATCTTTGTGAGGGGCATGTTTAAGGTCAACAGGTGAAAAGTAGCCTTCAGGGCAACTATGGCTGATTTTCATAAATTTTTGTCAATGTAAATAGGCGTTATCAAATGAACTAACATTTATATCTCCGAAATAGAGTTTCGGGATATTACGTTTTCGCCCCCACCACCGTGTTTGCGCCACCACAGTGAGTTGGCGTTAGTGTGATAACTGCAAAAGTGTATAACGTTTGTTACCCATTCTTGGCAGGTAGTTTGATATCATATTGAGGAAGAAGTGATTACATTTTGGCAAATTTCTGAAGGCACTATTTTCCACCAGGGGTCGCTAGTCATCCTATTTACTTGTCATCTGACTCAAATCATTGATCTAATTGAGAGATTGACATGATTGGCGGCACAGGCTGATAGTGGTGCAGGGGATTGGGCCATTTTGTGGATATTTCTTTGCTATCGGCGGCCTTGTTTAAATAAGTCTTCTCCTATACCAATTGACAAAGGAGCTGATAATGTCCCCTGGTGCCATTCTTGCTTTAAAAAGTATCAGGAGATTGAGGATTGTAGCGTTGCTGTCTAATTGATAGGCCACACATTTTTGTTGACATTTTGAAGCCAGACTCATTTACTGAGTATTAATTCCTTGCAAATGCAACTGTGTGGGTATGTATAGGCACAATATGATGCATTACTTAAAATTTTCTTCTGTATCAAACAATTTGTATGTAAATAATGTAAAATTTGGTATGTGAACATATTCCTCCTGATTTTTGTGGAGAATGTCTTTTCTTGGTTTGCTGAATAATATGTGGTTGAACTACCTTTCATTGTACATAGGGGCATTTCACAGTAATCTTGGCCATTAATACTAATTGTCAAATTCAAGGGTTTATGTCCTGAATATTGAGTATAGTGTCCAAAAGTGTTCGAAGTTTGGACATAAGATTCAGTCTTATTGCAAGTTATCATTTCAATAAATGGCTATTATTGTTACCTTTATGTCATATGAGCAGTGTACCACAGTAAAGATTGGATGATATTACTCAAAAGTATGTACCACCTGGAATATGGGTTAAATGCACATTGTCATTTTTGTTTCCCCAATTTTTCTGTATGACGATTCATATCTGATAAAAACTAATGCATAGAAACCCAGTGGAAAGTTCACTTTTATTTATTACAGGCAATGGAGCACTGCGGACAAATTGAAAACTTTCAGTTCAAACATGCCCACTCTGACACATTCACCTGAATTAATTTCTTGTTACTGTGACCAAACTACTATATGTAGCTTGAAACATTTTTATTCAATACATATCAGGTTAAATGTTTCAAAATTACTTGAATCTAAGTGACCCTGTGAGACACTGATGGCCTGGGTTACTGTGGAACTGCCTATATTACAATCAATGACTGCCTATTCAGCTTCTAAGATGGAAGTGAATTTCGCTGTCTGGATATTCTTATAGGTTTTCTGCTTTCAGCAAGATTAATTATTCTATATTGTTTGTTATTTGCACACTGTTGTAAATGCTGTCTTTTAATATGTATTTTTAAGCAATTGCGCCCATTGCCTAAACAAATACCTTCCTTTTAATATAGCGTGGAGATTGTCAGTGGGGTAGGTGTTGTATAGCGAACTGCTGAAGGTGTTTTGAGATCTGATTCTGGCTACGCAGGGTATTGTATTTGGTTGTATGAATAAGAGTCAAATGGTGTCAAGTGTTATATTGCTCTGACATTTGTAACAGACAAATTTGAATTAGCATTTTGTAATTTATTCAAATTCAGTGGCCTCTTTGGAAAAGGCCTCAACAACAAAACACCTGGTCTGTTTATAAAGTTGTTTCACTTTTTTTTCAAGAAAAGCTTGTCAGTACACTCACTATTATAATGCAATAACACCCATTAATCTTTACACTAAATTTACCCCTGGTCAAATATTTATTATTGATATCTGAAACAAACAACCTAAAAATTTTGGCCTGTTCTTCGGGATCACATAGCAGCTCTACTTATGTTTGCGATCTCAGCTATATTTTCGAAAATATGCGCTTGTTATGTTATATAGTTACTGTCTCTCTGTCCTTCAATGCTATAATTGGATTCACAAATAAATACTCGTTTTATCACCAGTAATTTCCATACAAGCCAAAAACGGAATTGTCGGATAAACTTAGGTAACTTCTATGTAATTTGAGGCTGGTAACACTTTTTTTGTATTTACTTGTTTCTTAGCTCATTTGAGTCTGCATCAAAATATGTATGTGAATCGATTTCTCCATAAAAATTGATCGACACGGTTTTTTCAGATGTCTCATCAGATGTACATCTTCTTTTGCTGCATTGTAAAGATTTTGTGATGAAATCCCATAATTGTGCCTAATTTATGTCACCATAAAATTTAGGCAACTTGGTCTCTAAATACTTAAGTTGGCTGTTGGCATTCTACATAACTTAGATTAACTCAGATCTTTTTTTTTTTTTTAAATTGCACTTTACAGATTGTCTGATTGCTTGTACTTTTATGTGGTACTTTTATTTTATATACAGCTGTTTGTTTTTTTTTTTAAATTTTTTTTAAAAGTGTCATAATTGTCATTGTGACCAGCCAGGAAAATGTTTAAATAAGGAAAATATCTAGCTCAGGGTGGTTAGTTTAGGCAGATATTGTAATGTTTGTATTGCTTGTTTACTGGAAAAAAATCACATCAACATATGATCTATTTACAAAAGGATGAAACTGTGGTAAGATTGTTATTTATGCAACTCGAAGATAAATTCATAAATTTAACTTTGGTTGCATTAATAACCATTTTATCATGACTGTATCACCTCAACTACAATACTCTTGATTACAGGTATGTTTACATGAAGAACAGCATTGTGAACCTGGGTATTTTTTTTGCTCTTGTTAAATTTCTTTCAATATTTGCAGCCTTGACTGGCAAGCAGATATGAGGAAAATGCATGATGGGTTATTGCACTGGACTGAGCAAAGACGAAGTCTGATAAATGTAAACAAAAGCCGCCCGGTGCTGAAGTGTTGTTCTCTTATGGTGTGGGCCTCATTTTGCTTGGTTATGGAGAATCCATGCTTGAAGTCCCGTGATATTTTATATCATCAAGCAATCTATTTTCACCTGTGTTAAATCATGCCTGCATTTCCTGCTGATAATACTGATTATGCCTGGGTCTGATGAGCACATTCTGGGGCATGATATCGATGCTATCCAGCATGGCTATTCTCCGTCATAAGCCAAGGACTGAGGAGAGTTGAAAATGTTGTGTTCAGTTATATTTTTGCAGTATTGTATTAAGCACACAATATAGCGAGCTTCTATGGTGGTGTCAAATAGTGTAATTCAGCCATAATATTGCAGATTTGAAGAAGATTCTGATATTTTAAATGCTGAAGTGACTATCACTGGTTTACAAACTACTTTTTTAAATTTTTGTTTGTTTTGTTTATTATTTCTGTCTTATGATATATATATATATATAATATATATATATATGGTGTCCTGAAAAATATGTCCTAGCCAAAATAGGCAGCTCAGAATGTATATTCCCTTGGATCTTTGAATTGAATCTTTTCACTTGAAAAATTGTCTTTATTTCATCAAAATCGGTCGAGTGTACCAGACGTTACATCAGTTTTGGTGCATTAAGGTCAGCCCTTCAACTATTACCGACTAAGTGACTTTTTTTGCATTCTTTCTTTTCTTTATTCTTTTTTCTCTTTGCTTAATTTTTTAATAAAAGTTATTATTTACAGGTCATTTCTTTGGTTTGGACCATGAAGACATGCAGCTCAGTCGTGAACTGTTAGCCAACCATCTTGACTATGCAAACATGTGGACAAAATGCTATCAAAGAAGTTCCCCACCTCAATACAGTAAATAGGCCTACATGGACACATAAATTGTGCAGTCAGGCTGAAATTGACTTAGGCCAGCGACTGCCAATCAGATCTATTTTGTGAAGAAGGGTGTGACTTACCTGAACAAAAAAATGACATTTTTGACACCTTTAATTGGCTCGACCGATTTTGATGAAATTAAGACTGTTTTTTTAAGAAAGAAGATTTCCTTTCAAGATCTGAGGAAATATAAATTCACAGGTTGCCTGGTCTGGCCTGGACATTTTTTGGGACACCCTGTATGTTTGTGCGTGTATATATATATATATATATATATATATATATATGTGTGTGTGTGTGTGTGTGTGTGTGTGTATATATATATATATATATATATGTATGTATATATATGTGTATATATATATATATATACACACATATATATATATATATATATATATATATATATATATACACACACACACACACACATATATATATATATATATATATATACACAAAAGTACACAATATTGCAATTTAGTAGTGTTTTCTAATTTTGAATTGGAACATGTAGAATCCAATTTGTTTATCCTGACTCACTGACATTATTCAGTATTCTTTTTTTTTTTTTTTTTTTGGACTTAATGGCGCAAACTTGACTGTACAACCAATGATTCCTGAGTTTTTTTATTTCTACTAAGCTCTGCATCATAACACAACCGCTATTAAAACCTATCCAACAGTTGTCTCCCATTCATGTCCAAGTGCTGGGAAACAGATGGAATAGAATATCATTTATGCTAGTTTGTGCCCCACTCTCGAGTCCAATAAGTCCCAATATCTGGTCTGTGGAGTTAAGCAAACACATGTATTTCATTTACATTCATTTCAGACAATCTAATTAGCACGAGCGAGCAAACTGAATCTGCTGTATTATACACCCCAGATAAAGTACATTTCCACAACTGTTCTTTGTGAAATGTCTGACTTCCTAAAACAACAAATTGTAAGAGTACAGAAGTATATAATTGTTGTGTTTGTCTACTTCATGGTTCTGTATGTGCATTTTGGTTGTATACATGTTTTTTTAGTCTAAGATAAAGTTTTTATTTTTGTAAAAAAACAATAATAATAAAGATGAAATACAATCATTTTTGGTTGCTGGAATTTTTAAATTTGTCAGTGCTATTCGAGATATGCTATTCAGAAAATCTTGCCTTTTACTCAGCGAAGAAATTCTTTTTTGTGATTTTTCCATTTACGTGACTGTTTAACAACTGCAATTATTGATCTATTGCTCATTTGGAATAAAAACATTATTTGTTATATATTATAGCTATGGATGTCATAGTATGAGCAATTCTGACTTCTTTTGTTTCATAATTTCTCCCATTGTTGGAGTATTTAATGGCAGTTTCAGAAGGTAACCATCAACTGTCATGTCAACTAAGGTGTTATTACCCTGCCCCACCCGAAGGGTGAGGGCAAGGGGTATTGTTTTTGGTTCGGTTTGTTTCTGTGTTTGTGTGTTTGTTTGTTTGTTAAAACTCCAGCGGCAAAACTAATGGCCGCATTCACCCCAAATTCGATATAGGGATTGCCACTGACCCAGAATAGATCCCTTTTGAATTTCGTGCAAGTAGGTGAAAGTATGTGCGAGGGGTGGAGTTTGTTATGCCTGGCACCACTTGTTTGCATGGGACTGAAGATGTGAGCCATACTGCCAAATGCTGGTTTCATTGCAGAATTTTGCACTCCACTGCTGTAATCATGGGTGGGTTATATTTGAGAATTGTTCTAAAAGAGCTTCATGCAAGTCAATGGTTCTCAAACTCGGTGCTGGCGCCCCATTTTGTATGCTGGTTTTTGTTCCAACCACAACTGCAATCTTAAGATTTTAACAAGCTGTTGATTTCTCTTAATTAGATGCATTTATGTTCAGAGCAGTTATTTATCCTCTTAAGCCACATTTGACAAGTCCATACATGCCATGAAGAACAACATTTTCATATCCACGTTGAGATATATTGGAAACTAGTATAAACAAGTGGCGCCAGGCATAACAAACCCCGCCCCTCGCACATACTTTCACCTACTTGTACGAAATTCAATAGGGATCTATTCTGGGTCAGTGGCAATCCCTGTACCGAATTTGGGGTGAATCTGGCCATTCGTTTTGCCACTAGAGTGTTAATTAACAAACACACAAACACAAAAACAAACCAAACCGAAAACAATACCCCTTCCCTCACCCTTCGGGTGGGGCAGGGTAATAACTGCAGAAGGAAACAATTTAACCAAACGTTTAATCAACGTAAACAATCAATAGGTTCCTCATTGGTGAACGGTTGACACATGGTCACAAAAACTTACAATTTATTTGGTGAACAACAGTCACACCTATTTTGTTTTATGTTTATTTTATTAAGTTCAGGCAAATTATTTTGAAAAAATTCAAAACACTTGTGATCAGCAACTTAATTTATAGCTTTCTGATTTTCTCATATTCTAATTTGATATTT
The DNA here is from genome assembly GCA_029692085.1 of Gymnothorax javanicus. Lineage (NCBI taxonomy): Eukaryota > Metazoa > Chordata > Actinopteri > Anguilliformes > Muraenidae > Gymnothorax > Gymnothorax javanicus. The sequence continues at coordinate 111,198,393 of CM056194.1, read as the reverse complement.
TTAAAAATGTTTTTACCTGAAAATCCTCACAATATATAAAAATAAGCAAAATATGTTCAAGGGTTTTTATTCGTCATGGCACAATGAATATGTCCATGAAAATTTGGCTTAAGATGGTAGATAATGCTCTTAACAAGGAATGCAGCTAATTAAGACAAATGAACACTGCCCTGTCAAGCCAGATGGCAGTATCTGCAAAATAGTGAAACTGAGAAAATTGGCCTTAAAGTTTTACCTCCTGCCCTACTTTTGTAGATACTGCTAACTTGCACATGCAATAACTCTGTACATGTGTATTGATCAGGCTAATCTCTACTAAAATAGATGGAGCTGGTGCTGTGGAGGGTCAATGGCAGGTTTTCCCAATTTTGAGAAATTTGCAGATATTGCCATCTGGCTTGACAGGGCAGAACAGCTTTTTAAAATTCTACAATTGCAATTATGGTTGGAACAAAAACCAGCATACACAGTGGGGCATCAGGACTGAGCTTGAGATCCACTGATGTCAGTGCTAATGGACTAAAATGAATGACATGCAAACATGTTGAGTTAATCTTTTTGTTGAGAGAGTCACTATCCACGATTTATCAAGCACAGGCTTTGTAAAGACTCCTTGTTAACTCAGTCTTCAGAGTTCATCGAAACATCTTTTTCTAGGAATTCACCCAGAGAAAACCTTAGTTGCCTAGGAACCTGGTTAAACACCCAAGTTCACCCCAAAAAATGTAAATCCTACCCCAGATCAGTTTATTGCAGCCATTGTTTTGAGAATTAATAAAGTATGCTCTTACAAAATTAATGTATAACTAATTCGGTAGCAACACTAATCTTTGCACATATTTGCCTGCCTCATAATGTGTGTTACCTCAGATAATCGAGTAAAGATTGAGGTAAAAAGTTCCTGGTTTGTTAAAGGACATCAGAATTGCACCTTTAAGCCTGTGGAAACTTCTTCTCAAATAATATAAATTTGTATGGAATGTCAAAGATGATTGACATATTTCATATCCACCTAGATATAATGTCAAAAAAAAAATCAACTATTATAAAATGGAGTTCAAAAACATCATATTTGGCCACTTTGATCAATTTCTCAGGACAGTGGGGGCATGACCAAATTATGCTTGATTGACATCTACTCTTGTGGTCATGACACCAAAATATTATGTTTTGTTTCAACTAACAACAGCAAAATAGCGGGAGCAGGCAGAATTGGCACAGCTTGGCTATACCTTTATGAACCCTTGGACAGTTTGGTTGCCACTGCATAGCAAGCAAACTAGCTATGCTTCTGTGAAGCTAGATTTTAGTGATAGTCATAGTAATTTTGCGCTGCAGTCCTTCATTTTAGTCACTGTACAATTAGAGTTAACATTGTCAATTATCTCCATGAATCAGAGCTAAAAGTTTAAGAATTGTAGGTGACTAGTCGAATGTGCCCAATGTTTTATCAGACGCGAAATGTATTGTAGGAGAATCGTAAGAAGAGGTATAGGGAAGGAATGCTCCGTGAATCTCCATAAATATCAAATGCATATTCCGTGGAACTAACCAGCCAGGCAAAATGTCAGTCCAGCAAACTCAAAGGTTGCTCTTGGAGGAAACGCGAACTGCATACCAGCTAGCTAGTTAACTAATAAATGCGGAGTGAAGTTGTTCTGATACAATGATGACAAAAAAGTGTGAATTAATGATTTTATTTGGAGCAGGAGGCAGCCAGCATTTTCCTAAATTCTGATTGGCTGTGAATCGCTGGAGAGTGCCAAAGTCAGTAATCTCAGTAACACTTGACAATAAGGGTACATTAAATAACATTAGCTAATGAAGTAAGAAGCATTAACTATCAGTTAATTAACAGTAAACTAATGGGTGTACTAATCATTTACTACTGCTGCTCATGTTAACTAAGGTATTAATTTATACATTATTGAATGAATAGTTTTATAGTTTGAGGTGTTATTTAAGGGATGTTTTCAACTTCATAATAAGGATGTCAAAGAGCATTAATAAATGGTAAGTTAAGGTTACCTAATGCTTATTTAGCTCTCTGATGCATTCACACACACACACAAACACGCACATTTCCTCTCCTCTGGAAGTGTCACCCAATTGACATCAGCTGTCAAGAACAGACAAAAGGGCAAACGGTTATATTTAAAGGTTGAAGTAAAATAGAGTTTTCATATTTTCCATAATAATTCTATATGGACACATGACCAGTAATAAAATACAGCATTTACAAGGAAATATCCTTGCCAGGGGCTTGAAAACATAGACATGATTGTGAAATCAATTGATTGCGGTTTATAAAGATTGTATTTAAACCAGTAGGTGGAAATTCCTCTTCTGGAAGGTCAGTGTTTATGCCAATTTGCATAGCAATTTATCTTATCATATCTCTTCAACAGTGGGGTTCACTGTTAATTTCAAGGGAGCTCAAAAGCATGGCAAGATATCATCTCTGAGCAATACATGTCTCCAAAATAATCAATTGTCCATCTTTTCTGCAATTTAGACTTCCATATAATTTTTGATGATCTCAGGTTTTGACAGCTGTAACCAGACAGATTAAGCTGTCAGCACTCTTGAGGTTATTGTCCTTGAAGCTGCTGTACCACTTACAAATATTTTAGCAGATATGGTACATAAGCCAAACTTTTGCTGACAAACCTATTACTTCTAGCTTACTAGTGCTGGTCCCTAGGCCAATCTATTATTTCTACAATTTGGAAGGGAGCTACCAATAGTTGAAATGAACACAAGGCTGGCCATGTAGCTGCCTAAGACACCATTTTTTCCATGTTCTCAAGAGAGCTGGGGATGACCTTAGGGTGTCTTCTGCCAGTCATGGAGTGTACTTCTATAGATTGATTGTAGAGATATGGAGACAGTACCTCAGGACGAAGCTCCAGATTGGGCGCAATTTCACGCCCATGCCCTCAAGTAAAAATTCCTAGTAGCCTTCATGAATAGAGATTGCCTAAAATTGTTATGGGAGAAGGATGTGCAGTCATGTAGCCCAGTTGTCAGTGTTAGGCTGTAAGCCTTTCAGATCTCATGTAGAATGTGCAGCACATTTCCGTTAGTGGCACTTTAAAATATTTTGTCGAGGCTTTTGATCATGATCACAAGAAAGGCATCGCTCAAAGGTGAAATAAGTATTATGGTCTCTCCACAGAGGCTTGATCGATGAATACAGTATGTACAGAGTCAATTTTAGGGAGACCTCCATTTTCAGTTTTTCGTATGGGGTTTACCATGTTGTTTACAGCTTTATTTTCTTCGCTCACTACTTTTTGATCCACAGAATACACATCTATGGTGTGACCGCTTTGGCAACATTGCTGACAAAAGCTTCAGGCAATATCTTAGTGAATTGCTATCAATAAAAGTCTAACTAAACTTTAAAAGTAAGGTATCCAGCTGCAAAGCGTTTTTGAGATTATTCAACTTGGAATCTCAGTAGTTGCTCACGCTCATTTTTTAAAGTTAGACTGTTGGTTCACTCAAAGCGCAAATTCAGGCTCTTGAAACTCACAGTTATTGACTGACAGAGTGACAGCACGAGTTGAACCTGAAATAGCACTTGAGTGAACCAACAGCCTAATCCTAAAATAGCACTTTGAGGGAACCAACAGTCTAACATAAATTAAAAAAAAAAAAGTTTGTGCAGCTACTGGGATTGGAATTAAGTAAACTCAAAAATCCAATGGCCTGAACAAAGGGCCAATGGACTATTAGTTATGCGGTGTCTGGCATCTGTCCGTCCGTCATTTAACTCTTAGAGCGCTGAAATAAAATTTTTAACATATCAATTTAATTATCTTGAGCTGTTGAAAACCTATCATATTGCGACCCATTAAAAAGAGCCTCCGAAGTTGCCACATGCTAGGTTTTCAACAGCTTTGATTTTGATATCTTACATCATTGTGCAACAAAAGCTGCGTTTAGCACTCTAAGGGTTAAAACTGCCACGAAAGATCTCTTTTTCCATTTCTGTACTGAAGCCCAGGGCGTCTACTCAGGCCATGGCGCTTTATGATCAGCTTGGTGGTCCGAAGGTGAAAGAGAAATGAATATGAGCAATCTCCATCATAAGAATTCATTGGTTGATTACTTGAGTTTAGATAAGTGTGGGGTCTAAGGTATGATGTGACCTGATGCCTGACTGCAGTTTTTTTTTTTTTTTTAAATAAGCAAACAGAAGTGTGCCTCTGGATTTTATAAATTGAAAAGAGGCAGGCATCAATATTTAATTACATTAATACTTGGAGATTCAGGTGTAAAATGTTTTAAGAAATTTGGGAATTATTTGTTTTAATTCACTCTAAATAAAATGCAGATTAACTGACTATTGACATTGGCACGTGAACCAGTTTCTGCGTAAAATCCAAGAATAATTATAATCTTCCCAACCAATAAAGTTCAGGTTGCGCACATGTGGCAGATTGCTTCACAACAATGAAACTTGCCTGCCGATGTCATAACACACTCGTACATATTCTGCACCAATATTCATAGTGCAGTTAATTGCTCTGTGTAGGTTCATTTAAGAATGGAAGGCGCTGGATGGTGTCTGTTTACGCCTGAATTGTCGCTGAAAGCTACGTTCGAACGAGTTCTAAAGATTATATTCATTAATCATTCGAATGTACTTTATTAATATGAGATCTGCAAGCGCTGCTCAGTTTTTGTGTGAGTTATAGAATGTGAAACTGCCATAGAATCACGTGCGGTGAATTTTTACAGTTTAAAAGTAGGCGAACACCGAGAGGACGTGCTCTGCATGTCGAAAAAGTTATTACTTGAATTCCGGTATCACAGGAAGCGAGCAGCCGGGCTGCTTGATATTCCAGTCAGCCGTCGCGTGTAATTGTGCGCTGTGGAATCTGCCAGCGATGGAGACGCAGCCGCAGAGAAGGGTAAAGGTGGGCAGAGAAGATTTAATCGGAACATCAGATTGAGATATCGTACACCGCTGGTGTCAAAGGCCCTTTCTGTCACACTGCAATGATCTTTACGAAAATGGACTATGATCATTTATACAGTATGTGCACCCAGGGACCCATAAATTTCATACTTATGGATGCATTTATGTTTGTAGATTATTGCAAACTGTCAGCATTTCCTTCGATTAATTATCTACACTTTACTGTTTGACTGATAGGACTGTATGTGACAAGGCAAGTTTTTCAAACGTAACAGAGCAGCAAAGTCTTTTATTAATTACAAAATGCACTGTATTTCAGTGTGAAACACAGAAATAGGCTCTAATTCGTATTGGTTTTGATGATTTATCTTGATAATTGAAATGAGAATATTTGATTATAGGATACAATAGTTCACACATAGAAATAGTGACACTGAAAGTCATATAGTTTTAAAAAAGCAAATATCGATGTTATATTATCATATTAACACTGAAAATGAACCATATTATTGATGAAAAGATAAATAAGGGATTCCACAGCCCTGTAACTCAGTTACAGTTAGTTTACCTCCATATGTTTGTAATGCCCCTCCCCTTTGGCATTCCTTTGCCTGGCTACCTGCCCTTACCTAATTAATCAATTATCCCCAGTCCTTTCAGTTAATTGTGGTCACCTGTTTCTGTTTAGTTAATTATTATTCCTTTTTTATTTGAAGCTAAGTTTCCCCCATCATGGGCAGGTAGCCTCAGTCAGTTTTTTTGTTTTGTGCACTCTTTGTTTGTTATCCTGAAGTTTTGTATTTGTTTTGTTATATTCACCTTTATTATTTGATAAAATCCATGTGCCTGCGCATGGGTCCTCAACTCCAATCCTTGCCCTGGCGCCCTATTACCATCTCTGGGTGCCGGGGCACGACAATATTCAACACAGCTGACTAGCAATTTGTCAGGAAGGTCATAGCGCTCTATCCCTGTAGTTTCCAAAGTGTCAACTGAAAACTACTCTGGATAGAGACAAGGGTACCTGGAAGTGTTTCGTGAATATATTTACTATTTTACCACTTTCATGAAATTCAGAGGGGTATAACATGGATTTACTGACTTTACAAAAAAATAACACTAAGCACGCTAGAAACTAAATTTATTTTTTTCACTAAGAATTCAAGAAAGGGCCAGCCTATAATGCAAATTAAGTCTATTAATTATTCATGAACAGTTGATTCATGAATAAGCAGCATGCTTTCCTATCAGAAGGTGGGATGTATAGAACATTATATATATTGAATCCATATCAAATGAAAAGTAATTCTCATAAAATAAATTGTTGCTAGCTCATTAATCTCATCTTTTAGAGTGAAAAAAAGGCCTAAAGTAAAAAAGCAAATGATGTCTGGGTTCGAAATTAGTGCTCATCACTTTACTTGAAGCAAGGATGCGCCATAAAGAATTAATCAAATTGATTCCATTATCACTGATGGCAACACATAATTATGCATGGGGTCAGGCAGCACTCCGTATTCTCTCCATATGTTGGGCTGAAGTGGAGTCTGGTCCAATTACAGTGTGCCTTGAGCAAGAGGCAACAACATCCCCAGGGCTGGTCAGTCCACCATCTCAGGGCACACGCACTATTCTCTCTCACGCTCTTCCCCATGGACAATTCAAAGGTCCCATATTATAGTATTTTTTACTTCACCTGAAGAGGGAGGGGGTACTGTTTTCTGTGGAGAGTGTGTGTTTGGCTGTCAGCAGTGTAGCACAAAAATGTTTTGGTCAAATTACATTAAATTTTCAGTGAAGGTGCGCAGTGGTCCAAGGATCACTTGATTAAATTTTGGACCGAATTGGGTCAAGGTCAAGATCATTGAAAAACCGAAAATGCTTTTTTTTTTCAAGATGACTTCTTGAAATCTGCCATGATAAATTTCTGACTGGATTCAAAATTAGCTTTTTTCAATTCCTCTTCCCATCATATGCAATACTATGGAAAGATGTCATTAGGCTTGTTAGTAGGATCGAATATCAGTGAGGTCCCACTATTCTACACTCAAAGAGCTAAGATCGCTCCCTTGGGTGAGGTTGGTTGTGCCTGGCACCACTTGTTTACAATTCAGGACAATTTTCTGCTGCCTGTAAAACAGGGTTTTGAATTTTGTTGGAGAAAAAAACTAATTCTGCATCTCCTGCCTCTCATTTGCTCCCCTCAGTAACGACAGTGGGCTCCAAAATTACTGGCACCCCTGACTGGCAATGCATAAACAATACAAAAAATATATATAATACATATATAAACAATATATAGGGAATCGGAATATACCAACGTGTGAATTGCTTGATAATGTTTCGATGGAAACAACCAAATCATAACAATCATTGAATACAAAATCAATTTCAACAAGATCAAAGTTTCATAATAATTGGCAACCTTCATTTAGTACTTAGTGCAACCACCTTTGGCAAGGATAACAGCATGGAGTCTTTTACTGTAATTTTGGACAAGGTTGAGGGACACACTTGGGGGGATTTTGGACCATTCCTCTGAGCAGATCCTTTCAAGATCTTTTGCATTCTTGGGTTTGTGTTTATCAACTGCCCTCTTCACCTCAGCCCACAGGTTTATGATTGGATTGAGGTCAGGAGATTGAGATGACCATTACAGAACGTTGATTTTATAGTCACAGAACCATTTCTGTGTGGATCCTGAGTTAGGCTTTGGGTCATTGTCTTGTTGGAAAGTTCACCTATGGCCAAGTCCCAGCCCTCTGGCAAAGGCAACCAGATTGTCAGCCAAAATATCCTGATACTTGGTGGAATTCATTATACCATTAATACTAACCAGTGCCCCTGGACCTCTTGAATTAAAACAGCCCCAAAACATGACTGACCTCCATCATATTTCACCATGGGTATGAGGTGCTTCTCCTTGTATGCATCTCTGTTTCAACACCACACATGCCGATGCTGTATCTGACCGAAATGTGCAATTTTGGTCTCATCTGACCAAAGCACCTCGTTACAGTCATAATTTAAGGGGAGGAGAAACCTTTTGGAAGAAAATTGTTATTTTTGGATAGAAATCATTCATACTTGGTGTATTGACAGTATATGACCTGAAATACACAAAATATGAATTTGACCTAATTTGCATAATTGGGTCATGTGATTCAAGATGGCCGCCACCCCGATTTCACCATTATTTCTTTGCCTTATATCTCAGGACTGAAGCAAGATATTTGAATCAGTTTTTTTTTTAATTAGATTTAGTTATGTTTACACCTTCTTCTGAAGTAGAAGAAAGCATTTACACATAATACTAGAGATTTAGGGGGGTAAAAGAGGATTTTGCCATTTTTCGCCCCCTCGATATGAAATATAAATCACCATAACTCACAGGCCCAAAGTGCTAAACCAAAACTTTCAGTTCAGTAGACTTCCTGATATGTACACAGACTTCTGTCAAAATTTCATGAGAAAAGCTCCACAAATAAGTGAGATATAGTGCCTTAAATGATAGCAATCGGGGCAAAAATCAGGATTTGGGAAAACCAGGTTAAAGTCAAAGTACACCTACAAATCATTGTAACAGTCAACTTAGAACATTAAAATGCCCCTGAAGCATAAACTTCTCCCTCCTGCTCCCTCTGATTGTCCTGTTCTTGAGCAGATTGAAGTGATTTCCTCTTTCTTTTGGCTTTTTCAAAGTCTAGGTTGGCCTTCTCTGTCCCCCTAACGCACGATGCATCCACCTGCTCTTAATTATGAATGATTAAACTTTTAATTAAGACCAAAATTAAAATTTTGATAAAAATTGTGAAAAACCATTTTTTTTTTGGATTTCTCCTCCCCTTAAATGACGTTTGGCAAACTCTAAGCGCTTGCTTCTGTGTCTTCTGGTCAGAAAAGGCTCTTTTTACTTGCAACCCTTCCAAAGAGCCTGTGGTTGTGGAGGTGGCGCCTGATGGTGCTTTTTGAAACCTTGTAACCCCAAGACGCCACCAAGGCTTGCAGTTCCTTCATAGTGATTCTGGGGGATTTTGTTGCTTCTCTCACCATCCTCCTCAGTATCCTGGGGGGCAAAATGCAATTGCGTCCTCAACCTCTACTCTTGAGGTTTTCAACAGTTCCATATCTTTGAAAATGAAAAAAAAAACTGCCCTGACAGTGTTCAGTGGCATGTTCAATCATTTGTGATTTTCTTATGACCATTACCAGATTTGTGAAGGTCTACGACCATCTGCCTTATTTGAACTGACAGTAGTTTTTTTTTTTCATGGTGTTGGATGACAAAGGGATATGCCATGTGTTTTACCTCATTTTTGTACCCTATTGAAACAGGAAGTGATGTAATGGCTCAATATAGTTCCTTATCACTTAGATAAAACTTAAATAAGTAGAATTTTATTCCTGGTTTATTTTGGCAGATGTTATTTACAATAATCTTTAAGGGTGCCATTAATTGCAAAACCCTGATTTGGAGGAAATTGATTTGGTACCATTGGAACATTAATATTATACAGTATTTCTCACGTGTTGCTATTTAGAGTTTCTCAAAAAAAAAATTTTTTTTTTGAATTTGTGAATTGCCCGTCAGGGATGTCAGTCATTTTTGAGCCCGCTGCATGTGCTGCAGTCAGTGAGTCAATGACAATAAGGTTCAACTCTGATTGGCTGTCTTATCGCAGTGCAAAATTAGTAATGGCCATATATATATATATATATATATATATATTTAGAACACTAGATTGCTGATGATATCATATTTACATTATCCAAAGTGAAGCACCCAGCCACCATATTGATACACCCAACTTCTTCATAAAAATGAATGGTTTCCTATGAGGCCAATTTCAAATAAGTCGGTATAAGCGTGAAAATGCCGAGATGTGCGGCTGCCTTTTACAGCAATATTACTTTGAAGGGCTGTAATAAAACGTTTCATGCATAAGTTAACGTATAAAAGCAAATTTGCCACTTGAATAGAAAAAAATCGTGTTTCGTGCTAGCTAGCTAATTAGCCGTCCCATTGACTTGAATAGACTGCTGACTGAAAGCGAACGCTAGCGAATGATAACGGTCACCAGCGAGCTACCTTGGTACCCTTACCGTCGCAGGGACTGCATTGACTTAGCAGTTAATAAAATTAACAAAGTGGCTAACAAGCTAGCTACTTGTATTTGACATTCAACGAAAATACTTCTTACCTGCATAATATTTAAAACAATGGGCAAGTCCCTTTGTCTGTTTATACAGAGTTCCAAAAGACAAGGAGGGGAGAAAGGCTTGGCTGTTAGAAGTCAGGAGAAAAAACTTTTCTCTGTCCCCTCGATCCGTGCTGTGCAGCGATCATTTTTGAGAGCAGACAGTGTTTTAACGGGACATGGGCAAAGATGAAGCTTTGTAAAGGAGTAGCCAGAGTTAATTAGCGCTTCCTTTTAACAATGTTGGCATAAGCCATATGATTCAATATAAACAATTCGGTTGATGGCTAATAGTCAACCAGGGTACAATGAAGTGAGGAAACCAGAGAGTAATTTGATAATGTACACGGACATTCACTGGCGTTTCTTATAACGGCGATAACTTCCAAACAATTATCTTATCGGAGGGTCATTAAAAGCCTCGGTCACGTTAACTTTTCTGCTCGCACTTTAACGTTGACACCAAGTCACATTTCGATCTTCCCTATAATAAGTGTGCCGCTTTTCATCCTCCAAAAAGCACATATTTGGGCAGACAAAATGTTGCTCTGCACAACGATACCAAAATAACACTGACTCGCACGCAAGTGTTTTTGAAAATATAATTTTAAAGTGGGCGAAAATGAATGGGAGTGTACATGCGAATTTAACTTTGGGGTCTATACACTCCTGGGAGTGATACTTCACTTGAGCGAACCCCATCAGCAATCTAGTGTTCTATATATATATATATATATATCTATGGTAATGGCGGCTGAACGAAAACATTTCCGTACTGGGCTGTACTTGAGAAATGGCTCCCTTTGTCAGATCAAAAGGGGCACAGAATCAAGAACCTAATGACGCTACAGCAAAAAGGCTGAGACAATTTGGTTTTACTTTTTGTCTGTGTTAGGAAGGCGTTATATGTCCGACTGCAAGGAAAATAATGCCTATCTTCAGTTAAACTCCAGGACTATTCTAGCTGTGAGGCTACAATTCTGCTTACTGAGCCACCAGACTGACCAGGATGTTCAGCGCAGATTTAATAGCACATTACTAGTCTCAGTCAGTTAAATTCTTTGCCGAAACAGCACAGTGGGTCTCGTCCAGGCTCATTGTCATAAAGACATAATGGGCTATATCTTCTATGGTTTAGAACTGATTTACAGCGACACCATTAGCTTGGATTTTTAGCCTTGCAGCATTTCTCTATTTATAATGAAAGAAGTGGCATCCTCAGCCCTCCCCACTCGCCAGCTTTTCATTCCATTTCACTATTTTTAGTCTTTATGTCACCGTGTTTCCATAGTTGCTTCTAATAACAAAAGTAATTTCAAGGCAGACTGTGTTTTTGGCTCAACTTTTTGGCAGCCTGCTTTTGCCTCTTCCCTTGAGCAGGCTGTAGAGGAAGGAAGCATTTCTCACCTCCCCTCCCCACCCCCTCCTTCCTGCACCTGTCCTCCCTCACTACCCTTTCATTGTAATCATTTGAATTTCCCTCCAAAACCTACTCTAGGTCATTCATTGGTTTTCCCCTCCATTTCTGTTTCTGTGTCCAATCAAAATGAACTTTACTGTAAAGACCAGACCACTTTTTTCTAGCATAAATCTGAAAGAGCCCATTCTAGGGGTCTCTTTTTCTGGTGCTGAGGGGGCCACAGACTTCAGCAGTTAGTTTTTTTAAGCACAGTTGTTCAATTGTTCGCCCATAATTTCACCAGCATAATAAATTTGATAAAAGACTATCGGCTTTTATCATTCAGTCCCACAACAAGGCCCTGTACCCCGAGAGAGGCCCATTGAGAAAGGCTAGCAAAGCCAGAATCTTCCCTTACACTTTTCAGAACTAGAAGGCCACTCAGGGAGACCTTCACCAAGGGCAATTGCCATATCTCTCAAAGTTAACCCGAGTGAAAAACAATTGATGTATCTGCCCTGCCATTCAAAATTTACTCCATGCTAAAACCTTATACCAAGTTTCGTAAAAATCAGGCCAGGAGTTTTTCCATAATCCTGTAGACAAACAAACCAACAAACAAACCGACCTGAAAATATAATCTCCTAGGCAGAGGCAAAAACAAATATTGGTAAAAGAGTGTGAATTTAATAAGGGTGCATGAAGATAAAGATATGCATCCTTTCATAATATTTTAAAGTAAAAATCCTACACAGTATGCCTTTAATTTAGACAGTGCTCCCATAACTGCTGAATTGGCTTTTTCAATAATCTGGCCACTGGCTAGACAGCATTCATTCATTTATTGCATGAATAATATGTACCTTGGGTACATTTGTTGCCATTGTTTTGGGGGAAAAAAGCACACTGTGCAAGTGAGTTTATGTCTGTGACAAAAATGCTGATATTTTGTGAATAACCTCAGAAATAACCCTTTGAAAAACTGATTGCTGCAGCCACTGTGCATCAGATCAAAGCACTGCTGCGAGAGCTACAGAACTCCTCTGGAGAATTCGCTGCAGCAACACCCAAAATTATTGTTTAATCTTTATTATTCGCCTATAGTTGCAGCTATGAACACAGCCGTGCTAATTAGAATCAGATTTGTGTTCCACACCACCCCCACCCACCTCGCGGAGGAGTGAGAAATTCTCATAACACAGGTTTTCCCAAAGATTTCATAACAGCGATATGAAACACCTGACCGCTTCTGTTTCGCTCTCTCTGCTGCTTGATTGTTCTTTTGAAGGGTTTTCGCCTGCGGCATTAAACCGAGTTTAAAGGGATAGAATTGGATGATAATTTTCTTCCTTCGGTCCCCTGGGTTTTTGGGAAATCACTGCAGTCTGATTTTAATCAATGTGACTGACACTCATTTCAAGTCTCGCAAGCCTTTGCCTCTGGTATATCACTGCTGGAATTTCCTCATCTGTGAGGAGTAAAAAATAAAACCATCCTTTTTTTCCCCTGCACTGTTAATTGCATTTTGCTGGGCAGTTTTTTTTCCCCCATTTTGTTTTGCATTTAATATATCAGGCTTCAATTCATATTTACTATAATGCATTACATTTGAATAATTAATTCATAGAAGGCACATTCTTACTCAATCCCATTTCCCATTCTGTACTTTGAGTCATAAAACCTGTTTTCAAACTCAAATAATGCGAAAAAAAAAAAAAAAAAAATACAGTGATGCTGCCCCTTTGTTATGTTGTGAGATGGTCACGTCATAGCAACTGTGGATGTATGAGGTCATTAGCATAAGCTAGCTTTTTTTAACCAGGAAATAATTTTCCAATTGGAGCAATGTATTTTAAAGATATCTGACTGGGACTCTGGAAGTATTTTCCATCAGTATGCAATACTATTGGACAGACACATGTAACTGCCAAGCAGATAAATGTAGAATTTTAAATATGACACCAGATTCTCATATAGATGAGATGAAAATCAACCAAATAGGCTGTAATATTGGTATAATTGGGCTGAAAATGCATTAGCAAACACAGCATGTCACTCAGAGTGATTGCTACTGCTGCCTCTGCTCTGGCATCTGAAGTCAGCAGCTATGGACAAAATGGTGAAACGTTAGTTCCACTTTTTGGGGTCTGATTACGTGTTTTTTTTTTCTTTACTTTAGTTTTTTATATAGTTTTTAGTGCATATGAAACGTCTACACCAGGGCGATTCAACTGTGTCCCGAAAGGGCCGGTGTGGGTATCATGGTTTTGGAAGCTGGCGGTGGCTTTGGGAGCTTTCTTTGTTGCTCTCGTCCGGGACGATATTGTTTTGCCCACTATCGGATTCTTGGGCCAGCTGGCGTTAATTGGGGGTGGCGCCCGGACTCTATTTAAGCCCTAGTTCCGCCTCACTGCCCTTGCTAGAGTGTCAGTGTTTTGTTTGCACTTTAGCCGGTAAGGTCTCTAGTTAGAGAATTGTTGAGGTATTAGCTGCAAAAGAGGAAAGTGCTAGTTAGCAAGGGAATCTTTCTCTGTTTTCCTCTCTCTGGGCACCGTCTGGTGCTAATTCTTTTTATCTCGGTTTCCGAGATTTTTCCCTTCCTTTTCGTTCTGTCGAGCTCGCATTGCTTCCTTGTTGTTACCCGGACTGGATCTAGGTCCTTTGGAAGCGCGAGTCTCCCTCTCTGATTTCTGTCTGTGTTTGTCTCTTATTTTGCAATTCTTCCTTTCGTTCCGGCCCCAGCATTTGGCGTCTCAAGAAACCAACCATCACAGTGGGTGCAGGCTTTCATTCCAACCAAGCAGTTACACACCTCACACCACTAATCAACCCCAGGAGTCTTTGCTAATGAGCTTGATTAGTAGTATCAGGATAATGTTGAATAGCCCTGGTCTACACAGTTACAAAGCCCAAAGTCGGTACGAAAGGGAGTTATTCTTCTCTGACAGCAAACATGGTTCTTGAACTCCCTGAAATGCCTTGATTGTAGCCCAGCCCCTTCTCCGGTAACATGTCTACATCTTGATGCAACACAATTGCATAATACATAATGCTCGACTGGCAGCTAGTTCAGCACACCTAGCAACAAAGGTAAGTTGAGCGAAGGCTGAGAATGATTTGGTTTGGTAAGTATTGCCATATTGAGAAGACGCTGTTTTCTTTACTGTAAAGGCATATTGCCTATGGACTTCTACAGAAATGAAAAGAGAAGAATTGGTGGTTAAAATGCATTTTTACCACTATTTATCAGCAGTACACCCCGGATCTTTCATTGTATTCCCTTCATTTTATTGTGCACTGCCAACTGAACTGCAGTCAGCCAATCACAGCAGAGTGGGTTTTATGGGAGGGGGCCTTAAAAAGACACGGGCTAAAACAGCTTGTTTAGGCTGTGTGAGCCTGAGGTACTGCACAGGCTGCCTGTTCAGCTATAAAAAGGTGCTTTTGACCACAAAAACACGCAAATGTTTGTAAAAACTAAACTAAAGACAAATTAGGCGGCAGGCCCTGATAGCTTATACCCAAGAGTTCTCAGGGAAATTAGCGAGATCTGTCAGTTATTTTTAAGCGGTCTCGAGAAACTGGAAAAATTCCAAATGATTGGAAGCAGGGCAATATCATACCAATATATAAGAAAGGGGACCGTACTGAGCCGGGAAATTTCAGGCCTGTCAGTTTAACTTGCACTGCATGCAAAATACTGGAATCTATCATAAAAGACGAGCTGGACTTATTTCTTGAATGTAATAACATCTTGAAGGAAAGCCAACATGGTTTCCGTAAAGGGAAGGTCATGCCTGACAAATCTTTTGTAATTCTTTGAAGAGGCCACCAAGACTTATGATCAGAGTAGGGCCTATGACATCACATACTGATTACAGGACAGAACACAAACTGTTGTAGTCAGAGGGATTTCATCTAAGCAAGTCATTGTGGGAGGTGGAGTCCCTCAGGGATCGGTGTTGGGATCTTTGCTCTTCCCATTCAACATTAATGACCTTGATAGGGACATTGAAAGCAAATTAGCTAAATTTGCGGGCGATACTAAATTGAGTGGTTTGGCGAACAGTTTAGAGTCCACTAAAGTGACTCAAGATGATTCGGACTGAATTCAGAATTGGGCAGAAACATGGCAAATGAAATTCAACGTAGCAAAATGTAGACACAAAAGTAATAAAAACATTACACAGGATTACTTCATGTGAGGCGCTACATGAATAAGATCTGGGAGTAATTTTTGACCAAACCCTTACAGGTTCCTGCCACTGTGCTTTAGCAGGGAAAAGGAAACCTCGGGGTGATCTGATTTCATTCCTTCATTCATTTTCTATACCCGCTTATTCCTCACTAGGGTCGCGGGGCGAGCTGGAGCCTATCCCAGCTGACTACGGGCAAAGGCAGGGACCCACCCTGGACAGCTTGCCAATCCATCGCAGGGCGCACACACCATTCACAGACCATTCACTCTCACACTCATACCTATGGGCAATTTAGTGTCTTCAATTAACCTAACATGCATGTCTTTGGACTGTGGGAGGAAACCGGAGTACCTGGAGAAAACCCATGCGACCATGGGGAGAACATGCAAATTCCACACAGAAAGGCCCCAGGCCGGATTCGGACCCACAACCTTCTTGCTGTGAGGCAGCAATGCTAACCACTGTGCCACCGTGCCGCCCCCGGTGATCTGATTTAAGTCTTTAAATATCTTAAAGGGATTAACAAAGTTAACTATGCAGGATTACTTTGGCCAAGTTCTGTTTGAAGAACTTGGGGTCACAAATGGAAGTTAGCCGAGGGTAAACTGATATCAGGAAATGGTTTTTCACCCAGAGAGTAATTTCAGTGTGGAAAAGCTTGCCTGGCCATATTGCAGAGGCCAAAACTTTTCAAGACCAGACTTGCTTCACTGCTAGATACCATTTAGTCCTTGAGTATCTGAAGTGTTAGGTTCACTTTCGTGAAAGGAAACTGGCGAGCCTAGTTGGACTGATCGGCCTGTTCTAGCCACTCATGTTATGTTATTACCTCCGGCAAACGAAGTTGGCAGGAGGTTATGTGATCGGTGCTGTTTGTTTGTCTGTCTGTTTGTTTGAGAACAAGATTAAAAGTAACGTTATGTTATGTTATGTTACAAAGTTAAGTAAAAACCAAATTTCACACACATGTAAGACATACACACCTACACTTTCCCGTGACGGGGAATGTTTACAGGCGGGGTGGCTGGAGAGGAGCTGTGGCGGGCTCAGTTGATGATAGTCGGGCACCTGGCTCTGGTATCTCTGGTATCTGCCTTTGCTGAGAGGGGCTGTCTGCAGCCCAGGGGTCCGTAGGGCTGGGGTCTGTGGTGGGGGGTTTGAGTACCGGGTTACACCCTTACAGATCCTGCTCCCTCCCGGGGGGGCTTGGGTCCAGGCCTGGATTTGCCTGCATCCTGCCCTCTCGATGGAGCTCCTCTTCCCTCGGTTGGTGTGGTGCTCTCCTTGGGGCCTTTGTTGTCCTCCTGTTTGTGTGGCCGCCCCGCAGCAGCATGGCGGTAGGTTTGTGATGTGCCTCGGGGCTTTGAGCTACCTCTGCAGGGGGGGGGCTTCTCTGCTGCTCTGGGCACTTGAGAATCATGTGACCCCCTCCATATAAATTCCAACCAGCTTCTCAACACATGGTGCACACACACACAAACGATCACGCATACTCTCTCTCTCTCACACATATAAACACCTTCCCAAACCCTTTTTTCTTCTCCCTCCTTCACTCTTAGTTGGAGGAACCAATGCTCTGGCCTGAAAGTATGTATTCAAAAGTATGACTTTAAGCATGGCGACATATATACTGTTTTGTAATATGTGTATTGGTTCAATGGGTAGATTTTGTTGTTGTTGGCCTTCTTTGTGCGGCGGCCATTTTCCTCTGGTATCACGTTTGGGTTGGGAGACTCATGCGCTGTTATCATAAGAATAAAGTTGTGTTGCTGTGTTTTGGGTTGTAGGTTGTATGGGCCTCAGGAGTCAGGTGGGTTGCTGTTGTTTTGCCGCTTCCTGGTTGATCTCCAGCTGGGGGGGTGGGGGGTGGTGTGATACGAGGGGGGGCATCCAGCCGTATTTCGGGGTGGGGCCTCTCATTACTGGCCTGTTGGCTGCTGTCAGACAATCAGTGTGTGCAATTTCGGAACATATTTAAAAAATTCATAACAAAAAAAGTAAGCTGAACATCATTCTGATTTTTTTGTCAGACACTGCTCACATTTATAAGATTGCACAGTAAAAATTTCTGAGAGATGAATAACTGGTGACATGGTCATTTTTTTTGCCCCAAAAAAGGACATTTTAGGGCAAAACCAGAACAATTTACTTAGAAATTATTTCATTAAAAAACGTCTACAAATGATATTACTTAGATTATTGCATTTTTACAGAGAAATGTATCATAAAATAAAAAAAAAGAATTCTAGCCTTTCATCTCACTTAGTTCCTGAGTTACAGGTCATAAAATGTGGTCTTGTTTTTGGGTGTTTTCGGCTGATTTTGAGGCTTTACCTTACAAAAGTGGATCAAGATACACAGACGCTAAGGCCATTTTCAGATTCTAAGGAATGAATATGGTTAGTATACCCAATTTCAGCCTTGTATAAGCAATCATAATTGGAGCAATAAGTTGCCAAAGTTGGATGAAAATGGGTTTGCCAAAAAACTTTAAATATTATTCAAATTTTGAAGGGCTATAACTTTTAATCTATTTGAGATACTGGCCTAATATTTGGCATTTTTTTATTTTATGTGAATATTACTCGTGAATTTTTTCAATAATTTTTGAGGAGGTGACCTGGAAAATTTCTCAGAATCTGGATGATTTGACATGAAATGACCCTTCTTACAGTTTGGGGGTGTGAAACATGTTAATGAAATCTTGCTCTTTAAATTTAAATATGAGTAAAAGTAACTGAAATGACTTAATGTGATTGAGATCACATATACTCGTACAGTCCCTGTACGGCTACATGGAACTTAACACATCTCAGCCCCTAAATGATTTTTCAAGGGAAAACACAGCAGTTCCACAAACCATAATGTCTGTATAACTGCACTCAGTTCAGCTTTGTAATCTGACTTTAACAGATAGCACCTATCTGGGTTATATAGGCATTACAATTATGTGGTGAAGGCCTCCTGGAAGCCAGTTTATTGGTCCATTATTTACTGTTACCGAGTCCTCTATTGATCTTGGGCAAGACGTTTGATCTCAATAATGCAGCGAATATCAAGGGGATTCTGCGCGTTTGAAGATAACCTGGGACCACCAGCACCGGATCGCTTAAACAACCTGGAGAGCGGGAGCTGCAGTGGGGGCCTTATATTTGTCACTTGAAGAAAACTCTTTCAAGGTCTCTAGTGCCTTTTCCCCGTGTGAGCCTGGGGAAAGCAAATGGCTACTGTCAGCAGGAAAAAGCTGACAGTGTTATTAGGTATGTTTTCTAGAGGTCGCCCAAGGTGAAATGAAATAGCAGTTAACCTGTGACTCCTAAAGCGGAGGCATATTAATAAGAGCTACTTCACTCTGGAGCTCCATTACACGCGCCTAATGAGGACTGTCAGTGCTGTCTGAGGCACGAGGCAAAACGTGTTTATTCACCCCACATCTGACTCCGCACCTCCATCTTCCATTCCAGCAGTTCAGCCCAACGCTGCATTTCATTATTCCATGGGGGAATATCTACTGCCGTTATTATTTTCCCGGTGCGTACCATCGAACACGCCTCAGCTTAAAACGATGTAAAGTGATGTTTATTTTCTGCTGTAAAGAAAATTGATTTGTGGAGAAATGGTGCTGATTTTGGACATGACTGTCAAGTCTTCAAAATAGTGTAGTCAAAATTCAATAAACATTGTTATTGATACTGGCTTTTAAATAAGTACTGGCATTTCAAAAAAAATCCTTTTTCCTCTAATGTATTATTGACCATCAACAATGACCTTCAGTGATATCAGCAAACGCTTGTGTATACACACCATCTAGGAGGTCACTTTCTGCAAAACATTGTTTATTTATCTGCAGTATTACTTTGCCACTATATCTGTTGGCTGTCTTGCAGTTGCGAGTTGGATGCTATCATTGCTATTAGCCAGATGATATAAAAAGTTATCTAATATTTTGCATACTTCCAAATATCATCAAAATGTACTTCTACAACTACAGAGAGTACACTCCTAAATTTGGGGCTAGATTTTTTTTTCTGCTCCAATTTTTGTCTTGTTCACCTAATTAATTATCCTAAATTAATAATAAGAAATTATTTGAGAAACTGATAGCTTTTCCCTATTGCATTATTTAACCTCTTAATGTTGCAGAGTGACAAAGAGTCTATGCCCTGTTCTCATTAAAATAAGGCATTCAACACAATGTGAGCTGGTTAAGGACACTTTAAGGTCACCAAGAAGAATCCTGTCCTATCGAGGGTTACGGATGTAGAAACCTCAAAATGGCGATCTGCTGAATGTTTTTGCCTATAAGTCTGCCCGTTACCAACTTCACTCAAAAAGTTACATGTGTACAGATCTTGATGAAATTATTTGGAAGGGGTAGTGTATGGCCGAGGCCAGTTGTAGAAATACGGTGGTTGCCCTCGCAGATTTGCATATCACAGAAGAGGAAACGACTGGTCTGGGCTGAGGTCTGCACTCTCCGAGTGCGACTCTAGCTCTATCTTTAATGGCATCAAAAAAGTTACCGGGGAGATCTGCACTGTTAATATGCCCATGTATGTCGGCACTGTCTGTTGTGATTTGTGGTGCGCCATAGAAATGCTGGCACGAGGACCCTAGGAAGAGGGGGTGGGCTGTAATATATTGGCTCAGCAAAATCTACCACAAGCACATATTTTATCTATGGGTTTCTGCCAAATTCACCTTGAATCGCCTGACAATGAAAAATCGGCCCCATGTATAGCATTACCCCAAACCGTAGGGTTAACCTTTCATCATTCTTTGTGTACTCTGTTCCTACAGAGGTACCTATAATGACTGTAATCTATCAGCAGGAATTGGTACAGGAGGCGGCGAATAGGTACTGACTTTTACTCTCAGAGCAAAAGGATATTAATTGTGTCTCTTTCTTCCAGTACAGATGTTGAAGCGCTTTTTTAATGGTTGTAATGAGCCTCTGTAGACTAAGAAGACAAAGATACAGTGACTATGCTAAAGTGTTTCGGGACAGAATGCGAAAACATGTTCTTAATGTGTATTTATTAAAAAGTTTTCGGCTATGTTTACCCAAATTTTTTTTTTTTTACCAGCATTAGCAAGTATGTAGGGCTTGTACAGTTTAAAGTGAGGCGGGCTAAACTGAAAGGAATGTGTATTTGATTTCAGAAAGATTATAAAATATAAACAAATGTGAAGTGCGCATGAAATGCCAGCCACAGTTTAGTCAGGGAACTCTTGCAGCTGCTGCGTCACTGAATTTAGTGAACACATGCTCTTTCACCGACCAATCACATCTGCACACATCACTTCAGCAATGGAACACACACTTCAAAAACAGCTGATCAAGCTAATGCTATGCAGCAGTTCACGCTTATCGCTTTGTTTGCAACACTAATTGCTTGCTGCTCACGGTTTGATATGTGTGGCTAATCGTTGTCATTGCTGGTTATTTGTTTTTTTGCTTCCTTTCGCTGCCATTTCATTTTGCACCTCATCCGCCACCACCCCAGCTTCCACCTGCTTGTTTTGATCTGCGTTGTGTACTCAGGGGAACTGGAGTCTTTTGTTCATGAGGTTGATATAACTTCTCCCTGTATTCGGAGTACTGCGCGAGTATGTGCATCGAGTACCCAAAGCAGACCTGCTCAATGCCAAAACAAAAGTGATTTTCTACATCATGCTCAATAATTGGCTTTCATTTTAACCCTCTCATGCATGAATTATGATAAACTCAGGATTTTTTTACTAAGTGTTTTTATACATCCTTAGGGATGTAAAACAAGGTTTGAAAAAAAATTTTTTCTATCTTTATTCTACAAATGACTACTTTTTCCCATTGCAATGACCTGCCAATGGGATTTTTTGTATGGGATGATGCAAAAGCTTCCACTAGAGTGGACTGTATGCAGCAGTGCCCAAAATTGCAGGCATATATAGAGAAAAAACACTTTTAAACAGCTGTACACTGTAGCGACCTCCATGCATGAAAGGGTTAATATGTGAGCTGTCCTGACTGATCTATAGTTATATACAACACAAGCCGTGGAATTTAATACTAGCATCACTACTTCTAAATTTTATTTTTAGAGCAATTCCAAATGGTTCTAATTCTGAATTTAAAATAAATTTACTGACTAATATATCAATTCCTCAGGGTTAACAGCCGTCATATGATTACACAGAAAGGCTTATCGATACCCCACAAATCTGAAGATTATTGCGTGAAAACATTGAGAAATTTGACCCTCAATCAGCCCAGATTTTGCTCTCTCATCGCCAACCTGACCTTAGATAATTCAATAAGGAGTAGTTCTTCACAAAATGTATGGTGATGACAGGAAATCAAAAATTACACTATTTACTGAGGAAATCCTCTTAGTAAGTCAGGCTCTCTCTGTCTCTCTTGCTCCCTCTCTCTCTCCTTATCTATCGCTCTCCCTCTCCTTCTACCTTTCTCTTTCCCTCTCTTGTGTGGTTTGGGCAGTGGCCTTATTATTGAGGTGAAAAATGGTCATGCTTCATGGGGCTTGAGGTTGGATAGGCTAAAATGCCCGGATTAATGGGGCGAGTATTATCAATGTCCTCTATATATTTTTAAGGGACCTGGTGTTTGAAAGGATGTCAGGATTACTGGGAGCAGTCTTGGGTGACAAACTACTGTGCTGGGAAACAGTGAAAAAGAAAGAAATCCTGATTTCCATACCAGATGAGTCACATAGGTGGCAATTAAATGCTTAATTAATTCTTCAAATTCATATGCATATGTCCACTACAAGGCACTGCTCCATGGACCCAGCTTTCATAGGTTTGTTTAGTGATCACAGAGAGCACCGTAATTCCTTGGACAGTGATTTTGGTTCAGCTGGTCAAGTCCATTTCTGTATTTGAACCTAATTGATCGTGCAGTTTATATGCTGAAGAGGAGACTGAAAGCAAAAAAAAAAGGCCCTGAAACAAGCAGGAACTGCAGTACAGGCCTGGTGCCCGGTGATTTCTATGTGTCACAGACTTCAAGCTGTCATTGCATACAAAGGACATGTTACCAACTGATAAAAATGATCACTTTATTCTAAATTATGAGAAACTGTCCAATATTTTTGATGCATCCCAAAATGGGGGGCGGGGTGCTAGTGCTGTTGAAAGGAGCTGTCATTTCTACACGTTTCACCCGATGTGGATGAAAACACTCAAAAGAATCAGCATCTTCACAGTACTGTTATTTGATCATTGCCATCCAGCGTCAAAATGCAGGAAAATGGAGCGAAAACAATTTTTTTTTTAAAAAGTGTTACCATCCAATGAATTATGACGCTCACTGTAGGTGAATACATGAAGATATTTATATATCTGTTTAACAATTTTAACTGGTTTCTCCCTCCTAATATCCATGAAAAGTAAGTTATCTTGCTTGCCCTAAGAAGCTGTGGTTGTGTGTTTTCAGATTTCATCTCATAAAGGATATACTGTACATTATTAATGCACAGCAGTTGTACTATATTAATTGAATTCTTTTCATAGGAGCATTTTGATTAATTCTGAATGACCTCTATCACTGACACACTAATGAGAACTGGTAGCACTAAGCCCAAGAGTCACTGGACTGCATCTCCCAACAGCACCCGAGGCAAAACTATAGTCTTTACCCGAACTATAAATGGCAATAATCATATAGCCTGCAGCAGCAGATCACCCAGTGTCCCAGAGGGACTGCAGATGATAATGACACAATGACATGCAACGAGGAAAAACTACATTTTGAGCACAGCAAGGTTTTTTTTTTTAAATTTAAATAGCATAAAGCATAAAATAGCATTCTTGCTTTCATTCAGGATAACTGCGTGTCAGTGTATACGTTTAATGGTAACACTTTACTGTAAGGGTACACTCATTAATGCAGTGATTAGCATTAACTACCAATTAATTAACGGTTAACTAATGCATAAACAAGCATAAGGTAACCTTGTCTTACCATTTATTAATGCTCTTTGGCATTGCATGAAGTTGAAAACATCCCTTAAGTATCCCTCAAGTAAAACCTCAAACTATCAAACTATTCAAAAATGTATAAATTAATATCTTTGTAAACATGAACACCATTAGTAAATGATTAGTAGACCCATTAGTTTACTGTTAACTGATAGTTAATGCTTCTTACCGCATTAACTAATGTTAATGTACCCTTATTGTAAAGTATCACAGTAAAGTATTTGAGCTATAATATCAGCACCATGTTAAAATTGAAGATTTACATTAGACTGCTGCCCTCTCTTCTTTTTCTTTCTTTTTTTTTTACCATCGGCAAAGGGGATACCCAGACCTCAGCAGCACTTAAGTAGCCCTTCAATTATCCTGCGCACTCCTCTTAACATGAAGCCGCGCTCGCCTCCGAGTCCTCGCAGGTAATTTTCACCTCTTTTCAGCCCAGTGAGAACTCCAGGCCCTCCTCTGTACGCGTGCAGGGGCGATAATGACCTGTCTGAGAGAAGGAACGCCACAGCTCGCCATCTCACCGGAGGATGAGGATCCTGCTTTTTTCCGATAGTCTGCCGTCATTTTCTCATGATTACAGGCGAGCCGCGGCGAAGCGCAGCTTAGGAATCCGCTGACAGCGGGAGAAACTACAAAGTGATGGCACGTTCCTCGTGGAGCGCCTGACGGCTCTATTTTTGATTTCTTCGCGCGAACACCCCCCACGTTCGCGCTCTGCATTAGTCAAATTCTTTTCTGCGACAGAGAACCAAGCCACAGACACACCGCAAATATTTCACCAGAAGCTGCGTGAAACAAAGACGGCTTCATCTTTATGCGTTTATAGACAAATGCGAACGTATCTCACATGTCCATAGTGAACAGCATATGGCTGTGTGCCAGGAGACTCAGGATAGTGTAATTAGCCACAGGGGAGAGTTTTTTGGTAGGAGGGGGGATGGGTTGGAAGGAATATTCATATCAAGTCGTCCCCCAGTTCTCTCAGTAAGGTTTTAATCAAGTATACAGCACCTTTTGTGCAAATAATACATATCTTACTACTGATGCACAATTAGTCAAGTATTTCTAATTTTAACTGTTTACTACAACAGTTGGAAATGTAACTACAGCTCCACAACCTCTGAGGATAACTATCAGAGGTGATGCTTTAGCTCTGGAAGCTTGCATCTCGGCAATGTGCTGGTCAAGTTCTTTTTCGAAGCGCAAAATCCAGGTTCAGTGCGTTAGCACTCTCCCTTGTATTTTCTTCCAACATGCATAATTCTTCAGCCCTGCAATAGAATTAATCAGTGAAATCAGCACACATGACTGAAAGAAACACGTGGGAGGACTTCTACTTTCTCACCCCTGGATGTTACGGATCTGCCAACAAAATCACCTGGGACAAGGATGAAGTGAAGGCATAAATAATGAAATCGCCCACATACCAGCTCCAACAGAATCTTCCTGTAAGACTCTGAGCAACATGGAAGTCATCCTCATAACTCGTCCTATGAGTAACTTTCATTGTGGTTCTTGTTGTGTATTGACAATCAGAAAAGATGCTTTAGCACGGTATGACTTATATCATCAGTGTCGCGAGGAATCACTCTTTATAACCTGAATGGCGTGGGCTGAATAAACTCTATAGTAACCAAATATTTTCTGAACTACTGAATTCAAGCAGCCCAGTTATGGAGTTGTCACTAATTACGCATGAGTGCCACCCCAGACAGAAGACCCAATAGGCTCAGTTGTTCCCACCAGTCAGCGAAAGCACAAATCTAATCTATCAATGGTCGAGCTGTTGAAGGGGACCTATTATGCTGATCCTTCTTTTAATACATATTAGTAATGTTATAATGTTGAATGTCCATACTCAACCTCTGAAAAGTTTCTAAACATAAGATACAGGGGTTTTGCCGTAATCCAAGAACGTGATTTCATGAGCGTGATTTCCTCTCTGAACAGCTCGTCCTGAGATCTTCACGAGATCTGGGCAAAACCTGACGTCAGGTTGTGCCGTCCAATTAATACATACCTAGCCAGAGCCAATCACGGCGCTGGACCTGCCCACACCGGAAACTATTCTAGCAGGCACAAACAACCGCGGATCATACTATGCCTTAGTAGCGTCTACACTTTTGGAAATTCAAAAGAAGAACCGCAGATCATTTGAGGTGCAGTTTTGTCAGTATCTCTCCCAAAGCTGCTGGTCCGTTTACTTTTGGACACGAAGAAAAGCACCTATTTCTCTTCCAAAAGATGATGCCACCAGAAATCAGTGGGTAGTTTTTTTTTGTTTGCTGGCAGCAAACAGCCACGGCCTAGGGAACGTTAGCTGTTTGTGCTCAGTATTTCACCAAAGACAGCTGTGTCAATAAAGGATAATTCCACACAGGATAAGCGTTTCAGCTGCTTCTCAAACCTGAAGCAGTTGCATCAATCAAGCGCTCGGAGCCACAAGCTGTAAGTAACGATATAACAGTAAATAATGTAAGTGAAGCTAATGTGTTATGGGTTGCTAGCAGGACCGCTAACAATAGTTACCACTTACAACTGGCCTAAAATGCAGGCTTTGTAAAATATCTGAAGACAAAGCCTGGATCGGTCGCGACTGTCCGTGACTCACAGATGCAGAAGCTGTGAGTTGCTTTACTGCACAAGCCTACCTAACATGATAGGCTGTTGATTGTGGCAGTAGCACTGCGGCTAACGTAGCCAAGTTACTGTTGCTAATGTCTGCGTCCTAAAATGCAAGAGTAATATCAGGGGAAATTCAACAGAAGGTGTGTGAACATAAACCTCATTTGAAGCTAACTTTTTATACTTGTTTGTAATTTGGATGCTTGGTACAACTGTCCACGGTAACAGAACTTGCTGTCTGTAAAACCTGTATTGCAAGGGTTTGTCTATGTGGTTGTTATGAATGCTCGGTTACCAGCTACTGCATGTTAGTTTGCGTGCCGTGCTAATTAAAAATGCTCCTGATTAACTTATATGCAGTAATTCTGATCGGTATTCTTGTGTTACTTTGGTAAGCATCAATGTGGCAGTTTCATCATAACCTTGCCCGATTGTGGCCACTACAGTTGAAGCTAACCGGAGAGGCGCTGTATATGTCTGCAAAGTTGGGCTGAAAAGGCTGCAGTTAGACCAGACGTAGGTTTTGCAGAGCTTGGGATACGTGTTTGGGTTTGTTTATGGCTGCTTGTGATTGCTTAACTTATCCATGACCGAGGTTAGCAAGTTACTTCACCAATATCTGGGCTAGCTCTCTGATGCTACCATGAAAGCTATCGCGAAACGCACAAGGCTAATGTGCTTTCACACCGGACGCGAAACGAATTTTTGCGCAACAGATTACATTCAAAGTCAATGGAAAGACGCAAATACACGCATTATGGGCGCGTTAAGCTGCTTTCACACCGTACGTCAAACGAATTTTTCGTGCAACAGATTACATTCAAACTCAATGCAAAGACAATGCATTGAATTTGAATGTAATCTGTCGCGCAAAAAATTTGTTTCGCGTCCGGTGTGAAAGCAGCTTATCGCGCCCATTTTCCGCGAGCAAACTCTGGTCATTCCGACGCAATAAGTAAACCATTTCCACGGGCAATTTCCGAAAAGGCCGTTTAGCCTGGAGCTTTCGCCCCTCCGTCATATACTAGCGCAGAAGCTGTTTGTTACTCCACGCTAACGATTCACCACGGCTATGCACACGAACCAGCAGGTCCTTATAACACACACTAAGCAGTCCATAAGTTGTTGGTCCACTTTTTGCTGCTCCTCACTGTCCATGTTTCCCTCTAAACTCAGACCCACCAGATTTCTACAGTCTCCGGTCTACACTTGGGTATGTCGACCCGTTCAACAAATGTGTCTGTAGGGGTGGATTCTAGCTTTCCCTCAATCCTAGCTATAGAGTAGAAACACTGGTGTACTCACCATAGTAGCCGTAGGTAGATAGCAAATTCGAGCTTGAGCTGCCAGACTTTTGCACTGCATCCTCCACTTTCGCTGCTGCATTTATTAGAACAAGAATATTTCATTAGATCTATATACATGTACTGCGTTTGATTGCGGAATTTCCCCAACAATTTCTGAGCTCAGACGGCAGACGCGTCTCACGTTTCACACTGGGGAGGCGGACCCGGAAAACTGCGTTCTGCCGAGTCCTGCCCTGCTCCGCCCTCCACAGAGCTGGCCAATCAGAGGAAAGTGGGCGCACGGGGAGGGGGGGCCATAGCGGAAGAGCCACCCAAACGAGGCGTTTCAGGCAGAGACTACTGCGGACTATAAATGGGGTTTTTTGAGGATGGCAGTATGAGCTAAATAAGGACGCTATTTTGGACTTTGAACGATCAGGAATACTCTAGAGGAGTCCAAGATCAAAATATAAACTTGGAAATGTAGCATAATAGGTCCCCTTTAATGGTTTACAATAGAAACACTGAGTTGGTAGTGAAAGGAATGGCTTGAGACTCCAAATGCAGTTCAGCAATGGCAGGGCGTTTATTAGGTGAGCTCATGGTCATACAGAACAGAAATCAAAGCCAGGCAACAGGAATGGTTTAGGCAAGGCAGAATCGTAAATCAAGGGACAAGCAGAAAGATCTATAAACCAGGATGTCAGTCCGCACAAAGACAGTAACACAGGGAAATACTAAAGGGATTGGATGGGGAAGGAAAAGGGGAGTTGGAGAGGATAAGGGTAGCACAAAGGAAATCTCTAACAAAGTTGGTACAATGGGAAAAAAAGGGTAAACGTGGTACTCACAATCACTATCTCAATCACACAACGCAAACAAGACTCACGGGAGAAATCACGAAATACAAACTTGCAGAAATCAAGAGAAAAAGATGCAGAAACGAGACTTGACCAAAAGCGAGCTTAGGCGGAAGAAACGAGTCGACAAGAAGCAGCAGGAAAGTGGGTCTTTTATACACAAACAAATTAAGTGGAGGCCCAGCTAAACTCAGAACAGGTGAGAGGAGAGGCGGATCTAGAAAAGCAAGGACGGTGATAGGAGAGAGAGAGAGGAAGTAGGTGGGATCCTAACTTTGAACTAACTAATCACACGTGCCTAACTGAACTGCTCTAAGTGTGGATAGTCCAATCAGAACAGCAAGAGAGAAGGAAGAGGAATTACCAAACCGAAATGGAAAAGAAAAGAGTGAGAATCTTTTAAAGACACCACACAAAGAAACAAGAGGAAAGTAAGACATGAGACTGCAAGCATTCATTCTCTAAACATGAAACATGTAACTCAGAATAAATATATAAATACAATAAATACACTAGAAATATGCTAGAATGGACTAAAACCAACTAAAACCAAGCATACAAACATCACTTCTTAACAGAACCCCTCCCGATGACCGCCACCTGGCGGTCTAAAGCCTTGGTTTAAATGTCCTTTTGTGGAAGTCTTTGATGAGTCCTTTGTCCAGTATATGACGAGGGAACCCAGGAACGCTCCTCTGGGCCATATCCTTCCCAGTCCACTAGATACTGAGCCCCCTTCCTCGCCCGACGGACATCTAGCAGCTTGTGAACTGTATAGGTCTCTCCTCCGTCGGCGAGCCTAGGGGAGGAGGATTGGTCGGGCAGGGGTGTGGATGGACAAAACAAACGGTTTAAGGCATGAAACATGAAAGACAGGGTGGATGCGGCTCATGGTGGCAGGCAGTTTGAGTTTAACTGAAACTGGGTTGATAATTTTCTCGATGACGAAAGGACCTATGTAGCGGGGGGCTAGCTTGCGGCTTTCAGTTCTGAGGGCGATGTCTTTATAAGAGAGCCAAACTTTTTGTCCTACTTGGTAATCTGGAGGAGCGGAGCGGCGACGATTGGCTTGGCGACTCATCTCGTCTGCGGACTTTTGGAGAGCGGAACGGGTTTCCTCCCATGTCCCTCGGCACCTCTGTACAAACTCCTGAATGTTGGGGACATCCACTTCGACCTCCTGCGAGGGGAACAAAGGTGGTTGGTAACCCAGACAGGCTTTAAAGGGGGACACACCTGAGGCAGCCGCCGGAAGGCTGTTGATCGAGTATTCAACCCAGGGTAGTTGTTCGCTCCAGTCCCCTTGGTCGCGGGAGGTGAGGCACCGAAGGACACTCTCCATTTGTTGATTAGCTCTCTCCGTCTGTCCATTGCTCTGGGGGTGAAATCCGGAGGTTAAGCTGACCGAAATGCCCAGGGCTTGACAAAAGGCTTTCCATACTTGCGAGACGAACAGGGGACCATGGTCAGAGACAATATCAGAAGGGATACCGTGAATACGAATTACATGTTGAATTAAGAGGTCCGCTGTCTCCCTAGCGGATGGAAGCTTGGGAAGAGGGATGAGGTGCACGGCTTTGGAGAAGCGGTCTACGATGGTGAGGATGACGGTGTTACCTTTGGAGGGCGGAAGACCAGTGACGAAGTCCAGGGCAATGTTAGCCCATGGTCTGGAGGGCACCGGAAGGGGCAGCAGGAGACCAGCTGGAGCAGTATGGGAGGCCTTGTTTTGGGCACAGACTGGACAGGCAGTAGAGAAACTCTTTACGTCTTTACGTACCGTTGGCCACCAAAACCTGCGAGTTAGCATGGCCAGGGTCCGATTGGCACCAGGGTGGCAGGCGAGACGGGAAGAATGAGCCCACTGGAGAACCTCGGCTCGGAGACCATCTGGAACAAAAAGGCAGTTCTTGGGACAGTTCGTAGGAGAGGCCCCCAGAAGGTTGCGACTTTCTGACCCGGTCCTCCAACTCCCACACTAACGATCCCACTACCACACGACTGGGCAGAATGGTCTGAGGTTCCTTGGGAGGGGCGTCAGGAGAGAACTTGCGGGATAAGGCATCTGGCTTTTTTATTCTGGGAACCAGGGCGATAGGCTAATGTGAAATTAAATCGGTCAAAAAAAAAAAAGAGACCAGCGGGATTGGCAAGAGTTCAATCTCCTAGCAGTACGAAGATACTCCAGGTTCTAATAGTCGGTCCAGACCTGGAACGGCACCTTAGCCCCCTCTAACCAGTGACGCGCCACTCTTCTAACGCCATCTTTACGGCAAGCAACTCCCGGTTACCAATGTCATAATTGCGTTCTGCTGGGCTAAGCGGCGGGAAAAGAAGCGCGAGGGATGTACCTTGTTGTCTTGACTGTTTAGCTGCGATAGGACTGCTCCAACACCGGTATTAGAAGCATCTACCTCGACAATGAACTGCTTTTTCGGGATCTGGCTGTTGGAGAACAGGAGCAGTGGTGAACCTTTGCTTGAGTTCCGGAATGCCTTCTCTGCCGAGGGAGTCCACGTGAATGGAACTTTGGGAGAGGTTAGGGCGGTCAGTGGAGCAGCAACAGTACTGTAATTACGTATGAAACGACGGTAGAAATTGGCAAACCCTAGGAAGCACTGCAGTTCCTTACGTGTGGAAGGAGTAGCCCAATCTCTTACCGCCTTGACTTTCTCCTGGTCCATGAGGATGCCTCCTGGAGTGACCACAAATCCAAGGAAAGGGACTGTGTCAAGATGGAATCCACATTTCTCTGCCTTGGCGTAGAGTTGGTTCTCCAGGAGGCGCTGCAGGACCGCACGAACGTGACGTATATGTTCCTCCTTAGAGCGAGAAAAGATCAGAATATCATCTAAGTAGACAAACACAAACTGATTAATCATGTCATGAAGGACATCGTTGACCAAGTTTTGGAAGACAGCGGGGGCGTTAGCTAGCCCAAACGGCATGACCAGGTACTCGTATGGCCCCCTAGCGGTGTTAAAAGCTGTCTTCCATTCGTCCCCCTCCTTAATCCTGACAAGATGGTAGGCGTTGCGTAGGTCGAGTTTGGAGAAGATGGTAGCTCCCTGCAACAACTCAAAAGCAGAATTCATTAGTGGGAGAGGGTAACGGTTCTTAATGGTTATGTTATTGAGTCCCCGGTAGTCGATACATGGTCTGAGGGATCCATCCTTCTTGCTAACAAAGAAGAAACCCGCACCAGCAGGGGAGGACGAGGGACGAATGATCCCAGCAGCCAGTGATTCCTCCACATATTTCTCCATGGCCTCCTGCTCTGGACGAGACAGAGAGTAGAGGCCTCCCTTAGGGGGCGCTGTACCGGGTTGGAGGTCGATGGCACAATCGTAGGGTCTGTGAGGGGGCAGAGACAGAGCACGAGACTTGGAGAAGACCTCGGCTAGGTCATGGTACTCACTAGGAACCTTGGATAGGTCTGGAGAAAATGGGGGCTCCTTGGGTCCCTCCTCACTCTGCTTGGCAGGTGCCCTGCGAAGACAGGGGCGAGACACTGCGTGCTCCATTCGATCACTTGCCCTGTCTTCCAGTTAATAGTGGGGTTGTGTTGTTGAAGCCACGGAAGACCCAGGACGATGGGGGTAGAGGAGGAGGAGATGAGGTGGAGGCGAATCTGCTCCTGGTGGTTGCCAGAGACAATGAGCGTAAGAGGGGGCGTGACTTGGGTCACCTGACCTAGCGGTTGCCCACAAAGGCCAAGTGTCCGGAACGGAGCAGGCAGATTCTGGGGCTGGAGCCGGAGCTGGTTACACAGGTTGGCGTCGATCAGGTTGATGTCTGAACCTGAATCAAACAGAACATTAGTAGACATAGAACGATTGCCAACAACCAGAGTGACAGGAACCAGCTTACGAGTGGCATCGCTGCTCTGAGCCAGCTGCCCAATCCTTCCACTCACCCTCTCCTTCGTGAGTGAAGGACAGCTCTTAATTTGATGCCCCTCCAGCCCACAGTAAAGGCACGCCCCAGCACGCAGTCTTCTGGCTCTCTCCTGAGGTGACAGCCGGCAACGGTCAACCTGCATGGGTTCCTCCGATCTCCGGGGCTCGCCCGGTCTCCTGGATAGGAGAGTCGCCCGAAGAGGACGAAGGTTCCCATGCTGGCCAGACCGTCGGGGCTCAGGATGGCACTGGCGCTCCCTCTTGCGCTGTTGGAGTCGTGAATCCACTTGGATAGCCACTCTGATTAGCCCCTGCAGGTCGGAAGGTAGTTCGCGAGATGCCAGTTCATCCTCAATATTCTCCGCCAGCCCCCGGTAGAATACATCGAATTGGGCATCTTCACTCCATAGTGTGGAGGCGGCCAAAGAGCGGAACTGGATTGCGTAATCCGAAACACTGCAGCCAGACTGGTCAAACACTTCCTGCCCTCGCCCCTGGTAGGATCTTCCTCATCTCCGCCATGAAATCTTCTATGGTGCGAGTACAGGGTGGCCAGCATCCCACATCGAAGTTCCCCAATCCCTCGCCTTGCCGGTCAGGAGAGTGACGATGTAGGCCACTCTGGATCGCGAGGTAGGGAAGGTCAGGGGCTGCAGCTCGAAGATAATCGAGCACTGAGACAGGAATGCCTTACAGGAGGTGGGATCTCCGTCGTACTCCCGCGGGGGAGAAAGACGTGGCTCCCGGACGGGAGCTGCCTCTGCCGGAGCGGCTGCAGGAGTGGGAATGGTGGAGCCCAGAGAGAGTCGCTGGAGGTAGCTCTCATCTCCTGCAGATCGCGATGCTGCTGCTGAATGACGACCTGTTGTTGTTGTAAGAGTCGTTGCATCTCAGCAGAGTCCGCTGGCGTCTGAACTGGTCGACTCGTACTGAAAGGAATGGCTTGAGACTCCAAATGCAGTTCAGCAATGGCAGGGCGTTTATTAGGTGAGCTCATGGTCATACAGAACAGAAATCAAAGCCAGGCAACAGGAATGGTTTAGGCAAGGCAGAATCGTAAATCAAGGGACAAGCAGAAAGATCTATAAACCAGGATGTCAGTCCGCACAAAGACAGTAACACAGGGAAATACTAAAGGGATTGGATGGGGAAGGAAAAGGGGAGTTGGAGAGGATAAGGGTAGCACAAAGGAAATCTCTAACAAAGTTGGTACAATGGGAAAAAAGGGTAAACGTGGTACTCACAATCACTATCTCAATCACACAACATAAAAACAACAACGTAAACAAGACTCACGGGGAGAAATCACGAAATACAAACTTGCAGAAATCGAGAGAAAAGATGCAGAATCGAGACTTGACCAAAGCGAGCTTAGGCGGAAGAAACGAGTCGACAAGAAGCAGCAGGAAAGTGGGTCTTTTATACACAAACAAATTAAGTGGAGGCCCAGCTAAACTCAGAACAGGTGAGAGGAGAGGCGGATCTAGAAAAGCAAGGACGGTGATAGGAGAGAGAGAGAGGAAGTAGGTGGGATCCTAACTTTGAACTAACTAATCACCCGTGCCTAACTGAACTGCTCTAAGTGTGGATAGTCCAATCAGAACAGCAAGAGAGAAGGAAGAGGAATTACCAAACCGAAATGGAAAAGAAAGAGTGAGAATCTTTTAAAGACACCACACAAAGAAACAAGAGGAAAGTAAGACATGAGACTGCAAGCATTCATTCTCTAAACATGAAACATGTAACTCAGAATAAATATATAAATACAATAAATACACTAGAAATATGCTAGAATGGACTAAAACCAACTAAAACCAAGCATACAAACATCACTTCTTAACAGGTAGTCTCAATCTGATCAGCAGTAGTGGCAACCAATCTGCAAAAGTACCTGCCTCGGGCAGCCAGCAGTTATGCACTTGTAACCTTGTAGCTTTACAGCAGAATCACTGACCCCAGTTTGCGGGCAGCTCAACAGCAGAAGCAGCCGACAAGTGAAAACACCTATCTGAGTTGGTGACAGTTATGGAGCTGTAACTGACTCACAGTGGAAGCATGAAACCCAGTTATTAGGCTTATTAAGTTCAGCAGTAACACTGCATTGAATTTTTCAACGCAGCAGTTGACAATTTGCGGATGAAATGCTGGTATTCGGCATTATTTACAGCTTCTAGAAATATATCCACAGCTTCAAATGTACTTGATAGTAAAGCTACAAGTGGATAAGTTTCCAGCGGGACATTTGTTTGACCTGCTCACCATTCTTTCGTAGTGAAATGATAAAAAGGAACAGGTGTGAGGGTGATGTGGGTGTTTATCGGGTTCGACCCTCATGTCACACAGGTCCCAGGTGAGTAAGCTGATAAAAATAAAACAAACAAACAAAAAACTCAACCTATGCCCAGATGATATGCAACTATCAGCACCATCTACGACAGTAATCTGAAGGAATAAGTAGAATTTGAGATTAGCTTGAAATATATAGATTTTTTTCTGTGTATTTTAATACATTATTTAGATTTTTACTGAGATATTTAACTGCATTTCCTTCTTCATAATCCTCATAAAAATGCATAAATTTTTCCCTGCTCATTCCACTGATGTGGGCAATGTGCTGAAACATTTGAATCTCTGCAGCACCGTTAATTTCGGTGAGTATGGATCATTTATGCATTTAATTACTTATGTGTGCATACTGCTTTTAACCCATGAGGGTAAAATCACTATCCGCTTCTTTTTGGATTTACTAATTAACAACCTTCCTGAAAATAGAAGCAGCAATTGATGGTACTCCATAATCACCCTGTACACATACAGTAAGACTGTTTATTTTCCCCGATGGTGCTTCCTTTCTTCCATCTGTCTGCACATCTGGTTAAGTAGGGACAAATTTTTTCAGAAACTACTTTCATGGAGATGAATGAAATTTTGTGTGTATGTTACAAGTCATGACCATGATTGGTTTCAAAAGCAGGATTCCATGGTGGCATGGGATATTGATGAAAATGTCTTCTTGTTCTCCCAGCAGAAAAAAACAGCTAGAGCAAGCTTCAAAACATAGCAGGGGCCTCATTTATAAATGGTGCGTAGGCACAAAAAAGATACATATGTCACTTTCTTTGCAGATTTCTGATTTATAAAAACAAACTTGACATTAAAAAAGGGAAATTATTAAGATTATGCACAATGTCAATAAATTCCAATTCCATCCTGATTAAATAAATGAAAATTCCATGCAGTTTATTTTACCCATAGGTTTATAAATTAGGTTATTCTCCACAAAACATCATTTTTATTTTTTTGTGCGTACGTACAATTTAGGTATGAAATCCACACAAATTTTTATAAATGAGGCCCCAGGTCATTAGCTAGGCTTGCTGGATTTAGCTTAAGGCCAGCTTGCTCAAGCGAGCCCAATCTCATCCCGATCTGTCGTATATTGACGCTACCTGACCAAGCGATTATATACAATGCAAAAAGGACGCTTTTGGAATCCTTATTTGACGATAGTTTAAAACAAACCTCAGCCCCGACCCTTTAACCTTAACCCGAACCCTAAGCATCAAATAAAGACACCAAAAGCCTCCTTTTGTGTCGTACATCAATATGTCGTAGCATCGCTATATGACGAGTCGGGATGAAAATGTGTCGCTCAAGCTGCATTACATGGTGATTAGCTGTTAAACCAGCTATGTGTAGCAGGTTGAGAAGTG
Source organism: Gymnothorax javanicus (assembly GCA_029692085.1). NCBI lineage: Eukaryota > Metazoa > Chordata > Actinopteri > Anguilliformes > Muraenidae > Gymnothorax > Gymnothorax javanicus. The sequence goes on along the minus strand of CM056194.1, from coordinate 111,162,298 downwards.
AGCAGCCAGGTTGGTAGTGCTGGTGTACAGGTGGTGCTCAGTCCAGCACGGCTATTCTGCTGTAACCGGTCACATGATTGCAGAGCAGCATAGCCATACTGGTGTAACCAGTCACATGATTGCAGCCCAGCATGGCTATTCTGCCGTAACCAGTCACATGATTGCAGCCCAGCATGGCTATTCTGCTGTAACCAGTCACATGACTGCAGCCCAGCATGGCTATTCTGCTGTAACCAGTCACATGACTGCAGACCAGCATATCCATACTGGTGTTACTGGTCAGATGGTTGCAGACCAGCATGGCCATACTGGTGTAACTGGTCAGATGGTTTCAGACCAGAATAGCCAAAATGGTGTAACTGGTCAGATGGCTTCAGACCAACATAGCAATACTTTTATCCCTGTCCGGTCTGGATGGCAAATAAAGGTGCCGAAAGAATAATACTGGTACTTAAGTGCATTTTTTGACAGCTGCTGAATATGGTAAACCTTGTAAAATGTGGTTGGACTTGAACAACTAAAATGTATTAAACAAATGCATTCAAATACCAAGATTGTAAGTAAATGTATGGTGGTGTCTAAATGAACCACCTGACTGTAAACCAAAAACTAGTTTCTATAAGCTGGTGAATTTGGGCAGGTCTCATCATTATAAGCTGGTAACTGGTGGAAATCTGAGATGGCAACTGGCAAGAATCTAAGCCGGCAACTGGTAAGAATGGGAGCCAATGGGTGGCAATAATATCAGCTGCGGCAGGTAAAAATGGGAACTGGTCATTAGAAAAAATATAAGCTGGTTGCCAGTAAATATTGGAGCAGAAAGCTGGTAAAATCAGCTGATAGCTGGTAAGAATCAGAGTCCAAACAGGTAGTTGGTAATAACAAGAGCTGATGTCATCTGTAGTAGCTGGTAGCTCTCTCAAAAACCTAGCTCAACCTGGTAAGGCTGGTTTCCAGCTACCAGCTCATGCTGGAATTATCATCAGGGAAAGTACATAAGACTAACCTCAACAAACAATTTCATTGTTCAGGGAACATTTGAAACTTTTAGCCACAACCAGTGAACTTTTATGAGTGCAGTAACTGAATTGCTATAAACAGCCCGGCTTAAATCTTTGGGCAGGACTGGGATGGGGCAATCTATTACATACATTACATTTCATTTATTTATAAGATGCTTTCGTCAAAAGCGACTTCCAGTAAGTCCGTAGAATGAGGTCACTGACACCAGAACACAACAGGCCAGACAAGATACAATCCATTTAGAGCATTAGGCGCCTTAAGTAATAAACAGATAAAGTGTGGATTAAACGGTGGGCAATTAGCAAGCAGATAGAAACAAAAATTTATGGAGCAGTTTTTTTTTTCTTGTCCGAATCCAATGAATTGAGCAAATTACTGAACCTAGTATTCATCATTAAAGGAGCTGTGTCATGATTACTGTGCATGCTCATAACTTTGAAGGAAGTAAATCCGCTCAACTGCAAGTCAAGATCAAGGAGGTATTTCTCATTTATCATGATTATTGGCGATGGCAACTAGCTTACATTCTTAGTATCCCTCAGCTAAAGCTTAAAATAGCGCTTTGAATCATCAAATTTCCATAGAAAGCTCCTTACTATACAAAGAATAATGCCAGAGTGACTGAGATATACAAATACAATACAAAACAATGATGAATTGGTGAGGATGGAATCAGATTATGACTTTGCAGTCAAGCAGATTCTCCTTCTTGGGACGTACATTCTGAGCATGCGCAGTAATCGTGACACAGCTCGTTCAACATCCTGAAAAATTGAAGACGAGAGTCATTTAATTTTCTATGCTCATCGGTTTGGCTCCATTGCAAAAATGCCCGGAACAATTGTGCATAAGGTATTAAAAGCACCAATCTTTGAAGACTTGTAGACTAAATAAGCATATATAGATCAAGATATTGGATTATGGCAGAGTTTGCCCTTGACTGACGTGGCAGCCTTCTTACAGAGTGGCCGCCAGCTATTTCTGTGTCTTTAGACTGAGCGACAATAATAATCTAACTTGATCACTGCATGACACACTGTAGAAGACAATTCTCCTGAAACCTTTATTGCAGCATGTGTTACACTGTGAGTTTTCAAGTTCTCTGTGCGTCACTGTTTGATTAATCTACCTGGCAGATCAGGACTGTAAATGCAGAAAGATGTACCACCACTGTCGTCATGGTGTGCGTCATCTGTCTGCTGCGCTTTCTTGATGTGAGAGCGAACAGTGGAAAATAAAATAATTCATGCAATCTATTGCAATTTGTCTCCATATTCATGCAGAGCGCTTTGCTCTTTTGTTTATATGTGTTGAATCGGGTCAGTCTGGGCCAGTGTATTCGACACAATCCTGTGCCATGGACCATCATGGTGGCTCATTGAAAACTTTACCTTACATGATGAAAGTGGTTATAAAAAGAGGCTTCACAGTTGCGGAATCTGTGTTCATTTTAGATGAAAAATGGTTAGTTTAAACATTCTTTGGAGTTTCCCAGAGTGGCGAATCACACTGAAGGCCTCTGATTTGCATTAAGTTGCCTACACCAGTGGTTCCCAAACTCGGTTCTGGAGGCCCCCTGTGTCTGCTGGTTTTCATTCCAACCTCAATTGCAATTTAATAATTTTAACAAGCTGCTAATTTTTCTTGAGTGGGTGCTTTTGATTTTTAGAGTACGGTGGCCGACAGAAAATGCGCTGCAACGGGCCAAATCATCTCCAAGGGGAGAAATGTGCTGCAAAAACAGAAACGATGCGAAGTTAAAAACATGCAAACCACAAAACCAAATGCAGGAGAAAAATGCTGCATATCCACATCAACACAACGGAAGTGCTCCCAGCCGCTATGGCGAGTGCCAACTAGAACAGCTCTTACTTTTAACGCTGTGACTCTGCTCAAAGTTCATAACACCTTATATACTGGAACAGCTGACCATCAGTGGTAATTTTGCAGATTAATGTTGCCTCAAACCAGCTTAAGCAAATTTTTTAGCATCAATAATCATCAAATCAGCCTTCAAACATGCATTCAGGCCATGCAAGAGCACAAAAAATAATAAAAAATTGCAACACCTTTCATTTTTTCTAAAAAAATTATTGTTTTAAGAGTTTTTGTTTATTACCCATATTTTTACCTCAATACAGTGGACATGATTTTTTTTTTTAATTCTCATTGCCTACAATAGTATTTTTCAACACATTTTCAGCAAAAATTATAGAGAAGTAATATATTAGGACCCCTTTTAGACGAAAGTGGTGGTGTGTAATCATCACTGCACATTACTGTATTTTGCCCTGCAATTAGAAAAAACCATTGAATTATACAATGCAGCGATACTGCTTGTTTTTTTACTTTACTTACTTATGTGCACAATGGAGATTTCCACAATTTTCTAACATGAAAATCATTGCCTGAGCACAACATTTGCAATCATCTCTGTATGTCAAAAAGGGCCATTCCTTTTTCCCTGCCCCCCCATTTGGCCTGTCTCATTGTAGAATTTTCCTGACCTCATTCTCAATATTAAAATGTGATCAGTTAAACTAAATAAATGAAGAGTTTCATTGCAAAACACAATAAATTTCTGAACCACCACTGCAAGAAGACCATCATTGGCAGGCTGGTAGTCATGCTCAGAGGGAATAACAAACAGCTATGCAGGCTGATTGAATAATAACAGATGATAATTGGATGATAAGTAGAAGTGCGCTCCGGGGTCTTATAGACCAGTGAGCTGGATGGCAGGAGGTGTGTCCTTACAGTGCCCCCCCACGAGGCGTGACTCGCAGTGTGCCTGATCTTCGGCCAGGAGGGCGCTCTCTTTTTTGAAAAAAGCTATTCAAACCTACCTGGCCCTATGTGAAAAAGTAATTGCTCCCCCCCCTTAATCGTGAATGAACTGTGATTAACCACATTTTTTTTAGTTCAATTTCAATTGCTACCCCCAGGCCTGATTACTGGCAGACCTGTTGAATCAAGAAATTACTTAAATAGAACTTGTCTGACAGAGTGAAGTAGGCTAAAAGATCTCAAAAAGCAACACATCATGCCACAATCTAAAGAAATTCAACAACAGATGAGAAACAAAGTCATTGACATCTATCAGTCTGGAAAGGGTTACAATGCCATTTCTAAGGCTTTGGGACTCCAGCGAACCACTGTGAGAGCCATTAATCACAAATGGAGAAAACTTGAAACAGTGGTGAACCTTCCCAGGAGTGGCTGGCCTACCAAAATTACTCCAAGACCCAGGGGCGCCGCTCCCTATACATGCAGAGCGCGTAGGGCCCCAAGTACCTGGCGGGGGCCCCCAAAATTAAGGTTGATAAAAAAATGTCATGATAATTATTACATTATTACATTACAAAAAATACATAGATTAGTTTTGAACAGGCCCACCGTTGTTTTTTTTTATTGTGTAATAATATTTATACACATATTAATAATATATATATTATTACCTAAAATATAAAAATATATAATAATGGCAAGTAAGAGACAGCATGAATCTGGCGCTGAAAAACAAGAGAAAACTGAGAGATGAAGCCCCTGCATCCCTTCCTGGTAAGTCCGTGTTTTATAGGTCTAATTGTTTTGCTAACGGTCAGTGATATTGCTCATAGCTAACGTCAGCAATCGAGGCTAGGTTACCTAGCAATTGGATTTGATGTAGCTCAAAGCTCTAAATTATATAGGCTAATCTAGATTTCACAATGCAACACACGGTTTAGTTGGTCGACCATTTATAATGTTGGGGTTCCATTCCATCTGAGGCTATGGAAAGGGTGACATCTGCTGGTAAATTTTAGAATTTGTCGTGGTTGGGCCAAAATATGGTATCTTCACTTTGTCATTTACAAAATGCCACATTGTTTTGTTTAATGTGGATGATTAGAGTATATAGATATTTAAGGTATTTGTCTATGTTCCACTAAATTAATAGTTTAATATAATTCTCCAATCATTGTGAAATACACAGGCTACTAGATAGTTATGACATAATTGTGAGGTAGCGTCCAGGAACCAGAAGCGAGACCAAAAATATCCAGCAAACTTGATCTTTATTGGATCTGGGGTGGAAACCCCTGCAGGGCAGTAAACAACGGTACAGAGTCCACAATCCAGAATCAGAATCCAGTAGTCGTAATCCAATTCGTACACAGGGCAGCAAACACAAAACTCAGGGTCGGGCAGAGCAGGTTCGGTACACGGGCACAGGAATATCAGAGACGAAGCCAAAGCAAAAATCCAGTAGACGTACTACAGTTCGTAAACAGGGCAGCAAAGACAAAACTCAGGGTCGGGCAAAGCAGGTACGGTACACGGGCACAGGAATATCAAAGGTAAAGCCAAAATCAAAATCCAGGACGTTCCAGTCAGAAGTATAACACTAAGAGTACACGGCATAAACGATCACAGCACAGGGAAAACGTTCTAACAAGAGCTGGTTGTGAAATGACTGCTTAAATACACATACAGGAAGTCACATGCTATAATAGGGAACAGGTGAGCTGGATCAGACTAATTAACAAGGGAGTGAACAAGAGGAAGTGCCTAACCACATGAAATTAGCGAAAGCCAAAACGCGGACAGGGATTACACAGACAACCTATGACAAACAGACGACTCCGGTTAGGGAGTTCTAAAGTGCACAGAGTGAGAGGCAGAACGGTGATTAACTAGGTGCGGAGAATCCACTGAAGCACAGCAAAGTAAATTGAGTGAAGGCAAGGGGCAGAGACTAGAGCAGAGCGAGTGCTGAGAGCTCGTTAGTCAATTAGTAATGTGCAGCTATACAATCCCTAGTGCTTGTTAGTAAGTTAGTACTATCAACAATGTTAGTTAGTGTTAGTAACTTATCTAAAATAATAAACTGTTAGTAATGTTAGTAAAGATAGAACAGTAAGGCGAAGGAAGCAAACGAGACTGGAAGGAATGTTTGGAAACCCAGAAACCATGAAATCACCTGAAAGCGTGGCACACAAGACTGGGGAATAAAATGGTCTCAGAACACATGACAAGACTGGGGAGACAAAGTGCAATGCAGGGCATGGAGAAAAACATAAACCAGAATGATAATCTAAACTGTGACTATGGGAAGTGGCAGGCAAAGGACATAACAAAGAAAGACAGGCAAAATACAAAACATGGCATGGACTAAATCAAAAAACATGGCTTGGAATCAGAGTCATTACAAAAACATGGTCAGGCAACAGCAGAATCATAACAATAATGAAGTGCTCTACAGATAAACAGCAGACTTAAGCTGATGCATTATTGTTATTCTGTGATGACTGTGTTTTATATATTACTTAATATATACATTTTCATATATATATTTTTTTCATATTTATATATGTATATTTAATTTTAGAATAAATAGTAAGGGTTGGAGTGGAACTCGGAAGGTTTTTTTTTGTGTGTGTGTGTGTGTGTGTGTGTGTGTGTGTGTGTGTGTGGTTTTTTTTTGGGGTGGGGGGGGGGGGCTCCCTGACCATTTATGACCAATTATGCTTAGGGCCTCCAAAAGCTCCAAGAGCGCATCGACAACCCATCCAGGAGGTCACAAAAGACCCAGAACAACATCTGAAGAACTGCAGGCCTCACCTGCCTCAGTTCAAGTGAGTGTTCATGATTCAACAATAAGAAAGAGACTGAGCAAAAATGGCATCCATGGGAGAGTTCCAGGGCAAAAACCACTGCTGACCAAAAAGAACACAAATGCTCGCCTCACATTTGCCAAAAACATCTTCATGATCCCCAAGACTTTTGGGAAAATATGCTGCGGACTGACGAGACAAAAGTTGAACTTTTTGGAAGGTGCGCATCCCGTTACATCTGGTGTAAAACTAAAAGAACATTTCATAAAAAGAACATCATACCAACAGTCAAACATGGTGGTGGTAGTGTGATGGTCTGGGGCTGCTTTGCTGCTTCAGGACCTGGACGACTTGCCGTAATTGATGGAACCATGAATTCAGCTCTCTACCAGAAAATCCTGAAGGAGAATGTTCGACCCTCAGTTCGTGACCTCAAGCTCAAGCACACTTGGGTTTTGCAGCAAGACAATGATCCGAAACACACCAACAAGTCCACCTCTGAATGGCTTAAAAAAACAAAATGAAGGTTTTGAAGTGGCCTAGTCAAAGTCCGGACTTAAATCTGATTGAGATGATGTGGCATGACCTTGAACAAGCTGTTCATGCTCGAAAACCCTCCAATGTGGCTGAATTGACATAATTCTGCAAAGAAGAGTGGGCCGAAATTCCTCCACAGCGATGTGAAAGACTCATTGCCAGTTATCGCAAACGCTTCATTGCAGTTGTTGTCGCAGAGGGTGGCAAAACTAGTTATTAGGTTTAGGGGGTAATTATGCCCACCACAGGTAATTAATTTATTTCACAAAGGGCCAGGTAGATTTGGATAGCTTTTTCCCTCAATAAATGAAATCATCATTTAAAACTGCACTTTGTATTTACTGGGGTTATCTTTGTCTCATATTAAAATTTGTTTGGGGCGCCCTGGTGGTTCATCAGTCTAAGTGCGCGTACCATAAAGGCTGTGTCCTTCCCGCACTGACCTGGGTTTGAATCCGGCTCGGGTCATTTGCTGCGTGTCTTCCCCCATTCTTTTCCCCAACTTTCCTGTCTCTCTACACTGTATAACTATCAAATAAAGGAAAAATTCCCAAAAAAAATCTAAAAAAAAAAAAAAAAAAAATTTGTTTGATGATCTGATACATTTAAGTGTGACAAATATGCAGAAAAATAAGAAATCAGGAAGGGGGTAATACTTTTTCATAGCACTGTATATTATACAACAAAATGAAAAGGAATCGGGGTTCCTTTAAGACTAGGTTTACAGAGTGGCAGGCAGACTGACCACACTTTAGTTAGGTTAAGCAGTATCTATACGTGACTACGGATAAAGCTGGATGGCAGGAAGCGTGACCTTACAGACATGTAATTACGTACATCTGTTCGATTCACTTTATGCAGCGTTCATGTAAACCGTTCGCTTGGAATCATCAATCTGACTGGGAAAAAAAATGTGTGCATTTGTAAACATGGTCACTGTTACCGTCCAGCTCACAGGCTTCGGCCAGTGCAGGTCCAATGGCTTCGTAAAATGCTATCAGATCTTCTTTCCCCATGTTCTGGGCCCGCATGTCTGGAAACCGGGCCAGGAGTTTTTCCTCAAGTCATGTGGTGTGTGCTCTCGCTTTGCGTTTTTGAGAGAAGGAGCGTCAGGTTGCTGGCTGCCAAGTTGTGTAAAGTTGAGGTCTAACCCAGTGTTTCTCAAACCTTGTTGAGTCAGGGCCTAGTAATGCATGGCCCTCTGACTCAACAAGGTTTTACAGTCCAGACTAGGAATCATGTGCGGAGACAGACTTGCAACAGGTAATTCAGTGGCGGAAGTATGGTGGTGACAGTACCTAGGAGAGGATAGGCAGGGACGGAGCCCCGGAGAAGAGGAGACAGTTCATCACTGGTGTAATACGCAGTTGAGCTGCTGTTGCCAGCCAGTGGTTTCCGGTGTGCTGCCACATGTTTAAGCACTTGCCAGCATTGGACTGCCCACGAGAAGAGGGTTGATGCTTGAGAGGAATTCAGGCCCAGTCCTAGCCCCAGCTCAGGTTTGGAAGCTTATCCCTGACAAACTTGATAAAGAGAGTGCTGACAGAGAGATGGAGCTCAGAGTAGAAGGGCACAGTTCAGTTCAGATGGTACATGCTTGGATGCAAGGGGCGTGTGCATTCCCAGCCAGTGGCGTTCTGGGACAGCCGCCAAATGGAGTGCCCACCTTGCCAGAGCAGAACTGTCAGATGGCGGGGCAGGATCGGGGAGTTTAGCAGCAATGAAATCCCAATCCTGATGACTGCAGAAGGACTGAGAGGTTGTTACTAATAAACTGGGCGTACGATTAATAGGATCGCGGCTCCAGTCCTAGAGACCGAAAGTAAGGCTTGGGAGCTTGTTGCTATTAACTGAAGTTGAAAGAGAGCTTCCATATTTCACAATCATTAAAGCTTACAAATAATAAAATGCAATGTTGTGCTCAGGCACATGTTACAGTTCATTTATTTAAAGCAATAATTGAATGATAATTGACTTGAACTGACCTCTCTGTTCGTAGAGTCCCGACCCAGCTCTTAACTCACACTTCTCACTACGAAGCTACTCAGCTCGGGAGAAGTAGCGACACTGCGAGAATAATTAAGATAACACAATGTACTTGGTTTAAGGGCCTGGAATATTTTTAGTCAATTCTACATACCATGACTATGTTATACCCATTTGCTCTTACTTCATATTTCTCCTCTCAAACTTGTTTAAACTACTCATTGTTTTGCGCTGCTCCAGCCGATCGACTAGTTTGAATTCTTTTAAAAACCCTTTCAGACCCGGTGCACATTGCAATGCACACCGCTGTCTCACCTCCTTTTTTTTAAGGCTTTGTGACATTTTTTCATCACATGAGGGCATTAGTCCACCTGATTGGATGTTCAACAGCTAATTAGGCAACAGCTTCCTCCCGCCCCTTTCTTTTGAAAAAAAAAAAAAAGAAATACACTCCAATTTAAATTTGCAATATATATTTTTTTGATTGAGTCTTATTATATCCCTGAAATACGAGTTTCGGAGATATCACGGTGCCGCCGCATTTGCCGCCGCCGCGTCCACAGATTTTAGCCGTTAGCGCGATAACTCACAAAATACTTTACATTGGCTTCTCATTTTTAGCATATGGGTAGATATGGTAGAGAGGATGAACTGATTAGATTTTGGGCAAGTATGCACGCCTAGGTTTGCCACCTGGTGGCGCTATATATTGAAAAAAATCAGTTTTTTAACCATATCTCTGGAACAATTACTTACACAGACCTCAAATTTGCCTCATATTGTAGGTCTAGTAAAGGGGAATCTAATAAAGGGGGCTTTGAGGATTGGGGAATTTCGGGGATATACCCCTTGCTGTCGGCTGCCGACAGCGTAGGCCTAGTTTCTGGATGCATTTTGGATGGGGAAAATGCATAGTTGTGTGTTTCCCATTCCTGGAACATAATTCTGGTCTAAAGGGGTTAAATTATTTCACAAAAAAGTTGACTCCGTGGCTCACTTGCACAAGCCCTGATGTTTTTCGCACTCAGCCAGGCATAATACATCACGGCAGCATTACTCTCTGTAATGAGCATGTGGAGACAGCTCCAAATGCAGAGAGCAGGCTGATGGAGCAGTCACATGTCCATCAAACCAGCTATCAAAAGGACTACTCCACCTCATTCGATCGGCTTAAATTTTCACTCGGATTGGGGTATTTTATCCTGAGGTGTTTACGTGAGGTCGTTTCATTCTGATTGAGCTTCAATCTGATTACAATTGTTCCACATAAACATGGCAAGTTATGCAGTAAACATCACAGGTGTTGCACGGATTTTACAGTACCATATGTTTGGAAGAGCTAAACCCTTTGCAGGGCTCCCAGCAAAATGTCAAGAACAGTCTATGCCAGTGGTTCTCAACTGGGTGGGTCGCGACCCAAAAGTGGGTCGCGGACCCGTTCTGAGTGGGTCGCGGACAGCTGGTTAAAAAATAAATAAACAAGAGCACTCAGAGAGTGCAGCACCTCCGCCACGCCAAGGCAACTCTGTGCATGAGTTATTTTTGCTGGCTGATGTACGGTATTGTTGCATTCCACCGCCAGGTGGCAGCAAAACCCAAAAGCACGACGATTGGAAATCTTGAACTTTGGCATATATCCCAGCTGTATTTGGGCCTAGATATGCCATTTAATCTCTTGTTCCTCTTGTGCTACTCTAACATCCTGCAAAGTTTGGTGAAAATCTATGTGGCCGTTTTTGAGATATCCTGCAGACAGACAAACAAACAAACCAAACGACGCCGGCAAAAACATACACCTCCTTGGCGGAGGTGAATAATGTTTAATGCTCGTCTGACTCTAGGGGCCATGGTAACCATCATTTGATTGACGTTCACTTTAAGTGTTGTGTTGAGGTTCTGGAGAGTTGAGAGGGAGTTTAGCGGAAGAGGAAGAAGCCAGGTGAATTGAGCTCCCAAGTGGCGATAGGAGTTTGAACTTGAAGCGTGAGTTTTTGCGAAATGGAGTATTTTTTTTTTTTTTGCGTATTCAAGATGCATCATATGATACATCTGACCTGTGGTGGGCAGTAATATGCAGAGCGATTCATAGATGCAAAATATTTAGTTTTGTGGCCTTGTTTATTGTGTGCAGTTTTGCTCATTTTATTCATTTTTATACATGCATTTGTCATGTTCCTCCTCAGTTTGTGCTCTGAATGCAGAGAGATTCATAAACATGAAATATTTAGTTTTGTGGCCTGATTTATTTTGTGCAGTTTTGATATTTTATTTTATTCACTTTTATGCATGCAGTTGTCATGTTCCTCCTCATTTTGTGTTCTGAATGCAGAAATATTCATAGAAGTTAAATATTTAGTTTTGTGGCCTTATTTATTTTGTGCAGTTTTGGTATTTAATTGCATTTTATTCACTAATGCAATTTTCATGTTCCTCATTTTCTTAATAATGTGCTCTGAAAATGCACTTTGCACATATAAAAAAACATGTATGTATGTTTAAAAAGATGACGTATGTGTTTTCAAAGGCTGTTATTTGCTAGGTTTGGATTCTATAAAAGTGGGTCGCGACGTAATGACCATGGGAAAATGTGGGTCCCAATGTGAGACCAGTTGAGAACCCCTGGTCTATACCACCCCTACTGCGGCTTGCCCAAGTGGACATGGCACTTGATGGTCGAAGTATCAAGGACCAGCATGAACGCACATCACATGCTGCACCATAAACTGCCAAGCTTTTAAAATTCAAAAGCATCAAACGCAGGTGAACGAATGACACCACTCTATTTGTCTCCAGACACACTGCCCAGGAGGCACCTGTTTCCACTTACACAGAATTGATGTTGCGCACTCACAGAAGAGAGAAGGTTTGGGTCGATAGGCTTTCCATCTGGGCATGAGCATCTCCTATAACCCTGCTCTTCATCCTTTAACACAGATGGGAGAGTATATGCTAACGATTCCAGAGAAAGCATACCGTCTGCCCTCCCAAGATGCACCGTGGTGTGTTCACAACTGTCGTTATTGACAACAGAGATCATAATCAAAGTTCAGCTACATCAGATGAAATGGTTTTCATCAGCTTTTATGAGAATTTTTCCCCCTACGCTTCTGTTTGTTATGATGATCAGAGGATGTTAATTTCTGATTAATAGTCATAGTTATCAATTCTAAATGCAGTCATGTTCTTCCTCTAATTGGCATTCCAGTATTTTTTATTTATTTTTATTTTTTGACCATGGGACGAGAATCAAAAACTCACTCAGTTACTTCTTCTTGGTTTGGACACTAACTTTGAAGTGCTACTGCTCTGTATTTAATTAACGTATTGTCATGAAACTTGACGAGTGTATTCTACATGCCACTGCGCAGGCATGAACTGAGCCCAATTTTGCAAAAAGGACACAGGGGCCCGACAAGAACCTACCTATTACATACGTCATCGTCTCGAGGACGTAGTTCATTTGAACTTTTTTTTTTTTTCATAATTCCAGTGAAGTATGATGCAATGAAATGCTCCTATGGCCATCACCTAAGGAGATCACCATCCATGTTTCTAGTGTCAATGATGTCATCTACTTCTTACAGGTTGAAGAGCTTCACAAAGAAATGAAACACAATGATGGCGGCCATTTTTTAAGATGGCTGTCATGGTCATCAGGGGCAGAATCTGCAATGGCCCAATATCCAGATCTGTTCACAACATATTAATTGACCAGTATGCCAAATTTCATATTTTCATCAAATATACAAAATGTCTGCTATTCCGCCTCCTTTTACATTTGTAAAAAATATTAAAGCATTTTATTGCCATTTGTTATTCCACATTACTGTGAAGTGTTTCATTGCTGTTTGTAGTGTAATGAATTTACCTATTAAAGATGAAGTATAAACTTACCCAATGACAGACCATTTTTATTCATCTTCGTCCCTGTAGTGCCATCAATCGCACTAAATTTTGGCATGAGGCAAGCGTACTGGAGAAAGCAGTGTCTCAGCACAACTATACATCTTAATAAAAAATTGTTATCATCAACTATCAGCTCACTTTAATTGCATTTATTTTGCATTTTCCAATGCATAAATGAGGTCACTGACATTTTAGTCCCAAAGTGTAAGAATTATGAAAGCAATGAGGCGGAAATTTAAACTCAGCAGATCATTGGCCATTTTTTCCCTGTTCACAGGATTTGCCCTTAATTGCTAACTTGCAACAAAGCACACCCATTGTTGTAAATTAGCGCTGCAAGATCCTTTGTTCTTAATCCACAGCTCCAGTAATTGAGGATGAGATGCTTCACTGATGAATATGTATGCAAGTTCCCATGCCATATTCCATTGCCTTCGTGCATGAATTTTTGGTTTTCCATTTTTGTTGATGGATAAGAAATTATGTAAAAGTCTTCACAAAGTTCCGCAGGTCATTTATTTTTCACATTATTTTCATGGCAATGAGATAAACAACCAAGGCCACCTCTATCTAGTGACTAGCATGGAAAATGCCAGCTACTTGTCCACAGCATTTAAATCTCTCAGCAAAGCCTCGACCTGTAGCGTTAGCATCCCTTCATTGGCATGCAGAGAGGGAGCCAGCCTCAGATGCTGCCATAAGTGAGCAGGTGTGGAGATGGGTGGCTGTAAATGAATTGTTTCACTCACTATGAAGAGATTGATATGATTAATTTTTCATAAAAGAGCATCACAGTGGGTCTTAGTTTAGGATTGCGCGCACAAAAGTTGCTAAGATGTGCTGGCCTACGAGTGAGGTTTTTTGAAGGCTGGGAAAATATCTTCTTTCCATGTGTTTGCACATGTGACCAACAGTCGGTCCTGTGTTTTTCATGATTTCCTTTTTCACCCGTTTTCACCCGAGCAAGTAAAGTGTGCACATTCTGAAGCCAATCCATGATTTAAATAAAGCACTTGAGTTCAGGAACACTCCAAAAATGACTACAAACTGTAGCCTTCCAGGATACGATTTTTAGATACTTTGGGTGCATCTCAAAGTGTAGGCTGCATCCTTTGAAGGATGCATTTTTAGGGGTCGTCACTTAATTCCATCTGCCAAACTGACATAATGTAATTTCATCTCCGTTAAACAGCTTTGGTTTAAGCAAGTCGTCACTGATTTCCCTAACCTTAACCTTAACTCTAACACCTAACGCTAAACTTAGCCCTAAACCTAACCGTAAATGTAACCTTTTCCCTTACTCTAAATGTTAGTTTGGCAGATGGAAGTAAGTTACGATCCCTAAAAATGCAGCTTTCGAAGGATGCAGCCAAGGATTTGAGATGCACACCTCATGTACAGCTTCCGTGTGTCTGGAGATCTCCAAGTATGCTATAGAAGTCACAGAATATTTCTGTAGCATGTTACACTTTATATGATGTAGCCATGGATCATGGATAACACAAGACATGAGATAAAGCATGACACAGAAAGCTGACCTGCCTGTTACACTTGCGGAGGTGGCTATCAGTACACCTGGGATAGGAGAGGAAGTTTTTGTTGAGTGATTGTTCCCTTGATGAATACCCTCCATGACTTTTTTTTTAAAGAAGAACTATGTAAGTTGGTCGGAAATTGCTCGCTTCTTTGTTGGTTTGGTGCTTTTTTTCACTCTCCGCAGCTCCCCCTATAGTTGCGGTGTGCAAATTTCACACAACTGTCGTAAAAATCTCACCACAACCACCTTCTCCACCCCCCCGTCCATGTGCATTTGTTTACAACGAAGCCAGCAAGAAGGCAGTCCTGAAGCGATGTCTACCGAGGTTTGTAACCATATATATCACAAGTTTTACGTTGTATATCTGTCATAAACAAAACAATTACGGGAAAAAGTAAAAGGCTAAGGATAACTGCGGCTTTTTTGTTTATGGTTTCTGAGTTTTTTCCCCTAAGCACCGATATTTCTAGTTGCTCTTCCAACGAATCTTGAACTACACAATGTAAATAGCAAACTGCACACAACTCACAAAACCTAGATTCGGCTGACAAAGTTATGTGGCTCATAGTAAAATTGCACTCCTGGGGCAGACACAGGATGATATACTAAAATAAATAACAGCTACATGACAAATAAACGTGTTTACCGGTAACTATTCTAACATCTCTGCTAGCTAACGAGCATCAAGCACCACTCATAAAATAATCACGCAAAGGCCTTTACAAACAACTGCAAACATGAAGAGTGGGAAACGTCATATGAATATAAGGAATACAAAAATTTTTTCGCAGCGATTCTTACAAGTGCAACAGCAACAACACCAAGTCGGCATCTGGTTTGCATGCTTCTTTCTCCTTGAGCTCTCTCCATTCTGAAAAAGCTCGACCAAGATTGACTCGTGTCTGACTTCTCGCTCGGTCAGACGCTTGCTTTCTCTCCCTCGGCTCCTCTGACAAGGGCCACCTCTTCTTTTTCGCCGGCTCTGCCATCGTAACACCAGTGAAGAGAAGCGGTCTTCTTTTTATTACTAGCCAGTCAGTGTTTTTGTCTCTTTCTGCCATAAAGCAGTTCGTTTCTCGCGATAGCTCCATCCAGCGACGAGATTTGGGACACCGGGGCGGTGGACCTGATCTTGCAAGGTCGGTTTTCAGCTAAGATACGGTAGGGAGCGGGCAGATAAACCCCATTCTCCCCATAACAAGTCGCTTAACCATCACAGTGACTCCGAGGCACAATAATTACGGCCGAAATCCTGCATAGTTCCCCTTTAAATAACATAAATGCACCAAATAACTTCATTTGCAATAATCCATCAATCCATTTGCCACTACGGGCAAAAGGCAGGGACCCACCCTGGACAGTTTGCCAATCCATCACAGGACACACACGCCATTCACACACACCTTTGGGAAATTTAGTGTCTCCAATTAGCCTGATGTGCATGTCTTTGGACTGTGGGAGGACACCAGAGAACCCGGAGGAAACCAATGCAAACACGTGGAGAACATGCAGACTCCACACAGAAAGGCCCCAGGCCGGATTTGAACCCATGGCCTTATTGCTGTGAGGTGGCAGTGCTTACTACTGCGCCACCCCATTAAAAAAAAAAATTGGTAAAAATAATAAATTGATTTTACAAATGTCCACAAAATAAAGACTTGCACATTAATAAATAAAATAAGTAAATAAAGTGTGTCCCCCCATACACCAGAGGCCTAACATTAGGTGACAGTATTGGCACTGAAGTTGGCCCACCATTTTGGAAAGATTGCTGCCCACATGTAGTAACTGCACAACATGTGCATGTGTTCAAATTTATTCCGAAAAACCACTCCCACAGACGTATCACTGAAAGGGTTGCGATAGCCCTTGCCGGTACAGTGTCACATTTGACAAGGGGATGTTGGGCCTAATGTGTTATTTGGCCGCAGTAACACATTGGGGAAATAGATAGGAGAATAATTTTTAACATAATGAATGCTGATACAATGAATGGCCATGTTTACCATCCATCAAATACCGCATTCAATCAATACAGTTTCAGCTGTCTTTTTCAAACTCTGGCAGTAGTCCTCCGAGCTCACTCTTGAACAATGATGCCCATCTTCATATAAAATGCACCATCAGGCAGACAAACATCATATTACAATTAATTTGCAATCAAGGTATCTAATCAGAGTAGGTTTTAATGCACTAATGCACCCAGGCATATTGTGCCTAAAACAGGTGCATGACAATGAGCAATATATTAAGAATGAACATGACAGTTCTTCATAAGGCTTGGCAGATTCATGCGGTGCCGTACATTTCTGTGCTGAATCTAGTTATTGCCTCCTTTACTACATATTCTTCTTTCCTGGACACCCATCAATTTCACACGGCCCAGCAGGGCGCTCAGCCAATCAGCAGGGGCTTTGTCTGTGGCCGTGGGGACCCCTGTGCTCACTGGAACAGGGATTTAACAGGATGAGCCACCCAGTAACTCTGTATTACACACTTTATTGATTTATGATGTTATAATGTATGTACACATGTACAGTGTGCAGGACCGTGTAAACGTCTTAGGCATATTTAAAGCAATTTCATAGGGCAAATATGCTTACAAAAGTAATGAAATCAAAAGTTTCTAATAACTGAGAAATTAAAGTACAGAGATGTTAAAAACAAAATCAAACTAATAGTTGACACTTTGCCAAAGATTTAGGGACACTTTCCTATTGTGCTATAGTTTTATAAGATGATTGGCTTTTTGCTTCTTCCAAGCAGAGTGGAAAACTTGCCACCGTTCTTCTGCAGACTGACTGTCTCACTTGCGTCTATCTCTCCAAGTAATTGCAGACAGCCATGATGATGTTAAGACTGCGTATGTAATCTGTATCAATGATTTTTAAAGAAATGCAAACATTTATTTGTAGACTATTTTTAAAATTTGCATTTGGAATTTAAAGTATACTTCAGCAACACCAATATGGAAAACAAAAAGTAAACATTTAAAGCCAGACTTAAATTTTAAAAAATGTGGGGCATCTGAGACTTTTGCACAGCACTATATATGGTCTATTTTCAAAAGAGACCAGTGCAGTGCCCTTTCAAAGCTATGATTCAGCAGCAGAAGTGGACAGCAGTTGCGGAGCCTCGGCTGGCGAAGACTCACTGCAGACACAGGTGACCACATGCTTTACTCAGACGGCAGAGCACTGAGGCCATGTCCCTGTTCCAGCACAGAGCCCTGTGCGCTCACCTGTTCAAAGTTTATTTATACTGCGCATGTTGCATGTCCAAATTACGTCTAATTTAACAATGCAGGTCCTTGGGTCCCTAGCAGTACGCTCACTAAGTGTGAATTATATTGGATGGTTGGCTCTTGAGGTATGCAAATTACACACACACACACACACACACACACACACACACACAATCTTCCCTTTATAGTTAGATGACTAGAGGCAGTCAGTTAAATGAGGCAACAGTGCTTCATATGTATGTACGCAGACATGTCACAACACAATTAATATAATTTAAAAGTTCAGTTGATAAGGAAAAGGTTCAGCAGGTCATAGAGAGTACACATCAGTTGAAAAAAATACATATAGAATGCCAGGCACTACAGGCACTAACCCTTTTAAAATGGTTAGAAACTACACAAAAAGCCACAGTTTCAGCAGCCATGTCTGACCCAGAAACAGCGTTCAGCACTCGCAGATTCTCCTGTCCCTGTTGACTTAATTAGACGCTTAAGCTGTGCGTTGAACGCCGTAACCTTCAAATCATCTTCCAGAAAAAAAAAGAATGTTTCAGATTTTTCTCTCCTTCATACATTCTCCCTTTTCCTGTCTTCCATCCTGGAGAACGGGTATGTCTCATGGTAGTAAAGTGATGAAATAACTTAATATAGTCAGGCTCAACCTAGCAAGAGCAAGAATGGCGATGAAGACCCACCATGAGCCGTGAGGACAGCCAATTAACAAACAGCACGTCAGTGCTTAAGGGAATTATGTGAAGATAAGCTGCCACGTACAATTTATTTTTAAATATTCTGATATCTATATTATGGGAGTGTGACAGACCCGCCTGTCACAGCGAGGGACGAGCCCCAGTACAACAGAGAGCCTTTTGTCTCTCCTCTGTTCAAGCCTCCTGTCACCTTGAGTTGAACCTGTCTCTCTCTCCTCATATATGCTGTTGCAGTCACCGCCGCTAAGAATGCTAAGTGTGGCAGAGGGAATTTTATAGCGAGTTGCGGGGTCAAGAATCCCATCCCCAATATCATTTTATTTTATTTTGTTAAACCTTTATTTGCACAGGGAAACCCACTGAGACCGTAGTCTCATTTGCAATCGTGGCCTGTTTACAAGAGAAATGCTATTATCATAAAATTATGATAATAACAACAGAAACATACAGTATTATTATAAAATGAACAAAATTCAATAATATAAAAAATTAAATCATCATACAGCAATACATTAAATACATTCAACTGAGAATATTATGGTAACATTGTTCGAAACATACACAGAACACAACTTCGGAATCCTTTGTCAGTTTTTAAAATTTCTCTTATGAGATTAATTGATCCAGAAGCTTGAAAGCTGCTCCATATCCTAGGAGCACAATAGTACAAAGCAGTATTTCCAAGCTCAATTTTGACTCGGAGGACCTTAAGAACCAACTGATCCTGAGACCCCGCCTGGTAATGAGTAGAATATACATATCATGAAAAAGCTATTGAGACCCCCCCCCCGCCCCCCCGCCAAAATCCAAAAACCAAAGTTACGCATCTCATATTTCAGTAATAACACTGGCAAACCATAAGCTTCGAGCAATGCCAGGAACACTAAGCCCAAATAATTGCATTAAGCACTGTTAACGCGTCCCTTTGAGAACACAATCAGTGTTTGTTTTTGTGCTTTTTTTTTGTGTTAGCCATGTTTTTGTCCCTGTCTTTTTTAAAAAACTTTTTTCCCCTGATTTTTGTTAACATTTTGTGGCAAAAATTTTTTTGCACTTTCGGGCACTATGAATAAATACTTAGAAAAACTCCGTCACTGTGCCATCTGGATGCTGATTTTTCTTGAAACTATGCCAGGCCAACCTGACCATGTCCGATTCTGTGTGGCAATGCATTAAAATTAGTGCTATACTGTTTGTGATGACATTTTATTTCCTTTATTTTATTGTTTTGCATCCAGATGACAAAGGATACAGACTGAATTAATTACTGTTGCTAAAATTTAAAAAAAATGCATGACCTCCATTTACCTTGCATAACATGGTTGTTACTTATATAGATATAGAGGATCTTACCTGAGTGGGTGCGTCATATGGAAGTTAAGAAATAAGCTGACTAAATTTTGCATTTTTTCCGTGCTCTAGCAAGCAATAAACCCATAATTTACTCCGCTCGTTTCATAACTTTCATAGGACCAACCGAAAGTTTAAGATTCCATTTATCACATAACTGAATCACATAATTTAATACAAAACAAACGATTTTCATTACCGCCTTAATAATAATTTCCATTATGTTAGCACTGCGCTTACTCCATCACTATGATACTCCATCAGTCACTGAGTCACAGACATTCATATTACAGTAGCCATGGTTTTACAATTCACAGTCAACTGAGTAGATAGCTAACGTTAGCTCACTAGCTAACAAACTGATGTCTCATATTGGTTATGGAAAGGTGCAGCATGCCCAACATTACACTCAGTATTAAGTTTGGCTTAATATTAAGAGCATGATGTAATGTGATGCAATTTTTTCCCCCCATGCTCTCAGCCAAGGAAATTTTCGCAAAAGAAATATTTCATAAACTGGGCAATGGGAAAAGTACTGCAGTTACACTACCGATCAAAAGTTTTAGGACACCCCAATTTTTCCAGTTTTTTATTGAAAATTATGCAGTTCCAGTCCAATGAATAGCTTGAAATGGTACAAAGGTAAGTGGTGAACTGTCAGAAGTTTTAAACCAAAGGTAAGGTTACCCAGGTTTTTTGTATGCCATCGAGTAGGTGAAAGGATGGTTCCTCAGCGTGTGACATCAACTGTCAAACGTGGAGGAGGAAGTGTGATGGTCTGGGGCTGTTTTGCGGGATCCAGGGTCAGTGACTTAAAGAGCGAAAGGCACCCTGAACCAAAACGGCTACCACAGCATTCTGCAGTGCCATGCAGTACCCTCTGGTATGCGCCTAGTTGGTCAGGGGTTCATCCTACAGCAAGATAATGACCCAAAACATAAGTCCAAGCTCTGCCAGAACTACCTTAGGAAAAAAGAACAAGATGGTAAGCTTGAAAACATGGAGTGACCAGCACAGTCTCCAGACTTATACCCCATCGAGATGGTTAGGGATGAACTGGACAGAAGAGTGACAGCAAAGCAACCTACAAGTGCCACACATTTATGGGAACTTCTGCAACAGAGTTGGGAAGAACTTTTTGAAGAATATTTGATTTCCACTGTAGAAAGAATGCCACAAGTGTGTTCAGCTGTTATATCTGCCAAAGGTGACTACTTTGAGTCAAAAGTTTAAAATACTTTTTGGTTTATAAATTGATCCCATGATTTCTTTTTTAACTTCAATTGTTAATTTGTTCTATCATGTCTATGCTTTCATTCCAGAGTACAATGAGACTATAAACTGCAAAACTTTATATTAAAAAACTGGAAAAATTCAGGTGTCCTAAAACTTTTGACCGGTAGTGTATGTGATCTATATATATACATGTATATACGTAGAGGATCTTACAGTACACAAGTGGGCATGTCATATGAAATTTATGAAATGAGTCGAGTAAATTTTGCATTTGTTGCGAGCTTCAGCGAGCTTTTGCTCCATCATCTGTTCTTGTTGACACAATCCATCTCCTCCTAATGTCCTCTTCAGTGGGAAAACTGAGAAAAAAATGGTAGGGTTGCTTCCTTTTTTGAGTTTTAACAGTAAGGAACGGGGAACGCTGACTGCTCACACCCTGCCATTGTTGATTCATGCAGAATTAAGCAAGCGGAAGAAAGTCTACCCTCCTTCCGGTTTACATACCTGGAAATGTGAAATAGGCCTATTGAGTTTGAACAAGTTAGTTAGTGAGTTTAATTTGGGAACAACTTACAAACTTTGTAAGTTGCGTTGGGAAACGCACCCCAGGACCGTGCAATGCGGTTGCATTTTTGCAGATTAATATAGTATGATGTGACTTCACAGATTCAACCAAAGTTTAATCAGCAAATTTTCTACACTATATTTGTTGTCCACCAAGACAGCGAGACCCCACTTGAATTTCATAATGCCTAGCGTGCTCGTCGTCATGCAATGGGCCTATCTGAAAAGCTGATTTTTTTAGATCACATCACTGACAGACCATGCCCTGATAGACCAGATGTTGGTTCATTCCATTCAGGGATGATTGCCTATCCTGTCCTAGAATAGCTCAGATGTTGCAATCTGAAAATATTTAATTTGAATCTGACTATCCTAATTTGACCAATCAAATTTAAGTAATGTTGTATCTGAATTTTTTCAACTTGAATTTTCCGGTCTGAATTTTACCAATTAGATTTCAGCCACCGATTTCTTTCTTTCCTTCTTTTTTTTGGAAATACCAAAGCTAGAATTTTTTAATCTGAATTTGACAGCATTGAGAAAGAAACATTAAATTTCAGCTTTTGAAACTGCATGTAAAACAATTCATATTTCAATTTCAAAGAGATCAATTCAGAACAAATAAATTCAGATAGATGGTTTTCAGAGTAAAATATTTCAACGTTATAAATTCAGTGCTGTTTATATTGCAATATTAAGAATTCAATGGCTGTTAAAATTCAAATACTTATGTAAATCATTTGCTTTCATAGTAAGTTTACAGGGGAATAATAACTCAAAATTTACTCTATACTTTCATATGCAGGCTTACATTGCATGATATAGGACAATATTATCTGTGTTTGCGAAACCGTGTTTATTGATTTGAAACCCTGAAAGACGTCTAAGCATAAAATACAACTGATCTAACCATTGTACCAGCCTGTGGTGTCTCTTCTGCCTACTTTAGTATCATTCTGTTATTTTTGGGCCAGGCCAAAAGGCCAATGATATATTAATTTCATGTGAATTTGTTTCAGATTACTCATTTCCCAGCAAGCGTAGCCGTCAAAGGAAAACAGAGTAAAAGCCCATAGGAGTAAGTCTATCTGTGCAAATAAATGGTCCTGTCAACACTTAACACGGATTTTGCATGTTCTCAAGAGAGATCTCATGCTAACCTAATTATTTTTTCAGGTCTCTGAGCGATAAAGTTCACAGTGACGAACAGTGGAAATCAGTACAATTGTGCAATGCTTGATTATTACACAAAGTGAGCTGAGGCCATCCCTCTTAAAAGCAAAAGTGCAGAGTACTCATGATTTTGTATATGAATTAAGTGCATCTCAAAAACCACTCATAGAATTTTTTAATTGCTTGTATGTAAAGTACTGTTCTGCTGACACTCTCAGGTCTCTCAGCAGGCTTGGAGGCTGTCCTTGTTCTTGGGTTTGAGTGTCTAGGTATTTAGATCAATAGCATTTTGTACTCGTAGATGACTGCAGAAAGAGCAGACAGGTGATGAAGGAGGAGGACTAAATTAAAAATAGCCCCACAAAGCGGGCGTTACCCCTCGGCCCCTGGATTGTTTGAAAATAAGTATAAGGGGCGGCAATACTGAACATCCAAGTGCCGTCAAAATCGATGGGCTTCTATAGGTACACAAGACCAAGCAACACAGCAAAAATGGAGTTGATTGACGAAGGCATTTTCAAGTTATCGTGCGGAATACAGAAGTTTGCAGGACAGACAGACGGACATCGCACGTGATGACAGTATCCCTCTGCCCCTTAGTCGGGGCTGAGGGGTAGCAAATGTTTGTGAAAATATACAAGAAAATGTCAAAAAATCTCACAAAATCGTGTAGGAAAGGATCCTGGGGAAAGGGGACTGATGACAGCTTTCAGGCTGCAGATGTGGTTTCCAAGCTGAACATATAAGACCTTAATCAAAAAGGATGAAAGACTGAGAGTGACATGTTGGGTTCTTATATTTTCATGGACATTAAAGGAAAAAAAAATTACTTTAAAACATAAATAAAGCACCTTTCTGGCCAATTTGATCATCTCACCTACTACACTGAGAGGGATCCTGCAAAACTAAAATAATCTTAAACTTTCCTCTTGCCCAGGGGTGGGCAATTCCAGTACTAGAGGGCCGGTGTGTATGCAGGCTTTTATTTATATCAATTACCCTGACTAATTGAACTATTTGGTTGTGTACACAAACATAGATTTGCACATATATTAGACCGAATAATTTTTTTTCATTCATGGAGACAAGAACAATCTTTGGTGGTAATTCATGATAATTTAAGGAAATTCAGCTGAAACACCAGATGTCCTAAATGGTTTGGCTAACTAATGTAATTAACTAATTAAAGGCCTGAACTTGGTGAGCAAACGAGGGACAGATACGGCCCTCATTACCCACCTTTACTCTCGACCAACCCTGTCAGCCCCACTATTGTACAGCCATCCAGTCCACGACCTCACCCACATCCCCCTTCCTGTTTTCTATAACTAGACCCACGTTGGACCTGTCCAAAGCAACAGTATATCGCTTTCAGCAACGTGATATCAAATATTAATTACTGTGGAATCCTAAAAGCAATTTGTGTTATTTCTTATATATTGCATGTTCCAGGTGCTTCATATGAATTCATCCACATTGGGAGTTTGTCAATCAATAGCGACGACCAGGGCCCTGCATTAATATTTAGACTGCATGCCTTACAACATAACAAGTTAAGAGTGCGATCATATTCTCTCCAGCTTTCTTGTGTTCCTCAACTGCAGTTCTATGATGTGTAATTCTCGATTACGATTACTTGTCTTCAGCCAAATTGTTTTTAGCACAATAATTCTGATTCAGGGATAGACAAGTAAACCTACACTCGAAGTGATTATTATTGACATTATTGATTGGTTATTGACTGCCAGAGTGAGATTACACTGGCTCTCTGTAAACTGGAATCGTGAAACGCCTATTGGTTCGGGAGGTTAGATGTCGCA
Source organism: Gymnothorax javanicus (assembly GCA_029692085.1). Lineage (NCBI taxonomy): Eukaryota > Metazoa > Chordata > Actinopteri > Anguilliformes > Muraenidae > Gymnothorax > Gymnothorax javanicus. The sequence goes on along the minus strand of CM056194.1, from coordinate 111,137,615 downwards.
TTTACCGGCATTAGCCAGGTCCTTGGGACTTCAAGTCCTTGACTTCTACTGAAATCTTGTGTAATGCTAGAAAAGGACAAAGTTACAATGCCATTGTTGAGAGTCATTGTTTGCCTTAAAAATATTGCATTATTTCAGATTACATCTTGTGCCATTTTGTGATAATGTGCTTCTGCAATTAATCTCTGTATTTACTGCTTATTGTGTGGAAATAAGCCGAAAAACTGAATATGAACTCATGGATGGTGCGGTCACCAGTTAATCTGGTTGCTTTATTGTCCACACAATGTGACGATCATAGGGTCGTACTGTTATAAATGGACTGAATTGAACAGTTAAATTAAGTCATTGTCTTCTTGTTATTTTAACCGTAAGTAGAGTCCTGCGCGCAACTAACTGTGTTTTACAGTTAACATACACGGGACCTCTGTCATAAACTGATTGTAAAATCTAAAATAACTGGCAAAAAAGTGGCAGTTTATAACAGTGCAGGCAGCACAAAATCATGATATTAACCAGCTTTCTCTGTTTTGCGCCGTGGTGCAGCACATGTACAATGGAAGAATTTTTTTTTTTCTTTCCCCAAGTGGGCTTCATCTTGAATATCAGCAGCTGTTTTTTTAAACAACATGGAAGACATTAACTCAGTTAATGATGCCTGTTGTTGGCAACACATTAGACCACTAAATTCAACAAATGAATCGCTGAGGTATGTGTTTAAATTTTATCGAAAATAAATCAAGACGTTCGCAAGCGATACCACATTTTCGCTTCCGTGTTTCAAAATCTGATGTTGCCACTCATGCACACATTCAGACAAAAGCCACCTGTTAGCATGGTCACCAGTTGCTATGTAACACCAGGTAATGAGCAATAACCTGAGCTTACAAACTGCAATGTCGTTAGCAAAGACGCCACTAACTTGGCCAAATCAGGAACTTAAGTTGCATCTTTACCGTGGTCGTCCTGTGATGTATTGTTAACGAGGAATCAGGCTTCAGCAGCAAATTTTTCGCATAGCCCAAACTGTCTGGACTAAAATGTTCACTTCAGGTACTGGACCTTTTACCGTTTTGTGCTGGGTCATCCATGTGATCTCCCAGAGTAAAGTCAAACAAGCTCTGTCACAACTCTGGGTCTTTGGCAAAGCTGTGAAATGAAGCTCTGTATGCTGGTTTGCATCCCAAAACTACTATATTTTTCACCATTGACATATTTATTTCCTGGTTTTTATGACAGTTTTTGCAGCAAAATTCCTGCACAAGTGTTTGCCTTCCTGAAATGTCTAGCTCCAGGCTCTCACTTGGGTATCCGCAGGCTACTGTCATGTGACATCATAACTCGGCGCTCACAAAGAGACAGGGTAAGTTCTTGGTTTTTGACCACAAGTAGAACAGGTCGAACTAGGCATGAGTGAATGTGTGCATGCACTCTGACAGCTATGCCAGAATGACCGGGTTGTTTTTTAGCCTCTTCCCCATTAGATGCATGAATTGGCCTCGGCCCCTCGATGACTGACCAGGAATAAGGGGATTAGAGAATAGATGGTTGGACCCTATAAATGCGTATATATAATACGTGTAAATGTACGCAACCCAAATACCCCACCCCACCTCACCCGCACTTTGTGCCAAAGAACAATGTTTAACCATAATCAGGAAACATACCATAAGCTCCTGTGCTGCAATAATTTATCATTCTTACACTGTAGCAATTTTTGAGTTATGGCGGTCAACATTTGCATGCTATAATAAGACAAAAAACAAGAATAAAGTTCAATATCTGGTTAAAAAAATCTCTTGGTATGCCTTCCATGGCATCTATGCCTGGGCAGCACATACAACTGAGTCCTGTCTGGCAAAAGCGACTTATGCTGTACGTATGTCTTTGGTAGGAAACATGTATGTGAACATGTAGAGAACATGAAACATGAAAATGTCACACAGAAAGTTCCAAGCCAGTTTTAAAACTGCAGCCTTTCACCAGCAGTGCTACCCACTGTCTATTCATTCAAGGTAATGTCAGAAAAAGGTTTTGAACTGCTAGTCTGTATAGTGTTATACGTGTATATTTCATAGAGAACTTAATTTAATCTTATTTCAGATTCTGTGGTTTGAATCCTGTAAACATTTGTCCTAAACTTTAAAATGAAATTGAAATGTTCACCTGTGAGTTGAGCTCATCATTAAAACTCATTCGCCGAGCTAAGATTGTAGATAAAAGTAAAAAGCCTGCATTTAGTTGTAAGTCAAAGTGAAGGAGAGATGTTAACGGAAAACAGTTGTGGATGCCTGATGTCAGTTCCACTCACTGGGCATTGATGACAGACATTATGATTTTGAATGTTGAATAAACAGTAAATGATCTAATTTGACACCTCATTAATATTTGATATTGAATACACGTTGCTGTGATGGATGGGTACCTACCGCACAGACCTGCACTGATGAAATGCAGGCACCTTATGTGGATTGATGGCATGTGTGTCAGCAGTTCTAGTAGGATGAGCCCAAATAAATGCAAGGAGGCTTAGGTAGAGAAACCAGTGAACTGTGCTGTGAATTGAAGCATATAGCATATAAATATCCATCTAGAGTTCATTAATATAGCAGATAATAATTGATAAATGATTCATTGTTAAAAATAATCTATGTGTAAGCCATTAATGAGCTTCAGAATGAGTCTTCATGTGAAAATCTGCCAAATGTATTGCGTTAATAGCTGCGTTTCCATTACAGTTTTGCGCAAAATAAAATTAATATTTCTCAAGTTTTGGTAAAGTACAATTGTGACTTGCTCCTGTTTCTATTGAAAGGTATTTTGCATAATTTACAGTAATTCTCGCGAAGTCGCACGTCCCCCAATACTGCACACAGTATGGACAGCCAAAATATTGTGCACGTATTGTGCTACTGCTGTTGCCGTGGTGATTTTTAACAGAAGGCAAAGGCAGCGGGTCATTTTTCAGCGGCAGAGTCCGTATGTGTGGTAGCGGCCACGAATTAGGGATTTCTGGGAGGTGATCGTGACCGAGGAGTTCACAGATGAACTCTGGATCCAGAACTTCAGGATGACCCGCGAAACGTTCCATCAGCTCTGCAAGGTTAGCACCAGACATGTCCTGTCCCAGGGAGGCGGTTCCGACTTGGAAGCAAGAGGCTATTGCCCTTTACAAACTTTCAACCTGAGTACAGGGAAATAGGCGAAACCTGTCCGGTGACATCACGTTTAGCGAAAAAGCGTTTCCATAACACTTTTGCGATTAAGTTCTTTATCGACACATCTGAAAAACCACCTCATGAGAGCGTAAAAACTTTTTATCAATATTTGAGAGTTTTTTCAAAAATTGGGTGTTTCCATTACCAGTTTTTTATTGCAATATTTTGGTTTTGCGCATTTCTAGTGGTAATGGAAACGCAGCTAGTGTTCTCATGACATTGTGTGCTATTCGCTACAGGGTCTGCTAATGAAGACTATGGTTCTAGCAGCTGGTACAACACCAAAATCCAGAATAACCATCCATCAAGGTGACTGAAATAGTTGCACCTTTTGCAATGGAATGGAACTCCAAGCTGCATGTCTTTTTGAAGACTGTCTACTCCGCTGAAGTGGTCAGTCAAAGTTTTGATATACAGTACATTTGGTATAATGAGTAAATGGAAAATGCAACTTCAATTCCAAAAAAATGTGACAATGTGTAAAATGTAAATAAACAGTCAGCAAATCCCTTTCAAAAAAGTGCAAATGGCAAAAAAATTTTTACCTCGTTAACTTTTTTTGTTTTTTGAAAATATATATGTAGTTAGAAATGGGTTGTCAACAATTTGTTCCAGTAAAGTTGGGATCAGTTCATGTTCACCATTGTGCCACTCTCCTTTTCATTACATTCAGTAGTCATTTTGGAGTCAAACGCTAGTTGTTGGAGTTTTGAACGGAGAATTTGTTCCAATTCTTACCTGATATAGGACTTCAGTTGGTAAACAGTCCGGAGTGTCCGCTGACAAATTTTGAACTTCATAATCCGCTAAATTATTCAATGGGAGACAGGTCTGGGCTGCCGGTGTTACAGTCTGCAAGTTCTGCCAGTTCTGAATTAGGTCTTCAAGACGAAGTCTGTGAAGACCTATTGTTTTTACTTTGCGATTTTTGGATTATTATTATTATCTCCGCCAAGGAGATAATGCGATCGAGTCGGTTTATTTATTTATTTATTTATTTATTTGTCCGTCCTTCTGTCTGTCTGTGGACAGGATTTCTCGAAACTACTGGGACGGATCTTCATGAAATTTTCACCAGAGGCAGATCTTGGGCCAGGGGCGACTCCATTAAAATTTTGTGATGATCCGGATCGGATCTGGATTCTGGATCCGGATCTGTATTTACAATCTTAGTGGCATATCTTGGAAACTACTTGACGGATCTTCATGAAATTTTCACCAGAGATAGATCTTGGTCAAGGGGCGACTCCATTAAAATTGTGTCATGATCCAGATCCGGATTTGGATTCTGGATCCGGATCTGTATTTACAATCTCAGTGACATTTCTCGAAACTAATGAACAGATTTTGATCAAATCAAGGTGGAAAGTGATTGCGCAATCACACCCGAGGGAAATTGTCCAGTCAGGCCACTGATTGCGCTATCACACCCGGCGGCCATTGTCCAATCACACGCCAGCGGCGTGATTATCAATCACACCACTGATTGCGCAATCATACACCGGCAGTGATTGTCCAATCACGGCCTGTGCAGTCACATCGATGCGATTGCGCAATCACACGATCATCACGTGACATCATGGTCACATGATGATCATGTGATCGCTCTGTACTTTGATGACGGCTTTGGAGAATGGATGCTTCAAACATACAAAAATCCCATTTAAACTTGTCACATGGGTGGTCCTGAAATCTTCCAAAGAGAAAGATCTTGCATTTGTATCAACATAATCCCTTGGCGGAGATCAGAAATCTCGAATTGCTCTTGTTATTATTATTTTTCTTTGCACTTTTTTTGTGTGCGCGATTCTGAAGTAACGGCTGGACCGATTTTTATGAAACTTTCAGGAATGATAGCCTGTATGATGTAGATGTGCATGACGTCAGCCGATTTTTGATTTTTGGCTCCAAAAAGGGGAGATAACTCTTCAAAGTTTTTTCTTCTAACCTCAATATCTCAAAAACTATAAGAGATAAAAATGTTTTAAAAATTTCCTCAGATAGCCCTCATCATGCTCTACAACTTTTATCATATGACTAACGACGGCCGGTATGGTCATTTTTCCGCTAAAAAATAAAATTCAAAAATCCGAGTGAAATTTTCGGTTTTGACCCCAGTCGTCTTCAAAAATTATCTTCTCAAAAACGGCAATAGATACAGAAGTGTTTTATATTTCATTCAAACCTACATTCAATTGTCTACAAAACGACCGAGCTGAATTTTGAAATTCGTAATTGTTTTTGAGTTATCTGCCCTTGAACTAAAGGCATGGAAAAAACGCAAATTTTTGGCTACATGTTCAAAGGGGCATAACTCGATAACTTTTCATCCGATTTTGAACCTGATTGTTTCTATCTATTCAGGATATCATGTTTCACAATCTGCTTATGAACATTATCATATAAAAGTTCATAGTTAATTAATCAAAAAATTAAATTCTCAAAAATGGAAAATTTTGTGAATTTTGCGATTTTCGAATTTTTAGCGTCACAACTATACTTCATACAACTTTGTGTTCAACATAAGATCTGTAGGGAATTCAATTTTACATTTCATGTATTTTTTTCAGAACTATATCTCTTACAGTTTTTGAGTTATCTGCCCTTGAACAATACCACCGTACACCAAAACTTGATAAAAATGTGAAATTTGACTGTTTTGACAGTGTAAGGTCCCTTGTATAGTGAAACATTGTTAGTTTATGTGTAATCGAAGAATGTTACGCCATGAAATGTTGGGTCTGGGTCAAAGCGGGGTCTGAGTCAAAGCGGGAGTCTTGAAGACCTAAGTACTGCCGCGGCAGTCCTAGTTTATGTTTATTTCCACTTGGTTTGTTTAGTTCATGCATTCTGTGTTATCTGCCATATTATGCACATTGTTTTCTGCTGTGATGTCTTGCGTTTCTATGTTCTTTGCCAGTGCCTGTCCGCGAGCTGTCACATTTCGTGTGATTTCGGAAATTTCCGGTGTTTCACAAGTTCCTTCATGCCTCGTTTACTTCCCTCTACACTAATGACTAATTAAGAACTGATCACACTAACACTGTATGTTTTTTCTAGTTTATCTACTAACCCTTACTAACATACTAATCCTGTAAATAACTAACACACTAACTTGCTCATTTGGGTTATATTAATTATGCACAGGCTACTAACTCTACTAATTGATTCTCTCCACTTTCCAAACTAATCTGTAACTCCGTCCTCTTTGCTCTCCTAGTGCTTTTCCTTTGTTTCTGCAGAGACTAGCAACTATCCCCTATACTAACCTGTTTCTTCCATCTCTCCCCACTTAGGCACTCCTTGAATGTGGCTGTTGTTGTTTAAGGTTGTCCTGTGAAAACTAGTCTTTGTCATCGTTTCCCATTTTGTGTTGTTTAACTACCTCTTGTGTTTTCCCCTCTCAGTTAATGTTTAGATTTTTCCTCACACCTGTTGCCTCGCCCAGCTCGTTACCTCCCATGTGTATATATAATCCCTCACTTCTGCTTAGCTCTTGTCAGACTGTTGATTAACTTTTCCTTTGCCAAGCTCCTTGTACACCAGTGATTTGATTGAGATTCTGTGACGCCCTTCTGTCCGATTCTGATTTCTGTCTTTGCCTGCCTGGATTTATTTGCCTTCTGATTTCAACCCTTTTTCTGCCCAACCTCGATTTCTGTGTTTTGCTGCCCTGGCTTTTGAATTTGGATTTTGGGCGCTCTACTGTACTGTCCCTCTGCCTTACAATTTGATACTGTTACCAGTGCTTTTTTGGCTTTTGAACCCCTGCCTGTCTTTGGACTGTTTTTAGCTCCTGCCGCTCGCGGTGCGGGAGCTATGGTATCGGGCTCCGTCCGTGCGTGCGTGCGTTCGTGTGTGCGTGCGTGCGTCCATCAACACATTCTGCTTTATCTCATCAACAATTTCAGTTACAGGCTCCTAATTTTTACTGGACATGTATCTCATAAAGTCCTACAAATGACATGCCTAAAGGTGACCTTGGCCTACTTTTTCAAGGTCATTGGCCTAAAAATATCACCAAAAACTCTGACATTTTGCTGTATCTCATCAACTATTTCAGTTACAGGCCCCTAATTTTCATTGGACATGGATCTCATAAAGGCCTACAAATGATGTGCCTAAAGGTGACCTTAGCTTATTTTTTCAAGGTCACTGGTCTAAAAAATATCACCAAAAACTATGACATTTTGCTTTATCTCATCAACTATTTCAATAAAAGGCTCCTAATTCTGACTGGACATGCACCTCATAAAGGCCTATGACGTGCCTAAAGGTGACCTTGGCCTATTTTTCAAGGTCACTAGCCTAAAAATATAACCAAAAACTTCGACAATTTCCGTTATCTCAACAACTATTTCAGTTACAGCCTCCTAATTTTTACTGGACATGCATCTCATAATGGTCTACAAATGACTCGCCTAAAGGTGACCTTGGCCTATTTTTTCAAGGTCACTGGCCAAAACATATCACCAAAAATTTTGACATTTTGCTTTATCTCATCAACTATTTCAGTTGCAGCTCCTAATTTTGACTGGACATGCATCTCATAAAGTCCTACAAATGACGTGCCTAAAGGTGACCTTGGCCTATTTTTTCAAGGTCAATGCCCTAAAAATATCACCAAAAACTTTGACATTTTGCTTCATCTCATCAACAATTTCAGTTACAGGCTCCTAATTTTCACTGGACATGCATCCCATAAAGGCCTACAAATGACATGCCTAAAGGGGAGCTTGCCTTATTTTTCAAGGTTACTGGCCTATAAATATCACCATAAACTTTGACATTTTGCTTTATCTCATCAACTATTTCACTTACAGGCTCCTAATTTTTACTGGACATGCATCTCATAAAGGCCTACAAATGACGCGCCTAAAGGTGACCTTGGCCTATTTTTTCAAGGTCACTGGCCAAAACATATCACCAAAAATTTTGACATTTTGCTTTATCTCATCAACTATTTCAGTTGCAGCTCCTAATTTTTACTGGACATGCATCTCATAATGGTCTACAAATGACTCGCCTAAAGGTGACCTTGGCCTATTTTTTCAAGGTCACTGGCCAAAACATATCACCAAAAATTTTGACATTTTGCTTTATCTCATCAACTATTTCAGTTGCAGCTCCTAATTTTGACTGGACATGCATCTCATAAAGTCCTACAAATGACGTGCCTAAAGGTGACCTTGGCCTATTTTTTCAAGGTCAATGCCCTAAAAATATCACCAAAAACTTTGACATTTTGCTTCATCTCATCAACAATTTCAGTTACAGGCTCCTAATTTTCACTGGACATGCATCCCATAAAGGCCTACAAATGACATGCCTAAAGGGGAGCTTGCCCTATTTTTCAAGGTCACTGGCCTATAAATATCACCATAAACTTTGACATTTTGCTTTATCTCATCAACTATTTCACTTACAGGCTCCTAATTTTTACTGCTCATGCATCTCATAAAGGCCTACAAATGACGCGCCTAAAGGTGACCTTGGCCTATTTTTTCAAGGTCACTGGCCAAAACATATCACCAAAAATTTTGACATTTTGCTTTATCTCATCAACTATTTCAGTTGCAGCTCCTAATTTTTACTGGACATGCATCTCATAAAGTCCTACAAATGACGTGCCTAAAGGTGACCTTGGCCTATTTTTTCAAGGTCAATGCCCTAAAAATATCACCAAAAACTTTGATAATTTGCTTTATCTTATCAACATTTTCAGTTACAGGCTCCTAATTAGCTTCCGCCGCCCAAGTGGCACGGGAGCTATGGTATCGGGCTCCATCCGTGCGTGCGTCCGTCCATGCGTGCGTCCGTCAACAAAAACTTCAACATTTTGTTTATCTTAACAGCGAACAGCGGGAGCTTCTGGGGCCGCCAGTGCCCTAGATTTTGGATTGCCCCTATGCACCATCACTGTGATTACCTGGCTTTGGACTCGGACTGTAATAAAGACCACAATTTTTGCATTTTGGACTACTTACAGTTGGTTTTCACCGGAAATTACAGCAGGCCGGACAGAGTAGTGCCCGCACTCAGTGACAATGAAGCCATGCTGCTGTAAAACATGCAGAGTGCCGATTAACATTATCCTGCTAGAACAAGCTGGGGCGTCCCTAAAAAGAGACGTCTGGAAGGTATATGTATATGTTCAAAAATGCATGCATACCCATCTGTACCAATTGCAAGTTGTCATGCTGAGAGCACTAATACAGCCCCGGATCATGACAGATGTTGGCTTTTGAACATGTCACTGATAACAGTCAAGATGACCCTCCTCCTCTTAGGCCCTGAGAACACAACATGCATTCATTTTTTTTTTAAATTGAAAGGACTCGTCTGAGCTCTGCACTGTTTCTATTTTGCATCAGTCTATTTTAGATGAGCTTGATGCCAGAGAAGCTGGCAGAGCTTCGTAATGGTATTGATATGTGGCTTTCTCTATGTGTAGTAGAGTCTTAACATGCATTTGATGCCATGATGAATTTTGTTCACTGACACAGGTCTTGTGAAGAATTTCCAAGCTCATAAGGTTATGTCCATTACAGGAACATGTTGATTCTTAATGCAATGGCATCTGAGGGCTCTGAGGTCACGTGCATGCAATATGGGTATTCGACCTCATCTTTTACACTCAGAATTTGCTCTGGTTTCTCCAGATTCTCAAAATCTTTTTCACTGCATCATGGACTGTCAGGTATAATCCTTAAATTCTGTGCATTCACATGTTGAGAAATGTAGTTCTTAAACTGTTTGAATATTTGCTCATATGGCTATTAGCAAAGTGCTGATCCTCAAACCAATTTGCTTGTCAATGAAAATACTTTTTTTGTCTGTTCATTTTGTTCCCAATCATAATTGAAAAAGCCACCATTACCAATGCACCTGTTTACCTTCGGAATGACTCACACAGGTATTTTTCTGACGATTCCAAAACTCCCCCCCATTCCCCTTTCCCAGTTGTTTTGTGACCTGCTGCAAATTTGGCGTTTGCTAATATTTACAAATATCAGTACAGCGATATAGTGGAACTTTAAATTATTTTTTTGTAGTGCCGTTTCAGTCAAAATGTTGCTGGACTGCCCCCTTGCTTCGGCCCATCCCACTACTATCACCGTTTTCCAATCAATACATACTCCCCTGTGGACCCCCTGAATCTGTGCTTGGTTCCTAGTCTGGATCATAACAGAACCTAATGGCGCTTTTCCACTACGCAGTACCGGCTCTACTCTACTCTGCTTGCCTTTTTTGCTTTTCCATTAGGAAAAAGTACCCAGTACTTGGTACCTGGTACCACCTTTTCTGGTACCTGCTCTCCTGGGGTTCCAAAAAAAAGCCGACCGGGTATTAGTAGGTACTAAAATGTGAGGCGACAACACTGCAGCCCACTGATTGGTCAGAGAGAATCGTCACTGCGAAAGACGATTCCGTAGTCGATCTCAGGACATCTCATTAGAGTTATATTGAAGAGTCTCAAGATTAGCGTAGTTATTGTGATCATCAATATTGTTTTAGGTAACTTGTTCAATATACTGTGCATTGCCTTACCTTTCAAACACGGTTTTGCTTGTTTACCAAAGCTGCTACATTCATGAAATGCGTTTCTCTTTGTCTGTGACTCCGTTCGTGGTGAAATTAAGTGACTATAGCTATGTTTACATGGACACACATAATCGGAATAAAGGCCCAATCAGATGAAAAATGCTTCATGTAAACACGTCAATCGGGAGATTCTGATCCGATTCGGTCCATTCGGAAAGAAATTTCATTCCGAATGAGAGAGGTGGTGTATGCCGATCATCATTCCGAACTACGTCCATGTACACACCCATTCGGATACTGTCTTTGTGGTTGGGGTAAAATTGTCTTCACTGCGCATGTGTGCTACAAAGAGCGAACGAAGACGTGCAGACAATGTGGCGTTTGTTTACAACAGAGGCGGAAGTACAGCTTTTTCGTCTTCTACTTCTTCTAATATTTCCGGAAAATTAGACAACTCTGCGCATGCCCATATGATTCATTCTGATTAAACGCATGGTGATGTATACACAAGTCATGATCGGATCATTTTATTTAGTGTCCATGTGAATTTGGATTTGGAATTTCCAATCAACCGAGGTTAGGATCGGATTGGAGACATTTTGTGCATGTAAACACAGATAATGTTGTGTCCAGTTATGTTCCACTCACTAATTCCCCTTGAGAAAGTTATGTGATGCTACCCGTTTTAACTTCTTCCCTACGGAATACTTTTATATAAAATTGTTGCGTTTGTACAGAATACTTTTCCCGAAAATTATACAATATAAAGTATTGAAGTACAGGTGGCCCATCACCGCGATTGTCAACTGATTTTGTGTTTTCATCAAACTGCTAATGGTCATCCACGCCGTCGGCAGCGACTTGCTGTAGGGAATGAGTTAAAAAAATTGCGCAGAAAAATAACTTTAAGGGTGTTGACGAATCATTTTTCTCTTAAAATTATCACAGATGAGATTACACATCATAAAGCAATAAATTCTGATTCTCTACCTTCTCTTGCAATTTGCATATTTGCGACGAGGAACTCTGCTCTGCAATGATCTCTTAATTATCCCATGCTTAAACAATCCATTTGTTTGCCGTCAAATTCAGGAAGAAATGCACATTCGGTCCCCAAGCCTTTTACGGATATCATTACTTTGTGTTGTTAGGTGGTACGCAATTTAATGTGCAACTAAACATGACAATGTCAAACAGAAAATACAATTCAACACTCGCCAAACTCTTGTGCCATAACGTGGTGACGGTAGTGCGCGTCCCCTGATTTGAACACATAAATCTTTAACAAAATTGACGGTATAAATGTGAACTTGATATAACTGCAGCTACATTGTGTGCCATGTTGAGGATGACATTGCGGAAGTTTCGTGCTGAGCCGCTATGACCACCAGCTACACTGAGGCAGTACTATTCTCTAATGGAAAACCACCCGCAGAGAAGTACCTGGTACCAATGCGGATGGAGTAGAGTGGAGCTGGTACCACGTAGTGGAAAAGCGCCATAAGAGGCCATGAACCTGTGAAAGTGAGAGCATAAAATAAGGGACAGCATTGTGCCATCGCAAGAGCCAACAATATCAAATGCAAATAGTCAGACCCTTTCAGCGGACAAGGGTTGGAAAACAAGCCTCAAAAAGTTCTCAAACAAATCCTCGGAGATGGATGTAGGAAGAAGAAGTCCCACCCAGTACTTTGTTGAGCTGGATCTTTCACTCAGCAAAATTCTTCCTCCTGGGGGTAAAACTAAGTAGCCATTTCAGCCAACCAATGCCAAGAGTAAGAGATAAACATGGCTGGATTTTTGCTTCCTGACTCTAGGATTTTCCACTTCTGCAAATCCTTATAATTTATAAAGTATAAGTCTTCCCCAGAGGTTGTAAACATCATGAGTGATACATACCTATTATAAGAGGTTGTAAACATCATGAGTGATACATACATATTAGAGGTTGTGAACATCATGAGTGATACATACATAGAAGAGGTAGTAAACATCATGAGTGATACATACGTATTTGAAGAGGTTGTAAACATCATGAGTGATACATACGTATAATAAGGGGTTGTAAACATCATGAGTGATACATACGTATTATAAGAGGTTGTAAACATCATGAGTGATACATACGTATTTGAAGAGGTTGTAAACATCATGAGTGATACATACGTATAATAAGAGGTTGCTTTTTTTTATAAGAGGTTGTTAACATCATGAGTGATACATATTATAAAAATATTTACCAACTTCCAACTATAACCAGTCCAGCAGCTGATCATCCTGCCAGTCTAGTGACAGGATTTTTGGGATAAAGAAACCTCACAGCAAGATGGGTTTGAATCCGGCCTGGGGCCTTTCTGTGTGGAGTTTGTATGCTCTCCCTGTGTCTGCGTGGTTTTCCTGCAGGTGCTACAGTTTCCTCCTACAGTCCAAAGACATGCACATCAGGCTAATTGGAGATGTTAAATTGCCCATAAGTGTGAGAGTGAATGGTGTGTGAGTGGTGTGTGCGCTCTGCAATGGATTGGTGAGCTGTCCAGGGTGGGTCCCTGCCTTTCGCCCGTAGTCAGCTGGGATAGGCTCCAGCTCCCCCTGCGACCCTAGTGAGGAAGAAGCCGGTCTTGAGAATGGATGAATGAATTAATTTAATTGCTTTCAAGCAAACTGAAAAAAGCTGAGCATTATCATATTTCATATATATAAGTGGCAAAAAATGTTTAGTTAGCAAAAAAAAAAAAAAAGGACAAGAAAACTGTAGACTCAGACGGGTCTCCAAAAATAATCCAGAATAATAGGATATATTAAATACACATACACACTTATATAGTTAAATGGTGATAAATTTATTTGGGTTGCAACAGTAATTTGATAATGTTAAAAATCTTGTCATGAGGCTATCTCTCCGCTCTTCAGTTAATGGATGTCATGGTTTCTAATTGATTCTCCACACCTGTCATTTCATTTATTACCAACTTGTGAGGCCCATGCGATATCCATTTAGAAACATGCGACCAATTAAATATAGTGCGACAGTCAGTAATATTCTTAATATAATTTTTTTTTACAGTCGGTGCCAGCAATATTTTACTTTTTTAATGACATTCCAGAAAATGTTGCATACGAGATACAGCATATTGTATTTCCAAATATATTATGATACAAACCTGCCTTAAAATAAGGGAATTACATCTGCCAATTACGCTGTCACGTGTTTTAATCGTTTGGTATCATTTCCTTTGTCATGTGTGTCTTCAAGCCTCCGTGTGTGAAGCGAAGGGGTGATGATTTGCTTTAGCAACATTTGAGTGTTCCACTTTACGCTGAGATCATTGAGATGTAATATTAAATTGCCACTAGAGGGAGCACATGAGCTACATATAGTTCATATGATGCTGCATTTCTGTACGACATACCCATCTATTGCTCCGATTACTTTTGGTAACAAATAAAGACAAACTTTGGGTTTAAACTGAATGAAAAGCATAGTCTCAGAACCACTTTTGACCTATATATTTTCATTACTGGACATGAAAAAACTACACAGGGAATTTTCCAATTTTCCATTAAATTCCTGACCGTTGCTCCGTTGCTCTCAATTATAGTAAATTTTAAGACCGTAATGAAAGCCCCAGAGCCCAGACAGTTTGTATTCTATTCTATTTATGAACTCTGCCTTTGTTTAACACTTTCTACAGCTGGGCCACTTGAATGGGTTTTCCCAGCATCTTTAAAGGTCAGTTTCTCTGAGATAAATACAACAATTTGTCAGCAAGTGAATAGATCAATTTTTTACTACAGTACCAATACTCTATAACAAATTGGTTGTGTCTTGTGCAGTTCAGTCTTTATTTTTTTATATATTTAATGTGGTCTTTACTTTTCCCATATGGTTCTCAGCAGCACCCCAAGCAGGAGGAGAATAAATAAGCACAATTATTCATCTGAGAGATTGGGCTAATTACCGAATTCTGAGCTCATGGATGAGGGGAAAAGAAAAATCGGTGGCAGGACTTCCTCTTTAACCCCAGAACTTTCCCTCTTTGTCTCGCAGCTGATGACAAGTGTCAACCTCTCGACCTCTCCTGGTCATCATCATGCGAGATTTCTGAGCTCACAGGGCTTTACAGTGCATATGACTGAATAATATTCTGTACCTAGTTGTGCGGCTTCAATGTGCGTGTTCTGGATGGAAGCCAATAAAAAGTGAGCTGTTCTGAGGAAAAACACCACAGCGGAAACGAGCGTTGCGTGCTAGCCGAGAGCCGTGAACGCGTCGGGCAGCCTTATCCTTTGTGTGCTCCGCTCAGCGAGACTCCTGGGCAGGCACAGCTGTTATTCATCATGTCCTACATGGACCGCGTCCGCAATCAAAATCTTTGGCTGCTGTGGTCACATTCAGGCTCCTCCTGCCCATTTTAGATCATTTTGAAGGCCTAACAAGCTTCCTTCCCACTTTAGAGTAAAGGTATGGATTTTTTTTTGGCCAAAGTCAAGCTGCCTTAGCAGTTTATAGATTATTTTGCATGACCCTGACTATGACGATGATCGAAATATAATAATTATCAGACTACGTCTGTAATTACCATGGAGGGTTTAGAGGGGTACTGCTGTTTGCAGGGTCCATTGTGATTTTGCCATCATGGGTGTTTATCATCAGAATATGAATTAGGATATGCGATAACATACGTCCTGCAGGCAGTGTGTGTCCAAACACAGCGAACCAGGGGTTATGACATAAGGCGATGATTAATGCATTAGCATGGTAAATGTACCATATAAAACTGGGAACATTCATTCATTTTTCACTCCTGTTCATTCGTGATATTTAGGGAGGGCTCTGGCTTTCACTGAGCATTTATCCAGCTGAGTAATTCTGCTTCCTGCGACTCCCCTCCTAGGCCCTGCTCTGGAGTGCACAGAAGCCCAGAGCCCTGACGGTAGGGTTACTCAGACCTTTAACACACGTAATGCAGTGCATGTTTGTAAAACTGAGTAAAAATGTTTTCAAAAAAAGTTTGTGTGTGCCTGATGCTTGGTCCATATTTTGACAAAGACCCTTAAGGATGGTTTTAGCTCACTTCACAATGATTTCCCATTATTTTTTTTGGAAAATTTTTCGTAGTTTTTTTGTGATTTTTACTTGAACAGTTTGGTTAGTTGCTGCCAAAAGGACAGTCCACACCTGTTCCAATCATTCCACACGTTTTCATGTATTTTTGGCATATGTGCTGGCAGTGCAGTGGGACTAGTTGTTGTGTCCAAAAAACATATGGAAGAAGAGTAAGTTTAAGAAGCTGGCTGTTAAAAGTCTGGTTGCTAGGGTAATTTTATGTGGTCGCTAGAGCAAACAGGATGGCCGCTTTGGTGTTTATGGGTGGTTGGTAGGGTCTTTGTAATGGTTGTGAGGGTGTACACAGTGGTTTCTAGGGTGTTTCTAGGGTGGTAGTGAAGGTGTTTCTAAGTTGCTATTCAGGGTGGTTGCTATGGTGTTTTAAGGTGACTGCTTGGGTGTTTTTAGGTTGTTGCTAGGGTGCTTGTAGATGTTTGGTAAGGTGTATAGCATGGTTGCTAGGGTATACAGGGTAGTTGCAATGGTGTTTCTAGGTGGTTGTCAGGGTGTCCTGGGTGGTTGCTGGGGTTTTTTAAATAGGTGCTGTGCAGGGTGGTTGGTAGGGTGTTTCTGTGCGGTTGCTACGCAGTACAGGGTATTTGCTAGGGTGTTTCAGGTTGTTGCTAGGGTGTGCACAGTGATCACTAGGGTGTTTCTTAGTGATCACTAAAGTGTATCGAAACCGTTGCTAGGGTGGACAGGGTGGTTGCTAGGGTGTTTCTAAATGGCTTCTGAGGTGTACTTGGTGGTTGCCGTAGTGTGTTTTAGCTCATTGCTAGGGTATATGGCGTGATTGCTAGTAGAGTTGGGTACCATTTGCATTTGAACCAATATCAGTAGCAGTGCAGGTAGCTGGAATTAGGTACTGGTACCCAACAGTAATTTTTTCTTTTCTATGCTCTCTCTCTGAATAACAAAAAAAAAAATGTAATTTTAGTTGTTAAAATAAGCATACACTTCTCAATCTAAAACTCCTTCCTACCCCCTTAGCCCCACCCAAAACCATCCCCACAACCTCCTGTCTCTCACAATCAGGGCAAAGTGTGTGCATGTGTGTCTCAGAGAAAGCACATGTGATATCCTTTCAAAAATCTAGGAGTCATCACAACAAGGATAATTCTGAGGAACTGGGGGAAAAATAGTAGACTTAAAAAACTAAAACAAATGAACAATGGACTTTGGGTTCGTTAAACAATCTTAAAATGAACTCACAGCATAGAAAAAAAAACTGTTAGCAATAAATTACTCTTTCAGTTCTTTCTGAGAAAGATCACCATGTCCAGGACCCTACTCTCTTAGATAAGAACTGTGCCCATGCCCCACTGTTGAAAACACCTGCTCTGAGAAATTTAGAAGAGGCCTGGAAGTAAAACTTCAACAACACAACCCCTTAAAGGGCATCTAAAGTCGATTCCCATTGTTTTTGTTTATCGGCCAATCAGCGAGCCGCACCTGCGCAAACGAACCGAAATAGAAGGATTATTTACGCATGTACACAAACCATTGGTTTATATGAATGAAACTGGTCATGTGACAATGCAAGATTTCAACAAAAGCAAGTGATTTGTTTGTAAACATTGGACGTTTAACCACCCGTCTGAGAATCGACTTTAGATGCCCTTTAAGCCTGATGCCCCCGGTACCGGGGGGCGGTGGTTACGCATAATAAATACAGCATGTTTCCAAATCGCAACATTGTCATGCGGCATATCCACTTTACACGAAGAAACTAGGCAGAAAGCTCATGTTGACCATTTTTACCTCAACCGAACACAATTCAAGCACCAAGCAAGTAAACAAGCATGTGCCAAAACATAGGAAAAAATAATATCAGCGCTGAGTCGCTAGAATTTCTCTGAATTTGTGCTATGCTTACAAACGATACCTCAAATGAAAGAGGAAAGTCCACAAAATCCGACAATGTATGCCCTGTCATTTTAAACCAACACCACACTCAAAGAACAGCAGGCATACACTTAACAGTCTACAGAGATGAGCAAAGAAATTTCTTACCTTTGATATTTTGTAATAAAAAAACTTTTGAGGGTAAATCCACGCTTGCTGTTGTTAGCTCAATGTGTCCGTGTTATAACGAAACTAGATCTTCCAGTCTCAAAAATGTTTTTCTTCTCGAGCATTGCTTCAAAGATCTCAGTTCCTCAGCATTCAGCTTGCTTGCAATGTATTTTCCTCTCTGTGATGGGCTTGTGATGCTGTCCGTAAGACTTTGCCAGTAGCCATTTGATTCTATGGCTTCTGACGTTTCCAACAATCCCTGAACCAGCTTTATCGCACAAAGCTAGCCTCAGCTAGAGCCTTGCATTCCCAGTGCGTCAAACCGAGTCCATGGGCCATTCGAATGTACTTAAATAACGTGACAATATAAACGCTTAACAGGTTTGTTTGTGGTATTTTCGGTATAATTTTCCGCTAAATATCCAACCGTCGTTTTCAAAGTCGTTTTCTGACAGAAACGCGCGAATACTGAGGACACAACAGTACAAACAAGGTGAGTGATTTGTTTTGATATAGCCTAGTGGTTAGGGTGTAGGGCTGCAACAAAGGGGACCAGGATTCAAACCCCTGGTCAGTCATGCTTGAGGCAATGGTAGCATTTTTCTTGTATAAATAATTGCTGGGGTTTTTCTTTTTATTTTTTTCCCCCATTTTTTAACCTTTTTTGTATTCATAATCTTATGAATTAGCTTTTTTTAAAATAAATCTGCTCCAGCGGAGCCAAACTTAATTTTCTTTGTATTTATTGTCTTTGAATGGCAAATTGTATACGCTATAGGACTGGCAAAAATAATAATGCAACCCCAATTCCGAAATAGTTGGGACGAAGTGTAAATTGTGAATAAAATCAAAATGCAATGACTTTCAGATCATGAGCCAATATGTTATTTACAGTGGAACATAGATAACATTTCAAATGTTGAAACTGAGACAAATAAAATTTTTATCCACAAAATGAGCTCATTTCAAATTTTCTGGCAGCAACAGATCTCAAAAAAGTTGGGACACAGGCAAAAAAAGGGCTGAAAAAGCATTTAATATATATGAGAATCAGCTGAAAGAACATTTAGAAAGTAATTACATTAACTGGCATCAGGTATGTAACATGATTGGCTATAAAAGGGATGTCTTAGAGAGGCTGAGTCTCTCAGAAGTAAAGATGGCCAGAGGCTCTCCAACCTGTGAAGGCCTGCATAAAAAAATTGTGTAATACTTTAAAAACAATGTTCCTCAACGTAAAATTGCAAAGGCTTTGAAGGTCTCATCATCAACAGTGCAAAACATTATCAAAAGATTCAGAGAAACTGGAAAAATCTCTGTGCGTAAGGGACAAGGCCGAAGACCTTTACTGGATGCCTGTGATCTTCGGGCCCTCAGACGCCACTGCATCTCTCACCGGCATGATTCTGTCATTGACATTACTAAATGGGCCCAGGAATGCTTCAAGAAACCACTGTTAGTGAACACAGTCCGCCGTGCCATCCACAGATGCCACCTAAAACTCTATCATGCAAAAAGGAAGCCATTGATGAGCATGATCCAGAAGCGCCGCCATGTTCTGTGGGCCAAAGCTCATTTAAAATGGGCTGTAGCAAAGTGGCAAAGTGTCCTGTGGTCAGACGAGTCCAAATTTGGCATTCTTGTTGGAAATCATGGGCGTCGTGTCCTCCAGGCTAAAGAGGAGAAAGACCACCCCTCCTGTTATCAGCGTTCAGTTCAAAAGCCAGCATCTCTGATGGTTGGGGATGCATTAGTGCATATGGTGTGGGACACTTGCATGTTTTAAAAAGCACCATGAATGCTGAAAAGTATATAAAGGTTTTAGAGCAACATATGCTCCCCTCCAGACGACATCTATTCCAGGGAAGGCCAAGTTTATTTCAGCAGGACAATACAAAACCACATACTGCAGCTATTACAACAGTGGCTTCGTAGTAGAAGAGTCCGTGTGCTGAACTGGCCTGCCTGCAGTCCTGATCTTTCACCAATTGAGAACATTTGGTGTATAATGAAACGAAAAGTCCGTCAAAGGAGACCCAAAACTCTCCAGCAGCTGGAAGCCTGTATTAAACAAGAGTGGGATCAAATTACAATGGCTAAACTCAAGAAACTTGTCTCCTTAATGCCCAGATGCCTCCACTCTGTGTTAAAAAGAAGAGGAGATGCTACACAATGGTAAACAGGCTCCTGTCCCAACTTTTTTGAGACCTGTAGCAGCCATCAAATTTGAAATGAGCTCATTTAGTGGATAAAATTGTAAAATTTCTCAGTTTCAATATTTGCTATGTTATCTCTGTTCTATTGTGAATAAAATAGTGGCTGGTGTGAAGTCATTGCGTTTTGATTTTATTCACAATTTACACTTTGTCCCAACTATTTCGGAATTGGGGTTGTAAAAAAAATTATAAATTCTAAAAATTAAAAACTGGTTGTATCATTTGCACCCTGTGTCTGGAATAGATGCCAAGACTCTCTGAAGCCTGATTGTCTCATTCCATATGAATCCTTCAAGAATCTACTGTGGGAGATGTTACTTGAGGAGGCCAGATGTACTTGCCTTCAGTTTTAACTTTGGACTTGTTCTTTGTCCTCTGCACTTGAATGTTTTACTTATTTTTTATTTTTAACTGTATTTTAAAGTTTGTTTTCCTTTATTCTGCAGTTGTATGTAATTGTGTGAATTTTACTATGCTCTGTGTGTTAACCCACTTTGTAATTGTTTTATTGTATTCAGGTCTCCCCAGAAAAAGAGACCTTAGTCTCAGTGGGACTTCCCTGTAATAAAGGAAAATAAATAAATTTGGGTGGAATGTATGCCTGTAGTGACATATAAGTGAAATTAGATGAGTTTTACAGTTTAATATTTGAGAAATCTGATTTGGCGCACAAGGTACCTGAATTGCCAATTTGGAGAAGCCACCTAGACATTCCTCTCTAATGTTGTTCTGATTTACTTGATTAGAATAAACTTTGGCACAGATAATGGTGAGATTCTGTGCTGTAAATTTTCAGAGGTTTCAGACAGCAACTAATTAAATTTACAAGGGATAGAAGAAAACTTTGTTTGGTGCAAAATGAGGTCTTTGATTTATACTGTGTTCCACCTTCATTTACTCTGGCTCAGCGACATATACACTGATTTTTACTCCATGGCAGAAATCCCAAATGGTTTTACCTTTATTATGATGCCAAGATTATTCAAATGGACCAAATAGTTACAGAGATATACTCATTTCATTTTGGGCTTGCCATTTTCGAAAAAGAGGCTCGGGGCTTAAGAGGTTAAAGGAGCTGTGTCACGATTACTGCGTCCGCTGCTTTTTAATCACTCAATTTGCTTCAAGTGTTTGTATATTCACCGCTACTTGCTAGTTAGCTACATGGCACTGGTGGGACTTTCACAAGTGCCAGTAGCACTGTTTTGCTTTTCGAATGACAAATTTATGAATTATCACACTTTGTTTTGTTGTCAAGCAATGTTTTTGAATGAATGAGTTGCCAGCAGCTAAGCTTTTCAGGCCATTTTTGAACTTCCAAGTGGTGAAATGGCCATTCGGTACATTTACACTTATGTTAATGAAACAGTACCCTCGATTTACTCGGCCCCAGAATGGTCTCTAAATTAAAGTTGTCACTACTCTCTCAATATATGGCTCTGGTGGGGATGACTAAATTTCCACTTGTATCATTTGAGACAACTGGATGTCATTAACTGTGCGCCGTATGCTAATGTTATTCCCCTTATGGCTGATTGTAGGTTGCAACTTTCATGATAACATACACATTACATTACAGGTTCTTAGCAGAAGCCCTAATCCAGAGTGACGTACAAAAGTGCAAGAGATCAGTACAAAAGTGCAGAGCTCCTAGGAGACAATGCTAACAGTAAAAGTGACAGAGAACACATTCAGTTGTTACAGGTCTAGACCAATAGGTAAACACCAAATATACTGATATAAAAGATCAAGTAAAAGGCAAGAAAAACAAGTGCAACAAAGTCAAGCGCAACAAAATCAAGTGAAAGGGCAACAAAATCAAGTAAAAGGGCAACAAAGCAATGTGGGATGTACTGACAGAGGATTCAGGGCAGTGGAGTAGGGGAAAGGTGGAGCCTGAAGAGGTGGGTTTTCAGGCTGCGCTCAAGGATTCTGACGTTCAGACCTCGATAGGTAGATCATTCCACCAACGAGGAACCAGGACAGACAGCAGCCTTGAGCGGGAAGGGCAGGAGCGGAGAGGGGGTAGAGCCAGGCAACCAGAAGTCGCAGAGCAGAGTGCTCTGGCAGGCGTGTATGGTCTGAACAGTCTCTGGATGTATGCTGGAGCTGTTCCATTGACTCCCTGGAAGGCTAGCACCAATGTCTTAAATTTGATGCGAGCTGCAACAGGCAGCCAGTGGAGCCTTGTGAGCATGGGGGTGAAGCGGAAGTGTCTCGGGAGGTTGTGAACTAGGTGAGCTGCAGCATTCTGGATGAGCTGCAGGGGTTTGATGGCAGAGGCTGGGAGGCCGGCGAGGAGGGAGTTGCAGTAGTTCAGGAGGGAGAGGATCAGCACTTGGACCAGGAGTTGCGTTGAGTAGCTGGTGAGGAAGGGCCGGATTCTACGGATGTTGTAGAGGAAGAACCTGCAGGTCCGGGTCACTGCTGCGATGTTCGCAGCAGAGGAGAGCCTGTCGTCGAACAGGACTCCAAGGTTCTTCACACTCAGTGAGGGGGAGATGGTGGTTTCCCCCAGGGTGATAGTCAAGTAATAGTCATTACACAATTAATGGAACTTTTGCTGCTGGTCATGTTACTCTTCTAAAAATAATGATTAACAACTTTTGGTTAACTTGATTGACAAGTTGGGACTAAAAGTTTAGCAGAAAATAAATCACTGTTACTGTGATGGTATGAAGAATCAGTCATGCCCTGTGTGTTAACATGCGGTTTGAATTGTACATCAACATTACAAAATACATTGCACATAGCAGGCTGTCTGTAGCTGGAGCTGGCTTTATTGTTGATGCATGCAAGCTAAAATGCTAAATTAGCGTCAACCAGCCTCATGAAAAAGGCCCGTTTTCTCCAACAATAACTTATCTAACTAGCAAATTGATTACCAGCAGATGTTAATGAAGTTGTTATGTCTCTGTTGCCGCAGAGACAGACCACACAGAACAGGAGGTGGTATTGCTGTGTACTGTCTTGAAGGTGTAGCTGTTCACCGTGACCCATGTAAAGATCCTAAAGACCTGGAACTAATGTGGTTCTCCTTGACGCTACAATCCCAGAAGCTTCTTATTGGAGCTGTATATAGACCACCAGATGCTGGCAACGACATGATTGACTACCTACACACAAACCTCCTACCCAAACTTACAGAATTCAGTGCCCAATTAGCTATACTCATTGGTGAGTTCAACGTCCATCATGAGGACTGGCTTGGAACTTGCAACACAGATAGAGCTGGTCGCCTGCTGTTGCAGTTTGCTAACTCCCATGGACTCCACCAGACAGTCACTGAACCAACGAGGGGAGCAAATACTGGATCTGGTTCTCACTGACCTTCCAGCATCTTCTACCACATTTGCCAACCTAGGCACATGTGATCACAACACAGTCTTGACAAAGCTTGATCTTTCTGTATTCCGTGATAAGTTTTACAAGAAAAAAGTGTGGCAGTATGACTAAGCCAACTTCTGGGACATGCGTGGGCATCTTGCATCCACTAACTGGACAGAGGTCTTCAAAGATTCTGATCCGGAAAGTGCATGCAGCAGAGTAACCCCAAATCATCCTAGACTCAATGGACATGCACATACCTAGCAAAACCATCATCGTGACAAGGCTTAGTTCAACAATGACTGCAGGAAATCATCAAAGAGAAAATGTCGACTCTACAAGAAGCTCAAAGAGAAGGAGACACCCGACAACAAGAGAATTTTTACACAAGCTAGAAAAGCTTACAACAACACAGAGAAGGAAGCAAAGAGAGCATATAAGACCAAACTCAAGGAGGAGCTCACCGATAACAACCTGAGCAGGAAGAAATGGTGGAAATTGTCAGTACTCTCACCGGCAAGGCAGCCCACTCTGATATACCAGTCATCATTCAGAATGAGACAGCTCACATTACAGCCAGGGAGAAAGCTGTGGTCATCTGCAAAACTTTTGCAGACAAATGCCATCTGCTAAATGCCGATGACGAAGCACTAAACCTCGAGCAAGCTACTCCAATTTCCTTCAGCAACATCATCTTTAAACCTAAGGTCATCAACAAAATTCTTAAGCAAATCAGCCCAGACAAGGCAAGAGGACCAGACCAGATTTCAGCCAGGGTACTTAAAGAATGTAGTGCAGAACTTGCAAGTCCTCTGTGTCGGCTTTTCCAACTGTGCTCTTCACATGGTGTTTTCCCCTCAAAATGGAAACTAACCAACGTGACACCAATCCACAAAAAGGACTCGAAAGCAGATCCGACAAAATACAGAATAATTTCTCTCCTCAGCATCATCAGCAAAGTAATGGAATCAGCAGTCAACATCCAGCTGCTAGCCTATATGCTACAGAACAACTTAATTTCCAACCGGCAGTATGGCTTCAGACCAAATCACAGTACAGCAGATCTTCTAACAGTCCTGTCACAGTAGTGGAACAACTCCCTGGACAGGGGAGAGGAAGTCTGCATCGTAGCCCTAGACATCAATGGGGCCTTTGACAAGGTTTGGCACAACGAACTAAAACTCAAATCCAAGGGTGTAACAGGAAAAGCATTGACATGGATTCTGAACTATCTTTCAGACAGATCCATCTCAGTGGTAATGGCAGGGCAAGCATCAACAGCGTCAACCATCAACATTTCCATACCTCAGGGCTCTGTACTTGGCCCACTCTTATTCTCCATCTACATTGACAATCTTGTCGAGTTATGTGAGAATGATCTGTAACTCTATGCGGATGGTGTCACATTGTATGCTCCCATCCACTCGCAGAAAGATGCCAACAAAGTGCCAGTAAGCCTTAATAGAGATCTAGCCAGAATAGGGTCATGGGCAGCCGGATGGAAGGTTACATTCGAACCAACCAAATGCAAGACCATGATCTTATCAAGAAAAAGAAGGTCATCGGAACTCAACCTTAATCTCGGTAACTCCAGGCTCACTGCAAATGAAAAAATGAAAATGCTAGGAGTCACAGTGGACAGCAAGCTGCTGTGGACCAAACATCTTCAATCCATCAGCAAGAAAGTGGGGCAAAGACTTAGTGCATTACGGAGAGTCTCAGGCCAACTGGACTCTAAAGGCAAGGCTACTGTTTTCAGAGCACAGGTCTACATTGTAATGGAGTACGCATCTTTAAGCTGGATTAATACATCAGCAACTACCCTCAGCCAACTGGACAACATCCAGAAGAAGGCTTTAAAGATCATTGGAGTTGATGCAACCACTGCAGGTTCTGAGCTCTCCATCCCCAGCCTTTCCCACCGCCGAGATGTTGCAGCTGCTTCTGTCATCTACAGGATGCACACTGGCCAGTGCCCACATGATCTTCTGGATCTCCTCCCTCCTCCTGTTCCACGACGTCAAACTACTCGTCTAAGCTCTTCCATGCCAATTCATGCAGTTTCCTTGCCCGATGCAAAAACCCAAACTTTAGATAGAAGTTTCCTCCACCATGCTGTTAAAATATGGAACAGCCTCCCTGAGTGGGTGGTTGGGAGGATCTCAGCGTCTGGCCTGAAGGCATTTAAATGTCGTGTGCATAAGTACTTTTTGGGTTAATATTATTTAAAATATTATTTTTCGTTTGAGCAGCAGTGAACCATTGATTGGCCTCTGGAACTCCTGATGCTTTCTTATATCAGGTAGTTGCAGCTGGCTATTGTTCACATTTGCATAAATAAAAAAATTAAATAAAATTAAAAAAACTTGTGAATACTTGGGAGGGATGTGCAGTGGCCTTTGATAAACTCAAGCTCAAATGAGAGTGTCCACTTTTCCTTGGTGTATTGGTTTCCTTTTTTTTTTCTTTAATTTCAAAGGATAATACAAGAGTGCCTGCTCTTGAACATCAGCTTTGCTAATGCATTCTTAACTTCGTAGCCCATGTTGACAAAGGCATTTATTGATGTTAACCCTTTCATGCATAGAGTACATACAAATGCCTTGGACCATTTGTTGGGATTTGGTGCAAGTGGGTGGTCTGTCTGTCCATTATTTTGGGCATGATGCTTGTGGAAAGCACACTGCCTTCCAGTATTTTGGACATCATGCATGCGTTGTGACAGATATAATGTGAAGTTGAAGAAACCTGGTCATTGATATGATGATCTATCTGTATTCTGGATATTGCTTATTTGAGCTATTTACTCAGCATGCATAATGTCCAATATTTTTGATAGAGCATAGACTCAGATGTATTCCAACAAATAGACATGCATTACATAGGTTATGTGTTTTCAGTTTGTGCTATATAATGTATTTCCATCCCCCAACAGAAAAAAGTCTGATCAAAACTTGAACAATATAAGACTGTTTCTGACTTTCGTCAACTTACCTCTTACTTGTGGACGGAGCCATTGTGATTGTTTGTGGTAAATCATGTGACTAATCAGAGAAGCAATTATTATCTGGAAATGTCCAGTAAAATGTACATTTTGTGTTTTCAGGGTATCTATGAGCCTAGAGAAAATAAATCCCACTTAACTTATATCCAAAATATTGGACAACATGCAACAAAGGGTTAATCAATGGTGACAAGTTTTAAACCTTTAACTGGTACTGTAACTGCATGATTGCCCTCTTCCCACCTTCAGTTTACTAAAACACAAACTCTACAAATGTCATTTTATGTTGTCTGCTAATAATTATGACCCATTTTTATCACTGTGCAGATAAGACATTCTGTTTAAATCAATAGTTCAATTTTATATTTTCATTTCAGTGGCTATACTCAATAAATATTTTCAGCTTTTTGTCGAGTCGATGTGGCACTTTCCCATCTGGACTATTCTTGGAAATAATGCAAATGACATTGAATGGCTGCTGAACAGACTTGTCTTCGCGGCGGCTGTTTCCTTTAAAAATCTGCTGGCTCTGTGTGAACAGATGGGCAAGGACTTTCAGGCCATCAGTCCCAAGTAACCCCAACATGCACTTCCTGTCAGTGAAGCCGGTACCAAGGCCAGAACAATTACGCTCTGTCTCCACTGCCCAAAATAAGCAGTACAAAGACAAAAGCGCTGTGAATTTGTGATAACATTTGTGGTGGGCCGACATCGATACTTATCAACATGCATACAATGAACGCCACTATAATGTTTGGGGTAAAGACCTTTTCGTATTTTCTTAATTTGTTGCTGAGTGTTTTAGAATGGCAATACATATGCTGCTAAAAATTCACTTTTCTGCTTTTCTTTAAATGTCATTATAAACATCTACACACTCAGTGTACACCATGCGCACGTGCAGTATACGACTTTATTATAATTTGGAAGAATGTATAATGCCAACACCAATTCTGTGTCACTTATTGTTTGGTGCAATTTGCAGCCATGTCACTAAAAAGCATAAAACATCAAGAGATAAGTGAAAATGAAAAAGATAATGGACGAACGGACATTAGAATCAGAGTAATTATCAATACAAATTAAATTAAAGTTGATTTCTGGAACGGTCAGCATTTATACCCTCCCTTTAAAAAGCTAGAGGTATCCAAAAAGATGTACAAAGTGCCAAATAAAAAAAATAATATGACTTGACATCATGTGGAATTTAAACTAATCAAGTATAGACAATATAGACAGTAAAATAAATTTGGTTGAATTTTGATTCCTGTTACTTCATGGAATAATTCCGCTTGTGAATGATCTGAATGACACTGCATTTTTCCTCTACAGGGTGTTTCAAAAAAAAGTATACCCAACTCTAATCATCGATTATACTGTACAAAAACTACTGAATTTTATTTTAAGTGCGATATGTCATTTAAAAGAGTAAAACCAGCTCTGTCTAATGACATATCAAACTTCAAATAAAATTCATTGGTTTTTGTTCAGTATAATCGATGATTAATGTTGGGTATATTCTTTTTTTGAAACACCCTGTATGGTTGCTTCCAACACAAATGGAAAACTGACAGCTGGTGTTTTATCAGTGTATTTAGTGTGCAGAGCGCATGCTCCCCATGTATTGTGTTTTTGTTTGCCTGTGTTTGACACCCTTGATGCAGTCACGTGACTATCAGGATTCATTAAACATTAAATGAAAGTGTCACGAAAGTAGGAGGTTCTTAACGGAAAAACTGTGGACTCTGACTGCTGGCTGTTGCTTTGTTGATGGAGCTGCCATCTTTTAGCATGAACTGTCCCCACAGGCATGAGGTTATAATGAGACTAAGCAATGCCCGTGACAGGACACTATTCCTTTCTGACATCAGTGCCTGGGTTGATGTCATTAAGTTTGTGTTTACTTTAGGGTTTGTGCATGAATCCAGCTAACGCCCTCAGTGTGGGAAGTGTCTCTCCTCTAATTAGAGATGTATACTGACCTTTCTGCTATTTTACCATCTTGACAGGCTTAAGACTGTATTAATATGCTAAGTCTTGCTATGTTAATAAAAGATATGAACCAAAATGACATAGGGAAATAAAACAAACTCTTTTACTTCATTCGCAATGTTTTTGTGTTATTTAAAGAAAGAAAAATATACGTATATGCAATGTGTGTGTGTGTGTGTGTGTGCGTGTGTGTGTGCGCGCGCGTGTGCACAAGCATATACCTGTGTTTGCGTGTGTGTGTGTATGTGTGTGCGTGTGTGTCTTTGTTTACAGACAGATGGGTGACAAATTACTGGAAAAATCTACGTCAATATAAATAAATAATCTTAGGTATTGGGCCTCCACCAGCTGCCAGATCAAATTCATCATGCTTTGGCATAGAATCAAGAAATTTAAAACTTTACTGGAGATGGGATACCTTTCTTCCAAGAGATATTACCTCATGTGGTGTTTGGACAGTGACGGAGAATGGTGTCTCACACGTTGTTTCAAAATCTCTCATATGAGTTCAGTTGGTTTGAGAGGTCTGGTGATCGTGAAGGTGGTGACACATGCTTAAGATCATTTTCATACTCATAAAACCATTCAGTGACCGTTTATGCTCTGTGGGGCTTGAGCCATTGCCATCCTTGAGGAGGCCACTCCCTTTATGGTAGAAATGCTTCATCATAGGATATAGAGGTAACCACTCAGAATATCTCTGCATTGATTCGCTGTGGCCCTCCCATATTTGAGGGGATGAGTGGATCCAGACCATGCCAGGAAAATTAACAGAAACAACTGCATTTGTTATGTTTGTCTATTCAGGTTTTCCTATTAATTTGTCACCCATCTAAATGTGTACAGAAAATATGTTTACATTTCAGACTAAAACACATCTTTAGGTTGATTTTTTTTTTTTTTTGGCTACTGCAGTGTGATTTTAGAAATGACAAATAGCTTTTAGTCGACTTTCTTGCAGGGCAGCATGTAGAAAAATTCTTTGCACAACGGTATCCGGTCAGATATGACTATTATGCCAAATCAGAGATAAATACAGACATTACACATTGCCTGTCTGCATCTTGCTGCTGGCTAACAATTCTGTTAAATACATGACACAACCCTGAATTGCAAATAAAAAATATCATTCATTAAATAAAAACTTTGTCCAACAAGTTAACAAATGTTAACGCTGATAACAGTTTCTCTTAGGGTTAGTACTTTTCTTTTCTTAGAGTTAATAATGATTATTATTAACCCCTTTGCCCAGAATACAAGTAATGCCAATTTTTTCCTGTTATGCATGAGCCTATTTAGGCTGTATAACTCAATATTTGTGTCACAGAGACTCTGGAAAATTATAACAGTGAAGCAAGATGTTTGGAAATTCAATTACAAAATTATTTAGGAATTAAATTTCGGAATTTACGGACGCCAGCGTCTATATCTTTGCAAAGGGGTTAACTATTCCCTGTCTTCATTTTCTAAGCAGTATGGTTATCAGATTATGAGAGGTCATAAACTAAACATTAGCAGGCTAGCATACAGCAACATCAATCGGATAGCACTATCATGGCTAAACAGAGCCATATGTTCTTGTTTACAGGCAAATCACGCACATGCATCTCTCTTTGATCTGTGCTGGAGTTCATACCCCACTGAGCTAACTCAACGGGGAAGTAAAGAGACCAGGCTGGAGGTGTCTGGTTTTTAAAGGTGCCTGGAGACTGGAGCAAAGCCAGATCTGAGCTGACTCACAGTTCTGAGCTGTGAGTGCGCACAAGATGTTCTGCTCTGGCCCAAATCCAGCCACCTATAGAGATCTGACTCACGATACCACCCTCTCGCACTTGCAAGGGGGTATATGTCACTATTTGATTATTTAACCCACTCATGCATTTGTTCTGCAAAGATGTTACAGTAAGCTGTCACTGTCAGCAACTTGCATTCATTACAACTGAATGAAGTGGGTGAGTCATAGCCAACATGAGAGATAATCCTCTTCATTTAGGATAACAGGGAAGTATTATAGTGGATATGTTTTTTAAATCTTTTTATTCATTTATGAATGTAAGCCCGTGTTAAACAAATCAAATTATACAACTCTAGGAAAAAACATTATGGATTAAGAAAGTACATTGCAGAATTGTCGTGATAAAAAATAGCTTACAGCATGATAATTGAGGGAAGAGCTGGTATCTATAAATGTGCATTGTATTCAAGGTCAAGGTCACGTGACCGATTTGTTGTTTCTAAGTCTGCCACTGCACTCCTCAGTGCTGACTGGACAGACATATAAGAAGAACAACCAATGAGCAGCTTCAGACAATGTGTCATTTGTTGTATAATTTGCACCAAATTTCATTTGTTTGGCTGTATTGGATGTTAATCCATCTGTTCACTCCAACAAGTTAATCACCTAGAATATTAGACATTACATAATAACAATTTAAGCCACGTGGAAATTTTTTTCTGGAAAATTTCTCAAATTTTTCCAATTAACATTTAGTTTTCCCTAAACCTTTCTACCGATATTTAGGTCTTGTACTCGTACTTACATGTTCTGTTAAATGTTTTACCGTTTCCAGACTTGGGGATGACTCTTATGTGCACCTCTGGCACAACTGTGAACAAAGGCTTTTAAAATAATTGTGCCTTTTCATATTTCAACATTTTGTTGTTCTCACTGAAAGACTTACAATTTTGAGTTGAATTGACAATGTAGAACAGGTTGAAATAAGAAATGGCGCAGCATTACAGTGAAAGCACTTTTTTAGGTCAGTCCTGCTCCCAAAAAAGGTCCAGCACTCCATGCATTGTAGACAAATATTTAAAATGATTCTATCTTGTCAAGATTATAAATGACGTCAGACTATTTCTTAAACACTGCATGTTTCTTTCCTTCTTCCAGCAAACAGGCTGAATAAATAAAATAAAAAAAAAACAGTGCCATCTCTCGAACAACATTTAACGAAAGTTTTATTATTATTATTATTATTATTATTATTATTATTATTATTATATTTCTCCCCCATTCATTGCTTTAAATCATGGGATCTACCCTCACCCATGCCATTGTCTCCAGTGTGGACCATGACCTGAGCATTGGCCGGCTCCCATTGTGAGCTTGTTTGTTTGGTTACCGTGGCAATCTGCATCAGTGGCGTAACAAGCACACCGCAGCAACTCTGAAAATTTGCAGCTTGGTCCATGGAGCAAAATGCTACTGCAAAGCATTTTCTTGTGTGTACATTCACAGACTTTTGGAGGACATTCTGAACTGAAAGAAAAAGAAATCACAAGCACAATGCCAAATCGCCCACGACATCCTCACCGTACCCACTCCTTCTCTATTTACATGTTCACGCGGAGGTACCGCTATGTTGAAGTCTGAGCAACTCCTTTTAGTAGAGAATGGAAGCGGACAGTAAAAAGCTCCCACAACGAGTCTGCGTCAATGTCTTTCCCCTCTCACTCTCCCTTGATGAAAGCATGACAGTGGAAAAGACACTGTATGTGACGCAGCACGTCTATTTGTTGCCATGGTGTGTCCCAAAGATTACGCACGTATCTATACTCTTTCAATTTTGATGAATTCCTGACCACACCTAAAATTATAATAAATGATATTAATTGAATTGCATAAGCATGGGAATTTGTGCTGATGTAGGATGGAATGGAGTTGTGTTGATGGAGATCGGTGCAGGAAAAAGAGGAGCCCCGAGCAGCGAGACTCAGGGTGGGGCTAACCTCTCTTCTTAGAGTCATAAAGGCTCTTTTGAGTCCCCTTCAGTTTTGTAGAGTCATAGAATGAGAGAAGAATATAAGGGAACGAGAGGAAGAGACGTCAAATGAGACAGACCAGGATTGCAGAATGAAGGTGGTATAAATAGGCTGGTTGACTACGACTTGCACGAATGGAGTGACGTTTTAGGCGCGGTCTGGTTCACTTACCCACGTTTAGTTAACTCCATTAATGAGGAGTGCTCTCCACAGCTATGAGGGAGCCTTAACATGGAGTGACACTCAGTAGTGTTGTGCTAAGGGCAAGTGAGCAGTTTGGGAAAGGACCAAAGAGTGTACAAAATAGCCGACAACTGTCTGTTGACGTCAGTGGAGTAGGGAGGTATTTCATGAAGCAAAATGTATAATTAGCTAGAAAAAAATGGCGAATAAGTCCTGGAATAGTGTTAGTTTACTTCAGTCCTTGTTCAAGGTTTGGCAGCATCCCACTTCGCTCAACTTGACAAAAACCACCAGATCGCCAGCACTCCTGGCAAAAAAAAAAAATTCCTAAATGTTTGAGCTGGTGTAGTGAGGGTTGTGCTTTAGGCACAATCTAAGTGAATATATTTCCAGAAACTAGAGGATGTCGCCTTTCAAATTAAGCCTAACACATGCATTTTTGGTGGTACAATTTGTTTTTTGGAAACTTTTCATTTGGGAACATCAAAAAGACAAAATTTAAAAAATATTGGACTCTAAAAGATTATCTTAGTAATATTGCAATGTGGAATACCACCCTGGTAAAATGTTTTAGATCCTGCAATTACATCAAAGGAAACATAAAAAATGTTGTTATAAAGTTATTTGGAAAGCACGGTTTAAAAGGTTAAAGTGGTGAGAAAAGAGACAATGGGAAATGTGTTAACTGCGCTCTCCACACCCTGATGGCATTTCATTTTCCACCAGTGCTCTGGGTTTCCCACATTTTCTGTTATTTTTCCATGAGCGTTTCTTTTTTTTTTTTCTTTTTGGCTCGAGCGCCGCACGCTACACGCCGATCTGGTTCGCTTCCACTTCACGTGACAGAAGGGGAGTCTTTTGACTCAGCGGAGTCAACATTGTAGTACTCACACGGTTTGCAGTGTCTTTTGTCAGATGAATTATCACTCGCTCTCTCAAGAGCATTGTAAAGACGGAACATGTGATGATGTGTTTGAAGAAATACTTATCCCCCCGGCCAAACATTTGGGTCTTCCCGAGCCAATAATGCTATGTGCCATATACCAGAACAGACTGCTCTCTGCTTTAACTGAAAGCAAATGGAAATGCAGTTTTTGATACTTTCATTACTGAGGCAAATAGGACAACAAATTGAACCTCTCATTAACAGAAGGATTAAGGTCCATATCAGGAA
This sequence comes from Gymnothorax javanicus, assembly GCA_029692085.1. Taxonomy (NCBI): domain Eukaryota; kingdom Metazoa; phylum Chordata; class Actinopteri; order Anguilliformes; family Muraenidae; genus Gymnothorax; species Gymnothorax javanicus. Next base: position 111,104,068 of record CM056194.1, on the reverse strand, counting down.
AATGATGTAGTTATTGTTCTATTTTTCAAAGCCGCTCGACAGCAGGTCAGATGAGTAATGCTGTGTTTGGAAAATTTTTTTCTGTGATTCAATCATACCACTCTAATTAAAACACAGTTAGGGAAAGTGCAAGTGCTATGAAAGTTATACAAACTTGTCTCTGATTTTTTACATTTCTGGAGGTACTGTAATTAATACTCCCATTGGAAATGCACGAGTTTGACTGTAATACGTCAAAAATAACATTTTCATGCATGTCAACTTACATGGAATGCCGTAAGTTAATATCCTCCATTTGCACAGCTTATGGATGTACCTTTAAAGTTGTAGGGATTTTTCTTTCTTTTAATCACAAAAGAACTTTGTCCAGAATAGTAATTGTTGGAGGCTATTCATTTTGACAATGACCAGAAGTGTCAGCTGCAAATGTACAAACGCAACAAAAATTGTCAAGAAGAGCTTAGTTCCTGAGGCTGCGCAGCATCGGCTATTATTAGACGTCGCCCTTGATGAGTGGAATGATAAGAATATGAATATGAGTTTTACGATTTGGTCAAGATTTTCACAGAGTGGAACGAAATCAAGGATCAGAGACATGCTTGTTTGTAACATTGGTATGAGCATGGAAATTTTTACTGTCCTGTATGAGGCTTTGAGGTTTTTTGTTTATATACTTGAAAGCTTTTATAAGCTGTTAAAAAATATTTTTATAAAATTTTCATACCTAATTTAAAATTTCATAAATTAAAAAAGTTTCACTAGAAAAAAAAAAACTTTTAAAAAATCTTATGGATTTTTAAAGGATTTTACAGATATTAATTGAAGGTAAAACAGGTGGGATTTCGAAGGGGTTGACATATATGCATTTTTTCAACTAATATAAATTCACTCACTCTGTAAAGTACGTAATATCCTCCTTATTTAGGCCTATTAATCTCAAAATAAGCTTTAAAAAATATTTCAGAAATTTTTCATACCTAATTAAAAATTTCATCAAAAAGTTTCATTAAAAAATTATTTTTAAAAATCTTTCGGATTATTAAAGGATTTTACAGATACTTACTGAAGGTAATACAGTCGGGATTCCGAAGGGCTCGACATGCAATTCACAACTAATATAAATTCCTTAACTCTCCAAAGTATATAACATCCTCCTTATTTAGGCCTATTTTTTTTTTTGTATGATTGGATGTTTTACAAGGCATTAAATCAAATAAAAAGCAGAGATTAATAACTAAACTCCTTAAATTTGTGACTCAGTGTTTGAACCAAGCTGAAAAAAATTGTTGGAGGTCAGTGAAATCACTTGAAAGACACTGGTGCATTATATCAGACAAGCCCATTGAGGCAATGAGCTTTCACAGAGAATGTGGTGTTCAACTGGAGGTGGACTGGAAATTAAGTGTTCAAAATAATGGTGGCCATTCATGGGCTACCCCTCCCTGAAAATCCTTAGTGTGAATTACAGCAACAGATGTTGTTTTTTGACCCTTTCATTGCTTATTACTAGAAAGCTGGTGCTAAATCAGGTTTTTTCAATTCAGTATGCTACCTCTGAAGTTAGAGGGGACACACCCTAGCTGCTAAATTTTCACTTGTAATTTTCACTTGTTATTTTAAGTTACTATTTGCTTGACAAGTGAAAATTTTCTTATTCCTTTCGCTAGCTAGTCAAAATTATCTCAAATCAGGACAAATTTTTTGTCTCACTAAGAAAAATGGTGATAGAAATAAGTGTTTTTAAGTCTTAAAATAAGTAAATTCATCTTACCTAGTATTTTCATCTTTCATTTTTTGCAGTGTTTTATCTCAATTTTTGTAATTTTGGCACAGACTCTTCAATTCCTGCCAGCCCTGTTGAACCTAAGCATTGATCCTGTCTGGCAATGTGAAGTAGGCAAAAAGCATTGAATGATGCTGCAATATAAAGAAATTTAAGAACAGATGAGAAACAAAGTTGTTGTCATCAATCAGTCTTGAAAGGTTTACAGAGCCATTGCTATGGCTCTGGGACTCTAGCGAACCATAGTGAGAGGCATTATCTACAAATGGCGAAAACTTGGAACTGCTGTGAACCTTCCCAGGAGTGGCTGGCCTACTGAAGTTCCTCTGAGAGCACGCTGAAGACTCATCCATGAGCTCAGAAAGGAACCCAGACTAACAGCTAAAAAACTGCGCACTTCAGCCTCAGTTAAGGTCAGTGTTCATGATTACACAATAAAACTGAAAAAATGGCATCCATGGGAGAGCTTCAAAGAAAAAAACTACTGCTGACCAAAAGGAACGCAGAGCCCACATTTGCACCACAATTATTTTTCACACAGGTGATACAGGTTTTGAGTTATTCTTTCGGCCCTATTTTGGCAATGTAAATGTAAATAGTAAATGCAAGTGCTATCAGTATCGCAGATAAAAACTGGGCATGACCAGCTCCTTTTCAGAAATTTTGTGACAGGAGGTGATAATACAGCTGTAGCGCTGTTGTCAATAGGACTGGACTGAGACCAAATAATTGCTACTAGGTGTGGTGGGGGTTTGGTCCCATCAAGGCCAATCAGATTAGCCACTATCTTTCCCTTTAAAACTGGCAATTTGTTAGGTGATTAACAAGCACCTAACTTGTGTTAATGCTGCCTTCTTTGGTCCCCTGAAAACCGCACTCCAGTGTCCTAATGTGCAGAGGTATTTGGGGGAATAGAGGTTGAAACCCCCTTATCAATAATAAAACCCCCCAAAATATATTGGCGCCGCCTTTTTATAATCGTTCTGTGAAATAAAAAGCTGAAAAAAGTGGAGGTTCTTTCCGTTGTTTCCTGGTTGTGTAGGGACATAATCGTCATTGCCGAAATGTGCACTGCGCACACTAAGTTTTTTACCCTTGCCATCTTGGTTTCAATGTTTTAACCTACTTCAAGAAGCCACATTTGTTGAAGAGCATGGTCCGTGATAGGAAGCCGGTGAAATACATTAGGTGAATCAGACAGGTTTTTGTTATTACAGCTGGGAAAATCACAAGTCCGCACCATTTTATTCTGCATTTTCCTGTCTGACAATAAACTTGTCTCTCTGTGTGTAGCTCTCTCAGGTCGCGACAGTCGACATCCAAGCGTTTTACCTTTGAAACAGGAGATAGTCTGCGCGCAGTGATACTAAGAGAGAGAAAAATATTGGCGAGTGATTGTGAAGTGTGAGTCATTCACTGACCATGGTTTTGTGACAAAAATATATTACTCTTTAACACACATTGTTTTGGGAAGCAAAACTTTTTATTTTTGCGACCAGAATTCCAGACACATAAAAAAAAAAAAAAAAAAACACCTCTCATGCACTGCACAGCTAAAGAGTATTTCATACAACGTCATGTCAAAAAATCCGAACTGTCACTTTAAGTCCTGAATCTATGGGAGCAGGTCGCTATGTGGTGGGCTAAACAGTTCAGCTGCGCTCAGGGTGGGAAGAAATTGGGAAAAACCTCCCCAAAAAATCAGCATTTTGTGTTTACTCACGTTGTATTTGTCTCATATTAGAATTAGTTGGATGGACTGGCACGTATCAATATAACATACAAGCCGACACTGAGATCCAAGAGAACCCCACAGCCCTTAACTAATTATATAACTAATAGCGGCATACATCTATGGCAAGGCACAGGTCACTGTGCAAGTGCAAAAGTCAAATCCACTTATGATCCTTTTTTTTGGGGATTTTCTCTTTTTATTAGATAGTTTTACAGTGGAGAGAGACAGGAAAGTTGGGGAGAAGAATGGGGGAAGACATGCAGCAAATGACCTAAGCCGGAATCAAACCCGGGTCGCAGTGGGAAGGACACAGCCTTTATGGTGCGCGCACTTAGACCGATGAGCCACCGGGTGCATCCTCCTCTCATGATCCTTATGTTGCACACCTACCCCTCACAAGGAGTCTGGATATCAAATTTGAAGCTCCTGTGGCCAACACTTCCGGAGGTTTGGCCGGACAAATTATGGAGCCGCTGCCCACCCAGACGCCACAGAGCATAACAACACCCTATCAGCCCATAAGGGCAGGGGGGTAATAAGCAAAAATAGAAGAAATCGGTAAGGGGGCAAATACTTTGTCACAGCACTTCATGTTTTTAGCAATCAAACTGTATACAGTTTGTGAAATTGAGGAGAAATGTCTGGCAGAGCCCTGTATGGAAAATGAGATCATAGTCCTTACGGCCTGTATTGCTTAAAAACGTTAAATACGTTGTACTTCAGCAAGATCGCCTTTGATGGTCCAGAGGCATTTGCCAAATAAGCTACACAACTGACACCCGTGCTGCACAGGAAATTTTCTACATGATAGTCAGGTGACGCTTGGGATAAAGAGATGATCGCCTGTTCAGACTCTTCGGTCGAACCTGGCTACCTACAAACCCATCTGTGATCGGATAGCTCCCCTGGAGGAATTCTCGCTCAAATTTGTCTTAGGACTAATGCTGAATCATTCCAGATGGCGGTGTACTTCAATACATTAAGTACACAGCCCACGGTCCGCAGCATTCTGAGGCCTGGAAAAGGGCTTTACAACACTGGTCCTGACTTTCAAATGGACAACTCAGGACAGGAATTCTTCTGATGAGCTATTATGGAATCGATTGACTTATGTTACTATTATTCCTGTGAGTCTGAATGTAGAAGCTGTATCTGCCATTTCATAGCAGGGCACACCACAAAATGGTGTCTTTTAGCTTGAAACAGTTTCTATCCTCGCAGTGTTTTACAAGGAAAAACAAGACCGCAGCCCTCGCTTTAGGCAGTTTACAAAGAATTGGCTAATAATATTCCTTTTGCACGTCAGACAAAATTACATATACTCATACGACAGACTGCGCATTTTTTACCCACCAGGAATGCATATTCAGTTTGTGCTTTGCATGAATATTTAAATCTGATCTGAATAACCAGGGAACTTGTTTCAGCATTCAGAATTCCTCTACTTGTAATTCATGCTTAGTGCACTTCAGTTTTTCTTTTCCACTACCACTGACTATAATGTTCAAAGTATGCTTGCTTTTCTCTCTCCAACCCAGATAAAACTCTATGCAGGAACCTTGACCAAAGCAAATAATCTTGCTGCATACTTAAACTCCTAACATGCGTCGGTTATCGCTTTGTTAAGAACATAAAGCTGCTGAGCTTGAGTTTTACCCTTCTGACCAAAACAAGGGCCTCCTCTTTTCCACAGGGGTTGAGCCCAGTCTGGCTTGTGTGCAGAAAACGTGCATGAGCCAAGGGTCCTGCAGCCGCTCTCCACTTCAAACGCTGTAACCCGAGTCCCTTCACAACTCCACAATAAATCAAATAAATCATGCTAGGGGGAGAGGCAGGCAGGCCAGTGCAGGGGGATAGAAAACAAGCAATCAGCCCCGTGTGTGTGTGTGTGTGCGTGTGTGCGCGCGCGTGTGTGTGTGTTCGTGTGTGTGTGTGTGTGTGTGTGTGTGAATGCGTGTGTGTATGTGCATGTGTGTGTGTGTGTGTGTGCGTGCCTGTGTAAGGGAGATGGGAGGGCCTTAAAGGTTCTGCTTTGAAAATGATTTTCTTGACACGCAGAGAAACTGTGACATCATTTAGTTCGATAGGCCACCATCGGAGACAGTACGCGCCGAGATTTACATCACAGTGCATTCATTTCTCCTGACAAAGGAATACGGAGCGCAGAGGAAAGAGGAGTCGGACTCCCACTCAGACGGAGTAATATACAGTACCCTCCCTGAAGAACGAAGCAGAACTGATGAGCACGATTGGACATTCAGTTAAAATACTTTCGCCATGCTGTCATGCGGCGATAAAACAAATCAGCTAACAAAAGCTAACATCTGGCTAATTTGATTGAGTATTCCAAACAAACCATATTATATGATTACTGTAACATTTACAATTTTAAATCCACTGTAATCCTTTTGAATTTGTAAGATTTGTGATTGATTTTATTTTCATTTTGTAAATGTCTGACTTCAACGCGAGCCATTGTGGGGCAGTCTTCTGACATTTTACACCATGTTATGCTGTGGTAGCGCTGTGCACTAGCACTGCTGTGTAGATGTTCCATGTGAACAACATAATCATTCATGATCTTACAAAACTTTCACTGCGGCAGTATTTTCTTCCTCTGTTCATGTATGATTGCCTCTACGTCAGCCTAAATTTCAGAAATGTGTGAAAGGGCTTTACATAGATGTTGCAGATGTGGTCACTCACTTCCTCAGAGTGAAAAAGTTAGAATGACTCATTTTGAAAAGCCAATGTCTGCCTTCACTGTTCATAGTGTTTTACATCAATTTCCAAAATGAATTACCCCTGAGCACTGGATATGGGGGTGACCAACAAATTATACTTTGACTTCCAAAAAGTAATTCGCTTGCGTGTGCAAACTGCTTGCATTTGGCATACGTTTAAGTATTTGTATAGTCTAAATCCTGCTGGTAGAGAGTGGTATGAAGGTGCCTATCACAATGTTTATAAGCTATATTATATGACCAGTGCTAACCAGAGCCAGTAGTCATCCTGTTTTGCCCTGTGTTGCCGAGAGGAAGGTTAAGGAAGCAGAGAGAGGGGTAATAAAGGTAATTGGTTCCATATGTAAAGTTGTTCTTAGTTCTATGAGTTATAGGAACCCTCTTTTTTAATACTACAACTCCGCCATTTGCACTGAGGTGGTCATTTGTAATGCCAGAACTGATTTTGGCATCGTCTCTCTACTTTGTATTTCATATCTATGTGACATACAGAGAGCATCATAATTCACAAAACAGTGGTACACTTTTTGTTATTTTGGTTCTGTTAGTCGAGTCAATTACTGGATTTGAATCCACAGCTGGTTTGTCTGTTATAACTCAATTGAAAGAAGGTTATCATCTGTTATCAGTGTCATTAAGTATGGGAAACTAGTGGGTTGAGTGCGCAGTTGACATCGATTGATAGCATTGATCCAAAACAGATGATGTCCGTATATAGCAAGAATGTCTGTGCAGGGATGAGGTCAGGTTGGTGGCTGGGTCAACAAAACAGCAGACTTTGCCATGGAAAACCGTTGTTCTGTTTCCATTATAAACTGAAATTTTAACCTTTCAGATTTTGACTCAAGACTATCCTTTTAAAATGACGATCCTTGTGCCCTAACCCCAACCTTCACCAGACCCCTAACTTCAACCTTACCCAGCAAACACTACGGGCCGTACTTACGAAAGGTGTTTAAGCCATTACACGCGTGTAAGCACTTAGCCAATGACTAAAATTCTTAGACGCACACTACGATGCATATTTAAAGTTAGACACTAGTAAAATTACACTGACATTTAGGCAGTGCTTATCTCAAACAATAGAAATACTTAAACATAGACAGGGGGTTGTTTAGCAAGCATTCTAGTGACAAAGTCAGAAATAACACACCTCCGAGGAGAATGGACACGTTACAGGTATTTGTAATAGCTCAAGCTGAAGCAAATGAACTTGAAGAACATGGTCGTATTAGGGCTCCAAGAGTGTTCAGAGACAGGATGAATCTGTTAGAGGATTTTAACGAAACTGAATTCATAAGACGTTTCAGGGTATCGAAAGAGACATTTAACAATTTACTTGGAATTCTAAGATTGGACTTGGATCACCCAACACGACGAAGCAATCCTCTTCTAGCTGCATTACAGTTGTCTTGTGCATTGCGATTTTTCGCTTGTGGAACATTTCAAATTGTTGCAGGCGACACATCTGGGATCTCTCAACAAGCTTAAGGAAAAGCTGTGCATAGGGTTGCTGCTGCAATCTGTGCCAGCAAGCCACAGTTTCTGTCATTCCCAGAAGCTTTAGATGTAAAGCGACATGTGATGGATGTTTTTCGGCAAATAGCTAGTTTCCCTGGAGTTATTGGTGCTATAGCAGGTGTTCTGACAATTTGTGCTCCCTTGTCAAAAAATGCTACCGTAATGCAAAGCGATCGTAAAGTCTTTGTTTTCGCCTTAATATTGCAATATGACTCAGTTTACAGTAGTAACTTTGTTATTTGTTAGCTTATTATAACACAAGCAGATGTTATAATGAGTTGGATAAGTTTGTTTGAAGATATATGCCCATATATGCCATTATCATCTAATTTCTGCATTTTCAGGAAAACACAGCGTGTACATGTTAATAAATTTAGGCTTATAGGTCGAAAGGCGCTCTGAAAAAAAAAATCTATTTTTATGATTTTTGAAGATACTTAAGATATGAGCGAAGAAACAGCCTGAGATTTTAGGTTTGCGCAAGCGCAGAACCGCGAGGTAGCATATTTTGATAGGTAGCAAAATTTGACAGAACACGGGAATGCATATTCCTGTTCGCAATCCAGCAGCCAATCAAATCCTATTTAACAGATTGAACTGAGGTCATGAAGGTTTGACGGGCATTGGTAGACATGGATAACTAATCAGTTGTTTAGAGTATTTCGTAGGGTGTGATTAAAACACACGTTTAGCTAGAAGTCATATTTGAAGTCATATTTATACACGTCTAAATGCTACACACGGATAACAGATAGACACCTTTCGTAGTTACGGCCCTACATGTTTGTTCCACCAGTAAGTCATGAGAGAAACTGGTGTTTATTTACATGTGTCATAAGGTACTTGTCATTAGCATGTAAATAAAGTCATTTGAAGCACATTCCAAATCATACATGTAAAAAGTTGATTACATGAGCAGCGAACACTGCACTCTACTTCCACAAGTATTTCATATGAGAAACTGGTGGTTTTTCCACGTGTCATAAAGTACATGTAACTAAAGTGTAAAAAACATGAAATGACGCATGTTCCAAACCATATGTGGAAAACGTATTGATTACACATAGCAGTTCTACTGAAATGCGCCCCACACTATGGTGAACAACATAAAAGCTTCTGATTCAAGTATGTAAATTAAAAACCTCAAAGCATCATCCAGGACAGAAAAAATTGCCACGCTCATGCTGATGTTACACTTGAGCATGTAAAGGATCCTCAACTTCGTTCCACTCATTGAAAATCTTGACCAATCTCTTATATTCCCATCATTCCACTCGTCAATCACAAGGGAGAAGGGCATTGTCTATATATATATATATATATATATATATGAAGAGTTCATTTGCAAAAACAGTTATGTGCATTTTGATTTATTTTTCTAATTCATGTTTTTTAATTGTACACACCATGGAAAAGCAATCAAATTAGAGTTAGGTTATTTCAGAAAGATATCTCAAAATTTTTTACTTTTCTTAAATGATGTTTTTAGATTGTGTAGTCAAAGGAATATTCATCAAACTGCTGTTGGTTTATTCATTTTAAGAATGGCCTTTGTCTGCTTTTGAAAATGAACTCTTCATATATATATGAATATATATATATATATATATATATATATACACACACACACACACACTCACGCCCATATTTCCGCATCCTATACCCACTGTGCATGCAAACAGTGGGGTATTAAAATGCATGCTTTGCAAAATTACCACAAAGCGTCTGCTTTGTTACATCTAAATATTAATGGACAGACCTCAGAAAACAGGAATTAGTTACATTGTGCATTCTTTTAAGTTTTAATTCTGTTTACAGGGCAGAAACAGACTCTTGTGCATTAATTTTAAAAGACACATATGGACTGACAGGTGGCTTACCAAACTTTGCATTCTGATTGGTCTTCTTCAAAAAAAAAAGAAAGAAAGAAAGGAAGCGTCTTTTGCTGAAACTACACAACTGTATTAATTTTCAGACCAGTATTATCCATGCAGGTTTAAGTAGAACTTTGCAGACAGGTTCTTATAAAGGATGATTCCAGAAAAAAAATGTGATGCAGGTTCTGGATGTCTAAGACATTTCAATATCTCTAGTTTTGGGATACTGGTATGGGGGTCTCCCCTTATGAGACAATGGAAAACCACAATATGTAACATAAAACATTATGTGCAGAAATAATTTTACATTTAACATAAAGTTCATTCAGATTTCAAAAGGTTTCTTGTCAGAATACAGTATCACCTAAGATGCTCTGTGCGGTGAAAAGATGTTTTAATTTTTCTCCAGTTGGAACATCTATATCTAGAAATCACGAGTAATTTTTGAGGTGAGGTTATGGGACAAGTTCTGAAGCATTTCTGTTCTTCCCAAAGAGTTATGTTGTTACAGGACAGCAAAATCTTGCGAGAGATGACCGCTCCAACACAGATGAACAACAGTACAGTAGAAAGTGATATTGCTATTCTGACTCAATACTTTAAGAAACCGCGTGGTTATGCTGTGTAAGAAATACATCTTATCTGTCTTCGATACAATAAATTCACTGATTTTCGGTGCTGTGCTAAATTAAAAAGCATTCTGACTCAACAGAGCGAGCATGGGGTTCCTGGCCCACATGCTTCCATTTATTTTTCGAAGCCTGTGTTGCACCTGCTTTTTGATAAATCAAAACCGTGCGCTTTCTTAACACAAGCCAGCTTTCACAGTCCTTTGAAGTGCATTTTTCTTACACACTCTGACTCCCTGATGGAGAGAAAGAGAGACAGAGAGAGGAAGAAAGAGTGAGAGTACATGAGCATGTACGGTCATAACACCATACTAATCGTAGCCCCCGGACAAACTCAGGTGGCTACTATGGATTCATGTTTACATATCGTCTCCGCTGCCGCCGTGTCCGTAGACCCTTCCTTGTGGACGCTGTACAGGCTGTAATTTTTGACCAATTACTTTCATATTTGGTATGGACATGTGTTATACTTAGATTATGACACCTATTGATCATGGTTGCAGTGGCCACAGTATTGGCCGAATTATGCGCTAATTTGTGCTGAAACATAGAGATTTCCTTGAGGGTGCAGTACAGGCTGGAGAAGTGGGCTTTCAAGAGCTACACCCATGCAGTTGCCTCTGAGTTTCATTTATCCTTTAGTATTTGTGAAGTATTAGCAAGTCCACTACGTGATGTAATTATATCCCTGGCAGCTGTCTTCAGCTATTCAAAGAAAAAAATCATCATCTTGACTCAGTGATTGTATCCTTTGGGTGCTAACTGAAGTATTAGCCTTTCCAGATCTAAATGTGAGGAAAAACAGTTTAAATTAAAATCACTGAAATTATTCCACATCTTGTGAAATAACTGAATCTATTAATTCCTCAATATTTGTCCACAGATTTTTGACAGTTTTTGGTCCTTTGTCACCTGGACTGCTGGGATTTCGTTTTTTTCTGGTAATATTACCTCAAATATACATCTTGTGTTATGCCCTTATATGCCCATTTAAATTTGCCCATCAAAGTAGTTTTGAGATGTGAATGTCTCAGGTCACAACTGAAAACCTGTACTTTTCCTCTCTGAAATCTTCTAGTAGTTTATGACCTGCTAGTAAAATGTATAATTTGTATATTCTGAGCTGCTTCAAACACATCTGCCATTTCTCCATGTTCTTTAATTAACCATCATTATTTTGCCCTGTGGTATGCCTGCTGCAATGGTGTGAAAATGGTCATGGCACACACTGTAGTAAATGGCAGCAGTGAAAAATTGATGTTTAGCCATTTTTCTATTTATGAATGAGATCACGGTTGGATTTTGCCAGGAGTGGCTTGGCTGGAGTTCAGATCTGCTTCAACAGTAGAGATTTCATTGATGAGAGGACAGTTATCTTTGCTAAACATTTTTCCTCACATTTTTTTAATTGAGGCAGTGGGACGCGCTGCTGCCTCTCAGCATGAAGGCCGTGGGCACAGTTCCGGTCGGGGCTTTTCAGTGTGGAGTTTGCATGTTCTTCCTGAGTTTGTGTTGCTTCCCTCTGGGTGCTCTGGATTACTTCAGTATCCCACCACAGTCCAAAGACATGCATGTCAGGCTAACTGGAGACTCTGCATTGCATGTATGTGTGTGTGTGTGTGTGTGTGTGTGCAGTTGATTGGCAAAGGAGTGTCTGTGCCTTTTGCCTATTGTTAGCTGGGATAGGCTCCATCTCCTCCGCGACCCTACTGAGTAGGAAGAAATATAAAAAATGGATAGATACGTTCCCCCAAATATATTAACTCACTCAACAAAAATCCACCACAAGAAATTGAAATTCAACAATTTCTGCTATTCCAGTTAATTCAAATAGTACTCATGGGAAAATGCGTCAACCTCTTAGCCTATACTCACTGCATATAAAGCAGGGCTTTCCAAACTTGGTCCTGGGGGCCTACTGTATTTGCGAGTTTTAGTTCCAGCCACACACACGATCCCAGCATTAAAAAGTGGTTAATTTTTTTAAAATTAATTGCTTTTCAGGCTAGAGAGCTGTTTCACCCTCTTAAACTGCTTTGACAAAAATGGCTATACATGCCAGGATGTTTAAAAGTAAAGATGATAAAGCGCTGCTAAGCTGTGCAAGATGGTCTACTCTTGCACATTTCCGCAGTACAAGCGTCAGCTCAGTAAGCAAAATATTTTAGTAGGCAAGATGTGCGTTTAGCCTCTCTCAACTTCTTTCAGGTACTTCTCTGAGGTGTAATTTAGAAAGCGAATGTATGGTACAGTTGATTCTACTGTACATTTTCAAGAGTCAAAATTTTCCTCTTTTTCATGCAATAAAAGTATTTTGTATGATGTAGTCAATTTTAATATGCAGCTCTCTGGCAATAGCCTGAATAGCTATTTCTAACAAGTGTAAATAATCCATACGAGTATGGGTAGGGCAGTGAAGAAAAATGAGCAACTCATTAAAATTCTGGGATTGCAGTTGTGGCGGGAACAAAAACCAGCGGAGACAGTGGGTCCCCAGGACCGAGTTTGGGATCCTCTGGAATAAAGGATGTATTATGTGAGCTGAGTGGACTAGTCTGAATAAGAGTGCCAGATCAGGTCATGTACGATGCAAATGCACGGAGAAATAGCCGAATAACTTAACATTTATGACTTCCCAATCAACGCGATAGTGTTTCTTTTCATTTAGTTTTCTGCAACTGTTCCCTCAATGTGCTTTCAATTACATTCTCCAGAGAACGATTTTTTTCCCCCCGAGTGCGCGCACACGCTGGTGCGACGTCATGGCAGACTGCATTTGCAGCTGGGATTGCAACTTCATTCTGCAATGAGAGAGCGGAGCTGAATTGTGCAACTCCAAGGTAGAGGTATCACTGTATGCCTTACATCTCACGATCCGGGGATCTTCAGGAGAATACGATGGTTATATTACGCATGATTTTTCTTGACTGGAAAAAACTGACGGTTCCACTTCGGTAACCTTGTGAAGAAACGAAACCCAGGTTATTGGGAAGTTTTTTTTTTAAACAATTACATTTTCAAGTAACTCCACCCTGGAACTATTTTGCACCGATATCTACAAAGTAAGTAGCCTACTTTGAATGGCACACATCAATGCACGAGTGAACTTATTGCAACGGTGGCTTATTTTATGTATGATATGAGTCGCTTTGGCTGCATTTGATCAGGATCAGTCATTTTCTTGAAAGTGTAATGAACACACCTGCGCAGAATCTAAAGTTGGCTGCTGTGATGTCGGAAATACTGGAAATTACTTTTTGGCCAATAAACTGTGTTTCGGATTGCAGTGAACTACGTGTTAGTTTTATGATAAGCGTTTTACATATGATGATACTAAGACTTCTAATCTTCGTTCCGCCTAGGCTACTTGTCTAGAGTTCGGATACTTAAATGTTGCCATGCAATATGTCATATAATTCCTTGGGTGAAAGAAAAGACGTGGCATTTCAGTTCAAGGGGAATGTTTTCAGATTTAAGCTGCTTTCACACCGGACGCGAAACGAATTTTTCGCACGGCAGATTACATTCAAAGTCAATGCAAACTTGACTTTGAATGTAAGCGCAATATATGGATGCTTGCATCGAAAGTTCTCCCGTGTTCAGAAAGGGTCTGGTGTGCGTGCGTGTGTATTCAAATGAACTACACCATTCCGAATTAGGAGGCACGATTAATCTAAAGATAACGATTATGATTTTATTTTTCACAAACTTTTAAGCGACGTATATACGTGTCTAAGGCAGAAGTTGCTGACTCCTGTATTTTGGCTTTGAGCCATTATTACCTTGGTAAGATTCACCAGTCATTTTAAATATTGGTCTGCTACAGTTTTTTTTTTTTTTTCATTCATTTCCATTCGATTTTGTTTTTAATGCACACATGCATACACACACGCATAAAATCTTTACCACACACAACACATCCACCCTCAAATGCACACACACACACACACACACACACACACACACACTCTCTCTCTCTCTCTCTCTCTCTCTCTCGTTCTTTCACGCAAACACACGCACATTCACAGTAGTTGTGGCATTTCTGCCATGGCCGTTTGCTGGTGCATGTCTATAAAGCTGGCCTACCGAGACCGATAGTCCTTGAACTTTCCTGTTGCTTTGGCATTCTCCCAATGGGCACGCCCCAGTGCTTACCTTACTAAGGAATTTTATTCTCCTGTTTTCCTTGCATGCTTAACTCTGTAATGTTGACAGTTTGTGAACATTGTAGATTTTTACTCGAATAATCATCTATTATAATTATCTGTATAGATTGTACTCCTGCATTTGTTGAATATTGATTAAGGTACAATGTATTTATGGTTATGTTGCATTTTGTATTATGGTGTTACAGCAGCTATATCATTTTGAGGGGTTCTTTGAAAGTTTGACTAAGTGGGCAATTATGCACTTAGAATTCATTTTAGGGTCGTATCTCCAGTGGTAACATATTTTTGGGAAAAAAGTAAACAAAAGCAGACTTGTAAATTTGCTGAGGATAAATAATCTAGCCATGAAAAAGCAGAGACTGATCAGGAACTCTTCATTAGAGGTAGACATCTATAGCCTACATCCTGTTACACTGATCATCTAAAACATCAGTCCCATTGAAATAACCAGTCAAGCCAATTGAAGACTATTGCAGTTTCAAAGGGGCTTATTGTATTACTGACTAAATTCACCATACTCCCAAAATTGGTCAGTGGCTTAAAAATGAGCATTTTTGGGGTTAAATATTTCTAAAAGGGCAACAGTTTATAGATTTTTTTCAGTTACCATCATTCTACATAGGAAAATTATCTAGCAAATAAGTGTGACGCTCATATTTTCACAGATGTTATAATTCATCAGTATCTTACAACAAGCAGGAAAAAAAAAACTAAGAGGGGCTGTGATGCAGCTTCGTTGAGTTGGCACAGAATGGCCCATTACATAATAGGAGCTATTTGTCTCATCATTCATCAAGGCATACAATAAGGGACAATGAACATAATTATTTGAGGAAAAATATCAGAGTTGATGACAGCGATAGTCCCGCCTGTGGCGCTGACTGGCCAATCAATAGCCCCCCCAACCCCCAAACAACGCTCGTTAAATTGGTTACTGTTTTCATCCGTCTGTAGAAATTGCTGTTTATGATGCCAGACGAACCAGTCTTGGTGAAATTGGCCGGTTCAAAGGTCTGGACCCAAGCAAGTTTGTTACATGCACCATTTTTGATTCAGTTAGCCTATTAGCTCTGAACAAAAAAAAATTTTCAAAGAAAATTTTTCCTACCTGCTTACGTGATTTTTTTTTTTTTTTTTTTTTTAAATTTTTAGGAATGTTCACTGAAGCTTAAGCACATTTTTGTTGGGCCTTATGTGTTAGCCTGGCTAACGCCAGACCTCATCTCAATCTACATTGAGATTTAGTCTGGGAGCCACACATTCATTTTCTCGTATTTGAGGCGTGGTTTACAAATGCCCAGAGCCGTTTATTGGGCACTACGAATGGCTATTAAATGTGTCTGTACGTAGCTTATAGCCAAACACATCAATTATACCAGATTACATACGTAGAGCGACAGAAATTCGACGAGGAAGAAGACAATGGGTTAGAGATTTATGTGTGCACGATGGTGCTCAGCAACTATTGCCGTTTGTGCAAGACAAACATGAGGGTAGAAGGTATTGATGGACACTCTACAGACATGTTTTTATCAAAAAAACACCGAGTTTATCTGAGAGGTTAGAGTTATTAGGGGTGACAGTCGCACAAGAACAAACAACAAACTTTGGTGTGTCACTTAGACGTCGTCATCGTCTTGCTGTCTGTCCCCCCCCCCTTCTGTGATTGGTTCCTTTGCTGAAGCCAAAATCGGATCCATGGAATCCAGGCTGCCTTGCAGCGTGAAATGAAATTGCGCGCAAGGCGGCATGGGTATACCCAGGCTACTTATGTGTACCAATTCTGATCAAACTTTGGTGCAGAACAGCATCATTTATAAGCCTAGTTAATAAATTTATGCTGTTTTATGAGCTACAGGATTTCAAAATCTTCAGAAGATATACTGATGTTTTATGACATCATTAATGTGGATAGGAAAATGCAAGATAACTTTCTGATGCAAAGAGCAATGACGCCAGCTGAAAACAAATTGGCTGTGATTCTGTGTCTTTGCAGCTGTTCAAATTAATGTTTGATTGCTAATTAGGAAAAGTAATTGGGATCCAATACTTATTCATAAGGAGAGGTTTCTGAAAAACTTTTATACCTCAGAGGGCAGGTCACTGAAAGTCCAGAGTTATCACACTCCTTAAGCGTTTGGGCTCTGAAGGGTCCCGTTTATCAAGTGGAATTTTCCCCCATTCCACCATTATGCACCTCTTAAGCTGCGCTATGGTATGGGGCCTTTTTTGGTGTATATTTTGGTTCATAATGCACCATACATTCTCACTTACCAACAGATCAGGACCGTAGGCAAGCCAATCAAGCACCCATACTCTCTTCCGACACAGCCATATATCTCTAATCCATGCAGAATGTAGTTTGACGCTATCTTGCTTGAAAATGGATGGATGTCCCTGGGACTGACGATGTCCAGCTGGCAGCATATATTGCATAAAATTTGCTCACACTCTCTGCAATAATGATGCCCTCGCAAATGTGCAAGTCAGCCATGCCACGTGCACTGATACCATGACAGGTGCAGAAATTTAGACCTGATGCTTATAACAGCCTGGATTGTCCAGTGAATTAGGTGGTGCTTTTTACTGTGCTGTTGTATTGTGTGGTCTGATATAGGCTCACTAAAGTATCTCCAAGCCTTTGTTCTGATATCCATTACAGTTACATTACATCTCCTAAGACAGTGACATCTGAAGGCTGACATATCACATGCATTCAGAAGTGGTATTCCCTCTTGCCCTTTACACTATATGAATGAATTCTGCCAATCTTGTGGCATGTTCAAGAGGGTGATATGCCCAAAATTTGTCTTTGACAAACATTGTACTCAAAGTGATGGATTTTAAGCTTGCGCATCTGTGTTCAAATTGGTGAGTCTCAACCCATTTTGCTTATCTTTTGAAGGCTCTTTTTATGCGATAACATGATTAGCTTATCTGCTGCTCATCATCTGTTTCACATGATCACCTTCTTATTTCAACTTGTCACATCATTATTAGTCCTAAAATACCCCTGTGCCGACTTCTTTAGAGTTGCAGTTCTCAGACGTGTATCTATACTTATATAAGCAATTTCATTGATGAGTTGATCCTTTTGCGCCGAAGCAATTTATGCGTCCCCCTATGAGGAATGAGTATAACTCACTACCACAGTAATATCCGAAGTATACCATATGTATACAGACAAAAAAAAAGATATTCCACCACCAGGAAAAAGCAGGCAACAATGCTATTCTACCATACTGAAGTCATGGGGTGTTAGCCCAATAAAATCGTGTAAACATATACATTTGATTTCATTGAATGTGATATAAATACTCTAAAACGGGTCGCTCCTCAGAGCAATAGGGCTCCATATTCAGTATTATTAGCAAAGGCTAATGGTTGGGGATAATAACTGATGTGACCAACTAAGATACAACAGCATCATAATCATAGCAACAGTGTAAAACAGAAACACCAAATGATGAACTGAAATATTCCAAATAATATAACTTCCTCATCGAGGACAAAGACTGTCATGATAATATAGGCATCCTCTTCCAGAGGATCAATACTGTTAGGCTCAGAAAACCCACCAGTTGTGTCCCCATTTGGACTCACGACCGGTGGCCATGTCTGTAAGATGGTTTTACAGTTTTTCCATCTCATAAAAGTAACGAAAACACTCTTTAGGCTGCAAATGGTAGCATTTCTTTCATTGTGTGCTAGTAATTCAAATGTGCGAAGATGAGAAGATGAAACATAACATGCTGTTATGCAGGGACTTATATACAGTTTTCGGAGGCCAAATCGATTTCCTTCAATTACTGTGGTAAGTTCGTCCTGCTCATCTCTCGTAAATAAAACCCTTGACAATCAATAGATAATTGCCAGGAAAGTCTCATGTAGGCGTGAACTATAGCTGTGCTTCATGAAGTACAAAGCAAGCAAGCAGTATTTACAGGACAGATTGAGGTGATAACTGGTCTCTGAATCCTGCGAGGGACATATCTACATGTAAATCAACGGTAGGCTCATATATGTTTTCATCTGATTGCTGTAATGGACAATAGAATAATATAGCATCAATATCATGCTGAATTTTTGCTTCAGAAAGCTGTTTTTTCAGTACTAAATTGCCAGTTATTGTGGATTTAGCTTGCTGCTATGACCGAAACCAGAGTTTGTTAAAGTGAGAGAATTTTTATCAATTTCTGGATGGATGCTACTGGCAAATATCTCAGGCTGTTTGCAGCCTAGGCTTGGTTGAGGATCTTTATTCATCCAATTTCCGGGCCACAGTGATGGGAGTTAACACATCCATATGAGTATTCCTCATGAGTATTCAATATATATTTTTCCTCTACTCAGTATTATTACTGCAACTGTGTTCATTAGTTGAGCAGTTTCATAGACGCTAGCATCTACGTCTGCACGAAGGGCTTAGAGCATCAAATTGTCACTCGTGGCTAATGAACTAAAAACTGTGAGGGCGTGAAACATCCAATTAAATTGATGATTAGTCTTGACCTCTTTGCACTTATTTTTGTTGAATAATGATACATTGACTCCGTGAACTTTTAAGTCTCTCTCAAGGTGTGGCCAGTTATCTTCGCTACAGTTAGAAGAGAAATAAAATGCTTCATTTGGATGCAAAATTGTGCGCATTTCAATCTTCAATTTTTATTGAAACAATCATGGAGAACAGGCAGGATATCCTGCTTTGTAGGAAGGGCCAAAACTGAATGCGGAAGGTCCAGAGTGTTTATTTGTAAAGTATAGCCTACTTACAGAAGGGGATAAAACTTTTTTAAAATTTAATTTATTATTTAATGCCTAAATATTGTATTAAAAAGGAAGCCGTGTGTTGAACTGCCGTTGAATTATTTGTGTCACTGGTGAAAAATGTTTTAATCATAGAAAGTGACTGAAAGGTCGATAGTTCAAAGGGGTATTTTACATCCTCCTTGTTTTCTGTTTAGTGGCTGACCCAGAGAGCGATGAGCTGTTGTAGCGTTTTCAATATAGTATGGGGAGAAGCACCCTTTTTTGATTTTTCTTGAATTTTCCTTTATGTTTTGGAAAAATATAGGTTTTGGAAAAATATAAATTTTATCCATCTTCTTAGCTTTCTCGCTCTAGGCTCCTCTGTAGTTTTAGGCTAGATGGCCAGTCAGTCAGGAAAGGCCTGAGATCACCTCCCTGTGTGAAAGCCAGCAGGTCCAGGGACATACGATGGCCTGGTATACCAGAGGAAGGGGACCTTTGTGGGCGGTATCTCTTCCTCTACTAATACTGCCGTGCGATAATGCTGTTGTTCTTGGGATAGAGCTGGGGTCCGGCATAGCACCATATCAGAGATGTAGAAACAAGTATGATTTCATGTGAACAATTAAAAATATTGCCTGTGTGCCATTTTTATTTTGAATATACTGTATCCAGGAAATTCATCGCAGATTAAAACATTTATGTAAACTGATTGAATAGCTTGAATGAAATTCAATCCAACACTCTTGCAATCATACGATTTTTAGGATTACAGTACTGGACAAAGAGAGAATAGACTGCCTTACATCTCTTTCTCTCAGAAAACCTGGAATGTAGACTCTATACTGAGCATGAGATCGGCCTGTGTTCGACCCATTCACACTGCGATTGTACAGAGTAATTCTCGGATCATTCCCGTTTGACCGAGATTGGCTAGTTTAATTCTGCACTCCTCACAGCTGAAGAGGATTTATGGGTTTAATTTCTTTTTTTACACCCGCCAAGGACGTTATGTTTTCACCTGTGTTTGTCTGTCTGTTAACTGGATTACTCCAAAAGTTATGCACGGATTGGCACAAAATTTGGTAGGATGGTAGGTGGTAGTCCAAGGATGAGTTTATTCAATTTTGGAAGTAATCCAGAACATATTCTGTATTCTAGATCCAGAAAAGGTTCAAATATACCTGAATAAAATGATTGTCCGTTATGTAATGAACAGACTTTCATAAAATTTCAGCGTTAAATAGAACCTGCACTTATGTAGAATTAGTTATAGTTATTGGTGATCTGGATAATATTCTTATGGATCCAGAACCAATAATACTGACATATCGCGTTGCTGAGGGATGCGCTCTACTGAGTGCCCTTCTAGTCTTTGCATGCAATGTACAATACACTTTTCATTGGAATCGCATGAAACGAATGCACAACGTGGAAAATTCTTGTCATTCTTCAAAGAAATAGTCTCTGATCACAGCAAATGAGCCTCTTTGATTCAGTCCAGAGACGATTAACCCAGGTTGACCCTTTCATACCAAAACCAACCCAGGCAATTCCCAGGTCGTGAGCAAGGGTCACAGACCCAGGTCAAATATCTCAGGTTGACCCTTTCGCACCGACAGAACAACCCAGCACTTTCAAAACCAGGTCAGTGCTTATGTGTTAAGGGGTATTGAAAACAGCTGATATCCTGTTCTGTACCCTTAGCAAAAGTGTGGTGGGAATCAAATGGCTGAGGTGATGGTCTCTATTAATGTCAAAGCTGTGAGTTATGTTAATGACGACCTGCGTGAAAGTACTGCAGAAATACATGTCTATTTGCCCATCAACACATAGCTGGCAGGGTTGCAGCTCATAGTTGCAGTGTTGTTTGGCTTCATAGGGCAAAGGTCTCTCTGCCCTGCACACAAAGTGCTTTCAGTGTGCAGTCCTTTGACTTCAATGTAAGTTGATCCAATGGAAAGGAATTTAATTGACCTATAAAGTACTATGTAATTACCTCTGAACTTTTCACTTTGTATTTATAAGGTTATAAAATGAGTTCATTCCTATTAAAGGTTAATCTGTATAATCACGTCAGTCTTTAATTTCTGATGTTAAGCATTAAAACTGAAATTCAATGCTTTGGGCGGTTTACCTTCGTGGATGTAATGAGAGTGCAGGACGTAACAGATGTATTGGCTTCATGAAAACAATATCTGATCTTAGATCTTTTTGTCATGAGTTTGCTTGTATTACATGTCATCATGCACACTTTCCATCATCCAGTAAGGGCAGATGGGGAAACGCACCTTTGGATGTTCCGAAGAGAACTTAGCTGTGTCTTAATGACCCTAACAGAAGGTTCAGAGTCTGTTCAGCCCTTTAAATAAACATTAAACCAGATATGAAAGAATGTGAACAATGCTCCATTTTGTGCTAGTAATTTTTTGTAAAGAACTAGGACGTTCCTGTGGTGCATTCTGAAATAGTTTCTTTACTATGAACGCTTTGAAGGTGATTTGATTACCGTTATCACATTTGCCTCACTGGTCTCATCACAAAACTGACCTGACCTGATCACGTTATTTTTCTGTGATTTGCCGTTCATTTACAATAAGAAGTCATGTCATTTGGCCTGTTTTTTGTTTGTACTGAAAACAAGTTTTCCTCTTAAAAATATTTTCTCTGATGATGCCATATAAAGTGACTGGTGATACCCAATCTAAGGTTTACCAAATATATGTATGGATAAAATTGTTTTTAGTTTGATTTCTTGCGACTTATTGCCAATGAAACTCCATTCTCAATCTCCCAATGACCCAATAAGAATTTATAAGATGCTTTTCATATCTACTAAATCTGATCAAGCATGACCTATATTGTAATCCAAGCAACAAAATCAACCATGATATCCATTAATTTGGCCTGACTGAATGAATTGAATGGACTGCATGTGTTGAGTGTCAAGACTTCTGTACTTCATGGTGTCATGCATAGCTGCTGAAGTACCGGGTGTTCGCTTTTGGTTTTTCTTGTCTAAAAAAACCATCCGGGACCAATGCTAAAGCTCCTTGCATACTTCGGATTTTTAAAACATCATAAACAGCATGAAACCTGTGCAACACGAGCCTTGTATTTCCGTTGTTAGGCATTCACAATTCCCTGAAGAAACAGTCCTTCACCAGGTGCAGAAATGCATGGTAAATCAACAGCAGGGTCAGATCTCAAGGTACCTGTTTTTATTTTGATGGGGGACTACAGAATATCACACTAGCATTTTTATGGAGGTAATTATTGACACATTTTTCCTTTTTTTTTTTTTTTTTTTAGCTGTTTCGTTGAAGACACTCATATTAAATTGAGTCCATGTCAGTTTGGAAGCAAAATGAGAATTGCGGTTATGCAGTTGTGCATCATTGAGAAATCTCTCAGGGCCCTGTTGAGTTGGACATTGAGGTTATTCACTTATCATATGTTTTCTCCCCAAGCAGATAGTGATAGTGCAAATCAAAAATTGATTATAGTTATATTTTCAGCCTCATGAAGGTCATATGGAACATTTAGTCTAAATGTTCAACTTAGCTACTTTTAATTAGTGTTTTTACAGTTGGTGTTGTGATGGCTTACTGGCTCAAAACGTCTCAGCTCGGCTGTGGGATGAATATGTTATACTTGGGCAGTGACGGATTCCTCCATTACACTGGGATATCCTGACATACACCCATGGATAGAATTTCATGGAAAGAGTCAGGGAGAACTATTTCCACATTATTGGACGGCCGACTTCATGGGGAATGGGTGGTGTCCAGTTGTGCAGCTGTGAGGATTACACAACATATAGGGGACGGATGCTCACCGTATGATATAGCATGCTTAATCACATATCAGCAGTTATAGCAAAGTACAGCCTCTGCATTATGATGCAGAAATTTAGAATGTATACCTAAGATGATTATCAGCACATGCTATCAGATGAAATCGTGCAAATGAACATGATATACTAGGGGCATTCCATGGTATTCATTTTGTTATGGACAGGACATTTACAGAAGTAATTCCATTGCAGGTACTAATGTGTTGGTCCTCTGAATTGTTTGAACAGCTGAATTTGAAGTACTCTGAGAGTACTCCAGGTTATATAAAAATGAATGTCATCGACGGTAATTAATGCACTTCATTACTTGAAAGAAAAATGGTTACGGACAGGACAGATAGCCACATGGGTTTTTTTGTAAAGTGGTTTAATCAAAAGTTCTCTTCATTTGGGTGATATTCTTCAAATTCAGCCATGCAGTGATGTACCCTTATATCAAAGGAATATCCTCCAGGAATTTTCAAAAAAATGTCTGAACAGATGAATGCGACAGGCGTGTCAATGTGCGTTACGGACGGGACAGGGCAAAATGTTACAGACAGGACACTTTTTTCACTCTATATAAATATCAGTTAATTACCAATAGAAATTGTATTGATCAGTAGTATGGATACATTTTACAAAATTGTTATACAACACAAATGCATGCATCAAGTCCAATGCCTGGCATGACTAACTTGAAAAATGTAAATTTGAACAAAATTCCATATATTGATGCTAGTCACAGTCATGAAATCAACAACGGTATATAATTGCCATGAGTGCAATGATCCATGAAGCCAAAATACATTTTTCAGAAACTTTCGGATGTCAACTGCAGAGTTCTACACATCCACTAGGTATTTCATGAAAATTCTGAAAAAAAATTCTTGAGCCATGTCGCAAATACCTCAGAATGCCCCACCACCGACTTTGTTTTGAGTTGCTGGTATATCATGTGGTATATGACCCATTTAAACAGTTCATTCTAATTATACCTGTGATCCTGAAATTTATTTTTTACTATGCAAATTTTGTCTGGTATTTGAGCTCTCAATTATTCTCTGCAGTCTCTGAGAAAATTAGATTACTGCATTGCGTAGTGCTCAAAAGGGTTGTGTTGCCATTTGAGTGCTTAAGCTGGCAGGGAATACTGAGGTTGATTTGTGGCAGTAAGCCATGTTCGTATCCATGGCCTTGCTCACGCCTCCACTGATCCAAGTGGAGACAGCCAGACTAAGGTTACTTTGATACAAGCCTATGTAACACAGTGCTGTGATTGCTGTCTCCAGCTATGCCTGATAGCGAGTGAGCTAGCCAGTTGCTTTGTAAGATGGTTCTCATACCACCAAGCGAGGTAAAAAGACTAGAAGACTCAAAGATTTTCTCATTTAATTAAGACAGACTATTTATAGGCAGTGTAGTTCATACGGAATATCACATTCTACCTCGGGTATTATCAGTGAATTGTAATAAGGCCTACATTAGAACCTGAGGAAAACAGGTTTTCTTACTATATTTAAATTGGCATTGTGCTTCAGTTTTCAGTCCTATGCCACAATGAATCAGTCAATCAATTTTACGTTCTTCAAATAACAGAACCTAAAAACTTCAGATCACCATTAAATAGTGAAAATGATGGCAGAAATTCTTTATTGCCGAAAAAATGTGTGCAATAAAGGCTGATATTAAGGGTCACTTGTTACGAAGGGTTACGAGTGATCTATAAAGCAAGAGTTAGATCATAAAAATGAGACACGCTGGTTGTTTCAGGTATTTTGGGCACATATCAGTAGACTTGTATCATATGGGGAAGGGTGTATTTTGATTATTTTTAGTTGGAAAAGCTTTATTAAGAGGATGACAGTTTTTAAAATAATAATTTGTCTGATTTATGACCAGTGGTCTTGGCTTGGGATGGTGCTCGGTGATATATTTGAAATTCAAACACTGCACTCCCATGAAGGCTGAATGAATATCCTCCTTCCATCTGCAGATTCCTCCCTTTCCCTCCCTCCACTTGACAGTTCATATAAAATGCATTATGAGAGGTTTCAGCCCTGTTTCTTTTACCAGTCCCACTGTGCAAAGGAGGATAGCTACTTTTTTTAATATCAATCCTTAGTTTATGAGAATCAAACTTTTGGGAAGTCTGTTTCTTTTTATTAGAACATGACTTAGCATAGATTTTTTTTTTTTTTTTAAACTTGTTTTAAATACTGTATGTTTTTCCTCTGTAGAGGTAGTACAATACCTAAAAACTTCAGTATAGCAGACTGTGCCTTGAGCGCAAGTACATTCATGTGAGATGAAGAAGAAATATCAAATAATGAAAAAAGAAATCAGCAGCCAGCTATTCCAGTGATGTCATTGACATTGATACGGACAGAGTATGGTTTTTGAGTACTCGGTGGTAGCTGCTTGGTCGGCCATGATTATGCATTGGTTTTTTATCACCCGATCTCGCATTGTCCCTGCAATAAATCAAAACGTGGTCCACAAACGCTCCCAGATTCGCTTCAACAAGGGAGTAGATTTGTTTTTGTACACCCCGCCTTGTTTAATTTAAGTGCATAGAAAGGGGTCTTGTTCTTCATTCCTGAAGGGCTGGTTTATTTTGGATGTCATTTAATGTGTCTTCTGTTTGTTAGCCTAGCTGAAAAAGGTAAGTGGCGTTTTAATGGGGGAGGATGTAGCGCTATCTGTATGTGTATTTTTAAAGGCTGCAGGCTCAGTTTGCGGTATATAGGGCTGCGCACAGTCAGGTCTGGAGACCACATGCCCTCTGGACAAAACAGTGGCCTTTTCAAAGAATCTTTTTGTTATTTTAAGTGGGGCTTGGTGTCGACACCGGAAGCCAGAATGCAGAGACACTGCAGGGTGTGAAGATACCTCACTGCGCTTTCAAACTATCTCTCCAGAAACCAGCTGCAGGCCTACCAAGCCAAGCTGTACCGAAAGTTTGTCAGATGTCTACCTTTTTCAAAGAATCAGCAGCACAATTGAAAACTCATTTGGTTCGTCTCTGGGTTTGTTGCAGGCTGTGCGATTTTTTGAGTTTGGTTCTGGTGATAATGTGTCAACTTCAAAGTGTTGTGGTGTGAAGTTTAGTGGGAATGTGGAATGTTTTCCATTTTGTGTTGCTGGTTATTTGAAAGGGTAGACATCTGACAAACTTTTGTCACAGCTTGGCCTTTTTCTTTGGTAGGCCTGAGCTGGGCAGCCCCTTGGGTGTGTGAGTGTGTGCGTGTGTGGGTGCAAGGATGTGAATGTTTACATGCGTATTTATGTGTGTGTAGGTGTGGATATGCATGTGTATGCACTGAAGTGTATATTTGTGGGTGGAACCTTGCACACAAAGGGCATCTTCAGACTAAACAGTGCCAGGGACTGTCAGGGAGGAACTGCCCAGGGGGGAGTCCCACAGGAAATGTACACCTTTAAGGTTCTTTTTTGATGTGGGCTTTCACACTGCCATCAGGAACCACCACAAGTAGAGTAAGCCGGCCGGTGGTTGGTGTACCAACATACACTTAACGTCACTCAGTGTTCCCCTGGTGCTGCAAAAGTACCTACTCTAGAGTTGGAGCAAAAACAAGGCCTTCAAAACTGAGTTCTAAGTACTACGATTTTTTACAGTTCTCTGTAAAGCCGGATAGTCTGGCGCACTCATTTGTTGTGTGGAAACCGAGTACCTCAAAACTGTGTAAGGCAACTTAATGATCTTATGTTCACCGCACCTAAAAACATGGTAAAAACAACTTCTCAAAGTTTTTACCTAATTTTCCTTACATTATGTCCGTACAATGCAATTAGGTTGGCTTACACATTGTTTTAAGAGGTAAAAGGTTTCAATAAACAATTTGAGTTCACCACAGATCCTGTGGTCCGGACACAATAAAAATGGGGGTCTTTAGAATTAAGATCTTAGAACTATGAAAGGGTTCCTTCAGTCCAAAAACATTTAAGAGGAGTGTTCTTTCTCAACTCTCAAAGAGAAACATTGTGGATAAATATGTTCAGGAACAGCTCGAGATATCTTTTGGGGACCATTTTGCAACACTGATCCAGCTCTGTTCACACTGTACGTACAGCATACAGACATGTGCACGGGTCTGAGAATCATTTCAAGTGATTTCAAATGACGGACTACAGTGGAGGATGAATTGTTTGGAAACCCATTACTGGTTTTTGCTTGCATAATTCTTTACATTCAATGTATCTAAATTCATTCATGCTTTAAAATAGTGTGATTTTAGTCATTTTGCCGTCAAGAGAAGTTCTGATGCTGAGTATTTATGTGTATTAATGTATTATACCCCCACCTGCATCATCTTTTATAATACTCTTTGTGTTCCAATTATACATGTGTTTTGGATTTAGATTTACTCACTGAGTGACTCAGGACTGAGGAACTGACCAAACCTGGACTCAGGGGCAAAGAATGATTGTGCACAGTGATGACGCTATCATTACTGTAATCTATCTGTAATGCATCATAACTGTGAAAGCTGCCGTGTGTAACGGTTTAATTAAACAGCTAAACCAAGAGTCCTCATCTCTATGAAAAGTCCTCTCAGTTCTCATGTCATCTGTAGCAGCTGAGATTTTATATTCACAAATCAATGAGTCAGAAATGATTCATTCAGACAGTCATGAACTGGCTGACAGGTAAGTGATTTTGAGTTTGAATGAAGCCTGTTCTATATCTGTATTGAATCCTCGCAGGTCTTGAATCCTTTAGGCCTCTGTTGAATTTGAACCTCTCATTTTTCTAGTCAGTACCTGTGACATCATCACAGGACAGAGAAACAGTTTAGTACATGGGAGGAATCGGTGTAAATCAGGTGATTGCACAGAAATGGTTTAAAGTCAGGTAGCATTTACTGCTTACATGTAATGTGCTCAATGTGTAATAATGCAATCTATCTATTGATCTAAAACACATAATAATTTCATGGCATTTTTGACTGCAGGAGTGTCCAACAATAGCCTCATTGTGCTTCTTGCTCATAGCAGGCCAAATACAATATCGACTAGGCCTGGACATAGTGTTCTGTTCTTTGAATGAACAAGTGCTACCAGGGAACTGGTTTTGGAATGTCAGTCTCATATGAGTATCTATGGAAGACCTGGGGGCAGTAACACAACTTCAGCTCTTGATTTGATCTAGCTTTAACAGATGGAGGTTAGCTTGTGTCAGTTCTGTCAAAGTGGCCATCTTGAGTTGTACATGAAATATTATTAATACCCTTGATGTAAATGTATCTATGCAAACTGGACAAATTAGTAAAATGTGTTGTACAATTGTTCGGGTTCTGGACCGGTGAGTCTCCCAATATCTGGAATTGTATGAGGGGAATCTGAGTCCGCTATTCCATGAGGACATGAACCAGCTCATGATCAGCATAGATAAGTGGAAAAGCTGTCTCGGACTTTGTTCCAGAATGTTCTTTAAGTGTCAGAATGGTGCGCGTCTGGTCGCTGAGCTGGGCGAGATGTGGATTGGGTCCTTATGCTCCTTATGGTCCTTGTGCAGGGGTGAGGTCATCTTTTGAAGATGGTACCGCATGCATGCATTTAATACACTTCAAAAACCTGCAAAGTATACTTAGTGCCATTAAAAATGCTCGGGTAACAAATGGGTTTTCTGTTGGGGAGGTTTGTATGCATGTATTGCTCACGCAGACACCGTCTAATGGTACTTCCGCTCACCCTCAGACGTCTCAGACCCCTCGTCTCAGGACCAGGGGTGCGTTTCCCAAAACAATAGTTGCTCACTAAATTAGCAACTCGCATAGTTTGTCCATTCTCAGTCAATGGTTCCAACTATGTAAGTTAGCATCTGTGCTTTCAGGAAAAGCACCCCAGTTTGGGTACCTGTCAGGTGCATGCTATAACCGGATATGGTGCTCTTGAGCTGTAGTAGTCATTTGTGGCTGCCGTGAGCGGGGTCGGTCAGCAATAGGGCCTGTTTTCCATTCTCTGACAGACAGACAGATTGTTGACCTGTGACAGTACAAATGGCTGAGAGGTGGCCCTGCCATTTTCTTGATACTGTAGCATTTTTCTTTTTCTTGGTTGGCTATATGTACGCTTTTGAACACATCGAAAAGAACCAGTGAAACATCACTGTACACATCACAAACAGCTCAGTGTTTGTTATTACTGAAGTGCTTGGCGCGTGCACATGGCACACGTCAGCATTACAATACCACGCGCTTTTCTTTATTTCCACTCATATCTCACTGGAAAAGCAATAAAAATCAATTGATTCTTCGATTTGCAGCAAATACAGTACATACCTCACTGGTGCATTTTTAATGGCGCTAAGTATACGAAGACCATAATGGAAAAATGATCAGTTACATTTTCACATTGTGGAGAAATTATGCATTAAAAATTCTAAACGATACTAGAAACAAAGCACTGAAAAAATATGCAAAAAATGCAAAATAAATAAACATTATGATAATATTTAATATTATTATATATTATTATGAAAATTATAATAATCTATAATATATAAAATATACTAAAATGCAAAATTTGGACTCTGATCATTTTTCCTTTGTGGTCTTCATATGTTAAGCTTTAATATCACTATGCTTGAGAGATGAATGAAAAATAGTACGCTGTTTCACTTGGGTTATGTTTACATTAGATCTGGCGGTGAATTCTTCTTGTCTACATGTCTGCGTGTGTGTGTGTGTGTGTGTGTGTCTGTGTGGAGGTTTGTGCATGTGTGTCTGCCTGTGGAGCACAAAATGCTAATGTGGTTTAGGAGGTGTGCCACTCGGGTGGTCTTGTAAGGATGAAACTAAAATGGCTCTTTTGTTGCACTGATTTGGTGAAGGAAGTCCACCCACAGATATTTAAGCAAAGACAGCTTTTGTCCATTCTTCCAAAGAAACGGAAAGCCTGGAAGTTCTTGAGAAAGATGAGTTCTGTTCCAGCCGCCCTTTAAATGCACATTATTCACCACTAAACTATGAAGCAAGAACTCCAGGCCTCCATTTAGGAAAAAAAAATTGGAAATTATATTGTGAAAATTCTGATTATACCAAAAAAAAATTATACGGATTACTTCATAATGTCTATCATATTGGCGAATGCACTGTTAATGTGATGTAATTAACAGGCTGAATTTTTAGCCTAATCAAAACCAAGAGTGAAAAGCTCGAAGTGGAACTCATTTGAATCTTCTGAAATATTTTTGAAAACTTGAGTTGGAATAATAAAGGACTTTTCATCTGTGTATCATTTCTCCTCTATTTTCAAAGGTGATTAAAACCATTGGGCATTTGCTCCTTGACTGCTACGTGAACAATGTCAATAAACTCCCAAATGACTATACATTTTGATAAAAAAGGTACAAAAAGTGCTCAGTAGGTTACCAAAGTTTGCTTCATATAGTTTGGCACCCCAGGCCATTGGTTTGTATTCATTTTTGCTTCTCAGATGCACTTATTTGCTCCCAAAAAACACAATTAATCTTTCTAGGGTACATTTTTCTCAGAGAGCCAAAGTGTTCCTCCACTGTGCTGTTATTTTTGAGGGAGTTACTTTTCAAAAGTGCGTACCTGTTTCACAAGTAAATAATAAAGGTTGAATTACAGGGATACATTTATTCCAGCCTTAGCTCAGAGGCCCGTTTCCTGTCAAAGGGGGCTTTTGAGGGGAGAGTCGGCCAGTCAAAATGAAAGCCAGCAGAGCTGTGACTAACAACACACTCAGAGAGTCCGGAACCTTCACTGCTGACTTCTAGTGACTCCATTTGTTTGTTTACTCCGGCTGTCGGATGTTGTGGTTGTTTGCCCTCTGCTTTAAGGAGGGGCTGCCATAAAAAGAGCTGCAGATGGAAAGGTCCTGTTCGTTTTTTTTTTTTTTCATAGCTGGTTTGCGAAACTTGAAAACCTTTGCAAAGCAAACTCATCAATGCTTGTGCTTAAGGCCTATTTTTCAATCCAGTAATCACTAGAGGTTTGTTGGTCACTGCATTAGTCACATAGGATAGGTAAAGGACGGTAGTGATCTGACTTCATTTTAAATATGTAAAAGAAATTGACAAAATGAACTACGCAGGATTCTTTAGGTTATGTTTTGTTGGCAGAACTGGGGGTAATAAATTGAAGTTCTGTCAGTCAAATCAGGTTAACTGTTAACTGCAGTATTAAGGAATAGGTACTCTGACTCTGTCACACCTTGCAGCCTACACTGTTATAAACGCACACCTTTTTTGCCAGTTATTTTAACTGGCATCTTTTTTGTCACTTATTTTAAGTGTAATTTTTTTACAATCATTTTATAGCAGAGGTTCCGTGTGTGTTAACTGTCAACCACACTTCAATGCTCGCAGGACTCTACTTACAGTTAAAATAACAAGGAGACAATGCATTGATTCAACTGTTAAATTCAGTCAATTTATAACTGTATACTAACTTTGAGGAGAAGAGAGCAGGAAGTATCAGGATATTACCCCCGCCCCTCCCCGGGGGTACAGTAATTCAGATCCTACAGGTGAATGCTGGGATGGGGGTGGGATGTTAACTAGCAGCATGCGAGATGCGGCAGCAGAGAGAGATGCAGTGCAGCAGCAGACGAGATGCAGCAGCATAGAGAGATGCAGTGCAGCAGCAGACGAGATGCAGCAGCATAGAGAGATGCACTGCAGCAGCAGACGAGATGCGGCAGCAGAGAGAGATGCAGTGCAGCAGCAGGCGAGATGCGGCAGCAGAGAGAGATGCAGTGCAGCAGCAGACGAGATGCTGCAGCAGAGAGAGATGCAGTGCAGCAACAGGCGAGATGCAGCAGCATAGAGAGATGCAGTGCAGCAGCAGACGAGATGCGGCAGCAGAGAGAGATGCAGTGCAGCAGCAGGCGAGATGCAGCAGCAGAGAGAGATGCAGTGCAGCAGCAGGCGAGATGCGGCAGCATAGAGAGATGCAGTGCAGCAGCAGGCGAGATGCGGCAGCAGAGAGAGATGCAGTGCAGCAGCAGGCGAGATGCGGCAGCATAGAGAGATGCAGTGCAGCAGCAGGTGAGATGCGGCAGCAGAGAGAGATGCAGTGCAGCAGCTGGCGAGATGCGGCAGCAGAGAGAGATGCAGTGCAGCAGCAGGTGAGATGCGGCAGCAGAGAGAGATGCAGTGCAGCAGCAGACGAGATGCAGAAGCAGAGAGAGATGCAGTGCGGCAGCAGGCAGAGGCATATTTGCTGCAGAGGTGGAGCAGGAGAGCAGCTTAAATGGCCTGCTCTCCAGAGGGGCGAAGTTAAGGCTGATACATACTCCACAAGAACAGAGAAATTTGTTCTTGTTCTTAAGGCTGCAAGAACAAAATGATGTCATTTTGTTCTCCCAGCCCTGGTTTCGGAGTTCTTGCAGCTTGTTCTCGACACATCATCAGGCAGAACTTTTTACTTGTGTGGTGTCCGAGAACTGTTGTGTGATTGGTCAGAAAATGAAGTGTGAAGTGACGTGTGCTGAAGTGGGAGGGTCCTTCTGGGAGTTCTGCACTTGAGTTCATCGTGAAGTATGAAATGTTCCGGTCAAAATGAACTTTGTTCTTGTTCTCGCAGCCTCGAGAACAAGAACCAATTTCTCTGTTCTTGTGGAGTATGTATCAAGCTTTACTGTCACACAGATATTAGGAAGTGTTTTTCTTAATCAGAGGGTGCATCTCAATTCTGTTTTTTGTGTCCCGGGATGACGAGTCGGGTATACTATGGATCAGCAATGGTCACACCGCATCCGCCGCCGTGCTCGCTGTGTCCAAACAGATTTTCTTGTGAGTGCTCTACGGGCCACAAATTTCAACCTATCCGTTTCATGTTTGGCGTGGGCTTGTGTGTGATAAGATTACGAAGCATATCAATTTTGGGAGTGATCACTATGGGGGGGTCCGGGGATACACTTTGAGTCGTGGACGTCAGACTGCCTAGTTTGTATTTCCTCACTCCTCGATCCCCGACTGAACCAGAAGTTGTTCTTGATCTGCCATCTTACTCGCTGGCCCAAAGCACTTATTTCTGCTGAGAGGAGGGAGCCCTGAGGAGCTGTGGGCATGGTTACACGAGAGCACCCTTCCCAGAACACTTTCAGCTGAAAGCCATGATATCAATCAATGACAACATAAGCTGGCAGTAAAAAAGGGTGCAACGGTTTCGAAGACTCATGGTTCAGATCGATTCACTTTTAAGTCACTGATCAGATCATCAGATCACTGGACAGCTCGCCAGTCCGCTGCAAACACCATTCACTCATTCATACTTATGGGCAATTCAGAATCTTCAGTTAGCGTGACGTGTTTGTCTTTGGACTGTGGGAGGAACCTCGAGTACCCAGAGAAAACCTACTGTACATATGCAAACATGGGGAGAACATGCAAACTCTGCGCAGAAAGGCCCCCGGCTGGATTTGAACCCACGACTGTCTTGCTGTGAGGCAACAGTCGTACTCACCACTGTGCCGCTGCCATGAAAAAAATGATCCATAATCCATAATTGCTCAGCCATTTGCCGCTGTTCATTCTCAGATGAACGGGCCATTTTGAGTCAGCGTTCTGGTGCTCACAAAACGGATGGAAGTCATTGAAGTTTGAATGGAAAATCCGCAACAAAATGAAACCGGTTTAGACATTCTTCTGTTTTCGGCGCATGGTGCAGATGAATGATTTTGAAAATTTGAGGAAAATTACATTTTAGTCTGACTTGGCTGTAAAGAAGCAGGTAAAATGCGTGCTTCTTTGAGCATATGGTAACGTAATGCTAGCAGGGCTGCTAATGTTGGGCAGCAAGATTGTTCAATGTGTCACCGTGGTTTACAAGGTAGTTATAGCTAAAGCAAAATATATGAAAACCACAGCTGCTTAATAATTTAATGTCAGCTAATGCTTGAGACTTCTTGGCTTCCCTAACTGACTGCTGCAAAGCACTATTGCGAATAACTGCTTAATTCCTTTTTTGCAGACATAAAAACCAATGGGGTGAAGAGCTCGTTTTCAGTCTAACACAGTAACCCTTTTAAACCGAATGGATAGTCGCTGACACAGATGCGCGCGTAATTTTATCAGTACCGCAATTACCATAAGTTTTGCGCAACAGAAAAAATACCATCTGTTCCTGAAAGCTGAGAAGTTGCGCTTCAGCCCATATACAGGTTACTACAGTAACCACGGCCGCATGACGCTCTCCTGGGATTCTTGCATTAGGCCTAAAAGGGTTAAAGAATTTTTACTAATGCATCAAAATCCTCAGGATACACTAGCTACAGTCTCTAAATAAACATAAATCGATTAAGTGTTGTACTACACCATACGTATAGAAAAGTATTGTTCGCAGGGTGAGCAAAATTGAAATATTTGAAATATCAGTGTGAACTTAGAGCTTAAATGGAAACAGATGAGTTTTTAGTGTTAAAAGCATTTGACATTAGCTGGACAAGGTAGGCTGGTGGCTGGCCGGTCTTGTATTCTGCAGCCTTCCCCATTATGATCCAGACTCAGATTCAGGGTACAATCCAATGAGGGTATTTATTGATAGGAATACGGTAATAAATTTAGAGGGGCCAAAGCTAAAAGCAGGAAAAAGGCAGTCCATCTTAGGTTGTACAGACTGTTGAGGGTGATGGGCATGTCCACGCCTGGCCAGTGGCATCATGGGGCAGAAGCCTGGTGATATTAACCCCCGCTGTGGGAGGTGTGAGACAGCAGCTCCAATGGTTTACCAGGAGCACAGCCCCAACCTGGACACTGATGAAGGTTTGGGAGGTGTTCCTGATTCCTAATAAGCTGGTCAAAGGAACAGGCTAGAAGGGCAGGTGAATAGGGACGTGATCCCAATCCTGGAGACCAATTATAAAATTTGGGGGGTTGTTCCTATTAATAAAGCTCAAAAGAGTAATGCTGTATTTCACTGTCATAGAGGTATGATGAATTCAGAGCATGTTAATAAACGTCTAAACTAGAGAACATAAACTCACTAGTTGCTCAAGGGCTAAAAGCATGACAACCCAGCAACTCTGTTAAATGGTCTAATTTGATAAGCTAAGGGTTTAGTAATCTTGAGGCTGGTTTGAAACATGTACGTCATGTAGTGCCGCCTTGTCTAAGACAAATGTGCCCCATTTAATCACACAGCAGTAAATCAGGAGAAATAGATTTTTTTTTAAATGCAATTTGATAATGCAAATGTGGCAACATTATTGCCATTCAGGAATGTGATTGTGTTGGTGTCTGAATTAAGATTGCAATCTTTTAATGATTAATTGCATTGCCCTGCCTTCAGTTTTTTTTTTTTTTTTTAGCAACTCTGGCATTGTGCTGGCGAATTAACTTCACCCAGAATGTTATTGTTGAAAACAAAATCTAACAAGAATATCTTGGTGTCTTCAAGCAATCGGTATGGAAAATGGAGCCTAGTGCTGCTTCTTCAGCTATTTTCTTGGACATCTTCACTGGAGGCAATATAAACAAACAATAGCAAGTACTAAAAGGGGCTATGAGGGAGAGAGTGGTAGGGAGATAGAGCAAAGCTGACAGAGGGAGCTGAACACTGAACCGGTGGGAGTGAACGATGCAAAGCAGGTCTGTTTTTGACATAGAAAACAGCTGGATATTCAAACAGCTTGTTTCAAACACTGGATAATGATATTACTAATTTCATTGACAATTGGGGCTCCCATCTCCCAGAGTCTGAGACGATGTGCTTGCTGATTCCCCAAGTTAGAGGTTAGTATTATCAGCATATTATGCTACCAGAGAAGTTAGCTGCCACACTTCGCGCTGTTGCCTATGCTCATTTCAAAGGAAATTAGTCACACTGTGCAATATGTTAGTATTTAGTCAGTCACTATTGATAAAAATGACTATAACCCCGCAGATGATCACTCAACATTAGCATAAACATCCTGAAATACCTTTGCAGATTAATATTCAGTATAGTTAGTACTCAGTATATTCATTGTGTCACTTTGCGGAAGTACAGAGGTAAGTACTGAGTGCACCGCCGTCCTAACTCTTTCTGAACACTTTTTTTGTGTCTCTTCCAGAAACCTAAGTGCACGTGATGGATGACGGAAAGTGCCACTACAACGAAACGATCGCCTTCTTTTACAATAACAGCGGCAAGCCCTTGGCCACAGAATGGAATACAATCAGCAGACTGGTGATGGGACTGGGGATCACCGTGTGCATCTTCATCATGCTGGCGAACCTGCTGGTGATGGTGGCCATCTATGTCAACCGCCGATTCCACTTCCCCATCTATTACCTAATGGCCAACCTGGCAGCTGCAGACTTCTTCGCGGGCCTGGCCTACTTTTATTTGATGTTCAACACGGGTCCTAACACGCGCATGCTAACCATTAGCACGTGGCTCCTGCGACAGGGGCTTATTGACACCAGCTTGACAGCTTCGGTGGCCAACCTGCTGGCCATCGCCATCGAGCGCCACATCACGGTGTTTCGCATGCAGCTGCACACGCGGATGAGCAACCGCCGCGTGGTGGTGGTCATCGTCATCATTTGGACCATGTCCATCCTGATGGGGGCTATCCCCAGCGTGGGCTGGAACTGCATCTGCGACACCAGAACCTGCTCTAACATGGCGCCCATCTACAGCCACTCGTACCTGGTCTTCTGGGCCATCTTCAACCTGGTCACCTTCGTGGTCATGGTGGTGCTCTACGCGCACATTTTTGTCTACGTGCGCCAGAGGACCATGCGCATGTCCCGTCACAGCTCCGGCCCGAGACGAAATCGGGACACCATGATGAGTCTCCTGAAAACCGTGGTTATTGTCCTCGGTAAGTTGCTGAAACTTGCACATACATTATACAAGAATAGTGTTTGGGTGCAAGTTATACAATCAAAGGTCTACTATTATGGCAAACTGGCTGGCATGAATTGAGCAATTGTTGCTTGTTTAGAGACGAAATTCTTAGTTAAACTATGTGGTAGTTGTATTGTTGGATTAGCTTTGTCATTTTGGGCATGTTGTCAGGGTTGAGAATGTGAATCGGCATGGCGCAGGAGTTGTTTTTTAGGGTAAACACGGAGGTGTAGCATGAAAAGATATGAGGCATAGTACACCTTTGGTTTTTATCATAATCATCCTTAGCCTTAGTAAGTTTACAGTTTATCCTCTCCCCCAATCATAATGATTTCTCATAAAATTACATAACCATTCAAAAGTTAGTTCGGTATTTTTTTTTTTTTTTCTGGTATATAAAAAGGCCTCCTTTAGATTTTATCAATAGCTTGCAGTGTCTGGACTGATGGAGTGCAAAGTTTGGGTCCACTGCAGGTAAAATCAAGAAGAGGGTGGAATAGACAGACTGTCCGTTCAGTTTAAGAATTTAGACACACGGCATCGCTGCCAGTAATGCCTTTGCCTGTTTTTTGGCAAACAAGAGTTTACTTTATGCCATGATGTAAATCCTTCCCCTCCTCTAAAGATCTCACCACACAAGTGTGGCAGAAAAGTGATGCTATTATGACTCAAGAGCGCAAGCCTTCATTTACCTAAAGGATTGTGGGATACCACAAGGAGGTTCATGTCTGTGAGATGTGGTGATGACATCACCAAGGTCCTAAAAGCACTATCCTGTGGCTTCTCTGAGAACTCTGGCCTTTTAACAATGCAGTAGTGTCAAGGGACTGTGAGCAAGAGACTGGCTGTGAATTTTTAGCAAATCACATCATCACTTCTTCAAAATTATAATTTCCCAGTACTGAAACCCCACCCCCTAAATGAAAACCGGTAGGCACATTATAACTAATACCTTTGTGATTTTAATCAAAATCAAATGCTGCTTGACAGAATTTCACAAAAGCTGATAGAAGGACAGCTGTCTCAGTTTTGACGCTGAACTGCAAAACAGACTTGGCAGGACAAGAGAGCAGTTGTTGCACAAGCTTTGAAATGGTGGAACAATACTATTACTCATTTCGCTGAGAGTTTGTGACATCTTCGTTTTCTGTCCCAGCGTTTGCCTAGCACCACATCAGTGTGGTGACATCCTCCTGTTTTGTTGCTATGGTTACAGACCAAGAAAATTGAAAATACTTAACATCAGTTTGGCGTGTGGAGCGCAGAATAAGGGTAACAATCAACGCTGAAGTGCATAAAGTTTATATAAATTCTACACAGGACTTTAAGGACGCTTAAACTGAAAATATGAATATAGTTTGTAACACTAAGTTAATTTTAAGACCTGGGTTGTACTTCACAAAACAGAGTTACAGAGCTATTTGAATGAGTGAACCATAGGAACCTTCCCAAATCTAGAACATGGACTGATGAGGAAAAAAAA
Organism: Gymnothorax javanicus; assembly: GCA_029692085.1. Classification (NCBI taxonomy): domain Eukaryota; kingdom Metazoa; phylum Chordata; class Actinopteri; order Anguilliformes; family Muraenidae; genus Gymnothorax; species Gymnothorax javanicus. The sequence continues at coordinate 111,065,714 of CM056194.1, read as the reverse complement.
GCTGTACTGGGTTTAGCTCTGCACAATTTCCCAGTTAAGTGGTTAATCTTTCCAAAATACCTGCATGTTTTGCTGTCTTTAAGTCTGTGTGAATCTTCATTTCCTTATAGACTCAGTGCCCATTTTTTCTGCACTACTGACCAGTGATTAAATTAATCTGGTCATTTGGGTCAACAGGAAATGAGCGACACATTGAAGTATTTTCTTAGGCAGGGATCAGCTTCCAAGAACTGAGTGTTTGAAGGCCTTTTTGGTTTGTTAGATCATGCTGTTTGTTTCATCTTTATCTCCTTCAAGTTGGTTCTTTGCTGGTTTTGAGACCCATCTGCCAGAATGTTGCACATAGGCCTAGCTGTTTCATAAAAGATTCATTTGTCCCAGTCTTGCAGGAGAACAATGCTCATAGTTTTTGTGTAGATTTAAGGAACTAACGTGCCTTTCTAAGAAATAAACCAGTTGGCTCCGTTGGATTGAATGTGGATAAATTTGTAAAGATATTATTTAAAATGAATAATCGTATTACCTCTGCCAAGGAGGTTATGTTTTCACCCCTGTTTGTTTGTCTGTCCATCTGTCTGTCTGTCTGTTAACAGGATAATTCAAAAAGTTATGAACGGTTTGGCACGAAATTTGGTAGGATGATAGGCGGTAGTCCAGGGATGAGCTGATTTAATGTAGGAAGTGATCCGGGACATATTTCTGGATTCAGAATCTGGAAGAATTACAATATATCTGTCTAACGCAGGTCTGTGTGATATTTCTGACTGGATAACTGAAAAAGTTATGAACAGTTTGGCACAAAATTTGGCAGGATGGTAGGTGGTCGTCCAAGGATGAGTTGATATAATTTTGGAAGTGATCCGGAATGTATTCTGTAACCAAAAGAACAGATGTATGACGTGGCAGAGGTATCCACTCTACCGAGTCCCCTCTAGTTCTTTTTGAAATTAAAATAAACTGCAGCTAGCAGGCAGTCTTGGGAGGAAGGCACAGGGAGTATTTGGGGGTAGGTGCCAATGATTGGAGCCGGGCAAGGAAGGGGAAGGAATTTTGTTCCTCCAGTTAAGGAGTCACTTCATTAAAAGTAGTGAATAACGATGCATGAATCACTTCACTAAATGTAGTGAATAACTATGCATTAATTCCATTGTGAAAACTACATGGAGGTGGGTAGAAGCCTGTTAGCCTATTTTAAATGTATTACTGTAACAATTGACCAATTACGTTCCAAAGGAAGAATAGAAAGAGGAAGATGGTCTTGATATAATGCTAAAGGAAGTGAATTAGAAAGAAAAAAATCTGTATCAATAGACTTGTTCGCACATCCAATTTGACAGCTTACCCCACATAGACTACATACCCACTTATGGGACAAGTTTCAAGCACACAAAATTCATTGCAACATGCCATACTGTGTGTAAGAAAGAGTGATACGTGTGACAATATGCTTTGATCTCTCTATGCTTGTTTCTTCACCAGGAAAGTCCTTTAAATATATTTTCCTGGTTTGACTTGTTTTGTCTATATGGGATACCAAGACTAAATATTTTTAAGCACCCTGGACTGATGCAAACATCTTGGTTTGCATGTTATTCCAAAACCAATTACTGCTTTTTCAAGAAATTGGTATTTCTTGCAAAACAGATGAATTTACAGTGCGATTGAATCTGCTCTAGCAGTGGCCTTCACTCAGGGAAAGTGCCTTCCGAAGAGATTTGAGGCTATTGGCTGGATCTGCGCAGATAAGATGTTTTTCTACATCTTAGCAATGAAGTCAGCTGAGGCAGTTTCAACCGCAGCTTCAAGCCATAACATCATATTTCAAAAATAAGGTGGTTTGCTTTGCTTAATTAACTGAAACATCTTGAGGTTATGCAGGAATAGTCTCTTCTTCATGAAAGTATTTGTCATTTATTGCTATATCTTGGAGAGTGTTCTTTAACTTTTTGATGGATAGTTCAAGATTGAAAGATGTCTACTCATGTGATCTTCTTTGGTCTTCAAAAGTGATCACAGGTTGCTATTTATGTTAAGAGAGAATTCTGACCGATAAAATTAGGTTTCTGTGCTATCTACGAAAGTTGATTTGTTCAAAACTAAATTTTCAGCTGAGAAAATAAAACAATTAGATCTAACAAATTGACACAATATTTTCACTTTGATCCGAAGTCTCAGTTTTTTAATGTAGAAACATCTGACCAGTAAACTGTATAAGTAGGCCTACTTTTGTTCCTTTAATAGTGGATGGCTACAACAGGAGGCTACTGATACTGACTCTATATTGATGCAAATAATAAACATTTTACTCTTTTCTTCCTATTTATTACTTAATTTTAAATCAAATAGCCTGCAGTAAACAGCCAAAGTTACAAAAATTGTCTGTAAAAATGAAGAACTCACGCCGCTTGCCATAATTGCATGATGGACATATGACAGAGCCATCTGTCTGTTTCACCCACAAGGATTTAATTTGGAAAACAAATGCAGTCAGCAGATGAAGTCTGTTGTCCAAATCAGTTCTAATGGGCTTGCTTAGCTTGTTTTCTGTTGGGCTATTCACTACTTATTGGCTTTGGTTCAAGTGACTAATTAACCATAATCAAAAAACTTAACGCATTTTCAGGGAAAATTGCTTGGGAATTCTCTTTTCAAAAGATTCATTGTTAAGAAACCCAGAAAAGGGTGGAATAAATAGCTAATATTTGTACAGCCTCCAATGAAATAAACCTTTGTTGAACATAGTAGTCCTCTAATGAGAAAGTTTCTCAAAAATGGTTCTTGTTCATTTCTCTTGACATTAACCGAGCAAGTGAGTCAAAATTTGATTAGCATATGATTTTCTGTCCCATTTCCAGTTTCAGAACGTGACTTTTCATTATAAAATAATATTTGTACATTAAACATCCTCTTATGCGTGGCATATCAGATTAATTGAAAACAAATATAGTGCTAAATATTCAGACTTTGCATCTCATAATCATATTTGTAGTATGAAAGTCTAATACCTGCCAAAAAAAAAAAAAAACATACCACCGACCACAGCATGATAAATGAGTAAGTAAATCTCACTACTAGTTATTTATTTATGATTCCTATATAATATTGGTCAATGATTAAACCAGCTGTATGGTATAATGCTAAAGAGAAAACTGCTGAAAATGGAGCTTTAGTAGGCTAATTATTTATTGGTCAGAACCTTTTCTACACTAAGCATGCTTGGACTGTTCTAGGGCTTGGCGATGTCACTGAGGCTAAAATCATGTAGCATCCACCTTTTTGTGTAAGCTGACACTGGTAGTTGGTAGCATATGCATCTTTAACATAGTTTACACTGCAAATCACTTGTATTATCAAGGCTAATTCCATCATTTCAACAATGTCTACGCACATTTTATGGAGCAGTGCTGGCTGCTTAGCTAAATTATAGGAGGAAAACAAACATCGCTTTGACCTAACCCTTTTTGAATCTTTTTTTTTTGATAAAGCTTTCGAATTCCTAGAATAATCCTCTGACATGTTAAGAAGTAAGCCTGTTTCGAGCCAGTGGCTCATCGGCCCGGTGCTTCACCCCAGTACCTGTGGCATGAAGCGACTAGGAATATTGCTACTCCCCCTGGATTGGATGCCAGTCTATCGCAGGTACTCCCCCCAGCTCTTAGTCAGGTACCCTGACTATTCGCTGGTACCCATTTATACACCTGGGTGGAGTGTGGCAGTATGGGAGTGAAGTGTTTTGCCCAAGAACACACCGCGAAGGCCGTGGCCGGGGTTTGAACTCAGGACCTTACGATCGCAAGTCAAGCCTACTTGACCACTGCGCTACCGCGTCTACCCTGACATGTTAAAGACACCGCATTCTTCTCAATGCAATGTTTCAGCAGTTAAATAATAAATTCATTTCAGAAAAATGTTTTAGTCAGTTATAGTACGCTGTAAGAAAAAGATAAACCACTATGTTAACTTCCATGTTTGCTTGTAGTACATCTTGCTATGCCTGCGCTTCATTATTGTTTGAATAAAAACATGGAAAAGGAAGATTAGCAATATAAATCCCCAGTTTTGAATAACATTAGTTTAAATGCAATTTCATGCCCAAAGCGTTTTACGTCTCATCTTACCTTAATGAGGAGAACTGGCCACAGTTGGAAATGTTGCGCATTTTCGTAGTTCGCGTAATATTAATTTTAAAAAACGACTGAAAACAAGTTATGACTAATAATAAAGCTGCTTTCACACCGGGTGCGAAATGAATTTTTCGCATGATAGATTTCATTCAAAGTCAATGCAAAGACGCAAATTATTATATATAATAATATATAATAATTGTATATAATAATACACTATATTTTATTATATAGTGTGAAAGCGGCTTAAGTCTAAAGGGATGTTTTGTGCCTGTACTGTTTTCAGCTTTGCGGCTATCACTGATATTCTTTTCTGTAGTCATCTGCCAATAAAAGGAAAAAACCTCTGGTGTGATAAATATGTTTCTTTGGTGCCTTGTCCACCTAGCCTGACTCCGCCAGCCTTCGTACTTCCGCTTAATTTCATTTCGCTTCAGTACTCAGTCTGGTCACTCGGAGCTCTGGCTCATTTACCACGGCAGAAAACACGCCGGACCAACCAACGAACAGAAGGCGTGGCCGAGAGCCATGATGTAGCAGCTGCGCCGAATTTGAAATTGTAGTCTCTGAAATCAACAATGGCCACGGACGTAGATACATGGGAGGCCATTCGCTCTGTCGTGGAGAAAATCCCCGGTATCAGCGACTTATGGCCACATCAAGATGAATGTTTGGTTAGTTTTTTGAATGGAAATGATGTTGTAGCGCTACTCCCTACAGGTTTCCAGAAAAGTTGTCATATCTACTTAATATCCATCATGAAACATGTGAAATAGGCACCCTGTTCATCTCTGTGAGCGAGCTGAACCACCTCAGCTTGCTTGTAGCTTCTAGTGTTATATTGCTTGCGAATTTCACACTATTTAAATAAGCAGTGAACTTTTTAAAAGCCGTGTTTTTGTTCATGTCAGACCTCTTCGCTGTCTCAGTGTTATTTAGTCATTATCCATGAATAGCTGTCTGAGTCAGCCAAACGCTTAGAGCCAAACTGTGTCACGATAAAGTTAGATAGCGAGCTCGGTATGATGTTAGCGCAAGTATGGTTAACGGTTCAGTTTTCGTGTCAACGCAGATTTCGTCCTAATGTAAATAATGCATTATTCTCGCCGATTCTGCCGTTGGTTTCGGGTCTCTTACGTTTTTTTTTTTTTAATAGCAGCAGTATCAGCAGGAAAAATGATAGCTGAACAGTTTGTTTCATGTAAGGAGAACAGAAAGAGCACCTTTGGTTCTTTTAAGTGAATGAGTGAAGGCTAAAATTTGGTAGATGGCCATATGTATGAGAACCGTATTAACTTTAATGTACTGATCAGTTTGTTCTCGCTGTATTCCTGGTATGAAGGACTGTGTTTACAGCGGAAGTACTAGGCGGCCGAGCTGGTGCATAACATACGTCATCGCCAAACGTTAGTGATTAGTTTACAGGTACACCAATGATTTTAAACTTCAGACAAGCGCCCACCCACCAGGAAGTAAACACTTGTCAATGACGACTGCCCAGACTCTGTGTACAAAGCAACGCGAAGTAGCCGAGTCTGATTTTACCAGGCTATTGTTCACCTCAGCCAAGGAGGTGTATGTTTTTGCCGGCGTTTATCTGTTTGTCTGTTTGCAGGATATCTAAAAAATGGCCACATAGATTTTAACCAAACTTTGCAGGATCTTAGAGTAGCACAAGAGGAACAAGTGGTTAAATTTTGGCATATCTAGGCCAAAGTACAGCTGAGATATAGGCCAAAGTTCAAATCCAGCTATGCTGGCAGAGATTTGAAGTCTTTCCAATGGGCCGGATTTCCAATCGGCGTGCTTTGGAGTTTTGCTGCCACCTGGCGGTGGAATGCAACGACACCCTACATTAGGGTGGTCCTCTACAGTATGCCAAAAATAAAAATGTGACTTTCTTAAGATGCTTCCTGACAAAATTGTTCATTTTGATGAAACATGAAAATGTTTTGTGCAAAATTTTATTTCGATACGATTATTCTAACCACTGCTGCACGCGGGGTAAAAATTGCAATATTTGAGCATATTAGCGCAAACCAGCAATAGTAATGTACCTGTTCACAAATGAAATACAAATTGAAACAACAATCCTTTCTCCATTAACTGACCATACAGGAGAGATAAAAAAAAAAAAAAGTATTATATGTCGCTGTCCACCTATTTGATGAAAATAAACAGTCATGGGGAGTAGCGTTTGGTTCCGATTTTCTTTGCCTCCGGGAACTGACGTCGATGCCACTCAACAACTTGCAGCAGGTATTGGCGCTGCTGTTCATCCTTCGTTAGGATAAGAGAGAGAAATTAAGACGAGAAATCAGACGCACCAGTTGAACGGAAAAAAGCGCATTTCAATCTTTTTCAATTAAACAATCATTACGCACAGGTTTGACGACTTGCTTAGGATGTGACAAAATTTAATGCGGAAAATCGACAGTGGTTTTTCCGTGAAGAGTTGCCTATTAAGGCATGTGAATTAAACATTTTATAGAATTTATTATGCACTCGCCTAAACATTTAATTATAAGGGAAACTAACATGTTGACCAAGAACAATGATTGACTAATCACTAATCTCATCCGTTTCAAGGGATGTTTTCCGCCCCACTAGTTTTCCGTCCACCGCCCGCCACTGTTCTGAAATGTGTTTTGTCTTCCCTGTGCTAAGAACTAATGTATCCAGTCCATAACTCAAAATTTCACTCGCACGTCACAAAAAACGGGCCGAGCGGCAGTGGTTAATATTTTTCAAATCTCATGAAATTTCTCCCAATTTATTTTTTCCCCTAAAGGAACCAAAAAATGAAGAAGCACCTTGAAAAAGTTGAATTATGTTTTTCGGTACCACCCTAACCCTACATCAGCCAACGAAAATAACTAATGCACAGAGTTGCCTTGGCGTGGCGGAGGTGCTGCGCTCTCTGAGTGCTCTTGTAGTTAATGCTGCATTGAATTTCACGTGTAGAAAATTTCACGTGTAGAAAACACCCAAGTTCAGTAATCTGTCAGAATTAGAATGTTGTCCTCACTTGTTGAAGTGACATTTTGCTTTTTTTTTTTTTTTTTAGATTTGTCACATTCGATTTTCATTTTTTGCTGGCAGAGGAGTATAAAATAATTTGGCTCCAAGCTTTCTTTTGTCAGATATGAGACTTATAAAAACATTGTTTTTGCAGATGCAGCTGCTTGTTCTTGCATTGGGTTTACCTCATTTCAAAGTTATGCTGAGTACTCTCAGGAGCTCGACAAACTCACAGCACAGCTTTACCGACAGAACTCTCAGAGTTTTCAGACCAAAAAGACTCAAAATCATTTTGCCTTCCCATGTTTTTGGCCATTTCAGACATCTTTGTATCTCAAAAAGCAAGTTTATTTCCTTCTGTAAATCTCCACTGTCCAGTTGGGCTGTATGATGTTCAATTGTAATATATTTTCAAGCATAATAAGACTGACTGCTCCATGGGATGTATGGGCAAGCTTGTGGCTTTTCTTTATTCCTGATTTGTTTTAAAAAAAAAAAAAACAACAAGGCCTGATGGAATGTTTCTGGGGGAATTTTTTTTGTTGGAACGTCAGCAAATCTCCACCGAAGATGCACAGCTTCTAGGACCTTTTTATGCATTACTCTCAACCTGTGCTTTGCCGAATAATAATCAAGCTATTTATTCTGAGTTCACAAAGAGGCATAAGATCACCTATCCAGTTAATCTTACTACGCATCTGCTTGTTTGGCTGTATTCCTTTTTGCCCTTTTCACCATTGAGTGTGATTTTGTGATCAATAAATGCACAACTGCAGGGCTGTGCACAAACTTGTTTTCATGCTACATTACAGGCCCAGTTTCTAGCCTGCTTTGTCTTTGTCTGCTTCGTGTATTTCTTGTTTCCATGGCCATTATGTTGGCCTAACTGCGCTAGATGATGTGTTTTCTTATTACTTCTTTAAATTTCAAGAAAAACTACTCCAATACATGCTGTAGATTTTTGATTTTATTTTTAGTTTTGTCTGCACCTCCACCCCATCTTAGGAGGACAACGTTGTCAAAAGTGTTTCACCTCATGATAAAAAGTGTAGCAACTCACAAATTATGTACTATGTCATGGGGAATGTGGTCAGGATGCTTAATTTTCTATGGGGAAGTATGCTAATATTTTGGAACAGTAGTCTCTCTGTTCAAAAGATAACTGAAAATCCAAATAACTAAGCAGATTTGGTTAAATGTGTGGAAATGATGAGGCTGAATTGTTTTACACCACTCTTTTGATAAACTGCAGGTCATTGCTGACGGTCCTTTCAAAGAAGCATGCAAGAACATTTTCGGTTAGCAGCCACAAACAGTGATTTATTTTTAATGTACAGTATACTTGAGTCATCGGGTTAGCTAAAACGCATCTAACTAAACTTTATCGATTTTAATTTCACTCATATGTTTTCAGTGGTCTTTGGTTGTATAGTGATTGATGTGTGAGTAGAATGAGCTATTGTGCTATTTCTCAATGAGATGATTGACTTTAGACATAAATGGTGATCTTGGCATTATTGCATTGATTATGGGTAAGGCCAAGCTATGTACACATTACAGTCCTGAAAATATATGTAACAGACATAAGTAGCAGCATCTATAAAACAATTGCCATAAACAAATAACTGACGACATACACCGAACAGCCGCAACATTAAAGACCACTTACCACGAAAACAGCCCTCTCAAACTGACGTCCACTTGATTTCTCAGACCAAGGGTTTCCCAGCAGAACATTTCTCAGAGCATCACACTCCCTCCACCAGCTTGTCTCCCTCCCACAATGCATCCTGATGCCATTTCTTCCCCAAGTAAATGGCGCTCGCATAGCCAGCTGATGCACATGATGTAAAAGAAAATTGAAGTCACTAGACCAGGCAACCTTATGATATTGCTCCAAGGGCCAGTTCAAGTGCTCCATTGCCAATTGTTGGCTTTTTGGCAGTAGACTGGGGTTAGAATTAGCACTTTGACTGGTTTGCAGTCAGAAAGCATTATACGGAGCAGGATGCAATGTGCTATATGTTTTGACACATTCCTCATGTAAGTATCACTAATATTCTCTTGCGCAAAAGTAGCCCTTCTGTCGGTGTGGACCAGACGGAGATAGCCTTCTTTGCTGTTATACATTGATAAGCCTTGAGTGCCCAACACCCTGCCCCCAGTTCAGGATTTGTCTCTGCCTGGACAACTGTCAGTAGGTAAACACCACTGCTGACTAGGAGACTAAGAGCATCCAAGATCTGGCTGGATTTGAGCCTGACAGTGCTGATTTCAGAATGGAATTAGCATAGATCTGACCAAGACCCATTGGCTATCTGGATAAGCAATCAAGGGGCCCAGTCAGCCAAGCATTTCCTTTTACTAACAAATTCTTCTGTGTAGTCGAGTACTGTGATGAGAATGATTTTTTCTCTTCATTTCCCTACAGGAGCGTTCATCATTTGCTGGACCCCTGCGCTGGTTTTGTTGTTGCTGGACGTGTTCTGCCCAAGCTGCAACGTGCTGGATTTCGAGAAGTTCTTCCTCCTGCTGGCCGAGTTCAACTCCGCCATGAACCCCATCATCTACTCATACCGCGACAAGGAGATGAGCGCCACCTTCAGGCAGATCCTGTGCTGCCGGCGGCAGGAGAACGTCAACGGTGCTGCGGCCGAGGGCTCCGACCGCTCCGCTTCCTCCATCAACCACACCGTCCTGAGCCCGCACCGCCACAAGAACGACCATTCTGTCGTCTGAGAAGTTTTTTTGTAATTTTTTTTCTGAAATACCCAGATGGTATGCAAGAAATGTGCTCCACCTCTTTTGGTGAGAAATGGGGCATTTCTTTAGTGAGGACCATGGCTTTTAATTTTTTTTTCCATTTGAATGGAAATAACATCGTCTTGTCGCCACTTTGTGAACTATTTAAGAGGGACTAATTAATGATGTGAAGGATACGCCAGTATGAATTTTTTCACTCATATTCACTTTGTTACTGTTGTCGGTAGAGCCCACAGTATGTAATATTTCCTGGACCAGCACTACGTGTAGTGCTGTTATATATATTTCTTTACCCTGGAAAAAACAAACCGTTTCATCAGTTGTGTAAGAAATACTGACTTGAATTCATGTCGATTATTTCGGCGTGGGAGGTATTGCTTTGGAAACGTATTTCTGTTTCCTAATGTTGCATTTGCATCTCCTTAAAGGGGAAAGCTGCCTTTGCCAGAGGTGGTCTTAATTTTTTTAGACTATTTAAACTTTTATAGTATTCATTTACACTTACGGCTTTTCCGGAATTATTGATGTAATTGTTTTTATAACTGATCGGTGAAAAAAACAGATCATGTAATGTTCATTTATCTCCATTTCATTAGCATGCATGTCGAGTCTAGTTCCCTTTGTTGATAGAACTGATATCTTCTTTTCGATACATTCCTTAACCAGCCTTAAATACAAATTGTGCAAAATATATTGCAAATATATGGAACAAAAATGTCATTTGCGTTAAACTTTGAAACATACAGAATTAGAATTTTGTGTCAGTCTTTAATTCCACTTATTGTATTCAATGTGTATCTGCATGTGTGTTTGTGTGTGTTCTTGTGTGTGTGCGGACATGTACAGATCTGTGTTATCTGGCTTCAAAGTGATTTTGGAATAGTGGTAAGCCTCGGAAGTGAGAATTGTCACATATAAATACATAGCTATGGGTCGTCATTATCAAGTTCAGATTAAGAAATGATCATTTTACCCGGGCTCATGCTGAAAAGAGCTCGGATTTTATCAAAATGAACTCTCTCGCTCTCTCGTTCAACAAGAGAGTCGAAAGTTTTCAAAGGAGAACCCGAGAAACATCAAATTGTTTGCTGAAAAGCAAAGATCATCAGAAATAATGTATTTTTACTACTAAGTTTATGAGCTTTCTTGGTTTACATCTATAGCATTTTCAAAGGTTAAAAGTCACGATGTTAAACTTACTGCTCTATTGTAGTGCTGGTGGGAGTGATATTGTCCAGAATTGAAGGAGGTAATTTTGGGAGCCCTCACCGGCAGTTTTATATCAGGTTCATCTAATCAGACTGCAGTGCATAAAACTCATCATATATATTTGGACCATGACACTGGGTAGAAATGGCTGTAATTCACACATATATTACATGCTGTAGTCATAAATACCTGCAAACTAAAGCAGAAAGCCTATGCATTGACCTGATATGCACTGTTTTCAGATCAAACGGGCAATTGTACAAAAAAGGGGAGAGGCCAAAGATGTACCATCCAAATATTACGGATTGTGCTGTATGTGCATTGAAAAAGGGAGTTTGCATCAATAACTGCTGTGCTAGCTGATTACTGACTGTGAATAACTGACTGATTTACAGGCTAATCCTTCCTACATGGTTCAGACCGAGATGGAGTCTGGGATTTTTTCCATATTAACAGGATGTACCTGAATCCAATGTCTGCTCTCACTGCCGAGTGAAAGGGATGTGACATCGTCATGTCTGGAGGACCGGATTTCCTAAGATTGCACTCGAGCAATTCCATAAAAATGTCCGAAGTTGACACAGAGCTTACAATTTCTGTCTGGCTCTGGTAGTTGCCACATGAATCGGGTTACGTGTCTTGGAAGCGACTGTAAAATGCTTGGTATGTGAGGTATACCGCAAGGTTGAGTCCTGAAGAAAGTCAGGATACAGTCTTCTGAGCTGGGCCAAGATTCTGAATCTTCACAGCTAGGAAGTGCTATTCAGTATTTTAATTGTTCTAAAAAGACAAAGCAAAACACTGAACTCTGTGTACAGGCCCAAATACTGTTACACAGCATGTGTTTCTGGCTGCTGCCGCCTCCTTCAAGATTTGTTTACAGGAAATGAACAAGAAACAGGCTCCAAGAGAGTTACTTCATTGAAATCACTGCCTTGTAACACAGTGTTCTCCACCTCTGGGTGAGCAGTTTTTTTTCTCAGCTGCCAAATTTAGAGAGGCTGCAAAAATCCAGGAACTGTAACCCAAGGAAGAAAAGACGCTAAAATATCGAAGGTCGAACTCATCAAGTCATCTACTGTAAATGATCTCATTTGTGCAGTGGTATATGACAGAACATTGTGCTAGTAGCATTGCCTGATGGAAGGAAACTAGTGGAACATAGTCATGAATAGCCAAACTGTGCGATAAACATTGGCTGCATCGTCTCGTCACGTAATGTTAACAATGGCGCATTGTTAGGGTCATCAGAAGTTGAGGGTTTGTACTGGGATTATTCAGACCCAGTTTCACCTCCCTCTCTTTATTCTGGGCTCTGTGGTTTAGTCTGCTGGCTGGATAGAGCAGGAGTGAAGTAGTGTTGGTTTGTTTTTCCTGGACTTCTGATAGCACCGCTGCAGTCTCCCCTTAAACCTCCTTGCGGCTTTTATAATGTTACCTGACACCTCACCCCCGAGCCAAAGGCATTTCTTTGTGCGCTTTTATGAATTAAAGATTTATAGATATTTTTTCCGCCTTGGACACAGAAGTGATTTCTTTGTATACTGTTCAAAACAGGATTGTAGGAAAGTGATATGACCTAAATAAAGTCAAATGTGTGCGTGGCATATAATTTGAAAGTGTAGGTATATGTTATTTTTGTTTCATTAAAATTGTAGAGAAAAGGAATTTATATTGTATAATCTCAAGAAAGTGTCAAACATCATTCTAATTTTCTGTTTCATTAATCTTTCGCCAAGACAGTCAAATTTGCATTTTCCTTCAAAATGATACAGAAAAGGAACTTTTTTTTTTAATCGGCTAAAGTACAGACACCTTAGTATCTACACAAAATGATTTTTAAGTTTTGAAAATAAATGTTTATTTAAATCTCTCAATGCCAGTGGTGAAACAGTGCCACCTAGCTAAATGTCGCTAATGCATGTATCAACAACACTGTACAGAATATACTATATCACTCGTAATAATTAGTGTAATACATTTGCCAGTATGTCCTGGTGCTTAAAAAAATCACTCGTGGTAATATCATCCACCAAAGATATTATTTGAATATATGTGATCACTCAGTATTTGAAACCAAATAAAATTCCATATAAGCACTGAATATGTCCCAACACTTGGAGAACTCTTGAGAAACGCTAAGTATGAAGTGAATAAGGATGAAGAACTGAACACGGCCATGTATGACAATGTGGGGCTGGTTTTCCTGAAGCATGTCACGCGGAACAGAATGCTCAGTCAAAATGTTTCAAAAGGTACCTTTCTACAGTTTAACTTCATATCAATAGCTCAGTACCATCATATCTGTAACCCAATGCAGTGTTTCCCAATCCTGCGCTTGGTTTCCCTACTCTGTGCATTTTAGATGACTGCCTGGTTTACGACATGATTCAGCTGGTCAGCTCATTAGTGGAATACTTTATGAGCTGAACTGGATGTGTCAGATCATGGAGACGTTTCAAATGTGTAGGGCAGAGGTACTCCAGGAGCTGGGTTGGGGAACAGTGACCCAATGACCCTTGAATTGCAGTTGGAAGCATCATAAAGTGCTTTTCCTATAATGCGTTTTCTTGAAGAAATGCCACATGCAGTACTGTGCGAAAGTCTTAAGTACCTCTCATATATCTGCAAAACATCCTTAAGATGGGGATACTATTGTGTGAGATGTACAATTCTTATTAATTCGTAGATGTTCGCAACGAGCAGTCGTAGACAGTCGTAAGGTGCGTTACTATTCGCAAGTTTCGTAGGATGTAAAATTTTTGTACATGTTGAAGATTTTCAGCGGTCGCACATGATCGTAACTCCGTCGTAACTCATCCGCAAACATCTTAAGTGGTTTCATGGATGTCATAACTCAATCGTATCTTGAAAGAATGCACAAAACTGCACGACAAGCCGCGAATATTACAGCAACGTTAGAGCAAAGATACGAATAAGTTACGACAGTTATTCGTAACTTATTTGTGGGCAATTGTAACATTCGTGTGATTTTTGCATTCGCGCACAATCTTAAGGATGTTTCACACATATATGAGAGTAGCTTAAGGCACATTTAAAGCAATTTCTTTAGGGCAAATATGCTTGCATAAATTATGAAATTTTAAGTTTCTAATACCTGGGAAATGTGCTAAACAGAGCTTTAAACTGTTAAAAACTAAATAAAATGAATATTTGGTGTGACTGCCCTTTGCCAAAAAATTTGGGACACTGTCCTGTCGCGCTATAGTTTCATAAGATGATTGGCGTTTTGCTTGTTCCAAGCAGAGTAGAGAACTTGCCACCGTTCTTCTGCAGACTGTCTCACTTGCGTCTATCCCTCCAAGAAATTACAAACAGCTATGATGATGTTGACATCAAGGCTCCGTCAAGACTATAATATCTGTATTGATTATTTTTAATGGAATGCAAACATTTATTTTTAAAACCTTTCTTTAAATTAGCATTTGGAATTTCAAATTTACTTCTTGTCTTCAGGAACTCTAATATGGAATCAAAAAGTGAACATCTAATACAGATTTAAGTTTTAAAAAGTGCAGGGTGCCTAAGACTTTTGCACAGTACTGTAAATTGAAATAGGTTTAAACTTAAAAGCTGATCAGAGACCAGATACAAATATCTGCCAGATACAATGTGAATTCCCAGTCAGAAGACCGATATGGCAACTAGATATCATGATGATATTTGCAACTTCTTGGCCACATTTACAAGTGCTTGTGGTTTGATGGCATTTCAGGTAGAGCAATGGAATCTGAGAAATTGTTCCTCGAAGCAAGTATACTTACATTTCTATCTGAAGTTCCCCTCGTGATTGGGTCAATGGTAATGTCAAAAACCTGTTTCTTTCAGTAAATACTGTACATTACTGAAACTATTTTAGATGGAGGAGTGAATCACTCCCAGCTTACAGTATATACTGTATGCTGTATCTAAAAATTTACTTAAAATCAATTAAAAAAAAAAAACATTATGGACAGTGGTTGCATGCAGCATTATTAAGTATAATTGACATTGACTGATTATGCACTAGCTGTGATAAAGTAAATGGACAAAAGTACAGAGAATACCCCTTAGCATCTTAATAACAAATTAAATATCAAAAAGTAGATAAAAATAATAAAGTGATTATGTGCCATAATTGGAATATACCCCATTCTGAATAAATGATGGCCTTTTTACACAATATGATTATAGAAATGCTCGTCAGATATGTCATACATAGTATATTAGATTTTGTAATGATTTGCGCACAAAATGACAAATAGATGTAGAACTTTCAATATTAAATTAATTGTTTCATGACTGATTATTTAAGTGAAGACTACAAGTTTCACCAATATGCACTCTAAACTTCCCGTAAAAGCAACAAACTTTACATTTACATTCACGAGACAAAACAGAACAACAAAAATAAATGGCGCACATGGCTTATAACACTCAAAATATTCTGCCCTCCTGTTGGTGATAGAAGCCAACCATCTGTCGACATGATTGAAAGTCATTCAAAAAACAAAGTTAATAACCATAATCAGAATGGTGTTTTCCTCTGTAGCCACATTTACTGGCGAGAGGGGTTTACAAGGCCACTGTAGTCCAGGACTTTGAAGCCTGATCCCGGTTCAAGTTTCGTCAGGGCAACACAAAGTGAGCCTGTGTTCACCCAGGGTAGTTGCCATTTTTTATGACTCCTGCCTTTCCTGTGGACCCTCCTCCACCCAGCTGCCAGGCATCTGCCTCATCTGTTGCTTCAACCAGACGTTTAAAGGAGCCAAACATTCCATTCGCCTAATTCTCGATTTCTCGATCTGCCCCCCGCCCCATCTTAAAGTCGTTTACCAGACTTGCCCGAGGAGTGGGGCAGGGGAGCGACTGATAGACAGAGGCACAAACTGGAAAAAAGCCCTGTAGATTATCGTCTTCTGTGTCTTATTTATTACTCTGCTGACAGACCTTTAATGCCAGGCCTGCGTCAGTTTGACAAGCAGGATGAAGTTAAACCAGTTGTCCCGCAGCTCATATAGGCAGACTGGCGCGCAGTGCTTGCTCGTGCATTCGCTCCAGAATGCGGTGAATACTGGCAAAGCTCGGCCGGTCTGTGGGCAGACTGCTCCAGCAGAGCCTCATCAGATTATACAGCTCCAGCGGGCAGTTCTCTGGACTGGCCAAAATGTTACCGTCCCGCACGTAGTAGATGACCTCCTCGTGGGCCATCCCGTAGTACGGCTGCATGCCGTTGGAGAAGATCTCCCAGAGCACCACCCCGTAGGCCCACACGTCTGACTCAGTAGTGTAGCGGTTGTAAAAGATGGACTCGGGCGGCATCCAGCGGATGGGGATTGCGTCGTTCTCGTTAGCCTTGTAGTAGTCGGCCGAGTAGATGTTCCGGGAGAGGCCGAAATCGGCGATCTTCACTGTGAGGTTCTCGCCCACCAGGCAGTTTCGAGTGGCCAGGTCGCGGTGGACGAACTTGCGCTCGGAGAGGTAAGCCATTCCTGCTGCCACCTGCTTGGAGATGAAGAGCTGGTCCACGCAGCTGAGCAGGCCCGGCTCCAGGTCAGAGGTCAGGCTGTGGGCCGACAGGCTGTCCTGGCTGGGGCTCCTTCGCTGGGAGGGGGAGCACCGGCGGAGGTACTCATTCAGGTCCCCGTGTGCCATGTACTCAAACATCAGGCACATGGGCTTACCTACAGCACAGACCCCTGAGGGAGGGACCAGGAGAGAGGAGGATACAGAGGTAGAGGGAGAGAGGGATGGAGGGAGAGTAAGGGAGGATGAGAGAGATAAGTACAGGGTAGGGGGAGGTGAGAGAAGGAGAAAGAGGTAGGGAGAGACAGAAAAAGAGAGGGAGGGAGGGCAAGAGAGTGAGATTTAGACGGAGGGAGAGAAAAATAGAGAGGGAGAGAGATGAGAGAGGCAAAGAGAAGGAGAGAAAGAGGGAAGAAGGGCACGATGGGAGGCAGAGCAGGGTAGAGGGAGAGAGGGGGGGCAAGCAGCAAGATGAGTTCCTCAGTACTTCCTTCACTTCAAAATTTTATTGGAAAAATTTGTTACTACTTATGAATCACAACAGATAGCAGTGAAGAAATTTTCATGCCAAGTATTTTTTCAAAAAGGATTACAAGAGCATAACAAAAACCTACTACTTGAAACAGGAGTATAAAATCAGTGGGAATTCCCTCATCCAGAGGGAACCATTTTTTAGAAAATGAAAACACCCAAATTGACTGTTTAAATTTGACATAATAGGAGACAGCAAAGTGGCAGTTATGGCAGATGAGATGACCGCTTGCCCTGAACCAGCAAGAACAGTAGCTACAACAAATGTATCAATCTCTACTCAAGCTAGCCAATCAGAGCTCAGAGCCCAGCCAAAGGTGTTTGAAATAGAGTACTGAGGTGACGACGTCACATTGATGTCGGAACTATTAAATTCCCATTCATTTCAAACATTGACATTTTCAAAAGGATAAATAAAGGAAAAATAAATAAAAAATAATAATTATAAGTTCACTTTTGTAGTACTTCCCTTTCATTTAAAACCTCCATCGATTTCCAGATTTTGCATCATATTTCCAAGCAACAACAAGTTGTTTTTCTTGACTGTTGTCAACTATAACGTAGTGAACTAACATTTATATTGTTAGAATTTTTTGCTGGCATGCCAACGCCCTTTTAAAACCTACACGTCCCATGATCCACCTGGTTTCCAAACCAAAAGAGGAATGAATTCAGATTTGCATTATAAAGGTGCCAGCACCTTGCTATCTTAAAAAGCAAGGCAGCCTGGTGGGGTAGCGAGCAAATTAATTAGCTACAGAATGTTCTAGTACTTAGTTGAAGAAATCAAGCTAGTAATCAAGTTTTGCAGCCAGCGCCAATTTTTATTAACAAGCCCAGTATCGATGGCTAACGTTAGTCAATGTAAAATCTTGCTAGTCAGCAGACTAGCTAGCCAACTCATCTATCTTGCCACTGCATTTTGGGATTTGTTGAATAATCTAAATTCATCCAAAATACAGAAAAATGAAGAATAGAGAATGGCAGTATATGAAAATATACATGTCAAATTACTATTTCGAGAACTGGAAAGGGAACCATTTAATGGCAATTAGATCCAAATATACAGTATAAGCGAGCACAAAATTTAGAAGAAATTTAGAACTACCTTTATTATCCTACTGGACCTATTTGCAAACTGAAGGTCCTACAGACCGGAAAGGAATGTTGACCTGATAGTATCTGCAGAGATGCTAAAATATGGCAGTCCCAAACTCCACGAGGCCATCCTCAAACTATTTAATTTCTTAATACTTAATACTGGGTGTTTCCCTGAAACCAAGGCATGATAAACCTTCTATTTGAAAGCGGTGACAAATTCAACACAAATAATTATTGAGGCATCTGAGTGAGAAGTAATCTGAAGAAGGATTTCTGCAGTATAATTAATGCAGATACTGGCCTTACGTAGGGAGCACGATGTCTTCAGTAAGAGTCATACTGGCTTTCTACCAAACTATCGCACCTCTGACCGTATTTATATCCTACACTCACTTATAAATAAACAAGTACGTCCATCAAACAAATAAGGATGTTTTGTGGTTTTCAAAAAAGTCTTTGATTCAATTTGGCATCACAGAATATTTCTTAAAATTCTACAAAGCGGCACAGGGGGAAAAACCAGTGACATCATAAAATTGGTGCATGCACAGAATAAGTGCAGCTTCACGCAGAAAAAAATGAGACTGGATTAAAGTGAAACTATGTTTCAATTTCTTACATCTAATATTTTATGTTCTATCAGCTTAATTTTTTTCTTTCAATAAATCATTTTTTTGAGAATGGCCAAAAATCTAATTTCGAAACGTAAGGTTCAATAGAATTCCCTCTTCACGCAAGTAGCAGCACCTGATCACTTTTTTCAGTGCAGAACTAAAGCTAAAATAACTATATTCCTCACTCAGGAGTGAGGAATGACACAGGGCTGCAGTCTGGGTCCAACACTCTTCAGCATTTATATTCATGAATCGGCTTTACCGTTGGAACAGTCCGCTCCTGGACTCACTCTTCATGATAAAGACATTATTACTGTACGTAGACAATCTGGTTCTGCTGTCGCCCACAGAACAGGGTTTGCAGCAGAGACAGTCATCCCTGGAGCAATTCTGTCCCACCTGAGCGCTGAGAGTAAAACTGAAAAAACAGTTATGGTCTTCCAGGAAAAGATCCAAATTTCAGCGACTCAGGTACCTCTCTACCAGAAGAGGCAACCCTCTTGGGCTCACCGCCATCAACAATTACGCTCTGAAGAAGTGAAACAATTCCATACAACTGAGTTAAGTAACTTTATATTAACTTTATTAATTAAACTTGATAAAAATCTAATTTAGAAGTTACTTTAAAAAATTGTGTGGAACTGGTAAATTTTTTTAGAGTGTACCTAAGTCTGCTGATAAATGGCTCAGGGAGAAAATAAATGAATTAATGGAGAAAGCACACAGGGAATTCTGTGTAATTACCAAAACAATTTCCATACTGTATTCAACCCACCAATAAAGATTTGGCCAAAAATATTTGACAACCCATTCTCCCTCATGGGAGCAAAATATGGGCCCTCAGTTACACCATAAAAAAACAAACACTGGGTTAAAAATTAAACTAAAAACTTTCACCAGCAATTTAGCAAAACTATGGCCAACCCACACTGCTGCCACCACAAGGCACTGAGGAGTAACCAGAAGCATCCAGAGAATAAAGCTGCTTTCAGAAACGTGTGTATTTGCGTCTTTGCATTGAGTTTGAATGTAATCTGTTGCGCGAAAAATTTGTTTCGCGTCCAGTGTGAAAGCGGTTTGACTCCCCTGAAACAACTGGCTATAAACAAACATATTTATCACAGAAAATTAAGAAAATACTAAACCCACAACATTTAAAACATTTGATAAAATCAACCAAAATCAGTACCTCACCAACTGATGTGTGGAAACAAAATTGAGTGAAAAAACTGGACATTTATTATGCCTCTGCCCCACACAGTGGGAGGGAGACTTACTTTTTTTGTGGTCGCCTGTCTGTCTGTCTGTCTATATAACTGTCTGTCTGTCACTCATATCTTATGTGCACAATATCAATTGAAGAAGAGGACAGATTTTGACCGATCAGTTCCTCTACCCGCAGAGGGTAGAGGAACTAATTAGGTTTCGGAGGTCATCAGGTCCAAGGTCAAGGTTACATGAGGTCATGGCAAGATTCAAGCTTTAGGCTGTAAGAGGCCTCGGCAGGTGGAGGCATAGCAATAGGAGGCATAGCACTTTGCGCTGACTTTTGCTCTTGTTGTGCAATGGAACAATATTACAAGCTGTCACAATAGGTGTTCTTGGACAGGGGAAACCTTTCCATATTTCTAAGAACTTAGTTCTACGAGTCCCCCTTCTTAGTGTATCCCTACTGCAGGAACTGAGAACGAGAACTGGTTCTTAGAATTCCGTTTTGAGGGACTTTTTTTCGCTCCAACTGCAGAGTAGGTACTTTCACAGCACCAGATGAACATTGAGTGACCAAAGTGTTATACCAACGGCCGGCCGGATAATGTTGCTTTGGGGGTTTCGGTGGAAGTGTGAATGCCATCATAAAAAAAGCCTTTAAAGTTGTATATTTCCTGGGGTACTGTCCAGTGGGCGGTTCATCTCAGCGTGTCCCCAGAACTCCTAAGTCCAAAAACGTCTAATATCTCACATGAGTTAAAAAATCCAAAGCAGACACACATTAACAATGTGCAGACTTGGTGACAATAGCCTTGCTATTGAAACTGGAGCCACAAAAAGACCGAGCTGCTTAAAGAGGACAGGCTGTGCGCTCCCTGAAACTTGGTGCAGGTAGAAACAGAAGTCCACTTTTTACTTTCTTAACCCTAATACTATTTAATTTTTTTTTTTTTTATGGTAGATGGCCTGTAAAATAATTTTTTTCCTGTTTAATGCATGCAAGTAAAACACCAAAGGAACTTGTCATCCATGGTGACAGATCTCATATGAATCCTTGCACTTCCATGCGCAACAGACTTATTTTGCAAAATTCAAATTAGCCGTGTTCACTGAAGCGTGAAAACTGCACCGCGACACTGGTGTAAATCAAGGGAGAATTACCTGGTCTATCAACATGTATGAGCAGACTTTCTAAATATCTTCGCATTTTAGTTTTATGGTGTTTTTTCTGAGAGTCTACTTTTTCTTGATACACCCTGTAGAGGTGGCAGTTCAGTGTCCATATGTCTGCCTGTCATAAAAACAGAGGTTGTGGAATAAATGGCGGCACAAATTGTGTTCATTTTATTACAAAATATCTAATTTTAACCTTACAAAACAAAACTATTATTTATTTATTTATTTTTTAATTTGGCATCTCCAATCCCACCCGAATCTGGAATACCCAATCTGAGAACTATGTACAAGGCTTGCTTGTATGCAACCCCCTGTTGCCAGCTCAGAAGAGAGAGACAGTTCGCGGCTCTCCTCTGAAGCACGAGTCTGTCAGCCCCTGCATCTTTACACTCATTGGTCGAAACTATCGCAAGTTCAGAACGAGGGCGGACGATACCCGAACATGAGCAAGCTTAGAATCTTCCTGACGAGCGCCCGGCTGGCCAACAGGAGGCGCTTGAGCAAAGAACAAGGCAATCATTTTTATTTTCCCTTCCCAGCAGTCCCTTCCCAATTTGCATTCCCACAGTGCTTTAGCCAATCGTGCGCTGTTCTGAAAAAGGTGCCGACCACTGCTGGTTGGTACGACTGGGGATCCAACCCATGCCATAGTAGTCACTGCTGGTCCGCAAATGCAGCGCCTTAACCGAGTGAGCTAACCCAGCAGCCCCAAAACTATTTTTATTAATTGGACTCATGCAGATACACATGTATGTACATGTCAATTCGTGTGCATTAGAATGGGTTTAATGTTTCTCATTATTGTCGATAAATGCATTTGTATCACTAGCTCCCTTATCATGCAAATGAAGCTCATTGTGAATTTGAGATGGGGGAGGTAGAGAAAGAGAGGGAGAGAGAGAAGGAGGAAGAAAGAGGGGGGAGGGAGAGAGAGTAGAGACAGAGGGCTGGACAGAGGGACAGTGAGAGTTGGAGCAAGAGAGAAAAGGAGAGGGATTTTTAAAAAATGTTATTTATCTAACCTTTATTTAACCAGGGAAGTCCCATTGAGATTGAACTCTCTTTTTCAAGGGAGCCCTGGGGGTTGAGGTGGGGAGGGAGAGGACAATTTGCACAGCCAATTAGATCAGGGGATGATTAGGTGGCAGGTTGAAAGAGCCAGATGGGGACTTTAGCCATGACACCGGGGAACCCCCTACTCTTATCGCCGAGTATCATAGGATCTTTACTGACCACAGTGAGTCAGGACCTCGGTTTAACGTCTCATCCGAAAGACGGCATCTCCTTCAGCACAGTGGCCCCCATCACTGCACTGGGGCATTGGGGATTATTCCACCAGAGGGAGGATTGCAACCTACTGGCCACCAACACCTCTTCCAGCAGCAACTTGGCTACTCAAGGGATGAAGGGAGGCAGAGTCTTGCCATTATGAATGCTACTACAACGTATGTTACGAAAATTAATGAAATCTTTACTAATCTGCGGTCATGAGCAAAGAGGTCTGTAAGCGTGACGACTGTAATGTACGAATACGGAATACCGAGGAGCTTGACATGCGTGATGACGGTAATGTACGAATCCGGAATACCGAGGAGCTTGACATGCGTGATGACGGTAATGTACGATTCGTGGATACCGAGGAGCTTGACAAGCGAGATGACGGTAATATACGTGTTGGAAATACCGAGGAGCTTGACGATGTTGGGGTGGTCGAACTCCGCCATGAGGGCTGCCTCTCGCTGAAAGTCGTTCTGCATGTCTGCAGATGCCTCCTCTTTCAGCATCTTCACCGCTACCATGGTAAAGGGCTCTTCTGGAAGCAGTCTAGGAGCCCTGAAAAACATAGATCACAAATATCCAATCAAAAAGCTCCTCACGCACCAATCACAAAGGTCTCTGAAAGATCTTGAGCACTGAATGAGACAATGGAAAAACTCATAGGGCCAATATTAAATGAAGGGCCTTGAAACACATCGACAAAAAAGTAACAAGCTATGAATTCCTTTGATTAAAATTTTGTGCCACAATGCCACAGAAGTCAAGTTCCATTGATATGCAATTAGATTGTCCAGATATCTACTACTGCAGTTGTGCTGATACCTGAACCCCATTCCTAATACAGGAGTGCACACATCTATGACTCTCCTCTGGCTAAGTGTTTTTATTTCAAGACAGCTAACAAATTTTTATTGAGTTTCATGCCCAGAATTAAAGCTTGGACAGTGGAAGCAAATGCTATAGACAGGGTGCCTACAGCCAAACATCTTCAACTGACGCTTTGCATACTTGGGCCCCATAGTAACTAGTGGCACTCTCTAGAGCCACTAGCCGGACTCAGCCATGGCCCGGTCTAGACAAAATCAGAGACAATTCCACAGTGTAGTGCTTAGACCGAATGCCGCTAGCTCTAGCCCAGCCACTCCCTTCTGCAGCGAAAACTTTTCAGTTAAAAAAATGTCTTGTTTCATGTTACTGGTTGTTTGACACCAATAATTTTCAAACCCTAGTGGTAAATTTTGAAATGAGCCAAGCCACACTACATGACCAAAAGCATGTAGATACTCCTTTTCATGGTTCGGGCTAGGCCTGTCAGCTTCACTGAAGAAAACTCTTGACATTATTGCAAACATTCACATTCCGGATGATTCCATGCTTCCCACAGTATGGTAGACGGCCGGATCCTGCTTCAGCATTACAATGCCACAAAGCCTGAAGTGAGGTCCATATATTATTTGTCGAGATCGGTGTAAATGAACATGTAAAAGAGCCCATGCAGGCTGCCCTAAATCCCATCAAATATCGTTGGGAAATAATGGAAATACTGGAAAGTCACCTTTGAGCCAGTCATAATCACCCAAAATCACCGTCTGACCGAACAAATGTTTTTATGGCTGGAATGGAAGCAGATACCAGCTGCAATATTCTAACTACTGACGGTAAGCCTTCCCAGAACGGAGGCTCCATACTAATGCCCTAGATTTTGGAATGAGATGTAGGAAGAGCCAGAATCCGTTTGTAAAATACCTTCCCTCCTTGGCATTAAATACCAAAAAAAGTGAAGATTTTGAATCTCAGTATAAGCCTGAAATTGCTAAGATTTATTTGTTGATATCTTCGGTCCCTGCGCTGGTTTTTGATGTGCAGTCTTCTTCACGTAAACAGAAGTTTAACTACTCAATCGTTGCAGGTCACACTCCAACCCACTGAGTAAAATATAATAATTTTTCTTCACGGACTGAGACGCTGCAGTGTTAAATCGCAGCTCAGTCCACCAGAATCTCAGTTGAGCCATAATGGACGCCATTCACAGAGGACTAATCACACCACTGCTGCTCATTTCCTGTCGTGGAAGCTGCTCTGCTCCCCTTGGCGCTCCAGGAGAAAGTGAGCATTTCTCTGTGGGGTTATAAATAGCCCCCCACACCAGCCACTGCTGAGAAGGTAATGTCTACAGGGAACTTACATGCCGAAACCGATCTGATGCTCACTGATATTCACATCCCAGCCACTATTTCAGGAAGGGGGTGTGCTACCAAAACATACATATGCTCCAGTGTTCCCAGGAGTCTCCTATACCAAATGCATTCCTACTCATTGCAGATGGATTACTGTGAGGAAGTGTGTTAGTCCATTTCTTGCAAGCAAATTTATTTACATTTTATTAGCATTATAACTTGCATATAGAAAACTAATTGCCTTACTTTGATACAAAGGGAAACCAATGAGAGGTCCACAATTGCTACAAGAGCGACACAAAATGGCTGCTATTCATACATTACTGGCAAACACGGGCCCAATTGAAGTGATTACGACCCTTAAAAATTGTCGCCGTCAAAATACATACGGACCTCATTGTATTTACTTTAGTTCTGCCGTCTAAATAGTAATGTACAGTAGAAGCGTTAAGCATTAACATGGACAGATCAGGTTTGCATACCATTAACTTGACAAGAGTAGGACATTCACCTTGCTTGGAACACCCTGCCAAAGGCACCTTCTCCGATGTCCCTGACGTACTCGATGTTGTTCCGGGGATACTCCAGGCTCAGCAGCTTGGAGTTGAGGAGTAGTGGCAATCGCTGGTACATGGGATTGGGATGTAGTCTATCCAGCAGCAGTTCTGAGGGCAAGGTCGTCAGAGCAGGTGTTTCCATTGCCCTGTTGGACCAGAGGAAACACCTTTACCAGAAGTTACTACAGCAATGCAACCAAAGGGATAAAACACTTCCTTTATTGTAAGCTTAAATGGCATACAGCACTCATTTTGAGAACTGACTTAGAATGATATTTTGAACTGTTGCACGGTTCAAAAGATCATTCCAAGTGAGTTCTCAAAATATAAATTCTTTTGGAAGGGTAGGCTCTGAACCTTGTCATGTCAAGGACAAAAAATGAGTTTTCTAAAAATGAATTTGCTGCAGTACAATTTTCTTCTGAGAAATACGGCAATCTTTGCTCTATTTTTGATAACCTATTTTCAACCACTACGTAAATTGAGATTGCCGAAAAATAATTAATTGATTAATTAATTAATTAAAAATACATTATAGAATACATTATACTGTATATGTTATATACTGTATAAAAAATAAGATTGTGTCATAAGGTTGTGCTATAAATAGTGAGTTTTTACAAACAATATTCCTATTTATTGTGTTCTGAAGTATTTTTCGAATGAGTATGATACACAACACTATATTTAATGCAAGCTGTCCATAAAGTAGTAACAACTGACAGTCTTGACAGTCGCGTGCAAAACCTTTTTCTGCTCGTCCACAATTTCTTCCGTCTCCGACAGCAAAGCAGGAGAATGATGACGAAGACCGCGACCGCAAAACCAGATATGACGATTATGATGACAGTCATGGAATACGTGGGTGATGAAGACGAAGGAGGGATCGTCCTGGGGTGCGTATATTCCGGGACGAAAACTACAGAAGAAAAATAAATCCCCTTTCAGTGCAATAATCTTATCTTCACATTTTCCTCAGACAAAGCATTTACGGACATTGCAGGCATACAAGGTCATCAACGAGAGCTTTAAGAGCACTGGCAAACTGAACAAGTACAGACAAGCGTTGCAAATAATGCTGGAATAATTTGGCTTCAAAATGACTGAAGACAATCGATTTCACAGTAAGTAAGCAATGTACAGTAAGGGACCTGATAGTATCTTATAAGCAAAAAATATTAGAACCAAAAAATGTTCGATGATAGAAATGTTTCCATTGTTCAGCTGGACTCAGTTTTCCAGGTTTTTTTGGCTGTAATGTACACAGGTAGAAAATGCATTCAGCAGCTCTCTTCAAACTGTAAGTACATGGCTGCACTCTGCCAGTAAAATAGCGGTGCGTGCGTGATGATATTCTCACCATCACCACATTTTTGAATGTTGCAGTATTCTCGTCTCACACGGGGATTGGTGGTGTAGCACCAGGGCTTTTCGCTCTCTCCCCCAGGATTCCGGCAGTAGTTTTCGGCATTCCGCAACTCGGGAATAATGTCGGGGGAAAGCTGATGGAGGTGAGGATCCTTCGAGGAAAACAAAACAACATTCCTCTTCAGTTCTTATTTTACGGCTGGCACCAGAACATTCCAAGTTGTCCTCAAGAGACACGGCCACGATTAGATTAAAATTTTCATCATCCTGAAGGCTTGGGTTTTAAGTGTGTTTGTTTAATAATATTACGGTAGTCAAAGGTGTGTAATTGATAGAGTAATTTGCTCTTTTTCATATGTATTATTGCACTGTAAAATTGTCGCCACAAATCGAATAATTGAGTCCCTTTGTGTTATAATCATGTAGATGTATATACAATTTTATGGTTCTTTTTGGTTGAAAATAATATTTCAGATAAACTGTCATTTGAAATAAATTTATCCAAAAGGATTTTTCATGAAAACCATTAAAACATAAAATCAGCTCAAACTGCCATGTTAATTATGCACAGAATCAGGCAAAGTTATGTCTCTTAATGCACAAAGCCTACTGGTTTCCATAAGGGCATAAAGCAGAATTTCCCTCAGCTGCTAACTCACAAAGCCCTGTGTCGTGATGGTCTCTCATGATTTGGCAACTTCAGAAGATTTGCAGTAAACATAAAAGAACTGAAAGAATGAAAAAAGATTAAGACCTAGATTAAGTTTGTACAGATAGTACTTCGGAGATCAGTTGGATAATGCAGCAGGACAATGATCCGAAGCACACACGCAAATCCACCTCTGAACGGCTCAAAAAGGTTTTGAAGTGGCCAAGTCAATGTCATCACTGCAGTCTGATTGCGATACTGCGGCATGACCTCAAACAGGCAGTCAATGCTCGAAAACCCTCCAATGTGGCCGAACTGAAACAATTCTGCAAAGAAGAGTAGGCCAAAATTCCCCCACAGCAATCTAAGAGGCTCATTGCTGGTTATCGCAAACGTTTGATGGCAGTTGTACCCCCCAAGAGTAGCTCGACCAGTTATTAGGTTTAGGGGAGCAATTATGTTTTCACTTGGGTGATACAGGTTTTGAAAAATGCTTTCCCTTCAATAAATGAAATGATCGTTCAAAAGTTGCATTTTGTGTCACTGAAGTTGTCTTTGTCTTATATTAAAATTAGTCTGATGATCTGAAACAATTAAATATGACAAATAGGCAAAAATAGAGGAAACAAAGAAAGGGGCAAAGACTGTTTCACAGCACTGTAAAGGTCCATTTACTGGCGCTCGACTATGTGGCAATGACTATGCGAATACGACAATTTTTTAACTGCTATATATGTTTTCCTATGGGGGTATTTACCAGCGCGTGACAACGACTAACTGACTATGCGACAAAAAAATCCGATTGCATTCCAGATCGTTGTCGCACGACTAAAACAGGGGATTCCCAGCATTTAATGTCACTTTCAGTGAGACAAAACGTGCTTTCTGGGCAATTTACCCAAGAAAATGCCCCGAAAATGAGTTCTCAGCGTTGAGAATTTGGAACGCCTGGTCGAATTGGTACGTAAAAATACCTTCATCCACAACTACACTCGATCTGATCATATGGATGCCGTAAAATTAAATTGCAAGCAATGCCGCAACTCCAGTCACAATAATGTCCTCAGCCAACCAACGTACTAGTGTTGAATGGACTGGTGCCATGATGGAAATCCCTGAGGACCCCAGGCCCAAACCAGAAATTTGTTGTCGTGTGTAGTCGTAGTTGCATCTCAATAAACACACCTAGCGACAAAAATATTTTTTGTCGTTGTCACATAGTCGTTGTCGCATAGTCTTAGCCGCGTAGTCGAGCGCCAGTAAACGCAGCTTAAGTCAATATACTCATCAGTTACCTGTTGGTTCCATTTCTGGCATACTAATCCAGAAATTGTAACATTGACAGTGCCTTGGTAAAAACGCCCTCTGTCGTTATAACATTTTCCTGTGAAGATAATTGAGAATCATAATTTAATACTAAAGCTGAATGCAATACATATCAGAAAAAAATTACAAGATGTATCAGATTAAATTATGCAAAAAAAAGCAAAACAGTTATGTACACAGTATATATCTTACTTGTGACTTGATCCCGGTCGATATCTGAAATGGAAACAGAGCAGTAAGATGGAGGATAAATATATTTACCGCCATTACTGACACTGAATATATGAGTCATTGTGCAATTTCTCAAGGAAACCTAATGGTCAAGAGATTACCATATACCACTTAATAACATTGCATGCACATGCAAGTCAGTTTAATTTGGTGGGTTTTGTGGGTTTTTCATGAATATTCGAATATGATAATGTAAACAAATTTTAATGAAGTGCATAAAAAAGGAAGTTTTATATTCTATATTTTGGCTCCCAGAAATATACAATCGCACCATTAAAAAACAAACTATAAACTTAATATGAAATATGTATGAATAAACACAGCAAATCCGTGGTACTGATCTAAAATGCAATCTGCAAGATAAAAAAAATCAGTCTCAATTGTTTTCATGTTATTACAAGTCTGTTGCGTATGCTTGCTGTGAATCAAAACGAAACTTTCTTATTGCCAGCAAATCTTTCCTCAGCTTGTTCACTTCTGGAGAAATGTTGTAAAAAGCGTTTGTTTCATAATTCTTGCCCAACATAAGATGTGCGTCCAAACAGATTTACAGGGAATGAGGGAAATACTGCTGCCAAGGAAGAAAAACCTGGGCCTGTTTTCACAGACCAAGCCTGTGTGTGCCTCTACACTGTACGTGTGCTTGCCAAACACTATTGAAAACAGACGTAAAAGGCAAGCCTTCAGCTCTCCTTTTTTTCCCAGCCTGCCCACCCAGATCCAAATGAGATCCACTCACTTATCCCCCCTGTCCTTCTGATGCAGTTACCTGTGAAAGAAAGTCATCCTTTCATAGCTAAGAGTAGGGCAAAAACAAACCGAGCCAAAAATACCTTTCCATTTATTGCATTAATATCATGTCACATTCAAATGATCGAAGCCAGATTTTGTAGTTGTCAGTCCTGCCAAATGTTGTATGAAAAATGTAGAACCAATTCACTGACTGATAGTTATGATTGACAGGATGCATTAATCCCTTTGCACAGATATAGACGCCGGCATCTGTAAATTCTGAAATTTAATTCCCAAATAATTCTGTAATTGAATTTCCAAATGTCTTGCTTCACTGGAATAATTTTCCAGAGTCTCTGTGACACAAAAACTGAGTTATAAAGCCTAAGTAGGCTCATGCATAACAGGAAAAAATTAGAATTATTTGTATTCTGCGCAAAGGGGTTAAGCGAACAGAGCAAAAGTTTTATTTGCTGTTTTTCATGAGGCAAACAAACCAACTCTCCATCTGCAGACAAGCTCATGATTACCTAGTCCAACATGTTAACCAGCTTTGTCCGGCAACAAAACAGCTTTGACCGGTCAAAGCCATCGTAGAATCCCAGCTGCTCTCGCAGGAATTTTGAGCAGGGATGCCCCAAAGGAAAAAAAAAAACCAAGGAAAACAGAGCCTTACCCACGAATGGGATGGCAGTGCAGAGAGAGGGATCCGTCTGTCGGCTCGGCAGGAGCATGCAGTCAGGTAATGGGGTCTTCATTCCAGGGCTGTGAAATCTCCTGGCAAAGCTGTCCTCCATGGAGGCCCATTCCCCCTGGCAGTACAAGTGCTTCACTGTCAGGCAGTGCTCTCTGCATGGAAACACGGTCATTACTAGAGGCACTCGTAAAGTGCAAACCTCCGCCAAGGCAGCACAATCCAAATATTCATGAGTGGGAGCAAAGTTGAGTTATCGCGTGTCATATGATTTCAAGATGGCCGCCGTGGCGGCCATTTTGTTTCACTGATCGCGGTGAAAATCCATAGGGTCCATCCTTGATGTAATAGCAATGCACCCACAAAATTTCAGACAAATCTGTGCATTACTTGCATCAAATTATCGATTTTAGAAATAATGCCATCACATTGACCTGGCAGGGTCATTAAGTGTCTGTATCAGAGCTATCATAGCTACTTATGAGCTGTACGCAGCCATAGCACAGCGCCTGGGAACCACCTACAGTTCTGAGGTCAGTGCCTCATGTGAAGAACGAGGGCAGGGGAATACCTAAGACATGCATCTGTTTTATCGTGAGAGGGGAATGAGGTACCCAAAGAAGACTCAAGTGAACACCACACGAAGCCTTTGTTTGCGGGTGGGTGGTAGAGGTGAAGGAGGGTTTGAGTGTTTTTTTCCTGACTAGGCCCACGTCAAATTGAACCATTGAGTTTCCAAAGGGCCCAACTCCAATGCATTAGAGGTCTGCATATCTTATAACTAAAACGGGAACCAAAAAAAATCCCAATGAAACTCTCTTGTAAAGACATAAACTAAAAATATATGGGTCACAATATAAGGGCAACTAAAAAAATCAATTTTTCCCTTTCTTGAAAAAGAGTGTTCCTTGGAGTTAGGCCCATTGGAAACTCAAGGATTCAATTGCGAGAAGTATTCGCGATGACATTGCTTAACCCTTTGTTGCATGTTGTTCAATATTTTGGACATAAGTTAAATGGGGTTTATTTTCTCTAGGCTCATAGATACCCTGAAAACACAAAATGTATATTTTACTGGACATTTCCAGATAATAATTTCCTCAATAGGTGCCTCTCTGATTAGTCACATGATTTACCACAAACAATCACAATGGCTCCGTCCACAAGTAAGAGGTAAGTTGATGAAAGTCAGAAATAGTCTTATATTGTTCAAGTTTTGATCAGACTTTTTTCTGTTGGGGGATGGAAATACATTATATAGCACAAACTGAAAACACATAACCTATGTAATGCATGTCTATTCGTTGGAATACATCTGAGTCTATGCTCTGTCAAAAATATTGGACATTATGCATACCGAGTAAACAGCTCAAGTAAGCAATGTCCAGAATACAGATAGATCATCATGCATATCAATGACCAGGTTTCTTCACCTTCACATTATTTCTGTCACTCCGCATGCATGATGTCCAAAATACTGGATGGCAATGTGCATCCCACAGCATAATGTCCAAAATAATGGACTGACAGATCACCCACTTTTCACCCCCCCACCCCCCCGACACACACACACACACACACACACACACACACAGAAAATATTGCACCAAATCCCAACAAATGGTCCAAGGCATTTGTATGTACTCTATGCATCAAATGGTTAAATATGCTTCACAGCTTGCCTGAAAGTCTAAAGAAAAGTTGCTAAATTTTTGCGACGATCCAGCATTTGTTCAATCACTGGGTCAGGTCTGGACAGCCAGGCTTCCTCAGGCACATTACCTGCAGACTGGCTTGGGCGTAGGGCCGAGGCCAGAGGGATTGCAGTCTTGGAAGATGTTGTGACACATCAGAGCGTGGGCGGCTGGTCGGCAGAACGATCCAAGCCCCTCCAGCCCGACCCCGGTGCTCTGAGCCCAGAACTCCTGCAGGTCCTCCGGGTCGGGCTGGGAGTAGTTGAAGAAGACCAGGGCATCCTTGCGCAGGGAGCCCCTGCACACCTCCCCTCGGTACGGGCTGCAGAATCCCATGGTTCCTTTGTACAACCTGCCAACAGCACATCGCCGAGGGCTTACAGCAACTCCACAGCACTTCAATAGATAGTCCGAGACAACTCTATTCACATAACAATACAGAGCTGCCCAAACCTGTCCCGAGAGACCTAATGTCCTGCAGGCTCTCCCTTCAACAGTATGCTGGAGCATCTGACTGCAATAATAGCTGTACTTTTTTTGGAACAGAGTGCCAAATATAGACGTAAAAAAGCGAAGCTGAGCATTAGCCTTTGTTTCATTGCAAATTGGTGGGCTATAGTATTGTGTACTTCAGCAGTAAAAAATAACAAGCGTGTCAGTGTACAATTACTTGTGGACTGCACAGTATTGTAAATCGTTCAACTTATCGATCAAAAGGTCCTCAGGAAGAAAATATACTTGAAAGTTTAATTTTAATTTCTTGCAAGATAAAACATACACAAAATGCTTCAGGAAGATTTTGTCTGGGCTACATTTGCCAGTACATAGCAACAATGTTGCGAGATAGCTTTGTTTTGCTAGAATGCATCAGGCGGTGCAATATGGAGCAACAAATAGCACACATACACTTGAATAGAGAGGATATTCCAGCAGAAAAATTTCTTTTCTGGTTTAGCAGAGCTAAATCGTACACTGAATTGGTCAAGGTCAAGTGGGCTCGGCGAGAATAGTCATACTTCACAGATATAAATGATATGCATAAAATGTGCTGCATCATAGTCCTCCAGCCACAGTATTCATCACTGGAAGTGAATGGTGTGTTCAAGTCATTTTCACAATATTTCTCTACTTCTGATACGTGCAATAAGTGAGATTTGTGAGACAAGAAAATACGGTAACACACTTATGGCCATGAATTGAGTTTACTTATAATCCATTTTTTTCTCATTATTCATTTTAGGTACCACATGGAAAGTAAAATACCAAAATGATACTTTTTTCTTCTGAAGTCTTCATTAGAATTAATCTTTCCTACCGTCCAAATACAGATGTTCTATGTCTTCCATATCATCCAGTGTGGATTGCAGTAGCACTCATATTAAACCCTATTCCTGGATGTGAACTCTGTATGCAGAATAATATTTTTACAAAACTGAAAATGG
Organism: Gymnothorax javanicus; assembly: GCA_029692085.1. Lineage (NCBI taxonomy): Eukaryota > Metazoa > Chordata > Actinopteri > Anguilliformes > Muraenidae > Gymnothorax > Gymnothorax javanicus. Next base: position 111,032,292 of record CM056194.1, on the reverse strand, counting down.
GCATAACATGTGTCACAGCTCACATACAGGGCTAGGTTCCACATTCAAATTAACGTCTTAATGATGACATATATTTATTTGATACATGTTCATATCTCCCGATAATATTTACCATCACTTGCAACTTGAATGAGATCATTCCATTCATGAAACAGTTGTGGACAGCTGTTTTAGTTTACGTGCCGGATGTGATTTCAGAGCTTAATGACTATTGGCAAAGATCCCAATCATTGTGAACATGTGATGTGATACAGGCAAATGAAACCCAAGTTTACGCAGACTATCCAGCTTTCTGATAACCATCAACTGAAAGAAAGTCCAGAACTTTAGAAGCAGCTTACCTCCATTCTATGGGAATGTCACAAGAGCCGGACGCCAGCAGCACAACAGCACCCAGGAAGAAGAAAAAAGCCACAGTGGAGTCAGGCATCAGAGCACTGTGTCCAGGACAAAGGGCAGGGCATGCTTTAAGAGGGCCGCACCGCTGGGACTAAGTGTGGGGCGCATTGGACATGAGTGGCCCACAGGATGTGACAGGTGTGAACTTCAAACGGTCATGAATTGCAGGCACCAATGAGAAAACAATAAGAAATAGCTTTGGGGTGGCGGCGAACGGCCTGTAAGACCATCACGACACTGGAGGGGGGTGGGGGTTCAGAGTTCGGGGGTGGAATACTAAAGCTCACCACGCTCACACTTACTGCTACAGCGCAACTGAGACAGCATGTAAACACACCAAATGCATTTTCATGAAAACAGCGAGTTACCCAGGTCAATTTTCGAGGGTAACGAAGGTCTCTAATCAAGCCAAGCAATGATGATGCTGGCTACCGTAAAGACGCAACACAAAGCACGTGGAATTTAGATGAGAAAGCAGTTTTCCCTCAATGAAATCACTCCCGGGATATTGCGCATACTGATCGGGAAATGTGCGAGCATGTGTTTGTGCATGAGAGTGCACAAACTGGTGGGGGTGTGGGGTGGGGTCGTTATTCGTTGCAAATGCTTTGCAATATTTTTGAAGTAAATGCATTTCTCTCTTTAGACTTCCATTTTTATTTGATCAACTTGAATTTCCCTCACCTCTTTAGGCTGCGGCATATTTGCTGCATATGCATTGAATTTCCTGATGTAGGCCACAGTCCTGGCAGGAAAACAGCCATCTTAACAAATGTATACCAACTGACTGAGCCGAAGGGACTGATTTACACACACAGCTGGCAGTTTATGTGAGACAGGCAGATACTGGGAGGCAAAGCAGCTATGAAAACACAGGCCACATTTCTTGCTGAAAATGCATACCTTGAAAGACGTAATTACATTTTTAAACAAGGGGGTGTTTTAGGATTTACACACACACACACACACACACACACACTTACATGCAAACCCACACAAACATAGCTTTTGTTGGAAATGAAAACACTTTTCGTTATTTCTCTCATCAGGTTTCCTTCGAGAGTATAATTTCTTTTAGGAAACATTTTGGCATCATATTCCTTTTTTTCAGCTTGAAATATGTACATTTTGCTCATAATATTAAAGTGAAATTATTCAGTCTCCAAATTTTAGGGGCATAACTCTGCAGATGAGTTGAGTCAATAAATTTGTGACAACTACTTATTTAGAGCTCTCGATAAGCTGCTTTAAATGTTTTGAATAATGGCAACATATCCTAGTAGAACGTTTACAAAAAGATGAATACAGTTTCAGCTTGGAATATATTGTGCGTAAATGCAATGTTATTGTAAATATGGACGGATTAAATGGTGACAAACCAACCCAGCCCTTTCACATTCAGTGAACATGAGAAGTAAAAACATCAAAATTACAGAATCAAATTTAGCAGCAGAACTGCCCATTCAGTCATCTCCCAAATATTTACAGCGATTATTGCAATTTCTTTGCTTGATGGCATCATGCCGTGACTATGTTTAAGCCGAGGTAACCTCATAGCCCCACAGGGTAGCATGTAATTGGCCGCAGCGTTGCCAAAGGAAGAGGGTGTCAGCTGGCAAGGCTGCAGGTTTTTTTCTTTTTTTTTCAGTGCACACCAGTGACTGCTCTGGCAAATGGAGCATATGCACTCTGTCTGATGCCAGCAGCACATGGAAGGTCAAACAAAGTGCAGTCTAATATCTGAATCCCCAAATACCCCTTCATAATAAACTCCTCTTTTCTGGGACTTTGATGATAAAGCCCTCTGAATACCCTGGTAACACTCTCAGAAATAAATGGAGGAACATTTATGTTCTAAACTAAATAAATTTCTTAAATATGACCTGACTGGTACAATATTGTTCTCGGGGTACAGATAAATTCCTTCTACGAGCAAAAAGCATACAAAGGAATTATTTAACCAATTTCTGTTGGTACAATCTTATAAAGACTCAGTAGAGGGTACCAAAGCATTGTTTTGTAGCTTTTTGGGATTTGTCACACCTTTTTTCTTCTGGGATTCAATGCGTTCAATGCTCGTCATCCAACAAGAGTGGCCTTGATTGGCCCCCTACAACAGTTTTAATCATTTGGGCAAAAAAAAAAAAAAAAAAAAGATTCGGCTCCATCCCTGGCTTTGCGCAATATGCTTTGTGCAATGAGTGTAATACGAAGATTGCACCTGGTGTTCTCCCTGTCTCCCAAAAGAACCCAGCAACTGGCTCCATCAGCCTCCAGCTTTTTATGACTTGGAGGCCATTCACTTGGACCTTGATATGCAGATATAGCTAGATGATAAACTGGCTTGCAGCAAATTATTGATTGCATTCCAACATGTAGCAACAATCATTCAACACACAATGAAAAATGAAAGACCTCTCTTAAACATAATTTAGGGCACAGGGATATATTAGCTGCACAGCTTACAGGTAACCAGAAATCTGAATCCCCTGAAAAACCCGATAAACTTATGCAATAAGGACTGAAAACAAAGCTTCCCTCAGACCACGAATGTAGCTGCAAGCCTCCTATTTCTGCTAATGATCCAATTTATCAGCAAGGCGAGGTTATCCTTGAGGATGCATCTTTTTGAATGCCAGAACAACCTTGTTGATTGAAAGTTAAAGACAAATTTCATCTGGAGTGAAAAGCAAATGAAAGAATTGCACGTTAGGTGTTACAAAGTATTTTTTCCGGCAATTTTAAGACAAAGCTGACATAAATGATAAATGCTTAAACATCTGGATCAAAGTACTAACAAGAGGCCCTATTGCTGTGTTAATATTCAGCTTTATTGACGTCAAATGTCCTATAACTCTTTAACGCCAAGAGGTGAAAAAGCTCTTGCTGAAGACCAAAAACACTGGAAATTTAACAGTCTGTGAGGATAGTATCTGCAAATACAACAAATGCTCTGCTATATAACCAAATAAACATGACTGTAGAGTTCTTAAAACACCACAAAACCAACTCTTTGTTGATACAGCAGGGATAAGTCACCTTGGCACAGCTGATAGTGAAGTGTGCTCAAAATAAGTCTATTCTGGGGGTTTAAGGGCGAGCTAATATGTCCATCCACCCTATGGTGCACTGGCAAGAAGCAGACAGGAGACAGGAGATAGTTCACCCTTTTATATAAAGTTGGAACTGACCACAAAGTTGCAAATAGGTTTGCTACTAATCAGGGCTCTCTGATCGGATGCAATTCGTCAGACATGGACATGTTAAAGCTGACCCTGTTATTCTTAGAAAGGGTGTTCCTCAAGGATCTATTTTTGGTCCTCTGCTCTTTAGTATCTATCTTAATAATATCCGCAGTTAGACTAAACACTCACAGTACCATTTATATGCTGATGTCACACTTATGTATTCTTTTGCCCCTTTTCTGCATGTGGAAAATTGCAGGCGGATTTCCTTTCCCTGCAGCATGCCCTTATTGACCCGGGCTGCTTTTACAAATGCATGTAAGAAAAAGGCGATGGAACTTGCTCCTACCCACCTCAAGGTTCCAGCTCTCCCCATCAATACCCTTGAAGGTGTAGCCTTTACTTTAAAAAGCATGCTGAAACTCCTTTTCACATAGGGTTTTATATACAGGTTGAAGTCATGTCTTTGTTTGTCTTCACATAAACGGCTGGTTGCAGGTTTAGTCCTGCCTCATCCAGACTATGGTGACATCATTTATCACTTCCCTTGTCCATGACCATTGTCCAAACTTGATCCTCTTTATCATGGTGCATTAAGATATATTTCAAATGCAGGCTGGAAAACAAATTATCGTACTTTACATAATTTGGTGAATTTGTCATCCCTTGTTATAAGCCGGATGCAACATTAATGCTGTTACATCAATAAGGTCTTTCATGGAGCACAACATAAGTATTTAAGTTCAACGTTTTTACCCTCACAAAATACATATAATCAAAGCTCTAATATTGGACTGTATTTCAATGTACCAAATGTGTGGACAGAAGCTGGTAAGAGGAGTTTGTTCTATTATGGAATGAGCTGCAGGTTAAGCTTAACCTTAGCACTCTCATTTCCTTGGCTGCCCATAAAATAAAGATGTCAGAAATCTTAACTGTTCAATGCACCTGTTTCAGTGCTTAAGCCAATATCTCATGTAGTAAAAATGTATGGTTTTTTTTGTAATTTTGTTTGTGTATGTTTTTAGTATTGACCCTGAATAGTCCTTTCTGTTTCGTACTGTCTTCTTATTTAATTTTGACTCATTATGGCCACATGCTGGATTACTGTGGTGCAGTAATTCAATTCCCTCTCCTGCGGGGCGCAATAGTGCGTCAAACTTACAATGCTCCTCTCCTGAAAGCCGCTGCTTTGCAGTCTATTGTTTAGTCCCCCATATGTCGAGTGACGCCTATGTGCGTTTGGCTCTCTGGCTTTGGTTAGCACTGTGGCTCCAGGGTTCAATGAGTTATCAATGAGTTATATGAGTTATGTATGGTTATCCTATTTTTATTTCAATGTACTGAGCTGAACTCTGGGCCATGTCCCCTTGTAAGAAATTTTGTCTCAATGGGGCTTTCCTGGTAAAATAAAAGAAATAATCGAAAAAAAAACAATATAAAGTGCTTCAGTTGAGATACATCGTCACATGTATGAACGGAAGTACACTGGTAAGTATGTATGGTTTTCCTGAGGGGAGAAATGAGAAAGAATAAATACTGTATATCAGTAAACTGTTGTATATGCATAGTAATCTGACAATGATGCCAACTAGGATAACCACATAAGCTAAAACATTCATTTGTTCATTTAACATGCAGGCAGTGGGTAATGATCAAATCTGCGGCTAACTTTCCGAATCCCAGAACTACTGTAAAAAATAGGACCAAGGGTCCTGTAGCTTACCGGCAAGCAGTCTTATAGTGATGATACAAGGTATGAAAATTTCATGTGAAGTTTGACATTTGAATCAATGAAGATCAATGTCAAGGTCACTAAATAAAAGTTCAGATACATTTATAAGACCTCCTGTAATACAAACACAATCCTAAGCTCTGAAGCAGTTTTGGTGATACAAGTCATTGAAAATTCAATATGTCAATTGTAAACTTTAAAAGGTCTCACAAAGTCAAGTTGAGATCAGCAAATGGACTTCATATATGACTTTCTAAATGTCTCTGTACAAACCTTGGCTCAATCTGTGACCATTTTGGTGATACAAGTCATTGTAATTTCACTGTCCAGTTTGACCCTCTGGTCACTGACAGTCAAGTTAAATGTCACCAAGTGAAAGTTCATATGTGACTTCCTCGATGTCAGTAACACAAACTTAGGCTCCACCTGTAACCAGTTTAGTGATACAAGTCATTGAATTTTCACTTGGTCACATTTGTCCTTTATAGGTTAATACAAAGGTCACCAAATGAAAGTCCATATATGACTTCCTATACGTCTCTAATACAAACCTGTGACCGTTTTGAGAATACAAGTCATTGTAATTGTATTATGTCAAGTTTGACCTTCAAATGTCAGCAACAGTCAAGTTGAATGTCACCAAATGAAATTTCATATGTGACTTCCTATTTCAGTAACACAAAGCTAGGCTCCATCTGTGACCTTTTCAGTGACAGAAGTCACTGAATTTTCTCTTGGTCAAGTTTGACCTTCGAAGGTCAATATGAAGGTCACCAAATGAAAGTTCATATATGACTTACTATACGTCTCCAATACAAACCTACATTCAGTCTGTAAAGATTTTGCTGATAAAAGTCATTGAAATTTCACTGTATAGTTTGGCTGTTGAAGGTCACTGAAGGTCAAGTTCAAGGTCACCAAATGACACTTCATACATGACTTCCTATATGCCCAAAATACAAACCTAACCTCTATCTGCAATAGTTTTGGTGATAGAAGTCATTGAAATTTTACTATGTGAAGTTTAACCTTCGAAAGTCACCGAAGGTTAAGCTCAAGGCCACCAAATGAAAGTTCATATATGACTTCCTATACATCTCCAATACAAACCAACACTTTATCTGTAATGATTTTGCTGATATAACTCATTGAAATTTCACTGTGTGAAGTTTGACCTTTGAAGGTCGCCGAAGGTCAAGTTCAAGGCCACCAAATGAAAGTTCATATATGACTTCCTACAAGTGTTCAATAGACATATTTCCCAATCTTCAATATTTTCAAGCCAAGAAGCCCTTGAAAATTGTAACATTTTGCTTGACCTCAAGTTTGACCTTTCAAGGTCATCTGAGGTCAACTTTAACAGAGCCAAAATATAGGTCATATATAACTTCCAATATGTCAGTAATACAAACTTAATCTCCACAGGTGATTTTGCCCGTTCTCCATAAGACCCAATGTTAAAGTACAGCGCCCCCTCAAGACCCACTTCCGTCGATTCAATCAAAATGGTACTCGCACTGTACATAAAGTGTATGAAGGTGAGTTGATTGCCAGATTTAGAAAAAAGTTATCGGACAGTTTTTGAGAAATAGTTTTTTGATATTTCAAGTCATATCCTTTAAGATTGTTAATATTTTCCCTGACCTTACGTTTGACCTTTCAAAGTCATATGTGGTCAAATTTAATATTGCCAAAATATAGGTCATATATGACTTCCTATATGTCCATAATACAAACTTAATCTCTATCTGCAACCATTTGGCCTCCACAGGCCATCTTGCATATTCATAAAGTACAGCGCCCCCACTAGACAAACTTCCGTCGATTCAATCAAAATGGTGCTCGCACTGTACATAAAGTGTATGAAGGTGAGTTGATTGCCAGATTTAGAAAAAAGTTATCGGACAGTTTTTGAGAAATAGTTTTTTGATATTTCAAGTCATATCCTTTAAGATTGTTAATATTTTCCCTGACCTTACGTTTGACCTTTCAAAGTCATATGTGGTCAAATTTAATATTGCCAAAATATAGGTCATATATGACTTCCTATATGTCCATAATACAAACTTAATCTCTATCTGCAACCATTTGGCCACCACAGGCCATCTTGCATATTCATAAAGTACAGCGCCCCCACTAGACAAACTTCCGTCGATTCAATCAAAATGGTGCTCGCACTGTACATTGATGGTACTAAGGTAAGTTGATTGCCTGATTTAGAAAAAAATTTATAACGCAGTTTTTGAGAAATAATTTTTCAAAATTTCTCAGTCCTATCTTTAACATTGGGGCCAAAATTTCAAGGGCCCATAAAATGGACAAAAATGATTCAATCAAAAATCCGAAAAAAAAATCGCTGGAGATATGGTCTAGTAGTATGTTATTGCAAATTTACACGAAAATTCATCAGGCCGAAAAAAGATACAAAATGTTCCGGACGACGGACGACAGACGCCACACCACGACAATAGCTTATCGGCCCATAGGGCCGGTAAGATAAAAAAGGAGCAACATCCTCATCATAGTAGCAGTAGAAAATGCCTGCACTAATGTAACTATCCACTTGGTATAATGAGTATGAAGGATAACTCACGTTTCACTCAGGCATATTTTGTTGAAAAGAAATTAACAATGAGAGGAAAAACGGAACAAAAACAAATCTCCCATCACAAGACAACCAACACCAATGGGCGGGAGGGGGACACTAGGTCATGCAGTAGCTAATTTAAGCTAACAAAACAGCTCAAAACAAGTGGGAATTTAGTACAAAATGAGTCCATACAAACTTAGGTTAAGCTATGGTCATTCAACATCACTGTCACGTGACTGCCGCAGCATTCCTCAGCCTCTCATTGGCTAAACCTTTTATTGGAAAGATGGTGACCCTCAGAGTTTGTATTGTTTGGTTGCATGCTCATTATTTGAAGCATTGAACAACTTTACGAAAAAAAAAATCACAAAAAATCCAAGTCATAATATCTGTAGTCCATATAGGTAATTCTTTGATTTAACATTGAGTTTGCATGAAACTTGTCTTTCACTTTATGACTACTTTTAGGGCCTACCTGAGATTGTGACCTTGGCAGTGGCTTTCACTGTATGAGCCCCTCCACTGTGATGGGTGGTTGCCAGACATGTGTAAAGAGCAGGCTTGTTCGCCACAACCCGCAGCACTGAGAGGATCACCTCCCCAACCAACGTTGCCTCAATTGAGGCTCCTGATATCTGAGGAAATTCATAGATAAATAGAAATATAAGTGAAAAAAATGTATAATTGTGCTGCGAACTTGAAGGTGTATGTTGGCTTTACATGTGATACTGTCACTGTTCTGCAGTACACTTACAATTACTGTCATAGGTCTTAATAGGTCCCAGTATTGATACTGTCAAGTATTGAGGACCTGGTGTGGAATATGCTGGAAGTTTCATTTATTATTACGTGCAAGTGTTCATTACATTTTGCACAGAAACAGTTTTCCCATTTTGATTCTGTGATTTAAAAAGTAATCAAATAGTGGTAGCGAGGTATGATAGAAATCTTGGTATTTAATCGTGAGCCAAAGTTTAGGACCAATGTTGACTAAATGTAAGAACCAATGTTCTAGTGAGATGTCTGATGCTGCTTTTATCACTCGACACCAATGGCGCAGCAAAGTCATGTACATAACGGTTAATAGTCTTGTTGCAGCAAGGACCTAATGTGCCATAACTTCAGAAAGCCTCAGAGCATTTCAGCAATCTGCTGACTTTGACATTTAATTCAATCCCAATGCACCACAGCTTAAATTAATTGCATTGTCTTCATGCCCATTCAGACTAAAATCAATAATGAAATTAAAGAGGAAGACAAGAGGAAATAAATACAATCTGTGTTTTCAAGAGGAAAAACAGTTAATGCAATACTCACAGTATACCCGTTTTCCAGCCATGTTATAGAAGGGATTGGATTACCACTGGCACTACACTCCAGTTCTACTTCTGTCCCAAAAGGAACTCTTTTCTCTTTTGGGACTTTTAATATTCGGGCAGGAGCTATAGAGATGAACCATAGAATAAGGCACTTAGCAACATAAATAAACTTCAAATTGACCTCCAGTTATTCAGAAATTACATACATTTGCTCACATACACTTGAATAGTGCCTTCAGGTTTTAATGATGATGAGGGCCACCCAATTAAATTCCTGGAGAATGACTTTCCTGTAGGTCTCCATTTTGACTCTAATTTCATGCACAGTATTCCAGTGACTACCAGCTCTATACATTGTTGAATGAGGGATGCGTTGTTCGGCTTTTAGCGCAAATCACCAGGACAGACTGCCTCCTGGAACAAGGTTGGGCAGCCTTGATGTTGACTTTAAATTAGGGATGCGCCAATCTGACTTTTTAAAACCTGGTATCAATACAGATATTTGGCTTTGGGTCAGACAAAACCAATTACCAATCCAATACCAGCATATAATTAGTAAGCTGCATGCCTCATTGCGTGGAACCGACTTCTTGTAACTGTTTAAATTAAACAGTCCTAGCCTTGAAAAACAAAATTTAACTAATACACAGCCTGACCAAAAATAAGTCACATAAAAGTTCCTTTATTCTTTATTCAAATGGACAGACTTGAGTGTAGCTAACTAAAGGAACAGAAGGTAGCCTAGCAAGCTACAACCAGTCCCAGCTACGCAAGCCTCGACAGGCTGCTACAGTTATCCCTGATCCACTGTGTGGTTTTCTGGTTGGGTGGGAGATCTTATGAAAAAAGAGTTTTGGATTCTCTCTGTCACACAACAACATTTGGGTGTTTTACCATTTCAGCTATCAGACCAAAAGACAAGAAGGTGTTTCAATGCCTGTTGTAATTAATGGAATTCGCTAGAACCTTTTGCCTGCGGATTAAACAGTTTGACTTCCTTTGATTTGATTGTCAGTGGTCGATGTGCTGACTGGCTAGACAGGTTCAGGTGTCAGATTTGCGTCAAAATTTTTGCTTTTAATTCATAATTCATGAGCTTGTAACTTCAGTGTTGCATTTGCATATAAAAAAATGTGTGTGTCCATCTCTCAGACTTCTTGAAACCTCACAGTTAAAATATTCCAGGGGGAACTTGAATTGCGCATACAAAAACTAAAGGGCACTCGGTAGAGCACGTACCTCCACCATGCCATATGTCTTTTCTTTGGTTACAGTTCCGGATCACTTCCAAAATTAAATCAACTCTTCCTTGGCTAACCACCTATCATCCTGCCAAATTTCCTGCCAAACCCCTCATAACTTTTTAAGTTATCCGGCCAGAAATATCACACAGACCCTCGGTAGACAGATATATTTTAATTCTTCCGGATCCAGAATCCAGAATATGTTTCGGATCACTTCCAAAATTGAATCAACTTGGACTAACACCGATCACCCTACCAAAGTTTGTGGCAAACTGTACATAACTTTCTGAATGATCCTGTTAACAGACAGGCAAACAAACAAACAGGGGTGAAAACATAACCTCCTTAGCAGAGGTAAATATTTCCAGAGCCACAGAAACATTTTACGCGTGTGCAAATTATATTGCTGTGCACAAAATGTTTTCACGTATGCACTAAATATTTCGACAGCTGCAAAACTTGTACACATGTGCAGATTATACCTGTGTTCACAAAACATTCTCACTGACTCAACATATTACTTAGCCTTATTTGCTATCATATGTTTGCTTCTTCATTTCTCTTCCAAGTAATCAGTTATTCATAGACAAGCATTTGAATATTGGAATGACTCTACCTCATGGTACACATCATAATGGTCTATTTTAAATTCCCTCCGATCCAATATCATAATCTGATCGGTGCGTCCCAACTTTAAATGTTAGCATCAGCATTCTGATTGGACTAGGTGTTCATGAGATACAGCCCTGATCGTATTTGTAGGCTACTTACCCTGAACTTCAATTGTTACTAGTTTTGAGAATGCAATTCCGAAGCTATTCCTGGCCACACACCGGTACTGTCCCGTGTCTTCCTTTTTGATGTTATGAATTTTTAAGGCTCCATAATCCAAGATGGATATTCGGTCACTCACCTGTAAAGGGAAAGAGAAGCCTTTTTTAAAAATGTGTATCTCGTTACTTTGAAATTGTAAATATTGAGAGTATTGATATTCTAAACAGGCTGCCTAATGCATTCATTTTTTTATTTCCATTAGTTATAAACTGCATGCACTAGTGGGAGGTCCACGGCTCAGAAGTAACAGAGTACATCCGAATACTGATACAAGTTAAATAGCAGGTAAAAATCTGCACATGAAACTAGTTGCGCGGCCCCGAGCAATATTCCCATTACTCGGGTGACCCACTGCAAGTATCTTGGAGTTGTTGTTGATCAATATTTAGACTGGAATAAACACATGGAATGCTTGGGAAAGAAGTTATCTAAAGATATTTACCTGTTGAGAAGGATAAGACCTTATATTTCTCAACAAACAGCTTTAATTTTTTATAAATCAGTAATACAAAGTAGACTTGACTACTGTAGCATTATTTGGGGGAATGCTGGGAAGGGACACTTAGAAAAAATGCAAAAATTACAAAATCGAGCACTTCGAATTATCCTTCAGGTTGACTGTAGTTTTCCAAGTGATAATTTATGTTATTGTTTGAATGTTGACAATCTGTCTGATAGAAGAGATAAGCAAAAACTGCATATGATGTATAAGATTGCATATGAAATGATACCCGGAAATTTTCTGAAGCATTTTGTGCCCAAAGAATATAATTATCGCCTGAGAAACACTCACAAATGTTTTGAGTTACCTAAGCCCCGTACCAACTGTAAAAAACAATGTTTTTCTTTTAGAGGAATTAAACACAGGAACCAGCTGCCTAATGATGTGAAAACGATGTCCTTTAATAGATTTAAGTTAAATTTGTAGTCATCTTATGCTTCATTATGCATTGTGCATATTTGCTTGTACCTCTAATGAAACTTACGTAGCAAATAGTAAATGATGACAACATACGTGGGTGATTGGTGAGGGGGGGTCGGTGTAGTTACTATTCTTATCGATCAGTGTTGAGTATTCTTTTTGTTTTGTTGACAGTCTATTATGTTTATTTTATGTGCTAATGTTTTATGTGATATCTTGTTGTACTCTGCTGGTTTGTGATTGTGGGGGTGGGGGGGATTATGCAGTTTAGCTCCTTATTATTGATGAAACCTTTTTTATTTTGTTGCCTCTGTATTCTACTACAATTTTAATTGTTCACATGCATGTAATATTTATGTTTTATGTATCATTGTGATGTCATGTTTCACGTGCACGGACTTGCGGAAGAACAGCCCAATGGCTGAGGCAAGCTCCCGTGTGGAAATAAAATAAATTTAAAAAAAATAAAAATTCATAGAATGTAATGGATCAAACTTTAGGTAAATCAAACCTTGATTGCCCACAGCAGGGATTATTAAATGTGGACCTCCAATCCTTCTCTTCCAGGTAATTAACTAACAAAGCAATTAGTGCCTCTGTCCCCTGAATCCCAGGTAAACGAATAAAGCAGTCACTCGACCTCGAGGACCGTGATTTGATGAACCCTAGCTGACAGCATTTGACAAAGCCGTATGTGAGCAATGGATGCAAGACAATCCCATAAAGCAACTGACGCTGAGATGACCAACTGTTTTCAAGATGTCAGTGGAAGCAACAGCACTCTGTAATTGAAAGCAGAAAATAATATATAAAATATACAAGAATTCTATATTAGCCAATATTATTTTTCCATTCTCCGCTGCTTATCTGGGGCTGAATCACAGGGGTAGCAGACTAAGCAAAGAAGCCCAGGCCCATACCACCCCCTCCTCCTCAGCTACTTCCTGCAACTTTTCCTGGGGGACCCCAAGCTGATTTCAAGCCAGCAGGGAGATATAGTTACTCCAGCATGTCCTGGGTCTGCCTCAGGACCTCCTCCCATTTGAACATGCCCGGAAAACCTCTAAAAGGAGACGTCTAGGAAGCAACTGGAGCAGATGCCCAAACTACCTCAATAGACTCCTCTCATTGTGGAGAAGCAGCAGTTCTACTCTGAGCTTCTCCTGGATGTCTGAGCTCTTCACCTTAGCCCTAAGGGTCAGTCTATAGCTACCGAGCACAGAAAGCTCATTTCGACTTCTTGTATTCACAACCTTGTTCTTTCAGTCACTCCCCAAAGCTTGTGACCGCAGGTGAGGGTTGGAACATAGATTGACCAGTAAAGCGAGAGCTTCGCTTCACAGCTCCTTCTTCACCACAACAAACCGGTACAACACCCACATCACTGCAGATGCTGCATCGTTCTGCCTGTCAATCTCAAACTCCATCCTACCTTCACTCGTGAACAAGACCTCAAGGTACTCAAACTCCTCCACATAGGGTAACAGCTCATCCCTCACTCGAAGGGGACAATTCACCTTTTTCCAGCAGCGAAACATTACCTCAGATTAGGAGGTACTGATCCTTATTGCAACTGCCTCACACTCAGCAGCGAACCATTTAACTGCACGTTGGATGTCAAAGTGTGATGTGGCCAGCAGGACCACATCATCTGCAAATAGTAGAGATGCAATCCTGAGGTCACCAAACTGGGCACCCTCCAAGCCCTGGCTGCGCCTCGATATTCTATCCGTGAAAATCATGAAAAATATAGTTGACAAGGCACACCCTCGACAAAGTCCAACTCTAATTGGAAATGAGTTTGACTTAATGCCGAGAATGCGGATACAAATCCGGCTTTAGTTGTACAAGGATGGCTCGAACTAATGGCCCCAGAGTTTCACACTATCACAGCACCACCCACAGGATACCATGTGGGACATGGTTAGAAGCCTTCTCCAACTCTACAAAACACATGTAGACTGGATGGGCAAACTCCCACGACCCCTCCAGTATCCGTGGAAGGGTAAAAAGTAAGTTAACTGTTCCACGGCCAGAACAGAGCTCACAATGCTCCTCCTGGATCAAAAAGTTCGACAACTGAGCAAAGTCTCCTTTGCAGTACCCCAGCATAAGCATTCCCTGGGAGGCTGAGCAGTGTAATCCCCCTGTGGTTAGAGTACACCCACCTGTTCCCTTTTTTTAAAATGGGAACCACCACCCCGATCTGCTAGTCCAAGGGTACAATACCTGACATTCAGGCGATGTTTAACAGGGGTGTCATCCATGACAGCCCAAAAACATCCAGAGCCTTTAGTACCTCAGAACGAATCTCATCCATCCCCAGTGACATGCCACTGTGGAACATTTCAACCACCTCAGTAACTTCTTTAGTCCTCAGTCTGTGCCTCCTCAATGGAGGGCATGTCTGCCAGATTCAGGAGTTCCTCAAAGTACTCCTTCCACTACTAAACAATAACCCCAGTCGAGATCAGCAAAGCCCTGCCTCCCCTTCCAGCGTCATCTGACAGTTTGCCAGAACCTCTTTGAGGTCACTCAAAAATCCTCTCCATTGCCGCCCCGAACTCCTCCCTAACCCGAAGTTTTTGCTTCTGTGTCCAACACGGCAGCAGCCCCTCTAGACGGCCAATACCAATCTGCCGAGTCAGGAGTCCTCTGGGGCAACCAAGCCCAAAAGGTCACCTTCTTTGGCTTGACATCATCCCTCCCTGCTGGTGTCCACCAACGGGTCCTTGGGCCACCTTCTTTGGTTTGACAGCATCCCTCACCACTGGTGTCCACTAATGTGGCCTTGGGTTGCCACCATGACTGGCACCAACAACCTTCAGGGCAGAGCTCAACGCAGCCGCTTTCACAATGGAGACTTTGAACAGGGTCCACTTGGACTCCATGTCCCCGACCTTCCCCCGGGATCTGGGAAAAGCTTTTCCAGTGGTGTGAGTTAAAAATCGTCTGGGCAGGGTCCTCTCCCAAATGTTCCCAGTGAACCCTCACAACACATTTAGGTTTAACAAGTCTATCCGGCAGTCTTCCCCGCCATCTGATCCAGCTAACCACCTGGAGGTGATCAGTTGACAGCTCTGCCCTTCTCTTCACCCACTGTCCAAAACATATGGCCACAGATCTGATGACACAACTACAAAATCGATCATCGACCTTTGGCTAAGGGTGTTCTCGTACTAAGTGCACTTATGAACACCCTTATGCTCGAACATAGTGTTTGCTATAGATAATCCATGACTATCACAGAAATCTAGCAACAAAATACCACTGGGGTTCAGATTTGGAAGGCCATACCTTCCAATCACTCTCCTCCAGTTGTCTCTGTCATTGCCCATGTGAGCGTTGACATCCCCTAGCAAAACTATTGAATCCCCTTTTCAAGGAACCCGTGCAGGGAGTCCAAGAAGGCTGGATACTCCGAACTGCTTATAGATGTCTAAGAACAAACAACAGTCAGAGCATTCCTCTCCGCAACAAAAAGCGCATTGTGGAGACCAACACAGCGATATTCAGCCGTGGAGACACAAGTATGACAGTGCTTGCTCGCCGCCTCTCACCTTGGCTAATTCCAGAAAGGGAGAGAGTCTAACCCCAATTAAGGAATTTGGTTTCAGAGCCAGAGCTGTGAGTAGAGGTGAGTCTGACTATATCTAGCCGATACTGCTCAACCTCCCGCACAAGCTCCGGCTCCTAACTCACCAGTGTGGTGATGTTCCATGTCCCAAGAGCCAGTTTCCATGACTGGGGCCCAGAACATCAGGGTCTCTGCCCCTGTCTGCCACCTGGTCCACACTGCATCCTGGGCTAAGTTCTCGTGATTCTCAGGATACGCATCATAGGAGTCTACGGAATTGCATTTTGTCTGGCCCCTAAACTGGGACTAACTGGCCATGGGGAACCCCATCAAAAGCTGATACTCCAGGTCGCAAAGCTGCTAAGATCCCAGTGGCACACAAACGCCTCCATCACGATAAGGTTGCGATTCTTCGAGGAGATTAGCCTATACTAATAAAAGATGTTTAAAAATGCTAACAATGCTGAGCTAAGTTATGTTACCACATTTTTACAGGGGAGAGATTATGCAGTGTCATGGGTAAACAACCAGACCGAGAGACGGCTGAGATTTCGGCCGAATTGTGTGCCCGAATTTGTGCATACGGTGCTGATGCATCCACATAGTACCTCTACATTGACAATTGAGTGGTAGATATCAAACTAAATTCATTACTTGCAGATAAAGTATGAGTATTTGGACGCCTTCAAAGTATTTCAACTTCTTTTCCAGCAGTGAACGCAGCCAGCTGATATCAATGATTGGTTCGACCTCCTGACTAAATAACTGTACCAGCAGATCCCTTTGGCTTCCAAATGATCTTGATTATTGTGACCAATTCATTGGCGAAATACTATATGAAAACTGAGATATTGTCAGTAATTCAACACCATATACTGTCATAGCATTAGAGGATATTTCTGTCAATCTGGGCCCAATTCCTCCAGTGTTCCATACAATTCATATCATAAACATTACCTTTACAAGGTCATCATCTTTGATCCAGGAAATTTCAGGTTTAGGGTTTCCCAGTGTGACGCAAGGTAACACTGCCTTTGAATCAATGAGCAACGTGACGTTTGTCGGATGCCTCTTGATTGTGGGCTCTGGAAGGCAAGCATTCAGAATATGAAAAGTCAGACAATATTCAGGAAAAAAGAAACCCAGGCCTAAAAGCTGGCCATAAGTGATTGTGCAGTGTCGCTGCGGAAAAAGTTGAAATAATGTGGGTGTGAATACCTTAAAAGTAAAGCTGAGACACTTTATCATGTTTACTGTCAGCAAAACCAATGCACAGGAGAGCACAGTCAAAAGAAAATAATGTGCCATTAGCCAGATACTGACTATGCGGTCCCCAGATCTGCGAGATGAAATGAGACAATGTTACGATCTGAATTCTGAAAATAAACTAGTTTAGTTAGCAAAAGGTTTGGGCACGAAACCAAATTACACCAAGCCAATGGGATTTGAATCTGAAATGTTTGCAATGTAATTTAAGGATGATTGGTTTACAGGTATTACACCAAATGATAGTGATTAAATGAAGAAATTTCTGGTAGGCTACCAATCACAAAATATTTCATAATAGGCCTACATTTCTAGTAGGTATAAAATATCTCAATGCCTGTTTCTGACATTTGGTCACTGAAAACAGTAAACTGGAAATGAAGAAAAGGAATGGGAAAATGCCAAGCACAATTTTCGGGAAGTTTTTCACAGAATTTTACATGCAAAATAAGTTTTGACTCAGCCGTCATCGGTTTATGTAGAGAAAAAGGCCCCAGGGCTCCACAACCTGGATTTAGTCAGAAAGCGAGATTGAAAAAAAGATTCCTTGGCTGTTTCTTATTCACTAAAGTATTTGTGCTGAATGAGGTAAATAATAAACTGAAGCAGTGTGTTTGTATTCCAAGATCTTTAGTATTGAACCAATCTGCTTGCTAGCCCATGAACTCAGCATTTTATACTATTGTTTAAACAACTTTGAAATGCACGCTTTTTAACAATTTACAGAGGTGGGGAAAATCTAGGAGCAGAAAGTTTAAGTCCACTCCAGTGTTTTGATCTTTCTTAAACTTTTGACTAAACAGCGCCCCTACAGTTCCCGGGTGTAATTGCACTGTCATTAATAACGCATTTGGCCTAGTGGTCCGGGACGGATCACGGTCACTTCAGGCACTCATAGTAAAAGAAATGCTGACATTGTAGAAATGGTAGAATGGTCATTTGTAATATTTTGAGTCAATATAACAGTAAAATAATTAGAAGCATTTTTGTTAAGGTACAAAAGTTGTCATGTATTGCTTCAAACTGGTGGTCAAATTTTGGTTGATAGCAATGGATGCTATGAAGAGTATGTATAAAACGAATTACAAAACATGTCTTAAAATACAATCGATGCCAGAAAGACAAACATCTAAAAGTAAACTACAAACTTTGATATTTCGAAGAGGGTCAGAACAACTTGGGGAAAGACAGGAACAAATTAAAAATTGCAAAACAAAAAACAAAATGCTCTTCTGCTCTTCCCTCTATCCCTCCAAAGCTGCTTTCACACCAGATGCGAAACAAATTTTTCGCGTCTTTGCATTGGCTTAGACTGTAATCTGTCGTGCGGAAAATTCGTTTCGCGTCCGGTGTGAAAGCAGCTTAAGCCTGCGCACAGGACGATCATGGTAAGCTATATGCTATGCTCAGCCGGTGAAGGTCTCCTGGGGGCGGACTGTACCTGATCCTGTGCGGTGCCTGTTTTGCCGCCCCACCCTCGGAGCTGGTTCTGTGCTCGGTGGACCAGTCTTGACCCTCTTTGGACGTCATTACATCGATGATTACTTAAGTCATTTTACACTATTATTATTATAAACATTATAATTTTTGATACCATATTAATCTATTTTACATTTTTTTTGGCCCTTCACCCTCCTCTGTACATATTCTGATATAAGACAACAGCATTTGTGTATGAGTGCATGTTGCTGGTTGTGTGTGCGTGTGTGCGTGTGTGTGTGTGTGTGTGTGTGTGTGTGTGTGTGTGTTTGTGTGTGCGTATTATTATCTATATATTAATTCTCAGTTTGCCCGGCCTTTGGGAAGTATCTCCTCCCACACTCCTCCTCGCCCTCTCTGGCATATGTGTTCCAGACAAGCCTGCCTCTGTTCTCCGCCGTGTGGGATCGAACCAACTCGCCCTGTTACTGAAATCTAGGCCATTTTATCCGTTTTTGTCTTTCGTTACCATGACGATGGGTGATGTCACTATTCGGGATGATTATTTGTCACAATCAACCCCCTGCGGAGCACGGGTATGGCTAGTGTATTATATTATTGGCGTAAGTGTATTGAGGTGTTGTACAAATGCATCATGGTGTGTCCTGACTGGTGGCAAGGACAAGTTTGTCATGTATTTATCTCCATAAAAAAAGCAACTTGTCCATGCGTTTACAGTACTCATTGGTCCAAGTTGCGAACGATGTAAATATGCATGTAAAAATGACAATATATGCAAATAATCTATTACTACTCACTGACTGAGGTGAATCCTAATTGGCAAAAGTTGGGATGGTGAGCCAACAAACAAATCTATCTGGAAGATGTACACAACAACAGGATGATAACTACGCAAATTTTGCATATTACACGCAACTCCTACGCTAATCCCTTTAACGTAAACTACACAGAAGAACAAAGGGCTACTCCATGCCACATACTAGCCTTGCGATGAAAATTAATAGAAGTCAATGGACAAGGCGCTCATTAGCTTTATTAGCCTTGGCCCATTGACTTATATTCACAGGAATGCCTCTCAAAGAGAATAGAAGGTAACAGAACTCACTCATTTTCATCTGCAGGGCCCCACAGCTCTTAGCTGGCTCTCCGACACCATTATCAGCAATGCAGCAGTACTCTCCATTGTCACTGTCTTTCACATTGGGAATGATGAGCATTTGGCCATTTTCTCTGATCAAATAACGGGGATCATAGGGCCTGCAAAGTAAATCATTTACATTTTATATATTCCGCGTGCCGATTAAATAGCACCAAAAACGTTTTGTCGTCTTTGCTCTAATTATTCTCAGTCATAAAAAATAAATGCATAAAATTTTCAGTGGTATAATATTCCAAAATGATGGCACATTTTAAAGTAAGTAATGTGAAAAGGCAACGCGGACGCTGATTTTACATTTTTATCGGTGAATACTTACAGAATATGAATATTATTGCGCGTCCATGTGATGTCAGCCAGAGGATGCGAATCAACTTCACATATGAACGTAGCATTGTGATCCAGTAGCACATCAACAGTCTCAAGTAAGGTTATGATTCGAGGGGCTGTGGGAGAAAATCAATACAAATATGTCCAATTATAATAAAGAAACTGCACAAAATGAAGCTTCTGGCAGGTAAGATGTCAAGCTATCTGTTTGGCTATAGTTCAGCTGTGTTCGGCTTGTCAGAGTTACCTGACAACACTTAATTGTCACCTGACTTCGCCTTATCCCATAATTGCTTGATTCCGTTGTCTTATTCAAGGTCACCTTCATGGAATCAGCTTCTCGCCGTGCTGGCTTCATAACCCCCCCAACTCTATCTTTTTGATGTAATTTTTCCTGTAGGCTCTACCCTGCAAAAAATGTTCTTTAGGACTTCTATGGAATTCTACAGAATTCTGTAGAACTCTATAGAACATCAATGGAACTCTATAGAACATTTTAGTAGAACAGCATGTTCTATAGGATTTTCCGTTTGTTCTATAGGAATTTGCTAGAAACCTATAGAGCACCTCTATGGAAAAGAAAGTCCAATAAGATTATTGCTGTTCTGTAAGACCTTCCTATAGAACACCCTAGTTGAAAGACCTGTTCTATAGAACTTTGATGGTCTTAAGGACCTTCTGATAGATCAAAAGCTTGATGGGAAAGACATCTTAAATAAGGGTTAAATAAAAATAAAAATAAATCTTATGAATCCTTGCAATGCTCTGTCGAAGGGTCAATTTACCTTATGTGTATCTGGGTTCTAGAAGTGAGAAACCGGACTAATGGTATGAAAATGTGCAATATGCAGTGATATCCACGATACTGAAGTAGCAAGGAAATTGTGTCCCTTTTAACTTTAAGGTGTGCTTAAGCACATGGGGTACCAGGCACATACCTACTCATTAATTCTCTGATCAGACGATTGATTGACTGACTGACCGGACAACTTAGCAGCATTTCAGCTGCGGTATATGAAGACCTCTTTCCATTTCGTCAGCAGCAATTCAAAAATATAAATGTAAGGCATTACAACTTTATTATGCTATAATGGAGAACTCGTGTTCCTCTTTTGCTTACGAAGACAGAATTATGTTGAAAGTTTGAGCTTTTGAACTTTTCCCTTAATTTTAAAATTCAATCAAATTATTCCTTTCCATTTACATGCATGTGATTGCAGATTATATGCAGATTTAGAATTCATTTGAATACAATTTGAGGTCTGCTAAAACTTATTCCCACCATCTTTATACATGTATCATGGTCACCTAACAGGATTACTGACATGGCGTTCATTTTCAGCGAAGGTACTCAGTTCCCTTTTGAATTCCGTAGGATCCTGAGATATGTGCCAAGTACAATTGACAGCTCACTCGGTTAAAGCACCGCATTGCGGAGCAGAAGGGTCCGGGTTCGAGCCCCAGACAGAGTAGTGCACAATTGGTCATTGCGCTAGAGGGATGCAAATTGGGAAGGGTTTGCTGGGAAGGGTAATATAACATGGTTGCTTTGTTTATTGCCTTCCAGATTTGGGTGGGATTGAAGATGCCAAAAAGAAATGAAAAAAGTTCTACAAGAGCTGTTCTACAGAAATTTTCTATGGAACTCCTTCCTATAGAAATTTTCTATAGAACTTTTTTTCTGTAGGACTCGAGGTACAGTTCTATTCAACTGTCCTATAGGATTCCTATAGCATATTTTTTGCAGGGTATTCTATGGGGGGGGGTGTTTCCACACCTGGACAGGCGGTGAGCTCCCAGAATGCAGCCATATCATCAAAGTAAATGCAATGCTTGTAAGCCTTAAATAAGCTATTTTGACAAAGAATCTGGACAGAAATAATTACAAAACCCAAAACCAGTGAAGTTGGCACGTTGTGTAAATCGTAAATAAAAACAGAATACAATGATTTGCCAATCCTTTTCAACCTATATTCAATTGAATACACTGCAAAGACAAGTTACTTAATGTTCGAACAGGTAAACTTTGTCATTTTTTGCAAATATTAGCTCATTTGGAATTTGATGCCTGCAACATGTTCAAAAAAAAGCTGGCACAAGTGGCAAAAAAGACTGAGAGAGTTGAGGAATGCTCATCAAACACTTATTTGGAACATCCCACAGGTGAACGGGCTAATTGGGAACAGGTGGGTGCCATGATTGGGTATAAAAGCAGCTTCCCTGAAATGCTCAGTCATTCACAAACAAGGATGGGGCGAGGGTCACCACTTAGTGAACAAATGCGTGAGCTGATTGTCGAACAGTTTAAAAACAACATTCCTCAACGAGCTATTGCAAGAAATTTAGGGATTTCATCATCTACGGTCCGTAATATCGTCAAAAGGTTCAGAGAATCTGGAGAAATCACTGCACGTAAGCGACAAGGCCAAAAACCAACATTGAATGCCCGTGACCTTCGATCCCTCAGGCGGTACTGCATCAAAAACCGACATCAGTGTGTAAAGGACATCACCACATGGGCTCAGGAACACTTCAGAAAACCACTGTCAGTAACTACAGTTCGTCGCTACATCTGCAAGTGCAAGTTAAAACTCTGCAATGCAAAGCGAAAGCCATTTATCAACAGCACCCAGAAACGCCGCCAGCTTCGCTGGGCCCAAGCTCATCTAAGATGGACTGATGCAAAGTGGAAAAGTGTTCTGTGGTCTGACGAGTCCACATTTCAAATTGTTTTTGGAAACTGTGGACGTCGTGTCCTCCGGACCAAAGAGGAAAAGAACCATCCGGACTGTTATAGGCGCAAAGTTCAAAAGCCAGCATCTGTGATGGTATGGGGGTGTATTAGTGCCCAAGGCATGGGCAACTTACACATATGTGAAGGCACCATTAATGCTGAAAGGTACATACAGGTTTTGGAGCAACATATGTTGCCATCCAAGCAATGTCTTTTTCATGGACGCCCCTGCTTATTTCAGCAAGACAATGCCAAGCCACATTCTGCACGTGTTACAACAGCATGGCTCCGTAGTAAAAAGAGCGCGCGTACTAGACTGGCCTGCCTGTAGTCCAGACCTGTCTCCCATCGAAAATGTGTGGCGCATGAAGCGTAAAATACGACAACGGAGACCCCGGACTGTTGAACAACTTAAGCTGTACATCAAGCAAGAATGGGAAAGAGTTCCACCTGAAAAGCTTCAAAAATTGGTCTCCTCAGTTCCCAAACGTTTACTGAGTGTCGTTAAAAGGAAAGGTGATGTAACACAGTGGTAAAAAGGCCCCTGTGCCAACTTTTTTGCAATGTGTTGCTGCCTTTAAATTCTAAGTTAATGATTATTTGCAAAAAAAAAATAAAGTTTCTCAGTTTGAACATTAAACATCTTGTCTTTGCAGTGTATTCAATTGAATATAAGTTGAAAAGGATTTGCAAATCATTGTATTCTGTTTTTATCTACGATTTACATAACATGCCAACTTCACTGGTTTTGGGTTTGTAAATTCCTTTTTGAACGGTTTATCAGATTCAGCCAGTTGAAGATCATATTACAACCCCAATTCCAAAATAGTTGGGACAAAGTGTAAATTGTGAATAAAATCAAAACGCAATGACTTTCAAATCACACCAGCCAGTATTTTATTCACAACAGAACAGAGATAACATTGCAAATGTTGAAACTGAGAAATTTTTACAATTTTATCCACAAAATGAGCTCATTTCAAATTTGATGGCTGCCACAGGTCACAAAAAAGTTGGGACAGGGGCCTGTTTAGCATCCCCTCTTCTTTTTAACACAGAGTGGAGGCGTCTGGGCATTAAGGAGACAAGTTTCTTGAGTTTAGCCATTGGAATTTAATCCCAGTCTTGTTTAATACAGGCTTCCAGCTGCTGGAGAGTTTTGGGTCTCCTTTGACGGACTTTTCGTTTAATTATGTGCCAAATGTTCTCAATCGGTGAAAGATCAGGACTGCAGGCAGGCCAGTTCAGCACACGGACTCTTTTACTACGAAGCCTTGCTGTTGTAATAGCTGCAGTATGTGGTTTTGCATTGTCCTGCTGAAATACACAAGGCCTTCCGTGGATTGGATGTCATCTGGAGGGCAGCATATGTTGCTCTAAAACCTTTATATACCTTTCAGCATTCATGGTGCTTTTTAAAACATGCAAGTGTCCCACACCATATGCACTAATGCATCCCCATACCATCAGAGATGCTGGCTTTTGAACTGAACTCTGATAACAGGAGGGGTGGTCTTTCTCCTCTTTAATCTGGAGGACACGACGCCCATGATTTCCAACAAGAATGTCAAATTTGGACTCGTCTGACTACAGGACACTTTGCCACTTTGCGACAGTCCATTTTAAATGAGCCTTGGCCCACAGAACATGGCGGCGCTTCTGGATCATGCTCAACAATGTCTTCCATTTTGCATGATAGAGCAACTGTGTTTACGGACTGTGTTTACAGACAGTGGTTTCTTGAAGTATTCCTGGGCCCATTTAATAATGTCAATGACAGAATCATGCTGGTGAGTGATGCAGTGTCGTCTGAGGGCCCGAAGATCACGGGCATCCAGTAAAGGTCTTAGGCCTTGTCCCTTATCCACAGAGATTTTTCCAGTTTCTCTGAATCTTTTGATGATGTTATACACTGTTGATGATGAAACTTTCAAAGCCTTTGCAATCTGACCTTGAGGAACATTGTTTTTAAAGTATCCCACAATTTTTTTTTTACGCAAGCCTTCACAGGTTGGAGAGCCTCTGGCCATCTTTACCTCTGAGAGACTCAGCCTGTCTAAGACATTCCTTTTATAGCCAATCAAGTCACACACCTGATGCCAGTTAACTTAATTACTTGCTAAATGTTCTTTCAGCTGATTCTCTTATATATTTGCTTTTTCAGCCCTTTTTACCTGTGTCCCAACTTTTTTGAGACCTGTTGCAGCCAGAAAATTTGAAATAAGCTCATTTTGTAGATAAAAATGTAAATTTCTCAGTTGCAACATTTGAAATGTTATCTATGTTCTATTGTAAATAACATATTGGCTCATGTGATCTGAAAGTCATTGCATTTAGATTTTATTCAAAATTTACACTTTGTCCCAACTATTTCGGAATGGGGTTTGAACTTGCTTGGTGCTTCAATTGTGTTTGGTTGAGGTAAAAATGGTCAACATGAGTTTTTCCCCGTTAAATGGATAAGCCACATGACGATTCTGCTATTAGGAAACATGCCTTATTTATAATGTTTATGATTACCCCCAGTATCAGGGGCGTTTGTGCTAAAGAGGTTTTTAGATCGTCTGAGGAAAAGTGTTAAAACTATCCTGTGGTCTAAGCAATCAAAATTCTTTTTGGAAACCATGGACAATGCATTCTCCATGTTAAAGAGAAGCGTGACCTTCTGGATTGTTATCAGAGCACAGTTAAAAAGCCATTACCCATGATAGTATGGCGGTACATAAGTGCGAATGGCATGGGTAACTTGCACATCTGTGAAGAAACCATAAATGCTGAATGATTTATACAGGTTTTGGAGCAAAATGTACTGCCATCCAGACCTCTTCTTCAGGGAAGGCCTAGCTTATTTTAGTAAGACACCACACATCATTTTGCCAAACACCACACTCTGCATGTGTTTCAACAACAAGGCTCCACAGTAAGTCTAGGAGTTAAACTGGCCTGCCCACAAACAAGACTCGTCACCCTCAGAAAATATTTATCAGGTTATGAAATGTGAACATTGAAACATGTTGTGGGCATCAAATTAAAAATGAGCTCATGTTTTTCAGAAAACAAGAAAATTTCTCAGTTTCAACATATCATAAGAAGTCTTTGCACTATTTTCAGTTACACGTGTATTGAGTTTAAATGATTTACAGATCACCGCATTCTGTTTTAATTTACATTTTACACTGCATATCGATTTTTTTTGGAAATGGAGTAGTATGTGGAGTTTGCATGTTTTCCCAGTGTTCGCATGGGTTTCCTCCGTGTACTCCGATTTCCTCCCACAGTCCAAAGACATGCATGCCAGGCTAATTGGAGCAGTGTTGCCAGCTCCTCAGTAAGGAAAGTAGCTATTGGCTGTCCTAAAAGTCGCTGGAAGTCACTAAACACCCTGACCGGGTCGGAGACGGCATGTATTTTCTTGAGCCGGGGGGGGGGGCGTTCATTTCATTCATATTGCGCACTCAATCGCATCATCCACGACTCTTTAAATTCGATAACTTAAAGAGTGAGTGCTTTGAGACGGGGGAGGGGCTCACGGCAGCACCCGCTGCTCATTGAGGACAGTAACTGCAGAACAAAACGTGCTTTCACGTCAGTCTCCAAAACACCAGAAAAGTCTCAGATGACACTAGAAAAAAGTCGCTAGATTTGTCGCTAGTCGCTTTTGAACAAAAAAAGTCGCCAAGATGATTTGGAAAGTCGCCTGATTTAGCGAGAAAGTCGCCAAGTTGGCAACACTGAATTGAAGACTCTAAATTGCCCATAGGTATCATTCTGTGATTGAATGGTATGTGAATGGCCCACAGTCAGCTGGGATAGGCTCCACTTAGAGAGGATGGTGAGGCTTAGATAACAGATGGATTTGCTAAAACAAGAGTTTAGCTACTAGCTATTTTCTTTGGTCAGGTATTACAGACTAGAAATAGAGGCTCTCGAAAAAGTTCAGAGAAGAGCCACTAAGCTAACTCCTGGTAGAAAAGATGAAAGCTATGAGAAGAGGCTGAAGATCCTTAATCTCTTTAGTCTTAGGAAAAGGAGACTTAGGGGTGATCTGATTGAGGTCTTTAAATATGTTAAAGGGATTAACAAAGTGAATTATGTTGGATTCCTTCAGCTAAGTTTTGTTAGTAGAACTCGGGGTCACAAATGGAAGTTGACCAGGAGTAAATTTAGCTCTGATATTAGGAAATATTTTTTCACCCAAAGAGTAATTTCGATGTGGAATAGCTTGCCTGACCATATTGTTGAGGCAGAAACCTTGGGAATTTTCAAGAGCAGACTTGACTTAAAGCTAGATACCATTGAGTCCATGAGTATCTGAAGTGATAGATTCACAATAGAAAAAAAAAAACTGGCGGGCCAAGTTAGGCATCTCGCCACTCATGTTATGATATGTTATGTTATGACTATAAAAATGTACTGTACAACTGTGACTTTACCTCCAAACTTTATGCGGCTCAACCAACCAGGGGTGCGTTTCCCAAAAGCGTAGTTGCTAACTAAGTTAGCAACTTACGTAGTTCGTCCACTCTCAGTCAATGGGTCCAACTATGTCAGTTAGCATCTGTGATTTTGGGAAACGCACCCTAGGGAGAGTTCATGCCCCATAAAACAATCAAGACACAGCAAAGGGCAAACTAAATAAAAGTGATTGGTGGATTCAAAACACATGAAGTGGAATAACCCAACAGGGTGGGCAATGCTAAAATTTAGATTTACAATGCCCACCCCTGCCACACCTATATTCAAGTCCTGCTTTTCAGTAGAATCATTTCTTGCAGTTGTGGACATTCATTCCAAGTCATTCATTCCAAATTTGAAATACCTGACTGTGAGGACCCTTACCCCCAATTTACACCAGACGCGTTTCGTCCATCCGCCATGGCAACGCAGCTGATAGGATTCACTTTAGTCAATGAGTGTGTTTACACCAGACCCGCTGCAATGCGTTTTTCATACGTCCCCGCTCCAGTAAAACGCAGCCGTGCGCAGCAGATATGCAGGACTTCTATTTTTGCCGAATGCCGCAGCACAAACGCAACTCTCCGACACAGCAGATCAATCGGTATACAGACACAACATGATGCGGTTAATTTTCAAAATCTGTGTTGGTCCCAGTTCGTATTGTGGGCTAGGACAGCAACCGAAGTAAGAAAATATATGTAGGCTAAACTCTATTGACAGAACACTTTCCAAACAAATGACAAACCCAACACAAACAGGAAATTAAGAACGTTTATTAATAAATATGCTACTTATCCATGGTAGAAGCACAAAATCTCGAAAAATAAACAAAGCGAAGCAAGTCAACCGTTCCTGAACCCTTTCGGGAAAGAACAAAGGCTGTTGCCTGTTTGTAGTTGCACTTAATACAACATGTATCATCAATCTCCAGCGATCACGCGTGATTTTGGAACTACCACATGATCTCGTCAGGCTCGCTCATTGGGCTCACTACTCTAGCCGTCCTGTGCTGTTAGACGGTAATGCACACAGCAAACGCTCAGCAGGGCGGAGGCGGACTGAACACACATCTGGTGTAAATCCCGTGTTAGCCTTCAAGTTTCAGACTATTTATGAGCTGGTCTTGCTACATTTAAACAACATTTACATATTGCTGTGGAAACGTTATGCCTTACATTAAACATGTTTTTCAGATTAGAAATTACTACTGTTGTTTTTGTTGTTTTAGTGGTACAATGCTTTCAGTTTGTCCACTTCGCCTCTATGGATGCGATGCTTTTAAACTTCATATTGTCGCGCGTACTGTAGACTTTACAAAGAGGTTATCAATAGGGTGCTATTTATCCTTCTTACTAATTCAGCAGTAAATCCTTCAGATCCTGCTACCAGTTGGTGTGGCTATTTAGGAACATTGCAACAGTGGCTGCAGTAGCCAATAATACTTTCATACCAAAAGCTGTAATCAGCAACAGGAAACTCCCTGTTTCCACTGGCTTCAGATCATACGACATTAAACATTTGGTGACATGGCCAGACCTTCACACAGGGGACAGCAAGACAGATTATCAATAAAAGAATAAGTTTCCACCACTGGAATTCCTAAAGACTGCAAATGTATAGGCTTAAGATCTACAACACAAATAAAGGTTGAATTGGGCAGTGTACAGTGTGAAAGAGTGTGCAACTCAATGCTTTATCATGCGAGAATATTGAACTATATTTTATTTGTATGAAAATAAAACTCTGATGATAACCACACAATCACAAGCGCACACAGAATATTTATAATAATCTCAATAATCAGCAGTGTGGAGTGGCTAAAAAGAGGAGTAGCCAGGAGCACTTTGCGAGGTATGTATCCAAACCAAGATCATGAGTTTTGAAGGTACACGAACTGCAGCTGCACTGGTCGTAAAAACAGTATGCACAGTAGCAAGGGGAACAGTGTCAAACGGAAATGTGGTAAACACCAGATCACATCTAGGTTAACAGAACTGTGGCCACAAGTCAAAGCTCTTTGTCAGAGAGAATCAGGCGCCGAGTTGCCCAGATACTTGGCACAGAACTGCTGCTCTAAAAACCAGCACAGGATTGCAATCCATATCTGAACCAGGCTAAACAAAAGCAGCATGTAGTGAACCTCACAAAGCTGGTATTTATGACAGCGTTTGCGATAAGTAGGATTAGTACGTGCAATAAACCACCTTACAACCTTTTACCACACCTTTCATATCACTTCTCAGATGACACGAAAGCGCGCAGAACCACAACGTGTAGTATGCATGCGTCCCGCTGAAAGACCCCCAACTACGCATCAGCAAGTGGATGAGTGAGCAAGTGACCTCAATTTGACACAAATAACACAAAACAGCAGTTTACAGCATCGTGGGGGAAAAAAAAACAAATAAAAAAACAAATAAAGGTCATCAAATATTTTTCAGCACAGCACAGCGCCTTTCTTGGAAAACTAACGCCCCCTCCCCCGCTCGCATTCCTCCCCTCCATGGCAAGCACACACACACAAGCACGCGCACACACACACACACACACAAACACACACACACAGGGCTTATTGGCCTGCTCAGCTGAGATACGCAAAGTCACCATTGTTTTGCACACCTTGCCACTGGGAGAGGATAACAGATAGCTAAGCATATTGAGGGAGCACAGGTTCTCAAAACACGGTCCTCAAGGTCCACAAACTGTTGATTTCCCACCCTCCCTTTACCTGAGAGTCGGGTGTTAGACAGTCTAGCCAATCATTTTCTTGACTGGGATAAAAGAAAATCTGGGGTGGATTTGGATTTGAGGTCAAGATTTGAGGGTCCCTGATTTAAAGGCTTGTGCACATGATTAAAGGTAACCAACTCGTTCCTTATCCTCAACTTTTTTTCACATAATTTGCTAGGCTGTTCCAATAAAAAGATTTGTGTGTAGGTTTGAATGTCGTCCTCAACCCCTAACAAGGACAAGACGCTCCTCAGAGCCTGTACTAAGGCTGGGTCTAGGCCTGGGCCAATCGTGAAACCCCACGTGCGCATGAGCAGGGCAAGCGCGATCCCGAAAAAAAAAGAAGAAGAACGGAGCAGAAACTTAGACCGCGTAATAATAATAACAAGCGGCTCCTCAGAGCCTGTACTCGGGCCGGGTCTAGGCCTGGGCCAATCCATAGATATATATATTTAGAACACTAGATTGCTGATGATGCCATATTTACATTATCCAAAGTGAAGCACCCGGCCGCCATATTGATACACCCAACGTCTTCATAAAAATGAATGGTTTCCTATGAGGCCAATTTGAAATAAGTCAATATAAGCATTAAAATGCCAAGATGTGCAGCTGCCTTTTGCAGCAATAGTCATTTGAAGGGCTGTAATAAAACGTTTCATGCGTAAATTAACATAGAAACGCAAATTTGTCACTTTAATAGAAAAAATTGCGTTCGCTTGCTAGCTAGCTAATTAGCCGTGCCATTGACTTAAATAGACCGCTGACTTAAGCAAACGATAGCGATCGATAACGGTCTCCAGTGAGCTACCTTGGTACCCTTACCATCGCGGGGACTGCATTGACTAAGCAGTCAATAAAATGAACAAGGTGGCTAACTAGCTAGCTACTTGTAATTGACATTCAAGCACAATATTTCTTACCTGCATAATATCTAAAACAATGGACAACTCGCTTTTTCTGTTTATTCAGTGTTCCAAAAGACAGGGAGGGGAGAAAGGCTTGGCTGTTAGAAATCAGGAGAAAAAGACATTTCTCTATCTCCTTGATCCGTGCTGTGCAGTGATTATTTTTTGAGAGCAGTGTTATAATGGGACAGGGGCAAAGTTGAAGCTTAGTAAAGGAGTAGCCAGAGTTGACTAGCGCTTCCTTTTAACAACGTTGGCATTAGCCATATGATTCAGTACGAACAATTTGGTCAACGGCAAATATGCTCAATCAGGGTACAATGAAGTGAGGAAACCAGAGAGTAATTTGATAATGTATACGGACATTCATCGACGTTGCTTATATCGACGAAAACTTTGAAGCAATGATGTTATCAGAGGGTCATTAAAAGCCTCGGTCACCGTAACTTTTCTGCTCGCACTTGAACGTTGACACTGAGTAACATTTCGATCTTCCCTTTAGTAAGTGTGCCGCTTTCCATCCTCCAAGAAAGCAGATATTCAAGGAGAGAAAATGTTGCTCTGAACAGCGATACCAAAATCACCCCGAGTCGCACGCAAGTGTTTTTGAAAGTGTTTTGAAATTTTACAGTAGGCAAAAATGAATGGGAGTATACATGCAAATTTAACTTCCCGGTGTACACACTCCTGGAACAGATGCTTCACTTGAGCGCGCCCTATCAGCAATGTAGTGTTCTGTATATATATATATATATATAATATCTATCTATCTATGGGCCAATCGCGAAACCGCGCGCGCGCATGAGCAGGACAATCGCGACCCCGAGGAAAAAAAAAAAAAAAAAAAAAAAGAAGATCCGGAGCCGAAACTTAGACTCATGGCCCACCGGCCCGAGTAATAATAATAAATTCCGAAGGAAAGCAATCACTCGACCGTTAAAGCCCCACTATGTAGGAATTTCACCTTAAAATATCAGTTTCAAAGTCTATCTATTGGTGGGCTGGATTATTACAGTGAGAATGGCATCTCTCCCATTACCACAGAGGGACCTGGTGGCCTGCATCTAGGACTATGTAACTTTCGACCGCGGGTCCCACACTCTCGCGAGACGTACGTTCTGCTTTACGGCACACGCGAGCTTTTGGATAAGGAGCATAAGGAGAAGGTAGCTAGGCTAGCCCGGTATCATGTGTCGAAAAAATGGCTGAGGCAAAGAAGCGAAAAAGAACGGTGTCGGTGGAAGCAAGGATAAGAAAAAGGGAGAGTGACCGTGAACGGCCCAAAACCAGAGTGAATATTGGACCAGCTTTTTCACAGTGGAGAGAGCTCATGGCCAAAGAGGGCTGCAAGTCGTACGCCGAGCTGGCAATGTTGCTGATTGAGAGGTGAGTTATATGCTCGTGTTCATGCATTGTATTTATCACACGTTGTTTTTGTTGGCTGTGTTATCGTGTGTAGTCACAGTCACTATTTGGGTTATCAAAACGTAACTGATTGTAAGCCCATTCAAATAATGTAAACAAGGTTAGCCGAGGTAGCATTAGCATTTCACTGGCAGAGTTAGCCCCTTTTCGGAGTGTTTTTTTATAGCGAACTTTATGCTTCACGGTGAGAAAAGTTGTTGAGTTACTAGCAACTATTGTTTGAAAGCAAAGACAGGCCATATCAGCTTTGTAGGCTGGCGTTGTACCGTCATTATATTGATATTGTCCCGTTTTGAGGTTACAATAGCTACGTCTGCTAACGTTACTCTTAGGAGCTGTGCTTGCGCATACTTTGTTGTAGAGCAATAGTTTTAATCCAACGCTGTTGAGGACTTCTATGTAAACACAATCATAACTAATAACTTTATTGATTCCAGCTTTTTACATAGACGAGTTATTGACATATTATTGTCTGACTCACGGCTAATAAGAAAGCAACAAACGAATGTTAGGGTGTAACGTTACATCCCAAAACAGTTATTCATAACACATAGCGGCGTCATTTGTAAACTAGAGCTATCTGTTCTCATTGTATCATGTTTACGAGATTTCATGGATGACGTGAGTTATCTAATCCAACTTTGGTCGCGGGTTTACAATCAAACAACGAACAAATAAATTAGGGCTGTCAAAATGAATGCGTTAACGCGGATTAATCCATCATCATTATTAATCCGATTAAAAATTTTAACGCAATTAATCCATCTGCAGCGCAGAATGACTCAAAATCCCTGAAACGTCGCATTTCGGGCAGTTTGTCCAAGTAGTGTTACGGTTGCGCATGCGAAAATAGGCAGTTGATCCAGCAGAACCCAAGGCAGAACCAAACAACTCGGTATGGAAGACTCTAAAGACGCTCATGGACATGGAACTGCAAATTTAAGCATGCAGTTACAGTAGTCGATCACTAGATGGCACCCCCAGATCAGTTATTGAATATTCACAAGCAAGCCGACCTGGAACACTATATATTGAATCTAAGGAGGCATATCGAGGGCTGACTGCAATAAACAGTTTTGTCCAGATGTTTCACATTGGACATAACTGTTTATTGCAGTCAGCCCTCGATATATTGTTAGATTTTTCCTGAAAGTGGAATGTCTGTTCTGTTAAAGTAAGGTATATTTCAGAATTCAGATATTACGGAGTTAGTGATTTTTACTTGTTCCTCATAAGGTGTAGAAAGGTTGTGAGCTCAGAAATGGGAACTGTTAGCTTTTCATTGCAGGGTAAATGTCTTGACTGTTTAATCATTTAATCAATTTTCCTGTCTGTGAAGCTGCAATCTTGAATTATAAAGCCTTAAATAAGGTAACACCTAAATAGCCAGATTTGGCTTCTGCGCAAAGGGGTTGAGTGCATATATATTCCCTTCTTTCTTGAGTCTCTTTGCTCATGCAAAATGAAACACGATTAATATAGATTAAAAATGAATGATATTTAATCGTGATTAATCAAATTATTCCACAGCAACCCTGTGATTAATCTGATAAAAAATTTTAATCGTTTGACAGCACTAAAATAAATAAATAAATGCTACACCAGAAAGTTGCCTTTGTAATTGTCTTTCCATAGGTAGCCCAAACCTTGTAAGTTTTGACCCTTAGAAACACATGTCTACCTGCAAGTAATAAATTACCCTCTCGATGGTAAATGCAGTGATGTAAGTTGGACGTGATCTGCAGACATCAAGCCAACATTTTCTTTTTATACTAACATGCTCCACATGCAAACATTATGATAATAACAGGCGAAAAATGCTAGGAAAGTCATATTTGTGCCAAATTCCGGTAATATTACTGTACCTTGTCGGTCGACATTGCTCCTCTTCATATTGAGCGCTCCACAAGTTTCAGGGTGTAAAAAAATGCACGTTCTCACTGGGGACGTCAGCCGGCAACAGCGCTCTGTGTGTTTTACGACAGTTGTGTTTTACGACAGCGGTGTTGCGCTTCTACTTGCTCTAGCGGCCTTTAGTGGCCGTTACAGCGCATGAAAATGGGAATCCTACATAGTGGGGCTTTAAGATCAGCCATTGTGGCTACTGGACCGCGGCCATTTCAAAGTGCCCACTGCTTAATATGCATGAGCGATTAGCATGAAAAGTCAGGCAGATCAGTCATCAGATTCGACTGCTAGTAAATGAATTACGTTTATGCATTAGAAATTCATTACTATAAATATGTCTAGTTACAAATATGGGATGATTTCCAGTATATTAACGATCTGAAAGTGCTAGTGTGGCAGGCCGAAGGAGGGCCCGGGCGGGGACTTGAACCTCCAGACTCCCGGGTAATAGTCCAACGCGCTGACCACATCGCCAAAGAGCCAGGCTCGTTGGCAAGGTAGCCAGGGCGCGTACTTGTTAGGAGACATTTCTAGTGACAGGACCCTTCAACTGTCACACTAGGAAACCGGGAAATCGGGCATTTTGCACCAGTCATGAAGTTTGCTTACGTATCCAGCAAAAGTTTGGCCACATCTTCATTGGAAATATCTCCAAACCTGGCTTTAAAAGTTTGCCAGCGATCACTTTGGCCTTTTATATTTATCCTGGTCTTCAATCGATCTTCTTCCTGGCCTTTTCTGGCACTTTTACGGGCCGAATCAGTCAGATATTTCTTTGGCCGTGGCATTTTTTATCTTCTCTTCATTTCTGCGTCCACTGTGCACATCTGCTTTTGCGTGACATAATTTTTGCATACTCGTGAATACTAATGAGGTATTTCAAATGGCGCGGGGAGTGTTTGCGGTCGCAAAAACTATTTTCACTTTCAATATTCGGGGGATTGCAAGTGTTCTCGGGGAAAACGTTCATTTATTCCCGTTTGTTTTGGTCATGTCTATTAAATAATATCATAAAAAGAATGCATTGGTTACCTTTAAACATATCTTCTTAGCTTGTAACCATCACATTTGTGAAACAGCAATCTTAAAATATTTAAGTCTTGAAAAGATTCTGCGCTATGTCTCTGAGTTGGTTAGCTTATTGGCCAGCAATACAACTTAACAGCAGACATAACCCTGAACATAGCCAGCAATTCATCTTCCATTCATAAAGGAATTTGCTACCGCAGACTGTAGGCCTAGTGCATAGGACAGGATGTAGCTATGTATATTAATGTAAATTCCATCTTTTAAAAACATTTTCCTGTTTTCCTCCACTATGAAACACAGCATGTTTAGACAAGAGAGACAGACGTTTCTGGGCCCTTTATCTCAAATCAGGATTAGGCCTACAGAGTTGCATTGGCTTGATTAATCCTGACCATGGCCAAAAATGAAGAGAGCTCTTCCTCTTTTTTCTAAGTACAAGGATTCGGCTGCCTCCAGTTATTCTGCTTTTTTGAAAGTGACTCCTGCTTATGCAAGCTCAGTCACACATTAGCCACAAGACCAAGAAATAAAGGCCATGCCCATTATACTCTTGTCTAATATCAAACATGGCACACAGGGCAAAAGGCAAATATTAGTTATCACAACTGTTCCATTTGATCAGCTGCTGATGTTTTAATGTTTCCATGTCAAACATTATGAGTGAACATAAGATGATTGTCCAAGATATATATATAAAAAAAGAAAATTGCCAAAATTTCCAAAACATGCTTTTCATTTATTATGTCAGCTTTCATTCCAAGGACTTATTCAGTGAACTCGGCACATCCCAGCTGATGCATAGAGCTTTTGTAATTCACAATGCTGTATTAGGCCTCTTTAAAATCAAGATGCAGTTGATTATAGCACAGGCTGGACACAAAACAAATGAATATGCACAGACAGGCTGACTGTCAAAGAGCAAAACAACTGGGGAGAAAGAATACTTTGAGCAAGATCAGAAGAAATCCTGTCTGTGATAATACTTATTTTGTCAAGTATAAACAAATGGCAGCATGATACATGCAGGAATCTATGTAGTAAGGTGTTTTTTTTATAATTAGCAAAGGGTATTTGACTTTTTTGATTACATTTCTTTTGTTATATTGATATTTACTTACTGCACAAACTTGAATTGTCACATCTTCAGTGTCTCCTTAATTGTTTTTCCCCACAATCCAGCTGTCCTTGTCTGTTTTGGCCTTGTTCTGTTAATTGATACTCATTATTTAATTATTGTCATGTTCGATTCCCCTCCATCCTTGTTTCTCTCCCTGCGCTTTCACAGGCATTTCCACTTAGTTGATTGTTGTCTTGCATATTTAAGTTCCTGATCTCCATATCCCCTTTTCCTGGAATGTTATCTCTGTTTTCCGTGCCTCATCTAATGCCGGCTACACACCGCGCGATTTCAGCAATCTTCTACGTTTAATGCAAACCACACTGTGCGACATGGATCTAGTAAACTTGGGTACGACATCCAGTTTTGATGTATGTAGAGCGATGATCACACCTACTGAATCACAGGCAAAGACGCACGTCAATATACCAGGAAAATGTCAACACCTTGCGGCATCCAGACTACTTCTATAGCTAGTTGGCAGTATTACACCACACGGTTTGGCAATCGCCTTCAAACCCCACAGAAGAAGAAGAAGAAGACCTTGCGTTATCCATGCTGCATGGTTTGTTAGTGGATGTAGGTCGTAGGCGCTGTCACGCTGTGAGATGGTTATCCCAAATTTCCGACACTGTCAGTCTTTCGTCCCAAGCTATCTTTGGCCGCAAGACCGTGACAACGGCCATCTCTGAACCTCTCTCACAGTGCGATGTGCGACCAACATTTTGGGCCCAAGACCAAAGACATTGCCACGATTCTTTCACGACGGTCATCTTTGGTCTGGGACAGTCCAAAATTGCACAGTGTATACCGGGCATAAGAAAACTACATAGCTATTCATATTAGAACCATTGTGTCTTCTTAATTAGTTCTCCCCCAACTCCAGCAGGCTGCCCGCGTTTTGCAGTTTGTTCCTTTTCATTGATTGTCTCATTAACTCCCCAATTCCCTTAATATGATCAGTTGTAGCCACTTCCTCTTGTATGACTGTCCTGTGTACAGTCAGGGCTGGATCGTCTTACTCTGAAGCATCGTAGTCAAAGGGTTTATCCTCCCTTGTGTCTCTTCCAAGGAGCTAAATTATTACTGAGTGAATTATTAGGCATAGTGGGTTCGCCTAGCTTCCGTTTTTCTTCATCTTTGTCATTATGAACGCACCCTAGTGGCTTATCTTTGATCCTGCAATTGGCTCCCCATCTGCCCAGTTTATAACTGGATGATCCAGTCAACAAAGAAGACAGCGGATCGCTTCTTTTTTGAAGACCTTTCCCAGGTTGGAGGACAGGGGCTGGGTCGTCTTTTTTTAAAGGGTCTTACTTTAAGGGGTTATCGCCCTGATGTCTCTTCCTGTGAGCTAAATAAATTGGCAGTGAGCAAATTATTGCTTTCTCTACTCCGTCCTCCATTTCTCATGATCCTCCTCATTATAAACACGCCCTAGCGGCTGATCTTTGATCCTGCAATTCGAGCAATCGTCAATATAAAAAAAAACTGCTCAGATGTCGCAGTCACGCCCCATTTCTGATGCTTTATAGCAGTGCTTCCCCACCCCGTCCTCAAGGACCCCCTGTCGGGCAGGTTTTTGTTGCAGCTTTACTTCAGCACAGCTTATGCATTTAAGGACCAGTGCACCTTCATGCACACCCTGTTCAGGTAGATTTTTTTCAACCAATCAGCACGAAGCCCTTAAATGGACAAGACCACAACTTACTGAGATCAGGTGTGAAAGAGTAGAGCTGGAGCAAAAACCTGCAGGGCAGGGGGTCCTTGAGGACTGGGTTGGGAACCACTGCTTTATGGGATAGTTCGATGGCCGAGTCACTTCCGGTGTCGCAGAGCTGCGGAAGATTACTTAAGCGTGCATGGTTACATATACTTGTACACATACGATACCAAGCGTAGAAGCCGTATTAATTCTTTGTGCATCCGGTGCTTTTTCTTGGCTTGATGTTTGCGTTTATATCACTTGCAGTTTCTCAAGCCGGCTTATTTATTTTAAGTAAGGCCACGGTTCATTATGCCATGTGCCGGTCACACGACAATTAGCGAAAAAACCTTCAGAAATACCCCTGGATAATAGACATCCACATGCATAGATGATTCTAATGATTTGCTCATTATCAAGCATCTTCACAGGTAACAAGCTGATCATGTGACTCACCTGTGCTGGAGCAGCAGAGCTCTAAAACATGCAGGAGGACTGGTTCTCCAGGAGAGGTTTGAAAAGTGCTGATGTAGATGGTAAGTTTGCTATTGTTTAATGATATTGTGCGCATACAATAAACCTGAGCACACGTAAGCTGTGCACCAGTAGTGTGGTAGTCTCAGAATTGTAAGAAATTTCGGTGAAAAAGCTAGATCTGGCAGTTTTTTTTTTGTATTGACGTGTTCTTGAATTAGCTCCCCTTTCTGCCTGGTTCATTACATATTTGTTTGGGAAACTTTCTCCCACAGTCTGTGGGCCTGGTGAGTGGCGTCTTCCAGTGGTGTCCACCAATCCAGTGTGGCCTGTATCATTGGGGTTACCTTCCCAGTCACTGACTATGGACCAGTCCCTTCAGCTAGACCTGACTCTCCATATTCTCGACAGCTTCCACATGAATTCAGACCATCTTAGAAATTCTCCAGCTTAAAGGTCCCATGACACCCAAAATTTAAAAAAATTCCTTTTAAACCCTTCTGCAGTACTTTTACCACGTGAATTTGAATCTGACACTACTTTTATTCATGAGAAGTGTAAAATGCAAATTAAAACCTTGCTCGGGAACGCCCCTTAGAAATTGCTAAAAGATTATGTAATCCATGTGACGTCATCTCCAGAAGGACAATGCTCTGAGCAGAGTCGGGGGAAGGGGGTTTTGCACGCAGTACTCCACACATTCGCCTCGATTAACATCATTTTGAGCTATGTTTCATAAATATTTTTAGTACATCTTTGGAGATGACTTTGATCGGGTTTCCATACTTTAAGCAATGGTTTGCTTGCACGCTTTCACTTTGCGCACGAGTGGCCCCCATTTTGCAGCTGTGAATAGTTTTTTTTGTCTGCTACTCAGAAAATCCACCCTTATAATAGCTATTCGCCAAGGTTCAAGTCCCCCTGGCTTTTAAAGGTAATGGGGATTACACTCTG
Source organism: Gymnothorax javanicus (assembly GCA_029692085.1). Lineage (NCBI taxonomy): Eukaryota > Metazoa > Chordata > Actinopteri > Anguilliformes > Muraenidae > Gymnothorax > Gymnothorax javanicus. Next base: position 110,992,853 of record CM056194.1, on the reverse strand, counting down.
ATTGGTTTAATTTATGTTTCTCCCAAACACTGAATGATTAATTAAGAGATTAAATCCAACCTTTGTGCATTGAGCACCTTTCTATGCGCTCAGATAACCTGCCGTTTAACTAGCAAAAATGGATTTGGACACGTCCTACTTACACTTGCGCCACACATTTCAGAACGAGCGCTTAGATCATTAAAATAGGGCCCAAAATATTTCATTCACTTCAAAAAAAAAAGATAAATGACGATGTAAACTTTTGTTTTCGTTTTAAGCACATCCTGCCCTGTCAAATCTTAGCTTCATGATTGTTTAATTACGAAAAAAGCGAAAATTAGCAACAAAAATCCACAGATGTGAAAAACCTTGATCGAAATGGTATTTCATGTTGAAATGACGCGTTTTCTTTGTGATAAATTACTGAGGAAAACTCATTGAATCTGATAATGTTGAGTGTTTTTGGAATTTAAGTAATGTTGAAATTAATTATTGACTGAAAACAGTTTCAGACTAATAATTATATTGGAGGGCTGTTCAGCGCTTCACCAATTTATATTTCACCATCCGTCACCGGTGTACTGTACTCGAGGCCGTGTGTGTTAGCTGCCGCTTGCTTTGATTTACAAGGGTACATTAATGACATTTGACATTGTTTATTCTTGGTGACTGATGTGATGGTGAATACTTTGACAAAGTTGCATCAACCTTAGGTATTACATGTAGACTGCTATGCAAGCCAGCTGCCTCTCACCGCCCAGTAATGTAAAGCAAACGTGTAAGTACAGCATGCAGCAATGAGATAGTAGTTTCAGGCCATAATCTATGCAGCTTTTATGTTCTACAAAAAAGAAAGAAATTTAAATTTAGGTGCATTTTGATACACAGACTTTGCACCAGTGAACTTCCCTCCCTTAGATGACACAGCATTACTCATGCATGGTAAGTGAATTTTTTTTTAGGGACAAGGCTCAAGAAGTTAAAAAGTACACAGAAATTTATGTTAATTTCTTAAAACAGTGATTTCACTGACAAAACTTGCAAAGAAAATATCAATCAGTATACAGTACATACTGTATTTACATGTGAAAATGTGCGAAATTATTTTGATTACATGAGACCTTAAAGCCTTTTCAGTCGTTCTTCCTCAGCTATTTAAGACTGAATTTGGCATTACCTGTGATCTGCACCTGATTCCTGTCCTGAATTCATGAAATAAATAGTGATGTCAGTGCATTTTTCCCCGGGCCATTTCTGACACAGTTGCCTCAGTCAAAGTACATCCTCATTCGTTGATGGAAGAATGTGACTTCTATAATTGTAAAGCTTGCAGAGCCATGTTTGGTCAAAACCACAGATTAACCCTGACCTAAAATGAACTAAGCTCTGCTCAGCTTAAATGTTATTACAATCTTAGATGAACTTCAGATGACTTTCACCCTTAGAAGAGTCAGCTTTTGTAAAGTTTCCATGAAGTGCTCAAAGTGCCACATCTGCGTTCTATAACTTCATTGCTCACCAATTAGAAGCAGTGGCTGTAACATCGGCATATAAATGCTTGGTACGTACAATCTTATCTTTAATGTCAGCTAAGAACATTTTAATCTCATATTTGTGATTTAACACCTTAAAGTGTTCATCAGTTTTGTTTCTAACCAAAGCAATGCATTCTGGCAAATTCTGGCATTTGCAATAAAGAATAATCTCTCTCTCTCTCTCTCTCTCTCTCTCTCTCACTCTTTCTTCTTTCACGGTCTAGCTGGTCCGGTCAAAAGCACAGATTCATTCACTAATCTCATCCAGCCTATTTGCACTCTTCACTGCACATGCTAATCGGTCCAAATACAGAGCTGCTGTTGGAGGAAGCAGACCTGTAGAGTAAAGGGTTTTCAAGGCTTTCATCCATTCTCATTCCAGGTGGCCATGTTATTATCGCAGAGCACTGTAATGCTGCCTCAAAGGCACAATGCTCCGATGCTACATACAGTACAGCTCTGTGAGCTACAAGCTGAGGGTACTCTCACCCCCCACCCCACCCCACTCCTACTCCCTCCCAACAGGCTTCCGCTAAACGGCGGACAAGTTCCACTCCCTAAGTCACTAAAGGACGCTTCCTGTGCTCTGCAACACAACCTTTATGACTTCGCAGGGCAGAGCCGTTCGGCGGAAATGTCTCGTACTCCTCTCATAACTTCTGCATTCTAGAGGAGTGCAGCAAGAACGTTTTTAATAACATCTCCGAGCTGCCAGCAGTGGCCTGGAACGAAGCCTTGACCTGTGGTGAAGCAGTTTACGATTCCTTTTATCCAGTTCCTTTAATTTGGTTTGAGAATTGCATTCCTCATCTTATTCTTCTGCAGATAAAACCACCTACGCACATAAATAGGTCTTTGACCGTATCCTGTCATTCTCAGAAAATATACGGCTGGGTAGACTAACTTCTCATATTAATGGAACTGAAGAGTCCAGTCTTATCCCAACTCATCATATAGTGACGCCACCTAACCAAGCTCGATACATGACAAAAAAGTTTAACACCAGTTTAACATGAACCCTACCCCCGTACCCCTAACCTTTAACCTGAACCCTAACCATAAGCATAAATAATGACGCCAAAAGCCACCTTTTTCGTTGTATATCAACGCTTAGTCAGGTAGCGTCACTACATGACGAGGCGGAATGAGAATGTGTTGAACTGAAGCATTTCAGCAAGAAGAAAAATCTAATATCAAAATGTAAGTACTCAATTTATGACGCATTTTGGTTTCCAGGAGAAGTTCAGTCGTCTCCCCAGCTTATGAATTATTGACTGACACACTTCACTGGCTGGCAAGAAAGATAAAAAGCAAGTTGTTGTCCACATCCCCACCAAAATCGTTCATTCACAATTCACCTCTAATTATTCAACAGTCTATCTATATATGCTGTCTTATACATATAAATGCACTGTCATGTTTGCTTAAAACACGTGAAGAAAAAAAAAAAAAAAACCGTGCTTTTTTAAAAAAATTTGATGAATCAGTTCCGTAACTGATTGAGCCAATGCGCTGAACTGATTCAAAAATCATTTTGATATGAATTTCATTTTTTCTCAACCAGTCATGCTACAGTGGCTCCGTTGTGCATAATGGATTGTTCATACAGTTGTTTCTTCTTTCAAATGAGTCATTGTACGAGAGTATCTCATTTCCAAAATGTTGCGTGCCTCTATTGCATATCCGCGGAGTGCCAAGTCTCTGTACAGAACATTCAACAGTACATCTGATGCCTTCTTAAATGGGCTGCATAATGTTTATGGCAGAGAAGAGAGACCAAGCCAAAATGCTTTCAGACCCTATGAAGTGTGTGAAATGAGATATCCTCAACCAATTCTGCTGTGAAAATATGGATATCTACAGAACATAACCAGACAGCTTGGCAAATGTATAATGGAGTATGCATTTCATCTATTCACAGTAAAGGAAGTTTACATCCAAATGACATATTTAATGATATCATGCGGAGGATTATGTTTTTCTGTTTGATGTAAACAGCAATGTAAAAAAAAAAAATCCGAGCTGAAATCACTGCACTTCCATGAACAGAGCCATTCCATAATTTAGGAAGACCGTACATTCATTGAGGAAGTATGCTTACAGCATATTTGTTGTGAAAAAAATAAACATTACTATAAATATATACATATGTAAGTCCACACTGCTCCCCTTAATATGAGAGCTCATAAATTAAACAAAAAATGTAATAATTGTTTAGTCTGAGGAAGGTTATAACTCGAAATATAAGCAAATAATACTGGACTATGTGTTTACTGCATGAACAGCTGAGCACTGAAGAGTACGCTGTTGCTTGATGTATGTGATCTGAAGTTTTGTTTGCTCGAAGAGACTGCTACCGAACAGCTAAATATCTTTTTTCAGCATTCTAACTGTTCATACTGGGAAAAGTGAACGGAACCAGAGATAATTTGATCAAGGTACTAAAGCATGACATCATAACAAAGTATTAGAACAAACCTTTTTGTAGTCCTACAGTGAAGCTGAAATTTGCCAGGAAGAAGAACTTCAGAAGCGGAATGCGTTCCATAAGCTTCATGGCTTATTCTGAGAAAGACGCACGTTAAGCGAGTCACAAAATTCCATCCGTCTGAGGCATTTCAGAATCCGATTTTGTTACGTTTCCCGTAATTCCGCTCTCTTTGAAGCAGGCCTGTCCATGCTGGCTGGGAGAGAAATTTTTTTCAGTGGTTGCCGACAGGACGGACAGCAACAGCTGGTGTGCTTCAGAATGAGACAAGAGGTGTCCGCTGTAACTAAGGTCTAGAGGATCCTCGAAGATAATATGGAGCGTATGCATAAACAAGCTGAATTTCTTATGTACACTACCAGCCATGTTTTTTTTTAGATACAGTTTTAACTTATGTAAATGACCTCAGAAGGTCAAAGGTGAGATGTGAGTGGTGACAAGGTAAAAAAAAATAAAAAATCTTTTCACAGAATCGTCTAAAATTGGAATAAAAATGAAGATTCAACCCAAAATTGATGCCGAACTCGGAGAACTTCCAAAGTAATACTGGAACTGAAATTTCAGGGCCATATTAATGTCCTTTGAAGGACAAAATCCAAGAATATGCAAAGCAGTTTTTATGTCAAACAGTGGCCATTTCAATGACCCAAAGAACAACATTTGTTTTTGCAAAACAAAAGATGATAAGGTTTAAATTATTTTTGTTCTCTGACTGCTGGGTTGAATGTGTACAAAAACTGGCTGACAGTCTATGAAACTTACATGATATGTTAATTTAATCAATAATGTAAAAGTAAAGGATTATTGAAGACAGCTTGTGTTCTCAATTTCACATAACTTCAAAATTCAAGCAAGTCCAGGTGCATTTTTTTTTCTTTTTTTAAGTTGAAACAAGAACTTATTCTTTATGGTGAAGAATTATTTCCATGACTCAAAAATCTCACCCTGTATGAGATAAAACAGTTTTCAGTATTTCACTGAAATTTATTCCACATCCCTGATTCAAACAAATGTACATACTCAGCATGAGTTCATCTAAAATGTTTTCTGTCTTTTTTTTTTTTTCCAAATTTACAACAAGTTGTTGGACACCAACAATTTTCAAACTGTCAGCATTGGAAGGATGAAATATAAATGCTTTTTGTTCTACAAAACAAGCTATCAAAATCTTAGTTTGATCAAAGTTCCAACGCCTAACACTACTGAGGGTATTCGCAAGGATACGCTGCTCTTATGGTTTGGTTATTCGTGATTTTTCCAATTAGTACCAAACTGGGTGCTATGATCCTGACAGGGAGCAAAATGCAGCTTCAGGGTACAATTCCCAAGGAAGCATTTATTACAGGAATATAGTGATGGGAGAGTGAGGGCCATTGCTCAAAGCTGAAGAGGGGCAGTCCAGCTAAGTTGGTAATGACTGAAGAGGGTTGGGGTGCATCCGCGCCCGGGCCAGTGGCCTTCCCAGAGCAGAAGCCAGGTGGAGAATCTCCTTCGCAGAAGCAGGAGTACTTGCCAAGAAGCCTAAAGTGTTTAAAAGGAACGCGGTCCCAATCCTGGACCGATGAAGGTGTTCCTATCTAATTGACTCAATACAGGCACAGGCAGGAACAAGGTATTGACAGAAATGTAGTCCCAATCCTGGAAACTGATTAAGGCTTGGGAGGTTGTTCCTATTAATTAAATTCAGAAGAGTAATTACGTTTTTCTCTTCACTATTTATACCGAACACAGGAGGAAAGATAGCTTTGATCAATACTAGACCATGACGATGACAGCGACCACAATGACCCCGCAAAAAAAAACATATAGATGGGACACCCCACACTAGGGGCGAGGCTTACAAATTCACGTACCGGGAAGCTAGCGAGGAGACAAGACAATGAAGGGAGACAAAGCACATGTAGACTGTTCGAACAGGGAAGCCAATTACTGACACACAAGGGTTGTGAAACTAGGTTTATTTTACATCATGTGTTGGAAAATGAAAATGATTAGTATACCTGTTTGTTAACAATTTTTTCTTAACTGCAAAATTTAGGTCACTATCCAGTGAAATTACAGATTGTTTTTGAGTTCTCAATATTCACATCTTAACCCCTTTGCACAGATATAGACGCCGGCGTCCGTAAATTCCGAAATTTAGTTCTTTAATCATTCAGCAATTGAATTTCAAGATGTCTTGCTTCACTGGAATAATTTTCCAGAGTCTCTGTGACGCAAATACTGAGTTTTAAAGCCTAAATAGGCTCATGCATAACAGGAAAAAATGGGCATTATTTGTATTCTGTGCAAAGGGGTTTTTAATTTGTGCCATTTTAGGTTATTTGTATGAGATAAAACTGCATATATTTCCCTAAAACATGGAAAAGAATGAGCCAAGTGTTCTTAAACTTTAGACCGGAAATGTAAATGTTCAAGAGTTCAACAGGCACCTAATTTTATAGTTGGTAATTCATTGTGAAATATTAATGTATCTACAAACATTGATGCAGTCATGGAAAAAGTAATGGTTGCACCAAAGAGACAAAGAGGTCACTTATGATCTTCCACAGCACATGAAGAACTGTCAAATACTTCAGTGGGACTTGACAAAAGGGTTTTCTTTGTATTTACACACTTTACATTGCCACAGTTTTATAAAAGAGCAAAATTCTCTGGCTCCTTTAAAAGAAATTCAACATCAGAGAAGACTGTCACTGTCCCTTGATGCAAGGAGCATGTGAGAAGCCATTGTGTACAATCTTCCACCTGTTGCCCCCCTGAAACAGTTTATTTTAAGCAGGGAATGACATATCTCAAAGCATTTGATTGCCACTCAGCTAGAATGCTTTTGCCTTGTAGGGGTAATGCAAATGCACTGCAGAATGAGAACAGGGCCAGTTCAAAAGCTCGGCTAATGAACAACATGCACAAAGGAGAAAAACTCATGGCCGGATTCACCAGGGCTGCATCCAAATTCTCTTAAATAGGCGGCCTTTTGCCTTTTTCCTTACCTCTCCACTTTTCCTCGACCTCGCAGGAAAATGTCACAGAGATGAAGGGAAAGTTGCTGGGAGATATTAGAGATATCAAATAGAGATATCTATTTGCCCTTGCAGAATCAATAACATGGCCAATGATTGGCCAAGGGGTTTTTTTTTTTTTTTTTGCACCAATAATTAGTGATGATGCTGGTTTTACATGTGTTAATAGATTTTGCACTTGAAAAAGGTCTCAGTGAATTAGGCGCTGAGAGTTGATATACTCAGAGGCAATGAAAACGCAACACCAGTTTGGATTCAAATAATTTTGTGACTCAAATTTATTTTCTTATTTTAACAATTCAAATATGTTGGGTGGGTTGACTTTGATGAATTAAGTGTGTTAATGGGCCGATTTGGACAATAATAAACAGATGCATTAAACATAACGAGCACAAGTTGAAGATGAAACATCACAAGAAGACTGAACGGAACACACGTTTAAAAATGAACTCAAAAGAGCAGTCAGTATCGGGTGTGACCCCCACGAACATCCACACAGGCAGTACGTCGTCTCCTCATGGACCTGACAAAGCGTCTTAGGTTGTCTTGGGGAAGTTGTTGCCACTCTGCCTGTAGTGCATTCTGGAGTTGCTGCCTGGTTTGAGGTCTGGGTACTCTTGATGAAAGAGCTCGTCCCAGTTGGACGTACTACACCCAAAACGTACTGATGCTGGACGTACTACACCCAAAACGGTGATCCACTTGCCAGGCACTTACTCCCGCCTCTAGCATACCCAGGGCCCTGTTCTGTTGTTCAGTCGACAGACGTGGCATTATGACACTTAAAAATGTTTTTTTGTGTGGCTTTTATCATGCCTTTATATAGGGAAGACAACCCCACCTTCATTTCAACCACTGTACTTGCACAACTCCTAATCCCATATGTTGTACTCAATATGGATTGATGAGAGTCCAACTCACACTGTTGAGTTAAATGATGATCATTCATGTGTAACGAGGTACACATTGTGACCCCAATGGTCACTTAAGAACTCAAATTGGACTACTCAGGTCCTGAGCAAAAATAAACCAAAATTTAGAGTGTTGCATTTTCATTGCCTTTGAGTATATGTTTAACATGGTCGTCATTAGCATTGCTCTAATGATGCAGTCTTTAGCAGTACTCTCCAACAATCTCAATCATGGAGAGAAAAGATGAAAATTAGCCCTTAGAATCTGAACGGCGCATACAGTGTCAAAAAGTAGTCCATTTAATCTCAAGTTGAATGACTCATTTATGAATGCATGACCATATTATTTTTTATGCTTGTATAATGCTTGGGAAGACATGCAGCTCAAATATATTGGATTGACCAGTGGTCCCCAAACTCGGTCCTGGAGTGCACCTGTGTATGCTGGTTTTCTACCCAACCACAAAGGCAAATAAGGATTACATGATAAACTCTCAATCACATTTTGTCAGAAGTACCTTCATACATACATGCCAACTCTACCGCTTTTGGCAGTAGACTACCGCTTTCGGGGGCGTTTCATTCTGAAAAAAACACCCCAAAAGCGGTAGTATAACGCCAAAAGCGGTTGAGTTGGCATGTATGTTTATGTGACATTTATAAGAACAAGTCTGTTGACTTGTGGTGTTGATTGGGCTCCAATGCAAGCATATACTTGCATAAAAGGTGGAAAATAACCTCTAACTGAGCCAGTAGAGACTGAGGCCCTGTCCACATATCCACACGTACACTGGTATTTTTAAAAATGGAGCATTTTCTATGCCTTTTGGCCTTTCCTTTCACTGAAAAGGGACCTTTTGGAAAAATCCCCCCAGGATGAAGATTTCTAGAAACTTCATTTTTAGCATTTATGTAAAGACAGGGAAAATAAAGTTTTTGACATATGATGTTGAAGTGCATATGCCTCATCGCCTTTGTGTACACTACAGGCCAAAAGTTTGGAAGCGAGATCAAATTTGTACAAAAAAAGATCATAGTTTCATTGGCATACTTTGCAACAATATAAACATGATTATTATATAAAAAGTCACTTATCAGAATATATTTTTACTCAAATTATCGGGCGCATATTATCAGGCCCATGGTCCTAGTGCTCGCCAGATTCCCGTTGGCATCCGGTGGGCTGTAAACCATGACATAAAGGGAATAATGCAAACTGTGATTTGTTTTTTACTTTTTGACTGAAGTTGTGACTCTTGCAAATCTTCTCAACCCGGAAACTAAGCCCCTTCTTTCTTTTGTTAACATTTAGTCAGCAATGGTGTGGTAACATCAATGTATACAGTACCTAAAGGTAAATAGAGGAAAATGGTGCATATCAATGAAAGAAAAGTGTAATCATGCAGTAAATACATCCCAAAATCCATAGATTTCATACTGGTTTTAATAAAGGCATTGGGGTCAGAAACTTGAAGTTGCTTCCAAATTTTTGACCTGTATTGGCTTTGCTTCCAAACTTCTGGCCTGTAGTGTACATGCTGCAAAATCTCGTGCGGTGGTAAACATGGACAAATTATTGCTGATTTTTACTGTCCTATGAGGACTTTCTCATGTTTACACATGAGTGTTAACTTGCTCTGTCGCTACAATGAGGAACCGAGGCATCAGACTGCGCTACGGCAGTCACAGCTACAAAATCCAACAGTACCAAGACAAAAACCTCCTTCCCCTGTGCACAACTTTTAACTTCAGCTCATGAGGTTGCATCAGGTAGCCTAGCTAAGCTACAGGTTATAGCAGTGTATAAGGCTTGTCATGGGCTTAAATCCCTGGTCCTCAAATCCCACCCTATAAGGTCCGTGAACTGCTGGTTTTCCACCCTTCCTTTACCTGGGAGTCAGGTGTTAACACAGTCTGGCCAATCAGAGGCACTAACTGTTCATTTACTTGCCTGGGATAACAGAGAACCTGGGCTGGATTTGGATTCGAGGTCCAGATTTCAGGATCCCTGGTTTAAATGGTTTTGCATTTAGTTATATCATCGCCGCCAGTTGGTTTTTGTCACAACCCTCATGTGAATGCCTTCTCTGTCTCCTCCCATTCAGAAACTCGTGTGTCTATGAAAAGTAATGTCTCCTCTAACTGTTTTGCATCTCGCGTGCTGCCTTATCCCCGACTGTTTCATTTCATTGTTCCCACCCCTTGTACCTGTAATGTGTATTTATACCCCCACTTTTCAATCGCAAGTTACTGGATTGTAATTCGCTTTGTGTGCTTAAACCCAATCAGCATTCACTAGTTAAACTCTTCATCTTTTGAAGGTAAAACGTAGCCTTTCATGATTGTAATTTACAGAAGCTATCTTCATTATTTAGTTCATTAGAACAAGCTCCCGAGCCTCTCTCAGGATCCTGGGCTTGGGGCCATGTTCTTGTTAATTCCTGTCCAATAGTGTTCCGCTGTCCAGTTTATTAGGAACAAGCTCCAAATCCTTCTACGGTCATCAGAATCAGAACTGCATTCCACTGAAGCTTCTCCTTCCTGCCCTCGGACAGTTTGGCATTCGAAAAGTGTTTACTCCATCTGGTTGTCATCCCAGAAAGCCACTGGCGGACAATTAGCGACGCCTCCTCACTTTGCCCACGACATCTTAACTGAAATCTGCTGTCTTCTTCTGGGCTCCATCCCGTTGTTACCGTATTACTCTCAAGAAACCATAATTCTGGATTACAACAGGTTTGGCATGCTCTTGACAGCGCATTTAATTGTGTTTTGTGCTCCCATGCGGGCCAAGATTTTTTGGAGAATGAAAAGAGTAAAAAGACTTGGTTTTAAAAATACCGATAAATGTGTAGACTAGGCCTGAGCTGATTCAATGGGAAGCTAATTGGTGAAAATACAGTCACCTAAGCCATATACAAGACAGGTTACTAAGCTTAGTTGGTTACCAAAGTAATACCTAGTTGCCATCTAAGCCTGGTAAGTTACTAATTGTTATTTGCAATGCTTTTCTAAGCCTATTGATGCTGAGTTGCTGACTAAAGCTAGAGTTGATCTGGGGTACCGTAAATCTCTTTCAATGAGCTATCTATCAACATCAAGGCGACAGCATGGCAGGGAGAAGCTTAGAATTGGTAGAGCAGTACTATGGATAAGGATCTTTCTATATCCTCAAAGTGTCCCAACCCACAGCATGTAAGTCTCCAAAGGTTTAGCGAACAGGATAAATGCCTTTGTGAAACTCCCAGAGCCCACCGCAATCAAAAACATCAAGGTTGGGTCCTATGGTATATGGAACTTCCCAGGAGTAACTGGCTTTAACCAACTGAGCTTAATAACCTGTCATGAATCTGCACCCTGGCGGATAATGAACAATTCAAAGAGAAAGTAAATGATACTAAGGCAAACCTGTATTGGATTTATGATAAAGCAATGAGAACCTATTATCTGCAGTCTTTTTCTTACCTCTTTTAATTAATTATTTGCCATAATGCAATAAGCACATAGTGAACCTGGGAGTTACAGTGTACATATATTACTTGAGGCAAAGCACAGCTGTTTCTGCCATAACGCTGATTAAGAATTTGTGTAATTCCTTAAACATCAAAAGCACCAACTCAAGAAAAATTAGCAGCCTTTCTTTGATTGCAGTTGTGGCTGGAACAAAAACTAGCATACACTCCAGGACTGAGTTTGGAAACCACTGGAACAGTCGTGTTTTCTCTCCGATGCCAAGGGAAGCTGGGCTTCCGCAGTATTTTCAGACTGTAGCTGTCATTTTAATTAATAAAAAAAAAATACTTTAACATTTCTGCTAATTCTTCTGTGATGGTGCTACTACTGTATCTCTTCCCCATTTGGCATTGAGTATTTTATGCTGAGTGAAACAGCGCCCCCTAAATGTTATCTGGTGAAAGTGTGGTGAAACATATTGCTTTCTTACCATAGACTTATGCCGTGTCTGCGTGGAATCCAGGGGGAAGTTGGCTTCCCTTGGTGAAAAATTTTGAAGGATTAACTAATAAAATGAGGCTATTCTCATGCAGCTGAGTGATAAGCAATACCAAAGGGAAGGCTTCTGCACACCCTTTCCCAATAATCCACTCACATCTATGGGAATTTATAGTCTTTGAGCTATTGGAAGAAAACCAAACTACCTGAGGGACACCCAGGCAAACATAGGATGGACAAACAAACCCCACCCAGAAAAGCCCCCAGGCCCGATGTAAACCCATTGCATTCTTCCTATGAGGCAAAAGCACTACCCATTGCACCACTGTGGAGTCCTAGTTATGTATCGCAATTATTAATTTTAATTTCATACTTCCTTACAGCCATCTTCAACCTTTGGACTTAGTTCTCAAGAAATGATGCATCATATGGTAATAATCAGGATAGCCATTGAGCCATCTAAGTAATCAAACAGAATAACACAGAGTCCTGGAAAACATATGGGGCATATTTATCGATATTAAATAGTTAACATGAATAACAAAAAAAACTAAAGCAAAATTTTAAGGTACTGGTACCGCAGACTGTGAATGTTCATTAGATACAATGTGAGCAGAATTCCAGTATTGTGTCATTACAATGACAAGTTCTCCCCTTAAAACTCATTCAGGGAGGAAAAAAGGCCCAGAACCCTCAGTGTAGAACAGGCGTAATTCTAAGCATTTTCATCTCAGCATTTTTACATTAGGGGGTGAATGTATTCTGCATCACAACACTGCCCTCTAGTGTTAAATCTCAGAATTACAGGCATCATTCATAAGCACATTAAGCCGAGCTTTGATTGAAATGATTTGAATTATAATGCAACTTTGATTAAAATTTTCTTTTTTTTTTTGATTGCAGATAATTTCCCTAATCTCTAAAGTCATCATGTCTGCAAAAGAATTGGGTCCACGAATTACTGTATACATTTTGTTTTCTGATAACTTTTTTAAGATAAATTGCATTCAATTAAGTCATCAGTAATAATTATCACAACTAATCTCTGAGCAAAGGTGGCTTTTGATCTAAAACAGCTGCCCTACAATCATTTTTATGAGCTACTGTGAAGTCAGTCAAGGCAAGCGATTTTATCACTCCCAAAACTGTCAATAGTCCATTAGATTCAAATCATGCAACATTATGTAATAGGGGTGGGAATCTTCAGTCATCTCACGATTCGATTTGATTACGATTCGGAGGGTCGTGATTCGATTATAAAACGATTCTCAATGCATCTCAATTTCAGATTTCTGAACGTGGTTTATTTTTCCCCATCAATACAAACTATCAGGTGAAATCAGAACCCTTTTATTTATACATTGTTGTCACAAATAACTTAACATGAACAGCTGCCCCTTTTCAAATAAATAAAATGTTTATCTTCCAATCCACCAGATAAGACCGAACATATATAACCCCAATTCCAAAATAGTTGGGACGACGTGTAAATTGTGAATAAAATCAAAATGCAATGACTTTCAGATCACATGAGCAAATATGTTATTTACAATAGAACATAGATAACATTTCAAATGTTGAAACTGAGACATTTTACATTCTTATCCACAAATGAGCTTATTTCAAATTTTCTGGCAGCAACAGGTCTCAAAAAAGTTGGGACACAGGCAAAAGAGGGCTGAAAAAGCAATTCATATACAAGACAATCAGCTGAAAGAACATTTAGCAAGTAATTAAGTTAACTGGCATCAGGTGTGTAACATGATTGGCTATAAAAGGGATGTCTTAGAGAGGCCGAGTCTCTCAGAAGTAAAGATGACCAGAGGCTCTCCAACCTGTGAAGGCTTGCGTAAAAAAATTGCGGAATACTTTAAACACAATGTTCCTCAACGTCAAATTGCAAAGGCTTTGAAGGTCTCATCATCGACAGTGCATAAGATCATCAAAAGATTCAGAGAAACTGGAAAAATCTCTGTGCGTAAGGGACAAGGCCGAAGACCTTTACTGGATGCCCGTGATTTTCGGGCCCTCAGACGCCACTGCATCACTCACCGGCATGATTCTGTCATGGACATCACTAAATGGGCCCAGGAATACTTCAAGAAACCACTGTCTGTAAACACAGTCTGCCATGCCACCCACAGATGCCACCTAAAACTCTATCATGCAAAAAGGAAGCCATTGTTGAGCATGATCCAGAAACGCTGCCGTGTTCTGTGGGCCAAGGCTCATTTAAAATGGACTGTAGCAAAGTGGCAAAGTGTCCTGTGGTCAGACGAGTCCAAATTTGACATTCTTGTAGGAAATCATGGGTTTCGTGTCCTCCTGGCTAAAGAGGAGGAAGACCGCCCCTCCTGTTATCAGCGTTCAGTTCAAAAGCCAGCATCTCTGATGGTATTGGGATGCATTAGTACATATGGTGTGGGACACTTGCATGTTTTAAAAAGCACCATGAATGCTGAAAGGTATATAAAGGTTTTAGAGCAACATACGCTCCCTCCAGACAACATCTATTCCAGGGAAGGCCTTGTGTATTTCAGCAGGACAATGCATAACCACATACTGCAGCCATTACAACAGCATGGCTTCGTAGTAGAAGAGTCCATGTGCTGAACTGGCCTGCCTGCAGTCCTGATCTTTCACTGATTGAGAATATTTGGCGCATAATTAAACGAAAAGTCCATCAAAAGAGACCCAAAACTCTCCAGCAGCTGGAAGCCGGTATTAAACAAGAGTGGGATCAAATTCCAATGGCTAAACTCAAGAAACTTGTTTCCTCAATGCCCAGATGCCTCCACTCTGTGTTAAAAAGAAGAGGGGATGCTACACCATGGTAAACAGGCCCCTGTCCCAACTTTTTTGAGACCTGTAGCAGCCATCAAATTTGAAATGAGCTCATTTTGTGGATAAAATTGTAAAATTTCTCAGTTTCCACATTTGCTATGTTATCTCTGTTCTATAGTGAATAAAATACTGGCTGGTGTGATTTGAAAGTCATTGCATTTTGATTTTATTCACAATTTACACTTTGTCCCAACTATTTCGGAATTGGAGTTGTATTATATAGTGTTCAAAAATAGTTCACAAAAATAAACCTCTTTCATCGTGCATTACATTTTCATACATCAAAATAAAACCAATTTACATTGAGGAAATAATTATTTAGCAGCTGTATTATGTAATGCGCATTTCTAAAATTCAGTAAACTTGGCAACAGCTCCTCTTCCACTTTCGCTCTCTTTGACTTGCACTTCTCAATGACTTCATTACCCAACCTTTGGTGCCGCGGTAAAGCGTTGGGATAGCCGCGTCTGTGAAGTATCGCCTGCACGGGACGTTGTACCGCGGTTCCAGGGTATGCAGGAGAAATCAAAATCTTTTGCTTTCCACGACAGAGTAAAGCTGCTTGCACACCGAACGCGAAACGAATTTTCCGCACGACAGATTACATTCAAAGTCAATGCAAAGACGCAAAACGTAAGTATTCGCATCTTTGCATTGACTTTGAATGTAATCTGTCGTGCAAAAAATTCGTTTCGCGTCAGTGTGCAAGCAGCTTAAGGGTGCAGATCTTTAGCAATAAAACTGCAACAGCCTTTGTAGTCTTTTTGGCCCTGACAGAGTTGGGTGCCAGCTTTGATACGAGTGTCTGTTCAAGAGTTTTCTGGTTGGATACAGCAACAGCAACGGTTTTTTTTCCCTACTAAAGTTAGCTCGGAGTGGCAACGGGCAAGACCATTTCTTATATTTGTCGTGTTGCCTACGCACTTGATCTTTGCGTTATACGTCTTGTCTAGCTCTGTTGTTTCACCATCGATTTCAGGAGATCCAAAGTGTTTCAAAACAGCAGCTTTTGAAAAAGCCGGTGGTCCTTGTACCTCTTTTCTCTCACACACCCGCACCTCTTTCGCGCGATCCGAATTGTAAACACGGCGCACACGTTCTAAGACACGCCCCTCCAGGGCATTCAAACGGTAGGATTGGCCAGCTGTTCGAGCGGTAGGATTCCAATCCTCGAGCTGAATGGCTGGCTAATCCTGGCGCTAGGTTGACTGGCCAATCATAGCGCTTGAATGCTCCGGAGGGGCATGTCTTTGGGTGCCATAATAACGCGTAACTCCAAACTCCCAAACTCCGGGAGAGGCAGTCCGTTGAAAAGTGCGTTGATCATCGATTATAGACTTTCCTGTGTCGATACTGAATCGTTCAACAAAGCATCGCGATGCATCGTAGAATCGATTATTTCCCCCACCCCTATTACATAATAACCTTACCTTAAAATACCAGAATGGAGCATCTTTGATTTGAACTCCATGCCCCGAATGCCTGCTCTAGCTCTTTGTTACTTTGGCTGATCGGGTGAAATCTTCCGGGAAAACTGCGTAACACTTTTCGGCACTAGCAACGTCATACTGCAAACTATGGGTCTTTGGCTAACTCTCAGATGAAGCTAGTGGATTATTCTCAATCTATAGCCTATGGACATCATGGCTGAAGCAAAGAGACTGAAGAGGACTTTTATAATGTAAGTTAAGAAGAGAAAATGAGAGGGTGACCGAACAAGAGGTCGACAAGCGTGAATCTTGAACTGGCTTTTACATAGGTCCCAAGTTGGAAGGATTGAAATGCTGGTCCATAACGACCACAACGTATTGATATTTTACATTGTCATTTATGTGCCTCATGATTTTATGGTGCAATGCTTAGCAATACTATCAAAACTTAATTACAGTGTCATTGGTTCTACCAATTAGTCGAAGCAACTGTGGCTAATCGGGAGAAGTAAACTGCGACTGGTTTTGGTTATTAAGCATTTAAAGGTGAGGTTTCTGAAGATCTTTGCTACTGCTGATGGACCGCTACCCCTAGAACTATCTCTCACTCTTGTATACTCTTCTTCTACCATCTTTGAGACTAGCTATACAAAATCAACCTCCAGTGAACAAAGAGAGTGAATATAACTGACGTCATTGTTCGAGGCCTTATGTCTTCAATGGCCACCCAGTCAAGGCATATGTATGCAAGGTTTTGCTATTGATTTATTGCCATTACTGTGGCAAAATGCCATGTCTATATCGGATTTTAGACCCTTTAGGCTTTCTACTTTCTGCCGAATAATAGTTTGGCGTGGTGAGATCTTCTCTTTTAACCTTGTGCTAGGTAAGGGAATCTAGGTTTTGTTAGTTTAATTTTGTTGACTAGCTGTTCTGAGTCAGTTAGCATCCCCCAGCATTCCTATATGTCAAAGCCTGGAATCAGCAGCATTGCTATAAGTCTCACTGCTAATCCAAGAGCAGAGTGTACATCCCTGTCAATGTTATTCATGAAAGATTGCAACTTGGCTATAACTTTATCGGTGTTTCACATAGTTTTAATTGGATGAAAAGTTTAAATAATTTTAAAAGTTTGATTGGTATTTGGCAATCTTGTGCCAAGTAAGCCTTTAAAGTTTGCAACCAAGCAAACCTATACCAGCTAGTTTGTGTTGAATAACACTGTCCAATGTGTTTTATATGCAATGCAGCCTATATCATCTCGCCAACAATATTTTATTCGATTGCACACATTCTACATTCACTGTATGTTCGTGTTCATATTTGATTTCACCTTAAATACAACTATGCAAAGTCATATTGGTGTAAAATCCAGAAATACCACACTTTTTTAGTAGACATGGTTATTTGGCTTCTGATGTCAGCTTCTCTGATTTCAAATCCACCTTTCCGAGAAATACGTGTACTGCTTTCCATATGGCGTGGGGAGTTGGGTCCTTGTATTTACGACAGTGGTGTTACACTTAGAAACTGTAAGGATGCTGTTTTGCAAAAAATATGAAATAAACCAGAGAGTCATCTCACATGCCTTTTAAAAGCCAGATTCCCGAGAGCGCCCCAGTGGCTCATTGGTCTAAGCGCGCTCACCATAAAGGCTGTGTCCTTCCCGCGGCGACCCGGGTTTGATTCCAGTTCGGGTCATTTGCTGCATGTCTTCCCCCATTCTTCTCCCTAACTATCCTGTCACTCTCCACTGAATATCTATCAAAAATAAAGGAAAAAATCCCCAAAAAAATCTTTAAAAAAAAGCCAGATGCCCTTGCACCTTGGTGAATTGCAATTGAAAGGTCGGATTTTCTAAGTCATGGGAAAAGCACTTCTCTGAAGAGAGGAGCTAACTCGTGCTCGAAGTGAAAGCACACAAGCAAACCACTGTTGAAACCCGATCTCTAATGTTCAAAAATGTTAGCTTATAAATACTATGTTCTCAAATATTGTTCGAAATTGTTTTAATTATATTCCAATGAAAAAAGTCTTCATACTCCGTGAATCCCGGGGTTTCATTTTAATGTGTGCATAAAACAAGGAACTGTTTAAGGCCACTCCTCCAGCGCTCCAACTCACCAGTCTATTAAGACCCGGACTGCATTCCTCAGTCTGAGATCATTACCTGCATCTGTTTCCCTTTGCGTGAGAAGTGTGGGGTCATAATCACTGTAACGCATGTGAAACTGATAAACCTCCATGGTTGACAGGTATGTGTTATTCATGAAAACTGACCACACCTGATAATGTTGAGAGTTTTCGGGCTCTCTGTAATGGGAATTTAAATGAATGATTAGAAACAGGTCATGACCAATCATTATTTTTAAGGATGGGTTTGAGCCTCCCCTATCGCCAGTTCACCAGCCGCCACTGAACCTCATGTGAATGCCTTCTATGTCTCCTCCCTTTTAGCAACTTTCGTGTCTATTATTGTCCCCTTTGACTGGGTTGCATCTTGTGTGTTTCTCGCATCCCGGCTGTGTCTCATCTCATAGTTGGGTCATTCTACAGAAACGGCCACTTTTGGGATAAAAAAAAAAAAAAATTATTTTCATACATTTAAACTTCAAGAACACTTTTAGTTAACCATTTTGCTTTATGAATCCACAAGAATTAGAGCTTAATCGATTACCATTGTTTTTCTACACTCGCTTAAAACATGCTTCTGCTGTATTTTTTGTAATTGGTGTTACCTCATAAATTCACAAGTTTTCAATAGTTTTAAGAAATAATATTGCTGAACATATTCTGTACACATAGATAAACAAAAAAATAGATGTATGATGCCTTTTCAAAGGCTTAGAACAAAGATAATCATAGTAACATAAATGATGGAAATACCAGTGACGGTAACACCAGTGACAATTTTCATGTCAAAGCCATTTTACAAAATCAAACCAAATGTTGCTATTCATGTTGGCCTCATTAAAATTCATAATAAAATCCAATTGTATTACATTTCTTTGCATTTCCCTTCTCATAAAATGGGTAACACCAGTGACACCTTCTAAAATCCCCACATGAAGTTGTGAGATTAAGGGTCAATTTTACAAAATATGAAAAGAGGCAGCAGACTTATCATGTTCATTCCATGACAGTCTCTCAACAAGTTGTTTGCTCAGTAGGAAATGATGTTATAAATGTTTTTATTTTTTTCAGAATAGGGGTTATTGTGAAGTGGTAACACCAGTGACATGACACCCGGGGACAGCCATTTCCATTCAATTATTTCTAACAATGAGTTGGAATTTTATTAAATTATGCTATCCATTTCATAAATGTGACATTGGTGAAAAAATTATTGCATTCAAAATGTGGGGAAAATATATTTTAAAACATAAAATCTGACATTAAACCTCCACACATCAGCCTGGGGACATGCAATTTTCACGTGCCTCAAATTTGGTATGATTGGTTAAAAATGAATTTGACCCAATGCCAATGCTCAAATTGGTTTTACTATTCAAATAGCATCTTATATTACTCAAATATGTACATCTAATGTGAATATTAGCTATATTTAATTTGCAAATAGTATGCAAAGCCAAGGGACAAGAAAGTGGCTTTTTCTGTAGAATGACCCAGTTACATTTACTCATGTGTGTGTTAGCTGTAATCATGCCCCATCCTTTGAGTTTGCAAGTTGCGAGATTGTCACTTGCTATATGCACTTTAACACCAGTTTGTATTTTCTTGTAAAACTATTTGTTTTTGGAAAATTAATCATAACCTTCAATGATAGTAATTTATGGAAGCGTTCTTCCTCATTCAGTTATTAGGAATAAGCTCCCAAGCCTATTTCACAATCATCATGATTGACCGCATTCATGCTAAACTTGTCCATCCTACCCAGTGGCGTAGCTAGTGGGGGGCACAAACACGTCACTTTATGACAACAATTAGTCCTGGTTAGTTCTCAATCATTTTCCTTTATTGACGCATTTTCCAATTATCGTAATTTGCAGCTGAAGACACAGTTTCTCTCCATATGCATCTAACAGCGATGAAATCATGGGCTAAATTCAGTGCAGTGGCGGAACAAGAACAGAGAATTGGGTTGCACAAAACATCCGTTTAAAACAATTTTTAGTCCTGACCTGTTCTCAGTCATTTTCATAATTAACAGAAGGTTCACTCCGAGAGCACTCCACACTTATCAGGTGCTGCTTGTTCTGGATTCGATTAAGTTAGACAACAATCATTCATCTGGACGCGTATTTGCTGTATTTAAATCAACGTTATTCAAAATGGCATACCTGTCGACTCTCAAGCAAATAGCTGGAGCCGCACGCTGCCACTTTTTTTTTTTTTTAATCAACCCACGCAATACCGAGAGCGAAAGTCCGCGTTTCATTGGAATGCGGACCAGTTCAATCAACGCGAAGCATTGGCCTATTCATAAGTATATTATTTTTCTGTACTGAATTTAGCCCATGATTTCATCGCTGTTAGATCGCATATGGAGAGAAACCGTGTCTTCAGTTGCCAATTACAATAATTGGAAAACACGTCAATAAAGGGAAATGATTGAGAACTAGACAGGACTAATTGTCATAAAGGGAGGTGTCTTTGCCACCCCACTAGCTACGCCACTGATCAAACCATCTAACAGTTCAGCTCTAGTGAAGTGCGCACTCCATCTGGCAGTCGTCCCGGAAAGCCGCTGGCCAAGCATGGCCTGTGACCGCACTGTGTGTCCTGTAACAGCTGAACTGAACTGTGCTATTCTCCTCTGGGCTATGTCCCACTGCTTACCATATAACTACCAACAAACCCTACAATTGGATTGTACTCTGCCTCCACACCTGACCCCTGGTCTGGATCATAATAGTACAATAAAGCCAAGAAGGAATGGCATCAGTGGAGATGCCCAGCCCGGTTGAAGCTTTGAGGCAGCAGGGAGTGCTTCTTGGCTTGCATGAAGAGATGCTTTACCAGCTGCATCATATTATTGGGGCCTTTCTCAGTCAACTCACGGCTATTACTGATGTTTCTTGGGACTCTTCCGCCATTCAAGCAGCCAGGGCTATTCTGCAGCAGGAACTCCCTCAGGGTCTTGCCCATTGCGGACCTAACCTTGTGGTCCTGGATTCCTGAAATTGCAATCCCACCACCTGTCACAGTATCCTGGCTCAGTGCTCGATGGTCTTCATGCCGCTGCCTGGAAGTTGCTGTAGCAGCAACAAGGCAACCTGGGAGTGTGGGATTATTCCATTGACTTCCAAACTTAGGTTGCCTCCATGTGCTGGAACTCCTGGGTGCTGTAGGACGAATTAACCACCTCTGTCCTTCCCCAAGACCTAGACAACCTCATCAACTTAGCACTCAGAATAGATTTGTGACTGCAAGAGAGGTGGTTGGACCAGTAGACAAGGTTACTGGTGCCTATCCTGCCTGCATACCTGCATGGCAGACTCGGAGCTGCTTCCCACCTTCAGTTCCCATGGATGCCGACCAGGCCCAGCTTCACAAACTGCCCCTTGAACAATGGCTACACCGAATAAAGTTGAAACTATGCCTGTACTGCGAAAGTGCTTGCCATGCCATTGCTGAATGCTTTGTTCAGTGGGTGCGAGCAAAATCTGAGAGAGAGATGCTGTCTGGAGCTGTTCTCTCCTCCACTCCTCCACCAGTTTGCCTGACCTGTCTATTACCACCTGGGCTTTAGTCCACTCAGGAGCAGACAGGAACTTAATCCAATCTGATCTCGTCACTGCCTGAGGGTCCCAACTCTACCACTGCCAGTACCCCTCCAGGACCCTTCCTGATGTCATAAAGGTAATTTAGCTGGTGCCCATTCTGACCTCCAGTAACCAAACTGAAGAGTTGGCATTTCTCAACATGGAGTCACCACATGCCGCGGTGGTATTAGGAAGGCCCTGGCTTGAACATCACAACCTTTGTGTGGACTGACCTTTGGGATCCATTCCGGAGTGGAGTTCATCATGTTCTCAGTCTTGACTTTGTGCTGCCTCTAATCCTACTGCATCTCCATCCTTCAATCCCCAGGAGGAGTTGCCGGATTTGAAAGGGGTTCCGCCTATCTATCATGACCTCCGTATTGCATTCAGCAAGGCTCTGCGCCCTTCAGGTGTTCCACTTCCTTCCATGACCACAAAAGCAACACATGATGAATTTATCACTCAAGTGCAGCAGCCACCTCAGAGTTGGGCTCAATATCCTGGTAACGAGATGGGAGCAGCTCATCAGTACACCGTGCAAGCCTATGCACCCGCTTAGAGTCACTTTCCAAATTGAGGATCAAGTCTTAGAAATTTTTTGATGGGGGGAGGGGCGGACATTGGCAAACAAACTGGGAAGGTCCATATTGTCCCATGAATAACAAAAGGTCGCAAGTGACATTCCTGATGAAACCTGTTTTTCTGCATCACGAGTAGTACTTCGTGGTGCAGAAAAACAGGTTTCATCAGGAATGTCACTTGCGACCTTTTGTTATTCGTGGGACGATATGAGGTCAAGGACAAACTTGGTGAGACAATCTGATCTGAAATTGGCGATACAAAAGTGGGGCAGGCTAATGCACTATTTGTGATATCGTGGGGATCAGTGTAAAATTTACCATAAATATAAACTGGATACCAATGCTAATGTGAAAATATAATTAAACTGCTCAAGAATATATGGTCTCACTCAATATTTTTCTCCCCCAGAGAACTATTTGAAATGAGGGCTATGCCTATTGTGCTCTGTAGCAGGCTTGGGTTGGAAATCAGCACCAATTGTGATGTTCTTGTGAATTTCATGACTTGTAATCATATCGAGCAAGGACAGTTTCCCTTGTTGAAGTTTGGACTTCATATTTACTGCAAAAATAGTGAAGCATCAGCAATACAAAACTCATGCAATATCTTGAGTAAATGATATGAATACATTTCACTGAGGACTAAAACAAATTCTGTAAAATGTCCAGGACAACAAAAATTTAAGCAGTCAGAGACTGAATGGACATGCTGTGATTATGCAAAGATGGAATGAGGGGCAGGTTACCTGAGGAGACGGGTTGTGAAGCATGGACCATCATATTACACAGGTCTAACCATGATGCTTGTCAGGCCTTGCCTTCTGCGGTCCAGCACACCGGGCAATTAAGACCTGGATCGCAGCCCCACTCATTATTCAACCAGGATCATCTGCTTCTCATTACCGCTGAGTGGTAGTAGTGTGTGTAAATGCCAGAGCTTAGCATTTTTTCCTTGCAAAGTCGCGTAAGCCACATGCCAGAGCTATCTCTGGACTAACTGTGTCTCGCGTAATTCATAATACAAATCTAAGCCATTGATAATAGTGTTGTGTAGTCTCAGCACTTTATTGTTGTTCAAAAGAACCTCGTTTCCTTCTTTCATTTACTATTTGTAATACAAGTGTTGCTTTACTTTAGCCTATTGTATGTATTACTATAGTTTCTCCATTTTTAAGGAACCTTGTTTCCTTTTTGTTTATATTTTTTCGTGCATATGCCTCCAACTTGCGCGGTCGGCATGAATAAACATACAACCAAATCCACCTTTGCACTTGAGTCCTGGCCATGTTTTCCTGGCCTCCATGCCAACCCGTACAGATGACTTTGCCCTCCAGATGGACTCAGCAAAGGTTCCACTGCCTACGGAGTCAGGAGAGTTTGCTGACCAGCGAGTGGCAGAGCAGCAGAGGGAGATTGGTCGTCTAGGTGCTATGCTGGACGAGCTTGTTCGCAGGGTTCGCAAACTTGCAATCTCCCATGCTCCACCATCAGCGCCCACTCCCATCTCTCCTCCGGGACTGCAGCCTTCCCCCTCCTCCCTCCAGGGTGATTCTCCAGCGTGCCTCCCCGCACGCTACGACAGCAACCCCACTGCTTGCAGAGCTTCATCTTACAGTGCGGGTTATACTTCATCTACCACCCAAGCCTGAGTGATACCGAGAAGATCACCGCAGTGGTGACCCACCTTTCGGGGAAGGCTCTTGACTGGGTGACAGCTGTTTGGGGGGAGTCAGCTTTCTCCACCTATGCTGACTTCCTTCTGCAGTTTCGCTCAGTCTTTGATCAACCCGGGAAGAAGGCTAGCGACCAGCTACTAGAGCTCAGTCAAGGGAACAAGACCGCTGCGGATTACGCCCTCCAGTTCCGCATCTTGGCTGCAGCCAGTGGCTAAAATGAACCAGTCTTATTGTCCATCTTCAGGAGGGGGCTGTGCCCAGAGCTACATGCGGAGATGGCCTGAAGGGATCTCGTGATGTCCCTGCCTGCCTACATCAACGCCGCCATAAGCCTAGACCAGCTGCTGCAGGAGAGACAGCAGAGCCAGCCCTGTTCTCAAATTACCTGACCCAGAAAAACCCTTTATTGTAGAAGTTGATGCCTCCAAAGCAGGAGTGGGTGCAATTCTGTCGCAGAGGCTTGGCACCACAGAGAGGCTGTTTCCATGGGCATACTTTTCACGCAAGCTTTCTCCTGCTAAAGCCAACTGTGATATGGGAAACCGGGAGTTACTAGCAGTCAAGCTGGCACTGGAGGAATGGAGGCAGTTGCTAGAGGGGGCCCAGCATCTGTTCCTGGTGTTAACTGACCAGTGCAATTTGGAGTATTTGAGGAAGGCATAAAGGCTGACTCCGCAACAGGCCAGGTGGGCACTTTTCATTACCCGTTTCAATTTTTCAATAACCTATCGCCCAGGCTCTAAGAACGTGAAAACTGATACCTTCTCCTGAAGATACGACGCAGAAAAGGATCCGGATTCCGAAGAAACCATCCTGCTGCCCTCCTGTGTTCTCGCTCCGATCAAGTGGCAATTACAGTAGATCGGGAGATTGCGAGGGAGACAAAGAAGAATCCACCCACTTCCCCTGTTCCATTGGGTAAGACGTTCATCCCCTCTTGTCTTCATGAGAGAATCATTCTATGGGCACAAACCTCTTTGTCAGCCAGACATCCCGGAGCCAAACAAACAACTACAATAATCAGCCGAAAATACTGGTGGCCCCACTTGGCCTCCGATGTGGAGGCAGCTGTGTGCTCATGCTCAATTTGCGCAATCTCTAAATCACCGCGCCAACTGCCCGTGGGTAAACTAAACCCACTGCCAGTCCCGCATCGACCCTGGTCACATTTGGCAGTGAATTTTGTTATTGACCTGCCAGATTCTGAAGGTAACACCTGCATACTTGTGATCATTGATCGATTTTCAAAAATCTGCAAATTTGTGCCTTATCCATCACTATCGTCTGTACTCCAAGTTGCACACACCATGTTTAGAGCAGGTATTCCGCAACTTTGGCCTTCCGGAGGACATAGTCTCGGACCGTGGGCCACAGTTCACCTCCTAGGTATGGAGAACTTTCTTCAAGAACCTGGGGGCCACAGTGAGTCTCTCCTCGGGGTACCACCCTTAGACAAATGGGCAGGCGGAGAGAGCCATCCAGGATTTGGGGAGGTTCCTCCAGGCATACTGTCATCAGCGCCAGAGGGATTAGTCACAATACCTGCCCTGGGTTGAATATGCCCAGAATTCTCTGAAGAGTGCGCCCACTGGACTCAGCCCCATCCAGTCCAGTGCAAGCTTGGACGGCAACCTCCCCTTTGCCCGTGGGACCAGAGCCAGACAGTGGTTCGGGCCATGGATGCCTGGTTCTCTGAGGCTGAGAGGGTCTCGGGAAAATACCAACGTCCAGATCAGGGGGCGCTCCGCCATCTGAAGATCCAGGCGGACAGACGATGCCAGGACTCCCCCCAGTACCAGCCAGGGGACAAGGTCTGGCTCTCCACCAGGGACCTGCGCCTCTGCCTGCCCTGCAAAAACCTCTCCCCACGGTTCATTAGCCCTTTCCGTGTCCTCTGGAGGGTCAATGAGTCAGCATATTCCATTCAATTTCCATCAAACTACCACATAAATAACACATTTTATGTCTCTCTCCTCAGGCCGGTGCATGCTGGACCCTTGGCAGAGGCGAACCCTCCCAAAGTATTGAGTACAAATCCATGGAGGTGATGCTTCTTTTGTACAACACATTCATCAGACCACATCTGGAGTATTGTGTACAGTTCAAGGGAACCATACTTTAAGAAAGATATAGAGGCTCTAGAAAAAGTTCAGAGAAGAGCCACTAAGCTAATTGCGGGTATAAAAGATGAAAGCTATGAGAAGAGGCTGAAGATCCTTAATCTATTTAGTCTTAGGAAAAGGAGACTTAGGGGTGATCTGATTGAGGTCTTTAAATATGTTAAAGGGATTAACAAAGTGAATTATGTTGGATTCCTTCGGCTAAGTGCTGTTAGTAGAACTCAGGGTCACAAATGGAAGTTGACCAAAGGTAAATTTAGCACTGATATTCGGAAATATTTCCTCACCCAGAGAGTAATTTCGATGTGGAATAGCTTGCCTGACCATATTGTTGAGGCAGAGACCTTGGGAGTTTTCAAGAGCAGGCTTGACTTAAAGCTAGATACCATTGAGTCATTGAGTATCTGAAGGGATATATTCACAATAGTATAAAAAACTGTCGAGCGTAGTTGGGCTGAACGGCCTGTTCTCGCCATTCATGTTATGTTATGTTATGTTATGTTATGTTAAAGACCCTCCTCCTGTCCTGGACGTGGACGGAGGCCCAGCCTACAGGGTGCGTAGCCTGCTCCAATCCAGACGGTGAGCAGGCAAACTCCAGTACCTGGTAGACTGGGAAGGCTCTGGTCCGCAGGAAAGGAGCTGGGTCAACCGTGACGACATCCTGAATCCCCAGCTCCTAGCTGAGTTCCACTGGGCCCGTCCGGACCAGCCTGCCCCGCGCCCCAGAGGGTGCCCTCATGGACAGAGATCCAGCACGCCAGGAGCTGTGCCTCAGGGGGGGTACTGTCAGGCTTTGCCTTCTGTGGTCCAGCACACTGGCGAATTAAGACCTGGATCACAGCCCCACTCATCATTCAACCAGGATCATCTGCTTCACAATACCGCTGAGTGGATTGTAGCGGAGTAAGATAATAGTGTTCATTTCACTTTAATTTCTTATTGAGGAAGCTACCGGAGGTAATTAAGTGCGCCCCCCCCTTTACCTTCTTATTCTGACGTGTTCCGGGTCTCCTTGAGTTGGCTGCCGTCCTCTTCCTGTGTGAACCGCGGTAGGTCCTTTTTGTTCAGTCATTATAAGTTTTAGCTGTTTGTTTTATCTAAATCTTTGTTTATTTTTGTAGAATGTGCTTGCGACACTTCCTGGCTAAACCAAATGGTTAATGACTAGAATTCCTGTGGTTGCAGGTATGTGTATGGTTTGTTGATTTAGAATCATGGATTCTAGGTCCAGTACTAACATTCTATTTCTTTCGAAGTTGCTGTCCCGATAGGGAGACGTTTTGCGAGTTTTTCCTTTTTCTCCGCTTCGTGGGAGTGGACGGTATTTTTGCGCAGGTAATGATTTTAGAGATTACATACCATACCGCTGTGACCAGGAATGCCCATACCCGTCATGATCTTTGTTACTTGTTTGCCCTATGTTTCAGGTGTTTTCTATAGCTAGCTGTTGTTTTGCTTTTTATTATTTTTGCTGGGTTATTTCTGCCGTAAGAATTGATGTGAAACTGGTCATGGGTGTTTGGCATTGCTGCAATTGTGAACAAGCCAACTGGTAATTCGCTAATTTGGTTAACGGTTCTTAACGTACCTTGTATTAGAATCTTAGCTATTTATTCCTGCGGGAATGTTCTGTCTGGGGGGCGGGTTACTATTCACTTTCGTCACGGAATGCGGATGTGTGTGTGCTGTGATATATATATGCTCTAATCGCGTCACTATTTTTCACAAGCTTTGCAGTGGATCATAGCGAGCACAGCACGATAATTAGCGAGCACTGGAGTGAGTGTGTGTGCACCTCGGATTTGTCACTGGTGAGTAGGTTTAACGTACCCTTTTCCTCCCCCAGGCAGTGCTTCACCCTACTTTAGTACCAGCCCCGTGTAGCTGGGGCTGGTTGTTGGATATTGGTTCGATTGGTGTTTTAATGTTTCTGTGTTTAATCCATTGTTAAATAAAAATCCTTTTTATAAAGTAGTGGTCAATTGCTGCTTTGTTGTGATCAAATTTCTTTTAGCTTTCCCTTTCAGGATTATCGCTCCTTCCAACTTGGGATGCTCTTTTTAATAAATTTTCGGTGAAATAGAATCTCGTCTCTGTCTTGATTCCAGGTAATTTGTGTGGTACCTGTGTTAAATGGTCTTGGTGATATTGGTGTAGTAACACCTACTGCACCCCTGGGTTACAGGTAGCAGTGAATGTAAATGCCACAGCCTAGCATTTGCTCCTTGCAAAGTCGTGTAAGCCGCACGCCAGAGCTATCTCCGTACTAATGTCTTGCGTGATTTGTAATATAAATCTAAGCCATGGATAATTGTGCTGTGTAGTCCCAGCACTTTATTGTTGTTAAAAGGAACCTTGTTTCCTTCTTTCATTTACTATTTGTAATACAAGTGTTGCTTTACTTTAGCCCAGGGGTGTCAAACCGCCCGTAAAAGGGCCAAGAGGCTGCAGGTTTTCACTTCAACAATGCAGAAGCACACCTGATACAACTAATCAGTTGTGCAGGCCTAGATCAGTTGATTAAATCAGTGGTTTCAGGTGTACTTCTGCTTGGTAGGATTGAAAATCTGCAGCCTGTTGGCCCTTTTACGGGTCAGTTTGACCCCCCTGCTTTAGCCTATTGTTTGTATTACCATAGTTTCTCCATTTTTAAGGAAACTTGTTTGTTTTTGTTTGTATTTTTTCGTGCATATGCCTCCCACTTGCGTGGTTGGTATTAATAAACATACAACCAAATCCACCTTTGCACTTGAGTCCTGTCCACGTTTTCCTGGCCTCCGTGCTAACCCTTACAATGCTTCTAAATTTATATGATCATAACAATTGGAGGGGAAAACAGAAAATGCAAAATCAGCTTCACTGGGAAATTGGGAAAAAATCAAACAGTTGGACTGGCGCAGAGCTGGATTACTACCTTCTTGGCATGCACGTACAAAAAAAAAAAAAAAAAAACCTTTGTTTGGAAGATAAAAAAATGTTGTAAAAGACTACCATTTTGGAATATCAAAAAAAAAAGTGAGAAAGTTCCCCACTGCTTCATATTCCCAAAGAAGGCATCATTTTTGCACCTTTAACAAAAAATGGGATGGGATGATGATGTATGCTATTTGGTCTCATACTATTTTGATGTACAGTATGTTATTGGGTCTATACTGTTGTTCATGATCAGTTTTGAGAAAAGTTTGTTGGTTTGAACTTTTTAAAATTGCCTGTTAACTGACCTTCTTTGTAATTCAGCCTCACCCGTGAAGATGGAGTGGGATGTGCAGGGATGTATGTTTCATTGTATTTTAAGTCAGCTCATAGGATTTCCATTTAATAATGTAAGGTGTACTTCAGTCCCTGAATCCTGTTTTACACCAAGCTATGCTGTTTAGATGGGGATCACTCCTACACTTACCCCTGATGCCAGTGAGATCAGCATGCCCAACTGGCTATTTAATCAAATATGTGTGCAGGTATCCATGCTCAGATAATGAATCCACTCATGGGGAGTGATTCTGTTTTCAGTGCTCAAAGCAAAAGCAGAGGTGATCTTAGCCCAGATAGAGGCCACAGCTCTTAAGCAATACGGATAGTCTGTTTAAAACAAAACATTTTGGAATTTGAAACTCCTGGCTAATATACACCACCGGTCAAAAGTTTTAGGACACCCCAATTTTTCCAGTTTTTTATTGAAAATTATGCAGTTCCAGTCCAACGAATAACTTTAAATGGTACAAAGGTAAGTGGTGAACTGTCAGAAGTTTAAACAAAAGGTAAGGTTACCCAGGTTTTTTGTACGCCGTCAAGTAGGTGAAAGGATGGTTCCTCAGTGTGTGACATCAACTGTCAAACATGGAGGAGGAAGCGTGATGGTCTGGGGCTGTTTTGCTGGATCCAAGGTCAGTGACTTATAGAGTGAAAGGCACCCTGAACCAAAACGGCTACCACAGCATTCTGCAGCGCCATGCAGTACCCTTTGGTATGCGCCTAGTTGGTCAGGGGTTCATCCTACAGCAAGATAATGACCCAAAACATAAGTCCAAGCTCTCCCAGAACTACCTTAGGAAAAAGAACAAGATGGTAAGCTTGAAAATATGGAGAGGCCAGCACGGTCTCCAGACTTAAACCCCATCGAGATGGTTTGGGATGAACTGGACAGAAGAGTGACAGCAAAGCAACCTACAAGTGCCACACATTTATGGGAACTTCTGCAACAGAGTTGGGAAGAACTTTCTGAAGAATATTTGATTTCCATTGTAGAAAGAATGCCACAAGTGTGTTCAGCTGTTATATCTGCCAAAGGTGGCTACTTTGAGTCAAAGTTTAAAATACATTTTGGTTCATAAATTGATTCCATGATTTCTTTTTTAACTTCGATTGTTAATTTGTTCTATCATGTCTATGCTTTCATTCCAGACCACATTGAGACATTAAACTGCATAATTTTCTATTAAAAAACTGGAAAAATTGGGGTGTCCTAAAACTTTTGACCGGTAATGTAGTTTTTGTGTTAAACTTTCTTTATGTTAGGCTTATAGTGGTGCACCCCTTTAGTTATAAAAGTAGGGAATGTTGAAAAACATGGGAACCAATATCACATAACCCCTATGAAATGTCACACCTTGTGGAGGGTCAATACACAATCTCGTCTGGCCCCTGTGCTTCAATCGTAACCTAAACGTCACTCCATGGCAATTTGTACCCCAATGGGAGGCCGCCATTTGAAAAAAGTGGGGTTTCTTTGACCACGAATGCACTCGCCAGGGAATACTTTCCATGTACATAACTCTGACATTTCCTGGTGATTTGTTTACAGTTTGTAGCTACAGTTTTCCTTGCCATATTTTTCTGTCAGTATGAACTCTCAGATAATTTAGTATTTATGTGTTTTGCTAGCGCATGTCCAAACATGCATAATTTATGTGGAACTATTAGGAATAAACTGTACGGAAGTTGGAACTGCATACTTCTCGGCTTTCCTGTATCTATGATTGGTTGGGGAGTATTCATCTCATGGTGTCAAACCATTGAGGTTTGAGTTGATGTTGAGGGGTTGGGAAATGTGCTAGGATGTTCCGATTTCCCTATACTTGTTGGATAAACTTCATTGATCATTTCATTTGTGAGACATCCTCTACAGTCGTGGTTCCCAAACTGGATCCTGGGGGACCCCAGTGCATGCCGGTTTTTGTTCCAACCATAAAAGCATTAAAAAAAATTTTAACAAGCTGCCGATTTTTCTTGAGGACTTGCTTTTGACTTTTAGATGGATTACTTTCCTTATTGATCAAGATTATGTCAGAAAAATGCGATACCACAAGGGATATATGTTATCTAAAAGTACATATTGTGTCTCTTGCAAAACAGCTGGCAATTACATAAAAGAAGATGCAACATTAACCCCTGAGGTAGTAGGTTTCTAACCTGGCTGGCATTAATTACTTCTCTTTTTTAAACATCAGGGCCCAGTTGTTCAAAGCTCTGTTAATTTAACGGCTGGTTAGCGCTAAACCCCTGACATTATGACCACTCCCTAAATAAGATTCTCGCGAATGCTCTTCACTACTTAAACTAATCAAGGGGAAACCTACAAAATGCATCAAAAACATACAAACATCTGTGCTTTCATTCAGAGATATAGATACTGTGGTTTAAACTTAATCACCGGTTAAAGTTAACAAAGCTTTGGACAACCGGGCCCAGTACAATACAGGCTTGCCTCAAGATCATTTGCTTTGGCTTTAAATTGTTTATTATTTACCAGATGGCTGTGATTGGTGCCCAGGTGTCTGGACTCCCACTAATTAGCAGCCCATTGATTCAGATCAGCCTCAATTTGATCAGATTTTATTTACCACCTTGTATGTGAGTATATGTTTGCTATATAACCCAATACGCACTACATAGCCCAGTGGTCTTCAACGTCGTTCCTAGGGACCCACTGCGTAGGCTGGTTTTGTTTCAGCCACTATTGTAGGATTTTAACAAGCTGTTAATTTGTCTTAAGTGCATCCAGTCAAACGAGTTTTGTGTTATGGTAATCTAATTAATTTCACCCGAAGTTTTTTGAAAGAACTTGAAAAAGTTGTGTCCAGCAGCCAAATTTGGGGTTTACCGATTTCCTCAGTGTGTAATTTAGTCAGTTTGAAATGTTATATTACTTGAAATTTCTTGCTGTATGGAAATAAATACACTATCTTCAAGGGTATTTTATTCTTCATAGCATGTATGGATGTTTCTATGTAACATTTGGCTAAATTAATCATCAGTAATTAACAACTCTAAACATGAAAAACACTTAATTAAGACATTTACAGCTTGTTAAAATCCTGCGATTACAATTGTGGTTGGAACAAAAGCCAGCATACACAGTGGGTCCCCAGGAACAACATTGAAGACCACTGTTCGACACCCTTCAGCCCCCGAACTTCCCCAGACCTCGTCTGCCACCCCCCCATTTATTTATTTATTTATTTATTTATTTTTTCTACTTAATGAAGTACAGAGGAATATAGCAAAATCTTGTAATATTCTGCATTAACTAGTCAATTAGTTGAAACAGGTGCATAAGTGCTGGATGAGAAAAACCTGCACCCATACCACCCATTTTCAGATAAGACTGAACACCCCAACATTAAAGTTAAGGCTAATCAAGTATTAAAATTTAGAGGTTGGCGAGAAAATCAGGAATTGACCGTGATTGGCAGGTGACTTTCTTGGGTTGAGGTTGGGGGACGACGACTCCAATTGAAGCCTGCAATTAAGACCCTTCTAAACTAAAAACACAGCCAATCCAATATTAGAGTGGTACTTAGTAAACGTGGGGTAAAATGAACCTACATTCCGAGGACTGATATCTAACTGCATTTAACCAAATATAGTCAGTGTCCATCGATTTTCAAATGCAAACGGAATTTTTGCTGTTAATAAAATTAGTGCATTGCAATATAGACATTGTGGAATTATATGGCACTAGCCTTGCAAATTAAAAGAGCCAGAAACACTTTACGGCAGCAATGCAATTATGGAAATAAAAAAGAAGGAGGGGTTTGGAATGAGCAATTGAATAAATCTGGCTATAAAATGGGCTGAAGGAGAGAATTTGGTTATTGGGGAGGTTGTTTTGAAGTAGGTATTGATTCACAATGGAGGGAGAAGGGTGGTTTCAGTTGGGAGTTATTATTTTGCTGGGGTGTTTGTGTAATGTCCAAGGAGCTACTCAGTTTCTGGAAAGGTTTACTAGGAAGCCTGAAAGCACACAAACTCCTGTGACTGCCCGTCCAACACAAGAAAAGCCATGGTTCTATCAGGCTCCAGTGACTCAAGGCCCAACTCTTCAGAAACCAAAGCTCACCCAGGCTCCTGTCTATCCTCTCCCAACTCATGAGGGACCCAAGGTTCCTACAACTCCAGTGAAGGCTCCTACTGCCAAGCCTGATGCTGTGAGGGCTGAATGTGGGGAGAGCTCTGTCCAGTTGGAGGTGGACATGGACCTGCTTGGCATTGGTCACCAGATCCAGCCATCTGACCTCACTCTGGGAGGTTGTGGACCTGTTGAGCAGCTTGAGTCTACTCAAGTGCTTCTATTTGAGACCGAGCTGCATGGCTGTGGCAGTGTGCTTGCAGTAAGTAGCCTTCCTATGACCTGGATGATGCTTGTGTATGGCTGATGTAACTAATCTCTCCTTCCCTCAGATGACTGAGGAGACCCTGGTCTATACCTTCACCCTCAACTATGAACCTAAAGCATTAGGTGGCACTCCCATTGTCAGGACATCAAGTGCAGTGGTAGGCATTGAATGCCTATACATGAGGTGAGTGGGGGCATTCCCCATGAAACATTCATGGCCCATCCAGTGGTCCACTAGAGTCGAGTCAGTCATAATTTCCATTGACTCTTCTCTCCCCCCCCCCCACTCATAATGCAGGCTGCATAATGTGAGCAGTAATGCCCTGAAACCTACCTGGATCCCCTACCACTCCACCCTGTCTGCTGAGGACCTCCTTGAATTCTCCTTGCGCATCATGACTGGTAAGCCAAGCTGCCTGAGCCTTAAATCCTTTGACTGCATTTGTGACATCCTGCTTCTCCCACTGGTTACTGGTAGACAACTGGCAGATGGAGAGGGCATCCAATGTCTTCTTCCTGGGGGACCTCATTCGCATTGAAGCTTCTGTAATCCAGGCCCAGCATGTGCCCCTTCGTGTGTTTGTGGATAGCTGTGTAGCTACCCTGGATCCTGACATGAATGCAGTCCCCAGATATCCCTTCATTGAGAACAAGGGGTGAGCATGCTTGGTGCGCACATCATCAGCTAGACTTGCTGGATCTATAATAGCTGCCTTTCAGGTGCTTTGTGGATTCCAAGCTGACCAGTTCCCGCTCGCAGTTCCTGTCAAGGGAACAGGATGACAAGCTCCAATTTCAGCTGGATGCTTTTCGATTTGCCCAAGAGACCAGGAGTACTGTGAGTAAATGCCTGTGTGGGGTGGGTGGGGGGGGGGGGTTTCCAACATCTGAAACGACCAACTTATACCCCTTTGACTGTAGATGCACATCTTCTGCCATTTGAGAGCCACTGCTGCCTTGCCAGATGCTGATGGGAAGGCCTGCTCCTACCTTCCTGGAGAGCAAAGGTTCGTCTTCATTACTGGATGGTAAGACTGGTTCTTGAGCCTCTGTACTTAACTAGCCTCTTTCAGGTGGCTTAGTGCATCTGGGAACAATGAGGCATGTAGCTGTTGTGATGGAACCTGTGCCGGGAGGAAGACCAGGAGCATAGATTCAGGTTTGTCTTTTGCTCCAGACTTGCCTACTAGCTAAATGGCCAGTTCCTGCCTGACCACAGGTCAGGATTATGGAAGTGGGCTGTGTCTGGTCTGACTAGCTTGTTCTCCAGGTGTACAGTATGAAAGCACTGCAGTCCTAGGCCCAATTGTGGTCCAGGAGGCTGCTGGAGCTGTTGTACCTGAGTCCCACAGCAGTCTAAAGGCAGATCACCAAGCAGAAGGTATCTGCCTCTGTTAAGATGGGACCAGTGAAGTGCATTCCAATGAGTACAACTTAACTGCTCTCTGCTTCCTAGGAACCTTTGAGGTTGTGACCATGGCTGGAGTGATTGCTGCAGTTGGACTGCTTTGCATGTTTGCAGTGGTGGCTCTGCTGGTGTGGAGACATTAACCTTTCTTGTAACTGGGTTTGGGGGGCTACAATAAAGTACCATGCGACTCAGCCCATGTGTCACTGAGAATTCTGTCCTTGGCTTGGTGGGTGGTAATAAAAATGCCTCCATGGAAGGCAGTCAAACAAATTTTCAAAGGGGGGGAAAATTTCAGAAGGCATGAATGATCTTCATTACTGGCAGAGCAACCAGTTACAGCTGAACACAACCTTGGTCACAAGGGTAACAGGCCATTGTGAAACTGAAATCTAGATTTTTTTTTTTTTTTTTTTTTTTTTCCCTACACCTACCTTAAAAATGGTGGAATACAATTTTCCCATTCATTGCAATAAGCCCATTTATCTTTAGGTGGCAAATGCAATATGAATTGTAACTGGACGCTACATCAAAGCAGGGCTATTCAACATTATCCTACAAGGGCTGGTGTGTGTGCAGGCCTTCATTCCAAGCACTTACACACCTGATGCTACTAGTCAAGCCCTTTAGCAAAGACTCTTGGTGCATGGTTTTAATGAAGGCCTGCACCCACACTGGCCCTTCCTGCGTAAGGTTAAATGCCCTGCAATAAAAGGTCCAGTCTGTCTTGAACATATTCCCAAACAGTGGTCTAGAAGTGCTTTGCCCTTAAGCCAAGCAATGTCTTTTTGGCACAAAAGACCTATGCCAGGGGTGGCCAACCCTGGTCCTGGAGAGCTGCAGTGTCTGCTGGTTTTTAGTGTTACTCCTCACCTGGTGTCTTTGGGGGATTTCTCTCTCTTTTTCCCCCCCAGATTTAAACCTAACTCAGCACACCCTTTGACTCTACAGGACCAGTGTTATCCACCCCTGCTCTATATACTTCTACATCTGCATTACAACTACACTAAATATCCAACCACATTGACAAATCTTGGTTAACACGTAGATTGCTGTCAACCTGCAAGTCTGCTTAATTGGCTCTAGGAGTCTTGTGGGTTGTTCCTGCTAATCACTTGATTGGCTCATTACCAAATTAAACCGACACCAGGTGCAATCAGTTAAGTGAGTAATCAACTACAATCCATCAATCGAGTGCTGAGTAACACCAAAAATCAGACAATGCGGCTCTCCAGGACCAGGGTTGGCTACCCCTGTCCTATGCACGGTGCAAACTCATTGATTCTGAATGAATTGTTATATTGCTACACATCTAGTAGCAGCATATTTCATCCTTTCCAGACATTCCCCTTGATGCTGGAGTAGGGAAAGGCCTGACACTGGCAGGGAGTGACACAGGCTTGCATGCAACACATTTCGGCTCAGGTTGTGTGGTGACCAATTATCAAAAGGCATTGTGTGTTGGTATTGGCTATGTCCAGATAGTCATGCAAAGTTATAACCACTGAATACCCATTACTTTCTCTAAATTAGATGGCCCCCTACTGGTCAAATATGGTATGGGATTTTGGTCAGTATTTGCCTGTCTCCCATACTGTAACATCTTGTTTCTTCTTTACACATCGAGTTGGAGCTGAGCTGCTATTGATTTCTTACTTATTTGCTGTCTGTCTCATGTTTTTCCAGCCCGCAGGCTAAGGAACATGGTTTCATCATGAATGTGAGGTGCGGTTATATTTTGAAATTTTTTTTTTTTTTGAGCAATAGTTAATCGCCAGCCATGTAGGCTAGATCAGTGCTTTCCAAACCTCTCCTGGAGGTCCTGTCCATGCCTGTCCTGCATGTTTTAGATCTCTCCCTGCTCCTGCGCAGGAGATTCAAATGATCAGGGGCCTCATTTATAAACGGTGCGTAGGCACAAAAAAGATACATACGTCACTTTCTTTGCAGATTTCTGATTAATAAAAACAAACTTGACATTAAAAAAGGGAAATTATCAAGATTATGCACAATGTCAATAAATTCCAAGTCCATCCTGATTAAATAAATGAAAATTCCATGCAGTTTATTTAACCCATAGGTTTATAAATTTGGTTATTTTCCACAAAATGTCATTTTTATTTTTTTGTGCATACGTATTATTTAGTTATGAAATCCATGCAAATTTTTATAAATAAGGCCCCAGGTTATCAGTCAGCTTTAGGGGGTGATTAATGAGCCAATCATTTGAATCACCTGTGCTGGAGCAGGGAGAAATCTAAAACATGCAGGACAGGTGGTACTCCAGGAGAGGTTTGGGAAACACTGGGCTCGAGGATTTATTTCTGTTAGTAGCCTGGAAGTTGGTAGATTACATCATAATCACTGCCTTAGACCAAGGTAGGCCCACATATTGGTCTACTGTCCTTCAGAGATGTATAGAATTAGCCTACATTCCACCTTTCCACTTAGGCCCAGTAACTTGTTGTGCATCCTCATTCCTAAGAATTGCTGATGGAATGCTTGAAATCATTGCTGATCGTATAAACTAAAACTAGCCTTCCTGGTGGTGCATGGGACTTGTAGTCTTAAACATTATGCCTTTATGCCATTGCATTCATCTCTTAGCTCATGCAGCCAGGTGACAGCAGTTGCAATTCCTTGACCAAAATCTGCAGGCCTGTGATTCTCACGAGAGTTTGTGGCATAGTTCATAATTGAGAATGTAAGGCTGTTTAAGATGTCGCGCACTTGTTTAAAGGCGAAAACCGCCAAGGCTGCTGGCGTTACACCAATCTGACCTCAGCTATTGGCTCACTGATAGCTGATACCTCCCAAACCACCGATGGCCAAATATGATGCTGAGTGGCCACATGGAGGCGCCATTGCAGTACCCTCACTTTCTATAAGTAAGACCTGCTCCTTTTTATTTGGTGACCTGCTAAAGTGTATATACCAAATAAATTTGCCTCAAGGACCATTTGGGTAACAGCAATGCTTGCACTGTCATTGTAAATAATACAACAACACTTAATCTAACTCCTTGACTTGATTTAAATTGATATAAAATATACTTTAGTAGGCAAGTTAATAAGCAGCTGCATGTGAATCAATGCTGCAATCAACTCCAGAGACTCATTTGAATTAAATGTAAATGTTTGAAAAATGACAATCCCTGCCGACGAGTTTCATCCGTGAAAAATTTGCATGGCAAAACAACTTAAGATGGGACTCTTTATCTAGCGCTCTTTCCTCTTCAAAGATGATCGTGACTCGCATTGGGCTGACTTGCTGTCAAAGTTCGTTATTTAACACTGTATAACTTTCCTATAAAGCACAGTTTAATGTTAGTGTATTGTTTATGCAGGAAAACCATCTCCTGTTTGCTTCCAGTGGCTCTGTGTGTTACACTCCAAGTTAAACCAACATCAAAATACATTCCTGCCTTCCC
Source organism: Gymnothorax javanicus (assembly GCA_029692085.1). NCBI lineage: Eukaryota > Metazoa > Chordata > Actinopteri > Anguilliformes > Muraenidae > Gymnothorax > Gymnothorax javanicus. Next base: position 110,954,130 of record CM056194.1, on the reverse strand, counting down.
TGTTCAGAATCATACTCCGGATGTTTGTGTTTTACCAAGATATTGATGCCCAGTAACCTCCTCTACACCTTCCTGCACGTAACAACCACCAAAACTATGTAACGCCTGAAAACCATACTGTAAATCATTTTGTTTTTAAATGTAAAAGGTTTCATTTCCAGAGCCATTTTTGGCACATTGCCGAAAAGGCAGTGAAACTGCTGCACTCCAGCTCAAAAATGAAAATATTCAATGTTTTGTGTGTGACTGACAATTATGCAGTATTTGGTGCCCAAGGGGTTAATGTGCAGGTATTATTTAACTCCAATGAGCAGTGAAGTGTGTAACTACAGGATGGGTGTGTTTAGAAGATATCCACTCCGTTGTTAGGCAAACACTCCCAGCTCAAACTGGGGCAAGGTGTATCATATGATCCTTTCTGCAAATGCTACATATGCATTCACACTCGCCATTGCCAATGCTTTCATTTTTGTTTTCCAAAAGAAAAATGGGACCTAATAGCCTTCATTTGCTGTTCAAGGAGTAATCATAATCGGTACACCTGGACTTTGCACTGCAGTACATGCACAAAGCTGAATTGGTGAGTTGTGTTGCTTGTTTCTTTGAATCGGTCAAAAACAAAATCTACAGCCAGTTTGAACAAGTTTTATTGGTCTGTGTGGCAACAGTATTACAGCATAACAGCTTAAATCTCAGTCTTTGGAAACCAAAGAGCCCCATTCTTTAGTTTCACTTTGTATTATCTATAACCTTTAAAGACAAAAAGTCAAACACTGAACTGAGATAAAGCCAAATTCAGTTGCAAATCGTTTACACAAAATACAATGACAGAAAAGTAATTCAAGATCGATTTTCAGATTGGAATATGCCGCGGTGAACTTAGATGCCCTTTTCACTTATAAATACTATGACATGCCTAATTGTGAATTGTATCTGGCTATAAAATGGTGATAAATGGACATTATGTCCTGTATTGGGTTTACAGTTTTGAACGGGTGTGGTAAAAGAATGTTAAGTGTAGTTCCCTCTGGCCATATGGTTCAGCGATCGTTTTCTGCAGATGACATGAATAAGCATGTCGTCTGGGCGTGTCTAATGTCATGTGTGCAGCACATATTTTGAACTGGAGAAAGTACTTTTTTCCTTTTATCTACTTGAAATTCCTCTGGACTTTGAACACAACTAACACTGCTTGGCCAGAGATTTCTGTCAACACTATTGTTAAGGCTAATATTCTCGCACTCTCAAAGGACTTTTGGGCTTGAATGAACAAGTCCATTCTGAGTAATTTTGTAAGGATCCGCCCTCTCAAACCCATAAATTAGCAAGAGGTTGGGTGACTGCTTTCTATTTGGCACATTCTAAGGTTAGGAATTTCCTCACCACACCTGACCAGAAAATATTATATATTTTGTAAAATCTTTCTCCATCTGACTGTTCTTTCTGTTAATCAGTAAAGGGAGAAATGCCATTTTCCACTTCAGTTTACTAATCACTGTTCCCTAATTTCATCTGATTTCCATATTCTACACTTATTTAATGTAACAAGTGTAGAATCATTTCTATACTTGGCCCCGAAATTTTTTAGAGACTAATAATTAACCGGACAAACTAACTTAATCTCATTTAAATTTTGAATTTAAATACTTGTTGCAAATTCTTTGTTAATTGCTGCCCAAAGTCTGAAACCTATAGACATCACCCGATGCTTGGTTTCTTGCTCTGTATGGCTTTCACTGTGGCTTTCTTTAACTGCTAATTGTTATTTTGGCCATTCTAAGACATTCCTCTTCACTGGCTAAAAAATGTCTTGGGATGCTTTTGCAGTGTGCTGCGGGTCATTGTCCATATGCACCATGAAGCACTTTCCAATGACTTTTGAGTCATTTGGCTGAATCTGACTAGGTATTATAGCCCTATCCAATTCATAATTTATCCTGTTGTTTTTCTCAACTGTTCCATCATCAATAAATGCAAGCGAACCGTTTCAGTTGGCAGCCATCCATGCCCACACATGACCACGCTTCACAGGTCAGGTGGCACACTTTGGCTCTTGAGAAGCTCCTTCCTTTGTCCATATCCTTTTCTGCCCATCATTCCAGTACAAGTTGATCTCTCATCTGCCCATGGATGTTGTTCCAGAATTTTACAGGCTTGCTCTCAGTGTTTGGAGTTTTTGACCTCACCGGTGAGCTCCTTCTTTTGAATAATGCACCAAATAGCTGGGTGAATACACTACCAGTAAAAAGTTTTTGCACACCCTAAGATCTTGTCAAGTCTTTACATGTATGTTTACAACAAAGAAATCACTGGAACCCAATACTTGTTTATTACAAATAATAAATTTACAAGAAAAATCCACAAGGAATCCAGCACAGGTGATTGAAATGATCAGCTCGCTATCAACCCCCTGAAGCTGCTTGATAATGAGTAGATCATTTGCATCACCTGCGCTGGAGCAGGGAGAGATCTAAAACATGCAGGACAGGTGGTCCTCCAGGAGAGGTTTGAGACACACTGGATTAGACCATCGTTACTGATCTGCTTAAATTTTGACAAAATGACTGATCCTGGTTTTTCTTAATTTGTTTTGTTATATACCTGGTTTATACATTGGGCTTCAGGTTTCCTACCTTTCTGTTATACAACCAATATGAGACTATTATACAAGAAAAAAATTTAAAAAATTGTAACAATTACAGAGAATATTGGGGTGTGCAAAAACTTTTGACTGGTAGTGTACCTCAGTTAATAAGCAGCTGCATATGAAAAAAATGATTAAATCAACTCCAGAGACTCATTCATTCGTACGTTTGAAAAATGTCATCCTGAGCAGATGAATATCACAGCAAAATAAATTTGCACAGCAAAACAGTTTGATGACTGGAGACTGTATTTAGAACATTTTCCACCTCAAACACAATTGTTATGACTTGCACTCAGCGTTTGTGATTTAACATTGTAAAACTTCCCTATAAAGTACCATTTCATGTTAAATGGTACTGTTTAGGCTGGAAAATCATCAGCCGTTTGATATGTTCTTGTTCTGGCCAGCTCCGGTGAGGGGGTGTTTTTTCACCAGGAAAATTGTTCATTTGCGATCAATAATAATTGTTATGCATTTTCTTCCAGGAATTTTGGTGTTTCTGGGCTTGCCAGTGTGTTCTTTCTCATAAACAATGCACCACACGCCTCTTTTGGCCACACACAATGTTACTGTCTCTCTGATGGTTTTGTTTTGATTTTTCAGCCTTATGTTGGTGCTTCACTAGGTCTGCTCTTTGGACTTTATATTGAAGTTTTACACTTTAACTTATTTTATATAATTTCAACTCCAAAATGATGTGGTAGATAGCTAAAATCATAATTAGTCCATCCATGCCCAAATATTTTTTGTCTTTATGGTACGTTGAACGATTATTCAGAAAGACAACATTCGTAAACTTGCCACGCTCCTAAAGAATAAAGCATAAATACAATGGGAGTTGCCGTCGCCTTCCAATGCCTTCACTGTATTTGCTGTATTGATGTTGTACTTAATCATCCCTTTAGGCCATGGTTGCCAAACACTAGAGCCCATCCTGAGAAACCCACAGACCAGATGATATGTTGCTGGGAAGATAATGTGTGGTGTTTGCTTAGACTTTGAGACTCAGGCTTAAAGGGATGAGGTCCCTGTTTGAAAATTACTGATGAATCAGCATAAGTAATCTTTGCTGATATTTAATTGCAAAATATTTTGAGATCAGCTACAAAGACGTGTGAGAAAAAAAATGATGAGTGGAATATTCTTCATTAAATATTTTTACAACACCGATGGATTGTCTGAATAAACTGCCCCTGAATGTCTATTTTATTTTATTGATATTTTCACTTGAATTTTATTTTGTTACAGGTGATTTCCATTTTCAAAAGAGAAATATTTTAATCAATCCATCTTATTATTGTTATTTTTAATCTATTTTATTCCCGGTCATTTACATTTTAGTTAGGGAAATCTTACAATAAATCCATTTTATTTTATTGTTAGTGTTAATAATCTAATTTTATTTTGTTTCAGGTGATTTACATCTCCTTAAGAGAAATAAAACAATGAATCCAAGACAGTTGTCACCGGTTATTAAGATTGGAGAGAGGAAATCACTGTCCAGGTATCTGTCATTATAATATCAGCATTGATTGAAGTTGTGAACTTGCTCTATTTAGAAAAAGGTCAGATAAGAGATAATAAAAATGGCTTGAGAGCTGTGGCAAATGTTTGTTTGACTCTAAAGTCTTGAAGTACAGCTAAATCAACCAGGTATACACTCAGAAACTAATTTCTTGGGAACAAAATGATAGTAATGCTTTACAACCCTCCTCTGAGTTTTATAAAATGGCAGCAAATGCTCTTTATGGCAGGAGCGAGTTTGAGGTCGATATGGTGAAGGGACCTAGGTATTGAATTTGATCAAGAGGTCTGGTAGAACATTGTCCACAATATGGGTTGGCCAGTAAAGGACATTAAATGCAAATTAACACATGATAAGAAAATTCATAGATATTATTTGGCCCCAGTGAGACTTACAAAACCTTGGCGTAACTCAAAGTAATGACTGCTGGAAATGCAAGAGTTCCAATGAGTACTTTTTTACATATCCTGTGGGACTGTCCATTGGTATCCTCTATTTGGTCTAAAGTTGTCGGGACATTGAAGGTCTGGTTAAAGCAGCCCCTACCAAGCTCACTACGTTTTTGCCTTCTCTGAGACAAGTCTGTTTTACCAGCTGGACTTACAAAGGCATAATTTGGGCAAATCTTCGCAGGCTTCCTTAATGCAGCCAGGATTACCTTAAGAAATTGGAAGAATACAAGCATAGCTCGTTACAAAGATTGACCTTATGACTAGTGCAGCGTCATATGAGTTGATGCAGGCTAAACTCAATGACTCGGTGTCTGAATTCTCGGATATGTGGGGCAGCTTTGCAACATTCATCAAGGGGGTGGATCATTGGCACAGTATTTTTTGAGTAATTGAAAATAGTACAAACAAGACAACATATCAAATATAGAAACTGAGAAGTTTTATTGTTTTTTTTTTTTTTTTGAAAATATCTGCCCATTTAGAATTTGATGCCAGCAACACATTTCAGAAAAGTTGGGACAGGGGCATGTTTACTGCTGTGTAGCATCATTTCATCTTTTAACAACACTGTAAGTGTTTAGGAACTGAGGAAGCCAATGACTGTAGTTTTAAAAGCATAATCTTTTCCTATTCTTGCTTGATATTAGATTTCAGCTGCTCAACAATTCGCAGCCACCATTGTAATTTTTTTTTGTTTCATAATGCGCCAAGTATTTTCAGTGGGTGACAGAACCAGACTGTGGGCAGGCCAGTTTAGCGCCGGGGCTCTTTTACGACAGAGTCATGTTGTAATATGTGCAGAATGTACTTTTACATTCTCTTGCTTGAAAAAAGCAAGGTGTTCCCTGAAAAAGACATTCGCTAGATGGCAGAATTTGTCGCTCAAAAACCTCTATATACTGTTCAGCATTAATGATGTCCTCACAGATGAGCAGGTTACCCATGCCATGAACACTAATCCTTCCCATCAGAGATGCTGGCTTTTGTACTGTGCGCTGATAATGAGACAAATAGTCCCTCTCCTCTTTAGCCCAGCAACCACAATTTCCAAAAAGAATTTTACACTATGATTGGTCAGACAATGGGGCAGTTTTCCACTTTGCCTCAGTCCATCTTAAAGGAGCTTAAGACCAGAGGAGGAGGCAGTGTTTCTGGATCTTGTCAATATATAGTTTTATCCTTACATGGTAGAGTGTTAACTTGCATTGGAGGCAGGGATGAGGTTACTGACAGCGGTTTTCAGAAGTGTCCCTGAGTCTATGCATTGAATTCCAGTACAGAATCCTGTCTGTTATTAATACACTGCCGCTTAAGGGCCTGAGGTTCACGGCCATTCAATGTTGTTTTCTTGCATTGTCCTTTGTGCAAAGAGATTTCTCCAGATTCTCAGAATCTTTAAGTGGTATTACGTATGTACTATAAATGATGAAATCCCCAATTTCTCTGCAATTATATTTTGAGGAATGTTATTTTTAAATTGTTGAATTATTTGCCCATGTGCTGTTTTGCGGTGTGGTGAAGCCCTCGACATCTTTTCTTCTGAAAGATTCGGCTTCTCTGGGATGCTCTTTAAATACCCTATCATGTTTCTCATTGGTCGCCTATAAACCTAATTAGCTGTGAACGGTTCCCCCAGGTGTGTTTTTCTAGTCTTTTGTTGCCACTGTCAAAACTTTTTTGAAACGTGTTACTGGCATCAAATTTGGAATGGGCTCATATTTTTCAAAAACCAGTTGAATTTCTCAGTTTAAACATTTTAAAAAAATGTTTTTGAACAATTTCAATTACATATAGGGTTGAAATAATTTGGAAATAATTGCATTCTGTTATTATTTACATTTTACATAGCATCCCAACTTTTTATTAAATGGGGTTATACAATCCACAGGGGCGTATTTATTACTAGGAATACGGTAACAGTAAAGGGAAAGGCCGTTGCTCAGAACAGTGGAAGGGGCAGTCCAGCTAAGTCTGTAATGACTGGAGGGAGTTGGGGCATATCTGCGCCCAAGCCAGCAGCCGTCCCGGGGCCGAAGCCAGGGAGTGAATCCTCCTCACAGAAGCAGACAGCTTGACAGTTGAACCAAAGGGAATACAGACCCAATCCTTGAGACTGATGAAGGCCTGGTAGCTGTTCCTAATAAACTGACTCAGGTGAATAGACTAGAACAGATGATTAACAATAATGTAGTCCCAGTCCTGGAGACCGATATAAAAGCTTGGGACGTTGTCCCTATTTATAAGACTCCGGAGGGTAATTACGTTTTCCTTCACTGTGAATTTACTGAAACACATAGGGGGAGATCTTAGCTCAAAATCAGAAGGCACACACTGACTGATTGACTGTGTGGGGTATTAAGCATTACAGTCCAGCAACCATAGTAAATTCAAAATGAGCTTATATAAAACATTCTCAAAAAAATTGGGGCATACAAATGACAAGAACTGGGGGCAAAGGGGGGAAATGAGACAATAAATCAACCAAAGGAGACAAAACCACAGAACAAATGCAGGCTGCTGAAAAGGAGGAGAGACGCACGAGGGTTGTGACGAGCCGCTAGGCTAAAGGTCACACTCCATATAGTGCATACGCTACACTGAAAGTTATACGTTTGACTTAACATAATTTTTATTTTTACTTTTAAAAAGACGGGTGAATCAATAAGAGCCCATCAAGTACTGCGGCCCTTTCATTTCTTTCTTTTAAAAACACAATTGTTTTGACTCCTTATAATTAAATTTGCCTTTTAGTTCTGAATTATCCAATAAATGGTTAGTTTTGAAGACCTTGGGCCCTATCTTATGTCAGAGTCCCTAAACCCCTTATTTGGGGATTTAGCATTGCGTAAGAGGCGTTCCCCCGCAAAAGTTGCAATCTTGCGCAACTGCCTTTATCCCTAAAACACCTGCGCTACCCGTTATATTATGCATAGGCGTGGTCTGGGCGTTACGCCAGTTAAACCAATCTGTGTGCCAGGTGCCATTGCCTTTAAGAGCAGGCTGCGCTATCCCAAATCCTCAAACCAAAACCCGTGATGGAGAGAGGAAGGTCGCCATGTTTCTCCGAAGACGAAGTTAAATTGCACGTGCATGAGGTCAAATCTAGACAGGGGAGGATCTGTTTTTGTTACGTTAATCATGAATTGTGTTATTATTAATAATAATAATAATAATATTATTTGACATTGACATATTGTTTAATGTTTGGTATGTAATAAAAAAAACATCAAGCCTTCCCCTTTTGTCATGGAAACTTCAAAAAAAAAGGAAAAAGAAAAAATGCGTTTCGCCATGCACTTCCAACTCCCTCTCCCGTCTGAAATGAAGCATAGAACAAAATCCCATTTTAGAAAATACCCACAGCCAAATAAATGCCTACATTGACTGCAACCATTCACACTTTTTTCTTTATAAAGCAACTTTAAGTATTTAATAAAACGCTATATGAATTACATGTATTATTACATTATTAGAAGCCTACTGATTGCACAAATTACTTACCAGGCAGGCTGCAGATGGCATGACCAGCGGTTTCGCAGCTCCGCTGCCAGCTGGTCCCTCATTGCCCCTGCTACTGCTGGCACTATATCAGCATTTGGAGTCGGCACCTGCACTTCAGCTTGCCGCCTTCTATAGTCCGGTAATAATCTATCCTCAAACTCCAGCATCATTCCATGGTGTAGGGCAATGTTGTGCAGCACACAACATGCCACAAAGAAAGATGCTACTTTCTGAGGACCATACTGTAAGACCCCACCTGACCTGTCCAAGCAGCGGAACCGCATTTTGAGCACGCTAAATGTTCGCTCAATGACAACTCGTGCGCGTGAGTGTTTTCTATTGAAAGCGAACTCACGCACACTTGTTGGTGTAATGTATGGCACCATGCACCACGTCTTTAATGGATAGCCATTGTCACCCAACAGCCATCCATCCAGAGGGGGGTCCCTCTGGAAGACTGCAGGAATGACCGACTGTTCCATTATAAAAGCGTCATGGCTACCTCCAGGATGATTTGCGTATACATTCAAGATGTAACCCCAAGCATCGCAAATCACCTGGACGTTGATGGAATGGGTTCCCTTACGATTCACTTAGGCGCCACTGTTCAGAGCCAGAGCCCGAAGTGGACGCGCATTGAAGCCGCCTGGGCGCGCTCTTGTAAAAGCCCAAAGGGGTAGCGGGTGGTTTGAGGACCCGCTATACGCTTTCCCTAACGTGTGTGTTCAAGATAGCAATTGTAGGGAAAGCGCATAAACACACCCTCACAGGCTCTAGCCATTGCGCCGTAGCAGTTAAAAAAGCCAGTCGGATGCTGGGATACATTGCCAAAAGTATTGAGTACAAATCCAAGGAGGTGATGCTTCTTTTGCACAACACATTCGTCAGACCACATCTGGAGTATTGTGTACAGTTCTGGGGACCATACTTTAAGAAAGATATAGAGGCTCTAGAGAAAGTTCAGAGAAGAGCCACTAAGCTAATTCCAGGTATAAAAGATGAAAGCTATGAGAAGAGGCTGAAGATCCTTAATCTCTTTAGTCTTAGGAAAAGGAGACTCAGGGGTGATCTGATTGAGGTCTTTAAATATGTTAAAGGGATTAACAAAGTGAATTATGTAGGATTCCTTCAACCAAGTGTTGTTAGTAGAACTCGGGGTCACAAATGGAAGTTGATCAAAGGTAAATTTAGCACTGATATTCGGAAATATTTCTTCACCCAAAGAGTAATTTCGATGTGGAATAGCTTGCCTGACCATATTGTTGAGGCAGAGACCTTGGGAGTTTTCAAGAGCAGGCTTGACGTAAAGCTAAATACCATGAGTCATTGAGTATCTGAAGTGTTATATTCGCAGTAGTATAAAGAAACTGGCGAGCCTAGTTGGGCTGAACGGCCTGTTCTCGCCATTCATGTTATGTTATGTTATGTTACACCCATGCGCACACCTCCAGCTGCAAATAAAGGAGTCGGCATAATGTATAGTGGGTAGTGTGGCCGCAAGATACCGTTTAGGGATAGTGGAAGCTGCTAAATGCGTAATTCATTGGTAGCGGGTAGTGGCAACGGGTAGGGCAGTGTGAAAAATAGAGCCCCTTGTGTCCACAGTTATACCAGTTAGGAAGCGAATGGCTTTCCTTCTTTTTATGCAGCCGTTTCCAGAATCACAAAATGTCAATGTGGGACTTTTATTCTTCTTCGGATGCATCGCTGTTGCTGCAATTATGTGGCTTAAAAGGCTAAATAATCCCTCTAAAAATTAAGAGTGCAGTTTAGGATTTAAATTGAGGTTGACACAAAAAACAGCAAATGCAGTAATCTTCCCTGACCCCATGATGTTGTCCTAAAATCTGTTTCTTATCTTCTTTTCTAGAGCTGAGGTGCTATCTTTGCTGAACACATATAACTGCTTTTTAAAAGATAAGCCAAATCTGGTATTAAATGTTGATGAGGTAAGTGGTTGTAATACACTTATAAAATGTGTAATGTGCTAATGGATAATTCATACTGTATGTTCTGGATAGAAACACAATAACTGATCTCAAACCTGTGGTGAGATCACAAAGATGGACATGATCCCTCCAATCGCAACCATAGAAACATCAGAGGCTGCATGGGTCCTGTATCGTTATGACCATAGATATACTGTACCTGTACTTATTCTACAAATGGGACAAGGAAGCACATAGTCCTCATGACCAATTCATCCAACTTTAATTCTCTAATTCATCCATCTGCTTTAAATGTTGAACATAGACTGCAAAGTACTGTGCTAAAGTCTCAGGCACATTGAATGCAATTTTGTAGGGCAAGCATGCGTAGAAAAATAATGATATTCAAATTTTGTAATAACTGAGAGATGTACTATACATAGTTGTAAACTGTTAAAACTAAATCAAACCAATATTTGGTCTCAGTATGCTTCGCCTAAAAATTTGGGACACTGTCTTGTGCTATTTGTAAGATGATTGGTAATTGCAGACAGCAATGATGATGATGACATCAGGGTTCTGTGAGGACTATATAATCTGTAGCAACTGTTTTTAATGAAGTACAAACATTTGTTAAAACTATTTTTGAAATGAGCATTTTTTTTTAAATTCAGCAACACCAATGTGGGAAACAAAAAATAAACATCTAAAGGCAGATATAAATTTTTGAAAATGTAGGGTGCCTAAGACTTCTGCACAGTATATTATGTGTCAAAATGTCATTTGATCTGAACTACTGGTCGATTAGACTGATTGAAATGTTTTTGTTTAAAAGGCCTGTTCAAGTCATATAAAATGTCATACGCAATTAGTATTCCTTGGTAATCTGATTCTGGTGCGATGTTTGTCATATTATTAACATAAATAGAACATCACAGAAATACATAAATGAAAATTACGCATGAATCTTCCATTCTTCCATCACTAAAAATAGTGCTGTACAACCATGCAATAGAAGTTTTTTTTTAATTATTTGGTGCGTTTTGTATTGAAACAGAATGGATTTTATCTGATTTCTAAAATATGAATCAGTAGCGGTAATTAAAAGTTTTTGGCGTGTATTTTTTACTTTAATTTTTTTATATCTTTTTATATTCGTCCAGATTATTGGAAATGTGTTGTCTGAGAACTTGTTTACATTTACATTGTTGAAATACTTTTTATCAATGAGAGGATGTTGCTCTTATATTGTATTTACGTTAGGTTTACATTATTCCTCCTCTTGTAGACAGAGGGTGTGGTGACTGCGGAGGGATTTCTGGTGATCTCCTGGGGGGTGCGCAGACCCATCCGCTTGAAAATACAGGATGAAAAGCAGGTGCTGTCACCCGCAGCTCAGAGATCTCCAGACCCCATCAGCCCATTGGGATGGAAAAGGTTTTGTATCATGTTTACCACTCTTGTACCTGCCATTTATGTCAAAAGTAATTATTTCACAGTTGCAGCCAATATTTTTCCTGATAGTAATATATGAAATATACAACTAGAGCTGAATATGTTTGATGTAAAATGTTTAATGTAAAATGCAGTGTAATGTCCTTTCTATATACTGTCACCTCTGGTATTTGGATTGATACTTACCTCCAGGGTTCTCTACACTTTTGTTGATTCAAATGCAGTTTGTGTCAGACTGGACAAGAGCATCTTCTATAAGTTAATAATGTAATATAATGTAAAAGAAAACTGTTATAGTGTTGTAAACAAACAGTGCAGAACTTACTCTTCAGACCTGGATTTACTAGTATCCAGCAGAGGTCACTAAAAGACAGTGTTTTTGTACTCATTATGTTCAATGCAAAACTGGAGCTCATGATTGCATTTGTTAATTATTGCATTTTAACTATCAACGAAACATACATGAAGCAGAACTGAAAATCAGTAAAATTTTTCTTCAATGTCTGAAAATATCGTCCAGAGGGATGATACGTTGGGGAGAGTATGATGACCTTTTGAACATCGATGAAATGGCGGAAATGAAACTGGACACCGTGGCTGCACCTACTAACCACAACACAGGTCTGCAGTGTTTGCTGTCATACAATTACATCAATAGGCTTAGAGATTAATGGCAAGGCTTCAAATTTCAGTGCAAGCTCCAGCTATTACAATAGATGTTGTCTGTCACGATAGTACTATATTAATTTGGTCGGGCAGTTAGACTGTTGCTTTTACAACACCCCAACCACATGTGTATCTGTAGACTGTGACTTTACTAGCAAGAATCAGCAAAACACGATTCACGGACAACAATCAAGTGTCACTGCTGTACATACAGTATATAAAATCTCCTGATAGGGATAAAATGAATGACAAAATTGCCTGCTTGTTCTGTGAAGTGTATTCATCCTATGAGAGCCACACAATGAAAATACCAAAGAAGAACGTTACAGTAGAGGAAACCTCAAACCTCTATCGCACGAGGAGTGACGCCTCGCTAGTGAAAAAGAGGGTGAAGACCAGGACGGAAGCGGAGAGACAGCAGGCCAAACAGCATCGCTTCTCCATCAACGGACACTTCTACAATTACAAGGTCTGTTTCCTGGACTGCTACCAACAAACAAGTTTAGTTTGATTTTTTTCATAATTAAAACAACATATTTTTTATCTTCACACAATGGCCTTCTGGTAGTGATATTTCTCATTAATGTGCTGTTATAAAATCATAATGTAATAAATCATAATTTGATGACACCTAACAAACTGCCGAGCAATTTGCCTGAGGAGTGATGCAAAGAAATTGTGCAAGGAAGAGCAAGTGTCTAAAATCTGGAAGCATCCTTAAAATTAGGTCTGTTATGTTTGTCTCCCAATATTGCCGCATCAGATGACCTTCAAATGTTGTCATTAGGATTACTTTCTCCAAATAAGCAACCATTGAATTTTCTTCTTACTTAATGTACCCATATTAAATAGCCTCATTTAGAATCAAACTGTTGCGGCATGTAAAAACAAACTTTTGCGGTCATTGCTGAAAATAGACGTCTCTAAATGCATCAAAAACTGAAAAAAAATTACTCCATTTCAATTGACGCTCGGTTATTTTTGCACTTGCATATACAATTAGATTACAATTAGATTATCTTTGTTCATTTTGGGCCCTGGCAAAACTTTCATGCACAATAACATTTACTTTTGTTTGTTTCATTATATGAGGAGGCAAATTTACATTTCTTAAATTATCCACAGACCTCAATATTTACTCCTTCCTTTGGGACACCTACGAACGTTCGAATCAACAGCAAGATGACAACTCATGAAGTTATAGTGCAGTTACTTCAAAAATTCAAGGTGAGTTCTTCTATATCTACCTACAGTACCAGTGAAAAGTTTGGACCTACCCACATTTTTCTTACAATACATGTTAAATAAAGAAATAAGCATTCTTGATTTGGCAAAAAAAGATCTAATTCTTAAATCTATCAATACAATGTTTAACAAATTTATTAGACCACCTGTCATAAAAAAACAAGAAAACACAAATATTTTAGAAATTTGTCAAAAACTTGTGTTAAACCAAAAAATATTTTGTTATTTCTTTGGCAAATAACAAACTGAAACCACTAAATAGTCCTTATGAATACATAAAAGCTAAAAAAAAAAACTACGTTTTATATGGCCTCTTTTGGCCTTGATAACAGCTTGCATTTTTGCATTCAACCACTAAAACTAAATTTTATGTTCAGGAATGCAAGAAAATAACTGTTATTTGGCATTTAATCAGAAAATAATAATGTGCAATGTGCTTAACAATATTTTTCTGCTTTTATGTCAAATGGTAAATTTGAAAATTCATGGAGAACAACAACAATTATATTTTAGCATTAAAAATATCATTTCAGTTAAAGAGCTTGCAAATACTTGTGGATTAACTATTACAGAAACATATAAATTATTTTGGTAATTACCAACACTGCTAATTTAGGGCAGCTCAGGCATAAACCTTACATTGGGTGGTGTAAGCACTGTATATATATATTTTTTCTTTTCTTTTTACACGGGCAGTTATGGGTATAATGAGTTTGCAGCTGCACAGCTGTCTAACTTCTCAAAGATGTGCTACTCTTGTGGTAAGCTTTTCTTTGACCTTTTTGGCCAATAAGACCAAAAACAGCTTGATTTTAATTTGGCTGTTGGAAAATGGAAGGTGCTTGTTTATCTGTTTACTTTGCAAAATATGGCTTCTTTGAGAATTCCAAAATTTTGGACACTAACCTAACCAGTAAATTACTCTCTCTTAAATTCTGTTTACCTCTAACAAGATTCCATTTGACATTATGTAGAGAAGTTGAGCCGTTTAAATTTCTCTTATAACAGAGAGCTGTGACATTGGCAAACTGTGTGCAAACTTTTGACTGATACTGTGCATTTTCTACATTGCAAGGTTCCTGCATTTGAGTGTCGTTGTGTTCTGCAGTTAATGCATAGTCACGTAACCACTAAAGGGCGCTGTTACATGTAAGATTGAAGGATTTGACACGTCTTCCCAACATGAGACAAATTAGAAAAATTAGTTCAAGTGAACTTGATGCTGTCAACTAGACCTTTTGTGCAACAAATGTGGACCTCTGCTCAAAAAAATTGTTCAGTTAACTGGCACAGTATGTTATCAATGATGAATTTTCACGACATGCCTTTGTTGATTGCAGATTGAGAATGATCCACATGAGTTCGCCTTGTACTGTATTCATCAAAGTGGTGGTAAGTTGTATTAATAATTCTATTCTCCTTAATGTCATGAAAACATGGAAGCTATGGCTGTGATCAAATAAGTATCATCAGCCCAGTAAAAATTTCTTTCCATTTATTAATAAATGAAAACCCTGAGATTTGTGTAACTAGTAAAGTTAGCTGACCAAAGTTTTGATTGGACTGACAGTGAAAAAGAGGCTGTGCTTAGGATTGGACAGTTTTGCTTGTAGATTGTGCCACTGTGTGTCAGTGGTATATCATTGTTACAAACCAATAATTATTTTACATTTCAGAAAAACCAGGCCACTGAAAGAGAGATTGATTTATTTGATTCTCATTCTCTTATGCTTGAGAAATAAGTGGCAAGACTTTGGACATTCTGGCTTTGTTTGTACTTGTCCTTCACAGTCATACAGCATTTTAAATGAGTGATGTCTTTCTAGATGGGGCAAAGTTGTGTAACCAGGGAGAACAGAATGGAGATCAACACTCCTTTATAAGTGGATTTTCAGCTGTAATTTAACCGCATAAATTCTAATGCAAACTTGTGTCTCTTTCTCCTATATGCCCTTGGGAGGAATGACCAAAAGAACAGTAGCAAGTTGGGGGCAGTAAAGGGAAACAGTGGTTTACAGTTAGTTTTGGAGTTTGGGGTCTTGCTCAAGCAAAATGACAGTTCTTCCCGGAAACTCCACACTTGCCAGTCGAGCATTCGACCGTGAGGCTTCTTTGCCTCTCAAGAACTCTGTGATAACTCTGCTCTGCTTGTGTTCATTTCAGAGAAGAAAAAGCTGGGAGTCTCGGACTTACCTCTGTGGGAGAGGGTTCTTCACGGACCTTCAGAGACCATCATGAAGATGTTTCTCATGGACAGAGATGAGCAGGAAGTCAGCAACGATGTAAGTTTATTAATTTATTTACCTTTATTTAAAAAGGAAATCTCATTGAGATCCAGAATCTCTTTTGCAAGAGAGAGCTGGCCAAGTTTCCTGCCAGCACAATTCCAATATAAGACAATACAATTCAAATAACATATAAAACATACAGTTTTAAAATTAGAAGAGACATTTACATACATTAGCTTGTTCACAAAAAGCATTGAATTTTTTTTAGCTACAATGCTTTGTATAGTGCATTCAAAGTCAGCCACAGATATGAAACACTCCTATTTAAGCTCAAACAGTCAAATTTAAGCTCCAATTTATGCACACATCTTATATTGGTTGCGATATATTCTGGACCCAACATGAATCTAATTATTTTGTTGATGAAATGTAATGAAGTGAATGAGCTATGTAATGCTATGCTGTACTTTATAAGTTTCATAAACAGCGACACCATATAAAAATTGAGGCAGTTTCAACAAGATTTACGTCATACGGATGTTAGTACCACAAATTAAAACCAGCAGCCAATACTTTTACCTCATATCGCTGTCAAATACAATGTGCTGGAATGTGGAGCCAGAAAGCTAAAATTGTGCCATTGCCTTAACTCTTTCAACCCCAGATATTCTAGCATCACTATACCCTTCAACCCCACAGCCCTCTGTAGAGGGCTGGTCATTATCTGGACATTGTATCTTACTGTTATCTCTGGAATCCCATTAAATGTAACCTGATATGTTCCAATCAATTAGTCAGATTGTTTGAATTTTCCCTACAGGAATTTGGGGTTGAAGGGAATATGTTGGTCAGCCCTCTGTAGAGGGCTGTGGGGTTGAAGGAGTTAATACTTATGGACTGCAATTCATGTGGAAACGTAGATAATACTGCGAAGGCTATTGCGGGTGGACTGAACTCAGTCATCGTTTGACTGGTCCTGTGTTCAGGTGGCGCAGTACCTGAATCTGGAGCTGCCCATTCTGGAAGGAATCCTACAGAGACTGCGAGACGAGGAGAACAGAGAGATACAGAGAATCATTTCAAAGTGAGTTTTTATTTTATATTAACTATCTGTACGATTTTTTTTTTTTTTTTTTTTAACACTTTAACCCAGCGTGGTCTACCTTTTGGGAGAGCACATGTTGAGTCACTGTTTCTGATTGAAAGAAGTGCTTGACCGAACTTATTGTTTTGTTTTTTTTTCTACATAACAACCCTCAACCAAATGCTAGAGATGGGTTGAACGTTACTCAACCTGATTAAGCCATCTGTCAATTGGATACAGTGACTTAAAATGTGCTCAGTGAAGTTAAAGGGTAAAGGTTTTGTTTTGTAATGATGTGCTATCAGGGAATATCATGGAACAGTTTGAACCTTTTATAAACAATGGCTGTTCATGAGCTCACAAACGCTCACCCAAACTGGGCAGTAGAAGATCGTTAAAAAATGTTGCCCACTCTTACGGAACTCGATTTCTACTCCAACATGCAGCAAGCAGGGTCAGAATTTGGCAAAAAAAAAAAAACAACTAATTCATAGATTCACCTTGCCTTGTTTCAACGGTTCAGGCTTGTGGAGGTGGTGTAATTTTGTGGGAAATATTTTCTTGACACACATTATCCCTATAAATACCAGTTGTTGCTGATTTTGTGAATTTCTTTGTGGCCACATTGTATTAATCTCGTGCTAACTTCAAGATGGTGAGTTCAGTGTACTCCAATGGCCTCCACAGTCACCAGATCTCAAACCAATAGAGCACCTTGGGGGTTTGTTCGAATGGGAGATGAGCAGCATGAACGCGCTGCCGCTACGAATTTTTCGGCTTCCTATTATACCGCATATCTCCCTACGCAAATGTTGTTATTATTAGGTTCACTTCTCATCTGCATCTCATTACCAATGTTTTGATTGTCATTAGACCAGCCTCTCTGTTTTGCTAAATTAGTAGGAACCAACCCTAATCCAGAGATCTACTGTGTGGTTTGTTTTTATTCGATTAGTTGAAGGATGAGTTCTCTTGCTGTTGAATTGTCGTTTATCAGCCATGTGGTGCGAGCCTCAGAGATGGCAGATCTCAGGGATTGCGGTTAGCTCCCTCTGCTCTGACCCTTGTGTGAAACTGTGATTGACAGGTATCACCACCAGCACAGACTGCTGACGCAGTGCCTGGGATCACAAGTTCTTCCCCGAACAGAAACGGCGGTGTGAAGACCAGCTAACGAGTGCATGAGCATATGAGCTAGCTATATGTGTCTCTTTCAGATCCACGCTTGAACTCACAAAAGCGAAGACAGTCTCGCCGTCAGATTTGTTTGAGGGATGAAATCCCCTTTTGTATTAAATTCTACAATTCTATGTTAGCATATGATTATGATATGATTATAATTATTGATAATCATAATCATGATCATGATAGTATTGCAACTTTGCCTCTGGGAATTGTAAAATGTGCAAATATTTTATATATTGTATAGTTTCTGGTGTTTTGTCCTACTTTTCGAGATACAAGATCCAGTAGGTATTTGCCCTAAAAAGCAAAGCGCATCTTATTCAGCAATAAAGATCTTCAATGGCAAATGTGCAAAGTAAGGATTGAAATAGAAGCATACAAGATTTTGAATGTCCAGGAGTAACTCATAATCCATATTTACTATAATTTCTGTCATGTTTATTCTTCCTTGCTCAATGGTGACATGGAACATTGGCATGTGTGTGTACATATTTAATGTTTGATCAGAACGATGCTAAAAAACATGGAAAATATCGATTGGATAAAGTTTTATTGTTTTTTACTCTGAGGTCTGGCTTGTTTTTCTGATGGAAATGTTTCCTATATCAAGGACACAACAGTGAGAGCATTTCGTATTCCAATATAAACAATGCATTTTATTCCATCTATTATTTAGAAAATTGCTACAAAACCCTCAACACATTAAATCTCAATTTCTTAAAATACAGTCCAATATATTTTTCTGAGTGCGTAATATACATTCAAAATATTCATCATATAATCAGGTCTACAAGAATTTCAGACAGTGACACAATTTTCAACATTTTAGCAGGGTATGCCCTTGTAATGGATTTGACATGAAACAACCATTATGTGCAAGAAGTGTAACCTTTGACCTTTAAGGGTTTTGTCAAATACAGTATTGTGAAAAAGTAATTACCCCCTTCCTGGTTTCTTTTTTTTTTTGCATATTTGTCACACTTAAATGTTGCAGATCATCAAACAAATTTTAATATTAGACAAAGATAACCCGAATAAATACAAAATGCAGTTTTTGAATGATTTCATTTATTGAGGGAAAAAGCTATCTTTCTCAGTCAATTTCTGCCTAATGATTGGAAGCAATAAACACCTCGAGACGCTGGGTTTCTAAAGTAGACATGCTTCGCCGGGCCTTCACTGCTGTGGTCTTCAGTTCCTGCCTGTTCTTGGGGTATTTTCGCTTTGGGAAGTGAAACGCATGCATCACGTCTGAAGATTATCTTTGCCATCGTTTTTATTTTTTTTAATTTAACCCTTATTTAACCAGGGAGTCCCATTGAGATTGAACTCTCTTTTTCAAGGGAGCCTTGGGGGTTGAGGTGGGGAGGGAGAGGACAATTTGCACAGCCAATTAGATCAGGGGATGATTAGGTGGCAGGTTGAAAGAGCCAGGTTGGGACTTTAGCCATGACACCGGGAACCCCCTACTCTTATCGAAGAGTGTCATAGGATCTTTAATGACTACAGTGAGTCAGGACCTCGGTTTAACGTCTCATGTGAAAGACAGCGTCTCCTTCAGTACAGTGTCCCCATCACTGCACTGGGGCATTAGGGATTATTCCACCAGAGGGAAGATCGCAACCTACTGGCCCACCAACACCTCTTCCAGCAGCAACTTAGTTTTCCCAGGTGGTCTCCCATCCAAGTACTAACCAAGCCCACACGTGCTTAGTTTCAGCCACGCGGCAGGAGCAGATCGAATAGTGGTATGGCTACTGGCAATTGAGTTGAGCATTCCACTTCTTTGCCTTCAAAATATCTTGGGTTTGCTTTCTCTATATGCATTGGGTTATTGGCTGTTAGCCCTGTGAAGTGCCTTCATGGAGAGCCCAGTCTCATCCCGACTCATCATATATTGACTCTACCTGACCAAGTGTCGATCTACAATAAAAAAGGAGGCTTTTGGCATCCTTATTTGATGCCAGTTTAAAACTAACCCTACCCCTAACCCTTAACTGGAGCCCTAACCCTAAACGTCAGATAAGGAGGTCAAAAGCCTGTTTTTTCCACGTATATTCGATGCTTGGTCAGGTAGTGTCACCATATGACAAGTCGGGATGAGAATGTGTTGTCATGGACACATCAGTGATAACGACAAGGGGCCCAGTTCTATTGGCTGCTATAAATGCCCATAACTTGAGCTCCGCCATGCTTCAAAGCTGAGGAGGTATGCATCACCGAGTGAAGATGTAATTCCCCTCCCCTCTGGCATTCCGTCGCCCTGGCTACCTGCCCTGCATCTAATTAATCAATAATCTGTTGTCCACTGCCTTAATTATGGCCACCTGTTTCCCTCTTAGTTTGTTATATTACCTCAAGTATTTATATCTTAGTTTCTCCACATTTGGGCAGGTAGCCTCAGACTGGTTTCCCCCTGTGCGTTCGCTGCACTCCCCTTTATGTTCTCCCGAAGTTTGTATTAGTTTAGCTATCCCTGCACTCATTATTTAATAAACTCCACATCCCTGCAGCTGGGTCCTCCTCTCCACTCCTTGCCAACATCCTGGGGTATCAGGGTGTGACAGAAAGGCTGCCTCACCCTGAGGACCCAGCAGGGACATTCACCACTCCACCCTGGATCACTCCCCCCCTCCTTTTCATTTTTGAACTCCCCTGGAGAGGCCGGGTGTGTATGCGTGCAGCAGGCTCAACGCCTGCATTTGTGTGCTCTGCTACGCCCCGCTCCAGTCTGCCCCGGCACCAGAAGGCCAGAGTGCATCTGTGATCCAGTTGTCTGCTCCTCCCTCGCAGCTGCAGCCATCAGCCTGGTGCCCCCGCCTTGTGGCCCCGGCAGTCAGTCTGTGGTTCTAGCAGTAGTCTGGCGCCCTCTTGTGGCGCCAGCCATCAGTCTGTGCTTTTAGCAGCTCCAGCACTAAGTCTGGCCCCTCACTTATTATTTAATAAACCACATCCCTGCAGCTGGGCCCTCCTCTCCACTCCTTGCCCTGGTGCCCTTTTCAACAGCTTTGGGTTCCAGGGTATGACAGAAGACACAAATACATGATAAACAATGTGTTTTGAATATTGTATTGCTTTTTATATCTGCAAAGCAAAGCAAAGTCTTGACACTAAAAATATCATCTGATATGTTTATCCTTTTTTGGATAAGTAAAGGTGGCAAAAAAATAGGTGGAAGTTATGAAATATAGCGGAGTGCTGATGCTAAGTTACAGTCGTCCCTGTCTGTGTTGATCTCCAGGTGGCAATGAGGTGTGAAATGATGGGTCCAAAATGGAGTTAACACGGGCAAACTAAAGATTCCTGTAATTCATGGCGTGAAAATAGGAGTTAGGAGTCAAATAAAGTAATAAAGGTGACGGTGTATAATTTTAAGTTTGGGAGAGAAAGATTTCCTTTTCATTTTCTCTGAGATACAGAGGATGATTTTATCCTGGGGGGGTCTCCCATTTCATATATCCATTTAAAAAAGCTTATATAGTTTATCACAAAAACCAAAGGAGGTGGCCATGGTATAATGGAGGTAATAAAGCTCACTGTGGGAAGGGTATTCATTTTTAATCACTGATTTTCTGGGGGACAAGGAACTGGGGTATGCGTCCAATTACAGAGGTCTGAATCTGTTTTAAGTCATCATTAAAATTATGAGTGATAATACCCTGTAATGTTGGCTACTTCATCAGATTTGCAAGAAATATTAGGTGTCAAAATTAACATGAATACACATGGGATAATTCTAAGCTGTACAACTGCACATAAAAACAATAAAATGTGTCATTAATTTATATGAGATTAGTTAACAATAAACCTTGTAGTGATGAAAATGTATGCAGATTTCTCATCATTGCACAATTTCACAGCTAATGTGACTAGATCTGCTGAAATAGTAGTTCTGACAAGATCTATGAATGCAAAATTCTGCCTTTGTTTTGGGTAACAAATTGAGATCTATTTTGATTAAGTCTTATACACTGACCGTTCTCCTCAGAGGGAGAAAGTCTCTTGGCATAATCCAAGTCAGTGAGTTTTGATTCTAATTTAGTTTTTCATTGTCAAGTTTTATTTAACTGTGGGGAACATGCAATTTGATAATTTCTTATTAAATCCTTAATAGCGTTCCACAGAATTGACACATCATCAACAAAGTCCTGAATAAAAAGAAAGTTGTTTACTTTAGAATTCAATTTGAGGACAGAATTCATCATCCCTCAGCAAAATAATATTGAATCGCCAGTGGGGGGCATGTTTTGGTTTGTCAGAAGGAATAAGGTTAAAGGGCATCTAAAGTCGATTCTCAGATGGGAACGTTGAACGTCCAATGTTTACAAACAAATCACTTGCTTTTGTTGACATCTTGCATTGTCAAATGACCAATTTAGGGTGTTCCTAATAACAAAGGTTAATGAACAAGACCAATCCCAATGCGCCTTCCTATTCGTCCGCACGCCTGCATACACCGCCTTCATTCCCACAATCCCCGCTCGTCTCGATTCTACGTCCCTCCCACCCTTCCCCTCTCCAAGAAGGAAGCAAGAAACAGCCACCACCTGGGACCCCGGGGGGCTTAAGGAGCCACACGGACTCCGACGAGAGACGCGAGCCCCACCCTGAGTCTCACCACCTGGGGCTCCCAATGTTTGCACAATCACAGACCAAGTCCATACAACATCGCCTTTGCCCCGATCCCCTATCCATACTTCCACCGAATACTCTCCTCCACTTTGGGAGTGGTCCAGAGTTCATTAACGCTCATATAAACCAATGTTTTGTGTACATGCGTAGATAATCCTTCTATTTCAGTTCGCTTGCGCAGGTGCAGCTTGCTGATTGGCCAATAAACAAAAACATTGGGAATCGACTTTAGATGCCCTTTAACATTACAGTAATGGTCAGAGAGTGATATTTCCACTGAACAAGGAAAGAGATTCGAGGGGTAAAGCCTGCTGACACTCCTACAGAAAAAAGGATGACATGCAAAATACCTGCAGTATCTAACTAGCAGTGGCCTATTAGTCTTTTTTTTTCTTCAAATGTATCAATGAAATATTTGTTAACTATGTATGTAGAATAAGGTAAACTGAAAGTATTCATTGCATAGCCTTTACAACCCATTTAAAGGAACAGACAACGGAATGTAAGAACATGCATAGGTTGATAGTGTTATGATTCTGCTGTTGCCTGACCATGTTTTTGTAATGACCCTGATTCCAAGCCATGTTTTCTGAAATAGTCCATGACATGTTTTGTATTTTGCCTGTCTTTCTTTGTTATGTCCTTTGCCTGCCATTTCCCATATTCAGTTTGGATTATCATTCTGGTTTATGTTTTTCTCCATGCCCTGCATTGAAATTTGTCTCCCCAGTCTTGTCATGTGTTCTGAGACAGTTTTATTCCCCAGTCTTGTGTGCCACGCTTTCAGGTGATTTCATGGTTTCTGGGTTTCCAAACATTCCTTCCCGTCTCGTTTGCTTCCTTCGCCTTACTGTTCTATCTTTACTAACATTACTAACAGTTTATTATTTTAGATAAATTACTAACACTAACTAACATTGTTTATAGTACAAACTTACTAACAAGCACTAGGGATTGTATAGCTGCACATTACTAATTGACTAACAAGCTCTCAGCACTCGCTCTGCTCTAGTCTCCGCCCCTTGCCTTCACTCAATTTACTTTGCTGTGCTTCAGCGGATTCTCCGCACCTTGTTAAACACTGTTCTGCCTCTCACTCTGCGCACTTTAGAACTCCCTAACCGGAGTCGTCTGTTTGTCATAGGCTGTCTGTGTAATCCCTGTCCGCGTTTTTGGCTTTCGCCAATTTCATGTGGTTAGGAACTTCCTCTTGTTCATTCCCTTGTTAATTAGTCTGATCCAGCTCACCTGTTCCCTATTATAGCATGTGACTTCCTGTATGTGTATTTAAGCACTCATTTCACAACCAGCTCTTGTCAGAACATTTTCCCTGTGCTGTGATTGTTTATGCCTTGTACTCTTAGTGTTATACTTCTGATTGGAACGTCCCGGATTTTTGATTTTGGCTTTACCTTTGATATTCCTGTGCCTGTGTACCGTACCTGCTTTGCCCGACCCTGAGTTTTGTATTTGCTGCCCTGTTTACAAACTGGAGTACGTCTACTGGATTTTTGCTTTGGCTTCATCTCTGATTCCTGTGCCCGTGTACCGAACCTGCTTTGCCCGACCCTGAGTTTTGTGTTTGCTGCCCTGTGTACCAATTGGATTACGACTACTGGATTCTGATTTTTGGATTGTGGACTCTGTACCGTTTACTGCCCTGCAGGGGTTTCCACCCCAGATCCAATAAAGATCAAGTTTACTGGATATTTTTGGTCTCGCTTCTGGTTCCTGGACGCTACCGCACAGATCGCTTATAATATTGAGAGCCCATGAGAAATTTTTCTGGCATACTTGACCATTTATGAAAGTTGTGAGCATTTTTGTATGGCAGTCCTAAGGCCACTACTGAGCTGCCATTTTGCCTCCCGGAAGGGCGATGCGTGACGTCACATAGACGCAAGGGTGAATCTCCACTCTTTTGTTGGCGCATTTGGTCTTCTACTGTGAACTTGCATAAATTCAATATTTGGTTGCTGTTTTCTGTACACAAGACCATTAGAAGAGCACTTACCTAAGGCCTAACCATCAATGACATTTGTTTTGAATGATTAAGAATGAATTAGATACATTTAATTGTTGCTATACAGAGCTGTGGTGACATTACATATCTTCATGATAGAGAATAGCTCCAGTTTTGGTGTGTGGCACCAGAAACAGAATGCCAGCAGATAAGTTACTTTGCATTATACAGTATGAATAAATACAGGACATTTTAATTCTAAGTCAATGCAAAGACACGAATACACGTGTTTCGCGTCTTTGCATGGACTTTGAATGTAATCTGTTGTGCGAAAAATTTGTTTCGCATCCAATGTGAAAGCAGCTTAACTCAGACACAATCAACCAAAGAGAGGGTTTTACTGGCAGAATGTGTGTTCCCTGCAAAAAATGTGCTATAGGAATCCTATAGGACAGTTCAATAGAATTCTATAGAACTTTAGTACCTCAAGTCCTATAGCAAAAAGTTCTATAGAAAATTTCTTTAGGAAACAGTTCCATAGAAAATCTCTGGACTTTTTTTTTTTCAGTTTGGCATTTTTCAATCCCACCCGAATTTGGAAGGCAACCACAAACAAAGCAACCTTTTTACATTACATTTCCCAACAATCCTTTCCCAACTTGCATCCCTGTAGCACAATGACCACTTGTGTGCTACTTTGACCGGGGCTCAAACCCAGACACTTCTGCTCTGCGATGCAGTGCTTTAACCAAGTGAGCCATTCGGAAGCTTGTACATGAAGCTTGATGGTGGGAAGTCCCAGCAGACCTCATATTGTATTCAAATTAATTCTATATCTGTATATAATCTGCAATCACATGCATGTGAATGGAAAGGAATAATTTGAATTTTTAAAATTAAGGGAAAAGTTCAAAAGGTCAAACTTTCAACGTAATTCTGTCTTCGTAAGCAAAAGAGGAACACAAGTTTTCCATTGTAGCATAATAAAGTTGTAATGCCTTACATTTATATTTTTGAATTGATGCCGAGGAAATGGAAAGAGGTCTTCGTATACCGTAACTGAAATACTGCTAAGTTGTGTGGTCAGTCAATTAATCGTCTGATCAGAGAATCAATGAGTAGGTATGTGCCTGGTACCCCATGTGCTTAAGCACGCCTTAAAGTTAAAAGGGACACAATTTCCTTGCTACTTCAGTATAGTGGATATCACTACATATTGCACATTTTCATACCATTAGTCCGGTTTCTCACTTCTAGAACCCAGGTACACATAAGGTAAATTGACCCTTCGACAGAGCATTGCAAGGATTCATAAGATTTATTTTTATTTAACCCTTATTTAAGATGTCTTTCCCATTAAGCTTTTATTCTATCAGAAGGTCCTAAAGACCATCAAAGTCCTATAGAACAGGTTTTTCAACTAGGGTGTTCTATAGGAAGGTCTTACAGAACAGCAATAATCTTATAGGACTTTCTTTTCAATAGAGGTTTCTAGCAAATTCCTATATAACACATGGAAAATCCTATAGAACATGCTGTTCTACTAAAATGTTCTATAGAGTTCCATTGATGTTCTATAGAGTTCTATAGAATTCTATAGCATTCCATAGAAGTCCTATAGAACATTTTTTTTGCAGGGTTCGATTTGCTTTTTAACAAACTATGGACGTTAGGTAGGACTCGCTTGCAGACTTGTTGAACATAAAGAAGTGGTCTGCTCGCCTGCATCCAAGGAACTGCTCTAACAGCGGATTATTTGGAAACATCGCTGATGATGTGCCTGACATAGCAGATTATGTAAAATGATGGAATTGGATTTTCCTGCTAGACATTACACAATCGACTAAAAAAAGTTTCATAGCCGGAATGTTTTTAACGGTTTGCTTTCCAACCAACAGTGGACGTTCGGTAGCCTAGCTTGCGGACTCATTTTGATCATAATTAATTGGTCTGCTCGCCTGCAGCATCTAAGGAATATTTACTCTAACGGTTGTGGATTATCGTGGAAAAAATTCCAGATGAGGTGGCTGGCATGGATTTTATCGGTTTACAAGAAAAGGTAGGATGTGCATTTGATGACAGGCAGGCTAGCTGACAGGGAGGTGTGTGAGTGAGACGTAGGCGAGCCTTGCACCGACTATCACTGACCGTTAACTTCAGGGCTGTGCAGCAACAAAGCTTTGATGCGCGGCTCAATAAAGCCAGAATACCTTAACTCAACGTCAGCGTCACAAAACAAAGGCTAAGCACAGTAACTGCAGTTACGGCATTCTATCATGGTTTCTGGTGGGATTTTCGGAGTTACTGTTGACACAGACCTTGATTTTTTCATGAAAACAATCAAATTGACTCAAAATATTCATCCACATGATAAAGGAGGTCTTCAATACCCCCAAAATGACAATAACTCATTTTTGACCAAATGTGATGTTACAGTGTTTTTCCTTTGCACGGCAGCATAGAACGTGCGGTCATGCTGCTGACCTGAACCAGTCCTGCATGTACACCCAACCGCTGTACACGCAGGCATAATGTTCTCTCTCTCGGCCTTCAAACAGCCTTCTTGAATATTTTCACAAATAGTAGGGTCTGTTTGTGACTAACAATGTGCTTTGGCACAGAAAAATGGTGACAAAAGTGAATAACAACTATCCCAATGCTTGTGCAGTCTCACTCACCATGTATAGCTTCAACGTGCTGCGCCCATGTGATGTCAGAGAATCTCCGCGAGGATTCCTCTGATAGATTGAAATATTTTCAATGGCGGCATCTATGAAATCGTTAATTCTGCTTCAGGACCGACTTTCGGAGATGGATAGCTTAGTTGTATGAGCTCTTATATGTTCAAACATTTGCATGAATCATTAGTTTATGACATGATCTATCTTCCAAACTGTATTTTGAAATTCCGTTGTCTATTCCTTTAAGAAACTGAGTACATGGATATGAAATATAAAATGTCACCCATAGTTTGAAATGTTTTTGCTGTTTTTTATAGGCAACCATTCCCGCTAACTTGCTTGTTGTCCACAAAGTCATGAAATCAGTGAAAATAATAATCTGGGCATGTACAATTTTTTTCCCCATTACGAAGGCTACAATTTGTTTTTGTCATTCCTCCCAGTTTCCCAACATGACTGTCTGAGAATGTATTTTTCCAGCAGTATAAAATGGGCTCCCAGTCAGATATTATAATGTATATGATGCGAGTATAATGTGCCTTTCATTGTCATGTAGTTGCCAAGGTCCCTGCATTTTTTTTTACTTTTTTTATTGCTTGGTGGAAAATCTGACTTAAAAAAGACAGCATTGAGAATATTCCAGAACAGGCACCACAAACCACATGTCACATGTCACATGCCTATTAAATATAATGAATGTCCTTGGTTAATCCAATCCAATGCGCTGAAATGAAGTTTCCCATGAGAGAACACACAGCACAAAAAGCACTCTGTGCAGTCGTTCAGGGCCACAATCATTCAAATGCCAGAGAATCCCTTTTCAGGAACAAACTTTAATTATGTAGTGCTCACCCCCAGCTGTAATGACCGTCATTAATTTACCATTAGTTTAAACATGGTGTGTAAAGTGGAAAGAATTTTTGTCCTCCGGACGAGGATCAAGAATTTACTCAGTTTCTTCTTCTTTTGTACTTCTTGTAGTTCTTCTTGGTGTGGAAACAAACTTTGAAGCACTAAGCGTATTCTACATGTCAGTGCACAGGCATTAAAGGGATAGTTCACCCAAAAATCAAAATTCACTCATCGTAAACTCACCCCAAGGCTAATCGAAGGGTCCATGAATTTCTTTCGTCCTCAAAACACTTTAGGAGTTACAAAGAAAAACAGCATTGGAGACAAATCCAAATCAACTGAAGTCAATTGTGGCCATTCTTTCAAGCGTAAAAAACAACATTTAAAAAACACAAAATGCCTCCATACTGCTCATGCAGCGTAATCCAAGTGTCCGTAAGCCCCGACATTCAAATTTGACCATGTCTTTCCACCATGTTTTTAGCCTTAATGTCCAGTGCAGCAACCTAGCTAGGAGCCCTGTTCATTTTCACAGAAGAAGTTTAAAATTCATGATCTACCTGCGGTGGCCAACATGGGAAAATATGCTGCAACGGCCCTAAACATCTCCAATTAGAGAAACGCGCTGCAGTTTTGAATGTTTGTATTCTCAGACAGAACAGCGCATTTACCCTCCTCGGCCACCGTAGCTAGGTCAACTTCTTCCGCAAAGATAAACAGGGCTCCTAGCTAAGTGACTACATTGGACATTTAGGCTTAAAACATGGTGAAAAGACATCTTTACAAGTCAAATTTGAATGTCCGGGCTTACGGACACATGGATTACACCACACGAGCAGCATGGAGGTATTCTGTGTTTTTTACACTTGAAAGCGTGGTCACCATTGAATTCAGTTGATTTGGATTTGTCTTCAATGCTGTTTTTCTGTGTAACTCCAAAAGTGTTTTGAGGGCGAAAAAAATTCACGGACCCTTCGATTAGCCTTGGGTTGAGTAGCTGATGAGTGAATTTTGATTTCTGGGTGAACTATCCCTTTAACTGAGCCCGACAACCGTCACCTCGGGGAGCCACCCAGCACAAGCACTCACTGATTACCCGCCATCTTCTCGAGGACGTAGTTGATATGAACTTGTTCAATCAGACTAGGTGTGGCTTCATTCAGCTTAAGAATGAAGGTCATGTCATGTCTGGGTTTCAATGGATTGCCATGTACAAACAGCCCAAGTGCTTCCATTCATTCGACATTGATTTTTAGGGCCAAGGAAAGCCCCAAGAGCTCTAGGCTCCACCTCCCTAATTACGTGCACCCCAATGGTAGATCAGTAATGATGTGGTGGCGGCCTTTCAGTACTGAACCCATGGAGGAACTTTGGATGGCATTCAAGATGGCAGCCATTCTCAGCTGAGTATCATAACCAATATTTTCTAAGAAACAGGAAAAATATAACAAAATAGTAGAAAGAAGAAGCTTTGTTCATTACATTCAGCCCACAAAATCCACCCTGTTTTATAAGATGCTCGCGTAAAAAGTCCATGTTTGTCCAGAAAAAAAGCAGTTATTTTTTGCAGGACTCAATTAATTCATACTTCTCATTTCGAGGATCAAAGGCAATCACAAATTCGCACTGCCGCTCCTGAAAAAAAGGGAACATGAAAAAGGCATAATTTGGCAGATGTCCTGCATTTACGTACAATAAAAACTAAAGACTTCTCTTTTTATATCTAAATGAAATGCCTACAATGCAAGCCATTTTTATGCATCAATATATACCGATCAGCCATAACATTATGACCACTGACAGGTGAAGTGAATAATGTTGATTATCTTTTTACAATTGCACCAGTCAGTGGGTGGGATTAGGCAGCCAGTGAATATTTTGTCCTCAAAGTTGATGTGCTGGAGGCAAGAAAAATGGGCACGTGTAAGGATGTGAGCTACATAACAGGGCTAAACTATAATGGCTAGATGACTGGGTCAGAGCATATCTAAAACTGCAGCTCTTGTGGGGTGTTCCCAGTATGTAGTGGTCATTCCTACCAAAATTGGTCCAGGGAAGAAAAATTGGTGAACTGACTACAGATTCATGGGCAGTGAAGGCTCATTGATGCACGTGAAGAGTGAAGGCTAGCCCGTGTAGTCCGATCCAACAGAAGAGCCACTGTAGCTCAAATTGCTGAAGAAGTTCATGCTGGTTCTGATAGAAAGGTGTCAGAACACACTGTGCTGCGTAGCCGTAGACTGATCAGACTGGTGTCCATGCTGACCCCAGTCCACCACCAAAAGCACCTACGATGGGCACGTGAGCATCAAAACTCAACCACAAGGCAATGGAAGTAGGTGGCCTGGTCTGATGAATTATGTTTTCTTTTGCATCATGTGGATGGCTAAGTGTGTGTGCGTCGCTTCCCTGGGGAAGACATGATACTAGGATGCATTATGCGAAGCCAGCGGAGGCAGTGAGATGCTTTGGGAAACTGTGGGTCCTGCCATTCATGTGGATGTTACTTTGACACGTACCACCTACCTACTGTAAACTTCATTGCAGACCAGGTACACACCTTCATGGAAATGGTATTCCTTAAGAGCAGTGGCAGGATAATGCGCCCTGCCACACTGCAAAAATGGCTCAGGAATGGTTTGAGGAACACCTTGAATTCAAGGTGTTGAGTTGGCCTCCGAATTCCCCAGATCTCAATGCAATTGAGCATCAGTTGGATGTGCTGGACAAACAAGTCCAATCCATGAAGGCCCCACCCCACAAATCACAGGACTTAAGGGATCTGCTGCTAACGTCTTGGTGCCAGATACCACAGCACACCCTCAGAGGTCTAGCGCAGTCCACGCCTCGACAGATCAGGGCTGTTTTGGCGGCAAAAGGAACACCTCCACAGTATCAGGCAGGTGGTCATAATGTTACGGAAAATCAGTGTACAGTAACACCGTTCCTATTTTGATTAATTTCAATTCACACTTAGCTTACCTTTTTTGCCAAAACACACGTTTCCAAGTCCACATCTTCTGATTTTAGGCATTTGGTTTTTCCAATCACCGTTTCTATCCTGTAGGTTATCAGGTTAGTAACCTGTCATTTGAAAAACAAGACACAGATTCAATTATTGCATGATAATCAGAATATATATAATCTGTTTCTCTAAAATAGTGCATCAAAAATGTTTATTGAACGATGCACAGTAATGTTCACTGAAAAAAACATGCATTCTCATTTGATCCATTCTGTACGACATCTGCGAGATAATTATCTGATCTTGTCCCAATCAAATAGTTGCTTGGTTGTATGAGTGCGAATTATTGTATGCATTCATGCGACAATGTAGATTATCTTTCGTCCATCCATCCATCCATGCATCCATTTTCTCAACCATTTATTCTAAGTCAGAGCTGCAGAGGAACTGGAGACTAACACTTCATGAACAAGGTAAGAGTCAAAACTACATTCTAGGCAGGTCGCCATTCCATCACTGAGGCCGAAGCATTTGCTCATACCTCCATGCCTACATGAAAGAGTTTCCAATGTGCTTATAGCACATACACTGCCTATCCAAACAAAAGTCGGTTGTTTAGATATGAACCCATACTATGACTGGATCATTATTGCAGATATTAATATGTTTCAGCTGGCAATAATTATTTCAGCCCGAACTGATGAAGCACGGAGCTTCTCATTTCCCAAAAAAAACATTTCGGAGGACGCATCCCTTGGCGGCGGAAAAGATGTGACAGTATTTCGGAGGGGTAAAATGACTGGCCTACATCTAGCAAAGAAAACAGTGAATGAGGTAAAAACAAGTATGAGGAATCATTTTCACGCACAAATTGGCACCACAAAGTCCTGACCTTAACCACATTGGAAGTTATTGGGATTTGCTGGAGAAGACTACAGAGTGGTTCAATTACCTTGCTGTCAAGACAAGATCTCAAGCCAAAAATGAATGTAAATCTGAGCGAAAAAATAAATGTTCTGCCATTGCATATGGTTGTCAAAGACATGACAAATTTGCACTACAATCAAAGCTACTAGGGTTCCAAAGAAACATTTGAGTGTTCAACTTTTTTTGGCCAGGCAGTGCATGCAGATTGCCGAAGGAAACCAGGGTACCAAGCAGAAAACATAGCAAAGGATTTATTTCAATTATGCAATTTTTCTGCAGTGAGTTGACAGTTCTATCCACTGCACCATTGTGCTGCTTATGTGAACTTTCCTGCATTGTTATTTGCATTATTATGAAATTTTTCCCCCTCTTTTCCGCCTCAATCACATGTTGCAATTCCTAAGTCTGAATGAATTTGAAAAATAGAACAAAAATATGTACACTGTTGTTCGGGGAGTTAAGTACAAGTCTTGTGTACAAGAGAAGGAGTGTCTGGCACCCTGGTCCTCAAATCAAACCAGAACTGCCGGTTTTCCACCCTCCCTTTACCTGGGAGTCAGGTGTTAACACAGTCTGGCCAATCAGGCACTAACTGTTCATTTACTTGCCTGGGATAACAGAAAACCTGGGCTGGATTTGGATTTGAGGTCCAGATTTGAGGATTCCTGGTCTAGCACGAATGCATAACGTTACCTGGACCTCAGCGGATGTGATGTTGAGAAGTTTGAAGTACTTCTTCGCCTTGGATATTTTGTTGAGTTCCTCTACCGCCTTTCTGGCTGCCTCCTGGACCTCTGCTCCTTGAACATCCACGGGAAACGGACCACCAAGAGCTTGCACGTGCTCTGTGTAATGTTTCATACACAAATATGTTTTCAGTAAATGCTTTTAAGATTATCATGAGATTGATTATGCTGAAAAGGAAAACAAAACAAGAAATTGAGACAACTATGGCAGTTAGGCACAATCTGATATTTCCATGTGAGAGTTGTTCTAGGATCTATAAAATAATGCTTGTCCAGGAGTAACATTAAAGTCCACCACTGAATAGCAGCTCTGATATCTCTATGCTGCACTTACGAGTGCCAAATGTTTTGGTTGTCAAAATTTAGCAAGCTAATGGTAGCGAGCTTTTCATGCATATGAACAGAGACTTGCAGAAAAGCATGTTATCAACAAAATCCTAAATATCTTTTATTTTGTGAAAATTTCACAGCACATTATTGCTGACTTTTGGGGATTTTGTTGGCTCAAACTGCTACCGAAAGATCCTTGCCAGCCACACACGACTGTAAACCACCGTGGTTTTATTACATAATCATATCAGAGCCACAATTCATTGGTGGACCATAATGTTACTGCTGGACGAGTATTATATTGTTGATCACAGTCCCACACTTACACGGCAATATCAGATTGTGCAGCAGTTTGCTCAAGTTACATCAATGTTAATATAAAATACGTTAGCACAAATTATGACGCCTGAAAAAGGATATAATTTTGAAACAGATTCATAACATTAGAATAAGTCTGCGCTATACATGATGTACTCTCACACTTGATGAACAAAAGTCATTGGTTGCAACTGATGGAATGAAGAGAATTTATTTTTCAGCGCGATACAGCCGATCTATTGTCTCAAACCCAGTCACTTGATGTGCGTCGAAAGTTCTGCAGTTTGTACTTGGCTGCTCTCCCAAATGAAAATTGCTGAACTTTCTTCCATGATGTAAGCGCATGTACAATCCTATTTCAGGGGTGGTCTTACCCACTGACAAAAATAAAAAATGAGTGTCATATTTTTACTGTTGTCTGACAAGTATATTTTTCTGATAAAAAATGTATACTTCCTGTCACTTTTGGCCTGAACTTTCGTGTTGTACATGTAATGTATTTTTTCGCAGATACATTTTGTTGGCAGTGAAATACCACCACAGGAACCTCTCATTAGTCATTCACCACATACTCGCCACTTGAACCTCTCATTAATCATTTTGTTTTGCTCTCTAGTTCTGTTTTTATGGATTGGCTGAAGAGGCTTCAATTCAAGATTGATTACAATGCGATCATCACATCATGATTCAAGCTCATTATATTAAGTTAAAGTCTTCTGAGTAATTATTCTGAAAAAAAAAAATCAAGAGCTTAAATCATTAACTCATGATACTTCAAGTCTTGCATATATTCAGTTGCTGACCATGCACAGTTCATGATTTTTTTTTGTCTAAAACAAGGTTGTTTGCTGTTTTGTCCTCAAGAGCGCATTTTGAAAAAGTTTATGTTGCAGACAGAAACAGGTTTTGTAGCATCGCTCATTAATGAGAGATAAAGCTCAGCTTACCTGGTGTGATCGCCTCTTCCTCCACTGGCTGGTCCCCATTTGAAGAACAAAGCAGGGTAAGTAGCGAAAGCGCTGCCAAAGTGTGAAGGCCCATGGTTCCAGCGCACTGTTGTTGGTGAAGTGAATGAGACCGAATGGAGAGGGCTTGTATTTAAGCTGAGGAATGTTTGGTCGACCCGTGAGGTGCACTCCCTTCCCGGCAGTGTGGATAGTGTGCGCTGCTAGCTGCGCTAAATTGTCAACACAAAAAAAGGGAATGCCTTTGTGGGCTCTGCATGAGTCGCAGACTCAGCCCTCCGTGAGTCACCTAACAGTCACTCCCAATGCATTTCACAGATGCTGCTGGAACCACGTAAGCCACTTAGTGCCTGAATCTATCAGCAAGTTGTATACAGGGAGAGAGATTTTCCTGTTTTCTATTCAATTGTTTATAGAGTGAATCAAAGCCTTTGTTGAACCCTCTAGAAGATCATAATGAATCAAAAACATTTGTGGGGGGTCATTGAATAATTGAATGAAGAGAGAGAACCTGAATGATGCAAGAACTGCTGGCTTTCCTCCCTGTGTTTACCAGAGAGTGACAGTCAGGCGTGAAAACAGTCTGGTCAATCAGAAGCATTAATTGTTCAGTACATGGAAGGAAAGAAAACCAGGGCTGGGTTTTAATGCAAGGTCCAGATTTAGTCATCCCTGTTCTTGTTATCAAATTTGTATCTCTCTTCACCAAGCCATATTCTGAAAATCTGGTTACACACAAGCATTGAATAAATCTGCTCTTTCTCAAACACTTACCATTTTTTCTCTATTCATGTTCCATTGCTATTGGTTAAAGTATGACCTAATGTCTGGTGTCTGTCTCATAGTTTTTCCCTCTTTGCTCAAACCACTACTCCCCATCCATTTAGTACAGGCAGGCGGCAGATACATAGTGGGTTTTTTTTAAGCTTTTTGGGGTCAGTTATGGTCTGTCTAACCTGAAAAGTATTTTTTAAAATTTTTTTTTTTTTTCTCAGATCAACACTGCAGTAGTAATCTCACTTTCTTAAAATGCAATTTAACAAAAAAAGTAAGCTGAACATCATTCTTATTTTTTCTTGTCAGGCACTGTTCACATTTATAAGATTGCACAGTAAAAATTTCAGAGATATGAATAACTGGTGACATGGTCATTTTTTGCCCCAAAAAAGGGCATTTTGGGGTAAAAGCGGAAAAATTTACTTAGAAATTATTTCATTAAAAAACTTCTACGAATGATATTACTTGGATTACTGCATTTTTGCAGAGAGATATATCAAATAGGCATGGGCAACGCTCTGCATAAACTCTAATGGAATGCGTAACAGCTGAACTGGGGCGGTAAACAAGCCTCAGAAAACTTATAAAAAATGATGTAAATACCATTTTCATACAAAAAGAACACCATGGTTTGATTAAAAGCAACCTTTTCAATAGGATACCTGCATTTCATACATAAACTCTGCGCATAAACTCGAAGGAGCAACAACTCCGAACAGCGACTGCACGCGATACAGGAAAACAACAGAGTCAGGAGAAAATTTGAGTGATAAACTTTCTCATAAACTCTGTAATAGAGCCCTTTTTTCTGAACTAAGAAAATGGGTAAACCAGGAAGAAGCGACAAACCAAGCCCGCCGGATCTTTCATCAATTATGGAGACCCTCGAAGAAATGAGAAATGAAATGAGGGAGAGGTGGGACAGTATGAAGGAGCAGCTGGACCAGCTTTTGAAGGAAAACTGTGATCTCAAAAAAGAGATTGCTAAGAAAGACACACAGATTAAATCTTTATCAAACAAACTGGAGGAGCTGGAGCAACAAGAGAAACGTAATGATGTAATCCTGACAGGGCTCAAAATCAAACCCAGGAGTTATGCCAGGGCAACAGCGAATGACGACGATCGAGACGAGGAGGACAATAAATCTGTGGAAATGCAGGTGGTGGAATTCCTTCGGTCCAAAAGTATTTCTCTGGACCCCAGCAATGTGGATTCATGTTATCTGCTACCGAAAAGGAATGTAAGCGGAGACCGGAGTACAGCACGGGCCATGTTGTTACGACTTACAAGCAAAAAGCACAAAATCTCTCTGTTGAAGCAAGGGAAAAATCTCAAAGGATCCAATGTATTCATAAATGAAAACCTCACCAAGCACAATGCAACCATCGCATGGAAAGCTCGTCAACTAAAGAAAACGGGTAAGATACACAGCACTTGGTCGGCTAACTGCAGAATTTTCATCAAACCAAATGGGTCTTCACCGGAAACTACCAGACCGGTGCTGATCAAGATGATGCGGGATCTGGAGAATTTTGACCACTGAGGCAGGTTAAAATCCTTGACAAATCTCTATGAGCAGTTATCTGATGAACCAAACTGTAGATCAGGAAACTGGCTTTTTAACAACAAGTCATCATCATTCAGGAATAGACCCTAATGAAGAAATTGATCTGGATAACCATTTTTTCTACAACGAAACAAACGCATGCGGATACTCTACTGTAGACAAATTCAACAAGAACATTAAAATGGAAGGGAGTTTGTCCATTATCCACTTTAATAGTAGGAGTCTATATGCAAACTTTGACCAAATAAAGGAATACCTTCTGTCATTTGCTAATCCGTTCAACATCATCGCATTATCGGAAACTTGGATTAAAGAAGAAAAGGACAAGGACTTCTACATGGAGGGTTACAACTTTGTGTGTAAGAGCAGACTGAATAAAGCTGGTGGGGGTGTTGGCCTATTTATTGATGAGGCCATAAACTTCCAGGTACTGGAATGCAAATCAAATGTTGTGGAAAATGTAATGGAATGCCTTGCAATTGAGATTCCTAGGTTGAAAGGTAAAAATATGGTTATTTGTTGTGTGTACAGAGCACCGGATTCGCAAATTGATGTTTTTAGCAAATGTATGGGTGAATTACTCGCCAATATGAACCAGAAAAATGTTTTTATGTGTGGGGACTTTAATATTGACTTGATAAATCCAAATAATAGCTCTATAATAGATGATTATATTAACACCATGTATGCCATGGGTATGCAACCATTAATCACAAAACCAAGCAGGATTACTAGACACAGTGCCACCTTGATAGATAATATGTATACTAATGTATTAGATTCTGAAATATTAAGTGGCATCATGATAAATGACATTACTGATCATCTACCAGTCTTTGCTATTTGTAATTGCAAATTAGATATAAGGGACCAGGCTAGATTGAAAACCCTGGAACACACAGAAATCAGAATTAAAAGCGAAAAAAGGCTAAAGAAACTAGAATTAGATATGTTGAATCAAAAATGGGATAATGTATTAGCAGAAAACGATCCAAATAGAGCATATGAGGCTTTTCTATGGACAGTAAACTCCCTGTATGATAAACACTGTCTAGTCAAAACAACGAACAAATTGAAGCAAAACAAAGAGAGAAGACCTTGGGTTTCAAAAAGCACTGGCAAATGCCTGTAAGAAAAAAAAAAAATACTTTGTATAAGCAGTTTCTGAGAGAAAGAACTGAGAAAGCAGAAATTAGGTACAAAAGTTACAGAAACAAAATGACACATTTACTAAGGAAACATAAAAAAGAGTATTATGAAAAGCTTTTATTAGAAAATAAACATTATACCAGAAATCTCTGGAATATAATAAAGAACGTCTCTGGGAGGACTCGAAGAGGGAGTACCCTGCCTTCTTTAATATAAATGGCAAAAAAGGTAGAGAACATGGAATTGGTCGTGGAGAATTTTAACAGTTATTTTGTGAATGTTGGGCCAGAACTAGCAAAGGGTATTAAATCCTCACACCTAAGATGAGACTACCTTGATAAGGATGAGGAAATCCAAGACACAATGACATTAACTCATTAAATCAGATCAATTCTGAAAAATTGTACAGCTAAGACATCTGTTGATGTAAACCAATTAGATATGAAATTACTGAAAACACTAACTAACGCAATTGTAACTCCACTTACGCATATATGCAATCTATCCTTTCCCACGGAGTGTTTCCAGATAAAATGAAGATAGCTAAAGTTATCCTCTCTACAAAAAGTGGGGATAAATATGATTTCTCAAACTATCGTCCTGTCTCGATTTTACCTCAATGCTCAAAGATCCTAGAAAAGCTCTTCAATGACAGATTGGACAAGTACATTGATAAACACAAACTACTGTGTGACAGTCAGTATGGGTTCAGGAAGAAGCATTCGACAGCACTAGCCCTAACAGAATTTATTGAAATGATTAAAGATTCACTAGATTCAAACTTATATTCTATAGGCATATTTATTGATCTGAAGAAAGCATTCGACACTATAAATCACGATATATTGATTGAAAAACTTTACAAATATGGAATAAGAGGGACCACATTAAAATGGATCAAAAATTACTAAACAAGTAGGACGCAATTTGTCCAGATGGGTAATAGCAAATCAAATTGCTTGGACATTACCTGTGGAATTCCTCAGGGCTCGGTCATAGGTCCCAAGTTGTTCATAATTTACATAAATGACATTGTTAAGGTGTCCGATATCCTAAAACTAATTTTATTCAGGAGACCACGACTATTTTTTGCTCAGGTGTCGATCTCAAACAATTGGTAAAATTGGCTAATAACGAAATGTCTAAACTTCACACGTGGTTTAATGTAAACAAATTATCACTAAATCTTACAAAGACCAAATTTATGATATTTGGGAAAAAAGGCCTAAAGGACGACATAGACTTAAAGGTAAATGGTACCAGCATTGAAAGGGTAAACGAATATAAAGTCATGGGAGTTATGTTAGATAATCTCTTAAGCTGGAAACCACATGTAAATTTGGTTCAAAGAAAGTTAGCTAAAAGTGTGTCTATTCTTTGGAAAATGCAGAAATTATTAAAACATAAGTCTCTTAAAATAATCTATTCAGCACTCATAGCACCCCACTTACATTACTGCGCTGAAGTATGGGGACACACTTATAATAATACAATAGAATCATTGTTTAAACTCCAAAAAAAGGCCCTTAGAATTATTCATTACGTTCCTTATGGAACTCATACAAAAGATTTGTTTATTAAGGCAAAGTTTCTTGAATTACAGGAAATAATAAAATTCAACTCCTTGCAAATTGTATTTAGGATACCACAAAGAATTGCCTAGAAATATACAATGCCTATTTCTTCAACGTGAATGTATCCACGACCTCAGAGGCAGAATGTTGTTGAAAACGAGAAGGGTCAAATCGACTCGGAGTGAGCACTCCTTATCTGTGGCTGGAGTCAGTGCATGGAACATACTTGAAGACAATATTAGAATGGCAGACAATCTGAAGGTCTTTAAGTATCTTTTGAAATGTGCATGTTTGAATAACTATAAACTTATCCAACAAAATGGCATTGGATAAATTAAACGGCACCATAACGGGCATAAACAATAGGGGTCGTTTAGATTAAATATGTGGACTGCTATTGTTAAATCTGTACCATTGCATCTACTGGACACACCAGGCCATCTGTCTGAAAGACAACTGTCTCAGCACATTACTACAGACAGCTGTAACCAACATGGACATTATAACTGGTCGTTAAATGCAATTGACAAAATTATTTCCACGAGGCGGACAGGTTCTGGAGAACCGACGTGCCCGGATGGGACATTCCCGGCTGGTTACACCATGGATGCATGGGGAAAGTGGCGTTCGCTGTGTTTGGCAGTCCTGGACATCGAAGATGTAGAGGACGTCTGTCTAATTGGATTTATGATAGCGGGCCTGCTATCATTGGGGCTTGGTCTGTTTTTGATCGACCATAGGATAAAGAAAACTTTGAAAAGCAGGGTTATCCTCGACAGAAAGCTCAATAAAATTGGATTCGAGGTCAAGGAAGGCAATGATGGACTAAACATACTGCGAGAAGTCATTAAATCCGATAAGGCAAGGGTGAACCAAGTCGACGGAAATGATGACTAATTAAGAGATCCATGCAAAGATCTGGTATTATTGCACCTTTCCACTACTCCAAATCACTAGGAACAAATCAAATGATGAAGAAAGGAGTCCAGGTTTTTCTGGACCAAGTATAAATGGATTAAATCAAGAGTGACATTCAAATCTAAACTTATATAGACACTCAGCTATATTGTGATTATAATTCTTCATGATGTTCATAAATCTTTATGATCTTATGTTGTGACGCTTAAATCGTAGTGTAAATGGACACTCAGCTCTGTTGTGATTTATAAATCTTTATGATATCTTAACCATAATCAAACTGTTTTTCTGGGAGTTGGGGCGGGACTTTGACAAGCGATCTCGCTTCTCCCGCGACCCTTTCGGTCATGATACATGTTGTGTTGAAATTGTCATGAAACGACTATACAATCATGCCGAAATAAAAACAAAATAAATGAAAAAAGTATTATGGCCAAAAACGCGATTTGAACAGAGCTATTGTTCGCCCGTGGGATGAATGTGTGACCTCAATTTGCGCCGTGTTTACAAATTTTCAAGGGCACGGCGTGGCAAAAATAACCATTTAGGAGGTAGATTTCAAACAGCCCACGTCGACTTCTTATCCCAGCTACGGCCCTGATTTGCTTACAGCCATCTAATTTGAGAAATTACGAGTCTGTTCGTCCAGGCTTGACCTCCAGGGGATGTGAAATAAGTTCGACAGAAGTTGGTAAGGTTCGTCACGAGTTCGCCGAGATTTCTTCTCAACAATAGCAAGAAAGGTGAGCGTATTTTTTACTTTAATCTACATAGTTTGTTGACAGAATATCCTGTGACCCTATTTGTGAAATTTCAGTAAAATATACCAAGGAATAAACCCGCGCCAGGCGTTTGAAGCCCACCGGTCACAAGGTTAATTCACTTATACGCTTCAATTCGAGACTGCAAGGATGGAAATCTGAATAATCAATTAGGAAAAATTCAAGGCTCTCGGTAATTCTGTATATCGTTTAAACATTTTGTTAATCGGATTATGAAAGAAGACTGAAAATAAGTGCCCACTTTTTGTTTGGATGTAAAAGTGCGTATTTAAAGGAGAATACATTGTATATTGATTAAGCATTGAACTCTGCATAAGTCGAACTGTTTTAATATTTGTTGATGACGTTGCTTCGGCTTCCTGGAAGCAAGTACGCGCAAATCTGCAGTCTAGTGAGCATTTCAGGTTCGATGTACTGAGTAATAACACCGCAGAAACTTAAACTGGCCCGTCATTCTGCCGAATAGTCTTACTAAACTAGTTAATCGTCTGATTGCTAATCAAGCAAAGGGGAGGTTTCTGCCTCGCCAAACTAACCTCCGACTGCACGTCACTGTGTTTTACTATGAATTATTCACAGTAGCTCATTGAAACTATCATGGGAGGAGGGTATATGGACATAGTAAAAACAGTGCAAAGTTTTTTTTTTTTTAAATCACCACGGGTTATTGAAGGGGGAACGTTTCGTAGCAGTGGGAGGGCAAACAACTGCTGGCATCAGCGACTTCACTGCATTTTATATAGTTATGGGCGAGTAGCGTTAATGTTTGCCCTCACACCGATAATTTTGACATTTTTGCAGGCCATTGATCCAAAAAAAAACTTCACAGGCAACCCATTCATACCATTTTTAATATCAATGCAAAACCTAATGTTGAACATAATTGGGTGAAATTCAATGTATTTTCCATTAAAAAGGGCCTAGGGGGCGCTGCTGTACTTCAGAAAAGGGGTAGATGACTTTAGCATCAATTATTTCTGTTAGGGTACCTTAATGGATAATTTGGCCTGGTTTATTTCTGAATAGACTGTATTTTTGAAAATGCCCTCAGGCTTCACCCCCCAATTTTCACAATGGGTTTTGTTGAAAAATGCCGAAATCAGCCATTTTTGGGACCCTGTGGCTCTGAGACCCTTTCCTGTAAAGGCGTTGGACTTGTGGCAAACTCTTCGTCTGTGTCTTCTGTACTTACCAGCAAAAAATCATTAGAAAATAATTAACACTTTGTTCTCAGCAACTCAAGAAATGTTGTCATTTTATTCATTTGTATTGCCCATGCCTATATCAAAATCATAAAAAATGAATTCTAGCCATTTATCTTACTTCGTTCCTGAGTTACAGGTCATAAAATGCGGTATCGTTTTTGGACTGAGACAAAAATTTACAAGAAAAACAAGGTGTTACTCTTCACCTGGCTAAAACCATACCCATGGGGAAATATAATTCTGGCAGCATCATGCCTCTTGGCGGCTGGGACACAGAGAATTAAGGAAAAGGATTGTTATTCTATGTAGGTCCTGTAATTTTAATCAGAATCACATAACGTCTTACATTATGGGTAGTGTTTAATAATGATCACACTAACAATAAATAACAGCAAGACTACTTTCATTTTCACTATTTCTGAGTAATTATAATTTTTATGAGTAATTTCAACCTTTTTTCGGCAATGGATGGAGACGGGAGACTGAGGAGAGAGGTAGGCTAGACAAAGTTCCGTGACTGATAAGGCGATTGGGCTACAATGTATTTTACAGGTTCATTTAAGATATTTAAGGCAAGTAGACGCTGGGATAGGCTATTAAAGCCAAACTGTCGCCAAAATGCAACCTAGGGTGTTTTTGTGAATGTACCCGAGTCAAACATTTGTTTAAAAGCATAATTACGACGGAAGCGCCACTTTTAAGATTGTGAATTGGCTTTTCGAATGGGAGCGCTCGGGCACTGCTATGATCACATCAAAATCGCTATTTTTAAGCCACCAAGACTCGACACAACATGAAACTTTGCTCGTAGTATCACCAGGCTCTCTACACATGAACTCGAGCATTGTGAACATTGTTTGTGTACAAGGAGTTTTCTTAAATACCGCTTTTATCACTGGACTCACCTAAGGCAACAACTCGGAAGACAACGCGAGGTAGGTCCCGTGGTAACAAAAACATCTTTTAAGCAAACTCTATTGTATACGCACAATGTTCTCAATGTTCAAGTTCATGCATAGGGACCCTGATAATACTACAAGCAAAGTTTCATGTTATTTCGAGTCATCTTAGTATTTTAAAACTAGCGATTTTGATGCGACCATAGTATCCGGCCCGTAGGGTTTAGCCATAGAACCATCTGCCGTTGGTAGCAAACATGGCGCCCATGATTCGAGTTGGCCAGACTCTCTCTATATACGGCTCTGGTAAATTGCAATACGTAGGCTAACAAGCATAAGTTTAATTCTTTGAAAGCTTCATAAATTCTTGACATACCTTATATCCATGGCTGTTCTGGGCAAAACACCAATGACGTAATGCCAGGTCACCAACTTCTAATCGTGGTATTTCCGCTTGCAAACGAGGTCGCTTGTAAACAACCTTCTGCTCGTCGCGTGATGTTCATCCATTGCCGTTATGCCCTGGTATTCAAACTTTCTTTATGGGCCAGAATTTAATTTGATTTCATTTAATCTTATTTTTAACTTTATTTCATTTTATTTCATTTTTTTTGTGTGCGTGTGTGTTGTGGATGTGTGTGCGTAAATATATGTGTGTCTGTGTGTGTGTGTGTGTGTTTGTGTGCGTGTGTGTATGTGTGTGTGTGCGCGTGCCTGAGAAGGTGTTTGTGGGTATGTGAGTGCTCTTTTCTTTGGATCTGCATCTCGCTTCGCTCTGTTGCAACGCTGCATTTCAGCTGCATTAAGTGGGGCAGCCATTTCCTAACTAATATATACAATTTAACATTACATTATCATGCAAATTGTATCAACAACATTTTATAATAGTGATCAATTACTGTTTAAATATACTTAAGAGGGTGTGATCTGTTGATATTGGATCATAGCCGTTATGCGGTAGGACAGCGGTAAAACCGAGTAAATGCCTTGTACCTTAATATAATAATAAAGTTTTACCTTTTACACATATTGATAAATTAGATGAACCGTATAAGTAACGACTAAATATTTATATATCAGTATTTATAAGCATTTCCCTACATTTTGTAATAGATTTTCCACCCTGTTAGATGCATGTTCCACCCTGTAAGGTTTACATACCTAACAGGGTGGAACCTAACAGGGTGGAAAATTTCAAACCAAATTAGCCATTGCTCAGTGACAGAAAACTTTTGTTAGCTAGTTCTCCACAAATAAACTGTACTTTAGTATAAATATCAAATATGTTTTTTAATTTTTAAAAATGTGGTTTACTTTCTTCATAAATTAGGCTAACAGGGTGGAAATTTAAGAGTAGGACATAGAGGTTAACGTCATAAAACATGCAAAAAAAGGCAAACAGACAGTTGTCACTCACCTCACTTTGCTCCTTTTAAATTTCCCTCTAAAAGTGTGATTTCACTGCCAAAGTGTGGGAATGGGAAAGGTAGTTGTTTTTGTTCAAACAGTGAAAACCCACAATCTAACAGGGTGGAACGTGATTTTGGGGACATATAGTAAATTATTTTTTAAAATAATAATAATGACCATTTCCATTGCAAGAGATTAATATTTAGAGATATTTTAACATGATCTATACAATAATAAAAACAAATTTCCATGAATATATAAATATTTTACAATTTA
This sequence comes from Gymnothorax javanicus, assembly GCA_029692085.1. Taxonomy (NCBI): domain Eukaryota; kingdom Metazoa; phylum Chordata; class Actinopteri; order Anguilliformes; family Muraenidae; genus Gymnothorax; species Gymnothorax javanicus. The sequence goes on along the minus strand of CM056194.1, from coordinate 110,909,277 downwards.
TTTCACTGAAACTGAGAATTTGCTTTGGGGACATCATGAAAAGAAGTGTATGTGTCAAAACAAAAGGCAATAAAGATAAAAAATATATATTTACAAACATAATTTTGTGTTAATTATATAAAGGAGACCTCAATGTATAATAAAACCCATTTGTATTAAACATATTGTTTATTTTAATTAAAATATTAGGAGTTTTTTTTCTTGGGGACGGAAAAGTCACCAATAGCCAGGAATGACCCATCTACAACAGTTCGGTGCCACAGATAAGCAACACCAAAGCTTACGTCGGGAGGCTCAAATTCCACAGCACTGTAAAACAAACATGAAACCGATCTCCAGGAAATGTGGCATATATTTGTCAAAATCGCGTCCTATTCATTACTTCTGATAAATCGTAAATTTAATTACATTGCTTGCAATACCAAAAATAGTGAGCCAACGTTTCACTTGAAAAATGTCACGCTGAAATTAAGGAGAAATGGTACTACCATAATACTTTTCTTGTTTATCAAGTCATATTCGCCATCAAAATCGCATGGGGATATTATATGAAACATACGGTAGAGATATTGCATGAAAAAAACTTAAATTATGAACATTTCAGTCGAGAAAACTTTGCTATATATGTGGGGACACCATGCACAGCTGACTGGGTGCCTATTTTATGGAAATAGCCTCGTACATTACAGAGATAATGAAGCTTCAATCTAAACATGAGCTGGCACTGATGATTAAATATCACTAACTTGAAACTTGGACTTGAATTTGAAACTTGAGATTAATGCAGCCAAATCTAGATGCCCATGAAGAAAACCAGCTCTAGAGTGCATGTAATCTTAGACCTAAACAAACAGCCATGGCAAACACTGGTGTGGCTTCAGCACGAGTCTCTTAATGTCCTTGAATGGTTCAGCTAAAGCCCAAACTTGCAGCACTTGCAGCATCTGTGGAAAGACCTGCAGATGGAAGTTCACCGACTCCCTCCATCCAATCTGACTGAGGTTCAGAGGATCTGCCTGAAAGAAGAGAGGCCCAGTAGGTCAATAGCAAAGATGGATTGAGGCTCACCAATATGCCAAAATACGTGCAAGCTTTTTATCTATCACTTTAAGAACTGTATTCCCCAAAGGCCAATCAGTAGGACTTTTGGGAATTTCACCCTCTACAGTATAATAAAAAGACATATACAGTATAATTTAAAATATGGAAGGAATCTGGTTGAATCTGAGAGCGTGAAGGGCTAGGCTGAAAATCACTTCTGAGTACACAAGGTGTTCAATCCTTCAGACATCACTGTCTTAAGAACAGTCGTGCGACAGTAATACTTCACAATACTCAGTAATGCTTTGGTAAACCTCTAACAGTCAACATGATTTGCCGCTGCTTCCGCAGACACAAGTTAAAGGCTTACTATGAGAAGCTGAAGCCATGCATCAACACTATTTATGGCACCGCTGACTTCTCTGGACTCCGTGTCCTCTGAAATGGACAGTAACATGATGGAAGCATATTTTATGGCGCAACAAGTCAACATTTAAAGTGTTTTTTTTGGGGGGGAAAAACAACTGCCACCATGTTCTTCAGACCAAAGACAAGGACAACCAAAGTTGTTATCAGTGTCAGGTCCAGAAGCCAGCTTCTTTCATGGTATGGGACTCAGATTGAGAAAGTATGGCACAATATGAAGTGAAATACAGTATATGGCAATGAAGGCCCAGCACAATTGCACAGCCTAGGACCTGCATAATGGAGGAATTGGAGGAAATTCTGCTCGTGAGACTCGACGATCTGGTGTCTTCAGTGCCCAAACGCTTGAGTGTGATTATAAGACATGGTGATGTTTTGTGGTCCTTACTCTGTTTTGAAGCGGGTAGGTGAGTGCAATTATGTGGTTAGCACTCCTGATCGGAGGCAGAAATCCAGACTTTGTCATGTAAACCTTTTAAAGCCCTACTATTGCTGTGACGCTACGGCGTCTGTGTGCTGCAATTTATCTGCTAAACCGGATGAGGCTGTGGAGGATGATGGTGGGGTCCATTCCCCTGAGCCTGTTCCGGCAAAACTGGGGAATAGTGTTGCTTTAGAGAACTTGAGGCAGAATCTTGGTTCTCTCTCAGAGGAGCAACTCAAGGATGTGATGAGGCTGGTAGAAAATCACGGCAGTCTGTTTAAGGATGCACCAGGAATTACACATTTGCTGACACATGATGTGGATACTGGTGATGTGGTGCCTATTAAACAGCATCCATACAGACTCCATCCTGAGAAGTGGGCTCAGGTAAGAGAGGAACTAGCCTATATGATTGAAATAGGGGCCATCAAGCCAGGCTTGAGTGAATGGAGTTCACCTCTTGTGATTCTTCAGAAACCAGATGGGTCACTCAGTTTGTGTATTGATTTTCGGAAGTTGAACAATGTGACCAGGACTGATGCTTATCCAGTACCCAGGCTTGAGGATTGCAGTGATCGAATCGGGCAAGCTCAATATGTGTCTAAATTCAACTTATTGAAGGGATCCTGGCAGGTAACCTTGTCAGAGTGGGCGGAGGAGGTTTCTGCTTTCGTCACACCAGACTGTCTCTATCAGTGTCAGGTTTTGCTTTTTGGAATGAAAAACGCTCCAGCAACATTTCAAAGGCTAATGAACAAGATAACAGCAGGGCTAGATCACGTGGTCACATAAATTGATGATGTGGTGGTTCATAGCTCCTCTTGTTCATCACATGTGGAGCACATAAGGCAGCTATTCCAACGGCTGGAGGAAGCTGGGCTGGTTCTGAACAGAGGCGGACAGAGTACACAGCTTCATTACTTAAGTAAAAGTACAGATACCACTTGTTAAATTTGACTCAAGTACAAGTAAAAGTTCTACAGTCAGATTTTTACTTAAGTGAAAGTTCTGGAGTACTTGTTTTTAAAAATACTTAAGTATCAAAAGTAAAAGTAAATTGTCGACATATTGTATTATTACTGCCACAGTGCTTACCTTCATCTATAGAAACCTACTGGATGGAGCTTGTAACAAAATTTGAAAATAAAAACAAAAAAGAAGTCATTTTCACATTTATTTATTTCATTCAATATACCTGAACCAGCCAACAAGGCAACAAAGCAACGTTCTGGTACAGATAACATAGCACTGAATTTTGTCCTTACACACATACTCATCCGTTCTCTCTCTTTGCCTCTCATTTATATACACACACACACACACTGTGTGTGTGTGTGTGTGTGTGACAACTGTGTGTCTGTGTACAGCATAAAAGACCTAAAAAATGTTCTGTGCTTCCTCTAAAACGCATGTGATGTGTATTATCCATTTATGTAAAATGTATAGTTGGGACAAATATGCATAAACAGCCCAAACTTTTCTTTTCCCATTTAGTAAAATAATATGATTTCCAAACAAAGTGATGATTTTAAAGAAGGGTTTCTATACCCACTTGTAACACTGGAGGATCTCAGTATTATTCCATGAATTTTTTTTTTAATGACAATCATAACTATTTTTGTAATGAGTTGTGAAGATGCTACTTATTTCAAAGTGAACCTAGTGTGACTCATTCTCATCCGGTTTCTTTCAAAAGTCTTTCTAACATTCCCTTAATCATACGCATGTCCAATTATTTTTATTTTTTGAATGACAACACTATTGCAAAAAATCATACCTTTGCATGGATTAATGACAGCATATCAGCACCTTTAAAATGGCACACCTTCCAGCCCCGGCCACGCCTATTTTCTTTTTTTAATGATGTGACCTAAATACCTGATGAGGATTTTGGTGTCACCACTCATTACTATAGTTTCTCCATCACAGATAGACGCAAACCCTGTAATGAAACATTCAATTGACCTCCAGAGGGGATTCAATCCCTTTGACTTGAATGTCTGTAAATGCCTACAATTACCCTTTGCAGTATGATATCTCTCACATGTATCCCCCTGTTCCAAATGCACAGACATGCCATAGTGGTAAAAGTTGACTGCGACAATCACTATTTATTGCACAGTAGGTCTTTTACAGTCCAATGTAGTCATCACAGGTCTAAAAACACTACACATTTGCTTGTCTGCTTGGTGACCAGTTGGCCCGCAGTAGGGTGGGCAACATTAAGGTTTTGTAAAATAACAGCTGTCAAAACTTACAAGGAATTGATGAAGATAATGCTGTGCCTTACTTCAGTCTGTCAAAAAGTCAGTCTGCTTTATGAAATCCGTCAATGCTAATTAGACATTTGTAAACTGGCTTTGTTTTGAACATTTTGACTTAAAATTGTGCTGTTTCTACAACAAGGGCTCTTCCGTTGTTCCTTTGATGCATTCAAGGATCATAAAGATTTAGTGCAAATGAAAAAATAAAATAAATAAATAAATAACAGAAGCGAACAAACACGGAACTGAGGAAATAACAAGGCAACATTTATGAAATAATAGTCATCTGGAAACGATCTTTGTTCCAAAAAAGATATAAAGGATTTGTCCTGCACCAGACAGTAACATGTTTTTCAGCTCCTTTGTCAATTTCACAGCCTTATAACCAAGCTGATGAAGGACCTTTTGCATTAGCAGCTGAGTCTCTCACCGTGCCAAACCTTGTGTGTACTTCAATCAAATTTCCTGAAGTTCTTGTTCAACTTCAGGAGAAGTTGGTTTTCAAAATTGCGTGAATGAATTGATCCCCTTGTTGGGGTGAAAAGCAAACCTGCTATGCTAAAAAGCCTTTCACATGCTGAAGCTGGTAGGGCTGTGTTAAGCTTTTGTGAGAGGTTACGCACAGCCGGATAGGGGGCAAGTGCATTAACTCCTTCAGCTGTAGAAGACAGATATCCGTCCAGTTGTTTACTTATCTCATGGGTATGAGTCTGTTTGACATTGGAGAAGAAGTCATCTTCATCAGAAGAAGTCGATGAGTTGTCAGGAGACCGAAGACTGTCACATGGTCTGGGAGATGTTCCTTGATGTAACCAAGGCCTTGATCAGAAACACAGAATCACACCAACAAACACATCATCTATTTGTTATGATTACTCTGTAGGTCTAAGCAACTGCATAGGATCATTGTTGGATGTAAAGGTTTTTGAAAAAAATATAGGTAATGAGACATTTACAACATTTGTCTTACCAAGTTGTAGGACTGTGTCATTGCTGGTCCAGGATGTTTTAAACCTTGGAACGAGAATGGCTGCCGCAATGAACTCTGGGTCTGACATCATGCTCTCAAACCGCTTCATCAAACCTTCCAGGAGAGCATCAACAAGCGGCTTGCAAAATCTGAGTGCTGGTCTGGTCTTTTGAAGCTTGGTGATGAGGGTGGTGATTGGGGGGAGCAGCCAGCCCATTTGAATGTTGGCTTCTCCTTGTAATATGTTTAACGCCTTCACAACCGGGCTCATGGTGGTGATGTATTCCCCTAAAAAGGCCACGTCAGCCGAACTGTACCTAATAGAAAAACAAGAAAATGAATAAACATATTTCCACACACAAACACAAAATTCATATAGAACCACTATGCAGTGCTGGGCATGTATTTAACTGTTTATGTAACTACAGCAGATAATGCAGTTAGCATTACTCTACAGTGCCTGACAAAAGTCTTGTAGGAACAAGTTGTAGGAACAATAAATAATAACCTGACTTGTAGTTGATCAATTGGAATCAAAAATGGCTTATATGAAAGGCAAAGCCCTCTAGATTATGCGAAATATACCAAAATAGAGTTTTGTGTCATTGATTGAGTTTTATAATTTAATTTGTACAGAAAGGTCAGATTTTGCTTGGACAAAAGTCTTGTCGCATTGAAAAAAAATGTGGAAATTATACATACACTTTATTTTGAATACACAAATATGCCACAATAATATCAGAACATAAAGCCATGGTGCCTTGGAAAAAAGAATTAATATTGCGTATGACTCCCATGAGCTTGGAGGACTGTATCCATACGTCTTGGCAATGACTGAGATAACTTGATGATGAAATCATCTGGAATGGCATAGAAAGCGTCTTGCAGGACTCCCAGAGTTCATTAAGATTCTATGGTTTCATCTTCCAAGCCTCCTCCTTCATCTTACCCCTGAAATGCTCAATAATGTTCACGTCAGGTGACTGGGTTGGCCAATCCTGGAGTACCTTCACCTTCTTCGCTTTCAGGAACTGTGACATGGAGGCAGAAGAATGAGAAGGAGCAGCAGTATAAGTAGGGCAGCAAGAACTTCTTGATATTTCAGGCTGTTGATGTTGCCATCCACTCTGCAGATCTTTCTCACACCCCCATGCTGGATGTAACAACAAACCATGATTTTTCCTCCACCAAACATGATTGTTTTCTGGGAGAATCTTGGGTCCATGAGGCTTCCAACAGGTCTTGTACGGCGACTGGCATGCAGTTCAATGGATGATTCACCAGAAAAATAAACTTTCAGCCACTTTTCCAGTATCAATCCTTTCTGCAAGCTGTGGGCCTTGGCAAATGCAATGCAGGTTTTTTGTTTTCTGTTTAATGCAGACTTCTGTGTACTAATTTGGCTATGAAAACCACTTTGAGAGAGATTTTGACAAACTCTTCTTGTAGATACCGGGATTTTTGGTGACATTTCCACATGTAGCTTCGCTGTAGTTGAAGAAGGGCTAGCCTTGTACAGTTGAAGCAATAAACGGTCCTTTCAAACAGTTGTCATACCGGGGTCTGTCTGACCTGCGCTTGCCATGAACGTCACCAGTTTCTTCAAATCTTTTTCTCATCCCCTCCCCTTGACATTTGGATACATTAAAGATGTCTGCCACCTCAGCAGCAGACTCAGTCTTCAGGCTCTTGATGATCAGCACTTTGGTCTGTGGTTGAATCTTTGGTATGTTGCCAGAGGTCTAGTCGCACCTCATATGAAAGTCTGGTGTGCTGGGGTTATTTCTATACACATCTGGGAATGTTAATTACAGTATTTGTCATAGGTTAAACTCTAATCTGCGATTTGTTGCATCATCTGAAGAAACGACAAGACTTTTGTCCTAGCAAAAACAGATGTTATGGGCTTAGCCAAGCTGTGAACATCAGAACACTTTTTGACGGTTTCATTTTGCACCAAATTATTAATGGTAAAGCCCTTGACATTAAAATGGACCATTTATTGTAACAATTGATTGGTTAGAAAGAAAGTTATATGCTATTTTTAGTTACTATGTCCTTATGCGACAAGACTTTTGTCAGGCACTGTAGATAATGAAACAAAATGAGAACACAATCTTACATAAACATACGCTACTTACATGGGAACATTGAGTGCAGCACAGACAGCTCTCACTGGCCCCTCTCCTTGGTCTTTAAGGATTCTGAAGACACGTTCCACAGCCATAAAAGAGGAGTTCCATCTAGTTGCATTAGGCTGTACCAAGTGAAGCTTACAGTGCTCCTCAACAAGCTCTGCAGCAGCAGTAGACCGTGCTGCTTTATTCCAGAGAGCCTGGCACTTTGAAAAGGCTGATCTTGACAACTTTTTGTAAGCATCTGACCTATTAGCCTGCTCAGCATCCACTGTGGAAACCAAATTCAGTAAATGGCAAGCACACTGATGATGCTTTGGCAACTGATACTGAAGGCCATCATCTTCAGCCATGATGGCTTCCACATCGATGAATTCCACTACCTCTTCATCATCAGATGCATCACCTTCTTCTTCTTCATGGCCTTCTGCAACTAACTCTTCAGCTGCAATGTTGTTGTTTTCATCAGTTGGTCCAAATACACGGAATGCCTTGATGAAATTTGAACCGTTGTCTGTTGTGGTTCTTACAATTTTCAAACTAATTTCATAATCTGCGTGTATGTCATGCAGAGCAGATGCCAAGGCATCAAATGTATGGGCGCCCCTTAATTGCCTGCATGCAAGGGCAACTGAATGGCGCTCAAAACTACAGGGATCTAGCCAATGTGCTGTAATACCTATAAAGCTCCTCCTTCTGGCTGTCCAACAATCGGTTGTTGTCGCAATATACGCCATCTTTTTCATTTCTTCCTTCAGATTTTTTTTCATTGCAGTTGTGGCTGAATCGATCCTGCGCCGCACAGTTGTGCGAGACATTACCACACTATTAGGCTGTAAATCTACAACAAGGTCCTGGAAGGATGGCTGCTCAACCAGAGAGAAGGGCTGGAGACCTTGGACAATAAAACGAAGGACAGCCCGATCTACAGTCCTCTGAGAGACTTGCTTTGTCTCAACAAGCTTTAATTGCTTCGCCTTGCAGGACGTCCCACCTTCTGATGGCCTCTTGCAGGCTGTTGAAGTCAGTTGACTGTATTCCTCCAGATGTCTTTCATGTTTTCTCTGTAAAAGACAGTATAATATTTCAGTTCAAAAAACACTGACATTATCACATTCAAATAAACTAACATTATGTATAAGCATTAGAAAAAAGATACCCATCTTCCTACTTAGCAGTAAAATTACTCATGATTAAGTGGTGGTTTCCTTAAAATTTTCAAGGGCTCCAGACTAACTTTTTAGATTGGTTGCACTGGCACGCCTTATTATTATTTTGGAGCAACATTTTTCAAAGTGCCACGATATTAGGTCAGGAGTCAGAGTCGGAGGTCACCAGCGGCTAATACAAGACTCTGGGTAGCACATCTCTCTTGCTCTCTCGCGCGTCGCCTCTTGGCACAGTGTTATGTTTGTGCCACAAAACCAACCAATTGGATCGGAGAGTGTCAATTCAATTCTGATTGGTTTTCAATTTGCCAGTAGAAATTGTCTAAAAAAATAGATCAACAAAACTAGATAAAGGCACACCTCAGAGGTGTTCAATATTATCTTACATATTAATATTGTTTTCAATATAATATAGATCTATCTATCTATCATTTGGAATTTCGTTACCAAATGCACTGTTGTGTAATTTGTGAAATGACAATACAAGTAAGTCTAAGTCTGATCTATCCATCTATCTATCTATTCATTCATTCATTCAAGCACACAAAAGGAAATTCATTCTACACACTTCCCACTCGGCGGTCTAATGTTGATCATAAGTGCAAGAGGCGCCATCCAGACTAGTGGTCATTATATGTCAGAAACAGCCTCCCATTATAAAGACTAGGGGGTCATGTGACCAAGTCACGTCGCTATTAGTAGGTTTTACATGGCTGGCGCTCTGTGTTAGTGTTAAGTCATATATGCTCTTTTTGGTGCCTGTTTCCCAAATATTCTAGCGTGCGTGTGAATAGGTGAATGAGAGGCTTTATCTTTAAGCACTTTGTAGAAAGGCGCTTTATGAAGTTCAGTCTAGTAACTTGCATTAGTTCACGGACGGATCTGCCGCATCCAACATGGCGGACACGCTGACGTATCGCAGCAACGGGCCAACCCGCTCAATGAGGTGTCTACGTATGTCTAGAACAGCTGATCAGAATTGGATTGACACTTTCAGATCTGATTGGTTGGATAATAACGCCATACAGGTGGAGGAACCTGACTAAGCCAGTGGAAAAAAAAGGGCGACTGTTATGATTCTGTTCTGTTCTGCTCATGTTCTGTTCATGTTTTGCAATGCCTTGTTTCCATGCCATGTTTTGTTTCTGTTTATTCTGTTTTTCCTGCCATAGTCCATTCCCCAGTTAGATTCCAGTCATTGTTTTGTATTTTACCATGCATTGCACTTTTTCTCCCCTGTCTGGTCTTTTGTTATGTGACAGCTTATTTTCCCCAGTATTGTGTGCCACGCTTTCAGGTGATTTCATGGTTTCTGGGTTTTCAATAGTTCCTTCCAATCTCATTTGCTTCCTTCACCTTGCTTTTCTATATTACTAACAAGTACTAACAGTTTGTTGTTTTAGTTAAATCTACTAAGCCAAACTAACATTGTATATAATACTAACTTACTAACAAGCACTAGGGATTGTATAGCTGCACTTTACTAATTGACTAACGAGCTCTCAGCACTCGCCCTATTCTAGTCTCCGCCCCTTGTCTTCACTCAATCTACTTTGCTGCATTTTCAGCGGATCCTCCGCACCTGTTTAACTCTGTTCTGCCTCTCATTATCTGTGCACGTTAGAACTCCCTAACCGGAGCTGTATGTTTGTCAATAGGCTGTCTCGTGATCCCTGTCCGTGTTTTGGCTTTTGCCAATTTCATGTGGTTAGGTTCTCTCTTGTGTTTGCTCCTTCGTAATTAGTCTGATCCAATTCACCTGTCCCTAATCATAGTATGTGACTTCCCTGTGTGTATTTAAACAGTCTTCTCACAGCAGTTCCCCGTCAGAACGTTTCCCTTGTGCTACGCTTGTTTTCGCCTCGTATTCTTTGTGAGTCACTTCCTGACTGGACCGTCCCTGATTACAGATTTTGGCTCTGTTTTGGATTTCTTGTTGCATCTGTGTATCAAACCCTTTTTTGCCTGACTACGAGTACTGTGATTGCTGCCCTGTTAACGACTCGGATTTCGCCCTTTGGATTTTGATTTTTGGATTGTGGACTCTGTACCGTTGCCTCCTGCTCTGCGGGGGTTCGCCCCCATCCTTAATAAAATCCTATTTTACTGCACTGCCTGGTTCTCGCGTCTGGTTCCAGATCGTTACCTCACAGCGACTTTCAACCACAATGTCTAACACAGTGCCCGTGCCTGCGTTTGAGGAAGCATTAAAGGAATACTCCGGCCATTTTGCACTTTAAGCCTCATTTATCGCTGGTTATACTACGAAATAGAATGGTTCAGGTGCAAATTTTGACGAAAAGCTCTGTTTGGAGAAGTTTGGTTCGTTTTGTTAGCCCCCGTCAGCTGCCAATGGTCATGCTGAAATCGGTCCTAAAACAACATTAAATTTCGTTTGAAAAGACGTGAAACTCACGGAGTGGTCATTGGTGTTCATTGATGTCATTAAAAAAAATCATAGAAAAGTATGCTTTCCAGCGGGTTTTATTTGTCATTGTTGTAGCCATTGATTTGAATAGGATGCCTCAATTTTTTGGTATTACTCTGCCGCGGGAAACAGAAAAGGGATTGTTTTCGCCATGTTTGTAGTCTTTTATTGCATTAATATTGCATCAACCGGCTGGGAGACTCAAACTGTCAAGAGGAAGTTTACACATGGATGTGGTTCAGCTGGGGGGTGAAGTTCCACGATTACTAAATGACTAATAAAACCTACTGGAAAGCATACTTTTCTATGATTTTTTTTTTAATAACATCAACAAACACCAATGACCACTCGGTGAGTTTCACGTCTTTTCAAGCGAACATTTAATGTTTTAGGACCGATTTCAGCATGCCCATTAACATTACATTGGCAGCTGTCGAGGGCTAACAAAACGAACCAAACTTCTCCAAACAGAGCTTTTTGTCGAAATTTGCACCTGAACCCTTCTGGGTTTCATGGTAAACCAGCGATAATGAGGCTTAAAGTGCAAATTGGCCGGAGTATTCCTTTAAAACAGATGCACTCGCACGAACGCGACCAGATTAAATTCTTACGGTAGGAACACACTGCAGCGGCGCGGCGCGATGCGAATTAGCTGACGCTTCTAGCCACCGGCCGCTTATGGGCGTTTCCACTAGGCGTACACCCCACTCTGGAATGCCAGAGGCGTTGGACTCTCTTAATAATGGTGAGCACATTGAAGTGCAATGCATAGCAAAGGTGACATTAGAAAATCTTGCACATTAGAAAATCTTGCACATACCAATCGTCATACAGTAAAATTAAAACCTCTGACTGCAAAAATAATGGGCTTATCTGTTGGTAGCTTGGCAATGCGTTGTATGTAGGCATAGCCTATAAATATCACTGTCGAGTCAGGCTGAATAAATCGGACACAAAGTGTTTAAATGGTCGCAAATCATGCCTCTTCAGTCTATTGCTATGTCCTGCTCGTTTTCAGAAATGGCATAAATTAACTTTCTCGATCTATCTGATTTAAAGTAAAACTCCCGTTCATTTTGAGTATATAAAAATCAAAGTCCTCGCTAACTAGCCCAGTAGCCTATAGAGACCATGGATCAGCTCGAAGCCCTGCAAGCAATTGTGAAGATTGCCGTGATGCAATCCCGGAGGAGAAAGAGGGGAAGATACTGGGAGCATCCCACGCGACCGCGCTCGGAAAGTGCCCGGAGAGTACCACCGTCTCGTCAGAGGTTCGTCTGGATGACTCTGCCTTCCAGCAGTATTTCAGACTGCAGAAGGGGGAATTCGATCATCTATTGAGCCGTGTGGGACCGCAGATTGCGAAGCGCTCTACTGCATTGCGAGAGGCCATCGGTGCAGCTGAGTGTCTCGCTATTTGTCTTCGGATTCAGTTTTAGTGACCATAACAAAATTGTCGATGCACCGCTGTACCTACGGCAGGGGAGTGCGGTGGTTTAAATATAGGCCTAATACAATATTTGAATATGATATACTATAGGCCTACATGTCGGGTATACAATATAAATAAACAAGTCAAAGACCTTGACGACAATCATTATGCGGGCCACTGAGACTTGATTTAAATTGACATAATGATGTTGAAGAGTCATGTTGAAAATAATGTCAACATTGACATTGCGCCAAGGAAAATGGTTTGTATTTCTAAAAATCACACTGAATTCACATCTATTTCCAATGTCACAACATGCTTTTGTTAACAAGACATTCGGTAACTTCTCTTGGTTTGGGAAAAAAGCTCCCGCTACTAAAGCTTAATCATTTAGTTAATTTTAATTGATTAGACATCGCGCTTCAGGAGCTCCGTGTATTTCACTCAAAAATACGGGCAACAGCTGATACGAGATCATTTTACATATCTGTACACCTGTGAAACTGACTTTTTCAGTTGTGCAGTTTATTATGCATGATTTCACATCACGGGTAGGCCTATGCCTATTCAATAGATAACGTGAAAGACATTCATTCTTCTCAAACAAATCTAAAAAGCTCTGTTGGCGATTCACGTTTTTGTAGTCAAGGAGCTTCTCCATTTCAGTTTTCCAGATTAAATGCGTTCGCAAATGGGAGCTGGGGACACGTACTGTGATATGCCCCAGGGCAGCGAATACTTCTGACGGCGAGCCGAATACAGGAACAGCGATTTGATGACGACTACCAACTAGGCAGTCAGTAGCGAGACAAACGTAAACATACACTATAACCTATTCTTTTACATCTGAACGTCGTGTAGGCAATTAATTTTTATTATTTTGAATTACCTAATCAGACAACTAGCCTACTAGCTAGCTAGCTTAAATGGCTAGGAAGTTTGAAGGCACACTTCGCGTTTATATTGACTTCTAGATAAACGTGTTTTATCATTAAATTGAATATTGCAACCCACCAGTAACTCGCACAATCTCAGCGACTCTCCATGCGTCTTTTTTTTTTTTTATGTCCCGATATTCAAAGAGTGAGCAATCATAAAGTGGTCTATCGAAACCCGAGACCGCTGTAGGCTCTCCTCCATTTCCAGATGTTAATTTCCCCGCCCGCCTCCTGCTCCACAAGCAAAGAACATGATTGGCCAGAGCAGGGCGGCCGCCGCTCCTCATTTGAATGAGATTCAGGTTTTGGCCGCTGGCTTCGCCTACTTCTCACCGCGTCGCTCTTCTACCGGTCCCACAATGCATTGCGAAGGCGCTCAATTGAGAGTGAATGGGAGCGGTACGAAATTTCGCGCCGCGCCGCTGCAGTGTGTTCCTACCGTTACTCTCGCACTCTGAAAAAAGTCGCAGTCTCGAGCCCCATCATACATTTTGCATGATACAAAAGACGTTTCACACTCAATCTCAGACTAGAAAAGACACATTCTGAAAGGACTTAAGTTGACTTATCCATGTTACACGATTAGCTTACCTCAGTTTTTATATGCTAATTATTGTCAGTCCATAGTCAGCAATCTGCTGTTGCTACATAGCTAGCTGCACGGGAAGTTGGTGGGCAAATAGAGTTTTGACTACCCAAACAACACCATAAGCATTATCACATAATAGCTTTTCATATAGATGCTAGAACCTAGCTAGTAGAAAAATAAGGAAACTATTTCAAGATACATACCTGGACATGCTTCCGCTAGTTGGAAGATGAATTTTTGTAGGCTGTAATAAAGTTTTCTTTAGGCAAACACAGTAGACACTTGAAGTGAAAACTATCATTAGCCGTTTGTTCATAAAACTTAAATAATCGCGAAAGGAATGGCCATGGGTTGGCACATTCCCGGGATGGACCTGCCCCTTCCTTCATTCTGTCTCAACTGAACCATGAAGTTTGCACGTTCATGATTGGAAAGCTGAAGGTGATCGCTGATAGGCTGTCCTGTCAGTGGCACCTGTACAATCCAATCACGTTTGAGAAGGAAACAACCTCAAAATAATGAATCCTCAGGGTTTCCCTTTTTTTTTTTTTTTAAGAAAAAGTAGCGGGCACTTGGGTTATGGATAGAAATGTAGCGGAATAAAAAGTACAATATTTGCCTTTCAAATGTAATCAAGTAAAAGTCACAAGTCGTCCCCCAACATGATACTCAAGTAAAGTACAGATCCCCAAAAAGATTACTTAAGTACAGTACTCAAGTAAATTTACTCCGTTACTGTCCGCCTCTGGTTGTGAACTTGCCAAAATGTGAAATAGGTAAGGGACAAGTTACATATCTTGGTTACAGAGTAGGTCAGGGCGCAGTGATGCCAAGGGCAGATAAAGTGCAAGCCATTATAGATTTACCAGTACCTAAGATGAGGAAACAGCTCATGCGCATTCTTGGGATGACTGGGTTTTACAGGAGTTTTGTTCCAAACTTTGCCTTGGTAACAGCTCCTCGGACAAATTTGTTGAGAAAGGGGGTAAAGTTTGTGTGGTCTGCGGAGTGCCAGCAAGCATTAGACAGGGTGAAAGCCATCTTGACCTGTGAGCCTGTGTTGAAAGCTCCGGATTTCACGCTCCCTTTCAAGCTGGCCGTGGATGCAAGTGATCTTGGAGTGGGTGCGGTGTCGCTCCAAGTTGATGCCTCAGGAGTGGATAAAACTGTTGCTTACTTTTCTTAAAAGGTCAACCGTCATCAGAAGGCTTCTCCAACAATTGAAAAGGAAGCACTTGCTCTTGTGTTGGCAGTGCAGCACTTTGAGGTCTATGTGTCAAATGCAGGAGGGGAGGTGGTAGTGTGTACAGATCATAACCCACTTACTTTTCTGTCCAAGTTTAGAATGTCCAATCAGCGAGTATTCAGGTGGAGTTTGGTTTTACAACCGTTTAACTTTGCTATTGTGCATTTGCCAGAGAGACAGAACATCATTGCAGATACCCTTTCAAGAGGTTGAAGGCTAGGAGACATGAGTGGTGTAGCCAGTGAGGCAACTTTTAATGTTGGTAATGCCCTTGATGCAGGAAACTGGGTTTCAAAGTTGTCTGCTTACTTAATGTAGGCTTTTGAAATTTTATGTCTCTGTGGATTAGAGCTTATAAGGAGTGTATATGTCCATTTTAGTGAAAGTAGAAATAATCATAAAAAGGGGGAAAAAAAAACAAAAAGAAAAAAAGACGCCATTTAGGGAGTAGAGATATTTGTGTTGTCATTTATGTTTTTTTTTTGTTTGTTAATGGGGGGAAGAAAATGTCACAGACCAGCACCCGGGACTGGGCTATTGGGTTATGGGTTAATTGCTGGCCTTACCTGACGAAACTTCCTCACCAGAGAGAAAAGGGGGAAGTGGGTGGACGCGGGAAAAAAGAAAAAATATGAAGAAGGAATCGTCAGCAGTCAGCCGTTTGTGAGACATCGGTCCACTTTGTGCGTTTCTTCCCACCGTTAGTCGTGTTTGCAGGGTTTTTCCACTTCTTTTCATTGAAACTTCTATGCGTCTATTTTAATAAAAACCTAAACGCCTATAAGGTATAATATTACAGCGGGAGCTGGTCGGCACCGGAGCCAACGACTGGGCTGGCCAAGAGGATCACCTGTAATGTAGGCTCGCCCATTTTGGTTATGCCTTGGTGCCCATTAAAGCCCTGGTAAACTAATTGCCACAGTCAGCGTGCTTGTGGGGGGGATTCCTAGAACCAAGCTGTTAATTTAATCCAAGTGTGCTGGCCTGTGACATAAGGCATGTGGCTATTTCCATAAAATTGGAGCTCAGTGTGTGACATAGGGGTCAAATTAGAATTTTTTTTAAATTTCTTCTTGAGGGGCTATTGTTAGTTACTTCTATGTCTGAATTTTTGGGGGAGAAGAATGAAATGTTCGTCCTTTATCACAATATCAATTTATCACCATTACTCAATTTTCCAAGAGCGGGACACCGCTGATTTTCTCAGGCGTGGCTGGCTGGTCGGAAGATGGGAGATGCGTCGTTGTCCGTGGCAAAACCACGCGAGAATGCTGTTAAGCGGTCCAAAATATTTGTAGGATCAAACCACCTTTGTTGAAAGTGATAGAGGAAAATGTTCATGCAAACCCCGAAAAGAGTGCTCATAAACATCCACTGTGTCAAAACATTACCATCAGCAAAGATGAAAAAAGCTGAAACAAATAAAATGCTTGATTTGCAGAACATAACTAAATTGGTTTGTAGCTTTAGTTACTTTAAGTTCAGTAGATGGCAATCTAAGACTGTAAATTGCAGAGCCGTATATAGAGAGAGTTTGGACAACTCGGGGTTCGAACGTCTGAGCTATCCTGCTATGCTGATTGGTTCTGAGCTGGTCACGTGTTTTGTGGACGCCATGTTTGCTACCATTAATCAATATTCATCCAGCGATCCCCATAGCGAAGTGTCCAATATGAGATAAAGTTGAATAAGTTATTCAATTATGCCAAACTGCTCGGCTTATGGCTGGGGGGTCATACAGAGGATTGTTATCCTATGTAGGTCCTGTAATTTTAATCAGAATCACATAACGTCTTACATAATGGGTAGTGTTTAATAATGATCACACTAACAATAAATAACAGCAAGACTAGTTTCATTTTCACCATTTCTGAGTAATTACAATTTTCATGAGTAATTTCAACCTTTTTTCGGCAATGGATGGAGACGGGAGACTGAGGAGAGAGGTAGGCTAAACAAAGTTCCGTGACTGATAAGGCAATTGGGCTACAATGTATTTTACAGGTTCATTTAAGATATTTAAGGCAAGTAGACGCTGGGATAGGCTATTAAAGCCAAACTGTCGCCAAAATGCAACCTAGGGTGTTTTTGTGAATGTACCCGAGTCAAACATTTGTTTAAAAGCATAATTACGACGGAAGCGCCACTTTTAAGATTGTGAATTGGCTTTTCGAATGGGAGCGCTCGGGCACTGCTATGATCACATCAAAATCGCTATTTTTAAACCACCAAGACTCGACACAACATGAAACTTTGCTCGTAGTATCACCAGGCTCTCTACACATGAACTCGAGCATTGTGAACATTGTTTGTGTGCAAGGAGTTTTCTTAAATACTGCTTTTAACACTGGACTCACCTAAGGCAACAACTCGGAAGACAACGCGAGGTAGGTCCCGTGCTAACAAAAACATCTTTTAAGCAAACTCTATTTTATACGAACAATGTTCTCAATGTTCAAGTTCATGCGTAGGGACCCTAATAATACTACAAGCAAAGTGTCATGTTATGTCGAGTCATCTTAGTATTTTAAAACTAGCGATTTTGATGCGACCATAGTATCCGGCCTGTAGGGTTTAGCCGTAGAACCATCTGCCGTTGGTAGCAAACATGGCGCCCATGATTCGAGTTGGCCAGACTCTCTCTATATACGGCTCTGGTAAATTGCAATATGTAGGCTAACAAGCATAAGTTTAATTCTTTGAATGCCTCATAAATTCTTGGCTTACCTTATATCCGTGGCTGTTCTGGGCAAAACGCCAATGACATAATGCTAGGTCACCAACTTTTAATCGTGGTATTTCTGCTTGCATACGAGGTCGCTTGTAAACAACCTTCTGCTCGTCGCATGATGTTCATCTATTGTCGTTATGCCCTGGTATTCAAACTTTCTTTATGGGCCAGAATTTAATTTGATTTCATTTAATCTTATTTTTAACTTTATTTCATTTTATTTTTTTTTTTTTTGTGTGCATGTGTGTTGTGGATGTGTGTGCGTAACTATATGTGTGTGTGTGTGTGTGTGTGTGTATGTGTGCGCGTGCCTGAGAAGGTGTTTGTGGGTATGTGAGTGCTCTTTTCTTTGGATCTGCATCTCGCTTCGCTCTGTTGCAGCGCTGCATTTCAGCTGCAGTAAGTGGGGCAGCCATTTCCTAACAAA
The DNA here is from genome assembly GCA_029692085.1 of Gymnothorax javanicus. Lineage (NCBI taxonomy): Eukaryota > Metazoa > Chordata > Actinopteri > Anguilliformes > Muraenidae > Gymnothorax > Gymnothorax javanicus. Next base: position 110,891,057 of record CM056194.1, on the reverse strand, counting down.
TATATACAATTTAACATTACATTATCATGCAAATTGTATCAACAACATTTTATAATAATGATCAATTACTGTTTAAATATACTTAAGAGGGTGTGATCTGTTGATATTGGATCATAGCCGTTATGCGGTAGGACAGCGGTAAAACCGAGTAAATGCCTTGTACCTTAATATAATAATAAAGTTTTACCTTTTACACATATTGATAAATTAGATGAACCGTATAAGTAACAACTCAATATTTATATATCAGTATTTATAAGCATTTCCCTACATTTTGTAATAGATTTTCCACCCTGTTAGGTGCATGTTCCAGCCTGTAACAGGGTGGAACCTAACAGGGTGGAAAATTTCAAACCAAATTAGCCATTGCTCAGTGACAGAAAACTTTTGTTAGCTAGTTCTCCACAAATAAACTGTACTTTAGCATAAATATCAAATATGTTTTTTAATTTTTAAAAATGTGGTTTACTTTCTTCATAAATTAGGCTAACAGGGTGGAAATTTAAGAGTAGGACATAGAGGTTAACATCATAAAATATGCAAAAAAAGGCAAACAGACAGTTGTCACTCACCTCACTTTGCTCCTTTTAAATTTCCCTCTAAAAGTGTGATTTCACTGCCAAAGTGTGGGAATGGGAATGGTAGTTGCTTTTGTTCAAACAGTGAAAACCAACAATCTAACAGGGTGGAACATGATTTTGGGGACATATAGTAAATTATTTTTTAAAATAATAATAATGACCATTCCATTGCAAGAGATTAATATTTAGAGATATTTTAACATGATCTATACAATAATCAAAACAAATTTCCATGAATTTATAAATATTTTACAATTTATTTCACTGAAACTGAGAATTTGCTTTGGGGACATCATGAAAAGAAGTGTATGTGTCAAAACAAAAGGCAATAAAGATAAAAAATATATATTTACAAACATTATTTTGTGTTAATTATATAAAGGAGACCTCAATGTATAATAAAACCCCTTTGTATTAAACATATTGTTTATTTTAATTAAAATATTTAGAGTTTTTTTTTTCTTGGGGACGGAAAAGTCACCAATAGCCAGGAATGACCCATCTACAACAGTTAGGTGCCACAGATAAGCAACACCAAAGCTTACGTCGGGAGGCTCAAATTCCACAGCACTGTAAAACAAACATGAAACCGATCTCCGGGAAATGTGGCATATATTTGTCAAAATCGCGTCCTAGTCATTACTTCTGATAAATCATAAATTTAATTACATTGCTTGCAATACCAAAAACAGTGAGCCAACGTTTCACTTGAAAAATGTCACGCTGAAATTAAGGAGAAATGGTACTACCATAATACTTTTCTTGTTTATCAAGTCAAATTCGCCATCAAAATCGCATGGGGATATTATATGAAACATACGGTAGAGATATTGCATAAAAAAAAAAAAAACTTAAATTATGAACATTTCAGTCGAGAAAACTTTGCTATATATGTGGGGACACCATGCACAGCTGACTGGGTGCCTATTTTATGGAAATAGCCTCGTACATTACAGAGATAATGAAGCTTCAATCTAAACATGAGCTGGCACTGATGATTAAATATCACTAACTTGAAACTTGGACTTGAATTTGAAACTTGCGACTGCTCACACAGATCTGTTTACAGACAGATTTGCGCAGCCACACCCCATGTTTTCTCAGCGATTAAGAATAGAATAGCGATTAACTATTCTCACTGAATAGTTTCGAGGAGTATGTCTAGGTAAAGTGAATGGGGCAAAGCTTTAAAAATGTCTTTTTTCCCCCAGTGATTGCAGGTCAGGGCAAGTATTTTGCAGTTGTAAACACAAGCTCAAGCAATATTACTGCATTAATGATGACAGGTGAAATTCCTCTTTGTCTTGTAGCAGACATATCAGAAACAGAGGGGCTTTGTTAGGGGAGGACTTACTGGGTGATGTAGCCCACTAATACAACAATACCTGCAGATGGCTGATTTAGATGCACAGTTCGATGGCGAATCCTTTACGGGCCACTAATTTTTCAAACTGGGGCCAAAAAACAGAGGAAGCGTGGGAGGTAATGCACTCTAGTAAACGTACTGGTCTGCTCCATGTGGCCAGGGATTTGACCCAGTGCCGCATTATCTTCTGTGACGTAACTCCATTACTGTTGACCTCCTTGCTTTTTCATTTTCTGCCTTTTCACTCCCGTTACAGAAGACGACCCATACAACGCTTCAGGAGAACGTTTCTGTCAGGTGCATTAATTATCCACTAGAGGGCAGTGTGTCTTCAGTAACACAAAGACTGAACAGAAAGCCCTTGCAAAAGCTGTCCGTCGGAATTTTCACTGGAAAGAGGCCAATGAAAAGTTGTAAACTTTGATCTTGAAGTTCTCATAACTGCTCACGGCAACTCAGAACTTCTTGCGTCAACCCGGCATCTGCAATTAAATTCATTTCAATGAGCAGTTCCGCAGATTTTCTTTTATGCAAAAGAGGTTAAAGGTTTTCAGTTCAAGTTCTCAAAGCTGGCAATATTCACCGCCTCGAACTTTCCCCGAGTTTGCTTTCTGAACAGTTTCAAGAACATTGTGCAAGACTTTCACATCAATTTAAAATGGATTTGAGATCAAAAATCTTCTCTTTCTCTGCAATAAACTCACAGCCTCAAAGAATTGTCTGTCAGTCCTCTTGTTTGTTTCATTGGCTGCTTACAACAATGCTGAAGTTGACGCTGATGCATTAAATATGCACAAGAATTTGAAAATGAAGCCCAACTGCCATTTCAAAATGGCTACCTCTTGAAAACAAAATCTCCTACAAATGTGTTTCCTATTCACTGTCCCAGGTTTTTGCCCGTCGCAAATTATGTAGCGTGATGCAAAATGAAGAAAATGCTTATTTCAGTTAGTCGTCTTGTTTGTTTAACATAGTTAAGACAAACTTCAGGTTGGGCCGACTCAATTAAAATGTCTTCAACCTTTCTACGCAAGTTGGACGTAAACCTGGGCCTTTAAGTGAAGATAGCTAAAAGTTTTGTGAGCACTTAAAATTGTGGACCGTAGATGTAGGTATTGTTGTATTTAGATTCTTGTCAATAAATATTTGGAAACTGATTAAGCCATTAATACCTTACCTTTGTTGCAGCACATTGCAATTGAAATGAAATAATGAATATAAGCTGAAAGAGCAGACTTTCAGCCTTAATTTGAAGGTAAGCAACATTGGAATTACATCCATCCATCCATTGTCTTCAGCTTATCCAGGGCCGGGTCGCAGGGGTAACAGACTAAGTAGAGAAGCCCAGGCGCCCCCCTCCCCAGCCACTTCCTCCAGCTCTACCTGGGGGACCCCAGCCGTTCCCAGGCCAGCCGGGAGAGATAATCCCTCCAGCATGTCCTGGTTCTGCCTCGGGGCTCCTCCCAGTTGGACATGCCTGGAAAACCTCTAGAGGGAGGCGTCCAGGAAGCATCCAGACCAGATGCCCGAAAACACCTCAACTGACTCCTCAAAATGAGGAGGGTTCAGCGGATCTACTCTGAGCTTCTCCCAGATGTCTGAGCTCCTCCCCTATCTCTTAGGGTCAGCCCAGCGACCCTGCGGAGAAAGCTCATTTCAGCCATTTGTATTCACGCTCTTATTCTTTCGGTCACTACCCAAAGCTCGTGACCATAGGTGAGGGCTGGAAGGTAAATCAACCAGTACATCAAGAGCTTTGCTTTTATGCTCAGCTCCTTCTTTACCACAACGGACCGGTTCAACGCCCGCTTCACTGCAGACGCTGCAGCGATACGTCTGTCAATCTCATGCTCCATCCTACCCTCACTCGTGAACAAGACCCCAAGATACTTGAACTCCTCCACTTGGGAAAACAACTCACAACTCATCCCCAACCTGGAGGGGACAATCCACCTTTTCCAGGAGAGAACCATGGCCTCAGATTTGGAGGTGCTGATCCTCATTCTGACCGCTTCACACTCAGCTGCAAACCGCTCCAGTGTGCGTTGGAGGTCACAGCGTGATGAAACCAACGGGACCCCATCATCTGCAAACAGGAGAGATGCAATCCTGTGACCACCGAACTGGACACCTTCCAAACCTTAGCTGCACCTTGATATCCTGTCCTTGAAAATCATGAACAGAATGGGAGACGAGGCAAGAGTCCAACACCAACTGGAAACAAGTCTGACTTAATGCCGAGAATGCGGACACATCTCCAGCTTTGGTCGTACAGGGATTGAATGGCTCGAATTAACGGCCCTGGAGCCCCATACTCGTACAGCACCCCCCACAGGATACCTCGTGGGACACGGTCATAAGCTTTCTCCAAATCCACAAAAAATATGTAGACTGGATGGGCAAACTCCCATGAACCCTCCAGTATCCGTGCGAGGGTTAAAAGTTGGTCCACTGTTCCACGGCCGGCCGGCACTTTATTCACATTTTTTAAACATACTGCTATTTTTTGAACACAACAATAGCTGTATTCTTTCAGGTAAAACAGAAATTTCTGATGTTTTTACCCTGTGGTTTCTGAGTGTGCAACAAGATAAGAACTATATATGGCTGCACTTTCACAGGTAAATATCCCTCTTGCCATAATGTTACAGGAATATACATGGCACACTTATAATTAAATTGCCAGACCTCAAGCTTGGTTTCAGTTGTAACATTAAGCTTTACCATTTCACACTCTGTATTAAGGAGATGTCCACAGTGCTGACTCCAGTTTTAATTCACCTGAAAGTGCATCTGCCCGATAGGAACTGTATGTACACTGACCATTCTGCCACGTACAAACAGCACAATCAGTTTATATCCAAACAGGAGCCGTATCCTGAACAGAGGATGGAGTATTTGTTTGTCATGTTTGTTTGCACTGCTGGCTAATTAATTAATTAACTAATGCAATATTGAGAGCACATTTCCTTTGCTTCATTTAGTTTAATTGGGTTCATGCTCACCATTCCCGGTCATCATCTTTTCCCTGTGTCATTCGCAGACCACAGGAAGAATAACTCTTCTGCCAGCAACACATTATTGAACATTTCTTTTAAGAGAGTCAGTTTGACAACAGCCCTTTGTGGGGATTCAAGCCAGCCCATAAATATAAATACACGACTTGCTGTCTTTCTATGCCAGCACACTACATTTGAATACATTGAATATAAGATTAATGTAGTGAAAATTGGCTTAAATATTAGTGTAAATATTACAGCCGTATAATTTGAACCATTTAGGCATCACAGAAAGGCTGCACGACACTGCCCAATATTTTTACACCACAATATATTTTTATAATCTTGGATACTTTTGTCCTACTTCCAACAGAACATACTAAAGAGTACAAGTATCCAAGTACAGTTGGGTACTACCTAAATTAGCTGGCCTGAAACAATTTCATCACAATTCCAGACCACTGGAGACTCCTTAATGTCCAACCATGTTTTCCAGGTGTATTGCCATGCCCTGAATCTCTAGTATTTTGTTTGACTGGTGAGGACAGTCAAACAAAATTCATACTTTGACATCTACTGCACTTCTTAGTCTATCATTTATGCCAATATCACCATCCGAAAACTTACAGACTGCATCAGAATCGCTTGTGGGATACCACTTTATAATATGGATAATTAAACTCTTCCCAAGAATTCATTTTTGAAAGCAATATGCCATAGACTAGAATTAGAACATTTTTTTAAAAAATCAGTGGCATCTTGGAGTGCCATTGTTGAGATATGTACAGGAATGTTTCCCCATAAAATCTGAAACCCACAGTGACAAATCTCCAGTGAGCACCATAATTCATTGGCCAGCGACACATTTTTTGTTATTTTGGTTTTTTTGCCGACTTAATCACCTGGTCTGAATCTAATTGGCCATGCATTTTACGTGTTGAAGAGGAGTCTGAAGGCGAAAAGTCTCTGAAACAAGCAGGAACTGAAGAGGACTGCGGTACAGGCCTGGCACAACAGGGACAATGCCCGGTGTCTCATGGCCTGTGTGTCACAAACTACAAGCAGTCACTGCATGCAAAGGATGTGTGACTAAACACAACCTCAATCCAAAAAAAGGCGGCACGCGCAAACGGAAAATGCAAATAAAATCTAAAGACATTTGCATGAGGAGTGACTTGAAAAGGCTTTTACCCCGTACTACAGTATATTGAAAAGTTTACAACAAATAAATATTGAAAGCTTGTCATGCGAATTGAATTGTGTATTCAAAACATCCACTTATTCCAAACCTGATGACTGCAACAAAAGCCAAAGTAGTTGGCGCAGGATTTAGGACTAATTTAGGGCTAATAATGATGCGATAAGCTGCAACAATAAGGTGCAGAGAAACAGGTGGTGATTAAAAGGTGAGCCAATCATGTTACAGTATAAACGGAGCCTCCAAAAAACGCCTAGTGCCTCAAGACAAAGATTGGTCGAGGCTCACAGATGCCAACAGATGCGCAAGCTTATGATCTACTTGAAAAACAACGGATCACCCTCTGCAATGTGAAATATAATCTCCAATCCCTCAGACTTCACTGGTTAACAGTGGTCATGTGACTGCGGTGGACGTGACGACACGGGCTCAAATATACTTTTAGTCAACAATGACGTTAAAGCTCGACTATGCAAAGCTGAAAGTCATACATCAACACTGTGCCAAAGTGCTACAGACTTCTCTGGGCTCTGCAACGTCCAAAATGGACAGTAGCACAATGGGAGCCAGTTTTGTCTTCCACGCAGTCAACATTTCAAGTGGTTTTTGAAAAAAATAAAATATCACAGCTGCTGTGTTCTACGAATCGACAACACGGACAACTGAAGTTGCCATCAGCGGCAGGTCAGAAAACGAGCATCTGTCATTATGTGGGGGTGTGTCTGTGCACAAGGCATAGGTGCACGGCACATTTGCAAGGTCACCATTAATGCCGGGAGATGAGCGAAAAAAAAAAAAAATCTGGCACAAAATATGCTGCCATCTAGATATTGTCCTTTTAAGGCGCGCCCCTGCATTTCCCAACAAGACTATGATAAACCATTTTCTACCCGGATTACGAGCGCTTGGCTGCGTAAGCAGGGAGTGCCAGTGTAAGACAGGTTTGCCTCTCGACTGAAAATAAACATCGCATTTTGAAGCAAATTGAAGGACGAAGGCCCAATACAATTGTACAGCTACATAATAGATGAATGGGGGAAAATTCTGCTAGCTGGCATGGAATATCTGGTGTCTCCAGGGCTCAAAAAACTCAATATATGTAATTAAAAGACATGTTGATGTTACACAGAGGTGAAAATTCGACCGTGCCAACTTTTTCGGACTCTGTCGCAGTCATCTCACTGTATACTTCCAACTAGCAATTAAATTCACATTAGGACATAAATGAGTTGTTTAGTTCTGAATACAACAGAGGTGAATGAATTTTTCAAATCAGTCCTTCATGCATTCTCCACCATACGCCAACTATTTCAGAATTGGATTCATCTTTAAAATGATCATTTTATTCCCCATTATGTTAAACTGTCCAATATTTTTTAAGGTATAACTGTTTGCTGTATTGTTTTCCTTTAAAACAAGTGGTGCCAGGCACAACAAACCCCGCCCCTCGCATATACTTTGACCTACTTTTCCGAAATTCAATAGGCATCTATTCTGGGTCAGTGGAAATCCCTATACCGAATTTGGGGTCAATCTGGCTATTAGTTTTGCTGCTAAAGTGTTAACAAACAGACACACACACAAACAAACCGAACCAAAAACAATACCCCTGGCCCTCACCCTTCGGGCGGGGCGGGGTAATAAAATTAAATGAATGAAAGCACAACTTGCCAGTGAATGATAAAATAGCATTTATTTCACAGAAGTACAAACACAAATAATTATAAAACAGCTTATTCCTTACATAGTCGTACACATACAGTAAGTATACTTATTGTCATTTGATATGGGCTTATTTTCTGCCCCATTTATGAAAATAATAATGTTGTCCCAGAGGTACACGCCCAAGGACTGCTCACCACACACAGCGGATGAGCCGCCAGCATGTAGCCAGCCAAAACAAAATGTTCTCGCAACAGTAATAGAATGTTCTGCCAACCTTGTAACATTGTCACAACAACATGGAGACAACTGTGAGAGAACGTTCTGTGTTCGCTGGGTAGCTACTCTGCAACCACAAACATTTTACACAACTTGTACAACAGCACAAGGCAACTGGGAGATTTTCCTTACAGATGCTAATGGATGGATAAAATTTTACAAAAGGTCTAAAACAATTCAAATGAATTGTATTAAATGTATAACCCTAAAATAATAGTTTTTATGTACACAATGCTAATAAAAATTTCTCACTTTTTGTGTTTATCGTGAAAAGCAGAATTCTTAAAAATTCAACTGAAGAGCCTAGTGCTAAAATTACTTAAGTCATGTTTTTATGCGCCGTCAGGTAAGGACGGGAAAACGTCCTTTATAGTAACCTTAGCCCACTGCCTTGATGTTCTCAAAATGGACATGTAGTGACTGCAGTATTTTTCTGCACAGGGGTCTTCATTTATAGCTTTGGCTAGACAAACACATGTTTTCATGCTATACTTGACTTGTCCAAAATGTGACTTAAGTACTTTTAGCACTAGGCTCATCGGTTACACTATCTAACAAATTTCACAAATATTAGTGCGTCGATGTGTAGCGTCGCTGCAGGAAAACCTGAATGATTTTTGTCTTCTTTGAGCCTTTGGCTTTGAAATCGGTTACACAGAAATGAAATGGCCACCCAAAATAACCACAGCGACCAAGCCTCGCTGAGACTGGTCCAGTACAAACAGCAGAACGTACACAATCCAACCATTGTGGTATGTTGAGTCACCTTCTACAGAGCTCCTAACACATCACAGAAAACAAGCGGCAGAAACGGGGAAAAAGATCTTGTTTGTTTTGGAATTTCTCACACTCCAGCTAGAAGGACCTACCAGGCAGGCACTCTTTCACCCAAGTGCTGATGTTATCAGCTGTCCTCCGTATTAAATGGGACAGCGCCGGACGCTCTCGAAATTCTGACGGAACCATAAACGTTCTCTCCACTGCGCCGCCACACTGGACCACATTCGCATCGCTTCAACAAGGACGGCCAATAAAAACCGCAAGTGCTATTTATGGAAATTTATGAATAATAAGCAAGTCGTGTTTCAGCGAGCTGTGTTGTAAATTATGCACACTCTGTAGGAGCCCAGCAGTACTTCAGTGGAGAAGAGCCCATTTTAAAGTAGAGCACAAACTCATTCGCCGCCACAAAATTAAACCTTAAAGTAATGAGCATTCATTAATGACAGGTGGTCTAACCACAGATTAAGCACAATTCCCCCAGAATCCATTTCTACCAAATCAGACAGCTTTCAACCCATTGAAATGTGTGAGACAGCAACAGTAGCAGCCCCGACAAAACAGTCTTTCAATCTGCTAAAACCTAAACAAGTTCAATTCTTCACTCATTAACTACCAACCCTTTCAAACAACAGAAAACTTTGTGTTCAACTTTTCCAAAGCCTATCAGCCGGTACTTAATCTAATGCGCAACATGCATCTGCCTTATAACACTAATGTTAGCACACATCAAAAAAAAAAATGTTCTGACCACAAATTCTAAAAAATATAAAAGCACTATTTGATGTCACAATTTCTAACAACATTGCACAACATTTCATGCCGTTCTTTAAAAAAAAATAATATAAAGAGACGAAGAATAGCATATTCAGATCTTCCCCTCCTACATTCTCACTGTTACTCACAATACATACAAGAATGTACGCATTTTATATAGCACTGAGAGCAGTCATGCTGACTGACGACAAACTGATTCAATGGGTTTTAAAAACTCGCAATTCTAGCATTCTATCAGTCAGTTACAAATTGCCACAAAAGAAGGCCAGGCTAAAAAAAACAAACAAAAAAAAAAAAACAAACTCTGTGACACAGTGGCTGCAAAAACTTAACAAGAAACTTCAGTGTGAAGCAGCTGAACTCGTTTTCACTGCCGAAATCAGAACCGGGAGCTACAGAAATGGTCTGAAAAGCACCTTGTCCGCAGAAGAAAAATGAACGCTTTGCATGTACATCCCTCTGCAGCTCTAACTCATTATAAAACTACACTCAAACACATTAACAAGCAATGACATTATATCCTCCATGACAAACTTACAGACCATACAAAAATGGAGTGGACTTGTCAAAATTACATTTTGGAAAAAAGCCAAATGTGTTCTGCATCGATTCCGCATCCGAAAGCACACCATCCTCAGCTGAGATACACTCTATGGCATCGGTCCTGAACAGCTTTTCAGGGTAAATCTCCTCAAAAAACTCATCATTCTCCTGCTTGGGGTAAAACACAAGGTCTTACGCAGTACTTTGCTAAAAATAATAACACATCTTGATTCATTTTTTATGAACAATATACACATATGTATGGATCAAAGTTCTTCTAACCAATAGTATATCTTTTACTTTTATCCACTGCATTCCCACCTTATTGAACCAATACTGAATTACAAATGAAGGCACTTCAAACTTTCTTACATTTCAAAATCATCTTAGAACTGTAAAATCTGACCATCTGAAGGCATGAAAAAGAATATGTATTTTCCTAGGATCTTGGGTGTTTGTAATATACTCTATGACCAAACAGCTTGTAGGTAAGAAAAATACAGGGAAAGACAAACAAGAAATCATATTAGTCTTCCATTTTCAACATCTCTCATAAAAATACATTCTTTAGACTTATTTTTTTAGCTGTCACGGTTTTTCTAATTTTTAGAGCAACAACAATGCTTACGCAAAATGATTGGGGCAAAAAAAAAAAAAACTGTAAGCTTAAAATCACTGCATGTGTACATGTCACAGAGGTTAAGTAGATCATCTATATATGTACAGATATATATTTATACAAAATAAAAATAACTTTTCATTTGTAGGTTAATACAATAAACAGACTAGCAAAAGTGATTATCATATGTAGATGAAGAGCTCAGGCAGGGGCAAATGAATTCAGTTGCAATGAGATATTTTCTTGTAGCATCCCACAGTTTAGTGGCACTTATGTATAAATCAACTGCATATTCCACCACAGATTGTAAATATGATCTAAACTTTTGCTTTGGTGATCGTGATTGATTTCAAACTTTATAAAGTTTAAGTTTATAAAGTTCGCAGCCTCTTAATCTAAGAGACACAGGCAGAAATGTCAACGGACAGGTCAACAGCCTGAGAGGCAAACGACTGTGGACTGGCTGTTGGGTCTCAACTCCCAGCCCACAGTTTCTCACTGAAGAAAATGCACTGAGTTTACAACGTAATACTATGACGCTAGAAACTATGGCAGCAAAGGGTTTCCAACAACAATTTCGAATATTGATTCATAAATCACAAACGTATAATTTGTGCTGTATCGTCGGCCCAAACATTAAAATATTCAGTCAGCATTTTCTTTCACCGACTTGAATGGTGTTCTCTTGTAATATGTTAAAATTTGTCTGCACCCCCCTCCCCCCTCCCCCTTCCATGTCATGTGATAATCCAACCTTTTGGGAATGAACTTATGACATCATTGGACCATGTGACCCAAGTCATTAGCCATCCATCCAAGTGACAGTTTTGAATTACCACATCCCTCTAATTCCCTTTGCAGCAAGTCTGCTATAAATTTATATCAAAATTGAATTAAAATTAAAAAAAAAAAAAAAAAAAAAAAACTACGAGAGGACCCAATGTAAGCTCTTCATGATCTGCACTGAAAATGTACGGTGACTCACAGTGATGTTTTCACTGTCGGGGCGGAATGGAAAAAGGCTTCCGTTCGGCCCACACTGGGTGCAGCACGAGTGAGCATGGAAGGACTATGAGGAGGTGGTAAAGAAAAGAAATTCCGCCAACTCGACCCGCACCGTCATCAGTCAGTCCCACTACGGCGATAGCTATGAATTCTGGGCACCCTAAAAGAATAATCTGCCCCCGTTTTTTTAAATGAAACAAGAGTGAGGCAGTGGTCCCACAGAACTGTCATCGCCTGTCAAAGCCCTAATGATGGCCCTCGGGCAGCCAGCTAACAAACCGCATCGTCATGAGGGGCTTGGGCTCTGCCGCGGTCACATCTTACGCTCGCATATATACCATGATAACGGTAACCTCTTTTACTTGCGTATATACCACGATAACGATAACCTCATTTGCTTGCGTATATACCTCGATAACGGTAACCTCATTAGCTTGTGTATATACCTCGATAACGGTAACCTCTTTTGCTTTTGTATATACCACAATAACGGTAACTTCTTTTGCTTGCGTATATACCACGATAACGGTAACCTCTTTTGCTTGCGTATATACCACGATAACGGTAACTTCTTTTGCTTGCGTATATACCACGATAACGGTAACCTCTTTTGCTTGCGTATATACCACGATAACGGTAACCTCTTTTGCTTGTGTATATACCACGATAACGGCAACCTCTTTTGCCTGTGTATATACCACAATAACAATAACCTCTTTAGATTGTGTATATACCGCGATAAAGATAACCTCTTTCGCCTGTGTATACACCACGATAACGGCAACTGCATATTCCCTTCTCCCTCCAGAACAAATAGCAGCAGCCCTAAGGCAAGCCTTCGTTCCATTCTATTCTCTCTTCTCTCAAATAAAAAAAAAAAGGTTATCATTAATGCCCAAAATACTGTTGTCTTGTGACAAATAGTGACAGAATGTCCTCTCTCTGCAGTCTAGCAGGAGTCACAAAGGAGAAATGTCAAGCGGACCGTTTACCATACATGCACATTCAGGAAAAAAATAAAACCATTTTAGATAAAAGAAGAAGAAAATATTCTATGCTTCTGTTTTGGTTCAGGTCAGTTTTTTGGAGAATTGGAGAAAGGTATCCATGGTTTGTGCTACAGAGTGTTGCAGAAGTTCACAGTTTGTTGTAAAAAAAAATCCGCTGGAAGGAGCGGACCCTCAAATAGCAGCCACCAGGCATGGGAGCCCTGTGGATTGTGGGTAATGTGCAGCCCCGAGCCCTGGCAGTGGTGGCACTTCCCTTTTCCGGACGCCCTCGGGACGGGGCCTACATCGGAGTGCGCCAGTCTGGGCATCTGGGAGGAGAAGAAGAAAAGAAAAGAGTCACTTAAAAAGGTATAAATCATTGCTAATTACAACCTGCACTGGGCTGGAGAAGATTACAGACAGAGAGATGAATTCAGAAACATGGGCTGCACATTTTGCAGTCTGGCACAAACTACCAAAGCTGAGTTTGTTTATACCCTGGAGTCCTTCTTATTGGACAGGAATTGACAACTCCCTGGTAACTGGCAATCCCCCCCCCAAATTCTCTCTCTCCACTTGATGAGTAACATGCGCTGAGTAAAACAATACACGACATTACTTGATTGGCCGAAATGGGACTGGTCCAAATGAAATTCCAGCGAATCATTGACTGAGATGAGCTGCGTCCGCAGAAAGAACAGGGAAAGCCGCCAAAACAGCAGAGGAAAACGGCCAAAACCGTTTGAGAATGACCACAGAGCGGGGCGCTCCATCTATAGCCATTGCGATATTTGAAAATAAACCGCCATCAAAGAAAATGAAAAGGGAACCGTGGAAAAAATATGGCCGCCGTGACCACTGGCGTCCGCTGGATTAAGACAAACGGTTCCGTCTCAGCTGAAAGAACAATGCCACAGCTACCGACATCCCGAGTCCGGTATATGTTGCCCTGGCGACATGAAAAAAAAAAAACAAAAAGTTGAAGGTGTTCCTTTGGACTGTGGAGCGGCTCCAGGAGTGGGGAGGGGAGGGGTGGGGCCGGGGGGTTACACACGGCAGCATGACTCAACGGAATGATCCGTAAGGGTCAAAGTTCGCTTTGACGGGGAACGGCCAGAAACGTGATCTATGCAAAACACAAAGGGCCGATCTGAATGCCTGCTCTGAGTCAGATAAGACCTCCAGCTATAAACAGGGGACAGCAGCTGTAGCCGTCCGTTGAGAAGACCGGGGGCCCGAAAAACATAAAGGTCTGTACGTCAAAGGCATAAAAACCAGCCGAGAGAGAACAGATGCGCAGAGCAGAGCTTAAGAGTCCACATAATCGCATAAATTTTGCTCCCTCCCCTGCCTGCCACACTGGATTTGAAAACGATGAACACGGACTCTAAGTGGAGTCGGCTTTAATTAACCAGTATTTACATTCACATTCTTTTACCCACGTAAGAACAGCGCCGCTTTATATCCAGGGTCACTGTCCAAATACCAACCAATGGACACTTGGTCTCATACGTGCAGCCATTTTCAAATTTAAACGGCAACTGTGATAGGAGACTGTCTGATTCGCTACTGCAGTGAACAAGGTCACCTCAGTACAGACAATTTCTGCGCTACTGAAGACCAGAGAAACGAAACAGACACCCCGTGGGGAGAGATCTGCAGCTCGGTTGTTAAAGCGACCTGGCAGTGCTCAAAGAGTGAGGGGGTCCGGGGGGAATGGGGTCCCCCTGTGACTGGTACAAACAGCTGCCTGGCGACCGCTTTCACCGACACGGAGACAGATGACGCCGACCAAGGGCAGGAGAATGTGTAAAGGCTGCGTTCAGCTCGCAGACGTTCATGTGCCGCCACTCGTTGAAAGTAGCCAAAACAAGATGTTCTTGGCAGTGCCTTGGCTTGTAAACACATGAAATATAACAATAATAATCATGTATAAGGATAATAATCCCGTAATAGTCATCTCCCATTACCACTTTGGCGCCCCCCCGTTTAAAAAAAAACATGCCATTGTCAAGCTAATGCCTCATAATGAAATATCGCAGCTGAGTGTTATATTTGTCAGACTTTTTTGGAAGAGAACCACAGCTGGCAGTTAATTTTTAATCGTAAAACATCACAATAAATTATTTGCAGAACTTCTTCGGGCCGGTGGAATATCATGGCTGTGACTCTGTATGTTAGGCTTTTATAGGCAGGAGGAACTGAACATCAGGGTCGAGTTATATTCGTTAGACTTTCTTGGGCTAATGGAACATCGGGTTGAGTTATACGTATTCGTTAGATCTTCTTGGGTTAATGGTACATCGGGTTGAGTTATACGTATTCGTTAGATCTTCTTGGGCTAATGGTACATCGGGTTGAGTTATATTTGTTAGGCTTTCATAGGGTAGGGGAACATCAGAGTTGAGTTATATTGGTTCACCTTTCTGAGGTTAAAGGAACACCACGGTTGAGTTACATCAGTTGTACTGTCTTAGGCCAGTTGGAACAACAGGGGTGAGTGATATTTGTTAGAATTTCTCGAGCTAGCGGACCATCAGAGTTGAGTTATATTTGTAGGATTTTCTTGGGCTATGATCTGTAGAACAGCAGAACAAATGGGTTCAGTTCAGCAAACTTCAGTATTTTTGGTATAAGCATACAGCAGAGGTGCAATGTGCTGCTGAATAATGAGCAGCACTGCTCAAAACTTACATTGTACATAATCACAACGAACCCAGGCACTTGCCCACTCTCCCCTGCGTGCAACTGACGGGAGCGAGTGGTGAGCAAATGAAACAAACTTGAGCCCCCACACACGCAAAGAAAGATGCGCGCAGCATGACTCTACAGTGCGTGCACTGCTGCCGCTATTTGTGATAAAAATTACAGTATGAGTAAAAATAAAATTTTCGTCTTGCAGCGCGAGTGACTTTTGATGCAGGGTTTAAACTAAAATTACGCTGAAAACTATAAATTGATGCCACGAGAATAAAACTGCATCTCCCTCATGTATGTTAACGATATACGTGATTTGGAGCATTTCATTTCGCCACATGATAGCTGGTTACTGTTTTGGTTCTGTAACATGTGCCTGAGCGTGCAAGAGGGTGAAGTTCAGATAACAGCAGTTGTTCTGTTGCTCGATGCCATTCCAGATGTGAAAAATAATTGTTTTTTAAAAGTTCTGCTTCCAGTGAGGACAGGCAGAGCAACATTCACTGAGAGGGTCCTTTTCAAAAGAAAAGAAAAACAGATGTGAAAAGCAACATAACAGAACAGCAGTTCAAGTTCAGGAATAGGTGGTCAAAAGATTTCCAGAGGCTTCAATATATTGCGGTGATGTTAGTTTTATACTGGGATATTCAGGTTCTGACAGGACAAAACTTTAAATAATCAAACTAATTATGAATTTCGAATGCAGACACAACTGACAATCATTCATAAGCTTTGCTTTTATAATTACCGCAGCTACAAAATTCTTGCATTTCGTGCAAATTGGAGTGAGTTCTCATTTTTTTTTATGCCCCTAAGATTCAAGGGACCATCTAAAGATTTCACTGCCTGAAATGAACTTCTTAAAAAAAAAAAAATCTATAATACCGCATAAATGTGGTGTCCGGAAGTAAATGCAGCTCGACTAGACAACAGTCCATCAGCAGCTGTTAAACAATATTTGAACAGCGGAAATTGGTTCTGAGTCAAAAATGTTGGTTGGTTTTTATTAGGGGAAAACAGAAAACCTTCATTAATTTGACGAGCTCGAAAACTAAAACCAGAGATTACAATTCTACGGCTCGGAAAAATAAGATTGTCATGCTTGGGAATTTATACACAGTGTACTTTCACAATATTTTTTCAGTTAACATGATGGAACCTACCAGATTACCAAGCACACGAGCACAGTTCCAGAACCGAGTGGATCTTGCCTTTTGAATGAGGCCTTATACATGCATTTTGGCCAAACAGTTTGACTGCTGTAAGCTTTTCGACAGGGAAAATAAAAAAATAAATAAAAAAATAAATGCTAGGCCTAAATACTACAAAGATTCTTACCTGTCAGCGAGCAATGACATGCCCAGTTTTGATTGCTATGGCATGGTATTTCCCAATGTTTATTGTCAGACAGTATGCCAGTGCAACACATAAAAGCCCCATCAATGTTTTGGACCCAGAACTCTCAAACTGGGAGGAGTCACTGCTATTAATTGCGCCACCGTGCCACACATTTCTGCTTCTGCGCTTTCAGTCTTGATTGGTTTAATGTCACCTTAAACAGGTTAAAAAAACTGAGAATGCGATTCTTTTGACTGTGCCCCTATTTTTTTCACTTGGGGTCATGAACCTTCAAGGAATGAAAGTCACCATACAGCCCCCCCATGTACGAACGGCACAGAGAGAAAGCAGCAGCCTTATTGTTTTCTGTGCTACACTAGTAAATCTCCCTAAAAAAAGGCACTGAAAATGAATATAATAAAATAAAAAATAAAAATCTGCATCCAAAGCCAGTCAGTTCTTCTGTTTTTCCAGCCCCTCTCTCCCTATTCTCCTGGAGTATTCGCTCCTCTAATTTTCTCCCACAGTTTGATGAAATTTAAAACTCTGCCCAATCACAATATTTGTTAGAAATAGTATCACTGCTGCTTCTGAACAGTCAGTAGAATACACTAGAAAATACAGTCTGCATGGTTACCTTCCAATTACTTGCGTCTCCATTAAAAACACTGTTTTCTGTCACAAAGTAGCCTTCAGTGTATGGAGCTACAACAACTAAAATTGGGTTTTGACACAGTGTGACCATGAGAAGCATGCAGACTCAACTATTAAATCAGCTGTACTGCTGCAGAAAATAACACTCAGGGAAACACTGGACTCGAGGGCTTTGACACGGCTCCAGTGTCAGAAGAGTTTAACAGGGAGAGAGGCCAAAAGCACTTAAAACTAGAACGCTGCTACGTGCTCTTGGCGGCAACGGGGATATTTCCAGGAAAGAGCAGGTATCACGAGGGGGATTTAGCAGGACTGCCGCACAAAACCAGCTAAACTCTCATGCCAACAACAGGAGAGCATTTCACTGAGCAAGCATTATAGAGAGATAGCAGGTTAAGTAGGCTGGGTAAAACTGGATTGCCTGTAAAACTCGTGACGCAGTTCCTCTTACACCAAGCCAGAGATTCTCAAATCTGGTCCATTAATCCAAATTCGGCCATGGTTTTCTTTCATCCCAGGTACATAAATGAACATTTAGTGCATCTGATTGGACAGACTGTCATCACACCCAATTCCCAGGTAAAGGGAGGGTGGAAAACCGGCAGTTCCCAGCCCAGAAGGACCATGATTTGTGAACCAGGGCTCGAGAGGTTTTACAAAGGGCAAAAGTCCAGCTATCCCAGTAATCCTGCTCCGTAAAACAGACCTTCAGTCACCTGCAAATTAAATATCACACCGTGATAACAAGGACCCAAGCCATATCTGCACACCTGGAGACGCTGAGGAGCCAAGCAAACACGAAAGCAGGGTCATGGCTAGTGGACTAAATGGTGATGATTGTTCTAGGGCCCACAGCTGGAGAAGACCCTTAAAAGGTCCAGTAGGATGAGGGGCCCACAGCAATATCCTCGAAGGGCCTAGAATTACAGGCTATAGCCATTCTGGAAAGGTCATCATCAAAACACTGAAGCTCAGGACTGCACTACGTGGAGACAGTATTTTCCGGCTCAGGGCCTACAGGTCTGTCGCATCACAATTATGGTCGTTTGTCATGGCTGATAATGAGTCCTGAGGAAAAGTGGGTTAAAAAAGGTCCATCTCACACGAATAAGATCAACATGCTGATCCAAAACGAGCAACAGACCTAAAGAAAGAAACCGCCGTTTTCAGACAGCAGAAAGCCTAGCGAACGTGGCTATGAAGAGCGGATCGCGGATCGGCCTCCAGTGCGAGGAAGCACCCGCGGGACGCAGGATCGGCCTGATTAAAAACCAGTGAGTGTCTCAGCAGCAGGGAAGACAGGAAGCAGCCAGAACTAACGGCCTAATAGAGAAAGGAAAGCAGCCCAGCGCGCTTATCATTACTATCAACCAGCGAGCTGCCACAGAGGGGGACGCTGGTGGGCCTCCTAAATTTAGCTCAGGCCCACCAACGGCCTACTGTATTCATATGAAATAATTAAACAACATAATCAGCCATATTTACATTAGATTGCATTATAAAAGTTAGTTTTCCACTCCTGAAAATGTATCCATGGCTTTACAGTGTTTGCATTAAAAACAAAAATCTTCAAACGAACAAAACTCTTCACGCAAAAAAGTCGACCAATGATCAGATCACACAAGTGAGGTAGGAGTCGAGAGGAGAAGCATTAATATGGGCGGCATAATCATTGCCAGCGGCATTAAAACATTATTTAAGTGCTCTTTAAGGCCCAGGGTGTCCTATATTTGTATTTCAACATCAACAGTACACTTGCTTTTTAAAACTGCAGAGATGTCGATATGCTTCAAGTTCAAGCAGTCGTTGTCTTCATGTGAAGAGTTTAAATTCGCAATCTGACCACAGCGTACATGAAATCCATGGAAATGCATGAGCAGGAGAGTATGCTTTTAGCCTCCAGATGTTGGGCGGCTGCCGAACAATGGGTCTGCTGCCCTTTTCCTTGGACTGGGGCTTTGAGAGCTGTGGAAAGGAAATTGCTACATTTCCTAACAAAATGGTGCCTCAGATTAAATTCTTAGGATCTGGCAAGAGTCAAATCAGATAAGTCTGCCACACAAATCTGGCTCCGGGAAACAGTGGTACGACTGAATGTATATTTTCCTGTCCATTTTTGGCAACACAGCAATTTTCACCATAAACCTTTCATTTCAAACATATTTAAAGAGACATTTTTTTCTCTCTCACCAGCATTGAAGAAGCGATAAAACTTATTTTGGTTAGTAGCGTTTACAACATTTAAAAAACACCTACAGCCTAAAAACTGAAAAGTGAAAACCATATTTCATTTAAAGCAGGTGTGTTTTTAACAGTGGTCAAGTCTGTCAAATAAGCTCCGCTAAAATCAGTCACTGTTTCAGTGACTATTATGAGACGGTCATAAAAAAACTATTAGTGAAACGAGCCAGACATCTTAGCCCAACCACAGTGTATGAATTATTGTTAATTTTATTAAGTTTTTTTCTAAACATTATTACAAAACTAAATCACTAAACTGGTACAAACAAAGAACACTTGCATAATGGAGGCGCACTCACCTTATATAGGCAAGGACTTCATCTTTACCATTGAGGTCAGTTCGTGTTTATTTATCTCATCCTGTCTCCTTTGTCTAACCCTGCATTTCCAAAAAAGAGAGTAATGGATCCAGTAATCCGATTACAGAACACAAAGATCGACACAAAAACTAACAGGAGGGATATCAGACACAAATGCCTCAGAATGTCTGTTTGCGGAGGTGGAGTGACACTACAACTGAATTCAGCTTTGCACACCAGGAAACAATAGCGTTGTGGCAGCTGTTTCGTTGAGTTTATACATCTGGAATCCAACCAAAAATTCTCAGAGTAGAATAGCAGCTACAAGCACAATACTGAACATGTTTTTAGAAGTAGCTAATAGATTTAAAGACCAGTCCATACCAAGAATGATAACTATCGCAATTAAAGCTTTTAGATTAGTTATAACCCAAGTGGACGTTCACACTGCCACCATGAATCAGTCAGCCACCTCATATGTAATAAGCTAATTGCAGTGTTAAGAAAAAGACGCAATGCTAGTTTGGCATCGAGGCTCCGACCCCGTCCCACCCTGCAGCCTACAGAGGCTAGAGGAGTGGAGAGCAGGAAGTGTCAGGATATCCGCCCTCTTCTGGGGGAATATTACGAGCTCATAGGAGGACGCTGGGGAGGAGGACAGATATTAACTCTTGCAGCAGGCGAGTGTGTCGCAGCAGCAGGGAATGCAGCAGCACAGCAGCAGGCAGGGGCATCAGCAGAACAAGTGGAGCAGGGGAGCAGCTTAGAGAGAAGGGCCAATGGCAAATATAGTGTCTTTGAGAATTGGGACACGCCTCGAGTCGCTTGCCCGAACTACTCCAACAAAACACTGTCCATCGACGGCAACAGTGATGAATGGCACCATTGGGATCACTTCCACACTAATCTTCCCCACCGGCATGAACAATATAAAAATGAATAGCCAATCACAATCCGTCCGGATTTCATGCAGTTAAGTTCAAAATTGCAGACGACACACCCAAGATACTATGGACAGAATCTTAATGTTGATCAGTGTGGATACCCACATCGCCATCATAACAGTCGTCTATGCAGCAGTAGGTCTTGGTGTGGACAGGCCTTGACTCTCATCATCACAACGCAAGTGATTAGAAAGTTCTTATAATGCTGACAGAACAATACACAACAACTACTGATAACAGGAAAGAACATCAAGTTTTAGAACTGTGGCGTAGAATTCGGGGGGGGGGGGAATTAAATACCGACACTTAAAAGGGTTAAAGATTCTCACCAGAGAAACACAATTAAAGCAGACATAATGGAGAGGATGACTCCCGCGAACAGGCCGAGTGAAATCACCACTCCTAGGCTTCCGTAGCTTTCTGCTTCCACACCTAAGAGACATGAACAGAAATCACAGTTCCCAAGATCACAACAGCAGTACGCACTAGCAGCAATAGAGCATCTTTCACTGGCATAAAGCCACTTTCACAGCGGACGCGAAACAAATTTTTTGCACGACAGATTACACTCAAAGTCGATGCAAAGACGCAAATACACGCGTTTCGCGTGTATTCGCGTCTTTGCATTGAGTTTAAATGTAATCTGTCGTGCGAAAAATTTGTTTCGTGTCTGGTGTGAAAGCGGCTTAATGCTTCAGTTATTTGTGCGCCAAGTATACGCTTTGGATCCACTTTACTCGGCTCTTTATGTATATTCCATTCATGCAGTACAGCAACCGACATTATCAAGAACCTAAAAATACACAAAAACTATACCCCCAATTAAAATTTTGAGGTTCCAAAGTCTTAAAAAAAAAGGGTTATGAGCGACTAATGTAAATGTTTATTTAATCCATGCTGTAGTCAGTGGGAAAACTTCACAAAAAACATCTATTTATCTTAAAAATGATGGGCCATCATTAAAACTAAAGCAAACTAAAAGAAAGTGCTTCAGTAGGTAGATAGTCCTCATACTGATTACACATATTCAGTCACCTTGGCCTTGGCCCAATAAACACCTTCATCTCAAACAGACCACAAGCACAAATTTGCTTCCTGACTGTACATGATAACAAATCCAGTCCAGTTTAACCCTTTGAGCGCTGAATACATTTTCAAGGAATTAAAAATGTAATTATGCTGAGCTGTTGAAAACCTATCATGTGGTAACTTGTTTAAAAGAGCTCCCCATGCGGGAGCTCTTTTACACAAGTTGCCACATGATAGGTTTTCAACAGCGTCTGATTTTGATATCTTACACCATTGGGCAACTAAAGTTGCCCACGGCGCTGAAAGGGTGAAAAACTCCAGCAATGAAGTTCCTGAGTCAGCTCAATTTATAACCACCACTTAACACTGATATCGCAATTTGTTGCAAGTTCTTCTCCGTAAGGGAAGGGCAGAGAGACCACATGACTACATATTAGCCATTTTACTAAAAGCCTGATCCTTCTGGACATATCAAGTGCGGCGTCTACTGCCAAGCTCACGCTCTGAGGGACATTTAGGGTATTTACGATAAAATGCAGTGCACTCCGCAGCCTGTCTCGGTCTCTGCGGTGGTAATTACTGCTTCTCTTACGAAGCCGAGTCGTACATTCCTCATACCTGCAGACGTGGAAGTGGAGCTCTCCGCTTCTACATAATCAGGAAAGTCAGGAATTTTCCCTTCTGAAATTTCCGGCATTTCGGTACTGAGCTTCGGGTCTGAGTGGATTCAAAACAAAACAATGCAGAGGAAAAGATTTAGCCATATACGTCATATGTGCGAGTGTGTGTATGCGTGTGTACCCAACTACACAAACATGATAATACCAGGGCTCACTTAAGGACAACAACCCTGACTGGGACCAGATGTTCAACGACACATCTGTATTTTTAAAAGAAACCTCAATCCCAAATTTAAAGTCTTCTTGAATGGTTTTGATTTTCAAATCTGAATTAACACACCACTTTTCTACTTTCCTGTCCAGCATTTTAATGGTGTACGCAGGAAACAATAAAATCTTATTTGCGCAAGTGTGAATTCCCTCGATAAAGAGAATATCTGTTTCTCCTACTAGAGCTAGTTTTATCAAGAAGCACATTAGCAAGGTGTTGTGTAACTTAATCTAAACTTTCTACCCATTAAATCCTCAAAACAGCACTGAGTATTTAAATGGAGTTATCACCGCTCAGGACACAGTGCATTACTTCTCTGTTAGCCTGCCAGCAATGGCATCATTTACCCACTAGCGCCGTTAACGCAAGCGCACATCCATCAATACGTTATCTTGCCTCAGTATGTTAACCGCACAGGCAACAAATTTCTTCTTGTTTAGAATTTAAAGGCATTAAGAATCATTAACCTCCGAAACGAATGGGATTTTCGAGAGAAACAAAGCCTGGTTTGACCCCTTCCTTCGGACAAACCAATTTCAAGTCGAGCAACACTTAGCAGGGTGCGCATAATCAGACGTACGACCCAAACACTAATTGCGTACGGCACCCGACAAAGAAACAGGGTTTCATCGAGACACGAAAACAAGACAATTTTTTTCAAAGACATTCGATAAATATACAGGTCTATGTGCTTCATACAATTTTAGAAGAAATTATGTCAACTACATACGTCTACAGGTCAGAAAATATATTCTGCCAAACATTTCTTCCAGCCATAAATTCAGCCAACAGATCTCATCAAATACTTCTGCTCCCTGATTGGAGGAAAACTATTTCAGGCAGCTAAAGGAAAGTACTGGGGAAGAACTTTACTTCTGATGATAAGGGTGGGGGTGCTCGAGGAGATTGGCATCGATAGCTGGCAGCTCATGGCTCAGAAATCTGCCATTCTGGATTTGGTCTCGGGAGGTCGGAATAACTGAAAAGTAAAACCTGCCCCCATTTTCACTTACCCTAGATCTTTCACTAAAGTTTCAATAATGATTGTTTAAACTAATATGAATGGAAAAACCCGCAGTAAAATGGACATTGATCCTGCGTCCCTCACCGATCCAGGGCAGACCCACCACCTCCTGGCTCCAGTCGCTCCAGCGGCCGTTGTTCATCCCATCCATGGCCTGCACCTGGACCACGTGTGGGAGCCCTTCCAGCGCGTCGGTAATCATCAGGGCCGTGCCGGTGCTGCTCAGCTGGGGAGGAGGAAATCCACAAAAACCAATAAACATCCATCCCTCCATATATACGCAGTACTGTGCTAGAGTCTTCAGCTGCCTAGATTTTTTCATTCAAGACTGATTTTGGATTTTTTTTATTTTCAATTCTCACATTGTTGGTGCTGTAGATTAAAAAGTACATTTGAAACACTGAAAAAAATTCTTAATAATGAACTTTGTATTTCACTAAATACAGTTGATACAACTAATATGCCGAGACATCATCAAGGCTGTGTGGGAATACCAGGAGAGACGGACGCGAGTGAGACTGCGAGCCAGCAGAGGAACTGTGGCATAATCTCCAACACGCTTAGAACAACCAAACAGCCAATCGTCTTCTATAGCTACAAAACTGCAGGTCAGTATCCCAAATTTTCAGGTAAACTGCAGTCACACAAGATATAAGTTCACAGCATTTTTAGTAAGTTTTTTAGAAACCTTTAATTTAATGATTTTTGGAAGCATCTTAGCCTCACAGAGTTTAATTTGCCTTAAACCTCAGTGCAGTAATGAGCATCAATAATCTAATCTGCACACAACTCCTGCTCAGGGTCGTGCTGGGGGACGGGCTCTGGGTCGAGGCCCAGATTCTCAGGGCATGAGGGATTACCGGTAGCCCTAGCAATACAATTCACAAGAAAAAAAACAAAGGGCTATAAAATGGGGCCTGGCTTAGTTGTTTTAAACCGAACAACTACAAATATCACAGATAACGCACAAAAAAAGAAGGGTTGTTTTTTGGAGTCTTGCTTTAAAATGGGCGAATATTCTGTAAACAATGTGGCATATATTTCGCAGATAAAGACAGAGAAGCGACAACAAAGGGTTATAAAGCAGTGCCCTGCTGCTCCGAATCTCACCTTATCACACATGGTCGGCTTAACTAGCTATCCTGGCATAGCTTTCTGAATCAAGAAGACATGCACTCGCTAGAGGGTGTCCCTATTTTTTATAGTACACATTATTTTTTTAGCAAAATAATTACACAAATACATTTCCACTGACTAAAACACTCAGCGCAGTGGTGCCCTGAGCACAGACATCAATAACGTGATGCGGGCCATCGCAATTTTTATTGTTATTGTTTATTTACAAGTTAAATCATTAAAAATCGGTGCAGTTTGACTCGCAGAGTGGAGCAAACAATATAAAAACTTTGCAAGATATAATAGCAAAATCCACTCTGAACTGATTTTAAAATTTGAGCAACTCTGATGAATAATCAGCTAAATCTTCATCAGCCATGAACATATGTGTAATTAACTAGTTGACTAGGTGGCCTGTTTGAAGCAATGCCAATAGCACCTCAGTTCAGGATTTGTACCACATTTATCACTGTCAGCATTATTACAAAGTGGTTGTCAGGGGGTTGAGTAAAGCCATTTCAGAGCTTACTGCCACGGATAGGCCGAGAAGCATTAGTCACATTCGTTCAGCTTACACACTGCACAGCGAGACAGAATCCGCACAGGCAATGATTATGAAAACCGTGCAGCGCAGCCAAATAAGAGCGAAAAGCACGCGCCCTACTGCGACTTGGTCAAGCAAAGCTTACGCACCGAAAAAACAAAATCTTTTCAAACATTTCAAATCTTGTGTTTAAAACACTCATTTCTACTACCTTTGTTCCTGGGAAAAAAAAAAAAAAACATTTTGCAGCAGGTGTGAGGTGATTCTGACTCATTTCTAGGGAAAGTGAAATAATCCTACCCCACGCTCAAATCTAGAGATGAGTCAATATCCTCTCACATCAGTGGCAATTTTTTTTCCTGAGAAATAAGGTAATACAATAAGTGTTAAAGGTGAATAATTTATAAAAATGCTCGGCGAGATTTTGTTTTTGCAGTGGGCTTTCCTAACAAACGAAAGCAAGCAGACCAACTGAAGAAAAAAAAGAAAAGAAAAGATGAGAGTCACATGCATTTCATAAGACTGCAACCACAAGCAGATACTGTCCCGCCCGCAACGGCCGAGCGATGACACTGAGAGTGGTATTTGAGTTCAGAGGCACATGTACAGCAATGACCCCCTGACCCTCTGCGTGACACGGATTTGGGCGAGGAAAAAATGAGGAAATGGCATGCTGTGATTGGCTGGGGGTGGTTGGACACAAACCAATGACCAGTGGACGGAGCTCTGGGGGCGGTAGCGGAGCTGGAAGCGGAGGGGGAAGCCCTCGCCCGGGGACCAGGAGGAAGGGTAGCTCCAGCGCGCTCGCAGTCTCCGGGGCTGGCCCGCCAGGGGCTCCAGGATCACCGCCTCGGGGGGATCGGGTTTCACTGAACACGCGAAGACACAAACACGCATACGAACGTACGCACACACACGTACACAAACATACACACACACACACACAAACATATACAGAAATACATACGTGCACAAGAACATGCATACACACAAACACACATACACACATACACACACACACACACACACAAAATGCATACACATGAACACACACATGTACAAACACATATGCACATGCATACCCACAAGCACATATACACACATAACCACATTTAAACATGTACATACGCACAGACGCACACGCACGCAACAGAAACACACACATACACAGATGAACAGCACAAGGGAATGACGCTGTCACTACAGACGGATATAAACATGTGAGCAGCTTTAAAAACATGCGCAGGCATGAGTTGAAAGGGAAATCCCCTTCCTGAGACACCAAAACAGCAGCAGGAGTATGAATGTGATGAAAAATGAACGTACACACAGAAATGAGAACGCAGGACTTACTATGTTGTGAGGACTGAAGTAATGCGCTACTATTCTGCCAGTGCTAGAATACTGTATCTGTACTCCTATTCTGTGAGTACTGTACTACTATTCTGCCAGTGCTAGAATACTGTATCTGTACTCCTATTCTGTGAGTACTGTACTACTATTCTCCCAGTACTACAATATTGTATTACTATTCTGTGAGGACTGTACTGTATCTCAGCAGCACAAGCTCACATAAGACACACTCTGGCCCAGTTTTCATGTATAATGAAACAGAAACTCTTTGCCTTCAAGCATATGTTCTGACACCACAGGTGGGAACCCGAAATGGCTCACGGGATTGTAGGATGCGGATTCTGGAACGAGTGTCAGTCTCAGCAAGTCTTTTAATCTGATTACTAGATTCAACCCTTAGAGCGCTGCAATAACTTTTCAAAAAATTTTAAATCTAATTATCTTGTGCTATTGAAAACCTATCATGTGGCGACGTGTTTAAAAGCACTCCCGCAGAGGAGGTTTTCAACAGCTTTGAATTCGACATTTGAATTTGATATTTTACATCACTGAGCAACACTATTTGTATTTAGCACGCTAAGGGTTAAGTTTCTTATTTTCCTCTTTCAAGTGGACAATATTAGCTTATTTTCAGGTACCATTTGCTCGACAAGTGAAATTTTCTTATCCCATTAGTGAATCTAGAAATGAATCAAAATGATCACACCTCACTGGCCAAATTCCTGTCTTAAGGCCCATTCACACCGGGGCGGAGCGGAAAAGCGGCACGGATTTGCGGAATATTCGCAGCACGAAAATTCCGCGTTAAACCATTTACACCGAACTCGGTGCGAAATTTCGCGTTCTTGTGTTCCAATTCCGCACAGCAGAAAAACAAATTTGCGAGTTATAATTTAACCTAAATGAACCATGATAGCAGCAGCAGCAACGCAGTCTACTTTTGCACTGACGTAGCCTACGAACGTTTTCCTTATTGATGTCCGGACCTGAGGCTGTTTCAATAAACTTAACATGTCCAACCCAGACGAAGCTTCATCATAATTTGCACCTCAGCGATGCACAGCTTCGTGATTTGGTGCATAAATATTCAACATATGAAAACGTTAATCGGAAAAAACAATGATTAGCTAGATCTCTAACTACTATGAAAAAGTAAACCAACTGCGCACATAGCTATAAGACGTCAGGTTAAATTTCAGTGTTAACTGAATACAAGCTATCTAGCTAATCAAAAGGTTTGAATGCAGTGACATCAATAAAAACAAATCATTTCATTGGCTAAAAGTACAATTTCGCAGGCGGATTTTCGCAGAAGCTTAAATCCGTGCGGATGTTTTTTCTGCCGCACGGAAATTCCGCCTCGGTGTGCAAGCTTACATTAGAGCCCATGGAATTAGCTCTTATAAAAATCCGCGTGAATAATCCGCACGGAAATCCGCGCTTGGTGTGAATGGGCCTTTACACAGAAAAAAGGAAACAGAAATAAGTGATTTAAGTCTAAACACAGGATTATGATGCTTGGTAAGACAGACTCATTTTTCATTTTTTGCAGTCTGCTCAGTAATCTATGCTGGTACGTACACTATGCAGGAGTACTTTCTAATCTGTGTTCCGATATGAGAAAGCATATGTAATTTGGGTCTCCATGCAGTGTCATTTAAAAGCCAGAGCCCTTAAGAACCATTTGCCTTAAAAGAGCTCTGTAGACCGTAGTTCTGCGGCAGACAGAGGAAGGGAGGTCGAGCTCGCGGTACCAAAGCGGGGAGGGAGGTGGTAATAACACGTACACAGCCTCATGAGCTGCACCCGCTCCAGGGTGGTCTGCGAGCCCAGGGGGTTGACCTCAGTGATGTTGATGGTGTGGTAGTGCTGCCACACGGTGGGGTGTAGGATAGTGCACTCGTTCGGTCGAAGAGAGTTCTGGACGCAGGGCTCCACTTTGTTCGTCCTGTCCCTGTATGGAAGGGGGGGTAGGTACAGCGGTCACTCACCACAGGTTATCACGGCCGAAACACAGCGCCTAGCTTTATATGCAAATGTAGGCTTCAACCTCTTTCAGCATGGAAATATCGACCTCAAGCTACTTTTGACAAAGCTAAAAAGATTAAAAAAAGTATGAAAAACCAACCAAAATAATTTGTAACATGAGTATGTGAGCACATCTCACAACCAGAAAGACAGAAAATCTCATCTTGTACAGATACACGTTGACACGTTAAAATTTCTCGCCATATTCAGAATTCCAGTACAAAGCTAAAATATTCCGCTAAATGTGACCAATTTATCTATTTTAAATTTTATTTTTATTCATTTTTTCAGTTGTTTCATTGTCGGTGTCTCAAGGGAATGTGCCATACCAGAGGTGGCCAGCACTGGGCCTGGAGAACGTCAGAGTCCGCTGGTTCTGTTGTTACTTGGCACTTATTTGACCAATCAAAGCGGTTCATTACACGGTTTATTCACCTCACATTGTTTAATTGGTCTAATCTCGAGGGCGAAAATAAAAACCAGAGCACTCCGCGGATCTCAGGATCACAGTAGGCCACCACTGCGCTACACAAATACAACTGACCCAAATTTAATAAAATTTTAGTCGGAAAAAGTTAGAGCTACAGTATGGTGCAAAAGTTTTAAGCAAATTTAACTCAATTCCATGAGGTCCAGATGCTTCCATAAACCATCAAATAAAAGGTTTCGAAATATTGAAAACGTACTACAAAGTGCTGTGAACTGTTAAAAACTAACTCAAATCAATATTTAGCGTGACCACCCTTTCGCCTAAAAATCTGGGACACTTTCCTGCAGTTTTGTAGCTTTATAAGATGATTGGCTGTTTGGTTGTTCTAAGCGTATTGGAGAATAGAATATGCCACAGCTCCTCTGCAGGCTCTCAGTCTCACTTGCATCTCTCTCGCCTGTTATTCCCACACAGCCTTGATGATTTTGAGATCAGGGCTCTGTCATAGCGTATTATTGGCATCTACTGTATTTAGTGAAATACAAGGTTGTTTTGAAAGTTTTTTCATTAAAAATCGATGCTTCAAATGTGCTTTTTATTTACATCGCCACTAATATGCCAAACAAAAATAATCACCCAACATCCAATTCAAATAGAAAAGGTCCAGGGTGCCCAAGACTTTTGCACAGTGCTGTACATGGGGGGGTGAATTTCTGTGCTACAGCCACAGGGCTGGAGCTAGGCATGTATGAGCTGGGCTGGAAGGGTTCCATATTGATGTAAACTCATAGGTTTGTATTTATCCAAGAACACTTCTTAGATATCACTGTAATTTACACCTGTCTAAGGGCCGCCTCACCTGTAGGAGACGATGTATTTGGTGGGCAGCAAGGTCTTCGCCGAAGGCTCCCAGGAGCACCGGACGCTGTGGTGGTTGTTCATCTCGCAGGACATGCCGACGAGCCCCGGTAGGTCTGGGGAGGTGGGATTGGGGTTGTTAGAATGGACTGGAATCCACAGGTGGTCGCCCAAGGTTCAGAATTTAGCCGCTGTCATTTTGGTCTAACATGGTTATGTTAAGTGGAACGCCCGAATTTCCCCAAGGTATGAGGGTGTGAGAGAATGGACTATCCCTGCCAACGCACTGGCAGGCTGTCCAGGGTGAAATTTCAGCTTCATCCAACCCATGCGGGGACGGTTATGATCTCCTCGCGTTAGATAATGGCCGGAATTATAACCGTGCTGATGGGCAAGACTTGCCGGCTGCTTCCAGGACGAAACCAATAATAGGTTCAGCGCTAAAGGCCGATGAGGATATGACTCAGCATTCAGAGACGGTGCCAATGTACCAGGGCTGAAATAGCGCCATCAATCTTCTGACTCTTTGGCAGTTCAACTCGGTGTAACTGCATCTGCGTATATATAGCACTACAAGAGTTCGACACATGAATCATGAACGAACAGTCATGCTGCCATCCACCTTAAGCCTCAACGGTCGTCTTCCACCAGGTGGTTCACTGCAAAAAGTGTCTGTCTTAACAATTCCTTTAATCTTATTGACAGGCTTCACTTCCAAATTTTTTGCTGTAAATGACAAAATATTAGCTTTTTGTGAGTTAAAATGTGCTTAAGAGAAATTTCCTGATTCCACAGGCAAATCTAGAAAGGTGTTAATTTTCTCACCTCACTGGCAAATTTTTGTCTTACTGAGAAAAAAAAAAAAAAAAAGTAGTAACAATGTGCGTTTTAAGCCGAAGTAATATGCTTGGTAAACTGGACTTAGTTTTCATTTTTTGCATTTTTACATTTCTATTTACGATGACCCAAATTATGAACAGAAACAGAGTGAACTTGAGTGCGAACAGCGTCAGGAATGCTGAGAATGTATCTGAGGACAAAATCGCTAATCTAGGATCAGTTTTGCCTTTTAATTTGTCCAAGGCAGGGCTGAGATATGAACTGGCGAATCCTCATCTACCCAGCAATACAGAGATCCTTTAGAAATATATGTTTGAAACCTATGCTTACGAGTAACACAAAATAAACCCTGGCTAACTTACAGTATCGTTACGTGATTTAGCAAGGCATAAATCTTTGACGTGTTCAACGTGAAGGTTTAAAACGGTGCTTCATGGCCCAGGGGTCGGGACCCAAAATCGGTCATGAGTGTATGGGGGGGGTTTCTGGAATTAGTCTGCAGTCTACTTGGCTATGCTTGTACAAGCATGTGTTAGGTCTTCAATATAAATTTGAGCAGTGAAATGTAAACACAGAAAAGCCAGTGGTTTAGACTGTGCAGGATGTTCTCAGACTGGGCTCTGTTATGAGTTTAGACAGGATAAAGTTCTGGTGGGCTTGTTTGTGCCAGAACATGTTCTGCCTCATTCATATTTTAAGTAATCGGGGAAAAGGGGATAAGGAACTCTCTTGCTCGCTGTATCAGCACCACCTCTTCCTGACAGGAAGCTGGACTACGGCCAGAGGTCACAGCTTCCTGTTAGAAGGGAATGTCCTGCACGACAGGGCAACACTCTTTAGAAACGATCTTGCTGCTTCTGTTTAGCCCGGCCTCATTTTCATCCCCCCCAAAGGTCGAGGCTGCCAGCTAGCCCTTCCGCAGTTTTGCCCAACTACAGTCGCCTCAAGCTACAAAAGTGCTGCAAGAGGTTGGCTCGGCTCCAAGAATATGACAGTTACACTACAGGCCAGAAGTTTGGAAGCAAGGCCAATACGGGTCGAAAATTAGGAAGCAACTTCAAGTTTCTGTTCACAATGCCTTTCTTAAAAACCAGTATGAAATCTATGGATTTTGGGATGTATTTACTGCATGATTAGACTTTTCTTTCATTGATATGCGCAATTTTCCTCTATTTACCTTTAGGTACTGTATACATTGATGCTACCAGACCATTGCTGAATACATGTTAACAAAAGAAAGGAGGGGCTTAGTTTTTGGGTTGAGAAGATTAGCAAGAGTCACAACTTCAGTGAAAAAGTAAAAAACAAATCACAGTTTGCATTATTCACTTTATGTCATGGTTTACAGCCCACCGGATGCCAACGGCAATCCGGCGGGCACTAGGACCATGGGCCTAGTAATATGGGCCTGACAATTTGAGTAAAAATGTATTCTGATAAGTGACTCTTGATATAATAATCATGTTTATTTTGTTGCAAAGTATGCCAGTGAAATTATGATCTTTTTTTGTACAAATTTGATCTCGCTTCCAAAATTTTGGCCTATCTTCAGAGTGGGTGTTTCAGTACTGGAATCTATATCATGGATGAAATTCGGTTGTGCGAATAGGCCATGGTAAAAGGAACTGAATAAGTTCGTACGGGCTCGCCCAGAGAATGGGTCGCTGCAAAGCAGATGTAGAAGGTTAATGGAAAGAATGCAGCATGAAGTACCCAGAAAAAAAAAACTTGAGAAAAACCATTAGAGCACATTCCTTTTCAGATAAATACAGTATGTACCCATTCCCCTCTCTGTTTAGATGCCATCTCTGTGCATCGTGAATTTATTTATTTACCTTTTGTGTTAAGAGACAAAGAAAGCAGAAAAGGCATACTTTTTTTACCCCTTCGAATAAATCGGATGAACACTCTAACAGCCAATGGAATTTTGGTTTGATCCACATATAAATACAAAAAAAACAACTTTTCCTCCTTTTAGACATAACATCCATAGCCTGTTTTTAACATTCTCTTGCATGCAGAAGGCAAATACCCAGAAAGAAGATTAAACTATAGATTAATTTCTGGTAGAGTAGTTCTGATGGCGATACTCACGGCCCAGTTTGAGTTTGGTCGCCCAGAGTAGATTTCCACCCTGGTCCAAGCAGCTGTAGTTGCCTTCCATGGATAGGTCGGCATTGATGAGGGTAAGCGTGTGATTGGACGACAGCGCGTGCCGCGGTAGCGCTGCACTGCCGTTCAGCCGCCACTCCGCGGGATACCTGAACCTACAAAGAGAACGGACGCCATCTTTTAGACGCAGTGTTGTTCTGAGAGTTAAACACAGCCTTTATAACGTTAGGAGACAGAGACACAATTCCAGTTGTATCGGCTGTGAAGAAACTGGGCATATCAAAGATAACAGAGCTCAGCCGGTCATGAAATCACAAGGACAAAAGGAACAAAGCTAACCATTATATCGTCACCCTCATAATAAAAGAGCTTAAGTCATTTTTTGTCGTTTTGAGAAAAAGACAAAAAACTGTTGCATTTTTATATCAATGAGAGTTCAGCATAAAATCTCAAAATGGGAAAAAAATGACTTAGGCACTTTTGCGATGAGGGTGTCGAAATGACTAAAGGATTCGCTCTCTCCTGATTGGTAAACATGATATTCACTGCGGGAAAGTGCGCAAGAGGTGAATATAGCGTAACAATCCTACGACCTGAAGCTAAAGACAGATTAGGCTTCCCCGCAGGAGGTCCTGACAGTGTCGGCATTTTGTGTCGTTTCATCCCTGTGAGGAGCTTTATGTTAGAGTTGTCGCCCCTCTCTTATTTTATATCTTCAAGTAGGGTCACACAATAAAACAGTTATTGACTTCAGTTATCGATGAATCCAATGATTTATCCACCTTGAACAAGTGAATATCACTTGTCCAAGGTGGATAAATCATTGGATTCACCTCAGCTGAAGTCAATAATAGTAAAATATGAAGTCAAATTGATTCAGTTTAAGGTTAATAAGTCAGGTATCTTTCATTCCTCTACAACAGGGGGGGCTGTGCCTAAAAAGAGTAGTAGCCTCTGCACAGATAAGAACCGTAACTAAAGTCTGAATGTAAATGGTCTTCATAACAGTCGAAAGTCAGCAATTTTACAGCACATTTCCAGTTTCGCTTTAAATCCAACCTGCCGGAGTTACAGAGCCAAAACAACAAGAGCTGTGTCACTGCCTGCTGACTTACAGTGGGAGCGCATAACTCCATTATATAACCGCTGGTTCAGCGGAGTGAAGCGCACTGTATAAATCCTGTAAGAGGCTCGGCTCGCGTGCGATACATACCCACTCCAGGAGGGCTTACATTGCAGCGTCACATTGGACCCAAGCTTCCCGTACTCCATGTCTGAAACTGCGGGGGAGGGGGGGAGTGGGCAGGAGAGAGTGGGCGGGGTGAGTGTTTGGCACTGTTATGCTGTAGCTCACACACTGTGACGCCAGCGAGGGGGACGGTTTTACAATGAGTCAAGCAAACACACCCGGGTCTGGCTCGACTCTACTAAGCTGAAACCAGCAAAGTGATAGAGCCAAGAAGTTCTGCGCGGACTCTATGTCTGTCTCATTTGCATGGAGGCTTCCTATCACCATGGTGCCTGGTTAGGACCCCCTCCGTAATGGGAACAATTGGTTGAAAAGGTTAGGAGAAATGAAACACTAACTTGGAAGCGTCATGTGACTAGCGCGGCTTATGCTAAGGCAGTGTCAGAGGTTTCCATGGGAAACACAAACTTAAGCTTTCTGTCAGTCTAGTTTATGGAGATTCAACGCATCGAATACATTGGCGCAAGTTACTAATTCGACGTCCTTTCCCACTAGAGAGCCACTATTTGACGTCAATGCAATCAATTTCATGCTTCAAAGATGATCAGAAGTGAGTTCTATGATGAAATGGTACGTGGATTGTATTAAATTCCAACTGTTTCCGTCTCGCGTCTGTAATCTATACGGCAAATCCCCAGCTTGTTGCAGGGCATTGTGGGATTTCCTTCGCAGTGAAGGAACTGCTTGATGTTTCCTTAAAATTTTGCTGCATCGATGCACCTCACTAGGATGTTTCCTGTGCTTCCACGGAAATGAGACAGTCCTAAGCAGCCATATTTCTGAAAAATGCCAGCTACTTCGGACGCTTCCTTACAAACGAGACAGAGCCTACATGTGCACATAACCAGGTGGCTTTCATCTGGGCTCAGAATTTAGATATACGGTGTGACAATTTTTATTCCCCCGCCCCAACCCGGCCTTGGAATAAAGTCGCCCAAAAGCTCATTTTGATTGGTGGGAGGCCACCAGCAGCGTAGCCAGGGCGCAGCGGTGGACGAGCGGCGAGCGCACCTGCCAAAGCTAACGAAAAGCACAGCTGTTCCTAAAAATCCTACTCCAGGGTCACACTTCACGACCCTAGAATCGATTCCAGTACCTCCAGCCATGGGAACGTTTCTTATGACCTTGTAACAAAACAAAAAAAAAAATTAAAAAATTTGCAAGGCGTCGATGGATTAATCGGTCCAAATAATAAAAGCGGCATCAGCAGGGAAATGTTTTGCGCGCCTCGTATGTGCGTACATGGCAGCGAATGGAGAGGGAGGTTTCTGTGAGGCCGTCTCTAAACCCAGCAGGTTTGTGTTTATTCGTCCTGTTCCAGGCCCACCGCCAGCGATGGAAGTACTCCAGGCTCCGAGGTTACAGTCCCTGGCAGCAAACAACCAATCAGGCTTTTTCATTTTTCTGTCACACACTTGTGCGATAGCCAACCCAACAGGCAAGGGGAGCTTAGGGGGAGAAAAACACAGCCGACTAAATTCTTCACCTTTGTGCCCAGAGGGAATTAAGAGTAAAGACCTGGGTGGTTTTAGAACGAGCAAAACAAATGTAAGCTTCTTTAACTGGGATATGACTGCAGGATTTAATCCCACAGGACAGCAGGGCATAGTTTCACAACAGAAGCAACAGCCACATTTTAACTTTCCAGGAACACTAAAAAATGAT
Source organism: Gymnothorax javanicus (assembly GCA_029692085.1). NCBI lineage: Eukaryota > Metazoa > Chordata > Actinopteri > Anguilliformes > Muraenidae > Gymnothorax > Gymnothorax javanicus. Next base: position 110,854,947 of record CM056194.1, on the reverse strand, counting down.
AATAGTAATAATTAACAGGCCTCAGCAATGAATCGAAAAAACATGACTCGAAAACAGCAGAAACTGCAAACGTAAAAATGAGTTTAAAAATTATACCATTGCGAAAACACCCAATATACAAAAAAGCAAACTACTTTTGTCTTGCACATATTACAACTATGGGCTATGCCTATTCAAAAGTAAATCCACAAACTAGTACTTTAAATACATAACACAGTTCAAAATAAAAATAAAAAAAAAATCTTAACTGAGGTGGTATACTGAAATAGTCTTAATTTTATATTTTATTTGGAAACAGGCAAAAGCTATTGTAATGATGTGCACTAATGACATTGTTTGAGTAACATTATTGTTTCGCACATTCAAGTAACTACAGCAAGGTTTGGTGTCGGGATGGGAACATTACAAGAACACGTCAGGAGAAAAAGTGTGAGTTTGTTCATTCACTTCGTCTGTAATGGAGTCATGAATGCAGATAGAAGTATGGGCGGAAGAAGAGCTAACTAGGTTGGTAGCATATTCATGTTTTTGCTAAATTAAAGAAACTGCATGACAGATAGCGTTGATGGCCATCTGGTGATTTTCATATGAACAATTCGATCGTGATTCACATTCGTATTCATATGAACATGTTGATCTGCCTGACAGCCGGCTCGACTGGATACTGGGCCAGTACTCCATGGCTGTAGGACTGGCAGCTAAACTGATCACTGGAGGGCTCTCTTTCTGTTAGCTACCATGGCTAACCGTACCTTAGCATTCTTTCTTCCCAAGCCAAAGAGTTACCACTGTCACTTCAGTTGATCTACTGTCTGTGATTTCTGCTAACGGGGATAGCTACCAGGAGCTACGAGGGAGAACGAAAGTGCTGTCCTCTTCGTCTTTTGGTAGCACAGCGGTTGACGCACTTCCTTGCTCAATAATTCAAGTCTTAATTTTCCTGGGAGATCGTACCCCATGGCAGACAGAGCTGCATTTTGAAAGTGAGGCTTATCGGGAACCAATATAAAAGCCAATGCAGTCAATATTCTATAGTCGTTACTTTGTTCAACCAATATTTGGTCATAATTACATTAAAGAAACAAGTTATCTATCGCCACTTTAACAAAGCAGATTTACAAAACTACAACCCCAATTCCGAAATAGTTGGGACAAAGTGTAAATTGTGAATAAAATCAAAATGCAATGACTTTCAGATCACATGAGCCAATATGTTATTTACAATAGAACATGATAACATTTCAAATGTTGAAACTGAGACATTTTACATTATTATCCACAAAATGAGCTTATTTCAAATTTTCTGCCTGCAAAAGGTCTCAGAAAAGTTGGGACACAGGCAAAAAAGGGCTGAAAAAGCAATATATAAGAGAATCTGCTGAAAGAATATTTAGCAAGTAATTAAGTTAACTGGCATCAGGTGTGTAACATGATTGGCTATAAAAGGGATGTCTTAGAGAGATTGAGTCTCTCAGAGGTAAAGATGGCCAAAGGCTCTCCAACCTGTGAAGGTTTGCGTAAAAAAATTGTGGAATACTTTAAAAACAATGTTCCTCAACGTCAAATTGCAAAGTCTTTGAAGGTCTCATCATCGACAGTGCATATCATCATCAAGAGATTCAGAGAAACTGGAAAAATCTCTGTGCGTAAAGGACATGGCCGAAGACCTTTACTGGATGCCCGTGATCTTTGGGCCCTCAGACACCACTGCATCACTCACCGGCATGATTCTGTCATTGACATTACTAAATGGGCCCAGGAATCCTTCAAAAAAACCACTGTCTGAAAACACAGTCTGCCGTGCCATCCACAGATGCCACCTAAAACTCTGTCATGCAAAAAGGAAGCCATTGTTGAGCATGATCCAGAAGCGCCGCCGTGTTCTTTGGGCCAAGGCTCATTTAATATGGACTGTAGCAAAGTGGCAAAGTGTCCTGTGGTCAGACGAGTCCAAATTTGACATTCTTGCTGGAAATCATGGGCGTTGTGTCCTCCGGGCTAAAGAGGAGACAGACCACCCCCCTCCTGTTATCATCGTTCAGTTCAAAAGCCACCATCTCTGATGGTATAGGGATGCATTAGTGCATATGGTGTGGGACACTTGCATGTTTTAAAAAGCACCATGAATGCTGAAAGGTATATAAAGGTTTTAGAGCAACATATGCTTCCCTCCAGACGACATCTATTCCAGGGAAGGCCCTGTGTATTTTAGCAGGATAATGCAAAACCACATACTGCAGCAATTACAACAGCATGACTTCGTAGTAGAAGAGTCCGTGTGCTGAACTGACCTGCCTGAAGTCCTGATCTTTCACCGATTGAGAACATTTAGCGCATAATTAAACGAAAAGTCCATCAAAGGAGACCCAAAACTCTCCAGCAGCTGGAAGCCTGTATTAACTCTTTCAACTCGACAGCCCGCTACAGCGGGCTGATAATTTCATGCCTTTCAACGCGATAGCCCGCCACAGCGGCCAAGTACAGATCGACCCGTAGACCCGTCAGCCGCTGCAGCGTCATATTGACATTTTGGAAAAGAAACGGAGATTCGTGGATGCGTCCAAAAATAAATGGATTTTATATCGAGGGAGTGTGATTTATTTATTTTTTCTTATGAGGGTACAGATATCCGGAATGCCTGAGTTTAAAATTGGCTATTAATTTATCTACAGCATATATTATCAATAGGGTCGCCAACAACGCAACAAAATTTTAGGGGAGTCAATAACCGGAGAACTTAAATATTTTATGAAAAAAAAATTCGATCACACTTTTAAAAGCTACCCAAGTTCAAATTTAGGCTCCCCTATGCCGCTTTTTTTGTGGTATAGCCTATTGCATGCGGCAGCTGAACTGTATTTCATACTTTGATAATTAAATTTTGCGATTAATTCACGATTTACATGTGTGCCAATTCCCGCAGATCATATTCCAACAGATCCAGCCGAGACCGTCATCAGAAACGAGCTTTTGCTTCATATAGCCTAACGCAACTGAGGAAAGGACGTCTCATGTCTCTTGAAACATATGTCCTCGTTTCATCTGTTCTCTCTCCTGTTTCCTCCATGCATTCTCGGGGAACTGGGATGTAATTTAAGAGACTTGAGACGCTGACTATTTCGATCGCTTAACCAGCACTTGAATCGCCAATCCAACCGGTAAAGGGTTTAACTGTTGCGCATTCGTAGAACACATCGGGCAGTGTCGTAAATTTGAGTTAAACAATGCACATGCGCATTATATATGCAATATATATGTCAGTTTTCTTTGTTTTTGCTAATTATATCCAGGGTTCAATGGTATAGCACACTGTGTAATACATGGGGCTGAAGGGTGTTACATTGTATCATTTACTTAGGGGCGAAAGAGTTAAACAAAAGTGGGATCAAATTCCAATGGCTAAACTCAAGAAACTTGTCTCCTCAATGCCCAGACGCCTCCACTCTGTGTTAAAAAGAAGAGGGGATGCTACACCATGGTAAACAGGTCCCTGTCCCAACTTTTTTGAGACCTGTAGCAGCCATCAAATTTGAAATGAGCTCATTTTGTGGATAAAAATGTAAAATGTCTCAGTTTCAACATTTGAAATGTTATCTATGTTCTATTGTGAATAACATATTGGCTCGTGATCTGAAAGTCATTGCGTTTTGATTTTATTCACAATTTACACTTCGTCCCAACTATTTCGGAATTCGGGTTGTAGACAGTTGGTCGCCCGCAGGTTGACGTGTTTCTTTAAACGTCCTATATCCGAAAAAGACGATCGCTCCCAAAATCGATGTGTGCGGTTAGGTCACGAAGCCCAAGGTCCATCCCAAGTATGAAATGATGCCATAAAGAACTGTGACCTGTAGAGCGCTCATAAGAAATCCCTACGGACGCAACGGCAGCAGACGTGGCGTAACGATCACCGATCCATAGGATCCCCCACTCATTGTCGGGGGATACCATTAGCTTGGGAACTGCACAGAGTACAACTCGAACCAGGTTTTTCAAATTTAGACCAAGACTGCATGTTAGAAATTTCAGAGGGGTCCTAGGATTCAACGCAGTTTAACAGCTATCTAGCTAACTTCTCAAGCCTGCTTTGTGAAACATACCATGGTTAAATGTACTCTTTCCTGTGACCGAGTCAGAATGCACCAGAGGACACACCATATGAACTCCATCCATCAATTTTTCTGAGCTGTCGGCTGGTCAGAAACTCCTCAAAGGACCAATAATGCACATCACTGCAGTCAAAAACTGATCGACACCAAAATGACAACTGTCCCTCTTAATGGCTGGCACTATATTGCTAAGGGTTTACCTCAAGAGGATACAGCTCTGCTTGTGCGCTTGGGTTACAATGAGGCTGTGCAGATAAACAGGAATGCTTAAACTTATAAAGACAAATATTAATGTTTACATAGTGGCCGTAATTCTCTGATTTAACAAAGAGGTCTCAGATTACATGCACCATGGAAAACTTTTTAAATTGAAAAGAGCATTAGTCATTGGCTTGATTTTACCTATGGACAGACTTGAAAGCAATACTCCAAACACCTGCCAAGCCTTATAAAGACAATTCGTAGCTGAACAGACAGCTTCAAATTAACTTGTCTGTTTTCCTGCTTTAGGCTATGCATCTCCAAATAACGCAATATAAGTCTCTGAAATGCCACTAGTCAGCATAACCCTTCTATTTATTGTTCATCACACCCAGAAGAATCAGAGGCATAAATCTATACATTATCTAACGCACTTATTCCTGGTTAGGGTTGACAGGAACCCTATTCTAGCATACTTTGGGCCAGATGCTAGATTCTGGGCTGTTTGCTGATCTATCTCAGGGTACAGACACCATTTACTCACACAATGATACAATACCTACAGGCAACTTTGTCCCCAGTTAGTCCCAGAGTGGACTCTGGGAAGAAACCAGAGAACCCCAGGAGAATTTAAAAACTCCACACTGTGAGAGACAGAGCGGATTGAAGCCCGCAAACTTATTTCCGGAACCACTACACCCACTGCAACATTTCACCACCTCAGATGTGTACACCAAATAGAGCAGTCAATGAGAATTTGAGCTGCCACTAAGCAAATGTGTAATTCCTCAGATAATCCGATACGGATGCAAATACCCTCACACTGAAGTTAATATCACTTCAGCTCAATTTCATTGTTTCACTGTATTAGCACAAGAAGCACAAGAAGAGGGCTGCTCATTTACTGTTCAATAAAATGGCCGCCTCCTCTTACCTTCATTGCTCCATATCTCTGCGCTGATGGGGAGGACGCACAAAGCGATGATGCCAATGACTATCAGACGGCCGGGACATGCCGCTTTACCGGGCATCTGCAAAACCAGAAACGAGACACTCAAACAAACATCAACTTTTAGACTGACTGACACCTGGAATGAATTGAACATCCTAAAATGTTAAAACATTTTCTCGCAAGACAAACTCGATATCTCAGTCAGTGCAGCAGAGCTAGTCTGTCTGCATTTTGTAGTATAGCGAGAAGGGTAATCAGTAACTAACCAAATGAATGAGTGCATTTATAGCTCCCATTTGTACCATTATAATGCAGTGTGATGTTGGCATGATAAATATTAGGAGAAGTAACAACATTGCTAATGGTACCAGAGATAACGGGTCAGTTCAAATGCAAATCCTTTTAAAGAAACCAAATCAATAGAAGATTTCGAAACGTCATCAATGCCAGTCCAGGGTTGCCTAACAACGAGCTGTCTTCAGCTGAAGGCCGTTCAAAGATAACATAGCGCAAGGCCTCCACATAAAAGCCAGATGGGTCCATTATTTCTCATTTGTCTTTCATAGGAAAAAAAAAAAAAAACCAAATATAATTTCTATGAAACTAAAATACAGAGTAAATGCCATCTTAACTCCTGAACTCAGTTATGCAAATACGGCTTCCTGGCCCTTCCACGAAAACAAACCACTTCGTCAAAATTTCGTTATTTTGGTCGAGGGCACAGAAAAAAAAAGGTTTTTATCACTTTCTGTTGGAATCCTGAGATCTTCCTCCGTGTCTTGACTGATTTGCACCATTATAAAAAGATTTCAAGTTTATAGGTGCTTTATATGTAGTTAAATAAAATACGTAGCTAGATAAAATGGGCGTTATACGCAGTCTATTTCATCAGTGTAATAAGCAGTAAACCATAAATTCTTTCAAAATTGGGCTGGTTCACTTCATTCATTCTCATTTTGACCCAACTTAAATCTAGAGCTTTGAAAGGGTTTGTTTGATCGGTCAGTCAGGACCGGTTTAATCGCTAATCTGCCCATATATTACTCAACTCTGCTCCCCTCCCCCCACCCGAAACTGGTCTCAAACTCCAGATGTATTATTTTTAATTATTCACTTATTAAAAATCTAAGGCAGACAGCTCCCTGCATCAAATACCTCACCAAAGTGACAGGGAATTTAACACTGCAAGCACACACCTCAGGAAAAAGCGACACACTGAAGTGGCTGAGGCAAGGCAACTATGCCTCGGCCGACCCAAAACAGGCAGAAAATGAGTTTCGTATTATATCTATAGCTAGCTACCTGACAAGAGTTTAGAGGTACAACAACATTCAAAAAAATATGGGTACATATACAACGTTCATGCAAAAGTTATAAAAAAATAAATAAAACAAGATCAAAATCTTAAATGAATCAAAACACGCACTACTTGCAGCAACAACTACCGTGGATACTCAGAAACATTTTATTTCCAAGGTCAACATGGCTCAGAAAACGACAACCAAAAAGCCTTTAAAAGCACTAGTGGATTGCTTCTCTTTGACTGTCCCAATTTTTTGTTAGTTTTTTTTAACAAAATATAGCTTTTTTTGCGAATGAATGAATTTAGGACACCAAGTAAGCTAAAGGGCCATTCTTTGAGAAGTGAACCAAAATGTCACACACGTGACCAGATGTCATCAAATAAAGAAATACTTTGAAAATTAATGTATCAAATTTATGCTATTCTCCATTTGAAAATTCTAGATTTTTCAACAGTTTTTGCAGTCAAATAGAGTTGTGAAAAACCTTTTTTTCGAATGAATGAAGTCACACCAAGTAGCTAAAACATTCTTTTTACTTGGCGATGATAAACATCTTGAACCTCCAATGCTTTTGTAATTGGAGGAATTTTTTTACCAAATTTACGCGTGACTGAGAAAGACAAAAACCTTACCTTGCAGAATTTTTACAAATTTACAAGACAAAAACCGTGACAAAGCAGTATGCAAACAGTGTGCTATATAGGCATGGGCAATACAAATGAATAAAATGACAACATTTCTTGAGTTGCTGAGAAAAAAGTTATTATTATTTTCTAATGATTTTTTGCTGGTAAGTACAGAAGACACAGACGAAGAGTTTGCCACAAGTCCAACGCCTTTACAGGAAAGGGTCTCAGAGCCACAGGGTCCCAAAAATGGCTGATTTCTGCATTTTTCAACAAAACCCATTGTGAAAATTGGGGGGTGAAGCCTGAGGGCATTTTCGAAAATACAGTCTATTCCGAAATAAACCAGGCCAAATTATCCATTAGGGTACCCTAACAGAAATAATTGATGCTAAAGTCATCTACCCCTTTTCTGAAGTACAGCAGCGCCCCCTAGGCCCTTTTAATGGAAAATGCATTGAATTTCACCCAATTATGTTCAACATTAGGTTTTGCATTGATATTAAAAAATGGTATGAATGGGTTGCCTATGAAGTTTTTTTTGGATCAATGGCCTGCAAAAATGTCAAAATTATCGGTGGGAGGGCAAACATTAACGCTACTCGCCCATTACTATATAAAATGCTGTGAAGTCGCTGATGCGGCAGTTGTTTGCCCTCCCACTGCTATTTAAACGTTCCCCCTTCAATAACCCGTGGTGATTTAAAAAAAAAAAAAAACTTTGCACTGTTTTTACTATGTCCATATACCCTCCTCCATGATAGTTTCAATGAGCTACTGTGAATAATTCATAGTAAAACACAGTGACGTGCAGTCGGAGGTTAGTTTGGCGAGGCAGAAACCTCCCCTTTGCTTGATTAGCAATCAGACGATTAACTAGTTTAGTAAGACTGTTCGGCAGAATGACGGGCCAGTTTAAGTTTCCGTGGCGTTATTACTCAGTACATCGAACTTGAAATGCTCACGAAACTGCAGATTTTGAGTACTTCCTTTAAAGGAAGCTAGAGACGCGTCTTGGTGAGGTGAGGCAGTGACCCAAACTTTTATCAAAGGATTTTGTGAACCTGTTCCGTCGTACTATTCCTTATTGACAATCAAAACAATTAAGGCCAAGCCTATAGGAAGCCCGTATACTGATAGAGGAGATAATAACAAAAATATTCATTCACGCTTCAATTCGAGACTGCAAGGCTGGAAATCTGAATAATTAATTAGGAAAAATTCTCGGCTCTCGGTAATTCTGTATATCGTTTAAACATTGTTAATCGGATTATGAAAGAAGACTGAAAATAAGCGCCCTTTTTTTTTTTTTTTTTGCGTGTAAAAGCGGCGTATTTAAAGGAGAATACATTGTATATTGATTAAGCATTGAACTCTGCATAAGTCGAACTGTTTTAATATTTGTTGATGACATTAGCCCGGCTTCCTGGAAGCAAATACAGCGCAAATCTGCTGTCTAGCGAGCATTTCAGGTTCGATGTACTGAGTAATTACGCCGGAAATTTAAACTGGCCCGTCATTCTGCGAATAGTCTTACTAAACTAGTTAATCGTTTGATTGCTAATCAAGCAAAAGGAAGGATTCTGCTTTACCAAACTAACCTCCAACCGCACGGCACTGGTAGGACAATTCGTTTCACACACTGATGAAATCTGGTCGAAGCATCACAGCGCTGGCGTGCAGCCAGTTGAAATGGAGATGGCACAATTGTGACCAGGGGGCTTTAAACGCCTGGCGCCGGTTTATTCCTTGGTATATTTTACTGATACTTCACAAATAGGGTCACAAGATATTCTGTGAACAAACTATGTAGGGGACAGTAAAAAATACGCCCACCTTTCTTGCTATTGTTGAGAGGAAATCACGGCGGACTCGCGACGAACTTCACCAACTTCTGTCGAATTTATTTCACATCCCCTCGAGGTCTAGCCTGGATGAACAGACTCTTAATTTCTCAAATTAAATGGCTTTACAGCAAATCAGGGCCGTAGCTGGGATAAGATGTCGACGCGGGCTGTTTGAAATCTACCTCCTAAATGGTTATTTTTGCCACGCCGTGCCCTTGAAAATTTGTAAACACGGCGCAAATTGAGGTCACGCATTCATCCTACGGGCGAACAATAGCTCTGTTCAAATCGCGTTTTTGGCTGTAATACGCAGAGTTCATATATGAAATGCGGGTATCCTATTGAAAAGGTTGCTTTTAATCAAACCATGGTGTTCTTTTTGTATGAAAATGGTATTTACGTCATTTTTTTATAAGTTTTCTGAGGCTTGTTTACCGCCCCAGTTCAGCTGTTACGCATTCCATTAGAGTTTATGCAGAGCGTTGCCCATGCCTATGCTATAGGACTAAAACGCTTAAACTTTGACTGATATTGTATGTACCAAACGGCCAGAGAGGCTGTTTTATGGATAGACAGGCTGGGGAACGTCCTTCCACCGCCTGTGCCAAGGCCCTAAAACAGCCGGGGACAACAAGCTTGTTTTCATGCGCACTTATGAGGCAAGGGCAATATCCATCAAAGACTCGCTATCACTTTCAGCCACAAGGTCTCTTTTCCATCACTGCCATGCTAGCTGTTCAAAGCATCATGATGCAGCGCGATTAAGGTAGGCCTACACTTACTACCAAAAAAGGCAAGCACTGTGGCCTTCGCCTGCCGCCATAAGTCGAGTGCGCAAGGACTTGACTGAGAGCAGAATTCCTCACTAGGCAACAAGGATTTATTCCGTTCCCGCTCAAAACCCCACGCGCCCCCTCAGATTTGGCCCCTCGCGCATCCACTTATTCTGCTCTCACTCAAAACTCTGCGCCAACACCAAGGATTTCCCAGCTGCTCACTCTCATATACACCCGTTTTCAACTGCTAACGGCGAAAGTTACAGATTTGGGATGTACTGAACCCAGTTAAGATGGGCACATTGGTAAGCAAATGAAAGGCACTGCCATGCCTAGGATGGGGTCGAAGTCGCTGACGAAGTTTGAGTGCAACGCTCCTCGGAATTTGAGCACCATTGCCGAAAGTATACAGGATAGAAAAAAAAACGAGCAACGTTTTATTTAATTTCTTCCATTTAATCAACCACAACAATCAAAATTGAGCCCCCTACCTCCCCACCGGCCACGAGGATTACAATCAAAATTACACCAGAGGAAAAGCCTCCTTCCAGGAAATGAAAAAGAAGGTAGCGCTCAACTGGACAGAGAATAGAGAGGCTAGTATTTTGGGGATATTTGACAGCCATACAGTGCATCTTCAGCAGCTAGGAGGGAGGAGAGAGGAGAGAGAGAGAGAGAGAGAGAGAGAGAGAGTGAGTGAGAAAGGGGGGAGAGTGTGAGTGAGAGAGAGAGAGAGTGAGAGACAAAGAGACAGAAAGAGAGTGAGAGAGAGAGAGAGACATTCCAGTGTATTGAATCATAGAGCAAAAGAGATGGGCTTCCACCAAAAGCATTCCTATCCTTTTTTCCTGTCAATGCTCTCTAGAAAATAACACTTGACAGGTCTTGGAGAGGAAATACCCTCAGCCTGTGACACAGTTCACACACACAACATAGACCTGGAGATAAACTTTGCCCAGTGGACATGTACGTAAATAACCCAACATCAGGGATAATTCAAAAAATGGGTAAAAGGATGACTTTCGGCTCTCCAAATTTGGTGATGGAAACAATGCTTTAGGAAGGCATTATTACAGGGTATCTACTGAATTTTTCCAATTCTGAGGGTTACACTTTAAGCCATTAAGAAAAAATGTTGAGTCTTTCGCCTTAATGGAATAAAGATCATTACAGGAGAAAATTAATTCTGTGAGGTTAAGTTGAACAAAGCAGTAGAGGAAAAAAAAAAAAAAAAGCGGTTGAGCTTTCAACACTTAAGACCAAGTATATTCAACAGCAGTAGAGTCAGCAACACCAGAGATGGGAAGAAATTCCCAGCAAGGAGCTGAGGGTCTATAAATTAATCCTAAGACGCTGCACACGCAGAGGTTACCTCAAAACGCTGAACTCTTAAGGCCAAACTCTAAAGGCCAAACTCAAAAAGCTGAAATCAAAAGCCTGAACTCGATGAACAGAACTAAAATCGCCAAACTCAAGGAGCCAAACTCAAAAACCTCAACTCGAAACCCAGAACTTAATACATGAACTCAGCACGCTGAGCTCAAAACGGCAAATTCAAAAACCTGAACTCAAAAAGCTCTGAACTCAAATTGCCGAAGTCAAAACATCAAGCTCGAAAAACGCTGAACTCAAAACGCCCAACTAAAAAACCTGAACTCAAAAGATTAAGCTCAAAAACCTGAACTCGAAACACTAAACTCATAATGCCAAACTAAAAAACCTGATCTCAATGCTGGACTCAAAACGCTGAAAGTAAACGCTGAATTTGAAACAGCAAACTCAAAATCTTGAACTCAAGATGACAAACTCAAATGCCAAGCTCAAAAACCTGAACTCAAAATGCGGGCTCCACAAATCTTACCCCACGAAACTGAACTCACGAAGTTGACTTCCCAAAGCCTAACTCTCCCATCTGGACTTTCCCATCTTTCCCAATGCAAACTCCCAAAGCCGAACTCTCTAATGCCCAATTCTCCAAATCCTAACACCCCGATCTGAACTCCTAAATCCGCACCCCACAGAACTCCTTAATCTGAACTCCTTAATCAACACGCCCAAATCTGAATGCCCTAATTTCAACCCATTAATCTCTAAACTCCCCAATGTGAATTTCAAAAGCTAAACACCCAAAGCCAAGCTCACAAAGCTAAATTCAGAGCTCACTTCACTACGATAAACTCAAAGCACTGAACTCAAAAAGCAAAAGTCGCAAAGCTCATCACAAAGATACTTAAGATGCTAAATTTGAATATCAAAATTAGTGAAAGCAACAAACAGTGATTTAAAATTTCCTACCACTGCCAGTTCACATCCCAGTCAGCTTTGTGCACCAAGACAAACACAGAGCCGGACACATCAAGCGCTTATAAAGCGAGGGCCTCTTTTTTGGCCATCACAAGTAGTGGCACATTTTCAAGTTCAATGAACAGGAACACACATTTCAACCAGCTCTGATATAGTAACATCAGCAGTCTTCTTCCCATCATACCCCTGAGGCCTGCCAGAATTTATGAAAAAAGTCGAGTGCATTGTACTAGTTGACAGCAATGACGTAATTTGAAACTCGCAAATTTTTCAAGTGGCAGAGGTCTATAGAATCAAGTCATTTAAAAAGCCACACTCAATAAAAAAGAGGTATTTCTGCATGGTTGAGGTTTAAGCAAAAGCTATTCTGTTAAATTATCCCCTTAAACTCTGATATTTGCATGAATTTCCCAAGCTAGAAACAGCGTTTTCCATTATGCAAGACAATGTCACATGCATAATCTGTATCTGCTGGTCGTCGCGCTTCACTGAAGCAATACGGCTCTTAAAACGAGTGAAATATGCAAACCCAGGATGGTATTTTTTTATGGTCGCCGCATTGCATCAAATAGAAAATGTCTACATCTTCCACATCATTTTATACACATTTCCATGTGAAGCTGCTTTCACACCGGTCGCGAAACAAATTTTTCGTACGACAGATTACATTCAAAGTCAATGCAAAACGCGTGCATTCGCGTCTTTGCATAGACTTCGAATGTAATCTGTCGTGCGAAAAATTTGTTTCGCGCCTGGTGTAAAAGCAGCTTAAATCAGCAGGACACGGAAATCTTCAGAGACCTTGGCATCTCCACTAGAATTTAAAATGGCAGAAATTTCCGCAGGTTCGAACAAAGCAATTGCATTTGACAGACCCGCATATGAAATTAATAGAGATAAAGAGGTTAACTGTGAAGGAATGGGAATATGGTTGGGCAGCATCCCGAATTCCATCCTTGAAAAACCCCACACTGGCTCATAAATTCAACAGTGAGGGGAGAAAACTTCACAAGATGGTGAGAGAATCGCACGAAGGGCTGATTTTGGGCTCCTCTTAAAATTTTTTGTCACGGTTAATCTGTTTATAATCTTGTCCTGTAATGCTCAGTATACATGAGGTTGGCTAAATCGAATCTTTTACTGCCATTTTTGTGATGACCTTTGCTCAATATGAAAAATAATATCACAGAGTTTTAACTTTGCATTTCAACAAGTTCATTCTATGCCATCCATTTCACAAGGAAATGACTGAAAAGCAACTTTGCACAAGGGTGGGACAGTTAATCGCCAAGGAAAATGAAACTAACTGGCGAGCTACGGGGAGATCACCACACTAACAAAGGCACATGCCGCCCCTGTGGCTCCGGAGTCACGCTCCCCGCACAATAATACAGCACACAAGTTGAAAAATCCCGAATGCAATTAAAATTTGGTATACTTTCCTCTAACAAGTTGATGCCCGAGCTTGTCAGTAACTACCACGAAGATGGTAGTCTGATTGTTGTTTAAATTGGTGCAAAAATAGAATACAGAGAGTAAAATTAGACAAACGCTGCCAGTCAAAGGTCACTGATATATCAGAATAGACCCAGAATTTCCATACCAGTAACCCTAGCTCTGTAGGCTCCATCATAACTCCGATGCTTTCTGGTTTCTTACTGGTGTAGAAAGCACAGGGAGTTAAATTGGAATTAAGTGGGAGAGCCAAGGACATAAACGAATGAGATGAATGCCATATGCCTGCATAGTGCTTGCATTACTAACAAACCCTCCATCCAGCTTTCCACTCCACCACCGAAGGCTTCAGCAGCACACTGCTGTCCCTCAGCAAACATCTGCAAAGCATTTAGTAGGAAAGAAAAGAGCGATGAAGAGCAGACTATAGACCGCAGTTTGATGGGAATTAAAAACAACAACAAAAAAAAAAGCACCAACGAGTTGCGTCCCATCTTCGGTGCTTGTATTATTCCCCATTCTGTAGAGGAGCTTTCCGGTGTCAAAAGAAGAGATTAACACTGACTTTACATCGCGCCCGGCCGAACAAAGAGTGACACATTTTCATCAACAGCCCTCCTAAACTTGCGTAAGAGAGACCAGCTGTCAAAGGTGAACTGAGGAACAGGTAATCCATGACAGACAAAAAGGACAAATGAGGCTTTAATCTGCGAATTGACCTTTCACCCTGAATAGCTTTCACACCTCTGAAAAAGGTTAACCACAAAACACTTGAAAGGGCAGCAGAATCACTCAATTCTCGACCTAGATAGACCCCACTCCCCTCCTTCCAAAAAATAAAACAAAAAGATTTTGAAATATTCCTAGTGTTTCATCAAAACATTTGGCATGGACATATTTTTCAGTATATATTTACCAGCCAACAGTGATAAAAAGGAAAAAATATAAAACAAAACAAATGTGAAAACCTGACTAACAGGTTCAGGGCTGTCATCTGTGTCTTACGTTTATTTGCATGACTGGTTATTAATTAATTAGTATTAGAACATAATAGGAGTTAAATTGGCATAGGTATGAGTTACAGTTGTAAAAAACCAAATAAAAAATATCTGAGATACAGATATCTTATTGGTGCCGTAAATTAAAAGGAAAAAAGGGCTGTCTAGTAAAAGATGGGGAGGACTAGTAAACCTGGGTCATTACTGGTCCGGATGTCTAGTGAAAAAAAAAAAAAATTCCATCCCTGATATACAAAAAAGAGTGATATATATATATCTACAACCCCAATTCCGAAATAGTTGGGACAAAGCGTAAATTGTGATTAAAATCAAAAGGCAATGACTTTCAAATCACACCAGCCAGTATTTTATTTACAATAGAACAGAGGTAACATAGCAAATGTTGAAACTGAGAAATTTTACAATTTTATCCATAAAATGAGCTCATTTTAAATTTGATGGCTGCTACAGGTGTCAAAAAAGTTGGGACAGGGGCCTGTTTACCATGGTGTAGCATCCCCTCTTCTTTTTAACACAGAGTGGAGGCATCTGGGCATTGAGGAGACAAGTTTCTTGAGTTTAGCCATTGGAATTTGATCCCACTCTTATTTAATACAGGCTTCCAGCTGCTGGAGAGTTTTGGGTCTCCTTTGACGGACTTTTCGTTTAATTATGCGCCAAATGTTCTCAATCGGTGAAAGATCAGGACTGCAGACAGGCCAGTTCAGCACACGGACTCTTCTACTACGAAGCCATGCTGTTGTAATAGCTGCAGTATGTGGTTTTGCATTGTCCTGCTGAAATACACAAGGCCTTCCCTGGAATAGATGTCGTCTGGAGGGGAGCATATGTTGGTGCATATGTCATGGTGCTTTTTAAAACATGCAATTGTCCCACACCATATGCACTAATGCATCCCCATACCATCAGAGATGGTGGCTTTTGAACTGAACGCTGATAACAGGAGGGGTGGTCTTTCTCCTCTTTAGCCCGGAGGACACGCCACCCATGATTTCAAACAAGAATGTCAAATTTGGACTCGTCTGAGCACAGGACACTTTGCCACTTTGCTACAGTCCATTTTAAATGAGCGTTGGCCCACAGAACACGGCGGCGCTTCTGGATCATGCCCAACAATGGCTTCCTTTTTGCATGATAGAGTTTTAGGTGGCATCTGTGGATGGCACGGCGGACTATGTTTACTGACAGTGGTTTCTTGAAGTATTCCTGGGCCCATTTAGTAATGTCAATGACAGAATCATGCCGGTGAGTGACGCAGTGGCGTCTGAGGGCCCGAAGATCATGGGCATCCAGTAAAGGTCTTCAGCCTTGTCCCTTATGCACAGAGATTTTTCCAGTTTCTCTGAATCTTTTGATGATGTTATGCACTTCGGATGATGAGACCTTCAAAGCCTTTGCAATTTGACGTTGAGGAACATTGGTTTTAAAGTATTCCACAATTTTGTTACGCAAGCCTTCACAGGTTGGAGAGCCTCTGGCCATCTTTACCTCTGAGAGACTCAGCCTCTCTAAGACATCCCTATTATAGCCAATCACGTTACACACCTGATGCCAGTTAGCTTAATTACTTGGTAAATGTTCTTTCAGGTGATTCTCATATATATTAATTGCTTTTTCTGCCCTTTTTTGCCTGTGTCTCAACTTTTTTGAGACCTGTTGCATCCAGAACATTTTAAATAAGCTCATTTTGTGGAAAAAAATGTAAATTGTCTCAGTTTCAACATTTGAAATGTTATCTATGTTCTATTGTAAATAACATATTGGCTCATGTGATCTGAAAGTCACTGCATTTTGATTTTATTCACAATTTACACTTCATCCCATTTCGGAATTGGGATTGTATGAATGCTGTCATATTTCATATTTCATATTTTGGAGACATATTTGTGCCTTGAATTCCTACAGTGCTCTTTATTCTAGATTATGGCAATTTTTATTTTAATATTTAAATGTTCATCTTGGTTCATAATTACCAGTATTCATTTCTTTCACAGTAAAAATATTATGTATGATAAAACTCAGTCCTGAATAGTCAGTCATTCATAGCCTGAGCCAGGTGAGTGGCTTAGGTAGAACCAACTAAAACTTAGTAATTCCTATTCAGTTACCGAGTTATTACATATTAGCTATAAGTGGGTCCCAATTGGTAAGTCCAAGTAGTTTTAACATTGCAGTGCTACTGTAACTCAACTGCCTTGGTCTTCATTAGGCGATGTTAATTAGTGTTAGTACTGTTAGCCAAGTGTTCTCAGAGATGAAAATTAAAGGTTAAAGTGCATACACAGTTCTGAAAAATGCTACATAATGCTCCAGACGTCTAACGCTACGCAGTTATTTTTGCTTAATGCCAGCCCTGAGATTGCCAATGGTGGGACAGTGCAGAAAAAGAGGTCTCCATTTCACAGTGCTGAAAACAGAGCCCCCGCACTAGCCTTGTAACAGCGGCCTGCTAACCACATCAACCCATAAATATTCTTACCACTATTCAGTCAGGAAAGTGGGCTCCAACTCTACATATAGAAGTGGCATAAAAAAGAGATAGGATAGGTTAAACTTGTGAAAAATTCTCAAATCTTTTTTTTCTTCCAAAATGATACTCATAGTTCAACTTCTCAGTGTTGATCCTGCACCCTTAAGCACTGGCCTGCCCAAGCAGAGACTGCAAATACTTACATAGTTCACTTTTATGCACAGTCACCTGACAAAACCATGCATAACAAGGCCTGTGGCTGTTTGGACCCTAGTCATTTGACAGCACAGCAAAACTACATGGATGCATCGGTGGCACATGAGTAAACCATTTTTTTTTGGCGAAATCCCCCTTCCACTGGAGAATAAACATTCTCAGCCCAAAAAAAAAAATGAGGAGCTGGAAAAACCTCCCCTTGACAATATGTTCTCCAGTTCATCGTCTCACGTGCCCCTGACTGGATTCAGGAGCGACGCCACCCGTAACTAACCCCAGGGTCAACCCAGTGCCCCCGAACCAGGCCCAAGACCAGGCCGCACTTCCAGGAAAGTCCACAGCTCCAAATTAATTTGTCGAAGTCAGGACCCCGCATGCCAGGAAAGCATCAGCAAAATTATTTACTCCGGGAATCCTAATTAGGGCAGGAACTTGACCTCTACGGATGGGACCATTGCCCTGGTTCACAGCCTCTTCCCCACAGTGTTTTACTGGACTTGCAAGCAACTTCCAAAACAAGCTTTTTTTTAATTTAAGACATGTCACATGATGACAAATGATGGTATTAGATCCACAAACATCTACAGATATACGGCAAAAAAGTCTCTCTTGGTTATCATTTTATCTTATTTTTTCTTATTTCAGCAACTAATGGGGAAGAAAATGTTTTGAAAAAGGATTATTTCTCCTACTGACCCAGTTTGGCAGTGCAGGAGTTACCACGGGGAGACCAAAACCCACCTCAGATATCAGGCAGGACATCAGGTCTCTCATAGTCATCATTTCATTTTCCTTTTTTAGCTCACTCGGTCCAATGGAGGCTTATGTGATCACACAGCAGCGCTGGCGTTTGCGTTAACTTTGATTATCTTTGATGATCCAGATCACTGAAGGGATCAATGTGAAATTTGGTGAAAACTACTTATGGATGTACAGATTATAATTTTGTTCGAGGCGTTGAAACTTGGCATTGAACTTGGCTGCCGGTTGGCCGTATTTAAAATTGCACAACATCATGCTTTAAAGTGTTTGAAAGCAGCTATACTGGACAAATAAAGTTAGGGATCACCCCAAATTTTGAATCTGAAATATGTGATAGTTTGTATTTTTTTCCATATCATATTTTAATATTGAAAAGTTGGGTGATCCTTAACTTTCTTTGTCCAGTATAGAATGCTGAAACTCTGTACTTACATACTTTCGAGGACATAAAAATTAAAAAAAAGCTTAGCTCATAATCTGCAACAATACTAACTCCCTTGAGAAACGCACTTAAGCCCAATAGGCAACTGGTTAACTCTTCAGTATATGTGTGCAGGACTAGGAAAAGGGGTCACTTGGGTCATTTTATGAAAATTGAGATTTTCCAACAAAATCAAAGATTGGCCCAAGTTTTTCATTTTGAGAAAAAAACTGGGTGAATTTGTGCACAGCAAAGTGTTGTAAATTGACAGTACAGTAGTGCTGGGATATCACTATCACTGGGATTTCACTGAGATACCCCGTTAATCTTAGAATGGAGAAAAATCCCAAGTGACCCCATTTTCCTAGCCCTGCACACATATAATGCTGGGTACAATGATCTGGTGTCTGGGGCTTGATATTTCAAAGGTGCTGCACTATGGAAAGAGCACTGAGCTGTAAAAAAAATGACATGATGAAATATAAACCATGTGAGCTACAGTGCCCCCGGCACCATTTCATTTTACATGAGTCAGAAACTAATGGGGAAGAAATCAAGAAAAAATGTTTCAAAAATAGATTATTTCTCCCACTCCCCCAGTTTGGCAGTGCTGGAGTTACCATGGGGGCACCTAAACCCAACCATAATTAACGATGCAGGTGAACCATGGTCATTCCTGCAAAGCACACGTCTGTAAGTCTAACACTATTATTTTCCACACTATAGGCCGGCAGCACAGTGCCACAGGAGCGTGTGAAATGTGGAGAATGCCGAGCCCCACGGCAAGGTCCACGCCCAGCCCCATTTGGGAGGGATCCAGCTGTCTGGCATCCCTGCAGGTTCCCACAGGGCTCAGCTAGAGCTGGGACTTACAGTGAGCTCAGCTTAAGGGGGGAGACCAGTCCTTGTGAAGAGCTCCTATACGCCCGTCATTCAAAATCACCACCTCCCAGCCAGGGCCGAGAGCAGCTGCTGACGCCCCCCTATCCCAGGAGTCGGGCTGCCGAGCCAGCCCAGCCAATCAGCAGCGCCGACTGCTCAGTAAAGTCACCAGGAAAAGAAAAGCAAGGGCCAGATTTGAAGACCTCGTTCCTTCAGATCCTTCCTCCGTCAAAGTACAGGATGTCAATCAGAACGCAAAAGGAAAACTGGAAAAAAAAATCTATAAATGAAAACCAAAAAAAAAAGTCTGTAGAAGTTCAAGTTCTTTGATGAGGCAGTGGAAGGTAAATTTAGTTCTGAGTCTTTGGATAGAGATCAGAGGCTGATACAGAACTCAAACCCGTAGAATGAGCCCTTGTTACGTAAACTGCTTCCACACGCTCAATGATCGGCCAGCATATCTTCCAGATTCCTGACGCTTCACATACAACCCTTTAACAGGGCAGCCCACAGTCGAGCCTCAGGGCCGACTTTCACCCTCAACAGTTACCACAGACCCTCCAGGGGATTCCAGAGTGAAAAGATACTATATAACTCTGTTCTGATTATGTCTAATTATAAAACAGCTTTCCCCTTCAGGACTTCTGTTTAAAGACATAAATTATCACAGGGGACAAGCAAAGCCTGTGGACATAAAATTTGAGGCACTATAAGTTCCGTGGTATAATGTTTTAATGATCTATGTTTGGCTGACAACACACTACTCATGCAATGTTTTCGTCAAAAAAAGCCTGGGCACCCCCCCACCCAAATTAAAATCAGAAATGAGAACATATTTGTGATGTTAACTGGGGAGCTGGGCCCTGCATTCCCCGAAATTGAGCATTTATTTTAATCCTCCAATCTCTGAAACAGTTTTAAAGATGTGCCATCTTCAGACGGGCATCACACACCCATTCCATGCCACTCTACAGAGTCAGGGCACTGCCTCCACTTAAGTTCACTTCTGGTGGCGCCCAGCCATGGGAACGCAGCTTTTCGATATATCTGCCTTAACCCTTTGAGCGCCATAGGTAACTATCGTTGCCCAACGGTGTAAGATATCAAAACCAGATGCTGTTGAAAACCTATCATGTGGCAACTTGTTTAAACAAGTTGACGCATGATAGGTTTTCAACAGCTCAGGATATTTCTAATTCCTTGAAAATGTATTCAGCGCTTGAAGGGTTCAGTCACCCTCAGGAGTAGTGACTCATTACTGATACTCTACTGAAACCCAGTCC
This sequence comes from Gymnothorax javanicus, assembly GCA_029692085.1. NCBI lineage: Eukaryota > Metazoa > Chordata > Actinopteri > Anguilliformes > Muraenidae > Gymnothorax > Gymnothorax javanicus. Next base: position 110,834,320 of record CM056194.1, on the reverse strand, counting down.
AAAACAGACTTTAGTACAACAGCTGACTGGATTGACACCCAACTGCATGCAAGTTTAACATCTCGTAAAGCATTCAAAAGTTTTCCCCAACCATCAAAATGCGAAGGAGTGAAGCAGTTCAGGCTATCATCCTCTCCATCTGTTACAGAGTCAGGAAAAGAATAGCCAGCGAATCTACATCAATAACAGATCGTTCAAAGTTTAGACAATAAGCTTGGCAGCCCACAGTAAAACACAATAGCCGGTAGACAAGAATACGCCACCGATAGAAACGGAGTTCTTCCTGTCCTCAGTCTAATGGAACCTCATTATTCCCGCACAATTCTGCACAGTATGCTTCCAAGACAGGATCCGCTGGTTTGTTTAAACCTTTAAAATTAGAAAAAGTAATCAAGCATGTTAACAGAGCAATTGACAGCTAATTCATTAGCTAGGCAAGTACCAAAAATTAAAAATAAATAAATAAAGTATTTTTCAGCGATAAAGGAGGTCACATTCCTGTAGGCTTGTCCCAAGAATGGGAACCACGTTACAAGTTCTATTTCCACTTCATACTTGCACAATTACATCACAACAAAGAAGTAAAAATAAAACAGTTTTCACTGTTCATCGTTTATAGTAAGGCCATATTAAAAAAAAAAAAAAATTACATCAGATGTTTAGCATCCCCGCCCGCCCCAGAAAAACCCCTACACCACAGATTTTTATTTATTTATTTATTTTTTATTCTGAGAAAAATTAGTTAAATTGTGCCAAAAAGACAATGAAAAGATTCTCAGAATTAGGGCTGGGCGATTAACCAAATCGCGATGATTTTAAGCTCAATAAAAGTAACTGCCACTATGGGGCAGACAGATGAGCTTGCTTACTACCTTTTCTCCTTGGCATTTAATCCAGGTGAAACCTATAACTACACTGAGGACATTCCTGCTTTTTTCAAATAGCCTGCAAATCTAATGACTGAAACAACACGACTGAGACTGCGCAGTAAGGTGCTACCATTTGGCCTAGGCCAGGACAGTAAACATTAACAATAATTATTGCCCGAACTCAACTGATGATGATAAGGGAAGTGTTTGATACAAAATTTTATAACTTTATACACCTGGCTCAAATGCTAAGTGGAGTCAAAAAAAAAGCTAAGCTTCCTACATTCCCCACTGAGGCAATTTCTTCAGGAGAAATTATGGAACATTCATTACTTTTTTTGATTTATTTTAAGATGGGACATGATTTCTTTTTTTTTTTTTTTTGCATTAAGCATTGGCACAATAAGAGGTTGACAAAACAAATTTTTCCATTTTGCAAAATTTAAGCTGTTAAAGGAACAAATTTAAGCTGCTCACAAGCATTTTTGGCAAGTCTACACGTAGATGTGCCGCACGCATCCCCAGGTCTGGACTACTTCATGACAGATGAGATACTGTAAGGATGAAAATAATGACTGCAAAAAATAACATGCAAATTTTCAAGGAATTCCCTCTCGTTTTGACATTTTTTCAATTGTATTATGTAACTTGAAATGGCATTTGACTTTTGGCCTGACCGCGCCCATGGCTGAGTAAGTGAGGGGCAGATGAAGTAACATTATTAGTCAGCCAGTTTTGCACATAAACCAAAAACGGTCCAACATTATACTGGGTCTTGACCCCATCTCATTGTAAAATGTTTCAAGCGTTGAAAATAATATTTTAAATCGTCCGACATCTAGGCGTATTGAACCATACTGAAAATTGAGGCGAAACTGCTTTAGAATACGATTTGCAAACACAAATTTGTGTGGTTCTATGAGGCAAATGAGATCAGTATATCGTAAGAAGGCGAGGTTACTCAGACCTTACATAATTCTGATGGCACGCCATAGGGTAATCATATCAGTAAAGGTTTTTTTTTCCCCCCTCTGCAAGCACTTCACTCAGCCTCTGATGTTTAGCTGCTGTTTGTTTAAGACTGGTTAAGGCAAGAGGGTACGTTTCATGAAAGCGTAGCACCCTATGCCAGTCTGAGGGAATAGGTTTCTTGTGCACAGGAAATACTTAATCTGACAGAAAACGAAAGATGCGGCCAAGAAAAATGAACGATGGCACGACCAGATGCAGATGACAACACAAGCGCTTACGATAAGATCAAATTAGTAGACCGCGTTCTCACTCATGATGACAAATAAGGACTGTGCCCCAAGGCAATATGAAAAGTGTATGCGCCCTCTGCACATTGGTATTCATGCTCTCAGCTAGCTGTCATTAACATTGCAAATTCAAAGAAAAGCACTGATGCGCGAGTGCTCTGCCCCTGTTAATCAGCCTTTAATACCTCACGTTTAAAATGGCACACAGACTTTTCTGTATTCACCTTGACCCAAGTTCCCATAACTCACTGCAAACAGAACCAGATAAAGAGATTTTTCCAGGCCACAAATGCCCAAAGGCCATCAGACCGGCCTAACAGCACAGTAACAGTAATGGAAATGCAATCTAGACACACAGAATTATCTGATGCCCTTTTGATATTCATCACTTTTGTTATAACCGCTGCTGAGCAGAAAATGACTACAAGAGGTAGGGCAGTCCATGGCGTGCGCCTCTAACAAATGATATTTACTCCCCAGAGCACGACAGTTATACTTCAATAACTTCATTTGTACTTGGAAAAAAAATTAGCTGGCTAGATACCTTTTCATCAACTACAAAAGGTTACTGAATCATTTATTTCAGAATATATGGGAAAGGGGTGTGATGGCAAGAGCAATTATAGTTTCGTCAGAGAGTAAACACACATTTAATGGGTACCTGAAGTTGGTCACGGGTGGAAAAAGAAAAAAAAAAAAACACTTGTACCCCCCTATTCGAGTAACTAGTATACCATGCAGCCAGTTATTCACTGTAAAGAAATTTCTCCCACAAGAAGATACAGGGTGGGGAAGCAAAACTTGCACTGACATTTAAAGTACAAACAATCCCACAACCACTCCCCTGAATGGTGTGCACCTGTTATTTGAAAAAGCAAAGACTATAAGCTGTAATCTGAGTCTGTGCTTTAGTCGTTTGGTTGTAAAATGACTAAAATGAATAATATACAATCTATGGATGGTGATTTATTTTGCAAATTTTGCTTCCCCACCCTGTACATCTACAATCTTACTCTGAAACTTTATTACAACACTCCTTTACTCCTCTCTACACAAACTGAATTTTTTAAAATATGGATGACAATGAATTGAGGTTGAGAAGAATATCTGCTGATAATGATTATACAACGGATATTGTGCCAGTAGCCGGGAGATGAGATTCCATTCATCCTGACCATTTGCTGCCAGGGAAATATATTGCATGCGTTTATGATGAAAAATGACACATCACTTGTAATATTCAAGACTCAAGAGGAAAACCAGACAGTCCGGTCAGTTGCGATTGCATCGGTGTACCCCTTTAAAGCCCGCTTCTCCCCTTTGTAGCGCAATATTCGGCCAATACTGTCGCCATGCCAACCAAAATCAATCGGTGTCATAGGTGATTGTAACACATGTCCATACCGAATATGAAAGTAATCGGTCAAAAATTACAGCCTGTACAGCGTCTACAAGGAAGTGTCTACAGATGCGGATGGGACGGCAGCAGCAGATGACAAACATGAATCCATAGTAGCTGCCTGACTTCGTCCGGGGGCTACAATAAAGATGTGCACATCAGTTTTATGAAACATTCAAATCAAACTGGGCTGTTCTCCTGGCTTTCTAGAGATGCGGGAGATGACAAATGCTGGGAACCATACAATACCCTCATCTGTCCTATAAGAGCCCCAGAACTTCCAGGGATGCAGTGTTAGATTTTACAGACTTAGTGCTCAGGATGAATCCCAAATAAAGGAGAGATTGCCCGTATTTTTATAAGGTACATGCAAAAGATCCGTCGGTTTAAATGGCTGTCAGATATCGCAACTACTTTTCAGCTGGCATGATATGTCTGTTAGTATATTGGCTGGATTAATGATGTAAAATCTAGCATATTGAAAAGTTTTAGAATGATGGTAACCAAGCGATTTAATATAAGACCCAATTATTTCCACAGTCAGCTTTATGATTGATTGAATCAGAAGTTTCAGATCCATCCAACATTCACTCACTCAACTCTGAGTCGGTGACCGTGGAAGATTCTTGTACTTTGGTTGAGTTTATACGGAATGACCGCATATTTATCTGTTCAGAAGTTACAGACAGGTCCAAAAACACTTCAAAACATGAAAAGCGCATTGCAGGTATCAAAAAGGAGGGCGACACCTAATTGTAAAAGTGCCAAATCTCTGAAACAATTGGTTTCTTGGGCCTATAACTTCCTTCATAAAATATTTAAAGGTGTTGTTAGTCATTTTTTCTGCAAAATCAAATGCCACAAGCAAAACACTGATTTTTTTGATGGTTTGGCATGGAATGTCCCAAGAATAAAACTAAGTTAACTAGACAGAAATCAGGACTGAAGCTGCTTTAATTTAACCAGTCATCCACCCCTTATAATAATACAGCAAGCAAAAATCACGAGATCTGATTCTGACAGCGTGTAAATTATCATATTACATTTCAGATGAGAGGGCATAAAAAGTTGTTTTAATGAAATTTTAAAATCATTTTAAACCTCTGAATTTATTTATCCAAAGAATTAAGTCTTCCAAGTCAAGTATTTGAACAGACTAATGTTGAGAGCGAATCCACAATGGATACCTTTTTTCAAATATGTAATTTTTTATGGCTTGCATTTTTTCAGCAAAAGCATACCAACGGTCAAAGCCCCAAGGGCTGTTTGGGTGTCAAGTGTCAAATATCAAAAAGGTAAAATTTTCCCCTAGAGTGACCCAGCGCTGAGATCCAGGGCTGGCAAAGGTCTTGCAAATGAAATGTAAAAAGGTAACCACTTGTGGGACTGTGAGAGAGAGAGAGAGAGAGAGAGAGAGAGAGAGAGAGAACTGCGCTGAGGCTTTGATGGAGTAGAATTTACAGCGACTCAATCTGGGGGAAGTTACCACGCTCCCTGAGGCGCTAGCGTAATGACTGGGCTTTGGGACTGAATGAAGCGAGGTTTTTCTGTGTAACATTCTCCAAATCCTTTCCTCTCTTCCGCAGAACACAGCCTCCACAGGAAAACAACAGTCCGTTTCATTTCCTCGGCCCGACAAACCGTCAATGTTCAAACCACACAATTTTCACGTCTCAACGCATTTTGCTGTTGCGCGAATGTGGGTGAACGTCAGTGCCAAAATCAAAGTTAACGACAAAGCAGAGACTCAAATTTTCCGACGCTTTAAAGCATATACTGTCAATCTGGGATTCAAAAATTAGTAATTAAAAATACAATTGAGAAGTTCAATTGACTTTAGCAAATTTTTGTTCATTCTACAGAGACAAGCCAGTTGGACGAGAGACTGACTTGCGCAAATGCAAAATGCCACAAGATTCTAAAAAGCAACGCACTGAGAACACAACAACAGTACATCAAAATAAACAAGTAAAGTACAGAGCCGTTCAACACACACAAGGATGAGCAATCTGCAACAAAGCTGACACAAATTACTCAGGCAAAGCTATGCCATTACACAGCGAGGTAAATAAACAAAAGAGAGGGCGGGAGTCAGACCTGAAAGAATCGTACGCTTGTATGCAACGCAGCCTGAACTCATTAAAGGTGGGCAGGCTGGTACGGGGAAACATTTTAGGGCATATTAACACAAAACACACGCAAGAATTATGAGACATATACACGCACTGAGCTTACCGTTAAAAGCATTGGTTTTCATTATATGCGTGTGGCATTTTGCCCAGAGCAAATCAATAAACTTCGAACAGTATTTTGCAGTTCAGCATACCATAAATCATAAAAATTAAAAGGCAGAAATATTAAAGTGAGTCGAGGGCTTTCAAATGTGGGCAGTAGGACTGGGGTGTGTGTCAGAGAGATATGGAGAAACTTGAGCAGCGATTGAATGACTTTTAAAACAAATGTACTGAGGCAGGCAATTCTGCGTGGCCAGTCAATTTCACGGAAATGGCCGTCTGCCGAAGGATTTAATCTCAGAAAAGACTGAGCGATATATTCCAAGTGCCAATTGTGCATCTGCCTCTCACATTTTGGGAAAATCTGACTAAACTGGCATGAAATGATATGAGTTCCTGGACAGACTGCATGTGCAAATAACAAAAATGTTGCATGTACTGCAGTGTCATTTATAAAAAGCTCGTTCAGACACTACACACATGGATATTCAGCGCCTGGGATGCCATTTTACTCTTACGGATAATGTTCAGAGCACAAAAATACTTTAAAGAAACTTTGCACCCCAAATCTGTACTCCCGAGTTCATTTCTTGAAGAAGGACTTTGTTAACTCAGCCCTGAGGACACAATGTCTTCCAGAATAACCATGTGGAAATGCTTAGTCTGGATAACTGACAACATTACAGCTTTTGATACACGGCGAATACAAGGCAAATGTGGGAGATCGAAAAAGTCGCAATCATTCTGAGGTAAATAAACACAAAAAAGAAATGGAAAATAATTCATGTTCCATTCCGGGAATGCACAATGGAAAAAAAAAAGGTCCATCATTTCACATCAATATTAAAGTTCCTCTCAGCACAATAATGCCAAACACAATCCGTTTCACAAACAGGCAACATCATTCAATCAATATACAGCTGTAGGCTTCAAATGTGCAAAACAGAGATGAGGATCTTCAAAGTCTCAAGGTAGCTGATAACATTCCTAAGGAGAGGTCAAGCACAGTGCATAGAAATGCCATAAAAACCAGTACTTCTGATATACGTATAGCGCAAAGGCTTTTCAGTTGCTTGGCCGCAACTCACTCAGCATTGATTGAACAGAAGTTAGCATTCTCTCAGGTATGGGCAAGTCATGGTGCTCCATTTTAAGAGGGCACAATTATCCATAGTGTAGCTCTCACAAGGATGAACTGATAGTGGACTGATGATTGGCAGCATGATGAAGTGGCGGAAAGATATCAGCCAATGACGGCCGCTCTGCTGAAATCAGGGGAGGCACCAAAAATCCCTTTTAAGTAATAGACCTACTTTCAATCATTTTTCTCGAGTAACAAGTTTTCCAAAGACGAGAAAATTCCACTGGCAGTTAAACATCGAGCCTCATTCTTGATGCAATTTTGTGGCCATGAAAGCAGTAAATTCAAATGTTTTATTCACGTTACAAAAAAAGAGAAAAAGATAAAATAATTCAGAAAAATGTTTTATTCAATTTACAAGAAAAAAGAAAAGATAACGCACTGTTAACTTCCACATTTCCTTTCAGCACATCTTGCAATGCAGTCTATCCAACCTTTGCTTCATGTTTGTTTAAATTACAACCAAGAAAACAAAAGCTTAGCTTCAAGTATCCACAAATAAATACATTTTGATTTAAATGCAAGTTCTCATCTATATGATGCATTTTATTTCTCGTCTTACCTTGACGAGGTGAACTGACCACACCTGATAGCGTTGAGTATTTTGGGAGTTCACATAACGCTATTTAAAGTAGAGGCTGCGCTCAGAGAGCACAAGTACCTCCACCAATATACTTAATGTTATTTTTGCCAGTATTAGCTAGCAACCCCTGTGTTTATGCAGTCCTGAAGTCTTCGCGCAAATATGTTTTTAATGTGTTTTTGACCTTTTGCATGCCCTTGACCTTTGACCTTGACCTCCCAAAATCAAAGCACCTCTTCCTTGAAAAATACTTAATCATTCCACCAAATTTGAGGAAAATCCATCCATAACTTTTTGCATAATCCTGCTTACAAACAAACCAACAAACCAACCAACAGACAAACGGTATTGATCACATAACCTCCTCCTACTTCGTTAGGCGGAGGTAACAAACGACTGAAAACAGGTCAAGACCAGCCATTGGTTGAAGGGGATGTTCTGTGCCTCCTGTATTTTTGGCTCACCAGCCACCACTAATAGGACTTGGCACAAAGGCATGAAGCAAATGTGATGTATTTTAATTAATGTCTTCTGTGTTTGTGGGTATAAAGCTCTTCAGAAGTGGCTGGGCTCAGTACAGAACAGGGCAGAGGGATGAATCGAATCACAATGTCATTAAGCACAGTAAGGACACCTGCAGCCATGGGGCGTACAGTTGAGTTGCGCCCTTTTTTTTTTTCCCCAAGCATCATACCTGAAACGATTTTAAACAAACAGCCATCAATTGCCAGAGGCCTTGTGCCTGAGGGGCAAATGAGCAGGAATTTTTTGCATACAGCAACAGCAAGAGCAGAACGCAGGCCTGCATGTTATCAGCCGCTCACCAGCTCCACTATCCCCAGCCTCCAGAACATCAAACACATCAAGCAGATACCAGGCTCAAACACAAAAAAAAAACGCCCAAAGGCTCCATCCAGCCCAACATATAAACCAGGTGCCTCTGATTTACCGTCTCTCCTGCCCCCTCATTCTTCCGCAATCCCGTCTGTAAACATTTGGCCAGAAACAAAGGGAGAATAACCCGATCCAGGCTTGATCGATCGTCTCGCTCCGTGGCTGCAGACTTGGCAAGCGCCGTCGATTTGAAACACAGGGTGGGGATCTGGCAACTTGGAAGGAGAACAATGAACTACTAAAGGCGCGGATTGGGACCAGACCATCTCTTCTTCTCTGCCTGAGCGCGGGGGGGGGGGGATGAAGTGATTTATGTTTGAGAATGGAGACGGCCGCGTATTCCAGAGCTGTGAGTCATCGCCTCTGTATGAAGCCTCGTTCTCTCGGCGGGCCTGGCAGTGCGTCAAACCCAGTTACTCCGACTTACTATGACAGTCAAGAACAGCTTCTCGCCAAACACACCAGGCTGGCAGCAGAACAATGTCCCGGACCCGTTTCATGAAGTGGGATGAAGGAGTTAACGGGATAACTTCACCGAGCAAAACATGGAACGATCCTAAATCACGAACACGGGCTGAGATTTTCAAAAAGCCGCCGCGGGTTTTCCTCTATGTCGTAATGCGGCTAACTCTTGGAGTGTGATACATACTAGTATTCTTTAATGCAATTCCTCAAAAAGGCCAGTGGAGCTTAGGCCAAAGCATAGCCCACATCATCTGTGGAAGGATTTAAAGTGGCCTACACACTGGCTGAGCGTAATTAGAGAGAAGGCACAAGGATAACAAGCGGAGACAAGTAAGGATGCAGCCAAGGGCAGCCTAACAATCTCATATGGAGGATGCCTCATTATGCACAGAGAAAAAAACCTGCTGTCACCACGAGAGGATTTAGTTAGCAAAAACCAAGTACCATTATCACATAAATGCTATCTAGCGAGTGGCCAAAAAAGCTAGACTTATTCAGACGTGAACAAATCAAGTTAAAATGGACATTTCATGACATTTTGTGATTTAGAAATAAAGGCTGTTAAGTTTGGGCACTTTTCACTTGATCTGTGAAAGTGGTTTACTTCTTACATGATTCCATTGAAACTAACGGGTGAATCACGCTAATTTTTTGACATCAAATACTTTATAGGAACATACAACTAACTATAGCAAAATCAAAAAAGTCCCAGTGTAATGAATTGCCAATCTTTACTCGATGCGTTCACATTTAGTCAATGACAGAATAGTACAAGGGGTTCATTTCTGCCCGTTATTTGCCAGAGTAAAACCTGTCACTTGGTGAAATGTAACCCAGTGATTAGGATTTTCCACCATGCAAGGAGATCCAGCATGTGCTCATTCATTAAGATGAACATGATTATGTCCATGCACTATGCATTACTCTTTCACTGATGCACTTAGCCTATCCCCGGATTCTAGCCAAGCCTATATGGACAGGAATTGAACCCCGTCTGATATAAAGGCTATAAGATATAATTTACTACATTTACAATTTAAATAAACTTAAGCCAAAAGAATTTACTTTAATACCTGAAAAAATGTTAATTGGAGTTTTAATGGATACTTTGTGTGGTAAGCAGACTTACCACAGCCCATAGGACCTCAAGAAAACAAGAAGTGGTTTGGAAACCAGCCTAAATCGGGTTAAATTCCACCACAAGAGAACCACATTTCTCATTGAATTCTACAAATAAAAGCAAACCAGGAAAGACAGAGCCCTTTTCTCATCAAAGCTTTGACAGACATAAATGAAACAAACAACTTTTAAAGACTATTACAAAGCATCGTGAGCATGTTACTTCGGAACTTTAAAAATTCCCTTTATTAGAATCATCTCAGTCATTGTTTATTTAAAATTGCTCAGCTAACAACAGCTAATAATAAAAACAACACAAAAAAACCAGGACTGCACAGTTGTCTAGTTCCTGTCAGATCTTGGCAAGCACAGGTCTTTGCAATCGCCATGCATGCCACAACAAGCACACATTTTACGATAAAGCCCCAAAACACAAACCTTAAAGGTAAACTATGCACGTTTAACAGGCTGTGAAAAATGTTTTTGCAAAATGGATCATTCATTCTGAGCCAACCAAATCACAAATAGGCCCTCAGTGTTACTAAAACATTTCTTTAAAAAAAGAACTAGAAACTAAAACAACTATTTATAGGAGGGTTTTGTAACAACAAGCAAGGCAACATTCATACCGAACAGAGAATTAATGGTGAAATCATCATGAATTGAACAAGATTCAAGCTCAAAAATAATTTTCAGTGAAATGAAAACACAAAAGCCCTCCTTCCTATTTATTTTAATCGTACCCAGGAAAGAATTCCAGAACATTATCCACAGCTTGCAGCAGGCATTTTTCATACCTGCACCATAAAACAGAATATACGTTATATGCGAACTAAGGATAGGTGTCAGGGCTCGACAAACCCGCTTGCCCGAGGCAAGTAAAAATCGCTGTCGGGCAAGTGTTTTGAAAAAGCAGTTGCCCGATCGGGCAAGTGGACATTTTTTACGATCGTATCCTCGAAGAGATCGAGACAGCTAGCTACTACTCATATTCGAAGCAAATGCTGCCGCGCCCGCGCCGCCGCCGCTCGGTGCGAGCGTTGGTGGTAGCGTGCTCTTTACTTCGATTGTGAGTGAAGGAGTGTCAATGATACTACACACACGGCTGTACTACTAGTACATACTGTACTACTACATGATTTAGCGAACTACACATGCCGACCAGGCATTACAGGTACAATACACACGGCAACCGACGATGGTGATCATCCACCAACACTACGACTAATCATGCAACAGATAGCTGATGCGAAAGTTTACCACGCGTTCTCGTGAAATATATCACTTGCACGGTGCGCACGTACGGCCGGTTTGATCGTGGCCAGCTAGCATATGATCATGTTGATCATAACATGCGTTTATACATGTAATCAGATTTGTATGTTTTTCTTAACTTCCTATCCGAAACCAAAACTATATCAGGCGACGTTTATCTGCTTCACTTTGATCTGTGTACATGAGTTAGTATTCATGGTTTAACTGCAGCTTCTGGGTAAAGTACATTTTTATTTGGCAGGTCTAAATGAGCTATCTGCATTTCAATGCTGTCAGACACAGCCTTCTGTATTTAATGTTCAGATTTTCTTGAGGCCATATACATAATTTTAAGTTCCTTGGCACTGAGGCAACAATGTGTACACTACAAAGTCCCACCTTGGGTCACCAGTACTGCTCAAGAAAAATGATTAACATACTAAATAGCACATCTGTGTTAGTAGTGTTAGCTAGGTGCACTGAAGTAAAATTGGAAGTAATATGGGGAAAAAAAAACAGAACACCTGGCAGGTATGATACAGATGACATTGTCAAACATCTGTTTGGTTTTAGACTTGCATATCCTGTTGTTAGAATGTTCTTAGTTGGTCTATGGTGGATTGATTCTGCAAATAAACTAAATAAATGTGGTAATGCATTGTTTGGATACGTAACAAGTGGTCACGATTGATAAATTTTTAGTTCAGTTTTGCAAAGTGACCATTATATCACCCATTTAGCCAAGTCAAAGCCACTGGTTCCAATATCAGTTACATAGCACAATGTACCTGTGCATCTCTTTTTTTTCCTTTATAAAAGATAATTTAAGATTTTGCCAGTCTCAGATTTGGCTATGTTTGTATGCATGATTAAAATGAAAGCACCAGAGGTGCTGATGCCTCGGTGTGTATTGCTTAGCCACTACTGATGTACAATAGTTGTACAGTAACATAAAAGCAAGCTTGAATACATAAACAGTCAATAGAGTGCGGTCCTTGTGCCAAAATCATGTGGGTGTGGCTTAACATTATGTACACAAAACGTGTATACTGAAACATGAAGTGCTAAAAAAAAATGAACTGAATCCTTTTTCAAAATTCTGGCACATTTAAAATCAAAGAGAACAGTGTTTGTCACTCGTTGGCATTGTTACTTTAGCTTGGATACTGCGCTGTCGCAGTTATGATGGTAACAGACAGACAAACAAACAAATACACAGACTGAGTACCGTATGCTCGCTGTGCGCATGCGCACACCGAGGCATAAAAAGAAAAACTTATTTTTTGGTAACTCCATTTTTTATGCACACAAGTGGCAAGTGTTTTTTTGTTGTCGGACATGTAAAATTTCAAACCACTTGCCCGACAGAGCAAACAAAAAAAAAAAAAAAAAAAAAAAAAGTTTATCGAGCCCTGCGTGTGAAGAACTAAAGATAAGATCAAGATGTAGACCCATGAATTCTGACTGATAAAAGTATTGGCAAAGTTGCAATACATCTTGCAAATGCAAGAAATTTGCAAACTTAAATACTGAACACTAAGCGAGCCTGTGAAACTATAATACTTCATCTATGCAATCCTTATTCCAATTAAGAGCTAGCTTTTTTAAGAATCAGGCAGTTAACCATTAGGGGGTGATACATGATGGTCTCAGATTTGCCTAAAATTTTTGTTGGTGAAAGATGGTTAGTTCAATAAAAAAACAGCTAATTTTTAGGTGCCAATACCCTTCGGTTTTTTTTTTAGGGTTACCAGAAGGGCCAAAGATTCTGAGATGAGAAACGAGCGCTGAAAAAAATTCAGTTTTGAAATGCAATTATATCATTGCGCTGACAACTGCCCAAATTCATTTTCACATGTGTCAATCTACTGCAGAGCTATTCAACATTATCCAGAAAGGGCCCGTGTGGGTGCAGGCTTTCATTCCAACCAAGCACTTACACACCTGATACTACGAATCAACCTCTTTAGCACAGACTCTTGGGTTGATTAGTGGTGTCAGGAGTGAAAGTGCTTGGTTGGAATGAAAGCCTGCACCCACACCGGCCCTTTCTGGATAAGATTGAATGACCCTGATCTATTGTGTGTAGGGCTTGCAGTAATCTGAAATTTTTTATGGGCTGTCGAGAGTACATCCTATAGGGGGCGCTGCAAGATGGTACTTTTGGCCATTTAAGGTTAGGTTACAGGCAAACCTCAAAAATTCTTATATCTTCATAAAATCATATAATTTGATCATAAAATGATATGTTATGACAAGGAAAGCATATTTCCTGATTTTTTCCTTATTAGGTCATGTGATTCAAGATGGCCGCCACTGAAAAGTGACATATAGAAAATGCAGCATATCTCAAGAAGTATTTGGAGTACAGACTTGGAATTTAGTATATCTATTATTTATATACCACCCTTGGTTTTCAATTTAAAAGAAAACTTGACCCTAGGATGGAAAAAAAATTTGCCTCTATTTCCGGGGTACCCAATTTCAGGGGGGTGTCAGCTGACTTAAACCCTCTCCTGACTGTTAAATTTTTTTAATTCAAAACCAAGAGTGGTATATACATAATAGATATACCAAATTCCAAGTCTGTACTCCAAATACTTCTTGAGGTATGCTGCATTTTCTATATGTCACTTTTCGGTGGCGGCCATCTTGAATCACATGACCGAATTAACATAACTGTGCAAAAATCAGGAAAATTGCTTTCCTTGTTATAACATATAATTTTATGATCAAATTATATTTTATAAAGATATAAGAATTTTTGAGTTTTGCCTGTAACCTAACCTAAAGCAGTAATATCAGATAGGCATGGGCAATACAAATGAATAAAATGACAACATTTCTTGAGTCGCTGAGAAAAAATTTTATTATTTTCTAATGATTTTTTGCAGGTAAGTACAGAAGACACAGACGAAGAGTTTGCCACAAGTCCAACGCCTTTACAGGAAAGGGTCTCAGAGCCACAGGGTCCCAAAAATGGCTGATTTCGGCATTTATCAACAAAACCCATTGTGAAAATTGGGGGGTGAAGCCTGAGGACATTTTCGAAAATGCAGTCTACTCAGAAATAAACCTGGCCAAATTATCCATTAGGGTACCCTAACAGAAATAATTGATGCTAAAATCATCAACCCCTTTTCTGAAGTACAGCAGCGCCCCCTAGGCCCTTTTTAATGGAAAATGCTTTGAATTTCACCCGATTATGTTCAACAAACATTAGGTTTTCCATTGATATTAAAAAATGGTATGAATGGGTTGCCTGTGAAGTTTTTTTTGGATCAATGGCCAGTTATCGGTGGGAGGGCAAACATTAACGTTACTCACCCATTACTGTATAAAATGCAGTGAAGTCGCTGATGCCGGCAGTTGTTTGCCCTCCCACTGCTACGAAACGTTCCCCCTTCAATAACCCGTGGTGATTAAAAAAAAAAAAAAACTTTACACTGTTTTTATAATGTCCATATACCCTCCTCCCATGATAGTTTCAATGAGCTACTGTGAATAATTCATAGTAAAACACAGTGACGTGCAGTCGGAGGTTAGTTTGGCGAGGCAGAAACCTCCCCTTTGCTTGATTAACAATCAGGCGATTAACTAGTTTAGTAAGACTATTCGGCAGAATGACGGGCCAGTTTAGGTTTCCGCGGCGTTATTACTCAGTATATCGAACCTGAAATGCTCACAGGACAGATTTGTGCGCACTTGCTTCCAGGAAGCCGAAGCAATGTCATCAACAAATATTAAAACAGTTCGACTTATGCTGGGTTCAATGCTTAATCAATATACAATGTTATTCTCCTTTAAATACGCGCTTTTACACCCAAACAAAAAGCGGGCGCTTATTTTCAGTCTTCTTTCATAATCCGATTAACAAAATGTTTAAACGATACACAGAATTACCGAGAGCCGAGAATTTTTCCTAATTGATTATTCAGATTTCCATCCTCGCAGTCTCGAATTGAAGGGTATAAGTGAATGAATCTTGTGACTGGTGTTCGCGAGGTGGAATATTTTGATAGGTAGCAAAATTTGTCAGAACACTGGTAGGTTTTGAACGCCTGGCGCTGGTTTATTCCTTGGTATATTTTACTGAAACGTCACAAATAGGGTCACAGGATATTCTGTCAACTAACTATGTAAGTTCACAGTAAAACTACACTCACCTTTCTTGCTGTTGTTGAGAAGAAGTCACGGCGAACTCGCGACGAACTTCAACAACTTCTGTCGAACTAATTTCACATCCCCTGGAGGTCTAGAGTGGACGAACAGACTCGTAATTTCTCAAATTAGATGGCTGTAATTCAATCAGGGCCGTAGCTGGGATATCATGTCATCGCGGGCTATTTGAAATCTACCTCCAAAATGGATATTTTTTGCCGCGCGTGCACTTGACAGTTTGTAAACACGGCGCAAATTGAGGTCACGATTCATCCAACGGGCGAATAATAGCTCTGTTCAAATCGCGTTATTGGCGTATCGCAGAGTTCATGTATGAAATGCGGGTATCCTATAGAAAAGGTTGCTTTTAATCAAACCATGGTGTTCTTTTTGTATGAAAATGGTATTTACATCATTTTTTAAATAAGTTTTCTGAGGCTTGTTTACCGCCCCAGTTCAGCTGTTACGCATTCCATTAGAGTTTATGCAGAGCGTTGCCCATGCCTATATCAGAGGCATTTCCAGACTGTGCCCTCAACAGCCCAAGATGATTTATTCATAATCTGATACCAAGGGATGTTCTTTACGTAATCAACAAAAATTAAGAGTGGGATGTTGAGGAGGCAAGAGTATAGGTGGCGCTTCAGTCAGGGACAAAGTGAAATTTGGCATTTTGGAATGGCCAAGTTCTCCATGCGCCCTCATCCAATTTTGATGAAACCTTTTCTTTTGGGTAGCCCTATTTATCTACTAACTGTGATGTGAAGAATGCTCAAAGGACCACAACCAACTGCCAGAAAATGGACATTACGGTACAAACAATTACAAAATTAAATAAAATCTCGTCACTTCTGGCTTAGTATCGCACTGTACGGCACAATGTAAACTAAAATTGTCTTTTTTCCAGCAAATCACACTGCAGAATAATAGGAGCACCAAGTAAATTAGGATTCAGTAATAGGGCCATTTCCAGTAAACATCTGGACTGCTTCAGAATGGCTGAAAAAAACAAATTAAATGTAATGTGGGCTGCTCAAAACTAATCATCAAACCTCTTCACCGTGGGGAGGGCAAAAAAACAGCACTACATGCCAATATGAACAGCAGGTAATTGGATTTTCGCATTAATCCCAGGTCTGAAAATTCCTCTAAATTCTGTAGCTAGAATACTGCACTAAAAGAACCAAAGGATCTTTCTAAAATAGACTTTGGGACATCTAATGAGCGGACATAACGCAAATTTAATATCTACATTATGAACATCAGCAACGATGTGCAATCAAGTAACATTGACAGACTTATACTTTAGAAATCATAATTTTCCTGCGTTCCGCAAATAAAGTCATTGTAGGCTATTTTCGCCAGTTTCCAGATGTTTATTTGCGAGGGTAGTTAGCTAACATTAAGGAGTCTACAAAACATGTGCAAACTGGGTCCAGTTAATTTTCTCTAGTAACCTAGTTACCTGGCAAGCAACTAACGGTTAAATAAGTTAGGAAATCAGACAATATAGCCGACCTCAAAACGTTACCGCAGTCGCCAACTTATTATTCTCACCAGTTACTCACTCTAACTAGTTCTACGTCACACAGCTGGTTTGCCATTTGCTTCGAGCCCGTAAACCATTTCTTCTTGGCGTAAACTGGTTAGACTAACGTCACCAATAAATACAGCGTTAAGTAACGTTTCAGCAAAACTAAGATTCATCCTAATTATAAAGTCAAATTCGGCTACCGTTCGCTAGCTAAAGTTAACTTCCATAGACACGCCAACTAACATGGCTGGCTACTTCAGCGCTAGAGCCAACTCCATACAGCTGACAATTGGCCTATCTTACGGTAGATAAGGGAAAATACCGATGGGATGCGTTCTGCATTTTAGCAGCTCGCTAACGTTAGCTCCTACCCTCAGGTAATGAGCTTACTGCTAGCCCGCTAACGTTAGCTCCTACCCTCAGGTAATGAGCTTACTACTAGCTCGCTATATTTGCTAGCACTATCTAGGAAACACAGCGGTCCAAGATTAGCCCAAGTTCCCGTTATGACTGTACGTACTTCTGTGCAATTCCATGGTGCAATTCCAAATAGCCTTAGTTCGTTAGCTTGGACTGCGTTTTTATAAATACCGCGAGAGTTGGCGTTAAAAAGATGCGCAAGGGATCATAATTTTACCAAATTGCTGCAGTCCAATCACTTAGTAGTAAGCGAAATTGCAAGCGATACAAGCTAGCTAGCTAACGCTGGCTAGCAGAACCGAAACTTTTTCCACGATTCCTTTCGCGGCTCCCCTGCGCTCTGCGTCTCTCCAGTTTATAATAACTTTTTCCGCTCGGAAACTTGAGTTAAGCCGCTTTTACACTGAACGCGAAACGAATTTTTCGCGCGACAGATTACATTCAAAGTCAATGCAAAGACGCGAATAGTATTCGCGTCTTTGCGTTGACTTTGAATGTAATCTGTCGTGCGAAAAATTCGTTCCGCGTCCAGTGTGAAAGCGGCTTTTAAGCCACGAAACAACTTACCGTACACAATCAGGGTCGAATAATCCCCCGGTTAAATAAGTATTCGCTCAGTATCTCCGTCCATAGCATTTGTTTATCCAAGTTTCTTTTCTCCTGAATATTCAGATACCCCACAGTAGCGTACGATGAGATCCGAGAGGAAAAGGACTTATTGGAATGGCCTCCTGTCCATTAGGCAGTGGGAGTGTATGATTCCTGAGGAGGGGAGGTGGCACTGCTGGCATGATACACATGCCTCTCTTTTGCATGCCGTTTTTTGCCTCAATACTTATTTTTGTATATCGTTGCCTAATGCCTTGGCACCGTCGTAGCATATTCCCGGTTACTTTAATTTTCGTTTATTCGCTGGCATAGTGAACACCTAGGCTTACTCCGCTTAAAATTAAATTTCTTGAGTGCAAGAGCGATCATAGATTTATTTATGTATTGGAACACATAGACATTACCTGTTATGACAGCTATCGAAGGAATCAAATCAAATAAATATTACTTACTGGGGTTGAAGATTCTGATTCAAAACACTGTTTATTTAGAGATCCTCTTTGATTAAATTCCGGAACAAAAAAAAAAAAAAAAAAAACGTTTCGTGAGACTGAGCACCAAGAAAATTAATATTCAGTGTTCTTAATATTAAAGGCGTAATTCCCAGCAGAAAACATGACAATTTTCAATTCACTGTGTTGGCCCAACTGCTTGGACATGCAACAGAAAAAAAGCTGTCGGACTGAGATTGTATAGGTGGGGCATTTTATTAAGTGCGGTTTTGCTTGAGTAGCAAAGTTCCATCTTAAGAACACAGAGATAGATACACTTCGTTATTATCTCTCTAACAAACAGGACGGAGATAAGGGTTCCATGGAAATCAAAAACGCTGAGACATTGTAAAGATTTGGCCTGAATCCATTACACATTGATGGGCCTAAAACTGTGATGACCAGAGATACTGGGCATATTGTATATTAAATATTCCCGTGTCTTACTAGGAAAAATGTAAGTCAATGAAATTAAACAATGAAGCTAGTGTACCCACCTTCCCCCAATAGGAAGTTATCTGGTAGTGGGCTTTTCTGTTGATCGCGCCTCAGCAACCATCTCCAGGAAACAATCTCCAGCACCCACAGCCTGAATGCATAAGTTGGTGTGAAGAGCACTCTTCAACCAAAGGACTGGGTTGTGGGTGGAGATAGCAGCTGACAGAATGTGCTTGTGGAGGCGAACAAGACCAAACGCACTTCTCTTAACTGATAAGCAAGTTTCATCGATCAGTATGTTTGCCATGCACCACTGGGCAAGCCCGAATGGTGAGAAAAATGAGGCAAAAATGTGAATGTGTCTGTCCATTTTGTCGTGTGTCTTGAAATTCTGAAGTAAATGCCCCATTGCCCAAAAACACAAAACAATAACCAATGCTGAGAAAATAAATGAACTTGGTTTAAACTTTCTTCTTTGATGCTTCACAGATCATAGTCAGAGCAAGGATCTTCCCTCCATTTCTGCTTTGACTATAGCTTCCACCACCTTTAGCCAATACATGAAGTATTATCTTTCTGTACTCTTGGTTGTGTGTTTGTTCCAGAGTGAGATAGAAATAGATTCACTGGAAAATATTTTTGGAAAAAAGGGGTTTTAAACTGCACATAAATCACATGACATGCTCCTAAATGTCATTTTTTTCTTTTGGAAACCGCACACTCAGTGATTCTGAGCAGGAAGTGTGCCGGATTCAAAGGAAATGTTTTGATCTCTTGCTTCTCTTGAGGTACTCATGTACTGAGAAAAAAGTCAGTATGTTTTGTCTTCTTTAATTAATATCCCCTTTTTCATCAGCAGATTTGAGAATACTTGGACTGTGCCAAACGCACACAGTACACAATGTGTTTTACGCTCACAAAAATGATATATTATTAATATATTACTGCAGCAGTAAATTTACATTTATCATTCTTTTACTAAGCTGTAAAGTACAGCAAGCATTTGATTATTTTTTGTGAGTGTGTATGTGCAAGTGTGTGGCTCATATCTGAGAATTATGTACTGATAAGAAACCCTCCTTAATACTAGTTGAACATGGATACTGGAGAAAAGTGTCTGTGCTTCCACAAAAAAGTCGCATTCTTGTTTCATTTCTCTGAGTTAGAAGATACCAGTGTCAAAGACCAGAAATTACTTCAGATATCAGGTTGGTTTAATGCAGCCAGAAATTGCTATCACAAAAAAAAGTTTTATTGGAAGACTTCAAAAGATGCCAGTTTGGCTGGAGTCAAGCTGGTAACTTGTAACAATACCCCAAAGTCATTGATCAATGAAGAGTCTTAAACATTGAAGGAAATATGTTTGTGCTGTAAAAACTCTCCTTGGAAGTGGTGGTCATTGACCCACTCACAAAAACACGGTCGTTATTGTCATGGTCAACGCTGTGCACTAATGGAATTTCAATCAGAGGTTCAGAAGAGCTGCTTCTCAAGCAGTATAATCAAGGTGGTAAGCACTGGTGACTCAGTTTATGATAAAACTAAATGTCAGCCCAAAGTAGTTGTGCAGTTTTCTGCTTCAGTGCCACCATCATTGCAATTGTTGCCATGTCTTCTGGACATGGGCTTCAAATGATCTGATGCAATCAAGCCAAGTCTGTTTTTTAGCATGTCTGGCTTTTATAGGCTTTTACCTTCAGCTGTGGACACATTCATTTTTTGGAGCTGTAATAATAATAATAATAATAATAATAATAATAATACTACATTCTTTTTGCAGAAAATAAGGAACAATGAACATTTAATAATGTAATTTAATAATTAATCCTAGACTTCAAGTCATTATTTTGAGGGCACAATCTTCAGTGAACACTGCTTCATTTCAGCACAACGATGACCCCTGCTGTTTAATTTCAAAGAAACAAGTGTAGATCTCAAGGTCACAAGTTCAATGGGACTGAAGCGGATCAACAGTCTCAGTAAATGTGGTTCATTGATGCATGAACTTAGACTACTAATTTATTTGCTGGTTATTTTGTCTGCGTATAACAAACAGACTGTATCGCGCCGATCATATAAACCAAAAATTATATGGATATTAGACAGTTTCATTGAGAATCACTGTTTAGCTGAAACTTTGTAATCATTACACACCACATTGTTTATACCTTCTTGTCATTGTCATTATTCTGTTGGCTGTGTTCAGTCATGTTTTGTTAATATTGTCTATGTATTTGAGTATGTTTCATTGTTCTTTTTTATTTAATTTACTCTCCACTGTTTCCATATTCCCTCTCTCTCGCCCTCTTCGCACTGTTTCTCGATCGTTTCCCATTTACCTCGTTTGTTGCCACTCCTTGTTCTAGCTCCCTGCCTGCCTCTTCACCTGCCCTGTGTCTCCCTGAGTTGTGCCCAGTGTATTTAAGCCCTCAGTTTGAACTTCCCTGTGCGAGTCTGTCCCTGTTCCAGCTGGTGATTTCTTGCCTTTCACTGACTCCTGGTTTTCTGAGTTTTGTTGGCTAATGATTTTTGAGTTTGAATTGTCCTTTGTGGCTTTTTGCCTTCTGGTTTTTGGATCCTTTGCCTGTTCTTTGACCTTGGCTCTGCCAAGTGTTTTTGTACTCCAATTCTTCCTCTGGTTTTGACTCAGGCTGACTGACCCTAATTATTTGGTAATAAATTGTATTTTTGCCATTTTAACACTTTCTGCACCAGAGTCTATACAAATGTCAAATGTGAAAAATATGAAACAGTTCCATTCAAAACTGTTTGATGTACCTGCTTAATGAATTCTGAGGTTTTTGACCAGTTTAATGAATCAGATTAATTTGAAGTTACTTAACACTGTATGGAACTGCTTTACTTTTTACCCCTCAGCCCCGACTAAGGGGCAGAGGAGTATTGTTGTCATGTGTGATGTACGTCCATCTTTCTTTCCGTTTGTCCCGTAAATGTTTGTATTCCGCACGGTAACTTCTTGCCTTCGTCAATCAACGCCATTTTTGCTGTGTTGCTTGGTGCTTATCGATTTTGACGGCACTTGGATGTTCAGTATGGCCGCCACAGCCACCATCTTGAATTTTGTATTCTGCAGGACAACTTGAAAACACCTTCGTCAATTTATATTCATTCCAAACAATCCGGGGGCTGAGGGGTAACGCCTGCTTTGAGGCGCTATTTTTTGTGTAGTTTATGGTTACAATGGTGCAGTATTTCCCATACACTGCAGTATTTGAAAATAGAAATAACTCCGCCTCAATATTGGATATATCCGTCTATATATTTTGAATTGTTTGGAAAGTTATGAAAACCTACAGTATGTTCCATTTCCTCAATGCGTAGGCCTACTCCAACTGCCCTGTCCTGCTACAAGAAAGGCAAATGGTGGCCTACTGAGCAGATTGAGAACTCTGTGACAAAGCCTGCTTAAAACAGACCTTTAATGAGAATGATTTTAAATATTTATGATTTTAATTGGCTTATATTTTTGATATTTGAAGAGAATGTTCTGTTGAATATTCTGTGATGCACCAAGAACATCATGCAAAATGTATTTGAATAAATGCCAGCACCTGCACATCATGACGCACCTCAAAAAAAACCCACCACATGCCACTGCTATGTGCTGAGGCTACTCTGCAAAATATTACTTGCTGTTAATTCTCATTTCTGTGTGAATCAATGGTTTTATTTTGCTGTCAACAAGGTTAAATTCAGTCACAATGGCCCTCATTTATGAAATGTGCGTACACCAAGAAAATGAGTGTACGCCAAAACTGCCGCAAGGATCGGCATTTATCAATCTGAACGTGAGCGTACAGTCCGCAAAAATCTCACGCCAGGTCTGACCAGGTGTACGCAAATTTGAAACCAGCGAACAACATGCAGGAACGAGTGCAGCTGTCAAAATGAGTACTAAACCATACGCAGCGATGCGGACGTCATGCTGTTGTTGCTTTTAAAATGAATAAATAGTCTAAATAGATAAACTGGCTAAATGAATGAATGAATGAATGAATGAATGAATTAGACACCTGTGTTGAGAAATTAATTAAATTTATGTTTTGAGACAACCTGCTTGTCAGGCCAGACGGCTGACAATTACAATCAATTTGATTAAGCGCAATGCGCAGCTTGGCAGATATGCAGTGTGGTATGTCAGATATCCAGTCAGATATAGGCCTATACTGAACAACAAAAGAAACGCAAGTTAGCCTAATTAAAGGCAGACTGGAAAATAAGTTTGCGCGTAATTATTTTAGAAAATCAAATTTATTACTAGCGCGCGCACATTTACACTCGTTTCATCAAACTTTTCTTTATTTTGCCGTCACTTCGACTGAGTAACCAGAAGAGTAGCCTACATTAACTAACTACCTAACTTCTTTTGTTGCTTAGTATATAGATGCCTACGGACACTTCGTCCATGATCACATTTTGACAATGGCAGATCTTCTATTGTTAGAGGAATAAGCTTCTGTCCGAAGTGAGAGGAACTTTCGGCACAGAGATCTCCTCCGGGAAAGTGACGAGTGGCTGGTCGTTTTGTGTGGCACCCAATAAAATGTCATGGAGTAGCACTAATAAAAGTACAATGAAGAGTGATCTCTGCAGACTGTATTTTAACAATTACCCTCATGCAGCTCCGATCGAGGCGGTGGGGACTCATCCATGTCCCCACCGCCTCGCATTCCCACGATGGAGGGGGAGCCTATCAGTGCTGCCATGTGCTCCTGGAACGGTGACAGCTGTCTGGTTGGCCTCCACCGGTCTGTGCGCTGCTGCGCCTGAGCGCAGCAACCCGTTTTTTGGAGGCGATCTTAAAATCGGACCACTTTTTTAACCTACATGTAAAGCATTTGGATTGTCAATTATGTAGGCTTTATAACATGAAATATCATGGATCTATAAATTGAATTTATTTAGGCCGATGTTATTCGCACTTACACGTGTGGCCAATGCTGAATGTTTTTCTTGACCACACTTATAAGTGCGCAAGTTGATGACCATTTCAGGGCCGCTTAGAAAGTAGCTACCGCTTAAAATAAGTTTGGCCAAGAAAAAAAATGTAGCTTTGGATACACTTAAAAGAAGTGTGGGCAATGGACAAATGTGCATCTGGGCCACACTTATAAGCGCGTCTAACGCAAATTTCGATGAATTTTTATGCTTGGACGCACTTAAATAAGTGCGAATAGTCACTTCGATTTATTAATGAATTAAATCAAACTTCCGCTGCACTCCGGTTTTCCACCTCAACGGTGTTTACCGCAGCAGCAATAGTTTTCCAAACTGCAGCCTTCTGGGCTCCCTTTATGCCACTCTTAAGGCTTCCAAATAAAATTACTTTGTTTTTCTCCACCTTGGAGGTGATAATTTATATTTCCTCCTCAGTGAAGTTCTTTCTTTTTTGCCGTCTTTCGAGAGTCCATGTGGTAAAGTGGGCAGGACTATGCCTCCAGGAGCATGAATTTATTGGGGCGTGTCATGTAAATTACGATGGTTTCAGCGGCCAGATTTATCAACGCCACGCCAGTTCTACACCGAAATTAGCAACATACACACTTTTAGTAAATCAGACGTGACACCTGGCGAACGCTGATATTTACACCAGAATCTACACCAGATCCTACGCAAGTTTGATAAATGAGGGCCAATGTAATGATTTCAGTATAATATTTCTCAACATACTCTTTCAAATGTAGAAATGAAAAAAATCAGCCACATTTTGCTGCAACTCAATGAAACATTTTAGAATTAATTCATGCTTTCTGCCAAATTAGCCGAGCGAAAACAGTGATTGCATTGCAGTGAGATAAATGTTCACCAAGAGTTCATATTGTCTTCCTGCAATATTTATGTTTTCAAACTGAGTTTTAATCTTGTATAGTGGCATGGCATATCACAGAATGAGAGGCCAGCACCCTGAGATAACAAATGGGAGCCTCTTCCATGTTTCATATTCTTCACATAGTTTATTTCTCACCGTGAGCCGACAGGGGCCATTCTTCACCATTCCCTATTATGTCAAGCTTGCTTTCAAAGTAAATTAGAGCATTTTCTGGGAAATTTTTCGGAACACTTACTTGAAGGTATCGTCATAAGAGTGACATGACACTGTCATAACTCTTACATGACACAGTCATGAACGTGTCATAAAAATTATGTCAATGTCATAAACGTTTATGACTGTTGTCATTAAGTGTTATTTGGTTTTTGTAATGAGAAGTTGACATTGTTTGGGTTGTCTTGAGTCATAAATGTTTATGACATTGACGTAATGTTTATGACACGTTCATGACTGTGTCATGTAACAGTTATGACAGTGTCATGTCACTCTTATGACGATACCTTCAAGTAAAGTGTTACCAATATTTCCACTGCATATCATTGCAAATGGTTCATCTATTACACAAAACCTTGGAATGACCTTGGAACACCAAATTACTGGTACCATCATATGCTAGCGATGCACTAGTTCAATTTACTGTGGCAAAACCATTTATTTGGAACTGATATTACAGCAGGATTTCTAATCTTTTTTACTTTTCTTGCAGCGCAGTTGGTACGTATTTGACCATGTAAAGAGCTCCTTTCCATATTTTTTTGAATGCAGCAGCTCTGAACCTTATCCAGAAAGGGCCATTTTGGGTGTTCAGTTTTATGCCAGTCATGTATATCACACCTGATTTCACTAATAAACCCCTATGGAAGGGATTATAGACTCACAGAAACTCACTCGAAATACTGGTTTCCAACCCGCCGTTACTTGGCAGTGGGGTGTAAAAACAGTCTGGCCAATCAGAAGCACTAATTTTTCGGTTACTTAGTTTATTACCTGGGAGACATTACCTGTGTTTGGACTCAAGGGCCAGATTTGTGGTGCTTTTGATTATGCTAACTTATGTCTCCTCGTGTCCTCTCCCCTTCTGTGACCTGGAAATCGTTTCCCCTCCACCAACATTGAAGGATTTTCCAATCCCTTCAATACACCATGAGGAGACATGGAGCAAGGAGGGATGAGGCTTCTGGAGGCGCTGAAAGCAAGGAAACACAGGTGTATCCTACTTGGAGGCCTTTTACCTAATGGTGTGACATTTAAAGGAGATGTATGTAAGTTTGTGGCCAAAACTGGTACTACAGTCACATTCAAAATAGTGCAGAGCACAGTATCCCCTCTCCCTCTCCTCCAGACGAGAGGTTGCCAGCTAGGTTGCCGGATCCAGCAAGAACGTCTACTACAAGGAGCTACCGTGGCTACGTTTCAATATCACAAATGATTTGCTCTCGCAGGGTTGTATTCAGTTCAGTTCAGAAAAGATCGAGACTAATGACTAACTAACTTTAGCAATGGTCATATTGGTCAACTTGCTCGTCACTCTTCTGTGTGGATAGCCCACTAAAGTCCATAATGTAATATGCGTAAAGAATGAATGAGGACTCATTTGACCGATGTACTGTCTCAATTGCATTTCACATTGCCATAATGGCTGTGCTAATGTTGGAACGGTTTCCACAGCGTCTCAGCGTAAAGCCAGAGAAACGGACTCTAATAATGCATTGCTAATGTCAGCAATGACGAGTCGCGGTTTTTATTTCTCAAACAATTCGTTACCAAGTCAATTCGATGACCCACCTGCATACGCACTAACGTGCCATGAACAAACATACATAATGTTATTTGACTGTAGAGAATATTTGAAATGTCCGTGCCTACATTAAGAGAATTAAGTTAGCCAAACTTAGCTGAATCTTACCTGTCCAGGAGAAAATTAGCAACTTCGGCGTCGGTCTTCAAATTATTCTCCGCTTTCAGCCGTCTCCATCTTTCAAAGGCATGTCCTGTACAGATCCTTGTTTTGTTTCTGACTTTGTCACGATGTATTTCGGAATCATAACGAGGCCTTCTATGTTTAGTAACGTCAGATATTTGTGCTCCGAAACGCTGGTAGCTGCAGCTCAGTGGTAACTGGCAACCTGGATGCCGAAATGCTACTGACTTCGTGATTGGGAGATATGTGGAGGGCGGCGCAACAGGCCAAAACACAAAATGAAAACATCAACATTAGTTGTGGGCTGCAACTTCGCTTTTGTAATGAGAATATTCTGGCTGGACTACTGTTGTCAGTGATATAAGTATTTGAAATTAACATCATTCCTTAATGTCTGGTGATATATCAGGGCCATTTCATGATTAATCAACATACATTTCTTACATTTTGCTCCTTTAAATGCTGCGCCTCCACATGACATTGCTTAATGGAACTAAGGATTTCTCATTTGGCGCCTTTCAGGTCCTCTGTCCTTGCAGCGCACCTAAGCTAAGACATGACGAAGAGACGCAAGTGAGGGTAGTGAGGAGACACATTTGCATAATTAAACGTACCCCTTGTGATCCCAGCCCCAGATTTTTTGCTATAAAACTTGATTAGAAAAATCAGATGTGTAACTGCAGTGCTAGAGTCAAAGTCTCAAACTGTACCAGTCATTTCTGGATATGGTTGCAAACCCATGGTCTAATGCAGGGATACTCACTCTGTTCCAAAATGCGCCAGTGTGGGTGGAGGCTTTCATTCTAACCAACCAATCGCACACCTGATTCTACTAATCAACCCTTAAAGCTTTTGCCATACACCCTTGATTAGTAGAATCAGGTGTGTAACTGGTTGGTTAGAATGAAAGCCTGCACCCACACCGGCTCATTCTGGAAAAGAGTGTGTATCCCTGGTCTAATGTATGTTTTGTGTCATTGTTTGCAGAATTTTACCACATTACTAATGTTTTTTCAAAGAGTTGCTTTTTTGGTCATCAAATTTCTGTGCTCTTTTAATGTCAAAATTCAATATGTCTTATTACAATAAAGTGCGATTTATTAGTAAACTTGGATGAAAACCATTTGACAAATGTGACATCTGTTATTAGACATTTGTCCAGCAGATGTCAGTGTGTAATCAATAGCAATCACACTTCCTTCACATAAAGATGCAGACTCACAGTACAGCAAAATACAGGTGTTTGAATAGAAAAGGAAAATAAAAATAAAAGTGGTTATAATAGACTGCCACTGTTTTTTATCCTCTTGACATTTAATTCAATATATTCACAAAAATGTAGCCTTTAATTGACGGACTATGTCTTGGAGAAAAGAGCTTTTATCATCGTGAAAAATTTATGTTCCAAAATATGCGTGTCCCAACTATTGGGTTCCTTTGCCAAGGTAACAGCTCTGACTATTCTATTGTGTGTTAAGAGGTTTGAGAATACATACCAAGGAATCTGTTTCCATTCCTCCATGAAGATTCTCTTCAAGTCCTTCAAATTCCTAGGTCAAAGTATACAGATGCTCCCCTTCAGCTTGTACCACAGGTTTTCTTTTGGGTTTCCGGCAGGGGGCTGAGAACGCCATGTCATGACCTTGATTCTGTGTGTCAGGGGACTGTTTTTGTTTTGATTTATATGCATGCTTTGGACCATTATCCTGTTTGTAGATCCAAGCAAGACTAGTTTAAGATCTTGTGGCAGAGGCAGCCACGTTCATTTTATATCTGTCGGCACTTCATGGAATTCATGATGCCATAAATTATGGAAAGTTGGTCTGGGCCTCTGGAAGAAAACAGCCCCAAAACATTGAAGATCCACTACCATACTTAACACTAGGGATGTGCTTCTTCACAGAAATATTTTTTTTTCATGCAAAACCTGACTCTGGTGTTTATTGATAATGCTGTCTATTTCAGTCTTTCTATCATTTTACCACAGAACCCGGTCCCGCAGGAAATTTCAGTACAATTTGGTAAAACATTAGTGGATGTTTTTGTTTTTTTTGAGTTTTTCTGGCAACTGTCCCAATCATCAATTTCCTAATTATTATGGTGAAATTAAAACGTTAAATGTGAATAGGAATATATTTCCATTATATTTTTCTTATCAGATTTAATGGGGGTGTCAAGGATTAATGCACACATGTATTGTAACGCCTCGCCTCCAGCGCCCTCAATGACCAGTCCTGCAAGACCCGGCCCACATTCCACACTCCACTTAATGATTCACATCTGTTAGTCATTGTCTCTG
This sequence comes from Gymnothorax javanicus, assembly GCA_029692085.1. Lineage (NCBI taxonomy): Eukaryota > Metazoa > Chordata > Actinopteri > Anguilliformes > Muraenidae > Gymnothorax > Gymnothorax javanicus. The sequence goes on along the minus strand of CM056194.1, from coordinate 110,805,379 downwards.
TGTCATTACTTGCCATAGATAAACCAGAGCCTTCTCACTTGTTCAGTGCAAAGTCTCATAAGTTGCGTAAGCCTTGTAAGCCTGTTGTCTAGTTCTACTCTTGTGTAGACATTATAGCTGTATATTTGCGTATTTCGGAAAAACCTTTAAAAATACCGCTGTCCTATTGTATAGTATGTACAATGCAGTATAATTGTCATATTTGGAACGACGTTTCCTGTTTCTTTTTGCTTACTAAAAGTGCTGAAACTTCTGTTATAGTTCAGCGCATGATTGTAGTAGGATTTGGAACCTCGTTTCCTTTTTGTTTTTGCTTCTGCCTTTTTGGCCTCAGAAAAAGGCATAATGAAGCCCATTTCATCTTTCAGTCTGCACTTTCCATTCTTCCACTGCTTTTTACTCAGTGTACTGAAAAGCCATTACATTAATTTAGGAGAAAAAATATATATTTAAAGATCAGAATAGTTTTTATAGTTTATTTTCTTAAATCATTTTCTTTAAATTCAGGGTTTGCTGTTGGTATACTTCATTTAAAGAAAAATTACTAGAGTTTGCTTTTAGTTTAATTTTTTATGCACTAATCAGGGATGTACTTAAGAAATTTCATACCACTTTGTAATGTTGTTATTCCTTCGTACAATGTCATGACAGAGCATGGCTTTTGGACTTGTTGGTGATTACAGTTTGGATTGTCCTTTTCTTCTTGGAACAGGCTTACTACAAGCATAAACTGCCTGTTTATGGTCATGCCGCAGCATTTCAATGGACTGGACTTTGAAAAAGGCTGCTCCAAAACCTTCATTTTGTTTCTTTTGAGCCATACTGAGGTGGACTTTATTGTGGGCTTTGAATCATTGTCCTGCTGCACAAACCAACTCCACTTAAGCTTTAGGTCAGAAGCTGGTGGCCAGAAATCCTCTTTCAGAATTTTCTGGCAGAGAGCTTAATTCATGGTACCATCAGTTATTGCAAGTCGCCCAGGTCCTGAAGCAGCAAAGCTGCCTCATTCCATCACACTACCAACATTGCGTTTGACTGTTCGTAAAACATTTTATTGTGGGATATATTTTTTGTGTTAACTTTATGCCAGATGTAACAGGACCCATGTCTTCCCAAAAATCCCACTTTTGACTTATCAGTCCACAGAATATTATCCCAAAAGTCTTGGTGATCATTGAGATTTTTTTTTTTTTTTTGGCAAATGTGAGACGAGGCTTTGTGCTCTTTCTGGTCAGCGGTGGTTTTTGCTCTGCAGCACTCCCACTGATGCAATTTTCCCCCAGTCTCTTTCTTTGTGTGGCATCATGAACAGTTAACTGGGGCAAGTGAGGCCTGCACTTCTTCAAATGTTAGTCTGGGCTCTATTGTGACCTCCTGGATGAGTTGTTGATGCGTTCTTGAAGGAAATTTGGAAGGCAAGCCACCCCTGAGAAGTTTCATCTCTGTTCTGAGTTTTCTCCATGTGTTGATAATGGCCATGGTTCTCAGTCATAGAAATGGCTTTGTAAAGCTTTCCAGACTGATAAATGTCAAAAATTAGTTTCTCATGCGTTCTTGAATTTCTTAAGATCACGGTATCATGTGCTGCTTTTTGAATCCTTAACAATGCCAGACAGGTCCGATTTAAGTGATATTTTGATTAAACAGGGCTGGCAAAATACTGAGTTACAAAGCCTAAATAGCCTCATGCATAACAGGAAAAAAACTGAATTATTTTTATTCTGTGAAAAGGCGTTAATGAAATTTGCAACTTAAGCTCATCCGCACCAAAAGACCTGTTTTGTAGTCATTAGAAAAATGTTTCTCTGTGGAAAACCTTCACGGCCAAAAAACAGTTCCTAGCCAATGCTGGTTTACTCATTGCATAAAGGTCACTGCTGACCACAAGCCATTTTCGGCTCTCTCATTGCATAATTTTCTGGCTCAAGCTTTGCATAAGTTTCCAGCTCTGCTTGGATTTTTTTTTTGGCTCACACATCACATAAATTTCTGGCTTACACAATTCATAAATTTCTGGCTCACTGCTGAACACATGCCATTTTCAGCTCACTCATAGCAGTGACCTTTATGCAATGAGTGAGCCAGCAATGGCTTGTGGTCAGAAGTGACCATTATACAATGAGTGAGATAGCAATGGCTTGTGTTCAGCAGTGACCTTTATGCACTGAGTGAGCCAGCAGTAACTTGTGGTCAGCTATAACCTTTATTCAATGAGTGAGCCAGCAGTGGCTTGTGGTGAGCAGTGACCTTTATGCAATGAGTGAGCAAGCAATGGCTTTTGGTCAGCAGTGACCTTATGCAATGAGTGAGCTAGCAATGGGTTGTGTTCAGCGGGGACTTTTCTGCAATGAGTGAGCCAGCAAAGGGTTGTTGTGAGCAGGGACCTATATGAAATGAGTGAGCCAGCAATGGCTTGCAAAAAGTAGTGACCATTAGCTTGTGGTCCAAAATGGTCTCTCTGCAATGAGGGGGCCGGCAATGGCTTGTGGTCAGCAATAACCTTTATGCAAAGAGTGAGCCAGCAATGACTTTTATTGAGCAGGTACCTTTATGCAATGAGTAAGCTAGCAATGGCATATGGTCAACAGGGACCTATATGCAATGAGTGAACTAGCAATGGTTTATAGTCAGAAGTGACCTTTATGCAATGAGTGAGCTTACAATGGCTTGTGGTAAGCTATGTTGTTTAAGTGACGAGTGAGCTAGCAGGGACTTTTCTGCAATGAGTGAGCCAGCAAAGGGTTGTAGTGAGCAGGGACCTATAAAAATGAGTGAGCCAGCAATGCCTTGCAGTAAGCAGTGACCTATATGCAATGAGTGAGCAAATAATGGCTCATCTTCAGCAGGGACCATGATGCAATGAGTGAGCCAGCAGTGGCTTATGGTTTGCAATGTTCACTATGTGATGGATGAGCCAGCAATGACTTGTGGTCAGCAGTGAGGTTTATACAAAGAGGGAGCCAGCAATGGCTTGTGGTCAGCAGTGAAGTTTATACAAAAGAGGGAGCCAGCAATGGCTTGTGGTAAACAGAGACCTTTATACAACGAGTGAGCCAGCAATGCCTTATGGTCAGCAGTGAGCTTTACAAAATAAGGGAGCTAGCAATGGCTTTTAGTCAGCATAGACCTATAAAAATGAGTGAGCCAGCAATGGCTTGCAGTAAGCAGTGACCTATATTCAATGACTGAGCAAACAATGGCTAATCTTTAGCAGGGACCATTATGCAATGAGTTAGCAAGCAATGGCCTGTGGTCAGCAATAACCTTTATGCAATAAGTGAGTCAGCAATGAGTTGTAGTGCGCAGGGACCTATATGAATTGAGTGAGCGAGCAATGGCTTCCAGAAAGCAGTGATCAATATGCAATGAGTGAGCCAGCAATGGCTTGTGGTCAGCAGTGATCTTTATGCAATGAGAGAACTAGCAATAGCTTGTGGTCCGCAATGTTCTTTAAGCAGTGAGTGAGCCAGCAATGGCTTGTGGTCCGCAATGTTTTCTGTGCGATGAGCGAGCCATCAATGGCTTGAGGTCAGCAATAACCTTTATGCAATGAGTGAGCCAGCAATGGGTTTTAGTGAGCAGGGACCTTTATCCAATGAGTGAGCCAGCAATGGCTTGTGCTAAGCAATGTTCTTTATGTGACGACTGAGCCAGAAATGGCTTGTGGTCCGCAATGTTTTCTATGCGATGAGCGAGCCAACAATGCTTAAGGTCAGCAGGGACCTTGATGCAATGAGTGACCCAGCAAAGGGTTGTATTGAGCAGGGAAATTTATGCAATGAGTGAGCTAACAATGGTTTGCAGTCAGCAGTGGCCTTTATAAAATGAGAGATCCAGCAATGGCTTGTGGTCAGCAGGAACCTTGAAGCAATAAGGGAACTGGCAATGGCTTGTGCTCAGCAGTGAACTTTACAAAATAAGGGAGCCAGCAATGACTTTTAGTCAGCAGAGACCTATATGAAAATGAGTGAGCAAACAATGGCTCATCGTCAGCAAGGACCATTATGCAATGAGTTAGTGAAAAATGGCTTGTGGTCAACAATAACCTTTTTGAAATAAGTGAGCCAGCAATGGGTTGAAGTGAGCAGTGACCTACATGCAAGGAGTGAGCCAGCAATGTCTTGTGGTCAGCAATGACCTTTATGCAATGATGGAGTCAGCAATTGGTTGTGGTCAGCATATCCTTTATACAATGAGTAAGCTAGCAATGGCTTGTGGTCAGAGGTGAAGTTTATGTAGTTAGTGAGTCTGCAATGGCTTCTGATCTGAGAACCCGAACTCTCACCAAAGCTAGAACATGGAGTGAAGTAAAAAAAAAAAGAGCTGTTCAAGGTTTTACTCAGCTTCATTATCATGCTGATTCAGTAATCTATCTACATGAAATACTCCCCTGGCAGCCTGTAATTATGGCTGATATGGGTGCTGGAGAATACCTGAGAGACTTTGTAATAAGGGCTGAATTATGGAATGTGTTTGGCAGAAGTCTCAGTGACGCATCAGCTGTTTTAGAAGCAATCATGGCTGAACTGAGGTCAGTATGGAACATAAAAGACATCATCAGCAAAGGCTAGAAGCGCATATTGCAGGGACTTATTCTAACCTTGCTTTCATTCTTCACGACCCTCCCTCAATTCTTCCCCCACTTTCACCTCCAATCAGAGGACAAAATAAAGACTGTGGCTGCCGGGTTGGCTCACTCCGTTAAGGCGCCGCATTTGCAGAGCAGTAGTGACTACAACGGCGCCGGTTCGATCCCCGGTCGTACCAACCAGCAGTGGTCGGCAGCTTTTTCAGAACAGCGCACGATTGGCTAAAGCGCTGTAGGAATGCAAATTGGGAAGGGACTGCTGGGAAGGGAAAATAAAAATGATTGTCTTGTTCGTTGCTTAAGCGCCTCCTGTTGGCCAGCAAGGCGCTCATCAGTGAGATTCTAAGCTTGCTCATGTTCGGGTATCCTCCGCCCTCGTTCTGAATTTGCGATAGTTTCGACCGATGAGTGTAAAGATGCAGGGGCTGACAGGCACGTGCTTTGGAGGAGAGCCGCAAACTGTCTCTCTCTCCTGAGCTGGCAACAGGAGATTGCAAACAAGCAAGCCTTGTATATAGTTCTCGGATTGGACATTACAGATTCGGATGGGATTGGAGATGCGAAATTATATTTTTAAAAAAATAAATAAAGACTGTGGAGATAATACCAGGATAGAGGAAGAAACACTTATTATACTTGGTCTGTAAAATGAAGTTTTAAGTTACATCTGTGACCAGGCAGCTGTGGATCTACGAGTCGATCTTTTACATGTCAAGCTTCCTGAAAAAATACTTCTGCTCACAATTTGTCCGTGTTGAAGCATCCCCAGGGAGCCTCCTCACTCCGCCAAGGAGCATTTAATGAATTGAACTGTCCTTTAAGATGGTGGACCTCTAACGATTTTTGGGTCAGGCGAGGACAGGGTTGATGAGGACGATTAAAAATAAGCGATTGTAATTAGCCCCAGGTTGTGATCTCTGAGCACGAATTTGAAGTTGTTCAGCATATGAAATTAGTAATCTCACATCCAGCTGACTGCAAATGTCAACCTCAGAGTGGGGCCATTTTGTCAAAATACAGGTGTCTCCATGTCTTCTAAGGTGACTACAGTTTTTTTTTTTTTTTGTCTTTTTCAGTTAATTTATTATTTGTTTTCATAAGCTTCATATTTCCCTAAGCCCTAGCATAATGCAGGTGTCTTGGATAAAAAAACTCTGAGGTGGAAGTACTTTAAAAATTAGCATTTATATTACTTTTCTTGAATTTCCTGTAATGTTGAGATTAACACGAGAGACTTAAGTCTATGACATGGAAAAAAAAATTGTTGGGTTGCGGGAGGATATAACAGTGCAATATTTAGCATGGCATTTAGGAAGGTGTAATGGCTTGGGCTAGAAATTGTTCAGAGATTAAAATGAAGGTCTTCTTTGCCAGTTATTCAGCGTTTAGGCTTTCATACTTCCAGAATATCAGTACTTTTCATTTACTTAGAATGATGTAGAGATTGAGAATGTTGGCAGAAAAGTGCCTTAGAGAGTACATTAAATGTAACTTGTACATTTGAAATGTAATGTGTTTGGGAGGGGGGGAGATGGAGAGAGTAGAGACAAGATTCCTTCACTAGTGGTGAAGAATTACTGCTTCCAGTATTTTCCACTTTTTGTCAAGTACTTAAGAAGTGGCCTGGCAGAGGTACCAGGACATCTATGCACAGAGGTGAAAATGTGATCTGGTTAATTTAAAGCCATCATTTTAACGCTTGTGCCATGTTCAGCAGAATAATAATTAAACAATTGGTAATTAATCAAGCAAACCGCTCATAAGAAGTTTGCAGTTTCCAGTGGCCCACTGATTTTTGGGAGCTGGCAAAATGTGGCATTTGTTAAAATTGTATCAAAACAAAATACAGGAAAGTTGGGCGCCTTATTACATTTCCAGCTTTAAAAATTCTGAGGATGAACGCATCACTGAAATTACTGGTGCTGGTTTTCTGCCATTCTCTGTTGAACTCCTTAAAAAAGGATATTTGGGCATTAGCTAAGCTATGACTGCTAGGGTAAAAGATAAACAACTATTTTAGATCCATTTCTAGGTTGTAAAGTCAGTAGTGTTATTGATTGCAGCATGGAAACCTGCGCAATATTTGTGCTACTCAGAGAAATCTGGCTCCCCAGACATTAGGCTAATCCTTTAGCCTCTGTTTTCTGATGCAGGTGCAGTATTCAAAACGTTGGTGCTGTCTCAGAGGAGCCAGTTTGCTTCTCCTTATTTCTCCTGCCGCCTCATTACACGGTTTGTGTAAGCAGTTTTGGGCTGCCCGTTCAGCTGCTGCTAAGTTCACCTCCTATATATCTTACTAATGGAACAAATTGTTCGGGGCAATCCTAGCTTAACGGACCCAGTGAGCAGGTATTTTTAGAGATCATTACAGTATAATACCACCATTTTAAAATTGTGAATTGGGCTTCTGTGACTGAAAGTCAAGAGAATAATGCCTGCTTGTCTTGCTCCAGATCGCACTGGCGGCAGCCCAGAGGTGGGAGCTGCAATAGTGAAAGAAATAATGGAGGAAGACAAGGCTTGGTTATTCTGCTCAGGTCTGGATGGTTTGAATACAAATTAAAACATGTATTATGCAGAACAGTGCATAAGGATTTGAAGAGTGGCAAAAATTTGCACTATAGCCCTGCGCATTTGATTTGAAGTGGAGTTAGCTCTACATCCATATCATGCTAACCATGTTGGAATTTTTGCCATGTTTACAGAATGCCATTGTTCAATTATTTACAGACAATGTCTTCAGTTCCTTTTATAACCACAGTCTTCCTGTAACTAGAAAGTCTTGAGTCACAGTATGGAAATTTGTCTGGTCCAAGTAGAGAGTAAAAACACGACAAGGTCAAAACCGCAAATGTGGCAGGACCAGTGGCGGCTGCTGAATAGAGCACTTGGGTGCAGAAAACAACCCCTGAAACAGATGATTATTGACCTGTTTTCAATCATTGTTCCTGATTAAACGTTTTCCATCAACATGAATAATCCATTGGCAGTTAAATACAATGGTGTAACTTCATCACTCACTCACTCACTCACTCACTCTCTCAGCCATGGACATCCACGGATGTCAGGCTTGATTATACTGACCCAGACTAACATCAGGGAAAAAGTAAGCAAGTTTTCCAGTGTCATAGATGAATTGAATTAGGAATTTGACAGCATAACAACTCAAGAGAATCACAACAGAAAAATCCCAGAGGATTGCACTTAAAAGCATTACTAAAAACACTTATGTCCAAAGTGGTCATGGATGGAACCCAACAAACAAAACACAGGACATAGAAAACTAGAAAGTTGATGCAATCAAACGAAGTATAAGCTAGTGCCTGCCTGACACTTGTATGAATTTTGGTCCCGTAATGCCCCGCAATATGGCATGCCAAGGTGTGCCATTTTAGTGGCATGAAGCATGCCAAGACGGCAAGGTGACGCATAGTTTGCGCCATGTCGGGCCACCAGTCACGCACAGGATAAGAACTGTTCACAAAATGCGTGAGCCATATTTGCGCCTAAGTTAAGCACCGTTCACGCGTAATTTACCTCAGTGGAACGCATTGTCACTCATTGTCACGCATTTCACTCAGAGTTTACAATATGTTCCTGCGTGAAGTCGTCGTGCCAACTTTTTAGTCACAACTTGGTATGACGATGCGCAAACTATGTGCAAACTTGTTGTGACCATCAGCTACGTTGTAAAATGCGGACCACTCGGCCTAATGGCACGTCAAGGGCATGCTTTGGCAATCTTCTTACGCAATAGTCGCGCCTAGTTTGCTCATAGTTTATGAACTGTTCACGCACGTGGCACGAAAATTAGGTTTTGACACCCAGGAAAAAAATTTTTAACATTTTGAAATTCCCAACAAGGCCTGGAACGCACTTTTTCACCTACCCTGCACCCCCAACACACAGTCACGAGTACGTCCCTCATTGGCACACAAAATTGCGTGCCATAGGGTAAACCATTTGTCGCGCAAGTGTCAGGGCGGCATAAACCCTCGCAACCCTTTGCCTATGGTTCATACTAACTCCCTTAGAAGTGAAGCACCACCTCTTTCCACAAGGACACCTTCACGTTTGTTTTAAAAATGTATTTTGTTTGACTTTGACCAATATGTAGCTAATTAGCTACATGGTGAACTGGACATAACATTCAATGTTGTTGAGGGTAAACTTTAAGATACTGCCAACTTGCTTACTAGCAAGCAACTGTGCCAATTTGTACTTAGTAGTTAATTTGAGTCATCATACATACAGCTTCAATTTCCAATAGATGTTGTTGTTGGTATGTATCAAAAATGGAAACATCAGCGTGAAGTAATTTACTGGAACAAGCTGCCTGGCCGCAATTTATGATAAAACTGAAATCTCTCTTTTAAAGTCAATGAGGCCTTCTCGGAGTCTTGTCCCAGCTATAATTATATGGATCCAGGCCACTCTAGCATATCTCTGAGAGACCATGTGCATAGTTGAACTGTTTTGGAGTTTAATTGGACGGGAACTGGGCTTATAACTGCAAAGATATAGGCTTGGGTCACAGGCAAGGCATTGCTGTTCTTCCTTTGAACAAGATATCGCCTAAATTAAATGGATTACATGGGAAAGTCTGTGTGCTCTGTGGGTTGTGATGGGAAGGAGTGTCTGCTTAAATGCCTCCTGTGTAAATGTATTTGGGTTGTCTTAATTAACGGATGGGTTGCACATGAGAACATGTACTGAGTGATCATTTATGTATGACAACAGCACTTTATACAATTGATTGTGCCTCTGAAACTGACAGTTGGACCAATAATGCTCGCATTAGCTTACCACCTGCCACCTTCAAATCATGCCCTGCAGGAAATCCAAGGCTCGCTGCGGTGATGTGTTTTGTTCCTGATTTGAAATTCTCACAAGGGGGCTTTTAATGCTTTGCCTCTCGTGGGCTCCTGCTGTTCAGGACATCAAGCTCTCTGTCATCTATTATCTTCAACCTCACCATCCTCTCACATCCTGAGTCGGACAAATGGTGCTCTTTACAGCGATACTCAGGAGTCTGCCACACTGCCGCTTAACACTACAGTTGAAATATATACTGCTGCTGTCTCATTTTCAGTTTGTCATTAAGCTGACAACCTGCCTTATTTTACAGTTTATCTCCTAACTGTACTGTTACTTTATGGATGAACTAGCTACCTAAATCATAGTGCCTATACTAATGAGCTCCAGATGATATGCAATAGCATATGTAATAGAGAATTGTTTTCTCTCGCTATTCCTTTTCTGCTCCCACTCTCACCTGTTCCCATTGTTGATTGCTGTCTTGAATATTTATGTTTCTGGTCTACATCTCTCCTTTGCTGGATTGTTCTCTTCTGTCCTCAGTGTTTACTTTTCTTAATAACAAATTGCAATTTATAAGGGAATCTCCTCCCAGTTTTGTGGTCTGAGCGAGTGGCTTCTCCGGTCTCTCTTACACCCCAGCTCAAAGGTGTGCACCAGCCTGCGTGCCCCGGTTCATTCGGCTTCCCTTTCCGGTTATTGACCTCAGAACAGCCCCTTTGACTACGTCCTGCTTACCTCCCCTGTGATCCAGTTAGCCCCTGCCTGACTTTGGACCATCTCCTGACCGGGCAAGCTAAAGTGCCTTTGTGTTAAAGTCTTCCACAGTTAGTAAAGTAGCCCATTTGGCTTTTTCTGTGATCTGTGTCTGGCTCTTGTTCTGAAAATACACAAGAGAGAATTGTCACTGAGTAACTCAGACTTCAACACCAGTGTTCCAGGCTGAAAAAAGGATCAGTGTCTCTCCATCAGGTGATTTCAGTTGAAACAGAATCAGTTTAAGTGCTAAAATGTAAGACGCACTGCACGATGCCCCATACTCAGCCATGTGCCTGGATTAATCTGCTTTTATTCAAGCATCTACACCTCTCCTTCAAGATAATGAGTTTTGCCACATTAACTGCCCTCCGCCTGCAGGAAAAATCCTCTAAACACCACCTCAGCATTTTTCAGGATTGTACTTTCCCAGTAAATATCTATTAGATTCAGGGATTTCATGGCTTTAAATTAAAGAATATAGTCACTTTGCCAGACCCAGTTGGGTGATGATTTATTATTGTCATCTTATTCATAAAATCCATAAGCTGACAAATGAGTCAGAACTGTCACAGGTTACTAACCGTTTTATGGTTTAAATTACAGTGGCCCATAAGATAATTCAGTTTTCTGATTGAAAAGACACTCTAATGCAGCATATCTGACAGACAGCATCATAAAAATCAGTGTGCTTGTTTAATGACTTGGACTACTATTCTACAATCTGCAAGCATACACGCAGGTAATTGAACCCTGACTTTCTTTCTAAAAGACAATCACAGCATCCCAACATCCATCCATCCATCCATCCCCTGGACAGAGTCATGGTCAGCTGAAGCCTCTCCCAGCATGCATTGGGGTGACCGAAATTTACCCCGAGAGAGTTTGTTGATCCTTGACAGGGCATACATTGACTTGCCCTAAATCCATTGGGAAATTTAGTTTATTTATTCATTTAAGTTACAGAGGAGAGCACAGAGAGACAGGAAGAAGGGGCGATAAGAGAGGGGAGAGTAAAGTGACAGAGATCAGTGGCCAGATTCAGACCACCAATGTCTCAGCCCGACTGCTGCTGCCCCTCCCACTGCCAGTCTCACTGCTTTTTTAATGTTCTTATGAGTTAAAAAGATATTTTGGATTGTATTACAGTATGAAAGGTCATTTAATGAACATATGTCTGCATTTCAAATGATTGATATTAAAATAAAGTTGATTCAGAGCATGCCTCATGTCGCCTTAATTAGGGCTACTTCAGAGTGGTCAATTCCAGTGGCTCTATCATTTGGTCATACTGACACTGCATATTTTCATTTTTCAACATCAAGATGACGCAGTTTTTCAAAGGTCTTATGTCAGGTCACCTAAGAATTACACAGTTCAATTTGTTTTTTTTTTGTCAATTGCACTGCTGATGTACGTTGGTGGCAAAATGTTGAGAATATTGTTGTTGGGATATCAAATCTCTCAGCAGCGTTAGGGGTTTTCAGTAATCTTTTTCTTTTTTTTAAACTAGCTTATTTATCTATTTTTTCCCAAGTAAACGGCTTAAGTGTTTGTCTATGGGTACATCCGTCTTTCTTTTTTTTTCCCTCCACCCCCCTCAACCACCCTCCGCCCTCCCACCAACCACCCCAAACATTTCCCCACCAACCTCCCACACCTTGGTGCAGCAAAACCAAAATGACAATCACAATAACAGCGACAACATCAACAACATTAGTAACAAATCGAAAATAAATGGAGTAAACAAAAAAATCGGTGAACAAAACATCCAAACAAGACAGTACAATGTATACAATATAACAACCAATAGTCCCTGGAGCTGCCGTTCGTGCCATAAAATCTACATGCGAATGCCATATTTTCAAAAAGTCCCGGATGGGCGTGTCATTCGAAAATTTAGGACTCCTAATTATTTTTACTAAGTGTTATTCACAAAGCATTTTAGCCCTAAAAGTAGCTCCTAAGTCTGGGAGAGCTTAAAAGTAGTCAAGAGGACTCCTAACTCGCTAAAACCTATTCACAAAGAATCGGAAAATGGCTGCTGCTGTTGAAAGACGGAATGACTTGGAAATTCTGAATGATGCGCAGTTGTTGAAAAGATATCGGATCGACTGTGAAGGGATTTTATTTGTTGTTGACTTGGTGAGGGAGAGAATTACGTCTCCAACCATGAGAAACAACCCAATAAGCGCCGAAATAAAATGCTTGACACTTCGTTACTTGGCCACTGGAAAAATGCAACTTTGCAACGCGAACAATTTAGGGATTTCACAATCATCTGTCAGTCGCTCAATTCAACAAACAATCAATGCACTCTGTGAACCCCATATCATCCGACAGTTTATCCGGTTTCCAATGGACATTCGCCAACAACACAGAAGCAAACTTGAATTCATGCACATCTCAGGTATGCCCAGTATCATCCGTGCTATTTACGAGACCCATATTCGGATTATTTCTCAGACCCAAGATGAAGAGGTATTTGTAAATAGAAAAAAAGTTCATTCCATCAACACTCAGATAGTATTTGATGCCAAATACAATATTTTGGACATTGTTGCGAAATGGCCAGGATCCACGCACGACTCGCATTTTAAGGGAAAGCAGCTTATGCCAATTATTTGACAGGCATTATGTGCCTGTGGGATGCCACTTGCTTGTGGACAGTGGCTTTGGTGCTGTACCTCCTCCTGCTATGCATGAATTATTTTATTAGGCTGTTGAGCGAGGGTCACATTTAATAGATCATCTTAATAATACCAGCCTATATCATATGCATATGTAAATTGTAGGCTATAAATAACAAACCAAGCTTAGTATGCTTTCCTGTTTGAACGATAGCCCGTTTATAGGCTGCAATCTCGGACCTCCTCTGCGATTGCTGCCTATACCACTGCTTCTCGCAGTCGTCTGCCGAGACACGAGGGGAATGCAGCATTGATCTGTAGGCTGATTCTACCCCACGCATCCTGCTTGGATTTGCTGTTCACCCCCGAGCCAAATTTCCCTTTGATTACATGTTTTCGCTCCAGCACTAACTGGGCCAGCAGCAGTAACTGGTCGTGGCTCCAGTTGGGCTTTCGCATCCTTTTTGAACTTTCATCCATGACAGTTTAGGGCAAACAAACTTGAACAGCCCGACATTTAAATGATTGCAACATATTCTCATTGGGTAATAAGTTGGTAATTATTGGGGCAAATGACGCGTTTTATTATTGACTCGTTTTATGCTATTAGCGTTTTTACAGCTCTCTCTTTCCGATGTATGTTTATTTGCCTAGAGCGTGATATGTGGGGACTGCGCATAGTGCATTTTCAGGAGTGCTCAACATGTTATTATTTTATGGGACAAACCAGCCGCTTGGACTATTTCCTAATTTTTTCCTCCATGGGTTGTATGTGGGATATTTTTTCAACGGGCTGCCCTGTCACCAAACAACCAATCACCGTGCTCATTGTCCCAAGACTCGTACATGAGAATTGACGTCATCCATAGCAACGGAGATTTACTCCCAACTGTCTCAGAGCTACTCCTAGTCTAGGAGTTATCAGTTTTCTTAACTAAAAGTTGCTCTCAGCGGCTTTGTGAATAACTTTCAAGATTTTACTCCTACATAAAATGTTTTAACGCGACTTAGGAGTACTCCTAGCGGTAAGATAAGATGCTTTGTGAATACGGGCCCTGACTCTTACATTGCAAGAATTGTGCTTTGTACACAGTTCAGGTGCACAGACGACGGGAAGATAAGGACTGAACTCAGGTGTAAGGATGGACTTGGTTGTATTTATTATGCCTACAGCGCAGCAGAAGGCATGAACGAAGCAATACAAAACAAATATGAATTGAGGTTCCCTTATTTAAAACTAGTGGTAATACAGACTCTGGGCATTAGCTGCAGTAACAATCTATTACAAATAGAAGACAAACAGGAATCAAGGTTCCTTACTACAAAGTGCTGGATAAAACAATAAAACAGCACTAAGTTAGAGTTAGAGCTAAAATACACGCGAAAGGTGGGGAAGACATCTATACAGGACTAGAAATGCAACACAGGTATGTAGTTATGAGACTTCACACCAGACCGAGGGAAAGACTCGGTCTTATATATGCACTGCTATCACCCAGTGGCAATCACGCACAGATGCAATGATTAATGGAAGGAGAAATGCAGTCCGGGTCTTAATAGACTGGTGGGCTGAAGGCTGGAGGCGTGGCCTCACAGTACCGCCCCCAATGCACGACTCCTGGTGTGCCTGATCTCCAGCCGGGAAGGTGCCCTTTGGGATGCGGAGCAGGCTGGTCCGGATGGACCTGGTGCTGGGGCTGGACTGGATGCAGGGGCCCTGGGCCAGGCTGCTGGATGTGGGGGGCCGGGGCCGAGATACTAGATGCAGGGGGCCGGGGCTGGGCTGCTGCAACGGATCCTTGCTGAGTCCACGGGTGGTGCAGTCTTCTATAAGAGCTGTACTTCATATACAGTACGTCTGTAAGACCGAGTCTAGTCCTCAACTTCCTGTCCTCCGTGCACCTGAACTGTAAGTTCAGGTGCACGGAGGACAGGACGTTGAGGACTAGACTCGGCCTTATATACGCACTGCTGTCACCCAGTGGAAATTACGCACTGATGCAAATAATGATTAATGGAATGAGGAATGCAGTTCGGGTTGGGCTGAGGGCTGGAGGCGTGGCCTCACATACATTTTATACTGTAGTAGATTTCATCTAGTGGGATATAATTAAAAATTTCATTTAAACATTGAGATACTGTTGGAGGGTAATCAGATTTCCAATGGATCATTATGCTCTTCCTTGCTGCTATCAAAGCAAGATTAATATACTTTTTTTGGAATTCATTCCAAGGGTCCATATTGCTTGTGCCAAGAAGACACAAGCGAGGCCATTTCATGACATGGATGTCTAAACACATTAAGATAATACTAATTACAGAGTTCCAAAATGTTGACAACAAAGTACAAGACCAAAACATAATATCTGGTAAATTTAGACCACCAGCATTATAAGGTAGTTGTAATATCTGCGGACTAATCCTTGGTGACTTATTCTCCCAAATCAAAGAAGAAAAAAGGCTCTGCGTTTTTTTAAAAAAGGGTGGTGAGGGGGAAAATGGGAGGTTTTGAAACAAGTAAAGAAACTTTGATAATATTAATTCTGCCCATAAAGGAAATAGGAAGTAAGTTAATTTTATTCAGATCATTTTTAACTTTATCAATTAGTGGAGGATAATTCAGTTGATATGCCTCTTCTATATTGTTGGGAATGTATTTACCCAAGTACTTCATATATCCTGGGGACCACTAATCAGTAATCAAATTTAATCCAGTGTAAGTAGCTTGTTATCACCATTGAAGTACTTCGAAAGCCGCTGCTTTATGGCCCTTGAGTAAATGTACGGAGCGCTTTGTAAGAATTATGACATTGAAGAAATTTTATTTTTGTTTTAGGTCTGTAAAGTGAACCCAAAAGCAAATTGGACGTAACAATGAATATGGTGCTAACTAAAAACTTAGTGCAAATTGATACTGGATGATCTCCTTGGGAATAACAGCCATTTTACAAGGTGTGACCATCCGCAATAGGGACAAACTGCAGTTCATCAACCAGCAGACTGTGTAAAGACTCTTGTAAAGATTTCAGTAGAGCCATCAATGCTGACTATTCTACCTCCTGTCTCTTTACGCTGCTGTGTGCTTGAATCCATCCACACTCCCTGTCGCTGCTTCACATCCATCTCAGGTGTATGTGCTCGTGGCGTCTGGCCAGCATTACCTGCTGCAGTTCAGGGCACTTCTTAAGGCCTCTGAGAGGAGTTCGGCTAACAAGCTTGACGTTGTGCTTTTTAAAACAGATGGCTAGTCACAGACTGCTAATGCAAGTATTCCTGCCAACATTCGGGGACACATTCGGCACTAAAATACCCGTGTCAGTCAAAGTCATCTCTCCTGGTGCCATCTGCTGCTACTGGAGTAACCTCTCTGGCAGTTCTGAGTTACTGCCATAACAAGAGTGGGAGAGTCGGGCGCCGCGTTAGCTGTCATCGTCATTTCTTTCTCCTCATCGTCTGTCTGCCGACTCTCCCTCTGATGTGCAGGTAATTTCTCAAGATACCGCTTCAGTCGTTCTTTCTCACAATTCACTTCGCCGTCTTAGCCCATATCTCTGCTCCCAAGGCTCAATAAAACCCAAAACTCAAATGTGAGGACATACAGTGCAGTTTGTAAGAAACTGGTCGGAGATTCAGTTGTCACTTTTCAGCTCTGTACTCCAGTATATTTTATTTGCAACCAATATGAAGTTCATTTCTACCCATTCACATTTTAAAGTTGAAGTATTAGCTGTCAGTTTAGCATGGGTATTCATCCACTTACCATTATTCACGCAGGAATTACGGCTCTTTGTATGCAGTGTCATGTGCAGACACTGTCACTGATGGGCATGCAGTTTTCTGGAACACATTTTCATTTTGTGCCACTTAAACTGCTTCCTGAGATGTTGTCTGAAAGGACCTTTATAGAAAACTTGGGGGGGGGCCGAGGCGGTAACTGGCATTTCTGCTTTTTCTCCTAGCCTTTGGAAACACCTAAAATCTTTCCACATATATCCATAAAGGTCTTTACAAAGCCTACATGCATCAAGGAAATGAGTTAGTGATGTGGATGCAGACAGCAAACTGCAGGACACAATTATGGGTAGACTTTTTGTGAATGATTACAATCGGCTTGATGATAATGTACACATTTACCTTGCATTTAATTGAAGTATTTATATGCGTTTCTGTCTTTGATCCGGCAGCTGCAAACATGACCTCTCTGGTTTAATATCTTTTCCCCCGTGGTACTAAATGACTGCTGACAGATGGTGTAAATAAAGGTCCTTCACCTACTAATGACTGATGGCATTTCATCCTGTACTGAAACAGGGCTTGGAAGCAGGATGTTCCTCCCTCAGGACTTGAACCTGTTCTGCACAGAACAAAACAAATGTTCTGGCTCACACATTGATGGCCGCACAATTTCTCCATGAAATTATGCAACTCGCATACTTGAAAATTATGATCAGTTTATTTCATAATGGTCTGGTTTAGTTGCAATAAGCTGTAGATGTGAATTCATTTGACAATTTTTTTTTTTTTTTTTAATAAATTTGGCATCTCCAATCCCACCCGAATCTGGAATGCCCAACTGGGGAACTATGTACAAGGCTTGCTCGTATGCAACCTCGTGCTGCCAACTCAGGAGTGTGAAGACAGTTAGCTGCTCTCCTCCGAAGCACGCGCCTGTCAGCCACTGCTTCTTATACACTTACTGATTGAATCCTCACAAGTTCAGAACGAGGGAGGAGGATACCCGAACCAGAACACGCTTAGAATCTTCCTGACGAGCGCCCGTCTGGCCAACAGAAGGCGCTTAAGCAATGAACAAAGCTACCATTTGTATATTACCCTTCCCGGCAGACCCTTCCCAATTTGCATCCCTGTAGCGCAATGGCCAATTGTGCGCTACTCTGAAAAAGCTGCCCACCACTGCCGGTTGGTACGACCGGGGCTCGTCCCATGCCGTGATAATCACTTCTGCTTCGCAGTGCGATGCTTTAACCAAGTGAGCTATCTGGCAGCTACTTCATTTGACAATTTTAAAGTCTTGGAGATGAAGGCAGGGGACCGCCTGTTGGACCTGCGGCAGGGGTCCAGGTAGCCAGCAGAGTATGCCATTGCTTTCAGGACTCTGGCTGGCCATGCTTCCACTGTGGAGGGCATCAACCACCAGCTGCAGGAGGCTCCCCCAGGAGCTTCTGAAGACAGGAACCGCAACTGACCTCACGTGTCAAGATAACCGTGTCACCATTCACCATTTCAGGTCAGAAGTTCCTGATACCAGTGCGTTTGGCATATAATGATCTGCATCTCCGTACAGAAGCCCTGATCGACTCCGGCCCAGCGAGGAACTTGATAGTGTGATGGCTCTGGCTCCCAGTTCATTTGCTGAACACCATCACCACCGTGGCAGCGCTAGATGGGAAACCTCTGGGGAACGGAAACATCCTCCACCAGTCGGCTCTAATCTCCCTCTGTTTCCAGAGGAGCCATCAGGAGGAGCTCCTACTCCTAATTCTCCCCTTTTCCAATCACCCGGTGACCCTCGGCCTTCCATGGCTACATCTGAACAACCCCATCATCTCCTGGCACAATCATTTTCTCGCATTCCAGTCCAGATATTGTCGCCAGCACTGTAGCCTCCTCACCATTGCCTCCACTACAGTGCAAAGCCCTGACACCGCGACCCACCTTAAGATTCCCAGGGAGTATTGGAAGCAACAGGAGGTCTTCAGCAAGACCAGAGCCACCAAACTCCCTCCGCATTGCCTGTGGAACTGTGCCATTGAGCTTCTGTCCGGTGCCTTACTGCCCAGAAGCCAAGTCTAACCCTTTTCAGTGGCTAAAACCCAAGCTATGGAACAGTACATTCAAGAAGCACTCCAGCAGGGCTTCGTCCATCCCTCCATCTCACCAGCTTCAACCAGCTTCTTCATCCAGAAGAAAGATGGTGGTCTCTGTCTCTGCATAGACTACCAAGGGCTGAACGAAGTCACGTTGAGTTACCGGTACCCACTCCCTCTGGTGCCCAGAGCTGTGGAGCAGCTCCGAGATGCAAAGCTCTTCACCAAACTCGCCCTCCGCAGCACAGACAACCTAGTCCGTCTCAGGAAGGGAGACGAGTGGAAGATGACCTTCAGCACCTCCTTCGGCCACTACGAGTGCTGAGTGATGCCTAATGGACTTGTTAACACTCCATCTGCGTTCCAGTCCTTCATAAATAATGTGCTAAGAGACATGCTTGGGAGATTCGTCAGATCCTACATCGACAACATCCTAGTATAGTCTCCAACATACGACAAGCACGTTAAGCCTGTGAAGATGGGCTGTAGAACTCTTTGTCCACAAACTTTTTGTTCCCAAAATTTTTGTCCCCGGACTTTCGTCTCCATGAACTTTTTGTCCCCGGACTCTTTATCCCTGGATTGTTTGTCTCCAATAATGCTTTGCTCTCTTCTTGCATTATAAGCCTAACCCTAACCCTTATATCATGGTGGTCCGTCCGTCCATCTATTTGTCAACAATGGTGGCATGTTTTGTAATCATTAAGGGATGAAAAATCCAGGGCCAAAAAGTCCTTGAGGACGAAGAGTCCGGGGACGAAAAGTCCATGGGGATAAAAACTCCTTGGATGAAAAATTCAGGGACAAAAAAATCTAGGGACGAAAAATCTGGGGACGAAAAGTCCTGTTACTGTGAAGAAGGAACTCACCTGCCTCCTGGATCACCAACAGTATGTTAATGCTGAGAAGTGCATTTCCCACTGAACCACCATCTCCTTTCTGGGGTACATGACCGGACAAGAGGGGGTGGCGATGGAGAGAAGGAAGGTGGAAGCAGTAGCAGCATTGCCAGTCCCACAGTCCCTCAAGGAGCTCCGGCACTTCCTGGGATTTGCCAACTTCTACTGCTGGATCATTAAGAACTTCAGCACGGTTGTCCAGCCTCTTATGGATTTATTCAAAGGAAAGCCTAAGGGGCTGGTGTGGAATCCTGAAGCACAGCGTGCCTTTGATTTTTTGAAATGGCTGTTTACAACAGTGCCTATACTCAAGATACCAGACCCTTAAAAACCCTTTGTCGTTGCAGTGGATGCCTCCAATGCTGGGGGGTGGAGCTGTCTTATGACAACGACATAGTTCACCTAAAAAGCTCGTCCCTTGTGCTTTCTTTTCCCACAGATTTTCACCATCGGAGGGGTCTCTCTCTCCATTCAGTGCTGACCGACCACCACAATTTGGAGTACCTGCGGAAGGCCAAGCGGTTTCATCCACATCAAGCCAGTAGGGCCCTATTCTTCACCCATTTGAACTTTACCATAACCTACTGTCCAGGCTCAAAGAACACTAAGACAGATGTCTTTTCCGGGAAATAAGACGTGAAGACTGTCTCTGAGGCGGACAAACCGATTCTACCACCTTCATGCATCTTCACCTCGATCTACTGACAGTTGGATCGTGATATCTGATGGGAGTCTAAGAAGAAACCAGCTCCTGCCTCGGTGCCTGCGGGAAAAGACCTTCGTCTCCTCTAATCTTCGGGATAGGGTCATCCTATGGGCCCACACCTCCCTGTTCTCTGGTCACCATGGAGTCCGAAGAACCACATAAATCATCGCTCACAAATAGTGGTGGCCCCACCTGGCCCCACCCTGAAGTGGACAAACTGATTTTACCACCTTCTAACACCGCAGTTCATGTCCTGGGTGTGGCGAGACTTATTCCAAAAGCTGGGGGCATTGGTAAGCCTCACCTCAGGATACCATCCTGAGTCAAACAGGCAGGCGGAGAGAGCCATTTAGGGTCTGGGGAGATTCTTCCGAACACACTGCCACCACCGACCACAGGATTAGGCGAAGTTCCTGCCCTGGGCGGAGTATGCTTAGAACTCCCTCAGGAGTGCCTCCACTGGACTAACCCCTTTCCAATGCTTGCTCGGTGGGCAACCTCCCTCCCCTGTGCTTGTAAGATCCGAGCCAGACCAAAGTCCTAGCAGTGGATGCCTGTTTCAGAGGGGCGGAAAAGGTGTGGACCAACATGCAGTTCTGTAGAGCCCTCCGCCGTCAGAAGACACAGGCAGACGAGCGACGTCGGGATGCCCCAGACTACCAACCAGGAGATTGAGTCCGGCACTCAACCAGGGACCTTTGCCTCCGCCTGTCATGTCGCAAGCTGAGCCCACAGTTCATTAGCCCTTTTCAAAGTCCTCCGGAGGGTCAATGATTCTGCCTACTGCCTCCAGTTGCCTCCAGAATACAGAATTTCTAACTAATTTCATGTGTCTCTCTGCAGGCCGGTGATTGCAGGTTCGGTGGCCAAGACAGTCCCCCTCGAAAACCCACCCCCTGCCGTGGATGTCAATGGAACCCCAGCCTACCAGGTACACACCCTGCTTGAATGGCAAGGGTCTACTCCACTATGTGCTGGACTGGAAGGGGTATGTCCCGAGGAGAGGAGTTAGATTCCCAAGCAAGACATCCTGGACTGCCAACTCCTCATGGGCCACCAACTCCCTCGACCGTTCCTTGACCCTGGGGGTTGCCCTCCTGGCCACCACAGAAGCAGCCAGGAGTCATGCCTCAGGGGGGTTCTGCTCGTTATGCCTTGCCTTCAACGGTCCGCATCTCTGCAATTCCGTGGAACCTGCCTGCTCCCGCAATTACCACTAATCATCTCCGTCTGTTTGCAATTTACCTATTGTTATCAGTAACCACATAAAAGCCCAGACTTTGTATCACTAAGGTGTGAGCTCTCGTGAAGCTCTTGTTAAGTATAGGCTTTTGCCATAGCATTTTGCGTATAGTGTAGTAACCTTTTGTTAAGCTGACTTGGCTCATTGTTTTGAATCGCATTTGGGAACTGCGATTCCCCGTTTGTTATATTTTTCAAGTGACCTTTGTAGCCTTGCTGCAAAGGTAGTAAACAGCAACTCTTCTTTGCATTTAGATCCTGCCTACCTTTTTCCCTGTTATCAGTGCACATACAAGCTTGCACTGGAAAACCATTACACCTGGACGACTAAACAACATTGTTTTATTTGAAAATAAAGAGATCAAAGACAAAGTAAATAGCAAGAAGCCAAACCTGTGGTGTGTTAAAAAGTAGTTAAATGAAAAAAAAATCATAAAAGTAAACGCATGCTTTCAGCAGCGTAAGGGACTGACTAACAGAAAACAGGCTGTGATTGGCTGTGGGAAAGAGTTTTGGGAAATTCCCGCAATTCCCCACCTTAATTGTTTCACCCTCTATCCTACAGATGCTTCGGATGATCCTATCATGGCTGCTGCTTGTCCGTTTTGGTCCTCCAGGTCAGGAAGAAAAAAGGTACAAGGAAGCTTGAAGCAGAACGCACTGTCTTCCATAGTCCCTATTCAACCACTGCAAAACAACATGCTAGTGAAATGTTTTTCCATGTTAAATGAGAGTAAACATGGCTCCTGCCTCATTTCTCTTCTATTTTTTTGTTTTTTTGCTTTTTACCGAAGTACTGTCACAAAGATGCTTCTCAGGAGGGCAGATGCTTGACTTAGGACTGCAAAATAGCAAATGGTGAAGGGAAATACCAGCAGTAGGGAGACAAGAAATCACAGGAGTGCAGCTATGGTGGGTGAATCTATCCTTTGCTTGCTCCTTATCTGTCAGCATATCACTGTCTTGTATTAACCCTTTGAAAAATAATCTTTTGAAAGTTTTTTTTTATTTATATGTTTAGTTGGTTGAGAACCAGAATTTAAAAACCAGTCGCAAGCTTTACTCAGCCTTTCACTACACCTCTGACCTCTCTATCACCCCCTACTGGTTGGAACTGCAGCCCAGTGGAAGAGTCCAATTTCAATGTCCTGTGGATAAAATAGACATGAAAAAATTACTGTTAATCACAGTGTGTGGAATTCATCAGGAGAATTTCAGGTTTACACAGGCAATACAGAGCTCACAATCTATGCCGGATGCAAGATACGCACTTCACATTGGTCTGTGAATAAGGTCACAGATGTGCTTCATGCAGTTTCAGTGCTGCATTATGAAGCTGTTCATTGTTAGGGATGATATAATGTCAGAATGAACTGCCTACATTTATTATCCAGATTGTCTGATTCATGGCGATGAAAGGGACTTACTTTATTTAAATCAAACCTGGCTGCCTCTCCTTGGATCCCTCCAAGATGAGGAGTAATATTGATTGTTAGTTACACTGGCGTGGCTATAAGAAGCTCCTCAGCAATAACAGTTCAGCTTTGTGGTCTGAAAGGGCGAGAATCGCGGAACTGTTGACTATTCCATGTTGTAACGGCCAGAAACAGCCCACAGAAGCAGGGGTAAAAAGGCAATGCCAAGGAGGTCAAGGTGGAGAATTAATGTTAATTAGAAAATGTAATAAACTGTAGTTGTTTATTATTTTCATCATCACAATCCACTGCCAAGCCTTCTGTGACCAGTCCGTCCCCACCCACTATTTGGAAGTAAGACTAGAGAGGGATAAGTAAGCAAGCTTTCAGGACTGACTGCTAATTTGCTACTTGGCTAACTAGACCTGACATTCCACACACTACACGTTCTTGCCTCCTTGCTGGCTGACCAGCAACTGCTGCCAACTTTTCATTGATTATTTGCTTTATTTATTATCTGCAACCCCTGAGGTTCCAAAAGGCTTTGTCACAGACCGTTAACAAAAATTGAAAAACCAGTGTAATGTGCTGTGATGTGTAGGCACAATTTGTACTGAGAGAGAAAGAGGTGGGGGGGGGGGCTGTCCTTGTAAAGAAACTGAGGCCATCTGGTGGACCTGTCCAAACCATAGTCACAGGAATGCCATTTGTAGTAGAACTGGGCATGTTAATGTGTCCCCAGGTGGGAATTGCTGATGTTCTACCCTTAAGTAAGTTACTTAGCCTGAATTAAATGGGCTGGATGTAGGTGGCAGTCCTGAATACTCTTTCAGTGGCTCAAGGGAGAAGAATCTGCTGAATCACAGCAACTTCAAATACATTTAAAATGTTAGTTAGTTTATTTATGTAAAAACCTTACAAATGCAGTAGTCTTTGCAGGGTATATTCTCAAAAATTGCTATGTACTCGGACTGAACCTGCTGCATTGCAAAGATATTGATATGCTATTGCTTACATTTGTTGTGTTTTGCTGGTGTCTTATTCATGTATTTGCTTTGTTTCTAGTATTGTTGTGTTTGTTTTTTTTCAGTAGTTCCTGTCTGGTCTGCCAGCCTGACTCCACCTCTCCAGTCCATGTTCCATTTCATGTTTTGTCCTCTCCTAGTCTCATGTTTCATCACTGCATTCGGGAGTGGCATTTGGTATTTCCTCACGTCCTTCACAGTTGTTCTATATTTGGGCCTGTTCTAAGCTTGACTGATTGATTTATCTTATTAGTACTAATCACCAACCCCATGATTAACAATGCATGGGAGGGTGTTTTATTAGATAGGCACATACTAACCACGACTAAATTAGTTAGGGCATTGACTGATTTAAGTTCCTACGTTCGCTATTTCTAGATCTCTGCGCTATTCTGTTCAAAGTTTCACTTCTCTGCTTTCCCTTAGTCTTGAATTGGTACTCCTTTGCTGAACATGCTCAGTACTCTTAATGAGCTCGTCATTGTGTAATTGATTAGTCTTTGTCTGAGTCCGCGTTTCCATAGAGTTTCCTCATGTCTTGTTATCATGTTTTTCTCCTCATGTGCAGCCCAGCTGTTCCTCGTTCCCATTGTCCCGCCCCCTTGCCTATGTCAGGCTGGAGGAAAGCTGTAGACGGCAAATTTTGTTGTCATGAGCCTTGTTTACCATGTTGTCTTCATGACCTGTTTACCATGTTGTCTTCGTGAGCGGTGTTTACCATAGGCCTTGTCTACTATGTCTTCATGAGCTTTGTTTACCATGTTGTCTTCATGACCTGTTGTCTCCATGAACCTGTTTGTGCCCTGTTTTTATTGTTTCTGTAAATAAATATTCAGTTTTCATCTCGCACCTGGCGTCTTCCATGCCGAAGCATAACAACATTATTGTAAATGAGGAGACACTGCAAAGGCAGAAGACCACCTCATCAATAATATATACATAAATTAATGAATAAATGGATAAAATTCACCTGAAAAATTAGCCGAACAGGCAAATGCTATGTTGTATTATTTTTTTCTTTTCCTCAAGATGTCACTATTACTGGAATTTATTGGAATGTGATTAGCATTTCCATTTCCCTGTTATATCACAGCTTAGGAATACAGTTGATGGACCAATTATGTAAGCAGTTTTCAAAAAGAAAGAAAGAAAAGGAGATTTTACTAAATAACCATCATGTTGGCCAAGTATAATTGCCAAGTCATCAATAAGTCACTGTCTAATGAATGAGGAGAAATGCTTCATTTATACTGAGGTCTGTCTGGGATTGGAGTGTCTCAGATAATAACATAGTCACAGCTATTTTTCTCACTGTCTTTAAGGCAGAGACACAAGAATGGTGGTTCAGTAATTTTTGTTCTTTCACCACAGTATTTTTCTCCCTCCTGTGAATTCTATTAATATTGGATTTCTGTTTATACGTTGCCTCCTTATAACAGAAAAAATGCAATTATATCATAAAAGACATATGAAAACTAGCAGCTGTTAAAAATAAATCTTTAATACCCATTGCCATACATTCATAACAAAAATGTTCTAACTCCCTCTTATGGCTCAAAGCAACACATATTCCTGGGAAAGAGGTGAAAATATGTGCTGACTTTGGCAGAATAAATTCAATATATGAAATGACTAAATCACTCATAACCATCTGGTATAAAGCCCCCAGAGAAAAGCGTGTGTAGGCGCGCATGCCTGTGTGTTTGCGTGTGTGTGTGTGTGTGTGTGTGTGTGTGAGTGAATGCTTGTGTTTCAGTGTGTGTATTTGTGTGTATACACTGTGCGCAAATGTGTGTACACAGTATGTGTTTCTGCGTGCGCATTTGTATATATACTGTACTGAATGCGTGTTAGCATGAGATCCTGCGAGCACATTTGTGTGTATGTGTGCAAGTCTGTGCGTGTGGGTTCAGTTCCATAAACAGTGGCTAGGGGGCGCCATGTGGACACTCTTCTGTGCGTCTCTCTGACGGCCGGGCTGGGCCAGTCACATGGGCTGCTCGTACGAGTTTAAAAGTGCTTTAGTTTCCTCGGTCAGTGCAGAGCCAGCCACTGGAGGCACAGCTAGCTCTGATCAGCCACTGCACGTGCGACTTACCGGCTGGATCTCTCTCTCTCTCACACCCACACACACACACACACACACACACTCGCTCGCGCACAAACGCACACGCACTGCTACCCACTGCACAGAGGACGCAACGAGAGTGGAGCACCCCAAAGCTTTAAGTGAGTACCAGGGATATCTCTCTGTTTTACTAGGGGAAGGTTGTGCTGAATCTCTGGTCCTTTTTTGCGTATGTCTCTGGGCAGTATGCAGTGAGAGAGCTTTGCAGTTTTCTGTTTTTATGTGCCTTTTTTTGTCAATTATTTGCTGCATTTACAGCATTGACACAACATCCATCCTTTCAGTGCTATCAGTTTTCTCTACCAGGATGACTGACACACTCTAGCGGACGCTAATGATTTATCCGGCGTAATGCGCATGGCTTGTGGAAGATGCACTCTGCCGAAGTGCTTCAAAGGTGCGATTCATTGTTTTCTGGGAGCGATACAGAGTGGTCACGAGCTGAGAAAGAAAAGAGGAGAACAGAGAGAGAAAGAGCAAGAGAGAGGGGAGAGACAGGAGTGAGAATGGGAAAAATGCATTGAAAGGAGCTGAAAAAGCCAGACAATTACCTTAAGATTCTGTTATCTGTGTTTTCTAAAAGCCCTGCCCCGAAGTTGAGGGTCAGGGAGAGAGTGACCCTGTGTCGACACCCCTGCGTGCAACCCATTATCAGGGACTGATTAATTAGTTTCAGCGGAAATTCCCCGTTCCATCTTCCAGCTTCTCCCTCCTTGGTCTCTGCTGTCTCTTTTTATTGTGTTGATATTGCCCATCTCTCTTTCTCCATGGCTGTTCACAGCTCTTTGTGTGCTACTCTGAGGCTGAGTTTTAGGGAGAGAGTGATGTCCATATTTACACTCCAGCTGTGCTGTTTTATTCTTCTCACTTCCTGGTTTGAAGTCAGGGAGATCTTTGCTTATCTCATAATGTAAATTCTAACATCAAACAGGAGTGATAGCTATTGTCTTTCAGTGATTACTGGTTTGTGTAAAATGCAGGAAGATTGTCTCAAAAGGTTTTGGACAGCTCTTTGTAAACAATAGCTTTTATTTAATTAAAATAAAAGCTAGTTTTTTAATTCTATTTTCTGTACAATAAAACTGACCCAACAGAATCACAGGATTGATTACCTGTGTCATGACATAAATATTTATCAGCAGTATGCAGACTCCTGCTCAATATGTGGTGAATTTGGTGATGCGATATTTGTCCTGCGTGCCTGCTGATCACACACTGCTGGATTAAAGAGACTGAATATGTGAACTCCTGAGTTTCTCCCTCGGTCTGCGCTGTAAAGATCTAATGTTTCCTTTTGTGTCCAAATGAAGAACACTTCCTTTCAGAGGTGCGACTGAATCCTGTAGTTATCCAGTCCTTCCACCTCGCACATTCCTCTGCAATGTTTTTGATTTAAACTGCACAATATTTCTTTTAACATACTTAACTCTTGTATAAACAGGCTGAAACAGATGTGAGAATATCGGCTGATCACAGAGAAACAATTTGAGTGAAGTTCCCCTCCCTTACATGTACAAATTCTACAAATTAAAACTGAAAGCTGGTTTGTGAGAGTCAGGATCACCTTTCCTCTCTTCAAAACGATTGAACTGAATAAGCAAGCAGTGAATCACAATCCATAAACACACCACAGATGTCCTTTGTTTGGTTTGTTTCACTTCTATCACTGGGACATTTGCTTGTTTAAAGTGGTTTTGTTAGTGTCCCTTGAGAAAACATATCTGTTGAAAACCTAAGGGAAATTGTCAGGGAAATATCTACTTACTTTTACTACTGAAAATCACATTCGCGCATCCATAATTTTTGCAATAAGAATGATTACATATAACACTGACATGGAAATATAAATGGCAAAAATATAATTAATTTATAATTACATATATTAAGGCAAGCTATACTCGTATGTCTTTGGGATCCCTTTATACACCATGCAAATAGGATGGCAATGGTTGGTTTTTCAGGCAGCCAAATCACTGGATTAATGACTCCCATTAAACAAATGCATTACATGATAGCTTTTTTCCTGTACTGATTTATCTGTTCTGCAGTTAAAGTATGTTTTTTTTTTGTACTTTGCAAAGAAATGCTTTTTCAAACCAACCACTCAGGTTTAATGCATCTTCATTAAATTATTCCACATTTTTTTTAAACATCTCATTTTAGTTTTCACATTCATTGTGAAAAATGCAACAGTAAGTGCAGTGAGTCAAGAGATAGTAAACTGAGAAGGACAATTAGAGATGAAAATGTGTTTACATCCCACTCTTTAGATCAGTTTTGTTTCATTTCGTCATGAGATTTATTTGGCATTAGCACAGTGCATACTGCCGGGTATTTTTCATACAGTAGTAAAATATACAGAGCTAAATCAAGTCTGACAGAGGAAAGTTCATTCATCCGACATCAAATTTGTCGGAACAGAGTCAATTTTTTACGTTACTGTTGACATAACTGGCATTTAGCTGATGCTCTTATCCTTTTGAGGACACTCTTGCCAGAATGGGATGAAATAGACTCTGTGAGAGTTGGTTTTACTCTGAACATTTTACTGAGTCATGCGGCTAAACCGCACAGATACGGCTGTTGAAGAATACAGGTTCGACTGCTGGCTCCCACTGACCTGAGGAGCCTCCATTTTGGCGGAAAACCTGCCAGAGGAAGCCCTGCCCTCCTGATGATGCTGGCCTCTGAGAGCAGTGGCACAGTCAGAGATCAATACCGCACTATGTGGTCCATCAATACCCTGAGCTTTTCCAGGGTCAGTCACATAACTCCCCCCTAAAGAGTGATGTCATTAACAGCATGACAGTCATAACGGGACACATCGCTGGGTCATGATTGTATTGAGCTTTTCTCACAATATTTGATTAGAGTTGTTTACATTCATCATTGTCTTCGCTGCACTGAACCTAAAACCCAGTTGAATATGCAGAGGATGTAAAACTGAGTTTTATGTTCAGTTAGGGCAGGGAAGTGTTTCTCCTCATGACCGGGTATCTAGTTTTAGTAACAGATCTTATTAGCATTCTGCTGTAATCAAAGGAGGCTGTATTGCTAACTGATTGATCAAAGTGTTGAGTACATGAGCAACCGGTCTCTGTAGAGCCTTTGAATGTGAGGTTTATAGGGCTTCTCTTTATCCAAGACTGTTTGAGATGCGTGACTTTGCTTTCTAACCCCTATAAGGCTTGGTGAACTATAAGACTATTATAAGGCATGGTGAACTTGAGAGAACTCTATTGAACAAAACTCAATAAGCATGGAATATGAATGATGTAAAACCAAATATGAATGCATTATCAGCAGGTGATGTACTGCTTTGGGCCTAAATTTCATGCCTGTCTCCTTGTTTGCTCATTTCACCCCAAAGAGATGTACAAATTTGAATCTAAATACAGGAACAAAGTTCAAATTTAAATTGAACATGCGTGATGACAGTTATGGCAGTACTGTCACCAGTGCCCTGCTCCTTGGATATTGAGTCATTCTCAGTCGTGAAAAGTGCAATACAAATGAAACTGAATTGAATTGAAATTGAATTGAAACTGTGAATGGTCTGAGGCAAGCATATCTTCTTCGTTTAGCTATATTCACACTCGAGGTGTGCTCTGGGAATTGTGTATTACATAATCTTTGGAATTGTCATCACGATGTTGATACAGAAGGCTGTATACCTTTCTAGCTTACTTGGTCTTTTACTGTTTTTAGCTGCTGATCCTTAAACACTAATCAATGTGGGATTTTATATTTCCATTAAAGGGGTACAGGAATGAATAAATACTGAAGCGAGAGGGCCTCTTCGAATGGCTTTCTGCTCCCTTGTCTGTGCTCTGCAAATCACATTAAGAAACCAAAGTGCTGCATTTTATTTAATCTGGGAGGGCTCCAGATTATGAGCGTTGTTTTAGTTGATAGCGTGTGTGCTAACACATTAGTGAGAGCGTATGAGATGGGTGGTGAGAGATAAAGGGTCCTCTCACTCCCTTTAATCCAACATACTTAAATTTTTGGCCTCTTTAATTTCAATTTCCCTTATCCGGAACTGACTTCCCACAGGGAATTTATAGAGAGTCTAAGTTTTTTACTCCGTTGAGCATAGTACTGAAGCGTGTTGACAAGTTCTCTAAGGTCTTGTTCAAATACTGCCGAATTTTGTTCAGAGTAAACTTAATGTGTACTTAATATGGCTGCAGCTTCAGTAGCAACCCCTTGATTTGGTCAAACACACTTTGCCACATTAAGGGCAAATACAATTCAATCAAACACAACTTCAGTTTGTTCTGACTAAGTCAAACAAACCAGGGCTCATGAGGGCCTGGACTGCACTCATAAGCATTTTATACTCGAGAAACTGGATGAACACGAAAATTGAGAATTCTTGTACAGAGGGTACAAGCTGTTAAAAAAAGGCAAACCAGCTTCTGTCTCAAAAACTGTTTCTGCTCCCTCCCATAATTGAAAGATAATTAACAAAATATAGCTTGGTTAACATGGTTATTAATAAGCTGTTCAGTGTAAGAAGCAGGGCATTTCAATTGAATTACATACTTTTAGTCGATGCAGTTTAGCACATTGAACTTCCAGTAATGAAGCCAATTCAACGGAAGTTAGATACAAATATCATTAAGTGCTGTACTATTGACAACCTTCTTTAAGTGATGGTAACATAACCAAATGTATGCATTGACTTGTTTTGCAACATGCTATTTGGAGTACAATCTGAAGACCAGATTCAAGGAGATTACTAATCTCATGACAAAGGTAATGGCACCAGACATACATACACAGTGTCTAAAATATCATATATGATTAACACATGGTCAATCAGTGGCGGGCGGTGGACGGAAAACCGAGGGGGCGGAAAACATCCCTTGAAACGGATGAGATCAGTGACCCGATTTCAATCATTGTTCTTGGTTAACATGTTTGTTTCCCTTATATTGAAATGTTTAGGCGAGTGAATAATAAATTCTATAAAATGTTTAATTCACATGCCTTAATAGGCAACTTCAGGAAAAAACCACTGTGGATTTTC
The DNA here is from genome assembly GCA_029692085.1 of Gymnothorax javanicus. Lineage (NCBI taxonomy): Eukaryota > Metazoa > Chordata > Actinopteri > Anguilliformes > Muraenidae > Gymnothorax > Gymnothorax javanicus. The sequence continues at coordinate 110,774,309 of CM056194.1, read as the reverse complement.
CGCGTTAAATTTTGTCACATCCTAAGCAAGTCGTCAAACCTGTGCGTAATGTTTGTTTAATTGAAAAAGATTGAAATGCACTCTTTTTTGCGTTCAACTGGTGCGTTTGATTTCTCGTCTTAACGAAGACAATTAGCTACACCTGAGAGAGGAGAGTTCAAGTGTCTTTTACCGGGGAAATTGACTGAAAACAGATCAAGACTAATAAGCAGTTTAAAGACATGTTTATCGCCCTCCTTGTTCTCTGTCCACCGCCCGCCACTGTGGTCAATGATTTAAATATACTGGTATACATATAAATTCCCTTCTCCGGATTTCAGCTTGCACAAGTTTCTCAAAATACTGCATATTTATCCCTGTAACAGCTTCATACATTATTTATTGTTTATATCTTGTTGAGACATCTCTGTACACATTAAATTGGCCTGTGGTTGGTTTGCACTCTTCCTAGTGTTGTATATTTAAACTTTTGCCACATTTTAAAGTGTTTTATATTTCTCAACAGCAGTAAAATTGAGTCATTGCTCTATAAATGCTTATTTAATTACGTTTTTACAATTGCTTTTACGATGCAAATATGGTGTTTGTTAAAAGTGAACAAACATAACTATTCATGGTGAAAGAAGATTAAAAAGCACCTCAGACACAAAAATAAATAAATTTGAGATTTCTCTGATGTGTTGGACTATTATTGGTTATGTAAATGGCTATGATGCAGATTTTTCAATTTTCCAGATTTTATTCTATCATTCAAACATACATAGTCTCATGCTGGAGACTAAAAGGAGACTTTCGGCATGCTTATTTGACATTCAGGCTTAGGGTTTGGGTTAAGGTTAAGGGTTAGACTTAAACCTTTGGTCCGGTAGCGTCACTATATGATGAGTCAGGATGAAAACAGGCTTATTGTTCTTGTATGTACTCAAATGTAAGTTGCACCTTAGTTGAGAATCAAACTCTAATAAATTATATTCCAATTTAGATAAATATTTTTAAATATTCAAAGAGTTCTCCTTTGATGGGACCACAACAGGCGCTCTTCCTTAACCCCACTTCCGCTGCCCTTTGATTGGACCGAACCCTCCGTTGAACTCAGTAATTTTGATCTCTCCACAGACAAATGGACAGACAGACAGACTCATAAAAAACCTGACAAAGTACTCAAAGCCACTTCTGTGATAGTTCCCGCTTACATCACATTTTGCCAAGATGACATACATTCGCACGCACATACAGACTCACAAAGTGAAAACAATACCAGCTGACACGGTCATGGCTGGCAAACATGTAGTGTCTGACTTTGTTTCTCAGCGAGTTGGCTGGAATTGCTTGGCCTGTGTTGATAATCAGCCCAATGGATTTTATATCAGGTTAAATGCACCAACAAGGACTGTTATGCTTTAAAAAGATGAAACAGTTTTTTCTCATTTTCAGGTATTCAGTGTGCAAGCAGCCCCTCCTTCCTCCTCTCAGATATACCTAAGTTATTGCTGCTGATTGCTTGATTGGGATTAGATGAGATGAATCACTGTCCTTTAATGGTCTGTATTAATGTTTGGAAAGTTCAGTGCAGTGCTAACCAGATGTTCTGAACTCAAGGAGAAAGTGCGAGCTGTGGTAGGACGTGTAGCGTCCTGCATATAGGAGATGCCTCGCACAGCTTCTGCATGTATGCCGTCCATCAGCAGGGCAATGGCTGACACGTAATCCCTGGAGAGGTGAACGGATCGGAGATTCTGCCCAAGAGGCATCAGAGTGCAAGGAAACAGCTTGCTGCGCACCAGTGTTTTCAACATACAGCACAGTCTATATGTGTTTGCACGGTGAACCATTACATGGCGTTTTATATTCACAGCATCAAAGTTGAAAACAATGAATATTAGCTTAAAGTGGAGACTGTCAGCGTCTGGAATTTGTGTCCATTTCACGTGAACCTGAGGCATCACTTAAGGTTTATGGGTAAACAGGCTAAACCTTTTCATGGTGGGGTCTAGTCTGGCATGCTCTCTTCTGACTATTGATGATTTAAACTAAATATGTGCATTATTTTTGGGGGCAATGAACATTTAAAGACAGCATTTTTATATGCCATTACAAGCCGATTACTTACTGACTACAAAGTAATTTCATGAAATTATATTATATAATACAGTGTATAGGCTCTATAAGTCAACACATCCTATTCTATTGTAATGTGGATAAAAATGTATTACTGGTCATTGCTGATCTGAAGGCTATTGCTTAATGAAAATATTACACTGATATGGGAATCCTCTCCTGTGCTACCGCTCAAGTTTAAAATTATATGTAGAAAATACATTTTAATTTACTGTATCAGTAAAGGCTTTTAACTCGCCTTTTTTCCGGCAGTTCAGTGTGTTTCTTTGCTCGTAGCATAATTGAAATGTCCAGCTGTCTGCAGTGTGCTGTGGGGCTGTGGATGTCTCCAGAAGCAAACCCCCTCGAGCCTGACCTCGCAGTGTTTTCTCCATCACGGTGTACTCAGGAAACAGGGGCTCCCGCGTGTTTTCCCTGCTTTAGAGGACCATTGGGGGACTCCAGAATCTCTTAGGCTCCTCTGTGATTAATAACACCACACTGGTTGCGTTACGGCCGAGCTGCATCATCTATCTATTTTCACTGATGTTTTTTCCCGTGTGGGATTCACTCCACTATGGCAAGACTTCATATAATTCATTGCCTTAAAAAAAATGATTCCACATGCGAGATTAACCCAAACTGTGCTGTTCTTTTACAGTCTTTGGGGTGTTTTTCTTATGTTGATACATTCAGTTGTGCTCAAAATTTTGCGTACCCGCGCCCCGGTGGCACATTGGTCTAAGCGCGCGCACCATAAAGGCTGTGTCCTTCCCTTGGCGACCCGGGTTTGATTCCGGCTCGGGTCATTTGCCGCATGTCTTCCCCCGTTCTTCTCCCCAACCTTCCTGTCACTCTCCACTATATATCTGTCTAATAAAGGGAAAAAAATTCCCAAAAAATAATCTTTAAAAAAAAAAAAAAGTTTGTGTACCTTAGCTGAATTTGTGAAACGTTGCCATTTATTTTGAAAATATGACTCATGCTAAAAACTTGTCTTTTATTGAAGAATAGTGATCGTGTGAAGTCACGGATCATCATATAGGGGTTTGCTCCTTTTTAAATCATAATGATAACTGAAATCACCCAAACGGCCCTGATCATAAGTTTACATACCCTTGAATGTTTGACCTTGTTATATACACAGAAGGTAATACACACAGCTTTAAATAGCCATTGAGGGTTCCACACCTGTGGCTTTTTAAATTGTTACTGGTGTCTGTGTATGGTCATTGAGTTTGTTAGCTCCCGAGTGGATGCACTGATCTGGCTAGATACTGAGCCATGGGGAGCAGAGTAGAATTGTCTGAGCACCTTAGTAACAAGGTAGTTTAACTTTTCAGAGATGGGAAAGGATGTAAAAAGATATCCAAAAACTTGAAAATGCCAGTCAGTACTATTCATTCCGTGATTAAGAGGTGGAAAATTAGGGGATATGTTGATACCAAGCCAAGGTCAGGTAGGCCAAGAAAGATTTCAGCCCAAACTGCCATAGGAATTGTTCGGGACACAAAGAAAAATCCACAAGCCACCTCAAGAGAAATTCGGGATGCTCTGGGAAAAGATGGGGTGGTGGTTTCAAGGAGCACAATATGGAGGTACTCAAACAAAAATGAGCTGTATGGTCGAGGTGCAAGAGGGAAGCCATTATTGCGCCAATCCCAGAAAAAAACCCACCTAAAATATGCCAGACAGCACCTTGACACACCTAACAACCATAATAGACCAAAATAGAACTGTATGGTCACAACCATAAGCACTATGTTTGGAGAGCAGTCAAAAAGGCCCATGCTGAAAAATATTCCCACTGTAAAGCATGGTGGTAGCTCTCTGATGTTTTGGGAGTGTGTGAGCTCTAAAGGCACAGGGAATCTTGAGAAAATTTATGGCCAGAAGAATGCATTATGCAATCGGAAAATACTGGCAGACAATTTGCATTCTTCAGCATGAAAGCTGTGCATGGGCGCACTTGGACTTTCCACCGTGACAATGATCCAAAGCACAAGGCCAAGTTGACCCTGCAGTGGTTACAGAAGAGAAAGGTGAAGGTTCTGGACTGGCCATCACAGTCTCCTGACCACAATATCATCGAGCCGCTTCAGGGAGATCTCAAACGTGCAGTAAATGCAAGACGACCAAAGAATTTGCAGGAGCTGGAGGCATTTTGCAGGGAAGAATGGGCAGCTATACCAGCTGAGAGAATTAGGGGCCTCAACGACAACTTTTGTGTTTAATGCACCCCGTACCCTTCAAGGACTAGTTGGGTTGGCTGGTTTTGGCAGGTATTTACAGCAGTTCCTCATTGGTCCACAGTATCATTTTCATTGAACAATCCTCACCCATTTACCTGATCCTTCCTCTCTGATTTGGTCTCTCCAGGACTGGCTAATAGCCCTGTGTCACATTATATCTTAATAATGGCAACATTATCTACGAATTAGCAAATGCAGACAGGGATCTTCAATGTTTATTTCATCCTGATATTTCTAAAATAGATATAGTCAGGCATACACATAATGACCACGATGAGATAGGACCCATGCAGTTGCATACAAAATGCCAGAAAAATCTAATATTATGAAACAAAAAATCTATATATATTTTAAAATTTCCCTGTTAAATATACTAAACAACCCCACTGGATTGATTTGTAAAGTTTTAATCACTGGTCATGGACAACTGGCAAGAATGGGCTTGATTTGTTTTCTGCGTAAAGGGGTTAAAGGGACAAAATATATTTATTTTTTGGCTAACATTTACAATGCAATGATGCTAAAATATGGTATCAAAATAACAAACAGGAAGTGGCCGTACAACTATTTATACTTCTGAATGCGTGTATACTGATTGCTAAGATGCTAAAATGTTAGCCTGCGACACAGTTGTTCAGTGCTGGAGGTGCAACTATTTAAATGAGAGTAAACAATATGTGTTGACAACATGGTTTGTCAGACACTGCCTTTGGAAAACGTTAACCCCTCTGCACAGATGTAGATGCCAGCGGACATGGAGCTGCTATATTTATGCAGGAAGTTATACTCTTCCATCACGAGATGGCACACCAAGATCAGTTATTGAATATTCACTAGCAAGCCGAGCTTGAACACAGTTTAGAATATGGACGAGTTCAGTCTCATCCCTGTTTCCCAGGAGTTGCATGAATTAAACTATTCAGCTAAGCCTGATGTCCAAACTGCTCAATATACAAAACTTGCCCATAGTATCTATCAAGCAGTGATCTCTTGCAACAGAAAAAATTGTTGTCCTTTGTAGCAACCATGTCACCTATAGTGAGCCAATAGTAAACCAATTAAGTAGTTAAGAAAAATCAGTTGTCTGAAGCAAAAATTAAATATGGTATTGATACTATGTCATTCTACTATCAATTATTGTCATCACATATCAAAAACGCACAATTCTCTACCGTGGTTTTATGTGTAAATTCCTCCATCGACAAAGTCAGTGCTCCCTTATATCCTACAACCTACTCTCATTGATTAGCCACTCACTCAGTTGCTTACTTAGGCTCATCTGTGTAACGTGCAGTTATAGTTAATGCCCACATGAAACATTCCCGGTAATGATATATTGATTTACAGGTTTCTTATCCGATTCCAGAGAGTATAAACTTTCCACAGTACCTGAAAGAGATTGATTGGACCGTCAGAAAAGTATTTAAACCTTTGAGTAACGCAAGTAAGGTTGTATACCCTTAATGTTGTGCACGGTTGAGAAGCTGAAAATGACGCGATTTCAAAGAAAAAAAGACTTCCAAAACCAGTCTGAAGTGCTCAGTTACATTTACCAGGATTTAAATGAGTTACGTACATGGTCAATGGGAATTATTCCGAATGAAACAGGACTGGAGGGTTCCCTCTACCGGATAGATCTGTGTCTCTGAAGGAGGGATTCAATGAGGAGGGGTTTTTCTTCAATGTATGAGTGAGTTCAATTGCATATATTTATATATATATAAATATATATATATATAATTTTTTTCTTTACTTATGGCTAGCTGGCTAGCTGTTTTCTGTTTTCATTCTCGATTCACCATAGCCATGATGATCACAGAGATTGTTTGCCACATTGGTCAGTAAGAGTAAATGTTAGTCTTTGCTAATAATATTGCATGTGGTGATATTTTGCTCAATGTGGCTCTGTTATAGAATTTATACTGTATTCAACGAAATCGAATAATGAGGTTTTGTTTCGTTTAAAATGCAAACAGCTCAAGCACTTCAGTAGACCCCCCTGCTAACATTCGTTGCACCATTCTGTTCAACCTAGGGTAGCATATTGCCTGTTTTTTACTGATAGTGGAATGTCTGTTCTGTTGAAATAAGGTATATTTCAGATATTACTGTGTAAGTGAGTTATACTTGTTCCTTATAAGCTGTGGAAAGTGTTTATATAAGGTTGCGAGCTCGGAAGTGGGAACTGCTTGCTTTACATTGCAGGCTGAATGTTCTGACCGTTAAAAAAACAGGTCTTTTAATGAGTATGTGTGCAGGCTTGTGGGACTGAAGAAAAATGGACGAAATTCTAAACTTTATCATGGGGAAAAGGCATGTTTTGGGTTTGGAGAGGTTACTGGTGACCATTGGTCTCCAACTGCTCCTATATTGATAAACTCATGCTAAATTCAACCAGAAAATAATTCATTCAATTTGAATTTCATGTGCCAAAAGTTGATTTGTGTTCAATATATGATTATTTTATGATTTGACAGTGTGCCATTTTGAGGGATCTGAGAGTTTGGGGAGCCACCTGGAGAGCTGTGTTATTTGGCTCTGAAAGAGTAGATAATTTATAATTTCATGCTCAGATGAAGAATACTTGTGGTCAAGGAGTTTATGATCCCAGAAATGTATAGTTTTAACCCCTAGAGATTTTTCAATTCTCAGTATTTTTTTTTTCACAATTTTAATGCTGAATTTTCATGAAGATTTTTTATGTTTGCAGCCCTTTTTCTTGACCAAAATCATAAAAATAAACTGAAATATGATGGAATTCTAATCCCTACAAATATCTTGACTCAGTTGAGCCATTTCCTTCCTCTCTGTGAAGCTGCAATCTTGAATTATAAAGGCCTAAATAAGGCAACACATAAATAGCCAGATTTGGCTTCTGCGCAGTGAGGTTACAGATTGACATACAGTGTCATGTACTGAGTCTTATTTTGCAATTCATGAAATGAGAATAAGCTTGCATTAATAATCGGATATTTTCCCATTGTAGTGGGGATGGCGGTGACATGTGGAGGACACTACAGGAATTACCAGGCTTCCACTAGGAGCTGGTAATAAATATCCATCTCAGATTGTGGAGGAGGAACAAATGCAGTGAACTCAAAAACCTTCATTACCTGCCATCTGATGCTCTAAAACAGGAGAAAGATAGTAAACAGTATTTTGTGCTAAAAAGGGGAATTGAAAAATTCAATATGGAGGCAGAAGGCGAGCTGACAGGGACTAGATTTGCTACTGTTCCCTGAAATCTACTGTCATCCTGTTTTATGAATCATAAAATAATACCAGGATACTGCAGAGTCTCATCTGCTCCAGCCCTCTCTCTTCTCCTGTCATTTCACAAGTGGAAACAACAATGTTAAAAACAAACCTCACTCAGGAGTGAACCAATATGTAAATATATTTTGTCTCAAGATAAAACATGCCATAGAATGGAGCTGCATTTATTCAGATCTTGTAGCACCAGTTTTCTAGGAGAGAAACAGGTTCAATAGACAAGCTCTCTCAGAAATAAAGGCATGATGCCGGTACTTGTGTGTTCCTTTGTGAACACATGTCCCTAATGTGCCCTGAAAGAAGAATAATCTATTTGGAGAGTAAAAAGTATCTTCCATGAGGAAAAAAGGCATGAATTAATTACTCTGTGGCGGCTAGGGCTACTATTTTATGGACCATAAGCCTAACGTTTTTACCCTTTCTGTGAGTGTTGAAGCAATAAGGCTTCAAATGGATTTCAGGTGGACATGATTACAGTCAGGCAAGTGCTGTCCCTATTTGCAAATAATTAAAATTGAGACTAGTTGATGTATTTAAATATAATATATTCCTATCACTCAGCCTGTACACTCAGTCTCCCAATCCCTGGGCCATAAATACTGGGGTTTATTTAGGTGCCAAAGCAAGCATAAAACATTTGGAGTTAATACAAATTAGGGGCCTACTTTAAATTCCCAATCATGCAAAGTGCTAAATAAAAACAAGTGTAAAGCAATGCGCTTTTAAAATGTGTGTTTATTCAATTGGAGCGGCCCAGAGTACACAAAACATTGAGAAGTATATAAAATTATGGTAACAGAGCCGCAGTGAAATGTAGCGTGGCAACAAAAAGCTGCAGTTTGATCTGAGAGAGAGAGAGAGAGAGAGAGAGTGGAAGAGAGGGAGGGAGAGGAAGAGAGAAAGAGAGAGAGAGAGCCTACCCTTGAGCACAATACTATGACTTCAGGAGATTGAATGATATCTCCATAGGCGATGCCAGAGCTCAGCTCCAATCCATTATCTGAGGTTCCCCTGCTTACCTCACTCAGCATATCCCTTCAACTTGGGATCCGGTGGTAAAATCGTTGGAACCTTGAGGGCCGTCCTGATCCATGAAATAACCAATAAGGAAAGCTTCACTCGGTTGCCGCTCATCCTGCCTCAGTCTTGCCGTCAGTGCAAGAGTTTTTCTTTATATGGCTCTGCAGTTTCCTCAAATTTAAGCTAGCTGAAAAAAAGTAATTTAAACGCATGGAAGATTGCACAGCGAATGGCAGAGGAGGCTTATCGTCATTGGCGGAGGTTTTTGTTTGTAATTGATCGCGCTTCCACAAAATACACTTTTTTTACGGTGCACCAAATTTATCTTATGGAAACAGTTTCAGTTCCATGCACATCTTGAATATATGGCTTTTTATAATTAAACTGTGTCGGTAAAATGTATCTTTTCATCTGCTTCCCACCAAAATAATTTCTTTTACAACCGTTTCACTAATGTTAATGCCCAGAGGCAGAATAAAACTCTTAGGCACAAACATTTACAGCTTGTAAAATATTATGTTCAAGGTACTGGTTTATGGGTGAGATATAGCAAGTCTAATATCATTGAAATAGCTTTTTTAATAGTTTAGGAAACTATACTCAAGGGCACTCACTGTGTGGAAAGAAACTTGAATAAATTCTTGCAAGTGTGACCCAATAACAGTTTTTCCCCATTCAGAGAGATCAGTATATCGCAGGTCAGGTTCATATTTTTAGTTCACTGTATGATAGTTTATTGACAACGATATCAGTCACGGTGAATAAATGCAGCTTTACATCAGTGCTCAGCAGGGGTGGACTGGTACAAAAAATCAACCCTGGCATTTTTGGCCCAGACTGACCCCCTATGTAATCGGTTTATTGAAAACCGTATAAACCAATGGGATGTGTCGATGGCAGTGCTGATTGGCCAGTCAGCCAATGAGGGGCTGGCTGGCTACAGAGCGCTACGCCACAGATTGCTAAAAAAAAAAAAAAAGTCCACCTGCTCACCGGCCCATATTGGGCATCGGCCCACTGGCACAGTGTCCGGTTTGCCTGATGGCTAGTCCACCTCTGATACTGAGCATAATGTATTGATGGGTATATATTGGGCTTATATGAACTACTACAGCATATGTGGGAGGAGCTGTGAGATTTGTGATGTTTTCTACAGGATTTAGGGCATCGCTGACTCCATCTCTGTAGGGAATCATCATGCCCCTAATTGACAGAAGGCTTTTCTTTAGAGGCATGATAACCTTATGCCAGGATTATGTAAGACAAAGTCAGAAACCATGGGAGGAATGATTTGGTTGTTATGAACTTGAATTTTGCTGCTCATTTCATGGACTGTAGGTTCCCATGTTGATAATCTGAACTTCTGGGTCAATAGTTGTTGAACTTCTCCGAAAAGCTTCACTGGAGAATTCCTTTAATGATAGTGGAGAAAACTACAAGTTCAGATGTCACTTCCTGATCAGCTCTCCGGATAGCACCACACACTGAACTTCAGGGGCTTATTTATGAAACTGTACCCAGGTCTGCCAAGATGACATTTTTGTAGGCTCTTCTGTAGACCTGAAGCTAATACATACTGTACCCCATTTGAGCGATCGCCAATACACACACAAAAAAAAAAAAAACCCGGGATGTTGCAATCAAGCCCCATTTCCGATGCTTTATTGGATAGTTTGGTGGCTAAGTCGCTTCCGGTATCGCACTGCTGCAAGAGAAAAGTTGCGTTAGCGTGCATGGTTACAGATACTTGGCCATATGATACCAAGCGTTAAAGCCATGTTAATTCTTCATGCATCCGGTACTTTTTCTTGGCTTGATTTTAGTGTTTTTATCGTTTGCAGTTTCTCAAGTTTAGTTGAATTGTTGTTGTCATGCCGCTGCGCAAGCTGCACAACAGAAGTGTGGTCGTCTCGGAACTGTCAGAAATTTCGGTGAAAAATCCACTTCTGGGTTTTTTTTCTTTTTTTTTTTGTATTGGCGATCATTTGAATTCATCATCTTTCTCTCTCAAGTGCTTTTGCATTTGAGAAATCGCTCTTCTCTCTCTCTCTCTCCATCACAGAAAGAATTTGTATTTTATAGACAGCAGGAATGCTGATGTCTTTCTTTTTAGCTTTAATATCTGAAAATTAAGAGCTGCACATTTTTTCAGCATCCAAAGGAAAAGTAGTGAACTTAATTAAGAATGGGCTGAACCATTTGTTTGCATTTCTTGTCTTTTTCTGCATTCCTCCGCTGTCAAGTTGTCCTTCAACCAATGTAGCTTAGTCTGTGTCCAATCCAGTGCATTTTCTTTTATTATTTCCAACCAAATTAAGATGAATGGAAAATTACATAAAAGAGGAAGAAAACAAGCAAAGAAAATTGGAACAAGCCATTACTCTTTCAGGAAATGAGGGGATTAGATTTGTCTGAGCAGAGTCAGAAATATTCCATTAAAAAAGAGACGTTAATTATGTTTTCTGATTTGTTTTTTTCACTGCTTCTGTCGCAGCGATACACCAGATACACTGATGACCAAATTCATCAACCACTGCCCAGTTTATGTCTAATCCTATTGGACAGTGATTTCTTTTCATTAATTTTCCTGTATTATTCAGAATCAACCCAGCGCAGTAGGGAAAACAAATTAAATGAATCAGTCAGATGGAGGAATTATATGTGTCTTCAGTTTTCTCCTGAGAATGTGTGCAGTTTCCTGTTGGCAAGAGAACACGGCCAATTAAATAACTATCAGTGTGCGCAATATTCTGAAAGATAAACATTGCTCAAATATACAATTAATCCTCTCAAAAAGATTTTTTAAAAATGCATGGGCACTCATGATACTACAGAAATATACGAATGTAAAAATATAGACAGAGTGGGTGGTTTGAGTTCTTTCTTGTCTTTATTGTTGAATTTATACTGTGTGGTTTTATTTCTACTGTGTTGTTGAACTTTCAGTTTGCAAAGGTTTCAATCAATTAAGATACAGCCATCACTCTTGGAGAAAGTGTCCTTTGGCTTGTATCCATAGAAGCTCCTGATGAAACCCTGCAGTATGAATGTGAAAACTGCGTGAGAGCTCCATGATATAACTATTTTTCTCGACAAAAAAAAAACGCTGAACTCCTTAGGCTGCCTCCACGGTTTTCTTCTGGGACCATTATTTCTGACGATGTAGGTAAGTGTGGTTGCTCTTGTGAAAGAGACTGTAAATATCAATAGCTCATTCTGTTGAGCTGAAAGATAAATAAATAAATACAAACAATCCTTGGACTGCTTTACAGGTCAGTGGAGTGGAGGCTGTCTTGATGGCAAGGCCGTTTCGCTGAGGTAACACATGCAGCAACACATTTGAGAAAAGATGTGAAATCAGCAGTTATTTCCTGTATTTCTCACAGTTTCTGACCAGGAATTTTCTCAGTGTTTTCAAATGCACTTTATCCATTTCCACTGTGAGAAAAACAGATACTGTGTTACAGTCCCTAACATTTCACACCAATGTTCCTAATTATTCTGAGAAAACAATGAATTTTCTGCATGATAAATGCGATCCTATGTTTGTAAAGAGAGAGCAAGTAAATCTGTTCCAAGCCTATTGGCTCATTAGGCCGGTGCTTCACCCCGGTTTCAGTAGCTAAAAGCGACTAGGAGTGTTACTGCTCCCCCTGGATGGGATGCTAGTTCATTGAAGGTCCCCCTCCAGGTGGAGTGAGGCACTGTGATAGTAAAGTGTGTTGCCCAAGAACACATCACCAAGGCCATGACAAGGCCTTGAACTCAAGACCTTTGTTCCCAAGTCAACCACACTTAACCACTGCTCTACCACATCCCCGCTGTTTGTATTTCACCAAACTGGTGGCCATAACCACTTACATTAACCACTTCTCGTTGTTGCTGAGGGGAAATCACAACTTGGGGAAAAAAAAAATCTTGCTTGCTTAAAAGAGTATTGTAAATAAAACATATAAAATCTGGTGTCCACCTTCTAATCTCAAATCCACAAACAGTCTGCAAGTATGTGAACAGGAAAATAACTGAAAAAGGACTGTTTGTCGGCAGGTTTCACATAATATGAAGTAAATAACTGCTAAGTCTCTTTAACCTCGTATTCTCTGTTTTCAGATCCACAGTGCTAGAGACAAACAGAAAAAAAATGTGTGACTGCTTAAATACTCACACATTACAATGTCTACAACTCACCCAACTCACAACTGGCAATTTTAAATAACAAAATTGACTATAATACATGAAGCACAATATTTTATTGACCAGACTAGATTCTATCCAAAAATATAACTCCATAACAGAAAACATTCATTTTCATACTGGTAACTGACATGCATGCGTTCTGTCAAGGAAACTGACAATACTGTGTTTTGAATACGAAATTAAAATGTCATATTTAATATTCTAATTTGAAATCCAGAGACAAAATTCTCTGTTGGTAAACAAAATGCAACATTCCATCAGAAAATAACACGTCATGACAGAAAGCATCATTTTTTTTTTAACGGTAACTGACATGCTCGCGTATTTGCGCACATAGCAGGCAGTTACTGACCATTCTGCTTGTGCATGGGCCTCATATATCTTCTCGGTCACAACTGCAAAATACTGCCACAGTAGTGCTGCATTGGATGGGAGCTTTTCAGCCATTATCGCATGCACTGTATATCAGGACATTTAAAGCAGCACAATTATAGAACATAAACCCATCCAACGGTCAATGAAATACTAAATTCTGTAGGCACACAGGCAAATAAACTGAAATATTCTTTAATGTTGGTATACTGCCCTCCGTGTATCCCTTATGGATGCAAGCTGTTGAATGACCCCTCCTTATGTCCTCGTCTTTCATGTTGCAGCCTGTTATGTGATGTGCGGAAACAAAAAGTGAGTAGATGAAACACCTGCAGGCTTATGGGTGACTTGGGAGGTAGAACTTGCACATAACTTGTGTTCCCAAAAAAATGCTGGTTTTCCTCATTCAAAATCCTTTAATCACAAACAAACTATATGTCTGTCTTTAAACTGTGTGAGTAGTGAAAATGATGGAATTATAGCTCACGCTTGTGTTCTCAAAAACTTAAGGTAGGTAATTAACGCCCAAGTATGTGAAATTTACAGTCAAGCACTAATTACAGCAGGCATAGAATCTAACACCTTTCCTAAAATGGGTTTCTACAAAAGCCATAATTACTGCTTTAACTTAATTGTCCCAGAAGTGCTGTTAGCCTCCTGCAACCCGTTAACTAGGCCAACATCCTTTCTGTACCGCCCCCTCCTCCATTTCAGACTTGTGTTTTTGTTTCTCAAACCTTCAATATCATTAAAAACACTCTTGAATATGGAATCACTAATTGCAAATTGTGAATCGTTGCTGACCTCAAACAAACCTGATAAAGTCTACAGCAGGTAGCGCGTGGAAGGAGGTAATGTAGCTGTAACCTGTGAATCTTTACCTCAAATTACTGTGTAATCAGAACAGGTCTACATTGTTCCACTGCAGAGGCCTGTTGAAGGCAATGGAGTCTGTGTACTGCATTAAGAGAAGCAGGATCTCAAAATAAAATACACCCCCCGCTGCTAGGTTGGCTTACTCGATAAGGGCGCCGCACCGCCATCTCTTATCGAATCTGGCCATGCCAGTGATGACTGTGGCCAGCGGCTTCATGGAAAGCCATAATTGGCTTCACACTGCTCAGGGATTTGGGTTGGATACAGTCGATTGGGTTAGCATTGAACATTGTTCAGACGCCTCCATCTGGTCATCTGGGTGCCCATCAGTCACTTTCTGAACAAGCGTTCACCGGGTTTCCTCTGGCCTTGTTCAGTGCACATTAAAATTGTGGCCCAGGTGTAAAAAGAAGCGGCAGCTGATGGGTACGTGTTTCAGAGAACCGTAAAATGCCTGAGCTCTCCCAAGATGGCAGCATGAGTCATACACTTGCATTTTTGTACATAGCTCACTGATCACACATTCCAGATCTGGGTGACGTTGAAGTTGCCTATATATATATATGGAGGGAGGAGGATACAGTTTATCCCCACCAGAGATAAAAATAATTCCCCAGAGGCATATTTATATATATATATATATATATATATATATATGGGGAATTATTTTATCTCTGGTGGGGATAAACTGTATCCCCCCCCTCCCTCCATAGAGTTTCGTGATACTTCACCACTAGACCATATAAAATATATAAAAATATTTTAAAGAAATATATCTGAGTGAAGCGCGTCCCTGCTGATAGTTGCACAACTCTTGCTTATTTTTTGATGGTTCTGTATTTTGTTTTTTACTATTTTCTGTCCGGATAAGGGAAAAACCTGGCAGAGATCATGCAATAGTTGGCCAGGTAATTCAATGAGTGGGCAGACATCTGCACTGGTGTGAGTCTTCTGGCTGCAGATGCCCTGGTCACCCGTCTCCAGAGTAAACTGTGAGCGAGACCTCTCAACAATGAACAGGGAAAGAGATTTTCAACCATGACAGAGGGCACAATGTGTACATTTTGTGTAAAATTTCCGTTTTGCTGTCTTTCAAAATGGTTTTGTACGTTTGTTTCTATTTCAGGTCAAAACTGACCGAAGGAACAAGCTTAAAGGACAGCACCTGGCTGTGTGCCTCAGAATTTCAATAAATGGACCTGCCTTGGAGGCATACCCATACTGACAGGCATTAGTAATGTTTTTTACTAACCAAGAAAAATAAAATGTTCGAACAGGGAATGCCAAATGTGCAACGAGGCACATTACAAAAACATTCTGACACAAAGAAGGGTATTGAAGGGAAACACTGTAATATATTTTAAAATAGTGGCAAAGCCACTGCGCCCGCTTGGCCAAAATGGAACACCCCCTATTGGCCAAAGTATCAGTCTGATTCGGCTCAAAATCGAACTTGGTCTAGACCTTATGAGCATATATACACATATGAAATATGAGAAGGATCGGTGAAAAACTGAAGACGCTAGTGCAAAGACAAGCGAAAAGTTTACACACGCACGCACGCACACACGACAGGCCACCACTAAAGACCCCGAGCATAGCATAAGCCCCTTGGGCCTTTTGGCCAAGCGGGCTAAAAAATGGAAATTTAATATGTAAGTAGTTATTTATTAAGAGCTATTTATGCTGAAATAAGATAGAGTGATTATTCATTCACAAATGGGAATTTATGTAACTTTGTAAATAGTTATTTAATTCTTAATATATTTATGTTGACCGAAGATACTTCATTGAGTGGTTATTATTTTGCAATAAATGGAGTATTTGATAAATTTACGTTTGACTAGTTTATTAGCGAACCTGTCTGTCACATGCCATGCTACACCACCCACCACCACAAATAAATTCTCAACCTGTGGGAAACACTGGATATATACAACTCAAATTGGTGCACATTTTACCCCTACTGGACCTCAGTAAGGATAAATCACATTCCAAAGTGGGAAAAAAATGATATCAAGAACAGCACCGGCTGTGATTATGTCAAGCACTACACCATCATGACCCCACACATGAGTGACTCACACATGCATAACTATGAGCACATAAGACTCAGCATTTCCCCAAACTAGGATGTGCTTGCACTGAGGGAGAAACTCAAGCACACACCGGGAAAACATACAGTCTCCAAACCTGGGACCCACTGGTGATGTGGCGCCAGTTCGTCTTTCATTCTGACATGTATTTGTTGTAACCAATGCTAAAAGCTTGCACTTACCAGCTTGTTGTATCTGCTTCCGATACATATCTTGACTCAGAGACTACAGAGCAGCATCAGTCCATGAGCTGAGTATCTCTGCTGGCACAATCTGATATCGTCGTCTAAGTGTTGGTCTGGGATCATCAAAACAACAGTCGTTCAGGAGTAACACTGAGGTCCACCATTGAATGGCAGCTCTGATATCTCTATGCTGCGCTTTCAAATGCCATGTGTTTTAGTCGTCTAAAGTTTGCCTAGCAAGCTTTGCATGCAGATGAGCAGAGATTCATGTTATCAAGAAAACCTTGCCCTGTGAATTTTATATAATTTTCACATCACTTTCACTCTTAAGTTTCTAATCTTCAGGGACTTTGCTGGTTTGAACTGATAGCCATGTGCTATGCACTATTATAAAGCCTTTGTGGTTTCATAATGTTATTATAGCAGTGCTGCTATTAATTGGTGGACAACAATGTTACTCTTGAATGAACATTTGTTTATCTTCAAAGAACACTAACAAGGTGATAGCAGATAGTGCATCTTTGCTGATAGAGAGACAGCAAAAATCCCAGTGTTAATTCAACTCCAGTAGAGTTTATATGAAACCAACCCATCCATCTTGGACTCAAATGAACTCTATTGGAGTTGAATTAACACTGGAGTTTTTACTGTGCAATGTTTGGGAATTATAGTGAGGCATTCTTGTGTTTGCAGCATGACACATTTATTATTATTATTTTTAGCTCAACACCACAGCATACAGGATCTGAAAATAATAAACCTGATTTACGGAGAAAGAGAGAGAGAGAGAGAGTCAGCTTTAAATAGTGGATGTAGAGGTTTTTTTTGTGTATCCATATTGTATGAATCTGGAAATATTTGCTACCTTTTTCATTCAGTGTCACTGACTGAATTCTCACAGGCCTCATTAGGAGTTAATGCTTGCGAAGAGTTCTGCAATTAATTATCACAAAAATTGTTAAAATGTCTATTTTTCTTTCTCGGATAAAACAAATTCTAAAAATAAGTAAATCACAGTGGAAAAAGTTTAAACATTTTAATCACTAATTTCTTATTTTATTTCTTGGACAGAATACAGGGACAGCCTATCCCTGTTTCATTTAGGTCACTGCAATTTGATTTCACGGAAGGTCTGTCACAAAGTCACTTTACTATACAACAGAAGGGTTTCACCTCACTTAAACCTACAAAATGGATAATGAAATTAAAAATAAATAAATAAATAAACAAATAACTCTAAGTGAGGACAACTCCCCAGTTGGAATAAAACTCAGGGGAGCCCATCAGAGGCTTGCTGTTAAATTGTAATAGCTAGTGATTTGATGCTATAGAATCTGATAGAATGTCTATTTAGTTGCACTGAAAAGGTTCTGGTGGTGATTATGCATAAGCGTCAAAATATTTGCTTGTAATCCAGTACAGTTATGTTTTACAGCACTGAAGAAGCTGACAGGTTATACATTAGGGGACAAATATTTGGCATAAGGCTGGGGATCAAATTCTTCCTCAGAGTAGGCAAATCTCTAACTCAAAACAGTGACATTGTTAAAATGCAAAAAACTAGGACAAGGCAGGTAGTTAAAAGTACAAAAGAAGGGGCAACCTGTTAGGCAAACGTCAACTCTGCAAACAATCTCCTTCTTCTATGGGTCAATGGTAAGTTACCTGCATACAGCAGCATAAGATTCATAATGGGAATTAACCATGCATATAAATCCTTTTCAATCAGGGGAGGCGAGTGAATGATGTGAAGATAATTATTTATTACAGATAGAACAGATTAACAGGTGATATATTATGATTAAGTCTTAACAGAAAGCGCTCGGCGCCGAAGTTACAGGGAGATTTTATAATCCAGGAGCATCTGCCCTGAGCAGCAACAGGATAAATCCCCCCATGGAGTCCAGACACTGGTGTTGGCAGCAACTGATGACTCTGCTGACTGACAGGCAGATGAGGCTGAAATAATAAAGCTGATAAAATCTGAAAAGACTGGGCAGAGGTAGGAGGTGGAGGGCGTGCATATCAGCAGTGTGAATGTACTGAGACCAAACTCATAAGCTAATGATGTAGGTGTGTCGCTGTGCTATTGAATAAATCTGATCATCTGATGGAACAGCTGATGTCTAAATTGACGGCCCCAGACAAGGGCAGCAAGAGATTATGAGTGAGCATTCAGGACAGGAGCGAAGGACAGATGGAATGAGAAATAAACTACCGTCAGAAGCATGAGAAAGAACAATCTTCCTGAGTGAACTTCCATTAAAGCTTTTCTTAAAGTTATTAAAGCAACCTTATGAACAAAAAATATATTGTTTTCTATTATTACTGTAAAATTTAATGTAAAAATTTTGCATTTGGTTATTAGGCAGGACGTATGTGCATGTTGGTGCCCCCTTTTTCTGTGGTGTCCCTATGTGTATATCACATACCCCCTTTTCGTACCCCTGTGTTTGGCTCAGGTGTGTGTCGAATCAAAGAACTTTTGCATATTGTTGTTCAAAAGAGATTCCTTTATTTATTTTTTCTTTGTTGTAAAATGCAAATATGAAAAGCACATCAAAAACACTTTTACTTCACACACACAGTCACACAGAAGCACAGACCCAAACAAACAGCCAGACACACACACGCACCCACTGGTGTAAGAAATGAACAGAAAACTGGGCAATTTGAAAATGAATGAATGAAGAAACACAGGTTCAGCACATCAAAGTAAGAGGAAATAATGACTGATGATGAGATGAACACAGGAACATTAAAGGGTTTGATAAATGTCCTGAAATGGCCATGAGGTAAATGTGCACTTAAGGTAAAAACATGCTGCTTGTGCATAAAGATACTGCATTTACATTCATTTCAGCAAATTTACCCTTTGATTGTTGCACAGATGGTTTCCACACAACTTCCATCCATAATCTAACCTGCTCACTCCTGGTCTGGGTTGTGGGGTCAGGGTCACAGGGGTACAGAATCATACAGTGGGTGAGAGGGAGGAACATTAATCTATCACAGAGATCACTCACCTTTGACTCACACACTCCCACCTACGGGCAATTTAACCTCTGCAGTGAGGCAACATGTCTGCCTCAGGGCTGTAGGAGGAAACTAGAACACTGGGAGGAAACCCATGTAAATCCACAACAGAGGACAAGCAAACTCACACAGAGAGGCCCCAAATTTGAAAGGATTCAAACCCACAACCTTCTAGCTGTGAGGCTAGAGAGCAGCTCTCTGCACCCCTGTGCCACCCTCAGTCAGCTCCAGTTACTCTTTCTGATCTCTGGCTGATGACTAAAGCATGATCATTTTCATAGGAGAGTATTTATTATTCATGCAGCTAAAGTGTGGGGAAAAGAAAAATAAATTCTAGCTGCTGCGCAGCAATGGTCGGGGCCGGGCAATTTTAGGCAAAATTAGACAATTCTGAGCAACAAGTAGAGTGTAGGAAGATGAAAAAAAAGGTGGCATTCTAAAGTGCATTTTACATCAGTTGAGGCTTGAACTCACAATTTCTGGCACAAGAGACTATGCTCTATCTCACTGAGTGGAATGGCAAATGGAAATGTCACATGTAGCTTCACAAATTGACCAAGCCAGTCACCTGTCTGCAAGACAGCAGCTGTTAGCGTGTAAAGGCAGATTTCAAACGGCTATCAAAAATTCAGTTATTAAGACAAAAATCATAAAATACACAAATTGCATCTAGACAGCATGGAGATGTTGGTAATTTGTTTTTCACAATGATTTATTGGCTCCGTAAGTGAAAAACTGATGTTTAAAAATGCCATTTTTGCATTGACTCCAATTGTTCGCATGAGAGCGAAATTCAAAATGCTGTAAAAAATTCAGTTTTTGAGATAAAATTCTGATATTTTCCAAATATCATCTACCGTGACTCCAAAATTTTTTTCATATTTTTAATGAACATTTAAAGTGTATTTAGCAAGAATTTGCAAGTATACATTTACAATACTGTTTACAGTCAAACATTCTGATGCACTGTAGGCTCAATATTCGATAAATCAAAAATCTGTATGGACTATTTATGTAGGACAGTCTGAAGATGCTCTGTAGCAAGTTTGGTGTCAATTAAGCAAAAATTGTGGGAGTAGATAGGTTTAATAAGTTTTATAGTTTTTGAAAAAAAAAGTGATGGACTTCATAATTTGCATAGGTTTAAATGTACAAAAGGTCTTTCAGTATTGGGGTTACATTTTGGTGAAAGTTGCAAATCTGTAGCACATATGGTTGATTTGTTGTGAATTTTCAAAATTTTGAACTTTAGAGGCTTGCTGTAGCGCCACCATCAGGACTATTGGCCTATTTTTGCAGCTGAGGCAATCTGGCATGGGACTGGACCTTTGTGCAAAGTTTGGTGATTTTTCGCGCATGGGAAGTAGGATTTCCTCGGAAGAAAAAGAAAGAAGAAGAAGAAGAAAGAAGAACATGCAGGATAACAATTGGGTCCTAGCAGCTTAGGCTGCCCAGCCCCTAATAAATCTTGATTCACTGTATTTGTTGCCTTTTGGCAAAACTCATAAAGTGGTGTAATTGCTCTTGGATGCAGAAATATATGCAAGCTAGTTTGTTTAACTAGAATTTCTGCAATGTTCAACACACATAATGATGTTAATATATAGCTTCTGCTATGAGGAGACATAAAAAACATAAAATATAAAAATCCATGTGCATTTATGCTATTTTAAAATGTAAATTTAATCATTGATATATGTGACCCCCCAGCACCAAACCAGTCACATGGATCAATTTTTTCAAATATGAGTTTTTGGGCTCATCTGAAAGGGCATTTAATATGAGCCCAAAAACTCAAATTTGAAAAATTGACCCATGTGACTGGTTTGATGCTGGAGGGTCACATATAAGAATGATGACATTGTGCTTTAATTGCTGTTATAGAAATCTTGGCAAGATAAGAATATTTCAAAAAGACTGTATGACTGTATTTTGAGAGGGTTTTTTAATATAACCTAAAATTATGCCTAATATCTGTGTTCCACCGTCCTCTGCTCTCAGAAGAGAACACATTTGCTTGTGTGTGTGTGTGTCACTGAAGTGTATGAAAGGCAGACCCTTAGAAGACAGAGTAGCTCATGGTCAGGTGGGGTATTCGCTTTTCACCTTCGTTTTGATGGTTTGCCCTCCCATTGGTGATGGAGCAGCTCTCATTGAACACCATGAAAATGTCGAATGGAACACATGCACATAAATACACATTGCATGTGATACATTGGCAGCTAGTCTTGGTGGTCCAGCCATCCTTCTTGTTGCTTGAGAACATGCAGGGATTACTTTGCTGAGTTGGGAAGTTGTGTTTTGCCCTGAGTGTGGACCCTGGTGTGATTCATGTCTGTGCTGCATCTGGGTCTCTCGGTCTACGGCGGGCGAGCATATAATCTGCAACATCCTTCTCTCGCCCTACTGCTCATCCAGTGGATGATGCATGGCGTAATCCATCCTGCTAACCTGTCTCGGCTGCATTAGCAAACTCGTTTAAAGCCCTTCTTTTCACCGTGACTAATTTCCTGAATGGTACTGAAGTCGGCAGGGCTTTGTAGACAGTAGAGTGCTGTGTATAAATGTGTTTGAAGAAGAAGCTCTGTGTTCCCATGTGGTTTGAGCTTCAGTATTCAGGTCACAGTAATCCAGGCTTGTTTGTTTTCATCTTCCCGGCGGGTTTGTTGTCGCCAAATTCCGACTCGAGAAGCCTGCTTTGTTTAGTGGGATTTGCATGGAGCTGAATTAATATGAAAATGTCCATGCTAAAGACCCTATGCGTGTGGGCCAAAGAGTCATTAAAGAGGCATTGAAGCAGAAATTTGAATTTGCTGCATGTTTGTCAGGCAGATTGAAAACACACATACTGTGAGAGCTTTGTTATGCTTTGATTAATAGAAAATGTGTTTATTTTGAATGAATATTGACCCTCTTAAACAATTCAAGGCGGGGGATTGCAACTTTGGTGGCACAGATCATGTGATGCCAGAGGGTGTATTGGAAATAACTTTTGCAAAAGAAAGAGTGAACTGTACTGAGGTGTCTTAGTGTTCATGCATGCTGCAAGCTGGCATGTTTATACTGCAGACAATAGGCCAAACATCTGTCTTTAGTTTTATAATGCTATTATGGTAGCTTTGCTGGTTTATAAAGTTGTAGATTATGCATATGCTGCTGATACTGTCTCAATGTTGCCCAAGATGCAAAATAGAAATCCTACACAATACAATATTACAGTTACTAAAGCTAAGACACAAACATGAATTACATAGAAAAGGCAGGTCAATATATTACTGAAAGAAAAGCTATCAGATAACATCCTTGGAAGGTAATTTCAAGTCTGCCATGCTTTCGTCATGTTAACATCATATTGTTTAAGATACTGAGATGATGAATGATGCTTGAAGAGAAATGATATAATAATCTGCTGGCTGTGATTGCATTAACTCTATGAACTTTTAGGCACAGGGCAGACCATGAAATTGCTGTTTTTTTAAAGATCTCAAGATCATGGAAATGGGTCTACTGACAATATACTGCTGTGCTGTACTGAAAATCTTTTCGAAAAAGGGTTTGCGCGTGACAAGGAATCCAAACAAAGTCTGTAATTCCACTTAATACCTCATGAATTTTAGCTAAAAAACCTGCTCCTCTGGGCAGAAAATCATGTGGCTGCAACTCAGCACAAAAAGCACATAAAAATGGTGAAGAGTTTCAGTTTTTGTTCGAAAAAAAACATTACACTGTCCTCTTGTCTCGCTTATTATATTCCAGCAAGCTGCGTGTTGTTTCTATCATCTCCTTTCATTGGTTTGACATCTTGCATGCCTCTCCCTCCACCTCTCCCCTAATCTGGTAAAACCTAGTAACTCATTTTTTGGTGGAAATTGAGTTAGACCCATTTTTGCAGTTACTAAGCCCCAAATAAAGAACCCACAGTCGTCATTGAGAATACCCATTCTCTTTTTTTTTTTTTACAGCAAGTTTATCCTGAAGGACTTTAGTTGTTTTCCATTTTCCCAGTTTCATGAAAAAGTGAGTTACTAGGTTTTACCAGATTAGGGGAGACCTGTTATCAGTCATGTTCTCCTTTCCCTTCTGTGTGTGTGTGTGTGTGAGTGTATATTAGCCTTAGTTAGTGTCTTGTGCAGGTTACTGGATTGTAAGGCTTTATTCCACTATGCTACCAGTCATTTAGTCGTCTAGTTATGATGTGTAAATTGTCTTCAGAATTTATTGAATCTTTATGAAACTTGAAAACATAACCACTCTTTGGAGTTTAGTTAGAAGAAACAAGCTCCTAAGCGTTTCCACCAGTCTCCAGGATTGGGACAGAGTTTCTGTTAACCATCTGCGCTAGTCTATCCTCTGCTCAGTTTATTCGGAACACTTCCCAAGCCTTCCACAGTCTCCAAGTTTGGGACAGTGATCCTGTTGAACTTCCTGGTTCATCTATCAAACAGGCCAGCTTCAGCTATAGTGAAACCGCATGTTTGATCTTCAGAAGTGATTTTGAGCAGAGTGTGCGGTGGTTTCTACATCTCTTCAACAACCTCCCTTCCAGGAATATTTATGCACTGGATTCTCTAGAGTTTACAGAGAAAGGTGTGATAAGCAAATAGTGAGTGACAGTTTTATGAACAAAAATATCTTGTGAATGAATGGGCACCCCTGTTAAAGCTATAGCGTTGGGGCAGTCACAGAGCATGGGTAGTGGAGCTGGCTCCACGAGTTTGCCAGTAAAATGAATGGTGTAGTTCGGAGCTGCAGTCGATGGTGTAACTTGTTAATTAATCTTGTGGCCCTTGAATCGGTGTAATTTTGCCTTCAGCTAACTGGTAATGTGTTAGACTAAGAAACAAATTGATGTGACAAAGAATTCATATACAGCAAAGTAAATTTCTGACTTGTAACATTGCAACAAGTTTAACTAAGGATCGGATTGGCTTAATCAGCAGTAAATCATGCTATGGTCCACTGATGTCAGAAAACAAGAAGAAAATGAGGCAGTGGACACACAATCACTGAAAGTGGGCAAACAAAAACTTCATGACATCTCAGGAAAGAGCAGATGGTCAGCTCAGAATTTGGCTTTTGCAGTATGAGTCCATGGATCCATCCTGCCTTGTCTCAAGGGTGCAGGTTCTTGCTTGTGGGGCTTTTTTTTGGCACATAATAGGCTCCTTCAACATTGAGCATCATTTGAAGACCACAAAGGAAAAACAATCAGAGTCCAAATGTTGCATTTTTGTATATTTGTGACCCTCCAGCACCAAACCAGTCACATGGGTCAATTTTTCAAATATGAGTTTTTGGGCTCATAGTAAATGCCCTTTCAGATGAGCCCAAAAACTCATTTTTGAAAAATTGACCCATGTGACTGGTTTGGTGCTGAGGGTCACATTTTATATATTATCTATGATTATAATATTTGAAGTAATATAATGTTTTATATATTTTATATTTTTTCAGTGCTTTGTTTCTAAGATTGTTTTGAGTTTTAAATTCATAATTTCTCCACAACGTGAAAATGTGACTCTGATCATTTTTCCATTGTGGTCTTCATTTGAATGCCACCTCATACCTGAGCATGAGCACTGATCATGTGTGTCCCCTCATAGCCACAGTCTTTACTTTGTCAAATTGATCCTGTCTGTGAGATAATGTGTCATGTCATCAAGGACACATCATCTCAAGCTGACTTAAAGTGATTTTAGGTTGCAGCTACATTATGACCTGCACAGACCAACAGAACATGTTTGAATGCGTGACAGTAAAACTGCCTAGAACTACAGTTCCAGTCAAAAGTTTGGACACACTTGCTAATGTTACAGCGCTCTGTTTTTGGAGAAATTTGAATGACTTAACTTCTTTTTATAATCTTAAATGGAATCTTGTCAGAGGTAAAGTCAGAAGTGAAAAAAAGAATAATTTACTTCTTTGAGTTGTGTCTAAATTTTTAACTGTCAAAGAAGCCATATTTTGTGAAGTAAACAGACAAACAAGCTCCTTCCATTTTTCCAACAACTGAATTAAAGTCAAGCTGTTTTGGGACTTACTGGGCAAAAAGGTCAATGAAAATCAAATCGCAATTTCGGCACATTTTTGGGAACTTAGACGGCCACTCAGCAGCAAACTCATAGCCATATGACTGCCCTTGTTAAAAAAAAAAAGCGAGCGTGCTCAGCAAATATGACGACAAACGCTGGTTTGTTTGATGGATTTAAGAATTAGTTTTTTTTTTTTTTTTGCAAAATAAAGGGTGGACCTTTCTTTATTTAATATGCATTGCAGGAAAAATGGGGGTATATCCAAACTTTTGACTGGTACTGTATGTCACACTATTGACCAAAATCCTCCAAGAGTGTCTTCAGCATCTTTCTGAACCTACAATAATCTATAGGGTGCTCTAAGGGCAATTAGGATCCTACCTGGTGCTAGATGTGTGTACCTAATAAAGTGGCTGGTTAGTGTGAATAATATATGGATGGGCACCATATTATTCACTGCAAAATCTATCTCAGAAACTTTCAGGCTATTACTGGGTATATGCAAAAATTGTAATTTATTTACATCAAAATGCTCTGGTGGATAAACTGCTCATGATCTTTTTCATTGCATTGCATTTACTCAAGAGATGCCCTAACATAGACCAATTTCCAGTAAATATAGGCATTCAGAAATTCATATGGGCACTGTTAATGGGGAGATAACACCTTTCAAGCCAGTTGCCTGAAAAAAATTTAGAAATCAGTAAACAGTAAATATATTTTCACAAAATATACTGAAAGTAGGACCATGTCAGCGCTATATATTCTAAAACTGGCTTCAGGCCAGAAGACAAATAGAAAGCAGTAATCTGAGCATTGTGCTGCCAGAAAGTAGGGATTGGTTTTGGGTTTCTGTCTTATCTTTGTAATACAAATGACCACTGAAAAGACCTCAGTATATTTGAAATTTGCTCATGATTAAAAATTAAAAAAAAAAAACTTCAGCATAGTGCACAGTTTAGTACTGCTGCCAAGATAATATGAAGATTTATTGCAGGGATTCAAATCTGCCAAATTAAATTTAATTAAATCGCAGATTATGCATTAAAACATAACTCAAGACAGCGTTCCACTTAGTAGTGATAGTGACTAATGAATGTGATTATGGTCCAATTGAATTTTCTGCTGGGTGAGCAGTCAATAAACACAAACTATTCTACCAATAATTAAACACTGAAACTTTTATTGAACCTGTGTGAAAGAAAAAAATGAACCGTGTCGACTCATTCAATTTTCAGATGGTTTTGTGGAACATGCAGACGGCTGTATGACAGTTTACATTTTGTGTTGACACCACCAGAGCCAATAACTATAGGACATCAGGGCCTCCTGAAAGAACACGGGACTGGCACCTGCATCCTCCACACCTGATGAGTGGAGCGAAGAGAAAAAGAAGCAGTTGGATTGAGCCCCTGTTTGAGGAAGACATTACAGACTCATCAGGGATTGACCTTAACCCATAATTGCGATCTCGCGCTGACTTGTGTCATGTGAACATAATTTGTTTGTTTTTAGCGTAGCTGTTCCGTACTACTATCGTTCCAGGCTATAGTTATCCCATAGTAAATGGATGGTAATTCCAAGCCATAGTTATCCTATCGTAAATGTATGGTATTTTCACCACCATAGTGTAGTATTACCATAGTTATACTATAATTATTCAAACTTCAGCGATGCTGTTGAGTGGACTATATAATAGTGATATCATAGTACTATTGACTGTGGTAATACTCTAGTTATAATGTGATGGCTATAGTACTACTCTAGTTATACTATGCAAACTATAGTAATACTATAGTTATGCCAAAAATACTATAGTTGCACTAAGAAATAACAGGATATTTTCATGAGGATTATATTGCAGCTAGGTTGAAATGTGGTAAATCGATTACAACAACAAATAATCACGACAAATAATGAACATGGCTGGCATCGCCTGTTGACATCTTACATTTGACATTGTGTTGCAGCGATCACGGAAACGACTTATGCCATACACAAGACTAATCAGGCCTTTTATTTTCACTAATGCAAGTCTCTGGAATGAAATCACTCGACCTTACACCACAGAACATTATTAGCGACAGGACATTCACAATTATGTGATGTGTTTACTGCATCCTCGATTGCTCAATGATAGCCAAGCTGTTTGGGAAGGTGGATACTGCACTGCAGGAGAGGTGGATAAATCAGGGAATAACAATGGGAATGAATTTAAATATAAAATGAGTACCAAGGGTGCTGTCATGGCGTCAGGTGATGTTTATCATCAGGATTGTCTCACTCTCACCCTCCTCTTCTGACTGAGCCCCTGCTGTGATTTGCCATTGCAAGGTCAACTCTGTTTGTAATCTCCCTGGTCCAGAGTTTTGGTATTGACTTTAATCAAATCTTGTGCCTTCCTCCCTGCGGGCACTCTGGGTTCAAGCTCATATTTCATGCTTCTGCAGTTTTTTAATTGATTGCAATTAGGGACAGCGAGGCTGTTCGCTCTCGTCCTGGACCTCTGAGGCTCATCGAAGGATAGGGAGGAATTTTTCAGTGTGGTCTGTTTCACAGAAACCCGGCTTTGGCATGCTGCCCTTCAATTCTGAGCAGAAGCATGGCATGATAAAAGCAAATTAACATTTGAACAAATTTGATGAAATAAATTACCCAATGCAAGAAACTTTACATAAACATTTGAAATCAATTTGAAACACCTTGTTCAAGCCAATTTTGTTAAGATAACTAAATTGCAGTCTTACATCTGGAGGTCATAAGCTCCGAAATAAAAGCAGATTATTTTAAAGAAATGTATTTTAATTAATTTCAGGGATGCACTAATGCCATTTTTTTGTCAGTTAGAGTACTTTTCTTTTCTGGGACTTGCTGATGCTCAATACCAATACTCTGTCAGGTGATATTCATGAAGGTTTTTCTGTGGCGTCTGCCCGGAGAAATTGACTATGTGCTTGAATAACTGACAGCGCCCCCTGCTGGCATAGCAAAGAACACCACCTTAATGCCAAAACAAATTCTTATTTTTTCTCATCAGTCCAGTTAATACATTAAGTTTCCAAAGGTTTTACTGTGGCACATTGATGGAGATGCTGTAAAATAAGGCATCAACGAAAGAGCCACCTAGTGGCAGTTTTAGCTGAGATAACACTTCAAATATCTGACTTGCCATACAGAGTGCCATAATAATTCCACTTTTTCTTGATTGTACATGGTAGAGTCAGAAGATTCTCTAAATTTCAAGTATCTATCTAGCTGGAGTAAAATTTTATGGACTCCTAAAGATGGTCCCAAATTAGCCGAAAAGGTCACTTTCAGGTCGTTTTGGCAACTTTGACAGGGGACATCACTAAAATACTTAGGAGTGCCGAAGAAATTTTTGGTACCTTTCATACACCATAAAAGAAAGTATAAATGAACCTATTTATAAGTTCCATTCTTGTCTGGAGTATTGAGATATCTGACCTCAAAGTTGGGCCAAATCAGCTAAAGTTCGCTTTTCAAGGCCAAATATCCCAAACCTCCAGCAAGATGCTAGAGGAATTCTCATATTATGCTATTATACGTTCATAGGCCTTCACCATAAAACATAGTTTCTCAAGGCATGTTGCTGGAGTAAATTAAAGATTAAGTCCAAAAAGTGGATTTTCATTTTTGTTTTCCCTAAACATTGAGCCCCTGCCACACGATTCTCCATGTGACCACTCGGTGGCGACCGATTTACAGGAAAGTTCAAGTACTTAAGTATACATATCCATCAGAAATAGTTCGACAGATTGAACTAATTTCCCATTATAATGCATCTCATAAGACTGGTTTTTCCACTTTTTCCTTATTTTGGCCCCGACTTTTCGGCTTCCAGGTGACGCTGCAACCAAACGAAGCGATCAATGGCAAAAAAAATTTGGGGATTTTCCGTGATACATGTGTATGTACCTACATGCAAAGTTTCGTTCAAATCTAGGGGGGTCATTTCCACAAAGTGTCCAAAAAGTGCTATTTTCTCAGACAATGGCTCTTAATGGCATATTTAGGCATTTGTCAGATGTAAATGTTGGTCACATACGAGGTTTTGTTGAGAGGCAAGGTCTTTGTTGGCTCCGTTCTCCACACTTAGTTATTGCGAGCTGTTG
This sequence comes from Gymnothorax javanicus, assembly GCA_029692085.1. Classification (NCBI taxonomy): domain Eukaryota; kingdom Metazoa; phylum Chordata; class Actinopteri; order Anguilliformes; family Muraenidae; genus Gymnothorax; species Gymnothorax javanicus. The sequence continues at coordinate 110,744,740 of CM056194.1, read as the reverse complement.
GGCTGATATAAGATCAATACGGGCGACGTCAGTAGGTCTGCTCCTGAGATAGGAAAATGGAATCAGATACCAGAGACCACAGTCAGTCTCCTCAATTACATATAATCCCATTAGCCCGTGCTGGATCTACCCTGCTGATTGCACACGGTCTGTACCATAGTAATTCCCACTCCTGCCCTTCAAGGGTGATGAGTTAGAATTTCATCCAGTCATTACACATTTGTATTGAAATAACATGAATGATATGATAGATTTGCAACTCAAATTTCACACTGCAAAAAAGTCAGTCTTAACTTGTGTTTTAGTCTTATAATGAGACTAAAAATCTTACTTTTTAATCAAAGGGGGGAAATACTGGTGTATTTACCTTTGTATTTTTAGCTACTGTTTGCTTAAGTGAAGGCCCCAGGTTTGAATCCAGCCTGGAGTTTGTAAGTTCTTCCTCTGTTTGCATGGGCCCTCATACTCCAGTTTCCTCCCACAGTCCAAAGGCATGCATGGGCTAGAATGATTGGAGATTGTAATTTGGCCATAGGTATGAATTACTAAGTAAACAACGAGTAAAAATATTGGTTTCCCACTGGATGTTTGGAGACGCTCCAGCATCAATCCTCCCCTCCAACCCAACCCTGGCCAGGAATAAAGCAGCTTCAAGAGTGAGTGGATGCTCAGTTAATTCTGTCTTCTTATCCCACTGCCCAACCTTCATCGGCACCTTTTGTTTTACTGACAGTCTTAATGAAGACTGACTCATTAAGTGTCATGCTATCCTGACATGCCAGCTTTGAAACACTCCCTCTTCCCAAACATGTATATGTGCAAAGCGCACAACACACATATGCACAAACACGCACATGCATGCACACACCCAGTCACACATTTCTAGGCTATGAGGGCTAACTGCTAGATTTCCTCCAATATGGAGACTCACAACAACAACAATACACAATGGTGTAATTATATTTTTGCTCTCTTGATTAAAACATCAATAACCACGAAGACCTAATTGAATGGTACTCTGGAGCAATAACCGGGCAACCAAACGATCTCTTTGTAGGAATGATGTACGGCATTCTGTTTGCCCTTGTGGAATATTCGCAGAAAAATAAAGAAAAGATTTTTAGTCACACATTTACAAAGGCATTTGTATGACAATTAACAAAAAAAGACCCGAGATGTGCAATGTTAAAACGATTGTAAGGAACTACTTCACAATCACAGTCGGTTTCATTCTATTGAGTAGTAAAACTTTCAGACACCTCAAAAAACAAAAGAAAACCCACAATATCAAATGCTTTACATCTGTATACCTGGCTGCTCTTGCAGAAATCTCCTAGTCTTTCAGAAGAAACTGTACTTCATCTTCTGGAAGTGGAGAATGAAATAAAAACTCAGATTGAAACTGAATGAACTTCACTACCAAGTATGTTTTATATTTCTACAGCGTACATCTACAGTATTTGTGAACAGGAATCAGTTTTCTGTTTCTACATACGCAGCAAATTCTTTAGAATGGGCCCATTGCCAGCCCTTCTTTTCTTCCTACATATGCTTTGAGAGCTGTTCAGAACTATGATCTGCAAGATATGACATGATTTCTTGCTTTGCATATTGACAGCATTATTCAAACGTGTATATTCTCCATTCTCCAGCATGCGATTAACAAATAATAGAGCATCTTCAGCTGGCTGGCTTCTCTCATTTGATCTCTCGGTATGTGCCCGTGAGTGGATGTAATGTTGGCTCGGCTGCATCGGCTTTTTATGGCGTGTGGCCCTGAAATGCTGTGCAACGCTTTTCCATCAGAATATACAATCCTAGGACCGAGGGCTCTGGCTTTGTGTGTTGGGAAAAAACTGTTTATTCACTCAGAAATCATACCCCACTGCAGAAAATTCCCATTGTCCATCAACATTTTTCGGCGGCGCTTAAAATCTAATGAAGATTTGTCGTAAGTTCTGATAGGCCATGGAGTCAAGCCTGCTAACAGAGGAGCAGCTTCTACTCTGCCCCAGCTCCACCAATCTATTGTATTCATTAACCCGGCTCTCTTTGTCTAAATTTTCGTTCTATAGCTATTTCTCTTTCGTGAGGTCATTGCTGCTGTTGGCTCTGTTCCTTGGAGGGGGGTTAGTAGCAGCTCCCTGCCTTCGGTTCCTCGTTCGGACAGGCAGGGATTTCATAACAGAGCCATGTCGCTAAACTCAATGTATAATTGTATGCCTGTATGCTGCCAATAAATATTTTCTTTTTTGAGGAAGTGGTCCTATCAGATCTGCGAGTTAACAGCATAGGTCTTGAAAACTAGACCTGGTGAACCTGAAAGGGTCATATGCTAGTTTACAAAGCAACTGGGTAGTTCATTCTCCTGAAACACTGGGTTTCAGTCTGACAATGTGCCAGACTGGTGTTGAATCCCTTTGGAGCTGGTTTTGACTGTAATTGACAGCTCCGCTGGAGAAGCCTGTAATTGGCCCTTGTGCCTCACGAGAGCAAATCCACTGCATCCTCAGCTGAAAAGAGTCTTCCTGATCACCTTTAACGGTCATTCCAATTCTCAGCGACGTTATCTCAGGAAATACTTTTAGTGTCTGTATTCAGACTGCACCATTTTATTGTCTTGGACATATTTTAATGTGAAAAGGTATTGGTTGCTGGTATATTCAAACTGTTTTCTGAATGGCCAATAACCAAATCTCAAAGAAAAACATAACGCGTTGCTGAATACCCCTCGGCCTGGACAAGATCTCCGGCTTCAAAGTCACAGCGCTAAGGTCAAAGGTGAAATCCAGCAAAAAACGTGACCTTGCACATCCATGTGTCACAGTGAGTTACCATACCAAATTTGGTGAAGCTGCGATAATTAGTTGCCGAATACTGACCCGGACAAGATTTCCAGGGTCAAGGTCACAGCGCTAAGGTCAAAGGTCAAATCCAGCAAAAAACCTGACATTGCACATCTATGGGTCATAGTGAGTTACCACATCAAATTTGGTGAAGCTGCGATTATTAGTTGCTGAGTACTGGCCCAGACAAAATCTTGGACGGACGACAGACGACGGACGACGGACGGCAGACAGACACGCAGGTGACGACAATACCCCTCCGACCAGAGTCGGCGGAGGGGTAAAAAGATCTTGTTGATGGCACTACCTGCATTCTCAGAGCCACAGGTTCTCCTGAGTTCATCTGTAACAAGCACACAGCACTTGAGGATTGAAATGCTTTTGATAAATTGTTTTTCCTTCCAATTTCAACTTAAGCTGTATGAAAAAGGAGTGTAGTAAACTTATTTCACATATTTTACTGATGCTAATTTTAGGGATGGGTAAGGAGGAGGTAGGAATGGGATATCTATCATTGGATACATTCACAATGGCTACCAAATGATCAATTGTTTGAGATGCATCTCAATTGGAACCCTTTAAAATGGATTGGCTAAGGTCACTGAAGGACGCTGGAATAATTAATCTCAGTTGCTCCTGTGAAAATGAAGAACTAATGAAGTACACCTCGCCATGCTGGGATTGAATTTTGAAGCACCTGCTTGATTTACAGAGAATCTGATGACAGAATTGTTATGAGTGATGGAACGTTTCTTCTCAGTAGAATGTGGCCTCCTTGCTCAAGAATAACAAGAGGTTGTTGGATTCATAATCGCCATAGTCACAGATAATACAAGGATAAAACGGGTTTATTAATGTACAACCATGCATTGTACTGATCTGGCATATGGTAAAAGTGAGTAGTACTGTATGAAATGTCTAAAACTACCGAAAAAAGCTATAAATAAATAAATAAATAAATAAAAAGCCATTGCTGACTTTCACTGGTTAGTAACTCAACAGCCAAATTAATCACGACAAGCAGTTTCTTCGAGTGCACTTTCCCACAACCTGTATGTAGTGTTGCTTTACATCTGTCCTCACCGAGAAGTGAGGAGGTTTTTTGAAAGTGTAATCACTGTCCAAACGATGCAGATAAAAAGCGCAATTGACAGTTCAGGGCTGGTTGTTGAAATGTATGCGTTTGGAAAACAAGCACACCACTGAGTTAACGATTGCCATCTGTAATGCTTACCCAGCTGGGCCACACTAATGTTCCAGTTGTCACACTTGTTTTGGCAAGCATCTGTTCATGGTGTGGTGCTGGGACAATGTAGCATCACACTAAGCTGCTCACACAGATGCTTCTGAGATGGGGTATTTTGTGCTATTTTGTGCTGTCTTTTATTGCATTGCATCACAATGACATGTTGGACATTTGGGCGAAGCGCAGTCTCGGTAGTTATTATGTTCTCCCAGCTGCTGATCCCAGCTTAACTGCCGAGTGCAGAGGATGCCCTGTGATCACTCTCTCTGCTTCACTGTGACGCTGGCATCTGTTTGCTACCCTCCGCCAATGAGAAAACAGCACCCCCGCCCGAAAATGCTGACTAAACCCGTGAACCGCGCTGTTTAATTTCCAGCGAGTGTCCTTCAAGTGCAAATTCATCTTATTTTTTCAAGACAAGACCAATCTGGTATACTTTTGACCAAACAGTTTATGAACAGTATCCTGATAACCACATGCCCCAAATTTGCCGCTTTTTCTCGAACATGAGCCTTTTATTGAGGTCCGAATGGAGATTTCCGCAAACAAAATGAAGATTGACCTAAGTTTGCCAATTAGCGGACGTGGCACAACGGGAGGAGATCCAAACGCTGAAGTCAAGCTGAAAACAAGATGTTGTCAAAGAATATTACAACCCCGATTCCAAAAAAGTTGGGATGCAGTGTAAAATGTGAATAAAAACAGAATGCAATGATTTGTAAATCTCATAAACTGACATTTTATTCAGAATAGAACATAGACAACATATCAGATGTTGAAAGTGACACATTTTACCATTTCATGAAAAATATTTGCTCATTTTGAATTTTATGGCAGCAATACATCTCAAAAAAGTTGGGATAGGGCCATGTTTACCATTGTTTAGTATCCCCTCTTCTTTTAACAACAGTCTGCAAACATCTGGGAAGTGAGGAGACCAGTTGCGGGAGTTTTGGGAGAGGAATGTTGTCCCACTCTTGTCAGATGTAGGATTCTAGCTGCTGAACAGTCCTGGGCTTTCTTTGCCATATTTTTCATTTTATGATGCGCCAAATGTTTTCTCTTAGTGAATGGTCTGGACTACAGGTAGCCCAGTTTAACACTCAGACTCTTCTACTGCGAAGCCATGCTGTTGTGATGGATGCAGTATGTGGTTTGGTATTGTTTTGCTGAAATATGCAAGGCCTTCCCTGAAAGAGATATAGTTTGGATGGGAGCATGTAGTGTTGTAAAACCTCTATATATTTTTCAGCATTGATAATGCCTTTCCAGATGTGTGAGCTCCCCAAGCCATAGGCACTAAGGCAACCAGGTACCATCAGGGATAAAAGCTTTTAAACTGCACGCTGATAACAAGCTGGATGGTCCCTTTCCTCTTTAAGAAGGGTTTACACATAGGCACGATGCGTTACGAATATCATTTTCCCATCATTCGTGGCACATTCGTGACATTCGTAACGTAACTTAATGCATCTGAATAGGGTTCTTAACAGCGCGTGTTGGTTCGTGACATTCGTGATATTCGTGGAGCATGTTTTTGGCTGCCAAAAAAATCTTCCACGAATGTCACGAATCACCCTCAATTCGTGGAGTTCGCAACTGAGCGTGTCAATTCGTGGAGATTAGTGGTGATTCGTATTAGAGCGTCTTGACTGCATTCGTAGTGTATTCTTGCCATTCTTTGAGCCCATACTGTCACGCGTCATTATGAATCGACGCGAAAGCTGTCAAGAACTGAACTGAATGATGCGTGACGCCTCTGCCCCGAATCATCAAATTCAATTCAAATTCGTGATCCTCGGTCACGAATTTAGATTCGTGGCATTCGTGACTTGTCGTCGGTATGTGTAAACCCAGCATTAGACTGCACAACACGGCGTCCGTGGTTTCCAAAAAGAATTTCAGATTATGATTCATCTGACCGCAGAACAGGTTTCCATTCTGCCTCAGTCCATTTTAAATGAACTTTGGTCCAGAGAAGATGGTGGCGTTTCTGGACCGTGTTCACATGTGGCTTCTTTTTTGCATGATACAGCTTTAGCTTGCATTTGTAGATTGTATGGTGAACTGTGTTTACAGACAATTATTTCTGGAAGTGTAACTGAGCCCATGCAGTGAATTCCAGTGCAGAATCATGCTTGTTTGTAATGCAATGCTGCCTGAGGGCCTGAAGATCACGATCATCCAATATTGACCTTCGGACTTGTCCCTTGCGCACAGAGATTTCACCAGATTCTCCGAAACTTTAGATGATATTATGTACTGTAGATTCGAAGTCTTCACAATTTTACAACCCCAATTCCAAAATAATTGGGACGAAGTGTACATTGTGAATAAAATCAAAATGCAATGACTTTCAGATCACATGAGCCAATATGTTATTTACAGTAGAACATAGATAACATTTCACATGTTGAAACTGAGACATTTTACATTTTTATCCACAAAATGAGCTTATTTCAAATTTTCTGGCTGCAACAGGTCTCAAAAAAGTTGGGACACAGGCAACAAAGGGCTGATAAAGCAATTAATATATAAGAAAATCAGCTGAAAGAACATTTAGCAAGTAATTATGTTAACTGGCATCAGGTGTGTAACATGATTGGCTATAAAAGGGATGTCTTAGAGAGGCTGAGTCTCTCAGAGGTAATGATGGCTAGAGGCTCTCCAACCTGTGAAGGCATGCGTAACAAAATTGTGGAATACTTAAAAACAATGTTCCTCAACGTCAAATTGCAAAGGCTTTGAAGGTCTCATCATCGACAGTGCATAACATCATCAAAAGATTCAGAGAAACTGGAAAAATCTCTGTGCGTAAGGGACAAGGCCGAAGACCTTCACTGGATGCCCGTGATCTTCGGGCCCTCAGACGCCACTGCATCACTCACCGGCATGATTCTGTCATTGACATTAATAAATGGGCCCAGGAATACTGCAAGAAACCACTGTCTGTAAACACAGTCCGTCGTGCCATCCACAGATGCCACCTAAAACTCTATCGTGCAAAAAGGAAGCCATTGTTGAGCATGATCCAGAAGGAACACCGTGTTTTGTGGGCCAAGGCTCATTTACAATGGATTGTAGCAAAATGGCAAAGTGTCCTGTGGTCAGACGTGTCCAAATTTTACATTCGTGTTGAAAATCATGAGCGTCGTGTCCTCCGGGCTAAAGAGGAGAAAGACCACCCCTCCTGTTATCAGCATTCAGTTCAAAAGCCAGCATCTCTGATGGTATGGGGATGAATAAGTGTATATGGTGTGGGACACTTGCATGTTTTAAAAAGCGCCATGAATGCTGAAAGGTATATAAAAGTTTTAGAGCAACATATGCTCTCCTCCAGACGACATCTATTCCAGGGAAGGCCTAGTATATCTCAGCAGGACAATGCAAAACACATACTGCAGCTATTACAACAGCATGGCTTCGTAGTAGAAGAGTCCGTGTGCTGAACTGGTCTGCCTGCAGTCCTGATCTTTCACCGATTGAGAACATTTGGCGCATAATTAAACGAAAAGTCCGTCAAAGGAGACCCAAAACTCTCCAGCAGCTGGAAGCCTGTATTAAATAAGAGTGGGATCAAATTTTAATGGCTAATCTCAAGAAACTTGTCTCCTCAATGCCCAGACGCCTCCACTCTGTGTTAAAAAGAAGAGGGGATGCTACACCATGGTAAACAGGCCCCGTCCCAACTTTTTTGAGACGTGTAGCAGCCACCAAATTTGAAATGAGTTCATTTTGTGGATAAAATTGTAAAATTTTTCAGTTTCAACATTTGCTATGTTATCTCTGTTCTATTGTGAATAAAGTACTGGCTGGTGTGATTTGAAAGTCATTGCATTTTGATTTTATTCACAATTTACACTTAGTCCCAACTATTTCGGAATTGGGATTGTACATTGAGGAACATTTTTCAGAAATGGTTCCACTATTTTTAGACGCAGTTTTTTGCAGATTTGTGAATCTCTGTCCATCTTTACTTCTGAGAAACTCTGCCTCTCTATAGTGCTCGTCTTCTGCCCAGTCACGTTACTGATTTTCTTAAATCAGCAACAGCATCACAAAACTTTCTCAAAGGGGGGACGCGATTTGGTTGGGGAACAGAATTGGACATAACACCAGGCTCCATTAAATTCACTCTGTTCCGCTTCACAAAATCCGCACATGCCTTTCAAATTGTGGGGTTTTTTAGAAATTTATGGACCATAATGCCTCTACTTGCATCGGCCTTGTTTTTGCAGCCGTAAACAAGGCAGACATTTGGCATTTTCTCAAGGGAATAATCCACAATTACAAATCACCAATGTCATTGACAATGAATTCTCCACCGTGGGCTAGGTTCCTGCCGTAACACCAAAGATAAATTCTTTACGACATGATTGCGATTTGCAGTGATTGAAATACGAATAAATTTGTAACTGCTGATTAGAATTTGAAATGACCAATGCACAAAGGGTGTATTTATATTAAAGATTCCATGGTCCAAATCCTATGTTGGGATGAACAAGCCCTTTTCGGTGCTGTGTGTGGGCTGGAGTGTCATTTATGGCTGTGATGGATGTCCTCGGCTGAGCTCAGCTATGAAGGATGAAACTTGTCATTACAGGTTCTCACTACCTTCACCTCAGGAACCTGGCCGTAAGGCGTATTTTTACGGAGATATCTGCGAGTTTCACTTCTCTGTTTAATCTCCTGATTGTATCCGCTTCCTGTGATTTGATATGTCAGACCTAAACTCCTTGAAGAGTCATTATTTGGGAATGTTTTGTTATGTGACGTGTTAGCCTTTACTCATTGTATCATTGGCGTCAGAATATTCAGTTCATTATGATCAAATCACATATTTGAGATCGCAAACCTAAGGGGATTTGTAAATACAGGTGAGCTGACGTGAGGTTGGACTGTCTGTTGATCCATACTGGGAAAAAATATGTGAGATGAACTCAGAAGTTGTTATAGTGTAGTAAAGAAACAAGTGAAGGAATTCACTTGGAGCGTATCAAAGGTGTCAATCTTAAGTCTTGGTTGGCTACTGGCCCTGTAGGCTTTGGTCTTTTAATTTCAGTAAGCGGTCAATGCAGGCCTTGGGTGAGAAAATGCTGTGATAGCTATGTAGTTTTTCATCAAATGAATCGCTGAAATGAATGAGAAATCCAGTTGACTCTGGACCTCTCAGCCTGGGAGAATTTGTGGAAGTTGGACTAACTGAATCAGCTGGATAATGAGATGAGGAAATCCTGACACCACATTTTTTACCTCTGTCCTTATCTTTTACAGACACTGCCTGTCAAAATTTTTTTTTTTGGGTGGGGGGGTTCCTCATTTTGCTGTTTGTTGTCTATCCAAGGGGCGGGGGATGGATTGTTGTCCCCTCCGATTGGGGGGGGGTTGTGACCCCAAGTGGAGGAGTTTAACTATCAGTTCACAAGTGAGGGTAAGATGGTGTGTGTGATTGACAGGTGGATCGGTGCAGTGTTTGCAGTGATGCGGGTGTTGTACTTGTCTGTCTTAGTGAAGAAGGAGCTGTGAAGCGAAGCTCTCGCTTTACTGGTCAATCTACTTTCCAACCCCCACCAATGGTCATGAGCTTTGGTTCGTCACCAAAAGGACAAGATTGCGAATACAAGTGGCTAAAATGAGTTTTCTTTGCAAGGTGGCTGGGCTGACCCTTAGGGATAGGGTGAGGAGCTCAGACATCTAGGAGAAGCTCAGAGTAGATCTGCTGCAGCTCCTCATTTAGAGGAGTCAGTTGAGGTGTTTTCGGGCATCTAGTCCAGATGCCTCCTGGACGCCTCCCTTTAGAGGTGTTCTGGGCATGTCCAACTGGGAGGAGCCCCGAGGCAGAACCAGGACACGTTGGAGGGATTATATCTCCCGGCTGGCTTGGGAACATCATGGGGTCCCCTAGGAAGAGTTGGGGGAATTAGCTGGGGAGGGGGATGCCTGAGCCACTTTGCTTAGTCTACTACCCCCACGACCCCCGGATAAGCGGAAGAAAATGGATGGATGGATGGATGGATGTTTATGCAGCTAACTCAGTAACCCTGTTTTTGTACTACAGAACTGGAGTCTGTCACCTGTGCTTTAAGCCGGCAGTGTAGTCCATTAGAAGCAGAACTTTTGCGGCAAACAGACTTCTTCCAAGACGCTAGACACTGTGTTTCCTGTTGTTTCAGTGTTCTTAATGCACAACACCATAGCTAAACTTTGTCTTTTGTCTTTGCAACTGCTGATGACAGCCGCTGTTGATGATTGGCTCTGACGTCACATGGCTGGTCGCATCATTGCTGAGACCAGAGCCCGGAGTTCGAACCCAAGCAAAGCTTGTTTACTACTTCTTGTGTTGTTTTGCGTACATGGTCCCAATCATTGTGTAAAAACATTTCGAAAGCTATATTACTTATATTCAATACCTATGATATCGCATCACTGTTTTGCTGTTGTTTGTTTATGTTTGATTTGTGAATTAGTTGGTTAGGTCAAAGGGGACTAATGAGATTTCCATTCTAAAGCTGGGTCTCAATAGAGGACTGGAATGCAGTTACCGCCCTTTACTATTATGGAGTGGCATAAATTAGACCTGCAGTTCTTTCAGAGTATACTGCCCAAGGTGTTCCGGGATGTGTTCACTGAGGCGATCTGCTATCATTTTGGCTTACTTCTTAAGAGGTACACTGCCCACTTTAGCTTGGATTCATGAGTGGTGCATCTGGTCAGGCAGTGGCATAGAGTGGAGAGCATAGTGTGCTGTCTTTGAGATTACTGTTGTTTTAATGGGCCACAAGGACAAATTCAGTGCTTAATCTTTTGCCTGGAATCTAGTGGGCAATGTATACCTATCGTACAATGCAATGCTCAGAATTTCTTCAGATCTTTTAGAGAGCATTTCTAAAAAAAAGTTGGGACAGGATGGAATTGAGTGGAGTATGGAGTCCAGCAGGGAGCAAATGTGCTCTGTAAGACTAGATTTAAATGTGAATCTTTCTCTGAGCACTGGTAATAATATATGAAGCAAAGGGGAGTTTATTCAGTTGGGGTCACACATCTTGAACAGCACTCGCCCCTTCCCGAGGGTGATTGGACAGTGTAAAATCTCATCACTTCAGCTGCGCAGCCGTTCAGTGCGATAGCTTGGCTAACAGTTTGACGGGGGGATGATTTTGTGCTGCTCAGAGTAAACAGTACTCCTCTCTGGTGTCAGTTTCCTGATTTCTCTGTTCAGTCTTGGTCGAAACTTGCAGAGTAAAATCAAAAGAAGAGAAGCTAATTGTAATCAGTAGAAAACCTCTGAAATTCACTGGAACTGATTTCACCAAGTGGTTTGGTACTTCAAATCAAATTTGGAATGTAAAGAATTGTCTGCCAGACAGATGCATTCAGTGTAATGGGCAGACTTTACACACGCAGTGACCCGTGTAAATAAAATTCTTTTAAAAAATGCGCTCAAAGAAACATATTAATGTACTATCACCAAATACAGTGCAAATACAACATGCAGCATATGCTGACACTGAATGAGGTGATGATTTGAATGATTTGAAAAAATCTGACAGTAATCCAGAGAAAAAACACTCAACCAAACGTAAGACAAAGAACAATAAACTTGCGGCAAACTCTGATTTTGGATTTTTTTTTTTTTTTTCAAAATGATTGTAGAACTCAGTATTGACTTAAATTTCCCCTGTCAATTGCTACATCAGTATGACAATGATCTGCTGAAAACATTCTAATCACATGGTTGTGATCTTCTGCCTTATGGGGCTAAACACGTTGACAAAGAGCTCATGATAACATTTTAACGAATTTTACAAGGTGGTCTATCTCTCTCTCTGTCTTTTTGCACCCCCCTCCGCCCTCATTCTCAAACGCTGCATAATCGCCCGACAGGAATGCCCGGGCCGTGGACAGTAAATGCTGACAGCTGCTAGCGGCTCTTAGCGATCCCTGAGGCAGCTGCAGGAACTCACCTACGGAGGGACATGCTCAGCAGATGAGCACCATGAGAACGGCAACGTGATACCATCTATTACTTTATAGAGATTTTTGAGTTAGGGGTACACAAGGAAGTGATTTACTCTCGGGGTTCTGCCGGACTCCGAGGCTTTATTGATTTGTATTTATGTGATTGAAATGAGATTGTAAGAATAAATGGTGAAAATCCAGAACTTTTGCTGAATTCCATGATTCAATTTATCATTTTTTCCGCTGCATGGAAAAATGCTAAAACGAGAGATGCAAGTCAGTGGCAGTTATGGATTTTTTGCATTTACTGTGATAACTGCCATCCTGTCAATGTCACTGCGCTGCCTGTCGTGCCTAGCAACGGCTTTACAGTGACAATATTCATTATATAGCCTGGCCTGTTGTACCATATTGCTTAATTAGACTCTTTTTTTTTTTTTTTTAAATTTATTTAACCTTTATTTAACCAGGTAAAAACCAGTTGAGATAAAAAATCTCTTTTACAATGGTGACCTGGCCAAGAAGGCAGCAAATAATTGCACATCAGAACAAGCTGAATACATACAACGAAATACAAAACAATATTTTTTTTTTTTTTTTGGGCAGAACAGAATTGCGAGTATACAAAGGCACATAAAAACAAAATGTATCAAGATAAAACAAGTTATTTTGCACTAAAACAAGAACAGTTAGTGGTGCAGATTTGGGTCAGCTTTTGTTTGAAGCTCCTAAGGGGGATCAGGGAGCTTAGGTTGAGTGTGGCCTGCAAGTTGTTCCAAGACCAAGGGCCGAAATAAAACAGACTCCTTTTCCCAGCCTCAGTCCGGACAAATGGTACCTTTAGACGTATTTGATAATTGGACCTAAGATTGTAGGGGTTTTGAACAAAGTCAAACTTTGAACTTATGTAGCTGGGTAACCTTCCCAAAATGGCCTTATACATTAAAATGTGCCAGTGCTGCAGCCTGCGTACAGCAAGAGAAGGCCAGCCTATCAGGTCGTACAGTACACCGTGGTGAGTCCGGTAGACAGAGTTTGAAATATACCTCAAGGCAGCATGGTATAATGAATCAAGTTTTGCTAGGGTAGTGGGGCTAGCAAATCTGTAAATGGTATCACCATAGTCCAGCTGAGACATGAACAGAGCAGAAACCAGTCTTTTACGTGCAGCTGGTGAGAAACATGACTTTAACCTATAGAGGAAACCCAGTGTAAGCTTGAGTTTCTTACATAGCATGCAAATGTGGTGTTTGAAGTTCAGGTTTTTGTCCAACCATATCCCCAAATATTTATAGGTGTCAACAAATTGAATACCAACACCTTCCAAGGTGTTGATAGAGAGAGAGGAGACTATAGTATTGCTGGGGGCAAATAACATTGCCTTAGTTTTGTTTGCATTTAAAAACAGTTTTAGGTGGATAAGAGCCTGCTGCAACGAGTCAAAATCAGACTGCAACTTGTCAACCGCAGTCATAGGAGAGGGAGCAGAAGCATATAAAACAGTATCCTCGGCATACATGTGGTACATTGAATATTTCAACTGATCACAAATGTTATTGATGTACAATAAAAACAGCAGTGGAGCCAGAATGGATCCTTGAGGGACTCCTCTATCCAAAACAATAGGATCAGAAATAATATTACCCAATCTGACAAACTGAGTGCGGTCAGTTAAATAGCTCGGAACCAACTGAGCACTTTACGACCAATACCAGCTTTTTGCAAGGGCACCAATTAATAAAAAATGATCAACGGTATCAAATGCCTTGGCTAAATCTATAAAAATAGCAACAACGTACTGTTTCTTTTTCGATGGCATTCTTGATGTCATCGAAAACCTTAAGTCCAGCCGTCACGGTACTATGCCTAGCCCTGAATCCGGATTGCATGGGGCTAAGGACATTGCGTGAGTCTAAAAAATGGTTTCAGCTGAGCAGAAACTAAGGATTCCAATATCTTAGCCAAAGCAGAGAGATTTGAAATAGGCCTATAATTATTCAGTTCAGCAGGGTCACCAGCCTTTAACAGCGGTGTAACAAAGGCTTGTTTCCATAATACAGGCCATTTACAATTAAGAATTGAGAGATTAAAAATGTCAGTGACTGGCTCAGCTATGATTGGAGCTGCAATTTTTAAAAAGAAAGGATCAAGCCCATCAGGCCCAGCAGCTTTCTTTGGATCTAATGTTTGGAGGGCATGCAAGACTTCAGAGGTTGAAAAGGGGGTCAGGTCAAAAACGGAGGCCAACTGGGGAGTATCTGCTGTCAATTGGTTACAAGGTGTGCTCTCATTTTTATGCAGGGCGTGACTTTGTTCATCAAACAAATTAGCTACATTTTTAAAATGAAGATTGAAAATATTGGACATTTCATTTTTATCATAAATAGATATGTTATTGACATTGACTCTACTGGGAAAACTGGAGACTTTCTTGTTCTGTAGGGTTCTAATTGATTTCCAGAACTTAGAGTGATCGTTGAGGCAATCAGAGGTTAAAGACAAATAATATTCAGCCTTAGATTTTTTAATGAGTGATGTGCATTTGTTCCTAAGGGAGCGAAAAAGAGCCCAATCATCTAAGGCATGTGACTTTCTGGCTAAAGACCATTGCTTATTACGAGCATGAATCATACCAGCAATTTCTTTGGTGAACCAAGGATTGTCCCTATTTTTGATCCTAAATTTTCGAAGAGGAGCATGCTTATTTACAATCTTCAAAAAGTGTCGTTGGAAAAAGGCGACTGCCTCTTCGACAGTAGGAATCAAGGTTACTTGATGCCAATTCACCCCGGACAAGTCATGAAGAAAAGCCTGCTCTGAGAAGTATTTAAAGCAGCGTCTAAGCACAATTAAGCTCTTGGTTTTGGGCAGTTTGGTGCTCCTAACACAGGCAAGTGTGCAGTGATCACTGATATCATTAGGGAAGACTCCAACTGCCACATATTTATGTACTGCATTGGTTAAAATTATGTCTATTAAGGTATCTTTGTCAGATTTGGCAGAGTTAGCTCTGGTGGGGCTGTCAACAAGCTGAGAAAGATTCAGGGAGTCACACACCTGCTTGAAATGATCAGATTTGTCACTCAACCAGTCATAATTTAAATCTCCCATCAAAATTAATTCAGATGTGACTAAACTGGATAATGCTTCGGTCAAATTGGTCAGGGATTCAGGGACAGCTGATGGAGGCCTGTAACAACCCACAATGGTAAGGGGATCCTTTGCTATCAGTATTTGTACAGCTAAGAGTTCAAATTGCTTCGGAATTGTAATGGAGTGAAGAACAGAACCTTGAAATTTCTCAGAAATGTACACTGCAACACCACCAGCCCTGCCCTTGCGATCAGTTCTAAAAACATTATAGCCAGCAATATTAATAACTTTGTCAGGGGTAGATGGTTTCAGCCAAGTTTCAGAAACAAAAACAACGTCAGGCTTTGCAATGAAGAACCAGGTCTTAAAAATATCCAGTTTGGGTACAAGACTCCGAGCGTTAATATGTAAAAAACCTAAACCATGCCGATTACTGAATTCATACGGAGTTGAAAGTTGATGGATTTTCTCGGGAAAAGGCCCTGGGCCAGGGTTGCCATGAACATTACCAGATACTAAAAGCAACAACAAGATTAAAAGCCTCGAAGCAGAGTTTTTAGTTTCGTCTTTCGTGGAAATACATTGAGAGACGGAACTATATTGCGCTTTCGAGAGGATAGAATCCAGAATTATGAAAGCACAGGGGAGAGAGCGTTTAACAACGAGAAATGACTGTTCAGTGTAAAAACAGACCGTAGTTTCTCGATTGGCATCGGTTATTTGGTCTAAGCGATTAATATAATTAAAATGAACGCACGAATACGTCTCTGTCACATTTCTGTGATTTAAACCGACAATAAAGCTAAGTACGAGCACAACTTTGAAAATAACCTTTGACATCATGATTTGGACATAAAAACAACTTTAAAAAAAAAAAAAAAGCTCATGCACAGAATCTCAAGCACCGTACCTCTACTTCAGAGTAAACACGGCATTTAGGTCGTTAGTTCAGCGCCGTGACACAGGTCCGCGTTGGTCGTATTCGAACCAATTTTAATGGCATTAGTAAAACCACTGTTCCGCAACGCTGATTCAGCAACGCAGCCCGTACAACAGCGCTTCCTCAATGAGGGTGTCCGAGAGATCTCAGTGTGCACCGGAGGCCGACGGATCCAGAGGGGACAGCTGTACCTGCGAAGCCAGACCCTCAGAAAGAGGGCTCAATCGCGGAAGTCATCGAGGACCAACGGCAACAGAGAAGACGGGGTAGGGCAAGGCCAACTGCGCCGGGGACTCCTTCAAAGAGCCATAAACCCCGGCATCAGCAAGCCCACAAAGCGCAAGAAGATCCCATTGAGAAATGCCGATAGTGATCCAAGTCCGAGCAATCAGCTGATCCGGGCAGCAGAAAGGTAAAGCAATCGGGTAGTCCAAGAGTGCGACTCGTAAGTTTTTTTTTTTTTTTTTTTAAATCAAGAGCAAATAAAAAGAATGTTTCTAAAAAAATAATTAATTATATAAAAATGTTCCAATACACGCACAGTAAAATGTTGACAATGACGCGAGACAAAGTTTAACAAGAGACAAATCAGCGTGCAAACCGACGTGCTGCCTTCTCAAGCTAATTTACACAAATCTGTGCTGTTTCATGAGTTCACGATCTTCAGAAGGCATAATGGTGATTAACGTGCACAAGAAAATGTCTCATAACTTTGTGATGCTATGTACAATAATGCTATCAAAAATAAATGTGACAGTCATTCTGCCAATTAGTCGAAGCAACTGTTGCTAAGCAAGCTAACTGCAACAAGTTCAGGTAATTAAGCATTGAAAGGTGAGGTTACCGAAGTTTAACTGCTGACTCATTGTCACTGCAGCGATAGTCCTTAACCCTTTGACTCCCAACTTGTTCAAAACCAAACCTGACAGCTCTGCCCAAGGTAATGAACACCACTCATATCCAATGCAGATATGCTCAGAGTTTTTATTCAATTCTGAAAAAAACCATCGCATTTTTTGGTATGAAATAGCAAAATCCATAATTGGACAGAGGAGTCATGTAGAATAGTACAGAAATTTCCGTATGCGGGTGCTAAAGGGTTGTGTTCTCACTAATGCTTTGTTGACCGATTTTGCTTGACAGATTGATTCTCATGCAGGATGAAAAATGAAAGTGAGTCTCATCTCATTTTGATATTTCAAATTACACATGTAAAACCTGAAAAAGATACTTTCAGTATGAAGAACGAAGAAGCCAAGCGAGCCAACTAGAAGATAACTTTGGGCAATTTCACTTTAAAAGTCTACTTTTAAAGAGTAATGCCTTTTAAAATGAACTTGAGTTCAATTTAGTTTTGTCTCCAAATTCAATCTAATTTTAAGGAACATTCACATGAATGAAGGCTGGCTTGGTTGCTTCATTTGCTGCTACAATATGTGCAAACCAAAAATAATTTAGTTTCACTGGTTTTCCACTCCTCTTGGTTTGCTTGAAGTGACCTGTGACGTGAACCTCTTAGGAAATGGACTTTCTCCAATGAAGCTCACGAGAAGCTGAAGTTTGTGCTGTATTAGTATTGGATTCAATCAGCTACTGTGGCGCAATTCGACCTCTGCCTGATGTGGAACAGTGAGGGAGCCGGGAGAACATAACATGGAATATAATGTAAAAAAGAGGGTGGTGTTCTTCATTATCTCAAGAATCCAACTCTCTGTCCCTTTAGGGCGTTCATCACAATCCTTTCTTTTTGTTATTCTGAACTACCTAATGCACCAAATTAAACACCATGATGGTGCTGCTGTTGATCAAACTACTAAAGGAGCTGTAATAGTATCACATAGCTGGAAATCTTGCTTTTAAAGGAGGGTATTATAGAATGTCTCGTGCGGTTGGACGCTCATTTGTGCTTTAAAGACATTGGTCTTTGCTGTTAGCCTCCGATGCAGACATTTTATGCTGTTCGCTTCGCTCTCACACCAACGTCTGCGAGCAAGATTTTGTGTTCTGTGACGTAATGGCATTATGTGAAATAAGCCATTCAGAATGCCTGTTATCAGAGGCGGTCTGTCGGCAGTTACAAAGGCCTTCAGAAACCTCGCCTTTCAATACTTAATAACCTAAACCTCTCGAAGTTCAATTTTCCTGATTTTCAACAGTTGCTCGGACTAATTGCTTGAATGACAGTCAAATTTAATTTTGATAGCATTGTTATACATTACACTGCAAAATTATTAGGCGTTTTCTGCACATAAATGGTGACTTAAAATATCAATATGGCTTCATAAATTCTGCGCTCATGCAGCACAGGAAATGGCTCAGATTAGCGCAAATTAGTTTGCGAGGCTCATTAAGCAATAAGCCACGAGAATCCGTTCTATATTCTGAATGAAGTCACGTTGTTAGGCACGATGCAGAGCTGAGTGACAATTAAAAGGATAGCGAAAATAAATGCTGCAAAGTCAATGAAAGTTTCAGATTTTTTGCATTTAGATTGCCATCCTTACATTGTCATATCAATTATATAAATATAGGCAATAGGCATTCACTTTTTCAGTATCATTTCTTATTAAAGGTCATGTATAGGTCTTGGTTGTTCTGTCAATAAATTGTTTGGTTGTTAATCAGGCGAACTAAAACGAGAAGAGCTTGAGGGCAATCGAGGGGTAAAGGGTGCGGTTACTGAAGGCCCTCAGAACACCTGATGGCACGCTGCTTCTTGTTATATGAGAGCCCTTTCTTGTGTCCCCTGGCAAATATTAAAAAACAAAATTGCGGGTACAGATACCCTTTAAAATTTGTAATGACATTTGTTTTTCATGTAAAATAAGAATTGCATCAATGAAAGAGAAAATGCATGTAAAATTAGAAAATTAGTAAAGTTATCAAGAAAAAAAAAGCCAACTGGATAAGACCATGAAGCAAATAAAGCGACTTTACAATGACAGCGACCCGCCCCACGTCAACCGTCTTCCTACTGAAGAGCCAACCAAAGTGTGCTGCTCTGCAGCTAAAGAAAACTTCAACACCAAAGAAACCTGGAGAAACTCCTCCTTTAGAAAATTTTCGACCTAGTGGTGTTGTCATGGTTTGTGTACTCTGTGTTTGGTGTAGGGCTTTCTTTGTGTCTTTCATCTGGGACGACATCGAATTCCTTACACCAGCTGGTTGATTGAAGATGGGCGGCACCTGTTTCTGGTTCTATTTAAGCCAGAAGTTCGCCGCGCCTCTTTGCTTGAGTGTCTGATCTTCTGAGTTCACACAAGCCAGGTAAGATTTACTCTAGTGTTTAGTGAACTATTTCGCAGTTATTTTTAGAGTATTCTTAAGAATTTCTTTCTTAAGTTTCTTTCTTGTTTCCTCTCCTTTACGTGCACCGGTATTTGGTGCCTTTGGAGTTTTCTCGTCCGTTTGGACGTATTTATTTGTGAAGCCTCTGGCTTCATTCTGCTCTCGTGTTCTTTCCCTCGTGCAGCAGTTTATCTCCTCGCTCAGCCCTGTACTCTGGCAGTCGCTGCATTTGGTCTCATTACTTCCACCGTCACAGGTGTTGGTTAGCCTCTGTTGCAGAAGTCTTATGTGGTTTGCTTCCCTCCCAGGCTCCCAAAACAGGATGTCTGTAACGGAGGCTACTTTGCTAATTGACCGTATCAAATTTATTACATATTAGATTCTTGAAGAACCAGGTCACATCCATAATTAGGGATTATTATTGCATTGGGTTGTTTTAACATAAATAGAGTGAACCATCCTCGCCATCAGTCATGCAGGTACAGTCTACCTATGCCAGTTAGAGAGTAAAGCCGAGTTCTGCAGGAGAAGATGGGAGAAATGGTGTCTATTTGCAGCTCTTTTAAGTGTCATTTATTTGCTCTCATAGGAAACAACCAGTCAGAGTTCAGTGATTTTGAGAATTAATTGCTTATATGTCCCCCTTTGCGGTCTGGAGCTTCAAACAATCATTTATTTTCATTACATGGCACAGTTTCTAAAGACTGCATGCTAATTTTGGCAAGACCCTGGGGATGTGGCGTACAGCATGTCATGTGCAACACTGATAGTTCATAGTGTGTGAATAGAGGAGCCCAGAGAAGTGTCCTTGAACATGGCTCTGGAGGTCTACGCTGTGCTGCCGTGCGCATGAGTCAGTGGGCTCTAGTTACATGCCATCATAAATGGAAACACATGCATCGGTAAAGTTATTCACACTTTCGTCCCTGGTAAACGGGGTATTTGTCGCCTCAGAGTTGCAGTCAGGGCCAGCGCTAGAACGGGGAAGTGGGGGGGCATAGACACATCCCTTTATGACAAGAATTAGTCCTGGCAAGTTCAAAATCATTTTCCTTTATTGACGCATTTTACAATTATCGTAATAGGCATCTGAAGACACAGTTCCTCTCCATATGCTATCTAACAGCGATGAATTAATGGGCTAAATGCAGTTCAGTGGCGGAATCAGAACTGAGAATTGGGGTGCACAAAACATCCATTTAAAACATTTATTAGTCCTGACCTGTTCTCAGTCATTTTCATGATTAATAAAAGGTTCACTCCGAGAGCACTCCACACTTAACAGGTGCTGCTTGTTCTCCCCGATTGAGTAAGTCATTAAGTCATTCATCTGGACGCGTATTTGCTGTAATTAAATCACTGTTATTCAAAATTGCATACCTGCGCAAATGGCTTGAGCCGCACACTTTTTATCGCCTATTTAACTGCCGAGTGCCACTTTTTTTTTTTATCAACCCACTCAATACCGAGATTGAAAGGCGATATTTCATTGGAATGCGGACCAGTTCAATCAACGCAAAGCATTGGCCTATTAATTAGTAAATTATTTTTCTGTACTGAATTTAGCCCATGATTTCATCGCTATTCGATCGCATTTGGAGAGAAACCGTGTCTTCAGTTGCCAATTACAATAATTGGAAAACGCGTCAATAAAGGGAAATGATTGAGAACTTGCCAGGACTAATTCTTGTCATAAAGGGACGTGTCTGTGCCCCCCCAATTCCCTGTTCTAGCGCCAGCCCTGGTTGCAGTCGGTTACTTTGGAGAAAAGAGCAAGATAGAGACTTTGATCATAAATACCTCCATCCGGGCTGCCGGATAGCTCACTCGGTAAAGCATCGCGTTGCGAAGCAGAAGTGACTATCACGTCGTGGGTTTGATCCCCGCCTCGTACCAACCGGCAGTGGTCGGCAGCTTTTTCAGAGTAGCGCGCAATTGGCTATTGCGCTACAGGGTTGCAAATTGGGAAGGGTCTGCTGGGGAGGGAAAATAATAGTTGCCTTGTTCGTTGCTGAAGCGCCTCCTGCTGGCCAGACAGGCGCTCGTCAGGAAGATCCTAAGCCCGTTCATGTTTGGGTATCCTCCGCCCTCATTCTGAACTTGCAAAGATTCAACCAATGAGTGTATAAGAAGCGGTGGCTGACGGGCGCGTGCTTCGAAGGAGAGCCGCGAACTGTCTACACTCTCCTGAATTGGCAACAAGGGGTCGCAAATGAGCAAGCCTTGTGCCTTGTACATAGTTCACCAATTGGGCATTCCAGATTCGGGTGGGATTGGAGATGCTAAATTTAAAAAAAAAAGAATAAATACCTCCATCCCTCCATCACTGCTCCTTCTCTCCCTCCTGTGGTCCCCCCCTCCAGGTCATTCATGCTCATTCATGAGTTCAGTTCACCAGTGACAGCTTTACAAAACACATGAGGAGCTACAGTATGTCTGATTGCATAGTACGAAACCCTGTTAATAATGAAAATCAAACATTAAGCATTTAGATGTTACAGACACATACCTATCAGTGGCGGCTGGTGAACTGGCAACAGGTGAATCTCAAACAATCCCTTAAAAATAATGATTGGTCATGACCTGTTTTTAATCATTCATTTAAATTACCATTACAGAAACTCCGAAAACTCTCAACATTATCAGGCATGGTCAGTTTTCATTTATAACACATACCTGTCAACTCTCACGCATTCGGTGTGAGTTCAAGTGGCACATATACCTTCCTCTGCTGTATGAATGAATCTTTATTGTCATTGCATTTGGCAATCAACGAAAAATACCCTGTCTCTCATAAAAGAACTGTTCTATCCACACACACACACACACACACACACACACACACACACACACACACACTGATAACCGAAAAAAAAAACATAAATTATATTCATATATACCTGACTACTAAAAGGAGTAGCATAAAATACATATATAAATAATAAAGATAAAACAGGAAAGTGCTTAGTGAGGACATTAAGTTTATAGCCACCAGTTTCAGTTATGTCTTTGCTGGAGAGGGAATACAGGGTTGTGATTCAGTTCAGTTCCAGGATGGCTGAGGGATAAAGCTGTTTTAGAGTCTGGTGGTGCGGCATTTCAAGGCTCTGTAGCGCCTTCCAGAGGGCAGCAGCTGAAAGAGGTGCTGGAAGGGATGGCTAATGTTCTTGTCGATTGCCCCTGCTCTGCTATGAATGCGGGACCTGCAGATGGCGTCTAGAGGTGGGAGTGCAACGCCAATGATTTTCTAAGCGGTGTTCACCAGCCTCTGGAGTGCTGCCCTGTCAGCTGCTGAGTAGCACTCGTACCAAGATGTCCTGCAGTACGTTAGGATGCTCTCCAGAGAGCAGCGGTAGAAGTCCTCCAGGAGTCTGGCGGAGAGGTTGGATCTTCTCAGTATTCTGAGGAGCGGATTCACTGCAGCGGCATTCACTGTCCACTTTAAGTCCTTACTGACGTGGACCCCCAGGTACTTAACCCTTTGTTGCATGTTGTCCAATATTTTGGACATAAGTTAAGTGGAGTTTATTTTCTCTAGGCTCATAGATACCCTGAAAACACAAAATGTACATTTTACTGGACATTTCCAGATAATAATTTCCTCAATAGGTGCCTCTCTGATTAGTCACATGATTTGCCACAAACAATCACAATGGCTGCATCCACAAGTAAGAGGTAAGTTGACGAAAGTCAGAAATAGTCTTATATTGTTCAATTTTTGATCAGACTTTTTTTCTGTTGGGGGATGGAAATTCATTATATAGCACAAACTGAAAACACATAACCTATGTAATGCATGTCTATTTGTTGGAATACATCTGAGTCTATGCTCTATCAAAAATATTGGACATTATGCATGCCGAGTAAATAGCTCAAATAAGCAATGTCCAGAATACAGATAGATCATCATGCATATCAATGACCAGGTTTCTTCAACTTCACATTATTTCTGTCACTCCGCATGCATAATGTCCAAAATACTGGATGGCAGTGTGCATCCCACAAGCATAATGTCCAAAATAATGGACAGACAGACCATCCACTTGCCCTCCCCCCCCCCCACACACACACACACAAACTATTGCACCAAATCCTAACAAATGGTCCAAGGCATTTGTATGTACACTATGCATCAAAGGGTTAAAGCTGTCCACCCTCTCCACCTGCTCTCCTTTGATCAGGAGTGGCTGGTGTGCTGTTGGACCCTGTCTGAAGTCTATGATGAGTTTCTTTGTTCTCCTGATGTTCAGTATATGGTTGTTTCCTCCGCACCGCTCAATTAATTCGCAGGCCTCATCTCTGTCGGCCGACTCATCGCCATTACAGACTAGTCCCACCAAGGTTGTGTCGTCTGCAAATTTGATGATTTTATTTGTGGGGTGAGTGGGTGTGCAGTCGTGTGCAGAGAGGTAGTAGAGGGCGGGGCTGAGCACACAACCTTGTGGGGCTCCTGTGCTGAGGGTCAGGCTGGGGGACATGTGTGGGCCGAGTCTCACCGTCTGTGGGCGGTTGGTCAACAAGTCCTTAATCCACCGGCGCAGTTGGTTGCTCAAGCCCAGGTCTTGTAGCTTTGTAACCAGCCTGCTAGGGATGATAGTGTTAAAAGCTGAGCTGAAATCTACAAACAGCAATCTGACATATCGTCCCATGAATAACAAAAGGTCGCAAGTGACATTCATGATGAAACCTGTTTTTCTCACCACGAAGTACTACAGCGGCCGTAGTACTTCGTGGTGCAGAAAAACAGGTTTCATCAGGAATGTCACTTGCAACCTTTTGTTATTCATGGGACGGTATGTCCCTGACAGCTCCAGGTGGGTCAATGCTGTGTGCAGGACTGCATTTATGGCATCCTCGGTGGATCTATCGGCCTTATAAGCATGCTGGTGTTGGTCTATAGTCGGAGGGAGGGAGGACTTGATGTACGCCATAACCAGTTGCTCAAAGCACTTTGAAATAATGGGTGTCAGAGCAACTGGTCTGTAGTCATTCAGTGTGCCGATGTTAGTCTGCTTGGGCACTAGGATGATGGTTGCTGTTTTGAGGCAGACTGGGACAGCAGCTTCCACCAGCGACAGGTTAAAGATGTCAGTGAATATCTCTGCCAGCTGGTGAGCACAGTCTTTGAGGACCCTGCCAGGGATCCCATCTGGGCCTGCTGCCTTCCTAACATTCACCACCTTCAGGACTCGTTTCACCTCATGTACCTGCAGAGAGAACGAGTGGTCAGCAATTATTCAATCAACGTGTATGTAGGAGATTCTTGCGCGGAATTTAAGTTCTTGTGCATGGAGGTTCAAATTATTTTATTTCATTCAAACGATCATGAGACACATGCATTGCTTCCAACCCCTGAGTAAAGAAAAGCGTGAGAAATCCGGAGTCGTAATCGGTATACGTTATAAATGAAAACTGGCCACATCTGATAATGTTGAGTTTTTGGAGTTTCTATTAATGATTGAAAACAGGTCATGACCAATCATTCATTTTAATGCCCCCGTCACACTTATTCAAAATCAGCATGAATCAAGCAGAACCAGCCGGAATGAAGAATTCGCGCAACATTCAGGCGGGAATTTCAAATTGACCAAAATTCTTACAGCTTTGAAAGAATGTCGTTCAAATACTTAGAATGCGCTTCGAACCCCCCTCAAATGATTCTTGCACAATCTGGGTGTATTAGCTCTCGAATGCAGCTTGAATGTAGTTGGAACGCAGTAGGAATGTTTAGAATGCTGTTAGAATGCAGTCAGAATATTTTGAATACACTTTGAATGCCGTACGAGTGCGGTTCAATTGCTGCCTGAGCACCACCCAAAGTCTGGTTGAAGGTGCCTCGAATGCTGTACGAATTCACCTCGAATGCAATCAGAATGCTCCCGGATTGGCCGCCGAATATGGTTGGAACGTCCAAGAATTCAAACAGAATACAGTTTGAATACTCAGAATGTACTTAGAATGTAACATGAGTGTCCCATATGCGTTGAGTCATTGCTGACTATGCTGACAGGGGAACGTAAATATGCCACTAAAACTGACGCCGAATGTGTTAGAGTTAACAGGTATGCGTTATTAATGAAAACTGGCCACACCTGATAATTTTGAGAGTTTTCAGAGTTTCTGTAATGGTAATTTAAATGAACGATTGAAAACAGGTCATGACCAATCATTATTTTTAAGGGATTATTTTTAAGGTGAATTTAATATCGAAATAGATTCCGGCAGCAATCGAGATGCATTCAAGGTGCATTCTGGCTCATTCGAGGCGCATTCTGGGAGGATTTGACGTGGCTTGCCATTTCGATTCTCCCTCGAATGCAATCAGAATGTTTTGAATGCTGTTGGAATGCCGTAAGAATATTTATAATGCAGTCAGAGCGCAGTTAGAATACACTTCGAATGCCGTTCGATATTTCTCCACTTCGAATGCACCTGGAAAGTTTTGAGCATTAGGAAAACATTCGGGCCAGCCACGAGAATGGCCCTGAATATTTGGAATGCACTCAGAATGCAGTCAGCATGTTTAGAACGCACTTCGAATATCCAGGAATGTACAAAGAATTTTCATTCCGACGGCATTCCAGCTCATTCCGCCTCTAGTGTGACTAGGGTTTCAGGGATTGTTTGAGCTTCCCCTATTGCCAGTTCACGAGCCGCCACTGACACCTAGCCATCTCAAAGTCATTGTAATTTGCCTGGTAATCAAAAGATGATGAAGAAACAAGCCTGTATATCGGCCAAACAAGTGAACAAACTATCTTTACCTACACTACATTAACATTACCAACCAAACCGAGTAACTGGCCAATCTCGTGACGAAAAACATTAAACTTTATTTACATTATTAAAGTGTAGAAGATGAGAGCCTTGGCACTGGTGATAACCAGTAAGAGACCCAAGGATCACTGCATCCGAGTTTCACGAAAATGCAGTGAAGTATGTGGATAGAGTGATCAATTATGTACAGGGTTAACATTTTTAGTGGACGGACAGACAGTTACACAGTCTGCTTATTTCATCGTCCTCTTCTGAAATTCTTTCCGTGGGGTTAAAAAGCAAGCAATAAAAACATGCAAAAACATCCCCAGCATTTAGAAATGATATTCTGAACGAGGCTGAAATCAACAATTACATGAAATTATATTTTGCATTAAAACGACCTAGTTGAACTGAGTTTTCTGCTGAGTCTTAAAACTTCTGAAAGAGGCAACGGGTTTGGAATGCTAATCGATTCCATGCTATGGGCCTTGTTTCGATGACTGGCTGCTTCATTTGGGAAGCGACTTGATATCTGAAACGGTGTGAGATGATTCAGGCAATCTGTCTACATGAGCTTCTGACTCAGAACAAAGGTGCCAAAGATATGAACGCTTAATGGGTGGAGAAAAAAAAAACACAAGCGAGTGAAATAAGAATCAACATTACTGAGAAAGTGCAGCGTCCCTCGAAGTATGGCATAGAGTTTATATTCCATGGAAAATACGTAAAATGCAAAGCAGATCCTCAATTTACCCTGGAAAATTAATCTCAATGAACACCAGCTGAAGGACACCTTTAACTTAACAATGCCTTAATTCCTGAAAGCAATTTCAGAATAATCTGTTGAACTGACAGTATGATTTATTGACTGTCTGGTGTCTGCTTTTTGTAAATTGTATCTCACCATTCAGATATTTACATTAATTTTTTGAATAGCCTCTCTCCCTGCCCAGATTATATGATTTGCATTTAAAGGGTATTACGTTTGATTAAAAAACAAAAAACAACGGACTGATGAACTATTAGATTTGCACCTTTTAACATTTTGCTATGGCTTTGAAAGAGCACTTTTAAGCCTGATCTTAGACAGTCAGCAAATGTTTCACCTGCAAATTATATTTTCGGACAAGTTTTCTGCGGGACACAAACAAACGAGATTGAGACGTCCGTCAAATAAACCAGAGTGGACAGGCTCTCTAAGGGCTGGCCGCCTGGATTTTAAAGTGGGTTTTAAAGGAAACTGAGACATAGTTCTTAATCAGTGTGCTGTCTGCCTACTTGCCTCTTTCCTTTTTAAGGTTTTATCTGTTTTTCTGTTGGGGGGGTGACTTTGGTAAATGATTTAGTCCCAGGTCTGACATGGACATTTTTAGAGAAAGTGATGCACAGCTCTGTCTGTGACCATTTAAATGACGTCTACACTGACAAAAACAAAAGCAATTTTACAGTATAGGTTTCAAAATAAAATTTAATGGAAATTAAAATATGCTTTGTGCAAATGCTGATGTTAGTGAATCAAACAAGAGCTAAATATAAGAAACATTTCAGCCCATGAGGATTTTAGTAGCGTACAAGCTCTAGCTTTGCTGCATTTTAGTATTTGTCACCATGAATTTCAAACACTCAAAATGTGCCGGTCAAATTAAGTATATAAAATCATAAAGAAACTAAGTTTTTAGCAAATATTTCTGTTTGGCAAAATATCTAAAAGGGATATTAAATGCATCAGCCTGTTCTTCACTAATGGTGTAAAGATGTAATGTGGCCTGCAGTCATGAGCTGAAAATTACATTCATGTCTTTGAAAGATCATGCAGCCCTCTTTAACAGTGGAAAAGCTGAGCTGAAAAACTAATGTAAGCTATATGGTCCCAAACATCCTATTTTGAAATGAGTGTGCGTATTATTTGCGCAGAAATCATATACAGGGGTGTCCTGGTGGTGAAAGATCAGTAATGATGATATATTACACAAATAAAGCAGTCTAACGCAGTGACGAGCATACTGTATGCATTCAGGTTGATCAATTTAATTGCTCTTTCAAGGCTTTAAGCAAACACCAACATTAACATTGCTACATAGTTTTCTTGGGATCAATGTCCATAGTTTGCACTAAGGTGGTGTGACTTGGCATTATTGTAAGTGACATGACTGTGAGAAGTCATTCAGTTGAAACCGTAATATGTTCATCTTAGCTTGCAAGTTTGTAAACACCATGCATTTAGCAGGCTACAACAGCACACTACAGTCTGTCTGTTATCGGGATCATTATGCGATCACGTTCATTTGATCCATCTCGCCCAGTTATGCAGAACCTCACGCTGTATAATGAAATTATTTTACGAGACTATAGAGGAAGCTGTTTCTGAAAAATTTCATTAATAGTTAAAAAAGCACTACGTCACTGTTAAATTTTTTTTTAATGTGATTGATTTACGATTATGAAACCGTGTTTGCTATTATTGAAAATCTATTTTTATGGAGTGCGTAATCAGCTTAAATGAGCGAGCTGTCCCTTACACACATACACGCGCGCACACACACACACACACACACACACACACGTGTTTGCAATGTGATGGCGGGGTTTCCTGATAGATTTTTTTGGGGAACTAACAGGACGCAGTATTTGCCAATTGTATTTTTATTATCATCTGTTTTTGGATTGAATCAGGAGCTACGGACAGTGTCGAGCTTCAGTGATGACTTTCTCTAAAGTTACAGACATTGATAGAAATAGTTGCTGACTGTGTGCCTGGGGAATGTAAGCCTGGATTTGGCTGGATTTGAATTTTGACTTAATTGGGGGAAGACTGACTTATTTTACATTCCAGTATTTAGGCAAAATGATAATACTCAAAACCAGTCCCAATACTCTAAGTTTACTTTAATTATAGTAGAGCCCACTTACTAGAATACATGACAGTGCAATTTGTAACGTTCATTCATTTAGTACTTGTTCCAACTAATTTTTTCTCTCTCATTGTCTCTGAATGAATGGGTCATTGTTTCTAAATTCAGCATTTTTCTGTTCCATGTACAAACCCCAATTCCATTGAAGTTGGGATGTTGTGTAAAATGTGACTAAAAACAGAATTCAATGATTTGCAAATCTCATAGATCCACGTTTTATTCACAATAGAACATAGACAACATATCTGATGTTGAAAGTGAGGAACTTAACCATTTCATGAAAAATATGAGCTCATTTTGAATTTGATGGCAGCAACACATATATCGGCAAGTTGGGACAGTGGCAACGAAAGGCTGGAAAAGTAAGTATTACTAATAAAAAACAGCTGGAGGAGCATTTTACAACTAATTCGGTTAATTGGCAACAGGTCAGTAACATGACTGGGTATAAAAAGAGCATTTTAGAGAGGCAGAGTCTCTCAGAAGTAAAGATGGGCAGAGGTTTACCAATCTGCAAAAAACTAAGTCTAAAAATTGTGGAGCAATTTCAGAAAAATGTTTCTCAATGTAAAATGGTGAAGATTTTGAATATCCCACCATCTACATTACATAATATCATCAAAAGATTCTGAGAATCTGGAGAAATCTCTGTGCGAGAGGGACAAGGCCGAAGGTCAATATCGGATGCTCGTGATCTTTGGGCCCTCAGGCGGCACTGCATTAAAAACAGGCATAATTCTGCACTGGAATTCACTGCAAGGGCTCAGGAACACTTCCAGAAATCATTGTCTGTGAAAACAGTTCACCGTGCAATCCACAAATGCAAGCTACAGCTGTATCATGCAAAGAAGAAGCCATATGTGAACACAATTCAGAAACGCCTCCGTCTTCTCTGGGCCAAAGATCATTTAAAATGGACTGAGGCAAACTGGAAAACTGTTCTGTGGTCAGATGAGTCAAAATTTGAAATTTTTTTTTGGAAACCACGAACGCTGTGTCTTGTGGACTAAAGAGGAGAGGGACCATCCAGCTTGTTATCAGCGGTCAGTTCAAAAGCTTGCACCTCTGATGATATGGGGTTGCGTTAGTGCCTATGGCGTGGGCAGCTTACACATCTGGAAAGGCATTATCAGTGCTGAGAAGTATATAGCGGTTTTACAACAACATCTCTTTCAGGGAAAGCCATGCATATTTCAGCAAGACAAAGCTAACCCACATACTGCATCCATCACAACAGCATGGCTTCGCCGTAGAAGAGTCTGCGTGCTGAAATGGCCTGCCTGCAGTCCAGACCTTTCACCAATAGAAAACATTTGGTGCATCATAAAACAAAAAATCTAGCTTTGAAGACCCAGGACTGTTGAGCTTCTCGAATCCTACACCAGACAAGAGTGGGACAACATCCTCCTTCCAAAACTCCAGCAATTGGTCTCCTAACTTCCCAGACATTTACAGACTGTTGTTAAAAGTAGAGGGGATGCTACACAATGGGAAACATGGCCCTGTCCCAACTTTTTTTGCAATGTGTTGCTGCCCTCAAATTCAAAATGAGCTAACATTTTTCATGAAATGGTAAAGTGTCTCACTTTCAACATCAGATATGTTGTCTATGTTCTATTGTGAATAAAATGTGGGTCTATGAGAATTGCAAATCATTGCATTCTGTTTTCATTCACCTTCTACGCAACGTCTCAACTTCATTGGAATGGGGGTTTTTAAGAGCTTGTTTTATCTATTGTATATTTATGGTTATTGCATCGTATTCGCGAGGCTGCGCTGCCCTTCGTGCTTGAGAAAGGGGCTTTGCAAATTAAATGTCTGATTAAAGAGGACCTGAAACACTACATGTAGTTATCTTAATTTAATGAAGGTCTCTCACCCTGAAAAGATTATTTAAAGTTTTAACACTGATGGAGGAAGAAATTTCAAAATCCTGCCGTTGAAGTTCAACTGTCAAAACAAAGGAGGGCGCCATCATTATTGGGTTGCTGACGTGACGTCATCGGAGTGGTTGGCTCAACTCGTCAAGCTAGCGATCGCTCTGAGGAACTACACCCGTTCATTCGAAATGACAGAGAAAGAGGAGCAAATTAAAAAGCGAGTTAAGGGAGGCATGTTTTGCATTGCCCCTGGATGTTCAAATGAAATTTACAGAGTCAAAGATCGGGAGAAACCAGTGAATTTCCATCATTTGCCACTTAAACGACCACCTGTTCTCCGACGTTGGCTAGCTGCACTTAAAAGGAAGAACCCACCAGTTAGCAGCAATGCTAGAGTTTGTAGTGATCACTTTGTAGCTGAAGACTACGTGGAAGAAAAGTTTTTTGATGAGGCAGGAGTACTGGTGACTCGTCGAAACAACAGGTTGAAACCAGATGCAACTCCCTCAGTGTTTGACTTTTCTTCCTATGATGCACGGAAGACAGACCGTCCCACGCAGTCCACTAACGTTAGTTCAGAAGTGGCTGCGCGCCGTAAGGAAAGAGCCCGATGGCGTAACTATTTACTAGAACAGAGAGAGGTAATTATACGACCAGCAAATGTTCAACAATCCAGTTTAAATGTTCCACAACCCAGTTCAATCTCAATCATGATCATCCCTTCAATTGCTTATAAGACAATAATTTCACGGACTGGCCTTCAATGTGTGTCAGATAAACACAACAAAATAAAATGATACGAATGGCATGAAAACAAATGTAAAATTTATTGAGAAACATAACTCACCATAAGGCTGAATCGGTAGGAGCCCTGAACTTGTTTCTCTGCTACGAAACGATCACACCTGGGGGTAATGAGGGACAATGACTGCGTTTACATGCACATCATATTCCTGTATTAATTGGAATATGAGAATATTCCGATTGCGTACCTGTCATGTAAACGCGTGAAATAACCCGATTAAGGTCATTTTCCGATTCGAAATATTCCGAATAAGACCCCTGGCATATGCCTGTTTTAATCGGAATACTGGCTCATGTATACACCTTAATCGGAAAATGCCCCAGAACAGAATATTTAACTACGTCTGCGCCTGTTCAATTCGCAAGGAATTGAATCCTTCTTGGAGGGAGGAGGAGACGACTGTGTGCATTCAGATAATGAAAGACATGAATATAATGGAATATATCAATTGGCGAAAGCACCGTACCAACGATATCTTTAAGATGTGCGAAAAGTGGAGAGAGGCTGGTTTTGTGTTAACTGCCAACCAAGTTATGCATCGCTGGAAAACTCTGAGGGCGGCATATTCCAAACCGAAAAAAAAAATACAGGCAGTGGCAATTTTTACGCCAATCGTAATCTTACTCTAATTTGCTATTCTTCCGAGCTTCCGTATGTGCATGTGCAATGTAGGAAATTTGGACTTGGACCCATAGGCTGATTTATACAGTCTATGCTTATACCACGGCATTAACTATAATGTATCAGCTGACGTTAGCTAGCGGGACGGCTGTAACATTACTTATGTTTTCTAGCTAGTTGCTTAACTTAGCAAACGGGCTAGGTAGTTATGAGAGTGTAATTTTAGGTTCAGCGTTTGCTCCCTAATAGCCTATTTGGGGAACTGTCAGGTCGTCACTCTCCACAATCAATAGTCAGTTGTGATTAGCGTTGTGTAGAAGAGCTGATAGCGGCACAAAGTTTGTCCTTGCAAGAAATTCTAGAGTTCAAATTGGCTAATGAGTTAGATGGCAAGCTGGCAAAGTTAGCTGGCTAATAACTAACTCTACCGAACTTGAGTAGAGGACATCCTGACTGTAACTTCAAGTAAGTAAGCTGGCTAGTCGGTCTAGTTGTGTGAACCACAAGGCACGCAACGAAAGCGGGATGTTTTCAACCCAGTTGCAGTTTTTTCCTAGGCCGAATTTTCTATTATGCATGCGGATATGGAAGCTCGTAAGAATAGCAAATTACAGTAAGCTCACGACTGGCGTAAATATAGCTACTGCCAAAAACAAAACAATACCAGCGGCCCTAATCCAGCCAGTTTCATTTATTTCGCGGTCATGGATGAAATTCTGGGACAGAGACCGCTGGCGATGGCAATGGCCAAGAGAGTGGAGGCGATATCGGCTTTGAAGCTCTAATTGAAGGCAACCAAAGCCATGACGATTACTTCCGAGCGTTATATTTGCTGAAAACCCAATGTTGAGATTGGACCTAAGTGGTGGATATGCTAATAAACATGTAAACGGAATGTTCCCATCGCTTAGCGCATGTAAACAGCTTATTCGGACCATTACCTTAACCCGAATACGGACCTTAATCGGAATATGGTGTGCATGTAAACGCAGTCATTGACACCTGAGGCTCTCTGTATGTAATTCATTTTCACTAGCTTGTGGGCTTAGTTTTTGGGGATGCCGACCCGCTCCTTGCTGCCATCTCCGTTCGGAGCCGCTGCAGCTCCCTCATCCTCCGCAAAAACGGGTCTCTCAACCCTCCTCCTTGTCACTGGCTCAAATTCTGCCTCATCCCCTGACATTTTTCCTCCTTCTACAACTCGTGAAAACTCTATACTCAAACCAACCGAACCACAACGAACCACTCCGAAGACGTAGGCAGTGACGTAAAATAAAGATGGCGGAGAGTACGCCCCAAAACGTATCATAAATGCATTTAAAAACTTGATTTTCTTTAAAACGGCTGATTTTTAAAATGTTTTATGTCGGTAGTATGTTTTAAATATATACACATATCATATGTTGGTGTCTATTCTGTTGTTTCATGTCCTCTTTAAACTGCATTACGTTTGTAGGTTTACAGTACAACATATTTATCAGTCGAAGAATCAGAAAATATTGTAGGCATACAGCACAAGCATAATAGTTGAGGTGAACATGCCTGGACTCTGAAGAAGCTTTTAAATGATTGCTTGCAGTACCCCTTGCAGACCAGGCTGCTCGATGGTGGCCCTCAGTCACCCAGCACTACTGAGGGAATTCCTTCAGAAGGAGGCCTTGCCTTTCTTCCTGAGCTCCTCTGGCAAAGGCCTTTGCTGCTTTAGTTCTCTCTAAATCTGTTGTTTTCTTCTTCAGGCTGAGAAATCCAAGCAATGGAGCAAAGGGCTTAGTTTGCTCTGTGGTCTAGAGAAGTCCCAGTCTGCTCAATCACATCTCCGATAAAACACGTGCTATGGCAGCACTCAGGGCATCAGTATCTCCTCTCATCAGGGCAGATGAGGAGATACATGCAGAGTTCAGGGAAGTGAAGTTAAAGAGAGAAAAACGTTATTTCCTGGGACTCTGTGTCCTTCTGATCAGGGTGTGAGCTTGATGTAAAGATAAAGGGGAAAGTTTCCCTCAACTTGCAAGCAGTGAAAATTAAATCACTGTCTTTTTATCGGCATTGCCCCGTCCGTCCATCCGTCCATCTGTCGGTCCGTCTGTAATTATTTTGTTTCTGGAGCAAAACTCGGAAACTATGCTAGATATCAGCACCAAACTTGGTGCACATATTCTATGTATAGTCTAGATGTGCCTTTTGCTACTTTGGAAACTTCAGGATTACTATTTTTGCCATTTCTATGGAAACGTTAGTGCACGTCAGGCCTAGTTCGTTTCCAGAGCAGAACTCAAAAACCGTTTAATATATCTTACTGAAACTTTGCTTGTGTATTACCCACATACTGAAGTAGTGCCTTTTTGATATTTTCAGATTTCTGAAAATTGTATTTTTTTCGTTTCCATGGAAACCAGTTGCATTTGGACTCCGTACAGAGAGAGGTTCGTTTCCAGAGCACAACTCAAAAACCGTTCAATATATCTTACTGAAACTTTGCATGTGTATTACCCACATACTGAAGTGGTGCCTTTTGATATTTTCAGATTTCTGAAAATTTTTTGGGTAACACTTTATAATAAGGGGGCATGAATCCTTTAGTTATCATGCATTACTTCATGCATGATTCATTCATGAGTTCAGCATGATTCCTGCATGATTTCATACATGAATTCATCATGACACATCATGAGTTAAAATGAATCCATGCTTACTCATGTCTATATTCATGCAATGACATCATATCAACTAAGGCATTACTTACTGTAATAAATTCATTATGAATCAAAAGTAATTAAGCATGATCATGATGAGTTCATGGTTCATTAAAGACAGTCGTTTCACTATTGGCAGAATTGAAATAGACGTTTTCAAAACATGATGAACTCATGAGAAAGTAAGCTTAGTTCATGTCATTCAATGATTTCTTAGCAATACCATTTGATACATCTGTTGTAATGAAAACTACCGTATGTCCACCACTTTAGTCGAGGGGCACAAACATGATGAACTCATGAGAAAGTAAGCTTTAATTCATGCCATTCAATGATTCTTTCCCAATAGCATTTCACAAATATACTGTAATGAAAGCCACCATTTGTCCACCACTTTAGTCGAGGGGCACAAACATGATGAACTCATGAGAAAGTAAGCTTTAGTTCATGTCATTAAATGATTCCATAGCAATAGCATTTCACGCATCTGTTGTAATGAAAGCTACCGTTTGTCCACCATTTTAGTTGAGGGGGCACAAACATGATGAACTCATGAAAAGGTAAGCTTTAGTTCATGACATTCATTGATTCCTTAGCAATAGCATTTCTCACATCTGTTGTGATAAAAGCATGTATAGCCACCACTTTAGTTGAGGGGGCGCAAACATGATCAACTCATGGGAAGCTAATGCATGAAGTAAGAATGAATTAATGGATTAAATCAGCATGTACTAGTGCATGAAGTAGTTCATGACTTCACTGTAATATTGTATCTTTATAATCAAAAAGTAATGGTAAGTCCAAGGAAAATATCAATTGTAATTCTGCCAGAAGTGAACTGACTATGTCTTTGTAGGCCCATGAATTCATGAGCAACTAACGTTCAGTTCATGTTGTTCAGTATTCCCAATAGACTAACATTTGTACATTTATACTGTATGTTGTGATGAAAGCTACCATACGTCCACTTTAGTTGAGGGGGCACAAACATGATGAATTCATGAGAAATTAAGCTTTAATTCATGGCATTCAACGACAAAAATGACAAGCTCAGGGCTCGCGCTACCCGTTCGTCAATTCGCAATTGACGATCTCTCCGGCAGTTTGACGATCTGTAAGTCACATTTGACGATAAATTTGACGAAGACCTTTCAAAAGTGGGGTCACGAGATTTGCGCAAATCTGCAATAATATTTGGGGGGGGGTTAATATATAATATAGGGTCGGCCAAGAAAACACAACTCACAAGCCGACTCTGGTTCTCCGACTCCGCGTACCGCACTCCGTCTCCTGTCCGGGGTGCAAGCTCCAGGAACGTCATGAAGAAGCGTGAAACGAACCGCGCGTAGCCTACTTTACCCTTATGCTGCGTTCAAAACAACTCGGAAGTCGGAAAAAAACGAGCTCCGAGTTGTCAAAAATGAATTGAACGGCGTCGAACTCGGAAATTACAGGTCGGAAACTCGGGTATCATTTCAGAGCTCCGATTTTCCGACTTGATGTCACATTCACCGAAAAATGGCAGATGTGTAGTTTACTTTTAAGCAAATATGGAAGTTTTTCTGATTAAAATACATATGTATGAAATCAATCATATTTCATGGATCACCTGATCGGTTTCGGTTGTTCTTCAGTGTCACGAAAAAACTGGAAACGGCTGTCAGTGTTTTCTTTAAACGCTCCAAGCATTTAAATACAACTCAGCGTCTTTGCAGCATCCATGTTTTTCCCACATTACGACTTCAAAGCACATGAACACAACGAAGTCGGAAGAACGATTTGCCAACTTGGGAACTCCGACCTTCCGACATCATGTGAAGGCAGCATTATTAGGACGGAGTACTCCACCCACCAGCTCATGCTCGAGCCAATAGACTACGCAGCTGTTAGTGGTACTGATTACAGTTGTTGTTCCTTGAAGCTCAATGGACAGTAAATAACATTTGAAAGTACTTTGTTATCAATATTTGGTCCTTTGTACTGAAAAATAAAAAGCAAGTTGATGCGGTTGAATTTATGCAACATGGTGATGTTGCACATGTAGTCCATGTTAATCTAATTTTACCAAGTCCAAGTGTTCAGTTCTCACTCAGCATAACACCACAGTTGTTCCTTGAAGCTCAATGGTCAGTAAAGAACATTTGAAAGTACTTTGTTATCAATATTTGGTCTTTTGTACTGAATAAAAAGCAAGTTGTTTTTTGCATAAATCTTTTTTTATTTGCATTTCTTTCATAGGCAGTAGCTTCTTCTGTTTTGCCAAAGCCTTCTGACCCCCTTCCTCTTCTTCTGGACTTGGGACCAGCTTGTTTAACCTGTGTCAGTAACTTGCAGATTAAAAAAATAATTCATGCAAAAAGCAGAATGAAGCAAGCTAAGGGAGAAAGTCCCAAGTGAGGTGGGGTTAATACTAAAAAAACCATGCTACTAGCACAGGAAACAAGGAAGGCGAGGCTAAGTCAGAAAGGACAGAGGAAAGCACACGGTCAGATAGGACATTTAACAGCACATTGTTGTAAGTAAAAGCATGATAAAAATAATACAACGACGGTGCAACAAAACCTACAAGAAATTGATTGGTATTAGAGACCCTCACAACTGGACATCAGATAAAAAAAAAAGTGACTAGGGGTAAAGTTATTTGACTAATTGACATTGCTTTTTGGCTAATCATTTGACTAATAGGTTTCAGAAGCCAGCTCTAGCCCTGCAAGCTAATATACTCACCACTTTAGTTAAGGGGGCACAAACATGATTCATTCATGGGAAGCTAATATATGAAGTAAGGATGAAGTAATGGATGAAAACATCTATTTCGATTCTGCCAAAAGTGAAATGACTGTCTTTAATGAACCATGAACTCATCATGATCATGCTTAATTACTTTTGATTCATGATGAATTCATTACAGTAAGTAATGCCTTAGTTGATATGATGTTATTGCATGAATTCAGACATGAGTAAGCATGAATTCATGTTAACGAGTTGGAAACGAGTTGGATTTGGACTCTGTACAGAGAGAGGTTCATTTCCGGAGCAGAGCTCTTAAACCGTTCATTATATCTTTCTGAAACTTTGTATGTGCATTACCCAAGTACTGAAGTGGTGCCTCTTCATATTTTCAAATTTCTAAAATTATTTTTTTTTCCTTTCCATGGAAGCATGTCAACATGTGGTTCATAGTCTTTGGTAGATGTTGCCAGTACATACTTCCAGATAATTCCAGAGGAAAATCACCTCAACATTCTTGTTTGAATTTCTTTGAAGGTGTGGGATTGACATGACTTTCGCAAATAATCAGGGGCCAGGGGGATATGTGATCTTCTGATGACTATTGTTTTGTTGGGTAAAAAACAAGCGACTGAAGAACAATCTCAGTAATGTATTTTCAGCAAAATTACCAATATAGGTCCTCGCTTACAAATTGAATGAACATTATTTTACATTTTACATTGCGCAACTTCATTTTGCTGCAGTCAAAGGCTTGTTCCAGCAGTTTGTACGGACGTTTCTTGGGAGGTTTCACCTACCAACGGTACTTCAGTACTTGCATAAAAGGCAGCAGTATTTCAAACTGAATAGTGTTTCTACAAGGGAGTCTGCCAAGACTTCTCAATAGAATAAATGTAACATACGATTATTGCGTGCATCACGAAAAAGAAAAGATTAGGGCAGCCAACAGAGGACTGGGCAACACTGTTGGCAGCTACAGTAAATGCAGGTTATCATTTTAATCTCAGAATATTACTGCATGATAAGTTAACTGCTCTATGAAACCACTGAAAAACATTTTAAATTATATGGTTTAAAGATTATGGTTTCATTAAAAAATGAAAAGGGTCTCTTTAGCCTCCCCTACTGAGGGAAGTTTATTTGTTGTTTATGGTTTATTGAGTGTGAAGCATGAAAAAAAGTCAAATTTGAGACCAGTTTATGTTGTTTACCCGCCAGTTTATGTTGTTTACCCTCTGCAGAGTTTTTCATCCCAGTAAATGGCTTGCTGGTGTCAGGCCAGTGGGATTATGCGGCAGTTACTTCTGAAGAATTTGGCTGCGGTTTGCTATTGCTTTTAGTCTTCTACATATTGAGGGCTAAAGACTTTGATTCAGAGTAGCAAGAGCTCTGGAGCGTGTGCGAACTGAACTCTCCAAAGGGAGCTCCTCTGTATATATTTGACTTGTAGAAATATGCCCATCTGTAAGAGACGTGCTGATAGGTCAGAAGTTTGAGAAGTGGTACACACATTAACACAGCTGCAAGTGCGTCTCTCCATCTTTCAAATGAGAGGTTGACTCCAGGGGGTTGGAAGTAAGGGTGCTGTGGAATTTCTATTAATAATCTTATAGTTTGTGGCAGTTTAGTAAAATGGTTAAGCCCTTGAGGGCTGAATCACAAAGCCGGCTTATTGAGTTGACAGCATAACTGCATGGGTAGAATTAGTTTGCAATGACTCGTTTTGCTTCAGATCACATTTCAAACTTAGGTGATTTTCACTAACCTCTTAAACCCGAATGCCTCCGGTACCGGGCGTGATCATTACACATCATAAATACAGCATGTTTCCTCATAGCATCACCGTCATGCGGTATATCCACTTCACGGGAAGAAACTAGGCAAAAACCATTTTTACTTCAACCAAACACAATTCAAGCACCAAGCAAGTAAATAAGCATGTAGCAAAACATAGGATCAAATAATATCAGTGCTCGATTGTTAGCATTTCTACAGAATTTGCGTTAGACATCCCAGTGGGCACAACAACGTTAAGGCAACATTGAAATGACATCACGTCAAATATTGGAGCAACGTTGAAATAAGGTTTTAAAGATTTTTTTTTTGAGAACTTTTTCCTCTACTCGACAGCCGTACAGTGCAGAGAGACAGGAAAGTTGGGGAGAAGAATGGGGGAAGACATGCAGCAAATGACCCGAGCCGGAATCGAGCCCAGGTCACCACGGGAAGGGCACAGCCCCCACGGGACGCGCGCCCAGAGCCACCGGGGCGCCCCGAAATAAGGTTGAATTAGAAAGTTGACTGGACGTTGGCAATCTGACGTTGCATCAATGTTGGCGCCCAAACTTAGAACTATTACTCAAACTCGACACAACGTTGCATTTTCAACCAATAAATAACGTTGAAGGAGCCAATGT
This sequence comes from Gymnothorax javanicus, assembly GCA_029692085.1. Lineage (NCBI taxonomy): Eukaryota > Metazoa > Chordata > Actinopteri > Anguilliformes > Muraenidae > Gymnothorax > Gymnothorax javanicus. Next base: position 110,704,548 of record CM056194.1, on the reverse strand, counting down.
TTAATCAACGTTGATTCAACATTAGAGTTTTGACAACGTCAGAGATTGAATGGTGTAACCTTGGTTCAACATTGAATCAACGTTGTGCGACGTCATGACCAAATATCAACTTAATGTCAACATTGAAATGACGTCAAGTGCCCACTGGGATACGAACAATGCATCAAATGAAAGTGGAAAGTCCACAGAATCCAACGAAATAAGCCATGTTATTTTAAGGTGACACCACACTCAAAGAATAGCAGGCATACACTTTAAATTCTACAGAGATGAGCAAAAATTTTGTCTTACCTTTGATATTTTGTAATAAAAAGAATGTGTTCGAGAGTAAATCTGTGCTTGCTGTTGTTAGCCCAATGTGTCCGTGTTATATTGAAACTAGATCTTCCAGTCTCCATACATGTTTTTCCCGGGGCATTGCTTCAAACGATCTCAGCTCCTGAGCATTCCACTCACTCGCAATGTATTTTCCTCTCTGTGATGGACTTGTGATAGTGTCAGTAAGACTTTGCAGGTGACCATTTGATTCTATGGGCACTGTCATCTCCAACAAGCCCTAAACCACATTAATCCCACAAACCGAGCCTGAGATAGTTAGATGCATCGGGAATGCAAGGCTCTAAGTCCATGGGCAATTTACATGTAAAGAGCGCAACAATATAAATGCTTTACTGATTCGTTTGTAGTATTTTCAGTGTAATTATTTGTTGTTTTCTGACAGAGTCCTCGTGTCATTACGCACAAGCACTAAGACAGGCAGGAAATAAGTCAGCTGACGTAGCTTAGTGGTTATGGCAATGCGCTCTCCCCTGGGAGACTAAGGTTCAAATCCTGGGTTGGCAAGCACCTATTTAGACTGTAAAAGCATTATTCTTCAATAAATAATTGCTGAGGTTTTTATTCTTTTTACTTTAAAATTTTTTTTTTTTACTATTTTTACCATCTCTTGTATTTATAATTTTGTTTATTTGCTTGGTTTTTTTTAATAAATCTGCTCCAGTGGAGTCAGACTTCATTTTCTTTGTATGTATTTTCTTTGAATAGGAAAATGTATTGACCGGCAGAGATAATAAAAAAAATTACAAATTTTTGAAAATTAAAGTTGTATTTGGATAGAATGTATGACATATAATTGAAATTAAATGAGTTTTACAGTTTGGTACCTGAGAAATGTGAAATGGCACTCAAGGTACCCGAACTACCAATTTGGAGAAGCCACCTTGACATTCCTTTCTAATTTTGCTCTGATTTACCTGATCAGAATAAACTTTGGCACAGATAATAATGAGATTCTGTGCTGTAATTCTTCAGAGGTTTCAGACTGCTACCAAATAATTTCAAGTGGGATAAAAGTAAAACTTTGTTTGGTGCAAATGAGATGTTTCATTTATACTGTGTTCCATCTTCATTTACTCTGACTCAGTGACATATACACTGATTTTTACACCACGACAGAAATTCCCAAGGTGTTACCTTTATTATGATACCAAGATTATTCAAATGGACCGAGTAGTTGCAGAGATATACTCATCTAATTTTGGGCGTGTCATGTTCGAACCAGAGGCTCAGGGCTTAAGAGGTAATTAAACCATGTTGCTTGTTACTCGGTTAACTGAGTCATTCTGTTTTCTGAAACGAAGCACTGGGCTTAAAACATGAAGTTTGGAGACTGCTCAATGAAGCTGTATCCTGCCTTGAATTGATTGTGCATTTACAGATATAATGCAAGTAACGAACCCGTAAAATTAAACAATCCTGGATTGTCTGGCCCCGGGATGATTCTGGTCCTCCATTGACTTTCTAATAGCTCATGTGGAACAGAAACCTTAATGTTACAGCTTTGTGATAATATGAGTGATATAACTGTGGTGTTTATGGATTGCTGTGTGAATTCAATAGGGGGAGCACAACTGTATTTCCAATATTACTATTCACGCAAGCATATTCAGAGTATGTTTTTTTTATGCTGGAAGGATGCTGTTCCTGATGTAGCACACAGATGTTTCAAGTGTGAAGTGGGCCTTGGATGCCTTTCAACCTGCAGCTGATTTGGACGTCCGCAATTAAAATGATTCACAACCTCATCCAATCATAAGCTTCGTTCAAGAAGCACAAGGCCAGCAACCTGAAGCTTTTCAGTGGACACGGCTCATTTAAAGAGTCAAATCAATCAGTATAGGTTTGGCTGCCTTTTCATTGCAGCGCTTATTACTGGAGGAAAACATGAAATACTTTGGTTGAACTTACCACTGGAATTATAGGGAGGAAGGGGGCAGAGTTCAGTTAAAAATAACTCACGAAAGAAATCATATACTTTTGAAAGAAAGTCTGAATTCATACCTTATGAAATGCAGCAACAACTGTGACTTTAGTGTGACTGAATTGAAAGAATATGTACTGTGAAATTCAGTGCCTTGGAGTGGACAGCTTTACACCGTTCCCTGTTTTCTGTATTAGGTCGATAGCCGGCAGACGTTGGGAGAATTGTTCATGGAAAGTTTTTTGAAGGGAGCAGTTTTTTTTTAAAGAACATCCTAAACTTGATTTTAGCCCTTCTTCAAAGTTAGTGCATGCAGCGTTTGATGCTGAGGAGCATTTTTTAAAAAATTTTATAATTTTTTGGGACAGTCTGGATTTAAAGATGCTTTATTTTAAGCATCATGCATCATGTCCTGAGAAGAACCTGCACAGTCTTTGTCCCAGGTATTTTTAAAGAACCGGACACACGGTGTCATTAAATCTATTAATTAATTAATTTGTTAGTTTGTTTGTTAATTTATTCCCTTTTTTGTGTTGCCATAGATAAAAAGCACATTTGGGACACCAAATGTTGATTTAATAAAATGACATAATAAAAACCAAACAGCCAATTATCTTACAAAACAGTAAAACTGCAGGACAGTGTTCCTAATTTTTAGGCAAATGGTAGTCACAGCGAACATTGATTTGAATAAGTTTTAACAGTTCAAAGCTCTTAGTAGTAAATTTTTCAGGATTTAGAAACCTGTCATTTCATAATATTTGGAGGCAACTTTCTCACTCAGAAATGTTTTAAATGTGCCTTAAACTTTTGCACAGTGTAGTTTAAATATTTGCAGCTGTTTATTATGAATGAAAATGAGCATGTTTGACAAACTGACTGATATCTTTAAAGTCATTTTATCTCCATTAGATGTGTGACTCAAAAATAAAAATAGTGCCATGGGCACTCTAGCTCAGTTGGTTTATTTCAGGCTTTAGTGTTTGGTAAGCTCATAACTGGCGGTATTTTTTAAGCTTGGGTCCAACACTGGGACAATGAAGACAACTTTTGTCATTTGTATAGGATATACAGTATATAACTACAAGTTACTGCGGGGTCCAAGCAACAGGGGTAATCATCAGTTTTGAAAGAAATTGTACAGGTTTTTCCAACAATTTCCAGTTCATGGCACATAACTGTGCATGGTATACAGTATTTTGCCCTGCAAATTTCACGTTGTTTAGTCACTGCCATGTCTTTGAAATGACAGCTGTCTTCTGATTCATGTGTCCTTGCCTGCTCCCTTACCTCATTTGACTGAAGTCATAAAAAGTAACATTCTTCTCTTCACATCGATCAACTTAAACAGCGTCAAACTAATTTTCATTCCGGTAGATACATTATTGTATTGCTAGTGACACACTGAAAGAATAGTCATTGAAGCATGAACATTCCTGTGCACATTTTGTGATGATATGAAAATAATTATGAGAAGACCTGGCAAATGCATGTTCTGTTTGGATATGCTGGGTTATTTTTAGAAATTAACTTTTGGATTCTAGAAAGAATATTGGGTTCAGATGTTTCACAATAATGGCACGACAAACGTGCTTTCAGGGTCTGTTTTGACAGTACAAAACTCCTACACAGGTGAAACACATGTCCAGTGTTCTTCACGGGGAAATGACCTCACACTTGTTCAATCACAGGTTAAGGTTTAAACTTAAGCAAGGGTCTCGTTAGTGCTAATTTGATGAGTTGCTGTGAAGATAAGTGCGCTTCTCCCCTGAAAGGTGCTGTGTTGCTCATGAGCCCAGGAATCACAGTCAGGTCTAGAGACCTAATCACCTCATTTATGACCCTTCATTTCCCCGCAAACCATCTGCTATGGTAATTCTTCAAAAAAGGCACATTTTCAATGCCTAACATCCAGAATATTAATTGCATCTCATGCTCAATTTTCCTTAGGTAGGAAAACACAAAGACACAGGGAATATTTAGCATATTACAAAAACAAAAACCAATTTGCCTAATCCAATTAACATTCCTCTAAAAACCACCACAGATCAAATATTCTTTCATAAATGCAAAAATATGTCAATTACCCATTACTCATTCAATGCTTAAGATATATTGGCCTTGGGCTTACATGATGGATACCAGCAGGGCTCTGATAAGGTCTCTGATGCAGTAGTTTCAGGCGTACACAAGCAATCCTTCACAATTTTCCCCTGCTGATTGCTTTTGGGTAATGAGTACCTTTATCAGCAAATGCAAACCATAATTGGTTTTCTCATCTAATATTATTAGTGCATCCATGGAATATGTATTTTGAAAAGTATATTTTGAGCTTCGTCAACATCAGCTGCTTTATGGTTGAGGTGTTGACATCTCCCTCTGTCTGGAATGGGGTGATCTCGGCAGTAGCATCTCTGTGGCTGTGATCAGTTCTTGGCGTGGACGGCCCTCCATGATGGCGTTTCCTCATTACTCATTATAAGTCATTTTTATCCTCTTACTTCATGAAGTCTCAATGGGTGTGGGAGAAGTTGAGGTGGAGAAACTGGGTGGTTGGGGGAGAAGGGGTTGTTGTTCTTCCTTGTTGTGATGTTGTTTTTAATATGTAAAGCACTTTGTGCTTCACTTCTTGTATTGTTACAAACCTTTTTTGGATCCGTGAGGGACAAAGGGAAGCAACACAACGGCGTTGGTAAAAATTTGCCGGTTAGCCGATGTTTGTTTAATGTATTCGTAAATTGGCATCGGAACACAGAAATCAATGAATATGTATACAAAGTGGCCAGCAGATGGCAGCACAATATCTAAACTTACAGCAAACGATAATACAAAAGAAAAACAAACAATTGGCCAAAGCGTAAATTCAACACAACCCAGCTCCTACAAATGAGTAAAAACGAGTACCACTATTCTACTAAACAAAGCTTAACATGTAGATCAAAAATAATCTATACTACACAAGTCAGCAAATTATAGGAAGTGGCACAGAGCAATAAGGCAGACTGTTAGATCACAGCTGCGCTCAGTAGACGGTGGCGTGGCCTTTAGTATGCTCCCAGTCTCCGCTGATTGGTGGGTGGAGGTGCCACGGCCGGCGGAGAAAGCGCAGCTGGCAGTCGGTGATTGGTTGGAGGGGAGTCGTGTCTAGAGGGAGATCCCAGAGGGGGGAAGGGAACCCCCGAACGACGTCATCTCCTTTCCCGCGCCATCAGGTCTTAAGGCCAGAAACCTCTGTTGAAGTAGATAATAACAATAGAATTCCACAAGCCCGTAACAGTATGAAAAGTGCTGTATAAATAAAGTTTGATTTGATTTGATGAGCATCAGTCGTTTTGCATGATTAGACGCTGACATGTTAAATTTCTGAATAGTCCTAGAATGAGATGTCATGCCACGCCTCCCAACGGTCCGCATCACCAGAATTCTGAAGAACCGGTCTGCTCGTGCAATTACCACTCATCAGCACCACCTGTCATCAATTACTCTATTATCATTGTAAATCGCATTAAAGTCCCGACTTCGCAGCATTACGGTGTGAAGTCTCGTAAAGCTCATGTCTTGTAAAGGTTTTTTTGCCATAGCGTTTTTGCATATTGTAATGTAAACCTCTTCATATCACTGACTTCATTAAATCAGCTCACTGTTGTTCTACTTTTGGAACTGTGTTTCCTATTGGCTTTGTACTCGCCTTTTTTAACCTCTGTGGCTGCTCCATAAAGGTAAATAAAGTGAAGATCTTCTTTGTATTTGGATCCTGGCCTCCTTTTTGCGACATACTAACGTGCACAGAAAAAGCATTACATGAGAGCAGAGTTATTTTTATTCACTGATGAAAAAACTTCCTTTTCTTGATGTATTTACATGTCCATTAAGCGCTTCAAGTTTGGCATTTTTGTAAAAGCACTAATGATAAACTGCAGAGAAAATGCTTCTCTCATCTTTGTCTCATGAACTTGTCTCAGCTTACCGAAATCTTTGCCAGAATGTTGCTGGAATGTTAAGTCAATATTTAATCAACATTGCCACTACAAGGCTGTTGTTAGCCACAATAGCATCTTTGGAAGGCCTTATTTTGCCAATATAACTGCTAGTAAATTAATAAAAAAACCAAGAACGTTGTCCCGATGAAGAAGCAGACTCTGATGTTCATAGCAAAAACAGGAAAAAAGTTTACTACACAGTTGGCTGTGGGAACAACAGCATGATGCAGAGTTCAAAATTCCTTAATTTCGTAAGAAACTTTATAAATGTAAAAGTATAGATATTTGCATATGATTTCTTTAATGTTATCAGAAGTTGTTGCTGATTGGTCCGAGGGTTTACACATTGATGAAAAGGAATACTCTACAATTAGGCCTCTCCTGAACCACTCAACTTAATTGGTTCAATAAATTCCCGAGCCCCAGCAGTGAGCTCCATATATGGGCATACAGAACCTCCAACTAAAAGGTGCTAGTGCGTACTGTCCTGTCGGAACTGAAGACACGGAGATCCCAGCTGGAAATAGCAAATAGGTGATATGCCCTGTCGGACCCGACGGCCGCTCTTTATATCCTAATACACATTCAATGCCTATTGATCAAACCGTCTGGCTCACCTCATATTGCCTATACCCAAAAATCCTGTTTCCCAACACAACCTATAATCTATATGACGGGGGCTGGCATGGTGGTGCAGCGTGTGGTCTTTTTGCCTCACAGCAAGGTTTGGGGTTTGAATCATCGATAATCATGGCTGTGAATCCTGCCTGGGGCCTTTCGTGTGGAGTTTGTATTATTGCGAAGATTCCCTCCCGCTACTCCAGTTTCCTCACACAGCCTGAACACTTGCATGTTTGGATACTTGACTGCATGAGTAAATGGTGTGTTTTCCCTGCAATATGACTGAATGGTGTGTGACCCTGGCCTTGCAATGGATTGGTGAGCTGTCTGGAGTGTGTTCCTGCTTCTTCCCCATGGTATACAGGCCCTGGCTCTGGTCCTGTGGGCTGGAGTGACCTCCTGTTTGTTGGAATCTCTTATGGCGCTTTGCATAGTTTCTGTCTCTGCATTGACTTCTCGCTTTTATTTTTCCAAGATTCTAAGATTACTGCAATATAACATATATTTTTAATGGTAACACTTAACAAGAAGGCCAGATAACAACATTAATGCCAAATAATGTGATAAAAAGGTTCATGTAGCATATGTTAATGCTTGACTTAGTTTCTCACCCCCCTATACTTAGCTAATAGGCAAGTAATCATTCAGAGCTTCAGATGTTCATTTATTTTGTCAAATATTATTAAAAAATCTATCTTAATGCTTTAAGTATTGGTCCTTCAACAACAATACAATGTTTCAAACAAAATTACTTGATGGCAAATCATACATCATATTATTGTAAAGGGTTACCCTTTGGATAATTTTATTAGCTCAGAGGAATTAGCCTTTTGCTACATTAACTAAATATAAATTGAGGACACAAAGAGACATATTGCACAATGTGGCAGGATGATGCTGCGGATATTGAGTCCTCATATACCACATGCTGAGTGGATGCCCTGAGAAAATCTGGTATGAAGGAGAGCTAAAGAAAGTATTTCCATAAATTGATTCACCATCAAAGCATTCCTCTGCACCTGCTACAGAACGAGCATCCTAAACACATTCAGAGTGAAGCTCTGTTACCTGTTTGCTGATAAGCACAATCACATCACAGCTGCCACTGAGGCAATTACTGTCACATATTAGACTGAAGCAATTGAAAGACATAAAGAACATTAGCTTCATCACCTTATAATGAACCATTCTCTTCAATAAAGGATTAAGGAGCTGTTGTCTCTTTGAATATATTACAGCCTTGCTCTACTGCAAAGTAAGCCTCATGGGCCACATTCTGTCTTCATGCCCATATATTCAGTAGGTCTACATGATGATCATTCAGTTGTGCATCTTGGTGAAGCCATTCAGGTCAGTTTCACATCACATTGCATGAGACGTCCTCCAAAAATGTGTATGCTTAATTTATTTGGATTGGACATCAAAACATAAATAAGTCTTTATTTAACTCCTTTTACATGTTTTACCGTTTTACTGAAGCATCTACTTTGGTGTTTCTTGTGCATAGATTTTTCACACATGAAAGCCAAGAATCAATACTCAGTGCTCTTTAATGTGTGAACAATCAGGCGTAAGACTGAGCGACAGCTAAAGATGTCAGTCACCCATCAGCTTAGCACAGCTGACTGGTGGGCTTTGATTTCATCTGCGGAAATTCATAATTATCTAATTGGTAGAATTAGCAGATATGATAGAGTAAGCACTGGTTGTAAATAATGATTTAATAACCTCTGTGGTTGATTAACTCTTTCAAAAAAATTATCGGATGGCATGGAGACCATGTCAACCAAGTGGACTCACATACCCACAAACATGCCAGTGGTGTCACAGATCTAAACAGGGTGTGTTTAACTCTGGTAATTTTGTAACCCAAAGCAATAGCTCAGCTGCAGCGCTGTTGTTATCTGCGGGTGTGGTGAAGGTTTTATTCCATTAAGGCCAATCAAATCAGCTGCTGTCATTCCCTTTGATCCCTTTGTGCAGAGGACCAGACTGTAGATGCCAGCATCTATGGAACTGCTCAACAGATGTACTTAGTTGCAGTATCCTAACAATATTGGGTAGACGCGAAATGTACATTTAATTTTCACGAGGAAGCAGTGCTCTTGAACTATTTAGAACATGAATGTATCAAGTCCCACCACTGTTGCTCAAGAATAGGATGAATTAAGCTCTTCAACTCAGCCTGATCTGCAAACTGCCTAAGCTATTTCCCAATATCTTCTATCCAGCAGTTGATAAAAATTCTTTCACAACAAACAAAATTTGTTTTCGTCGTAGCAGCAAGCTAAAGCCAAAATCGCCCAAAGGTATGGTAATTTGGTACTGAAAAAAATCTGCTTTCTGAAGCAAAAATTCAATTGCTTTGACACTTTCTATTGATACTATGTAATTCTATTGCCCATTAGAGAGATCAGATATTTTAAAAAAAACATATTACCCTTCCATTGATTTATGATTAGATATGTCCCCAGTAGGATCCAGTGGACAGATATCGCCTCAAACAATCTCGCCTGGATATAAAGTCTGATTAGTACCTGCCCTGTTTGAATTGCGTAAAAGCACAGCTGAAGTTCACACCCATATAAAACTTTTCTGGTCATTATCTGTTGATTGAAAAGCATTTATTGCAAGACAGGACAGTTTGAAATTTCCAACCATAATTAAAAGAAATTGATAGGGCCTCCTGAAAAAAAAAGTGGTCACACTTTAGATGATGTTGCTCATAAGGGCTTTGTACAGCACGTATAACGTCTTCATAAATCATACATAAGCAAATGTCATGCTTTGTAAAGGGTGAAATAACACATCGTTATTCAGCATGTGATGCTAGATGTGACAGTGACAATGTCACCCTTTATAGCATTTAGCCACTAGCTCAGTGACATTGTCAGATATATCACATCTGGCATCACTTGCTTAATAAGGATTTGTTATTTCACTCTTTACAAAGCGCAACATTTGATTATGTATGATTTATGCAGATGTTATGTCTCATTTATGAAGGCATTACACTACATGCTGTATAAAGCCTTTATGAGCAACACTTCATCTAAAGTGTGACCAAAACAGTACATGAACCCGTGCGTAACAGCATGTTAGGTGGCATCTCAACTTTGCACATCTAAAATTACATACTTTTTCCCTTTGGGTCTCAAACCAGAAAACTGGTGGCTCACATTATTTTTCCTGTTTCAATTTCTCTTTTTAACTGTTGTGTATATATCACAAACCTGATAGCAGGTTCTGATACATGAAAAATGACATAATTAAACTCTTAATAGCATGTTTATTGGCTGAGTTATTCTAGAATTGTGCAATGTCTGGTAAAAGGAACCAACTTCAAAAGTGCAAAATCGTGGTCTTTATTCAGTCCGAGTCCAAAGCCAGGTAAACACAGTGATGATACAGGAGGGCAATACAAAAAACAGAGTCCAAAGACAGGCAGGGGTTCAAAACCAAAAAGCATAGGCAATAGTACCCAATCTTGAAGCAGTAGGAGAGTAGAGTATCTGTAATCCAAATTCCAAAAGCCAGGGCAGCAATACACAGTGATCATGGTCGGGCAGAAAATGGGTTAATCAGGAGCAAACAAATCCAGGCAGGCACAAACAGAATTCAGTATCGGACAGAAGGGCGTCACTGAATCACAAGCAGATCACTAGCATACAAGGAGCTTGGCACAGAGAAAAGTTGATCAACAGTCTGACAAGAGCTAAGCAGAAATGAGGAACCATATATACACAAGGAAGGTAACGAGCTAGGCGGGGCAACAGGTGTGAGGAATAATCTAAACATTAACTGAGAGGGGAAAACACAAGAGGTAATTAAACAACACAAAATGGGAAACAATGACCAAGACTGGTTATCACAGGACAACCTTAAACAACAACAGCTACATTCAAGGAGTGCCTAAGTGGGGAGAGATGGAAGAAACAGATTAGTGTAAGAGATGGTTGTGAAGTCTCGGCAGAAACAAAGGAAAAGCGCTGGGAGAGCAAAGAGGGCGGAGTTACAGATTAGTGTGTAAAGCGGAGAGAATCAATCAGTAGAGTTAGTAGTCTGCGCAGAACTGATATTACCCAAATGCGCAAGTTAGTATGTTAGTAACTTACAGGATTAGTATAATAGTAAGGGTTAGTAGATAAACTAGACCAGGGCTATGCAACCTTGTCCAGAAAGGGCCACTGTGGGTGCAGGCTTTCATTCCAGCCAAGCAGCTACACACCTGATTTTACTAATCAAGCTCATTAGCAAAGTCTCTTGGGGTTGATCAGCAGAATCAGGTGTGTAGCTGCTTGGCTGGAATGAAAGCCTGCACCCACAGTGGCCCTTTCTGGACAAGTTGAATAGCCCTGAACTAGACAAAACATACAGTGTTGGTGTGATTAGTACTTAATTAGTAATTAGTGTAGAAGGAAGTAAACGAGGAATGACCCTAAATCACCCGAAATGTGACAGCCCGCAGACAGGGGGCGTGCACTGGCAAAGAACATAGAAACACAAGCCATCACCGGGGAAAACAATGTGCATGAACTGGCAAATAATACTGAATGAAAGAACTAAACAAACCAATTGGAAATAAACATAAAACCAAAACAGGCAGAACACAGATCATAACAAAAAAGGACTTCAAAAAAAGGAATGTGGCATGTTGGGGCAAGCCCTGAGGTCCAAATTCAAGATGGCCTCCATTCACGGCAGAGTGAGAATTGACCCCCAAAAATTGGGAGTTTTCATTCACATTTGCATCAATGAATGCATAGATTGCCAGATTTGACCTCTGTGTAAGAGGTTAAATCTAGTGCGTTAACACCATAGCGAACAGGGCTTTCATCATTTCAGGTGAAGAAGAAGCACATACAGTAACTTTGACAGGCTCCGCTACAAGGGCTTCTCTCAAAAGGAAACAGATATAGTTGTTTGAGGAGATAGAGGAGGATTCACCTGGCAGGTCTAATGCATTTTTGCATGAAAAGATGTTGGCCTTTAAACTGTAAATGATGGGCTACTCATGGTATTAAAACAGGGGCAAGACTTAATTATTTGTCTTTCCCCCACATAAAGAGACTATTCACATATTAAAATACCCCTTATCCCCTCCCATCCAAATAGACTCTACCAACATTTTCTGGCATTATTTTAGCATACAAAATAAAGTAAAAATTCAGAGGGTAAAGCAAAGATTTGGACAAGATTTGATTATTTGTGAACAGCTTTGTGGCAAGGACTCAATTATATGAAACTACCAAACCGCTACTACATTTGCATTAAAAGGTGGTCAATTTTTGACAAAAAGCTTTCACAGCACCAGCTGTACTTACTGAAACACCCCCCTAATTCACCATTCAACCCATTCAACTGCCTTTATTGCTCACCACAAAACTACCAAACTGGGTTAAGGAAATATGTGCATGATTTGGGGGCAAAATTGTAAATAATGTTACCCCCACGTGTTTTCATATGCAAAGGCTCAAAACTAGGGCCCTTAGCTGTTTCAGGTGTGGCGTACCATCTTGAACAAGAATTTTAGCTTATGTTTTCACTCAGTGTGCAGGCAAGAATCACCAATCCTCTGTGTTATCTTCCATTCCAAGTACACAGGATAAATTTAATCCTAATTATAATTCATTGCATAACTGACATTTTATTATGAGTGCGAAGGAGAGTGACAACGTGAAGTATTTTTATTGAATGCTTAGGGGTTATATAAAATGAATGTTAAAAAAAAAAGCCAGAAAACATATTTTCTCAGCCAGAGGAAATCTGTAAATCTGTTATCTTAAGCTGAGAAATGAATATACTTTTTTCTGACTTTACACTGTTTGACTGTAACTCTGTGCTCAAGTGTCTAATGGCGACGTGCTCCTGGCATAACTGCTCATAATCACTGGGACGATAAGAGCTTGATTAGTGGCGGAGGTGTTGACAGGAGACGCTGAAGTTGCCTGGAGTTTGGATTCTCACTGTGATAGCATGGTGTGGCTGTGATTGGAGGATGACGGCACCTTAAGGCAATGCTTAGAATGGATCGGGCGAGGAGTCGCAGGTTATCAAAGATACAGTATGTTGAGGAATTAGACCTTTTCCTCTGGTTTCTGTCCCCGGTTATGACATAGTGTCTGTCTCATCAGTTTAAAACAATCTTAAAATTTCACTTTCAGCACACAAATCAGAACCTGAAATCCTGTAAATTAAAGGCTCTCAGGTATTGCCAGACGAAGGTACAGAGCTAAAGAGCTAAACATGTTTGTGGGTATAATGAGCATATATGCCCGCAATGTGGGATCAATATTATTTTCTGATGTGGCAGGCATATACCTGCAGTGCCAGTCAATGATGCAGCAAATAACTTATGACATATGCAGGGTGGTTGCATACGATTTATTACATAAATGATCCCTGAACTTCCCATTAGTGGTGGAAGGTAAGTGGAGGATAGTAGCATTTAGGTTGATATGGCTACATGTTTCTGCAGACTGTATAATCTCACTGATCACTGCACAACAGCTGAGAAGAGCAGGGGAGAATAATACAGCCAAGAAATCCGAGTAATGATTAGAATCGTAATGACTTTTGTTGAGCCAGATTGAGAAAGCCAGCTTTGGAATTTGGCATGGACATTAGAGTGCTGTGTATCCTTTTTTAGAAGCAACATCGGATTTTTAATTGCTACACTGAGGCAGGACCCTGTAAAGTTTCTAATGAGGTTCAACATGTTTTATGTCATTCCAAATTACCATGTAATGTGGGCTAACAGAAAAGACTATGAGCAAGTCACAAAGCTGAAATTATTTTATTTATTGAAATTATTATTATCAACTGTTTTTTCCTTATTTTTTGCACATGAAATGACTTTAGTGCATAAAATATAGGAAGCCAATAGGTTTTGGGTGCATTCCAGACCTCAGACCACATTTTAAAGCCGTCTTGACTGATTGATCACTGACCACAATGTTTTATAATTGAGTTCCAATGCCTTTGTGTTACATGATTTTATGTCACTAGGACATGAAAAATTTTATGTTACAAGAAGGCATGCTGTATGAATGCCTTCCCCAAAACCAAGGGGTCACATTGCACTTGGTGCACCATTAAAAATCTGAGGGTGGCCCCAAACCTTTGGCCTGTAGTGTAAGTCTGAAGGTTACAGTGAAAAACAGTGAAAAAAGATGGCACTCTTTTTTTGACTGTGAGTAAAAAACTGAAAGCAATGTTGAGGATGATTAATCCAACCACTTGCCAAGTTTTCGACAGAGTGGACGTACATGGGTTTTTTTTTTTTCCCCACAACTGCGAAAGAAATGTTTTACTTTCCTAACAATGATGTACTACACACTGCCAAAACTGAATCTACATTTTGGTTTGTGGCAGAATCTGCTCTTTGTGCACATGTACAGCGGCGCACGCAAAAAGAAGTAATTCTATTTTTTTTATTTCACTTTCTTGAGTTTAAGAGCAGCCAGTGTAAATAAAAAATGTATGAAAATGTTGGCATGCCACTGCTTAATCTCCTCAAAACCCTCTCCAATTAACTGAGGTGCTACACGCTTCAACAGAATGGAACCTTTTTTTGTGTTTTCCTGAATCAGTTTCACAATTACAACCCCGTTTCCAAAAAAGTTGGGATACTGTGTAGGTTGTAGATAAAATCAGAATGCAATGATTTGCAAATCTCATACACTGACATTTTATTCACAATAGAACATAGACAACATATCAGATGTTGAAAGTGTGACATTTCACCATTTCATGAAAAATATTAGCTCATTTTAATTTGAAGGCAGCAACACATCTCAAAAAAGTTCGGCGAGGGGCGACAAAAGTAGGTGGTACTTAGACTGGAGCCAAAATATTTTCTTCACAGGCCTCGGCCTACCTAATATGCCATAGTCGTTGTTTCAAGCTGTCGATGTCAGGACCATACCTGGCAGATTGGTGACCACGCCGCGGTGGTCTAATGACCCTCCACTTTTGAATAATTGACGGCACCAGTTTCTAGGCTTATTTAAGCTCCCGGTTCTCGCAGTTTGGGGACTGTGGGGCGTCTTCTAGAGAGCTCCAAATGTTTCCCGGTCCTGTTTACTCTTGCATCTAGAGATATTTCTGTGTTCCTAGCTCCTGCGATTCCCTGATCTCGATTACTCTCGCGTCTAGTGACATTCCTGTGTTCCTAGCTCCGGCAATTCCTTTTCGGTCTATATTCCGCATATCATAATATTAGCAGCTCCGCATCTTTGTGATAGCGTTAATTCCTTTGTTTCTTTGTAGGTATTTTTTGTATTTTGACACTTCTATCTGTTAAAATTGTTTAAAATGCATTTCTGTTTTAGTGATTTGATCCTGTATTGATGTTCTCCCGCATTGTCTTTGATTTATGAGCATTGTCTGGTTAATAACGAATTCCTGGTTTTTGTATCTTTATTTCTATTTTTGTGAAATTAAAATATCCTGGTCCGTGCACTACTTCCTGGCCCACATTCGCCTTCCTGAGTGTCCCCTGACAGTTGGTTTTGGCCAAAGTTTTCCATCTGCCTGCTTCATAAATTAATGAACCCCCCGTCGAATCTCTTAGTATATGGCTTGTCCTACCACTTACTGCATAAATGTTCCTGACGGCCAGTCTTTTGTCTGTTGTATTCAGTAATTTTCTTAACAACAGTTGGCTTCCACGGCCAGTGGAGTTGCTTTATAAATCTAAGACCTCAGAAATTTAAGATTCCTACTCTGCCACACATGGTGGCTGCGATTGGCCCATTTGGTACCACTCCCCCCCGTGGCCCTGCACTTTACTCCTCCACCCGCTCGACACCCCCTCCCCCCGCCCCAGGACAATGTCCTGGGAGGTTTACAGATAATTAGAGTTGTAAACCTGGAATTGCTTTCATGTCTCTGGTCCCTGGTGACTCCCTGAACTGCAGGATCCATCTTGCCTCCCACTTACACAAGTTTCTCCCTTTCATGGTGTCCCAGCCCAAGATGCGTGATGTTAACATGAAACCAGATTTAGGCTTGTCCTCAGAGTGGAGCTCTGGCAGCGCTCCCTCTCTGTTGCTTTATTGATGATTCTTCCCTCAATACCAGGGTTCTCAAGTTGCCAAAAACACGAGTCAGGATTGATCTCTGAGCTGCAGAGGTCAGGACTCAGGGAGGGTTTTAATAATGCAGTGAACAGGGAATCCATAGCGTAAAAAAATCTAAAGAATACATGCCTTGAAAATTATTAAATGCTTGGTCTGTGCTCATTGAACACAAGTATTTTCATGTGTGTTACCTGTAAAAAGTTTTTATACATGTTACTCATGTTTTTGTTCATGTATTAATGGAAATATAAGCAGTTTTAACTTATGAAAATAACTCCAATGGCGCAAGGTCAGGTGTGAATTCTGGGAGGCCAAGAAAGTTTCAAAGAATTGTTTACATTTTTAAAGGTCACCCATTACGCTGTATTTTGGTGTTTAAAATATGTCCAATGGGTCTTTAAAATAATGTAAAGAATTCAGTTACAAAAAAAAAAACCACACACATCCAGGCTTAGTGAGACCTCTTCTCTCACCCTGTCTGTGCCGGCCTGAAACACGAGCTCATTTGAGTGGGTGGGGAGGCTATGCTAATGAGGCGCTGCTCTGATTGGCTGCCTGGCCACTTTGATTCCGGGGAGAGTGCAGACCCGAAAAACCAGGAAATCAAGATGGCAGGTATTTCAGGACAGCTCTCTGCGGCATCTATTGCTGTAAGACCATACTTGTACGATCCTGAATCCGACCCCGAACAAGAGGAGGAAGAAATTGAAGTATTGCAGCAACGTTTACAGCAAAATATCAATGAATGGCAAGTTGAAATTTTAGTGTTTTGCTCATACTGTCTCGCCTTGCATGCATGTGATTGTAGCTGTACTGTTATATAGTCATGTTATATACCCACTTAGCTATCCAGAGGAAATTTTGCTAAAAGCTCCTGTTAACCATTTCTACCAAAACGAAACAAAAGTCTGACAACAAGCTACTAAATGAGTTCATAGTAAAAACACACAAACTGTGTAAGCGTTGCTTATGTGGAGCTAGCAAATCGGTAACTTCTACCAGAAATCTGCATCTGACCACTTCTTTTTTGACTTTTTATAAGCCAGAACAATTTTCAAAGGTGGATGAAATTCCGCCACGGCAATGCAGAGAAATCGTTTGTTATACCAGACACGTTATTGTGTCTATACGACAGAGAATAACGTTACCCTGCAATACAGCTTTTACGGACAGACTGTTCCGTTACTGTGAACAGTTGTACCAAGCATCCAAATTACAAATGAGGTTTATGTTCACACACCTTCAGTTGAATGTCTCCTTGATATTATTTACTCTGGCATATTTAGGACATGAATATTAGCAAAAGTAACTTAGCTAGATGAGCCACAGTGCTACAGCCACATTCAAGAAGCTATCACGTTAGGTAAGCTTATGCAGTAAAACAACATAAAATAGTAAAACTTACTGCTTCCGCGCCTGTGAGTGCTTATGTGGAGCTAGCAAATCGATAACTTCAACAGGAAAGAATTCTGGATCCAATCTCCACCTTTTACGGCCTTTTATTAGCCAAAACAATTTAAAAGGGGGATAAAATTCCACCACAGCAATGCAAAGAAATTGTTTGTAATACCAGACACATTATAGTGCGTTTCGCGATTGCTTTCACCGCGATAGGATCAGAGAGCTAGCCCACTCAATGGCAAAGTACCCGGCTGACCCCGGTCATGGATAAGTAAAACGACTGTTTCACAGTAGCAGTAAACAAACCCAAACACATACCCTGTGTTCTGAAAAACCTACATCTGGTCTAACTGCAGCCTTATCAGCCCAACTTTGCAGACACATGCAACACCTCTCCAGGTAGCTTCAACTGTAGTGGCTACAATCAGGCAACGTTATGATGAAACTGCCACATTGATGCTAACCAAAGTAACACAAGCATACCGCTCAGAATTACTGCATATAAGTTTACGAGGAGCATTTTTGAAGTAGCACGGCACGTGAACTACCAGGCAGTAGCTAGTAACCGAGCGTTAATAACAACGACAGAGACAAACGTTACCCTGCAATACAGGTTTTACAGACAGTAAGTTCCGTTACCGTGAACAGTTGTACCAAGCATCCCAATTACAAACAAATAAAAAAAGTTAGCTTCAAATGAGGTTTATGATCACACACCTTCTGTTGAATGTCCCCTAATATTACTTGCATATTTAGGACACAGGCATTCGCAACAGTAACTTAGCTATGTTAGCCGCAGTGCTACAGCCACATTCAACAGGCTATCACGTTAGGTAGGCTTATGCAGTAAAGCAATACAAAATGGTAAAACTTACTGCTTCCGCGTCTGCGAGTCACGGACAGTTGGTACTGATCCAGGCTTTATCTTCAGATATTTTACAAAGCCTGCATTTGAGGCCAGTTATTAGTGCTAACTAGCATTAACGGTCCTGCTAGCCACCCGTAACACGTTAGCTTCACTTAGATTATTTGCTGTTATATCATTACTTACATCTTGTGGCTCTGAGCGCTTGATCGATGCAATTGCTCCAGGTTTGAGAAGCAGCTGAGACGCATATCCAGCGGCGAATTATCCTCTATTGACAAAGCTGTCTTCGGTGAAATGCCAAGCACAAACAGTTAATGTTCCCTTTGAGTGTGGCTGTTTGCCGCCAGCAAATGAAAAAGCTACCCACTGATTTCTGGTGGCATCGTCTTATGGAAGAGAAAATAGTTGTGCTTTTTTTTCGTATCCAAAAAAACACGTACGAACAGCTTTGGGAGACATACTGATAAATCTACATGTTAAATGATTTGGGCTCGTTTGTGTCTGATAGAATAAATTCCGGGGTGGGCAGGTCCAGCACCTTAGTTGGCACTGGCCAGGTCTGTCCTGATTGGACGCAACAACCTGATATCAGGTTTTGCCCTGATCTCATGAAGATCTCGGGACGAGCTGTTCAGAGAGGAAATCACGTTCAGGAAATCACGCTCTCGGATTTCGGCGAAAACCCTGTATCTTATGTTTAGAAACTTTACAGAGGTTGAGTATGGACATCCAACATTATCACATTACTTAAAAGAAGGATCAGCATATTACTTTCAAAATTAATCAGCCATAATTGGCAAAATAAACACTCTGACTAATTCTTTCTGTTTTCCAAGATGGGAGGAAAATTGAGCCAATTTAAGATAAATTGAACAAAAGCAAGCGTAGCACATCTGAAGGAACATCTATGGTAGTGCAGTTTTCGCTCCCTCAAAACCTTATGATAGTCAGCAGTTATTATGGCGAAAGGAGGCCATTTTGTTGAATCTATAGGTAAGATAATTAAATATATATATATATATTTTAAATTCTTATCACTCTATCTCTCACAGCTTGTTCAAATTGTGGTTTTACATGCAGAGCATCTGAAGCAAGGTTTTCCTGTCTTATCTGACTGTAAGTGTGTATGTGTGTTTTGACTGAGCACAGCAACACATGATTCAGCCGAGTTACCCAAAAGCAAGACTCTGATTAGCATTGGACTCTTGTGACCAGCAGCAGAGATTGGATTTTGACTGGCGTACATTTGCGTTGACTCAGAAGTGTCAATATCTGTCAAAATGGACAAGAGAACTTGTCGAACTGTGATTTTCTTTCAGCTCGTTAGTCCTGACAACAAGCATGCAGAGGTTTTTCAGCTCAATTCATCCTTAGGCTGACGTCAAGTGACATTTCATGCATTGAATTACTGCACATTTGTCAAACTGCTGTTGTGTGAAAGTTGGAACGAAGGAACTACAATAGAAACTTCATAACAAGCGGCTCTGATAAAAATAATGACGTGTGACCGGGAAGGCAGCAGCTTTACATATATTTACTACACAGGTTATCAGCTCCATTTGACAAGGCGCAGACTTTCATTGTCATTCTTTAATAGCCAGTGCAAATGGAAGAACAGTAAGCATGGCCTGCTTGTCTTAATCTAGGAAACAGAATTGAGCATTCCTGCTCGAGTTAAAACCTTTAATTCTGTTCTCCAAGTTAATGTCCCTCACTTACTTCATTCTCTGGCTGTGCAGAGACCCCATTAGGGACAGATGCTTTGGTGCACAAGAGAGAAAAGAGCTGATCTACTTTAAAAGAATACCTGGTTATTGTTGTATTAAATATATTTTACCAAAAAATAATGCAGAAAAACTTAATTGAGTAAAATACTAATATCTTAATAACAAACAAACAACAACAGAAACAAGTGTCAAATTAAGGGTAATTTTAGGCTTGTCGTAAATCTTCCTGTGCTCCTCCTCAGTGTGCCAAACGTAACCGTTTTCAGCCAATACCCTGATCAAGACAAAGGTAACATTAGTCCAGCAGTCAGGTTCTCCTGTCTGGTATGAATTTCATATGATTAATGCTGAGCCAACAGGAAAGGAAATTAGACCTCCCCATCTGTCTATTGCATAGCAGCTTGCTTAAGGTTGCTTGCTAATAATAACCCTGGAAATAACTTGAAGTTTTACAGCCTTGCAAGCTATGTTTGAGTTTTATGTCATTTCCAATTAAAATCAGGATTATAGCAGGAATGCCAATTATTCATCCTTGATTTCTCAGAATCTTGTTAAAAGCACATTGATCAAGTTTCTGCAAACACAAGAAAAAAAAAAGAACTGCTTGTTTGGCGCTGATAATTTATCAGTTTAAAAAACACAAAGAGGAATGACCAGGCTCGGCTCCAACTCTCAGAAACAGGGTAAGCCAGGGAGATCTTGGGGGGGGGAATTTTTATTTGTATGATGAAAACATTAAGGTGAAGCAGATGATGATAATTATTGTAACAATGGCGCATGTCTGTGTCTGCAAACAGACCTTTACCCGTAAGCTCGCCTTTAGCATTCATTGTTGATGTGTTGGATGCAGGAGAAATGGGACTTGAGCGACAGGGGGCAAACTGTTATGACCTGATGACTGTGTTCGAGCATCTCTGAAGTGACCAAGCTTGTAGAGTGATGAGTGCCTGCTGACGGGGGTCCAAAAAAGGCCAAACTACAAACCACCAACAAGGTGTTGCGTGCTGAAGGCTCATTGCTGCAAGGGCAATGATGACTATCCCGTCTGGTCTGAATCTACAGCAGGGCCACTG
This sequence comes from Gymnothorax javanicus, assembly GCA_029692085.1. Taxonomy (NCBI): domain Eukaryota; kingdom Metazoa; phylum Chordata; class Actinopteri; order Anguilliformes; family Muraenidae; genus Gymnothorax; species Gymnothorax javanicus. The sequence continues at coordinate 110,683,535 of CM056194.1, read as the reverse complement.
TGGGACAAGTCAAAGAAAATTATAATTATGGCTGCAGGAGGAATGTGTCTCAACTGACTGTGTTTCACATCCTGCTGTGTGTTGGGCTTTGTAGCTGCAGACCGGTCAGAGTGCCCAATCCCTGCCCACCATCAAAAGCGCATAATGGCCATGCAAGCGTACGAACTAGAGCTATTCTTGTCATCCACCTCAACTAACATACAGTACTGATCTTAAAATTTGACTGCCAAAACTTGCTTAACGAGTCATTTTGCAGCACTCACACATTGTGTAAAATGGACAACTGACATTGGAAAGCAGCTTACAGGCAGGCATTCTCCAGTATTTCCCTGCTATCTTTGTAAATCAGAAAACAAAAGTTGTTGTACTCTTCAGAAATAACCACAAATTAGCCTATTTAATTGAATAGTGTAAGTAATGCGTTTTTCGCAGAATGGGCTAATTGTTGCTCATTGTGCTAACGATTTCATTATTTATTCTCATTTAACTTTTCCTTTTTTTCCCCGTGTTGGTCTGGCAGTCACTCAAGTATAAATATAAAACCACCACAGGATAGGAGTCCTACAGGAGTCCTCTCAACTGGCACAATGAGTCATTCATAACAGATACATTTGTGCTGAGAAAAATGAATAACTTCACAAGGTTACACAGATGTCAATGTTAAAACCAGTGTATTAAAAATAGTGCTAATCAGAGCCCAATCATGAATACCATAATTAATGTACAATTAAATACAACCCAAAGTGCCCTTCTCCCTGCTAGTTTAAAATAATGGTTTTACTCAATATTTTAATTATTTCCACATAATTATTATCAAATTTAAAAAGCTATCAATTAACCCCTGAAAGATTTGCCATTGCCGTGACAAAGATTGAGACTTATAGACAGAGGAGGGTGCTGTAAGTGGTAATTTCTCCCTGACAGTGTAAGAAAACCTCTCAGAGACTGAACTGAACTGAATCAGGCAATACTTGCATGGTACTGATTTTTACTGTTTAAGGAGTTGTGAATTCATGCCTATCTGCTACTCCTGATTTGACCTAGTTAACCATTTCCATAATAGCTGAATAACCAACCAGTGCACTCAAACATGTGCCCTAAGTCACATTGTTGCAGTGTCTTAGTTAAGACACTTTTTGGCTCATGCTGTCTTTTTTATCTCCTGCGTTTTCACAGCTTTTAATTTACAGTAGTTCCAGTGAGAAAAGAGAATTATAAACAAGAGCAGATCTCCTGTGATCTGGAAAAACCTAGTACGTGTGTCACTTTTGGTAGAAACTGAGTTTAACCTTCATTTGCAGTAATTAAGAGTGGTGAAAATCTTAAAACACTAGCTATTAGTGTCATTTGAACTTTCAAAATCAAGTTTCTATCATATTTTTTTCTGTTTGGGAAAGTCCAGAACCTAAAATTTTTGTCCAATTGCGAGATCTTTGCCCCTGATAAACTTAATAGGTTTTTCCAGATCACAGGAGAGATGTCTAAGTGCAGCTTATTCAGTTCCATCAATGTTTTGTGCAATTACTTCACTCCTGGAATTCAGGCCAAATCCAGTATCTTAGCTGCTTGGGCATCACTAGCTGTGTTTCGATCCACCTATTTTAATGCGCATTTTCATTTTGCACTTAAAAAAACCTAAAATGCGCATCAACTCGAAATATCGCATCAATTTTTTTTGCGCAAGGAGGGGGTGGAAAATTTTCCGAATCAATAAAGATAAATGCGCTTTAGTGCAATGGAAACGGGTAAGTGAACAAGTTATGCGAATAAATGATGACGTTTAGTATCTACGTCATTTTTGCTTGCCTACGTTGGCAAGCTAGCTTGCTAGTTTGCTACCTCGCAACACTGGTGTGCTAGCTATAACGTTAGAGTTCGTTATCACTTTAGCTAGCTAGCTAGTGGTTAATACAGTAGAAGCGAACTGTAACCTTACACTACTGTGCTAGCTGTAACATTAAAGACTCGTAACCACTAGCTTAAGTGATTACTTTCATTCGTTTTCGCCACCAGCTTTCCCGTTTGTTTTCCTTTTCGTTCGTCGCGCTTATTGACGTCAAAGCGTGCGCCGTCTTCTTCTGCAGAAGTAATGGCAATTGAATCGAGAATTAGCACCACCTAACGGCACTTTCGGCTTATCTCGTGAAACAAAAGCCCTTAACTGAAGTGGATGGAAACGCACACAAATGCGCTTTTCCTTTTGCCGCATTAACGAAAATTCGCTAAAGATTTGCGATACAAGTTGGATGGAAACACAGCTACTGGCAGGCTTTTTGTAACTTGGTAAATTAATCAACCGATTCTGCACCCTTATCCTTTTCTTGATGAACGTGATTGCCCAGCAGGGGCAGTTCAGCGCACAAGCATTAAGAAACATTTCATTGAATTGATCCAAATGAAAACTAGACCTGCAAGCAATTGCTGATTTTCCTGTTAAACTTGGAAAATTTGCAGGTTTTATGCTGGCAGTCGATGTCCGTTGCCACACGCGTACAGACACATGCAGACGCCTACAGAATGACTCACCCAACAACAGTGGATGCTCTCCCACTTCACCAAAGATCAGGGTCACCAGGGATTTCAAAGAGATCTTTGTTTATGAGTTGATAGTATATAGCCATTATATAAGAATGGGCTCCTTAAGACATACAGATGAACACAGGACGGCTTTCTTATGGAAATGATCAAACTAAGGGCCTTGGCTTCAATCGGTAATAAAAAGGCTTTATTGCTTTGGTGCATGAAGTGCAGAAAAGCGCTCCATAATGCATTCTTTGAGGTACTTCTATTGTCTGTGTGTAGTGGTGAGAATGGCCTTCTGTACCCTTTGACCTGTTACGGCTGACTGGGGGAGCTGTCTTGTGATTTCCACCGTCAATTAGCACCATCTATAATCAGAGATTTCCCTGTGATAATCAGTGTTGCACACAACCCAGAAGGATGACATGCAGATGGCCTGACATATGGTCCCTCGTACAGCGGAGCTGTGCTGAAACACTATTGAAGGATTTGCTTTGGCCAGAAGAGGACATTCCAGGGTTCAGAAAGCAAATATACTGATGTTTATTTACATATATACTGTTTTACTTCCAACCATGAGCTCAGCCAACCAGTATCACTAATTACAGTCCTGTGTAAAAGTCTTAGACACCCTACCTTTTTTTAAATTTAAATCTGGCTGTGGATGTTTTCCATATTAGTGTTGCTGAAGAGAAGAAGTATATTTGAAATTCAAATGCTAACTTAAAAAATATTTTAATAAATAATTGTTGATATTTCATTAAAAACAGTTGATACAGATAATACAGTATTGGCAGAGCCCTGATGTTTACATCATAGCTGTCTATAATTACTTGGAGGGATGGATGCAAGTTAGACTGTCAGTCTGCAGAAGAATTGTGGCAAGTTTTCAACTTTGCTTGGAACAAGCAAAAAGCCAATCTTTTTATCAAAATATCGTAGAAGACAGTGTCCCTAATTTTTTGGACTAGGTGTAGTTACTCCGAATATTGGTTAAATTTAGTTTTTAACAGTTTACAGCTCAGTATAGTACATTTCTTTGTGATTAGAAACTTTTAATTTCATTATTTTTGCAAGCATATTTGCCCAGCAAAATTGGTTTAAATGTGAATACGACTGGCACAGTACTATACTTCAACCTCCAGGCTGAGGAGTTGTTCTCATTAGTAAATCCAGATGGTTGGTGGTTGTTTTGCCCACCTCTGATAATGTCAATGTTAGTTGTGCTCTAAGTGCTTGTAAACTGTTGAAGAATCAGCTTTTGATATGCTTACTTTTCTTTCAGAGTAAATTGTAGTCAGGTTCCAGTTGTGAGAGTAACATCACATTTGTGTGTATTTGTGATCGAAAACCTCAAAGGGTTAAATACGACTTGTGACGATAAACATCTGAGCTTGACGGATTTTCGAGGCGCTGGTGTCATGTGTTTTAACAAACTTGTTGCATTGAGTTGGAGTATGCATGTCATTTTATTTATCGATTCTTTTTAAAATATTGGTTTTACCAAAGGGATGTATAAAGCATAAGATTTTTTAAACAATAAAACATATTGCTTTGTATTAGTTATTTTATTTATAAAATAGTATAAAAGACAAACATTTTCAAAAACCCCTGGTTGATGGATCTATAAACATGTAAATATCCTCAGGTTATTTCAAATTTTCTCCAAATATTGATTTATTGTTTGTAATGTATTACTTGGGCTTCTGCTGGTAATGTGAAAGACTGTTTTCCAGTTTGTTTATATATCCTAATAAGCAGTATCCTATTATCATGACTATTTTAGAAAGACTTTTTTGAGTCATGTTTCTTTGGTGTGTTCTCCAGTTTAATGTAATGGGTAACAAGTTGAAGAGAGGATTGAGGTGCTGCCCTTTGTTTCCTACAACCGTGAAAGAGGGCAACAGACTCAATGAAGCGTAAAGTTAAATTGAGTGTGGCTGTGCAGTCATTGTTTTTAAAAATTGCCGTGGACCTTTTGCTGCTGGTATAAAGGGGTTACATTTAATCAGCATTCCCACAATGCCATGTGTGTTTGCCATCCAATTATTGCCTGCACAGCCAGCCATTAAATTTAGCAAAACGTGGGTCCGTTTACAAAATAACAATGTATTATTATTATTATTATTATTGTTGAGCTATATTCCTATATCCATCACTTTATTGAAGAAAAAATAACAGGAACTAGGTTACATCAAATATATTTCGTTACCATTTGAGACTTCATCCTGATTTTGATGGCAGATGAGCAATTTAATAATAAAGATTATCCATCTAGTTTGAAAATGCTTAAACTATTAGCCATTAGAATGGTTTAGCCATTATGAGCCATTAGAATATTTCAGATGAAAAAATGAATACATAGTATGTATATCTTTTTATCCAGCTGCCTGTCCTTATCATACTTTCATTTAACAATCCTACCCATAATGCACTCACGACACGAACAGCCACTTGTGAATCACCGGCACTCTCAGCTCACTCTGGAAGTGACCGTTGGACCATTACATGGGAGGTATTCTGGTAACGTGAGCTGAAAATTCTCCCCATCTCTGGGTGATTTCAGAGTAAACTGCACTCATCTCTCTTATCTATCCACGTCTTTGTCCCCGAAGATATCACACAAAAGGATGATCAGCATTGGACTGCATCCTGATGGGTCTTTCTGAAATCCTGCTAAAAATTCAATGCATTTCAATTTCACTTTGTATAGCCCTTTGTACAATGGGTAGTGTCGCAGAGAGGCTTTTGCAATCTGGAAATCCCTCCAAAAGCCTGCCCAGGTTAACTGTGGAGTCGGAAAATGCTCCTGGCTGGTGACAGAAAGAAAGCCTGACGGGGAGATGGTAACCTATACTGTTTGCTGGAGAATGGGCTCATTACATTATATATAAATAAAAAACAGACTAATGGAAGTACATGAATACAGTGTGAAACTGAGAACTCTATTCATGATGAGGGACGAGCTGGAAGGCTGATGTCAGGCAGGATACAGGTGTGGAGCTGGAGCTGAACCAACTGCTAATGGACAAGGACACTCAGTGAGTCTAGCGGTTACTCCGCTGGACACCTGGGGAAAAGAGAAGAGAAAATATACTGGTGGCTCCATAATGTTTGGGACAAAATGTATTTTTTTCTCGATTTCACTGCACATGCCTCAATTCCAGATTTTTACTCAAATGATTTCAATGTGCTTTAAGAGCTGATGGTCAAGTTTTGGAAAATAATATGCTTGTGTCTGAAACATTATGGAGTTCCCTATGAATCTCGGCGGGGTTCGGGTGTTCCCCACCCAAGTCACTGTCTTGCCCACACCATCAGAACACTGCAAACAGTGGGCATTAGAAATGCGTATAATCCAAATTCAGTTTCATAAACTGAAATGTTTCAAATCTTTACAAACTATATTTGAAACCTACAGCTCCAGCACATATCAGCAGACTGAGTTGCCGGAATCATTCCGATAATTATTCACGGTGCCCAGATTTGTTTGACATTAAGACCAGACTTCTTTTCTTTCCTGACAAACAACGTCAGAAATATGCCTATGTGTAGTGTTTGACAATTATTTATTCGTATTAATGATTTTACGAGGCAGAACAACCACAGAAGTGAATGATGTGGCTGTTAGCTAGTTCTAAATAGAAACATCTAAAAAAGACTGGCGATGGCTTTGATGCAGTCACATGCCTTGTGTAAAAGTGACATCCAGGCCCATACAACCGTTCCATAGCATTGACTAGAGAGGTAGGGCTGTATACAGCTGGGTTTTTCAGTCTCACTGAAAAGAACAGGGCATTGTGGGAGCATAGTTTTGAGAGCTGAGATATAATGAGTGTCTGACGCAGAGTGAAGGACATTCAAAAATAAATTACTGACCAAATAACTTTGTGAACGGTCTTTTTTCTGAATAGAGTATTTCTGCTGGGTGACACTACAGTCAAATGAATGTAGCACATGGTCTATGAGGAGATAGAGGCAGGGATAACACCTTAAATTTAACATTAACCTAAAATCACATCGACCATCTGAACAAACCACCTATGAGCAGGATTTGGACAAAACCAGAGAGCACTCTGAACAGTGACAATATCTCACGCCTGACCAACTCTCTTCTGCTTCTCAAGTTCCCTCATCCGGTAGGTTTTCTCTCCAAACAGCGAAATGCACACCTCACTTTACTGATAGAGATTAAGTGGGCGAAGTATGTGTGCCAAATTGGGTTTAAATTGAACAGAAACAGGACTCAGTAGTCCTGAATAGAGTCTCTAGGTCATGTAATTGCGGTCAAACAAATTGTTGGTGTGTTATTGTGGCAGTGCGGTTTTACCCTTGAATTAAGTGCTTTACCTGTTCAGCTTCAGTGAACATCCAGCTGTATAAATGGATCACTGTATGTGAAGAATGACAGGTCTGCCTTGGAGCATCTGTTAAATGGCTTTTCAGTCAAGATTTATTCATTTTGCTCCAATTCATTTATTAATGCCTGGTAGCCACTGTGGTATGTAATTAAAATGTATTTAAAAAAAAAAACTTTCATCCAACACATGATAACCATGATACACTTTTATATATAAAATTTAATGTATCATATAAACGCTGAAGTGCTCAGTTAGACTTTTTGACAAGTGGACAAGCTGAGTATGTTTTGTTTATTTTGACCCCCCCTTGTCTCTGTGTCTCTCTCTCTCTCTCTCTCTCTCTTAAAGGAACGGTTCGCCCAAAAATGAAAATTCACTCATCATCAACTCGCCCCAAGGCTAATCGAAGGGTCTGTGAATTTCTTTCTTCCTCAAAACACTTTTGGAGTTTCAAAGAAAAACAGCACTGAAGACAAATTCAAATCAACTGAAGTCAATGGAGGCCATTCTTTCAAGTGTAAGAAACATTTAAAAAACACAAAATGCCTCCATACTGCTCGTGCGGCGTAATCCAAGTGTCTGTAAGCCCCGATATTCAAATTTGACTCAAAAAGATGTCTTTTCACCATCTTTTTGGCCTTAATGTCCAATGTAGCCACTTAGCTAGGAGCCCTGTTTATCTTCAAGTTTAATTAATTCCCTACGGAATACTGTTAAATAAAATTGTCGCGTTTGTACGAAATACTTTTCTTGAAAATTACACAATATAAAGTATTGAAGTACAGGTGGCCCATGACCGCGATCGTCAACTGATTTCATGTTTTCATCAGACTGTGAATGGTCATCCACGCCGCTAGCACCGGCTTACCGCAGGGAATGGTAGAATTTGCCGCACCGTTGGCAACGGCTTGCCGTAGGGAATGAGCTAAGATTCATGATAAACCTACAGTGGCTGACGAGGTCAAATACGCTGCAACATCTCCAATTAGAGAAGCACGCTGCAGTTTTGAATGTTTGTATTCACTGACTGAACAGCGCATTCACCCTCCTCGGCTACCGTAGCCAGAGGTCTTGAATCTTAAACCTGAATCTTATATCTTAAACTTCTTCCACAAAGGGCTCCTGGCTAAGTGGCTACATAGGACATTTAGGCTAAAGACATGGTGAAAAGACGTCTTTACGAGTCAAATTTGAATGTTGGGGCTTACGGACACTTGGATTACGCCGCACAAGCAGTATGGAGGCATTTTGCATTTTTTATGCTTGAAAGAAGGGCCGCAATCGACTTCAGTTGATTTGGATTTGTCTTCAACGCTGGCTTTTTTTATAACTCCAAAAGTGTTTTGAGGATGAAAGAAATTCACAGACCCTTCGATTAGCCTTGGGGTGAGTACATGATGAATGAATTTTGATTTTTGGGTGAACCATCCCTTTAATGGTCATGCAGGGCAGATAATGGTAGAGAAACAACCTGAGCTCAAAGGCCAGTCTGTGGTCCTTCCATCTCTGAATGTCAAAGATGTGAAACAAGACTCCTGTTACTATAAACCCAGGGAGAGACAGCGAGAGAAGGAGAGAGAGAGAGAGAGAGAGAGAGAGAGAGAGAGAGCAATCAATACTGTTTCAGCTGGAGCAGCTAATGCGCTACGACCTGATGCTTTTCCACATGACAAAGCTAGATGGCAATGACAGCATGAGACTGTGAGAGCTGAGAAAGACTGCTGTAGTGATGTACAGAACCCATCAGTGTGGAGGAGAAGGGGCCTTGGAAAGTGTACAGTCATCTGAGGTGTTACTGCCACTTCCTAAATGATGTATTATTGTTTATCACCCAGTCTAGTGGCTGGTACTTTTTATGTGTGTTTTCCACACTGCTTCAAATCCACTTCATGCCCCCCGAACCCCAGAACCCTTCACACTTATTTAAGGTCATTAATCAGCTGCGAGAATCAAAGTCCATTTTTTCACAAGCCGCCCAATATTTTCATCACCTCTCAATCGTTTCACTGTAAAATGGCCTTCAGAATTTACACTCAAATGTAGAAATTTTTTGAACACATAAACACACAAAGCCACAACATTCTCTGGAAAATGCACTTGGAATGCAAAGTTAGACAATGGTTTTGAAATGCTTAACAAAAACCAGGTTACCAAAAAGTTTAGAAGTATTTAACGGTTCATAAACACTCAGCACACTGAATACAAACATTTAATTTGTGTGCCACAGCCCCCAAATACTTTATACAAATAACATATCCATTCCTTATTTGAGTTTACTTTTTTTTTCTTTGTTAGTGTGGTGGTATACTCACAAAGCTGTACACTACAATGAGAAATGCTCTACTTGTTTTTTGTGATCATAAATTGATGGGCTTGTGGATTGGTTTCTTTCGTGAAAAAATTGCTCCTGGTAATGAAAATTGATAACATGCTGTGGGCACATGGAAATATTGCTAGTGGCACTACAGGATTGAACTAAACAGAAGTTCAAAACAGAAACAGCATGAGGTCCAAACAGTGGTATAAAAATCTAATACAGAAGGCTGTAGGGCAGAGGTGTCAGATCTCATTCATGAAAGGCCTTTGCGGGAGCAGGGTTTTGTTTTAGCACAGTGCTTCAACACCTGACTCAACTAATGAACTTAATCAGGGGATTCAATCAACACCATAATGAACAGAATTACGTGTATTTGTTTTGAGCTTTAACAAAAAGCAACATCTACAGTGGCCCTCGGATAACTAAGAAACTCGGGGCATATTTGAAGGGCACTGAAAATAAAGCCTTTACCAACACTTTCATTTCTCTTTCCAGCGCTACTGCATAATGTAACTTTCAATTCCAGCAGTAAACACTATGAGAGTTAAACTAACTAGGCTTGAAATAGTAGAAACATTTGCTGTTGAAAATCCAAAACAGGAGAGAGAAACAAAAAATCCAACAACACACTTTTTAACCCAGTTAAGGCGTTGTCGTTTATTATTCTTGTTAAGTTATTCTGGTTAAGGCTCCTCAAACACAGAGGAGGCAGAGGCCTTTGGTGCAGTCCTGCTGATGGAGAAAGTGGCCTCCGGCTGTGTGACAGAGTGAGCTGCAGGTGTGCTGTCCACCATGAGAGTCTCTGTCCACCATGAGAGCCTCTGTCCACCATGAGAGGCGCTGTCCACCATGACAGCTGCTGTCCACCATGAGAGCTGCTGTCCTTGGTGCTGAAACACAGACTTCAGCTCAGCCGCTTGCTTGTCTGAGAGCTTCTCCACTCCAGGCTGTACATCTGAATCTGCAGCTGTGCTCCCTCCTCACAGCTCGCGCTCACCTGCACACAGTAACTGATGGCACGGCAGGACAGCAGCCTCACCTTCTTTAGAGATTAAATGTTTTTTTATTGTTGAACACCCTGATGTGTTACATGATAACATCGAGTCAATATAAACTTCTTGGATTCTCCATGTTTTCTGCCTCCTACACCCTGAACCCACCCTCCCAGTCCCCTTCATCCAATACATTGTCATCCTCACCCCAAGTACATTAGAGACACTATAAAATGAGAGATAAATATACTCACTGCACATAGATGAACGTACTGATGTCTTCAGAGATTCAGCTGTAAGTGGTGACTGACTCAGTGAACCCACATGAACTCCCTCAGTGTTTCAGTGTGCACTGCGGATCAAGCGTTCTCAAATCAGGCCCCTTTTTCCAAGTCTACCCCAGGATCTCTCTCCGCCCTGAACAACTGGAGCTGTGTTGCAACTTTGCTTCATTTTGCCACTTTGCAAACTGAGCAAATTATTTAAAAAAAAGGCAAGAAATAGGTACAAGTCAATATGAGATTCCCTTAGTCCATACATGTCAAAATTCATGTCAACCCCTACTGTTTGTCCATATTTAGCACGGATTTTGAGCTTTTGAAATGAGTACAAGCGTGCTGATAAAATGGTAAGATAATTGCGCATCTTACCAGTACTTTTTTTGAATGGAAAATATCGCAAAAACATCGCAAAAAGCATATTTGTCCATTTATACGGATTGCCCGTAAATTATAAGTAATTCCCCAACTACGCAGATTACGGATTTACAAATGAAGTCAAATGGATTTTTAATCCCAACCATGAGGCATAGCTGGTTAAATCAGCCACAAAGCATAGCTAGTATTGGAATCATAGTTCAGTCGGTCAGCGTTAACACAATAAAATCGGAACCGTTTTAGATTGAACCTTAAGACACTACATGTCACTAGGTGGAATAAAAAAGAAACTTTGACTTCAAAGATGGGTATGGTAGGAACGATAGATAATGTTTATCGTAATTTCACGTTTTAATCGACCCTACTACATGCAGTTGTCCTGTTGTCATCGCAGCTGGTTCAATTCCAGAGGGTCTCTTGTTAGAAAAAGACCGGACATATTATTGGAAGTTATTAATTATTAGAAGCTATTCACTCTGCCATGAAAGAGCACATGAACATACACCACAGTAAACAAACGACAACCAGGTGCTTTTTTTCATGGCACAACACAATTTGCCGCTGGCCATAGTGGACCACTTATCGGAGCTCCTGCTCATCATGTATACAGACCATATTAGGCGGTATTAAACAAGATACGGCCTGAATAATCGCCAAAAGTATCAGCTGCATACGTACATAAACAAATAATGAAGAATATCTTTCCTTTTCTTGATATGTCTGGTAAAAGGAACCAACTGCAATTAGTTCAAAAGTGCAAAAATAATGGTCTTTATTCAGTCAGGTAAACACAGTGACGGTACAGAAGGGCAATACAAAAAGAGTCCAAAGGCAGGCAGGGGTTCAAAAACCAAAAAGCACAGGCAACAGTACCAAATCTTGAAGCAGTGGGAAAGTTGAATGTCCGTAATCCGAATTCAAAAGCCAGGGCAGCAATACACAGTGATCATGGTCGGGCAGAAAATGGGTTAATCAGGAGCAAACAAATCCAGGCAGGCACAAACAGAATTCAGTATCGGATAGAGGAGCGTCACAGAATCACAAACAGATCACTGGCGTGCAAGGAGCTTGGCACGGAGAAAAGTTGATCAACAGTGTGACAAGAGCTAAGCAGAAGTGAGGGACTATATATAGACATGGGACGTAACGAGCTAGGCGGGGCAACAGGTGTGAGGAATAATCTAAACATTAACTGAGAAAGGAAAACACAAGACGTAATTAAACAATACAAAATGGGAAACAATGACCAAGACAAGTTTTCACAGGACATCCTTAAACAACAGCGGCTCCATTCAAGGAGTGCCTAATTGGGAAAAGATGGAAGAAACAGATGTGTATAAGAGATGGTTGCAAGTATCTGCAGAAATAAAGGCAAAGCGCTGGGAGAGCAATGAGGACGGAGTTACAGATTAGTTTGGAAAGTGGAGAGAATCAATTAGTAGATTAAAGTCTGCGCAGAATTAATATTACTCAAATGAGCAAGTTAGTGTGTTAGTTATTTACAGGATTAGTATATTAGTAAGGGTTAGTAGATAAACTAGACAAAACATATAGTGTTAGTGTGATTAGTACTTAATTAGTCATTAGTGTTGAAGAAAGTGAACGAGGCATGAAGGAACTTGTGAAACACCGCAAACTTCCAAAATCACCTGAAATGTGACAGCTCGCAGACAGGGGGCGCGCACTGGCAAAGAACATAGAAACACAAGCCATCACCGGGGAAAACAATGTGCATGAAATAGCAAAATAATACTGAATGAATAAACTAAACAAACCAAGTGGAAATAAACATAAAACCAGAACAGACAGAACACAGATCATAACATTTTGAGGGTGCACTAGGCTATTACTGGGTGTCACATCTCTCCCTCATGATGTACGAATGGAATGATAAGAATATGGAAAAAATATGGAGATTGGCGATTTTGGTCAAGATTTTCTCAGAGTGGAGTGCAATCGAGAATCCCTGACATGCCCGCGTGTAACATCAGCACGAACGTGTCAATTTTCACTGCCCTGGATGAGGTTTTGAGGTTTTTTTATTTTCACACTTGAATAGTAGAAAGCTTATTAAGCATGTAAAATTACTTTAATTAAATTTTCACCCTCCATTTATAATTTCATTTAAATAAAGCTATATTCAAAAAAAAAAACCTTTATAAATTCATACAGATTTTTTAAATGAGAGTGAATGGTTTGAACCCAGATGTAAACGATGTTGGTATTGTGTGATCGTCCGGTGTATAATATAGTCTTGAAAAAGACTGTTGTTGGCATCTGACGTTTCGACAACCTGAGCGAAAGTCATCTTCAGAGTGAGGAAACGAACAAACAGACAGAGACGATTTATACGTTTGGTTCAATCAGAAATATTGTTGAAATGAATGTTAGGTGCGTGTGGAGGCATTACTCATTGTGTTGCAGGTGTGTTTTAAATCATTAATTAGTCTGTTGTATGGTGTCGGGAGTGTCTGACAACGATTGAGTGGTTTCTCTTGAAAATTTGTGTACCAGCTTTCAAGTATACAGCGTTGGTGATAGTTTGTGCAATATGTAATGCAATCGGCAGAGTCCCAGTCAATGCTGTGTCCAGTGTGTTTGTGATGTTCGGCAATGTGATTGTTGGGGTCTTTGTTTTTAGTGGCGCGTTTGTGTTCTGTAAGTCAGATGTTTAGGTTCCTAACCAGTCTCACCAATGTAAGTCGCGTCACAATCGGATTTTTTAAAGGAATTTACGGATATTAACTGGAGGTAATATGGGTGGGAACCTGAAGAGGTTGACATGTATGAATTAATGACTGGTTTGTTGGTGTTTGTTTATTTTGTTCAGAGTGTATGACCTTTATTGACAATAAAGAAAGGCATTAAGAAAGATAAGCACAAAATCAGCAAATGTCCTCCAGTTCGCCGAACCCCACCGGCATTTCTCCATTCCCCACCAGTGGGGCGGCCCCCACACTTTGAGATCCGTGGGTCTGAAGGGAGGATGGAAAGCCAGCAGTTTTCAGCCTTCTATGCTAACAATTTCAGTGCTGAGATTGCAGATTATTCCAAGTTAATTATATCTTGGAATGCAATAACTGAATGAATGGACAATCAACAGTGATTATCAGTTTCAAAAGTTTAATCCGCTGAATCATTCTCTTCCATAAAAAAATAAATTTATGGCAATTACCAGAGGTGGACAATCCAGCCCCAGAAAGTGAAAATCCTTCCCAGGATTTTGTGGCAACCATCTGCATCTAATAATTGCAGCAACCCTTCAGTCCAGAGGTTGAGCTAATTAGGGAAATCAGCTGCCTGAGCTCATGGCTGGAAGTAAAACATGGCCAGACTTTTACTTTCTGACCCCTGGAATGTCCACCTCTGGCAGTTACACAAATGTAATATAGAGAAAGTGTAGATAAAGCATTAAAATGAGAATATCAGGGATTCTTGGTATGGTTGGTCACCAATATGAGTGGAAGGTTGAGTGCAACTTCTGGCCTTCTTGTGTTGTCATTTGAGAGAGGGGCTCTCAAAATGTCCGGGACTTAAAGCATCTTTGGCATGACCCTCTGCTGCTGTAAAGTGAGGGAAATAATCCCCTCCTGTCGGCACCATCAGAGTTCAGCTATAATAATATACTGCCTTAATCATGTTAATGAATCCACAGCACCTATTGTCTCCAGCACTGAGGCCACTTAGACCTGCCAGACACCTTCATCTCACCCAGGGACAGTGTAACAGCTGGAGTCCAGCCAACCGCACAGGCAATGCACAGCATGAAGTCATCTCACAGACTTATTTATTAGTAAAATACTACATTTGGTTGCACTAAATGGACTTGCAATTACCACACAACCATCGGAGTATATATCTTAAAGGAAGCATTAAGTTAAGAAAGAAGACAATAATTATCACTTTCAGTTGAGTCTTTATCTTTTTTTAAGAGTTATATTACTACCATCTCAGCATCACAGGAAATGGCTTTTTTTTGGGGGGAGACTTAATTATATTCTTACTGAAGAAGCCAAAGAAGCCAAAACGCAGGCAAAAAGTGAAATAGTGAAATGAAAAAGTGAGTAGGATACTGTCCTTTCCGCATACATCCTGGTCTGCTTTGCTTCACTCAACCAAGATGTCTGTAGCCAGACATCTTCCTGGAATCATTCTGCGAAAATCCTAGTTTATTTTCCTGAGTAGCTGATCACATCTAGTTTTAATAGTACATATCATTGCTCCAGCTCACTATCAGAAGAAATGTTTTAATGTGCCAGTTTGCTGAGGTCTTCATGGCCAAAGGGTGGCTAAAATTAACAGCTAAATTTGGCCTACATCGGTCAGAACAACACAGGCATAATAATAGTAAAATTGTAATACTTTGAAATCAGTTCCAATTAAACTGAAAAACTGGGCATTTGGAGGAGGGATCTAGGGATCTATCCAGTGCCTAGTTTGCCCTGTTAGTCAAGCAAATTCACTCAGTCCCTTTTTAACATAGCATGTTATTCCTGTTATTTTCTGATGAAATAACTTAAACATGGACTATCCGGTAATCTGTGTTGTCTGTGATTTTATCGTTTATTTGGAAAAAGAAGAAATTCTCAGCAGCTCTATGTGAGCAATAAATGTCGAAACTTGAGCCTTTTTTTAATATCATCAGTTTGAAATTTAGAAATAGTGACCTAAATTTGTTGTTAATGAAATCTGGCAAAATAAAGAGATAAAGTCATGAATTGGATTTTATGACAAAATCAACCTGCACTGGCGCAAACTGGAGAAAAAAAATATAATAATAGAAAATTAAAGCTGCAAGCAGCATTGAACGGGCCCTCGCACCCTTGTGCACGTTGGGGGTAGTGGTGAGATCCTGACGGGTGGAGGTGTGCACTCAGGACCATTGGACAGGTCAACTACAGGCACCAACCTGTAATAAAGTTCGAGCGAATCGGACAAAGCACGAAGGAGTTATGACAAGTTGATAGTTCATCCACTAGGGGGCGCTCGTAGCATAACCAAATGTGGGCAGGTGCATTCAGGGGCAAACCCTCAGCACAAGTGTGAAGTTTCGAGCAAATCGGCCAATGTCAGTGTAAAATATGGCATTTCCTGTTTCCACAAGGGGGCGCCATGAGCGAGATTGCCTACGAGCATATGGAGGTGTTCAGGGTGGGGCTTATCATATACAGGAATTTTGAAGCCGTTTGGATGAAGTGTGAGGGAGAGAGCTGCTCAAATATGCTTGGCGAGGCATCAGAAATGGGGACGCCATAGCGCCCACGCCCATGTACCTACAGACATGCAGAGCACAACTTTTGATCAGCATGGTCTCTTGATGATCTGTAATAAATCTGAGGTTCATTGAATGAAATCTCAAGGAGGAGTTCGTTAAAATACAACGTGTGGAAATCAGGCCAAAATGACACGTTAAAATCAAAATGGCGGACTTCCTGTTTGGAGTAGACCAGTGGTGCCAGAGACTTTTTTGTGCATCTTGGCAACAGCGCGATTTCAATAGGGTCCTCCGTGGACGACTTGCAGTTGGCTCGGGCCCTAAATAAATAAAATAAAATGTGAAGTAATCCACAAGTGCTGCATATACAAAGGTGGCCAGAGTGAATCAAAGATTCTGGCCATTTTTCTGTAAAATAAAAAACTGCATTAATTTGAATTTTTTCACCTCTGATTGCATGAAAATTGTTGGTATCCGCGCCCCGGTGGCTCGTCGGTCTGGGCGCGCGTGCCGTGGGAGCTGTGTCCTTCCCACGGCGGCCTGGGTTCCGGTCCGGCTCGGGTCGTTTGCTGCGTGTCTTCCCCCGTTCTTCTCCCCGGCCTTCCTGTCTCTCTGCACTGTGTGGCTGTTGAGTGGAGGAAAAAGTTCCCAAGAAAAAAAAAAGTCTTTCAAAAAAAATTTGTTGGTATCCAAAAAATATATATATACACAGAGAGAGGCAAGAAAGAGAGATGAAGAGAGAGGGCAAGAGACAAAGAGAGAAACGGTCATCCTCCTTTTTGTCTTTCTGTGCATCAACATAAAAATAATTAAATTTACTTTTTTCCAAAGTTTATTTTTAAATTCTGCCCAATGAACTATAATGGAAATTTACCACCCTCCTCCCAAGTAAATTAGTTTACTTTAGTGGAAATAATTAGATGGGCTCATCCAGAGTCACTTTTAGCGTAAGCACCGTTTAAATTACAGTGATCTGGGATTTAAGTGCTGCAGTTCTGCACAACAGCAAACCCAAGAGAGGCAGCGAGAGGGAGAATTGCAGACTGGATTGACAGCTTATCAGCTACTCTTTTGAACCATGAAATAAAGAAAGACAAATAAGAAAAACGACCTTAAAGAGCATTAAACAACAAACAACGAGGTGGAGAAAAATAAGTACCCAATCAAGTATTAGGGTAGCGTAAAAGTTGCAGAGAACTGCAACTATTATTTAACCTTGGAAAGTAGGACTTACTTTAATGCTAACTCTCACGCTGAATAAGATCAATAGCTCACTGAGGCTGAAAATGTATTAACTTTCTAACTGAAGGCATCTCACTCAGTCATGAGGTACATGGTTAAGTGGAGTAGCAAGTACTCATGTCCTAGAAATTTTATTGATAAAAAGTGACATTCAAAATAAACTCCATTAGCCAGTTTATTAGCATGCCATTTGTAATTATGAGGATTGTTCCTGCATTTCATGTGTGACAAGCTGATAAAGAATGCAGGCAGAGGCCGTCATGTCACTACGTTTATTTTCCTGAAGAGAATGGTAATGACCTTAGGAAAGAGACATGCTGAACAGCAGCTAACGGAATCCAAAGAGCTTTGCTCTACAATGTAGTCAGTGATGTGAACCACCTTCCTTTTACATATTGTATTGCAGAGCCATTTTTTTGGAATTCAAATTGTCTGGATGTGCACATGTAATTATGTACTGGATATAACATCATCTGACGGATATGATGATGTTTTTAGGCCTCCTGCTATACAGCCTAATGTGAGTGCATACCATGGAATGAAATAACAAGCAGGGTGTAAATCAAACTGATGGACTCGTGATAGCTCTAGGACATCGTGGGTCTCATGTGCACTGGTCGTGAGGGATCAGTTTAAACTCTCCGGTGCAGAATTCACAAAGTCCCAACATTTATTTGCATTCTTTCCATCAGCCAATACATAGTTTTTGAGACACCTGTTCTGCATGTGAGAGAAATGGAAAAGAAACCAGAGAACAGCGATGGAGGAATGTTTAAAGAACCGATAACTTAGCAAAAGTTAGAGCTGATGCCATAAAATTAAATTACACCAACACTGTAAATACAATAGCTTACTCCCCTTTTTCAGACTTTTAAAAAAATGTTTTTGCTCAAAATAATACTTTTCAAATTGATGTTTCAACTGGTAAGTTAAGGTTTGCTTGCAACCCAAGTCAGCTTTTATGCCTACCACTCAAAAGAAGTTCATGGACAAAAATATTTTTGCATCATGGGCGGCTGGTGAACTGGCGATAGGGGAAGCTCAAACCCATCCCTTAAAAATAATGATTGGTCATGACCTGTTTCCAATCATTCATTTAAATTACCATTACAGAAACTCTGAAAACTCTCAACATTATCAGGTGTGTTGGAAGCAATGCATGTGTTTCATTATCGTTTAAATTGTTTAAATGAAATAAGATCATTTGAAGCAATGGAATTGCATAAAGTCTTCAAATTATCTTATTTCATTTAAAAATATTTTAAGCGATCATGAAACACATGCATTCCTTCCCACCCCTGAGTAAAGAAAAGCGTGAGAAGCCCGGAGTCGTAATCGAATTCCAATTACTAGTGGTGAAATGCACCGTAACGAATGTCAAAGTGATAAACCTCCATGCACAAGGACTTCAAATCCGCGCGAGAATCTCTTACATACGCGTTGATTGAATAATTGCTGACTACAGCAGGGGAACGTAAATATGCCACTTAAACTCACACCGAATGCGTGAGAGTTGACAGGTATGCGTTATCAATTAAAACTGACAACAACTGATACTGTTGAGAGTTTTCGGGGTTTCTGTAATGGTAATTTAAATGAATGATTGAAAACAAGTCATGACCAATCATTAATTTTAAGGGATGGTTTGAGCTTCCCCTATTGCCAGTTTACCAGCCGCCACTGTTGTGCATCGTATAAATACACTAAAACACAGTGAAAACGCAACGCCTAATTTTTTCAATCGTAGGTGATTTTTTGAAGCCATCAAAATTACCACAGAAGAAATGTAGTGGCATGAACGTTAAAAGCTGGAATTTGCTGCCGGATAGCTCACTCGGTTAAGGCACTGCGTTGTAGTGCAGAAGTGACTATCACATCTCGGGTTCGATCCCCGGTCGTACCAACCGGCAGTGGTTGGCAGCTTTTTCAGAGTAGCGCACAATTGGCCATCGCGCTACAGGGTTTCAAATTGGGAAGGGACTGCCGGGAAAAGGGAAATAAATAAACAGCTTTGTTCGTTGCTCAAGCGCCTCCTGTTGGCCAGACGGGCGCTTGTCAGGAAGACTCTAAGTCCGTTCATGTCCGGGTATCCTCCGCCCTCGTTCTGAACTTGCGAAGATTCAACCAATGAGTGTATAAGAAGCAGTGGCTGACAGGCACGTGCTTTGGAGGAGAGCCGTGAACTGTCTTCGCTCTCCTGAGTTGGCAGCAAGGGGTTGCATACGAGCAAGCTTTGTACATAGTTCACCAATTGGGCATTCCAGATTCGGGTGGGATTGGAGATGCCAAATTTAAAAAAAAAAAAAAAAAAAGCTGGAATTTGTGCAAGTCCGGGTTCAAACCCAGTTGTGTGTCTGTCAGGGGATTACATTTCCAAAACACAACTTTTGCCATTTCATTAGCAGCAGGTTGAATACATCACTTGAATGACATGCAAGTGCAAAGCAAGACATTGGACGCATCAAAGGCACAGTGGTTCATCCCCATCATTATCAGTGTCAGAATGCCATGGCTTACAGAACAACAGAGGGAGTGAGCTTTGGGGATGCTGCTTAGGAGAACATCTCAAAGAGAGGTTACCGGCCGGTTCAGGGTCAATCCATCCACCATCAACAGACTGGAGCATCACTACCAACAAACAGGAAGCGTTAACGACCGCCCCCGACCAGGACAACTTCCGGTTATGATGGCATGTCAGGAACGACACATCCAGAGGATCCATCTGAGGATTCGGTTCCAAACAGCAACAGACACGCCTCGGAACACGATAGAATGCCATGGACGCCCCATCCATGCCATGACTGTGATTCGGCGACTGCGAGCTGTGGGGTTAAGGTGCCGGAGGCCATATCAAGGCAACATCATGACACAACGCTATAGAGACAACAGACTCCAGTTTTCTCGATGTCATCATCTTCGGCCGCCACAAGTCTTCCATTGTTGGGTTTTTCAGACGAATCAAGGATCTGTGTGTCATTTGCCGACTGCCAACAACAGGAGTACAGGAAGCAATATGAATTTCATCAAGACAGGTGTGTTCTGGTGAGAAATGGGTTTGGTGGGGGTAGTGTGATGGTCTGGGCTGCCATTAATGTGAGATTTCGGAGTGAACTTGTCGTGATTCATGGAGGTCTAACGGCACAGCGATATGTGGATAGGATTTTAAGACCAGTTCTCCAACCACAATTGAACAACCATGGACAACAACAATTGCCTTTCACGTTCCAACACAACAACGCCTATCCCCATACTGCACACCTCACCAGAGACTTTCTCCAACAAGCAAGGATCGATGTTTACCCTTAGTCATCCATTTCACCTGATCTTAACCCCATTGAACAGATGTGGGATGACCTGGGTCTTCGTGTGTGCCAGCGTCAACGTCAACCACACAATATCGCCGAGTTGACGGCAGCACTACAGGAGGAGTGGAGGAACATTCCCCAAGCAACTGTGCGACGTTTGTGCGAATCGATGCCTCGCCGTTTACACGCATGTGTGCAAGCACTGACAGTTTGTTGAGGGTCTGTGCATTCACAATGGCATATCGGAAACATTTTTTGAGATAATGTGATGAAACTTTACAGTGTTATGAACAATGAAATTCTTTTTCTATTCGTATTTAAATTAAATTGAAAAACATTGGTTGTTTCTTCATTTTGGTTATTAAATATGAGTGTTGTGTTTTCATTGTGTGTCAGTACATAAGACAACGAGTGAAAATGATGACAGCTAATGACGAAATAATTCTTTTATGGCTCAAGAACAGAAAACATAAAACAAAAACCTTTGATTAGACACTAGTTTATTACCCTGATGAAAACAAGTCACCCCCCAAAATGATGTTCACACATGATGCAGAGGCTTCAGTAACTGGTGTAGCCACCGTTACCATTCACACATTCTTGCCAACATTGAGGCATGCTGTTCACCAGGCCTTGGAAATAACGTTTTGGGATTGCTTGTCATTTCGTAACTAATCGCTGAACTAGTTCCCGAAGGTTGATGGCAGGGACGTGATGTGATGGAACTCGCCACCAAAGTTCATCCCAAGCATGATCAGTGGGTGACAAGTTGGGTGAATATGCAGGCCAATCCATGTGCTGAACGTTTTGCTGCTGCAGGAAGCCGTTCACCGCCCTGGCACGATGAGATCCTGCGTTGTTGTCCTGGAACTAAGCTCCTGGTCCAATTCGCTGCAGAAGTGGCATTAACAGAGGTTGAACAATCTCGTTAAGATAACGCTGACCAGTCCAGTTTCCATTGACGACGTACAGAGGGGTTCTGTGGTCCATGGATATCCCCGCTCACACACTATCACACTTCCTCGACGTTGAGCAACGTTTCCATCAGCACATCTCTCTCCTTGATGACAACACGAGTCCGGCCATCAATGATCTGGAGCGAGAAGCAGAGTTCATCTGTGAACATTGTCTCTGCCCACTGACTACGGTTTCACTGGATGTGACGTCTGCACCGATCTCGGTAAGCCCTCGTGACGGTCAAGTTGCAGTGGTCGGACAGCTGGATGCCGGCTTTGCAAACATCTCGCAGATGATTAGTAATGGTCGAGGAAGAACCATTTTGATTGTAATTACAGTCACCTCAGTTTACTGAGCAAGCCTCCTGAGATATAATGTACAGAAATTACATCCCAAAAACACAGCTTGTTAGACCTCACCCTGACACATCTGCCCTTTGAGCACAACTCAGCAACAACAAGATCCCTTCCTGAGTCCCAGTCAGGGTGGCGCATTGCCTAACATCTGGCAGGAGTCACTCCATAAACAAGCCTGTGTTGTAGAAACCTGGGCTTTGTTCCACAGCAACCTTAGCGGCAGTCAACCTGATCTGCACTCATCAAAGTTGGACTGCAGGACATTTTTGGGATCAACTCAGAGGTGCCACAGGCACCAACGTGTCTGACACTTATAATGTAGAACATTCAGTGAGAGGGGAGGTCTGGAATGGACATTAATGGATAGCAAATCCATTTAGGATGTTAGTTTTTCACCAGAGGTGTCATGCTCGATCGTATCCACTGGATACCTGTGCGCGTTTTCACTTGTGACTTACAGGGACGTGAATTGGTTTAATAAGTTTATTTTATTTTTCTGAGTATTTATTCATATAATAAGCATTTACAACCTTTGGCGGGTGTAAGATCGTGCCTTCAGCCGTCCAGCTCACCAGTCTATTAAGACCCGGACCGCACTCAGCATTCATTCCTCATTGCCTGTACCTGTTTGCAATCCCACTGAGTAGTAGCAGTGGGCTTTTTATGCCAGAGCTCCACAGCCATTGTTTATGAAGTCTCGCTAAGCCACATGTCTGTACCGTAGCCTTAGCCTTTGTATAGACATAATCTCCGTGTATCACTTGGTTTCATGTTCAACTTTATATAGTGCTGTTTCGCCCTTTATTTCCATTGTATAGACTGAGGAACTTAGTTTCCTTTTGTTTTCTACCTATAAGTAATACATAGCTAACCAATGTTTTAACTCTGTTTGTATTACTACAGTGTTTATGCCTTAGTATTTATTATGCCTTAGGCACAGATCTAATACAACCAAGTCCATCCTTGCACCTGAGTCCAGTCCGCACCTTCCAGTCTTCCGTGCCTCTCACAAGGGTACGTGACACAACCCTTACAATGGGGTAATGAGAAATGCACAAAAGAGAAAAAAAATGTATTTCATTTTTATATGTGGCTCTTCACACTGAAGTGGCACAATGTGCTGAACAGTTGAAAACAATTAGCAAAATACCAAGGCTCAAAGCAATGAAGCCAACTAGTTATGAAACATCATTCACAAAATTTGAGTAAGATTCATGTTTTATTCATTTATTTCCAAATAAAATACGAGTAAAAGGCTGGCCTGCACTCACAAGCATACAAGAGAGAGCTTCAGATCACAAAACACTTATCTCCGGCAAGTTACAGAAAATGCACATGATTACACCCAGCATGCAGAGTGTACGTAATTCAAGTTTTTATTTATTTATTTCTAAGCTGAGCTCTTCACTTTGAAATAGAAATGCAGAATCAATATTTCATCAGGCTCACTCTAGTCACAGAAGAATATAAAATCCCGTTTATCAACCATAAAATATGATACACTTTGTTCTTGTTTGTATTATCCACAGTTATGCACAGCACACAATTGTGCAAATCTCACACAATGCTGAGTCCTGTGAATCTACCTTTTAGCAAATTTCATTCCTGGGGGAGAGCCTTGGAAATTCAACAAATCTGATACACGATGAAGAGCTTAGCATTAGCATGCAAATCCTCACTGTGTAAAACAAGCTAGCCAGAGGCTTGGTGGGCCATATGTGACTGTTTTCTCTCTCAGGGCCCACAGTGCTATGAAAATGTGAATCACAGAACTATTCAGCCTGAAACGCATAATTCTGCTGCTGGTTCAGTGTTACAGAGCTACTGCAATAATTTTCTGTCTGAAATGTATAAATTGGCTGCTGGTTCAGGGAGGTTTGTGACTCTGTAATCAATATGGCGCTGGATTCTTCCACCACCATGGCACTGGATATACAATGTATTTGTCAGTTTTAATTTTGCAAGGAAGTAAACAAGACAGCACATTTTAGCAATGAACAGAACTTTGCCTGAGTTGTCTCCTCTGGAATTGTCCCCGTATTAATCACCATTAGTTTGAAGTAAATCTGTATGATTGTCTTATTATTATTATCAAAATCAATGGAAGCTGAACCGTGAAACATTTTCAAAATCCTTTCAAACGCAGTTCAAAATATCCATGACATTCTCCCCACAAATTTTTTTTTTTACTTCATATTAAAGTTCACGCATGAGTATGTCGTGACTGTGCCCCTTGATGCTTCAAAATTTGGTACGAAATATATTTACCTGTATGTGCTTTTCAAAAATGAAGCATCTCTGTAAGTGCATAAACTTTGTATCTAGGTTTCTCTCTGCCATTAGAATATCATTCTTACTGTCCTCTTTAGTAAGAATGACCTTTGAAGTGTGTATGGATAAAGTTTTTTGTTTTGACATTTGTATTCTGTTGTTTGAATCGTATAATGGATGAATGGATTGTTTTGAGTGCCCTCATACCATATTCTCTCAGGCTTCCACTCTCTGTTAGTGAAAGAGAGGAAAGCAAGAGACTGCCAGCGATTTGAGTGATAGATTTCTCCTAAAAGCTCCATGCATGCTCTTCGTGAGATGGAAAAAAAAATAGCAATTTCTTTGAAATACCCCATAAAAAACCCCAGATTGATTGTATATTGCTTGCTTGAAACAATTTTGAACATGGAGCTCAAAGACAGTAGAATGTATGCTTATGGATAAAAACATTCAACTCAAATTGAGTTAAATTTATCTCTGAGCTCGGAGGTCTCCCAATGTTAAATGGCCCAGAGAGTAAGTATGAAGCTGTTCTCTTGCTTCAGTCTCTTGAATCTGTTTGAAGAGCAGTAAACGGGTTCGTTAATAATAAAATTAAAAAAAAGCTACAAAAAGCTGGTTTTACTTCAATCCTTGTTGGAGATGTTTGGAAGGATCTTTTCCTCACAGCCTCCAGCTTCCTCAGTAATCCTGTTTGTGGAACCAGCTTTAGATGTTCTTTCATTGAACACTTATTTGAACATATATTCATCCAAAATACTGCAGTTTACATTTCACTGCAAGAGCGAAAAAATGCAGAGTGTACTGAGAAAGCCCAAACTTGTGACAGATGACATACAGTCAGTTGTCTGTGGTGCTCACTTTTCAGCAAAATCTGCACAGGTGTCCCAGAACTGAGTTATTTGATCTCATGCAACATGCAACTGAAAAGAAGTTTTACCGTTTAGGGCTTGGTGTATTAAAATTCTCATGAATATAGTATATTAGAATTTTGTGTGTCCTGTAAAATGTCCTTGCCAGGAACTGACAATTTGTGTAGTTCATCATTCAGAACTTACTGAGGTAACCTCATTTAACAAATGTCCTTATTTGTCCTGAAATATGGGTACAGGTGTGGAAGTGCAATGGTTATTCACAAAAGTTGCTGGCAATTTGTATTTATGATAAATGACCTTAGCTTGGGACTGATTAGTAAGACTAAATGTGAACAAAGCGCTGTCATGATAAAGCAAGTCACAGCTTCTTAAGAAATTCACCCAACATGTTGGATGTAGTGATTTGGAGATAGTAGATATTGTGATTTATTGACCATTCTCTATAAATATTTAAATGCTATGATCAACTCTTAATTTAAAATATGGCTCAAAATACATTTGTATTTGAATTACCAAGATAGCATCAAAATGAAAAATTTCCAGGGAATATTCAAGAAATGTTCCTTGCCTTCACAATATTAGAATACCCAGAGCACAATTTTTCTCGGAGGATTGTGGATTGTACAGAAATAGCAAACAGTATGTATCAAAATGCACCCACAAGATGACTAACTCCTAACAAAGACTAGGTAGGTGACAAAGGTGTTCAACTCAAGGTTGAACCCCAAGTGTGGAAAATGATTGCCAGCAAGGTTGGGTTCAATTACTTTTTTGAATTACAGTTACAGTAATTGTAATCAATTACCTTTGTAATTGTAATTTAATTTTAATTGAATTTTCATCGAAAAGTAATTGTAATTATAATTGAATATTCTGTCCAGAAAGTAATTGTAATTACAATTACAATCAATTGTAATTGAAAAAAAGTAATTGAACCCAACCCTGATTGCCAGCATGTTACCACTGAACAGATAACAGAAGTCATGAGGCAGAAATATTATCTTCCCTCATCGAGAATCAGAGAAGAGGGGAGACAGCACCCATATTTATGGGGGCAAATCAGACTTATCTCCCTGTAAGGCCCTGTAATGCCTCACAATTCAGCTGGTGTCACACAGAAGTATATTAGTAGATTGCATACCGTCAGATAAATCTCCCTTTCAGGCTCGCTTCAAAGACTTCATTGACAACAGCGGGAGAGGTATTTCCAAATAAAGTCCATTGACCACAGTCAGTGATGTTTATTCAATGGAAACTCGTCTTTCAAACCCACACAGGCCTCATAATGAGCAAACACAGTGATACAGCTCTGCATCTAAACTCAAGTGCAGCTCAGAAAATGCATGGCATTGAAGATTCTGCAGATATTGCCCCATACACTTTCACATACACCGTTCTCCATTTTCATGCTTAACTGCTGCAGCATGTATAGGAACCACGCTATTCCATATTCATGGAGATGGAGAGAAAATGTTTTTTCTTTCCCTTCAAGTGATAAAATAAATTACCTTCCATGATCTGAACCTCAATATTTACCATTTGTGATGACATCCTTACTGGTTTTGTATCAAGTATTAACCTGAGCATAACACATTATCTCTGGAAAAATTGACGATAATGATTGTCTTGGGTCAATTTTTTTTCACATCTGAGAGGCAGCAAAGAAAACGACATGCAGCTGCTTGACAGTTGGAGCAAACAAATGAGGAAGGTCAGGAAAATGTGCCTCTGCGCTCTCAGGGAATTCATATGTGGAAAAGCTCTAACATCCCCTGCTAAAACTGAAGAGAATCTGGTTTATCATCATTGGGAATCAATGAACTGTCCGTCAGAAGTTTACGGGTTTGCAGTTTGGTACCTCTGGTGCAATCGATTGAATCGCCGGGAGAAGAATTGTAAGACTTGGGGCAGCGTGCCTGGAAGTCTGAAAGTGGTCAGATATGGTTTTAGGAGGAACTACTCGCCGTATCACCAGTTATCATTCACAAAATTCAGCAGATGTGCACTGCAGCTAAATAGATGGAGAGGAGCATTCATAAAACATCTGATTGCAGCCTGGGAGTGCTGATCTAGGATCGGCTCAGAATTGATAAGGATAGGATGTGGACCGAAAGAAATCTGATCCATGGTGGTCAGTTTTGCTGGTAGATAAATTGTGAGAATGAGATGTTGTGTTTAATTGCCCAGCTTTGCTCTTCTAACTATTATAAAAAGACATGCATCAACATGAGCACGAGAGAAAATCAGATGCTCAATAACACCACGGAGATGCATAACTCAGGCTCACAGTATGAATACAGGGCATTCAATTATGCCTATTATGCCTTGTTATGAAAGACATCAATTACCTGTTGTCATTATTCCTGATACTAAAAACAGCACATTAAACAGAATGAATCACACTCTCCTTTGATGAACAGCCAGATATACATCACCCCTCTGAAGTATAACAGTGTGTTGTTCTCCAAATAAAATCTGAGGCAAGTAATGAAGGAAGTTGTTATGATTAGCCAAGAGGAGCAAAAAGCAAATATCGCACAATATGCTGCAGGTGGCCTTTTTAAATTAAATGGTACTACCCACAAAGGGGCTTAAACAAGTTTATGTCCACAGTCAGGCTGGTGCTGCTGAAGGTTAAGGATTTGAGCTTTGAGGAATATAGGGAGCTGGACTGAGATCAGCTCCTGGGTTATGAGCACGACTGGTGCGCTCCTTTGAACTTTATGGAAGGTAAGACAGGAAGATGTGACTACCCCGGACTGCAGGAACTGAGAGGGCAATCCCAGAAGGATTTAAAGCTTTTAGTTTTAGTGTTGTAATTCCATTGATGGTTGACACAAAACACCTGATAAGGCAACGCAACAATCCAACAATGGGAAGACGGAGACTGGGAACTTAAATACACAAGACTTTAAATGACTGATTGGAGGTGGGCGCGCAAAACATGGGATAGGAATATCAGAGGAAGGGAAACAAATGAGGCAATAATTGAATAATTAGAATCAATTTACAAAACAAAACTGAAACTGACCCAGACAACTGGATTGTGGAGAAAACAAATGAGGGAAACACTCTGGACGTGACGGAAGCGACATAACAAAACCAAACCGAGGTGCCTATGTACATTAAGACCCTTTCTGTGTATTTTTGTCATCCTGATGGATGCATGTGCTGATTAACAGTGCTGGACACGGTTTTTTGGTTTTTATTTTTTTTTGAGCTGGGCGGCCAGTTGGCTGTGGCTTTCGTTTCAAAGTTCCAGAGCTCATACTTTCAAAGGTTTCCCCTCTAACAAGGATCATCCAGAGTTTTCACTTATTTCAAAGTCTAGCTCTTCATTACATTTCAATTTGCCGTTTAATTATCATTTTAATATTTAATGGAAGAGCAAGAATACCGGTGCAATAATTATTTTGTTTAATCTGAAAAGAATTTCCCATCTTAAAACTCATATCTTCATGTAATATCCTACTATAACTCGGATAAATGAATTTGCAATCCAGCCTGTATTACTATGATACTGAGTTGAGGAGAGATTACTGCGTATTCTAACAGCATACAGAGGGAAATCCTACTTTGAACTGAGCCTCAGCGAAAGGTTGTTTCATCCGTCCTGAAGTTTATGAGAAATGGGGAAATAAATAAGATAGTTTTGCCCGGGTTTTCACTATCTGCTGATCGCTCTGTTTTTTTTTTTTTCCTTTGACCTTGTTAGGCTCATACTGTATTTAAAGTTGTCATGAGTCCTGCTGACCATGTAGTGTAGGGGCTGTGATGGGATATTTCCCCTCCCACACACACTCTGTGGGCTGGCAGGAGGTTAGTAGCGTGGCCTGGCCTGTAATGGATTATCCACCTAATAAGCAGTGAAAGGGCTGGTGAGCTGGGAATAGAATTGTAATGAGTCTGTCAGGATTGTGATGGGTGACATACCGCGGAGAGCCAGTAGTATGGACCACGGCTCCCTTTGACGTCTAAAACAGAACATGTGCACCCAGGTTGGGCAGGCGACATCGGTGGAGAGAGGAGTCGAAACGGGCGAATATGGACTCGCCGTTGACCATCCTCCAGGTCACGGGTTTGAGAAGTGCAGGAGGAGCAGAAATGTGTAGAGGTGTGACACGGTCCGGATGGCTGGAGACCCGGGGACAGATCAGCACCCGTTCTGACTCACTTTTCACCTGAATCAGCACAAACCAGAGGTGGAAAATGCAGGTCAAGAGATGAAAACTCTGGCCCTGCTGAAATCACCAGTCTTGCAGGTTGTTCTAGGTAATTGGTTGATTGGCTCATTATTCCTTAAGTGTAATCAGCTGTAGCCACTGATTGTGCTGTGTATATAGCTTTGGGTTTTGCCTCATTCGGGCTGGATCTTTGTTCTCAAACCTCTTGCTCTAAATTCTAGTTTCCCTCTCTGGTGTCCCTCCTATAGTGCATTTCAACTGAAAATGGTTCTGGTTCGGAACCAGTTTGGTTCGAGATACTCCGCATCTAGGTTCTTTGTAGCAAACCGGCCCATGTTTCCACCAGTTTTGAGCCGAACCGCTGTAAACAAGGACACATCAATGTGCAATGGTTTGGCACTGCACGCAAAGACGAACTGTCAGTCAACAGCAAGCAACACAGGAAGATGGAGCGCTTGGATTACTTGGAGTTTTTGTCCTGGTACTACAGGTTCTTCTGTCTATTCAGACCAGAATCATGGGCCTGCTACTCACAATAAGGAGACTTGGGCGACTGTTACGTGCAAGACGATTGGCATGTAAAATGTTTTCAGGTGTAACTTAGCTTAAACGTAAAGTAGAAATAACAACTAACTGTCCTAAGGCTAGCTTATGGTGAAACTTTCAGACAACTGTAAATTGGTTGAAAAAGTTAAAAATAACAAACTTGAAACTTGTCTGAATACCAGTGGCAAAGGTTGCAAAACTCTCAACTTTGAGCAATAAGTTTCCAAAGTTGGCAGAAAATGGGTTTGCCAAAAAACTTATATAATTCAAATTTTGAAGGGCTATAACTTGAAAACTATTTGAGATACTGGCCTAATATTTGGCATGTTTTAGTTTGTGTGAATAGTTACTCGTGAATTTTTTCAAAGAAATTTGAGGAGGTGACCTGGCACCCCCTGGATGATTTGACGTGGAACGACTCTCTGTGTTCCATTTAGTCAGTCCCTTGAAAAGTTCAAGAATCTGATTCCATCTGTCTATCCCAGTGACATTTCACCTGGGCACACCTGTGCTGATTGCAGATATAATTGCTCACTCCGTCTTAGTGTCATTTAACACTGAAGAAGGTGCAAGCCGATACGTGTTGGTGTATTTTTAATGCGTTCATAGCCCTATGAATTAAAGGCCTTTCATATTTTTTTTCAAACCATCTTGAGTGCCTGGACTTAGATTATTTATACCATTGTTTTTTGTTTATAAGTTTTCCTCCCCTTTTTTTGAAGTATTCCCTTCTCTGACCCCCAGGGGTCTGAGGGACACCAGATGCGCTCCTGCACCCTCTTCTTCTTGCTCTTTACTTACCAATGATAATTCAAACACATGTGCAAGTGATAAATACAAACTTTTTGTTTTTTATTTTTCTTTACATTCTAAATTTACACTGTATGAGTGAATCCAGAACCTTTTCTTCAGAACATAAACAAATAAGTTCCCTGGATGTGTTCATAAGCACAATTCCTTCAGGAAGATAGGTTATTTCTGGTAGAACTTTCTCTCTCTGAGCCCAGGGCCTTCTTTTTCACTGTTAAAAGTTTGAAAGGTAGCAGAAAAAATGAATCGGATGAGATGAGTCCAGCCACAGCATTACCTTCAAGACTACAGGCATTGCAGGAAGGGAGAGGGGGAATCAAGTGAGTACAAGTGCAATACTGGGACCAAAATTAATTCCTTGCCTGCTTTTGCCTTCCTTAAGTCAGTACACAGGATGAGAAAATGGTTGAGTAAGCATACTTAAAACACCCAAATGATTTACGTATTTCCACATGTGGTCATGCCTGAAACAACTGTGTTCTGAAAACAGGTAATAAATAGCAAATGTATTCAGCTGACTGTCTGATTATCTTCCTCACTGTTTTATGATAGTAGCATGGATTTATTTTCCTCTATAATCTATTGAATCGATCCAGCTGTGAGTGGACCCAAAGCAGTAGTGTAGTGGAGGGTTTTGGAGTATACCTGTCTCTTTTTCTGTCAATTTACTGAATGCCCCCTTTCAGCCAAAAAAGCCATTGATATACATAGGAGTGTATACCCACTTTCTCCAACTGATCCACCCATCTACTTGAAAGTGTGGGGGGTGGGGGGGTGGGACGGAGGCCCAGACGCGACACAGGATAGGGTTTCTAAAAGCCACCCACGAAATGCGAGTGACCACTAATAGGAGGAACAGTAACAGAAAAAAGGAGCGGCCTCCCTGGCAATTCCGCAAAAAAAAAAACAACCAGAAAAAGTGGGCAAAAATCCTCCCAGAAAATAAGAGCTTTCTCATAAGAGACAGAGTAACCACTCCCTCCTGCTAGAACAGGAGCGAACCTACAGAGGTCTGCGTGCACAGACAATGCTCCAGTAAACAAGACCTTCTGTGGGACTGACTATATACTCTGACAAAGAGAACGATAAATTGGACGGACAAACACCAAACCCTAAACTCTCTCAAAGAGATTCCTCCAACTAAACGCTAAGGGCTTCATAGTCCTCGCAAGAGTGACACAAAAGCACCAGGCAGCGCTGGAAGAGCTTCTTATATAGTCTCTCTACAGCTGCAAACAATATGCAATTAACCACCTGATCAGAGAGCAGGATAGCCCTCAGGTGGCAAAGAAAATGCACGCAGGCAGCAACCCCCTAAACCCATGACAAAAAGAGTATACTCAATTCTCAAGGGATTACTACGCCATGGACCCAAATGTAGCCTCTCCCTTTTTGTTGGACCTGCACTGTAATAAATTTCAAGCTGGTAAAACTTAAAAAGGAAAGTTCACCGGCTGCCCTTCACATGTGAGTTAACGCAATGAAATGTGAGCAAACTCACCTGAAAGATGAGCTTTGTTTCAACTCACGATTCTGAGGATAATTTAAATTTTGAAAACAAACTTGCGCTCAGTTTCTGAGCCCCCATTTGCACGTACATAGTTATTTTGACAAACAGAGACATTTCCCTGCGTTTGTGCCCTTCGTTTACACGCAAACGGAGAGTTCGCCTCTGAAAACGATTCTTTCTAAATACTCCGGCCAGAGTGGAGATTTTGGAAAACTTCGGTTGCAAGTTCGCATGGAAACTGAGAAGAACAAAAAACTGAGTTTTAGGCAGCCAATGTCACAGAACTTGCACCTGCGCCAAAAGTGCGACCTATGTTTACATTTTCATTTGGCTGTGGTGATCATGGATGATCGTGATTCGTTTCTGTTGTTGCTATTTTCGGCATTCTGATTGGCTAACGTGGGCTTGAGCTTCTCATTACACTGCCATCTACAGGTTTGGCATGCTCTTGACGGCATATATACATGGGTACGTGTAAACGAAAACTTTTCTGAAAACTGATACGTGTGCATGATATTATCTTTGAAAACGGAGACGGTGAAAAGTTTGTTTATGAAAATAGCCGGCCACGTGTAAACAGAGTGTAAAACTTGTCATGACAAGTGGAGTTAAAGAGGGGAAATAAGTTCACATAACTTAATGGGGCTATCATTTTTTATAGTGTGCTAAAAAGCAAGAAAAAGTGAAAAGAGTTTTCACAAAAGGCTCTCCTTGGAACCACAGACAAATACATATAATCCAGGATTTCAAGTAAACCACTCTGAGAGAATTTTACATACTTAAAGAGTAATTGCAAACTAAAACACTTTTTATGAGCTATGATCTTCCATATAACACTTTTCTCTCATGAAATTGAATCATGCAAGTCTTATTTTCTACATTTGATGCTACTGGTCTTCTTCTCACAAAATGAGGTTCAATATGAATCCAATGGTTGAACGAGAACTTGATAAGCACTGGATAACACATGGGTGAAACAGGACTGTAGCGAAAAAAGGATACGTCTGCCAGATTGGAGCTCCATCTCAGAATATATGGGCTCGGGGCGGGATCAGGGAAACAAGGAACACCTGGGCAAAACATGAGGGGCAAGGCTCAGAAGCATGAGACATGGGATAAGCAGTAAGACTTATCGAGCCCATTAAGAGAATGGGCGTGTTCAGCTTCAGTACCAATGTAAGATGCAGCAGAGAAGGAAGGGTGAGACTGTTAACAGAAAAGCAAACGAGATCTAGAAGGTAGCAAATGTGGGAAATCATGCCAATCGATACCCTATCTAAATTAGTAAGGATTAGTGTGTGCCTGTCTGAAGAAACACCTCCCGTGTGAGTTAGTAAATGCAGTGGCGGGCGGTGGACAGAGGACAAGGAGGGCGATAAACATGCCTTTAAACTGCTTATTAGTCTTGATCTGTTTTCAGTCAATCTCCCTGGTAAAAGACACTTTAACCCTCCCCTCTCAGGTGTAGCTAATTGTCTTCATTAAGACGAGAAATCAAACGCATCAGTTGAACGCAAAAAAGAGTGCATTTCAATCTTTTTCAATTAAACAATCATTACGCACAGGTTTGCAACTTGCTTAGGATGTCACAAAATTTAATGCGGAAAATCCACAGTGGTTTTTTCGTGAAGAGCTGCCTATTAAGGCATGTGAATTAAACATTTTATCGAATTTATTATTCACTCGCCTAAACATTTCATTCTAAGGGAAACTCACTAACATGTTGACCAAGAACAATGATTGAAATCGGGTCACAAATCTCATCCGTTTCAAGGGATGTTTTCCGCCCCCTCGGTTTTCCGTCCACCGCCCGCCACTGAGTAAATGTTAGTAATGAGTAAAAACAATCAAGAGGCAATCAAGCTTAGAACAGCCCCGGATTCAGAACAGCTGTGAAGGAAGTGGAAACACCACCCGCCAAACCAAAGCAATGAAAGATGCAGCTCGCAGGAACAAAACATGGCATGGAACGCAGACTGGAGAGGTGGATCCCAACTGGCAGACCGGACCTGAGTTAGAACATAGAAAGACATGAATAAACGAGGACACATGGCAAGAACTATGGGCATGGCTATGGCAGAAACATGGCAGGAACTAAAAATGCACTTGACAGGCAGACAAACAGAGCAAAGACACAACATGCTGATCCTCCAAAACAGTTTGTCCTCCTTTTTGTAGTAAGGGCTTTGTGTAGCAGTAACATTTTGATGTGATATGGTCAAGCACAGGGGCGTCATTAGCCCCGGGCATTGCCGGCTGAAGCCTCAAATGATTGGCCAATAGCCCCGGATCTCCCGAAGCGAGGCATGATCACAAAGGCCAGCAATATAGGGCATGCCCATATATGGGGAGAGGCGCAGAATCATGAGGATAAATTGTTACAATTTTCACGTTCAACATCGGGCGGCAGGGCCGGCGGTAGGGAGGGGCAGAGGTGGGCTCAGCCCTTCTAAACTTGAGTCTTTCCCACCCAGTCAAAAGTTAACAAAAAAAAAAAAAACGGCCAATGACAAAATAGCGCATAAAATGAGAGTTCACCAGGCAGCGCGCAGAGACTCACAATTTAACCTACATTTAGTTTTATTCATTCAAACGAGTTCTGAGCCATGTATCATTTTTTAAAACCTATTAGCAAGCCTTGCGCTGCTTCAACCTCAAGCGATGCTGTAGCTTGCACACCAAAAGCTATGGCTATGGCTTCGGCTCCAGTGCCCTCCACAAGCATTGCCCCAAACCAGTTCCCTCTCTCTGCTGCCTCAGCCCCACCTCACGCGGTTAGCGACTTGAATGGCGATGCTCCATCCCAGCCAATATTAGCTAGCTACCCAAAGCGTGCATTCGGTGCTTTATGGTGATCATTCAATCCAGCCTGGTATCGTACACGATCGTGTCTGGAGTACAGCGGGATGCATGCGTTTTGCTTCCCCTGCAGGAAATATGATACTGCCGGTGAGAGGGATGCTGTTTTTACCTCGCGTGGTTTTACCAACTGGAAAGCAGAACGCGAGTGTGACGGGGGGTTACAGAAACATGCATCCAGCCACAGTCATATACTGGCTTCAGCCACTTGGGCTGAGCACAAAATCAGACAGGCAACTGGGGAAACCATCGATTGTGTGCTGGCAGGTAAAACACAGCTTGAGAAGAACCAATATTATGTCAAGAGGATTGGTGGTGCAATAAAGTTTCTATGCGTGAACGAGTTAGGGCTCCGTGGAACAAATGAAAACTTACTGCCTGACAATCCGGACACTGATGACATTGCCGCAGGTTTTTTTTTTTTTTATTGTTTGAATATACCTTAGAGAACGGCGGCAAGCTAGCCGATATTGCTAATGGTATACCCAAAAATGCTAAGTAAGGATAAGTAAGGATATTCAAAACGAGATAATTGAAACCCTGGCAAACATGGTTCTAGGAGAGATCAGGAAAAGGTATGCACTATGCAAACGCTGACTTTGCTGGGTTTTGCATGAAAAGTGATGGGACGAGGGACAGGTGTAACGTTGAGAATTTGTCCATAATGATTAGGTTTGTATGTAATTCCATGTCAGAGGAGCATCGGATCGGGTGACTTAATTTGCATCAAGGTTTGGTGTACTTTTAGTACAAGTTTCCATTTATTGAGCTTTGTAATTTTTGGATGTGGTTTAAGGCATGCTACACAGTTTGTGTAATATCTCCCTTCCTGAGTTTTGTTTAATTTTGTTCAGTTTTGAGAGAACTATTGAACATATACTGGTGATGTGCACCTCTTCTTCTGAAGTTTTGGTTTATTTTTGGCCAAAGTTTCCATTTGCTAAACTTTGGCATTTTTGTACATGCTTTAAAGGATACTACATAGTTCCTGGCAATGCAGGTCCAGGCATGATATTGGTGTTATGTTAAAATCTGGATGAAGGATTTTTTTATTTTATTTTAGTGTGAGTGAAACTGCCCTCCTCTGACTCAATTCATGGTGCCGCAGAAAACTTAGAAATGCTGCTTAACTGCCTCCCAATGTCCCTGCTTCAAATTAGAATAGTGCTGCATCAATCCCCATGGGCAAATTAATCTGTATTAAACTCGCCTGAACATACAGCTGCAAGCTGGAGAGGCCTGCTTTCTCCATGGCAGGAGCCTGCATCTCATCTTCCAGTTGCTGACTGTTATTTTGCGAAATTTTTGTGCCATCAGGCCAAGGATTTAAACTGGAAGCCCAAGGGATACTACTTTTCATACCTAACCTTCGGGCTACCTACTGCTGAAGTTGCCCACCCATTATTTCTTCCAGCCCATCCTAATATATCAGGCTAAAACCAGCCTTGTCGGGCGGTCTTTACCACTCAATGTTACATTTGTAGGCAGTTCAGTAGTTGCATGCTGGAAGTTAGGGTTGTATTACTTGCTGGTGATTTCAATCAAATTAATACTTATGACTGACATGGACATCACGCGGTTCTTTGGGAGAAAGGACAAGGCAAGGGAGCCAGAAGTGGTAGATGAGTTATCGTCCCCCGACTCCCCCCCAACCTTAGATAATGCTTCAACTAGCTCAGATTCGTGAAAATCACATGGCAAGCTAGGTAGCTTGTGACATGCTGGACTGGCTTCGAGTTAGCCTATGTCATACAGCATGATTATGTGTGCTTAATGATGTAATCCCCAGCTTCTAGGATGGATATCTCTCTGATCTTGATGCCGCTGTAGAATGGAACAGAATAGAACCTCTTTCTTGAGCTCTACCAGTCTATGAGCTCTACTCAGTCGGCAATAACTCCTTTCCATGAAATTGTTCCACTAGCACTCAGACTTGGCTTTTAAATAGGCTAGCTACCAGAGGAGGCATTTTTGGAAGCCAAGGCTAACGCTGAATTAAGCTTTTCAAGCTGAAAACTGAACAAGAGCATGAAGTGGTCATTTGGTCATTTATTAACCTTTGGTTCCTTCGAGTCACAGTATTAGTGTGCGACCTTAAACAATTATCAAAGTCCATATTTTGGGATGGAGTCAATATCATTCGATCATATTGTAATGTTATCAACAATCAGTTCAGGCATCAGACAAGAATGTCACTACTGGAGGTTTATTTAAGTAGCAACTGATTACCATTGTTAAGGCCACTCCATGAAATCAGACCGTCACTCCAAAAAACGCAGACAACGAACAAGAGAACATAACATTTCGGTAAACAGTGTCCCCCCGCAGTGCGTGGACCACCTACATGCACGGTGCCGCAGTTAGGAGAGAGCAAGGCTACCAGCCTACATCGCATGAGCTCGCAGCAAACGTACAACTTTGCTACAACCTATGGTGCGAATAACCTGTGCACGGTCCCCCTCTAGTGGTCATTTGTTACACAAACAAACAATTCTAGCTGGTCCTGGTAGACATTCACATGAATCATCCATATGCACCCAACAGAGGTGAAGCATGCTGTCCGCTTCACCTTTGTTTGGTGCATATGGATGATTCATATGAATGTTTACCAGTACCAGCTAGAACAGTTTCAGTCAATCTCATGAAAAATTGAGTATACATGGATCTCAATTTAACCAACCCATTGCTATAGAGGTTCTTCATTGACTTTGTATGTGTGTCATAAAACAACAATACCTGACAATTTACAATGACTAGCTCTTTTTTATAGCACCCACAGCAACCTAGATAACAAGATGAGGAAGCAGAGAAAGACAGTTATGTATAGGAGTGCTCTCTATCCTTGTCCAGCTACGTTAAAACTGCATCTTTAACAGCGAGATTTTCAAAATTTTCCCGGGGGAGAAACTCCCGGACCCCCAAAAAAATGGTTGGGTCAATGGGCTGAAGCCCCCAATGTTTTCAAGTCCTAACAATGCCCCTGGTCAAGCATAAGTCATTAGTAGTCGATAATAAATTTAATAAATGTAAATGTAAATGTTCCTTTCCCAATTTTTTCTTTATAACAGGAATCTTAAAATCAGGACCTCAGATCCGAATCTAGCCCTGGTTTTCTTTCCTCTCGGGTAATTAGCCAAACAACTAGCACTGCTGATTGGCCAGACTGACTTCACAACCCGAATCCCAGGTGAAGGGAGGGTGGAAAACCAGCAGTTCTCAGACCTAGAGAACTGTGATTCGAGGAACAGGGCTTTCTAATATCTTGCAAGTTAATGCTGGGAAGTTTATTGAAATTAGTGGAGTGTAATGCCTGCAGGTGCTTGGCCAATGCATGAAATTAAGCTTTATACAGATAGAATTTCCGGTTTGTAGAGTAATCAAAGACCTAAACGAAACTAATTATGAGATTGAATATTTCACACACTTGCACACACGCGTGCACATGCACTCTCACACTCACACACTGCACACGCATGGAAACACACACACAGGCACTACTACATGAATGCTCTGAAAAATTAGCTTCTCTGACCGTAATCCTGTGTTCTACAGCACTGGGCCAATCTGTGATTCCTCATATTCCATTTTTAAATTTGTTGCGGCAATTTTCCTGCCAGAGTGGTGAAATTAGCCGTTCCATTGCATTGCATATCACACTGATGGAGTCTTTGAGGTTTCTCCTGAACAGAAACACATCCCATTACCTGCAAAATATGTTTCAACTGCAGCCAGCTAGCTTATCCTGCCTTCACATTCAACAGTGATTAGCACAAGCTTTAGCGCAGTCCACCATGATGATGCATGAAATGCTGTATATTATCAGACTGGCGGATATGATAGAAACACTGGACCTGAGGCTCTCCCAATTTTAGTCTCACTCACTGGCCGATGGGTCCATTTATAAATGCATGGCTGGCTTCCTGGAGCGGGCCTTTGAAGATTGAAAGTGCTGTCATCAGCTCTGATCAGAGGCATGAGTATCCGCAGGGCTCTGACACCCATCTTCAGGTGACAGATGTCTTCCCAGGACCACCACACCGACGGAGGAAAAGATCATTATATTAGAGACTCAGCTCACCTATTCATGAACACAAACTCACTGAGTCTCTAAAAGAAAGAGCAAGTCCACCATCTTGCAAAAGGACAGTGCTTGCTAAAAGGTTTGATATTAGTGTTTGGAAGTCATGATTGATTTACATATACTGCATCTATTTTCTTTATTGGGCTATGGGCTTGGGGATCAATCTCAAGATGGATTTATTACTTTTTGCCCAAAAAGAGAAAAAAAAAATCCTTATGAACTCTGCGATGTGCTTCCAGCTTGTTAAAAGCTACGCAGAAACCTTGAAAGCCTCATGTCTGTACAATGGCTGTTCGCTCTTCAAAGCGTTCTTTTGAAGCATTATTAGGTGACTGAGGGAGCAAGAATAGAAGGTAATGGCTGCTTAAGGAGAATATAGAGCCACTGACACTCAAAGCCAGTTGGAAAAGATGAAACCAAAAGTAGTGTAGATTTCTCCGCTCACTTTCAGGATGTAGTTTTTTACGGCCCATCCATGCAAGAATACAAACCCCAATTCCAATGAAGTTGGGACATTGTAGAAAATGTGAATAAAAACAGAATACAATGATTTGCAAGTCCTTTTTGACCTATATTCAATTGAGTACACTACAAAGACAAGATATTTAATATTCAAACTGATAAACTTTATAGTTTTTTTGGAAATATTCAGTCATTTTGAATTTGATGCCTGCAACGTGTTCCAAAAAGTTGGGAGAGGGGCATGTTTACCACGGTGTTACACCATCTTTTAGCAACACTCAATAAGCTTTTGGGAACTGAGGACACTAATTGTAGAAGCTTTCCAGGTGGAATTCTTTCCCATTCTTGCTTGATGTACGACTTCAGTTGCTCAACAGTTCGGGGTCTCCGTTGTCATATTTTGCGCTTCATAATGCACCACGCATTTTCAATGGGAGACAGCTCTGGACTGCAGTTAGGCCAGTCTATTACCCACACTATTTTACTATGAAGCCATGCTGTTGTAACACGTGCAGAATGTAGCTTGGCATTGTCTTGCTGAAATAAACAGGGACGTCCCTGAAAAAGACGTCGCTTGGATGGCAGCATATGTTGCTCTCAAAACCTGTATGTACCTTTCAACATTAATGGTGCCTTCACAGATGTGCAAGTTACCCATGCCATGGGCACTAACACATCCCCATACCATCACAGATGCTGGCTTTTGAACTTTGTGCTGATAACAATATGGATGGACCTCTTCCTCTTCAGCCCGGAGGACACGACGTCCATGATTTCCAAAAATAATTTGAAATGTGGACTCGTCAAACCACAGCAAATTTTTCCACTTTGCGTTAGTCCATCTCAGATGAGCTTGGGCCCAGAGAAGCCGGCGGTGTTTCTGGGTGTTGTTGATTCATAGCTTTCGCTTTGCATGGTAGAGTGTCAACTTGCACTTGTAAATGTAGCAAAGAACTGTTAACTGACAGTGGTTTTTAGAAATGTTCCTGAGCCCACATGGTAACATCCTTTACAGAATGATGTCGGTTTTTTAATGCAGTGCCGTCTGAGGGACCAACGGTCACAGGCATTCAATGTTGGTTTTCGGCCTTGCCGCTTACATGTCGAGATTACTCCGGATTCTCTGAATCTTTTGATGATGTTATGGACTGTAGATGATGAAATCCTTAAATTCAATTGCATGTTGAGAAATGTGTTGTTCTTAAACTGTTGGACTATTTGCTTATGCAGTTGTTCACAAAGTGGTGGACCTCGCCCCATCCTTGCTTGTGAACGACTGAGCCTTTCAGGGATGCTCCTTTTATACCTAATTATGACACTCACCTGTTTCCAATTAACCTGTTCACCTGTGGAATGTTCCGAACAGGTGTTTTTTGAGCATTCCTCAACTTTCCAAGTCTTTTGTTGCCCCTGTCTCAGCTTTTTAGGAACGTGTTGCAGGCATCAATGGCATGACAAGAACGATCAATGAAATTGAGAGCTTGCCAGTTTAATCAGGCAGTCGTACTACCTTTAACAATCTGTCTGCGCTGGATGGTGTAGCTGGTGATATTAATCACATTAAGATTCATGTATATGCCAGAGCTTCGCATCAGTTAAATGGCCTCATCTTAATTACATGGAAAACAGTATATTGATGAAAATAATTATATTATGGCAGATTTTTAACTTCACTGACTGGATTATTTTGGATGACAACACTTGTCTGATTATTTCTAAATATTTTAGAGATTTTTTTCAATTTACAGTCTAAAAATAATTCCACCTTTTTGCATTTGAGTTTTCAACCAGCAGTGATTGTGACATTGGCATTATAATGTTCTATTAAAAATGTGACCTACACTTTATATTGTTTATTAGAGGCTGGAAATATTGATGAAGAAGTGTTTCAGACTGGTTGTACTGGGGAGGAGTTTTGCTCATTTTCAGCAGGCACAGACAGACTGTGGGAGGCAGATGAACCTCTCTTGTGTGATAAGAACAAGGGGGTCGACCCTGGTGGGTCTGGGCTGGACCCGCCCTCTCTGGGCTCTGCTGTGGGCAATTATTTAGCCCAAGTGAGGCTGCTAGCAAGCGCTAGAATGGCCAGTGTTCGATACCAGACCATGGGGGTGGTGTCACTATAGTGGGAGACTGTATTCTAACAGGGCGAGCTGTTAAAAAGTCCCCACTGATATTTCTGAAACAGACTCTTCTTCATACATTAAAATAATCTTTTGGTCAAACTCAGTGTGGTGTAGAAGCGATTTTTTTCCTGGTAATGGCCGAGGACTTGCAACGAGGTCTACGGCCTGGGTGGGCTTGATAAAATTGGTGTGCTGCAGGAAAGTATGTGTATGTGTGTGTGTGTGTGTGAGTGCCTGTGTGTTTGAGTGCCTGTCTGTGTGTATGTCTACCGTATTTTATTGTGTCACAGCTGCAAAGTGGATAGGGTGTTTTCATTTGTTCAGAGACAATTTACGAGCATCAGAATGCTCTGTTTGCATTAGGTCCATCAGCAAACACTGGAGCATATTAGCATTGCTACTCCCTGAAAACGTGACATTTCGAGCCCCGTGTGGACTCTAATGCAGAGGGTTTTTCTGGTACATGCACTGGCATGCGTTTCCTTTGCCCACGAGATCAATCAATGTCAGGTAACGGGAGATCGGCAGCGATGGTGATTAGCCGCACTGACTGGGGGTCACTCAGGGAAAATAATGTTTCTTTGAATTCGGTGGGGCTCCACACTGAGGCTGGCAGTTAGGATGCGAGATGAATGAATCCCTAACTCTGTGCTTAATTGTTGGGGCTTTAAATCGCTGGCTCTCCACAGCATGCTGAGACAGCGGGACGCGTGTTCTCCACGTGCCACGGCTGCATTTTCTCAGCACCAATCTGCACTCCCACACAGAAATAAAGGCTCTTCAGCTACCGGAACGGTTCACTCCAGAGAGAGTTACACCTGCCCTGTGTGGTTCTCATCAGTACTGTGGTCATCGTGTGCTCATCAGAGTTCTTCATTCTGATTCAATTTGCTCGATTCTGGCTTGAGAAAGTTCAAAAGGGCATTTCTGTTGGCTAAACTATTTTCCTTAATTTTCATCTATAAATGGAATAAATCTGCTTTTTTCTCGATTACGACTTCCCTCTTTTTGCTGGTTAGATCACCTGTTGGTGCAGTGAATTTTCAGTTCACGGTGTTGAGTGCATTGAAACGAAAATGTTGTTGGCTGGATTCACATTCAAGATGGCGCATAGTATTTATTACTTTAGAAAAGGAGCTTCAAAAACAAACAATAATAGAATTATATGGCAAAACAGCAATTCTCAAAAATAAGTTCAAATGACAGCTAGACTAACAGTGGTCAGCTAAATATCAGGATTTTAAAAGTTGCATGCAATACGCTACACAATAAGGCTTAGATGACTTCACACCCGAGTGGTGCTCAGGCTTATAAAGGCTATATTGGATAAGTGAGTAACAATACACAGCTGCACGTAGTTGAGTGATGGATTGGAGAGCAGGCGGGTTCCTCAGAACTCTGGTGATGCGGAGTGCTGGGGGAGCGGCATGACAGTTGGGAGAACTACTGTAAGGGTTCCTACGTAGATGTGCATTGCTGATGAGGTCATGGGCAGAGACATGCTGGTGCATTGCATGGACCTGGAATTTCAGATTACAACATTTCCGATGTTTTATTGTGACATAAAAACTCAGCAACAAGCTAATTTTAAAACCTTGAAAGTTAAGGGCTCTCTATGATAATCATCTCTATTGATTAAACATAACCTAGTATGCAAAAAATGGGTAGAGATGCCTTTGCGGATAATTTCCTAAATTTTGAGTCTTCCTGCATGGTGAGTTTGTTAATTCTAAACTGCTAGCACTTTACAATAGTGCTACATTAATTAACATTAATTAATGCAGTAATGAGCACTTACAGTTAATTAGGAGGTAACTTATTTGTTAAGTGATCATTTACTAAAGGCGTACATGTTAACTAAAGTATTTATTTATACATTATAAAATAGTTCAATTGGTTGAAGGGTCATTTTAGGGATTCTTGAAGGATGTTTTCAACTTCAAATTGAGGGTGCCAAAGAGCAGTGATAAATGGCTAACTATGCTTACATTATGCTTATTCAGCACCATGATGCATTAATGTTAATGCTTATTACTGCATTTACTAATGTTAATTAATGAATCCTTATTCTAAAGTGTTACCTGGGAAACATTCATGATAAGACATATTAGACTACATTACCCATCATCTCCTCTTTTTAAAGACGGTATGCGGTATTTAAATACGATAGGTGTATTGCTTTTTAGTTTTTCTCTTTATTTAAAAACCATAGAAGAACATCAGAAGACCGTACAGGTAAAATTAGAAAGCCGCAGACATAGCGTTTGTGCAAAAAGCCAGTATCAACAGAGTATAACAAAATAATCCAAGCTGGAGTCTGAATTTTCATATTGTGCCATACCTCCAGAACAGAGATAATGAAGATACAACCCCAAATCAGGAAAAGTTGGGACAGTATGGCAATTAAAAATTAATAAAGAAGCCAGTCGTTTGTAATTTTTTTTTTCCACTTATGTTCCATGTTCATGTTTTGTGAGGCCAGGGTCATTTCTTAAAATGACCTTTTCTTTAAATCCATAACTGTCATTCAGGCCATCTACACATTGAGGAATAAGTTGGAATGGAAGGGAAATTAGCACTATGTTGAAGTATAGGATTGCATAATGATGTCATTTGAATCAGATGGTCTTAACAG
Organism: Gymnothorax javanicus; assembly: GCA_029692085.1. NCBI lineage: Eukaryota > Metazoa > Chordata > Actinopteri > Anguilliformes > Muraenidae > Gymnothorax > Gymnothorax javanicus. The sequence continues at coordinate 110,639,255 of CM056194.1, read as the reverse complement.
ATGATTATAGTTATGATTTTGGTACAAAACTATTTCAACATGACAATGCATAACCACATACTGCACACATTACAAAGGTCTGACTGAGCAAGAAGAGGGTTTGGGTGCTAGACTGGCCTGCCTGCGGTCCTGACCTGTCCCCGATAAAGAATGTGCAGCACATTTTGAAATTCAAGATGCAGCAACAAAGACCTCGCACTGTTGCACACCTTAAGATTTGTTTACAGGAGGAATGGGATAAAATTCCACATTAAACACTTCATCACTTGGTCTCTTCAGTACCTAAACATCTTTAAGTGCTGTGAACAGAAAAGGGTATGTGACAGAGTGGTGAATGCTTCACTGCCCCAACTTTTTTTGAGATGTGTTGCAAGAATCAAATTTGATATACATATTTATTTTGAACAAAAACAATAAAATTCATGGGAAAAACATCAAATAATGTGTGGCTATCACGTTTCCAGTGTAATACACATCAAAGGTGATTTACAATGACTATTTTTGGTTTTAATTTTAAAATAATCTGCTGTCCTAACTTTTTTTGATTTGGGGTTGGAGAACATTCAGATCACTCTGTCTTGTGTGAAATACCAGCTTGCCCACATAATAGGGACTTTTGATGCTCAGATTTCGCAAAACAAGGCACGTAGCCCTGATAAGGCGGTTATGTGCGAATGCGGTCTCTTTAATGTGGGCCCTGGAAATGGCAGTCCCCAAGGAGAGTGATTTCACTGATGAACGACTCAAGGGAGGAGAGTGGGTGTGGGATTGTGTGTGTGTGTGTGTGTGTGTGTGTGTGTGTGTGTGAGTATAGGAGGATGTCAGAGGGAGTTAAGTGAGAGCATGACAGAGAGAATGAAAGAGATAGAGGGAGAGAGAAGGAGAGAGTGAGTGAGAGAGGGAATGAGACAGACACTTTTCCCTGTCTCATTCGGAGCTGGGAGACTCGTTGCCTGCTGGATCCTGACACCAGCCTTTTGTGTTTCCCTACAGATGGCAAACGTTGTAACGTCAGTGTGCTGTGTGGTTCTCGCTGCTCTGGTGGTAGTGTTCGCTCAGAGGCGCGGCCAGCAAGGTAAGCAGTCGTCGACTATCATTATGGCCGCGTGGTCCATGATAGAACAGAGCGCTTTCTGAATTCCAGTGTCTATAACATCACCGTAACATCAGTTGCTCATTAAATGCCCAGAGGGCAGGGCTTGAAATGTTGGCATGCGTGACTGTGAAAGCGCATTGTCTGCGTGAGCATAGACTGCTTAAACAAGACACGGAGCAAACACGAGAAAACAAATAACTCTAATGAGGCCGTCCTCAGGATGTCTGGCGCTAAGATAACCACGGAAACTGACGGCAGGATTGTCAGTTGTTTTAATGAAATATGCTGACATTGAAACTTAATGATGTACATTTGGATGGAAAAGTCAGCCATTTTCCCAGTGAACAAAAAAACTGAGTGAAGAATAAATAATAGGCGCCTCCTGAGGCATCATCCATCCATCCATTATCTACCTCACTTCCTGGTGAGGGTCATGACGCGGCTGAAACCTAATCCAGCATCCAAACAACAGGACGCTGGAATACACCCAACAGAATTTGATTTTGATCAGGGCTAATGTAAGAATTTCGGTAGTTTGGGAAAACTTGCGAAGTGGGGCACATAAATTTCACCCTTTGTATATATATATTGTATATACATATATATACATATACTTCCATCAATGAAAATCAACTCTAACTTTATCATAAGTGTCAATAGCTCAGGTAGTTAAAAGGATACTTTGCTGATTTTCAGCCGTCTTTGAGTAATTACATTGTGGTTAGTATATGCAAATACACAATGTTCAACTTTTCGTCAATGTTGCTTTGACTGAGAATTTTCTGTTCATTCATCAGAAAGTATCCACCAGATGTCATCTGGCAAACCAACTTCTGGCTGTTGGGAGGTTGATCATGCTCAATTGTTCTTCCGCATTTTTGGAAACTTTAGGATCCCGAATAAAACTAGAAGCAGTGTGTAAGAAGGGACATCAGCGTTTGTTTTACCTTCGGAAACTGTCCCGTTTTAATATTGACAAAAATATGCTGACACTATTTTATCGAGCTTTTATTGAGTCATTATTATCTTTTGCCCTGGTGTCCTGGTTTGGTAATCTGTCACTTCAGGACAAAAATTCCCTGAACCAAATTATTAAGTGGGCTGGTTGGCTAATTGGGGAGCCTCAACTCACTATGACAGCCCTTTATAGCACACAGCTGCAGCGTAAAGCCAGCTCTATTCTCAACGACTGCTTACATCCTTTGCATGGTGAGTTCCAGCTCCTTCCTTCTGGCTGTCTTTTTGTGGTCCCTAAGGGTAGGATAAAACGGTACAGAAATAGTTTTGTACCCACAGCAGTTGTAATGCTGAATAGTAAGGCCACCAGGTGAACAATTTTGTTCATATTGAACTTTAGTTAGATCTGGGAGATGTTGAAGCACTTTTCTATGATTGTATATTTTGAGATGATTGTATTGTTATTTTAGTGTGTGATTTGTCTTTCATGATGTCTGTTGTGTGGCTGTAATTCTATATTGGGATTGCTGAGTTTGTCTGCACAACAAATTTACCATTTGGTACTAATAAAGGAACCTTGAACCTAGAATAAACCACCAAAGCTAGCTGGGCGAACCTGACGTTTTTGGCTGAGTAAGCGCAGTACCGGCAGTTTTCTTGCTAACATTGCAGTGTTACAGTAGCCAGTGAAATTATGCCTTGCACATTTTTTTTATGAGACCTGAACAATCTTGGCACTTTGCAACACTGGCGTAGCCAGAACTGAAGACTGGGTGGGCACAGAACATCCCTTTAAAAGAATAATTAGTCCTGACTTGTTCTCATTTTTCATAATACATTAATTCCAAAAACACTTCACAACATAAGGTGTTGCAAGTTCTCCTTGTGAGGGTGCGTTCAGGAACCAGAAGCGAGAACCAGAAGATCCAGCAAACTTGTTCTTTATTAATTCTGGGGTGGAAACCCCTGCAGGGCAGTAGGCAACGGTACAAAGTCCACAATCCAAAATCAGAATCCAGTAGTCGTAATCCAGTTCGTAAACAGGGCAGCAAACACAAAACTCAGGGTCGGGCAAAGCAGGTTCGTTACACGGGCACAGGTATCAGAGACAAAGCCAAAATCAAAATCCGGGACGTTCCAATCAGAAGTATAACACGAAGAGTACAAGGCATAAACAAGGAAACCGTTCTGACAAGGGCTGGCTGTGAACAGACTGCTTAAATACACGTACAGGAAGTCACATGCTATAATAGGGAACAATGAGCTGGATCAGACTAATTAACAAGGGAATGAACAAGAGGAAGTTCCTAACCACATGAAATTGGCGAAAGCCAAAACGCGGACAGGGATTACACAGACAGCCTATGACAAACAAACAGCTCCGGTTAGGGAGCTCGAAAGTGCACAGAGTGAGAGGCAGAACAGTGTTTAACAAGGTGCGGAGAATCCGCTGAAGCACAGCAAAGTAAAGTGAGTGAAGGCAAGGGGCGGAGACTGGACCAGAGCGAGTGCTGAGAGCTCGTTAGTCAATTAGTAATGTGCAGTTATACAATCCCCAGTGCTTGTTAGTAAGTTAGTACTATAAACAATGTTAGTTATTGTTAGTAATTTATCCAAAATAACAAACTGTTAGTATTTGTTAGTAAAGACAGAACAGTAAGGCGAAGGAAGCAAACGAGATTGGAAGGAATAATTGAAAACCCAGAAACCATGAAATCACCTGAAAACGTGGCACGCAATACTGGGGAATAAAACTGTCACATTACATATGACCAGACAGAGGAGACAATGTGCAATGCAGGGCATGAGAAATACATAAACCAGAATAATAACTAAACTGTGAATATGAGTAATGGCAGGCAAAAGACATGGCAAAGAAAAACAGGCAAAATACAAAACATGGCATGGACTAAATCAAAAAACATGGCTTGGAAGCAGAGTCATAGCGAAAACATGGTCAGGCATAACAGAATCATAACACACCCTTTAATGGTAAGATGATAGTCTTTCAATTGGATGCAAAATTTGGTGCGTTTCTCTCAGCTTTATTCAAAATTGTGTAAAGGTGTTTCAAATCTTTGTCTTCAATTTAATTTAAACAATTATAAGGTGCAGCTTAGATCGCCTGAACTGCCAGTAAGGAAGCACGAAAGTTCCACTGCAGTTTACCTTTCACAAAGCATAGGCCTATTTATGAGTAAATTATCTTTCTGAGGTGATTTTTTGCCCGTTATTTAATTTCTCTTAGAACACATTAAGAAGAAAGCTGTCTTTAATTACCAACTGATTTTTCTTATCATTGGATAATGTGTTAATGAAGGAAAATAACCAAGAACAAGTCAGCACTAGTAACTGTTGTAAAGGGATTTTCTGTGCTACCCAATTTTCAGTTCTTGAAAATAAGTGTGCTCATTGCATTCTGGTTATTTTAGGTTTTCTACCTTTTGTGCAAAACTGAATACCACAGCTGTTTTTATCTGTATTCTCAGGTCATGAAGCACCAATTAAAATTCTTTTTTTCGTCTTCCTTTCACATTACAGCGAAGTTTTATGAAAAGGCCATTCTTTTCAGGGGTGGAATACTCCTTTAAGCCATTTGGATCATAATTTAAAATGCGCATTGTTACTTATCTGAAAGTGTCCCACTTAACCTGTATTCACCCCAGTTTCAGTGTATCTGGGGGCTGTAATTATTGGTACAGTGACACAGGTTTTGTCATGGTTTTGGAGGCTGGTGGTGGCTTTGAGAGCCTTCTTGGTTGCTCTCGTCGATATCGGCTTGCCCACAATCGGATTCCTGGGCCAGCTGGCATTAATTGGGGGCGTCGCCCGGATTCTGTTTAAGCCCTAGTTACGCCTCACTGCCCTTGCTAGAGTGTCAGTGTTTTGTTTGCACTATAGCCAGTAAGGTCTCTAGTGAGAAAGTTTTTGAGGTATTAGCTGCAAAAGAGGAAAGTGCTAGATAGCAAGGGAATCTTTCTGTTTTTTCCTCTTTCTGAGCACCGTCTGGTGCTACTTCTTTTTATCTCGGTTTCCGAGATGTTTTCCCTTTCTATTCGTTCTGTCGTACTCGGTTTGCTTCATTATTGTTATACGGACTGGATCTAGGTCCTTTGGAAGCGCAAATTTCTCTCTCTGATTTCTGTCTGTATTTGTCTCTTATTTTGCTGTTCCTCCATTCGTTCCGGCCACAGCATTTGGCGTCTCAAAAACCCGACCATCACAGGTTTTTGCCTCTTCATCCTGTTCGCCAGCAGACTAGATTAGAGAACAATGTGAGCGCAAGGATAAATGGAGACCACTGCATATTACTGGTGATAGTTATGATACTCACCACTGTGTTCTATATAAGATAAGATATACTTTATTGAACCCTGTGGGGGTAATTTGCCCTCTGCATTTGACCCATCCTATAGTTATGAGCAGTAGGCAGCCACAGAGCAGCGCCCGGGGACCAACTCCAGTTCTAAAGCCAGTTCCTTGGTCAGGGGTACTGGTTGGAGTGTTCCTATGATGCATGTTTTTGTGGGTGGGGGAAACCGGAGTACCCGGAGGAAACCCACACGAACACGGGGAGAACATGCAGACTCCACACAGAAAAGCCCCAGGCCTGATTCGAACACACGACCTTCTTGCTGTGAGGCAGTAGTGCTAACCACTGTGCCACCGTGCCACTCATAATAAGGTTGGGTCGTCCCCCTATCAAAGAGAAGAGAATTACATTGGCAACTATTTCTTTAAGAAGCCATAATAAGTGATTGCCCAAATTATGTTTCATCGCTTTTAGAGTGGGCTTCTAGACCTGATGGCACTCGTTCCAATGAGTGGCTTAAACTGAAAGTTCTGAGAGTTTCTGCAGAATTTGGGAAATCTGTTTTTAGCTTCTGTGCTCCTAATACGTGAAACACCTTACAAAAAACTCTGTGATAACAGCACTGTGATGTCCTTTAGTCACTTTAAATCTCTCATAAAAAATCATTCCCCTGTAGCCTACAGCTGTTTTAACTAAATGCACAGTCTGAATTTTAATTTACATTCATTGTATTGTATTTATTGCTTTTTAAATGTATGTGCTCGATGTCATAGAAAATTAGGGTCTTGTCCTCAGTGAATTTTCGAATTTAAATTAAGATTGATTCAATGAATGAATGAATGAATGCATTCATCGTGTGAAAATTATAGCCCTTTTTTTTCATGTTAACTGCCCGAATCCTCGCAGGCCTCAGGTCAGCTTCAACTGAACCCCAAACCCACTCGCGATGTTGAAAGGTAGTCTTTATTTTTAAAAAAATGCCAAAAATTACACGATTCATCATCACCAGAAACTGTAAAATACTGCAGTAATTAGATGTTATCAGATTTTCAACCATCTGATGGTCTTTGAAATAATCATGTGCAATGTACGCTTCAACAGGAAATATAACCAGATATAAGTTTAAAGTTACTAATGGGTCACTTTTTTAAATGTCATATTTAAAATGTCACCAAAAGCAAACCGTTTACATTGACCATATACTGTAAAAAACATAAAATTCTGTGCTTCTCAGCTCAAGTGGGAAGCCATATTTGAATCAACTGTCACCAACAGTCATGTGACAGATATTTAGTGAAAATGTGACTAGAGCAAAGGAAGGCCCAGAAACTGCTTGGGTCTCAGTGGGTTAAATAGGTCCCAAATTTCTGTATTAGAAGTGCTGGGACTCTGATCCTTATTCCAGTGAGTTGCCACCACAAGTCACCACTGAACTCCATTAATAAAAATAATGAAACGGATTTACACTTAGCACAGTGCTAATGCCCTGTTGAAGAGCCCTGGTGAGGCTCTTTTCAGTTCTAAAAGTATGATGATGGTCTGGGATTGGATCTGTCCAGGGTGCAGCAGCTCGACTTGCCGTCAGTTTGATGCAGCGTCGTTAATCATCAGGTCTGCCTCTGTCAGCATATTACTCATAGCAGTGACTTCATGCCTCAGTGTGAACCGAGTCGTCTCCTTCCTGTCAGCAGTCACATTTGCTCACTTCCCAAAATTAAAGCCCCTTTTCCTCGAACGCTATTTAATCATGGCACTGCCTGTTTGCAGAGCAGTCTGATATAGTGATTAATTCCAGTGTATGGAGTGGCATTGCAACACACATCACTTGAACAAATACCTCCATGCCTCCTAGTTGGCAAAGGATTTTTTCTGCTTTTTGTTTCATGAAGTGTTTCTACCAAAGGATGTTTATGAAGGAGTTTTCATGAACACAACCCAATGGACACATTCTCCGGAGTCTGATGAAATTGGGTTTATTGTAAGTCACTCAAAGTGAAATACCCAGGCTGGTCAGAGCAAACCAAGTAGCATTCATTCTTCAACAATCACCCAACACAGACTGACCACCGATTGTCAGAACTCCTGTTTAATTGCTTACTTCAGGGCAAGGATAAACCTGACACTTTTTACCTTATCAGACATCATTAGCTCCTGATTAATTCATTGTCTTAAATGAAATTTTGCACCCTTAGTTACAAGTTTGCCAGAACTGCCTTTATAAAAAGTGTAAATGCATTTTAGGCCTCTAGGGTCACTCATGCACTGCACCTGTCTTCCTAAAACTTGGGGTTTTCTTCAGGATTCAGCGACCCTTAGGTCGCACCCTCTGGGTTTCAATCATTTTTGACATGAATTGGCGGGACCCTCTGCTTTGTCCAGAATATGCCAGTTCTTTTTCCTGAGGCCTCTCATTAGCTGCTACCAATATGGTCATTCCAGAAAACTTGTTTCACTCTTTGAAGGTGGCTGGAGTCTCCTTATCTGGTCTATTGACAGATTTATGGGTTTTCAGTCTCTTCACAGTTCTGTACGCTTTTTTTTAGTGGTTAAAAGGGCTATATGAACCTGCCTGAGTTCTCTCTGTTGCATTGTGATTATCGTTATACTGTGATTTTGGAATATTTACAAATGTTTTACCTCTGCACTTTACAGCTTGGGAGTAGAAGCAAGTTATTTCCATCATTCAGTGGCCAAGCTTAAATGCCTGAAATTTCACAATTAATGAGGCAAGCCTTCATGGGTAAAGACTGTATATTGCTTTGATTACTGAGATAAGTGATGGAGATTAAAAGGAACCATCTTTGCACAGATGATTGTCAAAACATGGAGACCAGGAGCGGACTGAGCAGTTTTGTTGAACAAAAACATCAATTACCCTCTATTTACAAAGATATTGAGTATTGATTCCAGCTAGTTGAAAATCACTGACTCTCTATCATGTTGATTTCATGTTTCAGGATGGTGGGTTGATATTGGATAATATAATATTTTTTTGACCTGGAAAGGCTTCCCTCATTATTTGTGGTTTTAACTCTATTTTTACCTATTTTATTCATGCTGTTTGTGTGTATGGATATATCTGTTGCACTGTGTAGGAGGTGCGTATTAAACTAATGGATATCTCCAGAATTTTCCTGGTTTTGAGCCGAATTGCTTGGATATTTCATCACAATGATCCCGGTATCTATATGAGGCAGGCAAGTGACACCTGTCATGATAGCATTCAACATCAATTGTGTGGATTTCTCTACCACTTACAGCAATGTCTGTCAACCTACTGCAATATGTTCTTTCCGCTCTGGCTAAAACTGTCAACAGTGTAGGTAGCAAATAAACAGTTTCTGCGCATTGTTAAGGCCAGGAACTATTGCTTCAATGAAACTTATAACACTGTATTATTAACAGCAAATGTCAGTATTTAAATGGAGGAAGGCGGGCTAATAGTTCTTGTAATAGATAAATAAGGAAGTAAATAATTATACTCAACAAAAAAAGTTAAGGAACACTCAATTTTGACCCAAGTATGTGAAATGTAAAAACTAAAGATAAATCCCACTTGATACAAGACACAAAGTGCATTATAATGTTTGATCAGATGACTTTACGACCCCAAAACAGGGTATCCATAGCAAAGACCAGAATCACACAAAGTCCAGACCATTAAACGAAAACATCAAACAATGTCCAAAGTTATTTCAATATCTTGTATGACCACCACTTGCTCTCACCACGGCTTGACAGCATCTTGGGAACCTCAGAACTAGATAAAATATACAGAAAAGACTTAGAGGTCCTTAACTTTTTTCTTGAGTATAAATAAATAAAATGAACAAATAAATTAATAAATTTTAAAATACCATATATTTCATATGATTATGATACACTCTTAATGGCCCCTGATCTGAGAAAGGTGTTATATGAAATACATAGCATTTTATGATTATTAATAATTATATGAAGAATTCTGTTGTTGTCTGTGCTACATGACAACATGAGCCGTGGGCTTAGAGAGAACAAATGCATTATTCAGTGCTTGAAAACATTCACCCTCCACCTGAGGAGTTAACATGGTTGTTTTGCTCAGGTCAGAATATGTTTATATCAAATGTTGTAAACCTCATATTAATACTGATGTTGCTGATTATGATTCAGAGCATCTCTCAACATGCATGCATTAGAATATGGAACAGAATGGTACCACAGGGATCAGTCCTTGGGGGACATAGTTTTATTGAAAAATGAATGCAGCCATCTGTGCTACAGCATACACCTTCTAACTCCACATTTCTGTTCTGTTATCCTGATACCCTGATAGGTGAAGAAATTGATGAGAAGAAACTTAGCTAGCGCTATGATTTAAAGATGAATTCAATGGGAGCATGGGTCTGATTTTAATGAACTTGCATTTTTGGTTTGTTTTTTTTTTTTTTTTTTTTTTACTTAAAGTGCTTCCTCTCCTTGTGGTCACCATAGGAGTTGTCCCCATTTAAGCCGAGCCTAATAAATGCAGTCAGAGATGTAGATGCGAGCATTACCTGTCACTTGGGGTGCAAGACAGCTGGTCTACCCAAATCACACAGAGAAATGCCCTGCAGCCTGATATCAAATACTGACGCCAGCACTGTATCGGGCCAGATTGCCCAAAGGGATACATATAATTTGCGTTCGCATCACCAAGGGAGGGGGCAGCGGATTTGAGAGAGGGGGGTGGACTTGGGGGGAGGGTGGGGGCGCAATGAAGCTGACAAATGAAAGGAAGCAGAACAGTGATAGATTTTCGGAGTACCATAGCATACCATAGCAAATTCACAGAGGATGTTGCAGTGATGGATGAGCCTATAAATACAGTGATTCAAAGATTCCAAATTGGTAGAGAAGGAAAAACAATATGATGATAAAAAAATACTGTGACACCTGTCTGCAATTCATTTACGTTCATTCATGAAAAATTCAATTGTAATGTTTTAGGCTGGTATGAGAATGTCTCAGTGAACAGTTAAATTAGAGAGCAATGTCAGATTTTTAATCCAGTTTCTCACTTCATACTATAATCTTGCCAATTACAGATTCACTTTATTCCAGCATTTGAAGCAGATGTTATATTTCATATTTTTGAATTTTGTCAGAAAACATAAGGTTGTCTTCAAATTAAGGTTTGTCATTGCACTGTTACCTGTTGGATGAAAATACTTTGACTTTCCAAATCAAAATTTGGGGCGGCCTCTTTATTTGGCAAGTGCTTGAATATCTGCCATTTATGATATCATTTTGTTTGTATTTTTTTTTTTTTTTTTTGGTATTTTGTTTATATAAAGCTTTTGCTCAGAATTGTTCATTAACTGCCCAACAAGAATGTTGTGATGCCATAAAAGAAAATTCTAGTAAGAATTGGACCATCAGATTTTCAAGACCTTCAAACACAGTTGAGCCTCTTACTTGTTAAACACTTAATATCCAATCGAGTGGCGTTTGTTTGTTTTATTTGACATAAGTTTCAGAAGCTATGCCTCTTCTCCAGACTCAGAGCTAGGATGAGCCTGATAGGCATTTATAACAGACTTGGTTTCACTGGTTATTGCTGTCTTTGTCTGATGCAAAATTGATAGATTTCAGCAGTATCCTGATCTGGTCCAAAGTTAGAGTAATCAGTGGATGGGGAGTTAAGCATGTCCAATTTACCCTTCCTTATGCTAGGATTAAAGTAAATCTTTGGCCCGCATTGTACATCTGCCGCTAGCCTGCTAAATCTTTGTTCTGCCACTATGATCTTGCGCTGAAAAAAAACACCAATAATTTCTGTGCTTGAGTAAATATTCAATTGTATCAGTCATCAGAAAGCTGCATTTCTCACCAGAATTTGAGTGCATATTACTCATTTACTTTAAATTTCATCATCATTCATCATTGTTACCCGTATAACATTTGCTCGGCGATGCAGAAAGAAGATAAGAACACTTGTCTCCCCTCGTCAATTAAGAAAATAATTTATCTATTCAAGCAACTTTAAAAAGCTACTGTAATGTCAGAGGCTTGGAAACTCTTGATTTCTTGCCATTATGCCCCACAACATCAATCTAAAATGACATGCTGCACTTAAATTGTCAGAGAGCCCTACCATTGATTGATTTCTAATTTACTAATGTGATTTGGGGTTGTTTCAATTTATGTCCATGACAGTATGCTTAGACTCTGTTTTAAAAGTTAGGAAAGAACTTTTCTTACATCAAATCAGCTTATGATTTACAACCCCAATTCCAAAACAGTTGGGATGCTGTGGAAATTGTAAATAAAAACAAAATGCAATGCTTTGCAAATCTCACAAACCCATATTTTATTCACAGTAGAACATAGACAACATATCACTTGCTAAAAATGAGACATTTTACCCTTTCATGAAAAATATTAGCTCATTTTGAATTTTATGGCAGCAGCACATCTCAAAAAAGTTGGGAAAGGGGGAACAAAAGGCAGGAAAAGTAAGTGGTACTCATAAAAAAACAGCTGGAGGAGCATTTTGTGACTAATTAGGTTAATTGGCAACAGGTCAGTAACATGACTGGGTATAAAAAGAGCATTTTAGAGAGGCAGTCTTTAAAAAGTAAAGATGGACAGAGATTCACCAATCTGCAAAAAACTGCGTCTAAAAATTGTGGAACAGTTTCAGAAAAATGTTCCTCAATGTAAAATTTCAAAGACTTTGAATCTACAGTACATAATAGCATCAAAAGATTCAGAGAATCTGGAGAAATTTCTGTGCACAAGGGACAAGGCCGAAGGTCAATATCGGACGCTTATGATCTTCGGGCCCTCGGGCGGCACTGCATTAAAACAGCCATGATTCTGCACTGGATTACACTGCATGGGCACGGGAACACTTCCAGAAATCATTGTCTGTGAACACAGTTCACCATGCAATCTACAAATGCAAGCTAAAGCTGTATCATCCAAAGAAAACGCCATATGTGAACACAATCCAGAAACGCTGCCATCTTCTCTGGGCCAAAGTTAATTTAAAATGGACTGAGGCAGAATGGAAAACTGTTCTGTGGTCAGATGAATCAAATTTAGAAATTATTTTTGGAAACCACGGACGCCGTGTCGTGCGGTATAAAGAGGAAAGGCACCATCCAGCTTGTTTTCAGCACACAGTTCAAAAGCTTGCATCTCTGATGGTATGGGGTTACATTAGTGCCTATGGCGTGGGCAGCTTACACATCTGGAAAGGCACTATCAATGCTGAAAAGTGTATACAGGTTTTACAACAACATATGCTCCCATCCAGACAATGTCTCTTTCAGGGACAGCCTGGTATCTTTCAGCAAAACAATGCCAATCCACATACTGCATCCATCACAAAAGCACGGCTTCGCAGTAGAAGAGTCTGAGTGCTGAACTGGCCTACCTGCAGTCCAGACCTTTCACTAATAGATAACATTTGGCATGTCGTAAAATGAAAAATTTGGCAAAGAAGACCCAGGACTGTTGATCAGCTAGAATCCTACATCTGACAAAAGTGGGACAATATTCCCAAAACTCCCAAAACTTCAGCAATTCGTCTCCTCGCTTCCTAGACATTTACAGACTGTTGTTAAAAGAAGAAGGGATAGTAAACAATGCTAAGCATGGCCCTACCCCAACTTTTTTGAGATGTGTTGCTGCCATAAAATTCAGCATGAGCTCATATTTTTCAAGAAATGGTAAAATGTCTCACTTTGTACAGCACTTTGGTCAACTGTTGTTGTTTTAAAGGGCTCTATAATAATAAACCCAAACCTAAACCTAACCTTTCAATATCTGATGTTGTCAATGTTCCATTGTAAATAAAATTTCAATTTAAGAGATTTGCAAATTGTTGCGTTCTGTTTTAATTTACATTTTTAACAGCATCCAAACTTTTTTGGAATTGGGGTTATAAATTTTAGTTGTCAAGCAAAGAATTTACATACAGCAAGTACAATTCCAATTTCATTATGCTTGGGGCATAGCTAGTTCAGTCAAACAACTTCAGAAATTTGCACAGATGCCAAACTATCATTGTACTCAGCTGTATTTGTTAATGGTGTCATTTTGTCAATACTGAGTTGGCCGGCTGAATTGCTTTTATTATAAATGCAGAATTGACATAGAGTTTTATTTATTCCAATTTATAATCTTTGCATGAAGTTTGGAGGTCATTCAGCGACCAGGTCTGACAAAATTAGGCTTTGTCCAGAGAGCTCCTGAATGATGAGCTTCTGCTGACAACCATCAGTCAAGATCAAACTAAACAAGAGCTTCAGGATAGAAATTCCTGTTATCCTGTATTCCAGCATTTTCTTTTTTAATGGTATTTGGTCCTTTATATATCCAGGTCATTTAAAAAGAAAAATAGCACATAACTCGCCCCTCAATTTATGAGGCATGTTGACAGTATCAATATCTGGGCTGTCTGACCTCTTGAATAACACAGATCAATGACTGTCTCAGTGCATGACAACTGTTTTATATTTAATTTACTAGTTTTATTTGACAGGGTTGATGCAAGTTGTTTCTAGTACCAAAATGAACCACAGTTAGTAGGGGAGGTGAATCTCCATCTGTTTTGGAAACCAAAGGGAGACCATTGAACCTGACTGGGACTTGAACCCAGAACCATCTGTGTTGCCTAATTACCAAGCAGCTGTCTGTCAAATGTATGTGGATACCTGTTGCACCCTCAAAGCAAGATAGAGAAGAAAAACTTTGAACTGTCTGTAGTTGGTAGTGTACAGTGTCACTGAACTAAAGCTCCTTGCCTATCACACACATCGACACTAGCCCAAATACACAGCAGTACAGTTTTCACACAAAAAAAGGCTCCATGTGCCAAGAGCCCAAATCGCCGATTCTGTAACAGTCACAATGGTAACGTTATGGGAAACTGAGTCTCCTGCTGACAGACCAGTGCAGAATCAAAGCTCCAACGGCAGGATTTCAGCTCCTCATATTTAATGCTCTATAGCGCTATTCATTTATTGGCACCAAATTTTATCAGCAGTATTTTATCATGTCTTTAACCAGTATTCCACTGCCAAATCAGAGCCATTCGCCTTCACATAATTTGATTTATCCGCAAGCTGAAAGTTAGTCTTGGGCGTGCGTGAATTCCCCTCATCAAAGTCTGCACGAGGTTTCAGAATTAATTTATATGCAGTTAGTGTGTGATCTTCCGACTTGCAAAACTACTTTGACTCCTGTTCCATTTTACAGCGTATATACCCAGCAGTGAATGCCAGTGAGTTCACCTCTAGCTGCCGAGTTGCGGCTTTCTGCGTGAGACTGGAACGATCTCTCACCATGGCCCCTGATAAATCCCTGAATAGATCCAGGTGCATGAAACATTAATGCTGTCAGCGGCCCCTGTCTGAGACAGAGATCTCTTTCAGTTCCGCTTTGAAGTGCCTCTTGTTCTGCTTCAGAGGTTTAAAATAAACACCGCTTATATTCTGAGGCAGATCGTAAAAGCCAGATTCAGCTGGCAGCTTCCCCTTGTCTTCCTTCACTTATTGAACTTCAAAAAAAAAAGATTTTACCAAGAAAAAAGAAAGTCGACTGATGACATCCTCAAATAACAAACTTGCTGTAAAAAGTCTGCAAACTGCTCAAATTTAGACTGCACACTCCTGACTTTATGCTTTATAATATGAAAAATATGCTGACACATTTGCATCACATTTTCCCAGTTCCAGAATTTTACTACATTTAATTTAAAAAAACGTACTTTTCACCCAGACCTTTAAAGCTATGATTTAATGGTCAGAGTTAAGTGAGGAGGCAAACTCCAGACTAGGTACGTCATACTTTCTTTTAGGTCATTTTGGAAAACGCTTTAACTAGGTAGCGTTTTTAATCCAAAAGCTCCGGCTGGGTTAAGTTTTTCCATAGCTTGTACAGCTAGCACTCCTATACTTCACTTTGGCATATTTATTTGTGTCAGTATCTTCTGTCATTACCAAGATACTAATGTTCGAGAGAAAAAAAAATGTAGTTCCTGTGAGCCTTACCCTTAGATTCCACCGGGAGCGTCTTGGCCGCATTACTGTCGCAAAATGAGTTGATCGCGGTCCTTCTAGGCAATGTTTTTGATTCCACCAGCCGTGCTACGGCATTTCTCCTTTCTCCGCGCTGCTCCGCCGAGAATATGCGCCAAGTCTATTTTTGGCAGCAGCGGGCCGCAGCCACGCTGATCTGAATATAGCAGGGATACGTTTCCCATAGTTCAACCATCTACAGTCATTGGTTCCAACTGCCTTAGCATCTGTGCTAATGGGAACCGCACCCCAGATCGTGCCAGGCAGGAAGTATCTTGAAAGATACTTAGTTGAAACTAAACACTTTTAACTAAAAGAAACTAGCCACAAATGTTTGATCAAAAATTTGTTCATAACTCACTTTTCAACTTCTTGTCTGTAATTTTGTTTCAACTAAAACAAAGGCACAATTTTTTTAAAATCTATGGCGTTCATGGCTGGACTGTAGTAGGCTACAGCACAACATAGTCATACCTAACATAGCTAGCTAAGTAAACACTTAACCAAGAATAGGTTATTTGCAAGTGAAATAAAAAGTTATTGAGAATATCGGTGTAGCTAGCAACGTTAGCTAGCTATTCAGCTAGTTATTTGATGATTTTCTTAAAATGAATTAAGGAAACATTTAGCAAGCTGGCCAGCTAACTTGACTAACAATACTGCATGGGAAATAAAAGGCTTTTGTGGATATCTGTATGGCTAGCTAAGTAGTATAGCCAAAATAGCCATCTACGGAAAGTTAGCTAGTAATTTGGCTTCTTTTTTTTTTTTAATTTGGCATCTCCAATCCCACCCGAATCTGGAATACCCAATTGGTGAACTATGTACAAGGCTTGCTCGTATGCGACCCCTTGCTGCCAATTCAGGAGAGTGTAGACAGTTTGCGGCTCTCCTCTGAAGCACGCGCCTGTCAACCACCGCTTCTTATCGATCATTGGTTGAATCTTTCCAAGTTCAGAACGAGGGCGGAGGATACCCGGACATGACCAGGCTTAGAATCTTCCTGACGAGTGCCCGTCTGGCCAACAGGAGGCGCTTGAGCAACGAACAAGGCAACTATTGTAATCCCTTCCCGACAGTCCCTTCCCAATTTGCAACCCTGTAGCGCAATAGCCAATTGTGCGCTACTCTGAAAAAGCTGCCGACCACTGCGGCTGGTGCAGGCGGGGCTCGAAACCCGGACGTGATAGTCACTTCTGCTTCGAACGCGATGCGCGAATGAGCTATCCGGCAGCCCGTAATTTGGCTTCATGATGATGCTATCTAAATGAAACGAGTTAATAATTTGTAGATGAGTGAGATGAAAGATTATTGTAGAGATCTGCGTTTGTCCTCTACTTTAACTTAATGTTTGGTAGCAGCTTCCAAATCATTCACCACATAAGCTGGATGCTTCCGGTTTGCTAGGCCTGCCATTCATTTTAACGTGAAAATGCCCATAAGTGGCGGGGAAAATGAGCGTCAAGTTTTCAAAGTTTTGAGCATGCACAGTAATCATGATACGGCTCCATTAAGGCTGCATGCCTCACAGGACTCCATTGCTTTTTCTAAACAGTTCATGCTGTTAGTAGTAATGCATCAAACTTTATTCATTTTATTCAGTGAATTCATTTAAAATGCATTCACTTGCTCCACACTGAGCGAAAAATGTCGACATGCCATCAAGGCACATGTTGTGCTTGGGGCATGCCATGTCTCAAAGTTCTGTGAACGTTAACCCACAATAGGCATAAAGTGCTAATTTATTGATGTGCAAATGGTTTTGGCCAACTTATTGTAGTTGCTAAGCACAAGAGACAACTCTTCACTGACAGGCATTGCAATCAATCACTGCATAATGACTACAAGTGAGTGACCAGGAGCGATTCCAACCGACAATTCTTGGTTCAGCGACGTTCATCACAGCAAGTGATGTTTGTATGTGTCTCTGGAGGTGTAATGTATTGATATAATTAATATGGGGACACATCTCTGCGACAAGGCACCCTTAATGGATTCAGAATCTATCTTTGTGTCCGCTCGGTATTCAAAGTATCAAAGCTTTCTGCAGTCTTTGTTTTTTTTTTTCATTCTGTCTTCCCGCTGGTATTATTGTGCTAAACATCCTCTCTTCCTTCATCTGGAGAGAAGTTCTTGCTTTATATTAGCTATATGCCAACTGTAAGAAAATGTACAGAGCATTTCTCTGGAGTCATATGATTGTCACGATGTCTTAGTTATCTGGTTTGCATTACCAGTAAAACGTACCGGGAACAGTCCCAGAAGAACCATATGAATATATTGATGGTGGCAAATGTTGGGTGATGCTTAACAGTCCTATGGTTTGCCACATGACAGCTGGCCAACTGATTAAAAACACATCTGTGTAATGCAGGGCCCAGTGGGTTATATTTACAAAGAATATGCCTGCATGCAGTGTCCAGAAAATTATGCAAATCACTACTTATAGTTTATGTAAACACATATGGTTTTAAAATGGGCTGTGCTACATTGGTGCTGTTGCCTGAAGAAGCTATCAGCACAGGGCCTGGTCCTTTCTGTGTGGAGTTTACATTCTCCTCATGTCTACAGCGGTTTCCTCTGGGAACTCTGTCAGGCTAGTCTTTCGGCTCTAAATTGCCCATTGGTGTGTGTGGGGGGGAGTTGTGTGTGTACCCTACGTGGCCTATCTACCATGTAATTCTGCCTCTCACCCTAGTGCATTCTGGGATATGGGTTGTGGAGTGGAAGCTGCATGTCAATGTAGTGCCATGTTAAGAATGGTAACCCTAACAGAGCTGCGAGTGAGTGCATGCTGAGGCACTATTGAGAGCTGGAGCAAAATATGCCACCTCAGTAGCCTCAGTGCAAAACCCAGCAGTATTAATGCATTTGCATGCAAAACACTGAATAGACATCATGCCAGATAAGTACATCTGCTGATATGTAATGGGAATGATGGAATCTGTCTCTCGGCTGAAGCGCTATCGTCCGAAAATGATCATTTATTATTCGCTGCATATCAAAACAGAAATAATGCTTATGAGGATGCGGATATGGCTACAGAGGGAAGTCATTCATTTAAAAACAACTTAAAATGACACGTTATTTTCCTAGCATTGAAATTAGTTGACAGAGATTTTTATCTAAAGTGACGCGCAATAAGTGCATGATGAAGGTCACTGAGTCATGGACACAGCACTAATCAAACGAGGATATAAAAAAAACATTAAGGTGAATAAAAATGGACTATTCCTTCATTCCTCACTAATAGATTTTTAAATGCAGCACTCTGTTGAATTAAACAGCCGCAAAAAACTGTGCTGTAACTATTTTTTGTATTTTTGATTAATCATAGATACAGTGAGCAGCATAACTCATTGAACACTGACGCTTTTTTTTTTTTTTTTTTTTTTTGGCTGAAGTACAGATCAAATATAACAATGTGACACTGTCCACTGAATTATGGTGCTCACTGTATATACCTTCACTACCCAGCCCTTAAAGCTGTGAATTAAAATTCAACATGATCTTATATGTTTCAATATGGGTGCGTCTGGCTTCTTTGTGTCATGTTACTGCTTTGGAAAATGGAAGGAGCCCTTGTCTGTCTGGATGCATGTTTGACTGTCCTTCGATTTTCTCATCGACCCTCCGTCCGATTGACTCCACACTTGGCAGTGGTATTGCTGAGGACCCAAGCAGTGTTGATTGTAAAATTTTTTGGCTGAGCGGTTCTCAAGAAAGGTGCAATCAGCAATACCGGAGGCCAAGCAATCGGCCCATTCCATGCACACACTTTTTTGAACGAGCACTGCACTAGTTGATACAATATGTAATCCTTTCTTACACTTGAATTATCACTGCACTGAGGCCACAGCACTGGGAGTAAGTGAAAGTCAAAATTAATGTCACTCTGGTTTCGCTAATTATGAGGTGGTATCTCACTACAACTTCCAAGGTTAGAAAGGTTACATGTTGTGCTTGAGAGTTTTTGAACAGGCAGAGCAAAAAAAAAAAAAAAAAAAAAAAAATTGTGTCACAATTTCATGGTAAAGCCATGTGCGATACCCATGCATTGTGAATCTTATGAAACTATGCCATGTCTTTGTGAACTTAGATTGGTAAAACATTTAAATTACCATTATTAATTAATAATTTTTGTTCTAAAATATGAAAATCTTTTGTAAACTGGTCAGACGATATTTTTGGTTTCTCCTCTAAGGAATCACAATAGTGACTGACTGGCACTTGAAGTAAGTGAATTCTTGATCAGATGTTTTGCCAACTTGATTTGGTCACTGTGCTTTTGCTTCAGAGGAGTGCAGCTGAACAGCATTTCAGAAAAGCTGCTCAATGCAGTCGTTTTGTGCCACTGAGAAACCAATCTTCCAGAGCATGAGATGAATTGAGTTGAGGTTTGTCTGTACTACTCTTCAAATATTCATATTTTCAGAAGGTTTTGATACAATGTTTTTCTATTTCTACTTTTTCAGATGTTTTAGGATAGTCATTGCTGGCAGAAAAATGTTGACCTTTGTAAAAGCATAATGTTTCCAGCTGGCAGTCTTTGCCGAGAAAACAATAGCTTTCTGGCTCCACAAAATGATGGCTAATGGGTTCTTCTGTTGTTTTTATTTCCCTTTATCTGTGTTGTTGGCACAAATATATATATATATATACACACAGTACTGTGCAAAAACCGTAGGCACCCCACATTTTTTAAAACTTACATCTGGCTTTAGATGTTTATTTCTTGTTTTCCACATTTGCGTAGCTGAAGATAAACAGTATATTTGAAATTCCAAATGCTAAATCAAAAAATAGTTTTATAAATAAATGTTGGTATTTCATTAAAAACTGTCTTAGTCTTGACAGAGCCCTGATGTCAACATCATCATGGCTGTCTGCAATTACTCGGAGGGACAGACGCAAGAGAGACAGTCAGTCTGCAGAAGAACGGTGGCAAGTTTTCCACTCTGCTTGGAACAAGCAAAAAGCCGATTATCATATAAACTATAGCGCAACAGGACAGCGTCCCAGATTTTTTTGGCAAAAGTTTGTTATACCAAGTATTGGTTTTATATAGTTTATAACAGTTTACAGCTGTTTAGTACATTTCTCAGTTATTAGAACATTTTTATTTCATAATTTTTGCAAGCATATTTGCTTTTTAATTAGTTCTAAATAGTTAAAAAGGAATTGATAGTTTAGCTATTACAGTAATTCCGGCATATTTACATTGACGCATATTGCTGATATGTTGATTAATGTGCACGGTCCTAATTCAATAAATTCACTAAATAAATAAATTGTTATTCATCTTTAATTCTTATACGTCGTATGTTACACAGAATGAATTATAGAGCTGACTGGACAAAAATTCATATGCAAAAGTCCGCTTTATATAGATGGTGTACAGTAAGCTTCTGTGCTCTTACTTTTGGTGCTCTGGAGGGCTGCTGTTTGTAGACTTTATTTTTGCTGCCTGTCAAAATGAAATATGGGGCTGTTGGGCGACGCGTTCTGTTAAGGATCTGTTCCAAAGTGAGGATGGGCCCCTCAATCTGCCGCTGAATCTGCTACCAGACCTCGCCTTTGGGGACTGTGGCCAGGGGCTGTTACAGTTTGGAGCATAACAGTCAAAACCGGTTTCAATCATTTATTTTTTTAAATTAACATTTTTTGTGCTCCAGAAGCACTCAACACTATCAGGTGCGACCAGTTGTCCTCGATAAGATAAGATGAGAAATAAAATGCTTAATTTCAACAGAGTAAGCTGCATTTCAATCAGTGTAATTCAATATGGCGAATACATGTCGGTAATCTTTATTTTCTTTGTTGCAATTTAAGCAGTCATGAAGCACAGGTTAGATAGCACGCCTTACAGGATGAACTAAAAGCAAGCACAAAAGATACAAGGTATCTTTTTTTTAGTGTACCTGGAATTGAATTCGCCATTTACTATTTAACACTGCATTAAGAAGGAAGCTGTAGGTTTTTAAACTGCCAATGAATTATTCTAATCATTGGAAGTCTTGTTAATCAAGGAAAATAAACATCAAGCCAAATCATTAGTTTAAATGGACATGATGAGCCTCCTCTAATTTCATCAGCGCAGTTCCTGCTGGTCCGCAGTGTCACCCAGGAGGAATAAACATACCTTACGGCCTGCTTATGACCTGCCCTGATTAATCAGGCAGCTCCAGTCCATCTGTAGAAGTAGTATGTAGCGTTTATGCTCCCAGACAAAGGCTGTGCGGACTCCACAGGTTAGACTGCAGAAAGAGACACGTCGTCCACCGTCAGCCGCAAGAGAGCACAATGCGCACTGATCTCGGCTGAGGGGATGGATGAGGTTTGACCGAGGAGGCAACACTATGGGAAATATCATTTGAATTGAAAATTGCATTGAAAATAGAATCATACGTTCAGAGGAAAATTCAGCCAAAATTCTTTTCAAAAGACCCAATGAGACTCATTTGTATGTTGCCTTTAATACAGAACTGAGTAACAAGGGTGATATCTATTCCTGGTTTTCAAGCCATTTGGCTTAATGAGTTGATAAACGCATGAATGAGAGATAAAGTCTGACACAATGTGAGCTGATTTACAATTATCTAATCTGTGACTCGATCTGTGCACAGCCAATTAAAAACTTTTTCTCGGGTAATTTGTGGGAATCAAACCTGCACACACACAATGGCTCTGCAGGCACAGAATTTCTAAACCCTGGATAAAGTGGCAGTTGTTCATCCAATTAGATAATTCAATAATGTTTTAAAATAGATCGTGTTAAAATACAAAATTTAAGAAGCTGCTCTCCCAATTAGATAATTCAATAATGTATCACAATACATCATGTTAAAATACAACAGTTAGACAGTGTGGCAAGTCAATTGATTTAATTGCGCAGCCTACATTGTCATATTCTAAAGTCAACGATGAACAATACAAGTTCAACTGTTCTGGGCAAAGACATAAATCAGTTGCATTAATGATCTTCCAGATTTATTGCACAGGCTCCTGGATGCATTGTTTCCCCTGTCTCAGGAAATGAGCATTGACCCCCACAATGCAGTCACGCCAGTGGGTGTCATACAGTCCCATCTGGCGGACAGGAAATGCATTTTCATTCCTAAAAGGTTGAGGGAGATCTCTGCCCGATTGTGTTATTTCAGTTGAATGTTCGGTGGAACTTAATGAGCTCAGCGCTGGGAAAAAAAGTTTTTAAATTATTATTATTATTTTTTTTTTTTTTGCTAAGGTTGAAAAATAATTTAGAGAATGAGAATGAGTCCAGTGCCGACCTTTTTGATATCTGAAAAGGAGAAATTACACTGACAGTTACCTTTAATTCACTTTTGGAAAAAAAATGTCATTCACTCTGTTGGAAGGGAACTGGTAGTTCCCCCAGGGTTACCGCATCCCTGGCAATCCCCGTATTCCTGGTTATTACAAAACTTTCTGTAAAAAGACATTGTTTGCAGGTATGCAGATAGCATGTCCCATTAGCAAAGAAATCACAGTTTGCACCAGAGACACTGCCCAGAGCTTCATTTCAGTAAAAAAAAAAACACGTATCGTCTGATACTAATGTCTGTCGACATATTATGTCTTACAGGTACAAAACAGCCTGAGAAGACAATAAGAAGAAACAATCTAGCACAGAAGGAACTTAAGTATATGCCTCAATGATTAAAATAATTGAATAATGTTAACTTATGAGGGGAAACAGAAGGAAGAGCCTGAAAGCAGTGGTGTAGCAAGAACTGAAAACTTGGTGGGCACAGAACATCCCTTTACAACTTTTATTAGTCCTGACTTGTTCGCAATCATCTTTCCTAATGAACAATACATTCACTCCAAAAACATTCCACACTATCAGGTGTTGCTGGTTTTCCTCGCGAAGGTAAGATGACAATCATTCATTTGGATGAGCTTGAACAATTATTACTCATGACTTGTTCTCAATCATTTTGCTTTAGTAAAACATTTTCCAATTATAACATAAACTATTGGCAATTATAAACACGGCCTCTTTCTTAATGCGGTCAAAGGGTGAGAAAATAATAGGCTAAACTCAGTTCAGAAAAATAATTTACCCATAGACATATGCTTTACAAAACTGCTCTGGATCCTCAGGGCTACATTTTTACCACATCAGGCGATGAAACCTGCTCTTCATGATCGCTTAAATTGTTGAGTTTAAACCAAAGACGAAGATTAGAAACACCTTTACGCAATTTTGAGTGAGGCTGATTGCAATGCAAAAAAAAGTGCGTCCAAACGAATGATTGTCATCTTACCTTCAGGAGGAGAACTAGCAACGCCTAATAGTGTGGAATGTTTTCAGAGTGAATGTATTGATCATTAGGAAAGATGACCACGAACAAGCCAGGACTAATAAAAGTTGTAAAGGGATGTTCTGCGCCCACCAAGTTTTCAGTTCTGGCTATGCCACTGTGACAAAGACGGTCAGGTTTGCAGGAAAAACAATAATAAAAAAAACACAGGACGTAACACTTTGGTTAGTGGGGCACTAGCAACACAATATAGCCCTTGTGGCCACTTAATTTGCATTCTGATTGCAAAACTAAATTGATCTTACAGCATCGCAATGAGGTCAGCGGTTGTGGTCAAGTGGTATTTTGGACATGCATTTAGGATACCATTTTTTACAGCAAAATAGCACACCTTTGAGTACTTGTAAAATGATCAGTTTTAACCCTAAATGTCTTATACGTCGGAAATGAAGTATTTCAAACCATACATTTTACAAATATGCAAAAAATTTAATTCATGGGCACTTGTTTTACCGGACAAAATTTTTGCGATGAATAAAGGTCCGCTGTTTTTGGTTGTTCAATTTGACAGTGTGCCTGTCCATTTAGTCCAAGGCTCTGACAGTGTTGAGGCTCTGTCAGAAATTTTGGGCCATAATCTTGCAGTGCGGCTGGAGCGACGATGCAATCCTGTTGTGTAACCAATAGGAGCACGATATGAAAAGATGAGCTTGCTCTGACTCAAAATGTAGGCACAGTGATTTTAAAAAGGGCAAGGTCAGTACACTCTCAGGCGTTCTAGTACGCGTCCTCGTCTTTCAACCGATCACACAAAATATGAGAGTTGACCAGCTTAAACTCTCACAGTATGCAAAGCTAATAATCAAGATTTGACCTATTTCCCATTGTGAAATCTGACATGATAAACATGAAAATCACAGTGTGTGGAGACCTTTCAACACCGTTATGTATGACTTTCCTGATATGACTAAAATGGAAGGAGCCTCTGTGTGTGTCTGTCCTTTGACTTCCTTGCCAACCGTTCATTCGATCGACTTCACACCTAGTGGATGTATTGCTGAGGACCCGAGGAAGTGCAGCGTCCAGCGTGAAGATGTTCGGCTGAGGTTTTATTGAGAAAGCTGCAAGGAGTGAAACTGGTGGCTAAGCAACTGGCCCCTCCCAAACCGGCACGTTCGAATGGGCACTGCTTAAAGGTACCCAATTAATTCCCTTAATGTCTACCCTTTTATCGCATAATTTGCCAGGCTGTTCCAATGAAAAGATTTGTGTTTGAGTTTTAATGTCGTCCTCGACCACTAACAAGGATAAACTCCGAAGAAAAGCAATCACTCGACCGTTACGACCAGCCATTGTGGCTGCTGGACCACGGCCATTTCGACTACTTATATATGCACGGGCGATTTGCATGAAAAGTCACGTCAGATCAGTCATCAGATTCGACTGCTAGAAAATAAATTACGTCTATGCATTAGAAATTCATTACTATAAATATGTCTAGTTACAAATATGGGACGATTTCAAGTACATTAACAATCTGAAAGTGCTAGGAAACAGGGAAATCGGGCATTTTGCACCAGGCATCAAGTTTACTTATGTATCCAGCATAAGTTTGGCCACATCTTCATCGGAAATATCTCCAAACCTGGCTTTAAAAGTTTGCCAGCGATCACTTTGGCCTTTAATATTTATCCTGGTCTTCAATCGATCTTCTTCCTGGCCTTTTCTGGCACTTTTACTGGCCGAATCAGTCCGATATTTCTTTGGCCGTGGCATTTTGCTGTTGGCCAACTTCTCTTCATTTTTTTGTCCACCGCGCACATCCGCTTTTGCGTGACATCATTTTTTCATGCTCTTGAATAAGAATGAGTTATTTCAAAAAAAGGCACGGGGAGTTTTTGCGAGTCGCAAAAATTACTTTCACATTCAATATTCAGGGGGTTGCAAGCATTCTCGGAGAAAAAATTTATTTATTCCCATTTGTTTTGGTCATATCTATTCAATTATATCAAAAAAATGGAACAGATTGGCTACCTTTGAGTAGCTATAAAAGCTGTGAAAACAGGAAGGTGAGAGACCAGGTATATAATTATTTTCAGTTTTCCACTCTGTGCCTCATGCTGATTTTTTTTTTTGCAGTGTGACACACAATGTAATTTGCCTTTGCAGGCATGGCTATCACCTGAAGGCATATAGGAATTAATTAAAGCATAATAGGTTTTGGGCAGTTGAGGTGGGCTGAATGGAAATCTGGTTTTGCGAAAATGCCATATTTCGTGCTTCATTTTTATTCCCCATTTAATTTTATCATAATTCCTGAGCTGTTGAAGTGAATATAACAGTGAAAGTGCTGTTACTCATGTACTATCTGATCTTACTGAAAAATCTAGTGAGAAGGAGGCCGTTAAACGCTATGATCCAGGACTAATAGGGGCTTTTGAACTTAATCCCTCATGTATTGGGTAATCTCTTGAGGAATTTCTCAAACTATTCTCCAATGCCCTGCTGCTGCTCTAATGAGAGAATATGTTCATTTGGGCGGCTGTGCATGTCGTAAGTTTAGCCAACACATGAAAAAGATGCTAAAGTAGTTGGATCAGAAATTAGTGCAACAGATGCTACTAATCTTCTCTATCAGTACCCGGCAGTGTAATTGTGCATTAGTTTGAGTTTATTCGCAGCTCTGGTACACACGCAAGCACACGCAGCACACACACACACACACACACACACACACACACATACACACACACAATGTATACCTCACAGCTGATTTTCACAAAAGTGTTCACACACATGCCTGTATGGATGGACACACACATAAACACGAACATTCAAAACTCTCACAGACAAGGGCACATTTCTCCCTTTTCCTTTGCTTCAAGTCCTACAATAGATGCATCCTCCTGATCTCAGCGATGCTCACTTGGCCAGTTCCTGAGCTCACTGAAAGATTTGGCTTTGATTTCACCATCTGCGCTTGCCAATATCCAGGCACAGAGGCGGTTGCGGCTGATCTACCTTTGACTCGATAGACCGAGATTTTCACCAGCTCATAAGAGGCACCTTGTTTTCAAGATGACCATTGACAACATGGTGGTCAGGCAATCTCATTTACCATCTCTTTAAACTGATTTCCATACTGGACCTAGCTGAAAAAGGTCGGCTTTTTACTTGAGTTGTGCGAATTAAAAGGGCTGGCTAATAGACTTTTGTTCCACATTATTTGTCAAAATAATCCATGATTCTGTCAAATCAGAATATTTTATGACCAAATGTCACAAAATGAAAAATAATATTCAATTATCTTTCAGCAGAATTCATAATACAGAAATAGATCTGTGTTTGCTTGCGTGTTTTTATTTGCATGTGTTTCTTTCAAGGTACTTTAACTGACCACGTATTTTATCCAGGTTGTGAAGTATACGCTCTCTCTTCAATTGGCTCCCTGAATGAGGTGCAAAATTTCCATTTGGGCCGACATATTGAGCCAATCTCTTCAATTGCTGAGCAGTCTAAGAATTTCTCTGCACTTAACCTAAGAAATATATGCTGTGATGTATCCAGGGTTTGTTTCATAGCTATGAAAATATGGTTACTGTCTGACATATGGAATAACAGTGGTCTGCCTTGCTTGTACAAAATGTACAGCAATGTGTGGAAGGAAAAATTAATCCACATGAAACTGACGGTTTTTCCACTTTTGAATAAGGTCCCATACAAATTCAAGATGATAATAAACCCCTTTTTCCAACAAAAAAAAACTTTTCTGGTTTGTAAAGTTGTCTTTTAATATAGAATATTTGAGGTGAGGAAGGGACAAGCTTAACTCAGTGTGTAGATGTGAAATACATGAGTATTGCAATGAGGTGATATTGAATGAAGTAAAAGAGTTTTATTACATATCTGACTCTCAGCCATGTCTTTGGATATCTCAAAGTGCAGTTTCTATGATGAAAAACTGGGTTAAGTTGGATTGGAGCCTCCATATTTGTGATCCACGATCCCTTCCTTGAGGCCTCTAAACCTTGAAATGCCTGAAAGTCATGAGCCTAAGAATATATATTATTGAAAATCTGCAGCAATTAGTGAAATGTGTCACTCTTAAACAGGAGTTTGTATATAAATTGTCAAATGATAAAATATTACATCTCTCTAGCTTTCCATCAATCCAGTATCCAACCTGTGTATTTTCAGTCACTGTTGTCAGTGGAATGGAACATATCCCAGAATGCATTTGACGACACTAAGGGCCTGATTTACTAAGACCTTTAGCACATTCAAAATCTTTTTGCCCGTGCAAAACCAATAATATTGCCCATGATTGGCCAGGATACTTACCTTGCACCAATCAGTGGCAAGGTTTCTGGTTTTGCACAGGCAAAAGATTTTGCATGTGCTAACGGTCTTAGTAAATCAGGCCCTAAGAGTAATACCGTCATCCTGCTGTCAATTTCCCATCTGGTATTTCTTGAATAAACATTTTTTTAAAATAAAATGTGATACTTTACAGGGTATAAGCATTGTAATTTTTCATCATCATAAAAAATGCATTGGATTGTATTTATTGGCAAAAATACTTTCCAACTATTTATCCAATTTTTAGTAGTCATATTTGAAGTTAAAAAACTTATTACCTCTGCTAAGCAGGTTATGTTTTTGGCGGCGTTGGTTTGTCTGTCTATTTGTGTACAAGATAACGAAAAAACGTAATGAAAGGATCTCTCTGAAGTTTTGTGGGTGGGTTACAATTCCACCAGGGATGGACCCTATTGATTTTCACCATGATTGGTCAAAACAAGTGGCGTCGCGGAGGTATGTGCTCTACCAAGTGCACCTCTAGTTCTTTTTTGAGTATTTGGATAAAAAGGACAGAAATTATAAAATAAACCCATAAATTACTCTTCACACAAAACTCACAGTACTGTGTGTACTGAGGGTTGCTCTGTGTTGTGGCGCAAGCACTCAACAGAGGCAGTTAATTAAAACTCAAGATATCGGCAATAACTTCTCATGTACTTCACCACATTGTGACCTGCCAACCATGTCTTCATGGCACCAGCCAATGAAATGAGCTACAATAGGTTCGAATTAAGTTTATTAATAAGACTGAGGGGCAGTGCATCTGTTCGCTCATGTTAAACCAACAGGTAACACTGGAGGAAAAGAATCAATCACTTACAGTCATTCAGTGAAGGCCACACCACGAATGCAAACCATGCTCATCAGGCTGGATGCTGCATCCTTGGGCTTTGATAATGTCATTAGCAAACTGTGCCCTTCTGTCCCAGCATGTTACACTGGGCTTAAGCCAGCCAGGGCACTTCAGGTCATTGCAGAATTGGCTTCCTCCAGTGACACTGAACACACCTTGAAACTCATGGCTAACTTGCCAACTAGGGGCTATATAAAGTAATTTATTTATTTTTTTATTTATTGTTTAATGGCCCTTACAGCTCAATATTTTATGGCTATATCATGTCACCCTTTGCACTCCTTCCAAACAAGTGTAATGATCGAATCGCATACTCTTCACTCAGATGTACTATGGTCCTAACATCCATATCTTTGGCCTGTGGGAGGAAACTGAAGTACCTGGAGTAAACCCATGCCAACACGGGGAGAACATGCAGCTCCACACAGAAAGGCCCCAGGCCGGATTTGAATGTTAAGCCCAGAGATCATTTGGACAATAACATTGGGTTTAAAAAGTGCTGCACTTTCTATGAAGTTCGTACTGTATGGGTAGAAATATAAGTAAATGAAAGCTGACAGTCTCTATTGACCTCATTGTTTTAAAATCCATTGTGCTGGAGCACAGAGCCAAAAAGGCAAAAAGTACATTGCTCTTCAAGTACTTACAGACCTGATTTTATCTAATGGTGACTCTTTTCAATTTGCCAGCATACTCCTCCTTACCGTCAGTACTATCGCACTGGTAATGATGAGGTAACAGTTATTGCCAGCTTTAAAGTATCGTTTGCACTGACAGAATGTGTCAGTTACTTGAGTCAGAATAATAATCCATCATCTGTGGGAAGGTTGGCTGTGGACTCTAGTATTAGATGTGAAAACCTGGTAAAACTGTTCATTATGTCCTGTTTTCCATCCGATTATCCAGGTTAGAGGCAGGAACACTAGATGGACAGGTCAGCTCTCCAGGCACATGGACTCGCCATTCACCCACACATTCATTCCTATGGGCAATAGAGAGACTCCAATTACCCTCAGCTGCGTGTTTTCAGACTGACTGTGAAAATCGGAGCACCCAGACAAGACCAAGGGCCTTATTGTTATGTGGAAACAGTGCTTCTCACTACACCACTATGGTTCCCTTACACTGGTCATCAGACATTATATTATATCCCCTGTATTTCTATTCCTGGAATTGATAACATACTGTATGTGTGAAGAGACCTTCAGGTTGTGAATCACCAGAGGCTAAATTCAGTGCATTGACAATAGATGTACTCAAATATCAGTGGGACAGTATTTATTTTGTTTATAGCTGGTCATAACATATAAATCTAGTCCCCCCGTTGCTCATAAATGTTATCAGCCCAGATGTTTCCCACCAATTATGGGTTGGAGAGAAGAACCAGTGTAAATGTCGTTTCAGTGTGAGAGCAAACCTCTAACCTCATTTCATCATGAAGTATGCAACTGGTGCCAGAGCTGTTAACCTTCGGGCGAGAACATAACAAACAGCTGCCTCAAGCTCATAATTTTCTGCTGTAATGCAGTGGCGGCTGGTGAGCTGAAAATAGAGGAGGCACAGAACATCCCTTAAAACTAATGACTGGTCTTGACCTGTTTTTAATCGTTTATTTAAATTAACATTACGTGAACTCCGAAAACACTTAACACTATCAGATGAAGCCAGTATCCTTCATTAGAATGACAACAAATCAGTAGGTTGGTCTCGGCCTGTTTCAGTCATTTTCCTGGACTTACAAGTTGTCCAATGACAAGACTAACCCATTATAGTTAAACACAGAGCTTCCCACTGAATTCAGTGTTGCTGCGATTAAACTTAATTCAGAAAAATGTTTTATTCACTTAACAGATACAGATTAAAAAATAAAATGCAGTTATAAACATCTTTGCTTGCAGCACATCCTGCACTCCCTTATCTTTGCTTCATCATTGTTAAATTACAACAAAGAAAACAAAGATTAGCAATGAATATCCACAAATGAATAATGTTGAATGAAATGCAATATTGCGTGTGAATGACACTTTTCATTTCTCTTGTTACCCTTAAGTGGAAAACTGGCCACTCCAGATGATGTTGAGTGTTTTCTGAGTTTATGTGGTGTTAATTTGAATGAATGATTGAAAACGGGTAAAAACCAATCATTAGTTTCAAGGGATGATCTGTTCCTGATAAATTTTCAGCTCACCAGCCCCCACTGCTATAACGGGTCTCTGCAGATCATTTGTGGATTCTGATTTAATCACACCTATTGTGAACCACAGAGTGGTAGTTCATATCAGCCTAAAATTATGGGATGCTTTTCTCTGATGGTCAACTGTGCCAGTGTCAGACTATCTGAGGATGTCTTGGGAGTTAATGACAGTGTGACTGCACTCCAGAGCCATCAGGGTAGATTGCTCTCTTACGACTGAGGCGAGGGAGATACTAATGTCAGGAATGAAAGTGTCGGAGAAGCGTGACTACAGTTAGGTGAACCCACCACATCAGCATAGGGCCAGGGAGCCATTGTGATTCCACTATGGCACTTTGGTGCAGCAAAGGCTTCTGCAGGCCTCTGTGTCTCTCAGACATAACAATAGAAAATCTCTGAGGAAAACAAGCAAACAGAGGGGAGACTCTTGGTGAATGGAAACAGATGGGTTGCTCTGCAGTCAATGCCAAGGACCTGAACTCTTTCTAGGGTGGGGGTGGTGCTGCTGGTAGTGGTGGGGGTGGACATTGTTCCTCTTCCATTTGCACACTCAAATTCTGCACCTGTGTATTTGATTAATTTTTCCTGTGACAAGAATGCTTATCAGGCAAAATATTTTTAA
Organism: Gymnothorax javanicus; assembly: GCA_029692085.1. NCBI lineage: Eukaryota > Metazoa > Chordata > Actinopteri > Anguilliformes > Muraenidae > Gymnothorax > Gymnothorax javanicus. The sequence continues at coordinate 110,607,524 of CM056194.1, read as the reverse complement.
TGATGGTAAGTCTTCTATGCTACCCATATAAGCACATGTAGTTTACTCTCTTATACAGGTAATGTTAGGAAATGGTCAGGTGGACACCAGGCGCAGGATCCAGGAGGTTTTATTTGGAACCCAGACACAGGAAAAGTGGCACACAGGCCAAAAAGAAACACCGTGCACATGCACTGAACCAGGAGAACCAAGGTACTCTGCCAAAGGCAGGGAGGGGGAGAAAATAATATATACACTCCACGAGTGGCTAGAATAAAACTGAAACAAGCTGGCGGGAACACGGGGACTTAGACAAGGGGAAGACACTGGACTTAAAAATACAACGGAAATGCTCGGAAGGAACAGAGATCTTCAATGCCGCACAGACTCAGGAGAAAACGCGCGAAGTCCCGTCTGACATCTCTTCCCTCTTCCCAGTTTAAATACACTAGGGAAGAGGCAGGGAAAAGGCAGGTAATCTCAAGGGGAAACAGAAACACATGGGATTAAAACAAATTCACGAGGACCGGGTAGACAATGATGACTCGACACAAGACGCTAAGACGATCAATCAAACTGGACAGTTTAGATTGAGGTAATCTAAACTTGACGAGTAAAAAGCACCACGAGAACAGCAAAGGAAAGCATAGCTTTAAAAGCAATTAATCAGGGAAAGCTTAGGAAGGAATTCACAAAAGCTAGAAACACTCGCACTCGCTAATGAGTTAATTAGGTTAGTACTATGTGACAATATATACACACACCCTTAAATAAGGGCTGGTTAGTATGGTTAGTAATAGCCCTATCAGAGAACACATTCACTCAGTTTTACGAGCCATTCACTCAGAGTTTTGCGAGACCCAGAATAAGCATAGGTGGAAGCAATGAATGAAATACCAAAGCCAAAACCGAAAGAGGAAATGTGATTGGACAACGGGACTCAGGCATGCAGGCTGTCACACGACATCACAGGAACCAGGGCGAGGGGGAATAGATGGACAGGCCGCGGGAATGGAGCTGAAACACAAATCAAGAGGGACACGGGGAAAAACGCACAAGCACAACAGGTAACCGTAACAGGTAACACAGGTTATCTTCTCCTGTGTAATTCAATGGCTTTTTGGTTCAGCGGTGATTATACTTGAAATTGGCAAAAACACAGGTAGTTATGCTCTATATTCCTGGATATACCCTCCACTACACCGCTGTTAACATCCTATTTCAATGTCCGAGAAAAAAAAAAACTGTTGGCAAGTATTGTATTCCTATTGATATTACTTTTTTTGGCCAAATAAGGCAAAATGATTGCTAATGAAATTCAACCATTTGACACATTTTATGATTTGTCAATGAGTTATGAAAATTGAATTTTTCAAGTCAACACAAACTGAAAAAAGCTAATATCATCTGCTTGACAGAAGAAAAAAAAGTTATTTGATGACAACTGAATGTTTGGCTGGCCTCTTGTGTGACCCATTTGTTAATCACTTCTTGAGCAATTAAGCTGTAATTTCGTATGTAGGTACTAAGCAGCAACACTCAACACACACAGTATACTGTCTTTCTGAAAGTTGCATTTTGACCCTGATTTGACATCTGACATCAGACCACACAACTTAATTTCTTAAACAGTTTTTAAAAAATCTTCTTCTCCATACCTTCTCGACTGATGGAGCTTAAACTTTGCAGAAATCTTCCAGTCTTCCAAATGAGGACACCAATGTGTATATAAATTGCTATTATCCATTTTCACATATGGCCACCACAGTAGCCATTTTGAAAAAGCCGTTTTGACTCATTTGTCAGTAAATTCAGCAGTGATTCAGCTGAAATTAGGTATGTCTGCACTAAGTAGCAAGATCAGGTTTTTCTCAACAGTGCATTTTACCCTTGATTTGACCTCTGACACCACACCACAGCCCTAAATGTCAAAAATAGCTTTAAATATCTTCTCTGAAACTACGCGTCCATGGAAGCTGAAACTGTGTAGACATCTAACCAATGAGGACACCATTTATCTTTCATGCCTCGCCACAACGGTCCGCATCACCGGAGTTCTGATTCCAAGCCTCGCTCCAGCTCCCTCAGTCCACCCCATTCACCTGCTGCTTAACTGGATACAATCATCCAATTTAGCTTAATTAAACTCGCACCTCCCTTTCCTCGGTGTGAAGCCACATATGTACCTTTGTGCTCAGCCTGTGCAGACATAGCATTCTACTTAAGCTTTGTGATAGCAGACTTATTGTTAGTCCTGCAGTATATTTTGTATCTTTATTGGAGGATTGCATTCCCTGTTTTGAATGTGTAATTGTGTTTGAGTCTGAAGCTCTGCTTCAGCCATATAATAAAGACCAAAGTTCTTCGCACTTGGATCCTATGTGCATTTCCTGTTCTCAGTACTCACTCCACTTCACACTGAAAGCATTACATTATCAAGTTGTCGACATTTGTCAACAGACAACCGGTAATTATTTTGATAAATTTCTGACTAAAACAACAATATTCTTCGACCCCATATTAACAAATAGTAAATTTAATGTCAACTGCAACTATTGATATAGTCATACATCAAGGAATATATTGTCATGGTTTTGCTCCCGCCGGATGAATGTTGCAATCCGGCGGGAGCTGGGACCATGGGCCTAAAAGGAGAAGGACCCACACGCACAGGCTGGAAACACTTAAAATCTTTAGTAAATAACAAAAAACAAAGATTAAACCAGGGAGCCGTAGCACAGGATAAAAAACAACGGAATGCAGCCACAATGAGGACTGGAAACAGCCAGCCCTATATACCTAACCAATCACCTCCACCTTAATGAGCAACAGATGCAGCTCGTTAAGGTGGAGGTGAGAACAAGCCGTAGGGGAGGGACTGCAGGGTGAAAACCCTTACAGTACCCTCCCCCCAAGGCACGACTCCTGGCAAGCTAATTCCCAGGGAGAAGGAAAAAAAAAAAACACTGCAACCCTCCGCCGGACCTGGAACACACTGGGGCCACCGGATCACTGGAACACATGGCTCCGTCGGACCCGGAACACACTGGCGCCGCCGGATCACCAGAACACATGGCTCCGTCGGACCCGGACACACTGGCACCGCCGGATCACTGGAACACATGGCTCCGCCGGACCCGGAACACATGGCGTCGCTGGATCACTGGAACACATAGCACCGCCGGACCCGGAACACATGGCGCCGCCGGATCACTGGAACACAACACTCCGCCGGACCCGGAACACAGCTCCCTGCTGACTCCTGGCAAGGACTGCTCCCCACGGACCCCTGGGCTGGAACGCAACTGACCACCAGTCCCATGACTGGCCCGCTGCCCAGCCCCACCAACTGGGCCGCCGTGCTCCCCCAGCCTGGCTGGGTCCAAGACTGGTGGCTGCATTCTGTCATGGTTTTGCTCCCGCCGAATGATTACTGCAATCTGGCGGGAGCTAGGACAATGGGCCTGAAAGGAGAAGGACCCTCACGCACAGGCTGGAAACATTTAAAATCTTTCATAAATAATGAAAAACAAAGATTAAACCTGGGGCCTATTGCACAAAAGTCGGATCCTGAGATCCTGGATCAATGCCAAAGCGAGGATTGCCATATCCCAAACAGCGCGTCACTGGCTTAATTGATTGCACAAAGCCAACAGCGGGTGGCAGAGGATAGGCTAAGTGAAGCCCGGTGCTGCTGATCCTGCTGATTGCGCGCACACAGCTACCTCAAATAGCCCCCAAGATCGATCACAGAATCGCTGATCATCACCATGGACACTAAGTAACTGCAGCAGATGCATGTGCCAGCAACACTCAAAGACCACGTTCAGACAGGGGGACGATGGGATCGCTGAAATGCCCCTGCTTGCTATTCCTTCAGTTTCTGTCAGAATGGTGCAAGACGTTTGAGAGGAGTATTAAAGTGAGCTAAACTCAAGTGAAAGTAAACTCGGGAGGTGTTTCAGCACCGTCAAAAAGGAGTAGCTGATGCACTTTGGCGTTACCGTGAACGAGATAAATCTGTCTGACAGTGATAGCTTAATATCGAGCTCGACCCATCTTTGAATGAGCTTGAGCGTGAAATGCGCACGATAGCTGTGACAGCAAGTCTAAGGTTGACATAGCTTTAGAAGCATATTTGTGTCCCATATATGCCTCACAATTTTGCTACAAGCCCTTTTTTGTCATATACAAACTGAATTGATAGTCCGATCTAGAAGACATTTTCAGATTAGTTGAGTTTTCTTACAGCTTTTAATCACCTGTGATGGAGGCATACTCAAATAAAAAAGTAAAATGTTAATGTCAGAAAATTACGTCAAGGACCCTCCTGAAAATGTTTGATTCCAGTATCGCGAATCGAGCGACATTGCACTCGTGTCCAGCACTAAGGCAACGACTCTACCTTACCTGTCGCAGTCTGAATAAAGACGGAGAAAAATAGCAGCAGTGCTGTAGGTAGGGGGTTACCGCAGTGATTTAAGACCGCGCTGAGACACGGTAACCTACTTCATGCAGCACTGCTCATTTTCTACTCTGATGGAAGTCTCAACTTGGGGAATAAGGACAAATCTGATAATGACGGATTCTAAATATGGTTAAAATGTGACATGATTCTAAAGTCTAGCGCGCGCGTACCATAAAGGCTGTGTCCTAAAACCTGGGCTCGATTCTGGCTCAGGTCATTTGCTGCATGTCTTCCCCCAGTCTTCTCCCCAACCCTCCTGTCTCTCTACACTGTACAACTGCCAAATAAAGGAAAAATTCCCAAAAAAATAATCTTTAAAAATGTGACATGGAAGGGGGACTGATTGAATTGTGATGGTCACTGTCACATGGATATTTGAATATAATGATTGAATATTGGCTATTTTACTGACATCAATGGTCACAAGTTTTTAAGATAATTACTCTGGGCCTACTATAATTGAGATGGCAATGTATAGTGGACAATTCAGAATGACTGTTAAGGACATTGATTTTCAATTTGGGTGACTGCTGAATGAGGTGTGGTGAAATTGGCTGGAGGCAGGAGCTTTAGCTAGTTCGTAAGCCTGCTCCGGAGCTGGCTAGCTCCACAGACTTTGTTTCCATCGTAACTAGTGCCATGGCTTAGCTCACACGCTCTGTGCAACCAAAATGTGGCTTGAGATCAGGCTAATCCCGTGCCGATCCTGGGCTAATCCCTTATCCCGCCTTCGTGCAATAGGCCCCAGGGAGCCATAGCACAGGATAAAAACACGGGAATGCAGCCACAATGAGGACTGGCAACAGCCAGCCCTATATACCCAACCAATCACCTCCACCTTAACGAGCAACAGATGCAGCTCGTTAAGGTGGAGGTGAGAACAAGCATAGGGGAGGGACTGCAGGTGAAAACCCTTACACATATGCAATGATTATAGGTTGTATCCCTAATTTTGGACAGCTCTCGCAAGGTCCGATAAACAATTGTCTACTTTGGTCAAAAAAGTTGAACGTCCCAGTGTGCTAAGTTTCCTTCAGTACTGTTGTCACATTTTATGCAAATGGATAATAGCCATTGATGGACAAATATTATTTGAGTTTTCACAAATAAATATATTTGCAATTTTTTATAGCTGTCAAATGTTATGAAATATATTCCAAAGAGAAAAAGTCTTTTTAAAAATATACAAGGAAGCAAAAACTGCTGGAAATTCCAACTAACTGTTGTTAAAAATTGCTTAATATTTTCCCCTCTGAGGCATATAGAAGACAAACAGTACTGAAGGACATGTTTGCACATTTCCAGACAAATAACAGGCAAATTTAATGAAAGAAAATACATTTTAAAAACGCTCTTCAGCACAGCCGGCTCTCCAGAGCGGTGGTGTCTCTCGGTTCAGCTCCGCCTGCGAGGATATCAGGATCTGCATTAAGATTGTTAATTACTCTGTTTGCTGGCAAGGTGGAAATTTGGCTTGAGTTGCAGCAGGTTGGCCAGGCTGCAGTTCAGAGAAATAACCCAGGCTTAGAGGGGAAGGGGCGGGGCTGTGGTCGGGGGGTGGGATTGGAAGATAGAGGGTTGCCATGGAAGCATGAGAGGTTTCCTACTGGCTCATTAGCAGGGAACACAAGGCAGACGTCTGCACAGCGATTGCTCACCTTCCATCACTGTAACCTTCACAAGTGAGAGCACAGCGCAGGAGAAAAATATCCTCAGTCCAGCCCCGTGGACTAAATCTTCCTCTAACACTTGTAAATGTGTTCTCAAGGAATGGACACATTCTCCAGAGTCTGATGCAGTTGGGTTTATTGTAAGTAGCTCAAAGTGAAATACGAAAACCCAGGCTGGTCTGCGCAAACCAAATAGCACTCATTCTTCAACAATCACACGACACAGACTGACCACCGATTGTCAGAACTCCTGTTTGATTGCTTATTTCAGCGTGTGGCTAAACCTGACACTTTTCCTCTTATCAGACATCATTAGCTTCTGATTGGTTCATTGACTTCAATGAAATTTTACACCCTTAGTTGCAAGTTTGCTGGAACTGCCTTTTATAAAAAATGTAAATGCATTTTAGGCCTCTAGGGGCACTCCTGCACTGCACCTGTCTTCCTAAAATTTGGGCTTGTCTTCAGGATTCAGCTACCCTGAGGTAACCTTTCTGTATGTCCTTCAGTTTGGGCATGAAATAGCAGGACCCTCTGTTTTATCCAGAATAAACCGGTTCTTTTTAGAGAGGCCTCTCAGTAGCTCCTGCCAATACGGTCATTCCAGAAGACTTGTTCACATTTTAAAGGTCATTAGAGTCTCCTTATGTAGTCTTGAGGTTCTTCACAGTCCCGTTAGTGATTTTTTTTTTTTTTTGTTTTTCAGTGATTAAGAAGGCCATATGAACCTGTCACAGTTCTCTCTGTTGAGCTGTGATTATAGTTATCCTTTGATTTTAGGATATAAAAGAATATTTTACCACCACAACAGGAAGTGTGAAGGCAGTCACTCCTTGCTCTTAGTCCTTTGACATTCCTACCATGTGCACCCCATAATGTGCGCTGTGACATCAATCTCCATCCGCAAACCCTCCCTTCTGCTCCCCTGCCACCAGATCCTAAAAAAAAAAAAAAAATCTGAAAGGTTTTCAGCCTTAAATTTAGAATTAAAATCTTAATTTGATAAAATTTTTAACAAATCATTCAGTATGATTTTGTCATGATTTTATGAAGGCAGGCTTTTTTGCAGTCTTTATCAGAGAACATAGAGGTGTTTCATGTCTAGACATGGGAAAATCATTAAAGTCCATTAAGACAAAGACTTGTGCATCCAGAAAAACACATGCATCCGCACAAACGCACAAATATTACGCAAAATATTTTTTTGTGACTTTTTGTTAATTTATACTCTGACTTAAGACTAAACAAAAGCAAATTAAGTCAATTTTGGGTAATATTTTCACCTTGCACTTTGACTAAAAGTCTTGCTTCTGCGACTTTTCTTTGCTGAGTATGATGAACCGTTTGCAATTCAAGCCACGTCAAATAAAATGCCAACGCACCATTTTTTTTTCTGCCGAAAAAAATAGGATATCAAGTCACATTAATTTAAATTTGTCAGGCTTAATTTTTTGAGAGGAATGTCAGAATCTTATTCTCTATTTCTCAAGAAGGAAGACTGCTAATTATTAATCTGGATACCTCACCCAACAACACCCTTAATTTGCCAAGAACTGCACATGTACAGGTATCCTTTGAATGTATTTGTGTCATATTTAGTTTTTCTAAACAAATAACAGGCCTGCTGGAAGCTGACAAAGCATGAACTGTATTTATTTCAGTCATGGATGTGCTGCCAGTGCAGTACCCAGTACTTAGCATATGGAACCGTGGCTTGGGCAGAGTCTTTTAGAGGAAGTAGAAAAGCCTTCATATGTTCCTCTCTCAGTGAATGCATTATTTATTGGAATTTGATACAGCGCAGCCACTATAAGTGATTGCAGGTGATGCCCGCTCCTTCAGAGCGATGCTGCTCATCTCGTCCACATTCTGCTAAAAGCCTCTCTCATCATGCCTCTCAAAGTCTCTCTCCTTTGGCTACTGACTGAGGCCTGAATCAAATCCAAAGCCTTCAGTCCTGCTCTGCAAAATACATCTGTCTTACCAAGCATTTCAGTCTTGTTCTGAGATTCAAAAATCTTTTCCTTCCTTTTCCTTAATTTGAATACACCAGCTTGCATACAGTTACCATTTGCCTGAAGTGAGATTTTTTACACCATTTTAAATCTTGAATCAAGTCAAATCTTTTTCTTTATCTAAAATGGCTAAAATGTAACAAGTAATGACTTTTACTTCTCAGTAGAAGACTGAAATACTTGCTGTAACTGACCTATCTTTTTTGTTTCTGTTGTGTGGCCCGTGCTACACCTAGAGGAACAGGTTACCTTATGGCGCTTTTCCACTACATGGTACCGGCTCTACTTTACTCTACTCTACTCGGCACCGGGTACTTTTTTGGGGTTGCTTTTCCATTAGAGGATAGTACGCCTCCATGGTACCTGCTCATGCTGCTTCCAGCATGTTAAATTGACGGCATCCTCAGTTATATCAAGTTTACTTTTATTCCGTCGATTTTGTTAAATATGTATGTGTTTAAATCAGGGGACGCGCACTACCGTCACCACGTTATGGCACTAAAGTCCGCGAGTGTTTAATTGTAATTTCTGTTTGACATTCTCCTGATGCATAGGATAGCAGCTGGTGTTGTGTCCGGTTCAGTTGCATATTAAATAACGTACCACCTAAAAACACAAAGCAATGATATACGTAAAAGGCATAGAGTATTCATAGAAAAAGGCAATATATTCTCAAGGCATTCTGGCTTCATGAAACATTTCACTTTGAAATTGAAGGCAAAACACGTAGCAAATCGCAGGAGATGGCGGAGTATTAAAATTTATCGCTTTACGATGCTTCATCTCATCTGATACCTTTCCTTAAAACAAAATGCTCCATCAGCATCCGTAAAGTTATTTTCCGCGTAATTTTCGTAAAATAGGGGCAGTACAATAACTTTCTCAAGGGGAATTGGGGGAACAGACTTGGACACAACACCGTTGTTTCTAATTTCGCTACGAACAGGGTCACAGACATAGAAACACATTTCATAAATGCAACAGCTTCGGTGAACAAATGCAACCTTGTCTGAAAGGTAAGACAACGCACAGTATATTTATCAAGCTGCCTAAAATAACACACGTTTCAAAAACACACTTTGAAGACCTGTTTCAATGATGGCAAGTTTCCTAGCGATAATGCCGAAGCAAGTTGTCTTCTGCAGAGACGATTCTCTCTGACCAATCAGTGGGCTGCAATGTTGCACGTCACATTTTAGTACCTACTAGTACCTGGTCGGCTGTTTTTTGGACCCCCAGGAGAGCAGGTACCAGAAAAAGTACCTACTAGGACCTACTAGTACTAAGTACCAGGTACTTTTTCCTAATGGAAAAGCAAAAAAGGCGAGTAGAGTACAGTAGAGTAGAGCCGGTACCGTGTAGTGGAAAAACGCCATTATCCTCTCTTCCAGGACTCTGTACTCATGTCCTCTTACCGTTTTAGTGCTCTGACCCCCCAGGGAAAAAAGCCCCTCATCCTCCCCCAAACACAGGTCCTCTGCTCTTTACGGACCCTCCCCTACATGGGGGGATGAGCTCCCTGCTACAGTCCGGGTAGCAGTCACAGCCAGCTTCTGCTGGAGATTGAAGAGGAGGAAACGCACCTGTTTTTAGGGCACCCCGTCTCACTTCGCATCCCATAATTCTGAGATTCAATTTCACACCGGTGCCTCACGCACCTGCTGCCCACATCTTCCAGTCCAGGGAACTAAACTCTGATTTACTTCATTCACTGTCAATAAGCCACAGCTAAACAGACAGAAAGCATAATATTTATAAAAAAGAACTATTACATGAATGAAGATGCATTGTGTCCTCGGTAGGATATAATCTGATGGAGACAAAGTCCAACATAATACCAAATAAAGTAATCTTTGTTAACATTTGGTTGAATATCATTTGCATGCAACGACTGCTTGAAGTCTGACGCGCAACGGATGCTGGGTGTCACTGTCTTCCCTGGTGACTTTCTTAGTATATACAGTATATAGCTGAACATGTAATAAAAAAGTATATCTTACAAATGTTACATTCGGTATTTATATTGTTGCTTTCATTAATATTTAATGAAAACTCCTCAACTCAACTTGTCTCTTAGCTTTACTGACAAGCTCAACAATTTCTTTGCAACTTGAGCTGTCCTTTGAATTTATGAGAATAATTACACGTACATCTGGCTTTTCCATGCTCTTAAAGCCGCTTGCAGTTTGAGGACAAGGACATTGGTTTACTAAATGAGTGCACTGAGTGCATTCAATGGCCCTACGGCGTATACACTTCAGCAGTAGGGTGGCAGTGTGAATATTTTTGACTAGATTAGTTATAATGCACTAAAAAACGGACAAGACCACCTACTCAGACCCTCACTGCTCTCGCCTCTCAAAATTCAGTGTCAGTGTTCTAAAACTACATCACTTTACTATCATTTACTCAGTTGATGTTTCACAGCCAGCCAGCTTTTTTTTTTTCAGCCAGAACATCTATTGTGAAGGCCTTGCATCAGTTACACTTGGCACCATCAGATTTTATTCGGAAGAATTCAAATGCAGAGTTGTGAAAACAGAACTTTTACTTGTAAAACTGATGTTCCAGATTTCTCTAACTGGTACTTGCTGTGTGTGATGAGAAGGATGGTAATATCCTTGACAAAGTTACAGGTATCTCTAGAAGTATTTTTACAAGTCATAAAACTATACTTTCAGCTGTCTTAAATTATCATTTGGTCATAATGTAATCAAGAATTGTGTCAAATTCAAATCCAGATAGTCGATCAGAGTTATTAAATGTTAAAAGGGCTTGCCCTACTCCCCAGCCTGTAGCCATCAAAAATCCTTCAAAGTTATTTTTAAAATTTTTAATTTTGCTTCTTAGCACATCCTGGACATGACACTAAGGGCTAGATTTGCTGAGATTGTCAGCCAATGGATAACAAGTATTGCTGTGAAACCCTCCAAAATGGTCAGTGTTTGATAATGGTATTTACATATCTCACGCCAGTCATAGGTTAAAAACACAGCCAGTTTTTTAGGTTTAGTATAAAGGCATGAATTAGTACCATGGGGAATTCAATATAAACCTCCACAGCTGTTTGTCTGTCCACCAACATACTGTCTACCTCAGAAATGAAGGGTTTCTGTCAGCAAAACCCTTAGTTTGTGAGGCAGACAGCATGTTGAAGAACAGTAAAATGGTGAAGTCAGTACAGTGGGACTTTAAGCCAGCACAGCTAAAGAGGTTCTCCTACTCTGCATGTAACTTTTAATCCGTGGTGGACTGCAGCATAGAGAGTCCTGAAGTATGAGCACAACAATGAAATTCATCTGTGAGCTTGTTTGAACCCAAAAACATTAGGTGTCTTGTGAAAGATAACAGAGCCATTTAATTTGCAATGCAAGTTGCACCGGAAAAGGGTGTTTTAAAGCAGGTTATGTTTGCCCTGATTATATCTGTATCACTCCCACGTTTCGGCGACCATGTAGAACATTAGACTGCCGTTAAATGTCCGTGTGAAACTTGTCCAGAATGGAGGTGTCCCACAGCTCAAGTGCGCTATTACGTACACACAATTGAACACCATCAAATTTTCACTACTGGAAAAAATATTCAAGTGGTCAAAAATTCACTCAGAGAATCTGGCAGTGTCTCGGTACAAAATGCATACATTTTCAGTGGAGTTCACTGGTGTTAAGATTGTTGTTGGGTTCATCTATTTTTACCTCGTACAATCTTTTACTTATGCCTGCATAAAACACCTCTAAACCCAAACAAAGTGGCTCATGCTGTGAGTGTGCATCTTTTTCGCAATGTGTATTTCGTGCTTTATGTTTTATGCATCAATAATCGCAGTTGGACAGTTAATCAGGGATGAAAATTTTTATTTGCTGAATTTCATTTAAAATGTATCGCTTTAGTCCAAAAATACTTGCTTAAATTGTTTTATTATTTTTGAATCTAAGACTTGGTTGAGGAGGGAGGCAGGTAAAACAAGTGAAATTTGGTGATCTTCTCGCTTACATACAACAGAAATAGTGAAATAGAGATTGGATTCTCAAACATTTTCTAGACAACACTGGAATTACTGCATGCTATCACTAGCATGCTACCCTGTCGTGCTATAATCATTGTGAGGGGTTATGCAGTCAGAATAGATCCCAAGAATCTTCTGGGCTTTTGTCATTGGAGTAATAATACTATTGTCCATCCATGTCAAATGCCTGTTAATAACCCGTCACTTTCTGCAAACAGATTGAGGGACTTCTCCGTGGGCAGAGGTATGACCTTAGTTATGTAGTTTTCGCATGAACCGTTGTTGCGTTTCAAGGAGAATGGTAAGGGCCTCGCCCTTTGACCCCTCAGCTTTAGACCTCAGGTCTAAGATGGGCTGTTGGGGAAGAGTTGTTGGAGCAAAGCTGCTGCCGAGTCACCCTCCCGTAACCCAGTGAGAGAAGAACCGGATGAGCAAAGCCAGGCTGCCTGGAGGAGATTTTAAGCCACTGAGCTGGAGGTGTTGGATGGATATTTTGTGTCCTCGGCACGTCAATCTCACAGCTGTAATCCCGTTCACCTCTACAAAACCCCTTCTGATGCCTGTCATTCTTTCTTTTTTTTTCCTGGAAGCTCTTCCTCGTATCTTGAGTTTTCGCATGGAGAAAACCCCGTGTCTATCCCAGTTCCCAAACCTTGATTTACATATATTTTACAATGCATTTGTTGAATATTTATCGATGATTCACTGATAAACTTACAGATTATTAAAAATATGTCATCAATTTCAAACCAACTTTGATTTTGATAGTTTCTAAGCCTGTTTAAAGCCCCTTTTTATTGAAAGCCAACTCAACATGATGGAGATTGAGAAAAGGCCTTGGTCGCGGAATAACTTATTCCAAAAATTATCAACAGTCCTTAAATTCACTTGGACAAATCTAGGGCCTTTTTTCTAGCTTAAATGCACATAATCTACATTTACATATTTGAGTTAAGTAATATAAAATCAGTTTTTTTACTGTGATGTGTAAAATAAAATTTCACACTGCATGTCGACTCATTCTTATCTGTTGAAGGTGGATAGCCTCAGGTCTGTTGGGAGCTATTTTCATTGTGGCAGGGAGAGTAATACCTGCCATTTTGTGAAGAGGTTCCTGCCACACTTTAGTCTTTCTGTCATGGCTTCCATCTGTCCTGTCACTCTAAAACTCGCTGGATTTGTAACTAGACATGCTCGCTTCAAATCAGGGAACCTGCTGACGATCCTGAGTGTGGACCCACGAGAGTTCCCCAGGTGATGTGTCATGGTTCTGGATGTTTGTGCGTGTGTTTTGGACTTTTCTTTGCGGCTCTCATCCTGGGACAATATCGAATTCCTGGGCCATCGAATTCTTTACCCAGCTGGTTGATTGAGCTGGGGTGGCGCTTCCCCAGAATCTATATAAGCAGGATGTCCGGCACGCCTCCTTCGCTAGAGTGTCTGTTTGTAGCTAAGCACTATAGCCGAAGATATCTGTAGGCAGGTTTTGTTTGACTTTCTATCTTCTAATTATTGGAGTTTCTTCTCCCTTTTTCTATCTCACTTTGGTTCCATGGTTCGGACTATTATACGTCCTTTGGAAGCGCGAGTACTTTCGTTTGGTCTGTATTATTCTCTTTGTTCGTACTGTGTCCGTGCTACTCTCTTTCTCTCTGGTCGTTGCACCTGGCCTCCGTATTCCACCGGCCATTACATGATGGACAAGTTTGCTGATAGTCGGCTATGTTTGATATACAGCAGTACTTCTAAAGAAATAGGAGTTTCTGCATTTTAAAATGAGTATAACAAAGCATTAAAATTTTGTGAAGCAAATACGTTGCAAATTAGTCTTCCAGCCAAAAAAAATGTCTCGAGACTCATCTCGTAAATGAATCGAATAAAATGTGTTCATTACATTGTTTGTTTTCATGTTTTTCTCCCTTTGGCTCGCAGATTTTATTAAGCCCCTCAACTTCCCTTTCAGAATTTAAAATTTTTCCTGTGGACCTGAGCCATTGCTCCCTTGCCTTCAGTCATTGAGAGCACAGACCACCACAGCGCATCCTGCGAGGATTTTGATATTTTGATAATGTTACCATGAATTTCTTGGTTTGGACAATTTAACCTCAGGTAGAAATCAGTCTGCACATAAACCTTATATATATATATATATATATATATATAAGACCCCAATTCTAATGAAGTAGGGACATTGTGTAAAACATGCATAAAAACAGAATAAATGATTTGGAAATCTTATAAACCCATGCTTTATTCACAATAGAACATAGACAACACATAGACCTCTTTCGTCGAAGGAGGAATCCACGAGTAAATACACGGTAGGGAATTATGCGTTTTTGACACGTGATTACTATAATTGATGGTAGAATGACATAGTATCAATACCATGTAGAATTTTTACTTCAGAAAACTGATTTTTCTTAACTACTAATTGGGATACCATTGGCTCACTGTAGCTGAAGTGGTTGCTACAGAGACAAATGATTTTTTTCTGTCGCAAGAGATCATTTTTTTGAACTGCTAGATAGATACTTTGGGCAAGTATTGAGCTGTTTGCACATCAGGCTTAGCTAAGGAGTTTAATTCATGCAACTTCTGAAAAACAGAGATGGGAGTGAACTCGTCCATATTCTAAACTGTGTTCGAGCTTGGCTTGCTTGTGAATATTCAACAACTGATCCAGGTGTGCCATCTAGTGATAAAATAGTATAACTGCGTGCATAAATTTGCAGCTCCATGTCCGCTGGCAGACACATCTGCACAAAAGGGTTAACCCAAGTCTGCATAGGCTGAACTCATGAGCCGTTTCTCAAAGCATAAGCTGCATCCTTAAAAGGGTGCATTTTTAGGCTGCTACGTGAATGCAGGTTGTTCCATTGTGAAGGTGCGTTTGCATATAGCTGAGAAATGCGGCTGTCATCTCGCCTGATATCAGATGGAATTATCAACAAAGAATCGGAGTGTAACGGAGCTGACAGTTCTGTCTCATTTCATGCTAGGTGTATGTGAAAGCGCCTTTACGATGGAAAAGCCTGCGATGACGTAGCAGCCCAAAAATGCAGCCTTTTAAGGATGCAGCCTCACTTTGAGAAACGGCCATTTTTTCATAACTTCCCACTCATTTCAAGCTGTTTTGTTAGCTTTAATTGGTCAATGCACAAGCTAGTAATCCCCCTCATTTTCTGTATTGGTTATCTAGCAATGGGAGATTCATTTATGATACATTTTTTCTACACATTGTTCTCATTGCTACCTTTTTTCTACCAAAGTATGCATGAGTGAAATGTGTGTTCTTTTGTATTAATTATATTGCGCTGATATTTACATTGGTGCAGGTTTTACCCTTACTAACTTTCTGTCACTGCTTTTATATCTCTGGAATAAGTTGGAAGCCACAGGTTTGATCATTACGCACACATAGCATTTTTAGCAAACTAAGTTGTTTTGGCTTACGTGCTTAGCCTAGCTGGCATCATTGGTCGATAACTATGCATGTACAATCAGTTATTTAACACTTTAACCTTGTTTTTTTGGTTATTCAGCAAAGAATTTGCAGGAATGGTGTATACGATTCTTTTTTAAATTGCTGTTATGTTCATCTGTTGGATGTCAGAATACTCTTGGAAAAGCAGACAATTAAGGTTTTCAACAGGATCTCTTTTTTTTTACCTGTTGCAATAGCATGTTTGACATCACTATTAAAGGGGAAACAGTGGATTCCGTGAGTGTTTCTATTCAGACGTTGAAGTATTTATTTTTCAGTTCAACTTTGTCTTAAAATGACCAAAAACATATTTTATTTTTTCAGTTGCAGTTTACTTGAGATGATGGTTGTCCTTCACTTTGAAACTGCTGTAACCGGTTTGGTCATTTTAGCTATCTTCCCGTCTGTAGCCGAAGTAAGCAGTCCCCACCCCCCATCCCCAAGCCGCACACGAACGCATATCAGATTCCGACAGAGGCAGAGATGGAGAGCAACGACCATGGCAGCAACTCAGTTACAATATAAGTTCACTAAAAACAGACACTCTCAGTGATTGTCGTGTGAAAGCCAGACTGAAAATATGGACCAATGACACGTTACATACAAACAGAAACTTTGGTATGAATGGCTTTTTGAAGGTATTAGTTAAAGCTAGCTAATGTCCTGTAGCCACACCAACAGGTAAGGACACGATGGCGTCCGTGAATTTGGTGGGGAGATCGTTGATACTGAAAATAATCACAATCGTCGATACAATGACACTTTTCTGCTAGCCCTTTTAAAGCACTTTTTTCCTTCATATAAATACATGTCATTGCTGTCATAGTTAGACAAAAGCCTCCCTTTCACAGAATTACAATAGCTACCAAGTTTCGCTGCTATCGTTACACGGCAATTGTCGGCCACAAATGATGACTGTGCATTTATAAAATAACATTAGCAGGATTAATAACCACCAACAGGACTACCCGAGACTAATTAAACTGTGTAACTACTACAGAGTAAAACATAGCCTACCTGTCCAGAAGCCACAGGGCTAGCTGCCTATCGCTTTTTAGACCCTTAGTTTTCTTCCTTTAATTTTGTCCACCTCCCGAAAGTGGCACCAATATATACACGGCTCCTTGGCCATCTCTCGTTTTTTCTTCCTTGACTCTATCTGTTCCTCTACCGGTTCTTGGCTTTTTGGCTGTTTAATTGTGTGCGCCGTCTCTCGTAGCGCTGGAATTGGAAGCTTCATCTGTTCCCCTTTTTCAACAATGCAGATTCTTTGTCTCTGACAGGCTGTGCACTAACAACACAGTTTCTGCTCTCTGCACGTTCACAAGCAGAGAGGACCGCTTCTTTATGGTGTTCTCTCACCTAATTGGATAGAGGCAGTGGGTGACCCCAGAATTTTATTTTCTGCTTTATTGCAGAGGACAGTGACTGAGAGACCTGTTTTAAGGACCAGATACTCTAAATCAATGATCTCTGTCGGAATGTGGGGCTATTTAACACTTGTTTAAAACCATCATTTACAGTAGCTTTGAGCTCGCAAATGCACTTACATTGTACATTAGGCTACACAATTTAAGATTATTTGTATTCAACAAAAATCTCCCTCGCTCTTACTGCTGCACACAGGTAAACTCATCTCTAAGCACTCAAGCTAAATGAAAGTTTTTGATCATAGGTCATAGTATGCGTCAAATAAGTTAAAGGTTGGCTGTAATTATTTATATTTCTTACTTTGGCAACATTTATTGTAGTGTCTTCAAATAAGTTTATATTCAGGATTGATTGATCTGTACATGGCATACTATGGGATATCTTATTTGGATACTTTCCTACACTTCATTCAAATATTTCCACTTTCTGGATTTTTTTTCTGTGACATTTCTTGATGCATCCATACTCCTATATACTGTATTTTGGTTAATGCCACCGGCTAAGTCCAATGCGTCTGCAACAAATTCGCCGAAAGTTTGCATTAAAGTTCACGAGTCCCCTCACGGACTTTCTGAATTGAAAAACTGGGAATAGAAGTACTAACCACTCTGGACTTCATAGGAGCACGCCCATTAATTCAGCCAGTCTGCCAGTGTTTTGAAGACCAGACATTTGTATTCAGCCACAGTCATCAATCCATCACAGATGGACCTTGGGAATTGAGACTGGGCCTCTCATGTCGACCATGAACTCCCTCAACAAGCAGTAATAACGGACAGTCCACCATCTCCAAGGGTTACTTGATCATAGCCATCAATTGTTGGATGATCACAGTTATCACAGAGCAGATTACCCTGTTCCTGCTCATTTTCATGAAGAGGCCAGATGTATGCGGTTATTTTGGGGTTCGCAACTCCTCTTTTCTCTGCTGTTTACACTTGACTTCTCATTTAGTAAAACTCTATATAATGGCTAAAGAACGGTGAACTCCTATCTCTGTTACCCCACACTTTCTCAGTCTGGGTTGTCACATGCAGTTTCTTTCCAAAATGTCAAGGATCAATCACGTAAACCCTCCGAGTGTCAGTCACTCTTTTCCAATGGGAAGAGTGGTAGGTGAGCCGCATATCTGTCATGGAGGCTTTTGTGCAAATCACTTCACAGCCATTTTGAGTGAGCAGTTAACCTTTGTGGAAACTTTTCTGGGACTTTATTTTCTGTAGCAAAAACTCACCGTTTTTCTCAAAGACCACATGCGGGACTCCAGTGGTAAACTGAAGCAAAAAGAGCCACTTGTTCTCATTGCAAACTCCTTACGAAAAGCCAGTCAGGAACTAAATGACAAGGTGCCAAAGGATTAGATAGAGTGGAACAGTGGCAGCTGTGAAAGCATATGATAGCATTTAGCATTTGCAGCTTTCCGAAGGTAGCAGATCTGAGGTTCCTCCTGAGGTTTGTCACCGGTTGCCGTTGGGGGGGGTACGGGATGATTTTTTTGCACACTATCGCTAGGGCTGGAGATAAGGGCGAGGGAGAAACAGGAAATGGATTTATTTGTGCCAGACTTCCTCGCAGCCTCCCAAAGTGTAAACACAAGCTTGTGCGAGAGAGGCCATCAATGAAAATTCTCATTGGGAAAGAAACAGAGGGAAAATAAATGACAAGCTGTCGAAGACATTTAGGGAAGAGGGAACTGATAGCTGTGTGGTTTTTTTTCCTTCCTTTTCTGAGCTGATTGGTGCAGACCACGCTTCTTTTAAATAAGGCCATTAACAGACTTCAGGTTGACAGATGGCTGTGGGAAAGATGTTTGAATTTTAATCCTCCTCCTGATATTCCCTAGTGGGTAGTTATTTTGACTTTAAAAAACCCTTTATTTGAATACAGATACTAAAGACTAGATGTAGGGGCATGGGATTACCCATTAAAACACATTAAATGGAGCCTAGGCATGTTTTAAAATCTTGCTGTCTTTTAGAGGGTGTTTGGAAATTTGAAAAAGTAAATCAATCCTGTCCTTATCTTATCCCAGCTCAGGGATGGTAGTAATGGTAGGGATGGATAATTTGCCCATTAATTGCTTGGATTGATGACCTAAGACCTGTATTTCAATGGACTGCGGAGGGAAAGCAGAGTCCCCACATGAAAACTCCACACAGAGAGATCACAGGCTAAATTAATTAAATTATAAAATATTGATTCAAGAGATAAAGGTAGATGTATTTAAGTGTAATGTGCGATCAAATCTACAGTTACATCCCTCGTCTGAATGCCCTCTGTTTTTCCTCCTATTCAGCAACTTGCATGTCTATCAGAAGCAATGTCTGCTTTGATTGGTTTACGGCTCCTGTGAGCCCCTATCGCTGGCTGTGTCTTTTTTTGTTGATACTTCCTGATGTACTTGTGATGATTATTTAAAATCCCTCAGTTGATTTGCTAGTTGCTGGATTGTAATTCCATGCACGTGTTGAGAACCAGTCAGTATTTCCCAGTAGAAACTCTGTCTTTAATAAATGAAATGTGACCTTAAATAATAGTGACTTACGGAAACCTTCTTCCTTCCCAATTCAATTTGAACAAGCTCCCAAGTCTAATTCAGAGTCCAGGATTGGGAATGCGTTCAAGTTACCCCAGTTAAAGTCAGCTTTTTTGTCCAGTTTAATAAGAACAAGCTTCTAAGACTGATCCAGGCTCCAGGATCGGGGTTGCGTTCTTGTTAACCCTGTCCAAGTATGCTCCTCTGTTCAGTTTATTCGGAACAAGCTTCTAATCCATCTACGGTCATCAGGATTGGGACCGAGTTCCTCCAAAGGCCCTCCATCCTGCATTCAGACAGTTCAGCTCTGAGGAAGTGTCCTCTCCATCTGGCAGTCATTCCAGAAAGCCACTGGCCAGAGATTGGCAAATCTCTACTTCACCCAATACATCAAAACTGAATTGTGTTTTCTCCTGGGCTCCAACCTATTGTTGCTGTAATGCTATCATTAAATCTTATTACTGGATTGTACTCTGCCGCCACACTTGATTCCTGGTCTGGATCATAACATTTACATTTATGAAATCTTCAAAACGTTATTGATAACCTGCCCTCAATGCATATTTGTTTTTTTAAGAATATTACATCATTATCCAAATAACATTTCTGAATTTTATTTGTCATCAAATAGGAATGTGATATTTAACTATTCTGAGGCCTTGGATTATAAACAAAAAAATAAGTACATGGTCCTTGGAAACACATAAAGTACCATACCTATTCCTGCCTTGGAAGTTGCTATGTAAAGGCAAACAGCGGTATGACATGGTTGCCTTGCCAGTTTAACATGAAAAAGGTTTTGTACATTCTGTTCTCGAAATTCAGTGGTTTCCTATGGGAGAATGGTTCTACACTAGAAATTGCTGCTAGTTTGCTGAGATGATGGTTTATCTTGCAGCAGTACGGAGCTCGGACACACTGTATTAAAGTGAGTGATACTACCAAGAAAGACAAAAGTAAATTAATGTTGCAAAATAAGGTTTGTCAGCTATGGCTTTTAGTGCTTTTAACAGTATTTCACAATTAGCTTGCGTCTGTATGAAAATTAGACAAATACAGTATCATTTGCACAATAATCAGACATGCATGCGAGTGGCAAGGACAAAAGGCTCCTGGCTGACTCTGAAATACTGTTTTTAATGAGGGTGAAATGTGAAGAAAGGGAATATTTATGGATGATTTTGTTGACTGCTGTAGACCTTCTTTCTCAAAAACATTTCAGAAGCAATTTACAATGTTTTTACCACTGCAGTGCTTTTGAAAAACATCACCTTGACCTTTCTGAAGAGTGCTGTTGTTTGTGGCATTCACTGAAAAAGTGTATTGCTGCCTCCAAATGAAGTGTAACAGTAATCTGCTCCTCATGTGCTATACCTTGGTGGAATATATTCAATATTTTTATTCAAAAGTAGACAATACCTGTTTAGGGTAGGAGTTATTCCTGGTAACTCCCTGGTATAACAGAAATAGCAAGGTTTTCAGCACCAAAAAATGTACATATTTGCTTGTTGTCCCCGCTGCAGGCGGAAGGATACAGTATGAGAAGATTGGGAGTGACGTGACCATGCAGTGCGGCTCACTGGGAGACGACGCCTCTGTCACGTGGAAGGTTAACGGCACAGACGTGACAGCACCGCAGAAACAGGACGGCCCGCAGCTGATCCTGATGGAGGTGGACCTGAGCAGCAACGGCCTGTACAGCTGCTTTGAGAATCCCAACGGGGAGCGCCGTGACCAGATCATCCTGCGTGTGGGGAGTGAGTGCAGCTAAACGTCTGTCAGTCTCTTACTTTACAAGTGCTTATGACTTCTAACACGCACTGTATAATCAAGCTTTTTTTCACGTGGTGGAGAAACTTTGCTCACCTGTTTGCTAGATAAGTGACCATTTGGATTCCAGAAAGAAAAAGTGAATTTTTTAGCATTTTTCTCTCATGTCAGGGCACTTATCGTCAAAGTCAAAGCACTACGTTAGTGGTGCTTTGGCCCTATTTTCAACTTGTACAAATTAGCTGCATGTGGTTTAATGTATTGATTGGTGTTTTTTGAAGGTAACATCCAACAAACCAATCATACTGTCATTGCAAATTCCCCAAAAAAAGGGGGGAGGGAGGGTGTCCAAAATGTCCCCCCCACGACATTTTGATAAAATGGAGGTGTTTTGGTGAAGTATTTTGCATGAAATCCTTTACCAGAATCTCCCTTTGTCAAATGAGTTTTTCCTGATACAGAAAGTCAATCTAAGCCAACATGTTCAGAAGTCGTTTTTGTGTGCCGTACAGCCTTGCAAACAACACATATTAACAACGACAAAAGCGGGATTTCACATTTCATAAAGTTTTGCGTTTTTTATTGACTTTTACCTCATTTTCACATTGTATTTCTTCACAAATGCCAGAAAAACACTGTTGCTAATGAAAACAACGTAACCAACGCCAGAATGGGCGAGAATAACACATTATTTACATTACTACAAAATCTGTGTGGACATGAAAACTGAACAGTTAAATATACAGAGTAAATCTAATCCACCTGAAAGACACTTATGTCAACCTTTAGTCATACTCTATTCTTCTGTTCTTTATCTTCCCCCACTTGTCCACTGCTTTTTCAAAGGGGAATTCTTCAGCCAAAGGGCCATCCATTGAAATGGGCATGAGATGGTTGAGGGTTGAGCTGTTCATCCTGTTACGCAGGGATTTTTTTTATTCTTTTAATTGTAGAATAGATCCTCTCCACCTCAGCTCTTGACCAAACTGCAGCCAAAAATCAAAGCCATATGAAGTGCTTCTGGACACGACGTGCTGAACAAAGCAACGTCAAGGTTTGCAGAATTATCACTGTCTAACCAGCTTTAGCTCTCACCTTGGTTCTATTTATTTTGCTCCATTGGCAATCAAGCACTTGATTCGCACAATTACAAATTTGAGTTGGAAGACGGTCTAATTTATTTTTATATTGTTCTTGCAGTCGCATTTTGAGATTCAAACGACCAGGAAACTGCACAGATTTGCCTGTGTGCGTTTGCCAGATTACTTCTATTGGCTTACATTTGACGGTTTGATGTGAATACAAAATTAAATCATACCTCATGGTTGATACGCTTAATGAAATACTTTCTACATTGCGTCGGCCTATATTTTTATATTTCTAAAAACCAGAGCCTTATTAAAATGAGTTTATTTCAATGAGTATTGCCACTCTTTCAATCCAACGCGAAAGCCTTGTTCAGTCAGTTGGCACTGCTTGATTTTTAGCTCGGCAAAGTACTGAGGAGTGGATTACGTAGGCTAATTATGCCAAGGTGGTGGAAGTTGTCCAACCTCGCTAGTAATTAGGTGATTTCAAAGCACTGGAAGCATTTCAAACGGCCTCTGATGTCTGATAGCCATTTGGCAGGAGTTATTAAAATTGCGCTTAATATGATCGCAATCAATTAATCACCCAACCTGGTCGGCTACCTGCCTTGATTGAATTCACTCAACTTTATCCGTGTTTACAGAAAGAGTCTCCATAATCTGCTTCGAATCAAGGCATATCTCAATCTAAATATTCAACTAACTTTTTCGACTTCAGAGCGGGATTATCTGGCAAGAATCACTGACCCATGAATGCTGCAGGAGCCGAATGTCCATTCTTGTAGCGCGTCAAGCATAAACAATATGTCGATTATGTGAACAAAAAATTCAAACTCCGCCTATACCAGTGCAAATGGCACCACTGAAAAGTGCTTTAAAAACACTTTGAAATGACACCATAACCATTCATATTGGTTGAGTATAAAGAAAATGTTACAGGTTATAGTTAGATCGATGATATCCATTATCAGCTAGTCAGACTGGAGCATGGACATTACCCCTAATGTTGGCACACTGACCGTTATTCATATACTCAGTTGAATAAAAAGCCTCCGCTGGACACGAGCGTCTGACATTCTATGTAGTATTTTGCTACAAACAGAAAAGCTCATACATTTTATAATTGGTAATTAGACTTTATTTTTTGAATGGGAATGATTTATGATTTTGAGACCAAAATTGAACTTTTCGATGGAAAATGTCTTATTTCCTGACAAATGGCTAATTACTTTGAGCATTACCCACTATGAGATAGATCTGTAAGTAGTGGGGATAGAATAGTCTCGTGTAATTCCATCGAGCAATTCACTACGAATCAGTGATTTAAACAAGCATGGTTGCCAGTCAAAAACAGCCTCTAATTTCTCTAAAGTAAAAAACACACAGCCGTCGCTCTACGGACAGTGGATTGTTATTGGACGAAAATAGCTTTTTTTCAGTGGGGGAAATTAAATACTGTAATACGTAACTAACGATGTTAGATATAACATTGCAGATTTATTATGGAATATTTCCATTAAGACACCTGAGTTTAAGGTTCGATTATGAAGCTTCTGAAAGGGATAGGAATGCATCAGTGCTGTCGTTGAAACGGGGCAACACTTGCTTCTAAGCAATTCGCATGAAGCATCCCGGGGATTCTGAATATTTAATAGAGGCCAACGGTGAGCTTTTATGCCTTGTATGACATCGTCAATCCTAGGTGTCCTTTTCAAAGTATTGTCTAGTTAGCTCATGCAATTTTTGCCACATTAAATTATCCAAGAAAATGGTTTCAGGATTCGGTCATGGTTCGGTAGCCTCCTGAACGGAGTTGGTCCAAAAAGTTTCTGATAAAAGTTCACCGAATTTAAACTGAAATATTAAAGATCACGTCTATTTAGTTTTTAAATGGTGTCTGATCTGCAGCCTATTCGTCGTAAATTATACACTTTGAAAACAAATGTATGCTTCCAACTGTTCATCGAAATGAATAATGTGTGCAGATCTTTAAAATTCAAAGATTAAAAGCTAAAAAGGCAGTTTCCAGCTACTCTATATTCAACTAGTTCCGGGGAATACCCCGACAAAAGCTGACGAGGAGCGAGTTTTCTGGGACAAGTCGAAGTTCAGGCAGCTCTGGGCGCAAACAGCATTTGGGAAGAAAATAACTGATGCGGATTTTCATATAGCTATATGAAAGCAGCTTCCATGCCATGTGGTCGTTCTGTGAGGTATCGTTCAGGAACCAGTCGCGAGAACGCAGGATTGCAGGTAATGTGATTTTATTGAGCGAGGGGGGTAACCCCCGCAGGGCAGAAGGCAAAAGGTACAGAGTCCACAATCTAAAAGTCACAATCAGGAGGACAGAAAGAGTCGAACCAGGGCAGCAAACACAGTACTCGTGGTCTGGCAAAAATAGGTTCGGTACACAGGCACAGGTTTGTCAGAGAAGCAAAAACCAAAAACCAGTGGGCATAATCCAAACTGTTAACAGGGCAGCAATCACAAAAATCGTAGTCGGGCAAAAAAGGGTTCGTAAAACAGATGCAACAATAATCCAAAATGCAGAGCCAAAAATCGTAAGTCGGACAGTCCAGTCAGAAGAGTTACACTATGAGTACAAGGCGAATACGAAAGCAGCACAGGTAAACAAGAGAAATGTTCTGACAAGGAAGTGCTGTGAAAAGACACCTAATATACACTCCTGGGAGATCACATGATTCATAGAACACAGGTGCAGGAAATGAGGCTAATTACAAAGGAAGCAAACATGAGGGAGAACCTAATCACATGAAATAGGCAAAAGCCAAAACGCGGACAGGGATCACAAGACAGCCTATAGACAGAACAAACAGATCCGGTTAGGGATTTCTACGTGCACAGAGTGAGTGGCAGAACAGTGATTAGACAGGTGCAGAGAATCTGCTAGAAGCACAGCAAAGTAAATTGAGTGAAGGCAAGAGGCGGAGACTAGAACAGGGCGAATGCTGAGAGATCGTTAGTCAATTAGTAGAGTGCAGCTATACAATCCCTCGTGCGTGTTAGTAAGTTAGTACTATGTACAATGTTAGTCTTGGTTAGTAATTTAACAAAACAACAAACTGTTAGTATTGGTTAGTAATCCAGAAAAGGCAAGATGAAGGAAGTAAACGAGATTGGAAGGAAGGTTGAAATCCAGAAACCATTAAATCACCCGAAAGTGTGGCACGCAATACTGGGGCTGTTAGCAATCACATGACTTGAGACCAGACAGGGGGAGACAAAGTGCGATGCATGGTAGGAAGCAAAACATGGACCGGAATGTAACTATGGTAAAATGCAAAACATGGAAAAACTAAGACAATACATGAACAATTCTAAGTTACCAAATCACAATACACATTTCAAAGAATAGTCAGACATTGCACAAATCCAAATCCAAATCAGACAGAACATCAAAACATGGCAAAGCAGATCAGAATCATGACAGTCATAGCAGAATCATAACACGTTCGAGAAAGGCAGCGTGTTTTGGCCAAAAAAGTTCATTTATATTAATTGTAACCATCATAACAAGTTACTGATCCTAAAAAGCAAACACCTGGACCCTATTTTGAGCTTACCGGCCCTATGGGCCGATGGCGTTTGGTCTGTGGGTCCAGCACAGTCGCTGTGGCTGTTTGTAAAGATATACTTCAAAAAATGATGGTGCTTTAACAGTGTAGTTCAACAGTGAGTTGTGTATTTGGCTTTAAACTGTTGCACATGTGTATACTAAATTCAGTTTTGGTGAGCTCTGAGTTATTATAGTCATGGTTAAAGTTGTTGTTATTTCAGAATTTATGCCAAAAGCTGCCTGCTGTGCATGCGTGCCTGCATGTGTGTGTGCATTTGTGTTTGTGTGTGCACAGTATTCTCCTATAGTTTGCATGATACCTCATAAAAACTTGGGCACAATTTCTTCTGCGTAATCCTGCAAATTTTCAGTAACAACTGGTTTTTACAAGACAGGCGCATGCTATTTACAAGCGTTTCCTCAAGTACCATGGCAGAGCACAATTGAATTGTTTCTTCAATTCCCGTAAGTAACGGCTGCACTGCATCTTCCAAAGCAGACAGTTACAAAAACATTAAGGCTTCAGTTGAAGTTACCATTCCTTAAAAGTTAAGGTTTGGTTGACATTAGGGTGCAGAGTTTCGAAAAGGCAATTCTAGTTTTTAAAAGGCAGTTGTGACTCGCAGTTGAAAATGCTAAACTTGTGTTTGGAAATGGGAATCAAACACCGGTCTCTTGGGTGAAAGTGCACTGTTTTCCTCACCCTTCCACCCCGGCCTTCACAGTGTTGCTGTATAAGGACGTCATCTTCCTGGCTCTAGAAAAATGTTGGTTATACACCAATTCAGTCCAACCAGTGAATGAGGACAGCATGGTGTGAGTTAGAGAGAGAATAATATTTAGCACGGATAAACGTGTCATTTACCCGTATAAAGGCAATGCGTCCTGGACACACTAGTGTTGTGAGTGTGCAAATTAGGGCACTATAAAAGTCTTCTTCTTCTTCCTCATCTGTGCCAATCAAGTTGTCAAAATGCCCCAGTCCCACAATTCCCTAAATTAATTTCCTCCACTGATATATTGAAGAAGCGTGCAGAACAATATTGACTTCACAGTTCCAAGTGGAAGGTGGACGTGACAGCTAAGCTTCAGATCAATGTTTATTGGATTGAGATTGTTACCTCATGATTGATGGGATGCCTGATCTCACATGGTTACACATGCTAGTTTTGCTCTCTAAATTTTACTATGATGCTGCATAGCTTGGAACGTGATTTCTTTGCTTGTGTAAAATAATTCCATGATATGCTGATTTGGTTTCTTTTTAGCTCACAGACGGGGGCTACCCCCCTCCCCGGAGGGCGTGTTCCAATTATAGAGGGATCACAATGCTCAGCCTCCCAGGAAATGTCTATGCCAGGGTGCTGGAAAGGAGACTCTTCCCAGTTGTTGAACCTTGGATTCAGGGGGAGCAATGCGGGTTCCATTCCGGCCATGGAACACTGGAGCAACTTTTTACCCTTGCATGGATACTGGAGGGGTCGTTTGAGTTTGCCCATCCAGTCTACATATGTTTTGTGGATCTGGAGAAAGCTTATGACCGTGTCCCACGAGGAATCCTGTGGGGGGTGCTACGGGAGTATGGGGCTCCAGGGCCATCAATTTGAGCCATTCGATCCCTGTACGACCAAAACCAGAGATGTGTCCGCATTTTCAGCATTAAATCGAACTCATTTCCAGTTGGTGTTGGACTCCGCCATGGATGTGCCTTGTCTCCTATTCTGTTCATGGTTTTCATGGACAAGATATCAAGGTGCACCCGAGGTTTGGAGGGTGTCCAGTTTAGTGGCCTCAGGATTGCATCTCTCTTGTTTGCAGATGATGGGGTCCTGTTGGCTTCATCATGTTGTGACCTCAAACGCACACTGGAAGCGGCTCGCAGCTGAGTGTGAAGTGCTCAAAATGAGGATCAGCACCTCATAACGACAGAGACAAATGTTACCCTGCAATACAGGTTTTACAGACAGGAAGTTCCTTTACCATGAACAGTTGTACCAAGCATCCAAATTACAAAAAAGATAGCTTCAAATGAGGTTGATATTCACACACCTTCTGTTGAATGTCCCCTGATATTACTCTTGCATATTTACGACACAAACATTAGCAACAGTAACTTAGGTATGTTAGCTGCAGTGCTACAGCCACATTCAACAGGCTATCACGTTAGGTAGGCTTAGGCGTTAGGTAAAGCAACACAAATGGTAAAACGTACTGCTTCTGCGTTTGTGAGTCACAGACAGTTGCTACCGATCCAGGCTGCATTTGATTTGGCTTGGAAGTTGGAAGTCGGGGCTGGGAATAACGTCATACCCGAGCTGACTGGGTTCTACTAACCCATTAAGACCTGATGCGACGTCTGCTTCGCACTCGCTTTAAAAACAGAAGGGACATGAATATCATATATAATTTTTAAGAAATGTGAATGAAGTGCATCATGAGGTGCCCTAGGTCTCAATGGGTTAAGTAAGTCAGAAAACTGACTTGAGGTAAGTGGGGTGTCCTCTAGCCAGGATAGCCTTAATTTGCTATTGTTAGCAATTCAGGTGATAACAACGCATTACTCTGCATTTTTCGCATGCATATACCGTAGCAATAAGTCCACCGATAAACTATTCAATACTGTGTGTACAACTGATTTAATGAAACGCGAATATAAAGTTTGTTATTACAGCTTTCGCTTACTTTTGATTTATGGTGCAGCCAAATTAACTCGGAACTTGGGGTAGGTGAGGAATCTCCGATTTTCCTAGTTGGAAATCCGACTTCAGGGGACGTTCAAATTGAAATTTCCGACTGGGCGCTCGGAAATCCCGACTTCCTAGTACAAATGGAACGCAGCGTTAGTGCTAACTATCGTTAGCAGTCCTGCTAGCTACCTGAAACACGTTAGCTTCACTTACTTTATTTGCTGTTATATCGTTACTTACAGCCTGTCGCTCCAAGCGCTTGATCGATGCAACTGCTCCAGGTTTGATCAGCAGCTGAGACGCATATCCAGCGTTGAATTTTCCTTTACTGACAAAGCTGTCTTCGGTGAAATGCTGAGCACAAACAGCTAACGTCCTCTTTGAGTGTGGCTGTTTGCCACCAGCAAACAGAAAAGCTACCCACTGATTTCTGGTGGCATCGTCTTTTGGAAGAGAAAATAGTTGTGCTTTTTTTTTCGCATCTGAAAAAACACGGACAAGCAGCTTTGGGAGACATACTGACAAAACTGCACCTCAAATGAACCGCGGTTCTTCTCCTTTTGTATTTCCGGAAGTGTAGACGCTACTTAGGCGCAATATGATCCGCGGTTGTTTGTGCCTGCTCGAATAGTTTCCGGAGTGGGCAGGTCCAGCGCCTTGATTGGCTCTGGCTAGGTCTGTTGGACCTAATTGGACTAATTGGACGGCACAACCTGACGTCAGGTTTTGCCCAGATCTCGTGATGATCTCGAGACAAGCTGTTCAGAGAGGAAATCACATTCAGGATATCACATTCTCGGATTACGGCAAAACCCCTGTATCTTATGTTCAGAAACTTTACAGAGGTTGAGTATGGACATCCAACATTATAACATTACTTATATGCATTAAAAGAAGGATCAACATAATAGGTCCCCTTTAATCATTCTATCATTGTCATAAAGGTAAATATGAAAACATACTCTCAGAGTTGTTATGACTAATCAAAACATTTCAATCGCAAAGAATAGGATTAACTTCAAAAGCAAATACTGACATAAACAAACAAGCAAAAATACTCCATTTGAGTGGGGAAATTTTTTTCAGTCTCACTGCAAGACTAAAACATTAAAAACTGACTTCAGACTGTAACAGACCAGACAGCTAATGCCATCATGACTCACCATGCTAATAATCTCTGACTGCTTTTGCTCACAAACTTTTAATAATAGCCAGCATTTCGCAACAGATGGAGAATTTACACCATTGGGGCAGACTAACTGCTGAATTTAATATATGGTACATTGAATAGTCCTCATAATCTGGCCTTTCCTACAGCAGAATGTGCCCTCAAATGTTGTTTGTACAAGCATCTTGTTTCAACCTAAAGTTACCTTAAAGAGTAAAACAACCTCTAGCGGTCATTTAAATTACGACAATCTGGTTTCCATTGTGAGCGTCGCCATCGCCTAAACTAACCCTAATCTTAACCTAACCCAAACCATAACTCTAACTTCCTGCTGCCAATTGGGGCACTAATTTGGGAAATGATCCTCTGCGTTGTTAGCCAGGGTAAATTATCTATTTGGGCGTATGCTTGTAGGACAGGTGGCATAATCCCTTCATATTTGTTTTAGTGAATTAAAATCATGATCAACTTATGCATAGCGCTAATTATTGGATTTATACTGAAGACTGAAGGTCAATCCGTGACGATAATAAAAGCCAGAAATTAGCCAATCTTGCATCCTGTGGCAATAGAGCATGTTATACATCTCATCTCAGCTCTATACACTACTTTGAGTTTGTTGTAAGATCTTTAGAGAACATTGATGTCATTGTGAAAAAGTTTTCTTTTCCCTCGCGTATGTACTTGGTGGCGATGAACAGAGGAATTCCACTCAGTACTGCTGAATGCTGTCGACCTCTCCTGAGCTGAGCGTTTACAGCCGTGAGTGCAGATTTAAGAGGTCTCAGATAGCGTGGGTTTAGTCGAGACTTCTCAGCACAGCTGCATTGTGGGGAGCTGGAAGACCTTGGCGATGCAGGCTTCTCGTCCGCAGTCTTCGGGGAGCACGTGAGAGAGGTCAGTGGCTAACAGGACCCCACTGCAGGACAGCTGACAGAGCCACTTGTCTTGCTAAAGTACAGCGCTCATGGAGATGTTCTCCTGGGAACCCGTTACAATTCAAATACAGCACAGGCCGTGAGCATTCTGATAGTAATGCTGCACAGACCGGGCCGCAGGTCTTACATAGGTCATACAATATAGATATTAATGCCATATTCATTGATTGTAATTTATTCTTTTGGGGTACAAACCCAGAAAGCAAAATGTGCTGCTGGCTGAACCAATAGTGATTGTTATGCCAGTATTTGAATGTTCAGTTGAGAATAATACATACTTCTTTATATGCAATTCCAACTCAGAGAGGGTGAAGAAAAAAAGACTAAAACATACATTTTACCATAACTTTGATAGCTATATTAAATTTCACCCCCAGCACCTTTTAAGAGAGTGAGAGAACAGCAATACAGCCATATGCACTCTGTCCCGATCAGATGTATGACAGGTGAAGGGTGGTAAGGAGTGAGTTATTAGTGATAATAGCAAATATGACCGGGCAACAGTTAACAGACGTGCTGCTGTTCATGAGGTAACACTCGCTACAAAGTACACAATAATATTTAAATCACTAACATGAAAATAAACCAAGGGATAAGACGTGTAACATGAATACCACTGTAAGAGCTCTCTACCTCTTTCAGCACATCTTCACCAAAATGTGTGTCAATTGCATTTTGAGTAGATAATGAAGCCTTCATAAAGATGTGTGTTCAGAACCTTTTCATAGATGGAGCCCTAAGTAAGGCTAAAGAACGTGAATTCAATCAAAGTTGGATTTAGCTGGATGTTCTGGGCAGGCATCAAAGCAATGACACAGCAACTTCCTCCTGCCAAACATTTCTGGACTTAGTTGAGAGAGAGCCTGTATGCATTATGAGCAGATTGTAGTTTAAACAGAGATGGTGCTTCTTGTGGCAAGAATCAAAGTCAATTTTGTATGAAGACCTTTTCTGTTAAAATTGCATTGCAAAGAATAATGGGAATTATCAGAGCCCGTGATTAAAGTGCATTAGATGTCACTGGAAATCTAATCAGTAGTGAGTGCTTTTAGGAAGGAAGTGGTACAATGGAGGCCCAATTAAGTGTATAAGACAGGGTTGCAGATTGTGGACCGTTGGAGGAAATGAACAGGAGTATTACTCCATATTGTTGAGAGAGGGAGTGCCTCATGTGTAAACAAATATCCCTCGGTTTCTGTTATTATCGAAACTAGTGGGTTGTACTCTATCATAAAGTGGCTTGAAGATGTTTTATGGATAGACCACTGTCAGCATGTTTGAGAACTGGAAATGTTTAATTCATTGCTTCTCTTTTTGTTGCTCAAAGAAAAGGATTCCAAGTTTTCTACTAACTGATACTTGAAGCTAAAACTATTGCACTCATTTGACCCATCACTTCCTTTTTATGCAGGCAATTTACATAATTTTGCAGCTTTTGTCTTCGACAACATGTTTTCAAACTCTCGGCAACGTAATGGTAGCGCCCAATGCCCATCATTCAAAGACTGCCAACTCCATTCTAAAACAACATAACATATCATGGCAGTTCTTGCTGCTTAATACTCTGCTAATCTCACAATGTGCTGAATAAGCAAGTGAAATGTGCATTAATCATACTGTCTTCTGGAATTAATTGTTCAAAAAACAGCTCTGTTGGTAAAAAGGTTTAATCTGTGAACTCATTACCTTTGACAGGGTGAACTAAGGGAAGAGGAGGACATTTAACATATTTTTAACTTGACTCTTCTGGAATGGCTTTATCGTATTTTGCTGGCTGTGACCTCTTATGGGAAGAAGCAGCTGTTACTTCTGAGTTTAAATTGGAGAATTTTCAGGATTCCTTCCTTTCCCTCTCCATTTCTATGAGCTCATTTTCTGTTGCTTTTACTATGCAAAGAAGAAACAGGAGACTTTTGCAGTCCAAAGCAATTTAAATGTCATTCTACAGATACGCTTTGCAAAGGATACAATTTAAATGAATTGAAACTCTTCTGAAATAATAGCCCATTTCCCCGAAGATAGGATTTTTATATTTTTATTGGCCCAAGCAGGAATTCCTGATACCCTGAAAAAATGTATTCTGCTCTCCCCGAATGTTTGTGGGCCCTCTCTTGCTTTGGACCCCCTCCTTTGCAAAAGCTGTGGGCTCCTAAAATCATGATCACTAGTAGTGAATTCCTGACGCTAATAGATAGGAATGCATTCAGAATCAAAACAACTAATTTTACGACAAAAATGTGTGACCCAGCCAGTTTTACTGACATAAATTCTGAGAAAGCTGAATTTCAGAAAACTGTATTTGTTTGTTAAATAGCAGTCTCACTGTTCAGTGTTCAGTGTTACTTAGACAAATTTATTTCTTGCATATAAAGCACAGGAGCCATGATTCGACCTCTGAACTTGTGAATCTGGCCACCCAACCAAAACATACGTTTTCGCTCACTGGCCAATAGGCAGGCTGGGCTATTGGGGTCAGGTGGCGTCTGGCATCATCATCATGGTCATGGTCGTTTTCCATGAGCAAAATCTTTGACAATCTTCTCCGACGAAACTGCCGGCCAGATTCTCTTCAAATTTGGTATGGTGCTTCCTAGGGATTATAAGTCAAAAGTTAGGGCGCAGTTTTACAAAATTTTTATTTTTGGATTTTATTCTCTAATAAAAATTTCCTAATTTAGAAAATTTGCCTACTTAAATTATGGCTGAAAGTGATGCCCTCTAGTGGCAGCCCAGTGTAACAAAGTGGGATTCTCTTGGGTTTTGCCCAGAAATATTTTTAGAGATATTGGGTTAGTCATGTTCTTTGGGAGGTCTGGAATAAATCATGATTTTTTTTTTACATTACACGTGCTGATATCACTTATTTTGTCATGCAGATTACTCATCATTATATAAGCTAACCATTTAGAGCTCAGTCGATGATTAATCTTGACCTTACAAGGATCTTTTAGAAATTGCTTAAAAGCACATGCATGATTGAACTAGTCTGCTGATTTTTCCACTGTCCTGCCTGCTATGTAAACTATTTTATTGCAAGATCTACGCTGTAATCCCACCATCCAACTGCATCATTCTGTATTTCAGGTAATATTATTATACTGTCCTTGTGTTTGTTTACGTGATGTTTCATTGTATGAGCTGTATTGTTTACCCCTGCTCGAGCTGCTTTGATAGCTACACAGCTAAGTGGCTCGCACTAGATTGCTTGGCTCATCTCCGAGTGTGGTATCCTGTACCTTCGTTACTCATATTATCTACAGTATGGGAGACTGGGGTCCGATGAGCCACGGGGACCAATGAGCCATATCACTATTTTGCGATCAATCGATGACAGAGCTGCTTAAAATAGGCAAAATATTTGACCATTGACTGATGAGTCATGGGGATAAATGAGCCATATCATTATTTTGCCTATTTTAAACACCTTTGGCATCGATTGATCGCAAAATAGTGATATGGCTCATTGGTCCCCATGGCTCATCAGACCCCAGTCTCCCCTACAACTATATATTATGTTCATGCAAACAGGAAATTGTTCCTCATCCATGTTGACAACAACAATTCATATTTAAAATGTATTCATGGCTGGTGAGGTTTAGTCCCATTGGTCCTATTTCTCAGTCTTTGGTCTCCCGGATTATCCAAATATATGACCAGAAATATTTAATCACAAAATGTATTTTACATGAAGCTGGGTGATGCATATGACTGTGTGGACAGGCTGTAAAAAAGGTGCATGTATTTCAAATGAAATGGCTTTTTCATAGCATAGATTGCTTTATTATTCTGAGAAGAAAAGGAAAAATTAATTATTGAGTGGTATTTATAGATTGCTCAGTCTTAATATTTCATATTTTAACTGATCCAAAAAATATTATGGAAATGTGCTTTATCACATGCCGAGTATTAAAACTTTGAACTGTGGTTCTCTTCATTATTTAGCCATTTTAACAGAAAAAAAATTTGTGTTTATAACTTTTTAAGGACATATGATGGAAATATTTGTTTTCCAGTTTTGGTGTTCCTGCATTTAGTTATAATTTTGCCTTCAAAGAGAGAAGGTTCATTAGAGCAAGAAATGATAAGCCAGGCAGAGCCGGTATTGTCATGCATTCACTGTCTGTAAACCCCAAGGCTTTTGTCCCAGTGGCTAGTTTTGTAAGTGCCCTTCATAAACAAGGTTTTGTATTTTTGTAAACAAGGTTTTCTTTCTCTGCAGCAGGTTTGAGATATGAGCTCTTGAATTGAAGCTGAAAGTCATGGCTGGATGAATAATTCCACTTTGACAGTGTCCTACATTCCTTGTTTGTTCGGCTGAATGTCAAATTAGAGTCCACACAACCTTTACGTCTGAAAAACAATGTGGGGTGTTTATCCAAGGCTTATTTTCATTTTGGAAATCATTTGCAATATTTTTGTTGCCTTAGCATTGTTGATATTTAATTTGCAGTTTCACTCAAACAAACCTTGAGTAAATACAGTGCTGTGAAAAAGTATTTGCCCCCTTCCTGATTTTTTTTTTTGCATATTTTTCTCACCTAAATGTTTCAGATCATCAAAGAACTTTAATATTAGACAAGGATAACCCGAGTTAATACAAAATGCCATTTTTAAATGATGATTTCATTTATCGAGGGAAAAAAGCTATCCAAACCTACCCAGCCCTATGTGAAAAAGCAATTGCCCCCCCCCTTGTTAAATCATGAATTAACTGTGATTAATCACATTTTTTTAGTTCAATTTCACTAGCCACACCCAGGCCTGATTACTGCCAGACCAGTTGAATCAAGAATCACTTAAATAGAACCTGTCCGACAAATTGGAGTAGGCTTAAGGATCTCAAAAAGCAACACATAATGCCGCAATGCAAAGAAATTCAAGAACAGATGAGAAACAAAGTTATTGACATTTCTCAGTCTGGAAAGGGTTACAAAGCTATTTCTGAGGCTTTGGGACTCCAGCAAACCATAGTGAGAACCATTATTCACAAATTAAGAAAATAGTGGTGGACCTTCCCAGGAGTGGCCGGCCTACCAAAATTACTCCAAGAACGCATCGACGACTCATCCAGGAGGCTACAAAAGAAACTAGAACAACATCTAAAGAACTGCAGGCCTCACTTGCCTCAGTTAAAGTCAGTGTTCATGTTCATGATTGGGAAAATACTCTGTGGACTGATGAGACAAAAGTTTAACTTTTTGGAAGGTATGCGTCCCGATACATCTGGTGTAAAACCTAACACAGCATTTCATAAAAAGAACTTCACACCAACAGTCAAACATGGTGGTGGTAGTGTAATGGTCTGGGGCTGCTTTGCTACTTCAGGACCTGGACAACTTGCCGTAATTGATGGAACCATGAATTCTGCTCTCTACCAGAAAATCCTGAAGGAGAATGTCCAATCATCGGTTCGTGACTTCAAGCTCAAGGGCACTTGGGTTATACAGCAGGACAATGATCCGAGACACACCAGCAAGTCCACCTCTGAATGGCTTAAAAAACAAAATGAAGGTTTTGGAGTGGCGTAGTCAAAGTCTGGACTTAAATCCAATTGAAATGCTGTGGCATGACCTTAAACAGGCCGTCCATGCTCGAAAAACCTCCAATGTGGCTAAATTAAAACAATTCTGCAAACAAGAGTGGGCCAAAATTCCTCCACAGCGATGTGAGAGACTCATTGCCAGTTATCACAAATGCTTGATTGCAGTAGTTGTCGCCGAGGGTGGGTTTAGG
Organism: Gymnothorax javanicus; assembly: GCA_029692085.1. NCBI lineage: Eukaryota > Metazoa > Chordata > Actinopteri > Anguilliformes > Muraenidae > Gymnothorax > Gymnothorax javanicus. The sequence continues at coordinate 110,570,971 of CM056194.1, read as the reverse complement.
TTTAGGGGGCAATGACGTTTTCACATAGGGCCAGGTAGGTTTGGACAGCTTATTTCCCTCAATAATTGAAATCGTCATTTAAAAACTGCATTTTGTATTTACCTGGGTTATCTTTGTCTGATATAAAAATTTGTTTGATGATCTGAAACAATTAAGTGTGAGAAATATGAAAAAAAAAAAGAAATCAGGAAGGGGGCAAATACTTTTTCACGGCACTGTACGTATTTCAGATGTGTTTCATAACATAAATTACATTACTCATAGTTCTCTGCCCATATCCAGGGTGTCCAAAGGTTTGTGATGAGATGACCGGCAAATATTTTAAGGGGTGATCTGGGGTTAAATGAAAAATGACACCAGGAAACAACTCAGAATTAATCTGAAGAGGTATATGTAATAACCACCAAAAAAGATACAAGTTGGCATTTTTCTGTTTATGCGGTTGCCATGGTAACCGAGCAAGCTCATTAAATATGCAGAAAACTTCTGGCACCAATTCCTCTTTAACTCTATGATAGAATTCAGTTTTTCTTTCATCATTTAAAAGCCATTGCTTATCCCAATACAATGACATAGCCATTCTTAGCCCAATTTATCAGTTTTGTGATTTTGGGGCATTTTACTCAAATTTTAAATTATTTTGCGCAGAATCTGACGAATACTCAAAATATTCAAAATATGTAACAGATAGGCAATATTTCCCTATGTCATTGCATTTCTAATGAAGTAAAGTACCTGCAGCCCAAATTTCATTGATTTTCAATGATAAATAAAAAAGTTATGGCTGCCACAAACATGAGAAACGTGGAAAAAGTAATACCTTAGGAAATCAATGGAAAATGCATTAGACCGCATTGAAAAGTTGAGTTCAGTCTTAGTCTGTGGCTTACACCCATTTTTCAGACTGTATTATCTGATTATTCAAATGTTTATCACTTTCCTGGAGTGAAAAGCATAAATTTCATCATCACAGTTGCTTTTAAATCATGATTTTATGGCAAAATTCAGTTTTTAATCCTTGTAGCAATTAGTGATTATTAAAGGTGGGTTATTATAGAATATTTTTATTAAAAAAAATTTTTGGAAAAATAATCAAATTTTGGCCATTTAACTCCAGATCACCCCTTAAACCGAGAAAAAAAAAATTTTCCTTACAGAATTGATGGCTAATATTTCTTCTTAATTCCTGAAGGCAGATTGATCTTGTGAGGCAAGATCTGTGCAGCACAATTTTGAGCTGTAACTGCTGGAGTCATGCAGAAGCTTCTGGAAATGGGGCTGTCATGTGGCTCTCTCATTAAATAACTTTATTTTGTCCGCTATTCTTCGTCAAGCATATATTTGACATGTACTATCCACCTGCTATGGAAAAGAGCCCCATGATATTTCTGTGTGGGAATAAAATGTTGGCCTTCTTCTCAAAGCCAGGATCAATGAAAAACATTTAAATGGGTTAAGGAGGGCATTAACTTGAGATATTAATAGGAAAAAAATACATAATGAAAGATTGAATGACACGTCTGCCAAAAGGTTGTTGTATTTCTTGTGCTTAGAGTGACTGGCAAATGAAATAAAAGAAAACAGTGAGCAGGCTCTTTTGGATGAGCTGTTTTTATTACTGCATGACACGGGGCTATTGATTTTGGCTTGATTATAATTCAAAATGGACCTTTTATTGTGAGGAGCTCAGAACTTGCCTTTTGTAGGATACGAGCATCATGAATAAAGCCCAATGTAGCTGTTTATTTTTAGTGGCTTCACTTCAAAACATGGCAGCCCACACAGAATACTCCACTGCACAGAGTTATAGTTATCCACAAAGATGATTGCAGAATCCACTATGCTGACACTACATGGAAATCCAGGAGCATATTATCGTCAGTTCTGTTCCAGGTAATAACCTGGTGCCACATCATATATAGCAGTAATTTGCAGCGGAGTAATTCAGCGTGTCGGTTTGACAGAACTAGCCGTGCTGTAAGATATAAAGTAAGTGTTTGTTTTGACTTCTGCTGTGGTTATTGATCATGGCCCAGTCACTTTCAGGAACTTGTTTGAAATGGTGTGGGGTTTTTTGGTTAAATGAATGACTGTAGCAACAGGATTGCACACACAAAGGTCTGCTTGGCTTATCTTTCTGTTGTAAATCTTGGAAGCGCGATACTTACATTATTTACTGCGGTGCTACTGTAAGGGGGCAGCCAGGATGACCTGTGTAGGTGGCTCAGACTTGATCAGATTCAGTTTCAGGTTTGCATGCTGAAAGGCATTCCAGATGGTTCTGGGCTCCCAACCAATTGGGAAAGGCCCTTTCCTGTTTTGTGTGAAAATGCCACTACGTGGTGCACATTGTATGTTTATTTTTTTGGGTGAGACTCATGTAACACGCAGTTACGATCCACAAGAAAGCTGTTTCTGAGCCTGTTTTAATTGACCAGCGTCACTGCTCAACCTTACTGAGGCCTCAGGGCACACTGTGTCGCAAAAACCACAAAGTACTTTGAGACTAATGCTGTCGTTTTTTGAAATGGTCTCACAGTAAAGACCGTAATCATGAGAATCTTGGCCTGAGATGTCAGCCTTATATCATCACTTTTTATCTACCACCATCATCCAACAGTTTGTTTTTTATCAAGTTCTTTGTATCTCTGTCAGAAATAAAACTCAAATAACCAGGACATTCACTGGGGCTGTAGCTTATGCAACAAAAACTCAAAGATCAAGCTGCTTTGATGCTCTCCAATGAGAACAAGAGTCGATAAGTCCATATGCATCAATTCACATATTCATCTGTCTTTGACCAGCTGATTTCAAATAATTACAAGGTCTCACATCCTTTTAGCAGGCTTGTGTGACCACAACACCACGCTGTTGGCACTGAAAACCAGAGAAAATAATCAAAAATTTTTCAATGAATTAATATCATAGCCATGGGAATGTTATGTGGAAAAATACCATTATATGTGAGCACATGTACATTGGTTATGAACAAATAAATGGAGCAGCTCCTACTGTAACATGAACCATCCTTGCAACATCAGTTGCAAAATGAGGGCGGCTTCATATGTGTATGATGATGGTGTATTGGAGCAGGTGCACATCAGATATTCAACCACAGCAGAGCCCTGGAAAATATTACAGGTAATCTGGCCTCAATTATGTGTAATTCTGTGCTGTGGTGTAAATGACATGATGGATTACATAGCGTTCAGGATTAACTGTGTTATCTTATGCATTGAAGTATACGCTCCAAAATCTGCTTTTTACATGTGCACATTAGTCTCCTCTCACATTGGCTTTAGATAACATGGAGAATGTTCCTAATGTGGCGCTCAATGGAAAATTGTGAAAAAGTGGGTCTTAATGAACCTCTTGGGTCTCAAAAAGATTCTCAATTCTCTTTTATACACGGGCCAGATTCTCTGAACTATCAGCAACATTGCTCTGATTAAGTATTCCCACTATAGTCAGGACTCCTCGGAAAGCACCTCATGTGAAAGCACAGCTGAATTTTGAGCTTCTATTTGGTAAAGACCAACACTAACCTGCTTATTTATTTTGAGCCTACTGAATTCTATGCAGAGTGGGAAAATTGAAACAAGCTTGTAGTAATATGACCAGTGGATTGCGTCCTCACCACAGAATGCATGATTCAGATTTGTGAGCCTCAATCACCCTTGATATCAATCACTCACTGCGTTTACATGACATCAGAAAAATCTAATTATTGGGCTTGTCCGACTATAACCTGCATTTTAAAATACATGTAAACATGTTAGTCCGACTGCAGTCGTGCTAAATCGAATTTCTCATCGTCCGACTAACACACCCAGATAATGCGGTTAATTGTAGGATTACTCCTCCATGTATATGCATTAATCGAACTGAACTGGTCTATTCGCTCTGAGCATGCTCCACATTCTTCGTGCAGGGCTATAACCCGGAAGTCTTGTGGATATGTGAACACCAAACTGCTTAGCGACGACGCTGAGCTCTGCCCAACTAGCAATTTGTAATGAACAATGACAATCCTCGTCTGCAAAGGTATTGATGCTTGAACAGGCTCGCCTCGGGTCTCATAACTTCTACCATTAATCCGCATGATTTATCGAATGACTCGTGCGTCATCCGAAAATTTTCCTTCGACTCGCCACCGGAAAACGACTCTCTCCCACTAGTCATTACTCCTGACCCGTATCCAACATGCAAAGGAAGTCCGAGGGTGTGTTTCCCGAAAGCACAGATGCTAACTTACGTAGTTGGAACCACTGTGAATGGACGAACTATGTTATTTTCTAGCAACTACGCTTCTGGGAAATGCACTCTGGGTTTGGATAAAAGGCACAAAGTAGAGCATAGCGGCGTTTAAGTCTAGCTTCGGCTAACGCCATAACCACCGGGGATAGCGTGAATCTCAATTGTACAAAAAGCATAGCGTACAGCCCATATTAAACGTATAGAGCCGTAAAGTTGTCCATGCTCTCACCAATTGACCTTATACAGCCAATGCCAACGAGCTATATAAACTCGTTAACGTTATATAAACCCAATGCGCTCGACATGCTAATAGTTTGCCATCAGCAAACTTGTTTGTCAAATGTTTGGTCTGTGTAATAGGTCAACCAGACAGAGATGCAGCACGAACAAGCTGAAAAGGGGCCTATCGCCACCTATCATAGCGGAGACAAACATGCTTCGGTCAATAAATCAAATTTCCTCCTGTGCATCTATACTGAGACAAGACAGTAGTCCAATTAAATGGCCCAATCGAGCTATTACCGTAGCTTGACTTAACTGTGCATTTAAACGTACTGATTGAGTTCTAGGCCGTGACCCTCTGGCACTGGCTGCAGAGGTCAGGCTAGTGTGCACAGTCTGCTGATGGTCAAGGAAGTAACAGGACTATTTCAGTAACAGGCTGGTAATCTAGAACTAACTTTCAAATTGACAGTGGGGGTTATTAAAATGACAGAAGCCTGAAAACAATAGCAGGATTGACAAAATAGGTGGAGAAGAATTAAAGAGAAAAAAATCTGGCTGTCCTCATAATGATAATCCCTGGGAAGAGATGGTGGGGCAGGATACTCTATGTGGAGGGAAAAGTTAGGGGGTCCCAGGACAGGCCCCTGGGGAACATTGTGGAGGGATTGTAAATAGAAGATAGAAGACTTTAAATTTGGGCAATCTGGAAGCATTTTTAAGATTTTTTGAGGACTGTGCCATGGATCCTAACTGCTGCCAGGGACTGTAAAAAGATGAAGTAAATACTATTCAGTGCAGGAAGAGGTGGTACAAAGACTGGGTGATGGGTGGGTCTTAGAAAGGAGACTGGTGGATGTCAGCGACTTCCTCACTGGAGGCGGGGATGCCAGCTGAGAGGGAAAATGGAGTCAGGGTAGCTGCAGGGAGGGGGCAAGACCCATGAAAAGGTGAAAAGTTTGTCAGAGTTCAAAGTTTTGACTTTTAGTTTAAAGGGAGAAGAAATGACAGCCAATGAATCCGCTAAGAATGAGGACTGACGGGTGGACGTGTCAGCAGCAGGGGGCATGTGAATGTGTCCCACTTTCCTCTCTCTTTAGAGGAAACTGCTGGTCTGCTGGGTAACAGACAGCCACCAGTGTGCTGTCAACATTCCTGCTGGTTTGGAAAAGACAGGATGGAGAAAGTAGAAAGCTCTGTCGAGTCGCCCATGTGATGAGAATGAGGCTGTGACTTCAGACAGGGGAGGGGAGGAGAGCAGGAGCAGCGGACAGTGATGGACTGAGATGGGCGAGGGCTGGGGGAGGGATGGTGGGGAGGTAAAAATTGACGGGGGAATGAAGATGCAACACTACAATAATGTAGCCAAAAAACTAATATTAAACTTCTATTTAGAATTAGACGCTTGTTTGGTATTCTGCTGAAGTCATTGGCCACTTATGCTTATAGCCATTTAATAATAAATTTAATAATAAATGTAAATGTGAGCATTTCACTTGTTTTCAGTTTTTGAACAGGGGTAATTTTCATTTATGAGGAGCAAAGTAGTTTTAACCTCTACAAGTGGATATCATGCCAGCGCTAAATTCAATTTTAGGAATTTCAGTGATTGCTAGCAGGTGAAAACAAGATGATATTTCTACTTGTAAGAAGGGAAAAAAATTCTCATTATGATATTAAATTCTTGTAGGGACTGATATTTTTTGCGGTGCTGACTTGCGGAGAGGTGTCACTGTGAGAGAGTAGAGGATAGGCTGGTGCATCAGGAGACCAATTTTGTGTGTCAGGTGTGAATGCAGCTCAGGGAGGTCCCATAAGTGAACCAGAGGAAGGTACAGAGCAGACTGGGAGCCTTTCGTTTGGTTATTGGAGTCTCCCAGCAGGATTGGTCATGTGCCGTCTTGTGTGAAAGAGCCGAATAGAGTCTGGTTCAACAAAGAAGGTAATTCCCAGGAGCTTTGGTGAAAGGCAGAGAACAGCAATAAACAATTTTGTGGTGCTATTAATAGCAACAGTTTGGCTCTCAAAAGAAGAGCTGGAGAGATGAAAAGGAGGTCGAATGAAAGTTTCCTGGCAGATAAGAGGAGGAGTACACTATTTCCAGTGCCCGGGCCAGACAGGAGGGGAGTATGGGAGGACATGGCAGAGATAAGGGAGGCTGGGGCCACGGTGTTGCGTGGGACGATCGACAACTCAAAGAGGGCTAAGAGCTTGTCAGAGCACTGGGAGGGAGGAGCACGTTGAAATGAAGTTACACTGGGGGCTGGTGGGGTGCAATGTCATGAGAGCGGCCAGTGATGGTGAGTCCGTCTCCTGTGAAGCAGAGCTGATCAAAGCAGAATCAGGAAGAGGTGAGACGTTACTGAGGGTTAGGAAGGGAGGGGGTGCAGTCAATGCAGTACCTGAGTGCTTTCTGGCATTTTCCATTGTGTAGAATCCTGCAGCGGATCTCTTGTACACGGGTGACCAGTCTTATATGAAAAAGGCCAATGTGGGTGCAGTTTCCTGTCTCAGCCCTGCACTATGAGACCTAATTCATTAACTGATGATTATCCTTCATCAAGATTAAGTTGTATGAACCTACTGAGTTAGTGCTGGGCTAAAACAAAAACCTCCTCTCACTGTTTTCAGAGAAAATCTAATGCGCCTATCTTAGGGTTGCAGAGACTTTTCATGTCAGGCTGCTGTGACATGTTCACACAGGGAATTATGGACTGAGCTAATCCTCATGCTAACCTAATTAGCAAATGAATAACACTATAGCTACTTTGCAATAATATATCCTAATAAAAAGAAAGATGACTCATAATGCATCAAGCTTATTGTATAGTGAATGAGCATTATAATTTCACACGTAGGAGATGTGCAACTGGAAATATAAATTTTTAAGCTATTATCATGATGTTTATTAATTAATTAATATTATTGCAGTATGAATCAGTGGACGCATGAATAATAGTTTCAGTTATTCAAGATCAACAGGACTTTATTGACTACAAAAGAATGAAAACTGCAAAACAGTATCCATGATTTTTTTGCGTGAGAATAACGAATGAGGGTTGCGTGTCAAATTTTAAATGGATATTAAAATTTATGGAGAGACTATTTTAAAGTAATCACTGCTGCAAAATCCTGTTCGAATTGGAAAATCGGTTTCATTTTGTGACTTGTGACAGGTTTGATATTGTCTATTAATGGTATTTAACCTGTAAAAAAAACTCGATGTTATTACGTTGCTCCACAATCCTTGAGTGGTTTAAATATCATAATTTTGACTTTGTCTGGTAAGTTAGCAATGCCGTTTTCCAATATAATGGCTCTTGTCATGGGTACTATTATGTTTTCTACTCATGGAAGATATTGGATGAGGTCTATTAACTGCAAGAAGGAATATAAACATCTATTTAATGGTAGTAATACAAGTACTCTAACTTACTCCCTGGCTGCTTGCTTTGTTACCACTGACAGCCCAATCTTTTCACTTACACATGCTTTCATTGAGCTAGGCAATGAGCAAGGTGGAGAGCATAATTCTTTCAATTTTACAGGCTCTGAGACTAGAACAGTGCAAGATCTTGTGGCACATTATAGTGTTTGTATTTATGTAAATTCTGCAGTTGAAAGGAAGAGGGTAGTTGTGTATTCAGTGTCTGTAAAGGGTTAGATTGTACAAACCCCAATTCCAGTGAAGTTGAGACGTTAAGTAAAACCTGAATGAAAACAGAATACAATGATTTGCAAATTTCATATGTAAAGGTGGGTTCTTGTGGATCAACTGGTTGCAGGATGCCAGAAAGAGTCAGAAACACACTGGTTGACAACAAACCCTGTCTTTATTCAACAGGGGTTTCAGAGCCAGGGAGCCAGGGGTAGTCACTCACCGCCAGGGATTTAGGAAAGAGCACAACACAAATTCTAAACTAAATAAGCAAATCGATTGTGAATACAAAAAAAAAAAACCCTTTGAAAATACAAGCAAGCTTTTAGATTAAAGCAACCCACCACACGACACCCAATTGCCCTGGCAGCAAGCAGCTACCCTTGGCCACAGCCAGTAGCCCCTGGACTAATAGTTAATATTTAAAAAAATCCAAATTTCCTTTAATAATTTAAAAGCACTTGATTAAAAACTTCACAATAGAACAAACAGGTACAATTACTAAAGGTCAAGGTATTGGTGGTCCTGGACCACTGGCTGAGCCACTGGGGGAGGTGAATGGCGCGCAGAGCCTCAGCACAGGTCAGCCACCCTGACTGGGACTCAATTGAAGTTAGTCAAATGGCAAACAAACAAAGCACGAACAAACTTCTGCTCCAAGAAATGGACTGACACAAACACCAGAACAAGACCATACAGTTTAGTTCAAAACAATAAAATGGATAACCAAACACAGAAATATGACTCAAAACTGCAACAAGAAACAATCAAATCTTTAGGCTTAAGATCTCTCACAGTTGCACAAACTAACACAATACGCCTAACAAAACAATCCAACATCCAGAGCACGCCATCCACCTACCCTCCGCAGACACCCAGAAGAGCAACAAACAAAAAAAAAGCCAGGCCGAGGCTTCTTCTTCTTCTTTGTGTTTATTGGCAGTTTGCAAACACATCAACTGTGGAAGTGTGGAGCATCAATGGAGCAACATGAAACTAATTAATAAAAAAAAATGAGAAACCTTCTTCACCCTACTCCGCAATGCTCAATAACACTATTTACCACTAAACGATTTAAATTCAATGATTAACTTCCACTAAACCCTTTCTCCAAGATTCCTTGAATTTCCTCTCCTTTCACATGAGTTATCTCTAAAATCTCCCGAGCTGCGTGTACTACCATCCATCTTGGTAGCCTCCGCGTACGACATTTTACTCTGTGTCCGTGTCCACTCAACTTTGATTTCTAATTCTCTATGTTCACATTGTTTTGCCCCCGCTTCATGGTTTCCTCCACAGTGACAACAAACAGCCTTCTCTTTCGTTAACTCACAACCCTCTTCTGAGCATCCCTCTTTACCACATCTTCTACACCTATAGTTCTCATTTTTACACAGTGCCGCAACATAACCATAACCTTGACACCAGAAACAACGAAGGGGAGCTCTTTCAAATGCCCACACCCTGTAACTCACATAATCAACCAAAATTCTTTCCGGCAACTCATTTACAAATTCTAGAAGCACCACCATACTCTCTTGTTTACTTCCATTCCTGTAACTATGTAATCGCCGGGCGGCGCAAACTCCTTCCACCTCCAGAAAATCATCTGGTTTCACTGAAAAAGAAACCCCTTTAATGACTCCCTTTACTGTCAGCTGGCGTTTTAGTGTGAAGCATGTTACTGGACTAGTGCCAAATTCTTTTATTTTTAGTGCCTTTTCCATTTGTCTTCTCGCTGTGCATTCCACAATCACTATTCCACTTCTCGCCACCCTCACTGACTTAACATCTCCAATCTCTTTCTTTACAAATTTTCCAACTTGATGATTGTCACTGAACACTCTGTTAACTTCCCAACTTTCTCCGATCGCCTTAATGCCTACAACAGATATCTCTTCATTTATGTCATTCTCAATTCCCTTTTTCCTTTTCTTTTTTCTGTTATCTCCTACTTCACACTCCATTTACCTGGAATCTAAATGCTTTTGCCAACAATAAACTTTTAAATTTCCCTCGCCTACACTCCGGACACCCAAAACCTCCGCAACCCTCCAACTCCACCCCCTGGTCTAGGCCTTGGTGGTCACCCTTCATAAAGGGTACACTTCTTCTATGGTTACTAAATTTGTGAACTCTGTATCCTACTGCATAAGTGCCCCCTACTGTACTGGTCCCCATATTGCATCCTCAAACCAATCAGTCCTTCCCATAACACATGAACCCACATTTTATTCACAGTAGAGCACAGACAACATATCAGACGCTAAAAGTGAGACATTTTACCATTTAATGAAAAATATTTGCTCATTTTGAATTTTATGGCAGCAACACATCTCATAAAAGTTGGGACAAGGGCAACAAAAGGCTGGAAAAGTAGTGGTACAAATAAAAAAAACAGCTGGAGAACCATTTTGCAACTAATTAGGTTAGCTGGCAACAGGTCAGTAACATCACTGGGTATAAAAAGAGCATTTTAGAGAGGCAGTCTCTCAGAAGTAAAGATGGGCAGATGTTCACCAATCTGTGAAGAACTGCATCTAAAAATTGACGGACAATTTCAGAAAAATGTTCCTCAATGTAAATTTGCGAAGACTTTGAATGTCCCACCATCTACATTACATAATATCATCAAAAGATTCCAAAGATCTGGAGAAATCTGTGTGCACTAGGGACAAAGCCGAAGGTCAATACTGGATGTTGTGATCCTCAGGCCCTCAGGCGGCACTGCATTACAAAAAAACAGGCATGATTCTGCACTGGAATACAGTTCATGGGCTCAGGAACACTTCCAGAAATCATTGTCTGTGAACACAGTTTGCTGTGCAATCTACAAATGAAAGCTACTGCTGTATCATGCAAAGAAGAAGCCATATGTGAACACAATCCAGAAACGCTGCTGTCTTCTCTGGGCCAAAGTTCATTGAAAATGAACTGAGGCAGTATGGGAAACTGTTCTGTGGTCAGATGAATCAAAATTTGAAATTCTTTTTGGAAACCACAGACGCCATGTTGTGCGGTATAAAGAGGAGAGGGACCATCCAGCTTGTTATCAGCGCACAGTTCAAAAGCCAGCATCTCTGATGGTCTGGGGTTGCATTAGTGCCCATGTAGTGAGCAGTTTACAAATCTGGAAAGGCACTATCAATGCTGAATAGTATATAGAGGTTTAACAAAAACATATTGTCCCATCCAGACAGCGTCTCTTTTAGGGAAGATCTTGCATATTTCAGCAGGACAATGCTAAACCACATACTGCATCCATCACAACAGCATGGCTTCACAGTAAAAGAGACCGGGTGCTGAACTGGCCTACCTGCAGTCCGGATGTTTCACCAATAGCAAACATTTGGCGCATCATAAAATGGAAAATCCAGCAAAAAAGACCAGGACTGTTGAGCATTTAGAATCCTACATCTGACAAGAGTGGGACAACATTCCTCTCCCAAAACTCCAGCAACTGGTCTCCTCACTTCCCAGGCGTTTACAGACTGTTGTTCAAAGAAGAGGGGATGTTACACAATGGTAAACACAGCCCTGTCCCAACTTTTTTGTGATGTGTTGCTGCTATCCAATTCAAAATGAGCTAATATTTTTCATGAAATGGAAAAATTTCTCACTTTCAACATCTGATATGTTGTCTGTGTTCCATTGTGAATAAAATATGGGTTAATGAGATTTGAAAATCATTGTATTCTGTTTTTATTCACGTTTTACACAACATCCCAACTTCATTGGAATTGGGATTTCTATGAGATTGGAGCAATAATAGGAGTTTATAGATAAAATGACCGCATTTCAGTGTTCTTCGTCCATTTTAGTTATCTTAAACTGCATTATTTTGATTTTTCATTATTCAAAGAAAGTTTCAGTTCTTGGTACTAGCAGTAGTTGAAATGACTTCAAAGACAAATAAACATAACATAACATAAATGGCGAGAACAGGCCGTTCAGCCCAACTAGGCTCGCCAGTTTCTTTATACTATTGTGAATATATTACTTCAGATACTCAATGACTCAATGGTATCTAGCTTTAGGTCAAGCCTGTTCTTGAAAACTCCCAAGGTGTCTGCCTCAACAATATGGTCAGGCAAGCTATTCCACATCGAAATTACTCTTTGGGTGAAGAAATATTTCCAAATATCAGTGCTAAATTTACCTTTGCTCAACTTCCATTTGTGACCCCGAGTTCTACTAACAACACTTGGTCGAAGGAATCCTACATAATTCACTTTGTTAATCCCTTTAACATATTTAAAGACCTCAATGAGATCACCCCTTAGTCTCCTTTTCCTAAGACTATAGAGATTAAGGCTCTTCAACCTCTTCTCATAGCTTTCATCTTTTATACCCGGAATTAGCTTAGTGGCTCTTCTCTGAACTTTCTCTAGAGCCTCTATATCTTTCTTAAAGTATCGTCCCCAGAACTGTACACAATACTCCAGATGTGGTCTGACGAATGTGTTGTACAAAAGAAGCATCACCTCCTTGGATTTGTACTCAATACTTTTGGCAATGTATCCCAGCATCCGATTGGCTTTTTTTTAACTGCTACTGGCACAATGGCTAGAGCCTGTGAGGGTTTGGTCAACAATCACTCCCAGATCTTTCTCGTGTGGAGCACATTCCAGTTTTAAACCTCCCATGAAGTAATCCCGTCTAATGTTTTTATTATCTACATGTATATTTATACAACTTTATATTTCGCTACATTAAATTTCATTTGCCACATTTCTGCCCAATTCTGGATTCTATCCAAATCATCCTGAATCACTTTAGTGGACTCTAAACTATTCGCCAAACCTCCCAATTTAGTATCATCCGCAAATTTAACTAATCTGCTCTCAATATTCCTATCAAGGTCATTAATGTAGATGAGGAACAGCAGGGGTCCCAACACTGATCCCTGGGCGACGCCACTCCCCACCATATCTAGCTGAGATGAGGTTCCACTGACCACCACTCTTTGTGTTCTGTCCTGTAACCAGTTTTGAATCCACTTCAGAATACCTCCTGTAACTCCAATGGAGCTCATTTTAAAAATTAGTCTCTTATGCGGTACTGTATCAAATGCTTTCTGAAAATCCAAGTATATGATGTCATAAGTCCTGCTCTGGTCATAAGTCTTTGTGGCCTCTTCAAAAAATTCCAGAAGGTTTTTCAGGCATGACCTTCCCTTACGGAAACCATGTTGGCTATCCCTCAAGATATTGTTACGTTCAAGAAATAAGTCCAGCTCATCTTTTATGATAGATTCCAATATTTTGCAAGCAATGCAAGTTAAACTGACTGGCCTGTAATTTCCTGGCTCAGTACGGTCCCCTTTCTTATAAATTGGTATTATATTGCCGTTTCCAATCGTTTGGTATTTCTCCAGTTTCTAAAGACAGTCTGAAGATGGCGGATAGCGGCTTAAAGATGATCTCACTAACTCCCCTGAGCACCCTAGGATATAAGCCATCAGGACCCGCCGCCTTATCTGCCTTTAGTTTATGCAACTTGTCAAATACTTCGTTATCCCTAACCTCAATTTCCGCTAAATAATCTTGAGCATTTGACATGCCTCTAAAGACCCACTCTGAGGTAAAATTAACAGTTACAAAAGTAACTGTTTAAGGTATCCGCAATATCCTTGTTATCATATAGCAGCGATCCATTTTTATTCTTTATGCACTTAACCTGCTTTTTGACTTTCCTTTTTCTGCTACAGTACTTAAAGAAGTGCTTAGGGTTAGTTTTTGCCCCCTCTGCAACTTGTCTTTCATACAGTCCTCTAGCATTCCTCAGCTCTTTTTTGACCACAGTATTTTACAGTATTCAGCCTTAGTGTTCTTATTGTTATCCTTTATGTATATCTTATAAAGATTCCTCTTTTCCCTCAAAATCCTACGAATACTTGTGGTCATCCACTGAGGATTCTGCTTTTTCAGCTTATTTTTGGACACCTTTGGAATGAATCTGCATTGTGAATCAAGTAAAACCCCCTTAAATCTTTCCCACATCTCATTTACAGACTCACTGTCCAGGAGTGTCTCCCATTTTATTTCACCTAGATATGAGCGCATCCTGTCAAAGTTTGCTCACCTAAAATTGAAAATTTTTGTTTTTGAAGACACCTTTTTAACTTCCCATAAAACATCAAAATTAGCAGTAGAGTGATCACTTGTCCCAAGTTGCTCCAGTACCTCAACATTGCTAATTCTATCTGGGTCATTACAGAGCACTAAGTCTAAAATTGCCTTCTCTCTTGTAGGTTTATTAACATACTGCACCAAAAAAATTATCATTTATATAACATCTAGAAATTCTTCCTCCCCCCTACCCTGTCCTTTCACCATTTCCCAATCGATACCAGGATAATTTAAGTCTTCCATAATAATAGTCCCCTCCACCTCTACAAGCTTGCGTAATCCTCTTAAAAAGCATTTCATTGACTGTACTGTCCAAAGCTGGTTGTCAATAGCATACACCTATGTTTAAACCTGTCTCGTGTTTGCCAATGAGCCTGACCCAGATATCTTCACAGGGCAAGGAATGTTCAATTTCTGGAATTTTCTGTACATTTATGTTTTCTTTCATATAGAGTGCTATGCCCCCTCCTCGCCTATTACATCTATCCTTCCTAAAAAGCGTATAACCTTCTATATTATATTCATCTCCATCCTCTTCACTAAGCCATGTCTCTGTAATCCCAACTATGTCATAGCCCTCACTAATCATAACGGCCTCAAGTTCTGGAAATTTATTTTTTATGCTTCTTGCATTTAAATGAAAACATTTCAGGTTGTTACGAATGCTCTTCCCCTTCGATTTCCCATGTGCCCGCTGCTCCAAGCCCCTCATTACGCTTTGTTGCTTTAACACTAGAGGCGCCGGAATTTTATCATTGCAAGAACCGCCATGAACGGTCATTTGGACCGCCAGGTTCAAAACATTCTAATTCGTCTCTCTGAGCACCTAATTAAGCAATTAATGCATCTTGTATGTTACCATGTATCTCAAAAGAACGTTACAACACCAGCACTACGTTTTAACAAGTTTAATAATACATTTAAGAATATTTAGGCAATAGAATTATATATAATTAACATGAATTAAGCTGCTTTCATATCGGACGCGAAACAAATTTTTCGCAAGACAGATTACATTCAAATTCAATGCAAAGATGCAAATACGCGCGTTTTGCGCGGATTTGCGTCTTTGCATTGACTTTGAATGTGATCTGTCGTGCGAAAAATTCGTTCGCGTCCAGTGTGAAAGCGGCTTTATTGTAAACATTCACAACGATATTTTTGGGTAAAGAAATAATTAAACAATTCAGAAGGACAAAAACAACAATTAAAAACATCTATTTTGATTAATACACATTCGGATTCAACATTTATAACAACATAACCATATGGAATATCTTATTTCTTATGAAAGAATTAATCGGAACAATGACACGGAATTAGAAAACGATGGGTAGGTACTGAACTTTTTTTCTGAATACCTTTTTACTTATTTGTGTGGCATAGCATTTAGTCTACTCGTAATAGTCTGCGCAGGTGACCTCCGTTCTCCTGGTGCAATTCCCACAGACGGGTCTGAGGCATCTGCAGCAGGTGACGAGCGTCTTATTTAGTGAGCAGCTCCTGCGGACCTGGCACTGCCTCCGTTTTGGTGCCAGTGTCTCCCGCTGCTGCTGGCTCAAACTTTTCGCCAGTGCTGCCCAATAAAATGATTCTAGACTACTCTACTCTACCAACTCTGACAGTGGCATCGGTTAGTTGCTAGGCAACCAAAAGATACATTTTTCGAAAAAAAATAACAGCCGCAAAACTATGCGGTCAGTGAGACCGCTAATGGCAGAAATAGGTAGATTTGGTGATATTTTATGCTCCGTAGGTGTAATCTATGTAAAATCAATTGCATGTTAAAATATAGACACTTTTAGGAAAAGTCAGTGACCCTCAAGGTTGTATTCTTTTATTTTGAAAAGTTATGACACAAACAAATTTCAAAACGGTCAAAATGACCGTCATGGCGGTTCTAGTGTTAAAAGTATATCATCAATAGTGCATGTAACGCTGTCAGCTTCCATCAGGGCAGTCTGCATTTCCCTATGTGTAACACTCACTAACCTCCCTGCCCCCCAAGTCCCTAGTTTAAATAATCCTGTGCTACCCTCAACATACACTGACCCAGTGCAAAGGTACCCCTCCGGTGCAGGTGCAGCCCGTCAGGCTTGAACAGGTCACCCCTGTCCCTGAAAAAGTTCCAGTGCCCCATAAACTTGTACCCCTCTTTCCTACACCAGGTTCGTAGCCACGTGTTAAACCTCCAGATAAAATTCTGCTTTCCTCTGCTTGCACGTGGTACCGGTAGAATCCCGGAGAACACTACCGTTGAGGATCTGCTCCTGAGCTTCTCAGCTAATTCCACAAATTTGCCTTGTAGAACCTCAAACCTACCCTTACCTATGTCATTTGTCCCAACATGGACCATGACAACTGGATCCCTCCCGGCTCTGGCCAGGAGCTTGTCCGCACGCTCCAGGAGGTCTCCTACCTGGGCACCAGTCAGGCAACACCCCGTACGAGACTCTTTGTCACATGAACAGACTAAACTGTCTATTCCTCTAAGTATTGAGTCCCCCACTATCACTAACTCTCTTTTCTGAGGGGTAGAGGCCAACAGGGTGCCCTGATGCTCATCAGTCCCCCACACTCAGGGTCAGGGGCTAAGTCGACTTCCTGCAAGGGCCGGAATTGGTTGGACACCTCAACCACTGGAGGAGCTGTCGCTGTACGGCGTGCACGCCCTTTCCTGCGCTGACGTCCTACAGTCACCCTACTTTCTCTCCCTGCCTGCTCTGGGGTCCCCGCACCACCCTGCTTTGGCGTATACACCATTTCTCTAAACGACATACCACTTAGTTCCTCTAGGAATACTGATTGCGAACTATGTCGCGCCGCCAACTGGCCCTGAAGATCAAGGATCTTGCTCTCCAGATGCTCAATTAGCTGGCACCGGTGGCAGACAAACCCACCCTGGAAATCTCTTTCCAAAAGTGCGATCATCCTGTAACCGTCACATAGTTTTGGCCACATTTTGAACCCCCTACCTAATGACCTCGCTCACCCTAGATAAAAGAAAATTCCTAATGCCGAGATAGAGGCTCAGGAACCACAATTTATTAATTTTTAACCTGAGAAGCCCTAAGCAGCAGTCACAATAGAAACCATGGGGAAACTGTGTAAATGGATAATAAGCCTCTTTTAACAGGGGCTTAGTTTCAGGTAACAGAAATGAAATACCAAATTGAGACAAACTCTATATGTAATAAGCACTCCTAATAAGCCGACTTGAGTTTATCTAGTCCCGGTACTATTAATATACTAACCTAAAAATATCACAGGGCTTAGCTGAGAACCCAGATAAAACAGACTGGCTACAACGCCCAGGAGAAACGAGGAGGGAGGAGGCCGAGCACTCCGGTAAACCTTACCGTTTAAATTCCAACCTAACCGAATGGACAACTCACGTGACTGCTGCCCTACTAACGAAATACTAAATCTCAGATCCCCAGCCAAAAATGCAAGCAGTAACTATCTAGCTAGCTAGCCACTAATACAACCGAGGGTAACCGAGAAAAGAGTAAAGTCCCGGTTCCCTTTAATTAAAACGGACCGAATAAACAGTCGTTTACTATGTGAGCGAACTAAACACGGTATCTCCCCCAACAAGCTGTCGCTAAGCACTCACACATGCAGTTAAACTTTAATCGGCTGATCAAGGCACCGCAACCGGAGAAAAATACAAAGATAAGGTAATTTGCAATGTGTTTATCAGAAGAGCCCTTCGGTAATAATAAAATGCGAAAAAGACAAAAAACCCGGTTCGCGTTAATATTCAAGCTTGGCAATGCGTTTATGCGGTAATGCAGTCAGGATAGAGAACGAAGGGGACTAAAAAACCCCGGTGAACGTTAATATTTATTGGCTAGAAGACCGTATGAAAGGCAAGCCACCAAGTATGAAACCAAGCCGGGTTATAGTTAGATATCCAGGTAATTCAATAATATTCTTGGCGTTGAGAGCTTGCTGAGGTTCGTTAGCTAAATCAGTTACAGAAAAACCAGGCGACAGAACCTCAGTCCTTGAAAACAACTGTGTTTTACTTTGTATATCACACAATTCACTTAGTTAGAAATTATTTAGCGTTTAAATTTATTCTTTAAATTAGCGTTTAAATTTATTTTACTTTACCTTACTTTGCTCCCAGGAGACTGAAACCCCCCCCCAAAAAACCCCAAAAAACCCCCGTCGCCTTTGTTTGACCAGATTAGCGACTCAATTTGGCTGTTTGTTCACTGAGTTGTTACAGGGGGAAAAAGGGGAAAAAGAAGAAGGAGGAAGATTCTCCCTGCCCCTAATGCGACAAAGGTTATACCTCGGGAGCAAATTGTCTAATCTCTGTTAATGTTTGAGCCTTAACACACAAATTATTTTCAGAAAACCCCGTTTGCACAATAGCTTCAATCCCTCCACACATCTTCCTCTGTCTCAACCCAAGCAGAATGAACACCACCGAACAATGCTACAGCACAGCCAAGAGGTCAGCAACAGCAAAGCAGTATCGCCGCCAACAGCCAAATGCCAATGAACAATGCCAATGAATGAAATAGTGACATCATTTCTGTCTTCTTTTGTACCGTGTAGAGTTTAGTAAACTAGCATCAATGTAAGTTAAGAAAAATAAAAATTATTGATGCTGTTTTCTCAGGTTAGGCTGAATGTAATAATAAAATGTAATAAGGTTTCAATTCACTACATTCTTAGATATAAATGATCGTAATGATGATGTTACAGTAAACAGAAGACATACTATGTCCACATTAGCTAAACTAAAGACCGAAATAAATGCATTGTTAAATGGCAACACATGGTATGTTTGTGCACAATGAATTCTATAAAATTGTTTGAAATTTAAATTATAAAAAATGCAAATGAATGAAACCAAACTGTCTGTTTGAAGAACTTTGTCTAGCACTTGAGGCATAAGGCCTTTTCAATATGAGATGAAGCCAAAGCCTTAATGCCACAAAGAAAAAAGCCTGATTCACAACTGATATATGACAATACCTTAAAATGCATTTTGTGTGCACAAGTTATTGGTGAGCTATGTATTTGACATCAGGAAGTCTGCCATATGGCATATTAGTCAGTTGTCAGGATGTTTTCTCATTGCTTTGTGTAATTATTTAGCACTTGCTGGAAAAATAATGGTGTGAATAATTCTCTAGTGGGTTAGGGCACACACTGATGGTCTGTAAAATGTCTCCAATGCCATAATTAGCAGATTAATCTCAGTTAATGCGATCCAGTCAATAATTTTGTGCAGGTGTATATGAGGAGTTGACTTGCAAATTTTAAAATAAATGAGTTATCTCCCTTAGCCTCTCTTTCAGGCACCTGCGCATGTCCCACTGATAGCTCCACTTTAAAAACCTACTAAATCATGTTATAAACTGTAACGGAAAAAGCGAAACTCTGTCAAAACCCGCCAAGTCAAGGAGGAAAAACTGTAAAATTCTGCTAAGTCATCAGCCAATGTGGAAACGTGATTCCGTTTTCGTTCGCTAGAAGGAACCAATCACAGTCGAGCTTTTATAAGCTGTTCAGCTTTTGCTTTCTCTAACTTTAACTGGTTTGGGCAGTTCAGGAAAGTGTGATGTGATTGGGGGGATTTGAACCCATGGACTCATGTTTATGTTGTCATTGTCATAGCAGCTTTTCAACCACTGTGCTGTCTGTAGCATTGAGTTGCATGTAGAGTGGGTCCTGAGTCAAATACCTTCACCTATTGAGCAATGGGGCTGGTTTAAACACTGTCAAATCCTGCTAAATTTCCACTCCACTTTCAAAACCTGCTAAGTCAAAACTTTGTGTAGCAAAATCAAAGTAATTTCTTTAAAAAAAAAATGAATCTGGATTATGTCTGCAAGGCTAATAGTTTCAGTACAGTGAAACTTGGTATCTATGGAAGATAATTTCTATGCCTACCAAAAAATCAGATTTTTCCAAAAAAATGGACCAACTTGACTTAGAAGGCTTTGCAAGTGGACTCCTCATATGATACTTCAGTTGGACTGTGAGACTACACTTCAATTGGACCGTGAAACTAAATTTAGCATAGTTGCCCTTATTGTGTGCAAAAAAGGTCATGGTGCGCATTCTTTTCTTAAGAAACTTAAAATAGAATCTTACACGCAATGCATAAGATAGACCTTGGGATTAAATTCTGAGAGCTATGTCAATTATTTCCATTTAAACATACATCCTACAATTTTAGATGTACCATGTTGAAATTTGCGTCATGTACGTTTTTAACTAATTTTAAATGAAGAAGCTTACAATACAGAGGTAATGAGGAATGGAATCAAATACCAGATGAGACTAAAATCAAGAGTTTCAATGCTTTCAGATCTCAATTAACTCAACAGTAGAAGCAATTTAACATTCACATTGATATATCTTGGACTATTAACATTTATGCAAACCATTTGTTTTGTGTTAGTCTTTATGATTACATTTACATTAGTCTAATTGTATATTTCTCTAGATGTTGTTTTCGTATTTTGTAATTTATCTTTTTTTTCTTGTATACATTCCATGCACTGACTTTCAGAATAACAGCCACTGGCTGAAATAAGTTTTTGTATTACTGTGTTGAAATAAAATTAAAAAGAAAATGAAATTAAATTAAAATTGCTCCATGATTTTGCTAACTTGTAGTCAGATACAAAAAAATTGCCTTTTTTCTGCTAGAGGTCATTTCACAAAGACTGAAGACCTAGTTTGTTGGATAACTGACCAAAACAGGGAAGAACCCTTTTTCCATGTCACAGATTTTGGAAGCCTCCAGATCCAACTCAGTGCTGTGAGACAGCTGGCTGAGTTATCCAGCTTTGTGACACTGGGCATTGGCCTAATTTTATGCATCGAGCGCTTTGTCAGAGCATTACGAGCATTATGTATCAGTGCAAAGTAGCATGATTACCCCATTAGCCAAGACATAATTCCCTATTTAAATAATGGCTAACACCTTGAGCACCAAATGGAGCTTGCAGAAGACGGCCAAAGGACTGAAATGATAATGCACTAATATGGGCACTGCACTCATGAGACGTGATTAGGGTCATCATTGGTGCCCATTGATGCTGCAGTATGTGAGGCCCATTGATTTCTGTCCTTCTTTCCCTTCCAATGTCCTGAGTTAAGTGGTTTAGCAGAGGATTTGATTAATGAGAGTCATTAAAGAGATCAATATATGCATGAGTGCAAGAGTTCAGGGGATCGGGCTGGCTTGATTGCAGGTCATGCACGGCTGTGTGTGTGGTTGTGTGTGTATGTGTGGATGAGCTTGTCTTTGTGTGCTTGCATCCCTAAATGTCTGTGTATCTTCCTGCTTGTTTGTGTGTTTGCGTATGTGTATGTGTATGTGCGTGTGTGTGTTAATGTTTGGGTGCGTGCATGTTTGGATGCATATGCATATCTGAATTTATTCTATTTGAAACTTCCTGATGACAGCCATTGCTGAAAAAATGCTAAAATGGGAGATGTAATTCAGAGTACATTTTGGATTCATAAATTATTCGAATTATTGCCATTCAAAATAACACAAGTATTTAATTATGTCTCCAACCAGAAGGGAGGGGAGACATAGGGCTCTATCTTTCACACTGCCCTACCCGTTGCCACTACCCGCTACCCGTGAATTACGCATTTAGCAGCTTCCACTATCCCTAAACGGTATCTTGCGGCCACACTACCCGCTATGCGTTATGCCGACTCCTTATTTGCGGCTGGAGGTGTGCCCGGGCGTGTTTATGCGCTTTCCTACAATTGCTATCTTGACCACACACGTTAGGGAAAGCGTATAGCGGGTCCTCAAACCACCCGCTACCCATTTGGGCTTTTGCAAGAGCGCGCCCAGGCGGCTTCATTGTGCGTCCACTTGGACACATGTGGACGTGCACATACGGCTCCACTTCTCGAATTAACTCGCCTATAAAAAGCCACCTTGCTTTAGCCTCAGTTTAACAGCGACAAAAAAACGGGCTACATTCAGTACAGAAAAATAATTTAATTATAAATAGGTCTATGCACTGGCATTCAGCAACGGTAATTTTTTTTTTTTTTTTTTTTTCCAGCGAGAGCGGCATTTCGGAACTCTTTTGCGAATGAAGGTAGTTTCGGCGACAAGCACGCACGCTTGTTTTTGCAGCACGGTCACGCAACTTGATGTAAAAAAACAGACAGCTGTCCGATTGGAAAATGTAAACGGACGAAACCAGGTACTTGTCACCAGAATTACCTTCATTTGCTGAAGAGTTCTGAAATGCCGCTCTCGCTGGGGAAAAAAAAGTTACGTCGCTGAGTGCCAGTGCATATACCTAATTTTATATTTCTAAAATGGGATTTTGTTCTATGCTTCATTTCAGACGGGAGAGGGAGTTGGAAGTGCATGGCGAAACGCATTTTTTCCTTTTTCTTTTTTTTTGAAGTTTCCATCACAAAAGGGGTAGGCTTGATTTTTTTTTTTTAACTACATACCAAACATTAAACAATATGTCAATGTCAAATAATAATAATAATAATAATAATAATAATACAATTCATGATTAACTTAACAAAAACAGATCCTCCCCTGACTGGATTTGACCTCATGCACGGGCAATTTAACTTCGTCAATGGAGAAACGTGGCGACCTTCCTCTCTCCATCACGGATTTCGGTTTGAGGATTTGGGATAGCGCAGCCTGCTCCGAAAGGCAGTGGCACCTGGCACACTGATTGGTTTAACTGGTGTAACGCCCAAACCACGCCTATGCATAATGTAACGGGTAGCGCTGGTGTTTTAGGGATATAGGCAGGTGTGAAAGATAGCAACTTTCGCGGGGGAACGCCTCTTACGCAATGCGAAATCCCCAAATAACCGGTTTAGGGACTCTGGCGTAAGATAGGGCCCATATTGTTTTTGTACGGTTTCCCATCTGCGTTGGCGTTGGCGTTCCCACTGTTTCCGGCTGTAAC
The DNA here is from genome assembly GCA_029692085.1 of Gymnothorax javanicus. Taxonomy (NCBI): domain Eukaryota; kingdom Metazoa; phylum Chordata; class Actinopteri; order Anguilliformes; family Muraenidae; genus Gymnothorax; species Gymnothorax javanicus. The sequence goes on along the minus strand of CM056194.1, from coordinate 110,547,755 downwards.
TCGGAAACCGTTTAAGATATTTACATCAAACCTTGCACACTCTTTCAACATTGTACAGGTATCTAGATGTGCCTTTTTACTGTCTGTGGACATCAATGAGGGGGGGCTGCGTTGGGGTGGGGGGAGACATTTGATTTTTTGCCTTAAAAACAATCTTGAGTTTGCCTTGTCAGAATAGCCTACTTTTGATATCAGTCATTCCTTAATTAATAACTATTTAATCATTTTACTCTAATGTATCGGTCCTGGTTGTTCAGTAAAAAAAATGTTTTATTGTTTATCAGGTGATCTAAAACAGGAACAAATTGAGAGCTATTATGTGTTGAAAGGTGAAAGGCTTCTATACCTCTGACTGTATGGCACAGAGCATCAGTCAGAAAATCCAGGTGCCTTCGATCTGGAGAGGTTGAAGTATGATGAGAAATAAAATACTTTATTTGGACACAAAATTGTAAGCATGTACAGTAATATGCCGTTCAGCAGAGCTACTATTTGTATCTGTATTTGTTAAGCAACTAATATTATAGTGTTACATTCTTGTGCAAAGTAATTGGATAAAGGTGCTTGTCAATTTAATGAGCTGAATGGAGAGCAAATAGCTGTGCCAAGTGATGGACGTTTTACATAACCACCTCAAAGATCACTCCATAGTACCTTTTAGCTATGTTTCATTAATTCCTTGACTTATATGATGCAATTAATGTGATCGCATCATCAACGCAGTACTGTAACTGTGTTGGACTGGCCTGGTAATTCACCTGACCTTAATCTCATTGAGAATCTCTGATCCATCATTAAGTCAAGGCTGCAGCAAAACGACTGCACCACAAAAGCCAAAGTCATCGATGCAGTTGTCCAGGTGTGGCATCATGACAAAGAAATCAAGGCATTAAATTAAGAAAATAAAGCATGCACATCCACTCAATTACAGGTGCAGGACAATTTAAGAATTCGCTAAATAAAATAATAAAGTCCGCACACTGAAGGACAATGCTCCCCAGAAGTTTATTGTGTCAACGTTTTGATCAAAATGATCTTCATCAGGATGATCCTGATGAAGATCATTTTGATCGAAACGTTGACACAATAAACTTTTGGGGAGCATTGTCCTTCAGTGTGCGGACTTTATTATTTTATTTTAAAGAAATCAAGGCAACCTGGAAAAACCTAGTCAGCTCCATGCCAAAACGGGTGGAACAGTGTATCAAGAACCGTGGAGGACATATCTCCTACTGAGTGCTGAATGTGCGTAGATGTTATAAAAGTAATAAAAAGCCTGAAAACCTTAATTGTTTGGTTTTTCTCACTCCAGCCTGCTTTATCCAATTAATTTGCACAAGACTGTAAAACAAATATTTGCATAAAATGCATTGTTTGTGTCATGGTTTTGACTGTGTTTGTGGTTTTTAGACTCTCTTTGTGGCTCCTTTCAGAACCACTTCTGTTCCTTTAATTTTTGGATTCCCTCCAGCTGTTTCGTCAGGCGTGGGCGGCACCTTCTTCTGAGCCTACATAAGCATATATAACACAACAGCCAGAAGATATCTGTAGTCAGGATTTATTGACGATATATCTTCGCATTATTTTTGTGGTTCCAATCTCTCTAGGGAAATTCCCTTTTCTTCCTTTCCCTCTCTACCTTTGTATTGCACCATTTTAGGTGCTTTCTTTTCTTGGTTCCCGAGAAACTTCCTCTTTCTCCCTCTCTTGCTTTGCTTCCTTGTTGTGGATGGTTGGGTGTCCTTTTGGAAGGCGAGAGCTGTCTCTGTTGTTTGGCCTGTATCTCTCTCTCTGTGAGTGTTTTAAGTCCGTGCTGCTCCGGGTTCCTCCTACCGCTGCACTTGACCTCTCGATTCTATCGGCCTTTACAGTTTGTGCTTTGCCAAATATCATATTTGGATTTGGGAAACATCCCTGTCAGTGATATTGCGCATATGCTGTACAACTACTCTTCTGTTGAAGTAACCAATTTTAACTTTCTTTGTCCAAAGGCACTTTTTTAGAGTTACAAAGTAGCAAAGCACCTCATGGCCAGGTGTCCGGTCCATACGGCCTAGTGTTACACTTCCCGATGAAGCACTTTATAATGACAATAATACACTCAGTGAATGTGTTTTAGTCCTTAATCTGTCTGTATTCACAGTCTTTACTCCAGAGCTCAAACTGATCTAAATCTTACAAAATGGGCCGTTTGGTAGTAAACACTTCAGAGAACTTGCCTGGAATTTTCAGTATTCATTGATTAAATGCGCTTCAAAATACAACAAAGCACACTGAATTGCAGTGACCAAGTTTATGTACAAGTATGAGCATGATATGATTACTTTTTTATTCCCAGAGATAAAAAAAAAAATGTCTTACTTTCAGAGTATTTCTAATCCGACCAATCGCACAACAATGCTGGATCATGGACTGTTCACCCCCAAGGCCATGGCAAAATAGTACCCCCCTCACCATTCAGGCTTATAACACAAGCCATTTTACCTTGAGCCAATAAATGGAAGATTTTTTTTTTTAAGGGACAATAAGCCAACTTGGCAGAGCTTGTCATTTCAACTTCAATGTATTGTACTTCACTCGGCAAGTAAAATTTCCAAATCAATAACAGCGGAAAAGATCAGATTGTAAAATTGAACTAAATAAATCTGCGACTGAGAGAGCAATTCGAGAAGAAAAAAGGATTTAAAAAATTGCCAAATAATACTAAAATTTTGAAAATATACTCAAAGATATCTGTTGCTATGGGTGATTGAAAGACATCAAACTGGGCCTGTGTAGAATGTGCTGTAATCCTGTCCACTTGAACAATCAAAACCAGCTTCTTGTCTTGTAAAAGCATCTTTGCCTTAAAGAGAAAAAAATTCAATCCGAGTGGGGGAAAAAAAAAAAAAAACCCAGTTCCTCTGCAAACATTTTGTGCTTAAAAAGACTTCAATTGACATAATTGCAAAGTCTTAAATGTCTTAAAATCTGGGGAAGAGGGTTTGTACCTCCTGAAATTGAAGATATCTACGTGCACTCTGTAGGAAAATAGCAGCTTAATGAGATACTACGGTGGCCGATGAGGGCAAACGCGCTCCATTTTGTTTTTACACCACAATGAAGGGTTCACTCAGAATTGCAACCTTGTGAGCATTCGCAAAGGGTTCGCTCATGATTACGGCCTTATATGTGATGCAGAATAATCAATGGATAGCAGTGATTAGTTATAACTTTGCCATTTAGTTAGCTAGCACCAGATATAACGAGGTTAGTCGACAAACAGGCCGTGTCAATTCGCTTGCTCAGTTAGCTAGTTTGCTAGACTAGGTAGAAAAACAGTTATATATTTGGTGCAAGTTGCTACGTCAAGAGAGAATAAGTGAATAAAAATGAGCCAATTTTTCGCTAACTAACTTTGCTTGAGTTGAACCATGAGTATTTAGCTAGCTAGCTGGCATTGAAATCCACCTAATATACAGTTTAGCATGAAGCATACTGAGAGAAATTCATGTGTTGAACAGTTGATGTAATTTAATTGATTTAGATATTATTAACTAGCTTCTCAGCTAGCTAGTTTGCTAGACTAGCTAGGTAACAGTAATATATTTGGTGCAAGTAGCTAATTCAAGAGAAAATAAGTGAATAAAAATGAGCCATTTTTTCGCTAACTAACTTTGCTTGAGTAGAACCGCGAGTATTTAGCTAGCTAGCTGGCATTGAAATGCACCTAATATAAAGTTTATCATGAAGCTTACAGAGAGAATTCATGCGTTGAACAGTGGATGTAATTTAATTGATTAAGATATTATCATCTAGCTTCTCTGGGTCAAAAAATATTGGTAGTCACAAAACAAACAAAAAAACTAATTCAGCTCAAAATTCATTGCAAAAGCAACAAAACAAAACAAAAAAAAACAGTTAACGGAAGTGTTTTTTTAACAATACATTGAATTATCTTCATTTTTAGCCAGCTTGGCCAAAAGGCCCAAAGGGGCTTATGCTATGCTTGGGGTCTTTTGCGGTGATCTGTCGTGCGTGCGTGCATGCGTGCGTGCGTAAACTTTTGGCTTGTCTGCGGTCTAGCGTCTTTAGTTTTTCACTGACCCTTTTTATGTTTCATATGTGTATACATGGTCATAAGGTCTAGACCAAATTCGATTTTGAGCCGAACCGGACCAATACTTTGGCAAATGGGGGGCATTCCATTTCGCCCATGTTTGGCCTAGCGGGCGCAGTGGCTTTGCCACTCTTTTTGGGTTTATCTGTCTGTTGGCTGATCACAAGGCCGTGAGTGTTAATCTATAATATTGTGTTACACATTATTGTTATACATCAGCAATGGAAAATGTGGCTGATAATGGTTTGTTTTAGTCGCTATGTTTTTGCTGCTTTAAGCTTTGAATTTAGCTGAGGAAGTAATTCACCTCAGTGCAACCAGTATGATTCCCAGGTATGAGCAGCATAATCACATCCTGCATTTTCTATGGTTTTGGCTCTTTGCTGTTGTGCAAACCAAAATTATGAAAATACAATGGTGAAACAGCATAGGTTATCATGTTGACAGTTGACAATTTTTTTTCTGTTTAATTCTTCAATAAGAAATAATAGTCTTACTCTGTAATGTTGACTTTGGCTGTTTACCAGTCACATGCTTGAAGTGCTCATATTTTTGAAGGTGTCTCCTGCTAGCAGGCTAATGCCAGCAGCCTTGCTTGAATAAACATAAGACTATTGCTTAGGATTCTGAACGATAAAATCTTAAGTTTCTGGGCTTGCTTTTGACAGGTTGTGTTTTCTGAGGACCTTTTGCCTGTTTTGGGGAGGGGGGGATAGGAGTGTTATAGGCTAAAGGAACCGTCCTTAAAATTATGCTTTTTAACCAGAAGTGAGAGCGCTTTGCACAGTGACTGTAGCGGGGGAGTTTGAACAGAGAAAAGGGTCTTTTATCGGGTGGAATTAAGTATTGCATGGGTCTGAAGGCGATAATTAGCGTTGTCACATTCCATCTCCATCCAGGGTGACCGTAGCTGCCTTTGATTCCCCTTCACCCAGAATTAGAATAGTTGTGCAGCCCAGGACGCTGCTTTTTTTGGTCCAACAGAAACAGAAGAAATTTGATCCCAGGGTAAAGTAATCCCCTTTGTGTCTGCCTCATTTATAGGATGTCCACTGATCCATTGTGCTTTCTCATGGCCCTGTCCTCTTTTCTCATGCCATTTCCATGACGATGCATGACCTCAGTGTTGAATGCTAACTTTTTCCTGCCTTTATAGTCAGGGCGAGGTCAACGTGACATTGAAGAGTTGCTCATTTGTGGACTGAAAGCATTTTAATACCAAACCATCTGAGGCTAAAGTTGATCACATCAAACGTGCGGAGCGAAATGCAGCTCTCAACATGGCTACATATGGATTGTTACTCCTTGTCATTGGTAGACTAGATAAACTACTTGGCTGTAGCAGTTATATTCAAGAAATCAGGGCTATTTTGGAGCTGGAATGACTCATAACTTTGTTTGTTGGAGGTTCCTAATAATATCTTCCTGTGCAGTCAAAATCAAGAAGCCATATGTTAGTTTATGTCGCCAGATTAAATGCATATTGTCAAAGCTGAGTGGGTGTTTCTCGATGATGTAGTGACTTAATATCTCTCTGAGGCAAAAGTAGTTCACAAGAGTCATTGCAAAGCAAGAGGTCTGTTATGAGAAAATTTTTTAAATTTAAGTGAAATCTATATTACAAGCTTTGTATTTGAAACCTGTTCTGCAATACTTAGTGATGAGTTTTCTTTAAAGTCCATTTTATGTGGGTTCTATTGAATGCGGTATTATATTTATTAGCCTGTATCTTACTAGTAGCTGCCACTCTTAAGATTGTGTTATAGATTAATCCTGAAATATTTTGTGCAGACTTTTTATGCATATTCCATTCCCAAATGAATGTTAAAATGTGTATCTTGCAAGGAAAAATAAATGACTTTGCAAGTGTACATGCTGTGCAACAACATGTATGAATCACAGTCATGATTTAAAAATCAGGCTTTGCAAAAAATCCTAAACCTCATTTTTCCCCATAAGTGGTGCTGGCGATGACTGCGGATGTGAGCTGAGCTGACATGTCAGGTATAAACAGCATAAATTTGCTTCATTAATATCTGGCAGAATGTAAATGTTCAGCGTCGGTGTATTTGCAGAAGGGCAGAGCAGCGGCTGTGTTTGCGGTGTTTAATCATACAGAACGGATTGGGTTTGCTAGGCTGAAGTGAGGAGAAAGAAGATCTGGCAGAGCAAGGCTGCTGATTATATCACTTTTGTATTATCGCTATTTCTCTTCGCGTAAATATTCAATGCTGCTTGAATAAAGCTGCAGACTTTCTTATTAAATGTGTGTTGGTATGACTTTTAATTCACAAGTTTGATTTTGCCCATGAGTTTTAGGGGTATAGCTATTAGTCTGTCCATCTGTACATATATCTGTCTGTCCTTCTGTCTGAAAATGTTTTTGAACAAAAAATGACTTGACAATTGTTTTATGATATTTTTTTATGATGGCACACACATCAAGCAAATGCTGGAGTAAAGCCATTCGCTATTTTCATGGTTCTATAAGAAAAAGCTGTACATTTCAGCCTATAACTTTTGAACTGGTCTCAGAAACAAGTTTTTTTTTGGCTAAATTCTCCCCATTCAGACATGTCTATCCATACACGCCACAGTCATTTGCATATGAATGAACTGTTTGTCACTTTGAATTCTTTTATAGAATCTTTAAAATCAATCTGCACCGACATTGTGCAACCGATTTTCATGAAATTTTGGCACACAGCATCTCCATGCCAAGATCTTTAAATTTAAAAAGTTGTTATAAGCCAAAGAATTTTATGGGGATGGTCTCTATTTATAGAATGACTTGAGACCGCTCATCTACAGGCCATGAGACTAAAGCCTAAAAGAATTTGGTCTGTTTGAGGCACTACGGCAAACAAATTGTCATAACTCCTGGACCAACTGCTCAATCAAACTTCAAATTTTGAAAGCTTCTTGTTCATCAAGGGTCCTACATGTAGATAGCTGCCATCAGTCAACCGCATTTCAGCAGCCCATCTTTGTGGCCTGCTATCATGTATCATCATGAAAGATTATAAGATTTTTTTGGGACGTGTGAAATAACAATCTTGTGTAAAATTTCTCTTATTGGCTGGATGGTGCTGCTATAGACCTTATTGAGCATTTTAGTCTTTAACTTCTGAATTGTTGCTTTCACAATTATTTTTTCTTCTGATTACCTGGCTCCAGGTTGGACCGAAATAATGCGAAATAAATATTGGATTTTCTTCCATTTTGCATTTTTAAAAAAAATCTTTCAAATCAATTTCCTCCCAGATGGTTTCTTTAATTTGTGCCAAATCTAGTACCCTGCATCGTCAGCCCAATGTCTTTAAATGATTAAATAAGAAAGATGCAATGTTAAAAAGTCACCACAGTAAACCAGTAAATTTTGTGGGCGTGGCCTCAACTTATATAATGGGATGTAATTCCTGAATGCAAAGTCCAATGATCAGAAAAATTAAGAATTTACATCTATCGGACTAGAGGCACTCCGAGAGTACAAACCTCTGCCAAGGTTGCACAGTCAAAATCTTGCTGAGGGAACATGGCTCATAAGAAATTTAAAGTATTGGCAACATAGGATTTCAAGATGGCTCCCACGGTGGCCATAATGTTTCATGCAGTACATTTAAAACTCGTAGGTTCTGTCCCTGATGCGAGATGAATCAACGCAAAAAAATTTGAGTGATATCACTGGGAGCAAAGTTGAGTTATCGCGTGTCATAGGATTTCAAGATGGCTGCCGTGGCAGCCATATTGTTTGACTGATGGCGGTAAAAATCAATAGGGTCCATCCCTGATGTAATAGCGACCCATCCACAAAATTTCAGATATTCGTTCATTCTTTTTTGAGTTAGCTTGTATACAAACAGACAGACAAATGGTCAGACAAACCTATGTGGGCAAAAACATAACCTCCTTGGCAGAAGCTGAAGCCTACAAATTTGGTGTCAGTTGGACAATAGGTGGCTCTGTAAGATACAACAAAGTTAAATTACCAACATTTCTTCAACCATTTGAGCCAAATGGTTCTACTTTTCCTGATGGTATCTCTCACAAAGCTTTTAATAGTCCCTTCATTGGGCAAGAACAAGCTGATGCTGAGTGCTGAGAGAACCCCGCAGCCCTTAACTAATTATTCATAAATTGTGGCATATACCTTTGGCAAGGCACAGGTATGATAACTACTGTTCCTTGTGTTCCCGCAGCAGTGGTTGTTATGCATACCTGCATAACAATGGAAGGTTACTGTGCCAAGGTCAAAAGACAAATCCACTAATGACCCCTACGTTGCATACCTACCCCTCGCAAGGAACCTGTATGACAAATTTGAAACTACTGTGGTTAATACTTTTGGAAATACGGCCTGGTCAAAATTTTGGGTACCACTTTATTTTTATGGTCCTTTGTAGATGCTCAACAGACAGGAAATAACACGTGAATAACATAAAGGTTGACTTTTGACAAAGGTTGATTTGTAGACAGTTAAAATACTTTTAACAAAAAACATCATCATACTATCTGCTGATATGACGTTAATATCTGGGATATGACCTTAATATTTATGTTGACAGTCTACAGTGAAATGTTAGTAGATGCTCAAGAAACTTTCATTAAAGTATCAGCAGATGATTTGGTAATACATGGGGAAATATTTGGAGATGCTCAATAGACTATCAACAGTTTATCAACAGATGATCAGGTTAAAACATGCAGTGATGCTTATAGATGCGCAACTGACAATAAAGTTCCAGCAGATGATCACATATAAATTCAGGGAGATACTTGGAAATTCTCAACTGATCATCAACAAAGTATTAATGGATGATCAGGTAAATGTGGTACCTGTATCAACATTCATCCGTAGTGAGCAAATTATCAATATTTGCCAGTGAAGTCAGTAACTGATGATGCAACACGCACTATCAACAAAGTGTCAATAGATGATCAGGTAAATACACAGGGTGATGCTTGTAGATGCTCTGCTGATATCAATAACATGCCGACTGATACTTTAATGAAAGTTTCTTGAGCGTCTTTTAACATTTCACTGTAGATTGTAACATAAATATTAAGGTCATGTTGAAGATAGTCAGTAGATAGTATGATGATGTTTTTGTTTATAATATATGAACTGTCTACAAATCAACCTTAGTAAAAAGACATCCATTATGTTGTTAACATGCTATTTCCTGTCCGTTGAGCATCTTTCAAGGACCATCAAAATAAAGTGTTACTGAATTTTGAAGTTCAGGGTCAATGTGCCAAGGTCAAAGGTCAAATCCACTAATGACCCTCACCTTGCACACCTAACCCTTATATGGAGGCTGTATATCAAATTTGAAGCTGCTGTGGTTAATACTTTTGGAATTATGGCCTGCTCAACATTTTTAAGTTCTAGGTCATTGTACCAAGGTCAAAGGTCAAATCCACAAATGACCCTTACATTGCACACCTATCTCTCACAAAGAACCTGCAAACCAGATTTTAAGCTCCTTATAGAGCAGCCGCCCGCCTGCGAGCCCACGCAGACGCCACAGGGTATAACAATTTATGGGCTGATGGGCTAAAAATCCTTAAATAAGTGGCCGGTGTTAGCTAATTAAGTAATATGCGCAATTAAACTGGCTCAGCATTGACCAATAAATGTGAATCTCACAGGGCCATGAATTCACAGAATAATGTTGCGCTATGAACTGAAAATTGTTTCAAAAATTCATATAGTGCATGTCATGACTGCATAAAAAATTGATAATTGTCGCGTATTGCTGTTACTTAACATTTTCATTTTTCCTCTTTTTCTGGAGACATGTTTGACGAAGGTTCATGTGACTGTGTGGCTGGGACTGGGGGATTTGCCATCTCCATATTGCATGATTGATTTTGCAGAATTTTGCCAAGCTGTGCAAAGACGAATTGGGCAAAAATGACTGGTAAATGTGGATTGAATCACAGCCATTGTAGCTGTGGTTTTCTTGTATAACACGGCCACCAGATTGGATTTTTATGTATTTGTCTACTTATGTTTCATTTTTACTGCCATTTCCGCCTTCTAATTATATGGAACCTGAGACCATCATTGTGACTCCCTCTGCCAATGTAGGAAGGAAGCAACCTTTGCTTTTTGTTTGACAGTTCTTCAAAAATCTGTTTGTTGGAAAAAATATCTTGTTTGTTTTTAAGAGCCATTCTGTGAGAAAATGGCACTTTTTGAAGAAGTTGAGGAGTTGAACCCTTGGAATTGAATGAAACTTGGCAGATAGGTAGATATGGTAGTCTAACAGAAAAAGCCAAATTTATAGGTCGGTATCTCAAGAAGTCTACTGGTGGCGCCACCTGGAAGCCACTAAAGTGGCTCAGTTTTGCTTTTGACACCACATTTTACATCAATTATTATGACTTAAGGATACACAGTACCAGATGTGTTATACTTTTATCATGACCTGTGACACTTCAAGTCTGGATAGACATTAGCCCCACAGGTCACACTTTAGATGAAGTGTTGCTCATAAAGGCTTTAAACAGCATATATAATGCCTTCATAAATGACACATAGTGTCTTCATAAATCATACATAAGCAAATGTCATGCTTTGTAAAGGGTGAAATAACACATCCTTCTTCAGCATGTGATGCCAGATGTGATATAACTGACAATGTCAATTGGCTAGTGGCTAAATGCGATAAAGGGTGACATTGTCAGCTAAGTGACATTGTCATTGTCACATCTGGCATCACATACTAAAGAAGGATGTGTTATTCCACCCTTTACAAAGCATGACATTTGCTTATTTATGATTTATGAAGACATTATGTCTCATTTATGAAGGCATTACACATGCTGCATAAAGCCTTTATGAGCAACACTTCAAATAAAGTGTGACCGCCCCACATCAGCGCCAAGCTGGGTCACTATGTTATTGAGTTGTAATTATTGGAGAAATCACAGGAAAAATTGAAAATGGGAATGGGAATAAAATAATATCCCAGACATATACCAATAAAGAATGCTTTATTATGTTTTTACTCACAACAAAACTATCATTTTCAGTTAATATTCCCTTGGTATCTTGCTGGGTTATTGCAATGGATGGCCGTAAAGATGGTCGAATTGATTTCGGTGCATGTTTGCTGTATATTTTCTCAGTAACCCAGATATGTTCCATGGTGAGAAATGCTGTTTGTTGTGCTTTTGGAATGCTGTTTTCAGGAATATCAAGCATTTCTTTGGTATTATCTACACTTTCAAGCTGGACAGAGCCAAAGTTGGAGGAAAACTCAAAACGGACCGTTTCATAGCAGATTGTGCCTGTGTTTAGGCGGTATTATTTTGTTTACCCAGAATGATAGAGATCTGAAATTCTCTGGATACATAGTCCCTTTGGGGTATATTACAGCATTAGTAAAATCTCAATGGTAGTATTTTCAGTGTAGACGATTTTAAAGATCAAAAGTTGGAAAAATTTGCCTCCAGGGGGCACTGTACCAAATGTACCAAATAATTTTGTTTTTATTGTCATACACACAGCTAGTTTTCTCAGAAAGTGAAGAGCTTGGTTAGGTACTTTGCTGGGTAGATAGCTTTCTGACTAAAGGTGGCGCTCTAAAGAGCTGATGTTCTACCGACCTAATATTCCATATTCCCAGACATATACCAACGTTCTGTCTTTTGAAATATATGAAGCATATACACAGTTATACATAAAATTTGTAATCCCTTTGGTATAAAGCTTGTTTGGTTGTAAACTGGTGGTGACTGTGAGTGTTACAAACGCACAATACATGGGCTATTACCAACTATGAGTACAGCGCAGTCAGAATTGTACAGCAGGTTATAAAACATGACCAGTCCAAAATTTTTAAATTCCAAAAAAGAACTAATGTAAAAGGCGTACCACTATAAGTACGTATGCAGACATGCGTCAACAGTAAACGTACACTTACATAAAATAACAGTCCATAATTTGAACTCTTAAAAAAATCTTCGTCACACAACCGTGTACATGAAGACAGAATGTCTAGTACAAAAGTTAAAACTGTTTTATACTTTTCATGTTATCCAAAGTGAAATGATGTCAACACAGCATGTGACTAGCTCTATCCGTCAGTCTGTTTTTGGAATGCAATTGTGGGTTGGCAGCACCTGGTGGTGCGCACCAGAGGTGCTCCTTGGCCTTGGCCTTGAGCAGCCATCCATGGCCTTCTTTGTTGGATCTGGGTCGATGTTACCCACGGACCCAGTCGAGCCCAAGGCAAGCCCTACTACACTGGATCCTGGGTCTCTACAGGGCTGCTTACAGGCCGTTGATAGTGAGCTTCTCTGTCTCTGAATTAAATAGCGGGCTGCAGCCTATATGGTGCAATAGTTGCGTTAACATCCATGGCTTGGTACGCACGGAAATGGGAAGTCTGTAAAAGAAACCCCGCCCTCCCAACCAGCGGGCATCCCGTAGGCTAGACATCATGGGCAGGTGTTAGGAATAAAGGCATGCAAGTTACCACTGCAAATGAACAGCCCTTTTCTTGGCAGGGTGCTGCTTGCTTGCTAGGACCTCTGTGCCCTTTATCAGGACAAACACTCGCTAGACGCGACTGCTGTGCCCTTTTTCATACCCAAGCACCATACCCTAGGGAAATCCTAGAATTATCACTGAAGCCTGCTCTCCGATTCTAATAGTAATGCAAAAATGCAGAGAATTTGTTATTTTCTGAAACTCTCCAACACTACAAAACTGTACACTGTACTGACTACTGGTAAAAGTCTTGCATGTTGACACAATGCAACAATCACCACCAACATTCTTTTCCAATTTACAACCAACCCAGCTTTAAACCAAAGAGATGACAAATTTTATGTGTAACTGTGCATATACTTTATATATGTGAAAAGACAGAACTTTGCTATATGTCTGGGAATATGGAATATTAGGTCGGTAGAACATTAGCTCTTTAGAGCACCAACTTCGGTCAGATAGTTATCCACCCAGCATAGTACAAAGCTAAACTCTTCATTTTCAGAGAAAACTAGCTGTGGGCATCACAATTCAAAACAATTTCTTTGGTACATTGCTGGGGATGGCCAGTACTTGCATCCAGCGTACAGTGCCCCCTGGAGGCGAATTTTTCCAACTTTTGATCTTTAAAATCATCTACACTGAAAATACTTCCATTATAATTTTACTAATGCTTTAAAGTACCCCAAAGGGACTATGTATCCAGCGAATTTCAGATATCGATCTTGCTGGGTAAACAAAATAATGCCACCTAAACATAAGCACAATCTGCTATGAAATGGTCTATTTTGAGTTTTTCTCCAACTTTGGCTCCGTCTAGCTTGACAGCATAGATACTATCAAAGAAGTGCTTGGCATTCCTGAAAATAGAGTTCCAAAAGCACAACAAACAGCATTTACCCTCACAGTACAAATCTGGGTTACAGAGAAAATATACCACAAACATGCACCAAAAATGAATTTTGACCATCTTTCTGGCCGTCCATTGCACAAACACAGCACAATACCAAGGTTATATTCACTGAAAATGATAGTCTTGTTGTGTGTAAACACATAATAAAGCATTCTAGTTTGGTATATGTCTGGGGTATTATTTTATTCCCATTCCCATTTTCAATTTTTATCGTTATTTCTCAAATAATTCTGGCTTGATAACGTAGTTACCCAGCTTGGCGCTGATGTGGTGCTGAAGTGTAACTGGACTTGAAGTGTCACAGGTCATGATGAAAGTATAACATATTTGGTACTGTGTACCCTTAAGTCATGATAGTTGATGTAAAAAGTGGTGTCAGCAGCTAAACTGATCCACTTTAGTGGCTTCCAGGTGGTGGTATCGGCAGGCAAAGTGAAATACGGACCTTGAAATTTGACCTTTTCTGTGAGACACCCATACCTACCAATGTGCCAAGTTTCATTCAATTCCAGGGGGGTCAACTGTGCACCGAATGTCAATCTCTCGTGGAAAGGCTCTTAAAGCATTACTCATAGTAAAGGGCAAAATGCCACTCAGTAGGATGGTCTCTGGCTCTATATGGGTGCTCTCTCTCTCCTTTTTGTTTTACAAGGGTATCCTAAGCAGCTACACTCATATTGACTTCAGCTTAGTTTTTTCAAAGGCTTGCCTAGCCAGTTTTGACTAAATTTTGCTTTCCTCCCAAGTTCTAATGTAGAAGCAGAGATGGGCACCCATGATCCATTTGAGAGAGCGTCTGCCTGATTCAGAACCTGACAAAGCAGAAAGGAATGGTCACCTTTTCCTGTTCCTGAAAATAGAGGCAAGAAAATCACTCAGTTCTTCAAGTCCAGTGCCTCCCATTACAGACAGACTGAGATATCATCCTGTCCTGGCCTACTGTCCAAGCTTCTTTGATAAAGGAGAATATATAAGAACCACTGAAGTTTCCATTAGCAAAGAAAGGTCTGATTTCTTTTACCCGGTTATTTCAGTTGTGATATAGTCCACTCTATTGGCTATTAATGTGTGTACAGTATGGTTTACAAAGTGAAATATATGGCTTTTGGATACCTCAGTGGTGTGCGTGTGTGTGAGTGTGAGAGTGGAGGTAAAGTGTGTGTGTGCGTGTGTGTGTGTGTATATGCGTGTGCGTGTGCGTGAATAGGTATTCATGACACGCTGTTGAACATCTGAGGCGCAGTTTAATGGAAAGAGGCCTGCTTAGTTTGCAGTTACAGGAAGTACAGAAGTTCTGCTCCGTATCTCTAAGAATGTGCTGAGAAAGGAAATAGCTTTCTATGCATGGATACTGTCGCCTCCAGGGCTGGACTGGGACAAAAAAACGGCCCTGGCATTTTCGGTAATGGTGGCTCAACCTGATCATGACATGACAGCGCGCCATACGCACACACTTTGCTGTTACCAAAAGTTAAAATTAAGCTCAGTCGTAGCCTACATGCCCTGGAACTCCAAACAGAAAGGCCCCAGTCCGGAATCGAACCCACAACCTTCTTGCTGCGTGGTGGCAGTGCTAATCACTGCACCACCATGACAAAGGAGAAGTTTATTATTATTATTATTGATAATAATTGCTATTACTATTGATATTATTACTATTAATATATTTACATGAATGAATGTGAAAAAGAAATGTGACTTTGGGGCCATATATAATTTTTCAATAAGACCATTGCACTATTTGGATTGATTCATACATAACCTTTTTAAATAATGTTACATACAGTGCCGTGAAAAAGTATTTGCCCCCTTCCTGATTTCTTACTTTTTTTGCACATTTTTCACATTTAAATGTTTCAGATCATCAAACAAATTTTAATATAAGACAAAGATGACCCGAGTAAATACAAAACACAGTTTTGAAATGATGATTTTTTATTTATTAAGGGTAAAAAGCTATTCAAACCTACCTGGCCCTATGTGAAAAACTAATTGCCCCCCTTGTTAAATCACAAATTAACTGTGATTAACCGTATTTTTTGAGTCCAATTTCACTTGCCACACCCAGGCCTGATTACTGCCAGACCTGTTGAATCAAGAAATCACTTAAATAGAACCTTTTTGACAAAGTGAAGTAGGCAAAAAGATCTCAAAAAGCAACATGTCATGCTGCGAACTAAAGAAATTCAAGAACAGATGAGAAACAAAGAAATTGAAATCTACCAGTCTAGAAAGGGTGGCAAAGCCATTTCTAAGGCTTTGGGACTTTGGCAAATCACAGTGAAGGCCATTATTCACAAATGGAGAAAACTTGGAACAGTGGTGAACCTTCCCAGGAGTGGCCGGCCTACCAGAATTACTCCAAAAGCGCATCGACGACTCATCCAGGAGGTCACAAAAGAACCCAGAACATCTAAAGAACTGCAGGCCTCACTTGCCTCATTTAAAGTCAGCATTCATGACTCAACAATAAGACAGAGACTGGGCAAAAATGGCATCCATGGGAGGTTTCCAAGGCGAAAACTACTGCTGACCAAAAAGAACACAAGGGCTCATCTCACATTTGCCAAAATACATCTTGATGATCCCCAAGACTTTTGGGAAAATATTCTGTGGACTGACGAGACAAAATTTGAACTTTTTGGAAGGTGTGCATCCCGTTACATCAGGCATAAAACTAACATATCATTTCATAAGAGGAACATCATACCAAAAGTCAAACATGGTAGTGGTAGTGTGATGGTTTGGGGCTGCTTTGCTGCTTCCGGACCTGGACGACTTGTCGTAATTGATGGAACTATGAATTCTGCTCTCTACCGGAAAATCCTGAAGGAGAATGTCCAACCATCAGTTGGTGACCTCAAGCTCAAGTGCACTTGGGATATGCAGCAGGACAATGATCCGAAACACACTAGCAAGTCCACCTCTGAATGGCTTAAAAAAAAACAAACTGAAGGTTTTGGAGCGACCTAAGCAAAGTCCAGACTTCAATCCGATTGTGATTCTGTGGCATGACCTTAAACAGGCTGTTCATGCTCAAAAACCCTCCAATGTGGCTGAATTAAAACATTCTGCAAAGAAGAGTGGGCCACAATTCCTCCACAGGGATGTATAAGACTCATTGCCAGTTATCGCAAACACTTGATTGCAGTTGTTGTCGCAGAGGGTGGCACAACCAGTTATTAGGTTTAGGGGGCAATTACTTTTTCACACCAGGCCAGATAGATTTGGATAGCTTTTTTCCCTTAATAAATTAAATCATCATTTAAAAGCTCCATTTTGTATTTACTCGGGTTGTCTTTGTCTAATATTAAAATTTATTTGCTGATCTGAAACATTTAAGTGTGACAAATATGCAAAAAACTAAGATATCAGGAAGGGGGCAAATACTTTTTCAGGGCACTGTATCTTACAGACTCAGCTGGGCATAGAATAGCTCACTAGCTTCAGAACCGCAGTACTCGCTGGTTGCAAGTTTACTGGCAGCTAATTCTGAACGTCAAGACAGGGTTTTAAATAGGAAAATTTGAAAGTCTTCCTTGCTGTATGCCAGGACAAATTTTATTTGCCACCATAAAACAACGAATCAATATGCATCAAATAGTAGGTTATTAACAGCTGGTCCATCAGTGGGGGCCTTTTGTAAGCTCAAGCAAATTTTAACCGAATACATACTTGCGATAGCCTATTAATTTAACGTGAGTCTTACCGCTTTCCGTGTCCCCCTCCAAATGAAAACTGCTCGATACATGAGGATCATCGTGGCCAAATAGCTGGTCAATTTTTTTTAGCGTTTGAAAGCCTGAGGCTCCAATGTCTGTTTACTTTTTTCTCGAAGCTTTTCCATCTCTCCACTGCTTTCTGACATTTTTGTCTGATCTCGTATCATTGAAACGCGTTTTTAGACTGTTAACGCAACAGGGGATAAGCAAGGCCATTGGTCAAACTAATTTCCCAGCAAGCCTGACTTCTTAAACTTTTAGGACAAAAACAATGACATTAAATAAACTGTACATGGCTTAAGCCTATGCATCGTTTTTTTATCTGCAAGAATACAGTTTTTCGGTAATTCCTAGATCATAAAACAAATATATAAATAGATACTGAAAAATGGCCAAGATGCAAGATAACCGGAGTAGAGAAGTAGAAGAATAAAAAGTTCGATATAAAGCATGCGTCACTGAAAATGGTGAACGCAGAAGATCTCAGGGAGAGCTCTCTATGTAGCATGGTATAAGAAGAAGCACAGATTAAATATATATTGGTTTTCTCTGTATGAAATTCCGCTTGAATTAGCTAAAATCCTCCTGCTGTTTGCTCGTCTTAATGTGGGCCAATGGCTACCAACTGGCCATACGCAATTGCGTTTTTTTTTCCCTGAGGAGGGAAGGCTCAGAGATTTCATTGGGCCAGCCCTGTGTCAGTGAAGAAAATGAACCAATGGGCCGCTTTCCGTGTTTTAAAGGCCGGTGCGGTCGTTCAAAATTGTCGATGTTACAGTTTTATAAACTATGATTGCATCCGCCCAAAATGTGCGTCGGCCCACCTGGCATTGCCCGGTACGCCAGATTACCAGTCCAGCCTTGGTCGCCTCCGCTGCTTTAACGTGTTATCTGACATTCAGTCGATTACATTTAATTGAAAGCAAAAGAACCCTGCCCATTAGTTTAATTTGTGCACATAAAACATTTGTGCCTCCCAGAACTGAGACTGTTTTTATTTTGTCTTAATTACTCCTGAAATTTAAGGCCCATAAAGTTTAACAAGGCACAGCTGCTGTAGGAAGCCGAAGTACTTCTAATGGTTTCTCTGTTAAAATTCGCATTCTTCCTTTTTCTTCTTTATTGGTATGACGAATCTTATGGCTTTTAAAATGGTTGAGGCAAATTATCTGCGGTGTGCCTGAAAATGCATAAGCTTTTAACCAATCCGTATAGGGGACTGAACGTAAATTTGAGTTGTAAAACAGGAACCCACGGCTACGTTTTGGACCAGAGATATATACTTTTTCTTAACAAGCTTCATTATTATCACCTGTTTTGTTTTTTTTTCTCATCTGGAATCTAAACTTTTTGATTAAAAGACTACATGTCTGACATTGCCAAGACTGTTTCAATGGCTTTAAAAGAAAAAAGTATTAAAATACATTCAAAGTGTGACAATAATGGGCTTATCCAATACGGTCAAATATTTGAGCAATAAGCATCGCAGTTGCTGCAGAAATAATCATCCAAGACAGAATCATAGAAAGAATGACTGTTTATAACTTTTTTGGGAACTCAATGCAGAACCAAAAAAAAGCTGAAAACAGTCCTTCCTTTGATCCAAAGCCATTATCAAGTGACTACTTGCTCTTAATAACTGCAACGCTTTCAGTTAACTTGTTGGTGGAATTTACACCTGGAGTTGTCACCAATTACATTTTCCCAGCCTCTCACCCCATAAAATGTAATTTTACAGTGTCTGGTAGCAGAAGCTGTGGTAACTCACAATGATCCTTAAAGCTGGGTATTTAAATGAAGCTGCTGCCATTATTTCAGTAAAATAATTTCACAAATTTAGTCAGTTTATTTCACTTTCAATGACTAATCGAATGATGGAATAGGTTCTCCATTTAATATGTTGTGCTATACCAGGGGCTGTCTGGCTATTAGCACTGGGCTAGTAATCTTATAATCCCATTAATTATTACACAGCACCACTGCAGAGGGCTTGCGTAATCCTTAAAGTGGCAGGATCCTATTAGAAAGATGGAGCAGGAGCCTTAAGCAATGAGGAGCTCATCATTGATCCATCACTGTCATCATTTCCAGTGTATCATGTCTCCATGTGCATTACAATCCATGTCAAAATCTGTTCCTTTATGACATCATAATGGAGAGAGACCACCCAGAAGGACTGATCCATTTCAGCCAACTTGTTAAATCAATTCCTTTATTATTCAGAGTGGTAGCTTCTGTTGTCATGTCACAAAGGACAGATTTTGAAACGGTTTGTAATGGCTTATTAGCTACGAACCTGGTGACATGATAAGAGACTTAAAAAAAAAACTGCCTTCCCTCCACAGTTTTCACTAGTATGTGAGAGGAAAAATGATCTTGCAGAATTTTTTATGGACTGTTGTTTTTAAGGAAAGGTTTCTGTTATTGAATATTTTGTGTAATTTTAAAAATTCAAATACTTGACAGGTTTTCACTACAAATTTGTTTCTTTCCTCCACCAGTTGCCCACAGCACAGCTCTGTAATGCTCCGCTGTAGTGACAATAGTGATGGACAGCAAAGCCAACAAATATGGCTGTACTATACATGCCTTCATGACCGCTTCCTGAGTTGATGGAAGACATTGTAGCTGTATAGAATCAGAACAATCTAGAGTGAGAATAACTGGTACAATGTCAAGTATTTTGATCCATTTCAGTATGAAGGCCTGTAATGAATCTAAATTGCTTGAATAGACTTTGGATTTTTATCACATATCTCATTATTCAGCATTTAATGCCAGAATTGATATTTAACTTGTTAGTCAATATTCTCAATGTTCCCCTTTCCTTATTTTTTTTTATGAAACCATTGTTTGTCCATGTAAACTGTATTACTCTCTTATGAATCTGGACTATCCCAGATAGCACGCATACGTCTCGCCGACGCTGGCATTATGAATAAAGTTGCATCGGCGAGACGTATTATGGAGAGCGTTTGCTTAATTGGGAATATGTCGCCGAGACATCGGCATTTGGTAAAATTTGGCAAAATGCATTTTACTAAATGCGGATGTCTGGTGACATATTCCCAACCTAAAAAATAGATTTTATCATGTTTTTGAGTTTGTAAATGGGTCAGATGTTTTATAGAAAATCTCCCCTCACTGGCCTGGTGATTTGTCCTCATTTGGTCACCTGAACTCTAATGTAGACAGAGAGGCTCTTTGCTGGGGAATCCTGTAATGCTGCCGCTGTGGGAAGGTATGAGTTTGGCCTCGGTGCGGTTTTAGATGGACCTCTGAAATGCAGAGTGGATTGCGTTGCTCTCTGAAGTACAGTAGCAGTATTTGGGGTGAGGGGTGTTCCCTGTATTATCAAGGTCAAAAAGTGCGTACCAGAAAAATACATATTTTTTTTAGTTTTTGTGCATGGCATTGCTGGAAATCATATTTTTCCACAGTATGCAGCTAGAAATCTGTTTTTTTGTGGAGTTCTGACAGGCAATTAGTGACCATTTTATTAGGTAAGCTTGGTTGGTTCAGGGTAGAACCCACTTATCTTGCCAGTGAATGCCTGAAATTAGCAGTATCGATCAGTAGGGTACTGAAAATGCACTGGAAATAGTATTTTGGGATTTGAGTTTGTGACCATATACTCCAGTGAGGTTTGATGAATCTTGAGTTCTGCTGCTGCCTACTGATGGTAAGGTTTTAATTGTATGGATTTGAAGTTTCCATCTTCATCTTGTGTCAAAGAAGCAGGTTATAGATGGTGTAATGGTGTGAAGAATACTTTAACAGCATGTATTATACCCCTAATACCTACACAACATTACTTGAATACCACTTTACACATTCTCTGGTAATCCTCCTCCCTTTATGCCCAGAATATTTACAAATGGACATTTTCAGCCAGATGATGTGTCCGGCCACAAAGCTCGCATCATCTACAGCTGCTTTAATGGATGTGACAATGAATTCCATTCCCTCTTATGGCCTGGGAACTCCTCAGATCTCTTTCCTGTAGGAATCAGTGAAAATGGGAAGTTTTTCCTGAATATCTTATTGAAAAATCTACCTGAAATGTGTGACGATATGAGGCTCAGCATAAACCCAAATCCCACAGTAATGTTCACAGTGCATTTCCAGGACCTCATTGAGTCTATGGTGCAAAGTATTAATTCATACCAGAGGCCCATTTAGAGTCTCCAGCATAGGTCCCAAGTTTGAAGGATTCAAATGCTGGTCCATAACCACCAAGCATATATATATATATATGTGTGTGTGTGTGTGTGTGTGTATGCAGTCGTTAAGTAGGTGGGACATCTTATTAGCCAAGTACAGGTATGCAACTCAGCCCACACTATAAACAAATAAAGGACTCAATCCTTCATTTAAATTAAGCAAAGTGAAAAAGAAAAAAAGAAAAACTTAACCTCTTAAGCCCTGAGCCTCTGGCTCGAAAATGACATGCCCAAAATGAGATGAGTATATCTATGGGACTACTTCATTCATTTGAATAATCTTGTTATCATAACAAAGGTAACACCTTGTGGATTCCTGTTGTGGTGTAAAAATAAGTATATATGTCACTGAGTCAGAGTAAATGAAGATAGAACACAGCATAAATGAAAGATCTCCTTTCTGCCTAACAAAAATATACTCTTATCCCCTTTGAAATTATTTAGTGGCAGTTTTAAATCTCTAAAAAATTACAGCACAGAATCTGACCATTATCCGTGCCAAAGTTTATTCTAATCAAGTAAATCAGAGCAAAATTAGAAAGGTTTTAGTTCAGGAATGTCCAGGTGGCATCTCCAAATTGGCAATTTGGGAATCTTTTTGGGCACTATGTGCCATTCCAGATTTCTTGAGTACCAAACGGTAAAAGTCATTTAATTTCACCTATTTGTCACTACAGGCATGCATGCCATCTAACTGGAGCAGATTTATTTACAAAGAACAAAATTATAAATACAAATATAAGGTCAAAAATGGTAAAAAGTAAAAAGAATGAACACCCCAGCCATAATTTGTACAAGAACAATGCTTCACCTGCTCAAATAGGGTGCATACCTTCCCAAGGTTTGAACCCGCGTCTCCTACGGGAGAGCGCACCGCCGTAGCCACTCTGCTACATCAGTTGACCAATCCCCTACCGTCTCATTGCAAATATGAAGAGTGAGTCAACAAAACACGCCATGCACACCGATTTAGCATTTTTATTGCTGCACTCTCTTAGTTCTTGTGCGTAATGGCGCAAAGATTCTTAGTCAGAAAATGACTGCTGAATATTTAGTGGATAATTATAGTGGAAATACTACACACAAACCAGTTAAGCATTAATATTGTTGCGCTCTTGGAGTACATGTGGGTAATGGTGCATGGACTCTCAGTTAGACGCACCAGGAATGCAAGGCTCTATCTCAGGTTAGGTTTGTGCAATTAAGGTGGTTGAGGGCTTGTTGGAAACATCAGAGCTCATAGAATCAATGACCATCCACAAAGTCAAACTGACACCATCCCAAGCAGATCACAGAGAAGAAAATACATTGCCTTCAAGCGGAATGCTCAGCGCCTGATCTCATTGGAAGCAGTAACCTGGAAAAAAAACATGCATGGAGACTTGTAGATCTAGTTTCAATATAACACGGACACATTAGGTTAACAATAGCCAGTCCCGATTTACCCTTGAACACAGTTTTTATGCCAAAATATCAAAGGTAAGAAAAAAAATTTTTCTCATCGCTGTAGAATGTAAAGTGTATGCCTGCTGTTCTTTGAGTGTGGTGTCGTTTTAAAATGACGTGGCTTATTTAGTTGGATTCTGTGGACTTTACTCTTTCATTTCATGTATCATTTGTATACATAGTACATAGAAACTAGAAACGCTAGCGAGTGAGCACTGAAATGAATATATCCTTTGTTTTGCTACATGCTTATTTACTTGCCTGGTGCTTGAATTGTGTCTGGTTGAGGTAAAAATGGTCATCATGTGCTTTTCACCAAGTTTCTTCACTTTAAGTAAATATGCCGCATAACGATGTTGCTATTAGGAAACATGCTGTATTTGTGATGTTTATTGATTGCCCCCGCTACCAGGGGCATTCAAGTTTAAGAGGTTAGCAGAAATTGAAAGCACTGGTGGCATGGTATTATTAACACAAACAACAAATTGGAAAATGTGACAACAAATTAACTTGAACTACACTAGCCATTCAGCTTGACAGTTTAATAAATTAATGAAATCATGATTGAATTAACTTGTGAACATAGCTACCAAACGATGCGCGATAATATTTAAAAAAAGTTTGAAAGAGCACACTATTTCTGAGCTGTCTGATGGCGCCTACCATTTAAAAACATGGCAGCTTTTTCCTCTTTGCTTCACTTATTTCGTTCATTTATCCTACTGGTGAAACTTTGAAATAGAAAGGACATTTATTCAACATCTATCAGAGTTTCCAACTTTTGAGGCAAACTTTGCCTAAGATTGACAAAGATTGGCCGAAGCCGGTGTAATTTTAGGTGAAAGATGCATTAAATTAAACAGAATTTATTTTTCACTCTGACGTGACACAGGACATAATTAACGTGTCTCACATCAATACATCAGAATTGGCAGCCCTGCAATATGCACACATATAATGAAGTGTTGTTCCTTAAAGGCCAGATAAGAACCACAATCTAGTTCCTTTTCATTTATATATTTTATTGCTAGGAAATGGTAAAAATAGCCTGCATTAACTATAGCCATGGCGCACTTTGACCCGCTTCAATATTCTGCTCAATCCACAAATGTCCTGACAATGGCAACTGTGGTGGGAAAATAATCTTTAATACTGTAAAAATCAAAGTATTACTATAATCACAGTTCAACAGAACATAGCCAGGTTCACATGGCCCTTTAAAATTACTGAGCGGGAGTTTGGAGCTGAGAAGACGCAAAAACTGATAAATCTGTCAAAAAACCTGATGAAGAAGCTCCTGCAGAACCCTCAAGGCCGGCCTAATGAGCTAACCCTCCGGAATGACCATATCGGTCAGCCTGGTCCCACTACCTGAGCATGCACACCTGAGTGTTCTGGAACCATCCATGTCCTCAGATAACTTACAAAACTTTAGGTGAACCAAAGGTTTGGGAGACTTAGGAGTGGTCTTCGAGCGTCCCTGGAGGCCTGAAATGAAGGTACATTATTATGTAATGACAAACTTGTTACTAAGGGGGGGGGGGGTTGCTATGGGATGATGAGTCAATAATATTGGATAAGGTAGAAGGAGCCACGTTTAATCCCACCTAAAGAAACGTGCCAAAGGGCCAATAAATATGAGGGTTTGGACAACTGGTGGTCAGTGGGCGTGGGGTGATTGATGAAGAATGAATGCTATGTGGTTTGCGCAGACCAGCCTGGGTTTTTTGGTGCTTCATCTGGATGGATTTACAATAAACCCAATCGCATCAGACTCTGGAGAATGTGTCCATTTTTTGGAGTTAGATTTACAAGGGTCAGTGGAACACTTTATCCACTTGCTTGGACAAGGTTTTTCCTACAACACAACGTTACTTGAAAATTTGCCGCGCCAGCTAGCTAGCTTCATTTACCAGTTACGATAATGGTAAACTTCAATTTGTGATCAAAACATTGTTGAAACAGAATATCCTAGCATTTTACATCCTGTTATCAAACATTTCAGTTTCTAACCTGTTTCTCCCTGCCTTGCTATCTGCTGATCACTATCCACCTGTGCTGTCTGATAAACTGAAGACGAGTAACTGATCTGATATGATGACGCCTGAACACCTATCTGTGGGGTCAGAGTCCCAGACACCGAAAAATGTTGACCTACATGCCGGGCTGATTCCTGGACAGCCCTGGCCCAATTTAACCTCTGCATACATCCATATAGAACATGATTTCCACATAATGCAGCGTCACGATTTAGATTTTTTGGTCAGAAGTACATTTTTGGGGGCACTAGGAAAATCAGTTTGTGATCTCTTGTGCCGTTTTGTTTCACTCCCTCGCGGGTTCATGGGTTATGCCATTGATTTGGCGGGTCACTTGGGGGCTATGCTCCAGTTAGCCTTGCAGACATGTCTTTGGACTGTGGGAGGAAACCAGAGTACCCAGGGGAAACCCAAGCAAACATGGGGTGAACATGCAAACTTCACACTGAAAGGCCCCAAGCCAGATTCAAACCTGCAACCTTCTTTCAGTGGGGTGGTAATGCTACCCACTGCAGCACTGAACCGCCCGAGGTAAAGTGGGTTCTACCCTGGACCAGGCGGGCATAACTCATAAGTAACCACTGACTGCAAGTCCTTACAATACGAAACTCAATACCAGCAACCTTTTAATAACGTATTGTTATGAACTGAATATAATTGTCATGGAATAATGAAACCAGTGAAAGTTTACTTATATTAATGTATGCCTGTATACGCATTGCATTTAAAGCTGCACATTGCTTTTAGATATTAGGTTCAATCAAGGTAACAGCCTATGCCGTTGTTTAGGGGCATGACCATCCCCTGGCTATACAGTTAATGTGCCTTTTTAATGGAGTTCAGTGATTTATATTGGGGCACTTCCGGGTCACAACAAAATTGCTTGCATAGGTCCACTGTAGCTGTAGGACCATATCTAACTCTAGGCAATGCAACTGCCCTGCTGTATCCCTTATGTTATTAAACCTGACAGTAAGTAATGGTGCCTCTGTATTGGAATAACTGAAGTATACTTATGAGGGTTTGAATGTTGGCTCTGTAATATATTCTAATGCATTTTGTTTGACTCGAATGCTTCCCCATGTCCTCTTAATGACTAATACGTGAAACAGATATTGCCAGCACACAGCTGCTGCTCCCGAGCAGGCGAAGAAATGGCCTGTGGAACTGGAGTAATGTGTGATCGCTGTGCCATTTTTCCTCTTCATTGACTTTATTTAACCGCGCTCATGTCATTAATTAAGCCAGCTCTCTCAGTTAGAGTACAGTGCTGGTCAGAGTTTTTTAAAGGCTATTTCAGGTTTTTGAAATCCTGAATACTTTTTCAATATTTATATTATGTGTGCTTTGTCTTTATTTACCTTTGAAATCAGTACCATAGGATTAGCATGGGTGTGTGATGTGTGATTCTGAAACTAGAGTAACAATTCTCCTTTTTAAGAGGTAAGCTACATGTGTAAAATATCAAAATAATATTTGTCCAGCTCAGTTAACATCTCTTAATGACAAGGGCAATTGCATTTATAAACAAATGCCATTAAAGGAGGAGACCGCACTTCGGCAAAGTATATTTAAGCGGAAAGTAGAATTCTTGAAGTGTCTAAAATGCATATTTTAATTTGATAATAAACCAGTGCAACACATTTTTAAACCAGCGAGTCTTCAAATTGGCTTCAATATCAGGGGGCAGACATTTTTACTTGGGGAATCTTCTGATTTTGAATTCGATCTTCGAAAAGCTCACCTTAAAATGCTTAATAACCTAAACCTCTCGCAGTTTACATCTCCCAATTAGCCACAATTGCTCAGACTAATTGGTTAAAACCGACCACCGTCTAATTTATTTTCAATGGCATTGTTATGCATTGTGCCACAAAATTATGAGGCATGTTCTCCTGTGCATAAATGACCACGTAAAATATCAATATGTCTTCACAATTTCTGTGCTCGTGTAGCAGCACAGATTTGTGTAAATTAGTTTGCGTGGCTCATTAAGCAATAAGCCACGAGAATCCATTCTACACACTGAATGTAGTCGCAGCTAAAGAGCGCTGTAAGGCACGTTGCACAGCTGAGTGACAATCGTAAGGATGGCGAAAGTTAATGCTGCAAAGTAGGTGAAAGTTTCGGATTTTTGCATTTGTACTGCCATCCTTATAATGCCATATCAATCATATAAATGTAGGCAATAGGAATTCACTTCTTCATTACCATTTCTAATTTAAGGTATGTATTGGTCTTGGTCGCTCAGTTGTTTGATTGTTATTCAGACCAGCTTAAATAAAAACAGCTTGCGGGCAGTCAAGCCGTAGAGGGTGAGCTTACTGAAGGCCCTTTGAACAACTACATGGCCCGGATGAAAGGAAAGAGAGCAAATGATGTCACGAAAGAGAATAACTGACACCACAAGCACCGCAGCACTGGTGTTTGATTGGATAAAGTTTAAAGGCTGCGTTCGAAATGTGCACTCACCCACTATATAGGGCACTATGTAGTGAATGTTCAACATTGAAAACAATATAGAGAGTGAGTGAGTGAGTGGACAAGTGTGCATTCCGAACGCAGCCTTAGATTCCCCAAGTAAAAATGTCTGCCCCCTGATATTGACGCCGATTTGAAGACTTGCCGGTTTTAAAATGCGTTGCACTGGATCATTACATAATTAAAATTTATAAAATCATGTGTTTCAGACACTTCATGAATTCTACTTTCCACTGAAATATACTTTGCCGAGGTGCGGTCTCCTCCTTTAAAGACAGAAAGAAAGAAAAAAGAAAGAACATTAGTGACCAACTTGGATCGCACCAGCTGCAGTTTTCAGTAAAACAGTCCGTACTCTAATGCGTTTACTGAATGTGTACTCAGACCACACTCTGTTCAGTGTATATATATCTTCAAACTCATGCTTCCTTTTTATCCCAAATACTCACCTGTAACGTCTCGTGACCGTGTATTAAAAGGTTGCGATGATATCATGTCTGCAAGAATTATCCACAAACAGAAACACAGACAAACATACAGAGAGGCAGACATATAAACACTGGTAAAAATGGTGAAAAAATATCATAGCAGTTGTTTAGTGGTTTCAGACTAGTCTTGTCGCAGTTTGTTCTGATGACAAGCACACAGTCCAACTGAAAACAATACCAGCACCGCTATCGTAACTGGTATTGAATGTTGGTGACCTTTGGAATGGTCATCTAGTCAAGGCAGTATTATCAATCCAGCGCACATAGACATACATCTGTTGTTCCAGCTGGACATGCATGTATTATCCATGAAGAGAATAACATGCAGCATTTAAGAAAAAAAAAAAAACCAAATCCCTAAAACAGGCCTAAAACATGCATTTATTTATTTAGTATTTCATTCAGTGTCCTACTGACCTTGTGGTCCAGACAACCTCCACAATGTCAAATGAACTTGTGATCTCCTGGTAACATTGCAACTTTTTAAGCATGTAATCTACAATGGGTTTTGAGCTCTCCATACTTTATACTTTATTTATGCATATTTTTAGTAAATAAGTTATTTAGTTTCAGTACTGGTGATATTTTGGTTGACTATAAGTACTAGCTGCTCAGCAGCTTCACTGCACTATGTGCATTATGCAGTGTAATGGGATTTGATGTATATGAGGGAAATTTAAAAATCCGTATCTCAGATCAGACAGCAGAATTGAAATGTCAACTGAGTTTCACCACTTTCTTTTAAGCACAACTGCGCTCTCACTTTCAAACTATTTTGACTCATCACACATAGCACTTTCCTCGTGGCATTTTCCCTGCAATTTCCTTTTTAAACATAAATTAATATAAATGGTTAAAATATATGTAAACCTGTAGCAAAAATCAGTTAGAAAATATGGGCACATTTGAAACAGTAAATATCGAAACTTATACAAAAAGCTGCATGGGGTGAAACTGGGGTGAATGTCCTCACGGCCAAAAACATTGAAAGACTTTCAACAACTGTCTTTATGGAATAGAAACAGCATCAAAAACTCATTTTCTCATGAGACCTGATAGAAAAAAATGAAAACGTTTTTAAAAAGTATTTCTTTTTCACATTATGCAAGTAGCCTGAAGGATGAAAACATTTAGCAGTGAAAACATTTTAAAAGATATGATTTTCTTATTATTGAATCCCACTTGTAATATAGCAGAATATATGGATCTTGACATTAAATCGATGGACTTAAATCCTCGACGAAGAAAATAATTGCTGCATTTTTGGAGAATATTGAATGGTTCCTAACCCATGAAAAAGAGGGAAGCAACTGAAAATACATCCTGATATTTGAGATAATCCCTGTCGATTTCCAACTATTTGAGAACACTGATGGGCACATCCATGGACCTTCTGCTCCGCTTGTCTCGTCTAGTCTCTTTTCCATTTAGTGTCTATGGCTAATATGTTATTTTTTTCCATCATACATATTGCTTACATTCAATATTTTGGGTGTGAATTGATAATTGCTTATAATTCACTTGTAAAACAAGCAAGAGATGCAGTTTCAAATGAAGTGAAATGAGGTGAGGCGATTTCAGATATTTTTGATTGCAAACACTCCTTTGCGGCCTCTCTTTCCTCAGCTTCTTTGGTCTCGTTTTTGTAATTGTTGCGTCTACATGAACGGAGCAAAACGTGTCCTGTGCTCACTTATTTTATAAATGCGTCAATGTTTTTAACCCTTTCAATACTGAATACAGTCATACAAATCAGCGTAACCCATTGCATATATATGTCATTTTGTGACTGAAAATATCATTTAATCAATATAAATAGTCACACTAGACCTGTCAGGAATCAATTCAATTTTGATGGGACAAATATGTCCCACTGACAAATACTGGCGGGATATATGTGTCGGGTTAGTACTGAAATTCATACTGGCGAGTGTCTGAAGGAGTCTTTCTGCAGTTGATTTTGAGCCACCACAATACATTTTTGTTACTTTTAAATCTTTGAAAAAACCGGTGAAGCTCAGAGGGAACAGGTAATATTGAAATTGTGCCCGGTCAACAGGAGGATGGGTTTGGTCATTGGCAGAGTAGACGGGGAGATGATCCAGAGGGGGAGTGGTCCATTCATGGTCCATTAATGGACCACTTAATCAATGAATTTTTTTCCTTTATAAGGCAGACCGGCCTTAAGATTCAGCTAAATTCCTAACTCTCTGCCAGTGGTTGCTAAGTGTTTGTTTTGTAATTCAGATCAGTGTTCTAAAATCTTTACGGAGATTTGTCCTTCAGAGTTGGTCCAGGTCTCTCTGTTCAGTGGCGGTATATTTGATATTCATGCTAAAGCGAGTGTGTCCTTAAGACCTTTCTTTAATGCCGCCTTCAAAGGGAGGCTCTTGAGCCGTTACTC
This sequence comes from Gymnothorax javanicus, assembly GCA_029692085.1. Lineage (NCBI taxonomy): Eukaryota > Metazoa > Chordata > Actinopteri > Anguilliformes > Muraenidae > Gymnothorax > Gymnothorax javanicus. The sequence goes on along the minus strand of CM056194.1, from coordinate 110,517,437 downwards.
GTTTTCACAAAGTGCAAATGTGTTCCAGTCCCACAGCGAGCTTCAAATGAAATTACTGTTAACTGTGTTTCAGTTTGGCCCGGAAGGCATTGGCAGGGCGTCAGATGTGTTTTCCCAGTCCCCTCTTCAGTTGATTTAGTCTGTGGGTACGTGTGTTATCTGGAGATCCCTGTCGAAGCTCGAGAGAGGATTTGTTTTGAGTCTGTGTGAGTTTCGAGCCCTAATGGGATTGAAAGCATAATGTCACCAGTCTGTTGTTTAATTTTTCCAAGCCTTTTACTGTTATCCGTAAGCCCACACTTTAACAAGTACATGCTTGAATTTGTCACTCACCTCTTTGAACTAAACGTGTTTATTTGATGAATGAATACATTTCAATGCTGACATCATGCTCGCAGTGAGGTTATTGTAAGTTAAAAATTGTGCTGGCCTGAATTATTTTGTCTGAGCCTAAAGGCAGGGAGCTCTAATGCTTTCAGTGCCTGCAAGAAACTGTCAGCCAAAAAGTGAATGTGTCGTGTGTTATGGACTGGTGTCAGATTAAAATGTCTTATTTGATATATTGCGCTCTATATCCAGCAAGTACTGCATGCTGGTTGAAATATTAGTTGCTGAAAGGCTAAAAAGGCCAATGCAGGGTCCCCTAAAATAATCTCCGGACCTGACGGGCTCCTGTGTATTATTCAAATGACATGTCATGGATCTGTTCAGCTATACTGAATATTTTTGTGAGTCCTGACAACAACACGAGCCAGTGTCATTTAAATCCATTTAGGGTAGGAGTGGTGGATCTAGGATAAGTGTTTCAAACCTAATCTACAACCCCAATTGCGAAATGGTTGGGACAAAGTGTAAATTGTGAATAAAATCAAAACACAATGACTTTCAAATCACACAAGCCAGTATTTTATTCATAATCGAACAGACATAACATAGCAAATGTTGAAACTGAGAAATTTTACAATTTTATCCACAAAAATGAGCTCATTTCAAATTTGATGGCTGCTACAGGTCTCAAAAAAGTTGGGACAGTGGCCTGATTACCATGGTGTAGCATCGCCTCTTCTTTTTAACATAGAGTGGAGGCGTCTGGGCATTGAGGAGACAAGTTTCTTGAGTTTAGCCATTGGAATTTGATCCCACTCTTGCTTAATACTGGCTTCCAGCTGCTTGAGAGTTTTGGGTCTCCTTTGATGAACTTTTCATTTTATTATGCGCCAAATGTTCTCAATCAGTGAAAGATCAGGCTTGCAGGCAGGCCAGTTCAGCACACGGACTCTTCTACTATAAAGCCATGCTGTTGTGATAGCTGCAGTATGTGGTTTTGCATTGTCCTGCTGAAATACACAAGGCCTTCCCTGGAATAGTCGTATGGAGGGGAAGCATATGTTGCTCTAAAACCTTCATATACCTTTCAGCATTCATGGTGCTTTTTAAAACATGCAAGTGTCCCACACCATATGCACTAATGCATCCCCATACCATCAGAGATGCTGGCTTTTGAACTGAACACTGATAACAGGAGGGGTGGTCTTTCTCCTCTTTAGCCCGGAGGGCACGACGCCCATGATTTCAAACAAGAATGTCAAATTTGGACTCGTCTGACCACAGAACACTTTGCCACTTTGCTACAGTCATTTTAAATGAGCCTTGGCCCACAGAACACAGCGGCGCTTCTGGATCATGCTCAACTATGGCTTCCTTTTTGCATGATAGAGTTTTTGGTGGCATCTGTGGATGGCACGGCAAACTATGTTTACTGACAGTGGTTTCTTGAAGAATTCCTGGGCCCATTTAGTAATGTCAAAGACAGAATCATGTCGGTGAGTGATGCAGTGGCGTCTGAGGGCTCGAAGATCACGGGCATCCAGTAAAGGTCTTCGGCCTTGTCCCTTACGCACAGATATTTTTCCAGTTTCTCTGAATCTTTTGATGATGTTATGCACTGTCGATGATGAGACCTTCAAAGCCTTTGCAATTTGACGTTGAGGAACATTGTTTTTAAAGTATTCCACAATTTTTTTATGCAAACCTTCACAGGTTGGAGAGCCTCTGGCCATCTTTACTTCTGGGAGACTCAGCCTCTCTAAGACATCCCTTTTATCGCCAATCATGTTACACACATGATGCCAGTTAACTTAATTACTTGCTAAATGTTCTTTCAGCTGAGTCTCTTACATATTATTTGCTTTTTCAGCCCTTTTTTGCCTGTGTCCCAACTTTTTTGAGACCAGTTGCAGCCAGAAAATTTAAAATAAGCTCATTTTGTGGATAAAAATGTAAAATGTCTCAGTTTCAACATTTGCAATGTTATCTATGTTCTATTGTAAATAACATATTGGCTCATGTGATCTGAAAGTCATTGCATTTTGATTTTATTCACAATTTACACTTCATCCCAACTATTTCGGAATTGGGGTTGTATTATAACTTAGAAAAAAAACTGATCCTTGATCAGTAGTTTTAGTTTGTACTATTTCATGCTCCAGGTTCTGGAGAATGGCATGTGAAACTTCTCCAAAAGCCAATCACGATCACACTGCTCAGATCACGCTACCCTTATGAGAGTGATTGAGAATGTTGAATAAAATCAAGATTGAACCATTCCAATTCACAAAAAAAAGAAAAGATTAGGTGGATGATAGAAATCAGTAGTACAGAACACTTTTGTGGCTACTGAGGGTGAGGATTGGGGGATGGAGACTTAAGGAAACTGCACACTTCCAATCATTTAGCTGATGTGTCTCGTTTGCTTCATATAATGAAGTAGCCTAAGTGTCTTCTAACACGTCTTTTCGGTATTTTGTTACCACTACATTCATTTTTTTTTTCAGAAATTATTAATTAGAACCCCTTTAAATGTTAATCCAAAAGTGTGTCCAGATTTGTAAAGCCAGTCTTACACTCAAACCAGTCACACAGGAATGGAGTCTACGGTGGAATGCGTCTGATAATCCATGAGTTTCTTCACCTTTCCTCCAATCTGCATATCAAGCACAGACATCCCACCTCTTCCAGAACCTTCCGGTGTCTCCCAGAAGACCTGCTGCTTGCACCGTTAAACCTGCTCCAGGTCCCAAATCTCCCATAAATCAGCAATCTGCAACACTTGCCGAATTCAATTTCAGGAATTCACACTATCCCCACATGGATTGACAGTCAGTAAATTCAGAGGCTGCTAAGTGTGCAGTGGCTACTCCCCCAGGGTATGAATATCCTGCTCTCTTATACTGCAGTAAGACCACCATTTTCATGCCCTAAGACTCCCAACCCAGCCTGTATATTGTTCTACCAGACTAATGAATCACTCAGGCGGGTTGTCAGCAAATGAGTCAAGATGCTGTCATTTTGAAACTCCAGTGGAAAATCTGCTGTTCCAACCTGGATCAAGCGCAACCTTTCGTTCACCTCTAATTCAAAGATTGCTTATCATTCTAGGTTTTCTGTTTGCGTTTCATTCTTATATTAGCATCTGCTCTTTCTCTCCCCACATCCGCAGTATAATCTCATTTCAAACGCGGCTCTACTCCAGTTTGCAGTGTAGAAGCCTGCGCTCAAGTGAGAGCAGTAGCTTTGTTAATTTAGGGAGTTCATCTCTCTACAACAATCTTCTGGTAATGGTGGTATATTACGCCCTATCAGATGTCCCATATCGATGACCAAAGCACAAAACCTCCTATCTGCAGAATTTTTCTGATTGGCGGATTTCACTTTGGACGAGCAGCCTTCCTTGTTCTCATCATCCAAAGTGAAATCCGCCAATCAGAAAAATTCTGCAGATTGGAGGTTTTGCGCTTTGGTCATCGATATTAAAACTTATACATAATTTCATTTTCAAAGGATTGTAAATTGGTGGTGTTCAGTAATAGATACTGTGGGCACAACACTACATCTCTGAGCCCTGGCAGATTTAGCCCTGTTATACTGCCTCCAACCAATCAGTCCATATTTCAGAAAACAATCCCTCACATTTATAAGTCTCATATGCAGTCTGATTATTTCCTATGGAAATTGTATCTCCCAGTAAGAAAGCTGTGACATTTAAGCAACTGTTTATCCCAGTATTTTTGTTGTCAGTTGGATTAAGACCTGATAAAAGACTAGTTCATGAATCTGGGATAATTTACTGGCATTTGTTTAATAAGCAGGTCAAAATCTATTCTAGCCCTATTTTCCCACTTCCGCTGTAGCTTACAGCCGAGTCAGAAACCATCTCGGACTTTACATACAGATGAATCAGGGCTAAGCGCTAAAGTGCGATTGCAGCGGGGGCCCATCAGACTGCATTATCCCATGGCCTCCTGAGCTGTCTCGCTCTCTCACCCCTTTCATATTCCCGTATGGGGGTTTACAGTGTTTTGGCCTTTCAATTTTCAGCTCAATTGCTGCTGCCACATTTGTAATAGAGATGGAACAATCTCCTCAGCGGGATTTTCCGCACGGAATATCCAGTCTAGTTACAGCTCTCCCCGCCTGCCAAGGCTGGGGCTCTGGAGTGCTGTTACAATGAGGGGTCAACAAAGCTAAACTTTACTGTGTCCCAGTGCCTCATGGCGTCCTCCCATCACTGGATAAGAGCTCATTTGAGTGCGCACGACACTGAAAAACGCAAATCGTTTGGTGCACTCAACCGATTACCCAAAAAATTGTCTGAGTCAGCTCCATTGCCTTGTGTTGACAGTACTTCACAAAACTTGGTATCATAACTTTCAATGTTGCCTTTTTTATTCACAAGAAAAACCAATGTCAGCCTTAAATGATAACATTATTTTTGCAATAATTTCAACCTCTTCCACTCTGCAATCCCATTTGTGGCTCATGATTGTAGCTGCTTTGTTCAGACCAGTGTAATTTTAGGCCTCTTTGAAATTCTAGAGGATCCCAAGATTTCCAAAGATTCCAAATATGTCCTACTGAATTACAGAGAAATGTGTATAAAATGATCCAGACATTTTGTATTTGATCTGATGCTGTGGTCATAAAAAAGTGGCATCCTGCATTTGAATATTTTGCTCAAAATAAGTTTCATGTAGCTTAAGCAAAGTACTGCAAGCAGCAGTTACACAATATGTGTGACATTTTCCTAAAATGTCAACAGAAACGGTTTTTTCTAACTTTGAACCTACTTAAGGGAAAACGCAAGCAGAAATCAGTGTATAGAAGGTTAATTTAATTCTGTATTCTTTATTCATTGCCTCATAGTTCAAAATTTAATTCATTCTTACCCAAAGCGACTTAAAAACCCTTCTGCCTAAGTTTTTGGCTCTAAGTCACAATGACAGATTATCCTAACTGGGAAATTGGGGATAAACATGGGTAAGTGGGGATAAGGCCAGCATTCCAACCATTATACTGAGTTGCCACTCGATAGCTGTGCTGAGAGCTTGTATGTGATGTAAGGCAGCCTAAGTTCAATGCAATTAAGTACGCATTGTACATGATTTAGAAAAATTAAGTGAGTTATGATTAAAACTAAAATTCAAAGTACTCAGTTTCTAGCTTACTGAACTTACTTGTTTACTAATTGAAGTACAATGTGCTCTGTTACTGAGTGCATCACACTATTACAGTGTACATACAAAGGGTCATTAAAGGATACTACGGCCTGCACTCAACAAAGGACTCTTTGCATTCACTTAAAGCTAGTTTCACTTGTCTGAATTAAACTCTAACTTCTAAGTCATATTCAGTAAAATTTGTTGAAGGATTTAACGCGGTAAAATTTGGAGCCCACATTAAATTGAATAAATCAAGTTGCTCAGAAAGCGTGCGATAAAAATGCATGAAATCACTTCCTCTGGACAGAATGTCCATTTTCACAACCGTCGCCCCAAAAATTGTGAAAATTGGAGACTGATCAAAACGCCTTGGGCTGGGATTAGGGTTTATTACGGAAGACCCCCACAATCTGTTCCCACACGCTTCTCTGGACTTTCCCCCATATAGTTTGAAAGTCGTCCCGACAAAGGGAACAAACAGGCATGTAATGCTGTGGTTTCCTCTTCTGACACGGGTGGGGTGTGTGAGGACAGGAATGTGGGGAACATAGGGGTTAGGGTGTGGGGGGTCGAAACGAGTTGCCGTCCCGACAGAATCCTCTGTCAGATTATTGCGATTAGCATCACTGTGATGGGGTGCGGTGCAGAACAATGGCTGCCATTTCTACTCCAGTGCTCTGTGAAACTGTGCCACTCTGGCAACCTAGCTGTACTATAACCCCAGAAAAGCCATTTAGCTGTTTGTTTTTCACTGCAGTATTAATATTGTGTGTTTCCACTGCAATTTTTTATTTGCTCAAAAAAACATTTATTTATTTGTAATGAGTTGATATACAGGTACATTATGTAGGTCTATCCTCTTCCTCATAATTTTGAATTTAACAAGAACAACAAGGTTTAATTAGTGTTTAAAGTTTAGATTTGGAACTTCTTTTTCTTTTTCAATCAGAAGGATTTTTGTTAGTTGATGCCACTGGCTTTTGCAATGAAACTTCAGAGTTAGTGCACCAGCACTGAGTTGCCTGTGTATGCTGGTTTTTGTTCCAACCACAAATGTGATTGTAGGATTTTAACAAGCCGTTGATTTGGCTTAATTTGGTACATTTATGTTTACAGCAGTTATTTGTCCTCTTAAGACGAATGTTCATAGGTATCTATACTTGACATGAAGAAAAAAAATTCCATATCCATAGTGAATGTGCTTACATACACAAGAATATTCCATTATTAAATGGAATTTTCTCATATTCATGCCCACGTTGTCATGCAAACTCCTGCCTGTTCAAGACAATATTCTAGTTTAGTTAATTCTAAACAAGATTCTTTGCATATGTCCGTTGTTATATGTATGTCCTTGAATGTAGAATAGTCCAGTGTTTTGTGTAACAGTCTAGAAAATTCTATATATTTCTCAACTATACCAGAAAGTTCCAGTTACAACTGGATTGTACTGGCACAAGACTAGAAGTGATTTCATATGTATGGAAGGTTCTCAAGCACGAAACAGATATCAATAGGACTGAGGAAACTTCTGGAAAATTGTTTTGGATGTATAAATACTTTTGGGCTTGTGGGAAAGTTAATCTTAGATTTAGCCGTTCTTGGGCACATTACAACATTTACTCAGCAAATCTTGGATTTGGTCAAGCCTGTGTCACTTATTCTAAGAAGAGACTTTCGATAAGAATGATTCCATCTCTAATTTATGAGATACCTTCTTGAGTCATTCTTTTGATGATGTTAATTCAGTCAAGAGAGACATGAATGTGGTTGTTTTAGATTATATGGTTCTTTCTAGAAAGGAATTCATTAAAACAAAGAATGAGGACCCTGAACTTTTTATCCTTGGAATCAGGACAGTTTCCCTTGAAGAAGTGGACAAGGTTCCTTAGAGTTTCTAGAGAAGGATGGAGTTCTGATGAGAAAATTGAGACCACTAGATGTACCAGCTAATGATGAATGGAGAGTTTATCATCAGATTCTGGCACCGAAAATATCTAGAAAGGACGTTCAATATATGTCTTGAGAATGATATTATTGAGCCAAGTGACAGTCCATGGAGTTCACCTTGTGTGTTTGTGCCTAAACCAGATGGAAGCTGGCGCTGTTGTACAGATTTGAAGAAAGTCGATGCACTTATCAAGACCGATTCATATCCCATTCCACGCATTTAAGATTGCATTGATCATATTGGTCAAGCATGTTATCTTAGTAAGTTTCATCTCTTGAAAGGGCACTGGCAGATTCCACTCACCTATTGGGTAAAGAATGTCTCTGCATTTACGACACCTGATGTACTTTACCAATATAAGATAATGCCTTTTGGGATCAAAAATGCCCCAGCAACCTTTCAAAGACTTATCAGCAATGTAGCAGCTGGCTTTTGTGGTGTGGAGCCATACATTGACAATGTTATCAATCATGCTATGGAATGGGATGCCCATATGGAGAGGATTCATGCATTCTTTAAAAGACTGACAGAGGCCAAACTGACTGTGAAATTCGCCAAGTGTGAATGTGCATGGGTCATATGACATTCTTAGGACTTTACAGGACAAGGCCAAGTGCGACCTGCACGAGCAAAGGTTTAAGCTATCGCCAATTTTCCAGTGCCTATTTGGTATCTCCACTTACCAAATTGCTCGAGAAAAATGTAAAATTCATTCGGAGCATTGAGTGTCAGACTGCAACTGAAAAAGTCAAGGCCATTCAGATTAATTCTCCTGTGTTACAAGCACAAAGTTTTGGAAAAAGCATTCAAACTCCCAGTTGATACTAGTGATGTTGGAATTGATGGCTTTCTGATTCAAGAAGATGACCATGGTGTTGATCATCCTGTTTGTTATTTCTTAGACAAATTTGATAAACATCAGAGAAATTATTATACTGTTGAAAAAGAGGCTTTTGCGCTTATATTTGCTTTACAGCATTTTGAAGTATACTTGGGAAAAACCACCTTCCCCATTGAAGTATTCATGGACCACAATCCACTCACTTTTCTTCAGAAAATGAAGAACAAAAACCAGAGATTAATGAGGTGGAGTTTGTGTTTGCATGAATTTTATCTTGTAATCTTGAATTTCAAGGCCATGGATAATGTTGGCGCTAATGCACTGTCGAGAGTTCAAAAGTAAACAGACAAAATGGATACTTCCACTGATTCAGTAAGTTTGTATTTGTTTGTTTTTTCACTTGTCACTTATCTTCCAATGATTAAAAGCATACGCAAAATATTAATGTATTGTAAACAAGTTATGTAAATCCACTAAAAATAGCACAACACTGAGCAATTGCAAGCATGTTAATCCATCTGAGCTAAATCGTGCAGGAAAAGATGCATTGCATAGCCTTTTGCAGCCATGCGTTGACTAGAAACCTGTCAAATTTCTTCAGAAGTTACAAAAACATCAATGCTACCACAAACATGCCTAATTTTGACCCAATTACTAGAAGAAAAATGAATCTGGCAATGCTTATTTATTTGGAATATTTTAGGCAGTCATGTAAAAAAAAAATATTCTCAAAGCTGCACAACGTATGAACGCAGTAACCAGAATGAGTGCTTAATCAGAATGAACGTCTCAAAAAGAATTTGGTGCACTTGTAAATGTAGTTAATGTGACATATTTGAAAGAACTGAATTATTGGGGGGAAATAATTTTAACCATCAATTAGTTCCTAACTGGCAAAACTGTGGACTTGTGGTCACAAAAACTAGCAGTTCATTAGGCAAGCAAATAATAGTCAAACCTATTTTGTACCATGTTGATGTCAATGAGTGCAAGCAAGTTATTTTGAAACAACTCCACCAGTGCTCAGCAACCTAATTTTAAGCTCACTGATTTTCACATTGTCCAATTTGACATGTTTAAAAATGTTGATACCTGAAATATAGGAAAATAAAGACGGCACTACAGAGCAATATAGTAAAAGAAACACATTGGGGCCTATTTTGACAACCCAAATGCATTGAACAATTGCAAGACCTAATGGTATCCCTGATAAAAACAGGGTGTGTCTAACTTCATTCTGATAATTTTGTGACAGGAGGCAAAAACACAACTGTGACGCTGTTGTGAAAAGGGTTAGACACAGGGGAATTATTTACCTGTGGTGGGGGTTTGGTTCTATTAAGGCAAATCAGATTAGCCTCTGTCATTCCCTATAAATCCAGTGCATGAATGCCATAGCAAGCTAGCAATTTGGATAGCGGAAAAACAAGAACCTAACTTGAGTTAGCGCTGCCACCCTTGGTCCCCCGTGTATTACACTCCAATAGAGTAATGCTTGGAGGATTTGCGGGGATAGAGGTTGATTCACCACATAATGTGATTGTATGAAAAGATGTGGACGACTTAATTATTAAGGTTAATTATTTGTATTATTTGTATTTCCTCCACACAAAGAGTTCACATGTATAACTAGAGTGCCAGGGGCCCTGAAGGTTGTCGGCAGTTACAGCTCCAACAGGAGAAAAGTAACTAGCATCAGTCCGCGGATTCAACAGCAAGCCAACACGAATTCTTGCGAAAGCAACACATTGTCTACACGATATTGGCATTAAAAAGCTCCAGTTCGGAGATCCGCGAAAAAATCAAACCTGTTAAATTTTTTCGCGAATTTCGGCGGTGATGGCGAATGGTCCCGTACCACTGCAAATCAATTCACGGTTCTTCGAATCAATTCTTCTCTGCGAAAGAAGAGAACTGTTTCATCCGCACACTTCCATGGGCCAACGCAGCTCAGTGAGAAAGGGGTTTTAGTTACCATTATCGGGCAACTCGACTGAGCAGTCACACTTTTTCATGAGTGACAGACAGCAACATTTCTGCCATTTAGCAAAAATATCATCTTTAAGAAGTCTACATCATGAAATCCGATTAGATTTTTTTCTAACCTGAACTTTCACTGTCGTCTGCTGTCAATTTGTGAAATGCGCCATCTTCTCAATTCACTTCTGGTTCTTGCTCTGCTTTCAGACAAAGATTTTTTTTTACACAACTGTTACGGACAGGTGTATGTTCCAGAATATTCTGGAAGATTCAAATTTAGAAGCAGGATTAAATTTAAACAATTTATTAAATAACTGAGCGAGTGAACGTAGCAATTACAATAATACAGGAATGGATAATGAAATCACTACATTAAAGATAGAAATACTATTCACTAGCCCAAACTGTCCGTCCTTGCGATATTCCCACAACGATGGTGAAAATCCACTGGAATCTGATGTCTTCGGCGCGGTGATCCTGATCACCGCAAAGTCCATATCCAAGAAGTATCTGTATAATCCAAAGTCCGATTGCACCCAGCAAAGCCGGTCTAGCTTCCAGGCACAGCAGACCGGAAATGATCCATAGTCCGATTGCACCCTGCCAAGCCGGTCTAGCTTCCAGGTATAGCAGACCGGACAAGATCCAAAGTCCGATTGCACCCAGCAAAGCCGGATTAGCTTCCAGGTACAGCAAACCGGACAGGATCTTCTTGTCCATTGGCTGCAAGTTCCTTTTATATAGGCCTTGTACGGCGTGAGCACCGGCCCTAGCTGACTCCTCAGTTAACTTCCCCCCCTCTTTCATCCATCAGCCGTCCTTCTCTTAACTCTTTTTGTTTTTCCCCCCGCATGCCTCCCGGTCATCAATCTTCCTCCCAGCGTTTCTGTCAAATTAGCTCCTCGTGACGTCTCCCGCTTCAGAGAAACCCTCCTTCGAATGCTAAAGCCTCCCACCCAGGATGCCCTTAAGTGAAAAGGCACAATTCTAGATCCCATTCCCTGTCTCTGTGTAACAGGAGCAGCATGGGGGACTACCAGACCTGCTTTAAAACTGTACACATCCAACTGAGTGACCATGTTTGGAGAGAAGTGCTGTGTCTTCATTTAAGCTAGCGTGTTTGCAGCTTGCGTTCCATCACGAAATAAAAAAATCAAATACAACATGCTGATATATTTGATTAGTCTAATTATCTTTCAACAAAAGAAGTTCAGACCTATATTTAGTTCCTTTGCACACTTTGATGTACAGTGGGAAAATCCAGAACTAGGGAAGGCAGGAAAATAAATGAATGTCAAAAGAATTTTGGTGCAATGTATATAGTCTGTGAAACTGAAGAGAATGTATTTATTTTTAATCTTATTTATGAATTCAAGTTTGTGTTTATTCCGAATTAATCTTGCCCGGTTTCACCCTAATGCAGTTTGAGAAACACTGAATTAAAGCTGCTGTAACTGATTTGCTGTTTTCGTAGCTTCTTGTCCGAAGCCTATGTAAGCAGTCCCCGCCCCCCCATCCCAATGCACTCACAGGAACGCGCATCGGTTTCTGACCGAGCCAGAAGAGAGTAGCGTCTCAGTTACAATAAAAGTACAATATAAACAGACACTCTTAGTGATTGTGAGTGTGAAAGACTCACTGAAAACATGGACCAACGACACATTACATTCATGCAGAAACTGCGGTATGAATGGCTTTTTGAAGGTATTAGCTAAAACTAGCTAGTGTCCTATAGCCACACATGCTATCGTAACACAGCTCAGCAAGCTGTAGTCGACCACAAACGATGACGGATCATTTATAAACTGACGTTAGCAGGATTAAAAAACCACCAACAGGACTATCCGAGACTGATAAAACTGCAAAACTACTACAGAGTAAAACAAAGCTTACCTGCCCAGCAGCAGCAAGGTTAGCTGTGCTGTGCATCGCTTTTTAAGCCCTTTGATTCCTTCAGTTTTCCCCATTGAAAGCGGCACTGATATAAATACAGATCTTGGCCATCTTGCGTTTTTCCGCCTTAGTTCTATTTGTTCCTCTACCGTTCTTTGGCACTTTGGCTGTTTAATTTTTATGCCATCTCCCGTTGCGCTGGGATCGGAAGTTTCATCTGTTTGCTATTGGCAACAACATAGATTTTTCTTCTAATAATTTTTCAGACAGATGGCGCACTAACAACGCAGATTCAGCTCTGCATGTTCACAAGCAGAGAGAAACGCGTCTTTATGGCATTCTCTCACCTGATTAGATAGAGGCCACCTGAAGCTCAACCCAAGCAAGAGGGAGATGATCTACATCCCCGCTCCATCCTCTCCCCACCCTGACCTGGTCATCACCCTGGGGGAAGCCACTATATCCCCATCACCGTGTGTGAAGAACCTTGGCGTCCTGTTCGACGACAGGCTCTCCTCTGCTGCAAACATCGCAGCAGTGACCCAGGCCTGCAGGTTCTTCCTCTACAACATCCGGAAGATCCGGCCCTTCCTCACCACCTTCTCAACCCAGCTCCTGGTCCAAGCGCTGATCCTCTCCCGCCTGGACTACTGCAACTCCCTCCTCGCTGGCCTCCCAGCTTCTGCTATCAGACCCCTGCAGCTCATCCAGAACGCTGCAGCTCGCCTGGTCCACAACCTCCCTCGACACTCCCATGTCACCCCCCTGCTGACAAACCTTCACTGGCTGCCTATTGCGGCTTGCATCAAGTTCAAGACATTGGTGCTGGCTTATCAGGCAGTCAAAGGAACAGCTCCGGCATACATCCAGAAACTGGTTAGATCATACACGCCTACTAGAACACTCCGCTCTGCCACTTCTGGTCGCTTGGCTCCACCTCCTCTCCGCTCCTACTCATCTCGCTCAAGACTGCTGTCTGTCCTGGCTCCCTGTTGGTGGAATGATCTTCCCATCTAGGTCAGAACATCAGAGTCCTTGAACACCTTCAAGCGCAGCCTGAAAACCCCCCTCTTCAGGCTCCACCTTTCCCCTACTTCACTGCCCTCAGTTTGACTCTCCTGATGTCACGTCCACGGTCCTTGACTCATTTAGCTCTCTTTTTAACTTTACTGGTCTCTTTTGTTGTCTACTGTTTGTTTATTGTCACTTATTTCATTAAGCACGCTTTTTCACTTGAACTGTTGGCACTTAACTTACCTCCTTGGAGCTCTGCACTTTTGTACTGAACTTTTGCACTTTTGTACGTTGCTCTGGATAAGGTTTCAGCTAAGTCCTTGTAATGTCATGAAATGTAATGTAGAGGCAGTTGGCGACTCCAGAATCTTATATGCTGCTTTACTGCAGAAGACAGTGACTGAGAGACCTGTGTTATCGACCAGATACTCTAAATAAATGATCTCTGTCGGAATGTGAAGCTATTTAACACTTTTTAAAAAACAAAAAAATCAGTAACAGCAGCTTAAACAATAGTTAATGACTTAAAAGGTTAGCTTACCAGTTGATCAAATAATCTTTTTTATATGGTTGAAATCTACGGCATACACAATGAAGTATTCTTTTGTTCAAATGGGCCCGATAATATTTGATGCCCTACTGACAGACAAGGGAATATTCTGATTTGTATTTCAGAGAAGCAACTGCTTTAAAGAAGTGTGTTTAAGCAAAAAAAATGCATTTAGAATATTACGAATCAGCTTGTTATACAGGTAATGACAGAATGCAAAAGTTTGTCAATGAAGCAACTTTACATTGCATTACATAACATTACAGGCATTAAACAGATGCTCTTTTCCAGAGTGCATTTGAAGGAACAAAAGTGCTGATAACCCAACTGGAAAGTAATCAGAAATTACCTGGACTTGGCTTTATACCTGTGGTATAAAATGTGTCGAGAAAAACTATCCATTAAAATCCATAAAAATTTAGCAAAAGAAAAACAAGTACACCACCATTCAGATCAAGGCTGTAAATTTACAATCAGTTTCAAAATTTAGTAGGGCTACAGTACTTCATTCTTACACTGCCCCTCATCCACCATGCAACCTCATTTACGCTTGACACAAAAGCATCACATTTATGAAACAAATGGATTAAACGGCCATTATTAGTGTACTTATATGAGTTTTCAGCTTGTAATGGTTTTATGAGTGTCTGTAATTAGCGGATGAAGATGCCATGGTGGAGGGGGAGAGGGTGGGGGGAGGGACGGAGGGTGAAATTTTTCGACCACAGATCAGACACAAAAGATCCCCGACTGAGAGATTTATTTGCTCTGGGTGCTGAAGGAATCACTGTCTTATGTGTGATCTCTGCTCCTGAGGGCGCCAGCCCCCTCGGCCCACTCTGCCCGCATGGAGAGCGCTTGATCTCAGACACTGTGATCCGGTTCGAGCCCATCCTGACCACCCCCCAGCTCCAGGGACCCAAGTCACAGAACCAGAACCTATCGAGCAAACATCCTCTCAGCACGTAAATAACTTGTGGTCTCTTTCCAGCACTGAAACAGCCCCTGTCTCTGTGGAGACATTCACAGTCATGGAACGATTTTCAAAAGGCCTGTTTTGTTCATCCATGGTCTAGAATTTTTTTTTTTTCTTTTTTGGCCGTTTTGTGCGATAAAGGCTTGAATGTAGATTGATGGCCTCCAGGGCAAGAGCGTTGTCATTTTATTCATGTATTCCAGGCCGCTGAGACGACGACTGCCACGTTTTTGTCTCTGTAATCGCAACACAGAGGCTTCTTGTTTTGAATGTGCAAAGGTAATTCTAGACACGTTTTTGCGTATTAATGAGCAGTCTCGTCAACTCAGGGACTGAGTTCCGATCCGCAGATTTAGCAAGTTGTCAGGGAGGGTTGATGGGTAGTTATTTGGTTGAAGGTCTGATGGTACATTAAAAGGCCTTGTTGGAAGCTGCTGGAAAGGTTTGCAGATTCCGTCTTTTTCTCGTGATGTCAGTCAACAGACAGCTGCCATAATAATGAGCCGTATGCTTACTGAGGGGAATGATGAGTCTCAGGTCTCTCAACGAACCTCTCTCTCTACCTCACTCTCTCTCCCTTTATCTCTCTCTCCTCTCCCTCTCTTTCCCTCTCTTTCCTCCTTGATCTCCCTCTCCTCCATCTTACTCTCTCCCTCTCAGTCTGTCACTCAATTCAGTCATGCTTTCAATGTAAATATTGTTGCAAAAGCCACTATAAAACTAGTAATTACATAAAAAACATGACATGATTGATATCTAGAGGAATTGCGGCAAGATGAATGCTAATGTGGCAGGCTGAAGGAGAGCCCGGGCAGGGAATTGAACCCCAGACTCCTGGGCCCTCCTTTGGCCTGCCATATTCTGGCGTAATCGGCAGGATTCAGGGCGTCCCAATGGATGGCAGCATGCGTAAAGCATGGAGTGTGAGGACTAGCTCCCGAAAGAGGGGGAGAGATGTGACAGTTGATAGGTCCTGTCATTAGAATGCCTCCTAATGAGTATGTGCCCTGGCTACCTTGCCTACGCGCCTGGCTCTTTGGCGATGTGGTCAGCGCGGGTGACTCTTACCCGGGAGTCTGGGGTTCAAGTCCCCACCGGGCCCTCCTTCGGCCTGCCACACTAATAAGAAGAAAATAATAAAAAACAGTTCATGTACGTAACTACAACTCTCAACATAGGTGCCTGTTCGAATTGAAATGTTTGGGTCTACATTGTATTTGCTCATTCAAGGATTATATGCAAGACGTTGTTTGTGATAGTGACATGTTTTACACTTTGTCAAAAATCCTGTCACTTCAACAGAAATTTCCAAGTGTGAGAATAGAAACAGGCCTGCAGTCTTGTCTCATCATCCTGGTGACTGTTATTTGCACTTTTGGCTGTCTGACTTTCTGTGGTCCCCCACATTTTAAAGGGTGCCTTGCTTCTAAATGTGTTTTATATTTCCTGCAAGTGTTAAGAAGTGGCTTGCAGCCCGACAGCAGCCACAGGGCACTTTGATGTGAGTGATTCTGAACAAGCCGTTTTGTATTAAAAGGTTACTTCAAAACACAGGATATCGAAAAGGAAATAAGAGCGCTTGAACATACTAAAACGTATTTATCTTACTCTCCTTTCTTTTTTGAAGGTGTGCACAAGCATATCCTCAACTTTTTTGGGGGGAAAAGGATTGTGAATAGACTCCGGTGTTTTAGTGATTTATTGTTACCTGACTGCAGAAAACTAGCATCTCATTTCCTGCTGGTGAAAAAGCCATTTGTGACCAAGCTGATTTTATTTTCTGTTTATACTCCCTATCGGGCGAGCCGCTGTGTTTTGTGTGTGTGTATGAAGCGCTGGGGGGGAGGCACTTGATCTAAGAATACTTCAAGAGGTGAAAATACCGTGAAGTATCTTCCTTCGATGCAGACAGCTATAGACAGACGGAGCTGAAACGCTTTAATGGCTGGTGGTTTCCTCCCTGAGACCCTCGGCCCCCCTCAATAGACCCTGTGTGAATTCATGATTTATTGGCTCAGGTATGGGAACATTTCATTTAGACTGGCTGCAGTCGTGACGGGGCCTGCCCTGCTCCTGTTCCCCGAGTATCACAGTCATTTACTGCCTCCTCTTTATATCAAGCAACAGCCGCTCCTGTTCAAATTAAGAAGCTGGGGACTGTGTAGTGTTTGTCCAATGGGGTACACACATGGGGCGGAGTCTGATTATGGAAGCCAAGAAGCTTAAACCGCAGCCAATCAATTCTGATCATAAAAACTGTTAAAAACTTGGCTGTTAGAAATTAATTTTCTGTTCTCATTATATCCAATCTACCTAAGAGCATTGGAAGCATTAATGGTGTTGAACTGCCATGAACAACATTAAAGACACAAGAATCATAGTTCAAGGTACTGGAAATATCCCTGTGAGGAAACCATAACATCTAATAGCCTTTGAACCCATTGTAAACTTTTAGGAAAATGCTATAGTTGCTATTTTTCCAGCTGCCAATTCAGTGCAGTTTCAGAAACATAGAAAAATTAAAATCTGATTCTTGCCCAGAATCACCTTTGGCTCGTCATTCTTCTCCAGAACAGCTGTAAACTGTCGAAGGGATGGTCGGAGCGACCAGGGCGGGACATTCTTTCTGGCAGCGACACGGTCGGGGAGATGGAGGGTAACCCTCTCTCTCGGGGTTCGACCCCCCCCCTCTCGGGGCTCGTACCTCTCCCCTCTGCTCCCCTCGCTGTTTCCAATCGACAGGCGCATTCCTGGTGTTCCTGGCCCATCAGCGGAGGGGGCCACGCCGGGCCCTGACAGATATGTGTTTAGTGATGACAGGCAGGGTCACGAGGCTTTCACTCATCTCCCTTTCATGTGTGCTGGCAGCTCGACGTTTCTCAGCTGACCCTCAAACAACGTCTTTCATTCCGCCGGCCCTTTAATCGTTCAAGAGAAGAGCGGGGGTGGGGGGGAGAGACGGGAGACGGACTGAAACCATTCCATCCTGCGGAGGTTTGTGATCTAATCTGAGTGACCCTACTTTGCTGCAATAACCCCGTGCAATAATGAAAGTATGACGAATGTTTTGGGTGATGGAGAGATCTCCTGTGACCAGGAAAAACCAAGTGAATTTATCAGGGGCAAGTATTCCTGCAACTGAACAAAAACCTTTTGATTCTGGACTTTTCCCAACCAAAAAAATAAATAAATAAAAACTTGATTTTGACAGTTCAAATAACTCTAATAGCTGGTGTTTTAAGATCATCACCACACTTAATTACTGCAAATGAGGTTCAAACTCAGTTTCTCCCAAAAGTGACATATGTACTAGGTTTTTCCAGATCACAGGAGAGATGTTTTTAATGTCCTTGTGTGTATCATTTAGTTTTTTGTGCATGTTAAAGGTCTGCATATGAAAATAACCCAAAGTCACCACCATAGGAAGTTCTCTTTCCCACAACACACACTGCTCCAGAGCCGCCTGAAATGTCCCAATAGCATTCCACCATTTTGCCCTTCATTCGATTGCATCACCAATTGAACTTTCTCGCTAGGCAGCTAGTTTGCAACGCCCTTGAATTAAGGGCGTTACGCTCAGAAATGCCGCTACTCAGAGTGTGTGATATAAAATCCAATTAGTATGGACTTCCTACGGAAGAAGAAGTGAAGAGGTAGCGGCAGTTTTGTGTTACCGTCATTTTACTGAGGACTGCTTCATGAACTGGAAAAAGACCAATGCTGAATAAACGGTTACTCCTGAAAGATGGAAAAGTTTCTACTTTGTTAGGCCTTTGAGTTTCAGGTTTTTCTGGAGTTTGTAATGTAATGAAGCCACAATGCTAATGCTGCGCTGGCGTAGCTCGTTGTGTATTCGGTAGTTGTGGTAGTTTAGGCCTGTAATGTGTTGTGCCAAAGCTCCCTTGTCCTTTTGCTTGTTTTAAAATGCTCCTGCACATCCTTTAAAGTTAATATGAGTTTACAGGGACAGTCTATTTTCATATTTGGTAATTCTAATTTCAGTGTAAAAAGTGTAACGTTAACTCCACTAGCTTTGCCATTTTTTCTATGGGATTTCCAATTGGATTCTGTTAACATCATGCTGAGGATCAGCATCCTCTGGGCCAGTTAAATTGGAAGCCGGTTTGAAAACAGTATTGCTCTTCTAAGAAGCTCTGAAGCAGCTCACCAAATAAGTTGGGAGACAAATATGTGTGTCTTTTTACAGTACTGGAGAGATTTTGGGGATAGTTGTTGTTCATTGTTTCATTATCAGCAGATAATGATGGATGCATTTAATTCATGTTCATTTTGTTTAGCACGTTTAAGGGATATAGTGAGGATAAAAATACCACTTGAACCCAAGTAGGTTTTTTTTTAAATTAAATTAATTAAAATGATTGTTGGCTCAAATGATGACACCAAAATAAGTTTTTATCAGAAAGGATGTGGGAAATTGAAAGTAGGTAGTATCATGTGCATTTACCTTTAAGTTATTTACTCACAGTCCAGTGAATAAATTCCACTTTGTTACAAAACTTTCCTGGTCAAGACATAGGACGATATCAGACTGAAATTATTGAGTTACAGTCGTTGCCAGACTTGTCCGCTGTGCTAACGACTGTTACCACGATAGGCAGGTCTTGAGTGAGCGGCACTGCTGGAATGTACTGCTACTCCGCAAAAGAACATGCTTTCCTCACGTCGATAAACCAACTTCTTCCCGCTAATTTCAGTGAATTTTGAAAAATATTAACTGAAATACAAACCCCAATTCCAATGAAGTTAAGACGTTGTGTAAAACGTGAATAAAAACGGAAAACAATGATTTGCAAGTCCTTTTCGACCTATATTCAATTAGGTACACTACAAAGACAAGATATTTGATTTTTGAACTGATAAACTTTTTTTTTTTTTGGAAATATCCACTCAGTTTGAATTTGATAACTGCAATAGGTTCCAAAAAAGCTGGGACAGGGGCATGTTTACCAATGCGGTACATCACCTATCCTTTTAACAACACTCAATAAGCATTTGGGAACTGAGGACACTAATTGTTGAAGCTTTGTGGGTGGAATTCTTTCCCATTCTTGCTTGATGTACGACTTCAGTTGCTCAACAGTATGGGGTCTTGTCGTATTTTGCGCTTCATAATGCACCACACATTTTTAATGGGAGACAGGCCTGGACTGCAGGTAGGCCAGTCTATTACCCGCACTCTTTTACTACGAAGTCACGCTGTTGTAACACGTGCAGAGTGTGGCTTGGCATTGTCTTGCTGAAGTAAGCAGGGACGTCCCTGAAAAATATGTCGCTTGAATGGCAGCATATGTTGCTCCAAAATGTGTATGTACCATTCAGGATTAATGGTGCCTTCACAGATGTGCAAGTTACCCATGCCATGGACACATCCCCATACCATCACAGATGCTGGCTTTTGAACTTTGTGCTGATAAAAATCTGGATGGTCCTTTTCCTCTTTAGCCCAGAGGACACGACGTCCATGATTTCCAAAAACAATTTGAAATGAGGACTCGTCAGACCACAGCTCACTTTCCCACTTTGTGTCAGTCCATTTCAGATGAGCTCGGGTCCAGAGAAGCTGGCGGCGTTTCTGGGTGTTGTTGATACATGGGTTTTGCTTTGCATGGTAGAGTTTTAAATTGCACTTGTAGATGTAGCGACGAACTGTTAATTGACAATGGTTTTCCAAAGTGTTCCTTAGCACACATAGTAACATCCTTTACAGAATGATGTTGGTTTTTAATGCAGCGTTGCCCGAGGGACTGAAGGTCACAGGCATTCAATGTTGGTTTTCGGCCTTGCCGCTTACGTGTAGAGATTTCTCCAGATTCTCTGAATTTTTTGATGATATTATGGACTTTAGATAATGAAATCCTTAAATTCCTTGCAATTGCACACTGAGAAACATTGTTTTTATTGTGTTAGACTATTTGCTCATGCAGTTGTTCACAAAGTGGTGAACCTCACCCCATCCTTGCTTGTGAACGACTGAGCCATTCAGGCATGCTCCTTTTATACCTCATCATGACACTCACTTGTTTCCAATTAACCTGTTCACCTGTGGAATGTTCCACACTGGTGTTTTTTGAGCATTCTTCAACTTGCCCAGTGTTTTGTTGCCCCTGTCGCAGATTTTGGAACGTGTTGCTGGCATCAAATTCAAAATGAGTGAATATTTCCAAAAAAAAAAAAAACGGTAAAGTTTCTCAGTTTGAACATAAAAATATCTTGTCTGTGTAGTGTACTCAATTGAATACGGGTTGAAAAGGATTTGCAAATCATTGTTTTCTGTTTTTATTCACGTTTTACGCAACGTCCCAACTTCATTGGAATTGGGGTTTGTACTAATAATCATGTGATGTCCAGTAAATCACGACTGTTACCGAAGACAAATTTTGATTTTTATGCTTTGATTACACGCATCAATATATTGATTTTTCATGTTATATATAATGACTCTGTGCACACATGAACTGTTCACCTGCCCATAAGTTGTTTTTATTGAGACTGAACTCTTCTCTTTTTGACAGCAGATGATTTAATGAAAATAAAATCAGATTCTTCTGTGTATCTGTGTTATTTTTGCAATGTTTATACTTTACACAAATTCTGTTGCTGTCAAGTTGCTTGCTTACCATTATAGCTCATTCTATTGGCCACTTAAATCATTTTTTGAGCGCATAATTTCTCCCTCTCAGTATTTGAGACAGCAGTTATGATGATTTTGAACTAAACTGAAAGATTTTTTTTTTTTTTTAATTGGATTGATTTATAAGTGTGCACATTTTCCTGAATATCATCTCTCTTTTATAGCTTTCCAATTTTGCCGTGTGCGCTCAAGCGAGATTTTAGAACTGGCATCAAAATGAGTGAATGTAAAGGCCATAACGTAGTTCTTATATTGCACCATACACAAATCATTGAAAACTTTTGAAATAATTAAACCTACACTGTGGGGCAAAGTAATAAATATCACTCTCAAAATAATCACACCCCTTTCCTTTCTGTCAAAAGCTCCATTAGAATTCATCACTTTTGAATAGGCCATGCTCAGATCTGTCTGCCAGCAGACCTTTCTGCATTGTAAATCACTGCCATGGCTCTTCATTTTAGCACTGAACCAGGCATTTATCCCACAGCAGTGTTTCTTCTTAAACCAGGCCTGCGCGCCCACACTTACCTTTTTAACGGAGAAGTCAAGATCGCTGCCTTGGATTCTTGGACTTCCTGATTCCTGAATGTTCTTTTTCATAAAGTTTGAAAATAAGTGCACTTTCACAATTAGAGACAATGCACTATTTCTTAGAAATATTTCCAAGTGGTGTTACATCTGATGCTGATGCTGTGACTTGAGGGCAGATTTTTTGAAGCCATGCGACTAATGAGCTGTAAACCCTGACAAGTGTGGTGAACTCAAATGTTTTGTAGAAACCGATTACCTCAAAAAATTGTGTACGCCAACTTAATGATTTTGTGTGCACAGCACTTAAAAACGTGAAAATAACTTGACCATATTTGCTTTAAGTTCTTTCCACACAATGCAATTAAGTTGGCCTGCACAATTACAACTACAAAACATTTGAGTTTGCCACACAATCAGGGTTTACAGTGTGTTGAACTGAACCACCTGACTGCCTCGGCTTTGCAAATTGGCGCCACACTCAGTCTACATAAGGAGACTGAAATGATGCATTAGTGGGTTGAAGTAGTTGGCATTTTTGATTGTGGTTATAGCCCTGTACACCAAACACGTCCATTGCCCTGCTGTGTATAAAGTTTCCTCTCCCTATGATGTTGTAAACTCCATTCATAACGTAGTTTATAACATACTGGAGTCATACTGTCAACTGACCTGTCTTTTTTTTCACAAAAATAAACCCAGGCACGTTAATTAAAAAATGTCTCAAAACAATCCTGTAAGGATGTGCCATCGTTTAACTGCAGAACATCCATTTCACCGGCAGATGTCGCCCAAGAGCACAATGAGTGAAGCCTTGAGTAGTGAGCCCATTTCCAATACGATGATTCAAAACAGCTCAAAGCTTCATAAGGCAACATTTTGCCATCACTAACAATTGCCTGCACTGGTCAAAGCATGAAATGTTCATAGTCAATCTGCATGTCCTATACCGGGGTTATTCACTCCCACCCAAAAAGGACTGGAGTGGGTCCAGGATTTCATTCCAATCAAGCAATTTCACACCTGATTCCTCCAGTTTTTCTAAAGACTGTGATGAGTAGAATCAGGTGTGTAACCGTTTGGTTGGCATGAAAGCCTGCACCCACACCAGGAGAAGAATGAGTACCCCAGTCCTCTACAAACAGAAGGCAGCAGAGGACCAGACCTGACCGTTAACCCCAATAAGAATTTAATTTTTGGGGAAAATTGAAGAGAAGAGTGAAGTAAATTATATATTTTTTGGTTACCTTACAGTATACCCTGCGGGTATGTTTGAGCACTTCAGGCCAGTTTCAGTGCAGTATTTCTATGACTGTGCAATTAATAACATTGTGTTGAAAATGTCAAGCTTTCATTAAGGAGGGAGTTCTCTGCTTGAAGCCACCAGCCAGAGTTAAAATTGTCATGAGAGTCTGTACAAAGCCCCAGCTAAGATTCAGGTCACATCTGTGTATAGAGCTGTCACTGTTCTCAGGCAATTTGAGATAAAACCAGGGTGCCAGTTAAGTGACAAGTTGGTGGGCGCCCTGCTTTTCTGGGCTAAAAAGAACACTTTTAACAAGCATTAATTAACAAGCAAGGAAGGGATATTTGTGGCCACTAAGAAAACAAAACTCAAATAAACAATAAACAGTACTGTCAGTCTGCATAAATTATTACGTTTTCTATTGCACAGATTCTGAGGGGAAATTTGGTTTATTTGAGGGAAAGTGCTTGCAGTCTTTTGTTTGATGCATTTTATTGAATTTCAACATTAAAATGATTATTTATGTCCTGTCTTCATTCCAACATGCTTATTACGGCAGCTATCTGTATTTGGCTGCATTATTTGTCAGATATAATGATACTTTTTAATATAAATACTAGTGTACGATGTATGAACAGCTCATTTGGGACATTACTCCAGATGTCAGGCAGTATAAAACAACTATCTACACCTACAGCCTACGTATTTCATGTAAAAAATACTGCACTGACCTGGAATTCCACATATCAAGAGTGCATCATGTATACTTTTCTGATATTAATATTTGTACCCTGGCAAAGTTTTTTTTTTGAATTATTTAATAGTATATTAGTATATAGATATTTAAACTCCCAAATTCAACTACAATTCCAAAAAAGTTGGGATGCTGTGTAAAATGTAAATAAAAACATCTCATAAACTGACATTTTATTCACAATAGAACATAGACAACATATCAGATGTTGAAAGTGAGACATTTTACCATTTCATGAAAAATATTAGCTCATTTTGAATTTGATGACAGCAACACAGCTCAAAAAAGTTGGCACAGGGCCATGTTTGCCAGTGTGTAACATCCCCTCGGCTTTTAACAACAGTCTGTAAATGTCTGAGACTATTGCTGAAGTTTTGGGAGAGGAATGTTGTCCCACTCTTGTCAGATTTAGGATTATAGCTGCTCAACAGTCCGGAGTTTTCTTTGCAGGATTTTTCATTTGATGATGCGCCAAATGTTTCTTTTTTGTGAATGGTCTGGACTGCAGGTAGGCAAGTTCAGGACTCAGACTCTTCCACTGCGAAGCCATCTTGTTATGATGGATGCAGTACATGGTTTGGCATTGTTTTGCAGAAATATGCAAGGCCTTCCCTGAAAGAGTTGTTGTCTGGATGGGAGCATATGTTGTTGTAAAACCTGTATATACAGGGTGTTTCAAAAAGATGGTCCCGATTTGAAAATGCTATATCTCTGCAACCACGAACCGCCCGTGAATGAAATGCTTACCAAATGAAAGGGTGGGGCATAGATTTTTAAAAGACCACCACTAGATGTAACTTTTTGTGTAATTGTCCCATGTTGGTTTCAAGAAATATAGTGCATTAAAATTGGGTCCATCTTTTTGAAACACCCTGTACTATTCAGCATTGATAATGCCTTTCCAGATGTGTAAGCTCCCCATGCCATTGGCACTAATGCAACCTTATACGATCAGAGATGTTAGCTTTTGAACTGTGCGCTGATAACAAGCTGGATGGTCTCTCTCCTCTTTAGACCGCACAACATGGCATCCCTGGTTTCCAAAAAGAATTTCAAATTATGACTCATCTGACTGCAGAACAGTTTCCCATTCTGCCTCAGTCCATTTTAAATGAGCTTTGGCCCAGAGAAGATGGTGGCGTTACTGGATCGTGTTCACATATGGCTTCTTCTTTGCACGATACAGCTTTAGCTTGCATGTGTAGATTGCACGGCGAACTGTGTTCAAAAGCATTGATTTCTGGAAGTGTTCCTGAGCCCTTGCAGTGAATTTTAGGCATTGATCTCTGGAAGCGTCCCTGAGCCCTTGCAGTGAATTCTAGTGCACAATTATGCCTGTTTTTAATGCAGTGCCACCTGAAGATCACTAGCATCCAATATTGACCCTCAGCCTTGTCCCTTGCGCACAGAGATTTCTCCAGATTCTCTCAATGTTCTGATGATATTATGCACTGTAGATTCAAAGTCTTCGCAATTTTACATTGAGCAACTTTTTTCTGAAATTTTCTTAGATGCAGTTTTTTGCAGATCGGTGAATCTCTGTCCATCTGTACTTCTGAGAGACTCTGCCTCTCTAAAATGCTCTTTTTATACCCAGTCATGTTACTGGCCTGTTGCCAACTAAGTTAATTAGTTGCAAAATGCTCCTCCAGCTGTTTTTATTCGTACCACTTACTTTTCCAGCCTTTTGTTGCCCCTCTCCCAACATTTTTGAGATGTGTTGCTGCTATCAAATTAAAAATGAGCTAATATTTTTCATTATATGGTAAAATATTTCACTTTCTACATCTGATATGTTGTCTATTTTTTATTGTGAATAAAATGTGGGTTTATGAGATTTGCAAATCACTGCATTCTGTTTTTATATACAATTTACACAGCATCCCAATTTTTTGTAATTGGGGTTGTAGAAGGTAGTCCAACTCAGTTTTTTTTTTTTTTAGACGGAAAATTGATTAGAAAGCCACAAAAAAGAACACAACAAAGGGATAAAATGGAAAACAGATTTCGGAACATTATTACATTATGTTTCATAATTTTGCGTTTTCTTACACATAATATTCCACCTCCTCACAGACAATAAAGTTTTTTCTTCAAACTATAGCTTTTTGTCAGTGATGCTCTCAAAATATAGAGGACAGCATTGTCTTTTGTCCAGGCGATCAATGCTGGATAGCATAAAGCACTCAAACAGTGCCATTTGTAAATAAACTTTGTCTGCAGCTTCCCTGAGCTCCGAAACGCGAATCATTTGATGCAAAGTAGCACAGATGCAATGTGGTTGCATTCATGTGGTGCCTGTTACAGCATTGCAATGCCAGCACGTGCTGGTGCAATACCATTTCCCTTCTCTTCACGTCTACATGGATGAGGTATGAAAACTGGTACTTGGTCTTTCTGTTTTGACGAATGACTTTGAGGCTTATGATATATAAACAAACTGGTTATATCCAGTTCAAATGAACTGCGGGCCGTGAAATGCTTTCTCTTCCAACACCCTCATCACATCCCTCTTTAGCGACGTAAACTTCCTCTCCATTTGCTCATTCCCGCAGCAGGATGTTTAGCTGCGTAATTACACCAGTGTGTGTTACTGTGAGTGGAATGGATTGGCTTGCGCTGATCATTCGGATTTAATTTTTCTCAGTATTCTCAATGTTTATGGGGAGATTGCAGCAGATAAGAGGATTTTATTGTTCAATTTATTAAGCTGGCCCTAATTTGTACTTTTTGGCTAAATTTATGGGATTAGTAATGAACTTGAAGTGACTATCCATTTGAGTGATTGATTCTTGTCATTTATTGCACCTGATTTGTTAACTGCATCTGGGAGGGAGAGACACGGTGCTAACACTGAATGTCACCCCTCTATTGATGCGCGCGGCTTGAATGACAGCCTCTGTAAACTGTTCGGAATTAATATAATCAGCTATGTGTGTGGGTGCGCGTGTGTGGCAACTGTGTGTGTGGTTAGGAGGGTGTCGGAGATAGCTGTTAGGATGTAGGTGGATCGATGGGGGGGCCGGGGGTGGGGAGAACATCATTTACTCTATAAATTCCCTCATTTCTAGCTCACTGTAGTAATTAAAAACTGGACCCTCTAAGGCAGAGGAGAGGGAGGGTACGGGCAGAAGAGAGAGATGGCAGGATAGCTGAGGCAATAAAATTTATTCACGAGGAGCGAACAGAGCTTAAAGAATCTCTGTTTCTGCTGCACATCAGTGCATTCAGAATTGGCTCAGGGAGGATTTCAAACCTTTGTCAGCCATTACGGCTCAAACCCTCTGCCTTTTGTCAAGCATGAAGCAAAAATAAGGCAGTGCATGCATCAATCTGGCGAGCGGTTCAGGTCATCGGTTCCGGTTATGGCAGCGCTCTGCGCAGTTCAGCGGCGGAGTGAGGAAAGGGGTATAATCTGGGAGGAGGAGGATGGGGGCTGATTTTATACATTCACTACACCCCCCATCCCCACATCCCCCTGTCTCTTATCCTCCTGCTCTTTATTCATGAAAGGAGCACATTTACATACAGTTCAGTCTGTAAGTATTTGCACAGCAACACTGAAAACCAGCTTCAATTCTTATTCCTATACGCTTCAACGAATATGAATGCAAACACCTGAAAATCTAAGCTGACTGTCTCCACTTTTTCCTTGTTATTTCCAAAGCAAGAAGCCAATGAGCAGAAATGGTATCACTGTCCCAATACTTTTGGAGTGCGCTGTAGAGGCCTTCAGAGAGACAAACAGCAGAAGGTCTTCTGACTGAGAGTGAGCTCTGGAGTCCTGTGCTGTACGTTTCTCGTTTTTTACGTTCCCTTCATCTCTCTCTGTCCTCAGCTCCTCCGAAAGAACCAACGGTGACCTGCAGATCCAACACCTTCCCCAACGGCTTCTACTGCAGCTGGCATCTCCAGCACCCCACCTACATCCCCACCGATTTCGAAGTGAACGTCAAGTAAGGCTCATTTATACTCTGAGAGTCTTCTTCTCTGGCAGATGATCCCAAACTCAGTCTCGTGGTCTCCCAAGCACATGCTAGCTTTTGTTGTGACTGCCATATATGTAAACCTGATAACTTTTCTAAATGTTTGGAGGGGTTGTTGATCTTCATGAGCCAATTAAATCAGAAAAGCTAACACTGACCTGAAGAATCACATTTCTATATTCATATTGTACGTTTTGTGCTCTATTGCAAAATTACAAATGTGACAACTGTTTCTATCTGAAAAAATTTAAGACTTTGGTTGATAAATTGGCTCTGTATTGGTTAAATCGAGAACTCCAGGCCACTAGAATTAATCCCTTGAAAAATATTAGTGAAGTATAAAAAATGAGCAACACTTGCATTTGGAGACTATTGATTCACCTTGATGAATCATTTGGTCAAAAAAGTTCCCACTTTTTATACTAATTGTTTCGCTCAAAACCACAAACATCAGAGATGTTTTACATGGAAATCACTGCAATTTCTTTGCTTACATATTCTCTCAGCAAAATGAGCACATTATTCATAAAAAAGTTTTGACATTGCACAATTGGTTGGAACGGAAACCAGCATACGCAGATGGCGTTTTTCCAGTGGCATTTTTGGCCGAGACAAGTTGAACTGTGATGCGATGATTTGCATTTCCATCGCCACTCAAAGTGCGCCAAGTTATGCTGAGCTGCACCCGATATGGACTATCTCCCGAGTAGGGCCAAAGCACATCGGACCTGCCCTCAAGCTGGCTACTGTGACCTCGGAGAGCTTCCTGATCAACCATTGCTCAGTGCAATAGCTTATTTTATACATCACATATCCAAGGCAATTTATTCAGTTTGCTCATTCAAATTTAGGCCATTACATAGCTACACTGTCATAGAGTCAAGAAATTGAATTGTTCAACTTTTGTGCCACACTGTTGGGAGTCATGTTCAGTTTTTACAATAGTCCAATTCTATGGAATTGAATTATCAAAGATGAAATTCACTTAAATCTTTCTTCTTATTTTATATTCATTTGCTTCTTTGATTCCATATCCGTTCGATTCAAGTTCTTTCATTTTATCTCTGCCATCACATATGGGAAACCTGCCTTGGATCACATGCATGTAATTGAATAATTTATTTAAATTTAACAGTAGCTATTGTATGTTTAAATAGACAAGCAGTTGGCTGTGAAGAAAATGGTTCAGCTAAACATTTACAGACTAAATTAGGTCATGAGTTAAGACCCTCTGAAAATGGCAGTAGTGGTAACATGGTAACACGCAAAAATCTTAGCTACATGGGCCAATTATTAGGTGCAATCACTTATTATCAGGGGTGCACATAATTTTTTATTTTTTTGGTGTGGTTCTCAAGGGAGCACCTGGAGATGCTGCCTGGTGCTCACTCTTTACGCAGCGCCCATCCTACAAGGTGTCATCAATGCGGCCTTCCTTTCTTGCAGAGCACTCAATATGCATGCATTTTCGATGAAAATCAGCCCATAAAAAAGTGGAAGTTGACTACAAAAAAATTCAAATATTTCTTAATATATATACTTTGACTAGGAAAACAGTAAATCTTTCTTATGTTCAATTTTATCAAGGAAGAGGAGGATTTCTGCCTTTGTGAATGCTAACTTTTGTGTCCTTTTCCTCTCCATGATCGATTGTCAGACACCGTGTTGCCACATGCCAATTTATTGGAGCAATCAGGCTCTGAATTGAATAAAAATGAAATAAGCAGACAAAGGTGAAATGAGTTTTACATCATTATTTAGCCTTTTATTAATTATTTCTATTCTTGTAATCTTTCATTGTAATATTTATGGAGGCTAATTTGATTTAGAAAAGACACTGAATCAATTTTGTTATAGTAATGATGATGAGAATGTTTTTTTTTTAAATACTGTGTGTCAGTGTTATTTGGTTAAAACGAGGGACGTTTAATTTCACGGCATCGATTTATCAACCACTAATGCTTTAGAGAGGACGCGCTTGGCTAAGAAACTCTTTGCAAAGTTCTTTTTAAGGCCCCGTTTAACGATTTTGTTTGGGAAACCTATGTAACAAGAATGTTACGAACATAAGAGAATGTTCGTTGCTTAAGAATGTTTCTGACACACTCGTTAATCCTGAGATCCAACATGATCGGGAAACCCACTGCAGTGCTTTAAACAAGCATGGTCGCCCGTCTAAAACAGCCACTGATTGCTCTTAAGTCAAGAACACGGCCTTTGGTCTACGAATGCAATCCAAGGGAACAGTAGATTGTGAATGGACGAGAATAGTTTTTTTTTTCAGCACAGTAATTTAGGTATACTGTAATACTTAAAATGTTAGATATCACATTGCGGATTTATTATAGAAATTTTCCAATAAGACGCAGGAGTTTAAGGTAGGATTACAAAGGTTCTGAAAGGGATATGCATGCATCGGTGCTCTCGTTGAAATGGGGCAACGCTTAGCTTCTAAGCAAAAAAAGTAAGTAATTCACTTGTAGCATCCCGGAGATTTTTAATATTTAATATATTTTGTGCTTTGATGTCTTATATGACATTGTCGATCCTAGAAGGCATTTTCAAAGCATTGTCTAGCTAGCTCCTGCGATTTTTGTTGCATTAAATTACCCATGAACATATTGGAGGTTTCTGGATTCGGCCAAGGTCACGGTCCAGTAGCCTCTGGAACCGGGTCGGACAAAAAAGTTATAAATGTGATGACATTTCACTAAGTATAATGTGAAATATTAAAGATCACGTCTATTTCGTCTTTAATAGTGTCTGATCAGTATTTGGTGTA
This sequence comes from Gymnothorax javanicus, assembly GCA_029692085.1. Lineage (NCBI taxonomy): Eukaryota > Metazoa > Chordata > Actinopteri > Anguilliformes > Muraenidae > Gymnothorax > Gymnothorax javanicus. The sequence goes on along the minus strand of CM056194.1, from coordinate 110,486,783 downwards.
AATTATAGGCCTACACATTGAAAACGAACGTATGCATCCAACAGTTCATTGAAACGAATAAGTGCGCATATTTTAAAAATTCAAAGATGAAGCTATAAAGGCAGTTTCTAGCTACTCTATACTCAAGTAGTTCTGGGGAATACCCTAACAAAAGTAAACGACAAGCGAGATTTCTGGGACAAGTCGAAGTTCAGGCAGCTCTGCGCGGAAACAGCATTCCGGCATAAAATAACCCATGCGGACCATGCCGATTTTCCGCTGCTTTGATGGATTTGATGTCTTGCTAATTTGGGTGAAAGCTGAGTAAACTTTAAAAGCTAATAATTAATAAAAACACCTGTCATCATGTTTTCTGTCTTACCAGAGATGTATGGGGAAAAATCCTATTCCAGTAGTCGAAGTAAACCAGTCAAAAATGCCAAATATGTTGGTACACAATTGAGCTTCCCTTCAAGTTTTCTGCCGCGCATTTTTTGTTTTCGCCACGCATGCGCACCAGCGTACCAGTTATTTGCACCCCTGCTTATTATCCCCCGCCGCAAAGGGTTTGGGGATATTGGAATTAGCTTTGTCCTTCTGCGCCTCCGTCCGTCCGTCCATCACGCTTCATTTCCAGGCCACAACTCCTAAAAAGTTTAACATTTCTCAACAATATTGGATACATGGATAAATCTTATTGTGTAGATGTGCCTATTCATCTGTCCTCCTGTCTGTCTGTATGTCTGTCCCTCCACCGCATATTGTTTCCAGGCCAGATATTGGCCATCCTGTGGCGGGGGATGTAAGTACTTCATGTCATGGTTCTGGCTGTATGTTTTAAGGACTTTCTCTGTGGCTCTCGTTCTGGGACGACATCGGATTCCTTTCCCAGGTATTTCATCAGGCGTGGGCGGCGCCTTCCCCTAAGGCTTTATAAGCCGGATGTCCGCCACGCCTCCTTTGCTGGAGTGTCTGTTTTAGTTTTCGCTACAGCCAGAAGACATCTCTAGTCAGGGATTTTTGGCAAACTTCTTCGCAGTATTTTTCTGATTATTTTTTCGTTAGGGATATTTAGGGATATTCTCGAGATATTTCCTTTCTTTTTTCTCTATTTGTTTGTTCCTCTCTCGCACTGCTTCCTGGTTCATATAGCTGGGCGTTCGGTGTGGAAGCCCAAGAGCTGTTTGTTTATATACTATTCAAAAAAAGTAGGGGATATTTTATTTTGAGATCAAAATTTTCACATATACAAAGGGATACGAAACCATGTTGTATAGTTCCTTACTGAGGAAGCATTTCCAAAGAAATTCATCACCCAAACACATCAATGACACTCTCACAATCTGCACGGGATGCTATTGATGATCAAGGGGGTTGTGCCACAAATTTGCATGACTCTGAATTGGAAGGTTAGAGCCACTGTAAAGGAAGATTTTGAAGAGAAAGCATCAGATTATCAGTGGTTGAAGTCGTTAATTAAACAGAGACCATGCGCCGTCTAACACAGGAGGAGAGGTTACGTGCCCTTGGCATGCTACAGGTTGGCACAAGACAGGTCGTTGTGGCAAGGGCAATGAATGTTTCCCAGTCTGTCATCAGCAGATTATGGTCCAGACATCGTGCTACAGGGTCTGTTCAGGATAGACCACGATCCAGTCAACCAAGGGCAACAACTCAGGCTCAGGACAGATTCATCCGCACTATTGTCTTGAGAAATCGTATGGTAACAGCAAATCAGATAAGGTCTCAACTTCAAAGGGATACTGGCTTGGTAGTGAGTGGCCAGATCATCAGGAATCGTCTGCACAGATTTCACTTACACGCCCGACGCCCTCGTGTCATTCCCTGTTTGAGGGATCGTCACATTAGGGCCAGACTCCAATGGTGTCGCCATCATCAACGCTGGGATAATCGCCGATGGAACAACGTAATGTTCTCAGATGAGTCGAGGTTCACTGTGGACTTCCTTGACAGACGCAGGAGGGTTTGGCGCCGACTTAACGAACGTTTCCATGACGTTAATGTCATTAGACATGATCCGTATGGGGGTGGATCTGTAATGGTGTGGGGAGGCATCACTTCTGCCGGCAGAACAGACTTGCATGTTGTTGCTGGACGTGTCACAGGGCAGTACTACGGGACAACATCTTGGCACCCCATGTTGTGCTGTTTGCACGTCGTTATGGCCGCCGTTTCATTTTCCAAGATGACAATGCCAGATGTCATAGGGCCAGGATCGTTACAGATTACCTCCAGCAGCAGAATATCACCACATTACCATGGCCAGCACTCAGTCCGGACCTTTCCCCCATCGAAAGCATGTCTGGGACATGCTTGGACAGCGGCTACGCCTAACGTCAACAACCTCCTGCCAATGTCCAAGAACTTGCTGCAGCATTGCAACAGGAATGGAATAACGTTCCCCAAAATGACCTGGGACGTCTCGTTAGGAGTATGCCACGCCGAATTCGAGCTTGTCTAGCCAACCGAGGGGTTTTACCCGCTACTGACTCTGTTTCACAATGGTGGTAAATTTGCTGTGTGACCCTGTGTTTGTGTCGACCCTTATTCTGGAGAATCTGTCCTTTACTGACTGTACACAGGGTTTCGAGTAAATTGACAAATGTTTCCTTAATGTTTTTATGTCATTTGTTTCCTTCCTGACCTCATGATCTGCATTTCATGGTACTTGTAAATCCAATATCCCCTACTTTTTTTTAATAGTATATTTCTCCCTGTGGGTATTTTAAGTCCTTGCTATTTCTGTGTGCTCCTAGCCGTTGCTATTGGCCTCCCGATGTCCTTCGGCCTTTACGCTTCATGCTTGTTGAAATGAGAACAGGCTGTTCACATATAAAGTGCAATTTCCATTCACACTGATAGGCAGAAAAAAGACTGATTAACTGTCAGTCTGTTTTGGCTGAATTTTGAAACCAACTGGGTTAAAATGGATATCACTTTAAAACCTAGCTAGGTTGCTGACAGTCAATGAGAACAGAACAATTTTTTACACTGAGAGATTCCATTCCCGCACAAGATGAAACACAGGTAACTGTTGTGGCTCCTTTTGCTGAAACATGCACAGGACAATATTAACGCTTAAGAGGGTACTTCTGAACATCAAAGGCTAAAGATAAGCGCATCATCACTTAAAGACAAACTGTCAAGCAGGTAGTGCTGCTGTAATGGAAACACAAACCCCAGCAGCACTGGGCTGACGTGCTGAGTCGGAGCGAGTAAAGCCAGGCCGGCGCAGGTGCATGGAAAACCGCAAGAGGCCTGAGTTTGGGAACCTCTGTTCCAGAGTTAGCACTGTAAATACTAGCAAGGAGACTTTTTAAAAGAGCAATAATTCCTGAACAGTTCACTCCTCGTGGAAGTAGACACCATAAAATTAAAGAGTTGACTGTTAGCCGTGAACTGTGCAGGAATTCTGCAGCATAAAATTGTCTTTCTGTCCAAACACTTACGGAGCTCAGTGCACATGCATACAGCTGAAAATGAATGAACCCTGAGGCCTGACGGCTAAAGGTTTCCGGAGTCGAGCCTGGTATCTCCAACCACTGAAGCCCTCTGTATTATATAAACACTTTAAAGAGTAACAGACAGGGAGATCGGGCAAACATCAGGCCTGGACCGCCAAATGACATTAACATCATAAGAAATAACAATAACATTATCTCACATGGGTTGATTATACTGTTTGAGTAGGCATAGTAAGATTTGTCTTGGGAAAACCAACCCATTCTCAGCTCAAACTTTGAGTTTGTAAGACAACTGTAATGTATGCACTGAACTTTTATAAAAAATCATGGGAAGTGGTCACTGAGTCATTTTAGGGCATATAGCACTTCATAAATTTTGTAAGACTGATAGAGTATATTTCCTTTCAATTTAAAATGAACATATATTTAATTGTACACTTTGCAAGGGTCTGCACATCGCTATGGCGCACATTGCTCCATTTCAAAACTCAGACCTTCATAATTCTTGATTAGGCACTTAAGAACAGATTAATAAGTCATAAACCATGCACAGTGGTGGTTTCAGCTCAATACGATCTGTCTCTCTGTTTAAATATTAAACCTTTTTGATTATGATCACTCTTTCAGCAGCCCTGCATATAAAGTGCGCACGGAAGCTGTTACAGAACATGCCGCCACAACAGGGCAAGTTGTTTATGCTTTCTATGAAAAAGACCTGCTGTGTTCAAAAGAGGAGAACCACCTCTGAGTTTTGAGGGTGATGTCAACTTTGTGACTGTGTTGCTGGAGGGTGAGAGAAGATGAGAGGGGAGACTGTGGAGGGAAGCCAGGAGTCTCCCTCGTAGCCAGATGGGATCCTAGGGGCTCACCCAAGGCACTACCGGCCCCTCTTTACTGTGGTTATCAGTACTTTAGTGTCGTCGGTCGCCTCCCTTTGGTGCCGAAGGTAATGATTCCTGCAGTAAAGCAGTAGAAAGAGACAGTACTGGACAGAATGATATTCTGACCCCAAAATGGATGTGCGGTAGTAATGTGCTGTTGGAAGTGAAACTGATGAGGCAGAATCCTCACCTTTAACATGCGATTTCTCTCAACCTGCTCCTGTTTACTTTACTTAGCAATCAAACAACTGATTGACTTATTTACAAAGACCAATCGGCAGAATGACTGGTTGATTGTAGCCGCCGGCTGAAGTTGGGTGCCTACGATGGATTCATGCTTGTCCTCTCCGCCGCCGCCGCATCCGTAGATACTTCCTTGTGGACGCTGTACAGGCTGTAATTTTTAACCGAGTTCTTTCATCTTTGGTATGCACATGTGTTATACACCCCAATTCCGAAATAGTTGGGACAAATTGTAAATTATGAATGAAATCAAAACGCAATGACTTTCAAATCACACCAGCCAGTATTTTACTCACAATAGAACAGTGATAACATAGCAAATGTTGAAACTGAGAAATTTTACAATTTCATCCATTAAATGAGCTCATTTCAAATTTGATGGCTGCTGCAGGTCTCAAAAAAGTTAGGACGGGGCATGTTAACCGTGGTGTAGCATCCCCTCTTCTTTGTAACATAGAGTGGAGGCGTCTGGGCATTGAGGAGACAAGTTTCTTGAGGTTAGCCATTGGAATTTGATCCCACTCTTGTTTAATACAGGCTTCCAGCTGCTAGAGAGTTTAGGGTCTCCTTTGACGGACTTTTTGATTAATTATGCGCCAAATGTTCTCAATCGGTGAAAGATCAGGACTGCAGGCAGGCCAGTTCAGCACACGGACTCTTCTACTACGAAGCCATGCTGTTGCAATAGCTGCAGTATGTGGTTTTGCATTGTCCTGCTGAAATACACAAGGCCTTCCCTGGAATAGATGTCGTCTGGAGGGAAGCATATGTTGCTCTAAGACCATTATATACCTTTCAGCATTCATGGTGCTTTTTAAAACATGCAAATGTCCCACACCATATGCACTAATGCTTCCCCATACCATCAGAGATGTTGGCTTTTGAACTGAATGCTGATAACAGGAGGGGTGGTCTTTCTCCTCTTTAGCCCGGAGAACACGACACCCATGATTTCAAACAAGAATGTCAAATTTGGACTTGTCTGACCACAGGACACTTTGCCACTTTGCTACAATCCATTTTAAATGAGCCTTGGCCCACAGAACACGGCGGCACTTCTGGATCATGCTCAACAATGGCTTCCTTTTTGCATGATAGAGTTGTAGGTGGCATCTGTGGATGGCACGACGGACTGTGTTTACAGACAGTGGTTTCTTGAAGTATTCTGGGCCCACTTAGTGATTTCAATGACAGAATCATGCTGGTGAGTGATGCAGTGGCGTCTGAGGGCCTGAAGATCACGGGCATTCAGTAAAGGTCTTCGGCCTTGTCCCTTATGCATAGAGATTTTTCCAGTTTCTCTGAATCTTTTGATGATGTTATGCACTGTCGATGATGAGACCTTCCAAGCCTTTGCAATTTGACGTTGAGGAACATTGTTTTTAAAGTACTCCACAATTTTTTACGCAAGCCTTCACAGGTTGGAGAGTCTCTGGCCATCTTTACTTCTGAGAAACTCAGCCTCTCTAAGACATCCCTTTTATAGCCAATCATGTTACACACCTGATGCCAGTTAACTTAATTACTTGCTAAGTATTCTTTCAGCTGATTCTCTTATATATTAATTGTTTTTTTCAGGCCTTTTTTGCCTGTGTCCCAACTTTTTTGAGACCTGTTGCCTCCAGAAAATTTTAAATAAGCTCATTTGTGAATAAAAATGGAAAATGTCTCAGTTTCAACATGTGAAATGTTATCTATGTTCTATTGCAAATAACATATTGGCTCATGTGATCTGAAAGTCATTGCATTTTGATTTTATTCACAATTTACACTTCGTCCTGACTATTTCGGAATTGGGGTTGTACTTAATATAAGACACCTATCGATTTTGGTTGCCACGGCGACAGTATTGGCTGAATAATTCAGCGAATTTCGGCTGAAACGTAGAGGTCTCCTTGTGGACGTAGCACAGGCTGGAGATGTGGGCTTTCGGGGGCTACAGCCATGCAATTGCGGGGGACCGGACTTTATAGTTTACTTTTCCATTGCATTGTTGCTCCTGTGGTGGAATTTCATCCCCCTTTGAAATTGTTCTGGCTAATAAAAAGCCGGGAAAGGTGGAGATTGGATACAGAATGCTTTTCGTTAGCTCCACATAAGCAACGCTTACACTGTTTGTATGTTTTTGCTACAAGCTCATTCAGTAGCTTGGTGTCGGAATTGTGTTTTGTTTTGGTAGAAATGGTTATCAGGAGCTAATGGCAAAGTTTCTTCCAGATAAGTGGGTAAATAACATGACTACATAACAATACAGCTACAACCACACGTATGCAAGGCGAGACAGTACGAGCAAAACACTAAAATTTCAACTTACCACTCATTGATATCCTGCTAAACGTTGCTGCAACACTTCAATAGCATCTTTCTCCTGTTCGGATTCGGGATCAAACATGTACGGTCTTACAGCAATAGATGCCGCGGAAAGCTGCCCTGAAAATACCTGCCATCTTGGTTTCCTGGTTTTTCGGGTCTGCACCTTCCCCCAGAATCGAAGCAGCCCGGCAGCCAATCAGAGCAGCCCCTCATTAGCATAGCCTTCCCGCCCCCTCAAAACAGCTCGTGTTTCAGGCCGGCACAGACGGGGTGAGAGAAGAGGTCTCACTAGGCCTGGATGTGTGGGTTTTTTTTTTTTTTTTTGTGACTGAATTCTTAAGATTATTTTAAAGACACACTGGACATATTTTAAACAACTAAATACAGCATAATAGGGGACCTTTAACACACTTTCATCAGTAAAGTCAAAGTATTGGATTATTTCAGTGAAAAATTTGCTTGATTGTCAATCAGGCCATGTGCATGGGAACAAGTTAAGAGTAATCCTGTGATAAAAGGTAAAGTCACTGCCAACCCTGATGGCACATCTGTGATGTGCAGCTTCTTCTAATCTACGTCTACAGGTCGATTTGTCACGGAAATGAAGTCCTCCAATCACTGCACAGTAACACAACTTCTAACTCCCTGTTCTGTTTGCTCTTGTTCTCTTTTCAGGCACAACCAGAAGACCCTGGAGGTTCAGAGGGACCCAGTTCACAAGAACCGGTGTCATGTGAAGTTCCCGCAGCTATTCTCTCCCTTCAAGTACAGGGTGAACATCACGGCAGTGAACGCACTGGGCAAGGCATCCAACAGCATCTCTTTTGATGACTACACCATAGGTAAACGCTACTGGCTACTTATTTCGCGCTGATTTTTGTTATCTTCGTATGCAATATTTTTTGGAATTGTCTGCTTACATTTTGAGCTCAAGCTGATGCAGATGTGGAAAAGGGTGGTGTTGCGATAGCGGGAGAAGGTGCAGAATTTGGCGGAAGAACCACCAGCTTGATGACAAAATGCATTTCTCACAACCCCGTATGCTTGGTGACCTGTGTGAAAATGTCCGACGGAGCTCTACTGATGCTCTCACTGTGGGTTCAAGATAGAATGAACAGATTGAGCAAAGCAATTTAAATGTCACTTTAAAATTATCCAGCTCACTCAGAGCTGGCAAAGTCAGATATATAAATCTTCACAAAGGCAGAACTCCAACGAAAGTGAGAGTGCCAGGTTAAAGAGCTCAGCAAAAAAAGCAATATTTATTTAGACACAGGGCTAGAAAAAAATAAAATAAACACAGATTCAAGGAACCATATTGAACCTGGGCTGCTTTGTGTGCAATTTGGACCTCATGTTCGTCTTCCAAATAATTCATCATATTCGGCTTTTTAGAGGTGCCCTTAACATCTGCCTCCTGCTTGTCTGACACAGAGACATTTGCCAACCACAGCAACTGCCACTTATTGCAAATTACACTAACAGGCTCTTTTGGTAACGAGCAGTCGAGGCCTCTGTTCTGTCGGCAGAACCACAGTACAGTACTGCTGGAAGAAAAGGGAGGACATTCTGTGCGGTTCGCGGCGAGCAAATTAAGTGTTTACATGCATGGCTACATACATCCAGGATGGCAATAAAAATGCTAATACCATCTGGGTCGCTGGATTGACTTCGGAAATATTTTCCTCTCAAAGTGGCACTCGGAGTTTTGACTTCGGTGCATGGAAGGCAGACGATTCTAGCTCGAAGTTTGAGGTTGGAACGCCTGCAGGAAAATATATAAGGGTCGCTTGAGCAAAAATATTTTGAGACAGACAATTTTGAAGTAAATGTTGGTTTGCATTATCCATAACCGAGGCACAAGTGCAGAGGTGACATGGCTTAGTAGGTAATCTCATGTTATGCATGAGAACTAGGGTAGAATTAGGGTAAGTAGGATAATTCAAAAGTGTTAAGCATATCCTTAAAGTGATCTGAACAAAAACTGTTGAGGATTATATTTCAGTCCTACTCATCATATTCATCAGTAAATCAATAATCATAATCAGAAACCCTATTATGCAAGCAGCAGTATAACACACAAAAGCAGTTCACACACAGATAAGCCGTTGATTTTTATAGCTTTGATTAATATCTATTCAGTTGATTCAATCAATATCTGTTCAGTTGATTTCTGCTCTGATTAATATCTGTTCAGTTGATTCAGTCAATATGTGTTCAGTTTATTTTTGTAGTGTTGATTAATATCTGTTCAGCACTCCTGCCTTAACCTGCTGTTAGCCCCTCACCCCAAATCCAGAGCAAAACATATTAGTTTCTCTGTGGGAGGCACAACGGTGGCTTGTCCCTCTTTGAGCAGGAAAACAACCACAATATTTACATTTTAAGGGACTACCAATTTACGTACGCCTATACAAACACAAAATCAACAAAAAAGTCAGTCTAAGACTGAATACTTTTCATAACAACCACTCCCATACATACACACACACATACACACACTCACAGTGACTCGTAAGCGAAAGAGTAAACTGGTTGATTATAAAATCCAGATGCATGAAATCTTGACTCCACTCTGTAAAATATAAACAACAAATCAAAGTTTGTCAAGCACGAGTGAAAATTCCCATTATGATCTATGAAAGATAAAATTTTGCTTTTGATTTAATTTGGGTTTTTATCATTTTTCTTTTAAATTGGTAGTGTTTTTTAATGCAGTAAAATGAGCCCCTCAGCAAGGAATTATTGAAAATTACTTTTCGAGTTTCATAAATTTGATATCTCATGCTCCTATTTCATTTACTAAGAACCTTTATTTGTGCCCGTAGGGAGACACAGGTATCCAAGCAGCAACAGTTAAAGGGAGAACAGAAAACGTAGTCAGTAATTAAAAAGGCGAGACAAAAAGTTAAAACAGTCGATAGTTAAAACAATAAGTAAATCAGTAAAATCCTTGTCAAAAAATGTGGTAAGTCCACGATTAAGTGCCATGTCCATAATTCCATAATTATGGTGCCATGTCCATGATTTAAGTGCTGACACCATAATAAATATGTTGTGCAGACCACCAGATTACAGGGCAAGGTGCAGAATCTGTGTGCAAAAAGGCAAGAATATACATAGTCCCCGTGGCCAATTCGCTCCTCAGCACCATTTCTGTGGTGGTTTGCTAACCACCTAGTTATGGAGCCTGATGGCCACCGGCACAAATGATTGGCCAAAGCGCTTAGTGGTCTGACAAGGTGCGACATGTCTCTGCAGGCCTCGAACTACAGGTGATAAGGGGCATGGCAAAAGTTGCCGTGGTCCATGCTGAAAATATAAGGGCACTACGGCAAATGTGCCTCCTTATAAGGGGCACCACAGCAAAGTCTGCTGCTACCTTGGGGGCACAGCAGCAAATCCACCGTGGAGCTTTAGGTCATCACATTAGCTAATAAAAATTCAAGGTCCGTAGTCTCAGATATTCCTCACATAAAGTGACCAATCAGCGTGCGCTATGCAAATCAAAACCATTCTTGAAAGAAAACGTTTCCCGTATTTTTCCCTGCTTGCCGTCTTGGAAATTGGCTCAGTATTGAACTGGGACATCGTTTGGGCATTGTAATGCAAGTAGCCTACAAGCAAAGGACATTCCAATCAAACGCCGGGTCATTGAAAAAATAATCATATTTAGCCATTTTGTCCATCTTCTGCCACCCGCGAAATTCGTGCTTTCTCCTGTCATTGCAACACTCACACTGACAACAGTGCTAGATACTGGCTATTAAGACCACTTCTCAAGCTTTATCAACACACAACACACAACCTAAGAGAATATTCAGTACCTCCATAACTTCGTCAATTTGCCACATTTTGCGGCTGCAGACGGCATTTTTTTCTTTTTTTGTTCCTTTCACCTGTCGGCATCATGATCGGAGTTAAAAATAGAGGAGATACATAAATTATTCAAGAATAATTTTGCGCCCACGATCGCAAGAAAAGGGCGAAAAAGACAGCTGTAAAAAACCAGTGGCGTTGTCGTAACAAAGGGAAGCCAAAACCTTGCCCTTCAAACCTTAATGACTTAAGCCTTTCGCAGTTTACTTTTTTTGATCAGCAGTTGCTCATACGAATTGTTAGAAGGACAGTCAATTGAGTCAAATTTATTTTCGATAGCATTGTTATACATTGCACCACAAAATTATGAGGGGTTTTCTTTCACGCATAAATTACAACATAAATTACCATAGGCTTACGTCTTTATAAATTCCGTGCTCAAGTAGCTCATGAAATGGCATAGATTCGCAAATTGATTAGTGAGGCTCATTAAGCAATAAGCTGTGCAACATCGCATTCTTTACTTCTATATTAAGATTGTAGAAAATGGATTGTCGTGGCTTCCTGCGAAAGAAGCCTCGCTAACTGATTTATAAAGACGTATTGATAATTTGCGTCGTCATTTGCTAATGAAAACAAATTTGACTGTCCTTCTAGCAATTCCTTTGAGCAACTGCTGATCAAGAAAAGTAAACTGCGAAATGTGTAAGTCATTAAGCTTTGAAGGGCGAGGTTTTGGCTTCCCTTTGTTACGGCTGACGAACCGCCACTGGTAAAAACGGGAAATGCTGTGTGATTTATTTATTTTGGGTAGGTGTTTTGGCCAAGGGGCACTTACGGCACTGCAGGGAAAGCACGGGCGGCACGGTGGCACAGTGGTTAGCACTACTGCCTCACAGCAAGAAGGTTGTGTGTTCGAATCTGGCCTGGGGCCTTTCTGTGTGGAGTTTGCATGTTCTCCCCGTGTTCGTGTGGGTTTCCTCCGGGTACTCCGGTTTCCCCCACCCACAAAAACATGCATCATAGGAACACTCCAACCAGTACCCCTGACCAAGGACCTGGCTTTAGAACTGGAGTTGGTCCCCGGGCGCTGCTCTGTGGCTGCCCACAGCTCCTAACTATAGGATGGGTCAAATGCAGAGGACAAATTACCCCACGGAGTTCAATAAAGTATATCTTATCTTGTTATTATCTTAAAGGGCACGGTATTCTACTGCTGTGTACTGGGGCTTTTATAGGTGGGCAGCATGGCAAACAGGTAGGGCATCTACGGCAATTGCCGTCGATGCCGTCATGAAATTCGAGCCCTGCTCTGGCTGAGAATGCTCCTCATCACCATGACCTGGCTATGGAGGGGATGGTTGGAGTCGTCTAGGATGGCACTCAGCTTCCTTCTTGTCCTCTCCTCTGCCACCACTTCCAGACTCTGTAGATTTGCTCCTACCACAGAGCTCGCTTATTTTACCAGCTTGTTAATCATATTACATTGATTACATTATTACATTGATGTTGCCCCCCCCTACACACCACTGCGAAAAAGAGGACACAGGCAGTAAACGACTGATAAAACATCTTTAGCAGTTTGCTACAGAAGTTGGATGACCTCAGCTTCCTCGGAGAGTACAGCCTAGATTTTGACTTTTGAGCGGAATCACTTTGTTTAAGTTCTTGTTAGGCTGAACAGTTTTCAAAGTTCAGAGCATGCGTAGTAATCAGGACACAGCTGCTGTAACACAGCCAAGTAGGCCAGCTCGGTAAGCTAACTGGACAGCTAGCTAGAGCTTGTGAAAGCGAGCAATGGAAGTACTTGCGGCAGGAGACAGGCCGTCATCCTTATGGTAAGCATGCAATCAAACAATTGTTTTGGCAATAATTAGTCATTTGTGCATTAGCTAGACCTAAATTCATAAGTAAAACTATACTGACATTCTGGTATTGGCCATCCCTTGAATAAAAAAGATTTCAGCACCTACCAACATTTTAGATAAGATATGCAAGATAGCAACCCAAAACCGAAATATCTGACTATCTAGCTATCTCGCTAAGTCTTCAACTAGGATGATGCCCTGTCTCTAGCTGCAAACAAATGGAAGTTAAATACATACACCTCTCTCCTACCCAGCCAATTTGATTACCGGGATTTGATTATAATGATATATAATATATAATGATTTCCTTGGTTATGTAAAAACTGGTGTTAGATCTGTAGTAGTGCAGTTGTTGAAAAAATCTGAGTACTTAGGTGGCCAAAGTTTTGAGTATGAGTAGAATAACTCTGTGTTGGAAATCTTAGAGTGAGCTTAGAATTTTAAGTGGTGTGTTAGCAAGCCGAATTCTGCTCTCAAATTGGATTTATTTGCCAATAAATTGATGGCTTATATAGATACTGAACCTATTTTTTCTGCCAGCGCTTTTATTTATATTTGCTTGCTGTTCAGTCTTGGAGTTAATTCCTGTCTTTTTGTTGGACACCAGGGGCCTCTCCCAAACCAGCCTCTACCCCCTCGCCCTGTCCACTCCCCCTCCGTTTGCACGTTCACGTGGAGGGTCCGCCACATTTAGTGCCATCCCAAACCAATTAACGCGGAGAGAGAGTGGCTTATTAAACCTTCCGCAGCGAGTCTACACCGATGCAGCCTTACAAACCACCCTACTTTCAAGTGCAGCACTTATTTTGTGTCTGGGATGGAAGAAACACTGCATATCTACAAATGTCAGCTCCGTGCGGATATTTCCGAAAGATAAGCAATACATTACCTAACCTCAAACAGACATTTGATTGACTCATTCATGCACACATCACGGATCTGAAGGTTACATTGTAATTTGAAATGCAGATGTGCACCTGAGAAAACACTGAGTGAGTAGTTTTATTTATTGAATCAATGATTGCTCTATCAAACACTTTCATCTTTGTCAATGCTGTGTATTAAATATCTTTAATATAAATTTTATGTAAATTCATAATCCTATCTACAACCCCAATTCTGAAATAGTTGGGACGAAGTGTAAATTGTGAATAAAATCAAAATGCAATGACTTTCAGATCACATGAGCCAATATGTTATTTACAGTAGAACAAAGATAACATTTCAAATGTTGAAACTGAGACATTTTCCATTTTTATTCACAAAATGAGCTTATTTAAAATTTTCTGGCTGCAACAGGTCTCAAAAAAGTTGGGACACAGGCAAGAAAGAGCTGAAAAAGCTATTAATATATAAGAGAATCAGCTGAAAGAACATTTAGGAAGTAATTAAGTTAACTGGCATCAGGTGTGTAACATGATTGGCTATAAAAGGGATGTCTTAGAGAGGCTGAGTCTCTCAGAGGTAAAGATGGCCAGAGGCTCGCCAACCTGTGAAGGCATGCGTAAAAAAATTGCGGAATACTTTAAAAACAATGTTCCTCAACGTCAAATTGCAAAGGCTTTGAAGGTCTCATCATTGACAGTGCATAACATCATCAAAAGATTCAGAGAAACTGGAAAAATTTCTGTGCGCAAGGGACAAGGCTGAAGAACTTTACTGGATGCCCGTGATCTTCGGGCCCTCAGACGCCACTGCATCACTCACCGGCATGATTCTGTCATTGACATTACTGGTACTAAATGGGCCCAGGAATACTTCAAGAAACCATTTCCAGTAAATACAGTCCACCTAAAACTCTATCATGCGAAAAGGAAGCCATAGTTGAGCATGATCCAGAAGCACCGCCATGTTCTGTGGGCCAAGGCTCATTTAAAATGGACTATAGCAAAGTGGCAAAGTGTCCTGTGGTCAGACGAGTCCAAATTTGACATTCTTGTTGGAAATCATGGGCGTTGTGTCCTCTGGGCTAAAGAGGAGAAAGACCACCCCTCCTGTTATCAGCATTCAGTTGAAAAGCCAGCATCTCTGATGGTATGGGGATGCATTAATGCATATGGTGTGGGACACTTTCATGTTTTTAAAAAGCAACATGAATGCTGAAAGGTATATAAAGGTTTTAGAGCAACATATGCTTCCCTCCAGACGACATCTATTCCAGGGAAGGCCTTGTGTATTTCAGCAGGACAATGCAAAACCACATACTGCAGCTATTGCAACAGCATGGCTTCGTAGTAGAAGAGTCCGTGTGCTGATCTGTCCTGCTTGCAGTCCTGATCTTTCACCGATTGAGAACATTTGGCGCATAATTAAAAGAAAAGTCCGTCAAAGGAGACCCAAAACTCTCCAGCAGCTGGAAACCTGTATTAAACAAGAGTGGGATCAAATTCCAATGGTTAAAGTCAAGAAACTTGTCTCCTCAATGCCCAGATGCCTCCACTCTGTGTTAAAAAGAAGAGGGGATGCTACACCACGGTAAACAGGCCCCTGTCCAAACTTTTTTGAGACCTGTAGTAGTCATAAAATTTGAAATGAGCTCATTTTGTGGAAAAAATTGTAAAATTTCTCAGTTTCAGCATTTGCTATGTTACCTCTGTTCTATTGTGAATAAAATACTGGCTGGTGTGATTTGAAAGTCATTACGTTTTGATTTTATTCACAATTTACACTTTGTCCCAACTATTTCGGAATTGGAGTTGTAAAATATTTTGGGTAAGAGGAGTATCATTAAGGAAGTAGACCGTCGTATACAATGCAACGTACCTATCGGTAGGCATGGTGATGATTACCTTCGCTTCCTGTTGGATAAAGGGCAAGGGCATCCCAAAGTTTATACATGTTTTTACACCCTCCCCCTTTATGAAGCTCCCTCCATCGCTGCGAGGAGGCTTCACACGGAGTGACACTCAGTAGTGAAGTGCTAGTGGTGAGGGAGCAGCTTGAGAAAGGGCCTATCAGTTAGCTTTCATCACTCTTCTTCCATAATTAATTGAGTGAATGAGAGTCAGATTTACCTACTCCCCATTGTTGAGGTGTTTGTACAAGGCCGGCATTGCACTTTCAATTTCATGAGAGAAGTCTGCTTTTATTGTCTACAAAAGTATTCCAGTGTCTTCAAAGGAACAGGTAATTACAGAACAAAATAACTCCAAGAAAGCAAAAACTTACAACGCAACAGGCAGCCTGCCTCAGTTATATCCTGCTTAGAATCAAGTTCTTGTGAAATCGGATCATTTTCACCAAATAAAAGTACAATTTGTTATTTCTGCCATCATTTACAGCTGTTTGGATAACTAACACATCACATAGGCCTGTGAATGGATCCTCCGTCCCAGCCATGTCATCATAAGCCAGCTGGTGGTGATATTTTCTGATGGTGAAAAACTTTTTTGAACTGAATCCATTTTTTTTAAATAAAGTTTTCAGTCTACTAGGTAGAGTTGCATGTGTGTGTGTTTGTGTGTGAACAAGCTCTACTGATCAAGCTCAAATACTGATATTTGTCATTCTAGAATCTTCATTTGGGTCCTGTATTTTATATATTTGATATTATCCTGGATTTGAAAGAACCAATCTGTCACAGATCTATCTCTCATTGACTCTCATTTGGTTGAAGATGTTTTGTGGAATGTGAGTGGGGAACAAAAAGCCGTAGAAATGTAATCGCCAGAGAGTCAAATGCTTCAGGTTCTGGGAGAAGTTGTTAGTTTCGATTCACCCAGAGTCCAGCTTGCATTCCTCGCCTTGTTCCTGTGATCTGCTATATCTTCCTGGCTGTATATTTGTTCTCAGGGTATGTTCCCCCATTTTTGTTTTGGCAGTGAAACCTGATCCTCCGGAGAAGGTGGTAGCCAAGCCCATTCCCAAAAACGTGCGCCGTTTGGAGGTGACCTGGAACAGCCCTTCCACCTGGCCCGATGTGGAGAACTTCCCTCTCAAATACTTTCTGCGCTACAGACCGCTGATCCGAGACCAGTGGCAGCATGTGAGTTTCATTATTATTATTTTTTTGTTGTTGTTTTTTTTCCAAACCCAGGTAGGTTATTACCTTGTATATGTTTCATTCATTAACATCACTTTACACATTTTGTCAGGCATTCAATAAACACAATTATGCAGAACTCTTATTCACACAGTTTCAGTTTCTTACTTGTCAAAGGCATACCAGCCATTTGCAGAGTTTGCTGTTTTACAGAAGTTTAGGTCAGGTGTCTTGCTCAGGGGTACAATGGCAGCACCACAGGCTAATAGACATCTAACCGAACAGTCTTTCAGTTCTGCAACCACTGCCTGACCGTCTGGGTCATTGGCTCAGAGTTCCTTTTGCCCCACAATCTTTCCTCTTTTTTATCCAAATTAGGGCTGTTAAATTGTATTTTAGCTCTTTTCCTATAATTGCAAAACTTGGTTTGACGCAGATTATCGTACATTCTGGCCAAACTTGATACCACTGCCACTGAATTAAAAAAAAAAAAAAATTCAGCCAGAAAGGATGAAAAGATTTTAAAAGATTTGTGCACAGAGGAGCTGTCAGATAGCTCACGCGGTTAAAGCATCGCATTGCGAAGCAGAGGTGACTACCACAGCGTGGGTCCGAGCCCCAGGCGTACCAACCGGCAGTGGTCGGCGGCTTTCTCAGAGTAGCGCACAATTGGCCATGGTACTACAGGGATGCAAATTGGGAAGGGTCTGCCGGGAAGGGTATATAAAAAAAAAAATGGCCGCTTCGTTCGTTGCTTAAGGCTATAGTACGTAACTTTTTCATGTCCGTAGATGTCCATTTCATCCAAGCCACTACTAGAGGAGATGACACAATGCTGATTAAGCTGATCGGCTCCTCTAACATCTCGCTGTATTTTTCAGTATTTGTTGTTTTGTATTGCGTGTCGACCGGTGACATTCCCGCGCTGGCACACAGGAAATGACGCGTTTTATTTCAAAACAAGAAGGGAGAGGGAGGAAGAGCAAAGAGTGTCTTAGCAAGAGGGCTCCGGACCTCAGTTGACTTGTTTTGTTTGGACCAGCGCCACAGATTTCAAGCCTTCTGAGTTCACAACTCACTTTAATTCGAACGACGTTGGACTTTCTGTCGAAAAACTAAATCGGTTACAGACTCGGAGATTTATGGAATAATTTGTGAGTACTTGCATTTGCGTAGTTACCACAGAACGGTGGAACAGTGCCGTGACAAACTAAAGAAACTGTGGCTGCGATATTTCGAAGTGGAGGACGCAGTGTGAAAGTCTGGCAGCTCAAGATATGAGAAAGATAAATTTTCGTGGTATAGGCAGTGGACAGCATAATCGGCCAAAAACGCAAGGGCTAAAGTATACCGTTTTCAACCTCCATCACCTGTTGCGGCTACGGTCATGTATCATTATGATAAACTGCCACCATGATGCTAACCAAAATAACAGAAGCATTATAACAGTGTGAACACTGTCGTCAGTCGTCATTGGCCTTCGGCGGTGTGATCCGGTGCTGCATCCTTCTGATTCAAGTGGGTTGATTACCTTTGCTATCTACCTATGGCTGCTGCGGTGAGTATAGCGGTGTTTATACTCTATAGGATTCAGGGAAAGCTAGAATCCACCCCATATAGACACGTTAATGGAACGGTTGGACATACCCAAGTGTAGACCGGAGACCGTAGAAATCCGGTGGGTCTGAGTTTAGAGGGAAACATGGACAGTGAAGAGCGGCAAAAAGTGGACCAACAACTTATGGACTGCTTAGGTGTGTACTATAAGGACCTGCTGCTCCGTGTGCAGAACTGTGGTGTGTCGTTAGCGTGGAGTAACGAACAGCTTCTGCGCTGGTATATGACGGAGGGGTGAGAGCTCCAGCCTAAATAGTCTTTTCGGAAATTGCCCATGGTAATGGTTTACTTATTGCGCCAGAATGACTAGCGTTTGCTTGTGGAAAATGGGCGCGTTATGGATAGTACGCGACAGCCAGAGAGAGCTCCAGTTATGTTATGAACGTGATACAGGTTTTACAGACTGTAACTTACCGTTAGCATGAACAGTTGCTTATGTGGAGCTAGCGAATCGATAACATGGGCATACGTCATATGGAAGTGCCGGCTGTATTGTTATAATAATGCAAAATTCTTCTAGGGGGCGACAGAAGTTACGCACTATGGCTTTAAGGGCCTCCTGCTGGCCAGCCGGGCGCTCGTCAGGAAGATTCTAAGCGTGTTCATGTTCGGGTATCCTTCGCCCTCGTTCTGAACTTGCGAGGATTCAACCAGTGAGTGTATAAGAAGCAGCAGGGTGACAGGCGCGTGCTTCGGAGGAGAGCCGCGAACTATCTCCACTCTCCTGAGTTGGCAGCAAGGGGTCGCATATGAGCAAGTCTTGTACATAGTTCCCCGATTGGGCATTCCAGATTCGGGTGGGATCAGAGATGCCAAATTTATTAAAAAAAAAAAAAAAAAAGATTTGTGCACAGAGGGAATAGATGTATGGCCTAGAAATGATACTTGGTAAAACTTGGAGAGTTAAAGCCATGTTCATGAACTTCTAAGCATGTGCTAGTCTGGTTCAGCTCATCTTCCTGACTTATTATGTCAGTGGAGAAAGTTTTATGGCACAGTGCAAATTTAAACATGCTGTTTTATTTATCACATCTCTCATGCCGCAATTGCAGCTAGCAAGAATCATTTTATTTATTTATTTATTTTTTGTAAGCTTTTTATTGATTTTTCACAATGAGGCATACATTAATATGGATCCTGCAGGTGACACACTCTGATTGTAACTGATTCGGAAACCTTCAGCACCTCTAATCGATTGCCATGACATGCGTAATAACCATTAACCTTTCATTAATTGGCATACAAATGACAAATTTTAGTCCATGACAGCATAAAGATCAAAGAATTCTTTTGCTTGATCCCCTTGAAACATCAATAAGCCCCTGCAGAGCAGTTAACAAGTTCAGGGTGGGGATTAATCTAGCAAATATTATAAGATCAAGAAGCAAATTCTAAGAAACCTCCTCAGTTCAGTCATTGCATTTGTGAGATACTGATTTAGTATTTAATCCTCAAATCATTTTTCACAACATACATTCATCAGTAGAAATAACTCGATTCCCATCAATTCATCATCTAAAGGTTGTATAGAGGTCAGTGTTGGTAAGGATGGAAGTTGTCTAGATACTCAGTTGAGTTATGTGGAACATAATTCTTATGAAATTGAGATAATATTGTCTTTGAAAATTGTTGTTGACTAGATGTTATGCGTATTTTGTCACATCCTCAGTTCAAACATTATTAATGAGTTCTGCAAAATTAAGCTATATTAGCCTCGCTAAATGTCAAAAATGTTAAATTTTCAATCAATGAGTAAACGATCCAAAGCTTTAGTATCATGATTCTCAGTTCCCTGCAACATCATCGACATTTTGTACAATTTATGGTCTAAATTTTCAACAATAGCATTTGTCTACTAACATTTAGAAAATCTGAGCTTCTGTTGGGTCTGTTATCTAGAATAAGAATTTGTTTAGCTTTCATATTCCATATCTCATCCTGTATTTGGTAATAGAATAATAAGCTTATGTGAATCCTTCCTGCACTATCTCCAGTTGACCAGTGTTTTGAGGCTTCTGCTGTGGCAGAGCTGCCCTCATTTCATGCCCCTTTAAAAGAGCCAAATATTTGCAAAATAATGTAGCCGTTTGCTTTTGGCAGTGTATCTGGGAAACATCTTTGAGCTAAAACTGAATAACTGCTTCCCCAACATCAAGACTGCTATTGGGCCATTGTTCTGTTGCAATGGTATATGCTTCCATGTCCTCAGTGAATGACTTAATCTGTGAAAAAAGGGAAAATTTGCACATATGAAAATGTCACAGAATGACAACAGATGTTTTATTGATAATCATATTGTTTTTGTCCTACATTTGAAATCATCTGGTCATTTTTTAATTGCAGAAAACATACCTTAGCATAAAAAGAAGAAAATAAAAAAACTGTACATTTGTTTCCACATTCTGGTTATATGTGGTAACATTCAAGTATAGATACCAGAGAAGCTGTTTTTCTAAAATCATGATCCGTATGACTCAAGTAATAAGAAGCATATTCATGATATTATAAAGACAAGCCCATACTTTTTAAATACAAAATCTTCAATACAGTAAAATTACCAGCCCCAGGTACAATTTGTTGCGCTCCACATCGAAGTGACTGACTTTTTGCTACATGTTCGGCAGGTCATGCTACATAACCTTCAGATCTGTCTGTCTCCCAGTCGAGATAAAACCCTCATTCTTGACAAGATGTTTGTTCTACTTTTAAAATTCTGAAACGCCTGAAGATTCGATGAGATGGAGATTTTAGGGATTACTTTTCTGAAAGTGGGGTCCATCACTTTTGACATGCAATGTGTCCCAATACATCTTGTCTTCTGTGATACGCACTCCCCCTTGGGTTATTTTTCTCTCTCAAGCTGTCCCGTCGGTTATTTCTCCTTTGATAGATCCAGGTGAACTGACCACTGTAGTACAATGATTCTGTGAAAACGGTGACTAGCCCTGTTCCTGTAGATATCCTGTCCTGCAGGTTTTCAAAAAAAGCACACCTCATTCAACGTCCACTGGGCTAGTAATTATCAAACTCCGGTTTGTGAAATTAGAGTTGAAACGAAAAGCTACTGGATGGTGGAGCTCCAGAGACAGGTTTGTTGCCTTGCACTGAGGCAGACGTGTCCAAATTTACCCATACAGGGCTAGTGTGGGGGGAGGTTTTTGTTTTAGCCGAGCACTGCTGTACTAGCCCATTCTTGTCTCGACTCATGATGCAGTGATGCTACCTGACCAAGCGTTGATATTAAATGAAAAAGGAGGCTTTTCCTGTCCTTATTTGATGCCAGTTTAAACCAAACTCTACCCCCTAATGCCAAATCCTTGACCTGAACTTTAAAAGTCAAATAAGGACACCAAAAGCCTCCTTTTTTATCGTATATCAGTGCTTGGTCAGATAGCGTCATTGTATGCCGAGTCCAGATGAGAATGTGTTGGCTGGAGCTGATTCAACTAATTACCCCAGGTGTGGTCTTCAATCTAAAGCTTCATAAGTCAAATTAAAGTGCAAATTCATCAAATTTTGTCAAATTAAAACTAATCTGGTATACGTTTGACCAGCAGTATCCTGCTAATTAAATGCCCCGAATTTGCCGCTTTTTCTCGAAATTGAGCCTTTTATTGAGGTCTGAGCCGAGATTTCCGAAAACAAAATGAAGATTGACCGAAATTTGCCAATTACCAGATGTGGCGTAATGGGAGGTGTGCCAAACGCAGAAGTCAAACATTTTTCACATCAGTGGGGGAAAAGGAGCTACGCGACAATCAGCCCAGCCTGTAGGCATGGTGCACTGAAACTACTTACTGAGAATTTTATTAGGCCATGACGTGGAAAGGTGTCCGTGAATAGGTAGCCTACGTACATGATGACAACGCGAGACTTTCAGAGTGTATTAACTCTGATTCCACAGTGCACACTTGACAAAAAACACGGCGCGTGCAGGTCAAATGAGGCCCTGTTTGCACAGCTGGGTCGCATTTCCCGAAATCACAGATACTAACTTACAGAGTTGGAACAATTGACAGTGAATGGACAAACTATATAAGTTGCTAACTTAGTTATCAACTATGCTTTAGGGAAACGCACCCCTGGCTGGCTACCAATGCTTAATCTTTTCCTTATTAAAGTATTAACTTACTCGTGTAACAGTTGTCGTAAAAACTTACAGTGGGGTGCAAAAATTTGGGCACCCCTGGTTTAAATGTCTGTTACAGTTAATCTCCAAGTCTAGTTGTTCACAGGAAAAGAGAACCTTATGTGTGTATCTGTGCCCCCAGCTGCTACACAACCCCAAAGCATAATGGATTTACCTCCATGCTCAACAGTTGGCAACGTGTTCTTCTCTACAAATGCTTCACCCTTTTTTCTCCGAACATACCTTTTTTGGTTGTGGCCAAAAAGTTCAATTTTGGTTTCGTCAGTTCGAAGCACATTGTTCCAATAGGCTTAAGGTTTCTCAAGGTTTTCTTTTGCATACTTCAGACGCTTAATTTTGTGTTGAGGTCGTAGAAAAGGCTTCTTTCTTGCAACTCTGCCATGTAGGTCTTTGTTGTTTAAGGTACGCTGTATTGTTGTCCTGTGAACAACTAGACCTCTGTCTGCTACTCTTTTTTGCAGCTCTTTCGCAGTGATGTGTGGGTTCCTCTGAGCATTTCTCACCAGGTCTCGGGCCATTCTATCTTAATTTTTTCTTGGTCTTCCAGATCTTGCCATGACTTCAATTTTTCCATTTATTTCCATTTTCTTACGATGTTTCTGACAGTAGAAATGGATAGTTTGAAACGTTGTGAGAGTTTTTGGTAGCCCTCTCCTTGTTGGTGGAAGTGAATTATCTTGATTTTGACATCCTTGGACAACTGTTTAGAGGAAAACATGGTTTTTAACACCAGACACAGCAGCCACCGCAGTCAGATACTTTAGAAGGCATGGAGTTACTTCAGAGTATTTAGTTCAACCCTGGAATTACATTCACCTGACTCACTGAAGCCCTAACGACTAAATCACCTGGGTCTGGGCCCTAGTAATCATCTTCTTAAAAGGTAACAAAGAATAATCCTAAAGGGTTCCCAAACTTTTTCACAGGGCCCTTTTTCCTTTCTTATCATTTAAAAACTCAGGAAAATTAAAATTCAAAAAGGAACCGTGCTTTTAAATTTGCAGTCATGTTTAACTTTGTAGCATTTAGTGTTCAGGTTTGCTTTCAATCACTTGGAGATTAATTGTAACAGACATTTAAACTAGGGGTGCCCAAATTTTTGCACCCCACTGTATGACCTATATTTTGGCTATGTTAAATTCCCCCTCAGATGGCTTTGAAAGGTCAAACTTGAGGTCAAGGAAAATATTAACAATGTTAAAAGATAGGACTTGAAATTTCAAAAAAATATTTCTCAAAAACTGTCTGATAACTTTTTTTTTTTTTTTTAATCTGGCAATCAACTCACCTTGGTAGTGGAAGTGGGTCTAGTGGGGGTGCTATACTTCAACGTTGGGTCTCATGGAGAATGGGCGAAATGGCATGTGGAAGCTAAATGTTGTTGACAGAGAGGAAGTTTGTATTATCGACAAACAGGGAGTCATATACGACCTATATATTGGCTGTGTTAAATTTGACCACAGACAACCTTGAAAGGTCAAACATGAGGTCAAGCAAAATGTTACCATTTTCAAAGGCTTCTAGGCTTGAAAATATTGAAGATAGAGAACATAAGTGTATTGAACACTTAAAGGAAGTCATAAATGAACGTTCATTTGGTGACCTTGAACTTGACCTTTGTTGACCTTCGAAGGTCAAACTTTTCAGGGACATTTCAATGACTTATATTACCAAAATTGTTACAGATAGAGCGTAGGTTTGTATTAGAGACATATAGGAAGTCACATATGAATTTTCATTTGGTAACCTTCATATTGACCTTTGAAGGTCAAATGTGACCAGGTGAAAATTCAATGACTTATGTCACTAAAATGGTCACAGAAGGAGCCTAGGTTTGTGTTCCAGACATCTAGGAAGTCACATATGAACTTTCATTTGGTGACATTTAACTTGACTTTCGGTGATCTTTGAAGGACAAACTCGACATAGTGAAATTACAATGACTTGCATCACCAAAATGGTCACAGGTAGACCCAATGTTTGTATTGAAGACATTCATATATGAAGTCCATTTGGTGACCTCATCTTGATGTTCTGAGACATTCAAAGTTCACAATTGAAATAATGAATTTTCAGTGACTTGTATCACCAAAACTGCTTCTGAGCTTAGGATTGTATTACAGACATACAAGAGGTCTTATAGATGTATAAGAACTTTTATTTAGTGACTTTGACATTGACCTTCAATGATTTGAAGGTCAAACTTCACTTGTATCACCACAATAAGATTGCTTGCCAGTAAGCTCCAGGATCCGTGGTCCATTTTGGAAATAGTCATTCCTGGAAGGTGTATTCCAAGAAGTCTGTTTTCAATGACCAAAACAGTATTTTGCATGCGGACAAAAGGCCGAAGCGCATAGAAAATGTTACGTTTTCAAAAATACCCGTGTACGTGTGGACTGGGCCCGTTTACCCATACAGAGTTAGTGTGGGGGTAAGTATTTGTTTTAGCCAAACACTGCAACACCTGATTTAACTAATTAGCCTCAGTGCAGCCTTCAGTCATAATAAACATTGTTGTGCTTAATTAAAACAAAAACCTGCGCCCACACCAACCCTTTTGGAAATAACTGTGCTCTCCTGCTCATTAATAATCTCTGCACACATTTGACAGAATTTCTATTTTCTCTATCTCGGGATTAATTCCTCCTCGTATCGTGTGACCACATGCATGGAGGGAGCCGTTAAACTTAAGCTCACTCTGCATTCTTCTGTCATCTCCTTTCCGTATGTTCGGCTATAAGTGCATCTGATGACTCCAAAGGTTTAATGACTGACTGCATTAAAGCAGCAACAGAAATACAGCAGGAGGCGCTTAATGAGCCAATGTTCAGCACCAACTCTGAACTGTCAAAAAAAAGAAGAGTTTCAGCTGGGGATGTGCTGTGCAGCAGCATCTGATAGAAACATATTTCACTTTTAAAGCACTACCAGTTTAAAGCACTACCAGGAAATGCAGGATTTTAGATCAAAACACTTTGTTTACTTGCTTTATTATCTTCAACTTGAAAGTAGAACTCGGAAATAGTGTAATTGATTAATTTGAAAACTATATTTCGTTGGAGTGCATACCTGCATACTTTAATTCTTTGTAATTGCTAAACACAGGGCTTTACTGTATATCACACTGAAAAAATGTGTGATTTGCCAGTATTTTCCAGTTTTGTCCACATTACTCATCACTGTATAGTGCTGGCAGACTGTCCAAAATTTCCAAATCTGGTGGACAAACAATAACAGAATGTGAATTTCAGAATGATTTTGAATGCAATCCTGATGATGAAGTCACAGCCTATGCCACATTGCTACATACCGCTAAAGTATGGCTACTTACAGTATCGCCCACATCTCCAAACTCAAAAACAAAAAACATCACCTCCTTTGTATTCATTTGAGTGGGGTCACTGACTCCGATGCAATGCATTTTAGCAATGCTACTACTATGTCATTGCTATATTATGACTCTGAAAAGACATTTCTGGAACAATTTCGGGGGTTTTTGCATGAGCTGTAATTTGCATGTGTAGTCAGAATCAGAATCAGAATCACTTTTATTCGCCAAATGCATCAATGGACACACAGGAATTTGACTTAGCATCCAGTGCTTAACTCTTTCAACCCCAGATATTCTAGCATCACTATACCCTTCAACCCCACAGCCCTCTGTAGAGGGCTGGTCATTATCTGGACATTGTATCTTACTGTTATCTCTGGAATCCCATTAAATGTAACCTGATATGTTCCAATCAATCAGTCAGATTGTTTGAATTTTCCCTACAGGAATTTGGGGTTGAAGGGAATATGTTGGTCAGCCCTCTGTAGAGGGCTGTGGGGTTGAAGGAGTTAACTGAACTAGACAGACAAACAGTAATGTGCAAAGCACTAGCAAGACATGCTAAGACATATTAAAAACAGTTAAATAAATAAATAGGAATAATGATAAAATAGTCAAAAACCAGCCTCCCATTGGGGGGGCGTCAGTCATTAAGTCAGCTATTAAGGAGGGAAATAGCCTTGGAAAAAAAAAGCTATTAAGGTGGCGTGAAGTCCTTGTCCTGATGGCACAGTACCGCCTACCCGAGGGAAGCAGCTGAAAGATGTTGCTTGCAGGATGAGACTGATCAGCAGCAATTTTACCTGCCCTTTTCCTGACCCTGGCCTCATACAGGTCACGGATTGACAGCTGCCTCTGCCCAGTCAGCTTCTCTGCTGTGCGCACGATACGTTGCAGCCTGTTCTTTGCAAGATCGGATGCTGAGGCAAACCACACCGTGATGGATGAAGTCAGAAGGCTTTCCACAGTGGCTCTGTAAAACCTGGCCTGAATAGAGCTGGAGACATTCAATTTCCGTAACCGCCTCAGGAAAAACATTCCGCTGTGTGCCCTCTTAATAATGGAGGAGGTGTTTTCCTCCCATTTGAGGTCGTTATTGCGGTGCCTAGAAATTTGAATGACTCCACAACCTTGACAGCAGAGTTATTGATAGTTAGGGGTACTGCAGGGGAGGGGGCTTGGCGGAAGTCTATCAGCATTTCCACTGTCTCTTTTGGGTTGAGTTCCAGATTATTTTTGTCACACCACACAGCCAATTGAGACACTTCCTGCCTGTAAGCAGACTCGTCGTTGCCCTTGATAAGGCCGACCAAGGTGGTGTCATCAGCAAATTTAATTAGCTTGATGGAGTTATTGCCGGAAGTGCAGTCATTGGTGTACAGTGAGTATAGAAATGGTGAAAGCACACACCCCTGAGGTGCTCCAATGTTGGTGAACCGGGGATCAGACAGGTGATGGTCGAGCCGCACCTGCTGCTGCCTGTTGGTAAGGAAATCCATGATCCAGCGGCAGATAGAAGGTTCCACCCCTATCAGTGACAACTTCCCCAGCAGCCGCTCGGGTATGATTGTATTAAAGGCGGCACTGAAATCCACAAACAGTATTCTCACATAAGTTCCAGGAGAATCGAGATGGTCCAGAGCAAAATGCAGACTTAGGTTAACTGCATCATCCACTGAGTGGTTTGCTCTGTATGCGAACTGAAGTGGATCAAGATGGGGGGCTGTGATGGATTTGAGATGGGACAGAACCAACCGCTCTAGACATTTCATGACCACTGATGTAAGGGCCACGGGCCTGTATTCATTGAGGCCCGGGACACTGTTCTTCTTCGGGACTGGGATAATGACGGATGATTTAAAACAGGCAGGAACTTTAGATAAGACAACAGACCAATTGAAAATGTCTGTAAAGACTGCAGCAAGCTGCCCTGCGCAGTACTTCAAAGTGGCAGGTGAAATCCCGTCTGGGCCCCCTGCTTTCCGTACATTCTGGCGACTGAATGGTGTACGTCTTTCTCCTCAATACTAAAAGGGGCTTGATTGTGGGGGGGAGTGTTCTCCTCCAAACTTAGGTGGGTTCCATAGTTATGGGGCAGTGTGGTTGTGATACCCCGATCCAGCCTGGGAGGAGAGAGGGGAGGAGGGGAAGGCCTCTTAAATCGGGTAAAAAATACATTTAAATCATTAGCCAATTTTGAAGATGGTGTGGCTTGTTGTACTTTATTTTTATAGCCTGTCAAATTCTTCAATGACCTACAGGCTGAAGAGGAGTCATTGGTGCTAAATTGTTCCTCCATCTTTACCTTATAGGCAGCTTTTGCTTCCCTAATGGCTTTATTTAGCTTTTGTCTGGCAAGCCTATATTCATCTCCATTTCCCTCCCTGCGGACCTGCTCCTTGGTCTTCCTAAGCAGCCTTAGTGATTTTGTAAACCAGTGCTTGCTGTTATTATATTTCACCACAGTTTTGGTGGGAATACAGGTTTGCTCACAAAAAGATATATAAGAACACACAGTGTCTGTATATGAGTCAATGGAGTCACAGGAGGCACGCATGGATTCCCAATCTGTGGTGATTAGACAGTCCTGAAGCATCCCAATTGCCTCTGTCGTCCACCTTTTAGATGTGTGCTGGACCGGTTTGACTAATTTTAGTTTTTGTTTGTAGGTGGGTACCATCTGAATTAAACAATGATCAGAATTCCCAAGAGGGGCACGGGGCAGTGAACGATATGCTGCTTTGTGAACGGAATAAAAATGATCCAGTGTATTCTTCCCGCGAGTGGGACAGCTGACTAGTTGTTTGTATTTGGGAAGATCGTGTTTTAAATGACAGGCATTGAAATCGCCCAGAACGAGAAGCACAGAGTTAGGGTGCTTATTCTCGATATTCGTAATCAGCTCCGTCAGGGCGCACTGTGCCTTTCGTGTATTAACTTCGGGTGGGATATACACACATGCAAATATAATAGAGACGAACTCTCTGGGGGCGTAAAAGGGTTTGCAGTCTATGGCAATAAACTCCAGCAATGGGCAGCAGTGCCTGTATATTACTGAAACATCGGTGCACCAGTTTGAATTTATGTAGCAACACAGACCTCCGCCTGAAGACTTCCCACACAGGCTTTTGACGCGGTCGGCTCTGATAAAGTGATATCCAGGTAATTCCACAGCTGAATCCGGTGTAGTCTGCCCCTTTCTGTAATTTTCTCAATTTTCATTGCTTAGAGATGGACAAAGAAATGAAAATAAAGTGCTAAGAATAATGCTAGTAATTAAAACAAATTTAACCTGGAAGAAATTACTTTCCTCCAAAAGACATTGATTTTGAGGCAAGTCATTGTGTCATGGGAGACCATTTAATTTCTGACATTTTTCATTGTTTTGTGCGGCAGTCTTTTTTCAATGTTAATGTTCCTACAGAGAACACAGCCTCCTGTCCAATTAACTTCTAAAAATGTACTACAGTGAGCAAATGAGGTAAACATACTGTTGGAAAAATTTATTGTTCATTTATATTTAACTGGAGGTGAACCTTTTCTCCTTCTCAAAGTGTGGTGTTGAATACAGGTTGTCATATTCACTTATCTCCAAACTATGAGTGTGTGGCTCAGAGATTATATATATACTGATAGTCAATAAAACATGCATCACTTCTTCTGTTGGTAAAATTCATTCCCATCGGGTTGGAGCCCCGGTCGTACCAAACGGCAGTGGTCAGCAGCTTTTTCAGAGTAGCGCACAATTGGCTATTGCGCTACAGGGTTTCAAATTGGGAAGGGACTGCCGGGAAAGGGAAATAAAATAAATAGCTTTGTTCGTTGCTCAGGCGCGTGCTTCGGAGGAGAGCCGTTAACTGTCTTCACTCTCCTGAATTGGAAACAAGGGGTCGCATACGAGCAAGCCTTGTACATAGTTCACCAATTGGGCATTCCAGATTCGGGTGGGATTGGAGATACCAAGTTTAAAAAAAAAATTTAAATTTATTCCCATGATGAACATGAACAAGTTTATGAGTACAGATGTATCCACTGTGTCAACTGTTAATGGCCTGACCCCTGAGGTGATTGCATTTCACGCTTCAGCAGTTGTACGATCAGCAGTTACACAATCAGCCCACTGTTTTGAATTGGATAGTTGGTGAAAACGTAGGGTTTCACCAGGTTGTGACAAAGAAGGTCCAACGAAAGCATGGATGAAGTTGGCTTCTTATTAAATTCACCAATTCAATTGCTTGTGTCATGTCTATTGCAGCATTTAACACATGGTATGTCACTACCTGGTGAATAAGAATAAAAATGTTTCTGACATTAAGTGCTGCGTTTTTATTGACTGTCAGTGTATTTGTAATCGAGGGGCATTGGCTTCACCCCCTGTATGCAAAGCTTGCATGTTCGCCTGATGTTGAGCACTTCGAGTTAATAGGCACGTTTTCTCTGCCAAACTCGCTATTTGGCTTTGGCTTTGTCTAAAAGAAAAAAAAAGGTTGCTCTGACAGAAATTCACTTTGTGATTCAGTCAATATTGTAACTGTTCAGCAACAGACACCCAAATTTTAAGTGTTACTGAAAGCGCCACTAATGTCCTGAGCTGGTTCTGGTGCAAATAAATATACTTTTTTTCTATATGGGTCTAATTTATATGCTTGCAATTTGCTTAATGGCCCCTTGAATTCAAATTAAAATGGAAATAAAGCAATTCCGATGCCATGACCCTGTCCCAACGATTGGCTGCGATATAGACTTAATCTTCCGCAGTTTATTTCCCATTTTCTACAACTGTTGAGCTGCAGTTATCTGTGTTTGAAATCAGGCTAAATTGACATCAGTAATTTTTGAATATCTGCTTTCTTTTTTCTGAAGGGGACCCAATTAAAATGCTCGCTGTAACCATCCCTAATGTAATGAGGTGTAAGATGATTAATAAGTGTAAGACGAGATGCCCATAGACAGCCTCGTGGCGCAGTTGAATGAGCCGAGGGCATTAATGGAAAGGGCAGTTCTCCAGGCTCACTACCGCAGGTAAAAAGACACAGATCTGGCCTCAGTGCTTTTGCTTAAGTGTGACACATTTCCAATAACACCTGTAAAGAAAAACGCAATTTGTTCTGCTTTCAGCCTCTGATGGCTTTCGGCACGGCGGAAATTAAATCACATATTTATGCTGAGACGTCTCAGATGTCATCTGCCAAATGTTCAGTTTATAGCGGCCGTCACATTTCCAATAATATTAAAATGCACACGCATGGGAGCAAAGTTATAGTTTTACTCTGCAAAGTGATGTAGAATGGTTCCACATCATGAGTAGCCCATTTTACAGGCATTTTATTTGTGTCAAAGTCATTCTTCAACACGTTCCTCGGTTGTTTAGCGAATCCAGTGACACACAATTAACATAGAAGCAAGATACTTGAGGTGATTCTTAAAACAAGACCCATGTTGGCTCAACTGCATGTCAGTATTTTGCACTGATTCATACAATTAATTTGTGGGTGATAAGACCAACGCTGCCAGATTACTGTTGAGGAAATTAAACTGGCACTGCCTGCTAAGTGATGCAGTGTGATAATCAGCTAAAAGGCAGAAGATCAGTAAAAAAAAAAACCTGAATTCTCAGCCATTGCTTTGGCAAAAATGGTTGCAGGCATTGCCAGTGGTAAATCTAAGTTTGTAAACTATGTGGCATCGCTTAGGTAGCGATGTGGGGTCAAATGCAAAATGGACAGCAATCGATGGGCAAAAATTATTGCAAGATTTAAAACGTGTAGTAAAAAGAAAGCCTTGAATATGTTAAGTGTACAGCGTACATAACCATAACTTTTGGGGCTAATATTTTTATTAGGTAATAGAACGGTCATATTTTAAAAGGTTTTTGGTGGATTTCTATAGTTTTCAAGGCTTAAACGTGGTCGGCTCTCTCTTGAAGTTGACACTTCATAGTCGGCCCATAGAGTGACCTATGGAATGGCTGGATTGGGAGGTCATTCACTGCCAAATATGGGCTTGTGCGCCTCGGCTTTAGGTAAACATCGTTCGGATGTTCTATTTTACTGTTGCATTGCTGTATAATAAATGTTCAATAAATGTGGCTGGAATAATGCATCAAGTGCAGCTGTAGAGCGTCAGATTATTCTGAATGACACCAAAACTGAAAAGGCAAACATTTTTTAGGTAAATTTGTGCTTTAACAGGCTAAAAAGTCATCCTCAGTCTGTCTGGGGGAATTCCAGCAATATGAATTGTGCTGTATGTGTAATTACCCATAATTATACATGGCAAGATAGTTTTCCAAATATTTATTCATTTTCATGCTAATATCACTGCTTTATTCAGTAGGTCATTCTCTGAAATAAGTTTTCATTGAAAGCGGTGTCATCATTCATCCCTGTAAGCGCATCACAGAGAGCCATAAAACAGAGGTGCCTGTTCTTCTCATGTGCAGCTCCATGTTTCACCTGAGGTGACCTTGAAGCTTTATGAGTTCACTTGGAATTTGTGTCATGGGCAAAATAATGCGAGAAAGCTTGCGACTCAGCACAGAGAAAATAATGCGACTCAGATCACCTAGATTTCGTTCTGAAATCAGCCTGATTTCGAGTGTCATCACGAGTTGGACTGTGTGGCCCAGGTACGTTCAATATGCAGAATGTTAAGAAGCGTTTCAGGAGTTCGCATATTGAACGAATGAATGAATGGCCAGTTGGCAATCTAGCAAAATACATTGGTGTGCCAGCTATAACAACATAGAGTTCGATATCACCTTAGCTTGCTAGCTAGGTAGCCAACTAACTCGCTAGCGAGTATGACAGTGTACGCAAACTGTAGCCTTATTTTGTTGGCATAATTATTTCCGAGAGTACTTCGGTACTACAAAATGTAAGTTGATGACACAGATTGATGCGCATTGTGCAACGAAAGTCAGGATTCCGATGCATAAACGGTACGGGGGGGGTCGGCCTAAGTACCGTGTTCTATCTGGGCTGCATCTGAGTACCGTATGAATTGTACAACTCATGACGTCATCAAAATTAAGCCGTTTCGTTGCCAATTTGAGACTTGCCGAGGGTGAATGGAAGGGTGACTTCTATTGATTATATTCCTTTTCTGAGCTTAGGTGGTGGTGTAAAAGTACTTTTATCATGTTTAGTATACCCTTAGCTCTCGATAGATGTATAATTTGACCTGCTTTATGATTTTCAATGGGTGTCTGCTTTAATAGCTCTCACTTTAGTTTGTATGGTGGTCTAGTCCTCTTAGTCGGTGGGGCAAGTAGAGGCGGGACAGGCGGTTGCCCAGAGCTTTCTTTCTCCATGTCTCTGCAGTTTGTTGTTGTTGTTCTTCTTCGGCGTTTCTCGGCACTTGGCAACCGTGACGTCTCAGCAGGGAGGCTTCGGGGCACGGCGGAAGAGGGAGGGCAGGAGAACCAGAGTGCCGCATTTGAACGAGGGAGGGAGGTACACGGCAGCAGAAAAGGAGTTGCGGAACCGAGCCAGGGAAACTCCTATTCGGCCCAAACGATTCCTGTTGGTTGACTCCTTTGCATGCCTGCAGCCTCCAGAGAGAGTGGATTTTCTTGGTTCCTTTTGCTATGAGTAGTGTGTAGGAGATACTTTAGGCCCACAATCATCATCAAACTGAAGATAATGATTTTAACCTTGGGAAAAATCGTAGACTATAGCTTTAACACAATTGTCAACCTTAAAGGGCAAAGTCCATTTAATAAGTATAGCCACTCCCCTGCTTCTACAACGTTGTAGCTGTATATGACGAAAAAAAATATTTGTCTACAATTTCCCTGTTTTAGTTTTAAATGTTCTGTGTCATTAAGATGGGGGTCTTGTACAAATTCAATATCAATATTTTCAAGAAAGTAAATACTTTCCTATGTTTTATGGGGTTGTGAATCCCCCTTATATTCCAGGTGCAAACCTGTAGTTTATATACGATCATCCTATACTCTTAATATAACATCTTGGTGCACTCGATTTAATATACAAAGAAATGAAATAACTGAGCTGTACATAAACATTAAAACCAGACTCAAAACAAAACACAGTAAACACAGACCCTAATTTAATTTGGGGAAAATCCCTGATAAACATGCAGGGATCACAATCTCTCTTCTGCCCTCGGCTAACAGCTGACAGCTCACCCAAGCGCTGAAGCCGCGCATCTCCATAGAGAAAATAATACAAGCTCCACTTTGCATGCGGACACCTGACAGTAGCCCACATGGTGAAAAACAATAACGGAAAATAAAATACAGTGAGAAATTATTTGAACGTATAAGTAACTTGACTTAAAGTGTAGCTGTCTGATAGTTGAAACATTAAAGGATACAAAAAGAGAATAATCAGACATTTTTTCTCCCCAGCGTTTGAGTTGCGATAATAGTCCAGACAATCTAAACAATTGAGTCCACAAACGCTGCCGCTTCCTCCGGTGAATCAAACATTTTCTCTTTCCCATTAATCATGATCCTAAGTGTGGCTGGACACATAAACGCAAAGCCCACCTTCATCCTCCTCAGCTGCTCCTTCACACAATGAAAGGCCTTAGGTTTCCTGACCAGAGCCGCCAAGTAATCATTAAAAAAAAATAAATCTTTGGTCCCATACACGCAGGTGAAGCCAGTTCCTCACTAAGACAACGAGCCGCGTCCATGACACGTTGTTTGTCAGAGAAGTTGTGAAATTTTATAATCATCTGCCGGGGTCATTGATTAGGGCCGGGTTTTGGTGCTAAGGAGCGGTGTGCGTGGTCCAGCTTAATCCGTCCCATTACAGTTGTCATTTTAAGATAGTCAGGAACCCACTTATCCATAAAATTTACCGGATCCGTTCCTTCTGTATCTTCAGCCAGTCCGACCACACGAATATTACACCTACGGCCTCGGTTATCCAAGTCATCCAAGTGTTCCAACATTCCGCTCACTCGTTTCTCCAGGCTCAGCGCTTTGGCTTGTAATGACTCTGTCGTGGACTCCAGGCCAGCAATCCTACTCTCCGCCTTGCCGACTCGGGTCCCCAATGCCTGAATTTGTGTCGCCTGGTCCCTTATTGCTGCAAGCATCATTTCAATTTTAATATCAATAACTTTTGTAATGTTCTCTGTAACACGGTCCATTGCCTGGAGAACGTCCGGGTCGGCACTGTAGCTAGCGCTAACTCCCTCACAAACTGCTTTGTCCACAGCTTGCTCAGCGAGCTTAGATTTTTTCTTACTTTTGGCCATATTATTGAGTTTTTTCGGAAAATAATTGTCAAGAGACATTATTGATTCACTCCCACTGTGAGAATTATACTTTTCACCATGCCAATACGTAAATTAGTCAAGTAATTGAAATGTGTCTCCGGAGCTCAGCGAAACCTGCTGCTCCCTCTACTACGCCATCTTGTTTTTCCCCACATATCTGGAGGTTAAGACCATGACAAGAATCATGCCATTAACCTCAGCGTTTGACCTTCGACTGACAATTGGTGTTCTGTGCTCTACAGTGCAGCCCTCGCTGTTGGCAAAATGTAATTTATCATGTACTGCATGTTTCATTAAGAAAAGGCTGACATCAGCGTTGCGTTGCTGTAGTATGACTGAAGTCAAACCAGGTCATATTCCATCCCATGTAACCAACTGAGCCCTTTTGGAATACTTTTTGATTTCAGTTTTTTTTTCTGGTCTCATACTTGTAGTCCACATTAATGTGCTTAGCAGCATGAGTAAACCAATAACCACAGGTTGCAAGTCAGCTCATTATGAAAGCTTTTGCCTCACAACAATTTCAGCTCTGCTACTGAGATGTACTCAAAATATGCGCATTATCCCAGTGTTGTAAATACTGGTTGCTGCCAATGATAATTAGGACAAAAATATTTTTTTTCGATACCAAGCTGTACTGTCACTTTATTTCCTGGCTTTGTTCCTGGCTTACTGGGCAGCTGCTTGGCTGTTTTCCTCCAAATGGCAGTTTCTGCCCCAGGCCACCACATAAACATATTTCCAACTTGAGAAATTGCTGTGCAAATAATGTTCCTTGGAGATCTGTAAGATCCCTCTGTCTTCAAAATAAATGTCTCCTGAGGCAGCATAGCAAGGAAAGGCCAATTTAAATTTGTGATCACCCATAAAACAGAAATACGAGTTCCCAGCTGTTTCATAAAGCATACGCTGTTCTGACTTGAACCCTAGAATGCATTTTCAGCAAATTTTTAGGCTTTCACTTTGACCAAACCTCAGATAGCCTATAAAATGCATGATTATGTAGATGAGTCAAAACATTAAAACCACTCTCAGCATGTCAAGGTCTGCAGACTGAACATAATGGCAAGTGACTGTCAGGTCTTGTTGTTGAAATGGGACCAGAGCGACTTTGGCACGGGCTTAATTATTATGCACAGATGAGTGGGTCAAAGAATCTCCGAAGCAGCAACACTTCTGACGTGCTCCCAGTCAGCAGTGGTGAGTACCTACTAACAGTGGTCCAAGGAGGGACAAACCATGAACCGGTGACTAGGAGTTGGGTAACCAAGGGCGACAAAGGCAATTCTGTCTGGTTCAAACCAACAGAAGTGTGGCAGGCCGAAGGAGGGCCCAGGCAGGGTTTGAACCCAAGACTCCCGGGTAAGAGTCACACGCGCTGACCACATCGCCTGCCACATTCTGGCGTAATCGGCAGGATTCAGGGAATCCCAATGGATGGCAGCATGTGTAAAGCATGGAGTGTGAGGACACGCTCTTGAAAGAGGGAGAGAGATGTGACAGTTGAGGGGTCCTGTCACTAGAGATGCCTCCTAATAAGTACGCGCCCTGCTTACCTTGCCAACGAGCCTGGCTCTTTGGCGATGTGGTCATCGCGGGTGACTCTTACCCGGGAGTCTGGAGTTCAGTCCCCCGCCCGGGCCCTCCTTTGGCCTGCCACAGAAAAGCTACTGTAGCACAGGTCGCAGAGGTATGAGTGAATGGTGTGTGTGCGGCTTGCGATGGATTGGTGAGCTATCAAGGATGTGTTCTTGCCTCGCACCCATTGTTAGCTGGGATAGGCTCCAGCTCCCCGTGACCCTTGAGAGCAGGATGTGGCATCGATAATTGATGGATGGATGAATATTACTAGTACAATATGAGTGAGCCTGCTGTCTTCGAAGTAATGTGTGATTTTGTTTATCCAGACGAGCATTAGCTGCTGAAATGTTTGTTGAAAACAGTCAAGATATTTTTTTCTTGTCAGCTTGAAAGTGAGGAGCCTTCACATTTAGTTAGTCTTCCTCCAGCCAGAATCTTCACATTTCAGGGGTGCATTACTTCCATTTGATAATGCATATATTTGTTTTGCGTGATGGACGCCACACAAATGAGTTACTGAGCTGTTTTGTCACTGTGGACGGACCTCTGGCTGAGCTGGATGCAGCAAAAGGTCAAGATTTGAAGAGATTCATATGGCTAAATATATTTGACATCTCAACTTATGTGGGATACCTTGGCATAAGAGCAAGAATGGTCCATTTTAGTTGCCCCAAACATTGTGGTGAAACTGAGGTATTTTGACTGGGCCGATCTGTATTGTCAGTTGTTAAGTTGCCCTGGTGTGGCTTTCAGTCCAACCTTACAGTAACGCATCTGATTCTAGTAATAAAACAAAGGTTTTCAGCAAAGACTCTAGGGCTTCAAAAAGAAACATCTTGTCCCTCCCTGATGTTTTTGGAGTCTCCAGGAATTCGTGATCAGCTCCCAAATTCCCTAAAGTGGTCCCAAAGCAGTTCGGAAAATCAGCAGGTCTGCATCACAGCTGGGAGTAAATTTGAGAAATCTGCATTGTTCTGTTGCCATTTGACAATCAAACAGCACAAGAGATCTGCATATTTTTTTCTCAAACCCCTCCTCCCCCCACCCACCCCACTCACATATTTTGCCAGATTGGCGTATTGATTCCGTCTCACACAATTCTTTTCATGAGGGTGGAACGTTTGAGAATGGATTGATGCGATTTTTGTCTCCCGCACCCTGACAGATGAAGAAAAGTGACTCAGTAAATGTGAAAAAGCTGCCATTGAGGCTGCTGGAGACCGCAGGACCGGTACAATGGAATGGTAGGATGGGTAGATTTACAGCCGGCCTGCAGGCACTTTATCTGCAGCAATTCATGTATTCCATCTCATGTACTACTGCTGAAGAGTGATCGCTTCAAGAAGGTTCTGGATTCTGGAACCCTTCTCTGTCGCATCATCACATTGGCCCTCATTTCAAACGTGCGTACACCAAAAAAATGTGTGTACGCCAAATCTCCTGCTAGGATCGGCATTTATCAATCTGAACGTGAGCGAACGGTCCGCAAAAATCTCATGCCAGGTCAGACCAGGTGTATGCAGATTTGAAACCAGCGAACAACATGCAGGAACGAGTGCAGCTATCAAAATGAGTAATAAACCATATGCAGCGATGTGGACGTCAAGCGGTTGTAGCTCTTATTTATAAAATTAATAAATAGGCTAAATAGATAAATAGGCTAAATTAATAAATGAATGAATGAATAAATAACTAAATAAATAAGACACCTGTGTTGAGAAATTAATTAAACTTACATTTTTAGACAACCTGCTTGTCAGGCCAGACGGCTGACAATTACAATCAATTTGATTAAGCGCAATGCGTGGCTTGGCAGATATGCAGTGTGGTTTGTCAGATGCTCATCCAGTCAGATATATACTGAACAGCAAAAGAAACGCAAGTTAATTAAAGGCAGACTGGAAAATAAGTTTGCGCAGAATTATTTTAGAAAATCAAATTTCTTACTAGCGCATGCACATTTACACTTGTTTCATCAAACTTTTCTTTATATTGCGGTCACTTTGACTGAGTAACTATAAGAGTACATTAACTAACTAGCAAACTTGTGTTTCTTTTGTTGCTCAATATATATATGCCTACGGACACTTTGACCGTGATCACATTTTGATAATGGCAGATCTTCTATTGTTAGAGGAATAAGCTTCTGTCCGAAGTTAGAGGAACTTTCACTGCCTGACTGCAGCAACCCGTTTTTTGGTGGAGATCTTAAAATCGGACCACTTTTTTTTACCTACGTGTAAAGCATTTGGACTGTCAATTATGTAGGCTATATAACATGAAATATCATGGATCTATAAATTGAATTTATTAAGGCCGATGTTATTCAGACTTATACGTGTGGCCAATGCTGAATTTTTTTCTTGGCCACACTTATAAGTGCGCCAGTTGATGACCATTCCAGTGCCGCTTAGAAAGTACCGCTTAAAATAAGTTTGGCCAAGAAAAATTTTTTAACTTTGGACACACTTAAAATAAGTGTGGGCAATGGAGAAATGTGCATCTTGGCCACTTTAATTAGTCCGTCTAACAAGAATTTCGGTCAATTTTTGGGCTTGGACGCGCTTAAATAAGTGCAAATAGTCACTTCGATTTATTAATGAATTAAATCAAACCTCTGCTGCACTCCGGTTTTCCACCCCAACGGTGTTTACCGCAGCAGCAATAGTTTTCCAAACTGGAGCCTTCTGGGCTCCCTTTATGCAACTCTTAAGGCTTCCAAATAAAATTATTTTGTTTTTCTCCATCTTGTACATGATAATTTATATTGTCGGCCTGCTGATATCTTGTATCTTCAAAATGATAAACTTTACAGGAGAGCAAAAAAAAAGTTTAATTTTGCATGTAAGAATGCAGCAGAGCTGTGTTCGGGTAGGATGGCTATTTTTCTTCCAAGAATGCATCCAATGAATAAAATTTAGTATTTTGGAATGTTTATGTTATTATCGAGGACATATGAGTTTTTGTTTCTTATTAAATTGTAGATACGAGGTTTTATCAGCAGGCCGACGATATTTCCTCCTCAGTGAAGTTCTTTCTTCTTTGCCGTCTTTTGAGAGTCCATGTCCTAAAGTGGGCAGGACTATGCCTCCCGGAGCATGAATTTATAGGGGCGTGTCATGTAAATTACGATGGTTTCAGCCGCCAGATTTATCAACGCCACGCCAGTTCTACACCGAAATCAGCGACATACACACTTTTAGTAAATCAGACGTGACACCTGGAGAATGCTGATATTTACACCAGAATCTACACCAGATCCTACGCAAATTTGATAAATGAGGGCCATTGTGTATGTAGTGTGGTGGACCAGCTATTCCAAATGGTATTTCTCAGATGCACAGTTCAGCTACCCAGCTGCTCTCCATGGTAACCGTGCAGGTAAAGGAGAGGGCGCTGAATTTCTGCACAGGGAGCAATGTGGACCTCCTTGAGCCGTTCACGGGCATGGACCAGCCTGACCCAGTGGGGCCCATAAAAAGGTGATTTTAAACTTGTATAGGGCATCCAGCCTCAGCGAATAGCCATCAGTGGCCATTTTCTTCTTCGCAGGTGGTGGAACATTAGATCCTGACTCATCATTTCTCAACTGCTGTAAAGGCCTCTGAGGCAGCTACACTCAAGCAGACATTTTTTCACTCTGAACTGCGTTGATGGTGTTATTCATGCCTCTGGCATTGTATGGATCAAATAAGTTAATAATGCTGTAAAAAAAAAAAAAAAAAGTGCAGTGAGTTGTTCACTGTGTGTCCTTTACTTCTTCTAAATCATTCAGTATTACTGAGGTGGTATAAAATGGACGCTAATTTAAGATTAGTTTGGTTTGCATGCTCCTCATCAACTAATACAAAAATCAGTGATGAAAACTTGACTACAGAGCGAGCAAAAACCAATTTCCTTTCAGTTTTTAAGCGTCCTACTGTATATATTTCGGATGCTGTCTCAATCACAGTCAGAATTGTCTTGTTTTTCGCTTTTGAAAACTGGAAATCATTTGTTATGAAAAGACATTAAACTGAAGATGGAACTTTTTTCAAAGTCAGATTTTCACTTGAATTGGGAGCTGAACAGCTGGTGAATCTAGCGTTACTTTAGTCTGCTAATTCAAAAACAGACGAAAAGCGGAGGTGAAATGGCTGAAAAGAGCCACATGATGACTAATCTTCTTTAGCATTATACTGTGTTTGTCATGCAACCTGTCAGAAAAAACAACAGGTAATTTTTATGTTCTTTTATCCTTTCAACTGGTGCTTTTTGAAGTTCCACCTGTTTGCTGTGCTTCTAACTGTGAGAAATGTGATACAAGTCAATAATCTACACTTTGTTGTGTTTTAGGGCATACAATATGTGAAAAAGAAAAAAGAAACTTTGATTAATTTGACGCTGATGAAATAAAACAAAGCAAGTGGGAGATGAGTCACTACTGAGACAGAGCAAAGTACAAGATCAAACAAAGCGCAAAACCTTAGATCATTCAGAAAAGGAACAAGAGATGTAACCGATTATCCAAGTGATGCCCTTATGTCAGGCTGATAGTTTAATTTAAATTTAATTGAAGGTTTCAACAAAAAGACTGCACGTAACTCATTTCAAAATGAAGTTATGCAACAGGAAATACTTTTTTTTTCATATCCCTTATGAAAAATTACTATAGTTCCAAGCTATAGTTATCCGATAGTAAATGGATGGTATTTTTGCCACCATAGAGTATTATCAATATAGTGACTATAGTTCTTCAAACTACAGCAATACAGCTGTGTGGACTATAGTATTATCATGGCACTGTTGACTGTGGTAATTCTATGGTTATAATGTGATGGCTGTAGCACTACTCTCATTATACTATGCAAACTATAGTAATATTATAGTTATGCCAAAAATACGACAGTATTACTAAGAAGTAACTATAGGATATTTTCACAAGGGATTGCAGTTTAGTCTGTCATTTTAGTTGCCACATCCCAAATGCTCAAATGAGCTTATTAGGCATTCAGTACCTTTAATGGTGCAGCGTAGTCTATTGTTTCTCAAGGGCCAAATTGTGGCAATTGGGGCATGGGAACAGAACAACTTTAAATGCGCACTGCCATGTATTTCATGATTAGACTCAACCATTCCTTGCTACAGAGAAATAGGTTTTTCAGGAAGGAAGCACCAAAGGAATAAGAGCGAATGCACGCTTTTCATCTGTGGGTGTGGGCAGGGCCGTCGCGGGGGGGGGGTGCGAGGCCCTGTGCCGACTTGATGCGCGAGGCTCTGCTCACGTGCGCGCGCATTAATCATGTCAGGCTGCAAGCACATAGCTGTTCTAGTTATACCCGGTGAAATGACATGTATTTTTTAGACTAAAACAGCATTATTGTGGCAATGATTTCAACTATGATTTTTTGGATATGATAATCTTTCAAAGGAAAAAAATCAACTGCACAACGATTGGCTTTTATCAAATCAGCTCAGTTGTCACTTTGTATTGGCATGTTGAAGTATGACAGTGCATCACGAATTACAATTCAACAAACACTAATACCTAATCGCCCACACTCACTGGTGACAATCGCTTATTTTGACTCATTTCAATGGAAAAATCTCAGATTAACAAAGGCGTAGTATCCGCTGACACCCGCGACAGTTTAACATTTGATTGCGATGCAGAATATTTCAGTGGCGGATGGTGGACAGAGAACAAGGAGGGCGATAAACATGTCTTTAAACTGCTTATTAGTCTTGATCTGTTTTCAGTCAATTTCTCTGGTAAAAGACACTTTAACTCTCCCCTCTCAGGTGTAGCTAATTGTCTTCGTTAAGACGAGAAACCAAAGGCATCAGTTGAACGCAAAAAAAGAGCACTTAGGATGTGACAAAATTCAACGCGGAAAATCCACAGTGGTTTTTTCGTGAAGAGTTGCCTGTTAAGACATGTGAATTAAACATTTTATAGAATGTATTATACACTCGCCTAAACATTTAATTATAAGGGAAACTAACATGTTGACCAAGGGATGTTTTCCGCCCCCTCGGGTTTCTGTCCACCACCCGCCACTGGTATATTTTCTCATAGTAGTCAGTCACAAACGCTCTGCTGCAGTATAACTTCAAAACATCAGATTCCCGCTCACCGTTCATTGATTAGGTGAGGGTCACTTTCCTTGCCTTTTGGGCCGCAAACTCAGCAATTAAATCCTTATAATCCAGCCTGGATGCATCGTCTTTTTCAATAGACGGAAGGGCGAGCCCGCATAGTCTCTCCTGCGACATGGAGGTCCAAAAATAGTTTTAAATTAGTTTTAACTTTGAAAAGCTTCGCTACCCCGATTCCAATTATTGATATCGTCAATTAGACCCAGAGAGCAATCTCACAGTTAGGAAAGGCGAGTGAGCAGTGAGACAGAGCATGTTACGTATGATGACATAAAATAAAAAACAAAAAAAAGAAAAATGTGGGTTAAGCTTTTATCGAGATGAAATGGTAAATAATAAAACTGACACAGAGAATTGTCATTTTAGGTGTATGATGAGTCAAGTGCAGTGATGCAAAATATGTATTCATTTATTTAAAAAAAAAAAAAATCACACACCAGCCGCGAGGCCCCCTAAAGGCGCGAGGCCCTGTGCGGTCGCACACTTCGCACAGCCCATGCGACGGCTCTGGGTGTGGGTTGGGCTGAACTAATGTAATCAGATTTAGTGCAGTTTGTTTAGACCGCCCATCTTGGAGTTAAGCAATCACGCGTCTCAAGGAAGGAGGCGCCAGATGTGCTCGAGTCGTTCCTGGTTCCTGAGGTGACGATGGGCGCCAGAGTTCCCACATCCAAAGCTGTGAATAGCCACTAGTTTACTAATTAATCAACTTCTCTGACGCTATGTGAGCGGCTAAGCCCTTTAGCTGGAAATATCACAGACACATTAAAGATGAACACCTTTGTGCTAAAACCAAGCGGACACAAATGCCATTCCTGCAAATTACCAGAAAATCCAAAAAGTCCCTCAGATTATATTTCCAACATGTTTCAAACTAAATTATTTGGCATAATAACACACATTGGTGGGTGACATATTTCTCTGAAAAGCTGGAGAATTATGTTTGCCTGAGTTATGCTGAGAGTGCTTACATATTGTATGTTTCAGAAAACAGCATCTTAGATTCTCTTCCAAACAGACATAAAGTGGCTCTCCCTCAGATTTTTTTCTTGTCCTTTCATTTATTAAT
The DNA here is from genome assembly GCA_029692085.1 of Gymnothorax javanicus. Classification (NCBI taxonomy): domain Eukaryota; kingdom Metazoa; phylum Chordata; class Actinopteri; order Anguilliformes; family Muraenidae; genus Gymnothorax; species Gymnothorax javanicus. The sequence goes on along the minus strand of CM056194.1, from coordinate 110,443,069 downwards.
TATTTCTTTTGTTTTCTTCGTCTTGATGTGCAGAGGCAGCCCCCCCCTCCCTTTACCTCCAGTGTGTTTAATAGGCTTTTGTGCGTCTGCCAGAAGTCGGCCTGCTTCTCCGACTGGCACTCAGATTAATCAATAGTCCCAGTACTGCAGGAAATTAAAGGAAATAAGGGTTATTCAGCTGTCTGCCCAGATATTTAGCTCATGAAAGTCTAGACTCTCACTCTTCTCCCATCCCTTAATAAATAGTCAAACATTATGTGCGATATTAGGCGTGCACACGCACACATACACTCACACACACATGCGCACGCGCACATAAAATACTTGGAATTTGCACCAATTATATGTTTTTCTGTCCCTGTCTCTTTCTATCGCTCTCTGACATATGCACATATTCTCCCATACATACTTATGAGCAATGCATTTGAAATGTACTCCTAATTTCTCTCTTTAACTCACAAACTCACACGCACGCCAAGCACAAAAATACACACAAGGTGTGCACATACACCATAATATACAGTACCAGTCAAAATTTTTGACATATCCACACGTTATATTTTTTAAAATTCTAAATCTTCAGTTCCTCAAAATACCCCTCATTTGCAGTGATAATTGCCGAACAAACTCTTATGCTTCTCTTTGAGGACAGTCATTAGGTTGTGAGAGATCAGACACCATTAGAGTCTTTGAGGACAGTCATTAGGTTGTGAGAGATCACATCATTAGAGTCTTTGAGGACAGTCATTACGTTGTGAGAGATCAGACACCATTAGAGTCTTTGAGGACAGTCATTAGGTTGTGAGAGATCAGACACCATTAGAGTCTTTGAGGACAGTCATTAGGTTGTGAGAGATCACACCATTAGAGTCTTTGAGGACAGTCATTAGGTTGTGAGAGATCAGACAACATTAGAGTCTTTGAGGACAGTCATTAGGTTGTGAGAGATCTCACCATTAGAGTCTTTGAGGACAGTCATTAGGTTGTGAGAGATCACACCATTAGAGTCTTTGAGGACAGTCATTAGGTTGTGAGAGATCACACCATTAGAGTCTTTGAGGACAGTCATTAGGTTGTGAGAGATCAGACACCATTAGAGTCTTTGAGGACAGTCATTAGGTTGTGAGAGATCTCACCATTAGAGTCTTTGAGGACAGTCATTAGGTTGTGAGAGATCAGACGCCAGTAGAGTCTTTGAGGACTGTCATTAGGTTGTGAGAGATCAGACACCATTAGATTCCCACAGCTGTGCTTCACTTGTGCTTCTCTGTGTGCTTTCTGTTCAATAATTCCCAAATTAGCTTGATTTTTATTCACATTTGAAAGAATGGAATTAATTTGTTGGTTTTTTATTTTTCCAAAATTAAATTTTTAAAAAAAAAATTGATCTCAAAATTTCATGCACTATCCAGTGAAGGAAATGATTGATTTTTTTTTTTTTTTAACTTTTTTAAAAAACTTAAGGTGACATAGGTTTCACAAATGCTTTAGAGACATGTTTTCCATGTGATCCATTAAGTCTCTTTTTTATGCCTCATAATTTTCCTTTGGGCACAAATGGGTCTGTCTTCTTATGGATTAACTTAAAACCATTTTACTGAGTGCCAGTTTTTTAAAAATTAGTACAGGTTTTACCTGTTAAATTTATCCAAAGACAGACAAAACACTTGTAATGTGCTTCCATACTTTTGACCTACACTGCAACTACTTGGGAGATAATGCACTCCCTAACGTCCTCACACAGTGGAATAGCCAAGAAAACACACAGATTTTTGTGTGAGTGTCAGAGAAATTGGAGAATGGATCTGAGTCATGCACATGCACATTTTTGCTTTCACATCCTGTTCTATTTATCAAGTCTACATCCCTCATCCAACTGAGTTCATATTTTTCAAAAAACAGCATTGATTTTACAATGCGTGCTTCTCATCTGTTCCTCCAAAATTAAGCTTTTTTGACCCAGTGCTACTTAGAAATAAATTCAACAGTCTCTTCTGATTTAAAGGCAAACATCATTCATTTCCTGTTGCCTGTCTCAACCTCAGATAAAATAAGACAAGGATCACACAGCACACACACTATTCCTTTGGGCAATTTGGAGGCTCCAATTAGCTTAACATGAGTGTCTTTAGAATGTGGGTGAGCCCAGAATAAGCCAATATGAACACAGGGAGAGCATGCAGACTTTACACAGAAAGTTCTCAGGCTAAATTTGAGCCAACACCCCCATGCTGTGAAGTAACAATGCAACACAATGTGCTGCAGTGCCTGCCTTCATTAGCACTCATACTTTGCAAATGCTGCTTCCCTTGAAAAGTAATGGAAAATTGCCATTTTTAGCTTGCCACTTTTCTGCTAACGTGTCATGCTGCTGTCACATCTTCCAATTCCATTGTGCAGTTTGCTGGTTGGAGAACTGATTTCAGTACCTAAAGTCATGTTTCACCCACCAAAAGCTGGCTGTCAAAAGCATCTTACAAGTCATGGGCTCGGTAGCTTATACACTGTAAACCCTGGTAAGTGTGGTGAACTCAAATGTTTTGTGGAAACTGTTTTGTGGATTACCTCAAAGAAAAAACTGAGTATGCCAACTGAATGATTTGTGTTCACGGCACTTAAAAACATGTAAAAAATAACTTTACCTTGTTTTCTTTAAGTTCCTTCCACACAATGCAATTCAGTTAGCCGACACAATTTTTTTGAGATAATCGGTTTCCACAAAACATTTGAGTTCACCACACTATCAGGGTTCACAGTGTAGTTGTCTTGATTATTCTGTGAGACCTAATCTTTTTGAATAACAATCTTTTTGAAGGCGGACAAGCGATGAGAGGAGAGGGGGATTGTGGGAGTGCGACGCGCTTGATATTGGTAATCTCAGGCAAGCATCGCACGCAGGTGTTTAGGATCACCTGTGGCGCTCCCGTCATGGAGGCTGTAAGTGAAATAACCGTTTGCCTGGGAGAATATTCTGAGCCGACAGTGCAGAGCAATCTGCTCTTCAGTCAGACAGGTACAGAAACCTCCTCTTTGAAATATTTTCTGCCAGTTTTTTCAGATTTTTTTCATTGCAGTTGCCTCCATTTTGCTTGAATGACTTCCTTTATTGTCAAAGGACTGGCACCCGCTTAATATAGGCAAACTGCTTTGCGCTGACTTAATTAGAGATTCCTTTTAAGTTCTTGATTTTTCTTAAAATAGCACTGCTTAATAGCTAAGCCCATTGAGAATTAACCGCAATACTCACTGCATTCTGGTTTGCACAATAATGTGCTCATCTCCAAAATCCACGGGCATATAGTATGCAACTTGTGCAAATCTTATGGTTTTGTTGTAGTGTAAATGGTAAATAGCAGACATGGATGGATATTTTTAGGGCAGATTTTTTCTTTTTTTACTGAAAATAAAATCCATTTAGCAAATGCAACTCAAGTGCTGCAGGTATATGTCTTAAAGAAGGATTAATGTGAATTCAAGAATGGATTTCACTGGGGGGGGTTAGAAAATATAATTCTGGGCCTGAGATCTAGTGTTAAAATGCATAATGTAATGATACGCTCAGAGGAACCAGTCGCAACTCAGGGATAATCCAAAAATCATAAGCCTTTATTGCAAAAAGGGTCGGGACCAGAAGACACAAGGATTGCCAAGCCAAAAACAATGTCCAAAAAGCGAAGTCGACAGGACAGGCAGGAGTTAAAACCAGTAAGGCAGATGTGCAACGGTACATAGACAGTAAGCCAAAACTCGTGATCGAGATCCAGAAAGGTAGGTCATACACAGGGCATCCAAAACAGAAATCGTGGTCGTACAAAAAACAGGTCAAAATCCAAAAAGGAAAACAGGAATAGAAGGGCAATGGCAAACGCAAGGTCGGGCAAAAACAGTCATGAAGAAGCAATAAACAAAAGGCATACGAGGAGCTCTGCACAGATGGAAATTGATCAACGTTCTGACAAGGAATGAACTGCAGTGAAGACTTTAAATAGACAAGAGGGAAGTCACATGCTATGCAGGGAACAGGTGAATTGGATAAGACTAATTACAGAGGAGGGTACACATGGGGAAGTCCTAAACCACAAACAATTGGCAAAAACCAAAATGCGGACAGGATCAACGCAGACAACCTGTGACAGATAAACAGCTCCGGTCAAGGAGTTCTAAGTTCACAGTTATGATTCCAGGACAGAGATAGAAGCGCACCTGAGGTGCGTAAGCTGTAATCAAAGCAGAGTACAGGGAAAGCAAAAGGGGCGGAGTTGCAGACCAGAGCAGGGCAGAGTTAGTTATATTAGTAAACAGTGATATCTACACATCTAATCAAAATATGTGAATGTTAGTTGGTTAGTTTATGTACAGACAAAGGGATTAGTATACAGTAAAATTACCAGTACTAACTGAGCAGCCTAGCAGTTAATTAATATGGTAATTTCAGAACAGCAGGAAAAAAGGTAAAACGAGACTTGAAGGAAGTTCGTGAAATACCGGAAAACTTCCGAAATCACCTGAAGCGTGTCTGCACGCAGACAGGGGAGTGCACTGGCATGATACCACAAATCACATCAGACATTACAGGGGAGACAATGTGCAATGCAATAAAGGAATGAATGAATGAACATGAAAAATAATAAATACAAAACCAGACAGATACAGATCATAACACATAAAATTACATTTAAAAAAAGCAAAATATTTCAGCCTTTTTCAAGTTTGACAGTGATAATTTTGCATCGAGTTATTTGTTTTATTTGAAGAGCCTGATGCTAAAAGTCACATTTTCAGACATCGTGAGATAAAGATGCTAAAACATCTTTTACAGTCATTTAAGTCCGCTGCCTCGATTTTCTCAAAATGGGCATTTTGTTACTTTCAGTACTTTTAGCACTGAGGTCTTCAATTACATTTATTCAGTTAAAAATTAGAGAAATAAGGTGCGCGTAATGATTTTGGAAACTTGAAAATTTAATCTTTGCTTTGACATAGGCTAACGTAATCAAACTTCATACTTGATGATGTCACTAGTGGAAAATCCGAAATCAGGAAGTAAAAGCCCTCTCCAGTATTTTATTCCAGTTCCCTGGACGTACGAATAGGCCAAATTCTTCAAAAGTCTCAGACTGAAGTCAGTGGTGGAGAGTCAGTGGTGGAGACAAAAAACGTGGCAGGATATTTACTTCCTCCTCCTCTCAACTGCGTTCGTTTCTTGATTATTTAATTTGACGAGCTCAATTCAACAGTGAATTGCTGTATTTTGTTGAGGAAATAACTGGATATGCAGAGGCTTATCAGTATTTAAATCTGAGCTTGTACTTATGTCCTTGTGTATTGACTGTGCGCAGAGAACCAAGGCGAAGAACAGTGTGAAACATTACTCCTGTTATTTTTAGCTCCAGTGCCCAGTGATATGGTTGCCATTCTTTTGAAATGTCATTGAGGATAATCTCAGTCTGACCAGCATAAAAGAAGGGAAAATAAGACTGAAAGAGTCTCACAATTCAAGTATCCTTTGTGTTGTCCGTGAGCATTTGCGTTTTGGCCCTATCATCCAATCCATTGGATTTCCAAATGAGGAATATGCGGGTATTTATTACGTCTGTTACAACAACCATGCAAGAGTTGTGGCCCTGTATCTGCAATTGTAATAATAGTCCACAAACGTATTAAACAACAAATGTAATACAAACCTGCAGACTTTAAAAATTTTACTTAATTTTACCTTCCCACAAACATTACAAATCCTGGCAAATGTAATAGTTATTTCATTTGTGGTAAATTTTGTATTACTTTTGCAGGAGGCCACTGAATTACATTTGTTGGAAATGTATTATTTATATATGAGGGATTATTGCATTAAAAGCTGCAGATTTGTATTGTGTTTGTGGTTTATCACGTTTGCGGGTGGTACTGGCCCTTTTTATATGATGTCACTGTCCAAGTACTTTGGCACTTTGTTCGCATTGTGTAAACCTGCTGTAATGACTGATGGGCGAATTCAGAGTGACCTGCTATGGCTGTGAATCATAAGCCAATCCTGTTAGAAACAAAGTAATTGCCTGCAAAATGGTACCTTACATATTGCTGTCCGATCTCTTGATCTGAACACCAGGCATTAGAGCGAGGGGTGAGGGTTTGTGAAGAGATCAGTACAGGAGGTTATCCATTAAATACTGCTGGGCCGCGGTGAACTCGGGAGTCTTGTTTGAATTATGGGGTAGGAAGATGTTTGCGTGTGGGGGGGCCTCATTAGCTTGATGGACAGGACCTGTTCTGTCCAGCCACTTTCATCCTGGAAAGTTAGCCGTGGAGCTGCGAGTGTAGTACAATTGCTTTTCTTTCTGTGGCTGTGGAGACAGTGCATTAGTCCAGGTTGCTGAACATATTTACATTCCCAGTGAGGTTTACCACACTTCAAAGAAAAAGCGAGAGAGAGATTTTTACCTTCTTCCAGAATTTCTTGGTAAAGAGCCAATTAGAGATGGCGATGCTTGACTGGTGCATCAGAATTATTTCACAGAAAACAGCAGTTCTGGAGTTAAATTGGAGGCTGGTTGGGTTTTGCAGGTCAGCTGAAAACTGTGTTTGAGCGTGAGGGGAAAGAAGTGGTGGGTCAAACTGAATCAGGAATCCGTCCAACAGCTTTTGGAAGCGACTTCTGCTACATTAGCCCTAGAAACACAGCGGTGTGCAAGAAGCCCAAGAATTCCAGTCTCAAATAAAAGAATTTTGTTCTCTCAAAGCGATGATTTGCATACCAAAAGCATAAAGTCGGGGTCGGGTGTTATAGTTAAATCTGATGGGAAAGTCGAGTAAGACGGGGTCAGTATCTTTTCCCTCTGCGCAATCTCTGGAGAATGTACAAATCTTCTCACTCCCTTCCTATCTCACTGTATGGCTAAGCTCCTCTGAATGGCACTTTCAGACACAAAGAACCAATGCATTTATAATGCCTTTTCTAATAGCCTGTTGTGAGATAGACAGTCATTAGGATGTGTTCGCATGTAGGTGTAATGCTCTTAGGTAAGCCCTCAAAGAACAAAAAAAAAAGATAAAATGCAATGATTATATCAACCGCAAATGATATTATGTTTTGAGGACAAATTGCTTACATTCGGGCTTGTTACTTTCTGTGTGCATGAGTATATTAGGAGTATCTAATATACACATTTTTTTCACCCCTTAAACTTTAACTTTTCTCTTAAGTTTTCCCTTAACTTGGTGCAAAGTCATATAAAGCATTTATTTTATATTGTCGGACAGTATCACATATGCTGTTTCTGTTGGTTACAGCACTTCACTGAAGCTACACTACACTTGAATAGACTGAAATATTCAAACCCAGGATGCCATGTTTTTATGGCCACAGCATTATATCAAACAGATAATATCTAGATCTTGTACATCATTTTGTACACCTTTCCCTGTAATTCAACAGAACATATCTGGGATTGTTGGAAATCGTGGGATCTCCACAAGAATTTAAAATAGACCTGTTGTTCCGCAGGTTTGAATACAGCACGTTGTTTGTTACAAACTCATTGTCCAGTTCCTCATAATCTGTCTAAAGGCTAATGTCAGGTCTCTTTATGTTAGCCACAATATGCTCTGTGCCTTCATTCTGCAGTGTATGTCCCAGGTGTTTATGTTCCCTCTTTGTAAACAAGCACCACATACACACGTGCACATACCTTCAATGTGACGCTTGATCTCTACTTCTCAGTATCTCCCGCTGATAAGAAGACACAGTCAGTACCCTAATGCCTCTCCATTAAACTGAATACACTGTCTCAAGCAGAACAAAAACAACCCACTGTGATCTTGAACAGTTCAAACGGAAAACAAATGATGAATAATAATTTTCCACCACATGACACTAACACAGTTCCAAAAGGGCCAAATAGTTGGCACCAGAATAGCAGGTGTGTCAGTAACAAAAATATTTATGGAGCGAGGGGAACTGTGTCAAAAATGCAGGCAACATAAGCCGAACAATAAAAAAGCAACCACAGAAGAGTTCTCTGGCAGCAAGTTACAAAAGGACAAAGGACTCTGGGTACAGTACTGCATCCAACCACCAAACTACAGCATTAAAAATTAAATTTGAATCATTCCGCATCTGATCCAGTCACAACAAAAACAGTTCATCACAGGCTTCTCAGTGTCAGCGTTTATGGCAGTGTTTCAGATGATTTGTATAAGTGCTGTAAGACAAGTCCTGGGATGTGGGAGCGACTGCAGACCGCCGGAGCCAGAGAGTCAGTGACAATCTGGGGGAGAAGATTTTTAAATTATTTTCCTTGGGAAAAAAATCTAAAATGTTTAAAACCTGCATTAATTGTGAAGCTGAGGGATGTTTGTGTCCCTTCATGAATTTTTTTGACCGAGGCTGAGACTGGCTCCACCCACTTGCTGTCTTGCCTGAAGATGCTACTGGCTAAAGCTGTTCTTATCTCGTCCACTTTACTGTTCCAGCGCACAAATAGAACCGACCTTAATCATACAGATTAATCAGAACAATCCTCAACATCTTTGATTGCAAACAATCCTGCAAAATCCATTAAAGTAGTTGATATTTAATTCATTATTAATGAAAATCTGATAAGAGAGCACAGAACAAGGGAGTGGTGAGACAATCAAAAGCAGGTAGCCCGTGAGATACAGACACATTATGAGAGTTCAAACTAATGCCATTCTGTTCATCAGCGCAATGCGGTCCTAGCAGTTACGGGTCGCAACGATGTCACTCTGTAACATGTAAGTGTGTGGAATTTTCTATGAATGATCTTTCTTTTTTTTGTCGGTGGAACATGGGGGAGAAATGTCTTGATTGTGAGTTCTTTAAATTTGTGCTTTGCAAAAATTGTGAATTCATCTTCAGTGTCTCCTCTAGTATTGTGAAATGGAAAGTCATTTGAACATTTTGGTGAAAATATAATGTTGTTAAGTAGCCAGTAAGAAAAGGTCAAATATAATGATTACAGTACCCTTAGATGATACTCCGTGCTTGAGGACAAGTCCTTGACGCATTGGAACACCACATTCACATCTCTGAATGCCTGCTCTGGGCTTAAGCTTTGTATAGAGCACATGAAGAGGTTGCTCATCTCCCTGTTAGCCATAAACACAATGCAGTTAGCTACAGGCCTCTGGCTGACAACTCCTGTGCTTCAAAGCAGCTTGGCTTAACAGCGCAACATGGAAAAGAGCTCCACAGTCTTCTCATCCACAGGTTATACAGTACTGAATAAAACCTTAGGCACATTTACAACAATTCTTTCAGGAGAAGATGCTTCTAAACAACAAAGAAAGGTTTCAAAGCATTGAAAAATGTCTCCTATTTTTCTTAATTTAACATTTTATGGGATTGTGTCTCCCTGCTGGGGTCCCCCGGGAAGATTTTGAGGGAGTAGCTGAGGAGGGGGATGCCTTGGCCATTTTGCTTAGTCTGCTACCCCCACGACCAGGCCCTAGATAAGCAGCTGAAAATGGATGGATGGATGGATGGATGGATGGATAATATTTGGTGTCTGAAATGCGCTTTTAGTCTACAGCAGCACTAATGTAGAAAACAAAACATTGACTAAATTTAAAATAGATTTCAAAAAAATCTATGGTGGCTGAAACTTCTACAAATCACTGTATGTAGTATATTGTTTAAATTTGGAATGAAGGGGTATAAACAGGCTTGGGTGTGCTGTTAGTCAAGAATTCATTTTTGTTTTACTGGCGGTCTTGGCCAAGGTAAAGACTGCTTTAGGGAAACGGTGGAATGGTTCCCATGGCTTTGTGGTTTCAGTAATTTGGGGTTTTTATTGGCTGCAGATGTAACCTTTCTGCTGGTTCACACATCTGGTTGGGGAAACATTAGTGTAAATGGGACAGATTAAGATCTGTTTTATCTCAGAGAGAGGCTTCAGGGCTGTGTGATGTGAGCATAAAATCAGAGTCAATATGATGCCTTTGAAGACTGTGAAAATGTCTTCAAAGCTTAGTTATGACACCATTTCTACCTGTATCGCTGCTTTTGTTCAATGTAATTTCATGTTAATTTTGCCTTGAAAGTGTAAAATTTTCTGAAGTTTTATCCAAAAACTTTAATATTTTTGCTTTTTGTTTGCGTACACTCTCAACAAGTTGTATATTTCTCATCATAACAATGCCTGAAGTTATAAAAAAGGCAATTTCACTTAACTGAATTATCTTACTCAAGAAAAAGCTTGCCTAATAAGAAAGCAGCTGAGAACCAAAATATATCATAAAATGAGAAATATTTTATAATGTGAGATTGGAGTAAGTCTAACTTGTTTGGCTGTGATAATATATAGCGGAAATGTATCAGTCTTAATATATTGAACGTTTGTAAGTGACTGAAAACCAACAGTTAACAACAGAAGATCAAAACAAGAAACTAATGACGCTGTGAAAACTTAAATGCCAAAAATATTGGCTGCTTGTTGCATACCCGTAATGAAATTAGGCCCATAAAGGTAATGCTTGACTGTTCAGATAAAGGCAGGCATTTCCTGTAGAAGTGGGGAGTCTGCCTTTGGAGATAAAGAATGCAACTAAACAGGACTAATTTGGTATTTTCCACTCCAGCAGTGTTGAGTGGAAGTGGCAGTTTGGTGTGTCGTGCGGTTTACTCAGTAAATTAAAAAGCAGTCTTAGCACTTAATTGTTGCACAGTGTGACTTGCTCAGAAGAAATGCATCAGGAATGGTGAAAATCAAAGACAAGGCAGGACTACTCCTTCCAAGAGCTTTATTTCACAGAGAAAGAAAAGTTCGAGCAGTTTGGACTAAATTGTGAAATGTCTCCTCTCTTCTGACTGAACTTATGGAGAAAAAAAAAAAAAAAAAACAACATCTGTCCACAGTATATCTTCACGCCAAAGGTTGATATGAAAACTCAAGGGGGCCGGTTCATCAAATTTATTTATTTATTTATTTATTTGATTTATTTGAATTTGTCATCGTGGCTCAGGCTGAGTGAGGGGTTTTGTTCAGATCGTAGATTATTGGGTGGGGATTTTTGAGGTCAAGTAGCAGGCTGGACGAAGGGGTTTGAGATGCCAGTCACAGCCTCCAATCCACCCACACTGCACCGTCAGCCCCGTCTCTTCCCTCCCTGTTCAGAGATACTGACACAGTGCCCCCTTGTGGTGGGAATGATACCTCGCTGCAGTAGGGAGGAAGATGCAGTGCTGATCTGGGCAGGTAGCGGAAAGCATAGCGGCAGTAGTGCAGGCTTTTAGAAAACATCATGCCATGTGTCAGCTCAACAGCAGACAGTGGAGACCACTGTCTGGCTTCCCTACAAATTGGCTTCCTCAGATTTCATTACGATCTTCAGTTTCTAAAGCGCATTCTCCAGAGCAATGTCCCCTCAGAGGAACAGTCTGCATTGCACAACAACACACTGCTTGTGTATTAATGTCTTATTCGATGCAAGTGCTACCATATAAATATGTGGTCTGAAACTGTGTTACTCGAAACGTTGACTTGTGATGTCAGTACACTTATCTGTGTTACCAGGTCATGTTGGCTTGGACAGCAGGGTCTTGCTCACAGAAAGCTGTGCTGCTGCATAAGGGCCCAGTGAAGCTGGGTTTCACGCCCTATTTTTTACACCAACTCGACTGTCGTCTCTGCATTGGAGAGGTGCCAATTCTGAATATGTTATGTTCATCATGACGTGTACAGTACCAATAGGAAGTCTGTACACTCCTCACTTGTGTAAAAGTGCTCTATTTGTAAAGAAAATTCCGTGGTTTATCTTATAAATAACCTCAAATAGCTCACGGTATGTCGTACGCTAAATAATTTTCTTCCCAGAATAGTATCTGGAAATTTGGGAATTCTTACAGAAAAAAGAACAAACAAATTCTTCCCATTCCTGTCTGATGAATCAAAATCCTTGCTGAGTTGGGACTTATTGGACAAAATGGTTAAGAAGAAGCAAACCGCTAATGCAGCACATCTATGAGAATTGCAACAACCGTGCTGGTGTGAACTCAAGTGATCATGTGACTGCCCTGATCGGAGACAAATGAGTTTTCCCTGCAATTATTATGAGACATGATTAGTTTTGTGGATGTAAGATTTAACATATTTCTTTATATTATTAGTTGTTTGAAAAATTTCCAAAATATTCACAGGTGCTGTTTAACATCTGACAACATCTCTCTAATAGAGATGTTATCAGGTGGACAACCCAGCCCAGAATGATTTTTAGGAGTCCTGTACCCTTCCTGTTCTTGACTTATATCAAAGCAGACACATGCTGCATCAGTGGTTCAAAAGGCAGTAGTTCATGCACCTGCAGAGAGATGGACTCCGGTCTGCTTTTCGCCCTGTGGAAAAGACTTCTGCTCTAATGTGTCTCTCTAAATTATGAATTAATGCAAGACTGTGTGACTAGATGTGCAAAAAATTGCATCCAATTTTTATTTGGCTGGTTTCTTTTTGCAAAGATGGTCTAGTTAAAAATATTTTTTTTCACGAATGTTGGATTCTTGAGCAGTGCATTAATAAATCATTTGTTTTGAGAGAGCAATTAAAATTTTAGAAAATTGTATGCATTTTTAGAAGTTATTTGGGCAATTACATTTTGTTTTGAAGTCTCATTAAACCCTCTGTGAGAAGAATTTTGTAGCAAACGACAGTCAAATCTGGGAAAAAGTTGTTATCGCTTCATCTGTCAATTTAAATTTCCACTGACTGGCAACCATCTGCACTGAAGTAATAATCATATCTCACTCGAAATCCCTACTGCACAGTTACCCTGCTGGAAAGCAGAGTTTAGTGTAAATGAAAAGCTTGCTGCTATTGTTCAAATATAGGAAGCACAGTTAGGAAGAAAGCGGCAGCATTCATTAAAGCAATATAATGAAATGCTGTCTGTCTATCTATATTGTCCTTGACGCTGCTAGAATACACTTTGCTCACAAAGGGGTCTATTCTCCCATGCGCGTAAGTCTAAAAAAGCGCGTAGCTACGCGCTTTTCAGCCTACGCGTATTCTCCCCTTGACTTAAGTCTGTGCATTACGCGCCCCGAAGGCAGTTACGCACTTCGGGCGCAGCAAGGCCAAAATCTGGGCGTTTCTCAGGCAAATAACACTTATGTATTCTCCCCCCTGGCTTACGCGCTTTTTCTGTTAAGCACTTTTGAGGGCTGTATTAAGGTCAAGCGCCATTATAAGGCAAAATACACTGAACAAAAATATAAACGCCCCATGTCAAATTTTTGAGTTTTTATTAACAAAAAACTGGAACCGGGATTCGTCTGTGAATAGCACTCTTCTCCAGCGTGCCAAGGGCCATCAAGCGTGTGCATTTGCCCATGCAAGTCAGTTCCAATGCCGGACAGCGGTGAGATCCAGACCACAGTGAGGACGCTGAGCGTGCAAGTTGGCTTCTCGCAGGCGGTTACGGACTGTCTGTGGTGTGATGCGTCTGTTGTGCAGACCAACGGTCTCATCCGCTGTGCGTGTCGCTGATCTGAGCCAATCCCGCAGGTGGACGAGCCGGATATAGCGATCTTGTGCTGGTGTGGTCACACGTGGCGGACGTGGATGAGGTCGATTTGCAGTACTGCCTGTCTGTTGGAAACAAACTCTCAAACGCCCTATCGTCCGATAGTTAACATTCAGCTGCACAGCGACCGCTCTGGTGGACATCCCTGCATCCAGCATGCCAATGGCACGTTCCTGCATGACCTGAGACATCTGAGGCATGATGACTTTTGACAAAATTTGACATTTTGGGGTGGCCTTTTATGGAGGACGATTTGTGCCATATTAATAAATAAATCTTTCAATAAATCAATAAATATATCCTTCAATATATCATTCATTAAATAAATAAATAAATAAATACATCCCTAAATAAAAACATAAATTAATGCATAAATAAATCCATAAATAAATAAATCCATAAATAAATATTTTAATATATACATTAATATATAAATTGTACTCTGAGATTACGGACGAGCAACTGGACGGACATCCGCCTGTTTGGTTGGAGGTGGAGACTACGTTTTATCACTATTTGGCACCAATTGCTTTAAGGGGAAATGTCGATGATTTGCCAAAAGAAGTTCATCCAGTTGCTCGTCCGTAATCTCAGTGTACAATTCTGATATTCTAGGGGGATATACAAACCAAGCAATTAGCCCATCGAGCACCACAGTCGAAACCATGCAATAATTAGGACATATGCAAAGATCGTATAGCGTAATGTCATATAAATCACACAGACACTGATATAGCCTCAACAGAAATAGCATCAAAATATGCTTAAAGCAATTGGTGCCAAATAGGGATAAAATGTAATCTCCACCTCCAACCAAACAGGCGGCTGTCCGTGGCTTTAAGCTGAAATAGCTAGCCGCTGAACAGAACAAGAAATGTTTTCTAAATAATTTTATGTCAAATTACGTTCTTGTCTGGCCAGTTTTGCGAAAAGAGAAAACTGGCGGATGTTTTGTTTTCGTGCTCTCACCCTAGGCTGTGCTGTTCCATCCTCCTTCTGATGGTCCGTAAAAACACCCCAAAGAGACAAGCAACATCTGCCGCCACTCAATATATAAGCTTCTAAAGCTTCAGGGGGGATCTCACAGGCGGGTCGTCCTTCTCCACGTCTCCCGTGAAAATTTTCAAATGCAGCTCGACGCAGGATCGTCTGCAGGTTGCTCCACACAAACTCGTCCACATCGGAATCAGTCAGCGCTGCAATTTCAACAACGCTGTCTATAAGGCCTTCAACTCTTTCTATTACACTTTTGAGGGGTTCAACATTACCACTATCAGTGTCATCCGCAAGAGTCAACATTTCCGCTGTTAGCTCCGCCATGAACTCCATTTCGAATTTCGATATTTTTTGAATGGGGATAAGCTATCGCATTCGTCACTGAGCTATATATACACACGCGCGCAACTGTCGACCAATCAGAACAGCTAGACCAACTGAAACCCACCCCTCATTTGCATTTACAGATCATGAAATCCATCAATAAAAGCGTCAATAAATAAAAGCGTCAATATATCCTTCAACAAATCTATAAATATATCCTTAAATAAATCTTGAAATAAAATGTGAAATATATCCATCAATAAATAAATAAAAACATTTATTGATGTATTTATGTATTTATTGATGCATTTATTTATGTATTTATTTATCGATGCATTTATTTATGTATATATTAAAATATTTATTTATGTATTTATTTATTTATGGATTTATTTATGCATTATTTTATGTTTTTATTTATGGATGTATTTATTTATTTATTTATTTATTTATTTATTTAATGAATGATATATTGAAGGATATACTTATTGATTTATTGAAAGATTTATTTATTAATATGGCACAAATCCTCCTCCATAGCCCTTTATTGTCCCCAGTATAAAGAGTGTCTGGGTACTGCTCATTCTGTCTGATCACCGTCTGGAAATGCCACACCCATGTACTGAGTGAAATCACTGCATCACTGAGCAAATGCTCACTGACAGAGAGATGGATTAAAAAATGGTACACAAATCAAGAGAAATATCCCTATTGTCCAAGTAAAAGTCAGTATATGCTCACTTAGAGTTGTTAACTCCATGTGGCATCAATATTTGACATGGGGCATTTATATTTTTGTTCAGTGTAGAATATTGCGTTTGATGTCGGTTATTGGGCGAATTTTAACATTTATTTTATTTTATTTAACATGGTAAAGTTTGAGACATTCAATATTCGATTGTTCATCCTTATTTCTAAACTACATTTCTCATAACCATAATAAATTATCAAACAAAATGATTACGATATTACGCAACAGCCTGTTCTCCAATTAGTTCAATTACAAACACATAGCAATTAATTAATACGAGTATAAATAAGACCATCATTCTACCGTGCCCTCAAAATCTAAAACCAAAATGCCAGTCCTGCTTTGCTTTCACTCTTGCGTGAGTGGGAAAGAGTAAGAGGAGCGCGCCGAGCTCGAAGACAACCACGCATATATGGGCCTCGTTTGGACATCCTGGGACTGACAGACACTGAGCACTTTCGTCTGGAGCGTGAGGCAATCATCTATCTTTGCCGACTTCTGGATGAACAGCTATCCAGCAGCAGCAATCATCCACCAAACATACCCGTGGTCATCAAGGTCACAACTGCGCTGTCAGTCCTGGCATCTGGGTTGTTTCAGAGAGTAGCTGGTGATGTCATGCACATATCACATGCGTCTGTGTCAAGGTGTCCGACACAGTTCGTTGACACTATGCTGCACCACACCAGCCATTTCTTGAAGTTCCCCGAAACACCCGCTGAAAGACGGAGAGTTAACGGGGGGATCGCGGGTCGCCAGATTCCCCAGTGTTGTGGGAGCCATTGATTGTACTCACGTTGCAATCAGAACCCCTTCCACTAATGAGAATATGTACAGAAACCGTAGACGTTGGCACAGCATTAATGTTCAGGTTGTGTGCAATCATGATACACGCATATTAAGCATCTGCGCCAAATTCCCTGGCTAGGCCCATGATGCCTATGTACTGCGCAACTGCTTGAAATGCCAAAAATACAATAAATATTTGAAACCATTTTAAGCTTGTTTCCAGTATTTATCACAATGATACTTTGAGTATAGGCAAATAAAAATGACCATTTTACGTAACCCTCCTTCATCCATATCCGCTCCAAGTTCTTCTCCATGCGCTTCCACTGCAGAAAGAGTGGATGCCACCTCCTCCTCCAGTGCGGTGAAATGCACAGGGGATGATGGTTGCCCACCACCTGTTGCGTGCACACTTCTCCGGTGTGCAGAGAGCCTGGCTTTTACAGCGCCCCGCAGATCTCTCCATTTATGCTTTAAATCAGGGATAGAGCGCTTACATCTCTCCACCGAAGCCACATCCAGAACGATTCGCAGCTTTCTTCCTCGGATCAGCCTTCAGTGCCCCCTTGCCATACAAAACCTCGTGGTGCCTCTTCACTGATTTCACCAATACCTCTAACTCCTCATCTGTGAAATTTGGTTTTCGGCTTCGGCTCGACGTTGCCATCGTTGTCTTCATGTTCTATTAACAAATGTGACGGCCCTATTTGTTCGTGATAATCTAAAAAATTGTGATATTCTCACTAGGGAGGAGATTGATTTTTATAATTGAGGATATCTGTATTAACTAACCCGTGTCTATGTAAATATGTCTTTTTTTTGACCATTGATAATACTGTGTATTTTAATGTGTGAATAAAGATATTATTAAATAGGCTACTCTAGATTGAGCCCTACCCTGGCCAATACCAAAGCACTACCCATATGTCAATCAATTTTAGTCAACAAAGAATAGCCGACATGGGAAGAATCATTATCAGCAAATGGGATAATTGATTATAATAAAGTACGAGGCACAAGTTCAAGTGAATATGTCGCTCAAATCAAATGGGACATAACAGGCTATGGATATGGAATTGTGTGATGGTTGAGGCGGTTTGGGGGCGGGCGGATGACCGCGTGTGGGGTAAGAATCCTTTGTTTGTTAAAGCGTTGCCATGTCCTTTAGTTGCAAACCTGACATCGGAGTAGTTTGAGATTTAAAGTGCGCAGTTTCTAAATGAGATCATATAAACTGTCTTTGATTGTTATTTTTGTGTGACTAGAATGTTCTCTTTATTTGTCTTCTTCCCTGTCTACCACAGAACAAACAGGCTGGTCTAGGAGGGGCACATTTTCAATGCTCTGATTGCGCTGGTTGAGAAGCGCTAAATTCTTTATTTGTTATTTCATTATCGCGGCAATTTGTTTGTTTGCATACCTTTAATGTCATGGTGGCTAGAGTAAGAAATAAAAAAGAGATGTCTGCATTACTTCTTATAATTGGCACAGACATACATAGGCCTACTATCACAGTGGAATATTCAAATTTAAAGTCTGGTTTGCGTTTTCCATGGACTACAACTGCATTTTCATGGTTAATCAGAAAATCCTTGTTCCATGTTTTCCTGACAGCCATAATCAATGAGCTTGGTACAGAGGCTGCCTCTCTTTGGGATTAGTCACACCTCTTTCATAAGGCCGCCTACATTCTGAAGTTAAGCGCTGTGGGCGTGATTGAAGCGTGTAGGGGAGAATACACGTACCTCAAATGCGCTTAACTCGAATCGCGTAAAAAAGGACTTACGCGCAAATGGGAGAAGAGACCCCAAAGAGAGAAATGTGGAACCATTAAAAGTGGCTGTGTTGTTGCTGTTTGATGGTGATAAACAACTGTGGAACCACCTCTCCTCTAATTACAACTAGACAATCCGGTCGGCCGGGACCGCATGGGTGTGGCCTCCTGTTACGACCACGGTTCAATCGGTCACAACAAGACAGAAACGCCGACTTAGTTTGGCCAAAAATGACCGCAGTTTCTTAGCTATCCAAAAGAAACAAATCAAACACAAGAAAAAGACGGCCGTCCAGTGAGATTTGAAAGTCAGCGTTGTCTGTAGTGTCGAATGTGAATGACGGGAAAGTACTGTGTGGTGAGTGTTGGTTGCAAAGAACAAACATAACAAAACCATAAATAAAACAAGGTGCGTGGGGGAACAACGAAACGTCCCGCGATACGAATGGCTGACCGGTCTTTTAACCCCTGAAACCACCAAATACCGGTGAACAGAGTTTGTTTAATTTCCCCAAGCTCCACCCCAACAGGTACCTTATACAAAAACAGATGACATAGGCTCTGGAAGACAAACAGGGTGGTAACAGGGTCGCTGAAAAGTCACTTCTCTCCTTTTTTGTGCATTATTCGGCCAATAGGCAACCAAAATCGAAAGGTGTCATAAGTGAAGTATAACACATGTCCATACCAACTATGAAAAGAACCAGTCAAAAATGATGGCCTGTACTGCGTCCACAAGGAAGTGTCTACGGCGCAGCAGCGGCGGCGGAGACTACAAGCATGAATCCATCTTCGTCCAGGGGCTACAACTGGGCCCAACTACATTCGACAGCCAGGGATGAAGATTTCCAAAATTAGGACTGAAATTAAAACCTACTGCAGCAGCTTGGGTCCTTATCCTGAAAGGGCCGTCATAGGTGCTGGCTTTCATTCCAGCTAAGCAGCTGATCTACACTCCTGATCTAATGATCAGTGTTTTCAGCATTGACTCAAGGGATTGATTTTTAGAATCCAGTGTGTATCTGTGTATTTGCAATGAAAGCCTGCAGCCACACCAGCCCTTTCTGGATGAGGTTGCCAACCTTTAAGGACATTAATTCTTCAGGAACTGGGCTGGTAACCACTGTTAGAAAACTTGAAACACACAGTAGAGAAAATCTTTGTCTTCCAATGTCTCAAGTTACTATTTTTCCCTACTGTTCAGTTTGGCTGTGATGAGTACTGAAAGGAAGAGGGTATTCCTGATCCCATCTGATTCTCATATTACCTTTTTGTTAGCAAGGCAAGTGTTTTCCTTCGTCTGCTGAAATGCGATTCGCTTGTGTGTTCCTGCCAGTGTAAAGTGTAACAGGGATGGAACGTTTTATCTTTCTGCGGCGGCTTGAATGGGTCGAGGTATCTATGGGGTGGGGGGGGCGTGATGGATTATGGGATGGAGTCATGTAGTCCTGACTTATTACACTAAGGTTCTGCAACCCTGTTCGTGGAGAGCTACCATCCTGTAGGTTTTTGCTGTACCCTTAATTCAGCACACCTGATCAGCTAATAAGCAGGTCATCAAGATCTCTTGCTGGACAATTAGATGTACTTTGGTTGAATTGAAGTGAAAACCTTCCCTCATCTTACGCATACCATTCAGCATGCTTGCCGAGCTTCTGCCTCTGCCCCCCCACCTGCCATCCTGATCAAATATATAAAGAGCTTCCTTCATGAGGTAATGAGCACCCCTCCCCCAGCCCCAACATCCACCCCTAGCAGTGACTCCATTGTTCAGCAGTCCACACGGCTCTCAAGTCACCCTTACATAGTTGTGCTTATGGTGACCAGCATCAATGCGTGTCTCTTATATCCCTCTAATGATTGGATGTTGTTTCAGGTAGAACTGTCGGACAGCACCTCCCACATCATTACGGATGCCTACGCGGGGAAGGAGTACATTATCCAGGTGGCGGCGAAGGACACAGAGATCGGCACCTGGAGCGACTGGAGCGTGGCAGTCCACGCCACCCCATGGATAGAGGAGCCCAAGCAGATCACATCCACCACTGAAGCAGAGGTCATTTTAGGTGTGTTTCCTCTGCAGAAATCCCTCTTTGTACAGCCTACACACCACCAGTATCCCAGCTGTGAATTTCCAAAAGACTAGCGTGTTTCAAGGTATCCTGCGCTGTATTCCCAGTCAAACACTCAGTGTAGTCTTTGCATCAGTATTCAACCCATGCCAGATTTAAAGCATCTTGAAGTACTCTTACTTCCGGTTCAACCTTCGCTAATCATACAAGGAGTGATATGATGCACTGTCACTCAACACTGCTCTCTACTGCCTGTGGTTTCCTTAGGGAACGGTTGCTTCTTTTGCTTTCCTGTGAAGACATCAGCTTAGGATCCATATATTGACAATCAGTTATCATGTATTTCCTCTGCAATATAAAAATTCTAATATTTAATAGTATCAGTAAATCAGATATGGTATGGCGGTCCCATTTGCGTAGTGAGGAATGAAATTGACAGTGCTATCTAGTGTTTGCTGGACGTTGTAACACGTCGGCGTGTCGTTAGATCTCCAGTCAGATTCTGTAACATTCTTCACGGCCAGTTAGTCAGAGCTCAAAGACGAACGTGTTTATCAGCGTTTTGAATCATTACAGACCCCAGGTTTTCCTACTGGACATCTAAAAATACACTCAAGATATATATGAACACATATTATTACGAATTGCAAGCTTTTAGCACGTCTTTATGAATTTTCATTTGTGGACCCTACTCTTCTGTAAACTCATTAATCCCAAAAGGAAATCTTTGCCTTAATTCATTGCATACAAAGACAGAACACCCAAATATTGCTGCAAGAGCTATCAACTGACAGCTAATTATGTATTTAGCATGCCCTGAAGCAAGAGTAAAGTGTGTATTCCTTAAGTTAGACTAGTTCAATTACCAAATTCATTAAAATATCATGAAACATCCAAATCTCACTGATTAATTAAATTCACTTACTAATTGGTTCCATAAAGGAGGTTTTGCAGGGTAGAGGCAAATTTGCCCACAGCCCAATTTGAACCATCTTCTGGTTATATGTACCTACTTGTGGGACTGTCCAGAAAATAGATTTGAAACGTGAAATTTGCATACAGGAAGTGAACTGTGACCTATTTAGTGATTTCAAGATTTTTTTGGGGCAAGGCCTCGAAAAGTCCATATTAAAAACCCATAAATGATTGTTCTGAAAAACCAGATGATTTTTAATGGCTACACAACAAAATAACGGACATTTTGATACCAAACGTAAGTATATATGTGAAAAACTGAAGAAGTTTTAGACAAATTTTCCATTGAAAAATGCATCTATCTTGATACAAAACGTAAAGTTCATCTTGAAAACAACCAGGTTCCTATGAAAACACACCTAAGATATTTTCAGAAAAGTTGCCTCATATAGTTGGCTAAATAATGTGTGAGTGTCATTAAGTTGCGAGACCATTAACATGGTGTATTCAAGCTGTTTTTATTATATACTATATATTTCTCAGAAAAGCCACTTAGATGTTTTCATAAACTGTTGTACATGCTGCGCATAAACACGCGTGCCTTAACGCGCAGGGGTACAGCCAGGGACATCATTCACACACTAGCAGCAACAATCTAAAACAAAATCCAAAACTTAAGATAAATGAAATTAAAATTTATTGAACTCACCACAACTGCTTGAACAGACTACTTATTTGAAAATGAACTCCATCCTCCTCTCTTTCTTTAAAAAAAAAAAAAGATCAATACAGCACATCAATCCGTTTGAGCTCCAATAAAAGTCCCCTCTCGATTGCCATGGAGGCCAGCGCAGACAGTCGAGCCTGCCCAGTCGCATATCGCGAAGAAGTTTTGATGCATTTAAGGGCTGAAAATGACTGCTCGACAGAGGCAGTAGACAAAGGAATGTTCACCACCAGGCATGCCAGTGCGTGAGGCTGATGCATGCTCTCACATAGTTAGCTAGATCACATAGCTACTCAGTTGAAAGTGAATTTAAAAACTGCAGCTAGTTAACTGTTAGTTCAAACGCAAATGTCTGTGACTCAGAGACTGCTTGAGTAGCAGTGACGGAGTTAGCCCAGCGGTAACTCGTTGAGTAAATTTTGGGTTTGTAGCTCGCTAAAGCTCGAAACAACTGCAAAATTCACTTGTTTCATTATTTTCATATGACACGCCCACTCATGTAAGATCCACTGTACAGGGTCTTGTTTCCCAAAAGCATCTTAAGGCAATGATGATTGTAGAATCCCTCTTACGATGCATTTTACATTTGTGGAGTGTTTCCAAAAACCATCATAACTTAAGACGCTCTCAGAAGTCGTTGTAGATCTACGAGTGCTGAAGACCACTCATAGAAAGCTACGTGCATCTTTAGACCTGCAGGAGTCATTGCGAAGTAATTAAAATTTTTTTCTGTGTGCGTGTTCTTTTAATATTATCGATTCTGTTCATGAATAAAATGGTGATTCATGGAACTTGAATGTTGATTTTTTTAATGTACATTCACCAAAAACAAACAAAAATTATAGACATTATACCAAAAATAATTACATTAACAAATAAGGAAAAGAAGAAATTTCACGTTAAAACAAAAAGATCTAGTCTATGAACACATTTCAGCGCATGTTAACAATGAGGAATTTTCGCAAGATCGCTGGTAGCAAACCCTCGTTGAGCTCTGCGATCAATCGTTATTGGGAAACGAGACTCAGACTCTTCCGTTAGCGAACGAAGCGAACCTGTTGTCTGCGCGTGATGTCCTGGTGTACGCAACGGCCAGCTAGCTGGCTCTGCTGTGTCAAAGATTACACCCCACTTGGCATACTCGCAATCTGATTGGTTAAAAATATGACAAACAGGAAAATCGTCCCGCTCCTTTTAATGGGAGATGAAGCAATCTACATTCTGAAGGCCTTGAGATGAGAGCAGCTTTGACCTGGAGACAGCAGAGAAGAAATCTGATTGGATAAGACGAAGCTGTGCTTTACATAAGCTGTCTGCACTGTGGAAGCAGCACAACCCAGGGAGTGAAGCAATGAAATCACTTCGATATAATGATTGAGGCTTTTGATTGACTTTTTAAAATACATCCAGCTTTAATGAAAAGGCAAGCTAAACCATGGTTATTTCATCAGCTGCCCAGCTAATCCATGACCTTTAGCTATATTAGCGAGCGATACCTCTACGACGCGCAACTTTTGTATCGCGTTGTATAATTAAAGGTGCTTCTGGACTTCGACGAGGAGCCCTTGCTAGTTTCACTTTTTTTTCCTCCTGTAAATGGAGCGTCTCTGGACACGGAATATAGCCAACAGTACCTAGTTAGTGACACTGTTTTCCGTTGCCGTTTGGCTTTTTAATTAGGTTAATGTAGCTGGCTAGCTTGTGGATGATGGACTTTATGAAGAAACACATTTAGCGACTGCTAGCTAGCTCGCTAGATAACAGAGGATAGGTTTCATTGGCAATTTAGCTAGCTAGCCTTTCTATACACAATAATATCATATCGGTTACAGCACTGAAAATAGTGCGAATCCATTTGTGGCAATCGTCACACCATTAGCTCTTGCTTTGCGTATCTATTGACTGTATAATTACAACAATCTCTGGAGGGCTCTCCAATGCTCTGGGGGATCAGCGGAAGGACCCGTCATCTGCTAGTGCGCTATGGTAGTTGGAATGCTGTAGCTAACTAGCCAGCTAATAACTGCGGCAGGCGTACACTCCCTTTGGTACAGCTGGACATCTTGAGCAAAAGCCAACTGAGTGATTATTGTATTCATTCTCTGGCTAGTTGACAAGCTTATTCTGAGACTTTCTACCACGTACCAACATGAAATGTTACATGAAATTATATTAAAATTTCATTCATCTTAGAAAATAGACCACTGACTCCTAAACGTATAACAAGACATTATTTCCCTGATATTTCGAAGAAAACTTCTTCAGTCACAAATGCAGCCCAAGGGTCAAGCTTCGTATAGGCAGCTATGGCTAATATAAATAGAGTCTTTGCAGTGAACCACTATTATTAATTGCATTGACTTGACAAAGTGGTCACATTTTCTCATTCTTTCCAACTGTGGATATATGTTATTGGTGTAAAGACACGTGACTGTCTGGTGATCTCTGGATCCGCCACTGCGGGCCCTCGCACCCTTGTGCATGTTGGGGGTGGTGGCGAGATCCTGACGGGTGCAGGTGTGCATTCACAACAATAGGATAGTGACAGACTGGTTAAAGAAGCTGCGAGGGCTGTTGAAATTTTCTAGGGGGCGCTATGGAGCCATTTTGCCCCACCCATGTGCAAAGCCAGTGTGGTAGTAAAATGTAAAATATGGGCCCGGCTTAACGCATGTGCAAAATTTTGAGAGTTGTCGAACATGTTAAGGCCCTCAAAAATGTAGCTATTGATTAGGGGGCACTATAGAGTCATTTTGCCGCCCACCCCCCCCATGGGCAACACCCCGGTCATATGTAAGTACTTGCCATTCTTGACGTGTGTATCAATTTTCATGAGGTTATGACTTTGTTAAAGCCATGAAAAAGCCAAACGTAATTTGATGGCGAGAGATCGATAGTCGCCACGCTGACAGACGTACGCCATGGCTTGTAGCTTCCCAGTGTTCATAATGTAGCTTCACCAACTTGTTCTGCATGTCTTTGAAGTGGAATGTAGTTGGTGGGGTCAACCTTATTGGATCAGTACATGGTAGAGTAAAAAAAGCTCACTTTCCGTTACCAATCAGGAGGCGCTATGAGTAAGGCGAGATATCAATATATGGGGGCTTTCAGGGTGGAACCATCATCATGTCCATGAAATTTGAAGCTGTTGGAAAATGGATGGCGAAATCACAAAAAGTCGCCAAAGTTTATCATGCCCTAGCAGCCACGCCATTTGACCTACAGACATTCTTTACACAAATTTTGATCAGCATGGTCTATAGATGTCTGTACCAAATGGGAAGTCGTTTGGGTAAAATCCCAAGGAGGATTTAGTTAAAATACGAGGTGAGGAAATCGCCTGTAATCAAAAATTGAAATCAAAATGGCTGACTTCCTGTTGAGGTTGGACCATGACCTCAAGAGACTTTTTTGTGTGTCTTGGTATGATACATGTGCATACCAAATTTCGTTGGCCTACGACAAATTAACCCCAATCAGGAGGGCTTTTTGAAATTTTCTAGGGGGTGCCATTTTGCCCCGCCTTTTTGCAATGACTTCAAAATATGTCAATTTTCACCAGACCTGACAAGTGTGTAAAAATTTGGTGAGTTCTTGAGCATGTTGAGGCCTCCAAACATTCAAAAATACTTGGTTAAAAATAATAAAAAAAAAAAAAATTCTAACATCTTCAATAGGGTCCTCGCACCATTAGTGCTCGGGCCCTAATGATGACATGACCAGTAACTAGCACTAGTGAGTTCCAGGCAGCTGATGTTTTATGTTTTGTGCTAATAGGGTGTATTAGTTGTAATGAACTCATCATTATTTTCTTTACCTGTGATTGGTTCTCAGGTTTTGGCTCATCAGTGTAAATACACTGAGTAAAACCCCATAACCCAAAAAACAGTACAGTAAAAAGGTCTCTTCTGGGTTTCCTGGCTAAATCAGCAGCCTTGCTTTAGGAAACACCTCCCTGATATGGCTCCTTTGTCCTCCTGCAGAAACCACGCCCTCCCCAGCCCCTCCCTCAGCAAAGCCCCAGCTGGGCACCCCATTGGGCAGAAGTTCGACACTCTTGTGTTCATCTCACCTGCTCCTGGCGTCCGTTCTCCTGTCCATCATGTGGTGAGTAGCAGATGCCAACATATAAGAAGTGGAAACACAAAGGTTAAATGTGGAGTCGGGCAGCTACTAATAATTCTGCTGGAAACTGAAAATGCGTTTCAGCTGTCTAATTTCAGTTCATGAATAAAAATTTTTATTTTTTAAGAATGTGATTGGTGAAAGAACCTTGTGGAGCTGAACACTGATACTACAATGAACAGTTAGAACAGTTGAAGTAGAGGTTTGTGTACAGCACTGCGAAAACTGAAATGTTGAGGAACAAAAACCTATTTTATTTTAAAAACCATTAATATGAGTAAAATATTAGAACAGTGAGATATATTGTACAGGTAAAGTACTTGAACATTATTCAGTTTGAGCGAAGTTCATCGCCAAAACTATGCCGTGGCAAAGGGACATGATGCTTTAGGAAGCACTACTAGTGAACCAAAAACCTGCTCTTTACCGTGGCCGATAGGGGCAAACGTTGTGGGTGCAGCAGCTGGCTGCCTCACTAACTTCGGACCTCAAAGTTTTTGCACGCAACACACTGACATCGGAAAGCAAAAGTCTTGAAGCTAAATTCTTCTTTTAGTATCTTTATTACAAAACTGAAATCATACAAAATAGAAAAATAATAGACTTTCGACTTTTCTTAGTAAACTAACCGAAATTAGTGCGCTGGTCAAAAGACCGTGTTGCATCAAGGTCCAGTGGCTTCTGCCGTTTCGCGGCCTCACAATGTATTTATACTAAACACACAGCAGCCAATGAGAAAACACCATTCTATCGCGTCATTAGTCACTGGCCAAACCTTCATTCCACATTACAACACGGAACAGAAAATACTTCAAACCCAAACATCTCAAACAGAATATTGATTCAAATTATCTTAAATTATATGTGTAGAAAATGGCTACAACATATCCTGGCCCCAAATGGACTAAGCCTTAGCATATCAATTACCAACTTTACTTAACTTGGAGCCATTTACGTCATTACTAACATTTCTCAAATCTTTTTTCTTTAACTAGAGTCTGCTTCTCTCTTCACAGGTAAGTATTTACAGTCTATTCAACAGGTAATTATAATTTATAAGTCTTTCTCTTCACTCTTCATTCTTCTCCTTGCAATAAACACAGTTTTGTTGTGGGTCTCTGGATGACGCTGGTCTTCGTCTGGACCTCAAGTGGACCGAAGTAATCTACACCCATGTTAGTAAAGGGTGTTTTGTTGAGGAGTAGACGGTCTTGCGGCAAATCTGCCATTTTCTGCTCTCCTGCCTTTGCATGCAGTCTTCTACAGAGGTTTGCGCTCTGTTATCGCTCTTCTTACTGCTGCATTGGCTCTTGGTATCCAATACTGTTGTCGTAGTCTGGCTAAGACATGATTCCGTCCTCCATGTCCAGTCTCTTGGTGGATGTCATGGAGGATGAGGCGGGCTATTCTGTGATGTTTATGCAGAATAGCAGGATGCTTGGTCTCCTCAGGCATCGCCGATCTGTTCAAACACCCCCCAACCCTTAACACACCCTCCTGCAAGAATGGATCCAGCTTAAAAACTGAACTGGTCCTTTCCAAGCCAGTGTTTCCTGTCTGCAGAGCTTTCATCTCTTCAGTATAGGTCTGTCTCTGGCTTTATTTGATCAGTTTCATTTCTGCTCTGGATAGGTCTTCAACATTAAGTATTCTCTTTTTCAGGTTATTCTTACACATCCCCATCTGCTGTTCAATCATGGATCTGTGTTTTTCTGGATCTTTTTCAGATTGCTTTATGGTCCGTTCAAACTCTTTTCTTTTCTTACTCAGGTGTCGCAGCATTTCTTTTAAGTGCAGAATCCAAGCTGTTGCCTTTTCAGCTTATGCCAACTCGAGTAATACTCCACAAGCTGGTTAAATGGATCTGTGCATTCATCTGGACTTGTGCATGACACCGCAGCGGACGTCTTCACCTCAACGTCATTTTCTGTCAGGTAAGTATACTGTTCAGGTTGTTCTGGCCACTCAGCTTCATTTGGCAGGAAGCTAGGCCCCTGTTTCCAGCTCTTACTTTTCATGAAGCTTTCAATCTTCAAACCTCTTGAGGCCTGATCTTCAGGGTTTTGTGAGGTGTTGACATACTTCCACTGAGACAAAGTTGACGCCTCTCTAATGCACGAAACTCGATTTGCCACAAACGTTTTGAAACAAAGGACATCATTTTCAATGTACTTTAGAACTGTTGTACTATCTGTCCAGAAGACCGATTCCATCAGGGGAACTTCGAGTTCTTCTCTCAACATCCGATCAATCTTGACTGCAACCATCGCTGCTGTCAACTCCATTCTAGGAATCGTGATCTGTTTGAGCGGAGCGACTCTAGACTTTCCCATCAGGAAGGAAATGTATTTCTCACCTTGGCCATTCGTCGACAAGAGATTCGACACAACGCCATATCCATCTTGACTGGCGTCAGAAAAATTGTGGATCTGGGCAGTCTTGGTTGGCCCAAAGGTGGCAGACTTGAAACATCTGCTGACTTCCAGTTCTGAAAGCTTGTCGAGGTCTGTTAGCCACCTCAGCCATGTTTTGCGTGGCTTGTTATGGATCTCTTCATCCCAACCACTTTTCCCTTTGCAGAGATCTCTCAGAATGAGCTTGATGGATAAGAGGAGAGGCGCCAGAAAGCCCATTGGATCGTTCATCGAACTGACAACAGATAAGATGCCTCGTCTTGTGCGCGGTTTTCCTGGAAAGCATATCTTGAACTTAAAGTTATCTGAACTAGTGCACCACTGCATGCCTAGTGCTCATTCCACGGTAGTTCATCGTTCTCCAAGTCAAGATCTTTAACTTCATCTGCTTGTTCGTAGCCAGGGATGGAGCACAGCAGGACTCTACTGTTGCTGATCCACTTGGTCAAGTGGAACCCACCTCTAGCGCACAATGTCATCAGCTCCTTCACGAGAGCAACTGCTTGATCTTCTGTGTCTACCAACTTCAAGCAGTCGTCAACATAGAAGTTTTTGAGGACAGTCTGTGTGGCCTCTGGTGTAGTCTCAGTTGCTGCATCTTCTGCCATTCTTCTCAGTGCATACGACGCACAACTGGGGGGTGATGTAGCACCAAACAGATGCACACACATTCAGTACTCAGCTGCTTCTCTATTCACATCACCGCCTGGCCACCACAGAAAGCGTAGCAGATCAGCGTCTGTGTCTGGAACCTGCACCTGATAGAACATAGACTCGAAATCAGCCATCACGGCGATGGGCTGCTGTCTAAATCTCTGCAACACTCCGATGAGGGTGTTTGTTTGGTCAGGCCCTTGCAACAATTGATCATTCAATGACATGCCTTGATACCTTGCTGCGCAGTCAAAGATGACTCGCAGCTTTCTCTTTTTCGGATGATACACCCCGTGGTGCGGGATGAACCACACTCTTCCATCATTGCGACTCAACTGCTCTTCTGGAACTCTTGTTGCATGGCCTTTCTCCAGTATTTTGTTCATGAAGGTCTTGTACTCCTGAAAGAAGTCTGGGTTCCTATTGAACTTTCTCTTCAAGGAGTTAAGTCTCTGTTCAGCAATACCACGGTTGCATGGCATCTTCACCTTGTCATCTTTCAGAGGCAGCTTGATGCAATAGTGACTATCAACGAGCTGTGCTGATGTAGTCGCAGCATGCATGAACTGCTTGTCATGTTGAGAGTCTTCTCATTTGTCCTCACGCCGTTTTTCAGGAAATCGGCATTGTAGTGCTTCATCAACATGTCTCCAATGTTCATCACGGAGATGTGGTTGACAAGAAAACTTGGTCTTTCGTCATCATCTGACTCTTTCTCTTGACATCTGCTGATTGGCCCATTGACAACCCAACCAAGCGCTGTTTTCACGGCGTACGGTCCGTCGTTCTGGCTACTAATAATCTCCCACGGCTCCATAGCTTCATATGCATTGGCGCCGATGAGAAGGCCAATTTCTGCTTCAAGTTTTGGGAGATGGATCCGACTCAGGTAAGGCCACTGCACCAAATATGTCTCTTGTGGTATGTTGGCTTTCTTCGCAGGTAAATCTGGCTGAGTATACACACGGGGCAGCTGAATGTATTCTTGCTCCTCTAAGCCACACACCTCCAAATCAGTAAGCACATAGCTACTCACTTTCTGCTCTTGTACTATGGTGCGGAGAAGGAACTCTGTCTTTCTGCCTCCTATGTTCAACTGGTTCGCCAAGGCTTCAGTGCAGAAAGTCGCTGTGCTTCCTGGATCCAGGAATGCATAGGTCTTGACTATCTTTGTGCCTTTCTTGTGCTTTATCTGCACAGGTACAATGGGCAGTATACTCTCACTGTTCCCGGCCCCAGTGTGGTCTGCTCTTCTACAGCCCGCAGACACGAGAGTACTTGTGACTTCTCCTGTGCCTTGTGAACTGTCGTCTGCGCTGTTCTGGGCCGATGCAGCGTCTTCTTTTGCCACATGTGGGATAGCTGGGTGTTTGCGGGAGCAATCTGGGCATGAAACTTTCTTCTTACAGTCCCTGGCCAAGTGACCTGCTGTCAGGCAGCTGAAGCAAAGACCATTCGTTTTCAAGAACTGTATTCTTTCTTTGAAAGGTTCGCCTGTGATCTTGTTGCACACATTCAGTGCGCGGTTCTTCTGGCAGTAAAGACTAAAAGCTTGAACAACACACTGTACAGCAAAAGGAACTAACAATTCTTCCAATTAAAGAAACCTCTCTTCATAAAGTGGACAGTGGGGGAAAACAGCAAATCATAGACCACACAGTTTAATTGATTTGAACCATGTTAATGAGCTATTAATTCAGTGAACAATGCTACTGTCTTTCATAAGAACTGAAATTTCTTACAGTGCCTTACTACTGAACAGAGTTTAAAAATCCAGAGGTCAGAAAAGTAAATGTTTTACCTCCAGCCCTGAATTCAGCCTGATAACTTGATTTCTACCTACTGGCTGAAGAATTGTGCCAATAGACCCTTTCCGTTCAAGGGCGGGAAAAAGTGAGATTTGGAGAGCACATAAGCACTAGACATTGTGTATGGCAGAAGAAAAACTGGAGACCGTTAACAAACCTGCAGTCAGCAAGAGGAGAGCAATCTCTTCACACAAGGTTCATGAATTTAGACAGACATGCAAAGATTTGGATGTACCTGTCATGGTTTGGGGGGTTGCTGCCTGCTGTGCATTTTCTTTGCCACCTGAGGGCTATCCTGCTCTCTGATCAGGTGGTTGATTTCTTATTGTGTGCAGCTGTGAAGAGACTGTTTAAGAAGCTCTTTCAGCACTGCCTGGTGTTTTTTTTTTTGTCACTCTTGCGAGGACTATGAAGCCCTTAGCGTCAAGTTGGAGGAAACTCCTTGAAAAAGTTTAGGATTTGGTGTTTGTCCGTCCTATTTATTGTTGTCCGTCTGATTTATCGTTCTGTTTGTCAGAGTATATGTTCAGTCTCGCAGAAAGTCTTGTCTGTTGGAGCACTGTCTTTGCTCACAGACCTCTGTAGGTTCGCTCCTGTTCCAGCAGGAGGGAGTGGTTACTCTGTCTGTCTGTTCCAGCTCTTATTTTCTGGGAGGGTTGTTTTTTGTAGGCTTAAAGCGGGGAGTTACGCTCCTTTTTTTGCTCCTATTAGTGGTCACTCGTTTTGTGGGTGGTCTGCATCTGGGCCTCTGTCCCATCCCCCCTCACAGTACCACACTCAAAGCTCAAAAAGGGAAAATTAGCTGAGGCAATAATTGAAAAATGTCTTTTGTCAAAACATTTGCATTCGACAGGCTGATAATTCCCATTTACTGACCCACTACCACTGTAATTGGGTGATTTAGAACGTCCGAATACTAGGTTGACATGGTTTCATTTCAGCTGTTTCAGTGCAGATTTCTTGCAATGATCATTTGGTTTCTTTGTGATTTAAATTACATAATTACTTGTTATACTTAGTGAACAAAGTTGAATTTGATTGGCAGTTAGTTTTGTGGACGTGAAATCATGTCATCAACTCAACGATAATTGGATCCCATGCCAAAAGTCAGCCAATACCTACAGTGTTCCTGCGACGAATTAGCACTATTCAAAACAACCGGCAAGCTCACATGATAAATGCACAGGTACAGATGTAAAATACAAGCCCTTGACAAACCAAAACAACATTATTACTACTTGACTGAACTCAACAGATTTGATTTTGAATTCTCATTTGTGCAGAAAAGAACAAAATGGAGGACTTACATTGAAAATATCCCGCTGATTAAGCCTTCAAGTCTACGTTGCGCCGAAGGAGTCAATGGTTTTAGTTTGTCGGAGAAGACTGATAGCGCTTTGTCCACATTATCAGGGGGAAAGAATTCTGTCTCCAACTTCCACTTTTTTTCAGCTTTTTATTTGCCAGTTTGATTTTAAAAGGGGGCGCCAATATATTTTGGGGGGTTTTATTAGTGAGATGGGGTTTAGAATTTAATATTAATATTTAATATTGGGAATGCATATGCTCCCCATGCCATAGCAACCCAGTGTGTCATCAGTATCATAGCTGCCGCCATTATATGCTATAACCACGTATAGCAGCACTATAAATTAAACTCGAAATTTTCTTGACTGGGATGTACACTTGACGTTTTTACAAGTTTTTACAAGTTTTCCCAAATGTTTCTCTGGGTACCCAAACGTTAAGGTAAGCCTAAAAAGTACCGATTTCATTTTCATTCGTGGAGGTTGGATACAGAATTCTTTTCAAAATTCTGCCCTTTTAAGAATCCACGCTGTTTGCTGCCTTTTCCCATGGGGAAAGTGAAAGAACTAAATATTCTCCCCTTTTTTCAAAGATATTTTTGCATTCAGTAACGCAGCAAAGGATTACCATTTCTACCGTCAGCCATACGTAGTCTGCAAAGAGCATATGCACAACCGAAATCTCGCTTAAGCTGGACTGGTCCAGGTGACTGGATTTCTGACCTTGGATTCTCTTCTTCTGCTTGAGTATATGAAGAATATTTATTACACTGCTTTCTTAAATACACGACTCCAATTGGTCAGTTGCAGCATTATAAAGTTTATTTCCAAAGAGCAGACCGCTAAGAAGAACGGACTATTGCCATGGACGTGATGCAGTTCCAATCGTAGGGCTATCAGACAACATTTTTTTTTTTTAGCCGAAGTCATAAAATCAATTTTAAATCAATAAAATTATTTTGAAATCAATATTTTGCATTAAATTGTTGATTTATTTCGTAAGTAGCTGTGTTGTAAGCAAGATAATGTACAGCGAGCTGGTCATTATTGTGAAATAAACTCCTTCAGAGCGATTCAAGACTCCTGCGCTTTGCAGCGGGGTCATGCACTGCCCTGTCTGGGCTTATTTGCTGTAATAACTGACTTGATGTACATTATCCCTTAAAAAGTCCTTTGGCAAACTAGAAATGAATGGAAAATATCATTGAATGTGTCATTTCAGAGCACAAAATTGTATAATCTAATTACATATGAATTAGAACTCGAACTAGTGAACTTTGTACTGACAGTGTGTTGCTCTACTAATAAAGCTACAAAGACACATGCTAATTATGAGGGAGGGCAGCACTCTTGCTGCTTTGTTGCCACGACGTTGATGACAGCTGGAAAATGCAAACTAATAACGCAGAAAAGCATGAATCCTATCAAGAGTTTAATATGAGAAATCAGTAGAAAACAAAGCACAGACTTGTTTACTGCGTGCATACGAAGTTGAAAAAATATCAACATGATTGCAGTAAAATTAAAAATAAAATAAACGTGTCGATAAATTAGTTTCTTACCATCTCCACTCTTGATGGAGGATAGATTTTAAAATTTTGCTGCTGGTTTTTAAAGCACTGAACGGTCTTGGACCACAATACATTTTAGATTTATTGGCTCCCTATGAAACATCCAGACCCCTCAGGTCATCTGGGGCTGGCCTGTTGTGTTTTCCAAGAACAAGAACAAAACATAGTGAAGCAGCTTTTAGTTACCACGCTCCTCATTTGTGGAACAAACTGCCTGCGCACTTTTGGTCTGCACAGTCTGTCAGTTCTTTTAAATCAGGGTTAAAAACACAGTTTTCTACAGCATTTTCTGAATGATTGTTTTAGCCCTGATTGACCGTTTTAGTGTGCTAGCCCTGCTTGACTGTTTTGGTGTTTTAGCCCTGCTTTACTGTTTTAGTGTTTTAGCCCTGATTGACTGTTTTTAGTGTTTTAGCCCTGATTGATTGCTTTTTGCATTATAAATGCAATTTTTACCATATTTTATTGGTTTTTATTTATTAGCTGGTTCTATCTATACTACATTCTGTTTTTAATTGTTTATTTTAATGTATTTTTATGTCTTTGTAAAGCACTTTGAATTGCAGTGAGTATGACTTGTGCTATACAAATAAATTTGCCGTTGCCTTGATTTTGCCTATGGCATTTTATGTTTAAGTGGTGAAAAAGTTTGAGACCATTTGACAAAAATAATACATATACAAGTGAAAAGGTTTAGAAGCTGTAGGCCTCTATCTTGCACCTAGCGCAGCGGGGCGCAAAACGTTATTTCCCGTTCAGCGCCCTCGCTGCATAAATAGCCAATTCATTTGCGCCAAATTGAGCACCCATGGGTGTGTTGGTCTTAAAATGAGATGTGGTCAGGCGCAATGCTGGCCTGTTCCTATCTAACTGCAGCGCAAAGCTCTGATGCAATTGACCAACAAAAACCTGGTCTACAGTCAATAGTCAGTTTTTCATTGCAATTTTAAGGGCTCATTTTTATGAGTATTATGCGCTTTTGTCAGTGAGTGCATAACGCGCTTACCATCTGCTTGTTACATATTAGGCCTATAGAGCGACAAACTGCAGCGCCCACAAAAGCAAACAATTAAAAATACAAAAATGATGATGTGAAAGATTATTTTCAAGATATTTAAAAATAACACGTGTCAGAATGGTGAGTGTGATCGCTCCCCGTACCCACATCAGAGCATGCTGTGATGCAGGCTAGTTTAATCATAAGGGAACCTATTCCATCAGATAATTTGCGATTCAACATGTGAGGTTATGCACGTATGCAGATTATACTGGATAAAGCCACAACTCTTTAATACGGGCGAATTTTGCAATACATGCTGTCCTCCAGAGGATCCCCCTGGAAGGGTGGCTGTTCGGCAACAATTGTTGGCCAAAATATCAAATGCATGGCACATAATGTCTGAATAGTGCAAGGATTTTCGGTCTGTCACAAGAAACACAAACTGTAACTGAACAAATGTTTGAAGTGCTGACAAAAATGCGCATCAGAAGTTTGGATAAGTCCTGCATGGCTAGACTCGCTATTTGCAATAATGTGAAAAAAAAATTCATTTGGAAATGGGTTTATTATATACAGTTTGGCTGACGAACGAAGTACCCTTAAAAACTGGCACTTTTAGAAAAAGCAGCGGATGACACCATCTATAATTAATCCGAATTTCTTCCATATATTCGATTCAACCTTCAATCGTAAGATAAGCGGAAACAAGTTCTTGTCACTCCTGTTGGATATTATTCAAGGGGTTACGGTACCTGATGAAATAAAAAATTAGTTGCGTTTCTTTCTTGCTATTTTTCTCACTCATTTTAATTTCTGTTAGTCGTTCCTCACCAGCGCGTAAATATTTATGTACGTTGTATTTTTTTTTCCGGTGACCCTGAAGTAAAACCTTTTTTTTTTTCTGCTTGTTTTATGCACAAGTTTTGATATAATATAAAGTTCAAATGTGGCCCTGGGGATTCCCTGTTATAATTTTTAACACCTGGATATGATTCAAATAATTTTGAGCAATATTTTAAAAATATTTTTATTACATTTTTAAAGATCACTGTGGTCAGGTTTCCATACTTTAAACAATGGTTTGCTTGTGCGCTTTCACTTTGGGCACGAGCAGCCCTCGTTCTGATGAAGTAAAGAGTTTTTTTTAAATAACGGTAGTAAAGTCTGCCCTTATAATAGGTATCCGCCACGGAATAAGTCCCCCTGGCTTTTAAAGGGAATGGGAGATGACATTCTGATTGG
Organism: Gymnothorax javanicus; assembly: GCA_029692085.1. Classification (NCBI taxonomy): domain Eukaryota; kingdom Metazoa; phylum Chordata; class Actinopteri; order Anguilliformes; family Muraenidae; genus Gymnothorax; species Gymnothorax javanicus. The sequence continues at coordinate 110,407,067 of CM056194.1, read as the reverse complement.
TTTATTCCATATTTTGCCCAAAACACGCCTACAATTAATCAAGAGATTAAACTCAAACCCCTTTGCACTGAGCGCCTTACTATGCGCTAGATAATCTGCCGTTTAACTAGCAGAAATGGATTTGGACACGCCCTAAATGCACTTGCGCCGCAAGTTTCAGACCGAGCGTTTGGATCGTTAAAATAAGGCCCGTAGAGTTGTGCTAAATTGCTTATCTTAAAAAACAATGAAGATCAAGCTATGGTGTGAGGGGAACCAAAGCATGCTAACTTACAATTAGCCCACCAAATATTTTGTTAAAAATTGTTGAAGAGATGGTGAAAAAAGATTATGTGTATTAAGAGCTTGATTTTGTAAGGCTCGCAGCACGTACACAAAAACCAGTAACTTGACCAGTGATTGTTTTCGGTATTTGCACCAATTGTTTTGTCAAGTTTTGCATGAGCTGAAGGCTCCACACTTGCTCATAACACTCATAAATGAGGTTCTAGATTTCTTTAATTTTGCAAAACAATCTTTGTTGAAAATCGTATTGAGAATCAATAAGACCGTAAAGATAACTTTCTAAAATGATCAAAAAGTTGGAATTGCTAAAAAAATTGAATGGAAAGAGAGTATTTGGACAGTTTTAGCATTGAGGCAAGGCTTTTTGACTGCTTATGCCAGCGCAGGCCACTGTATGGCTACCTTTCTCACACCTGCAAGTCCACAAGCCATGAAGTCTCTTTCATTGATCTACCTTTTTTGTTTTGTTTTTTACAGATGTCTTTGGGTCATTCCTGTGGGAGAAATTGAGGAAGCTCTTCTGTTTATATTTTGCACATGTTAATGGATATCGTGCATTGATTATTTAAGTTTGTCACAAATAAAGAACAAAGAAAATGAAGAAGAACAAATCTACTGGACAAAAACAATGTCAACAAAATTCACTACGCAGACACTGGTTGTATATCAAAGGAAAGCAAAACATTTGGGAACAACTGACTGAAAAATAATTTTTCTGGCCACACTAGTGGGAATCCCATTTTTTTTTTCCACTTTTGATTTGTCAATTTCAGTCAAACAGTTGTGCAACTGGTGTACATTGTCTGTCATTCTTTGCACTTACATTCAGCTAACTCATCAAATCAAAGACATATTTTAAAAATGCATTCCCAACTAGGCTTTACGCTCCACTGAACTTAAGATACTTCCCCCAATTTTCTACTATTTATGTTCTGCGGCTAAATTTAGACCACTGTTTTGGGGTGTCATTTAACGATGAGTGGTTAGTCGTGGTGGCATACTGGGCCACCTGGCCTTTTCAGACTCTGCTACATCTTTGAAGACACCTGCATCGCCCGAGTGACCAAACCACAAGAGGAATACAAGGTAAGGCGTTGCCTGTATGATGTTAGAAACTGACAAGTGGCAAATTAAGGGAAAATTCAACATGATTTCTTATGGTTTTGGCCCTCCACAAGCTGCCATATTTGCAAAACATGCCTTGGTGTGGAGTCTGCAAGTGTCGAACTTTACTCGAGGGATGAAGCACCTTTTTCCAAGAGATATTCCCTCATTTTATGTTTTGATGATGGTGACTGAGTGAGCCATCAAAACACATTTTTCCAAAATCTCCCATATGAGTTCTGTTTGTTGAGGATCTGGTGACTGTGAAAGCAGTGGCATATGGTCATTTTCATACTCAAAGAACCATTCAGTGACCCCTTGTGCCCCGTGGGACTTTGGCCATTGTCACTCTGGAGGTGACCTCTAAGAATGGTAGGAATGTTCCATCATACAATATAAAGATGATCACTCACAGAATAACGCCGCACTGATTTGCTGTGATGCTTTTGTCTTTAAGCTGATGAGTGGACCCAAACCATGGCAGAAAAATTAACAGAAGCATCTCCATTTATTATGTTTTTCCACGCATTTGTTCAGTTTTTTTTCCTTTAATTTGTCACCTGTCTGTAGCAGATACCATTTGTCATTTTTGACAATAGCAAGTGCATATTGAAGGTCATTATTACACTGGAATAGTACAAGGCAAGGAACGCACAATTTGCACAAGTGTCATTGTCAGGCATAAATATCACATGGTAAATATGGGCCAAGCCTCAATTGCTGGCTCAGGATTTTAATGAGTTGTTAATGATTCATAATTATTTATGTTTATTGGGATTGTTTACCCTTTTAAGCCACATTTTACAAATGGCAATGCATGTCATGAAGAATAAAATTTCAGCATTCATATTGTGTTTTACTGGAAATTACTTTTTCTGGTATCAAATGCATAGAAAATTTGTAAATGGTGATCTTTTTAAAAGAATAAGTTTGCTTCTAATTGACGAAATTTAAGACACATGGTCCCGAGAGTGAACCATTTGCTAGGTATAAGGGTTGTGCTTTGTGCAAAGTTCAGGTGCACGTAGGACAGGAAGTTGAGGACTGCACTCAGGTGTAAGGATGGACTTGGTAGATTTATTATGCCTACAGCGCAGCAGAAGGCATGAACGAAGCAATAAAAAACAAAGAGGAAGCAAGGCTCCTTAATAGACAATACTGGTAATACAAACTCTGGGCTTTAGCTGCAGTAGCAATGTATTATAAATAGAAAAACAAAAGGAAAGCGATGCTCCCGAATATAAAGCGCTGACAAACAATAACAGCACTAAGTTTTAAGAGTTTAGAATATAATAACGCGATACACGAAGGATACGTCAAAACGAGACTAGGAATGCCGTACAGACACGTATTTACTAGACTTCACAATGACTTTGAGAGTGAGTCTTGGCCTTGAATACACACTGCTACCACCCAGTGGCAATTACACACAGATGCAAACAATGATGAGTGAAGTGAAGAATGCAGTCCGGACCTTAATAGACCAGGGAGCCGGATGGCTGGAGGCGTGGCCTGAGAGGCGTGGCCCTGAGTCGCGACTCTCGGCGTGCCTGGTCTTCGGCCAGGAGGGTGCCTTCTGGGGCGCGTAACAGGCTGGTCTGGATGGACCTAGTGGAATTTGGTCAGGAGCTGCGGATTCAAGATGTCATCACGATCCACCTAGCTCCTCTCCTCTGGACCATAGCCTTCCCAGTCCTCTAGATACTGCAGTTTTCCTGATAGCCTTCTGGCTGCAGGCTGTGTACTTGGTAGGCTGGGTCTTCGTCTACCTTCAGAACAGGGAGAGGGTCTTCAGGGGGTGTAGCCTCTGCCAGGGGTCCAGCAATCACTGGCCTAACATGGGAGACATGGAAAGTGTTATTGATGTGGTAGTGTGACGGCAATTGTATTGAGTAGGCAGACTAATTGACCTTCCGGAGGACATGGAAGGGGCCAATCAACCGTGGACTCAACTTCCTGCAGGGCAGCCAGAGAAGCAAGTCCTTTGTTAGGAGCCAGACTCTGTCCCCTGGCTGGTACTTGGGGGCGTACCAGGCATGCACCGCCGGGATTTCAGTCTGGCTCTGGTCCTACGTGCACAGGGGAGGTTGCCATCCGAGCACGCACTGGAAGGGGCTTAGTCCAGTGGAAATGTTCTTTAAGGAGTTCTGGGCATATACAGCCCAGGGCAGGTATTGGTAATAATCCCTCTGGCGCCAATGGCAGTATACTCGAAAGAACCTTCCCAGGTCTTGAATGGCTCTCTCCGCCTGCCCATTAGTCTGAGGATGGTATCACGAGGTGAGGCTAAATGAGGCTCCCAGCTTCCTGAAGGAAGCCCTCCACACTTGAGATGTGAACTGTGGCCCACGGTCTGAGAGGATGTCTTCCGGAAGGCCAAAATATCTGAATACCTGCTCGAAGAGTGTGTTCGCAACTTAAAGAGCAGATGGTATAGCAGCAAAAGTCACAAATTTACAGAATTTTCAAAATCAGTCAATGATCACCAGGATACATATGTTACTTTCTGACGAGGATATATCAGTAACGAAATCCAAGGGAATGTGTGACCATGGATGATGTGGGACTAGCAGTGGGTTGAGTGTACCCGTTGGCAGCTGTCATGGTGTTTTGGAATTGTTGAAGTTGCACAAGAGCGCACAGCTGCTTCCATATCCGAGACCAGGTGGGGCCACTAGTATTTATGACCGATGATGTGTGATTTTTCTTTTGGCTCCGGGGTGTCCTGCTGACAGGGAGGTATGTGCCCACAGAATCACTTGTTCATGAAGGTTAGCAGGAACCAGCGTGTTACCCGCTGGCACCAAGGTAGTAGGGGGTTTCTTCCTGGTCTTCTTCGCAATTTCCTGGTCCAACTGCCACTCGATTGGGGCGAGGATGCAGGAGGATAGTAGAATCCACTCCTCTGCTTCGGGATCCTTCTCTACCTCGCATGTTCAGGAAAGCGAATCTGCTTTGATGTTCTTAGAACTTGAGCGATAGTTTATTGAAAAATTGAAGCAAGTAAAGAAAAGTGCCCACCATGGATTCAGTCATTGTGCCTTTCGCATATACTCCAAGTTGCCATGGTCAGTCAGCTCGAGGAATGGATGACAGGCCCCCTCAAATCAATGCCTCCATTCTTCAAGCGCTAGTTTGATTGCCAACAGCTCCTGGTTTCCAACATCGTAGTTGGCCTCAGCAGGTGTGAGCTTTTGTGAGAAATAAGCACAGGGATACAGCTTCTCTGGTGTCCCGTGCCACTGGGACAGGATAGCGCCCACCCCTCTGCTGGAGGCATCGACTTCCACTATAAAGGGCTTTTCTGAGTGTGGTAATTTAAGTATAGGAGCAGTGATGAACAGATTTTTGAGTGTATTGAAGGCGTGCTGAGCTTCCGGATTCCATCCCAGGTTTTTCAGTTTCCCTTTGAACAGACGCGTCAGAGGATGGGCAGCGGCGCTGAAGTTTTTAATGAAGCGTCAGTAGAAGTTTGCAAACCCCATGAAGCACCAGAGTTCCTTTGTTGTTCATGGGATTGGTAATTCTGCCACTGCTTTTGCCTTCTTTGCCTCCATAGCCACTCCCTCTGGTCCAATCACGTAACCAAGGAAGGAGACAGTGGATTGATGGAAGACACATTTCTCTGTTTTGACATAGAGTTGATGTTGTAGTAGGCGTTTGATTACTCTCCTCACTTGTTCCACATGTTCTTCATAAGTACTTGAGTAGATGAGGATGTCATCAAGGTAGGCGATGATGAATCTTCCCAGCATCTCTCGTAGCACTTTATTGATGAAGGACTGGAACGTAGAGGGGGCATTAACAAGGCCAAGCGGCGTGACACAGTACTCGTAATGCCCATAGGTGGTGTTTAAGGACGTCTTCCACTCGTCCCCTTCCCTGATATGTATCCAGTTGTACGCGCTGCAGAGGTCAAGCTTTGTAAAGATTTTTGCTTTATGCTGCTGCTCCACAGCACTGGGGACCAGAGCGAGTGGATATCGGTACTTCACTGTGATGTCATTAAGGCCCCTGTAGTCTTTGCAGGGGTGGAGACCTCCATCTTTCTTCTGTATAAAGAATAAACTTGCAGACATGGGTGAAGTGGAAAGGTGAATGAAGCTCTGCTGTCGAGCTTCTTGTCCATACTGCTCCATTGCTTGAGTTTCAGCCGCCAATAGGGGGTAGACATGGCTCCTGGGGGGTGATATACCAGACAGGAGCTCTATGACACAATCCCACGGATGATGCGGAGGTAACTAGGTCGCTTGAATTTTGCTAAACACCATCTGCAGGTCCCAGTGCTCTTCGGGAATCTCGGGCTGGTCTCCTTAGTCAGCAGTCTCGACAGTCATTTAGGCAATGGTGAGGGGGCTGACCGGAAGCTGAGACGTCTTGTGGGATTTGTGTGATAACAGCTACGGGAGGCTGAGGATGATTAGGTGGCTTGAATATTTGAAAAGCAGCAGCAGGAGTTCCTCCAGATGGCACTCTTGAATGCAGAGGGTGATCGGTGCTGTCTGGTGGGTCACGCTGCTATTGCCCTGAAGTTTCCCATCAATTGCTACCACAGTAAGGGGAGTGTAGAGCTGGTGAACTAGGGCACCAAGTCGTCACACCATCTGATTGCCCGCTGCACCGGAGTCAATCAGGGCCTCTGTGCCAAGCGTCACTTTGTTACAGGATACCTTGCCTGGGATCTTGAAACGTTGTCCAGTAATGGCTGTAGGTGACACCTTTACCTTGGGCGGGGGCACTGTTTCTCCTTCTTGACCGTGGGTGCAGGGGCCAGTCTTATTCCAGGGGTGGCACTCTGCTGGATTGGAGGGCCCCAGTTCCATAGGCTCCACCCCTTCTGTTGGCAGCTAGATGGGGTCTCTGGGCTGAGCCCACCATCTCTCCTGCAGGAGCTGTTCCAGGCTAATGGCTGCGCTGATGTAGGATGGCAAGGACTTTTCCAGGTTCCTGCAGGCTATTTCCCCCTTTAGCTCTGGACACAGCCCCTTCCTGAAGATGGAGTGAGTGCAGGCTCATTCCAGCCGCTGGCTTCAGCCAAGGTGTGGAATTGGAGGGCATAGTCCACTGCAGTCTTGTTTCCTTTGCTCAGGTCTAGCAGCTGGTACCCAGCCTTCTTCCCGGGTTGGTCAAAGACTGAGCGAAACTGCTGGAGGAAATTGGCATAGGTGGAAAAAGCTGATTCCCCCCAGACAGCAGTCGCCCGGCAAGCGCCTTGCCAGTAAGACGGGTTGCCACTGTAGCAATCTTCCCTGTTTCACTCAGGGCTGGATGATTGGTGAAATACAGGGCACATTGAAGGATGAAGTCTTTGCATGCAGTGGGATTTCCGTCGTAGCGCTCTGCTTGGTTGGAACAAAAACCTGCAACCCCTTTGCCCTTTCACAGGCCAGTGTGAGACCACCACGCTAATATGAAAAGTTCCTAATTAAGAAAAGACAAAATGCATGTTGAAATTCAAGGATTGACATTTTGGGTGGAACAAAAACCAGCATATACAGTAAGCCCCACCACTGATCTATAAAATTAAATTCCAAGTGAGGCGTGAGTGATTTTTTTTATTTCGGGTGCTCCTGCAGACTATTTACAGAATTTCATATTAGGTCTTCAACCTCAAGTCCACCTTGAGGTCATGCCGGCATTTCGAGATTTTCATGAGTGCTCTTTCTCCTATTAAGCCCTGGCGTGGAAGGGGTGGATATCAACCCCTTAAACTCAAATTTGACACTTAAAGGTGCGCTATGCAAGTTTGTGTACTTTCACTTCTGTTGAAATCCGAATTCAAACAAAACAGAGGTAGCCCGCCCCTCCCTCCCATAGTTCCCTCCTTCCCATGCTTCCATAACTCTTGTCGGTGATTGGCCGTGACAGGTTGTTATGTTATGGGGCGCAGCCTGTGCCCCTTGTGTTTATTTGCAGTTTGTGATGCCTGTGCGGTCTCCAGAGCCTGGGTTTTTTTTACAGTGAATTTAGGGGCAGGCAGCTAGCGGATCATAGAGACATGTCAGCGAATTGAGACAAAAATGTAATCGCGCAGAAAGTAAACAAACTTGCATAGTGCACCTTTAAGTTTCCCCTGAGGTAGGGTTGCAGTCAGTAAAGCATTTCATATTGAAGGATAGTGTCACATGCATATTCTGTATCTCCTGGTTTTGCACGTCACTGAAGCTGCATCACACTTTTATTGAGAGAAATATTCAAACCCAAAACGCCTTGTTTCTCTTGCCACCGTATTACATGAAATTGAAAATGTTTAGATCTTGTCTTTCATTTTATACACATTTCCCTGTAATTTAGCATATTTCAACATATTTATCATATTTGGGATCATTGGATCTTCACAAGAATTTAAAATAGGACTTAAGTTCTACAGGTTTAGATACAGCAGCTGCATTTGACAGACCCATGTATGGGTCCATAGGTTTTATGGAGCTAATATGTTTAATATTAATCTTGCCTGTAAAAATCCACAAAAGTTTTGCAGTGCTGAGCTGAACCGTCTGAACAGTCACCTGACCAATGATGATGTTCATAGAATCTGGTGTTCTGTGAACAGGATGTAGCCTGGAATTAGTCGTTCTAGCACTGTGTTTGCAGGGCTATTTGAAGTTGTATCTCACTCTCTGTGCTTTTGTCGAAGTTTTTAATGTAGGGCGTCCTGTGTCGATTCTTGTCTTTTAGTCAGTCCATCAACTCCAGGTCCCAGTCTTCACACCCACAGAAATGGGGAGGGGGATGTGAATGAAAAAACCGATTTTGGCACATCCAATTATCGGCCTCTCCAAAATTTTACTTTGCTCTTACAAACTGAATATGTGACTATGTGAGATTTTCTTGTTATCCAATGTGACCTGCAGAATTCAGATAGCTGCGTAGTTTGCAAATAAACCAGTAATAGCGCTTGTGTCTTTATGTCTTAAAAGATTTAACTAATGCATTCATTATGTTCATCAATTGTCTGGGTTCAATGAGGTGTAGGAAATACACAATGAAATATTGGGTGTATCCAAATTCTCTTGACAACATGAAAGCCTCCTTGCAAACAGACTTGAAGAGGAAACAGTTTGGCTTGTATCCATGAGAGGGAGCGTCCAAATTGACTATTTCATGCAGAAAAGGATGCATTTACAATGCTCTTAAAAAGTATTTTCCCTGTTCCCAATTTCTTCCATTTTTGCTATTTTGTCATATTTAAATATTTCAGGTCATCAAACTAATGTTACTATACTGTACGACAAGCATAATGTGATTAAACACATAATCTGAAGGATTTAAAGTGCAAATTCATCGAATTTCCTCAAAAACTAATCTGGTATACGTTTGACCAAACAGCTCATGAACAGTATCCTGCGAATTAAATGCCCCAAATTCGCCACTTTTTCTCGAAACTGAGCTTTAATTGAGGTTCAAGCAGAAATGTCCGAAAACTAAATGAAGATTGACCCAGACTAGCCATTTAGCAGATGTGGCATAATGGGAAGGGTTCCAAACGCGAAGGTCAAGCTGGAAACAATAGGAAGACAAGGTGTTGACAAAGAACATTATCTCCATAGGGGATAAAAATAGGGACACTGGAACACATCCTGAGCAGCTGCCCCAAGGCACTGAGTGAGGGTCGTTATCGATGGAGACACAATCACGTCCTCAAATCCATCGCTGAAGCAATCCGCAAGGGGATCAAGGACAGTCAATGCACCCAAACCACAGCAAAGACCATTCACTTTGTCACGGAAGGACAAAGGCCAGAGAGAACACCAAAGAACTGCTCTGCTGGCTTGCTCTCCACGGCCCGAGACTGGGCGATGACAGTTGACCTGGAGAGGCAGCTGAAAATTCCACCACACATCACCCAGTCAAAATTGAGACCAGACATCATCTTGGTCTCTGAGGCCACAAACAACTTGTCTTGCTGGAGCTGACAGTTCCCTGGGAGGAGCAGATGGAGGAGGCACAGGAGAGAAAGAGGGAGAAGTACCAGGAGCTGGTGGAGGATTGTCGGAGGAATGGTTGGAGGACTAGGTGCATGCCAGTAGAGGTGGGCAGTCAGGGATTTGCCAGCCACTCCCTGAGTAAGGCCTATGGCACACTGGGCATAACAGGTGCCAACCGAAGAAGAGCCATAAACAACAATGTGGAGGCTGCAGAGAAAGCATCCGGATGGCTCTGGTTTAAGAGGGAGAGCAGTGGATATAGGAAAATGCCACTTGGACACAGGCTGGGGTCTGATCAGCCTCGGTCGGGTCGTCTGGATGAGGGTGTCTGTTGTAAGACCCGAAACACCCAGTGACTCCAGGAAACAACACTGATGATGTGTCCAAGGTAGTGCATCAGTAGATGTTTCTGTAACATAAATTAATGAAAACTAACAGTAAACCTGTGGACATGCTGCACCAAAACTTCTTACTGAGAGTTTTATCAGGCCATGACAAACTATGTAAGTTGCTAACTAAGCCACTATGCTTTTGGGAAACGCACCCCTGGCTGGCTAGGATGCTTAAGCTTTTCGCTATTAAAGTGTTCAGTTACACTTGTAACAGTTGTCATTGAAACTTGAATTTATTAATTTAATTAATGCTGTTAATGCTAGCTAAATTTTTCATCCCATTGACAAACAGCCTGGAAGCTTGTGCTCTCTTCATTGTCCAGTTGCAGTTCCTGGTCTTGTCGATTCTGCTCCCCCGTCAAATCATCCTCCCCCTTCGAGAAAGTTCTGTGATGCTGTTGCTGATTTAAGAAAATCGTGAAAGAAATAACCTTGCGGGCATTGATGAATTCACTTGCTCTTAATAAAGTTATCGCAGATGATTCCTCATAAAGTGATGAATGTTGATACTCTGTCATCTCCTGCAGTTTGTCAAGATTGATATATTATCAATATTGAGCTCTTCTGCTCTGCAGTGATCACAGAATTACCCCTTGCTTTAACAATCTGTTCTGCCATCAAATTCAGAGTAAAATTCAGATTCGCTTTCCATGCTATTTGGGGATTTTGCATTGCGTTGTTCGCGGAAACACAATTTGACAGGGGAACTCATTGGGACAAAACACCGGCTTCGCTATCATGGTTGAAGTTTCGATTTTACTCAAGGTCTCATGGTGAAAGATGGATTTAGTTTCATTTAGAGTCATGTTTTCGCATAAAATATTTTCAACACTCATTTTTGGATGGACTTATTAACCGGCTTTTCTGTGTGCAGAATAAATGCGGAACATTGTGGACCGGAGCAGTTTGGGCTTGGCTTATCAATCAATGGCTAATAAAGTGATTATTTCAGTAATTACTAACCCACTGTGATATCCAGACTTTTCCTGTGAGTTTGGATCTGGCTGATAAAAGAAGTCATCTGTATAGTGGTCAGAGCAGATTACTGATCCTAATTCGGGCCCGTGAAATCCAGTCGTTTCCTCTTCACAAAATCCACGTATGCCTCACGAATTGTGATTTTTTTTTTTTTTTTGGAAGTTAATGGACCATGATGCCTCTGCTTGCATCAGCCTTATTGTTGCAGCCATAAACAAGGCAGATATGTGGAATTTTCCCAACAGAATAATCAACAATTACGAATCACTGACATTGATTCGATTCATAATCCACAATTATGAATCACAATGACATTGACAGTGTGTTCTCTGTCGCTGGCTTGTTTCCTCCTGTAACGTCATCGTGGAAGACAGTCAAAGATAAATTCTTTCTGAGATGAGCAGGATTTACAGTGATTAAAATGAAAATAAATTTGTAATGGCTGATTACAATTTTAAATGAGCAGTGCTCAAAGGGTGTATTTATATTAAGGATTCTGTGGCCCAAATTTTATTTTTGGATGTGTGACACCTGTGTGACAGGTATGCAAAAATAGAAGAAATTGAGTTCAGGCAAATATGTTTTCAAAGCACTGTAGCTACTTAGGTGCTTCCTACCAGCAAGGAAACATGGGACCAACCTTGGAAGAAAGGAAAGATTGAATATGGACCTCAATCCTTGCAGCTATAGCTATTCAAGTTTTCTTAAACAGGTAACTCCATGCAAGTCTGCCTTGAAACAGGTTATTTTTTCCTGCAAAGTCACAGAAACGTTGGGAGGAGAGGGAAAAAGGCCTATTTCAGAGAAGTTGAACAGTCACATTGTGTTCTTTATCAGGGTAAAAAGGAGTAGAGTGCTTTGAATGATAATAATCCTTGCACACAGGCTGCATGTGGTAGTGCTACATTCATTTCAGTTGTGCTTAGCTTATCCCTTTCAAAACTGAATACTGTAACATAAAACAGAGTTTCCCATTGGATATATATGTAATTTTTGTGACTATAATTCGGATTTAGTCCAAATGTAAGGGTTTCTGGCATGCATATGTCCCAACAGGATATTAGGAAATATTTTGGGACTTATGTGTCCCTTTAGTACTGAAAGGGTTAATGGAATTGTATTGTCTTTATTTTGCAGGACTGGCATCCATTATGAAAAGACTTCTGTCCAAATATGACAACCTCTTCAAAATATCCTCCTCCTACTCTGTGGGCTGGCATGGTAAGAGAAATATGGGGTGACTGAGAGGATTTGTTGGGGATTAATTGCTTGGGAATTAATGTGTGAACTGTAAAGGAAGAGGGTCTGTTGTCTGCCTGAATGGATGGAAATGTATGTGAGGACAGCCAGTGCCAGAGTGAATCATGGGTATAAAAAGGCTGGATAGATGGGATTATCCATGTTAACGGATAATTTTTCAATATTTCTGTATGATAAAGTACATGACACAGTCCTTTGCAAGTCTAATTTAGGTGTTAAAGTTTAAGTACAGCACCAACTTGTTAAATACAAACAAAATTGTATTGTAACAGAATCAGATTGATTGATTGAGAATGTTTCAGAGTTTGTAGTTTTGCCCTAAATAACCATCTGACTTAGTCTTGCAGGATTTGGCTGCGGGGACATTTTTCATGTCAACAAAACAAATTTCATTTTAAAATGTATTGTGGTTAGACCTAATTGGTCACAAAATGAAAAGATGCCCTCCATAAAGTTGCCAGCGCTAATTTTCTGATTTAATGTCTGTATGTGAATGTGGGAGGCCGAAGGAGGGCCCAGGCGGGGTATTGAACCCCAGACTCCCGGGTAAGAGTCATGCGCACTGACCACATCGCCAAAGAGCCAGGCATGTTGGTAAAGTAGCCAGGGCGCGTACTTATTAGAAGGCATTCCTAGTGACAGGACCCCTCAACTGTCACACTAAATTTTCCTCACTCTTTGATTTCAGTGCATTAGCATAGAGCAGCACACTGAATCATGATGTTGAATGATGAATTTATCCTGCCTTATCAAAATTCAGCAGGGTTCATCTTTGAGGTGTCACTGACTTCTTTGAAGTTTGAGATATGTGAGACAGATGAAGAGACGGTGTCCTGCTCATATTGGTTGTCATTTACTGTCCCCCTATCTAGAATCATCTGCAGTGTTCTACAAGACTGCTACAAGGTATTTCCACATTTCCGTCGGTGATCTGAAAGTCTGTGCTCTTTCTTGGTTGCCATTGAAACCCATTATATTTTCGGGATTGTACAGCTTTGCCCTCACAAATTCAATGGGTTCTACTTTTGCATGAGTGTATTCATTTATTTTTTTCTTCTTAATATTCTGGACATTTTCCTCAAATCGCTCAACGGCAATGTAGTATAGTTTGTTGGAATCTATCAAAACATTTATTATCTCCCGTCAGAAAGCTGAACCGGGATGTAGGAATGAGTGTTGTCCGTTCCAGTGTCCGTTTGCTTGGCTTCTTTTCTGAGCCAGAACTCCTAAACTGTCCAGCGTATTTTTGGAAAATGTAATATGTGGTTTCTGTACACCTTATTGTGTAGATGAGCCTTTTCATTGTTCCATCCCTCTTCCTGTCGGATCCCTTTGTCGCATTATTTTCCAGGCCAGAGCGCCAAAACTGTTCAATATTTTTCGATGAAATTTAATATATAGATTTATCTTATTGTATAGATGTGCCTTTTCATACTTTTGTCAGTCCTTCATTTTTAGAAAATGCTCTCTGCCGTTTCCTGAATTTGTTTTGGAATAACATCCATCTCCGGGCGGGGAATCTGAGTATTTCATGCTTGCTTTAACTTGCTTCAGTTTTTAGCAGGCATCACCTCTGGAACTAATAAAGCTAACCCCATGATTTTTTCAGAACTTGTTCTGGACTTCTTGTGGCAGCACACATCAAGAGCTTTCCAAAAATATAGGTTTCATTAAAACTGAAGGATACCCACATCCTGAAAAAAGGGGACCCCACAGGGGGTAAAATAAGGGTCAATATTACCAAAGAACTACTGACTATAACTAATAGCTGATATTACCACAATATACCACATATGTCATCAGATGGGTGTGAAAGTGGTACCCTTAAATGTGTATGTTTTGACACTGGTTTATAAAAGTAGCATTTTTTAGCGCCTATTAAAACCACAATAAAAGGGTTAAAACTAGTTTGATTGGCTATGAACAAGTCCTGAAAAAAAATTATGGGGTTAGCTTTATTAGTTCCAGAGTCACAGCATTTAACTTTTTCTCATTTTTACAGTTAAAAATGGAAAAAATGCACATTTTGCCAACCGGGGTGCCACACCCAGTTTTTTGACCCCAAAGAAAATCAAAACTGTTCTAGCTAAAACTTGGTATGTCTTCATTTGGCACCAAAACCATCATTCTGTCAAAGTTGGAGGAAAATCCATGACCATGCCCATGGGAGCCCTGGTGGAATGACCCCACCGTATAGCCAACAGATAATGTGCTGAAACAGTAAATAAGTCAATGCACTTTAAATTTAATTGAGCTAAATTATGTAATGTTCACTTTTGGTAAATTAGTGTAAGATGCCTCCTCTATATCTTTTTTAAATATTTCCCAAAACATCACAGAATGAGGAATTTAGGTTCAGTGAAACTGAGTTTCTTTTATATTCCATTCATTCTTCCTCCGCCAGGAGATTAAATGTATTCATTGGCATTTGTTTGTTTGTTCATTTGTCAGTTAAGGGGATATCTCGAAAATTTAAGGATGGATGTCAATTAAATTAGATACTGTGCTAAGATGATTATGTTTTGTTGAAGATTCGACTCATATTCATGATCCAGGATCTGAAAGAATTTTTTGCACATCACAACAGCAGGCTTTGCAGTAGAAGAGTCTGGGTGCTGAACTGGCCTGCCTGCAGTCCTGACCTTTCACCAGTAGAAAATGTTTGGCGCATCATAAAATGAAAAACCGGCAAAGAAGACCCAGGTCTGTTGAGCAGCTAGAATCCTACATCAGTCGAGTGGGACATTGATCCCCCAAAACTCCAGCAATTGGTCTCTTCACTTCCCAGACGTTTACAGACTGTTGTTAAAAGGGAAGGGGATGCTACACAATGGTAAACATGGCCCTGTCCCAACTTTTTTGAGATGTGTTGCTGCCATCCACTTGAAAATGAGCTAATATTTTTCATGAAATGGTAAAATGTCTCACTTTCAACATGTGATATGTTGTCTATGTTCTATTGTAAATAAAATGAGGGTTAATGAGATTTGCAAATCATTGCATTCTGTTTTTATTTACATTTCACACAGCATCCCAATTTTTTTGGAATTGGGGTTTTTTGGTGAAAATGTGTTGAAAAATACTATTGTAGGCAATGAGAATTAAAAAAAAATCATTCCCACTAGTGTATTGAGGTAAAAATATGGGTAATAATCAAAAACACTGAAGACATCAATTTTTTTACAAAAATTGAAAGGTGTCACAACTTTTATTTTGTTGACTCTTGCATAGCCTGAATGCATATTTGAAGGCTCATTCCGTGATTATTGAAAAAAAAAAAATTGTTTAAACTGGTTAGAGGCAGTGGTTCCATTATATAAGGTGACATGAACTTTAAGCAGTGTCACAGTGTTCAACACGATAGCACAACAGAAGCAGCTCTCCTAGATTATTTGTAGCCGCATTGTGGCCTTACGTGATGCTGTAGATGTTAAATACTGCCATGGCACTATAACAAACACAATCAAACATTTCAAAAAGACCAGTTTACTGAAAATTAGTGGCAATAGAGGTGCAAAACTGAATTTAAGTGCCTCTGATGTTTGTAATCAGTGTATGACAAGTGAAAAAAAAAAAAAGTGCCATGGGCACTGTAGCTCACCTGGACTGTTTATACTTGTACAGGCTGTTGAATAATGCTATGAACAAACTTTGGTGTCCTCATGGGTAAGAAAATATGTGCCAAGTTTAAGCTTTTTATGTCCAGTGGTTTCATACAAGATGTTTTCAGTAAACACCTTCGAAAGAGGGAGAGGCCTAAGTGCTGAGGTCAAAACAAGGTCAAATTTAAAGATCTAACGAAACCCCTCAAATATGTTTTAGGGTTTGCTTCCATCCACCCATATACCAAATATCAGCTTAATCGCTTCAAAAACTGCTTCACAATGGCTCCATATGTCATTTAAATATGGTCGCCATGGCACCCATATTTGAAATCAGATCGGAACGACATGAATAAACTGGTGTCCTCATGGGTAGGAGCATATGTTCCCCAAGTTTCTATCGATCCTGTGGTTTCAGAGAAGAAGATATTTACAGCAGACGGCACCTTCGGTCCAGGTGAGCTAAAAATTGGCGGTTGATAGTGCGACAACTCCATGATATTGTTAATAGCGCCAGAAGTGAAGAGATGAAAGTATCAAGATCTACTATTTCCAGACGCCTGCATGAAAATGGTCTGGGCCTCATTTCCTAAAAGCATCTTAAGGCAATGACGATCGTAGAATCCCTCTTCCGACGCATTTTACATTTGTGGAGTGTTTCCAAAAACCATCATAACTTAAGACGCTCTCAGAAAAAATCGATAAACGAGTGGAATGAAAACCAAGGGAAAGTTACATGCGTCTTAAGACCTGCAGGAGTCATAGCTAAGTATTTTGATTTTTTTTTTTTCTGTGTGCGTGTTCTTTTAATATTATCATATTTAATCATGACTGTTGATACTTTTCGTGAATGAAAATGATGATTCATGGAACTTGAATGGCGATTTTTTAATATACATTCACCAAATAGGAACAGAAAATATAGACATTATACCAATAATAATTACATTAACAAATCAAAACAAAAAGAAATTACATGTTAAAACAAAAAAAGATATAGCCTATGTACATATTCCAGCAAATTACAAGATTATTGGCCCACTAGAGGAACCGTGAAAAGGGAAATGAAGAGGATCCAAATAAACGTGTCGCTGTGGTGGTTGATGCAACTGAAGTGCTGACCACGAGAGGGAATAAAATTCTGTATTCCAGAAGGAAGAGGCTAGCAAGAACAGGGATGAAAGAAGCGACCGGCTATCTGCCCTCACTGAATTAACAGGAGAAGCAGTTCTGCTAACAAGGACTGACAGGCGGGGTGCATAAGAGAAGCATTTCTGCTACTTGACAATCAATCTGAGGCAATAAGAGGTTTCATTTTATAATTCGCCTCTGTTATAAACTGATTGAAAAAATTACAGTTGAAATAACTGGCAAAAAAGGTGCCAGTTTATAACAGTGAACTTTCGCGGCTGGTGTTTTGTTGCGATAATTGTTTTGGATGTTTTATCGGTTTTGCAGAATTCTGCATGAAAATGGAAACTTTTATAAACTTAAAGGTGATCATTTGATTACAGAGTTACAATACCGAAAGTGTCACCAATGCTGACAGAAATATAAGAACCATGCAAGATTTGGTGCTTATTTTGTTCTTAAGGGTTATAGACAAATTAACACGTTGACTGCCAACATATTTAGATAATGATTTTTGATTTTTTTCGAACCAGAAAATGATAGACTTGAAAATTGGGAAATTATCCATTTTATTGACTACAATTAGTCCTGGCTAATTCTAGATGGTTTAATTATTTAACAAATTTTCCAATTCAAAAATAATCAAGTTAAAACAAAAAAATATAGCCTCTGTCCCCATGCAAATAACAGCAAATAATGGGCTACATTCAGTAGAAAAAAATTTAATTATAATTAGGTCTATGCACAGGCACTCAGCAACGTTATTTTTTTTTCCAGCGAAAGCTGCATTTCAGAACTCATTTGCGAATGAAGGTAATTCCAGAAGGAAGAGGCAATTACCTACACCTGTTTTTGCAGCATGGTCACGCAACTTGCTGTAAAAATAGACAGCTGTCAGACTGGAAAATGTAAACGGATCTAACCACGTACTTGTCACCAGAATTACCTTCAGGCAAAATGAGTTCTGCAATGCTTGCCCTCGCTGGCAAAAAGGTTTCATCTTATAGTGCCAGTGCATAGATTGAAAAAAATTATAATTAAATTATTTTTCTCCACTGAATGTAGCCAGTTTATTTGCTGTGAACTTTCGATGGGGGCTGGTGTTTTGTTTCATAATTGTTTTGGATTTTTCTTGTTTTGGAAAAATTTGTTAAAATAGGAAACCATCTAGAATAAGCTAAAGTGATCATTTGATTGTTCAATAAAGGGATGGATATTTTGACAGAAATTTAAGAACCATGCAAGATTTGACCCACCATTTTGTTCTTAAGGGTTGGGCAGACAAATTAATCAGAGCACACTGGGGGCTGGTGAGCAGCGGAGGAAGAGGAAACACACCTTTAAACACATAACTGGTTCTGACATGTTGACCATCAGTCATTCAAATTAACAATACCTGAACTTGGAAAACATGATTTAACGTTATCAGCTGTGGCTAGGTATCCTCATAAAGGTGAAACGAAAAAAAAAGAGTTATATCAATGTTAAGTTGCATTTCAAATGACATCATTAAATTGTGGATTCTTGCTGCGAATCTCCATTTCCTTTGCTGTAATTTAAACAATCTGGAAGCGCAAAAGTGGGAGAGTTGGCTATCTTTTCCAAATAAAATGTTTTTTCTTGAATTGTACAATTTATTAGCCGCAGCAATGCATTAAGATGGAAGCTGTGAATTTAGCTGCCTATGGGATTTTCATATTATTTGGAAAACTTGATCAAGGAGAATAACTGGAGACAAGTCAAGACGAGTTACTTATGAGGATTTTTTGTTTAGCTCTTTAATTTCAGCTGAGCAGCCGTCATTGGCACATCACCTTTACTTTGTATACTATTCTTCTACTGTGTAATATGTTTTATTTATTATTTACTATTTGATGCATTTTATTTTGTTTTGACTGCATGACCTAACTCACACAGGCCTACATCTAAATCAGTGACTGTGGTCTAAAATCAAGTAGGCCTAATCAAACATTTCAGCACAATTAACTTAACTTCTGCGTCCGCTCCTGCATATGAGCTGCTTTGGGAAATGCATGTTAGCAACAAGGAATTTTGGTATGATTGCTCAAAGTGAACCCTCGTTGAGTTCTGCGATCGATCGTTATTGGGAAACGAGGCCCTGATTGGTTGTGTTTCTGCCAAGAGCTGGCAACATTAAAAAAAACTTGAGTTTGCCAAGAAATTCAAGGATTGGACACCATTGGACCAATGAATCAAAATGTGAAATTTTTTCTCCCAAAGGCAGAACTTCTGTGCACCGTAGAGTTGGAGAACATATTGAAAATAACTTTTAACCCCTTCAGTAAAAGAAGGAGGCGGTAATGGTTCAGTCTGCTACACAATTACGAATTCCCTGATTGCATATGCAAACAATAGAGTCAAACCAGATTTGTCATGTATTTTGTAAGAACTGAAGACACTTGTGTTAAGCAACCTTATTTTCAGCTTACTGATTTTCTCGGTGTGCAATTTGATGCATGTTACTGCCTAAAATTACTTGCAAAACAGAAAAAAAGCTCAAGTTCAAGGGTCTTTTATTCTTCATGGCATGCATGGATATTTTGGCCAAAACGTGGCTTAAAAGAATTAATGACTGCTGTAAAATGAAGTTCACCTATAATTTTGACAAATTCACAGCTTGTTTAAGTCCTACAATTGCAATTTTAGTTGGACCAAAAACCAGCAAGCACAGTGGGCCCCCAGGACTGAAGTTGAGAACCACTGTCCGAGACCTTGGTATTCACCGTTTTTAAGATTAAATCAACGTTATTTTCCTCATCTGTGAGTGGTCACAACATTTTGGCTCATTGTTGTACAGTGAAACTGGGTTCACTTTCATGCGCTACATTTCAGTGCCAATTGTTTCTGGACATGTCCAATGAAGTGAAACACAGCTGTCTGCAGTTTCCCAGTGTAGGCATGTCTGTATGATGGCTTGGGCAGTGGGATTGTCCCCTCGTAGTAGCTGGTTGATGCCTCAGTGGGGCTCTGTCATTGTACCTTTTGGCAAGGGGAAATTAGAATCAGAGACTGCAGTGATTTGTCAGAATAGTTTTAGTCTCGTCATGTAATCTAATACTTTGATAAAATGAAAAAAAAAAAGGTTGTCCACGTTAGTCTGGACATTGATGACCCCCCATTCAGTGAGCACCATAATTAACCTCTTTCACCCAGGAATTTCCATCAGAGGGATTAGAGCCCTGCTCTCGCCTTACCTTAAAGTGCATTATTCTCCAAACCAGTTCCCATTTATGTTTCCTACTTAGCCACTGAGTGATAATTCATTCAGTTGCGAGGATCAATCAGTAGAATTCCTGTCCATTTCATCTAAGCTTGCATTATTGTTCAGTGCAATAGTTATCTAGCATTTTCCTATCCACATTAATGGTGACATAAAACGCCATTGCCTTCTGAAGCTTCTGAATTCCAATAGCTCACAACATGGCACAATTTTTTCCGTGTCGGCGTCCGATCTGCTTGAAAACATTAAAAAAATGCTGTTTTGCCGACTCAGGTCCGCGTGTTAAGTTTGCTTTTGTAAAAATTTAACTCTGTCTACAACCAGAGACATTACCATAATGCAGGTTACTCTCAACCTGTTTCCGATTAAGACAATTAATTAATCGGACAATTAATTGAATTAATTTACTGAGCAAATAGGCTACCAACAAGGAGCTTTGCCATTAACAATTACTTGGGCTGGTAGGCCACGAGTCTAAGTTTCGGCTCCGTTCTTCTTTTTTCGGGGTCGCGACTGTCCTGCGCATGCGCAGCCCGAGTACAGGCTCTGAGGAGCCTCTCGTTAAGACTTGGCTTTGCCTCAAAGAGGAAGGCTACTATATGAGATTGCATGGATGGCAATTAACTGAAATTTCTCAAAATGCCATCTTGAAGTAGAATGTTATGTTGTAAATGCTGCTGAGGATGGTATGTAGATTAGGTTTAGATTTTTTTCTAATTAACGAGTGAGATAATTTCCATCCATACAATTTCATATTGTAGCCTTCAAACAACTTTCCCTGAAGCTGAGCTATAAAGACCTTACCAACACTTTTGCTGCCATAAAACCAATTTAATAAATCATTCAATTACCAACATTTTGATATACTAAGCATTGGTAATTTCATAAATTAATTATTATCGCTTTGCCACAACCAGTGATCAACTGCGCTTTCCTGCACATGTAGCCTATAAAAACAACAACAGCTTGAAAGCAATTATCCCTTTAAGGGTCAGAGGCTATTTGCACGCCACGGAAAACCCCGTAACACTGGCGTTACCGCCCAGGGGATGCTGGGCTTTAGGGTGTTGATTGGATAGTGACACATTTTTTGTTATTTTGGTTCTGTTGTCCGAGTCAATCACTGGATCTGAATCCAATTGAAAATACATTATATTTGCTGAAGATTAGAGGCGAGGCAAAAAGTAATCGAAACAAGCAAGAACTGAAGATGGCTGCATTACAAAGTCTGGCATAGCATCACAGGGAAGATGCTCAGCACCTGGGGATGTTCATATGTCTAAGATAGGGGTCCTCAATTATCCCCAGAAGGGGACGGTGGGAGGTCGTAGGCTTTCATTCCAACCAATCTAGCTACACACCCGATTCCACTAATCAAGGTCTTTAGAAAACACCCAAAGAGTTGATTAGTATAATTAGGTGAGTAACTTCTTGGTTGGAATGAAAGCCTGCACCCCCACCTGTGTTTTCTGGGTTAAGATTGAGCAGTTCTTAAAGCAGTCATTGCATACAAAAATACACAACCAAATATTAAAATGGTTACATTATGTTAAATTGTCCAATATTTTTTGATCCATCCAAAAAATGGGGACCAGTCCAAAAGGTGCTTTCATGTCTGAACAGTTCATCTGAAAAGGATGAAAACACCCTCTAATTAAAGCTGCCAGTCCGCACTTCAAGCTAATTTTTTTGTGTCCTTTCATATTCGAGGTACTAAAGTGCAGGGCTAAAATAAAAATTGTGTCGCTGTCTTGCGAATTGTGCTTAGTGTATTTGGTGAATGCTCTTAGTGCCAGCTCTGAGATATGATTTGGGGGTATTTATGCTGATATTGACTGATGCTTGTGCAAATTATTGCTGCTTAAAGTGAAGTGTCATAGTCCAAATATACAACAGTGTAGTCTGCAGTCACCTGACCTAGCATTGTGCCCTATATGGTCGAATGGATATGAGCATATTCTTTTTAACTGAATTTGAGAACTGAAGCTCACACACCAAGTCAGTAGCTCAAGACGCTGTGTTAAAAAGAGCAAAACTATGGGAGAATGGGACCTGTACACTTTATGTAAGGCTCTAATGCAGAGGTGGGCAATGAGGTCTGTACCTGTCCCTGGCTCTTACTCCCAGCAACTGGTCTTTAATTACCGCAGTAAAACTGGTGTGAAATCTCCTATTTTAGTTGCATTTGTTGAAATGCTCATGAATGACTACTAAAGACTATTCCTGTCTCCTAGAATGAAACATTTTACTGTAATAGCATTGATTGAGTAAACTAATGTTTGTGTGCACAGCGAATTTGCTGATTTTGTCAGGGTAACTTCACCTTCACCTATCTTCTACACGCCCATCGTGGCGCATAAGGCCTCTGTCAGGGTAACTGGTGGAACAAAAAAAAAAACCTGGCCCTCCAGGACAGGAACGGCCTCCGCCTGCTTTAAAATCACAAAGCGAATAAGGCCAGTTGTGAGATTTTAGCGCTTTACATGTGTGCAGGTTTAATTCATCTTCAATCTTGCCCTTTGATTCGTCCTCTCTGTAGGAGCACCTACAGGGGCCTTCCTGAAGTAGGACATGGGACATTGACTGCTACACACCCACTACTACCCACCTCTACTCCGTTCAGCTACTGTGTGCAAGTTCATGTTGGGGAATGAGATGCGGGCACTGGAACAGAGGGACCTCACTCCAGAGCAGGTCATTCTGATTCTGACAGGAAGTGAGGTGTGTGGTCACTGATTACATCGCCCTGCATTTTGAAACTTTTTCTCCGCTGATTTGATAAACTGTGTTGATTTTATATAATTAGAAGGCGCTGATTTCAAATTTGTCCTAAAAATTTGTGTATCACGTCAGGTTTTTTGACAAATCGCGAATTCTTGTCTTCATATTGATATATCTAAGAATACACAATGAAAAATGAAAGCAGAATGACACAGATTTTAAGCGTTCTGCAGGATGTAATAAAAAAAAATGCAGCTTACCTAAGGATTAAATTTTCTTTTCTTTGATTTACGGGAATAATTTTGTTTGGGGCAGTCTCTCTGTAGGCATCAACAGTAATCAGCCATCATGCAACAGGCAAAAGGCGAAAAGGGGATTGGCATAGGCTACTTGGGGTGTGGTTATTTTCCATGATGATGCAATACTTCGCGGTGATGATTTGGAGTGTTTAATTCATGAGAAACAGCAGGGACTTACTATGCTTGAACTGGATTCTCGTTATACCAAGGGCCGTGATTTGTGACAAAACCTGACGTGAAAGCCAAAAACTCGTGATATTTGGATTCAGCGCCCCAAAATGACTTAAAATCAGGTATCATCTCTTACTCAGCAAATTTCATGCAGGGCGGTATTATACATGATATCCATCCTATTTTTCTTCTTTCTTCTTCTTCATCTTTTTAAATCTTTATATCAAATATCCAAAATCTGATCTAAAACATCTTCCAACTGAATCATCAACTTGAATTTCCGGAAGTTGCCAATGCTAGGAAGGAGTTGCTCTCATGCTTACTGGCATGAAAGAGAAACATTTGTTTGCTTGCCTGAGTTAAGTCAAGATTGAAAAATAAAGGTTATTAAAAATAAAGGAATAAAGGTTGGGTACCATTTGGTCAGCTCTGGGGTCAGCAGTTTGAATTGTTGTTTTATGTCTTTATTCTTACTGTGTTTAAGAGTAACATCCTGTACCATTCCTGACCTGTGTCTTGTCTCTTTAGGTCGTCGTTTGTACAGAATGCATTGAATGAATATCTTTTAGACAAAGCCATCATGAAAAATTCTATTTCAGTTAGATAGTGGTTGAAATGAATGGGCACATCACTATACCAGAACAGTTACATGGTGTATGATAAAGATACAGTACATAAAACTGCATTGTCTGGCCTAGACAGTGCAGTAAATCTATGTTTCAGTCTCAGACAGATTTTGCTGTCTGGATGCAGAAATGGCACAAAAACATCAAATTCATGAAAACCAGAGTGAAGCACTTATCCGCATCTTGTCCCAAAACACAGATAATGTCCCAACATTGATAGGAGTCCTGCTGAAAAATTCTGGTCGGTCTGAAAGCCTGCAATTATTGCTAGAGTTACCTACAATTTTTTCCCCAATTGTTGCAGTTGGTTTCCTTCAGCTAAATTAGTTTTGTACCTGGATTTCTGAACAAATCTATGTCAGGAGGCCCTGTCCTGTTCTTTTACACCAGGAAGTGAGCAGGTGATGCTCTCAGCAGCCACACAGAGAAAAACAGATTTTATGACTGCTACATTTCATTTGAAACTCATTTGAGTTTGAAGAAACTGGAGAACTTGGACTGACTTAGTGCTTCTGGAAGAGAATAATTTTCAGATGAACAGTTACAACCAGATGGTTTAAGGGCAGTCATGCTTTTAATGCTGCATGCGCTCCATTGCATGCTGACAGTCGGAATTTCACGGGCATCTGTTAGGTCATCAGAGACACCATAATATGATGTTCAGTCCTGTGCTATTAAAATAACCACTAGATACGGTTGGCTTGCGTAGTCTAATAAAAGACTTATTACAAGAGCCAGCGCAGTCATACAAGAACACTTACATGTTTAATTTAGTTCATACGTATTAAACACATGTCATAATTGAAATATTCAGGGAAATGCCCCTTGTTTGATTTCACTTTTGATTTTACATTAATGGCTGTTCCCAGTGGTTAAGGCCATACTGTACATTCTAGTTGCTCTAGAAGCTGCACTTGCACATGTCGAAGGAAATATGCGGGTCAGCTAATTTGAAATAACCCTGCTTTTTTATTGTAAAACTTGAAACTATTTTATCTTGACAAAATAGACAGTTGACATATACTGACTCAAAAGTGTCTTTAATTCAAGCCAATGTAAAGGTTGCTTGAGTGAGGTTTTGGAAATTTAGAATTACTGCTGTGGCAGTGTGATTCATTATATGCTTGAAGTGGTAGAACCAAAGCCATGGCATCATTAAAATTTCTCTTCACAGATTTCTTCATTTACAATATTTGGATGACCCTTCTGTGAACTTCCTGTTCAGTTATGCAGGAGGAAACCTGGCTATTTGATGATCTTTCCTCTCGCTGATGACTGTGTGGATTTGTTTCATACCTTCACTTTACCTTCACTCAAAAAATGTTTTGTCTACTGGTTTCACTGAACTGCATCATTCATAAATCTTGTTAACAAATCTTAAAATTTCCTTGAAGTTACTTTAATTTTTCTCTTGAGATGACATTTTCTAATGAATCCAGGATGTAATTTTTTGAGAATCTATTGAGAGTTTGGCAAATAAAACTGCGTAATTCCCATAAGTAAATAGATGCTTTTACCTTTATGTCTGATGTTCGCAATAATGGCTGGGTGCTTTATCTTTATCTGAGAAAAAGGCTGGAAGATCTGCAAGGCGAAAACCTGTGCAAACCAAAAAGAACACAATGGCTTGTCTCACATTTGCCAGAAACAACATGATGACCCCCAAGACTTTTGGCATGATATTCTGTGGACTGTGGAGTCAAAAAAGGAGCTTCTTTGAAGACATGGGTGTCATTACATTTGGCGTAAAGCTAACACAGCATTCCACATGTAAGGCCACGCCTCCAGCCGTCCAGCTCACCAGTCTATTAAGGCCTGGACCTCACTTCCTCCTTATTCAATAATCACTTGCATGCAGTGGTGTCGCCAATGGGGGGCCAGGGGGGCATGTGCCCCCCCACGGACATCTCGTGCCCTCCCATGTGCCCCCCCATTTAAGATCCTAAAATAGATGAATAAAGAGTATCTTGCTTGTGAGCCCCCCCACTCGAAAATTCGATCCCCCCCGGTTAACAAAATTAAGATGATCCCACACCCGGTCAACAAAGTGAAGACGACCTCCCCCCCCGGTCAACAAAATTAAGACGACCCCCCCCCAGTCAACAAAATAAACGCAAAATAAATTTTTTTGTGCGTGCCCCCTCACTGTTGTGCCCCCCTTGTGCACCCCCAGAATAAAAAGTCTGGCGACGCCATTGCTCGCATGTGTTGTTAATTCCCACTGAGTGGTAGCAGTGCAGTATAAATGTCCGAGCCTCACTCAGCATTTTTGTGAAGTCTTGTAGCGCCGCGCTCTAACGGTGTTGTTAGTCTCATGTTGACTTATTTCCATATTTGCGTGTTAAAACTCTAAACTCGAAAGCCAAGTGCTGTTATTGTTAATGCAGCACTTTATAGTTTAAAGGAACATCGCTTCCTGTTCTTTTCTGTTTCTAATACAAAGCAATTGTACTAGTCATTGCCAGTGTTTGTATTACTATCTATTTTTGTGAAACCTCTGTTCCTCTTTTTTTTTGATCTGCAATACATGTGCCTGCTGCCGTGCAGTTTGGCATAATGAAGATACCAAGTCCATCCTTGCACCTGAGTCCAGTCCTCAACTTCCTGTCCTCCATGCAATCCATTGTGTACGAGGCACAATCCATTACACCACAGTAGGAACATCATACCAACACGTTGGTGATCGTTTGATGGTCTGGGGCCGCTTTGCTGCATGAGGACCGGGCGGCGTGCCATGATTGACGGAACCATGAATTATGCAATCTCCCAGAAAATCCTGAAGGAGAATGTTTGGCCAGCTATTCATGACCTTCAGCTCAAGTGCAGTTGGGTTATGCAGCAGGACAATGATTGTAAGCATATAAGCATATTCACCTCTGATTGGCTCAAGCGATACAAAATAAAATTTTTGGAATGCCTTAAGTCAAAGTTTTGACTTGAATCTGATTGAGCTGGGGTGGCATGACCTTAGACCAGCGATTCATGCTGGAAAATCCTTCAATGTGGTTTGATCAAAACAATTCTGCAAAGAAGAGTGGGCCAGAATTCCTCCACAGTGATGTAAAAGACTCGTTTCAAGTAATTGCAAACATTTGAGTACAGTTGTTACTGCTAAGGGCGGCACAACCAGGTATAAGGGTAAAAATTATTTTTCACATGGGTGACATTGATTTTCAATAATTCATTACCTTCGGTAAATTCAACGATCATTTAAAAACGACATTGTTTTGTGTTTACTCATGTTGTCTTTGTGTTATATTAAAATTTGTTGGATTATCTGAAACTTTTAAATATGAAACAGAGCAACAGTATAAGAAATTGGGAAGGGGGCAAATACTTTTTCACAGCATTATAATCACTTGATGTCCTCAGACCCTGTATGTTTATTAAGAGCTGTGAAAAGGAATGGCTACATTGCAAAGTGAGAAAATACTGTCACAACTATTTTGAAATATGTTGCAAGAATCAAAAATGGAATGTATGTATTTTGAAAAAATCTCTAAAATTAATGCAGTGAAACATCATAATGTGCTGTTGTATTTTTTCAATTTAATACTGGTCAAAGATTTTCACTGACCTTCCCTACTTTTGCTGATATGAGGTTGTATATTCTGGCTCATGTTTCATCATACCTCACTTTCTTAGTTCACAGGCGGCACTGAGACTGAGGAACCTTCCGGAGGACCACTTCAAGACCAGAAGCAGAGAAGGGGAAATAACTGTAGAGAAGGGATTACATGGTGGACCGTAGTGATGAAAGACAAGAGCTTCCTTTCAGATTTCTCTGGGCTGCTTTGTCTCAATAACAGCAATAAAACAATTGTCCTACGAACCACAAATATGAAAGCTAAAGGCGAGCGTTGTATGTTCAGTAATTTAGCTATTGATTTTTTTGTGGCGAAATGAGCTGACAGAGGGAAAGTATTTACCTTGATTCTCTGTTGGCTTCCTCAGAAAGGGCAATTGACATCCATATAAATGAACTGGGTTGAAGGAATATTACTTGAAAGATGCAGCGCATTACTGTATGCGATAAAATCTGAAAACAATCTAAGTGCCATGAGCCACCGCCGCAGCATATCCCGATGTGCAACAAAAGACAATTGGTTTAGCTTTTGAAGTTATTTCATTTTTTTTTATCTCACGCACAATAAAAAAGACAAAATGTTATGCTCCCCACTTAAGTATTGTTCAAATATTTCATATAATATGGTTAAATAATGCAATAGAAATAAAAGTGAATAGGAAGAGTATGGTCTCTTCCTTTCTAGTCTTATTGCCGCTGGTAAGTTTTCTTTTACAGATCAGCATCTCTCTCCTCATACTTTTCAGTGGAAGCAGTCTTTACTTTCCAATCTAACCTTTCAGAGTTTTTTTAATATTTGTCTCTTATACTTGGCTGCCAAGCTGCTGTCAAATCTGTTTCCTCCTCTCTACACTTCATCACATTTTAAATTTTCCACTATCGGGAAACAGTTTAGCACTAACAGCCAGCTCTTTGCCTTAATTCAATTGTTTACTTGTCATGTACAAAATAAAGCCACTCAGCTACAGTTCAGCACCGAATTTGAAAATATCATGATCTAATTTATTCATCTGGTCAGAAGGACAAGGAATTGTGGAGACGTGGAAAGAAAATGGTGTGTGTTTTTTACTCTCCCAATTTGGAAAGCCAGGTTGTGTTCAAAATAGCTGTTCTTTGGGATAGTATTTCATAGCACAGGCTTTCCTTCAGAATGTTTGATGTGTGTCTTATTTATTCTCAAGAATATTCAGGAGATGATGAAAGATGCTTCATTTACAGACAGTATGACCAAATAAAATGTTGATGCTCACCTGTAGATTGAACTTTGTGTCTTCATTGCACTGCCAAAAAAAGAAGTTCTTATTTAATAGAAATACATATTTTTCCTTTCTTTATAGTGTTCTTTCCAGTATATCACTATGCGGATGTGGAATTTTTATTCTCCTTGGCATGTATAAATATTTTTCAAAATTTTGTTTTCGATGATTAGTTACTCCACAAACATAAATGAACCTAAGTAAGACAAATTAACAGCTTGTTAAAATCCAACGATTGCAATTGTGGCTGGAAGAAAAACCAGCATACTGGTGGAGGCCCAGGGCCCCTGTGTTAGACGCCGTGAACACAGGAGATGTGTTCGTTTTTCAGTGCATCATTTTCCACTCATTTACGAATAGTAAATTGCTCTGGATGTGTGTCTTTTTACCTAGCATCTCTTCTAATGAGTTTAAACGCCAAGCACTTGCGTTTGTACGGTGGTGTCTGCTAAAACGAGTTAAAATGTGTGGAGACGCTCTGTTCATCGTGGTCAGTTTCACAGCAGGCGATCAATCACACAAGAAAAGGGCGAGATTTGTATTTCAGTTGATCCCTGTCAAAAACTATTACTGTGAATATTAAAGAAAGTTTTGGTGCATTTTTGTTCTTAAAAATGTATCATATGCATGCAAGGTATTTGCTAAGGCTTTATTAGCCATGTTTGAAATTACTCATTTACTGAACACTTTGCCGATGTGTACTGGATACCTCGTGCTACTCCACATTTTAGTGGCTATAGTGTTTTAGCGAGCATATGTTAGAAAATATTTCCCGTACTCCAGTCACGTGGACGTTGGTGGGATGTTACAACTGATTGCTTTAATTTGTGGAATAAAGTGCATTAAGAAGCTGTGGCTGCATATTGTGAAATTTGGCCATTGTTGCATGACATTGGAGCTAACATACTGGTACATTTCTTATCTCATTGGTTTGCTCTGTCTAGTAAGGTCAAACAAAAAAAATCCTGTGTTGTAACGTCAAGAATTTTGGGTTTGATTTTTTTAGGTCAATCTGAACCTTAATTCTTTCCAAAATCTATTCTGTATGATGGCCCACCTTAAACAGGATTAAAATGAACTTGTTAAATCTGTTTGTCCAACTGATGTGTCCATCAAAAATGCGTAAAAATATGAAAGTGGGATTATATCAGGTTTCCCACACGGTGGGGAAAAAAACAGAAGGGGCATTTTCCCACATGGAATTTTACTATAAGCTCAAAAAACATGGTGTCCTTCACATCATCAAATGTAAACATTAAAAAATGTAGCTTATTGCTTTCATTTTCAGGGTCAAGTTGTTTTTGAAAACGTACCATGATAATCATAACAATTTCAACACTGAAGGTGCAAGTTGCTTCAAAAATTCACTCATAGGGGAATTCTGTCGTGGGGCAGCTATATCCTCATCAATAATCAGCCATTCACGCTATCTTTCCATTTAGCAAAGCCATTGGGAGCATCAGTCTTAATGTCTGCTTGCACTTCTGTTGGACCTGCGTTTGTAGGTGCAGATTGACGGGGCAATGCAACATGATATCCAGGGCCGTCGCAGGGGGGGTGCGAGGCCCTGTGCCGACTTGATGCGCGAGGCCCTGCTCACATGCAAGCGCTTTAATCATGTCAGGCTGCAAGCACATAGCTGTTGTTATACCCGGTGAAATGACATGCATTTTTAGACTAAAACAGCATTATTGTGGCAATAATTTCAACTACGATTTTTTGGATATCATAATCTTTCAAAGGAAAAAAATCAACTGCACAACTTGGCTTTTATCATCAAATCAGCTCAGCTTTCACTTTATATTGGCATGTTGAAGTATGACAGTGCGTCACGAATTACAATTCAACAAACACTAATACCTAATGGCTCACACTCACCAGTGACAATCGCTTATTTTGACTCATTTCTATGGAAAATTCTCAGATTAACAAAGGCGTAGTATCTGCTGACATCCACGACAGTTTAACATTTGATTACGATGCAGTATATTTTCTCATACTAGTCAGTCACAAACGCTCTGCTGCAGTATAACTTTAAAAGGTCAGATTCCCGCTCACCATTCATTGATTAGGTGATGGTCACTTTCCTTGCCTTTTGGGCCGCAAACTCAGCAATTAAATCCTTATGATCCAGCCTGGATGCAATGTCTTCGATAGACAGAAGGGCGAGCCCGCACAGTCTCTCCTGCAACATTGAGGTCCGAAAATAGTTTTAAATAACTTTGAAAAGCTTCGCTACCCCGATGCCAATTATTGATATCATCAATAAGACCCTGAGAGCAATCTCGCAGTTAGGAAAGGCGAGTGAGCAGCGAGACAGAGCATGTTACGTATGACGACATTAAAAAAAAAAATCTTGGTAAGCTTTTATCGAGATGAAATGGTAAATAATGAAACTGACACAGAGAATTGTCATTTAAGGAGCATGATGAGTCAAGTGCAGTGATGTAAAATATGTAGGCTATTAATTTATTTAAAAAAATAAATAAATCACACACCAGCCGCGAGGCCCCCGAAAAACGCGAGGCCCTGTGCGGTCACACACTTCGCACAGCCCTTGCGACGGCTCTGATGATATCGTCCCGTTTTTTTTCTCGCTCTTATATCTGGGCTCATAAGGTGTATTTTGTGATTTAATGCATGAATTTTTTTTAACGATGCTAGCATGCAAAAGTAACTGCTTGCTAGTGGCTGCACAAATAGTTTTTTGTAAAAATGGCTGTCAATGATGATGACAGACTATGCAAGTGGATTAATAACAGCCTATCACTACAAGTGTGAGCAGCCGTCATCGAGCTGTCGCTGAAGCTTATAGTGACAGTTCGATGGATGGTTACATGCATTTCGTGATTTGCTCTTGAGACGATTCACAACCTTCTGATATCCCCAATCTTTGATTTACGACATACCATCTACGTCATCCGAGCTAGAACATACCATTTAATATCAAGTATAGGAAATACATTAGCTTAGTCTGTTCTGTCAGAAGCAATGCAAAAATGAATCTGTGCTTTCCCTCAGTCAGCCAACTTTGCACATTTAGTGCTACTAAAATACAAAAAAACCTTGAAAATCCAAATGCTGCAGACAGAGGAATAGGGTTGGATTGGTATTTGTTTACTTTATTTTTTAGCAGTGATCTAAAAACTTTACTTTTGGTGCTTTTCATGGAGGGTCTGTCGGGTTCCCAGACACACAGGATTTTATTTTGATAAACATAAGTCTAGCTAGTGTAACTTGCTTCCAAATGCAATTCCGCAATTGAAAATAAAAATTGCTTAGTAATAATAGAATATTTTAAAAATTGGCATATGAAGCGAAGGCAATTATTATTTTGACTGCAACATTTGAAAGCATTTGGATGGCTTGGATAACATATGTCCATGTCCCTCAGTGAAACAGGTCTCCAACATTCCTCGTAAGGTTTAGAACACTGACTGTAAATATGTGGCTGCCTCTGGGCAATTATGAATTCTGAACTCTGTCATTTGGAACAAAAAGTAGGCTACAGTATGTATTCCGCACACCAGTAATCACTGTTCCAAATTGGGTGAGCAGA
This sequence comes from Gymnothorax javanicus, assembly GCA_029692085.1. Taxonomy (NCBI): domain Eukaryota; kingdom Metazoa; phylum Chordata; class Actinopteri; order Anguilliformes; family Muraenidae; genus Gymnothorax; species Gymnothorax javanicus. Next base: position 110,374,928 of record CM056194.1, on the reverse strand, counting down.
ATTAACTAAAATTCAGTAAACATAACTTTATGCCATCACTGAAATATTCTGAAATATTTGTTAGATTTTAGTGTTCATAGCACATATAGGGATATATGGCATTCTGTTGGCAGTAATCTAGAATCTTTACAACCAGCTATTCTGTCTCGCTCTACTACTTAATCAAGGCAGTTTCAGCCCACTGCTGGGTTGAAACTGGTCAAGCAGGAACACACTGATGGGTTATGTTCTGTATTCACTGAGACAATGTCATCTGTGTTTAACCCAATAAGCGAAACTCCTCGGCCAATATCTTTTTGTTCACAATGAAATAAAACCCTGTTGTATCCCAATGAAGGCAGTCAGATCATATTTACACTGGACACTGCGCTGGTCGAGACGACGAATAAACTCAGTTTCTTTTTAACTGTGTTTTCTAACACCAAATCTGACTCCGTCTCTTCTCTTGAAACGCACCACAAAGTCGCGCAAGTTTTGTTTTCACGAAGAACACAGAAGAATTCTTCAGTTGGAGGTTCCACCGAGATCGACGAAGATAACCAAGGCCCAAGATTTTCCCCGGCATCTGGAAAAACTTGAACTGTTCCAGCGGACTGTCACTCCAGCAACCAGAAGTTGCACGTACCGGTGAAGTTTTGAGAGTTTCTTGGTGCTAATTACCTTCGCTCGATAAGAAACTAGGGATAGAATCGCGGCTGGCGTGGTTGTAATTCAAGGGAAGGCCTCATGTTGTGGTGATCAGCGATTCGTTTGTTCGCGTTTGCTTGTTCGCGTTCGTTCACGTGTGTTTGTTTGTTGAGTAAGTATATTGAGTCTGTGAAACTCACATTATAGTATTTTGCGGGAGGCAAGTGCGTTGATATTGAGTCATAAATTTGTGAAATTAATATTTTGCGGGAGGCAAGGGTGTTTGCTGAAAGTATTAGAATATTAATTCTGTGAAGTCTGAGAAATTAATATTACTTGCGGGAGGCAAGGGTGTTTGCTGGGGCAAATTAGAATATTAATTCTAGGCTATAAGACGTTATTCGTCAGGGATCCAAGTTGTATGGGCGAACAAGGCACGTTTCTTTAATCGAAAGAAGTAGATTAAAGGAATCCTCCATTGAGCGGTCAACAGTTTTCAAAAGGACTTTTGACTGCAACAGGGTGTCTGTGGCAGTGTTCATGTTTTAACGCTGGTGCATTACTTGTTTAACTCAGGGTCTTGGTCAGTTCGGGAAGCAAGGCACTTTTAATTGAAAGAAGTAGATTAAAGGAATCCTCCATTGAGCGGTCAAAAAGTTTTCAGAGGACTTTTGACTGCAACAGGTGTTTGTGGCGGCGTTTGAGATTCTGCGCCCGGGCGCATTTGCTTAACCCGCGATGGAAGACCTATTCGGGGTCCGTTTTGAGCAGTGGTGCTGCTCGGTTTCTGTGAACGTTTAAGTGTTTGTCTTCGTTGTGTTACCCTGAAAAACATAAGTCGGCTACTACAATAAAATTGAGTACGCTTGGTTTGTAAAGTGGGCGGTTGTTGCATTGATCGTTCGGTCATTAGAGTTCGAACTCTCAGGCACTTCAGGTGCGTATGAATGATCTGATCGTTTGTGGAAGCGAAATTTGCGGTACACGGGAGATAAGCTGGCTGTGCACGTGTATTAATTTTTTCAGAAAATTAAGGACACAAAATCTGCGCGAGAGTGAGTCGAAAGAATATACCTGGAGAGTATTGATCGACAAGACCTCCGATAGTTTGCATACGGGTGAAGGTGTGAGAGGCCTCCGGAGTAAATTATTTAGTAACGAAGAATTTGTGCAATTCTGTCGTTGTGTCGGGTTTTTCTTCTGGTGGGACCCGCTGGAGCTTTAAGGTGTGAGCGCAAGTGTTAGGCCACTGTGCTTAAGCGGTTACTGAGTTGATTCGGACGTTCTGGGTTTGTTCGTTTTAATATTGTTTTCCAATGAGATTGTGAGTCCCACGTTATCAGGAAACTGAGTGCATAAGTGGTACAATTTTGTTTAGTTTCAGAGTCCTAAACAAAATCGCTTAAACAATAGAACCAGAGTGCTCATTTTGAGACCTTTGAACAAAAAAATTGAGGCGTGGTGTCCCCGTGACGAGTCAATAGACCTATTTTCAAACAAATATTGGAATAAGCGTTAACCGTTGTTTACCTACTGAAAGCTCCAAATTTGAATCAAAAAAAGAAAAAAAAATCCTTAATCATGTTCAGTAAAAAGTATCGTCCGAAATCCCTACCACTGAGAAAGGTGGCAGAGCAGTACCGAAATTGATGCTGAAACAGTGTTGAATACCGCTAAGGGCTTTTTGCAATTTTTTGAAGCTGGACGATTCAGCGCAAAATTGAATTAAAATACGGTTTCAACGTTAATGAAAATCACGTTTGGTCCATAGATGACATAAAGAGAGCATGGGGCAAAATGCAACGTCTGCCAGCGAAGGAAAAAGTTCCATTGGCTTTGTTAATTGTCAGCCATATGAGAAGGAGGAAAGAAGTAAATACCAAGTGTGAACTGAGCGTTTATTGAATATCGAGAAAGAGAAAGTTCAGGCTCTGGTTGAGGAGTTGAAAAGCGTCAAAGCAAAGGTGGCTAAGAAAAATGCGGAAATAGCTGCTTTAAAAGATGGAATCAAATTATTGCAAAACGGGCAGTTATTGGTGCCTGGTAGTGGGGTGACCGCAATGTCAGTTCCGCCCTCCGCTCGTAATGACGAGTGGACTAGAAGCGACAGCGAGGCATCTGACCATAATTTAGTCGGTAACCCATCTTAGAGCGTTAACGCAAAGACGGGTAGAAGGTGAAATGCACTATAACCATAAACCCGTAAGGCAGAGCAATTCTGACTGTACTTTCAAATTCCCACTCGCACCAGTACACGAAACAACGATTCCACCCAGAGAAAAGAACTGCCGTGTTTTCGGGGAATCCTGGCCACTTTGTTGGTTAACTGTGAGAGGTTTTGTGTCGGAAAGAAGGCCACACAGTGGACAAATGCTGGTCACTTGGTAGAGGCAAACCTCCCCTTACTTTTTTCAGACGACCATGTACATTAGACAGTGGGTACTCTAAGAGCAGGAAAAAATGGGAGTCTGAATTTAAATTTGAAAAGGCAACCAAATTCTTGATAGAAAAGATGAGTCATATTGAGGGACTGTTGGCTCAAATCTTGCCGGCAACATTAACAATATGAATTGTACCACTCGTACATACTGTTGCCGACCTTCATTTTCGAAACGAGGACTACGATTAAGTTGATGCTTGATTGGTTTTGTTGATGTATGTTCTGTGTAATCAAAATGTTCAGCATTTTTTAAGTGTATGCTGATGTTTTATTGTTGTTGCTGGCACATGAGCAATGCACTTCTTAGACTGCAGGTTGTTTGTGTTGCATACACCTAGGCTGTGTGCAAGTTGTTAGAAGGCATATGTCCTCGATGCAATAACAGAAACAAAGCATTTCACTTGAAATATGGAATATTTTTTTGTATTGTATTTGAAATGTTAAATATGTTTGTTTTGTATTTGAAATTGAGAATCTGCTCCTATAACAGCTCTTAAAACACTTCTGCTGTCATTCACAGTGCACCAACATAGTAATGACTTCTTATTGTCAATCAACGCATGGTTTTTTGTTATTTTTGGAGATTACCAGTAGTCCAGTTTTCGGTTTTGGTTTGTTTAAAATGTATGTTTCTTTTGTTTAAGGGAATCTTTGGGTCCACGGCCCATCGCGAGGAAAGACCATTTCCCTTCTTCTGTTCTGTTTGGCTGGGGTCTCCAGTTTCCTTTTTGTTTCCATGCGTTGAACTCACTTATTTCATGTATTAGAGAAACCTTCAAATGCTGTGTTCTGGATGGTACTGCTGCACCTCTCCCTTGACAGAATACAGATGAAGGAGGACCGATCCGGAAACAAGCACCCACCTGGAGCCAAAGGTTCGCAAGGAGAGACATTCAAAAACATATATAACCCATTACACATCCGTGGAAGCCAACAGACTCTTGCTTTAAAGGAACCAGAGACTGTACATTCAACCGTTTTACGGGCAATGTTTGTATTCCCATGGCTTACAATATACATGTAACCCAGTATTCCGAACCTGCATTTTTGTACCTTTCTGTGGTTGTGGTTTGATCATAGATGTGAGTGATCATATGATCAGAGGGGGGAAACTGTTAGATTTTAGTGTTCATAGCACATATAGGGATATATGGCATTCTGTTGGCAGTAATCTAGAATCTTTACAACCAGCTATTCTGTCTCGCTCTACTACTTAATCAAGGCAGTTTCAGCCCACTGCTGGGTTGAAATCAGGAACACACTGATGGGTTATGTTCTGTATTCACTGAGACAATGTCATCTGTGTTTAACCCAATGAGTTAATCAGGCCCTAAAATATTCAGCCAATATCTTTTGTTCACAATGAATATTTAATCCCTGTTGTATCCCAATGAAGGCAGTCAGATCATATTTACACTGGACACTGCGCTGGTCGAGACGATTTAATAAACTCAGTTTCTTTTTTAACTGTGTTTTCTAACACCAAATCTGACTCGTCTCTTCTCTTGAAACGCACCACAAAAATCGGCAAGTTTGTTTTCACGAAGAAAACAGAAGAATTCTTCATATTCAACCATGCCACTATATAAACCTACTGGGTGAAGCTGGCTGTGAGAGATGGCACACAGACTCCACCTTTAAGTTGCAGAATTATCGATGCAAAATGTAATACTAATTTATGATAAAACAAATACGATTTAATAGTGACGCATTATATCTATTACTACCATTAAATACAGACGCATTATACTGTTTGTCGGCACTTTCTGGTGAAATAAGGAAAATGTAGCTCTTCAATTTTGACAAGGTTCTGGCAAGTCATATGTCCACTGCTTGATGTTTCAGAAAGAAAACAAAAATTTCCTGGCGCAAACTCATGTAAATGACACTCACTCTTGTACCTTATTATTTGCATGGAAAATGCCCCCTACTAATATATATAACTACGCCCTCTATATTCGTCTATCCGCTCAGTTATCTATAGTCCGATCAGAAAAATACCGGTTAGTCCTTCTAGATGGAGGAAAATGGGAATAGATTGCAGCGATTGGTCTCCGCGCAAATGGTCAGACATAGTACATGCAAGAAAATTGGGCCCAAAGTGGCAGGCTTGCTACGCATTAATCGTGTGACTATCTAACCTGCTGTCTGTTAGCCAAAAGGAACATTGTGTTGAGATGTACAGAACACTGTGCCCTAACAATGGGATGTTAGAGGACCCTAGCCCACACCCTCACAAAAACCTTCCGCAAATTTTAAAATTTTAGGTGCCGCTAGAGGAATGCCGGGGGCTCCCTGGTGTCATGTCTAAATTCCCAAACTGGCTCTTTCAACCTGCCACCTAATCATCCCCTGATAAAATTGGCTGTGCAAATTGTCCTCTCCCTCCCCACCTCAACCCCCAGGGCTCCCTTGAAAAAGAGATTTCAATCTCAACGGGACTCCCTGGTTAAATAAGGGTTAAAAAAAAAAAAAAATAAGTTGAATTTCTAACTTTACAACTGTTTGCCTTGAAGACACCATATCAAAACTGGCAGATCCAGCTCCCCAAGATGAACAAAAAAAAAACGGGCCAAAAGGATGTACTATGATAGATTTTTCTCCATTTTGAATTTAGTGAAAAACACAAACAGATCTTTGTAAAATATGCAGCAATTCTGATCAACGTGAAACTTGGGACGTAACAAATGCATACCAGCCCCAAAGAAGTTCGCAAAAGACAAGTTTCCGCGTCAAAAATGCCCATGCTATATGCAAATTAATCAGCACCATAATTAACGAAATATACAAATGAGTCAATTTCAGCCGTGTCCGTCGCAGATAATTCATTACTATTTTCTAGATCTTTTTAAAATTTTAGATGCCTTTAGATCTTATCAACATGGAGAATTGGCTTGATTTTGGGCATTGTATTATTGATAGTAAAAAATTAATGAACTACTTAATTTTCAGGAACACCTGATTGCTATCATATTGCCTGGTATGTACGCAATATCACCTTGGCATTGTGTCATTTGATTGTTTCAAACATAATCAATTATTGCTGAATACCACACCAAAAATATCAACAGATGAAATGATAAGTCGCTAAATTTATTTCTGACCGCATGATAAATAGTTCAGTGTATTTTTCATTAGTTCAGTTTGTAATAATTTCATAAGGCTATCTGTGGCAATAATGTGGCGAGATTTTTTGGGGGGCGGAGCTTCCGCTTGAAGGCTTTCGCCGATATGCCCTGAACTGTCGGTGGTGACAGCATAGGCCTAGTTCATTAATTGATTTTCACTCCTGCCTGCTCTGATCATTGATAAATGCGTCACAATAGTTTGTCGGTGTTTTATGTTCTTGATTGTTTCAGAGAGTGTCCTGTTTATTTTGAAAAACCAAAAGACAGAAACAGCAAGATTGGTTTACCTGAAGTTAGAAGTTTGCTTACAACAGCATAACTGCTCAATTCTCAAAATACAAAAATCTTTTCATTTCTGGCAAACTGAGCAACATGTCTGTCTTTTTTGCTCTCATTTTGAGGTGATGGATGGAAGATAGGAAAAACTTGCCTCAAAAACTCTTTCTTCTACATCTGTTATCTCTCGTCCTCCAAACTCTTACCGACACTTCTAGAGGCACAATTACCATAAAAATGTTTCAAGGTAATGAAATATGTTTTGTCCGCAATAAATGCATAATTACGTTGCAACTCGCTTGTTTAATACATGTATTTATTTAACCTCAGAGCAGAAAGACCTAATCTATCAGAGAGCTTTCCCAAGTACTAGCGCAGGTTTAGCACATAAAAGCAATTACATACCCTGTACTTCGCCAGCATAAATATTTGCCTTTAGTGCTTAGAATACTTTTTTAAATTGAGATTTCACGGTCCCAAGAGCAGCATTTTGAGCAACAAACTGTCTAGTTCCATCATAGCAGAAATAATGGTGTGTGTAAAAATGCAAATATGCCAGCTCAAAGTATTTTAATTGCATAAGTGATTTGAGCGGATGAGAGTAAAAGATGTCACATTGCACCCTCCAATGCTTTTGCTATAACAGACAAGAGAATAAATAGCTCACTGCCGTGCCAGTAAATTAGGCGACAGAGCCGTTTGAAATATCTTTCCTGAATAGAGACTGCACTGCCACAGCACGAGAACAACTGAGATTGCTCTCTGCTTGATGCAATTATAGTGCAGCTCGTTTCGACTCGCATTCATTAACTTGTTTCTAGACAATCCTGTTTGGCATTTCAGCATGTTTCAGTTGCACTGCAAATATAAACATTCAGTTTGCAATTTCCCAAGCCTCCTTGGTTTACCCTTGTGTAAGATTCTGTGAGCTGATTTTTTTTTTCCAGATGAACTCGTATTAATAATAAAATAGGGGGAGAGGACCGCTTGGGTGATAGTCCGTGGCATTCCCAGCACAGTTATGATGTCACATTTTGCATTAGTGTACAGAAAAATGAGTCATTCGCTGTTTTCAAGTGCTTTGCAAAATGATGCAATCCACTGCCCAGTACACATAATTTGCTGCCTCAGACCATGCAGTCATAACCCTTCTAGATATGAATGAATATTTCTCATCTGCAAAACCTAGCTTTCATGGCGGAGAAAAAAAGCAATTCAATCAAAGAGCAGGATTATGTAAGTGTGCAGTTCTGTTGCAATGGCTATCTTAAATTAGTTCAGGTGCCAGTAATTTAATTTGAAATTCACACAATTTTGCTTTAATGGTCTTTATGAGCCAGAAGAGTGGTGCATTTAGACTGCAAGTAAATGCGCAGACATCTCAAAGCTCTCACCATCAGATTCTGAGTGTCCAAGAAAGATATCGTTTGATCACCTTTTGTCCATTTTCAATCATCTATGGCATTGGTCTTCAAACTTGGTCCCAGAGCACCCCTGGACTTTTGTTACAACCACAGTTCTAGTTATAGGATTTTAACAAGCTGTTGATTTCCCATAATTAGCTGAATTTCATGTGTAAAACATTTATTCACTGTCTGAAGCCACATTTTAAGTCATATCAGTATGTGCTATGAAGAATAAAAGACATTTGAACATGTTGTGTTCATATTGACTAGCATTAAAAAGGTACCACCTTAATTTCATGGCCAACAACAAATTATGTATGTTTATGATGTGTAAGTGTTATAAAAGTGTCTGATGCCTCCTCACATGAGGTTTTAACGCAAAATTGGGTCTTTGACAGGCATACGTGCCATTGCAGGCTGAAAAATTTTAAAGCAAGATTTTTTTAACCTTTGCAAAATCCAATGACACCATTTTGGTTCTTTTCTCACGATCTAGTCCTTCAAAATGTGGCAAGTAAGTGAAACACCTCTCTAGGTCAGTCATTAAACATTCTCATTAGATGGCTAATGAGGCGTGAATTTGATGAAAAAGAGTAGGTGTGACAGAGCTTGTCTCTATCTCTCTTTCGTTCTCTCTGCGTTGTGTTGTGTAAATGACGGACACCACAACTGCCGTAAGTTTTCGGATTTATTGCTCTCTGAGATAAAAAAAAGAAAAACGATGAGGCACTGGAGCAAGCCAGACGCATCACAGCCCCTCTGCCACAGGATAGTTGCAAAAGAGCGCACACTTAAGCTAGCTGTGCACAACACATTGTACAAATACAAGTAATCAAATGCATAAACAGTGGCATATCTGAGAGAAAAAAAAGAAAAACAATCAGGCACCGGAGCGAGCCAGACGCATCATAGCCCCTGCCAAACACAGGTAAATCATATTTCAAGCTATTGCACAAACTCTGCTAGCACGCAGTGATTGATAGAACAAACAAGCTAACAAGCTTACTCCACCTGCAGCCACACTAACTGGCTGCAGTGTGAGAAAACCCTGCAATTTTGCTTAATATACCACCAAATAACCCACGAACTCGTGCACACAATGCAATGCACCAAGAAAGTTATTATGATAGGTACAAATATAAAATGAGCAAATACGAAAACAAGAAAACAAAAACAATGCGTGTCAATATGACACCATATACCTCTGCCACAGGATAGTCGCAAAAAAGGCAGAGCAGGAAGCAACATGAAAAGTTAAGGGGTTCCACTGTGGGAAAACCACAACCCCGTCTTACTTTACCCCAATGATGAGGAAGAAAAGATACATATGCAAATATCAGGAAGTTAGAGGGAAATGGCAAAGACATTGAACATGAGAGGGGAAATTCAGGGAAACATAAACTCAGTCAAAAAAGAAACTTCACACTCGAAATTTCTAAATATTTTCTTGAAACTTAATACAAGAGATATTATTATTATTATTAGGGGTAAATGCGTTGTCAAAGACATCATGACACACAGCAACTCCGACGTGCACAAGCATGCAGCACGTGCGAGCATACATCAAGGTAAAAGCACATTTCCTCGTGTTCCTAGTCACGTGACCTTATGAGACACGTGCAATTGAGCCCACGTTAGCACGGTAGAGTGACATCTCGGAATTGACAAGTTCTTACAGTCAATTATCCGTTGATTTGCAATGCCACGACTGTCAAACATTCAACGTGAACGTGCCATTGGCATGCTGAATACGGGATCGTCGGTCACTGACGTTGCCAGGGTTATGGGATGCAGTCGACGGACTATCCATGATCTTCGGACACGTCTCCAACAAACTGGCACCACAGCAGACCGACCTCGTTCAGGTAGACCACGTGTGACGACACAAGCAGAAGGCCGACAAATCGTCTTACGTCATTTGCGTAATCGATTTCTCACTGCAACGTCCACTAGGAATGAATTGTTTAGAGGTCGTGTGACTGCCCAAACCATACGTAATCGCCTGCGCACTGCTGATCTCCATGCACGTTGGCCATATCGTGGACCAATTTTAACCCAGTGACACCGACGTCAACGGCTTCTCTGGGCACAACGACATCTGAGATGGACTCAGCGTGATTGGAATAGGGTTGTTTTTAGTGACGAATCCAGATTCACTTTGCACTTCGCTGATGGGAGAGTTAGAGTTTGGAGGAGACGGTGAACATAACGCCCAGTGTTGTGAGCAGGAAGTGGACCGTTTTGGGGGCGGTAGTGTTATGGTTTGGGGTGCCTTTAATGGTCCTGCCCGTTCCCGACTGATGGTCGTTCAAGGAAACCTAACTGCTGCAGGATACAGAGCTTTTGCCATTCATGGCAGCTCATGGCCCAGGTCTGACATTCCAACACGATAATGCCAGACCTCATGCGGCCAATTTAACACGGAATTTTCTTAGGAATGCTGGCATCAATGTCATGGAGTGGCCCTCAAGGTCTCCCGACCTTAATCCCATAGAACATGTATGGGATGTGTTGGGCAGAAGACTCCGTCAAGTTAGGAACCCTCCGCAGAATTTGCAGGAACTTGGTGCCATGTTGGTTCAATTATGGCGACGCATCCCCCAAGCTGTGTTCAGACGCATCATTCAATCCATGAGGAGACGTTGCGTCGCAGTTGTGAACGCTCATGGAGGGCATACGCGCTATTGACATGCTTTCATCAAGTTGTAACTTACCATTTTTACTCTCTTACATTTCCCTAGCATTTCCGGTGGAACTGGTTACATTACGAAGATGATTTTTATGGTACACCGTCCTTAATGGGTACAGAATGGAATTAAATCATTATTTAAAACCACTTTTCTTGTATGTTCAACTTATCGACCTCCAAACGAGTGTGAGAGTATACTTAACCCTGCTACATAGGCACATGCCCTGAGGAAGCTCTGTTCATGCATGCGTGTCCCTGCTGTCGCTAGGTGGCAGCGTTGCCATTATTTCATCACTGGGAAGATCTCTCAAAAGATTTGGGGGTATCTGTTGTAGAAAATATTAATCCTTTATACTCAAATGCATTATCAATTAAGTAATAACAAAAGCAATGTATATCCAAGTGAATTATTATAGCTTTCTCCCTCTGTAACCGTGCACTGTTTGCAGCTGGGAAAGACACCATGAGATGTGTGTTTTATGTATCCATTCTGTCTGAACCTGGAGGTCCAGTGGGAACAAGCTGTTCTCTGGGTTACATGTATTCTTGGCCCACTGGGAGAGAGAGTGCCTGGGGAGCCTGCTGGACCAGACAAGCTGTTCTCAGGGTTACATGTATCTCTGGAAAGAGAGAGAGTGTCTGGGGAGCCTGCTGGACCAGATAAGGCCTGGCAAAGAGTCTCTTCTCGGATGGAGCTGATAAGGATGGGGCCAGATCTACGTGGAATGCGTACAGTCCAGCTGTGGAAAGCAGAGAACATACATCTACATAAAGCAGTGCCTTAAGGAGGGATTATGAATAATTTTATGGCGTCAATTTGTTATGGCCCCAATTTGTTATGGCGTCACGGACAGCAAGGGATGACAGACAAAATTTTAAAACTTTAACAGATTTAATTAAACAAACACTTTGAACTACTCAACAATCTACTCTACTGACCAAGATTGAAATAAAAAAAAAGAGATATTTACAGTCCCTTGATAATTGAGATGGGGCAGCTATGTTGCGATGTCCTGGGACAGGAAAATGCTCCAACACAGGCAAAAATCCACAAAAGCTTCACAGGTCTTGAAAAGAGTGACAGGTCTGGTCAAATGTATCCTTCCACAATTTCTCCTTGCAATTTCTCCAACTACTCTTCCACTCTCTCAATTTTTCTCCTAATATACTCTTTTCCAGCCCCTCCCACCTTCCAGACTTTTCTCCAATTCTCTGGGACATTCCCCTCTGAGGCATGCCCAGGACATGCCCCAAGACCTAGCTCCAGACTGGGCTTAACAAAAAAAAATGTTAATACTGCCATCTAGTTTTTTTTTTTTTTTTTTTTCCACATTACACCTCCATTCTAAAAAAGGAAAAAATTTTGACTCATAAAGGCAAAATTTTTCTTTTCAATACAAAAATGGTTAATAGACACTTGTATATATATATACATATAATACAATATGCTAATAAACACATGTGATATATATACACATACTCAAACACGGATAAGCAATCAGCAATTACATTGTCAGTACCCTTTACATGCTCAATTTCCAAGTCAAACTCCTGTAAAATCAAACTCCAATTCAACAATCTCCAATTCTTGTTTTTCATCTTACTCAAAAACATTAACGGATTGTGGTCAGTATATACAATCATTGGCTTTTGCCCTGTACAAACATAAACCTCAAAATGTTGTAAGGATAGAACCAGAGCCAACAGCTCCTTCTCAATTGTGGAATAGTTCTTTTGGTGGCGATTGAACTTCCTGGAGAAGTATGCCACGGGATGCTCAATGTCATCAGAGTCACTTCTCTGTAGGAGCACAGATCCACAAGCTTGGTCGCTAGCATCGACCGCCATGGTGAACGGTTTGTTGAAGTCAGGAGATTTGAGCACTGGAAGTGACACAGCAGAGACTTCAGGCGATCGAAGGCTCTTTGGCATGCTTCATCCCAAGTGAACTTTACGCCTTTCTTCAGTTGGTTGGTGAGACTGAGAGCAATCTCAGCTAAGTTCCTGCAGAACTTGAGGTAGTACCCGATCATTCCAAGGAAGCGGCGCAAAGCTTTTTTGTTGTCAGGAGCTGGAAAGTCCATGATGGCTTGGACTTTAGCATTTATGGGTGCTACCTTACCCTGGCCTGTGACGTAGCCAAGATACGTGACAGTAGCACAACCAAAGTCACTCTTGTTCAGGTTAACAGTCAGGTTAGCCTAGGTCAAGCACTGGAACAACATCTCTACATCTTTCAGATGTTCTTCCCAGGAATCACTCCATGTGATCAGGTCGTCGATGTACGCACCCGTGTGTGGCAATCCGGCGATTGTAGACTGTATCATCCTTTGGAACGTGGCTGGGGCATTTTTCATGCCAAAGGGTAGGACTTCATGCTGGTATAACCCAGATGGTGTGGCAAAAGCAGAGATGCTCTTGGCCCTCTCAGTTAAAGGCACACACCAATAACCCTTCAATAAATCAATCTTGGTCAGAAACTTTGCTTGCCCTACTCTATCGATACAATCATCAATCCTAGGTATTGGAAACACATCAGTTCTAGTTACAGCATTGACTTTGCGATAATCTGTACAGAATCTAGTACTTCCATCAAGTTTTGGAACTAGAACACAGGGTGAACTCCAATCTGAGTCAGAGGGTCTGATAATATCATGTTCTAACATGTACTCAACCTCTTTCTCAGCAATCTTTTCTTTTCAGGATTCATCCGCACGGATGCTGTTTTATTGGTTTGGCATCACCAACGTCTACATCATGCGAGGCTATAGAAACTCTCTTTGGAACATCAGGAAATAGATCTTTATATTTCTTGATCAACCTCTCAAACTGATCTTTCTGTGAGGGTTCTAAGTGCTGGAGTTTTACATCAAGATTTTGCAACACTTCAGAATTTGACAATTTACATGAAAGAACTTCAGCTTTAATTCTAGGTTTATCATCTTGAAACTCCCCCTCATCTTCACAAGTCTCGGCCATAGGAGGATCTGAAGTGACAGCTGCAACCCGAGCATTCCCATCATGATAAGGCTTCAGCATGTTAATGTGACGCAACTGTTTTGGCTTTCTTCTATCTGGAGTCTTCACAATGTAATTGAGATCATTGAGTTTTGTCAGAATTTCATAAGGACCATGAAATCTAGCCTGCAATGGATTGGACTGCAAGGGAAACAACACAAGGACCTTGTCTCCTGGTTTAAACTCACGGCTTCTAGCCTTATGATCATACCAAGTTTTCATTTTTCCCTGGCTTGATTTCAGGTTCTCTTTGGCTAGGTCACAAGCTGCACGCAGTCTTTCCTTGAACTTGCTAACATAGTCTAACAGACTGATATGTGGCTCTTTCTCTTGCCATTGTTCACTCAACAATAGCAAAGGTCCTCTCACTTCATAGCCAAACACTAGCTCAAACAGACTGAATCCAGTAGACTCCTGCACTGCTTCTCTAGCTGCAAACAACAGCAAATGAACACCTTCATCCCAGTCTTCCTCATGGTCATAATAATAAGTCCTCATCATTATCTTGAGAGTGGAATGAAACCGCTCTAAGGCACCCTGACTCTCTGGATGATAGGCACTGGAAAGAATCTGCTTCGCACCTAGTTCATACACAACCTGCTGAAACAATCCGGAAGTGAAATTGCTACCTTGATCTGACTGAATTTCCCTGGGAAGGCCAAACAACGTGAAGAACTTTATCAAAGCCTTCGAGATTGCAGTTGCCTTGATGTTGCGTAGAGGTATGGCTTCAGGGAATCTGGTAGATGCACACATGATTGTCAACAAGTACTGATTTCCAGATCTAGTCTTGGGTAATGGACTAACACAATCAACGATGACCTTGGAGAAGGGCTCCCCAAATGCTGGGATAGGCTACAATGGAGCTACAGGTGGGTCTAACTGGTGTTTTCCAACTACCTGACAAGTGTGACAGGTTTTGCAAAAGTTGGAAACATCTTTCCGAAGTCCAGGCCAGAAGAAGTGTTTCATGATCTTGTCAACAGTCTTGTTAACACCAAGATGACCTCCGAAAGGCAATCTATGAGCCATTGTTAAGATTCCTGTAGACCTTCGGAACAACAATTTGCTTGACCATTGCCCAATCTGCATTGGCAGGGATATCAGGAGGGCGCCACTTCCGCATCAACGCTCCATCCTTGAGATAATACCCAACTGGAACTGCGTCTATTTCTTCATCAGGAAGGGCTCTCTTCTTTAGTACACAAATTTCAGGATCATTGGTTTGCTCCTGAATCAACCGCTTTCTGGACAGAGACAAGTCTCCAGACACATCAGAATCACCAGACCCATCTGGCTGGCTGAACAGAGAACTGATAAAAGTGTCTGATAAGTCCTCAAACGGAGAAACCATAGTAGGCCGAACAGAGTCATGAGGCGAACCACCTGAGTCATGACTATTCAATGTGCTGGACGACACCACATCATCTTCTTCTTAAGCCTTCTTGGCCATAGCACGGGTCACTGCACAGGAAGGATACAGAGATGGGTCTTCATCGCCATCTTCAGTGCTCGGCTGTGAAATAAGATGAACAGGGGGAACTACATTGCCCCCAGCAAGGTCATTGCCTAGCAACAGAGAAACACCCTTGAAAGGTAGACTTGACATAAGTCCCACCTTTACCTGTCCTGTAACTAAATCTGACTTCAAGAATACAGAGTGCAGGGGTACAGATACAGTCCTCCCTTCAATACCTTGTACAAGTATGAAATCCCCAGAGGCGGTCTCATCACGTAACTCCAAGGAGTCCATCAACAAAAGTGACTGAGAAGCTCCGGTATCCCTTAGGATATATATGGGTACAGGAGGAGAATGCTTATTCAGAGCCACAAATCCCTCTGACACAAATGGAAGAAATTCCTCCCTCACAAAGACAGCAGTATCAGGCTTCTTAGCCTCACAAGGAGCAGGCAATTTAGCAGATCGGTCATCTACTACAGGGGTTTCTAATCTTGTCTTCACAAAGGTATTGGGTTTGGTATCCTTTTCTTTTTCTTTCTTAGCTTTAAGGAACCAACAGTTAGTTGTAACATGACCAGATTTCTTGCAATAATTGCAAACTAGACCACTTTTGTCACTGTCAGCTTTCACACTTTGATCAGACCTTGGACTGGATTTCTGAGCACCATCACCAGATTTGTCTTTGTCTTTGGGTGAGGAATCTTGGGTATCACCGTTACCTTTCTTCTGAAATTGGGACCATCTATTATTACTGCTGGACTGAAATTTGGACTTATGTGTGAGAACATATTCGTCTGCAAACTTGGCAGCTGATTGCAAATTCAGTGCTTGCTTCTCATTAAGGTAGGTCTTAATATCATCCTTGACACAGTTCTTGAATTCTTCAACTAACACCATCTCTTTTAGTGAGTTGAAATCATCCTTGACCTCCATAGAAGTACACCAGCGCTCAAAGCAAACCTTCTTCTCGTTAGCAAATTCCACATAAGTCTGATTGTCAGATTTCTTCAGACCTCTGAATTTCTGTCGGTAAGCCTCTGGAACCAACTCATAAGCTGTCAAAATAACCTTTTTGACTACCTCATAATCAGAGGAATCATCTGCAGACAAAGCTGAATAGGCTTGTTGAGCTTTACCCTTGAGGACAGTTTGCAACATCAGAGGCCAGTGTTCCTTTAGCCACTGACAACTCTTAGCTACCTTCTCGAAGCACTGGAAATACTTATCAACCTCCTTTTCCGAGAATGGAGGCACCAGCTTTACCTCCTGGCTAGCATGAAATTTGTTTTCAGCTTCCATTTTGATTTTTAGTAACTCCATTTGGAGCCTTTCTTCTCTAACTTCTGTAAATCGTTATCTATCTGTCTCTGTCTCTCTCTTTCTGCTCTTTCCTCTTTCTCTCTCTCAAACTGCCTTTCTTTTTTTCTTTCTGCTCTCTCGAATGCTCTTTCCTCTCTTTCAATCTCTAGCATTTTTAAATTTAAGTTCCATTTCTACACTTGGATTTTCCACTGGAAACTGTTCCAGATCTCCTGGTGCAAACACATTTTCATCAATGTAATATTCAACAATCTCTCTCGCCAGTCTTGCTTTTGGCATGGCTGGTTTTACATCTGTCAGCTCTAACTGTCTGCATATTTCTAGCAGTTATGTCTTTTTAAAAGACTTCAAAACCTCTACAGTTGGTGATGCCAAGAAATCATCCATTGCTGTTGATCTGCCTATATTTCTAGGAAAATTCAAAAAACAATTTCACAATTTGAAATTTTAGATTTTCAATAAATGACTCGCACAATGGTCTATCCCGGACCCGAGCCCCCAATTTGTTATGGCGTCAATTTGTTATGGCATCACGGACAGCAAGGGATGACAGACAAAATTTAAACTTTAACAGATTTAATTAAACAAACACTTTGAACTACTCTACAATCTACTCTACTGACCAAGATTGAAATAAAAAAAAATGAGATATTTACAGTCCCTTGGTAATTGAGATGGGGCTGCTATGTTGCGATGTCCTGGAACAGGAAAATGCTCCAACACAGGCTAAAATCCACAAAAGCTTCACAGGTCTTGAAAAGAGTGACAGGTCTGGTCAAATGTATCCTTCCACAATTTCTCCTTGCAATTTCTCCTACTACTTTTCACTCTCTCAATTTTTCTCCCTATATACTCTTTTCCAGCCCCTCCCACCTTCCAGGCTTTTCTCCAATTCTCTGGGACATTCCCCTCTGAGGCATGCCCAGGACATGCCCCAAGACCTAGCTCCAGACTGGGCTTCACAAAAAAAAAATGTCAATACTGTCATCTAGTGGCTTATTTTTTCCACATTACAATAATATGTGCTTATAATGAGGAAGGAATGTAAAACTATTGGGGAATTTTTGCTGCAGAGGCGTAGTTTTGGGCGCTGTGCACATACAAATATCCAAGCAAAGGAGAATCTGGAGGGGGGGGTCCTTGTTTCTGCATGTGCTGCACATCCAGAGTCTCTGCAGCTGAAAAAGCTTCTTCACTTCTGAAAATGTTCCTTCTGATACTTTGCTTGAAGATCATCAACTGAATATGGGTGACTGTATCATTTGATGGTTTGAAGCCTATGTTATTTGTCGGTATCTACCGTATATGACCATTTAGTAGCCCAGGTGTTTACTTCGTAAAATCGACTTGGACCCCAGGCGTTTATAAGAACCAGGCGGGTATTTGCAACAGGCTAGTATTTATTTTTGCACCGACCTGCACCAGGTCATTATTTGCAAAGAAAAAGGAGGAAAAAAATTTGGCAGCCAACTTCATGAAATGCTCATGACATGTCTGCTGATACTTCGAAACAAAGTAAAATGAAATATTGCTGAGAAATACCCATAATAACGGTTTCAATTGTCTGCATTAAATTACCGGGACTCGTCTGATCAGAAATGCAGCTTGAAATGTCCGTCGTGGGCGTAACCAGTCGCGTCCTCACGTGTTACGTCCAGACCTGTGGGTTAATTTGCATAATGTATGCAAATGGCGTAAAGATGACCTCGGCAAACTAAGGTACTCACTTCCTGCATCAAAATTCGACAAGGCGTCAGACAATCATATATACCATGCTTTAAAAAATAATTATTGAAAAAAGAAAATTTTTCCGTGTCCTAATATCATGTTACAACCATAACAACATCAAGAAATATGCGTAGATCGTGTCTTGTGCATAGACTGTATAAAAAGATGGACGCAGCACCCGGATCTAAAAAGTGAGGCCGATGCGGAAATCTCAAAAATTTTGCATTATATTTAATGGCCAGCAGATGGCGACGTCGGTGGTTGTAGAAAGAAGTTCAATGCTACTGAAGTCTATGGAAAATAACCCTACTTTGCCACCTGATTTATTACTTCATTCTTATTCTTTGAAATGCCTTCTTGTGAATAAAATAATATATTCCTTTGGTGATTTAGAGCAACAGGTAACCAGTTACAAAATACACATCCAGTTGTGCTGCTCCCTGATCCTGATTATGCAGATGACATAGCTCTCTTGGAAGATTTTATCGATGCTGCACAAGATGTGCTGACCTGAGTTGAGAATGCATGTCAAAATATTGGTCTTTTCCTCAATTTGTTGAAAACCAAATTCATGCATTTGAACCCACTATCTGACAGTCTCCTTACTTCTTCGGACGGCTCCCGTATCGACCTTGTCAATGAATTTAAGTATTTAGGGGCATACACTGACACTAATCATGACATCAATGTCCATATAGCTCAAGTTTGGAGTGCTCTTAACTCCCTGGAAAAGGTTTGGGGAGCTCCCATCAATATTCAAACCAATACTTAAGTCTTCAAGGCTACCGTTGAAACCATTCTTATGTATGGGTCCGATTCCTGGACACTCAACGCTACCCGTACCAGAAAAATCGATGCACCTATACCAAAATGCTTAGAGCAGCTTATAACATCTCATGGCGTTCTCACACCCCGAATTGTGTTTTGTATGGCTCGCTGCCAAAAATTTCAGATGTCGTCAAGTCACGGCGTCTCTCCCTTGCTGGTCATGTTGTTCGTCAGGATGAGGCAGCAGGAAAGGTTCTCTTGTGGTCACCAAATGCACATCGAAAAGCGGGTCGTCCCTTCATTACTTCGAAGAAGTTACTTCTTCAAGACACTGGTCTGTCTGATTCTGATCTGTTGGTGGCGATGAGGGACCGTCAAACCTGGAGGCGTAATTTTGTACAACGTGCTTCACCTTAGGGATGAATACATAAAAATAATACTTCAATTAAAACTTATTCTAAAACAAGCCTGCACAATTATAGTAATATTTACTCAGTGCATAAATACTGCATACATGATAATGAGATTGCTAATACTGTGAATAACTGAATAATAACTAATTAATATTGATAATTGATTGATTGATGATGTCATCTCTGATTGACTGATTAACTGGTGACGTAATTTCTTCTTCATTCCCCCCTTTGGGGCCTTATTGGCCCCATCCACTTTTTACTCAATCAATCTCACCCCACCACACATAAGATACATACAGTGTAATTGTAAATGAATACATGCAAGAATAAACATAATACTGTAAGTGAATATGAATAAATTACTTTCAAAATGAGTTACATATTTGTATACTGCTAGATATTAATATTAACATTTTATTGAGATTTAAATACATTTCAAAGGGGGCTTCATAGGGAACCGCTCGCGCATCGATCTGAGTAAATGCTTGAGCCATAATTTCTGGCTGAACGTAGGTAGCAGAAGATCTTAACGCTGATAAAAGTAGTATAGTCCGCTGTTAAGGACTGCAGGTGAGGAGGATTGGCCTCTAAGGTTAGTATATCATTTTCAGTTCAGTTCATCACTGAGATGTCTAAGCTCTGAACAGGATGATTTCTTAGTCCAACTTGAAGAGAGAAGCCATCAATCTCAGTTGTTATTTAATCAGTCAATCAGATCTATGTTTTTGATACAAGTCATGAAATTCAAAAAGATGGCAGATTTAACCCCTCTTCACACATGTAGACGCCTATGAAGATGAAACTGCTCTATTTATGCACGCAGTTACATTATTCTATCAATAGATGGCACCTCCAAAAGTGTTATTGAATATTCACAAGAAAGCCCAACCTATTACCGATTTAGAGATAGAGATAGTCCCATCCCTGTTTCCCAGGTATTGTATGGATTAAACTCCTTAGCCAAGCCTGATGTGCAAACTGCCTAATATAATTGCCAAGAGTATCTATCCAGCACTTAATGAAAATAATCTCTTGCGACAGAAGAAAATCATTGTCCTATGTTGCAACCAGCTCAGCTATAACAGGTCCAAGGTACCTCAAGTAAGTAGGGAAAATCAGTTTTCTGAGGCAAAAATTTGATATAGTATTGATACTATATCATTTTACAATCAATTATTGTCATCAGATATTAAAAACGTGTGATTCCCTGCCATTGAATTACGTGTAGATTTATCCCTCGACAAATTCAGTGGTTCCTTACAACCTCATACTATGCCTCACTGATATCAGTCTCTCTAATGCTTGCTCAGGCTTATGTGTGTAAAACACAGTTATAGTTCACACCCACCTGAACTATAACCCAGAAATTATGTGTTGATCGACACGTTTTTATTCAATTCCAGACAGTATAAACTTTCCACAATAGTTGAAAGACTTTGAATGGACCCTCAGAAAAGTATTTAAACCCTAACATAACAGCAAGTTATGTTGTATTCTTTGAACTGTGCGCAGGTGAATGACATGAGTACAAAGAAGGGAAAAAAAGGCTTCCAAAATGAACCTAGAACTGCCTAGGTCACATTTATGTGATGGTTATTTGATACCGACATGGATAATGGGAGTTATTGTGAATGGAACAGTCCTGGAGGGTTCCTTAAACCGGAGGGCTTTGTAGTTTTGTTTATCTGGAGGAGGACTTCAGTGATGGAGAGTTTTGCTTAGTTTTCAGTAAGTATAATGGAGCTAGCTAGCTGTTTAATTTACTTTCACTTTATCGCAGCCATTATGATTTAAACCGCATTCAATGAAATCAAATCACTAGGTTTTCTTCATTTAAAATGATCGTATAAATAATGCATACATCATAGTAAAGTGAATAATACTGTGAATAACTGAATAATTACTGATAGGTAATAACTGATTAATATTGATAATTTATTTATTGATGTAATCTCCGTTTGATTGACTGAATGATTGGTAATAATTACCAAATTATTGATTGGAAATCATTTTCAACAATATTCCCCCATTCATGAGATTCTTCTCACACACCTTCCTAATTGCACATCAAATAAAGTACAATAATGAGTAGATACATACAAGAGTACATATAGTACTATTAATGAATAAAAGTGAATAACTTTCAAAATGGGTGACATGTTTGTATTCCATAATTGCATAATTTTGGATGATTACCTCAGGTTTTCATTGATGAACACCTGTATTAATGTAATTATAACTGATTTTAGACAAGTTGGTCAACTCTTTCCATGTAATCCTGTTTGACCCAGTTTCCGGACTTAGAAATTTCTGCCGAAAAAGAAGGCTCAGAATATCTCTTTTTCATAAAGTATATTCAGATAGAAGGAGATTGATAATCAAAGTTTTTATTTCATTAAATGAATGTTTAAATTACATTGCATTTAGCAGACGCTTTTATCCAAAGCGACTTACAAAAAGGTGTAAATCAACCATCAGTGTAAGTGCAATAAGCAAAACATTATCAAGTGCACAAGAAAAAAAATAAATAAATAACTGGGTGAAGTGCAATTGTAGCAAAACCGCAGGACATAACAAAATAATTACCAATGGGATTTGTTTAAGGGGAGAAAGACAAGAGTGAGTTTATTGGTTAGGAGAGAAGATGGACCCGGAAGAGGTGGGTCTTCAAGAGCTTCTTGAAGCTGGAGAGGGACGCCCCTGCTCTGGTTGCGGCTGGCAAGTCATTCCACCAGCGTGGAAGTGCCTGTAAGAATTGTCTAGCCTGAGAGTGCCTTGTGCGTAGGGATGGCAGTGCTAGACGGCGTTCCTGGGAGGAGCGAAGTGATCAGCCAGGTGTGTAAGCCTGTATGATGGGGTTGAGGTAGGAGGGAGATATACAGATATCACTCTGTAGGACAGCAGAAGTGATTTGTATTTGATTTGAGCTGCAACAGGAAGCCAGTGGAGGCTGATGAGTAGTGGAGTGACATGAGCCCTTTTGGGTTCATTGAATACCAGATGTGCTGCCGCGTTCTGGACCATCTGTAGAGGTTTCGCAACACAGGCCGGGAGATATACATTTAAATATGTATATTTGTCTGGTATCAATGCCATTACCATTATCCAGTGCCCACGGCATCATCTGGGAGTCCAGGGTCCGAAAGGGTCATTTTGGCCCAATGTGGTTTTCAGACCCCCACAAGTCCCCCACCAATGATACTATTATCCTAAAACTAAGTTTGGATGTGGAAAAGTTCCCGAATATGAGGGAGAACCACATTTTCAACAGTAACATTCACTGAACTGAATCCCAGGAACCCCAAAAAAGTGAAAAATCACTTGCCGCCTTTAAAACAGATTAGGACTTGGGGACCATCCTGTCACCCCTCTGATGCCTCATGGTGATTCTGGCCACAGAATCCTGATATATGGGCCAGAATACATCAGCACATCAAATTTCAGCTTCCTTTGTCTATTACGTAAGAAGTTATGGTCCTTCCAAAATGCTACAAAACAAAATGACCAATTAACGCAAGTCAAAAAGGGGCGTGGCACCCAAATTTCAAAAGGGCGCCACACAAAAACCGTTAGAGATATTGACACGTAACGTGGGATTCTTTTGTTTGGTACCATAAAGTATTTTTGGAAAAAGTCTGAGCAAAATCTGAGAGGTGTCATGTACATGGGTGGCTGAGTTGACATGGAATGACCCTCTTAGAAATATATCTGACCTAAATATATCATTTATGTCTGAGGAAGTAGAGCAGGTAGAAATCAGATGGTTCCTGGTTCGATCCCTTCCTCCACAGAACATTGAGTAAGACACTGAACCCCACACTGCTCCTGATGTGCAGGGTGGCGCCTTGCATGGCAGCCTCCGCCATCAGAGTGAATGAGAAGCATAATTGTGAAGCACTTTGTGTTATGTGACAAGAAAAGCACTGTATAAATGCAGTCCATTTAGCTTTTATTAAAATATATGAAACAGTCAGTTTTTACATATTTGAAATGTATTTCACAATGTATTTCGAAATGTATATTAAATATATCTCAAATATATTTTCATCCCTGTGGGAAAATATTTTAGAAATGCATTTCAAATGAATTGATAATATATTTAAAATATTTTTAAAAAAATATATGAAGCGGCCATATTTTATGTATTTGAAGTGCATTTTTAAAATGCATTTTGAAATATACATTCTAAATGTATCTCAGATGTTTTTTTCTTTCTGTATAGGATGTCCCCCAGAGAAAACCCATTTGTTACCGGTGCGTTTTTAATGGCACTAAGTATATTAATGGGGTCATAATATGCCCATTTACCACTTTGCCCAATTCATTTTTGTTCTATTTACAAATATGTGTGTGCTTTCATGGTCAAAAAGCACTTAGTTACAGCTGTACAGCCTTTGTGCATGGCACCTGGTTAGTTTGGTTCCTGTCTCTTCACTTAAAGCCGACTCTATTATGATCAGCTAACTGCAGTTCAGGAAGCATTTCGTAAAATCAAGGGAATACAATAAAAAGTTGTACAACAAAGGAATGAGTTTTAACCACTTTTGCTTTGCACAGAAGAAAACTGGATTTCTTGACATGGCAACACACCAAACTCTTCCAGGCTTCCACTCTACCGAGTGGCATTCAGCGGTTTGTCGAACTGACTCATTGGTTGGCACTGCCGCCTCACAGCATGAATGTTGTGGGTTTGAATCCAGCTTTGGTCCTTTCAGTGGGGAGTCTGCATGTTATCCATGTGTTTGTGTGGGTTTTATCTCGGTAGTCCAGTTTCCTCCCGCAGTTGAAAGACATGCATGCCTGGCTAACTGGAGACTCCATATTACCCTTTTGCCTATAGTCAGCTGGGATAGGTTGCTGCTCCCCAAGTGAGGAGAAAGCAGTATAGAAAATTGATGGATGCATTGAGATGAGGCATTTTTAGGGAAGTAATGGTAAATCAGACAAATTTAAAACAAAACAGAATCTGTGTCTTCAAAACATTGACATTCTTGAGTCAAATTTAACTCAAAGGAAGCCAAGATTATATTCATACGGTGCAAATGCTTGCGAGGGATTTCTATCCAGTAATAAAAAGTGTGAGTGCTGCAAGGCCCTCCAGTCTGTTTTCTCTTTAACCAAGACTTAAACATGTTCTGACAAGGCTTGTCTTTCCTCAACACTTTCCATTCGGACCAGGCACAATGAGCTGAGTGTGTGAAGTACAGTGCTGTGGTTTTACTGACATTTTTAATGTGTCGATACTTTTGATCTTCCACCCAGAGTTCATGCGCAGAGTCCTTATTTTGATTTAAAAAATGAGTGTAAATAATGTTCAAGTTTGCTTTTGAAGGGGCTACTTCATATTCCCTTCCCTTTATAACCATTTATTTGAAACATAATAGTGTGGAACTTTAATATCAACCAAAAAAAAAAAGGAATGAAAAAGACCCTTTAGTAACCCCTGCAAATCAGTGCCGTGGGCCTGACTCAGAGCATAAAATGGGGAACATTAATGCTTCAACAGCATTTCTGGCACTGGGTCCATGAATCCTATTTTGAGAAGATGATAATTACAACAGAATTATATATAAATTCTTTTTTTTGCAGAATGTAATCACTTTCAAGGGCATACTTATTGAAGTTCAGAATCAACCAGTCTGCCTTTCATGGACCCTGTTTCCAACAGTAAAGTGGATTAGAGGAAGGCTGCAGTATCTATATCTCAGCTCTCCTCCCAAGTTGTATTACTTTTCTCCTGTGAACTACCTGTGAACCAAAACGTTTCCTGAATAAAAACCAGTGCGTCCTGCAGTGTTGTCTGGGCAAGGGGAGACTATTTTTTGTCGGCTTACTTGACTTTTGTGAGTTTGCTCAGTTCCTCATGTTGCTGACAGACAGAACAAAGTTCGCCCTCACCAGCAAGCAGAAATGGATTCAGATGCACAGTCTCCTGTCAGTAATTCCTGGTGAGGTTTCAAAACATTGCATAATAGATCAATGTATAGAGTCTCCAGCCGAGAGAAAAACAGACAAAAAAAAAATGGTTCAATAAATGGGCCGTGAAAGTTTCAGTTAAAAAGTTGCCTCATGACATTAAATTAAAAGCACTGACAGCACTCATGTTGCTAGCTGTAATTTGACGAACTGCATCCCTACATGTGAAAGGTCTTGCGTAAAAATGCTGGACACACCCAGCCCGTTTCATGGTGGAGGATCAATGAAATAGCCAGGGAGCTGTTCTGAGAAAAACCCGAACTCTCACCAAAGCTAGAGCATGGAGTGAAGTTAAAAGAGCTGTTCAAGGTTTTTCTCAGCTTCGTTATCATGCTGACTCAGTAATCTTTCTACATGAAATACTCCCCTGGTAGCCTGTAATTATGGCTGATATGGGTGCTGGAGAATACATGAGGTACTTGGTAATAAGAGTTGATTTGTAGGACGTGTTTGGCAGAAGTCTCAGTGACACCTCAGCTGTTTTAGAAGCAACAGAGGCTGAACTGAGGTCAGTATGGAACATAAAAGGCATCAGCAAAGGCTAGAAGCGCATACTGCAGGGGCTTATTCCAACCTTGCTTTCATTCTGCACAAACCTCCCTCAATTCTTCCCCCACTTTCACCTCCAAACAGAGGACAAAATAAAGACTGTGGAGATAATACCAGGATGGAGGAAGAAACACTTATTATCCTTGGTCTGTCAGATAAAGTTTTAAGTTACATCTGTGACCAGGCAGCTGTGGATCTACAAGTCGATTTTTCATATGTCAAGCTTTTCTGAAAAAATACTTCTGCTCACAATGTGTCCGTGTTAAATCATCCCGAGGGAGCCTCCTCGCTCCGCCAAGGAGCATTTAATGAATTGAACTGTCCTTTAAGATGGTAGACCTCTATCAATTTCTGGGTCAGGCGAGGACAGAGTAGATAAGGACGATTTAAAATAAGCGATTGTAATTAGCCCCTGGTTGTGATCTCTGAGCACTAATTTGAAGTTGTTCAGCATATGAAATTAGCAATCTCACACCCAGCTGACTGCAAATGTCAACCTCAGAGTGGGGCCATTTTGTCAAAACAATGGTGCCTCAATGTCCTCATAGGGGACAACAGTTCTTTTTTCATTTAATTTATTATTTGTGTTCACAAGCTTCATATTTCCCTTAGCCCCAGCATAATGCAGGTGTCTTAGATAAATACTGTGGTGAAAGTACTTTCAAAATTATCATTTACTGTATTTTTTATGAATGTCCTTTAAAGTGGAGATTAAGATTACAGACTCAAGTCTACGACATGGAACAAAAAAAGAAAATTTTTCAGGTTGTGGGAGGACATAACAGTACAATATTTCATATGGTATTTACAAGGGTGTACTGGCTTTGGCTGGAAATAGTTCAGAGATTAAAATGAAGGTCTCCTTTGCCAGTTATTCAATCTTGAATCTTTCATACTTCCAAAATATAAGTACTTTTCATTTACCCAGTGTGATGCAAAGATTGAGAATCTTGGCAGAAAAGGGCCTTAGACAATAGGAAGAGACATGTTACATTTGAAATCTAATGTATTCATTGGGGGGGAAAGATGTAGACGATACCATCACGAGTGCTGAGGTATTTCTGCTTCCAGTTTCCAGTATTTTCCGTTCTTGTCAAGTATTTAAGAAGTGACCAAACAGAGCTTCCCTGACATTTCTGCACAAAGATGTGCAATGTGATCGGCATAATTTAAGCCATTATTTTGACTCTTGTGCCATTTTCAGCAGAATAATAATTAAACAAGTAAATAATGAAGCAAACTGCTCAGATGTTTGCAGTTCCAAGTGGCCCACTGATTTTTGGGAGCTGGCACAAATGAGGCAAATGTGAAAATGGCATCAAAACAAAATACAGGAAAGTTGGGCGCCGTCTTACATTTCCAGCTTTAAAAATAGCATTCTGAGGATGAACCCATCACTGAAATAATTGGTTCTGGATTTCTGCCATTCTCTGTTGAACTCCTTAAAAAAGGATATTTGGGCATTTGCTAAGCTATGACTGCTAGGTGAATGATAAACAACTATTTTGGATCCATTTCTGGGTTGTAAAGTCAGTAGTGTTATTGATTGCAGCATGGAAATCTGCACAATATTTGGCTTACTCAGAGAACTCTGGCTCCCCAGACATGAGGCTTATCCTCCAGCCTCTGTTTCCTGATGCAGGTGCGGTATCCAAAACGTTGGTGCTGTCTCAGAAGAGCCAGTTTGCTTCTCCTTATTTCTCCTGCTGCCTCATTACTCGGTTTGTGTAAGCAGTTTGGGGCCGCATGGCGGTTCAGCTGCTGCTAAGTTCACCTCCAAAATATCTCGCTAATTAAATTTTTCTGAGCAATGCTAGCTTAATGGACCTAGCGAGCAGGCATCTTTAGAGATCATTACAGTATAATACCACCACTTTAAATTTGTGGATTGGGCTTCTATGACTGACAGTCAAGAGAATTTCTTCCTGCTCTTCCTGAATTCCTGCTTTTCTTCTTACAGATCACGCTGGCGGCAGCCCAGAGGTGGGAGCTGCAATAGTGAAAGAAATAATAGAGGGAGAAAAGGCTTGGTTATTCTGCTCAGGTCTGGATGGTTTGAATACAAATTAGAACATGTATTATGCAGAACAGTCCATAAGTATTTGGAGTGTGGCAAATATTTGCACTATAGCTCTGCACTCCTACGCATTCAATTTGAAGTGAAGTTAGCTCTACATCCTTGTCATGCGAACCATGTAAGAATTTCCACCATGTTTACAGAGTAACATTGCCCAATTACTTACAGGCAATGTCTTCAGTTACTTTTATGACCACAGACTTCCTGTGACTAGTAAACCATGAGTCACAGTTTGGAAACCTGACAGGGTCCAAATATAGAGTGAAAACATGACTAGGTCAAAACCTAGCATATGGCAGGACCGTTTGTAGCCAGTGAGAGAAATTATGGGCAGTTTGTTAGAAGGATAGTCACTGGCATGGACTATAATGTTAATTACTGCGAGGATCCATGCAGATCTGCTGTCAATGCCCCCTGATGACTGTTCGCGCAAAATCAGTTTGAAAGAGCAATGCCCAATTGAGGACGTACACTCGGCCAGTTGACAAATGGTGTAACTTCATCACTTACTTACTCTCTCAATCACTCACTTACTCACTCAGCCATGGACATCTGCGGATGTAGGTTTTGACCGTGGCGGTCCAGACCAACATAAGGGAAAAAGTGAGCAAGCTTCTCAGTGTTATAGCTGAATTGAATTAAATTGAATTAAGAATTAACAACATAACGGCTCAAGAGTATCATGACAGAAAAATCCCAGAGGATAGCCTTGAAAAGCATTACTAAAAAATACTTATGTCCAATGTGATCTACGATGGAAACCAACAAAAGAAACACAGGTGTTATGACTTGAAAATCACAACAAAGAGAACCAGCAATGACAACTTGAACAAATTTATTCTTCACTGATTAGGTCCAAAAATTTCTTTAAATAATCCACTGTGTAATCTTCTAATAACACTCTAATGCCACTATGTAACTCTGATGCAAAAACAAAAGAACTCTCCAACTGACCAAAATCACAGCATTTATAAAGGCTAGGAACATTCTGGAAAGATCTACAGGATTCCTGGGTGATCTGGCCTTCTCCAGGTAAGAAGATGCCAGAAACTTCTAGAAAGCACTAGTCTATTTCATCACAAACAAGCGGTATTGCATCAGATCATGTGTTGCTACAAATAGACTGTTATACAGACATACCAACAGAGGGTGCTAAATGATAAACAAAATAAACAAATAGCTGACCAGTAAGGCAGCACAAATAGTATTGAACAAATCTCCATTTACAAATGATATACAGTGCTGTACACAAAATACTTATACATAACACCTCCCCTCTTTAAGGAAAGAAAGGTTTGCTAAAAGCTTTCTTTTGTTAAAATTAACACGGTTTTCTAATCAGTATAATCTTGAAACTTTACACATAAAGTATCATTGATCATTATAACAATCATATACCTAACAACCAGGACAATTTTCACTATCAAATAGAGAAGTAAAATTACATGCGTGAAAGTGCATCTGGAATAACATTATCTTTTCCCCTGATGTGAGAAATATCTAAATCATACTCTTGCAAAAGTATATTCCATCTCTGTAATCTTTGATTTTGTTTTTGATCTTATGCGAGAATGTGAGGGGATTGTGATCACTGAAGACCTTGATGGAAGTAGCTGAACAAGTCAAATAGACTTCTAAATGTTGTAAAGCCAAAACAAGTATCGAACATTCTTTTTCAATAATTGAATAGTTTTTCTGATGTTTATCAAACTTTTTGGAAAAGTATCAAACAGGATGATCTACTCCATCAGTGTCTTCTTGCAGTAAAACTGCGCCTACACCAATATCACTGGCATCAACAGCCAACTCAAATTCCTTTTTGAAATTAGGAGATAAGAGAACTGGTGAGTTTTTGAGGATGGCTTTCAGTTGGTCAAATGAATTTTGACATTTTTCATCCCAAACAAATTTTGCATTTTTCTTCAGTAAATTTGTCAAAGGTTCAGAAATGATAGAGAAATTTTTACAGAATTTTCTGTAGTAGCCAGCCATCCCTAGAAATCTCATTAGTTGTCTTTTAGTTGTAGGCTCAGGAAATTCAGTGATAACTTTAACTTTTGCATCAATTGGTTTGACTTGACCCTGTCCTACAATATGACCTAAGTAAACAACTGTAGCTTTACAAAAGTCACTTTTAACAAGGTTGATAGTCAGCTTGGCATCACTCGCTCTCTGAAAGAAGTCTCTGATGTAGGTGAGGTGCTCTTGGAAGCTGTCGCTGGTGATGGTAATGTCGTCAATGTAGGCCTCACATCCTGGTAGTCCAGCAATCACTCAGTTTACCAGACGTTGGAGGGTGGCTGGAGAATTTTTTTTTTTCATTCCAAAAGGCATCACCTTGTATTGGTATAGTTCATCTGGTGTGACAAAGGCAGAGATCTCCTTTGCTCTGTCTGTTAGAGGGATCTGCCAGAAGCCCTTGAGGAGATCAAATTTGGTGACATACTTTGACTGTCCAACTTTGCTAACGCAGTCATCAATCCTGGGAAAAGGATATGAGTCAGTTTTTGATAGAGTGTTTGCTTTCCTGTAGTCTGTCACCATTCTATGTGTTCCATTGAGTTTCAGAACTAGGATGCATGGAGAACTCCAGTCACTGTTACTTGGTTCAACAAAGTCATTTTCAAGTAGGTATCTGACTTCTTGTTTAAGGTATTTCTGCTTCT
This sequence comes from Gymnothorax javanicus, assembly GCA_029692085.1. NCBI lineage: Eukaryota > Metazoa > Chordata > Actinopteri > Anguilliformes > Muraenidae > Gymnothorax > Gymnothorax javanicus. The sequence continues at coordinate 110,344,382 of CM056194.1, read as the reverse complement.
CTGGATTCATTCTGTAAGGATGCTGTTTTACAGGCTTGGCATTATCTTGTCGGATGACATCGTGGTAAACCATATCAGTCCTTGAGGGAACGTCAGGGAATATGTGACTATATTCAAATATGAGCTGCTTTAGCTGTTGTTGTTGAAAAGGGTCCAGGTGGGACAACTTGATGTCAATATTATGAAGAATGTCTGAATTTTCAAGTTTGGCTGGACCAGGTTCATTTTCCAAGGGGCATTCACAATCTTCTTCAGAATTTTCCAGTTCAGTTGTATTTACCGCATTGACTGGCTTTTGCTGAATGTCTCTCTCTGAATGTCTTCTTTCAGCATGTTGATGTGACACATTTGTTTTTGTTTCCTCCTTCCAGGGGTTAAAATGATGTAATTTAGATCACTGACCTTTTTGAGGACAGTGTAAGGGCCGAAATATCGGGCTCTTAGAGGGTTTCCAGGAACTGGCAGAAGCGCAAGGACTTTGTCACCAGCTTTAAAAACTTCTATCTGGGGAATGAAGGTCATATCTGGCTTTCATTTTGCCCTGAGCCTCTTTGAGATTAGACTTAGCAAAGTCACAAGCCTTAGAGAGACGATTACGGAAATCAGACAGACATACTGAAGCAAGTTCATTGGGACATCATCTTCGGCCAGCAACCTTTCCTTCAGAAACTTCAGAGGTCCACGGACTGTATGCCCAAAAACAAGCTCAAAAGGACTGAACCCAAGAGACTCCTGAACAGCTTCACGGCAGCAAACAGAAGAAGATGGACACCTTCATCCCAGTCTTTCTCTGTGTCAAGGCAGTAGGTCCTTATCATGTTCTTCAGGGTTTGATGGAACCTCTCCAAAGTACCTTGACTCTCAGGATGGTAAGCTGATGACCTGTATTGTTTAATACCAAGCTCATGCATAACTTGTTGAAATATGCCAGACATGAAATTTGACCCTTGATCAGACTGAATAGACTTAGGAAGACCAACAAAGCAGAAAAACTAGGTAAGAGCCTTGATGTTAGTCTTTGCCTTAATATTGCAAAGTGGAATTGCCTCAGGAAACCCAGTGGAAGCACACATGATAGTCAGTAGGTACTCACAACCAGATCTAGTCTTGGGCAATGGTCCAACACAGTCAATGATGATCCGACTGAAAGGTTCTTCAAAAGCAGTAATGGGCTTAAGTCGAGCCTTTGGAGTATTCTGGTTCGGCTTCCCAACCATTTGACAAGTATGACATGATTTGCAGTACTCCTGTACATCGGACCTAATGGAAGGCCAAAAGAAATGATTCCTGACACGTTGAAGGGTCTCCTTGATAACAAAGTGACCTGACATGGGATTGTCATGGGCCAGACGAAGAGTTTCTTGAAGATAAGACTTTGGAAGAACAATTTAATGGGTGATCATCCACTCTTCATCTGCAGAAACATCAGGTGGATGCCACTTTCTCATAAGCACACCATTTTTGTAGTAAAAACAGACAGGAACTTGAGTCGCCTCTTGTTCACTTATAGCCTGTGGTAGAAGATGCGCTAGATCATGAGCTTGTTGTTGCTCCTGAATAAGTTGTTTCCGAGATAGAATGTCATTAGAATGACCTGACAAGGACAAGTCTGAAGATTTTCCAGACATCTCAGAAGGACTGGAAGGTTCCTGATGAAAAGACTGCCCAATGAAGGTGTCAGCCGGATTGAAGTCCAGGTCAGCATCATCTTGGAGAGCCTTTTTGGCCATAGAACGAGTAACTGCACATGAAGGATAGAGGTCTGGAATTTCCTCCTCTATAGATTCAGATTCTTGATCAATCAAAGGAGTGTCAGTTACAACAGGGTAGGGCACAACCTTATCCCCAGCAAGATCATTACCAAGAAGCAAATGAACACCTTTGAAAGGAAGAGAAGACCTAACGCTAACAGTAACAGGCCCAGAGACCAAGTCTGATTTGAGATGAACATTATGGAGAGGTACATTTGTAAAAACACATTCTACTCCTTGAATAAGGACATTAGCCTGAGTGGACGTTTTGTCCGAAAAAGGCAGAATATCTGCAAGAATAAGAGATTGGGAAGACCCAGTATCCCTTAGAATTCGAACAGGAGCAGATGAGGAAAAATCATGTGAAAGTGAGACAAAACCATTGGTGATGAATGGCTCAAAACCCTCCATAACAGAATCAGACACAGAAGGTAGAAGATCAGACAAACTGACCTTTGATACAAGATATTCTCTCCTAGTGAAAGCAGTTGGCTTGGTTTCTCCTCGTTGTTGTTTTTTTCTTGAGAACATAACACTCAGAAATAAGGTTACCTTGCTTTTTGCAGTATTGGCAAGACACAGAAGGTAAAGAATCAGAGGATTGCTTCTCACTGGAAGGTTTCCTCTCAGAAGTGGCCTAGGAATCATCAGAGGTGTTATTCAAAGAAGTCTTGGACTGAGACTTGCGTTGAAATTTAGAAAAAGTGGATTTTTGGACAATAGAAGACTTATGAGTCAATGGATAACTATCTGCCAGGGTGGAAACATCTTGCAAAGTATTGGCTTGTTTCTCCTTAAGGAAAGACTTGATATCAGGCTGGATACACCTTTTGAATTCCTCAGCCAGAATAAGTTGCCTCATTCTGCCAAAATCTTTCTCAAATTTCATGGAATTATACCACTGATCAAACAACTTTAACCTGCCAAATTCAACATGAGTTTGACTGACTTCTTAGCGAGAATTCCTAAAGGTTTGCCTGTAAGCCTCGGGGACCAATTCAAAACCCTTCAGAATGGCAGATTTGACAAAATCATAATTAGAACACTGTTGGACAGATAACTGGTTATAGATTTTCCTAGCTTTACCAGTAAAAACACTTTGTAAAATCATTGTCCAATGCTCTTTTGGCCATTTTCAGCAATTTTCTCAAAATGGGTAAAGTATTGGTCTACATCATTTTCTAGGAAGGGAGGAACAAGCCTAATGTGTTTAACCACATCAAAATGATCAGAAGGTCCAAAAGATTGTGTTACAGTACCTGCTTCTATTTTCTTCATTTCCAGTTCATGCTGCATTTTCCTTTTTTCTTCCAGTTCTAGTTGTTTCTCCAACCTTCTTTCTTCTAGTTCTTTCTCCAACCTTCTTTAGTTCTAGTTGTTTCTGGCGTAGCTGCATCTCAAGTCTTTGCAGCTCTGTTGCAGACACTTCCACATCATGTTGCTTCCTCCCCAAAGATCTCTTCATCGATGAAATGTTGCACCAAAATGTTCAGTATTTCTTGTTTCTTTATTGATGATTTCACATCAGATAATCCAAGGTATGAGGCTATTTGCAGCAAGTCCTTCTTCTTTGCCAGCACAATTGATTCCTGGGTTGGAGTTTTCAGTAAATTTTCAACATCAAAAGTCATGATTGCTGGTTTTCAAATAGTCACAAGCTTTAAAATGATAGTTAAGCTTTAATCTTTGGTGAATCCAATGGTTGATCCAATGAATGGTTTATCTCAGTGGAGCCTTCAATTTGTTATGACTTGAAAATCACAACAAAGAGAACCAGCAATGACAACTTAAACAAATTTATTCTTCACTGATTAGGTCCAAAAATTTCTATAAATAATCCACTGTGTAATCTTCTAATAACACTCTAATGCCACTATGTAACTCTGATGCAAAAACAAAATAACTCTCAAACTGACCAAAATCACAGCATTTATAATTCTGGAAAGATCTACAGGATTCCTGGATGAACTGGCCTTCTCCAGGTAAGAAGATGCCAGAAACTTCTAGAAAGCACTGGTCTATTTCATCACAAACAAGTGGTATTGCATCAGATCATGTGTTGCTACAAATAGACTGTTATACAGACATACCAACAGAGGGTGCTAAATGATGAACAAAATAAACAAATAGTATCTAACAAATCTCCATTTACAAATGATATACAGTGCTGTACACAAAATACTCATACATAACACAGGACAGAAAAAACAAGACAGTTGATGCAATCAAATAAAGTACAAGCTGAACCCTGGCAGCCCTTTGCCTGTGATTCATACTCCTTCCTTTCTCCCCACAAAGACACCTTGATTTTTTGTTTTAAAAATTGCCTTTAACTTCGATTAGTATGTAGCTAATTAGCTACGCGGTGAATTGGACATAACATTCAGTGTTGTTGAGGGTAGACTTAAACCCAAGTCTGCAGATGTGGACACCTGCAGACATGGAGTTGCTATATTTATGCAAGCAGTTACACTATACCATCAATAGGTGCCACATCTGATATGGTTATTGAATATTCATGAGAAAGCGGTGCCAGTGAATGATTTAGAATGTGGACGCGTTAAGTCCCATCCTTGTTCCCCCGGAATTGTATGAATTAAACTCCTCAGCCAAGCCTGATCTGCAAACTGCCAAATATACTTGCCCAAAGTATCTATCTAGCATAGTATCTTGTCCTTTGTTGCAACAACTTCAGCAATAATTGGCCAAAGGTATCCCAATTAAGTAGTGAAAAAAATCAGCTTTCTGAAGAAAAATTCAACATAGTATTGATGCTATGTAATTCCACTATCAAGTATAGTCATGACAAATTAAAAAGGTGTGATTCCATACCATTGTTTGATGTGTAGATTTGTCCCACATAGAATTCAGCGGTCACTTAAATCCTCATATGATCTCTCACTGAAATCCAGTCACTTTCACCCCACTTTAAGCCAGATCTGGCTATTTATGTGTTACCCTATTAATTCAAGATTCAAGCTTCACAGAGAGGGGGAAAATGGCTTAAATGAAAGAGGACACTTGTAGCATTTGGAATTACATCATATTTCAGTTTCTTTTCAGAATTTAAGTTCAGAGTTAGGGCCACAAACACAAAAAAATCTTCATTAAAATTAAGCAATGAGATTATAAAAATTAATATCTTAAGAATTGAAAAATGGGTGGCAGTTAAAACAATAAATTTCTGGGATCATAAACTCCTTGACCACAAGTGTACTTCATCTGGCAGTGATATTCAAAATTATCTACTGCCTATGAGCCAAATAGGATAGCTCTCCAAGTGGCTCCCCAAGCTGTCAGAGCCCTCAAAATTACACACTGTGAAATTATAATCATATGTTTAACTCAAATGAACTTTTGACTCATGAAGTTTAAAGGTCCCCTATTAAGCTGATCCTTCTTTTAATACATACATGTCATGTTATAATGTTGGATGTCTATACTCAACCTCTGCAAAGTTTCTAAACATAAAACACAGGGGTTTTGCCGTTATCCAAGAACGTGATTTCCTGAATGTGATTTCCTCTCTGAACAGCTTGTCCCGAGATCTTCACAAGATTTTGTCCATACCTGATGTCAGGTTGTTGCATCCAATCAGGACAGACCTGGCCGCAGCCAATCCCGGCGCTGGACCTGCCCACTCTGGAATCTATTCAATCAGACACAAATGATTACAAATCATTTAACGTGTAGATTTATCAGTATGTCTCCCAAAGCCGTTTGTTCGTGTTCTTTTTTGGATGCGGAAAAAAAGCACCACTATTTTCTCTTCCAAAAGACGATGCCACCAGGAGTCAGTGGGTAGCTTTATTGTTTGCCGGTAGCAAACAGCCATACTCAAAGGGAATGTTAGCTGTTTGTGCTTGGCATTTCACCAAAGACAGCTTTGTCAATAAAGGATAATTCGACGCTGGATATGCGTCTCAGCTGCTTCTCAAACCTGGGGCAGTTGCATCAATCAAGAGCTCGGAGCCACAAGCTGAAAGTAACGATATAACAGCAAATAATGTAAGTGAGGCTAACGTGTTATGGGTGGCTAGCAGGACCGCTCTTGATTGCACGAACAACTGACCTCAAACGCAGACTTAGTAAAATATCTGAAGATAAAGTCTGGATTGATACCAACTGTCCATGACTCAACGACAGATGCGGAAGCTGTGAGTTTTACCATTTTGTGTTGCTGTACTGCATAAGCCTAACTAACGTGACTGCTTGTTGAATGTGGCTGGAGCACTGCAGCTAACATAGCTAAATTGCTAATGTTTGTGTCCTAAATATGCAAGAGTATTTAATATCAGGAGACATTCAACAGAAGGTGTGTGAACATGAACCTCAGTTGAAGCTAACTTTTTAAACTTGTTTGTAATTTGGATGCTTGGCACAACCGTTCACGGTAACGAAACTTACTGACTGTGAAACCTGCATTGCAGGGTAACGTTTCTCTCTGTCGTTGTTATGACCGCTCGGTTACTACCGCATGTTAGTTTGTGTTCCGTGCTACTTAAAAAATGCTGCTGATTAACATATGTGCAGTGATTCAGATTGATATGCTTGTGTTACTTTGGTTAGCATCAAGGTGGTAGTTTCATCATCACGTTACCTGACCATAGCCACTACTGTTGAAGCTAACCGGGGAGGTGTTGTGCGTGTCTGCAAAGTTGGGCTGATAAGGCTGGAGTTAGACCAGACGTAGGCTTTGTGGAGCTTAGGGTACGTGTTTGGGTTTGTTTACTGCTGCTGTGAAACTATGGTTTTACTTATCCATGACTGGTGTCAGCTGCATACTTTGCTGTGGTGTGGGCTAGCTCTCTCATCCTACTGCGGTGAAAGCTATCCCGAAACCTACTATAACGTGTCTGGTATAACAAACGATTTCTCTGCATTGCCGTGGCGTAATTTCATCCACCTTTGAAAATTGTTCTGGCTAATAAAAAGCTGAAAAAAGTGGAGGTCGGATGCAGATTTTTTTCTGGTAGAGGTTAACAGTTCTCTAGCTCCTCATAAGCAACACTTACACCGTTTGTGGTTTTGCAACAAACTCATTTAGTTGCTTGGTGTCGAAATTTCTTTTTGGTAGAAATGGTTAACAGGAGCTTTGAGCAAAGTTTCTTCCAGATAGCCAAGTGGGTATATAACATGACTATATAACAGTAAAGCTACAACCACATGCATGCAAGGTGAGACAGTTCCAGCAAAACACTAAAACTTCAATTTGCCACTCATTGATATCCTGCTGTAAACGTTGCTGCAACACTTCAATTGCTTCCTCCTCCCGTTCAAAGTAGGATTCGGGATCAAACAAGTACGGTCTTACAGCAATAGATGCCGCAGTGACCTTTCCTGAAATACCTGCCATCTTGGTTTCCTGGTTTTTCAGGTCTGCACTCTCCCCTGGAATCGAAGTGTCCAGGCAGCCAATCAGAGCAGTGCCTCATTAGCATACCCTCCCCGCCCACTCAAAACAGCTCATGTTTCAGGCCGGCACAGACTGGGTGAGAGAAAAGGTCTCAAAAGGCCGAGATGTGCTTGGTTTTCTTTTGTATCTTAATTCTTAACATTATTTTAAAGACCCATTGGACATATTTTAAACAACTACAGTGGGGTGCAAAAATTTGGGCACGACTGGTTTAAATGAGGAGTTGGCTTGCAAAATCTGCTAAGTCAAGTTTTGAAAATAAATGAGTTATCTCCCTTAGCCTCTCTTTCAGGCATCTGCGCATGTCCCACTGATAGCTCCACTTTCAAAACCTACTAAATCATGTTATAAATTGTAACGGAAAAAGCAAAACCCGCCAAGTCAAGGAAAACTGTCAAATTCTGCTAAGTCATCAGTCAATGTGGAAACATGATTCCATTTTTGTCCGCTAGAAGGCACCAATCACAGTCGAGCTTTTATAGCCGGTTCAGCTTTTGCTTTCTCTAACTCAAGATGGGGGATGCAGACTCAAGTTTTGTTTTGATCGCAGAAAATGCAAACAAATCTCCTTGTAAGGGTTCAAAAAGGATTTGAACCCACAAACTCATGTTAATGTTGTCATTGTAATCGCAGCTATTCAACCGCTGTGCTGTCTGTAGCATTGAGTTGCATGTAGAGTGGGTCCTGAGTCAAATACCTTCACCTGTTGAGCAACAAGGCTGGTTTAAACACTGTCAAAACCTGTTAAATTTCCACTCCACTTCCGAACCCCGCAAAGTCAAAACTTTGCGTTGCAAAATCAAAGTAATTTCTTCCAAAAAAATAATTAATTGCCTCATGGATTATGTCTGCAAGGCTAATAGTTTCAGTAGAGTGAAAATTTATGTAAGATAATTTCTATGCCGACCAAAAAATCAGATTTCTCTAAAAAGTGGACCAACTTGACTTTGAAAGCTTTGCAAGTGGACTCCTCAAATGTCTGTTACAATTAATCTTCAAGTGATTGAAAGAAAACCTGGTCACTAAAGGCTACAAAGTTAAACATGACACCTTTCTGCAAATTTAAAGAAAAGGTTTTTCAATTTGAATTTTTCTGAGTTTTTAAATGATAAGAAAGTAAAAAGGGCCCTGTGCAAAAGTTTGGGAACCCTTTTGGATTAGTCTTTGTTACCTTTTAAGAAGATGATTACTAAGGTCTAGACCCAGGTGATTTCTTTGTAGGGCTTCAATGAGTCAGATGAATATAATTCCAGGGTTGAACTATATATTCTGAAGTAGCTCCATGCCTTCTAGAGTATCCGACTGTTGCGTCTGGTGTTAAAAACTGTGTGTTCCTCTAAACAGTTGTCCAAGGATGTCAAAATAAAGATAATTCACTACCACCAACAAGGAGTAAGCTACAAAAAAAAAACTCTCAAAAGTTTCAATCTACCCATTTCTACTGTCAGAAACATCGTAAGAAAATGGAAAATAAATGAAGCAATTGAAGTCAAGGCAAGATCTGGAAGACCAAGAAAAATTTTAGATAGAATGGCCCAAGGTCTGGTGAGAAATGCTCAGAAGAACCCACACATCACTGCAAAAGAGCTGCAAAAAAGAGTAGCAGACACAGGTTTAGTTGTTCACAGGACAATACAGCGTACCTTAAACAACAAAGGCCTACATGGCACAGTTGCAAGAAAGAAGCCTTTCTTATGACCTTAACACAAAATTAAGCATCTGAAGTATGCAAAAGAAAACATTGAGAAACCTCAAGCCTATTGGAACAATGTGCTTTGGACTGACGAAAACAAAATTGAACTTTTTGGCCACAACCAAAGGTATGTTTGGAGAAAAAAGGGTGAAGCATTTGTAGGGAAGAACATGCTGCCAACTGTTAAGCACGGAGGTGGATCCATTATGCTTTGGGGTTGTGTAGCAGCTGGGGGCACAGGCAATATTGTGTGGGAGTACGGTAGAATTTATTCCACCAAATATAAAGACATTCTAGAGGCTAATGCTGGGTTTACACATAACGACAAGTCACGAATGCCACGAATCTAAATTTGTGACCGAGGATCATGAATTTGATGATTCGGGGCAGAGGCGTCACACATTCGTTCAGTTCTTGATAGCTTTCGTGTCGATTTGTAACGACGCGTGACAGTATGGGCTCAAAGAATGGAAAGAATACACTACGAATGCTGTCACGCTCTTACGAATCAACACGCTCAGTTGCAAACTCCACAAATTGAGGGTGATTCGTGACATTCGTGGAAGATTTTTTTTGGCAGCCAAAAACATGCTCCACGAATATCACGAACTGACACGCGCTGTTAAGAACCCTATTCAGATGCATTAAGTCACGTTACGAAAATCATGAATGTGCCACTAATGACGGGAAAATGATATTCGTAACGCATTGTGCCGATGTGTAAACCCTGCTTAATGTTCAAAGCTCAGTCCAGAAATTGAAGTTGAAGAAACTTTGGGTATTCAAGCAAGACAGTGACCCAAAGTATACCTCAAAATGTGAGGTATCGTTCAGGAACCAGTCGCGATAACCAGGAATTGCAAAAGATGTGATTTTTATTAGCGAGGGGGGTAAACCCCCGCAGGACCAAAGGCAACAGTACAAAGTCCACAATCCAAAAATCACAATCCCAGGGGCAGAATCCAGAGTCGAAAAACCAGGGCAGCAATACAGTAATCGTGGTCAGACAAAAAGGGTTCGATACACAGGAGCAGAAAACAAAGCCAAAACAGAGCCAAAAAGAGGTAGTCGGGCGGTCCAGTCAGAAAGGTAACACTATGAGTACGAGGCGAGAAACGAGAGCAGCACAGGTAAACAAGGGAAATGTTCTGACGGGGAACTGCTGTGAGAAGACTGCTTAAATAGACACAAGGGAAGTCACATGCTATGATTAGGGAAAGGTGAACTGGATCAGACTAATTACGTGGGAGCAAACATGAGGGAGAACCTAACCACGTGAAATTGGCAAAAGCCAAAACGCGGACCGGGAACACGAGACAGCCTATGACAAAACGTACAGCTCCGGTTAGGGAGTTCTAATGTGCACAGATAATGAGAGGCAGGACAGAGTGGAGCAGGTGCGGAGGATCCGCTGAATTGCAGCAAAGACAAAGAGAAGGCAAGAGGCGGAGACTAGAATAGGGCGAGTGCTGAGAGCTTGTTAATCAATTAGTAAGTGCAGCTATACAATCCCTGGTGTTGTTAGTAAGTTAGTATTATATACAATGTTAGTCTGGGTTAGTAACTTTAACAAAAACAACAAACTGTTAGTATTGGTTAGTAAAATAGAAAAGCAAGGCGAAGGAAGCAAACGAGATTAGAAGGAATGTTTGAAACCCAGAAACCATGAAATCACCTAAACATGTGACACACGGGACTGGGGAGAAGCTGTATCTTAACAAGAGACCAGACAGGGGAGACAAAGTGCAATGAAGGGCATGGGCAAAACATGGACCGGACTATAACAGAAAAGTGGATCGGGAATGGCAAAGACGAAAACATGGCAAAGTACAAAAACTAAACAGAACATGGCAAAAACCTAACAAACATAATCATAAACATAACAGGGCGTAGGGAAAACATAACAAGCATGGCAGAATCATAATGAACATGGCAGAATCAAGACAGACATAGCAGAATCATAACACAAAATCCACCATGAAGTACCTCCAGGAAAGACGGATGAAGGTTTTGGAATGGCCATCACAGTCCCCAGACTTGAATATTATTGAAAATCTGTGGAGAGACCTCAAACATGCCGTGTATGCAAGAATATTTCTGAGCTAGAGGTGTTCTGTCAGGAGGAATGGGGAAAAATTCCAAAGACAAGAATTGAAAGACTCTTAGCTGGCTACAAGAAGCGTTTGCAAGCTGTTATAGCTGCCCGAAGAGGAGTTACAAAGTACTAGCTGACAGGGTTCCCAAACTTTTGCACAAGGCTTTTTTCCTTGTTTTATTATTTTTAAACTGTAGAAAGTTAAAAATAAAAATTATTCTTGCTTTAAAATGTGATGAAATGTGTCATGATTAACTTTGTAGCATTTAGTGTTCAGGTTTGCTTTCAATCACTTGGAGATTAATTTTCACAGACATTTAAACCAGAGATGCCCAAATTTTTGCACCCCACTGTAAATACAGCATAATAGGGGACCTTTAATATGAATTAATGATTATCTAGCTTATCAATATAGGCGCGGATGGACAACAATGGTCACCAGTAACCACTCCAAACCAAAAACATGCCTTTTCTCCATGATTAAGTTCAGAAATTTGTCCATTTTTCATCAGAACCCCATAAGCCAGCACAAATACCCATTAAAGGAACTGCTTATTTTACAGTCAGAAAGTTCACCCTGCAACGGAAAGTTAGCAGCTCCAAACACCTGAAGCAAAACATAAGCTTGTACCTATAAACGCTCCCCACGCCCTACAAGGAGCAAGTATTACTCACTAAGGCAGAAAGTATACACTGTCTGGAATTGGATAACCTCCGGAAAGGATTTAAGAGTTCCTTTTTCTAAGATCAGCCCAAGGATGCCAACTCACTGTCTCAAAATCTCCTCATACTTCATAATTATTGAGCTTGGGGCTGGAAATAGGGAAATCAGTCATAACCTTGGTAATTAATCCCTCCATTGCTGAGCAGGCCACGCCCACTTTTCTGTGCCATATTGAGCGGTAACAAATTTGACTGCTCCAAATTTCAACCTACATGGAGGTCCCAAGTTTTTATCAATTATTCTTGAAACGAGAGTTGGTGGACTGCAACTTAAAATGAAAAAAATCCTGGGACCTCCATGTAGGTTGATGCTAGTGCGACCTGAAGTCATAAGCAATGCCATTTCCGACACATGGAAATTGAATCCTAGTTCCATCCTACTTAAAGGTTCCAAACAAATTACAACTGTTTTCCAGTCTTTGCATGCAAGACATCAATAATCTGCAATAAAAGTTTTGGGACCTTTGTGCAGGAAGGAGAATAAGGGACCAAAATTGGGGTAGATGGGCGTGGTCACCCAACTTCGAGCCACGCCCACTAAAATCTGCATGGCCCCCCAGGTGGACCTTTACCAGTATCTACTTCATCCACAAATGAACTTTCAATTTTGCCAATCAAAAGCTTGGGACCTTTTCATTCCATGCAGATATTAACCTTTTTAATTTGTCATATTTGAGCATTTAATCAGTATCTGTAAAAACACAAATTGTGTACATTATGGACATTTACAAATATCTTTCAAGCCAAGTTCCATTTCATACTTCTCCTTTTAAACCAGAGTTCAATGATCCTCAAAAGGCCATTTTAGCTCCGATAAATTTTGACATTAACCTTTTCTTTTTACACCTTTCAGTTAATGAACTCTGGACCACTCCCAAAGTGGAGGAGAGTATTGGGTGGAACTACGGATGAAAGATTGGGGCGAGTGTGATGTTGGACTTGGTCTGTGATTGTGCGGACGTTGGGCGTCCCCCAGGTGGCGAGACTCAGGGTGGGGCTCATGTCTCTTGTCGGAGTCGGTGTGGGTCCCAAGCACCCCGGGGTTCCTGGTGACGATGACTGTTTCTTGCTTTCTTCTTGGAGAGGGGAAGGGTGGGAGGGACGTAGAAACGAGACCAGCGGGGGTTGTGGGAATGTAGGAGGTATATATAGGCGTGAGGACGAATAGGAAGGCGCGTTGGGAGTGGCCCTGTTCATTAACCTACGTTATCGGGAACTCCCTTTAAAATCTGGGCCCACATCTGGGCTTCTGTCTCACAAGGTTTTTCAGCTGTATCCTTTTGGCCCACATCCTGTTTCACACTTCTCTTATCAGTTGTCGAGTCATTTACAAAAAGGCTTTTCCTAATCTTCCTTTTGGTGTTGCCAACAGGAATGACCTACATAGCTTGGCTAAATCCATCAGCACTGGTCTCTTTTACACATTATCACTTGTTGAGGCTAGCAGGGGCCTGTTGTTCATGGCAGTACACATTATACATCATTTGGATAAAGAAGAAACTATATTGTATGGAAGTCTCGTTCCAAGTGCTTTTTGCCAATTTTATGATGACTGTTTACTTTTGCACGCATGATACAATGCACGTTTCAATTTTCTGTTTCTCTTTCACCAGAGGCTGCATATATTCGAAATACTTTGTTGACATGTGTATTGAAATGCCAACCTCCTGAAACCACTGTTCTCACTAGTCTTCAAAAGATGGCCCACAATGAATTTTTTGTGGTGCAACAAAAATTGTTTTGGCGTTTATCACCTCTGTCTTGCGCAGTTTTGACGCAAAGTTCCTGATGAAATCCTTGTAAAGAAATCTACACAAAGATTTATATCCAATGCATCACTTAGTGCAGTGGTTCTCAAACTCGGTCCTGGCGCCCCACTGTGTATGCTGGTTTTTGTTCCAACCACAAATGCAGTCTTAGGAATTTAACAAGATGTTGATTTGTCTTAACTAGGTGCAGTTATCTTTAGAGCAGTTATTTATCCTCTCAAGCTACATCTGAAAAACCTATAAATGCCATGCAGAATAAAAATTTAATATCCATATTGAGATAAAGTAGAAACTTGTTTAAATAACTGCTTAAGAAAACAATTTAACTGAACATTAAATCAACATACAATCAACAGGTTCCTCATTAGTGAAACTGTTGACACACGGTAGCAAAAACTAACAATTTATTGGGCAAAGAATAGTCTCACACCTGTTTTGTTTCATGTTTATTTTATTAAGTTTAGGCAAATTATTTTTGAAAGAATAAGAATTTACTAACAGGTAATTAACAAACTAAACCTGGTAATCATTTACAAATGCCTGTGGTCAACTACCAAATTTGGAGCTTACAGATTTTTTTCAAAGTCTAATTTGATCTGTTTAGAAATGTTTTAAACTGAAAATCCTCACAATATAGACGAATAAGCACAATATGTTCAAGGGTTTTTATTCCTCATGGCAAAATGGATATGTCCATCAAAATGTGGCCTAAGATGGGACAAATAACTGTTCCAAACATGTAATGCAGCTAATTAAGACAAATCAACAGCTTGTTAAAATCCTAAAATTGCAATTTTTGTTGGAACAAAAACCAGCATCACTGTGGGGCGCCAGGACCGAGTTTGAGAACCACTGACTTAGTGATACCCCTTCTTTCACAAGTTGTTGATGATTGGCCAGAATGGTGGTCTACAGGAACTGCATTTGCCATCACAAGGGACTTGGTGATTGTGGGCCATTTCATCTGTATCCAAGCGAAACACTGGCAGAGATAAAGGGTTAGAATATATGTACATATGGCAAATAAAGTTAAATTATGAGGCTTGAATGGAACTCCCAGAAATATCCTGACAAAAGAATTTTCAACTGTGAATCAAACTTGCATTCAAATAAACAGGAATGTATTTTCTATGTACATAATGTTCACAATTTGCATGTACACAGATACTGATGAAGTACTCAAATATGACAAATGAAAGGGTTAATATCTGCATGGAATGAAAAGGTCCCAAGCTTTTTGTGGTTAAAATTGTAAGTTCATATGTGGATGTAACAGATACTGGTGATGGTCCACCTGGGGGGCCATGCAGGTTTTAGTGGGCGTGGCTCGAAGTTGGGTGACCACGACCATCTACCCCACTTTTGGTCCCCTATCCTCCCTCCAGCACAATGGTCCCAAAACTTTTATTGCTGATTATTGATGTCTGGCATGCAAAGATTGGAAGATAATTGTAATTTGTTTGGGACCTTTATGTAGGTTCGAACTAGGACCCAATTTCCATGTGTCGGAAATGGCATCACTTATGACTTCAGGTGGCACTAGCGTCAACCTACATGGCGGTCCCTGGATTTTTTTTCATTTTAAGTTGCAGTCCACCAACTCTAGTTTCAAGAATAATTGATAAAAACTTGGGACCTCCATGTAGGTTGAAATTTGGAGCAGTCAAATTTGTTACCGTTGAACATGGCACTAAAATGTGGGCGTGGCCTGCTCAGCAGGGGAGGGGTTAATTACAAAGGTCATGACTGATCCCCGTTCCCAGCCCCAAACTCAATATTCATGAAGTATGAAGAGGTTTGGAGATGGTGAGTCGGCCACTTTTGCCAGTTTTGGGCTGATCTGAGAAAAAGCTCTTAAACCCTTGCATAAAAGCAATTCAGGTTTGCACATCTGAATGAGGCAAAAGGATTGAAAAAAAAAAACTGCCAAACGCTAGCCAGAAGTGATAAGGTTAAGTTTACGAGATGGGAATGTGATAAGGACATGGATAAGGGGAGTCATTCTGAATAGCACCGGACTGGAAGGCTGATAATTCAATGATTGAGAGTTGTTCTTCATGCTTTGTCAGTCGTTGTATGGCATAGCTATATGTTACTTATAGCCAGCTAGCTAGCTATTTTTTATTTTTGGTATACTGCCGTGATTACAGAGCTAGGTTGCCACATTGGTTAATGAGAGCAACCGTTAGCCTTTGCTGATAATGCTGCATATGGTGGCATTTTGCTCACTGTGGCAATTTGTTTCAGGATTTATCCCGCTTTTGACGAAATAGAATGCCTAGCCATTTGCTCGTTTAAAATGTGAACGGCTCAAGCACTTTGGTAAACCCCCAGCTACATTCATTGCACTGATTCTGTTCAATTTTGGGTAGCAATATGCCTGCTCTTTCCTGAAAATGGAATGTATGTTTTGTAAAAAACTATATTTCAGATATTACCGTGTTAGTGAGTTATGCTTTGTCCTTATAGGGTGTGGAAAGCGTTCATACAAGCTTGCGTGGTCGGAGGTGGGAACTGTTAGCTTTCCATTGCAGGATGCACGTTTTGACCATAAAATAAGCAGTTCCTCTAATGAGCTTGTGTGCTAGCTGATGGGGCTCTGAAGAAAAGTGGACAAAATTCTAAACTTTATCATGGAGAAAAGGCATGTTTTTGGTTTGGAGAGGTTACTGGTAACCACTGATATCCATCCACACCTATAATCATTAACATATATTGAACTTCATGAGTCAAAAGTTGATTTGTGTTAAGCATATGATTATTTTATGATTTCACAGTGCACAATTTTGAATATCACTTGGAGAGCAATCTTATTTGGCTCATAAACAGTAGATCATTTTGGATATCACTGTCAGATGAACTACACTTGTGGTCGAGGAGTTTAGGATCCCAAAAATATATTGTTTTAACTCCCAGCCATTTTTCAATTCTCATGATTTTTTTTCATTATTTCATTGCCAAATTTTCATGAAGATTTTTGTGTTTGCGGCCCTTGCTCTGTACTAAAATTATGAAAAGAAACTGAAATACAATGGAATTCTAAATGCTACAAGTATCTTGTTCCATTTAAGCCATTTTCCCCCTCTCTGTGAAATTGAAATCTTGAATTGTAAAGTTTTAAATTGGATAACGCATAAATAGCTAGATTTGGCTTCTGCGCAAAGGGGTTTAATAGAGTTAGGCAGAAATAGCCTGATTTGGCTTCTGCGCAGAAGGGTAAAGATGATGTCTACTTGCTTACTAGCAAGCAACTGTGCCAAGTAATTAGTACTAAGTTTGATTCATCATACATTCTTCTTCAATTTTCAATAGACTTTGTCGTTGAAATGTATCAAAAATATAAACACCATATTTGTGTTTGGCAGAACAAGCTGTCTGACTGCAGTTCATGACAAAACTAAAATCTCTCTTTCCAAGTCAATGAGAACTTTTCGTAGTCCTGTCCCAGCTATAATTACAGGGGCCCAGGCCTCTCTAGCATATCTCTGAGAGACCATATGCATAGTTTAGCTATTTTTAAGTTTAATGGAAGGGAAACTGGGCTTGTAACTGCAAAGATATTGGCTTGAGTCATAGGCAAGGCACTGCTGGTTTTCCTTAGATCAAGATATAGTCTAAATTAAATGGATTACATGGGAAAGTCTGTGCGCTGTGTGGGTTGCGATGGGAAGGAGTGTCTGCTTAAATGCCTCCTGTGTAAATCTATTTGGGTTGTCTTAATTAACGGATGGGTTGCTCTAGAGGACATGTACTGAGTGATCATTTGTGTATGACAACAGCACTTTAAACTATTGACTGTGCCTCTGAAACCGACAGTTGGACCAATAAAGCTCGCGTTAGCTTACCACCTGCCACCTTCAAATCATGCCCTGCAGGAAATCCAAGGCTCGCTGCAGTGATGTGTTTTGTTCCTGATTTGAAATTCTCACAAGGGGGCTTTTAATGCTTTGCCTCTCATGGGCTCCTGCTGTTCAGTACATCAAGCTCTCTGTCATCTATTATCTTCAACCTCACCATCCTCTCACATCCTGAGCCGGACAAATGGTGCTCTTTACAGCAATACTCAGGAGCATCTGCCCCACTGCCGCTTGACACTACAGTTGAAGTGTTTACTACTGCTGTCTCATTTTCAGTTTGTCATTAGGGTGACAACCTACCTTATTTTACAGTTTCATTTCACAGAGAGCCATTTCTTTTGTGCTCCCGCTCTCACTCACTCCCTGTTGTTGATTGTTGTTATGAGTATCTAAGTTCCGATCTACACCTTCCCTTTGCTGGATTGTTCTTTTCTGTCCTCAGTGTTTACTTTTCTTAAAAACAAATTGCAATTTATTAGGGAATCCCCTCCCAGTTTTGCGGTGCGAGCGAGTGGCTTCTCCCGATCTCTCTTACACCCCAGCTCAAAGGTGTGCACCAGCCTGCATGCCCTGGTTCATTCGGCTTCCCTTTCCGGTTATTGACCTCAGAACAGCCCCTTCAACTACGCCCTGCTTACCTCTCCTGTGATCCAGTAGCCCCTGCCTGACTTTGGACCATCTCCTGACCGGGCAAGCTAAAGTGCCTTTGTGTTAAAGCCTTCTTCAGTCAATAAAGTTGCCTATTTTGATTTTTCTGTGATCTGCATCTGGCTCATGTTCTGTAAATACATGACAGAAAATTGTCACTGAGTAATTCAAACTTCAACAACCGTGGTCCAGGCTGAAAAAAAGGATCAGTGTCTCCCCTGCAGCTCTAGATGCATCTCCATCAGGTGATTTTTGTTGAAACAGAATCAGTTTAAGTGCTAAAATGTAAGACGCACTGCACGATGCCCCATACTCAGCTGTGTGCCTGGATTAATCTGCTTTCATTCAAGCATCTACAACTCTCCTTGAAGATCAGTTTTGCTGCATTAACTGCCCCCCCACCTGTAGAAAAAATCCTCTAAACACCACAGCATTTTTCAGGATTGTACTTTCCCAGTAAATATCTATTATATTCAGGGTTTTTACAGCTTTAAATGAAAGAACACAGTCACTTCTTCCTTTGCCAGACCCAGTTGAGTGATGATTCATTATTGTCATCTTATTCATAAAATCCATAAGCTGATAAATGAGTCAGAACTGTCACAGGTTACTAACCTCTAGTTTTACAGTTAAAATATTGCGGCCCATAAGATAATTTAGCTCTCTGATTGAAAAGACTCTAATAAAGCATATGTGACAGACAGCATCAAAAAATCAATGTTCTTTTTTAATGACTTGGGCTACTTTACTACGATTGGCAAGCATAAGTGCGGGTGATTTAACCCTATATTCCTCTCTCAAAGACAATTTCAGTAACCTAATATCCATCCATCCAATTCCTGAACAGAATCATGGGCAGCTGCAACCTCTCCCAGCATGCACTGGGGTGACAGAAATGTACCCCGAGAGAGTTTGTTGATCCTAGACAGGGTACGCATTGACTTGCCTTAAATCCAATGGTCAGTTTTGTTTATTTATTCATTTTAGTTACAGAGGAGAGCACAGAGAGACAGGAAGAGGGGAGAGACGAGAGGGGAGAGTAAAGTGACAGAGATCAGTGGCCAGATTCAGACCACCAATGCCTCAGCCCGACTGCTGCTGCTCCTCCCACTGCCAGCCTCACTGCTTTTGTAATTTTCTTATGAGTTGAAAATATCTTTTGGATTGTATTACAGTATGAAAGGTCAAAAGGTCATTTAATGAACTAATATCTGCATTTCAATTGATATTAAAATAAAGTTAATTAAGGGAGTGCCTCACGTAAACTTAATTAGGGCTATTGGTCAAATCCAGTGGCTCCATCTTTTGGCAATATTGACCCAACGTATTTCCATCTTTCAACATCAAGATGACGCAGTCTTTCAAAGGCCTAATGTCAGATCAGCTAAGATTACAAAATTCAATCTTTTTTTTTTGCCACGTGCACTGCTGATGAAACTTGGCAGTGGTAAATCAAGAATATTTTTATTGGGATACCAAATCTCTCAGCAGCATTAGGGGTTTACAGTTATAAAATTTAATCAAGTGTAGGTTGCTTGTTTATCACTGTTGAAGTACTTCAAAAACCGCTGCTTTGTGATCCCTGAGTAAATGTACAGTGCAGTTCCTAAGTATTGTGACAGTAAAGAAATTATAGTTTTGTTTTGGGCTGTACTCATGCAAATTGAAAGCAACAATGAATATGGCGTTAACTGAAAGCTTAGTAAAAATAAAAACTGGATGGTCTCCTAAGAAATTACAGCCATTTTATAAGGATTGACCATCCACAATAGGGACAAACTGCAGTGCATCAATCCGCAGCCTGTGTAAAGATGCCGGTAAAGATTTCAGTAGAGCCATCAATGCTGACTATTCTACCTCCCTGCTCTTCATGCTGCTGTGTGCTTGAATCCATCCACACTCCCTGTCGCTGCTCAGCATCCATCTCCAGTGTATGTGCTCATGGCGTCCGGCCAGCATTACCTGCTGCGGTTCAGGGCACCTCTTGAGGCCTCTGAGAGGAGTTTAGCTAACAAGCTTGACGTTGTGCTTTTTGAGACAGATGGCTAGTCACAGACTGCTAATGCAAGTTTTCCTGCCAACATTCGGGGACACGTTTGGCGCTAAAATACCCGTGTCAGTCAAAGTCATCTCTCCTGGTGCCATCTGCTGCTACAGGAGTCACCTCTCTGGCAGTTCTGAGTTACTGCCATAACAAGAGTGGGAGAGTCGGGCGCCGCGTCAGCTGCTATCGTCATTTCTCTCTCCTCATCGTCTGTCTGCCGACTCGCCCTCTGATGTGAGGGTAATTTCTCGAGGCACCGCTTCAGTCATTCTTTCTCACAGTTCACCTCGCCGTCTTAGCCCATATCTCTGCTCACAAGGCTCAATAAAACCCGAAATTCAAATGTGAGAACTTGCAGTGCAGCTTGTTAGAAATTGGACAGAAATTCAGTTGTCACTTTTCGACTCTGTACTCCGCTATATTTTATTTGCGACTAATATGAAGGTCATTTAAACTTATTCATATTTGAAAGCTGAAATTGCATCCGTCAGTTTAACATGGTTATTCGTCCACTAGCATGAATCGCCCAGGAATTGTGCCCTTTTTTATGCAGTGTCGTGTGCAGACACTGTCACTGATAGGCAGGGGAGTTTTTCTGTAACGCATTTTAATTTTGCACCCCCATAAACTGTGCTTCTTCAGATGTAATCTGAACAGATCTTTGGAAAAATTTGGACCTTTTAAAAAGAAATTTGGGGCACAGGGGGGATAACTGGCATTTTTGCTTTTTCCCCTAACCCCCGGAAACACCTAAAATCTTTCCACACATTCATAAAGGTCTTTACAAAGCCTACACACACTGGCGGATTTAGATACGGGCGACATGGGCAGGCGCCAAGGGCGGCATCTTGACAGGGGGCGCCAGCGGGAGCGCAAAAAAAAAAAAAAATAAATAATAATTTAAAAAATACTAATTTGCTGCCATCACTTGATTAGATATCGCCAGTCAGTGAATTTAAAATATGCGCCTGGCCGCCCTCTCGTCAACTCAGCAGCCTGCTGGCTGCCTATGTCCTGGCAAAGACATGCCCCTGTGGAGAGAGAAGGGTAGGGTCAGCATTGGCCTGTTGCTCCAATACGTCAGAGCGTCAGCCATATCAGGGAGGGCAGGGTCTGCATGTAAATAAATGCAAGCAAATGGGGGAGATGTGGATTTTCTAAATCTGTAACGTTTACACTTCTCAACCGATTACAACGAGCCGTATATATAGAGTTCATGATCTAGCGCCAAAGGGGAGGTTTGCCCAGGGCGCCATGGTAGCTAGAACCGCCACTGCCTCCACGCAACAAGGAAATGAGTCAGTGATGTAGAGGCTGACAGCAAACTGCAGGATGCAATTATGGAAAGGCATTCTTTTTGTGATTGATTACAATCAGTTTGATAATAAAGTATACATTTACCTTACATTTAATTGAAGTATTAATGTCTGCTTCTTCATCCAGCAGCTTGTTTTTTTTTTGTCACAGACACTTAACAGAGGGGCGGATACTTGACCAACAACTGCAAAATAGCAAATGGAAAAGAGAAATACTGGCAGTAGGGATACCAGAAATCACTGGAGGAGTACAGCTATGTTGGTGGCATCTATCCTTTTCTAGCTCCTTATCTGTAAGCATATCACTGCCTTGTATTAA
Source organism: Gymnothorax javanicus (assembly GCA_029692085.1). Classification (NCBI taxonomy): domain Eukaryota; kingdom Metazoa; phylum Chordata; class Actinopteri; order Anguilliformes; family Muraenidae; genus Gymnothorax; species Gymnothorax javanicus. Next base: position 110,322,751 of record CM056194.1, on the reverse strand, counting down.
CCCTTTAGAGTGTTTTTTTTTTAGTTGGTTAAGAACCAGGGTCTCAAAACAAGGCGACAGCTTTACCCAGGCTTTCACTACACCTCTGACCTCTCCATCGGTCCCCACTGGTTGGAACTACAGCTCAGTGGATGAGTCCAATATCAGTGTTCACTGTGAATAAAATACAAATGAAAAAATTACAATTGATCGCAGCGTGGAGAATTCATTAGGACGATTTACATTCCTGGTTTACACAGGCAAGGCAGAGCTGTAATAAGTACTATTTTTCTTTGAAATTCCGAGTCCAGGTTTTTTTTTTCCTTATATATCTGTTTATTTGTATGTTCATCTGTTTCCTTTCTGCCTACTTGATATGTGTTTGTGCCTCCGACCACCTTATGCATATCCCTATATTTTTGCTACCAAGCCAGATTAGCTTTTTAGTTATTTCTAGGTAGCTTATGTGCTTCGCATGTAACTTTCCTTTGATTTAAATCCTGCTTATATTTGCGTGTGCGACATAATAAACCATCGTCGTCTCTAGCTCACTGTCTATGCTGGATGGAAGGCACACACTTCATTGGTCTGTGAATAAGCTCACAGATGTGCTTCATGCAGTTTCAGTGCTACATTATTAAGCTGCACTTTGTTTGGGATGATGTCATGTCTGAATGAACTGCCTACATTTCTTAACATTCCATAAACTACAAGTTATTGCCTCCTTGCTGGCTAACCAGCATCTGATGCTTACTTTTTTTTGATCATTGGCTTTATTTATCATCTGCAATGCCTAAGTTTCCAAAAGGCTTTGTCACGGACTGTTAACAAAAATTGAAAAACTGCAATAAGACGCTGTAATAAGATGTCTGGGCACACTTTATTTATAGAGAGAGAGAGAGAGAGAGTATTGAGTAAGTATTGAACACATCAACATTTTTTTATGGAACATATTTCCAATGCAGCTATTTGCATGAAATTCAGACCAGATATTGGTATTGCCCAATAAAACCACACTGAAAAATAGAGAATATCACATGGGCATTTTCATATCACACCCTGTATCAACTCAAGACCCCAGTATCAGCCTGAGAGCTTTAGCTCGATACAGTATGTGATATGAAAATGCCCATATAATGTTCTATTTATCATATACTCATTTTGACCAAAATTAACAGTGCATTTCACAAATAAAACTTATAATGATCTACAGTGACTCCAGATTTATTTCTGTTTCAAGTATTTTCTGCAACGGTAAGGTCACCAAGGAAGCTAGTTAGCTGGTTTCAGTTAACAGTCGCTCATATTTGCTTTTATACAGCGGGGTATTCAAGTCAATGGAATGGCTAATTAGCTAGCTGGCACGCAAACGCGATTTTCTCCATGAATGTAATAAATTTGTGTTTCTACGATAACTTACGCATGAAACAGTTTACTACAGCCCTTTGCATGAATACTGCTGCAAAACGCGGCATTACGCATACTGTTTACAAATAATTTGGAATGAAGTTCCTTTTCTATAACATAGTCCAGTTCTGAAATTTCAGCCTCGAAGAAATTCATCAGTATGTCATGGTTTAGGCATGCGTTTGTTTGTTGGACCTTTCTTTGTTCTATCATCCGGGACGATATCGGATTTCTTTTGCATCGAATTCCTGGCCCAGCTGGCTGATTGAGCTAGGGCGGAGTTTTCCGGACTCTATATATATGGCCGGGGGTTCACCACGCCTATCGCTAGAGTATCTGTTTGTTTCTAGCACTTCGGGCGAAGATATCTCTAGTCAGTTTTCCTAGTGACTTGTTATCTTCCATTTATTGTTAGGAATTGCTTCTTTTAGAAGTTTTTTGTCTTCTCTCTTTGTTTATTCTCTCTCGCATTGCTTCGCATCGCATAAATGTGTTGCGGACATTTATTCGTCCTTGGAAGCGCGAGCTTTTACCGGAGGTGTGTACCTCCTTTTGTGTTTGTCGCTTATCTGGGCTGGTCTTTGTTCTTTCTCTCTCTGGTCGCTGCACCTGGCGTCCTATCACCGCCCATTACATAGTATCTCTGCCATGACAACGTCTAATCAGTGTCTGCAGCGATGCGTTGCCAACAACGCTCGTGATTGTTGCTATGGCAATGGTTGCTGCCACTGATACGGGATTTTGCCCACGGGCAGATACGGGTGATACAGGATGTTTGGCTTGTATCACAGGTGCAGATTTCCTGTATTTAGAAGGAAGTATATGATAAAGAAATCATAATATTCCATTCCCCCCAAAAAATTAAGTGCAATAAAGTGTAATGACACAGGAAAAAAGTATTGAACACATTAAAAAAAAAAAAAAAAAGCATGAGCCAATTGATTCTACTACTTAGTTCTCCCACCTGTACTAATTGAAATCAGCTGGGTTAGTGCACTCCTTGAAAAAGAGTTACCCACCTCTAAACAACTAATTTGTTTCCAAGCTATCAGGCAAGAAATCTCTCATGATGGGTAGAGGCAAAGAGCTTTCCCAAGACTTTTGCAAAAATATCGTCCAGCAAACATAGCAATGGCATTGGTTACCAACGGATTTCCCAGCTCCTCAATGTTCCTATAAGCACCATTGGGGCCATTATCTGTAAGTGCTAGGAACATCACTCCACCATCAACCGGCCATGCACAGGAGCTCCTTGCAAGATTTCTGACCAAGCAGTTAGAAAGTTTGTCAGAAAAGCTGTGCAAGAGCCAATGACCCCTCGCACAGAGCTCCAGAAAGACCTGGAAGCAGCTGGTATTGTCGTCACTGAGGAAACCGTAGGCAATGCACTCCACCGCCAAGGTCTCCATGCCCGATCTCCCGGGAAGACTCCATTACTGAAGAAAAGGGATGTTGAAGCTCGTTTGAAGTTTGCTAAACAACATTTGGAGAAGCCAGTAGATTTCTGGGAGAATGTAGTGTGGTCAGACGAGATAGAAATGTAATTTTTCGGCCACAATATGACACGCCATGTTTTGAGAAGAAATGGCTCAGCATATGACCCTAAAAATACCATACCCACAGTGAAATTTGGAGGTGGAAGCATCGTGGCATGGGGTTGTTTTTCATCTCATGGTACTGGCAGAATCAAAATTTTGGAAGGGAAGATGAATGGAGCCATGTACCGAGAAATTCTTGAGAAGAATCTGTTGCCATCCATCAGGATGTTGAGAATGAGACATGGATTGACCTTCCAGCAAGACATCAATCGAAAACATGCGGCAAATGGAGACTCTCAATTGGTTCCGGAGGAAGAAAATAAAGGTATTGGAATGCCCATTCAATCCTCAGACTTAAAGGGATAGTCCACTCAAAAACTATAATTTGTCTATCAATTACTCACCATTAGATGTCTCGAACGGACAAAGTTGTTTTTCACCTGGTGCAACTTTATGGCCACTGGAGAGTTTTGAAAAATTATCCAAATTCCTTTTTTGCTGGAAGCAGATGGGGGGTCACCAAGTAGCAACGGTAAAAACTCCACAAAACGTCTGTTGACAAGCTTTCAAACCATCGTCGAACGCATAGTCCAGTATAATCTAAGTCTGCTTTGTCCACTCGTATCCTCAGAACTCTAGAAACGTGGTTATTTTTCGCTAAAAATAATAAAACACCACAGTTATGCTTCAAGTAAGCTCGCGCATTCAACGGAAGTCCCGCCTCCCGGCTCGTTCCCAGACACTAATAAAGTTTTTGAGAGAAGGGAGAAGACGTGTTTCAAAAACTATATTAGTCTCTGGGAACGAGCCAGGAGGGGGACTTCCGTTGAATCTGTGTAGAAGAATGGGCCAAAATCCCACCTCAATACTGCAAAAGACACAGGAAGCGTCTTGAAGCCGTCATTGCAAGCAAGGGCTTCTTCACCAAGTATTAAAAATAAATTTCTGTTGGCGTGTTCAATGCTTTTTTCTTGTGTCATTTCAGTTTAATGCACCTAACTTTTTTATGGATTGACATGTAAAAATTTCTTTATATGTGTAGTTTTATTGGGTTAATACCAATATCTGGTCTAAATTTTATGCGAATAGCTGCATTGGAAATATATTACATTAAAAAAAATGTTGATGTGTTCAATACTTCTTTCCCCCACAGTATAGAGAAACTCTAAGTAACAACGTGAAAAATACTGTACAATATTAATGTTCTGATGGAACCAACCAAAATCATTTACTGATTTAATTAAAAATGTATTTCCTCCAAATAAAGGTTTCATAATTTATGGCACACTTAACCCCTTTGCGCAGAATACAAATATTGCCAATTTTTTCCTGTTATGCATGAGCCTATTTAAGGCTTTATAACTCAATACTTGTGCCACAGAGACTGTGGAAAATTACTCCAGTGAAGCAAGACATTTGGAAATTCAATTATTAAGGAATGAAATTTCGGAATTTACGGACGCCGGCGTCTACATCTGCACAAAGGGGCTAAAGATTATTGTGAATATCATCCACAAAATTAAACCAAGCATTAAATTCTGATATTTAAGTTCTATCTAAGTGTTATAGAACTATATTGAGCCATCACCTCACTTCCAGTTTCGCTAGGGTATAAAAATGAGGAAACACACATGCAATATACCTTTGTCATCCAACACCATGAAGAAAAAGATAAAAACTGTCAGTTCAAAAGAGGCAGATGGTCATAAACCTTCATCCAGTAAATCTGGTAATGGCTACAAGATGATTCACAAACAATTGAATATGCCGCTAAGCGCTGTCAGGGCAATTATTAAAAAATTCCAAAGATATGGAACTGTTGAGAACCTCGAGGCTAAAGGATGCAACTGCATTTTGCCCTTCAGAATACTGAGGAGGAAAAATCCCCAAGGATCACTGTGAAGGAATTGCAGGCCTTGGTGGCATCTTGGGGTCTCCAGGTTTCAAAAAGCACCATCAGGCACCACCTCCACAACCAATGGCTCTTTGGAGGGGTAGCCAGATGAAAGCCTTTTCTGACCAAAAGACACAGAACCAGGCGCTTGGAGGTTGACAAACGTCATTTAAATTACAACTGGAACAAGGTGCTTTGGTCAGATGAGACCAAAATCGCATGTTTCAGTCAGATACAGCATCGGCATGTCTGGCGTCGTAACAGAGATGCATACAAGGAGAAGCACCTCATACCCATGGTGAAATATGATGGAGGTTAGTCATGTCTTGGGGCTGTTTTAATTCAAGGGGTCCAGGGGCACTGGTTAAGATAAATGGCATAATGAATTCCACAATGAATCAAGATATTTTGGCTGACAATCTGGCTGCCTGTGCTTGGACCGATCCTACTGCACTGCAAAGATACTGATTTGCTATTTCCGACTTTATTGTAAATGAGGTGACATTACAAAGGCAGAATACCACCACATAAATGATAAATACACAAATTAAATGAATAATATTCACCTGAGAAATTAGCCGAACAGGCAAATTATATGTTGAATTATTTTTTCTTTTTCTCAAGATGTCATAGTTACTGGAATTTATTGAATGTAATGAGCATTTTCATGGCCCTGCTATATCGCAGCTTAGAAATACAGTCGATGGGCGAAACATGTAAGCAGTTTTCACAAAGAATGAAAAGGAGATTTTATTAAATATCATGTAGGCCAAGTATAATTGCCAGTTCATCAGCAAGTTGCTGTCTACTGAACCAAGAAAAATGCTTCATTTATGCTGAGGTCTGTCTGGGATTGGAGTGGCTCAGATAATAACATAGTCACTGCTATTTTTCTCAGTGTCTTTGAGGGAGGAGACCACACCTCGGCAAAGTATATTTCAGCAGAAAGTAGAATTCTTGAAGTGTCTAAAATGCATAGTTTAATAAATTTTAATTTGGTAATGATCCAGTGCAATGTATTTTTAAACCAGCAAGTCTTCAAATCAGCGTCAATATCAGGCGTCAATATCTGGGGGCAGACATTTTTACTTGGGGAATCTAAGGCTGCATTTGGACTGCACACTTGTCCACTCGCTCACTCACTCTCTATATTGTTTTCAATGTAGAACATTCATTACATAGTGCCCTATATAGTAGGTGAGAGTGCATTTCGAACGCATTATCCAATCAAATGCTAGTGCCGTGGTGCTTGTGGCGTCAGTTATTCTCTTTTGTGATGTCAGTTGTTCTCTATACTTTCATTTGGGCCATAGAATTGTTCAAAGGGCCTTCAGTAAGCTCACCCTTTACGGCTTAACTGCCCACAAGCTGTTTTTATTTAAGCTGGCCTGATTAACAATCAAACTATTTATTGACTGAGCGACCAAGACCAATACATGACCTATAATTAGAAATGATAATGAAAAGGTGTATTCGCATTGCCTACATTTATATAATTCATACAGCATTGTAAATCCAAAACTTTCGCTGACTTTGCAGCAGTTATTTTCACTGTCCCTAGGATTGGCACACAGCTGTGCAACTTGCCTTACAGTGCTCTTTAGCCGTGACAACATTCAGAATTAAGAACGGATTCTCGCAGCCTCGCAAACTAATTAACGCAAATCTGTGCTGCTTAACGAGCAACACAAGCGCTGAAATTATAAAGACATATTGATATTTTACATCGTCATTTATGCGCAGAAGAAGACGCCTCATAATTTTGTAATGCAACACATAACAATGCTATCCAAAGTAAATTAGACTGTCTTCGGTTTTTACCAATTAGTCTGAATAACTGTGGCTAATCGGGAGATGTAAACTGCGAGAGGTTTAGGTTATTAAGCATTTTTTAAAGGTGAGGTTTCCGAAGATGAAATTCAAAATCGGAAGATTCCCCAAGTAAAAATCTATGCCCCCTGATATTGAAGCCAATTTGAAGACTTGCTGATTTAAAAATGCGTCGCAGTGGATTATTATCAAATTAAAATATGCATTTTAGACACTTCAAGAATTCTACTTTCCGCTGAAATATACTTTGCCGAAATGCGGTCTCCTCCTTTAACTCTTTCAACCCCAGATATTCTAGCATCACTATACCTTTCAACCCCACAGCCCTCTGTAGAGGGCTGGTCATTTCCTGGACATTGTATCTTACTGTTATCTCTGGAATCCCATTAAATGTAACCTGATATGTTCCAATCAATTAGTCAGATTGTTTGAATTTTCCCTACAGGAATTTGGGGTTGAAGGGAATATGTTGGTCAGCCCTCTGTAGAGGGCTGTGGGGTTGAAGGAGTTAAGGGAGAGATGCAAGAATGGTGGTTAGGTACTATTTTTTATTTCAGTATTTTTTTCACCCTGCTGTGAATTCTATTAATATTGGATTTCAATTTTATGTTGTCTCTTTATAACAGAGGAAATGAAATTATATCATGAAACGTAAATGAAAACAATCAGTTGTCAACAATGAATCTTAAGCAGTCATTGCTGTACAGTTATGACAAAAATGTTCTAACTCAGAGCAAAACATATTCTTGGGAAAGAGGTGAAAATATGTGCTGACTTTGGCAGAATAAATTCAATATATGAAATGACTAAGTCACTGGTAACCATCTGGTATAAAGCCCTCAGAGAAAATTGTGTGTTGGCGCGCGCGCGTGTGTGTACATATGTGTGTGCGCACTGTGTGCAAACATGTGTATGCAGTATGTATTTCTGTGTGTGCACTCACTTATATACTGTATGTGTGAGCAAGAGACCCTGTGAGTGCATTTGTGTGTATGTGTGCAAGCATATGTGTGTGGGTTCAGTTCCAGAAACAATGGCTAGGGGGCGCCATGTGGACACTCTTCTGTGTGTCTCTCTGACGGCCGGGCTGGGCCAGTCACATGGGCTGCTTGTGCGAGTTTAAAAGTGCTTTAGTTTCCTTGGTCAGTGCAGAGCCAGCCACTGCATGTGCGACTTACTGGCTGGATCTTTATCACACACACACACACACACACACACACACACACACACACACAAAAACACTCGCCCGCACACAAACGCACACGCACTGCTACCCACTGCACAGAGGGCACAACGAGAGTGGAGTGTCCCTAAGCTTTAAGTGAGTACCAGGGATATCACTCTATTTTTCGATCTTCATCGCCGGGATCGTGACGCGTAGGAGAAAGCGAAGTGACATTTACTTGGGGAAGCTTGTGCTGAATCTCTTGTCCTTTTTTGTGTATGTCTATGGGCAGTATGCAGTGAGAGAGCTTTGCAGTTTTCTGTTTTTATGTGCCTTTTTTTGTCCATTATTTGCTGCATTTATGACACAATATCCATCCTTTCAGTGCTATCAGTTTTCCCTACCAGGATGACTGACACTCTAGTGGACTCTAATGATTTATCCGGCGTAATGCACATGGCTTGTGGAAGATGCACTCTGCTGAAGTGCTTTAATGATGCAATTCATGGCTTTCTGGGAGCGATACAGATTGGTCACTTGCTGAGAAAGAGAAGAAGAGAACAGAGAGAGAAAGAGCGAGAGAGAGAGGAGAGACAGGAGTGAGAATGGGAGGAATGCATTGAAAGGAGCTGAAACAAGCCAGAAAATTACCTGAAGATTCTGTTATCTGTGTTTTAAAAGCCCTGCCCTGAAGTTGAGGGTCAGGGAGAGAGTGACCCTGTGTCAACACCCCTGCGTGGAACCCATTATCAGGGACCGATTAATTACAAACCCCAATTCCAATGAAGTTGGGATGTTGTGTAAAATGTGAATAAAAACAGAATGCAATGATTTGCAAATCTCATAAACCTACATTTTATTCACAATAGAACAAAGACAACATATCTGATGTTGAAAGTGAGACATTTTACCATTTCATGAAAAATATTAGCTCATTTTGTATTTGATGGCAGCTTCACATCTCAAAAAAGTTGGGACAGACGCAACAAAAGGCTGGAAAAGTAAAAGGTACGAATAAAAAACAGCTGGAGGAGCATTTTAAAATTAATTTGGTTAATTGGCAACAGATCAGTAACATGACTGGGTATAAAAAGAGCATTTTAGAGAGGCAGAGTCTCTCAGAAGTAAAGATGGGCAGAGGTTTACCAATCTGCAAAAAAGTCTAAAAATTTTGGAACAATTTCAGGAAAATTGTTCCTCAATGTAAAATTGCCAAGATTTTGAATATCCCTCCATCTATAGTATATAATATCATCAAAAGATTCAGAGAATCAGGAGAAATCTCTGTGCACAAGGGACAAGGCCGAAGGTCAATATTAGATGCTCATGATCTTCGGGCCCTCAGGCGGCACTGCATTAAAAACAGGCGTAATTCTGCACTGGAATTCACTGCAAGGGCTCAGGAACACTTCCAGAAATCATTGTCCGTGAACACAGTTTGCTGTGCAATCTACACATGCAAGTTAAAGCTGTATCATGCAAAGAAGAAGCCATTTGTGAACACAATCTAGAAACGCCACCATCTTCTCTGGGCCAAAGATCATTTAAAATGGACTGAGGCAGAATTGAAAAAAGTTCTGTGGTCAGATGAATCAAAATTTGAAATTCTTTTTGGAAACCACGGACGCCGTGTCATGCGGACTAAAGAGGAGAAGGACCATCCAACTTGCTATCAGCGCTCAGTTCAAAGGCTTGCATCTCTGATGGTATGGGGTTGCATTAGTGCCTATGTCGTGGGCAGCTTACACATCTGGATAGGCATTATCAATGCTGAGAAGTATATTGCGGTTTTACAACAACATCTCTTTCAGGGAAGGCCTTGCATATTTCAGCAAGACAAGGCTGACCCACATACTGCATCCATCACAACAGCATAGCTTCACTGTAGAAGAGTCTGGGTGCTGAAATCGTCTGTCTCCAGTCCAGACCTTTCACCAAAACATTTGGCGCATCATAAAACAAAAAATCTGGCTTAGAAGACCCAGGACTGTTGAGCAGCTAGAATCCTACGTCAGACAAGAGTGGGACAACATCCCTTTTCCAAAACTCCAGCAATTGGTCTCCTCACTTCCCAGATGTTTACAGACTGTCGTTAAAAGCAGAGGGGATGCTACACAATGGTAAATATGGCCCTGTCCCTACTTTTTGAGATGTTTTGCTGCCATCAAATTCAAAATGAGCTAACATTTTTCATGAAATGGTAAAATGTCTCACTTTCAACATCTGATATGTTGTCTATGTTCTATTATGAATACAATGTGGGTTTATGAGATTTGCAAATCATTGCATTCTGTTTTTATTCACATTGTACACAATGTCCCAACTTCATTTGAATTGGGGTTTGTAGTTTCAGCGGAAATTCCCCGTTCCATCTTCCACCTTCTCTCTCCTTGGTCTCTGCTGTCTCTTTTTATTGTGTTGATATTGCCCATCTCTCTTTCTCCATGGCTGTTCACAGCTCTTTGTGTGCTTTGTGTGTTTTGAGTTTTAGGGAGAGAGTGATGTCCATATTTACACTCCAGCTGTGCTGTTTTATTCTCCTCACTTCCTGGTTTGAAGTCAGGGAGATCTTTGCTTGTCTCATAATGTAAATTCTAACATCAAACAGGAGTGATGGCTATTGTCTTTCAGTAATTACTGGTTTGTATAAAATGCAGGAAGATTGTCTCAAAAGGTTTTGGACAGCTCTTTGTAAACAATAGCTTTTATTTAATTAAAATAAAAGCTAGTTTTTTAAATTCTATTTGCTGTACAACAAAAATGACCCAGTAGAATAACAGGTTTGATTACCTGTGTCATGACATAAATATATATCAGCAGTATGCAGACTCCTGCTCAATATGTGGTGAATTTGGTGATGTGATATTTGTCCTGGCGTGTTTGCATTTTCAACACGCTGCTGGATTAAAAAAAAGAGACTGAATGTTGTGAACTCCTGAAAAAAGCTTCGTTCTGAGTGCCAGTCCGCTCTTGTGAAAGCCCAAATGCGGGTAAAGATCTAATGTTTCCTTTGTGTCCAAATGAGGAACACTTCAAGATATTTTCAGGGATAGGTGCGTCTGAATCCTGTAGTTATCCAGTCCTTCCAAATGAGGAACACTTTTTTCTCGACTGAATCCAGTTATCCAGTCCTTCTGCAATGTTTTTGATTTAAACAGAAGAAAGGTAAAATAAAGCTAGCACAATATTTCTTTTAACATACTTACCTCTTGGATGAACAGGCTTAAATAGGTGTGAGAATATCGGCTGATCACAGGATAACGCAGTTGGAGTGAAGTTCCCCTCCCTTACATGTACAAATTCTACAAACTGAAAGCTGGATTGTGAGAGTCAGGATCACCTTTCCTCTCTTCAAAACGATTGAACTGAACAAGCAAGCAGTGGATCACGATCCATAAACACACCACAGATGTCCTTTGTTTGGCCTGTTTCACTACTTTCACTGGGACATTTGCTTCTTTAAAGTGCTTTTGTCAGTGTGTCCCTTCGGAAAACTCATTATAGCTGTTGAAAACTTCAGGGAAATTGTCAGGGAAATATCAACTGACTGTAACCCATGAAAATCACCAATGTACCTACATAATTTTTTGTAATCAAAATGATGACATATTACACTGACATGGTCATATAATGAAGAAATCATAAATAGAATTAATTTACAATTACATGTATTTAGGCAAGCCATGCACATAAAATCTTTGGGATCCATTTATGCGCCATGCAAATAGGATGTCAATGTAAAAAATAAATGGTTTTTTCAGAGGCCAAATCACTGGATTAATGACTCGCATCAAACAAATTCTTTACATGATTGTTTTTTTTCAGTACTGATTTTTCTGTTAGGGTTTGGCCTTGCCGCCCCTCCCCCTGCTGCATTGTTTCACCTCCACCTTGACGGGCAACAGATGTGGCCCGTTAAGGTGGAGGTGAGCGCAGAGTATAAAGGGCTGGCAGTTGCCAGCCCTAATTGGCTCTGCATTCTCATTTTGCTCTGGCGTTTGCAGCCTGTGCTGCTTCTCTGTGTAGCTCTGTTTTGTTTTTAATTAAACCGTCAGTTTTTTCTACCAGCTTGGCATTTGAGCCTTTTGTTAATTTGGGCCCATGGTCCCAGTGCCTGCCGGATTGCTTTACGCATCTGGCGGGACACTAACCATGATAGAATGCAGAGCCTAATTTTAAGACTCAGCCAGGCTGGCAGGGTGCTGCGGTCCGGTCCGGGGAGAGCAGTGGTCCGGTGGCTGTGCTGTAGCCCTGTGCTGTGGTCTCGGTGTTGGGTGGCTGTGCTAGAGCTGTGGGTCTGGTCCGGCGGAGAAAAGTGTCCCGGTCCGGTGGAGAGCAGCGTTCAACAGTATTCAATGCATCAGTATGTGCTTTGAGTCGAGGACTGTACTCTTACAAGGACAATTAGAGATGAAAATGTGTTTACATCCCACTCTTTAGATCAGTTTTGTTTCATTTAGTCATGAGATTTATTGGATTAGCACGGTGCACACTGCCGGGTATTTTTTCATACAGTAGTAAAATATTCAGAGCTAAATCAAGTCTGACAGAGGAAAGTTAGGTTGTTTAGCATCAAATTTGTCAAAACAGTGTCAATTTTTTACATTACTGTTTACATTACTGGCAATTAGCTGATGCTCTTATTCTTTCGAGGACACTCCTGCCAGAATGGGATGAAAGACTGAGAGTTGGTTTTACTCTGAACATTTTACAGTGTCATGCAGCTATGGCTGTTGAGGATTACATGTTCGACTGCTGGCTCCCATTGACCCAAGGAGCCTCCATTTTGGCAGAAAACCTGCCAGAGGAAGCCCCGCCCTCCTGATGATGCTGTCCTCTGAGAGTAGTGGCACAGTCAGATCAATACCGCAGTATGTGGTCCATCAATACCCTGAGCTTTTCCAGGATCAGTCACATAACTTCCCCCTAAAGAGTGATGTCATTAACAGCATGACAGTCATAACGGGACAAATTGCTGGGTCATGATTGTATTAAACTTTTCTCACAATATTTGGAGTTGTTTACATTCATCATTGTCTTCGGTGCACTGAACCTAAAACCCAGTTGAATATGCAGAGGATGTAAAACTGAGTTTTACGTTCAGTTAGAGCAGGGAAGTGTTTCTTCTTTCCGACTGGGTATCTAGTTTTAGTAATAGATCTTATTAGCATTCTGCTGTAACCAAAGGAGGATGTATTGCTAACCTATTGATCAAAGTGTTGAGTACATGAGCAACCAAACTCTGTAAAGCCTTTGAAAGTGTGGTCTTTAGAGCTGCTCTGAATCCTGTTTGTGATGTGTAACTCTGCCTTCTAACCCTTATGGTGACTCGTATTTGGCGTGCTGAACTTGAGAACTCCGAGAGAACGACATTCAACTAACATGGAATACTTATTTTGTAAAGCCAAATATAAATTCATTGCCAGCAAAAATTACGAGCCTGTTTCCTTGTTTGCTCATTTCAGCTTTATGAGATGTACTGTACAAATTATTGACCTAAACAAGGGAACAAAGTTCAAATGAAACGTGTAATGACAGTTATGGCAGCACTGCACCACTGGCTTGCTCCTTGGATGTTGAGTCAATCTCAATTGTAAAAAGTGCTATTCAAATGAAACTGCATTGAAGTGAAATTGAATTGAACCCGTGAATGGTCTAAGGAAAACATATCTTCCTCGTTTAGCTACTTCACACTGTCCAGAGATGTGTACTGGGAATTCTGGAATCAATAATCTTTTGAATAGTCATCACAGACCATGTTGATACAGAATGCTGCTTTTTTTTTTTTAGCTTCCTTGGTCCTAGACTGTTTTTACTGCTGAACCTTAATCACTAACCAGTGTGGGCTTTTATATTTCCTTTAAAGGGGTAAAGGAAATGGATAAATAAATCAAGCCGACTGAAGCGACAGGGCCTCTTCGAAAGGCTTTCTGCTCCCTTGCCTGTGCTCTGCAAATCGCTTTAACAAACCAAAGTGCTGCATTTTATTTAATCTACAAGGACTCCAGATTATTAGCATTGTTTTAGTTGATAGCGTGTGTGGTAACACATTAGTGAGAGCGTATGTGAGAGGTGGTGAGAGATATAGGGGTCCTCTCACTCCCTTGAGGTCAAACAAACTTAAAATTTTGGCTTCTTCAATTTCAATTTCCCTTATCCAGAACTGACTTCCCACTGGGAATTTAGAGAGATTATGGGTTTTTTACTCAGTTGAGTATGGTACTGAAGTGTGCTGAGAAGTTGTCCAAGGTCTTGTTCAAATACTGTCTTAACTTAACGTGCCCTTAATATAGTCCTTAAGTATTACTAGAGTGAATCTTTAACTTCAAATACTCAATGACTCAATGGTATCTAGCACTAAATCACGCCTGTTCTTGAAAATTCTCAAGGTTTCTGCCTCAACAATATGGTCAGGCAAGCTATTCCACACTGATTACTCTCTGGATGAAAAAATATTTCCTAATATCAGTGCTAAATTTACCCTTGGCCAACTTCCATTTGTGACCCAAAGTTCTGCTAACAAAACTTGGCCAAAGTAATCCTACATAATTCACCTTGTTAATCCCTTTAACATATTTAAAGACCTCAATCAGATCACCCCAAAGTCTCCTTTTCCTAAGACTAAAGAGATTAAGGATCTTCAGCCTCATCTGATAGCTTTCATCTTTTATACCTGGAATTAGCTTAGTGGCTCTTCTCTGAACTTTTTCTAGAGCCTCTATATCTTAGTTTCGTCCCCAGAACTGTACACAATACTCTAGATGTGGTCTGACGAATGTGTTGTACAAGAGAAGTATGACCTCCATGGATTTATACTCAATACTTTTGGCTATATATCCCAGCATCCTGTTGACCTTTTTAACTGCTACGGCACAATGGCTAGAACCTCTGAGGGTCTGGTCAACGATCACTCCCATATCTTTTTCATGTGGAGCACATTCCAGTTTTAAACCTCCCATGAAGTAATCCTGTCAAATGTTTTTGTTACTTACATGTAGAACTTCACATCTCGCTACATTAAATTTCATTTTCCGCATTTCTGCCCAATTTTGGATTCTATCTAAATCATCCTGAATCACTTTCGTGGACTCTAAACTGTTCACCAAACCTCCCAATTTAGTATAATTTGAAATTTAACAAATTTGCTTTCAATATTCCAATCAAGATCATAAATGTAGATGAGGAACAGTAGGGGTCCCAACACTGATCCCTGAGGGACGCCACTCCCCACCATACCTAGCTCAGATAAGATTCCACTGACCACCACTCTTTTTGTTGGCCTGTTACTAGTTTTGAATCCACTCTAGAATACCTCCTGTAACTCCAACAGAGCTCATTTTAAAAATTAGTCTCTATTTGGCCGAAATAGTATAATTGCTTGGCTTGTGTTGATAACCAGCTCAATGAATGTTATATTAGGTTAAATGCACTAACAAGAACTTACTCTTTACGTAGATGAAACAGTTTTTCTAATTTTCAAGGATTCCCAGGATTTGTCTGTGAGCGATCAGCCCACCTTCCTCCTTTCAGGTGTGCCTAATTGCTGCTGATTGCTTGATCGGGATTGGATGAGATGAATCACTGTCCTTTAATGGTCTGTATTAATGTTTGGAAAGTTTTGTGCAGTGCCAACCAGATGTTCTGAACTAAAGGAGAGAGTGTGAGCTGCGGTAGGATGTGTAGCGTCCTGCATATGGGAGACGCCTCGCACAGCTTCTGCATGTATGCCATCCATCAGCAGGGCAATGGCTGGTACGTAATCCCCGGAGAGGTGAACGTATCAGAGATTCTGCCCAAGAGGCACTAGAGTGCAAGGAAACAGCTTTCTGACCACTTATGTTCTCAACATACACAGCACAGTCTATACATATTTGCTCAGTTGACCAATTTTTGTCTTTTCACATTCACAACATCAAATTTTGAAACAAAGATTATTAGCTTAAAGTCAGCTTTAATTTTCTAGCATTTCCGTCCATTTCTTCTGAACCTGGGGCATCACTAGAGGTTTATAGGTAAACAGGCAAAGCTTTTTCGTGTGGGGAGTCTCATCTGGCATGCTCTCCTACAAATATTTAAACTAATAATGTGCATTATTTTGGGGGGACAGTGAACATTTAATGACGCCTCATACTCAAACCATGTTGGAATTTAAGGCATTTTTATATACCATTACAAGCCAATTACTTACAGACTACATGGTAATTTTCTGAAATTATATTATGTACAGTAATACAGTATAGCTCTATAAGTCAACACCTCCCTCTCTATTTTAATGTGAATAAAAAATGTATTACTGGATGTTGCTGATCTGAAGGCTATTGCTAAATGAAAATATTTCACTCATAAGGGAATTTTCTCCAGTGCTGCGGCTAAGGTTAAAAATTATATGTAGTGTGAGATAATACATGTTAATGTGCTTTATCATTAAAGGCTTTTACCTTGCCTATTTTCTGCAGTTCAGTGTGTTTTTTTTTTTTTTTTTTGCTTGTAGCGTAATTGAAATGTCCAGCTGTCTGCAGTGTGCTGTGGGGCTGTGGATGTCTCCGGAAGCAAACCCCCTTGAGCCTGACCTCGCAGTGTTTTCTCCATCACGGTGTACTCAGGAAACAGGGGCTCCCGCGTGTTTTCCTTGCTTTAGAGGACCATCGGGGGACTCCAGAATCTCTTAGGCTCCTCTGTGATTAATAACACCACACTGGCTGCGTTACGGCCGAGCTGCATCATCTATCTATTTTCAATGTTTTCCCCACGTGGGATTTACTCTACTATGGCAATGACTTTATATAATTTAGTACCTTTAAAAAATGATTCCGCATGCGAGATTAACCCAAACTGTGCTGTTTTTTTAGGGTTATGGGGGTGCTTTTCTTATATCTATATATATTTTGTAGTTAGCGAAAATTAGCAATGCGCTGTTGTTACGTCTGTTGGGTTTTATTTCTGCATTTGCATGTGTGAGTTAATCTCCCAGTTTTCCATCAGATTAGCTGTGTCTGTGTCCATTTTTTCTTGGTTTGTAAAAGCTGCCGTATACTATTCAGCAGCATAGGCTAGCTCTCTGGATTGGTGCCCCCTGACCATTTACTGTTTAACTTTTTGTTTTCAGCCCGGCCTTCTGGATTGTTTGGTGACGGGATTTCTTATTTGAACACTGACACGTTCTATTCGATTTTGATTTTTATAAATCCCACTGGCTCCTCTGCTGTTTGGATTTTGTTTGACTCGTCCTTTTTGACTGATTCACACCTGAGACCTCCAAGCTTGTGTGCTCCGTGGATCCTGTGAGTTTGACTCAATTTGACTCTTGTTTGCCCCTGTCCTTGTCATATAGTGTCCCTGGCTACTTAAAGCGAATCTAGCTGGATCACAGGTCCATCTACAGAGACGCCGTGAAGATGAATTTTTAAATTTCCTTTGATTGGACTCACCTCACCTCAGCCTGCAGATGAAGTTTCCGGACCTTGTGTTTAATGCCACCCCGTGCCCCTCAAGGACAAGTCATGTTGGCTAGTTTTAGCAGATGTTGACAGGTGCCCCTCATTGGTCTGCGTATAATTTTCATTCTTCAATCCTCACCCATTTATTTTATCCTTTATCTCTGATTTGGTCTCTCCTGGACTGGCGAATAGCCCTGAGTCACATTATATGGTGGCAACTCCTCCGCAAGTCGGCAAACACAGACAGGGATCTTCAATGTTTCTTTCATCCTGATATTTATACTGTAAAATAGATACTGGGGCATAAACACAATGACGACATCAAGACAGGACCCATGCAATTGCATACAAAATGCCAGAAAAATCTAATGCTAAAAATCTATATATTTTAATATATTCGTTAAAGATACTAAAAGGCCCCATTGAATTGATTTGTAAAGTATTTAACAGGGGTAATGCATAATTGGCAAAAAGGGGCTTGATTTGTCATCTGTGAAAAAGGGGTTAAGCGGACCAAATGTATTTATTTATTTGCTAACATTTACAATGCAGTGATGCTTAAATATGGTATGAAAGTAACCAAGAGGAAGTGGCCATACACTTATTTGTAAATGTGAATGTGTGTGCACTGAATGCAAGGATGGTAAAATGTTAGACAAACCTGCAACAAAGTTGTGGAAAGCGGGAGGCACAAATATTTGAATGAAAGCAAACAACATGTGTTGACATTGCGGTTTCTCAGACACTTCCAGTGGAAGAACTTAAAGATTGACTCACAGTGTTTTGTTTTGTCTCATTTTGCAATTCATGAAGTGAGGATAAGCTTGTGTTGATAACTGGATTTTCCCCCAGTCTAATGGGGAAGAGGGTGACATTTGGAGGACACTACAGGAATTACCAGGCCCCCCACTAGGACTTGGCAATAAATATCCATCTCAGATTGTGGAGGAGGAACAAATGCAGTTAACTCAAAAACCTTCATTACCTGCCATCTGATGCTTTAAAACAGGAGAAAGATAGTAAACAGTATTTTGTGTTAAAAAGGGGAATTGAAAAATTCAATATGGAGGCAGAAGGCGAGCTGACAGGGACTAGATTTATCACTGTTCCCTGAAATCTACTGTCATCCTGTTTTATGTCTCATAAAATAATATCAGGATACTGCAGAGTCTCATCTGCTCCAGCCCTCTCTCTTCTCCTGTCATTTCACAAGTGGAAACAACAATGTTAAAAACAAACCTCACTCAGGAGTGAACCAATATGTAAATATAGTATTTTGTCTGGGGATAAAACATCCTATAGAATAGAGCAGCATCCATTCAGATCTTGCTGCACTAGTTTTTCTAGGAGTGAAACAGGTTTCATATATAGCTCTCTCAGAAATAAAGGCACGGCAGGTACTTGTGTGTTCCTTTGGAAAGAAATGTCCCCAATGTCCCCTGAAAAAACAATAATCGATTCGGGGACTAATGCGTATCTTTCACAAGCAAAAAAAAAGGTATGAATAAATTACATTGTGATGGCCAGGGCTATTTTCTGTATCCATAAGACAAGTATTTTTACCTTTACTGTGCGTGCTGCAGCAGTTAGGTGTCAAATGGATTTCAGGTGGACATGATAAGAGTCAGGCAAGTGCTGTCCCTATTTGCAAATAATTAGAATTGAAACTTGTTGACGTATTTAAATATAATATATTCCTATCACTCAGCCAGTGCACTCAGTCTCCCAATCCCTGGGCCATAAATACTGGGGTTCATTTAGGTGCCAAAGCCAGCATAAACATTTGGAGTTAAAATGAATTAGGGGCCTACTTTAAATTCCCAATCATGCAAAGCAATTTCCCTCTGGTTAAATAAAAACAGGTATAAAGCGATGCGCTTTTAAAATGTGTGTTAATTTAGTTGGAGAGGCCCTGAGTACACAAAACATTGGGCAGTATATAACTTATGTTGACAGCGCCAAAGTGAAATGTAGTGTGGCGATGAAAAGCTGCAGTTTGATCTGAGAGAGAGAGAGTGGAAGTGAGGAAGAGGGAAAGAGAGAGAGAGCCTACCCTTGAGCACAGTGCTATGACTTCAGGAGATTGAATGATATCTCCATAGGCGATGCCACAGCTCAGCTCCGATCCATTATCTGATGTTCCCCTGCTTACCTCACTCAGCATATCCCTTCAACTTGGGATCCAGTGGTAAAATCGTTGGAACCTTGTAGGCCGTCCTGATCCATAAAAAACAAATGAGGAAAGCTTCACTCAGTCCCCGCTCATCCTGCCTCAGTCTTGTCATCTGTGCAAAAGGTTTTCTTCATGTGCTTCTGCAGTTTCTTCAGATTTAAGCTAACTGAAGAAAGTCATTCAAACGCTCAAAGAATTGCATTGTGAGTGGCAGTGGAGGCTTATCGGGATTGGTGAAGGTTTCTGTTTGTAATTGTTCACGCTTCCATAAAATACGTTTTTTTGCGGCATGCCAAATTTATCTAATACAAAATATTTTTAATTTCTTGCAAATCTTGAATCTATGGCTTTTGATGATAATTAAACTGTGTCGGTAAAACATATCTTTCCGCCTGCTTTCCACCAAAATTATTTCTTTTACAACCGTTTCACTAATGTTAATGCTCAGAGGCAGAATAAAACACTTAGGCACAAACATTTACAGCTTGTAAAATATTATGTTCAAGGTACTGGTTTATGGGCGAGATATAGCAAATCTAATATTATTGCAATAGCTTTTTCAATAGTTTAGACAGCTATACTCAAGGGCACTCACTGAGTAGAAGGAAACTTGAATAAATGCTTGCAAGTGGGACTTAATAACAGTTTTTGCCATTGTAAAAGATCAGTATATTGCTGTTCAGGTTCATATTTTAGTTCACTGAATGATGGTTTATTGACAATGATATCAGTCACGGTGAATAAATGCAGTTTTACATCAGTGCTGAGCACGATGTGTTGATGGGTATATATTGGGTTTATATGCACTACTACAACATACGAGAGAGGAACTGTGGGATTTGTGATGTAATACACCAGCTTTAGGGCATCGCTGACTCCATCTCTGTTGGGAATCATCATGCCTCTAACTGACAGAAGGCTTGTCTTCAGAGCCACAATGACTGTGCCAGGATAATGTAAGACAAAGCCAGAACCCATAGAGGGAATTACTTGCTTGTTATGAACTTAAATTTTGCTGCTCATTTCATGGACTATTGGTTCCCATGTTGATTTTCTGAACTTTTGGGTCAACAGTTGTTGAACTTTTCCAAAAAGCTTCACTTGAGAACCTCTTGGATAACAGAGGAGGACACTACTGGTACACTATAAACCCTGATAGTGCGGTGAACTCTATTGTTTTTTGGAAACCGGTTACCTAAAAAAATATGTAGGGCAACTTAATTACATTGTATGGAAGGAACTTAAAGAAAATAAGGTGAAGTTATTTTTTTACTTGTTTTTAAGAACTGTGAACACAAGATCATTAAGTTGGCGTATTCAATTTTTTTAAGGTAATCGGTTTCCACAAAACATTTGAGTTCACCACACTTGCCAGGGTAGCATGATTCTGATGTCACTTCCTCATCAGCTCTCAGGACAGCATCAGGCATTGAGCTTCAGCGGCATCTGCAGTACCCAGGTCTGCCAAGATGACCTTTTTGTAGGCTATTTTGTTGACCTGGACTAAATATTTACTGTACCTAAAGACCGTATCTCACTGGGCTGCAACTGTTGGCGACAAATTGCAAATGGCATTTGCAAGGGATTTTCCAAAATGTATCGAAACGCTCGCGGGGGTTCTCAATTTCCTCATGTGAGTTGCAGGGACTCGCTCTCACGTCGCTGGAATTTTGAACATGTTCAAAAAATTTGCGCGACAAAGTTTCTCTCAAAATTGTCACAGAGTTGTCCCGGGTGTCTTGAACCCCTCTTAAACCCATCTTGAACTGTTCTCAATCTGGTTTCCGTGAGTCAGAAAGTGCGAGAAATGTGTGACATCTTTGTGAGGGGTTGACGACTAAATTGTGACTGATTGGAGGTAACATTGAGAATCTGGCATTCCGGGTGCGAGGCAGATGCGAACTGTCTCCAGACCAGGGCCAGCGCCAGAACTGAAAATTCGGGGGCAAAGATACATTATGACAACAATTAATCTAGCTAGTTCTCAATTGTTTTCCTTTTTTATCTCGTTTTCCAATTAAAGTAGTAATCAATTGGCAATTGAAGACACGGCTTCTCTCCCCCATGGGATCAAACAGCGACAAAATAATGGGCTACATTCAATACAGAAAAATAATTGAGTTATCAGTAGGTCTATGCACTGGCACTCAGCAACGGTAATTTTCTTCCTGCGAGAGCGGCATTTCAGAACTCTTCAGCGAATGAAGTTAATTTCGTTGACAAGTACGTGCACCTGTTTTTGCAGCACGGTCACTGCAACTTGCTGTGCAAAGAAAAAATAGACAGCTGTTCGATTGGAAACGTAAACGGATGACACCACATGTCGTAACAGTTGTAAGTACCAATTCAGTGTGCTTCTGTAAAACCCACAAAACAATAACCAACGACGGAAATTGTAGGGCGAAGGTTCAACGTGTTCTTTTGGCTGGTATTAGCACGCGTGACCTCCTGGCTGGTGTGAATCGCAATAAAATGGATCTATTTTTCTCCGTTCGAAGGACGGGGCGAAAAAGCACAACGGTTACAATTAATCTGACTCCATAATAAATTTATAATAATGAATTTAGTTATACCCTCGTTAAATATCTGACTCCAATTAGAATTAGAATCCATAATCTAGAGAAACCTGTGTGGGTCTCGAAGTGACTACACCTCAAACTCTTAGGAGACTACCGCTGTCGCTAACATGTACTCCCGGGTTTTTAGTACTGTTACCGGATCCTAGGTTCGTTGATTAGATTAGAGGTTGGAAGTCAGCCATCACTGCAACAGCATCTTTTGGCGTGAATACAGCGAACCCAGATCTATGCACGCCCATGGGTTCCTTCAGGGAATTTTAACAGATAACAGACTTTTCGTCCATGGGTTTCCTTTAGGCTAAAATCCCAGAACCGGCAATACATAAACCCTTTATGTAAGTAGATCATGGTTGTCTCTCCAACTTAATAAAACCAATCTCCAGACCAGGCCGCTGGCCAGTCGTACCTCGGTCGGGATTATACCCCTAGGTATCCGTCGCAACGCAGCTAGAAAGAATAAAAGGATTAAGAGTCACAGAGACCACGCAAGTTTAAAGGAATAACAATAATTTATTCACCAGGTAGGCAAGAGCTTAAATCAACAGACCAAATATCAGTTACCACGAATTTAGACCAATGTAAAAGTCATACCTGGCGACAGCTACACACACAGAGTTGGGTGAGTGCGAAATCAGAGACGATCCGCCATAGCTAGAGAGTCTGCTCACGCACTTACGTCTTGGGGAGAGATCGGATCGATCTTCCTGACTATATAGATTGGCTACATACGGCATAGGGAATGGCTACTCACGCACTTACGTACGCGGGGACAGATCGGATACGATCTTCCCCGAATGGATTGTTTCTCTTTGATTTAAGCCAAACCACGTCTTTGATCCAGGCGGCATGGCCATAAACACCTGGAAGGGGGGTCGAATCCGGTTTTTGGGTTTCCACCATTGGGAGGATGTAATAAAACACTTCAGCAAAGAGAGGAGAATAGGGTGATTACCAGAGAGTATTCTGACCAAATTCTCAGGAGTTTCCAAAAGGGAATGAACCATAATTTCAATGGGAATGAAACATACTCCATTCAACTCCTTAGATTCCCCCAAGAATAACAAGACCAAACATGATATGAATATGTACTAATATGATGCAGTTGTCATGAAAAAGTCTTAAGATGAATTAACATATAGGTAAATTGGGTTATAAGTCCAGAAGTGATTTCTTTGCAGAATATTGAACATATAAGCATATTATGCACTTCCCACAGGTTTAGATTATTTGAAACAGATTAATATATCTGGACTTTAACTTAAGACCTAGGCCAGTAATATGACTCGCACAGGGGCATTGTGTCAGCCAGAGCCCTGCAACAACCCCCCCGTGGTGAGACCATTGCCACCTCCTGGAAGTCCACAAAAGCTTTATTGCTATCTGGCATGGCTCTGGACTGAGCTTATCAGCCATTTGTCGCATACAGTCGCTGGGCTCCCCCACGCATCAGCGTTTGCAGATCTTACAGAGGTGCCGCTCAGAACCCAACCCAAAGACACAGAAGAATTTTACTGGTTTAGAAATGGAACAATCTTTTGTAAAATGAAATATGCAATGTCTACACTTCTAAGTGAAAATTGTAGCTAATTTGCGTATTTTCTCGCAATTTTGTGTCTCCAAGTAGTCGCGAGCTGTCGCAGCCCAGTGAGATACAATTTTAATTCATCACCAATCTCTCTCATTTGCATTTGCGAAATCGCAATTCTCTTTCTCTCTCTCCTCCACAGAAACAATTTCTATTTTATAGACAGCAAGAAGACTGATATCTTTCTTTTGAGCTTTAATGTTCACATTTCCTGTCACTTTCTGCATTCATCCACTCTCAAGTTGTCCTTCAACCAATATAGCTTAGTCTGTGACCAATCCAGGGCATTTTCTTTTATTATTTCCAACCACATTACAATGAATGGAAAATTACATAAAATAGCAGGAAAACAAGCAAAGAAAATTGGAACAAGCCATTACTCTTTCAAGAAATGAGGGAATTAGATTTGTCAGAGCAGTCAGAAATATTCCATTTAAAAAGAGGCGTTAATTATGACACTGCTCCTAATTATGACACCCGACACTGCTCCTGACGTGCAGGCTGGCGCCTTGCATGGCAGCCTCTGCCATCAGGGTGAATGAGAGGCATAATTCTAAAGCGCTTTGGGGTCATATCATGTGACTAGAAAGCGCTATATAAATGCAGTCCATTTACCATTTATGTTTTCTTGTTTTTTTTAATGCTTCTGTTGCAGCAATACATTAGATAAACAGATGACTAAATTCAATAAAAACTGCCCAATTTTATATCTAATCCTGTTGGACAGTAATTTCATTTTCTCAGTTTTCCTGTATTGTTCAGAAATCAACCCAGCGCAGTCAGGAAGTCTAATTAAATGAATCAGTCAGATGGAGGAATTATATGTGTCTTCAGTTTTCTCCTGAGAATGTGTGCAGTTTCCTGTTGGCAAGAGAACACGGCCAATTAAATAACTCTATCAGTGCGCGCAATATTCTGAAGGAAAACTGATAAAAATTGCTAAAATATATAATTAATCCTCTCCAAAAGATCAAAAAATGCATGGGCAATCATGATACTACAGAAATACATGAATGTAAAAATATAGACAGAGTGGGTGGTTTGAGTTCTTCCTTGTCTTGATTGTTGAATTTCTACTGTGTGGTTTTATTTCTACTGTGTTGTTGCACTTTCAGTTTGCAAAGGCTTTGATCACTTAAACATCCAGCCATCACTCTCGGAAAAAGTCTTCTTTCGCTTGTATCCATAGAAGCTCTTGATGAAACCCTACAGTATATCTTAAATGTGAAAGTGTGTGAGAGCTCCTTGATTGAAATATTTTTTCAGACAAAAAAGTGTTAGACTCCTTCAGCTGCCTCAACAGTATCACACAGTTTTCTTCTGGAACCATTATTGCTGACAATGTAGGTAAGTTTGGTTAACTATTGCCCTGGTTGCTCTTGTGAAAGAGACTGTAGATATCAATGTTATATTCAGTTGAGCTGAAAGATAAATAAATAAATACAAACAATCCTTGAACTGCTTTACAAGTCAGTGGAGTGGAGGCTGTTTTGATGGCAAGGCCGTTTCGCGGGGGTAACACATGCAGCAACACATTTGAGAAAAGACGTGAAATCAGCAGTTATTTCCAGTATTTCTCTCATTGTTTTTAAATGCACTTTATCCATTTCCACTGTGAGAAAAAATTGACATGGTGTTGCAGTCCCTCACAGTTTACACCAATTTCCTAACTTATTACAAAAAAACTATGAATTTTCTGCAGGATAAAAGCAATGCTATGTTTGTATCGAAAGAGTAGGTATGTCTGTTCCGAGTCAATTGGCTCATTTGGCCGATGCTTAGCCCTGGTTTCAGTGGGAAAAAGCAAGTAGGAGTATTGCAACCCCCCACCCAGATGGGTTGCTCGTTCATTTGCAGGTTACCCTCTCCCAGCTCTTGGTGAGGTTTCCCTAACAATTTGCTGCCACCCAATTTTAGTCTTGGGTGGAGTGAAGCACTGTGGCAGTTATGTGTTTGCCCAAGAACACATCACGAAGGACTTGAACTCAAGACCCTTTGGTCCCAATTCAACCACACTTAACCACTACGCTATTGCGTCCCCAAATTTTATATGTACCTCATTGAGTAGATAAACTGGTGTTCAAAACAGACGGCCGTTAACTACTTACATTAGTCACTTTGTTGTTGCTTAGGGGAAATTACGACTTGGAAAAAAAAATCTAGATTGCTTACAAGGGTATTGTAAATAAAACATCTTAAGCCTGGTCTCTACCTTCTCACCTCAAATCAACAAACGGTCCGAAACTATGTGGACAGGAATACAGTGGGATAAGGAGGTTTCACATGATATGAAGTAAATAACTGAAAAGTCTCTTTAACCTTGAATTCTTTGTTGTCAGATCCACAGTGCTACAGTCAAACAGAAAAAAAAGTGTGTGATTGCTAAAAAAAACTCACACACTACAAGTTCTAGTACTCACCCAAATAGGCAATTCTCAATAAAAAAGTTGACTGTAAAACATGAAACCCAAAGTTTTATTGACTGCAGACTAGATTCTGTCCAAAAATTTTACACCATGACAGGAATCATCCATTTTGTATACTGGTGACTGACATGCATGCATTCTGTCAAGGAAGCTGAAAATATCGCGTTTTGTACTCTAAATTAAAATGTTATATTTAATATTCTAATTTGAAACCCGTAAGACAAAATTCTCTGCTGGAAAACAATGGAACATTCCATCAGAAAATAACACATCATGACAGAAAGCATCATTTTTGCTGGTGTATTTGTGCACATAGCAGCGAGTTACTGACCATTCTGCTTGTGCCTCATATATCTTCTCTGTCACAACTGCAAAATGCTGCCACAGTAGTGCTGCATTGAATGGAAGCTTTTCAGCCATTATCACATGCACTGTACATCAGGACATTTAAAGCAGCACAATTTTAGAATGTATAAACCCATCCACAGGCAGAGGTCAATGAAAAAATACCTTACAGGGTAATGTTCTGAATCCTACATTCTGTAGGTTCACAGGCAAATAGACTGTTCATTTCACATACAATACATTTCAATGTATTCAATGTATTCAATACAATTCAATACATTCTCCAATAAAAGAGCTATTGAGCCTCAGTCTTGTGTTAATAACCATCATTTTATGGCCAGTGCTTCTTAATACTCCATAAATCTACATTGCTTTCAAGGATTCATGCCAACAAATTTCCTAATTTACGGCCTGTAATGCTTTGGTGAAAATTATATTATTAAGCCGCACACGACCACTCCACTCGGCTTTATCACAGTCCTTGTCTTTCCGACTGGTAACAAGCCTGAGGCATTTAGGCATTTTGTTTTTTTTTTTTCTTTAAAAATATGGTATCTCCAATCCCACCCGAATCTGGAATGTCCAATCCGAGAACTATGTACAAGACTTGCTCATATGCAACCCCCTGTGGCCAGCTCAGGAGAGAGAGACAGTTTGCGGCTCTCCTCCGAAGTCGCGTCTGTCAGCCCCTGCATCTTTACACTCATTGGTCAAAACTATCACAAGTTCAGAACGAGGGCGGAGGATACCCGAACATGAGCAAGCTTAGAATCTCACTGACGAGCGCCTGGCTGGCCAACAGGAAGTGTTTGAGCAACTAACAAGGCAATGATTTTTTTAAATTTCCTTCCCAGCAGTCCCTCCCCAATTTGCATCCCAACAGCGCTTTTAGCCAATCTTGCGCTGTTCTGAAAAAGCTGCTGACCGCTGCTGGTTGGTACGACCGGGGATCAAACCCGGCAATTACGCATATTTGAGATTCGAGAGCGAAGTTGTTTAGTGGATGGCATCACAGTAAGGTCAACAATAAAGCCGACATTTGCACTGCTCCTCTGACTCAGTCAATCACACTCTTTCTCAACAATTATTTGACCTTTTTTAACAAATTTTTACGCCAAAACTTGCAGGATGCCTGTCCAGTGAAAAGCATATGGCTGAAATAGGTTGCTGAAGAAGGGATGCGGTATTTATTTCTTTTCCATTGTGAAGAATCCAGCAATATGGAAACAATGGATCCATTGCACTTTTGCTTTTTGAGCACAAATATCACCATAGGCTTTGCAGTAAACCCTTTTTCATTGGCGATGTTGGACTGTTACATGCTTGCTCGACTGGGTTATCCTCTCAAGTCCAAACGCCCTTGGTACCAGGGGCAGCAGCGCATCTCACATCTAACTCGATCAGAGGGTATGTTAACCCTGCAGCAACCTAGTCGTATTATAAAACCACTTAACGGAATAAAACTCAGCTAGTAGCCCATGAAAACCATTTTTAACAAAACAACTCCAACACCAAGCTACTAAATGAGCTTGAAGTGAATACACAGAATGCTGCATGAGTTGCATATGTGGTGCTAACGAATCTGTAACTTCATTCTAACGCACAAAAGATATATTATATTAAAGCAGCGACTCTACCGATTCTAACCACATATGCTTTATTGCTACACAACCAAAACTCACTGAATTGGCAGCCGAATTAGCAAAAAAAAAAAAAACTGCACTTCATATGGACATAACTGTTAGCTGTCTTGCAATCCAAGTTGTGTGCAAGGGCATAAAATGCGCTTCATAATGCCCTCAAGTCTTTGAGGCTTTGAAACCATCGCTGTCAGTATCAAGCTATTTTCAAGTCCAAGAGGAGCTTTCTTATAATGGATAGGAAAGCGCATTGATGAAACATGTTGTTGTTGTTGTTAATTGTGTGGTACCGTACTGGAGGCAGGACAATCTGAGTTTCAGTTTGAAGTGGGATGTCTGGTACAACCCCAGTCTTCAATTTTGCAACTGCATTTGGATAATGGTCATTGTCATAATTTGCCACTTACTTTCGTTAGTCTAGCAATTTATATTTCACAGACTTTCAACTATGATTGATAAACGTACTAAGTCAAATTGTCCATCACCATATCATCATTTTCTGGTGAAGACGGATCACTGTAACTGCCACTGTTGCTGTCATTACAATCGTTGTGAATGTCAAACACTCGTGAAGGTTTCTGGGTTTGATCTCTTGTTTCCCGGTTCTGAAATTACTTCCCTTACTGGATCGTAAATGTATGGCTCAGAAGACAGAGGTGAGCGGGCTTTCCAGTGGGCCGGATTCGTAGTTGGACATAATATCAGTCGCTTTGCTTCAACTGATATCCAGCTAAGTGTTACATCGGCTAGCCTTACTTTGACATCGCTTGGGTCACGTGACCTGCAGCTCATTAACTTTTGTTTCAGATTCAGGCTACTGACTTGGACGGCCGAAATTCGCCATGGGTGGTAAAACAAACTGGAAAGCGTCATAGTTTGTGTCATTATAGAGCAATTTACATGCAATAAAACCATAATTAAAAATAACTTATGTTGGCATGAATCCTTTAATAATTTCCTTGAAATGTAGATATTCTGCCCTCTGTAAAGCTCTCAGATATACAAGCTGCCAAATGACCCCCTACCATGTCCTCTGTCATGTTACAGCATGTTACATTATGTGCTGATACAAAAAGTGAGTGGATGAAACACCTTCAGGCTTGTGGCAAACTCACACAGAACTCGTGTAACAAAAAAAGCAGTTTTTCCTCATTCAAAATCCTTCCATCACAAACAAACTATATTTCTGTCTTTAAACTGTGTGAATGGTGAAATGATGGAGTTATAGTTTATGCTTGTGTTCTCAAATACTTAGTGCAGCTAATGAAATCCTATGTCTGAGAAAATTACGGTCATGAGCTTATTAAAGCATGTGTAGAATCTAATAACTTTCCTAAAAGTGGATTCTACAAAAGCCATAATTTCTGTTTTAACTCAGAATGTCCCAGAAGTGTTGTTAGCCTCCTGCAACCCGTTAACTAGGCCAACATCCTTTCTGTACCGCTTCCTCCTCCATTTCAGACTTGTGTTTTTGTTTTTCAAACCTTGAATATCATTAAAAACGTCCTTGAATATGGAATCACTAATTGCAAACTGTGAATGGTTGCTGCCCTCAAAAAACCTGATAAAGTCTATAGCAGGTAGTGTGTGGATGGAGGTATTGCAGCAGTAACCTGCAAACCCTTACCTCCAATTACTGTGTAACCAGATCAGGTCTATATTGTTCCACTGCAGAGGCCTGTTGAAGGCTATGAAGTCTGTGTACTGCATTAAGAGAAGCAGGATCTCAAAATAAAATACACCCCCTGCTGCTTGGTGGCTCACTCAATAATGGCACTGCACCGCCATCTCTTATCGAATCTGGCCATGCCAGTGACGACTATGGCCAGCGGCCTCATGGGAAGCCATAATTGGCTTTGAATCGCTCGGGGAATTGGGAAGGATACAGTCGATTGGGTTAGCATTGAACATTGTTCAGACGCCTCCATCTGGGTGCCCATCGGCTGCTTTCTGAACAAGCATCCCTTGGGGTTTCCCCTGCCCTTGTTCAGTGCACATTAAGATTGTGACTGATTGGTAAAAAGAAGCGGCAACGTGATCGATACGTGTTTCACAGAACATTAAAATGCCTGAGCATTTTAGTATGAGTCATACACCAGCATACTTGTACAGAGCTCACTGATCACACATTCCAGATCTGGGTGGGGTTGAAGATGTCCAATTTAAAAAAAAAAAAATTTACACCTCACATTGGTGCACATTTTTACCCCTACTGGACATCAGGAAGAATAAATCACATTATAAAGTGGAAAAAATGATATCAAGAACAGCACCGGCTGTGATTATGTCAGGCACTTCATAACCCCACACATGAGTGACTCACACATGCATAACCATGAGCACATAAGACTCAGCATTTCCCCAAACTAGGATGTGCATGGACTGAGGGAGAAACTCAAGCAGACACAGGGAAAACATACAGTCTCCAAACCTGGGACCCACTGGTGATGTGGCGCCAGTTCATCTTTCATTCTGACATGTATTTTTGTAACCAATGCTAAAAGCTTGCACTTACCAGCTTGTTGTATCTGCTTCTAATACATATCTTTGACTCAGAGACTGCAGAGCAGCATCAGTCCATGAGCGGAGTATCTCTGCTGGCACAATCTGATATCTTCGACTCAGTGTTGGTCTGGGATCATCAAAACAACAGTCGTTCAGGAGTAACACTGAAGTCCACCATTGAATGGCAGCTCTGATATCTCAATGCTGCGCTTTCAAATGCCATGTGTTTTAGTCGTTTAAAGTTTGCCTAGCAAGCATTGCATGTAGATGAGCAGGGATGTTATCCAGAAAACCTTGCCTTTTGAATTTTATATAATTATTATGCCCCCACCTCGAATTAGCAGGGGGCATTATGTCAACGCCCCTTCCGTCCATCCGTCTGGGCGTTCAGCCGTAAACTTCTTGTTTCCACGCAATAACTAAAGAACGCCTTCTCCGATCCATCTCATTTCTAGGTGGTGTGTGCAGGGTGGGTAGAGGAAGGTTCCTTTCGAAAACCAGTGCCGTGCGATATCCAATATGGCCGCTAAGGCAGCCATCTTGATTTCAGTTTCCATGCAATTACTAAAGAACGCCTTTTCGGATCCATCTCATTCCTTAGTGGTGTATGGGGAGTGCGTAGACGAAGGTTCCTTTTAAAAACCAGTGCCGTGCAATAACTAAAGAACTCCTCATCTTCATTCTCAAACCAGTTTTCTTTTCACATGTTTAACTTTCAGTATTATTCACTCTCACTGTTCACCATGCTAAACTAGCAACCTATTCAATCTTAACCCCAATTAAAAATACGAGCGGGGGCATATGCCACGCTCCGCGTTGCTCTTGTTTTCACATCACTTACACTCTTAAGTTTCTAACCTTCAGGGACTTTGCTGGTTTGAACTGATAGCCATGTGCTATGCACTATTATAAAGCCTTTGTGGTTTCCAGATGTCGTCATAACAGAGCTGCTACTCAATGGTGGACTACTAAGTTACAGTTATGTTTTGACAGCACTGAAGCAGCTGACAGGTAATGCATTAGGAGCGTGTTCACAATGCTGGGCATCAGTTCCAGTTAACAACTTTTTGAAGGTGTAGAGAAGTTAAAATCCACTTCTTGTGACAGATATGGGTCAATTTATTAAGCACCCAATGCCATCAAGCAGCAAAGACAATTCTAGGTATAGTCCATGTTCTGTCTACCTACAGCAACCATTTATCGTCCAAAATATGACCATTTTCTGGCAAAAATCAGTTAACGTGTGTAAAAACCTTATCTACAAGTGAGGAATAGTGATAATTTTGATACCAGTGGATCCGTAATGAATTCTACTCTCCAGTGACATATAATATGTTACATCTTTGTTGGGATTTCAAGTACTCAGGATACTTGAATGACATTTTACTCATCTGAAAAAATAGCAAAATCCTCACCTTGGGAACTGAGCATTCAATTCAATAAAATTAACCAAACGACCTGCTTAAAATTGCTTAGAATACCACTTTGTTCATCATAGTTTTGTAGAATCATATATTTTCTCATTATCACATCCTTTTTTCTTTGTAACCAGCCTGAAGATAATGGCTTCATTTTTCCGTCCCACAGTGTCTGTCCATAACACTGCAAATTTCTCCTTATTGGGGAGTGCGATTGTAATTATACCATAGTGGGAGAAATTTCTACTAATATGGAATGTGTACACAAGGTTTGCCCTCGAAACTCTGACTGTCCCCTGAACCACAGAAGTTTTACTCTTTCCGTCCCACAAAATGTCCGTCCGTCACGCTATGGGACACTTTCATTTGTGGTTATATACCTTATATTTATGCAATACCTCTTGGTACTAATATGATTTCAACAATTTCACATTGGTTAAAAGAGGTTTTAGGATAAATTCATTAATGGTTGGAGTAAAATGAGCATTGCGCACACAATCATGATCACCTCCGATTGCATCAGATGATCAGCAGTGATTCATGTCCTATTTAATCCAACCTATACCCTACTGATCAACTCAAGTGTGTCAAAGAATCAGAATCAGATATTCTTCACTTTTAAATGCCATGTAATTGTAATCGATCAGATGCCAATTGAATTCACGGATCCAGGGAATGCAAGGGTCCCACAATGTCCATCCGTCACAAATCCATCTACATGTCCAATCATTGCAAAAATTAGTACATGTGAACACTTTTACTTATTTCTTTATATACATGGTAAATTGGCTGGGGCAGCACCCCGGCAGCATGTTTTCCAATTTCTTAAAATGTGTTGATGTCCATAAAACAGCTGGGATTGATGAAATTTTGAAGCCAAAAACAATTTTTTCATCAATTTTTATTGCATTTCAAGATGACATAATTGAGGATCTTAGTTTATAAGACTATTTGCTACCAAGATGAACTGATAATTGCACTAACTGGTATCAAAATTTTTCTCAGATGTTCAATCAGGATTGGATTTCAATTCGTTGTATGATGAATTCCCAGTGTGGGACTGTCCCGCAATGTCTGTCCATCACAATAGTAGTATGAACAATGCTGTGTAATGTGTTAAGATGTACTTTGATCCACCTGTCCCACAGTGTGTTTCCATCACAGAGGTATGAACAATGCTGGATAATGTGTATGACATATTAATAGATGTAGTTTCACCTGAGCCATTTCACCTGTTTGGTGTTAATGTGGTCATTGAAGTTAGCAGAGTTGTTATTTTTATTTTAAAGGTCCCTTATTATGCTGTATTTAGTCGTTTAAAATATGTCCAATGGGTCTTTAAAATAACGTTAAGAATTCAGTTCCAAGAAAATACCACACACATCCAGGCCTAGTGAAACCTCTTCTTACACCCCGTCTGTGCTGGCCTGAAACACAAGCTGTTTGGAGTGGGCGGGGAGGCTATGCTAATGAGGCACTGCTCTGATTGGCTGCCTGGCCGCTTCAATTCCGGGGGAGGGTGCACACCAGAAAAACCAGCAAACCAAGATAGCAGATATTTTAGGACAGGTCTCCGCGGCATGTATTGCTGTGAGACCGTACTTGTTTAATCCTGATCCCGACGCCAAACAGGAGGAGGAAGCAATTGAAGTATTGCAGCAACGTTTACAGCAGGATTTCAATGTAGCAAGTTGAAATTTTAGTGTTTTGCCTGTACTATCTCGGCTTGCATGCATGTGATTGTAGCTGTACTGTTATATAATCATGTTATATACCAACTTGGCTATCCGGAGGAAACTTTGGTAAAAGCTCCTGTTAACCATTTCCACCAAAACGAAAATGCAGTTTCAACACCAAGCCACTAAATGAGTTTGTAGCAAAAACACACAAACGGTGTAAGCGTTGCTTATGTGGAGCAAGTGAATCGATAACTTCTACCGAAAAAATATCTGTATCCGACCTCCACTTTTTTTCAGCTTTTTATTCACCAGAACAATTTTCAAAGGTGGATGAAATTCCGCCACGGCAATGCAGAGAAATTGTATGTTATACCAGACATGTTATAGTGCGTTTCATGATTGCTTTCACCGTGGTAGCCTCATAGAGCTAGCCAACACAATGGAAAAGTACCCGGCTGACCCCGGTCATGGATAAGAAAAACGATCATTTCACAGTAACAGTAAACAAACCCAAACACATATCCCAAGCTCTGAAAAGCCTACGTCTGGTCTAACTACAGCCTTTTCAGCCAAACTTTGCAGACATAAACAACACATCTCCAGTTAGCTTCAACTGTAGTGGCTATAATCAGGCAATGTTATGATGAAATTGACACATTGATGCTAACCAAAGTAACACACGCATACCAATCAGAATTACCTGCATGTAAGTGAACCAGGAGCATTTTTTAAGTAGCACAGCACGCGAACTAACATGCAGTAGCTAGTAACTGAGCATTCATAAGAATGACAGAGACAAACATTACCCTGCAATACAGGTTTTACAGACAGTAAGTTCTGTTACCGTGAACAGTTGTACGAACCATCCAAATTACAAACAAGTATAAAAAGTTAGCTTCAAAGGAGGTTTATAATCTTCTGTTGAATGTCCCCTGATATAACTCATGCATATTTAGGATGAAAACATTAGCAACAGTAACTTAGCTACATTACCCGCAGTGCTACAGCCACACTCAACAGGCTATCACCTTAGGTAGACTTATACAGTAAAGCAAGACAAAATGGTAAAACTTGCTGCTTTCGCGTCTGTGAGTCACAGACAGTTGCTACCGATCCAGGCTTTATCTTCAGATATTTTACAAAGCCTGCGCTTTGAGGCCAGTTGTTAGTGCTAACTATCATTAGCGGTCCTGCTAGCCACCCATAACACGTTGGCTTCACTTACATTATTTGCTGTTATATCGTTACTTACAACTTGTGGCTCCGAGCGCTTGATTGATGCAATTGCTCCAGGTTTGAGAAGCAGCTGAGACGCATATCCAGCATCGAATTATCCTTTATTGACAAAGCTGTCTTCGGTGAAATGCCGCGCACAAACAGTTAATGTTCCCTTTGAGTGTGGCCGTTTGCCGCCAGCAAACAAAAGATCTACCCACTGATTTCTGGTGGCATCATCTTGTGGAAGAGAAAATAGCTGTGCTTTTTTTTGTTGCATACAAAAAAACAGACAAGCAGCTTTGGGAGACATACTGACGAAACCGCACCTCAAATGATCCGCGGTACTTCTTCCTTTTCTTTTGTATTTCCAGAAGTGCAGACGCAATTAAGGCATAATATGATCCGCAGTTGTTTATGCCTGCTATAATAGTTTCCGGGGTGGGCAGGTCCAGCGTCGTGATTGGCTCTGGCTAGGTCTGCACTAATTGGACGGCACAACCTGACATCAGGTTTTGCCCAGATCTAATGAAGATCTCGAGAAGAGCTGTTCAGAGAGGAAATCACGTTCAGGAAATCACATTCTCGGATTACGGCAAAACCCCTGTATCTTACGTTTAGAAACTTTACAGAGGTTGAGTATGGACATCCAACATTATAACATTACTTGTATGTAATGAAAGAAGGATCAGCATAATAGGTCCCCTTTAAGACCAGAAATGACAAATTCTCAATGTGGGAATGTTCCACAGTGTGTTTCCATCACAGAGGAATGAACAATGCTGGATAATGTGTATGACATATTAATAGATATAGTTCCACCTGAGCCATTCCACGTTTGCTGTTAATGTGGTCATTGCAGTTAGCAGAGTAGTAGTTCTTATTTCCTCATTTGTATCTCAGTGTTTATTCAAAATAATGTGATCTCGTAACTGTCTATGAACCTGAGGCCAAATAGTCATGTTGAAGGGTACCAGATGTTTGAACAGTGTTCAAGTTGTTGTTGTTCTGAATAAAACATCCATTGCTTACAATAATAGTTTTTGTTTGTTGTGGATTTTACTGCTGATCATAAAACTGTCCCACAGTGTCTGTCCATCACATGTCCAATGTCCCACAATGTCTGTCCGTCACATATTTAATCCATTTTGCCTGCTTTATGGCAGACTTCTGGCAAAATGTTTTCCATAGGTCTTTAGCACTACTAAGTTATAGTAACCTGAATGGAGTTTCTTCTTTTTTCTGCACAGTAGTTAGTTGGAATATAAAATGAAATGATGCAGCTGCTTGCAAATGACAAAATTATAGTGTAGTCAATGCCGACTACCCAATGTTGAGAAGGAACCCTTCATTTGATTACCTCCCTAGAATTGCCCATACCCTAAACTAACTTACCCTTCCTCTTGTGTTCGGGTCACCAGTGACCTGTTTTCAGGTTTTAAATGCATAAAAGTACCACATAAATTTGTTTATAGCATCAAGCCTTTTTGACTTTGTCAGGAATTTCTATTTAAACAAAATAAAACAAAAATTTTTTTCACAAAATTCTAAAATGCTCTGGTTAAAATTATGACATTTGTGGAGTAAGGGTCAATTTTGACCCCGTTATAACGATAAGAACAATAATTAGAGTTAAAACTGAAATCATAAGTGCAAAACCAACTTTTTTCATGGATAAGGAAGCCTAACAACGTAACCAAGAGATGAGAAACAAATGGAATGATAAATAATTGTTTTAGTGTGTTTTACAGCTGATTTAAGACCCGGGTCAAAACTGACCCTAACACCATAGATGGTAGCAGAAAGCTAACAAGAGGAAGGTTAAATTGAAGTCGTGGGATATACTGACGAAAAAGGCCCAGGGGCCCACACCAAAAAACATTAAAACCAATATTTTCATGGATAAGGAAGCCTAACAATGTAACCATGAGATGAAAAACAAATTGGAGGAAAAAAAAATGTTTTAAGTGTATTTTACAGCTGATTTAAAACACGGGTCAAAACTGACCCTAACACCATAGATGGTAGCAGAAAGCTAACACAAGACAAAGGTTAAAAAGTTGGCCTTCTTCCTCTTGTGAACATTCGGCTTTGTTCAGTGATGAATAATGTGGCAGGAATATCAATTTTAAGCCTATTTTCAATAAACATGAAGCGTAAATTTGATAGTTCCAGTGAAAAGATTGTTTCCACACCTCTTGTTCTCAGTTGCACAGGTTATGTACTTCTAAAAAAATCAGAAGTTTTTGGAATATAGAAAGGTTTCTTTTTCTCTCCTGGTGTTAGACATATGATGACCTGCATTGTGAACACGCTCTTAGGGGAACGAACATTTGGTACAAGGATGGGGATCATAATCTTCTTCAGACTCAGCAAATCTCTTAACTCATGGCAGTGACATTAAGCATTAAACAGGCATGATACAGAATTCCAAGCCATTTATTTTAAAAAAACTTTATTTCTTGTTATAAAAAAAAAAAAAAAAAAAAAAAAAACTAGGGCAAGGCAAGTAGTTAAAAGAATGAAATGAGGGGCCAAACAAAAAAGGCAAACATGGACTTTGCAAATCATCAATTTCTTCTATGGATCAATGGTAAGGTACCTGGATACAGCAGCATAAACCTCTTGATGGGAATTAACAATGCATATAAACCCTTCTCAATCAGGGGAGGCAAGAGAATGATTTGAAGATAATTACTAATAGCACAGATTAACAGGTGATATACTATGATTGAAGCTGGATTTATGCTTCTGTGACGACTCCACGCAAAGGGCATGCCGTCGCCTCGACGCCGTCGTGGACCTTTCAAAGTTCTGCGTTGAGGTCGTTTGTGTCGTGCTGTGCCGCGAAGCAATTCACCGTCAAACTGCTCGGTGGCGTCAGGTTTCCGAAGGACCAGTCGTAGAGTCACGTGAGACTTGTTGGTAGAGTGTTTACGTTACGTTATGGGCTGTATTCAGTGGTGTAACGTGATCCACGTGGGCCCGAGTGCAGACCTGCCGACACGGGCCCCCTCGCCAAAAGTCTACTCAATATTTAAAATCATTCTGCACGGATGTTAATAGTTCATGTCCCCAAAATTAACGGCGCCTGTAACTTTATAGGGCCTACGTAGGCTACAACACACACTAAGGGTTACTATAATAACTAAGGGTTCTATAATATAAAGTTTCCTATTTATTTCTTAACATTATTATCTTAAAAT
Source organism: Gymnothorax javanicus (assembly GCA_029692085.1). Taxonomy (NCBI): domain Eukaryota; kingdom Metazoa; phylum Chordata; class Actinopteri; order Anguilliformes; family Muraenidae; genus Gymnothorax; species Gymnothorax javanicus. The sequence goes on along the minus strand of CM056194.1, from coordinate 110,284,730 downwards.
TATTATCTTAATAATGGCCATCATCAAGAACAATCAGGCATAATGAGTAAATGAACGACACATTAACATAACTTTATTGGGATGATCTGAATTTTTGTGAACAGCAAGGAATTGTGGGAACAATAATCAGCGAGCGAGTGAACATGTAAAAACAGTTGATCTGCGCTCACGGTCATGCAGGAAAGGGGAGAGCGGCTTTTAAGACTCTTTCAGCTACGAAACCAAATGTGCTTAATTCCGGCAGCTTGGCCAACCTTTCCTCCTTCTCCTTACGCTCTTGCCGCTTCCTGCATAAATACTTCGTTTGTAGCCTATCTTGCATGCAAGATTAAACCACAGACTGTCCTTGGATTAAACGATCGGACCGTGACATCGTCACGTGGGTGATCTATGGAATGTTGTACCCAGAAACACTTGCTGTCTCCATGATGATATCATCAGCAGCATAAACTTATCATTGTTTGTTTTTAAACATTTTCCAAAAAGAAATCTAAATTTTTTTTGTTATAACGACTTTTTTGTTTGAATATACCATGGTGACATTGCCAGCACCATGACTGAGAAATGAATGCAGTTGCAGTGGTATAAATTTAGCACATAAGTGATGAGTATTGGACTATTATTAGTGGGTTCAGGTTCATATGCATATAAACAGTGAGAAAGTACTTTTTATTCAGTTAAAATAATGAATATACCATGGTGACATCGACTAAAAAAAAAAAACGACATAACCAGTCGACTGCGTAAACCATCTGTTAGGTTGCTACTAGCCACCGTTGTCAGAATGGCGTTGAATCAAATCGGACCAATCAGTGCCCTTTAGTCTTAACAGAAAGTGCTCAGTGCCGAAGTTACAGGGAGCTTTTGTGAACAAGGAGCATCTGCCCTGAGCAGCAGCAGAATTAATCCCCCCCATGGAGCCCAGACACTGGTGTTGATGGTGGCTGATGACTCTGCTGACTGATAGGCAGATGAGGTTGAAATAATAAATAATATAATAACGCTGATAAATCTGGACAAACTAGGCAGAGGTAGGAGGTGGAGGGTGTGCATTACAGCAGTGTGAATGTACAGAAGGCAGAGAGAGAATCGTAAGCTCATGATGCAGGTGTGTGGCTGTGCTATTGGATCAATGTGATCAGCTGATAGACCAGCCGATGCCTCAATTAATGGCCCCAGACAAGGGCAGCTAGAGAATATGCATGAGTGTTCAGAACAGGAGCGAAGGACAGATGGAATGAGAAATAATTTACTGGCAGAAGCATGAGAAAGAAGAGTCTTCCTGAGTGAACTTTCACGAGAAATTTGTGTAGAGTTGTTGAGGAAACCTTATGAACAAAAAATACAGTTTGTACATATTTTCTTCTATTATTTATGTAAATTTATTGTAAAAATTTTAAATTTGGTCATTATGCCGTATATGCATTTTAGCGCCCACTTTTCTGTAGTGTCTGTATGTATATATCACATACCCCCTTTTCGTACCTCTGTGTTTGGCTCAGGTGTGTGTCAAATCAAAGAACTTTTGCATATTGATGTTCAAAAGAGATTCCTTTTTTTTTTTCTTTGCTGTAAAATGCAAATATGAAAAGCACATCAAAAATGCTTTTACTTTACACACACAGTCACACAGAAGCACAGACCCAAACACACAGCCAGACACACACATGCACCCACTGGTGTAAGAAATAAACAGAAAACTGGGCAAAACTTTGAAAATGAATGAATGAAGAAACACAGGTTCAGCACATCAAAGTAAGAGGTAATAATGACTGATGATGAGATGAAAACAGGAACATGAAAGGGTTTGATAAATGTCCTGAAATGGCCATGAGGTAAATGTGCACTGAAGGTAGGAAAACATGCTGCTTGTGCATAAAGATACTGCATTTACATTTGTTTCAGCAAATTTACCCTTTGATTGTTGCATAGATGGTTTCCACATTCTTTCTATCCACTACACCATGTAACAAAAATTTTTTTTTCTTCGTGTCTGGGCAACAACCTTTATTTTCTGATTCATTATGCTTCAAAACACTGAAAAAAAGCTGTCAGTGAGTTTAAACTTCGGGTTTGTTGTCACTACATTGATTTTGTGAGCCCAGTCTCATCCTAGCGCGTCATATATTGACGCTGCCTGACCAAGTGTCGATATACGACACAAAAGGACGCTTTTGCCGTTCTTATTTGATGCCGGTTTAAAACAAACCCTACCCCATAACCCCTCAGCCTTAAACCAAACCCTTATCCTAAACATCAAATTAAGATGCCAAAAACTCTCTTTTGCATCGTATATCGACGCTTGGTCAGGTAGCATCACTATATGACCCAGTGATGAGAATGTGTTGATTTTGTTGGAATAGGAATATTATTTTTTCAAATAAATCCATTATTTTTACTTTTTCAGACATTGAAAAGTTTAATGCTTGATGAAGTAACTATTTTTGGGTTTAAATCAAAGGTATTTTGATGTGTGACAAAGTTTATATTTATAGGTTTAAATCATTGGTATTTTGATGTATGACAAAGTTCATATTTTTAGACTTTATGTGTCTGCTTTATACAACAAGTATAAATAGCAGCTTCATTGAAATTTCGAGATTGCTTCCCGATGTTGCAAATATTCAATGGATTCCTTCTGCTCTGTATGTGGCGAGTTCTTTGAGAAGATGGCTTAAAAAGCACGGCTTGGACCGTTGCACCCGTGCTAAGGAAGCCCATCATGCCTACTTCGGAGTGCCATTCAGTGACCAAGACAAATGTTGGGCACCACATATCATGTGTCACTACTGCTGCCGCACTCTTGAAGGTTGGTTTAGAGGAGAGAAGAGGGCAATGCGTTTCACTAATATTGTTAACTTCAATTAAAATTCTATTTTACAGGATTCATTTGATTTAAAAAGATATTAAACATAAAATATAAAAATCCATATCTATGTACACTTTTTAAACTTATGTAAATTTGATAACTGATATATAGAAATGATGACAATGTGCTATCATTGCTATAATATAGAAATCCTGCTTATGCAAAATTTGCATATTTCAAAATGGTTGTATGTTAAACACTAGTCTCTACTGTCAGCCTGGGAGGCATCTGACTGAATATTATCAAAGATTATACAATATGAAATCAACATTAGCCTTCTAACCAGCCTGGAAGGCACTAGTGCTCTACAATCAGCCTTTAAGGCATCTGAGGCAATACTATTGAAGATTAAACAATATCAAATCAACATTAGCCTTCTAACCAGCCTGCAAGGCACTAGTCTCTACAATCAGCCTTGAAGGCAGCTAATGTTACAGCAACTTGCAGTTGAAGTTTTTAAGAAGCTCAACTAAACAGCTTATTGAACAAAATATCTCACAAGTTGGCCAATTTTATGTTTCAAACAGAGTTATACTTGAAGTTATATTGTAGAAGTGTTTAAGTTAACAAGTATGACCTGTTTAGTTAAGGTTAGGTCTATAAGTTAACTGTAAGACAAAAAAAGCACTTGTTTGCATTGGTTAACATAATCATAATAGCTGAAATATCTAGCATTACCTCACTAATCAGTTTCTTCAATGAGAAAAGACGATTAAATGCATTCGTTTTTAACAATATTGATGTTCTTAAGCCCACTTACCAAGTAAAGGCTTCCGAATTGAATTGGCTGCCTCATGAGCGGATTGGTTGTACTCTAGCTTGTGATCTGATTGGTTGTACTTGGGAGGCGGCGTTTATGCAGCATGACAGGCTGAGCAGCCTGGAAGTCAACATCTGAAGGCAATTTCACCCTGCAGCACCCAACTTCGAGCCATACCCACTAAAACCTACATGGCCCCCTATGTGGACCATCACCAGTATCTGCTTCATCCACATATGAACTTTCAATTTTGCCAATAAAAAGCTTGGGACCTTTTAATTCCATGCAGATATTAACCCTTTTATTTGTCATATTTGATGTTTGTGAGAGTTCATCTACAGTTAAGTAAATTTCTGACTTGTACTGATGCAACTAGTCAAATCAAGGATCGGATTGGCTTTACTCCTTTGCATAGAAGCAAAATCAGGCTGTTTATGCATTATCCTATTTAAGGCTTTAAAATTCAAGATTTGAGCTTAACAGTGAGGGGGAAAATGGCTTAAGTGACACTTGCAACATTTACAATTACTTCATATTTCAGCTTCTTTTCATAATTTCAGCACAACAAACAAAAAAAATCTTCCTGAAAATTCTGCAATGAAAGTCTAAAAAAATACTGAGACTTGAAAAAGGCTAGGAGTTAAAACAATACATTTCTGGGATCATAAACTCCTTGATCACAAGTGTGCTTTGTCTAACAGTGCTAATCAAATTCTCAACTGTTTATGAGCCAAAAAAGATAGCTCTTCAAGTGACTCGCCATGCTGTCAGAGCTTTCGAAATTACGCACTGTCAAATCATAAAATAATCAAATTTTTAACGCAAATCAACTTTTGACTCATGAAGTTCAACATGAATTGAAAATCTTTATTCAAAGTCTTTATTTTATGTATTCGTGTCATTCAGCCGCGCACAGTTGAGAGAATATGACCTAGTTTGCTGCTACGCAAGGGTTTAAATACTTTTCTGAGGGTCTAATCAATGTCTTTCAATTACTGTGGAAAGTTTATACTGTCTAAAATTGGATAACAACATGTCAATCAATTGATAACTACCTAGAAAGTTTCAAGTGGGCATGAACTGTAACTGTGCTTTATACAGATAGGCCTGAGCAAGCATTAAAGTGAATGGATTTCTGTGACCACTGAATCCTTCGAGGGACAAATCTACGCATAAATCAATGGTGGGCAATCACGCATTTTTAATATCGGATGACTATAATTGATGGTAGAATGACATAGTATCAATACCATGTTCAATTTTTACTTCAGATAACTGATTTTTTTCAGTACTTAATTGGGATTCCTTTGGCCTACTACAGCTGAAATGATTGCAACAAAGGACAACAATTTTTTCTGTCACAAGAGGTCATTTTTATTAACTGCTGGTTAGATACTATGGGCAAGTATATTAGGCAGTTTGCACATCAGGCTTGGCAGAGGAGTTTAATTCATACAATTCCTGGGAAACAGTACTGTGACTTAACTCGTCCATATTCTACAACTTGCAAATCAATCACAGGCACCGCTTCCTCGTGAATATTCAATAACCGTTTTGGATGTACAACATATTGATAGAATAGTTTATCTGCATGCATCAATATAGAAGCTCCATGTGCGCTGGCGTCTACATCTGCAGAGATGGTTAGGCAGCAGTAAATCATGCTGTGGTCCACTGATGTCAGAAAACATGAAGAAAATGAGGCCGCAGTGGTCACACAATCACTGAAAGTGGACAAACAAAAACGTCATCACATCTGAGGAATCTTGATTTCTATTGTAAAGAACAGAAGGACGGCTCAGAATTAGGCATTCTCAGCATGAGTCTATGGATCCAGCCGCCTTTTCTCAAGAGTGCAGGTTCTTGGTTTTGGTGGGGGTTTTTGGCATGTATTAGGCTCCTTCAACTATTGAGTGTCATTTGAATGCCACCTCATGCCTCAGCATGAGCACTGATCATGTGTGTCCCCTTCAAGCCACAGTCTTCACTTTCTAAAATTGATCCTTTCTGTGAAAAAATGTGTCAAGATGCCGCATCTCAGGCTGACTTAAAATTATTTTAGGTTACACCTTCACTACGTCCTGCACAGTCCAACAGAACCTGTTTGAATGTGTGTTTGTAAAGTTGGCAAGAACTATGTCATACTATTGACTAAAATCCCCAAAAATGTCTTCAGCATCTTTTTGAACCTACAATAATCTATAGGGTGCTCTAAGGGCAATTAGGATCCTACCTGGTGCTAGATGTGTGTGCCTAATAAAGTGGCTGGTTAGTGTGAATAATGTATGGATGGGTACCATATTTTTTCATTGCAAAAGCTACCTCAGAAACTTTAAGGCTATTACTGGGTATGTGCTATAATTTTAATGTTTTTATATCAAAATGCCATGGCGGAGAAACTCCTCATGATCACTTTCATTGCAGATGCCCTTACACTGAACAATTTCCAGAGTGCTGTAAGTAGAGGCACTCAGAACTTTATATGGACAGTATTAAATGGATGGATAACACCTTTCAAGCCAGTTGTCCTACTAAAATATGAAATCAATAAAAAGTAAATATATTTTTATATTTTGAAAGTAGGACCATGTCAGCGCTATATATTCTGAAACTGGCTTCAGGCCAGAAGACAAATTGGGAGCAGTAATCTGAACATTACACTTTTAGAAAGTTGGGATTGGTTTTGGGTCTCAGTCTTATCTTGGTAATATAAATGACCATTGAAGAGACCTCGGTACATTTGAAATTTGCTCATGATAAAAAACTTCAGCATTGTGCACAGCTTAGTAATGCAGCCAAGATAATATGAATATTTATTGCAGGCATTCAAATCTGGCAAATTTAATTTAATTAAATCACAGATTATGTATTAAAACATAACTCAAGACAACATTTCACTTAGTAATGAAAGTGACCAATGAATGTGATTATGGTCCAATCGAATTTTCTGCTGGATGACCAGTAAATAAACATGAACAATTCTACCAACAATTAAGGCACTGGAACTTTTATTGTACCTGTGTGAAAGAAAGGGATTCTACGTGTAGGCTCATCCCATTTTCAGATCATTTTGAGAAACATGCAGACAATCGTACAACAGTGTACATTTTGTTATGACACCAGCAGAGCCAATAATTAGGACATCAGGGCCTTCTGAAAGAATATGCGCCTGGTACCCACATCCTCCTGGAAGATTTTTGAGCTCTCTACAATTGATCAGTGGAGCAAAGAGAAAAAGGAGGGGTGTGAAAAATAAGCAGTTGGATTGAGCCCCTGTTTGAGGAAGACATTATGGACTCATCAGGAATCGACCTTTACCCATAATTGTGATCTTGCAGTGACTGGCATCATGTGAACATAATTTGTTTTTTAGCGTAGGCGTTGCGTTGCAGCTGGGTTGAAATGTGGTAAATCGATTGCAACAACAAATAATCATGATCAATAATGAACATGGCTGGCAACTAGCATTCGACATTGTGTTCCGGCGATGAAGGAAATGCCTTATACCGTAAGTGAGACTAATCGTGCCTTTTATTTTCACTGATGCAAATATCTGGAATGAAACGACAGGACATTCACAATTATGTGATGTGTTTCCTGCATCCTCGATTGCTCGATGATAGGCAAGCTGTTTGGTTAGGGGGGGTGGATAAATCAGGGAATAACAATAGGAATGAATTTAAATATAAAATGATCACCAAGGGTGCAGCCATGGCGTCAGGTGATCATCTAGACTGTCTCTCTCACCCTCCTCTTCTGACTGAGCCCCTGCTGCGATTTGCCATCCCAAGGTCAACTCTGTTTGTAATCTCCCTGGTCCAGAGTTTGATATTGACTTTAATCAAATCTTGTACCTTCCTCCCTGCGGGCACTCTGGGTTAGAGCTCATATTTCATGCTTCTGCAGTTTTTTAATTGATTGCAATTAGGGACAGCGAGGCTGTTCGCTCTCGTCCTGGACCTCTGAGGCTCATCGAAGGATAGGGAGGAATTTTTCAGTGTGGTCTGTTTCACAGAAACCCTGCTTTGGCATGCTGCCCTTCAGTTCTGAGCAGAAGCGTGGCATGATAAAAACAAATTAACATTCGAACAAATTAGATGCAAGAAATTACCCAATGCAGGAAATTTTACATAAACATTTGAAATCAATTTGAAACACCTTGTTCAAACCAATTTTGTTAAGATAACTAAATTGTGGTCTTACATCCGGAGGCTTTAAGTCCCCCAATAAAAGCAGTTCATTTTAATTAAATGTATTTTAATTAATGTCAGGGATGCACCAATACCACTTTTTCTTTCCAGACAATACCAATACACTTTCTTTCAGGGACTTGCTTAGACTGAGTACCAATATGAATAATTTCAAACTGATTTCCAGTTACGAGTGTCTCCAATTTTTGTCTCAGGGGTTGGAAGCAATGCATGTGTTTCATGATCGTTTAAATTGTTTAAATGAAATAAGACCATTGAAAACGTCTTCATGCAATTCCATTGCTTCCAACCCCTGAGTAAAGAAAAGTGCAAGAATCTCTTACATGCGCATTGATTGAATAATTGCTGGCTATAGCAGGCGAATGTAAATAGCCTATGCCACTTAAACTCACTCCGAATACTTGAGAGTTGACAGGTATGCGTTATTAATGTAAACTGGCCACATCTGACAATGTTGAAAGTTTTCGGAGTTTCTGTAATGGTAATTTAAATGAGTGATTGAAAACAGGTCATGACAAATCATTAATTTTCAGGGATTGTTTGGGCTTCCCCTAGTGCCAGTTCACTAGCCCTCATTGGATAGAAGTGATTGCAGTTGCGTTCAACAATTTTGGTTTCGTTCCTTTCCCTGGTTATGGGACAAATTTGTATTGCTCATGGTGCCGCGAGGCCAGCAAGAAAAACAAGCTAGCTGAATGGAAAGATCACTCAACGATCCTTAAAAAGAATGATTTTGAAAAACACCAGAAGATTTGTGATCATCAGTGAGTGGAATGAGTATTTAATTGATATTTCTTCAGAATTCTCTGACAGGCCACTCACCACTGGCAAACTATTGTAGGAGAAACCAGGGCAAAGTAAAACACCCCCAGTAAAATCTGTCTTCATGCTGCCCTCTATCTAAGCTCATGCACTAAGAACACTGCATGGATGCTGCATCATTTGTGACCGGAACCGTGGAAATGAGTTGGATATGTGTGCTTTTTACGGAAAATATCATTTTTCCATATATTTAAATCAAGAATCCAAAAAAGTGTATTATCTGATAAATTATATTGTGCTTATGCTGAGTTATCTCGAAAGCCATATTAATGATGGATGGGGTAAGCTTACTTCATGCATGCTAACATGGCTAGCAAACAATGGCCGACATGACAGTGTTGCATGTCGGGAGAAATCTCATATGGTCGTGGCAAAGTGGATGGGGCAGAGTGGAACACTATTCCACTTTGCCCCAGAGCGTTCCACAAAAGTATGTCAAGTATTGCTGGAAAATCCAGAATTTGCAACTTTCAAATTTTTGAATGATTCAAGTGTAACTTGTCCTTAATCTCCTAATCTAGAACATGAAAATCAAGTGTTTCGGAGTGAAGGACCATAACTACTCCAGCCCGCCTTAAAGGTAGCAGGCTATTCAGAACTATGCAAGTATTATCAGGCCATAATAGTAAAACGATGTACCAGGACAGTACTGCACCAGAAATTAAATTATTTTGACATTGAAGACTTCTAGGGGAAGCATTCCATTTTGCCCCGTCCCGTGTTTCACTTTGCCCCGAAGATTAGGGGCAAAGCGGAATTTGTATATTTTTTTCAAGTTCATACCATTTAATAAAACTGGTTCTTTGAGAAACATTGTTCATGTCATTTGTCATTTGTTTTGCTTTAAAATCCTATTTTGGCTGGCCAAAAATTTTTGGTCCGCTTTGCCCCGGGTTGTAGTGTATCATATACATCGATTGTCTGCTGTATCCAGTACCAAAAATAGAGATCTATTTTTGCCAGTACCAATAATGTATTGCAAATTCATGAAAAATTTTAATTACCAGTCTTGTTACCAAGGTTTTACTACGCTAGTCACACCACGTTGTGCAGTTCCCTGAATGAATTTGCTTGGACAAGACTGGATAGGTGTCATTGACCCATTTTTTTTTGCAAAACACAGCTGACTGGCTAAATTCATAGAATGAGATTACATATAGCATGTCTCCAAAAATGTACCAACGTGTTATCTTAACTTGGGGATGAAAAAAGGCTAAACTGCGTAATGCCTCACCACTGACTGTATGCCATGTATAAAAACAAAGATATTAAATAGCTTCTGCCATTTTTATTAATTGTCATGCCTATATATCTGCCTTAATTTATCTAAAATATTATTCAAAAGGTAATGGGGAACCTGTGGACCTGTGGATTTAGATGGTAGCACCAGTATAGTATCGTGCAAGTCCAATTCATTTTCCATCCATCCATCCATCTTCTTCCGCTTATCCGGGGCCGGGTCGCGGGGGCAGCTGTCGAAGCAAGGATGCCCAGACTTCCCTCTCCCTGGACACTTCCTCCAGTTCTTCCAGGGGTATCCGGCGTTCCCAGGCCAGCCGGCGACACAGTCCCTCCAGCGTTTCCTGGGTCTTCCCGGGGCCTCCTCCCGGTGGGGCATGCCCGGAACACCTTCCCAGGAAGGCGTCCAGGGGGCATCCGATATAGATGCCCGAGCCACCCCAGCTGGCTCCTCTTGACGTGGAGGAGCAGCGGCTCTTCTCTGAGCTCCCCCCGGGTGACAGAGCTCCTCACCCTATCTCTAAGGGAGTGCCCCGCCACCCTGCGGAGGAAACCCATTTCAGCCGCTTGTATCCAAGATCTCGTTCTTTTGGACCCAAAGTTCCTGACCATAGGTGAGGGTAGGAACATAGATTGACTGGTAAATTGAGAGCTTCGCCTTTCGGCTCAGCTCCTTCTTCACCTCAACAGATCGGTACAATGACTGCATTACTGCTGCTGCTGCACCAATCCGTCTGTCAATCTCACGCTCCATCCTTCCCTCACTTGTGAACAAGACCCCAAGATACTTAAACTCCTCCACTTAAGGCAAGAGCTCTCCTCCAACCTGGAGGGGGCTAGCCACCTTTTTCCGGTCGAGAACCATAGCCTCGGACTTGGAGGTGCTGATTCTCATCCCAGCCGCTTTGCACTCGGCTGCAAACCGCCCCAGTACATGCTGAAGGTCCTGGTTTGAAGGAGCCAACAGGACAACATCATCCGCAAAAAGCAGAGATGAGATCCTCTGGTCCCCAAACCGGACTCCCTTCGGCCCCTGGCTGCGCCTAGAAATTCTGTCCATAAAAATAATGAACAGAACCGGTGACAAAGGGCAGCCCTGCCGGAGTCCAACATGCACTGGAAACAGGTCTGACTTACTGCCGGCAATGCGAACCAAGCCCCTGCTCCGGTCATACAGAGACCGCACGGCCCTTAGTAGAGGGCCCCGGACTCCATACTCCCGAAGCACCTCCCACAGAATGCCACGAGGGACACGGTCGAATGCCTTCTCCAAGTCCACAAAACACATGTGAACTGGTTGGGCAAACTCCCATGAACCCTCAAGCACCCTGTGGAGGGTATAGAGCTGGTCCAGTGTTCCACGACCAGGACGAAAACTGCATTGTTCCTCCTGAATCCGAGGTTCGACTATCGGCCGAATTCTCCTCTCTAGCACCCTGGAATAGAGGAGTGTGATCCCCCTATAGTTGGAGCACACCCTCCGGTCCCCCTTCTTAAAAAGAGGGACCACCACCCCGGTCTGCCAGTCCAGAGGCACTGTCCTCGACTGCCACGCGATGCTGCAGAGGCGTGTCAACCAAGACAGCCATACAACATCCAGGGACTTGAGGTATTCAGGGCGGATCTCATCCACCCTCGGTGCCTTGCCACCGAGGAGCTTCCGAACTACCTCAGTGACTTCAGCCCGAGTGATGGATGAATCAGCCTCTGGGTCCCCAGCCTCTGCTTCCTCTATGGAAGGCGTGTCAGTGGGATTGAGGAGATCCTCGAAGTATTCCTTCCACCGGCCGACAGTATCCCCAGTCGAAGTCAACAGCTCCCCACCTCCACTGTAAACAGTGTTGGCAGGGCACTGCTTTCCCCTTCTGAGGCGCCGAGACGGTTTGCCATAATCTCTTCGGGGCCGACCGATAATCCTCCTCCATGACTTCCCCAAACTTTTCCCATACCCAAGTTTTTCCTTCTGCCACTGCCTGGGCACGCTTAGCCTGCCGGTACCTGTCAGCTGCCTCAGGAGTCCCATGAGCCAACCAAGCTCAATTGGACTCCATCTTCAGCTTGATGGCATCCCTTACTTCCGGTGTCCACCATCGGGTTCGGGGGTTGCCGCCGCGACAGGCACCGGAAACCTTACGGCCACAGCTCCGAATGGCCGCATCAATAATGGAGGTGGAGAACATGGTCCATTTAGACTCAATGTCTCCAGATCCTTGGGATCTGGTCAAAGCTCTCCCGGAGGTGAGAGTTGAAAACCCCCTGACAGAGGGTTCCGCCAGACGTTCCCAACAGACCCTCACAACACGTTTGGGCCTGCTAAGTCTGTCCAGCTTCCTCCTCCGCCAGCGGAGCCAACTCACGACCAGGTGGTGATCAGTGGACAGCTCAGCCCCTCTCTTCACCCAATTCATTTTCCATTATCGGGACATGGAATGTCAATTCATTTTCCATTAAAATTAAATTTTGTTGATTATCTCAAGAAAAACTACCACAATTGAATTAAGACTCATTCAAATTACATATTTGGCGTGATTTCCCCATGTAGAGTAAATGTGGCTAACAGTTTTGGACCTGGTTAGCCACAGTGCTAACAGACTTCTGATGTGGCTAAAGAAATGGACAGTCAGGTAGCCACAGTGGCTAACACATATTTCAGACTAGTGCAACCCCTGTATATGATTGGTACATCATGATTGATTCAGTTCCTTGCTATATTAGCTGTCTTTATTTCACTTGCATCAGCATATCTTAAATAATGACGATAGCTTAATTTAGCCTACCTTTTGCTTTAAGAGTGGTGACAGCTGGTGTGCAGGATGAATGATAGTGGGGCGGAGCGGGATTCATATGCACTCACGAGATGATCTACCAGTCAACCATAGATAATTGATGATTCGATAACTTCAGGCAAGGGAGAGAAAATTATTTTGTCTGTTCTTTTGCTTTGTCCTTGGTATTCGTGCTTCATTATTTGCCCATTCTTCAACATCTGCCTGTGTTATGGATGGCAGATATTTTAAATTTTATGACCCCACTTTTTCGGTTCCCACTGTATCCATGCCATGCTCAAAAATGTGAACAACTCCTATTGCCAAGTGAGCCTCGCTTGCTCTCTCAATATGGCGCATGTGTGATTAAAGTTTATAGAATTGTCTCATTTGACTCCAATGGTGGCACACTCCACCGTGGCGCCATACCATAATCATCGCAATTATATGGAAAGTTGCTACCGCCAGCGATAAGACATTCTGTGTGCACGTCTTTCGCTCTGTCGATTGCGCTGCTATAGGGTGTGTGCATTGAATAATTTTATGAATACGAGTACATGGGAACAGAGTCTTACCCTAATATCGATATCTCTTTTGGTATCGGTAAACCCTAGGTAATGTAACTGACAAGATAACAGAGTAACCTGCGATACAGACTGTTCGCCGCAACTTGTGGCCAGCTCCCTGATGCCCCTGCATGTTTGTAAATCTCCAAAAATCAGCTATCTGCATGGCTAGCAGGCAGTGAAGGCTGTTGCAAATTTGCAAAGCACATCAGAAGTCCCATTGGTAATATTATTTGATTAAGTAATTCATAATCACTAGAAATCTCTACTTTTGCTCAATGTGCTGATTCCATGCTCTCCCATCTGGATATCCTTTTTAGGTTAAGCCAATAGTGTCAGTGGCAATGTTCAGTGACATCATGATGTGATGGAAGAGGTTTGAGGTGAGGTGAGGTGAGGTGTTTGTGGATTGGGTTTAGTCATATCCACACTGATGAGGGATCACCATGTTTGGAGTGATTTCTGAGGATATTTTCTTACGTAACTGCTCCACATACTCATAACATCACTTCAGATAGAATCCAAGTAGTTCTCTGTTCTCTGCTCACAGAAATCGTGCAACACAGACTATGGCATGATGTGTATTAACAGGCCGCTGTACTTCAAACTGTATCAAACATCAAGATTATTGAGTCCTCCATTAAATTAACCAAAGTCTCTCCTGAGATCACTGGAAAAAATCCCTTAAAACGAGTTCTGAGGTTGCAACACTGGAATATTAAAATATTTTAAAACACCGTTTATTGCTTAATGGCATATTTAGGCATTTGTCAGATGTAAATGTTGGTCTCATACAGGGTGTTGTCAAGGGACAAGGTCTTTGTTGGCTCCGTTCTCCACACTTAGGTATTGTGAGCTGTTGGGCTGATATAAGATCAATACGGGCGACGTCAGTAGGTCTGCTCCTGAGATAGGAAAATGGAATCAGATACCAGAGACCACAGTCAGTCTCCTCAATTACATATAATCCCATGAGCCTGTGCTGGATCTACCCTGCTGATTGCACAGGATCTGTACCATAGTAATGCCCACTCCTGCCCTTCAAGGCTGATGAGTTAGAATTTCTTCCAGTCATTACACATTTGTATTAAAATAACGTGAATGATTGATTTTCCACTCAAGTTTCACACTGCAAAAAAGTCAGTCTTAACCTGTGTTTTAGTCTTAAAAAGCGACTGAAAATCTTACTGTGTAATCAGGGGGAGGTAATATTTGTATATTTAGTTTTGATTTACTTACAGTCTTAATGAAGACTGATTCATTAAGTTTCACGCCATCCTGCATTGTTATCCTTGCAACACTCCCTCTTCCCAAACACGTTTATGTACAAACACACACATGCATACACACGCCTGATCAAACACTTTTAGGCTATGAGGGGTAACAGCTTCATTTTCTCCAATAAGAAGACTTACAACAACAAGACAATGGAGAAATATTTTGCTCTCTTGGTTAAAACATCAATAATCATGAAGACCTAATTGAATGGTCCCTTTGGAACTATAACCGGACGACCAAAGAAGCTCTTTCTAAGGAATGATGTACAGCATTCTGTTTGCCCTTGTAAAAGATTCACAGAAAAAAAAAAGAAAAGATTTTGAGTCACACATCTACAATCGCATTTGTACAACAGTAAACATAACAAAACAAAAAAAAAAAAAAAACTGAGACGTGCAATGCTAAAATGACTGTATGGAAATTATTCACAATCACCATCAGTTTCATTCTACTAAGTAGTAAAGTTTCAGACACCTCAAAAAACAGAAAAGAAAACCCACAAAATTAAATGCTTTCCATCTGTATACCTGGCTGCTCTTGCAGAAATCTCCTAGTTCTTCAGAAAAAGCATTTTTTTGTTTTCTGGAAATGGGGGACGAAATAAAAACTCTGAAACTGAATGAACTTCACAATCAAGTATATTTTATATTTCTACAGCGTACACCTACAGTATTTGTGAACAGGACTCAGTTTTCTGTTTCTACATACGCAGCAAATTCTTTAGAATGGGCCCATTGCCAGCCCTTCTTTTCTTCCTAAATATGCTTTGAGAGCTGTTCAGAACTATGATCTGCAAGATGCAACAAGATTTCATGCTTTGCATATTGACTGCATTTTTCAAACATGTACATTCTCCATTCTCCAGCATGCGATTAACAAATAATAGAGCATCTTCAGCTGCCTGGCTTCTCTCATTTGATCTCTCGGTATTTGCCCGTGAGTGGATGTAATGTTGGCTCGGCTGCATCGGTTTTCTATGGCGTGTGGCCCTGAAATGCTGTGCAAAGCTTTTCCATGAGAATATATAATCCTAGGGCCTAAGGCTTTGGCATTGTGTAATTGGGGAAAAGAATGTATATTTACTCAGAAATCATACCCCACTACAGGAAATTCCCATTGTCCATCAACATTTTACAGCAGCGCTCCAAACCTACTGCGAATTAACAGCAGAGGTCTTGAAAACAAGACCTGCTGAACCTGAAAGAGTCATATGCTTGTTTGTAAAGCAGCTGGGCAGTTCATTCTCCTGAAACACTGGGTTTCAGTCTGACAATGTGCCAGACTGGTGTTGAATCCCTATGGAGCTGGTTTTGACTATAATTGGCAGCTCCGCTGGAGAAGCCTGTAATTGGCCTTTGTGCCTCACAAGACCAAATCCACTGCATCCTCAGCTGCAAGGAGTCTTCCTAAAGCCGGGGACACACTACAAGATTTTTGGCCAGATTTTACCTACGATTTGCATTTGAGGCTTGTCTGCGCCAGTCAGCTCTAGTTGGGGACAGTCGTCATGACAAGTCAGCGCAGAATCTGTTAGTGTGTGATGTGGTACAGACTGGAATCAGCAAGTGTGTGAGGTGAACAGACTCCACCCGACTTCAGTCGCTGAAATTCAAACATGTTTGAATTTTTTGAGCCGACTCTGGACGCAGTTGTGTAGTGTGTGCTCCCTCATCTGCTGCAGCCCTTAAATGTGTGAACCCCAGTCTTTACAAGAATCTGCTGAAGCCAGTCGTGTAGTGTGTGCTCCAAGTCTTTTCAAAATCTGCAAAGACTGTGAAAATCTTGTAGTGTGTCCCCAGCTTAACAGAGACGTGCGCTCAGGGTAAGCAGTGACTTCTCCTTTTTTTTTTGCTAGATTTTGTCAACCTGTTTCCACGTACTATGCCTGATTGTCAATCAATCAATTTGACCTTTTTTTTTCTGGTCAATTAAGCCTGTAATGATTAAGAGGTGATAGTGACAAAAAAATTAATTTACCTTTATGCTTTGATTCGAGACTGCAAGGAAGTAAATCTTAATAATTAATTAGGAAAAAATCTCGACTCTCTCGGTAATTCAGTATATTGTTTTGATCTTTTGTTTATTGGATTAAGAAAGAAGACTGAAAATAAACTCCCTATTTTTTAAAAACGGCATTAAAAAGTACGTGTTTAAGGGGGGAAATATTATTGTAAACATATTGACCACACATTGAACGCCGCTAAGAAAGGTTTCAATATTTGTTAATGGCATTGCCTCAGTTTCCTCTAAGCAAATATGAACAAACTTGCTGTCTCGTGAGCATTTTAAGTTCGATGCACTGAGCAATAATGTCGTGGATGGAACTGGCACGCCATTCTGCCATTTAGTCTTGTAAATTAGTTAATCAATCCTCAGATTGCTAATCAAGCAAAGTAATAGAGTTATCGTTTGTTTAACGGTGAGTATTCTGCCTAACCTAACTGACCTCCGACGGCACGTCACAGACTCCTAATCACCTTTAACGGTCATTCCAACTGTCAGAGACGATCCCACCTCACCTAAGAATAATTTGATTTTTTGGCAAAATTTTCATTGTGTAAAATTTACAATAGTATAAGAGGTATGGCTATTTGAAATGTATGTCGTAGTCCAAATTTTGGCGATTTTGATTATGTCTTATTTTTCTCGACCATCTTTGAACTTTCAACGCTTCATAATTGAAAATGCTGGCCTCATAGGATTTTTGATCTTGATACACATTTATGTTCTGTTTGAAAGTGATATCAGATCTGTTCCGGATAAAACAGACTATTAAAACCTTTATTTTTCTCGCTTAACTTTGTGCACAAACATCTTTGACTAACTTTATCTCAGGAAATACTTTTGGTATCTGTATTCACACTGTGTAAGGGCTTTTACAGTGCACGCTTTGAGTTCACTGGAAAATGGCAAAAGGTGAACTGGATTCAAGTGCAAAGATGAACTTTGTTTATTGCAAAGGTAAAAGGCAAGTATGAATAAACAAGGGAACGAGGTCCCAACACACAATCAAAAGCCACTGAGTATTACATAAGTCAGCGGTATGAGTAAAATTTAACAATAGAATAGCGATCAAGCTGGAGTACCGTCCATCACAAGAAAATGGTGTACGACAGGCTTACAAGACTTTGCGCTGGCGAAGTGCGAAGCTCACCTTTATATAGGCACACTGATGAGTAAAGCATAATGAGACACAGATGTAGGTGGTTGAAGTGGAGCATGGAATGATGGCCGGTGCTTAGTGGGCTGGTGATTGGGAGCGTTGGAGGCGTGGCATGACATGCTACATCATTTTATTGCCTTGGACATATTTTAATTTGAACAGGAATTAGTTGCTGGAGTATTCAAACTGTTTTTTGAATGTCATTACCCAAATTTCAGAAAAAAAAATTTGTTTAATGGCACCACCTACATTCTCAGAGCCACAGATTCTTTGAGTTGAAAAAATGCTGCTCGTAGATTTTTAGTTCAACCAATTTCAACTTAAGGTTCACGAAAAAGGAGTGTAGTAAACTTCTTTCACATATTTTACTGATGCTAATTTTAGGGATGGGTAAGGAGGAGGTAGGAATGGGATATATATCATTGGATACATTCACAATGGCTACTAAATGATAAATTGTTTGAGATGCATCTCAATTGGAACCCTATAAAATGAATTAGCTCTGGTCACTGAAAGACGCTGGAATAATTCATCACAGTTGCTCCAGTGAAAATGAAGAACTAATGAAGTACACCTCGCCACGCTGGGATTGAATTTTGAAGCACCTGCTTGATTTACTGAGAATCTGATGACAGAATTTTTATGAGTGATGGAAGGTTTCTTCTCAGTAGAATGCAGCTTCCTTGCTCAAGAATACTGAGAGGTTATTGGATTCATAATCACCACAGTTACAGATAATACATGGCTAAAATTTGTTTATCCATGTGAAGATAAATCAACCATGCATTGTGTTGATCTGGCATATAGTGAGAGCGAGTAGTACGATATGGAATGCCTGGAACTACTGACTAAAGCAAAAATACATAAATAAATAAGAAGAATAAATTAATAAAGAAAATAATAAAGAAAAATAAAATAAATAATTAATAAATTAATTTAAAAAAACAATAAAAGCAATTGCTGAACATCACTGGTTAGTATCTGAACAGCCATATTAATGAACATCAGCAGGTTGTTAAGCTTCGAGTGCACTTTTCCAGAACCTGTATGTAGTGTTGCTTTACATCTATCCTCACCTAGAAGTGTGGAGGTTTATTAAATTGTAATCACTGTACAAAAAACGCAGATAAAAAAGAGCACTTGACAGTTCAGGGCTGGTTGTTGAAATGTATGCGTATGGAATACAAGCACAACACAACACTAAGTTAATGACTGCCATCTGCAGTACTAACCCAGCTGGGCCACACTAATGTTCCAGTTGTCACACTTGTTTTGCAAACATCTGCACACAGTGTGGTGCTGGGACAATGTAGCAACACACTAAGCTGCTCACACAGATGCTTCTGAGATGCAGTATTTTGTGCTGTCTTTTATTGCATTGCATCACAATGACATGTTTGAGATTTGGGCGAAGCGCAGTCTCTGCAGTCATTATGTTCTCCCAACTGCAGATCACAGCACAGCTGCTGTGTGCGGTCTCGTTGCTTTGCTCTGACGCTGGTATCCATTTGCTACCCTCCGCCGAAGGGAAAATGGCACCCACAGCCTGCAAACACTGAATAAACCTGTGAACTGCACTGTCTGTGTTTAATTTCCAGCGAGTGTCTTTAAGGTGCTGTGTGTGCGGGCTGGAGTGTCATTTATGGCTGTGATGGATGTCCTCTGCTGCTGATGAAACTTGTCATTACAGGTTCTCACTACCTTCACCTCTGAAGCATATTTTTGAATATCTTGTTTCACTTCTCTGTTTAATCTCTTTATTGTATCCACTTCCTGTGATTCGATATGTTGGACCTCAACTCTTTGAAGAGTCATTATTTGGGAATATTTTGTGATGTGACGTGTAAGCCTGATGTGTATCATTGGCGCCAGAATGTTCGGTTCATCACGATCAAATCAAATATTTGTGATGTCTAACCTTCGGTGGTTTAAAAACACAGGTGAGGTGACATTAGATTTGTCTGTCAATCCATACTGGGAAAAATATCTTGGAGCCCTAAGAACCATACCGGGCCATTGACTTTTGGCGAAAGTGAGTTAGGTAGTCAGCATGTGCAGAAAACTGAGATCTACATTTCCTAAATGAGCCAACCCAATCTACCCACATGGATTGTTCATACAAGCAAACGTTCTGCCACTGTACATATGCACTGCACTGCCTTAGCCATAGTGGACCATCCCACAACTTTTCCATAATTCAATGTAAACATGGCGGCTGGGTATCTCACTGATGAGGAACTGTTTGCTATGATTGATGATGATGGTGAAGTGGAAGATAACAGAGACCCAGAGTTTGACCCAAATGAATCAGAAGATGATGGTTCTTCAGTCCTTTCCTTTAAATGAAACAGAAAAATCCAAAGCCTACATGAGAAGTGCATCACGTAAGTCTACATATCTTGAGTTTTTAACATAAGCAGTGTTTCTAGTTCCCAGATACTCTAGATGACACAGGAGGCTGGCAACTTTGAGTCCCATTTTCTCAAAAGTTCCCCAACATGGGTTGGCCCAGTATGGCTCTTAGGGGCTCAAATGCACCCTGAAGTGGGTACAATGATGTAAAGAAACAATGAAGGAATTGACTTGCAGTGTATCAAAGGTGTCAATCTTAATTCTTGGTTGGCTACAGGGCCTGTTGTCTTTGGTCTTTTAATTTCAGTTAGTGGTCAATACATGCCTTTAGGGAATGGTCTGATAGCTGTGTAGTTTTTCATCAAATTAATCACTGAAATGCATGAGAGATCCAGTTGACCCCACACCTCTTGGCCTGGGAAAACTTCAAGAAGAAGCACTGACTGAATCAGCTGGATAATGAGTTTAGTAAAATCCAGTACCATAGTTTTTACCTCTGTCCATGTCCTTTACAGACATTCCATGTCAAAATTTTTTGGGGGGGGGGGGGGTTCCACATTTCACTCTTTGTGTGGATTGTGTCCTCTGAGTGGGGGGTGAGTTGTGACCCCAAGTGGAGGAGTTTAAGTATCTTGGTGTCTTGTTCATGAGTGAGGGTAAGATTGACAGTGCCTGAGATTGACAGGTGGATCGGAGCAGCGTTTGCAGTGATGTGGGCGTTGAACTGGTCTGTCTTGTTGAAGAAGGAGCTGTGCTTGAAAGCAAAGCTCTTGTTTTACTGGTCAATCTACGTTCCAACCCTCACCTATGATCATGAGCTTTGGTTCGTCATCGAAAGCACAAGATCATGAATGTAAGCAGCCGAAATGACTTTCCTTCGCAGGGTGGCTGGGCTGACCCTCAGAGATAGGGTGAGGAGCTCAGACATCCAGGAGTGGCTCAGAGTAGAACCACTTCTTCTCCGCGTTGAGAGGAGTTAGTTGAGGTGGTTCAGGCATCTAGTCCGGATGCCTCTTGGACGCCTCCCTTTAGAGGTGTTCTGGGCATGTCCAACTGGGAGGAGCCCCGAGGCAGAACCAGGACACGCTGGAGGGATTATATCTCTCGGCTGGCTTGGGAACGTGTTGGGGACCTCCAGGAAGAACTGGAGCGATCAGCTGTGGGGAGGGAGATGTCTGAGCCACTTTGGTAAGTCTGCTACCCCCACGACCTGACCCTGGATAAACAGAAGAAAATGGATGGATGGATGGATGGATGTTTATGCAGCTAACTCAGTAACCCTGTTTTTGTACTACAGAACTGGAGTCTGTCACCTGTGCTTTAAGCCGGCATATACTTCATAAGAAGCAGAACTTCTGGGGCAAACAGACTTCTTCCAAGACGTTGGACACTGTGTTTCCTGTTGTTTCAGTGTTCTTAATGCACAACACCACAGCAGAACGGAGGACTTGCATTCAGTCGGCGCCCTTTACCAGCACGGATTGGCATAAATAGACCTGCAGTTCTTGCAGAGTGTCCTGCATGTGGTGTTCCGGGATGTCTTCAATGAGGCGTTCTTCTATCATTTTGGCTTACTTCTTAAGAGGTACACTGCCCACTTTAGCTTGGTATCATGAGTGGTGCATCTGGTTGGGCAGTGGCATAGAGTTGAGAGCATAGTGTGCTGACTTTGAGATTACTGTTGTCTTAATGGCCCACAAGGACAACTTCAGTGCTTAATCTTTTGCCTGGAATCTACAGCGCATATACCCGTCATAATGCATTCCCCAGCATTAATTGAAATCTTTCACGGAGCACTTCCAAAAATGTTGGGACAGAATGGAATTGAGTAGAGTATGAACTTCAACAGGGATCGACTATGCTCTGTAAGACTAGATTTAAATGTGAATCTTTCTCTGAGTACTGGTAATAATATATGAAGCAAAGGGGAGTTTATTCAGTTGGGGTCACACATCTTGAACAGCACTCGCCCCTTCCCATGGGTGATTGGATAGTGTGAAATGTCATCACTTCAGCTGCGCAGCCGTTCAGTGCGATAGCTTGGCTGACAGTTTGACGGGGGGATGATTTTGTGCTGCTCAGAGTAAACAGTGCTCCTCTCTGGAGTCAGTTTCCTGATTTCTCTGTTCAGTCTTGGTTGGAAGCTTGCAGAGTAAAATCAAAGCAAGGAAAGATAATTGTAATCAGTGGAAAACCTCTGTAATTCACTGGAGATGATTTCACAGAGAGGTTTAGTACTTCAAATCAAATTTGGCGTATAAAGAATTGTCTGCCAGACAGATGCTTTCAATGTGACAGGCAGGCTTTATACACATGGTGATCCATGTTAAAAAAAAAAATGAAATTCTTAAAGGGGATCTATTATGCTATTTTTCTAAGTTTATATTTTGGTCTTTGACTCCCCTCTAGTACTCCTGATCGCGCGAAGTAAAGAAAGGGTACTTATTTCGCTCATACTGCCATCCTCAAAAAACCCCATTTGTAGTCCATAGTAGTCTCTGCCTGAAACGCCTCACTGGGGTGGCTCTTCCGCTATGGCCCCCACTCCCCGTGTGCCCACTTTCTTCTGACAGGCCAGCTCTGTGGAGGGCGGATCTAGGCGGGACGAGGCTGCAGAACGCAGTTTTCCTAGTCCGGCTTCAAAGTGAAACTGACGGGTCTCCCGAAGGAATCCACGGGCATATTCTGCAATCTAACGCAGTACATGTGTATAGATCTAATGAAATTAACTTGTTCTAATAAACGCAACGGCGAAAGTGGAGGACGCAGTGCGAAAGTCTGGCAGTTCAAGCACGAATTTGCTATCGGCAACAGTGGTGAGTAAAGCGGTTTTTCTACTCTAGCTAGGATGCAGGTGTAACCTAGGGAAAGCTAGAATCCACCGCATCTAGACACATTTGTAGAACGGGTCGACATGCCCAAGTGTAGACCGGAGACCGTAGAAATCCGGTGGGTCTGAGTTTAAAGGGAAACATGGACAGTGAGGAGCAGCTAAAAGTGGACCAACAGGCTTATGGACTGCTTCGGTGTGTATTAGGACCTGCTGGTTCGTGTGCATAGCTGTGGTGTGTTGTTAGCGTGGAGAAAGCGAACAGCTTTCGGCGCTGGTATATGACGGAGGGCTTAAAAGCTCCAGGCTAAACGGCCTTTTCGGAAATTGCCCGTGGTAATGGTTTACTTATTGCTTTGGAATGACCAGCTTTTCCTCGCGGAAAATGGGCGCAATATGATAGTGTCCGAGAGCTAGCTAGAGCTCCGGTTATGTCATGAACATAATACAGGTTTTACAGACCTTAAGTTCCGTCTGCGTGAACCTTTGCTAATGTGGAGCTAGCGAATCGATCAATTTTACAGGAAAGAAATACCTATTTAATCTCCGCCTTTTTCGGCTTTTTATTAGCCACAACAATTTCTAAAGGGGGATGAGTTTATGTCAAGGTAGTGCAGAGAAATCATTTTTAAACCGGTAGAGCTTCTGCGTTTCGCATTGCTTTCTCGGTAGAACCAGAGAGCTTGCTCAGACATTTGCGAAGCATCCGGCTGATCCTGGTCATGGATAAGTGAAGCGATCACTAACTGTAGTGGCTACAATCAGGCAACGTTATGATGAAACTGCCACATTGATGCTTACCGAAGTAACACAAGCATACCTATCATAATTGCTGCATATAAGTTAACCAGGAGCATTTTTAATTAGCAGAGCACACAAACTAACATGCAGTAGCTGATAAACGGTCATGACTGAATGTAATCTGTCGCGCGAAAAATTCGTTTTGCATCTGGTGTGAAAGCTGCTTAACCCGCGCGTGTATTCGCGTCTTTGCCTTGACTTTGAATGTAAGCTAATCTGTCCCGCGAAAAATTTGTTTCGTGTCCGATGTGAAAGCAGCTTTATGGATAGTACGCGACAGCTAGAGAGAGCTCGGTTATGTTATGAACATAATACAGGTTTTGCAAACCGTAAGTTCCGTTAGCGAGGACAAGTTGCTTATGTGGAGCCAGCGAATGGAGCACTTCTACAGGATAGAATTACCTATTTAATCTCCGCCTTTTTCGGATTTTTATTAGCCACAACAATTTCTAAAGGGGGATGAAATTATGTCAAGGCTGGGCAGAGAAATCCTTTGTAAACCGGTAGAGCTTCTGCGTTTCGCATTGCTTTCACGGTAGAACCAGAGAGCTTGCTCAGACATTTGTGGAGCATCCGGCTGATCCCGGTCATGGGTAAGTGAAGCGATCACTAACTGTAGCGGCTACAATCAGGCAACGTTATGATGAAACTGTCACATTGATGCTTACCGAACTAACACAAGCATACCGATCAGAATTACTGCATATACGTTAACCAGGAGCATTTTTAATTAGCAGAGCACGCGAACTAACATGCAGTAGCTGATAAGTGGTCATGACTGAATGTAATCTGTCGCGCGCGTCCGGTGTGAAAGCTGCTTAACGCGCGCTAAACGCCTTTATTCGCGTCTTTGCATTGACTTTGAATGTAGCTAATATGTCGCATGAAAAATTCGTTTCGTGTCCGATGTGAAAGCAACTTTATGGATAGTATGCCACAGCTAGATAGAGCTCGGTTATGTTATGAACATCATACAGGTTTAGCAGACCGTAAGTTCCGTTAGCGCGGACAAGTTGCTTATGTGGAGCAAGCGAATCGCGCACTTCTACAGGAAAGAATTACCGATTTAATCTCCGCCTTTTTCGGCTTTTTATTAGCCACAGCAATTTCTAAATTGGGATGAAATTATGTCAAGGTAGTGCTGAGAAATCATTTGTAAACCGGTAGAGCTTCTGCATTTCGCATTGCTTTCACGGTAGCATCAGAGAGCTTGCTCAGACATTTGTGGAGGATTCGGCTGATCCCGGTCATCGATAAGTGAAGCGATCACTAACTGTAGTGGCTACAATCGGGCAACGTTATGATGAAACTGCCACATTGATGCTTACCGAAGTAACACAGGCATACCGATCAGAATTACTGCATATAACTTAACCAGGAGCATTTTTAATATGCACAGCACACAAACTAACATGCAGTAGCTGGTAACCGAGCGTTCATAACCACAGAGACAAACCCTTGCAATTCAGATTTTACAGACAGCAAGTTCCGTTACCGTGGACAGTTGTACCAAGCATCCAAATTACAAACAAGTATAAAAAGTTAGCTTCAAA
Source organism: Gymnothorax javanicus (assembly GCA_029692085.1). Classification (NCBI taxonomy): domain Eukaryota; kingdom Metazoa; phylum Chordata; class Actinopteri; order Anguilliformes; family Muraenidae; genus Gymnothorax; species Gymnothorax javanicus. The sequence continues at coordinate 110,259,521 of CM056194.1, read as the reverse complement.
TGAGGTTTATGTTCACACACCTTCTGTAGAATTTCCCCTGATATCACTCTTGCATATTTAGGACACAAACATTAGCAACAGTAACTTGGCTACGTTAGCCGCTGTGCTACAGCCACAATCAACTGGCTATCACGTCAGGTTGGCTTATGCAGTAAAAGCAACTTACAGCTTCTGTGTCTGTGAGTCAAGGATAGTCGTGACCGATACAGGCTTTATCTTCAGATGTATTACAAAGCCTGCGTTTGAGGCCAGTTGTTAGTGCTAACTATCGCTAGCGGTCCTGCTAGCCACCCGTAACACGTTAGCTTTACTAGCATTATTTGCTGTTATATCGTTACTTACAGCTTGTGGCTCCGAGCGCTTGATCAATACGACTGCTTCAGGTTTGAGAAGCAGCTGAAATGCTTATCCTGTGTTGAATTATCCTTTATTGACAAAGCTGTCTTTGGTGAAATGCTGAACACAAACTGCTAACGTTCCCTTTGGCCATGGCTGTTTGCTGCCAGCAAACAAAAAAAGCTACCCACTGATTTCTGGTGGCATTGTCTTTTGGAAGAAAAATCCGCGTCCAAAAGTAAACGGACAAGCAGCTTTGGGAGAGACACTGACAAGATTGCACCTCAAATGATCTGCGGTTCTTCTTTTGTATTTCCAAAAGTGTAGACGCTACTAAGGCATAGTATGATCTGCCGTTGTTAGTGCCTGCTAGAATAGTTTCCGGTGTGGGCAGGTCCAGCGCAGTGGTTGGCTCTGGCTAGGTCTGTACTAATTGGATGGCACAACCTGACGTCAGGTTTTACCCAGATCTCGCGAAGATCTTGGGAGGAGCTGTTCAGAGAGGAAATCACGCTCACGAAATCACGTTCTTGGATTACGGCAAAACCCCTGCATCTTATGTTTAGAAACTTTTCAGAGGTTGAGCATGGACAACCAACATTATAACATTACTAATATGTATTAGAAGAAGGATCAGTATAATAGGTCCCCTTTAAAAAATATGCTCTGAAAGAAACATGTTAAAGTGCTTTGACCTTGTGCATGCAGCAAATGCTGATGCTGAATGAGGTGAGTGTCTTACCCTTTGAAAATATCTAACAGTCATCCAGAGGAAAAAAAAACACTCAACCAGACATAAAACAAACAACAACGAACTTGGCGCAAACTCTGATTGTGGATTTTTTTGTCAAAATTATTATAGATCTCAGTATTTACTTACAGTGTTTATGTCACGTATTTATAACAATGTCTGATTATGTACGACATATATAGAAGTTTCTAATCCACGAACATAATCTGACGAGATCTGATCGAATATTTGACACATTTGAATTTACCACCGCAGAAAAAAAATCAATAGCCTCCAAGGCTCAGGCCAGTGAGCAAGAAGGCAGAAATGACGTAAGCGCAAGGACAGTCGTGAGCTGTTGACAAGCTATCATCTTGTTGTGTTGCTGGATTTTGGTTGAATACAAGGAAAATGAGTTTTAGTCCAAAGGACTCCGTTGTGTGTGATTTTTGCGAGTCTTCAGTCCTGTGCTGTGCCCATTTTGATCATGCTCCTGCACTGAAACATCATTAGTCTACTGCACACGTGTGCCCAGTCACATTCTCCAAACAGGTGGTCTGATTCTTGTTTTTCAGTTCAGTGTGGTACAATCCGTGAGATACAGGTTTGGCATTATACATGTGTAATACAGCTTTCTCGTGTCGCGATCGGTCAGATTCCGTTCATTGGCAAACACGGTAATATTTCCAATCCTCCTGCTGGGAAGCGATAACCATCGCGTTTGCTTCTAGTTTGCGGTTTATTCAAGTCTATGGGATAAATAACTTACTAGCTAGCATGCTAGCCCTTTTTGCCATTAAAATAATAAGTTATAAGAGTTATTGTAGAAACTTGAATTTATTAATGTAATGGCGAAATGCTTTAGCATGCTAGCTAGCTCATCTCATTGACTTGAGTAGATCACCAGCTAGCTAGAAGCTAATGCTTTTTAAAATTTTCCAAATAATACATCACCGACATTTATGGGATAAAAAGGATCTCAGGGTGCTTTCACATTAGGGACTCGGGCATGGATTCGAGTACAGTTGACCCCAAAGTCCAGTTCATTTGGTTAAGTGTAAACACAAGCATACCGTACTCGGGCACGGTACGCGAGTATGGTTGGAAGAGGTGGACTCGGGCACGGTGCATCCGTACTCATACCAAATGTGAAAGCAACCGTACTTGAGCACGGACGATTACCGTTATGTGTTATGGCTCTCTTGTTCTAACAAATGCGCGGCGAAAGGATCTCTCTATTCAAACGAAGAAATTCAATGCTTGCTCGAAATTTAGGTGGACTAAAACATAAAATCACAACTAGATACTATTCACAATACTATGAGATATATGGGAATAATTTGTGAGTAGTTACACTCACTTGGTTCAGAGAACAGTAGAATTATGTTACTGATGACTCATTGGGTTGCTGTTGCACGCGTAGTATATGCATTCGCGATATTAAAATTTAAACCCCCTTCTCAGTAATAAAAGCCCCCGAAATATATTGATGCCTCCTTTTAAAATTGTTCCCCATTGAAAACCACCTAGGAGCATACTGCAACACGCTGTATCGGAATTTTGACATATGCAACTTGGGTACTTGGGTACGGTTTGATAGTACTAGTGTGAATGATGTACAGTACAAACCTCGACTCCGATAAGTAATGGAAAATGTAAATAAACTCAAACAGGAGTGATTTTTTTCTTGCAGTCATTGATTGAATTAGCAGGTTCTTGAATCCAAAGCGATTTAAACGAAAATGAATAATTCCTCAAATACTGTCATAAAAGCAACTTAATAGAAGGGTATGGGACAACTTTGGAGTGAAACACATGCGCTAAGCACACAATGGTGTCATCAAATATTACTGACACTTTGTTGCAATATTAAACCCAAGTCAGTGCAAATGCTTTTAACTCTGTTTTACAGTATTGGCAATGTTAATTATTTATCCTATTTGTAATTCATAGCGACATAGAGACTGGACATCATATGATGAGTGCTAATGTTAGTATTATTACAAGACATTACGAACGGGAATGACAATCTTGACATACTGGCAGCTATGCAGTCCTATATCCTTATAATTATGATATAGATCTTTAATCAGAAATAGAAAGTATCAATGACTGAAGAACAGTCTGATATATCCAAAGATATCTCACTCTGCTCTGCCATATCCCTCCATTGAAATGCGTAGTATGGGTTTGCAAAAGTTCTTGCGATGATGTCACAGTCAAGATGGTTAAGCGTGACAAGACTCTTTCAGGGGCGCGAGAGAAATACAATTTTGAATCGCTTGCTCTTTGTTATTATTTCATTGCGGCTTAAGCAGCTATGACACAAACTTTCCAGTACGTTACTACTTCAAATTTTTGAGGTCTTTTTATACTTTTATTGTGGTGTCATAAGCACTTTAAATCGCCCAAACAATCGCTACATCAGTATTATAATGCTCTGCTGAAAACATTCTAATCACATGGTTGTGATCTTCTGCCTTATGGGGATAAACACGTTGAAAAAGAGCTCATGATAACATTTTAACGAATGTTACAAGGTGGTCTCTCTCTCTCTCTGTCTTTTTGCACCCCCCTCCGCCCTCATTATCAAACGCTGCATAATCGTCCGACAGGAATGCCCGGGCCGTGTACAGTAAATGCTGACAGCTGCTAGTGGCTCTTTGCGATCCCCGAGGCAGCTGTGGGAACTCGCCTACGGAGGGACATGCTCAGCAGATCAGTACCATGAGAACGGCAACGTGATACCATCTATTACTTTTTAGAGATTTTTGCGTTAGGGGTACACAAGGAAGTGATTTACTCTCGGGGTTCTGCCGGACTCCAAGGCTTTATTGATGTGTAGCCCCCTCCAGTGATTTGCTTCCTCACATTTCTCTTTCTCTCTCTCTCTCCATATACTTTTATTCATGCCATGTGTAATTCCGATACCCGACACAATTCTCACCAGGCCGACTCTGAGCTTTTGGGACAGTGAGCCCTTTCTCGACCCGTGCTTTAACTGATCTCGGAGTGGGGGTCGGGAGGGTAGACGAGGTGCAAAAAAGGCTTCGGATGGGGATGGATTGAAACAGGCCTCTCATGATACTCCTGCAAGATGCTTACCAGGTGCAGCATCTGCTCTCACTGCCACAAAGAACACTGTTGGCAAGTGACAAATGGGCTGATGTGAGAAGGTAAATGCCAGGCTTTGTTTAAACTCCAGTAATTCCTTTTTAAGCCTTTTTCAACTCCTTTTTTATTGAGTGCATGATTTTCAGTGATTGCTCATATGTGACACTTTGTGTTCTCTCTTCATTGTTTCCATCCAAATGTACATGCAGAGTATTACCTTTTTGAGAATACATTTTCTTTGTATGATCTGATGTTGAGAGGGCCTTCAGTAACCTCATCTTTTACCACGATTGCTCTCATGCTGCTCCAGTTTAAGTTCACCTGGTTTACAATGAAACAAAATATTTACTAAATAATCAGGACCAATACATGGTCTATATAATAATTTTAAAAAATTATAATTACAAAGTAATTAGCTGTTGGTCACATTTATGTAACTGAATTGAGATTGTAAGAATAAATGGTGAAAATCCAAAACTTTTGCTGACTTCCATGATTCAATTTAGCATTTTTTTTTTTTTGCAGCATGGAAAAAGTTAAAACAAGAGATGCAAGTCAGTGAAAGTTATGGATTTTTTGCATTTACTCGGATAACTGCCATCCTTACCATGTCACTGCGCTGCCTGTTATGCCAAGCAATGGCCTTTACAGTGACTATATTCACAATATTGCACTGCCTGTCGTACCTTATTGCTTAATCAGACTCTCAAACTGGAACGTCATTTACGTTGTACACAAATCTATCGTTGTATCACATAGCAGGAAATCTTGCTTAAAAAAGAGTGTTTTAGAATGTCTCACGAGGTTGGATGCTCAATTGTGCTTTGAAGACATGGGTCTTTGCTGTTTGACCATATCAAATTTATTACATGTTGGATCCTTGAGGAACCAGGTCACATCCATAATTAGGGATTACTAATGCATTGGGTTGTTTTAACATGAATAGAGTGAACCATCCTCTCGCCATCAACTATGTCATTCTGCTAGTTGCAGAGTAAAGCTGTGTTCTGCAAGAGAAGATGGGGAAAAGGTGTCTCTACTTGCAACTCTTTTATGTGTCAGTTATTTATTGTCTCATAGGAAAAAACCAGTCAGAGTTCAGTGATTTTGAGAATTAATTGCTTAAATGGTCCCCCTTTGGGGTCTGGAGCCTCAAACAATAATTTATTTTCATTACATGGCACAGTTTTAAAAGACTGCATACTAATTTAGGAAAGACCCTGGGGATGTTGCGTACAGCATGTCATGTGCAATACTGATAGTTCATAGTCTTTGCACATTTGAATACAAGAACCTTTGAGAAATGTCCTTGAATATGGCTTTGGAGGTATACACTGTGCTGCCGTGCATGTGAGTCAGAGAGCTCTAGTGTCAGGCCTGCCAAAGAAAACGGCCAAGCTGTAACAAATGTTTGTCAGATGTCTACCTTTTTCAAATAACCAGCTACAAAAAATCAAAAACATGCCACATTCCCGCTAAAATTCGCACCACAACACTTTGAAGTTGATATATTTTCACCAGAACCAAACTCAAAAAATCGCACTGCCTGTAACAAACCCAGAGACGAACCAAATGAGTTTTCAATTGTTGGTTGCTGGTTCTCTGACAATGGTAGGCATCTGACAAACTTTTGTTACAGCTTGGCCGTTTTCTTTGGCAGGCCAGTAGTTTCATGCCTTAGTAAATAAAAACACGTATGCTATTGACAATTTTGTCCATGGTAAACGGGTATTTATTGCCTTAGAGTTGCGACTGGTCAAATAATATGGCCACCGCAGCAACCGCCTCAAAATCCTATGTTGCAGAGATAGAGGATCTCACTGGAGTAGGCGTGTCATATGAAAGTTATGAAACTCGTTGAGTAAATTGTGCATTTGTTTCGAGCTTTAGCAAAATTTACTCAACAAGTTTTATAACTTTCTCATGACACGACCAAGAGAATAAGATTCTGTTTATCACATAACGGTATTGTATAATTTAATGGAAAGCAAATGTTATTTCCATCAGCGCCCATTGTATGTTAGCACAGTGCTAACTACATCGCTCTGCTGAGTCAGTCTCTGAGTCCCAGACATTTGCGACGGTTTGCAAATTCAGTCAACTGAGTAGCTAGCTAACGTTAGCACGCTAACTAACAACTAACATCTTTTTCTTTCCTTTCTTAATTTTCAGTTTTGTTATGCACTAAACAAAACAGAGGTGAGATCTAATGGTAGGAGGAGGATGAGGAGGCATTTTTACATGTAAAAATTTGCTTTGTGTGAGGACAAATACAAATGACTAACTTCAGTGTAGCCCTTGTTTAAATACCACATGTAACATTTTATATATGGCTTAAACTGTTAGAAAGTAGGATTTCTGTTTGTTTGTAATGTTAGTTTTCATTATTGTTAGTCTTTATTTTCATTTATGTACATTTTATTATTTTGGTTGAGTGATTGTGTATTGTTCTGAATGGTTATTTCCCTTGGTCTAGTTCCTTAAATCCTTGTGTTCTTCCCTCCTGTCAGTCCTTGTTAACACACTAATTCCCCTGTTAATTCGGTGAGGTGATTCTAACTTCCTTCATTCTGTTCTTGCTGCCTGTCTGCACCTGAGAGTAGTTTAGAATCAGGGCCTGGGTGTGTAGAGCAGATTAGCATAGGTTTCCACGCCCTTTCCATTCTACTCACCTATCCCTGTCCTGCTCTTCCTGGTTCCGCCTCTCTCTGGCTTCTTGCCACAGCTGTGCTCTATCTAGTCGGGTAATCACAGTAATTGTCTGAGTGCTTAAATATCCCATTTCCCCTTCACTCTAAGTCGATTCGTTTTCTGACTCAGTCTGATCTCGTCTCTGCGTTTCTGGTTTGTAAGATTTCTCGATTGTTGATTGCTAGTTTTGTCAGTATTCTTGTCATTGTATATTTGTATTGTATTCTTGTTGTTTGATTGATTTGAGTGCTTGCCAGTCCCGTTTTCCCTTTTATTCCCCGTGTATCCTTTATTAGATTTAATCTGTCTTCCCTTTCCCTTTCCCCCTCTTCCCTTTTCCCTTTACCCCTCCATTAGTTAGATTCCTGTTGTTCATTGTCATTGTGCGGATTGATATCCTGGCTTCTGACACTTTGGCTTGTTTCTTGACTTTGTTTCCGATTCCCTGTACATACCTGTTTGCTGGCTTTGACCCTGTTCTGTTTCACAATGAGTTTAGAATCGAATCCTAATATTAATAAACGCCATGCTGACTCTGATCTGCGCTTGGAGCATTCGTCTGTTCCTAACATAAACGGCCCTGATCTTTTCAGACAAAACCTTTTATTTGATCAACCAACATTTATTCCAGAGCTGCCGGTTAGCACACTCGGTTATTGGCATTGCGGAGCAGAAGTGAGTATCACAGCGCGGGTTCGAGCCCCGGTCGTATCAACCGGCAGTGGTCGGCAGCTTTTTCAGAAGTAGCGCACAATTGGCCATTGCGCTACAGCAGGGCTATTCAACATTATCCTGCAACGGCCGGTGTGGGTGCAGGCTTTCATTTCAACCCAGCACTAACACACCTGACACCATCAACCCCAAGAGTCTTGGCTTAAGAGATTGATTTAGTATCAGGTGTGTAAGCGCTTGGTAGGAATGAAAGCCTGCACCCACACTGGCCCTCGTTGAATAGCCCTGCACTACAGGGATGCAAATTGGGAAGGGGCTGCTGGGAAGGGAGATATTAAAAAATGGTTGCTTTGTTCGTTGCTCAAGCGCCTCCTGTTGGCCAGCCGGGTGTTCGTCAGGAAGATTCTAAGCTTGCGGGGATTCAACCAATGAGTGTAAAGCAGCAGTATTGATGGGCACATGCTTTGGAGGAGAGCTGTGAACCGTCCCTCTCTCCTGAATTGGCAACAAGGGGTCGCATACGAGCAAGCCTTGTACATAGTTCCTCAATTGGGCATTCCAGATTCTGGTGGGATTGGAGATGCCAAATAAAAAAAAAATATTAAAAAAAAAAACCCAACCTTTATTCCCCCAACTGCTCCAAGCTAGAGACAGCTATATCCTCTGCTAACAAGAGAGACAAAATTCCTTCTGAGAGAAATATTCCTGACAAAGCCTGTCAAACTTTGGTGCTTGTTCTTCACCTGACATGATGAAATTGCCAATTTTCTACAGCATGCACTGAATTGTTTTCCATGGAAAATACATAAAATGCAAAGCAGACCCTCAAATTACCATGGAAAGAATGAATCCTTACATCATAAAATAATATGATTTATTGACCGTCTGCTTTCTGGTTTTGCAAATTGTATCTCACCATTCAGACCCTGTCTCCCTGCCCACATTATATGATTTGCATTTGCAGGGAACTATGTTTGATTGAAAATAGAAAAACTAATCAACCATTAGTTTTTTTACCTTTAAACATTTTGCTCTGGCGTTGAAACAGTATTTTCAAGTCTGCTCTTAGACAGTCAGCAAATGTTTCACCTGCAAATTATATTTTTGGACAAGTTTTCTGTGGGACACAAACAAGTGGGATTGAGACGTCTGTCAGATAAACCAGAGTGGACAGGTTCTCTAAGTGCTGGCTGCCTGGATTTTAAAGTGGGTTTTAAAGGAAACTGAGATATAGGTCTCAATCAATGCGCTGTTTGCCTACTTGCCTACTGTTTTCTTTTTTGGGCTTTATCTGTTTTTCTGTTGGGTGACTTGGATAAATTATTTAGTCCCAGTTCTGACATGGATATTTTTAGAGAAAGCGATGCACAGCTCTGTCTGCGACAATTTAAATCACATCAACACCAACATAAACCATTTTACAGTACAAGTTTCAAAATGACATTATAGCATAAATTTAAATATGTTTTGTGAAAATGATAATGTTACAGAGTCAAACACAAACTAGCAAGAAGAACCATTTCATTGGAGCATGAGATCTTGATTGGAGTAAAGCTATAGCTTTGCTCCATTTTAGTATTTGTCTCTATGAATTTCAGACACTCAAAACAAGATGTGCTGACTAAATTAAGGCCTAACTAAATATGTTAATAAAAAGACCAAGTTTAAGCAAATATTTCTATTTACCAAAAACCAGCAAAAGTATTTAAAAGGGATATGAAATGCATCAGCCTTTTATCCGCTAATGGTGTATAGATGTTGTAATATGGCCTGGAGTCATGAGTTGAAAATTATATATCTTTGAGAGATTATGGCAGTATGCAACCCTCTTTAACAGTGAACTAGCTGAGCTGAAAAAAATGACGTAAGATATGTGGTCCCAAACATTCTATTTTGGAATGAGTGTACTTGTTATTTGTGCAGAAAATATGCAGGGGTGTCCTAGTCGTGAAAGATCAGTAATGATGATATATTACACAAATAACCCAGTCTAACACAGTGAAAAGCATACTGTATGCATTCAGGTTGGTCAATTTAATTTCTCATTTGAGGCTTTAGGCAAACACAAACATTAACATTGCTATAAATTTTTCTTGGGACCAATTTCTATAGTTTGCACTATGGTGACGTGACACAGGCATTATTATGCACTTAACACTCAAAACATGTTCAAGTCACATTCTGTCAAAAGTCAGTCAGTTCAAACCACTTGTTAATCTTACCGTGCAAGTTTGTAAACACCAAGCATTCAGCAAACTACAGTGGTATAACTATAGTAAGAACCATTTGCTCACATTCATTTGGTCCATCTCCCCCAGTAATGCAGAACCTCTTACTGTATAATGAAATTATTTTGAGGCGATATGTAAGGCTCTGAGCACTGGTGATGCGCACGGAGGACAGAGTGTTGAGGACTAGACTCAGGTTCAAAGATGGACTCGGTTGTATTTATTATGCCTTCAACACAGCAAGAAGGCAAAAACAGGATCCAATACAAAGAACAAGGAATCAAGGTTCCTGGATAATAGCATTGGTAATACAAACACTGGTCTTTAGATACAGTACAATGTATTGCAAAATAGAAGAAAAGAACAAGGAATTGAGGTTCCTGGATATAAAGTTGAAGTGCTGACATTAGAGTTCGAATACATACACGCGGAACGCGGGAAATAAGTCTATACGAGACTAGAGAGAGTGAATACAGGCTTGTGGCTTACCAGACTTCGCAAAGACTAAGTGTGAAGCTCGGTCTTAAATAGCACAACCCTAACACACAGTGAAAATGAACAACAGATGCATGCAATGATTGCGGAGCTGAAGAATGCGGTCCGTGTCTTAATAGACCGGTAAGTTGGAAGGCTGTAGGCTTGGCCTTACACAATAGAGGAAGCTGTTTCTGAAAAATTGCATTTATAGATGAAAAGCAATACATCACTGTTAAAAAACATGATTGACTTTCAATTATGATTCCATGAGGGTTCGTTATTTTTTTAAATGTATTTTGATTAAGGAGTGCGTAATCAGCTTAAATGAGCAAGCTGTCTCTGACACACATACATACAATGGGGTGCAAAAATTTGGCCACCCCTGGTTTAAATGTCTGTTACAATTAATCTCCAAGTGATTGAAAGCAAACCTGAACACTAAATGCTACAAAGTTAATCATGACACCTTTCTGCAAATTTAAAAGCAAGGTTTCTTTTTATTTGAATTTTTCTGAGTTTTTAAATGATAAGAGAGGAAAAAAGGGCCCTGTGCAAAAGTTTGGGAACCCTTTTAGATTATTCTTTGTTAACTTTTAAGAAGATGATTACTAAGGCCCAGACCCAGGTGATTTACTCGTTAGGGCTTCAATGAGTCAGGTGCATATAATTCCAGGGTTGACCTATATATTCTGAAGTAACTCCATGCCTTCTAAAGTATCCGACTGTGATGGCTGTTGTGTCTGGTGTTAAAAACCATGTGTTCCTCTAAACATTTCTCCAAGGATGTCAAAATCAAGATAATTCACTTCCACCAACAAGGAGGTCAAAGATTGCATTAAACCTGCAAGCTGCAGTAGGACTACTCGCGATGAAATGGAAATGCTCCTTTTAATACAGTTTCAAACGATCAAATTAACCAGATTAAATAACTCAGTTCGCATTACCAATAGTGGAACTTGATCTTCATGTTTGCCTACAAAGCACATTAAACACGTTCATGCGCGGAGAATACGAAGTAGGCTGATTTACAGTTTACAAATCGTAGCCTTGATGTTGAGTTGGGTTGCGTCTTAAATAAAATGTAGCCCAGCTCTAGATTTTTTTTTCTAACATAATGTTCCATGGCCATAACGAAGTGAGCAACTAAAGCCAGCCTACTTCACCGATCTTAACTGTGGCTACAGCAGATCTTAAGCAACAATTTTAATTTTTTAAAACGCACATCGACGAGCCTATTAAATAAGAATAGCCTATAACATAGGAGTGAAACGAGGTGTTACACATGTTAAATTTGCATATTACAAAATACTATAATATGTTGCATTTGTTAGTTTATATGAATTATGCACAACATTGATATCACCTTAAACTTTTTATGGAAGGCACGCATTTGCGAGTGCGCGCTTAAAATTGCATTTGAGATTAGTAAAAAAAAAAATGCAGTGTCCAGAGATACGGCAGTTTTATGGGTGCGGCTGTCGATTTGAAGGGATTAAGATAAGGATTAGGGATTATGGTCAGGGTTAGGGTTACGGTCAGGGTTAGGTTAGGGCAGGGTTTGAAATGGGAACTGCCGTACCTCTCTACATTGAAATGCATTGGAAAACTGCCGTACCCGTAGCACCTGCCTAAAAAAAAAATGCGCGCCTAAGGCTGAAAAATAAAGTTCACAGGCGAAAATATTTGCGCACCTTCAGATTTTTCAAGAAAAGGCCTGCTAAACTTGTTAATCAAGCGCAAAAAAACCCAGGTCGCGTTGTTACCTCAGAAGGATGTTATATTATTCTTAATTTCTTACTTGGGCGGCTGTTAATATACCTGGGCGGCCTGCCCAGGAAATATCTATGTGAGGGAAACACTGGAATGAACAGAGTACATTTCTGATCGACTGCACTTAACGTTATTATCATAAACATCAAAATGTATAACACCATTGCATTTTATAGGTTTGTGAGGCCGCCATGTATATGATTAACTGAGTTGCTAGTGTTAGCTATTGCAACAAACTAGAACTAGCCGATCAACCGTCAAGCTAGCCTATAGTCTACTTAAACAAACTAACTTACCACAGGGACAGAGGCAGATGAAAAGTTGTCTTCGGAGTCCCGAAGCGAAATACCGCATCCTTCTTAAACTGGAGAGGCACTGGAGGAGCTTGCATCCGTTTTTTTTTCCCCCAACCATTTCAGCATTGCTATGTTCATTCTGGATGAGGTGGTGGTGTCGAGTAGCGGCGTGGTCTGACGTGACTGTCAAGCAGTGAGTTCAGTTGAGTGAGTTTTATGTGATTGTTGAAATGATTAAAGGGAACGTCAATGTGACGTCTAAATGTAATGATTTGGAAAAAGCATGAATTTCAAAATGTTATTGAAATTCTTTGCTCTAAAGAGGTGACACTTCAAATAGCCGATTGGATGCGTTACCCTTCGGCATCGATGAATTATGCAGGCAAGTTGAGGCAAGGTGACAGTGGAGAAGGAGGGGGTGGGCCCAAAAAGGGGTTCCCTGTGTGTGGGCACGCATGCGAGAGAAGCCTGATGAGGCGCAACAAACGCCACAGTATTTTTGCGATTCCTAAGTTTTTATTGAAATTATTCAAACAACAAAAGTGACACTTAGATACCCATTCTACCATTGATTTTGAAATTGCTCTGACATTTTTTTTTTTACTGCCCCGGAACTGTCCCGGTCATATAATTTTTATGTCCCAGCAGCCATTTTATAGGCCCCAGAACATCGGGACACCATTAGTTTCGAGCCCTGATTGGAACAATGTGCTTTGGACTGACGAAACCAAAATTGAACTTTTTGGCCACAACCAAAGGAGGTATGTTTGAAGAAAAAAGGGTGAAGCATTTGTAGAGAAGAACAAGTTGCCAACTGTTAAGCATGGAGGTAAATCCATTATGCTTTGGGGTTTGTGTAGCAGCTGGGGGCACAGGCAATATTGTGCGGGTGGAAGGAAGAATGGATTCCACCAAATGTAAAGACATTCTAGAGGCTAATGTTCAAAGCTCAGTCCAGAAATTGAAGTTGAAGAGACTTTGGGTATTCCAGCAAGACAATGACCCGAAATATACCTCAAAATCCACCATGAAGTACCTCCAGAAAAGACGGATGAAGGTTTGGGAACGGCCATTACAGTCCCCAGACTTGAATATTATTGAAATCTCTGGAGAGACCTCAAACACGCCGTGCATACAAGAAGGCCGAAGAATATTTCTGAGCTAGAGGTGTTCTGTCAGGAAGAATGGGGAAAAATTCCAAAGACAAGAACTGAAAGACTCTTAGCTGGCTACAGGAAGCGTTTGCAAGCTGTTATAGCTGCCCAAGGAGGAGTTACAAAGTACTAGCTGACAGGGTTCCAAAACCTTTGCACAAGGCCTTTTTCCTTGTTTTATTATTTTGAAACTGTAAAAATTTAAAAAGAAAAATTATTCTTGCTTTAAAATGTGATGAAATGTGTAGCATTTAGTGTTCAGGTTTGCTTTCAATTGTAACAGACATTTAAACCAGGGGTGCCCAAATTTTTGCACCCCACTGTATATACATAAATACATACATACATACATACATATTGTACGTACTTTTCAAACATACATATATACTTACATACACATAAATACGTACAAATAAACATACATACGTACCTACACACAAATACGTACAAAAGTAATGTGTTTTCTGCAAAATTACCAATATGGCTCCTCGCTTACTAATTGAATCAACACTATTTTACGTACCACAACTTCATTTTGCTGTAGTCAAAGGCTTGTACCAGCAGTGATATGGGAACCTACATGAAAGGCTAACATGCCATTGACCAGAAAATTATTGCTATTCCGGTGATTGAACAGGTCATGTTGCGACTAATATCCCTGGTTTGGTAAAGGTGAGCAATATGAATGTGTGGTTCACTGACTCCACTACAGCAGCCACTGATGACAAAAAAAAAATCAAACTCAAGAGTTCAAGTATTATTGGACTTGACCAGCCTCTTGTGCAGATGTTTCTTGGGATGTTTAACCTACTTCAGTACTAGCATAAAAGGCAGCAGTGTTGCAAACTGAATGGTGTCATTAAGTGGGAGTCTGTCAAGACCTTGCAATTAAATGAATACAACATATGTTTATTGCATACATCACATAAAAGAAAAGATTAAGGCAGCCAACAGAGGACTGGGTGACATTGTGGCCAGCTACAGTATATGCAGGTTATCATTTTAATATCAGAATATTACAGCATAATAATTCAACTATTTTGTGAACCACTGAACAGCATTTTAAATTATACGGTGTAAACAGTCTGGCTTTATGGAAAAAGTAATAAGGATCTCTTTAGCCTCCCCTACTGAGGGAACTGTATTTGTTGTTTATGGTTTATTGAGTGTGAAGCATGAAAAAAAAGTCAAATTTGAAACCAGAGTCTTTTCAGTGCCTTCTATGTTTGTGTTTTTTACCCTCCACAGAATATTTTATCCCAGTAAATAGCTTGCTGGTGTCAGGCCAGTGGGCTTATTCGCCAATTAGTTCTGAAGAATTTAGCCGCGGTTTGCTATTGCTTTTAGTCCTCTACATATTTAGGGCTAAAGGCTTCGATTCCCAGTAGCAAGAGGTCTGGAGCGTGTGTGAACTGAACTCTCCAAAGGGAGCTCCTCCGTGTATATTTGATTTGTAGAAATATGCCCTCCTGTAAGAGCCGTGCTGAGGAGTGGTACACAGATTAACACAGCTGCAAGTGCGTCTCTCCATCTTTCACATGAGAGGTTGACTACAGGGGGTAGGAAGTAAGGGTGCAGTGGAATTTTCACTAATCTTATAGTTTGTGGCAGATTAGTATAATGGTTAAGCCCCTGAGGGCTGTATCACGAAGCTGGATTATTGAGTTAACAGCATAACTGCATGGGGTAAAATTAGTCCACAATGGCTCTTCTTACTTCAGATCACATTTCCAACTTCGGTGATTTTCACTTTTAAACCATGTTGTTTGTTATTTGGCTGACTAAGTTATCCTGTTTTCTGAAACAAGGCGCTGGGCTTATAACCTGAAGTTTGGAGACTGCTCACTGAACTTGTAACCTACTTTAGATTGATTGTGTATATATCCTGATGAGGAATTTGATGCAATGTACGAAAACAAAGTCACTCCTGATTAGACCGTTTAGCACAAATGATGGTGTAAATCTACAACCTCAAGCAAACAAGAATCGGGACAGTATAATTATGTGAATGGTAATTTTTCCCCCGGACTTAGTTGAAAACAGCACAAAGAAAAAATATTTCACCTTATTTCACCTGTTTCATCTTATCAACTGTCTTGATTTTTCTAAATACCTACAATTCCAAATTTGATGCCTGAAACACATTCCAAAACTATTTGGACCAGGAAATGAAAACCCATGAGAATATGTTGGGACCAAAAAACACCCATTTGGAACATTTCACTGGTAAACCGGTGAAGAGGAAATAGCTGATTTGATTATTATTGGGTATAAAATGAACAGCCACAAAAGGTGCAGTCATTATCTCGCAAGATGGTATGAGGTTTGTCACTTTACCAAAAGTTGTGAGAGCGAACAGTCAAAAAGTTTCAGATCAATTTTCCCAACATGCAATTGCATAGAATTTCTGAATCTCGCCATTGACAGCCCAAAATAAACTGAAAAGATTCCAAAAGTCTGGAGAAAAATGAAACAATCTTACATTCTTAAGCTGAATGCCAATGATGGATGCACGTGACCTCCAAGCCCTTAGATGACATTGCATTAAGAACCGAGATGCTTCTGTAATGGTCATAACCACACGAGCTGATAAATGAGAAAGCTGATGGATGAGAAAGACCACCCCAACTGTTTTCAGCAACACTTTCAAAACACAGCGTCTGTCATGGTCTGGGGCAGCATTAGTGCCCTTGGAGCATGTGTCAAACTGGTGTCATGGAGGGCCTAGAGGTTGCAGGTTTTCATTCCATCCAGAAACTCCACCAGGTTATTTCACTGGCTGCTTCACCTTCAAGCAGAGAGAAGGGACTAAAGTGAAATCACCTGCTGGAGTTTTTGGATAGAATGAAAACCTGCAGCCTCTTGGCCCTCATTGACACCAGTTTGACATGTGCCTTACAGTGAAAATTGTGCAGATGTGAAAGCAAAATTGCAGCAGAGGGGCCCAAACGTATTTTGTAACAACATATGTGCCTTCCAGACATGATGTTTTTCAGGGACACCCCTGCTTGTTTCAGCAGGAATTGGCCAAGCTGCACTCCGTCACATATTACAAGAGTGGATTACTAGATAGAGAGTGCAGGTACTGTCTGCATTCTGGGCCAGTCTCCAATTGAAAATGTTTGGTCCTCAATACCAAGACAAAAAAAATGAGCGTCATTAAAAGGAGAGGCGATGTTACACAGTGGTGAACATTAGCCTTTCCCAACTTCATTGGAACATATTGCAGGCATGACATTTCATAATTGCGAAAATTTCCAAAAAAAAAACCAAACATTATGATTTAAATACTACTTATTTTATCTTAATATTTGCAAGTTATTGCTTGAAGTTTTTATTTGTGTTTTACTCATTATCCTAATTCTTTTGGAATTGAGGGGGTAGAGCTGCTCACTCTTCATCCATAATGGTTGGTGAAGCTGGGTCATGTAACTGCTAAACATGACACAAACTACTTCATGCATTGTAGTGACCTTGAGAGAAAACATGTCCTTGAGCTGTGGTAATTGGAAGTTGTCGTCATACTGCATATACCTCATATTTGCTTAATGCAAACTAACATGCCATATCATAACATTTCACAGGAGAGACACATATAACTTCTGAACACTTAACGTCAGAGAGCTAAGATAAGAACAAGTATTAACTACAGCCAGCGTCTTAGCTGTAAAACGGCCAAACCATTGAGATTTCTGTTGGGCAGTGAGCAGCATAAAATGAGAAGCCAAGCACAATCAATTAAAAATGAAGAAGAGGATATTTTTATCTACAATGGCAAGTAATCACTGAAGACTGAGGGGAAGTGGAAGGTCACTAAGCCATCTGGGGGAGTTCTCACAAAGTTCACCTTGGAAATCTTAGTTATTGATTTAGCCTCAGTTTGATGACGTGCTATCAACTGACAGTACCATCATTTTATTTATTGCTTTAATTTAACAGATACTAGTACAACATTTTCTACATGTACATCAGAGTACTGTGGGCTGCATTTTCATATAATTCACAGCAATGTAATTTGTCAAGGATTTTCAAAACAAGAGCCAGAGGCAAACCACCAATAAAGCTAAAAAGACTTCTTTATGTACTAAAGACAAGTTAAACTCGAGGGTAGTTTAGTAAAGCTTGGTTAGGAGACAGTCTGATGTCAGGCAGGGGCAAACTGGATTTCATAGGGTTTAGGGAAGGTGTAGTCAAAGGGACTGGTCTGAGGTCAGTAACCAGAATGGCAAGCCAACTGAACCAGGGCATGCAGGCAGGTGCATACCTTTGAACTGGGGTGCAAAAGAAACTGGAAGAAGCCATTTGCCTGGACCATAAACCGGGAAAAGATTGTCCAGTAAATTGCAACATAGTAATTTTAGTAGATAACACCTAGGATGGATCCAGCAAAGGGAAGACGTAGACCAGGAAGTAAAATACACATGAAAACACTGGCTGTGTCCGAAATCACTCACTACTCACTGTATAATGCACTATATAATGGGTTCGCCGTTTTGTAGGGCTGTCCGAATTGTTAGTATGAATTATTATCCCCTAAATAGTGAACTCATTACACCCCACAGTCCACCGCGAAATGTAGTGACCATCCGATGGTCACTAACCCAGCTGTACGTCCCATCATGCACTGCAAACAAACCAAAAAGCTCCAAAAGATGTAAGCTGCGTTTAGTCAACGGAGTTTGAAAACAGGCATGAGACATTTATTCAACTTCAGGCGCGAAAAATTTTTTTCTTCTTTTTTACTGGAAACCGAGCAGCACAGGAGACCCATTTGTTTACATAGGATATTCCAATAAGAACAGTCAAAATGCACGTAATGTTAAGATGAGAGAGATTTCAAATGGACATTTAGGTACAATTAAAATGAATAATGATGAGCTAGAGGACAAAAAATAGAAGACAATATTAAAAATGTATGGCAAAGTTTATTATTTAAACGATTATGTAAACACAAACACAGTGGGAAATATACTGAGTTCGTTTATAACAAAAATACGTCCAAATCCTTCAGCTGAAGTTGAACAGGTACGATTTAATTTTGCGACAGCAATGACGCCATTAACAGCTGCGACAAAACGAGCCGGGTAGAGTCGGAAAGTGTTTCTTCCCTCTGCCTATGAGCTCCCTATATAGTCACCTACATAGTGAGTCCCTTTATGGTGACTAGGGAGTATTGAATGAGTGAGTGATTTCGGACACAGCCACTGGACAATAGGCAACTGGGAGAGAGAAAGCACATAAGAACGGGTAAAGCATGAAGCAATAATTAAACAATGACAAAAAATTAGGAAAAATTAAGGAGAAATTGACAAGGATGGCTGGATTGTGGTGAAAAGCAATTTAGAAAACAATTTGCACGTAACAATCATTCATGTGACGGGTTACTTTTGTTACCGTGCGTGCGTGTTGTAGTCAATAGACTATGTATACAGGAGGATATAAAAAAGTTTTTAACCACACAGCATTTCATTCAATAGGCAATTTGCTGATGTTCAAAACTTCATGATCTGTTAAGAAACACAAAAGCTACATAATGCACAGTAAGTGAATCAGCAAACACCATCTAGCTGAGTGACTCTGTTAAAGGGACACTTTGCCAATTTTCAACCAGCTTTGTGTAATTACATTGTGCTTATTTTATACAAATAAACCGCGTTTAATTTTTGTCAGCGTTGCCTGAACCGAGAATTTTCTATTTACTCATCAGACATGATGTAATCCGGGGGACAATTTCTGGCTCTTGCAAGGTTGATTGAACTACAGGTTGTACATTTTCATTTTGGAAACTATAGGATCCTGAATAGGAACTAGAATAAACCACCAAAGGTACTTGGGCGAAACTGACGTCTGGTACAGTAAATGCAGTAGCGGCAGTGTTTTCTTCCTGACATGGCAGGATTATGCTGCGTTTCCACCAAACACGAAACAAATTATTTGTGTGACCAGATTATATGCAAAGTCAATAAAGACACAAATACACGCAACTCGCGTCTTTTGTCTTTGAATGTAATCTGGCCGTGCGAATAATTGTTTTTCGTTTGGCGGAAACGCGGCATTACAGTCGCCAATGAAATTATGCAATACACATTTTTATTTCTGAGACCTGAACTATCTGGGTATCATGCAACACTGGCGTAGCCAGAACTCAAGATTCTGTTGGCACAGAACATCCCTGTAAAACAATTATCGTTCCCGACTTGTTCTCAATCATTTTTCCGAATTAACAATGCATTCACTCTGAAAACATGTCACACCATTAGGTGTTGCAAGTTCTCCTTGTCATAGTAAGATGATAATCATTCATTTGGATGCGCAATTCGGTAGATTTCAATAAGCCATGTTCAAAATTGTGCAAAAGTCTGAAATATTTGTCTTTGATTTAATATTAAAACTAGGAACAAGTTTGATCGCCTGATCTGCCAGTGTGGTAGTGTGAAAGGTCCATAGCAGTTTTCCTTTGGTAAAGCATAGGCCTATTAATGAATAGATTATTTAACTGAGCTGAATGTAGCCTGTTATTTAATCACCCTGAGATCACATTACGATAATAGAGAGATACACTTTATTGAACCCTGTGGGGTAATTTGTCCTCTGCATTTAACCCATCCTATAGTTAGGAGCAGTGGGCAGCCACAGAGCAGCGCCCGGGGACCAACTCCAGTTCTAAAGCCAGTTCCTTGGTCAGGGGTACTGATTTGAGTGTTCCTATAATGCATGTTTTTGTGGGTGGGGGAAACCGGAGTGCCCGGAGGAAACCCACACGAACACAGGGAGAACATGAAAACTCCACACAGAAAGGCCCTAGGCCAGATTTGAACCCACAACCTTCTTGCAGCGAAGTAGCAGTGCTAACCACTGTGCCACCGGAGAAAGTTGTCCTCTATCATCAATGGTTTATTATTATTAAAGGAAAATGACCAAGAACAAGTACTAGTAAGCACTAGTATAATTGCTGTAAAGGGATGTTCAATGCCCACCCACTGTTCAGTTCTGGGAGAGCAATGCACCAGTGCATTCTGGTCATTATAGGTTTATTACCATTGAAAAAAGGGGTCACCGTGCATCATATACATAGCTGTGCCACGGTGACACTGTTGATTTATTGAACATTATCAAAGAGTTCAAATATGAACAAGGTGACATCCTGGCAACTTTTGATGTACAGAGCCTGTATACATGCATACCTCATGATATAGGTCTTGATGCTCTCACCCACTTCATCAACAAACGACCAGATGAGATTATGCCACCGAATTAATTTCTACTCGCAATTTCTGAAATGATTCTCACCATGAACTTTTTCAAATATTTGGAGTCCTATTATTTGCAGTCACATGGCACAGCTATGGGCAGTGCTTTCGCCCCATCGTATGCTTGTCTTGTGATGGGTTTATGGGAAGAAAAATTTGTCTATAATCCACTTCAAAATTCCTATTTTTCTAAGATTGCTTTGTGGAAGAGATATATTGATGACATTCTGGTCATATGGAGAGGAGAGAGTGGTGAGCTATCTGATTTTTTGAAGTATATTAATGCCTCTACAAATTCTCTTTCTTTTACTAT
This sequence comes from Gymnothorax javanicus, assembly GCA_029692085.1. NCBI lineage: Eukaryota > Metazoa > Chordata > Actinopteri > Anguilliformes > Muraenidae > Gymnothorax > Gymnothorax javanicus. The sequence continues at coordinate 110,238,490 of CM056194.1, read as the reverse complement.
GAAACAGCATGATACCTTTGTCCACTTTCTTGACCTGACACTCTACAAGGGACACAATAATACCATTGAGACCACAATTTATCGGAAACCCTTGAGCAGAAACACGCTTTTAAAAGCAGACAGCAATCATCCCAGGCAGCTCATTCGCAATATTCCTATTGGTCAATTTTTGAGATTGCGTAGAAACTGTAGTACAACTACAGATTTTCAATGTAAAGTTGCAGAAATGAAAGAGCGTTTTCAGCAAAGAGGTTACTCTAGTTCATATATTTCTTCCGCCTATCTAAGGGCTCTTCATACAGAGCTGGAATCCCTATTAGTCAAGAAATCTAGAGATACTACTACTTCCTCACAGATCACGTTTTCTACTGAGTTCTCTCCTCTGGCAGGAAGGGTTAAAAGTGTTATCCTTAAACACTGGAATGTTCTCAAAAGTGACCCTACCCTAAACAGTATTAGTTCTGTGCCTCCGCTTATCACTTTTAAACGTTGCCGTAATCTTAAAGACAGACAAGTACATTCTGACGCTAGAAAACCTCCCTGCTCAGTTTCTTGGCTGTCTAATCGACCTGCAGGCATCTTCCGGTGTGGTCACTGTACTCAGTGTTCAAACTCGTCAGACACAAAGTACTTCACTCATCCACATACTGGCAAAAAGTATTAAATTAATTCTTTCATCAATTGCAGCACTTCACATGTTGTGTATATTCTTAAATGTCCTTGTGGTCTAGTATATGTTGGGCAAACTAAAAGAGCTCTAAAGATTTGCATATCTGAACACAAGAATGCTATACATACTCAAAATATGGATTATGCCATTGCCCGACATTATGCACAGGCTAAACATGGCTCTGCAGTATCACTCAAGTTCTGGGGAATAGAAAAAATTTCACCATCTCCTAGAGGTGGTGACATTATTAACATTCTGCTCCGCAGAGAAGCACATTGGATCTACACACTGAATACAGTGGAGCCCTCTGGTATTAATGAAGAATTAAATTTATCATGCTTCCTTGAAGTGGCCAAATTTGAAGTCTATTTTTATTTAATCTTGTGAGGTCAGTGTTATTTTGTTCCTTTGCTCCTGTTTTTATGTAAACCTCCTTGTTCAGACTTGGAGTTTGCCCTTGATTGTTGTTTTTCTATGTTGTTTCCTCTCATCCGTGTATATTCATCGTTTTTACTAGTCATTGTTAACTTTGGGAATGATCTATGCTTGCCCTTTCTGACAGGAAGTTGGGGGTGTGGACCTTGGACATGGACTTTGGCAACTCCCATTCCAGGAGCCATTATCCAGTAGATTCCAAATGTAGTTGGACCAATGAGATTTGTACACTTGTTCAAGGTTCTCTATATGTTGTTTGCCTATGTCTTTGTCCTGTTTGACTCTGATGAAGACACAGTAGTGTCGAAACGTTAGTCTGTTTGCACCATAAAGGCTGTTAATTTATCAGTGTGCTCTAGTCTCCTTTGTCTGTTATGATTCTGCTATGACTGTCATGATTCTGATCTGCTTTGCCATGTTTTGATGTTCTGTCTGATTTGGATTTGGATTTCTGCAATGTCTGACTATTCTTTGAAATGTGTATTATGATTTGGTAACTTAGAATTGTTCATGCATTGTCTTAGTTTAGTTTTTCCATGTTTTGCATTTTACCATAATTACATTCCGCTCCATGTTTTTGTTATCACCATGCATTGCACTTTGTCTCCCCCTGTCTGGTCTCTTGTCTCTTGTCTGCTCACAGCCCCAGTATTGTGTGCCACTCTTTCGGGTGATTTAATGGATTCTGGTTTTCAACCATTCCTTCCAATCTCGTTTACTTCCTTCATCTTGCTTTTTCTGGATTACTAACCAATACTAACAGTTTGTTGTTTTTGTTAAATTACTAACCAAGACTAACATTGTACATAGTACAACTTACTAACAAGCACTAGGGATTGTACAGCTGCACTCTACTAATTGACTAACGATCTCTCAGCATTCGCCCTGTTCTACTCTCCGCCTCTTGCCTTCACTCAATTTACTTTGCTGTGCTTCTAGCAGATTCTCTGCAACCTGTCTAATCACTGTTCTGCCACTCACTCTGTGCACGTAGAAATCCCTAACCGGATCTGTTTGTTCTGTCTATAGGCTGTCTTGTGATCCCTGTCCGCGTTTTGGGTTTTGCCTATTTCATGTGATTAGGTTCTCCCTCATGTTTGCTTCCTTTGTAATTAGCCTCATTTCCTGCACCTGTGTTCTATGTATCATGTGATCTCCCAGGAGTGTATATTAGGTGTCTTTTCACAGCACTTCCTTGTCAGAACGTTTCTCTTGTTTACCTGTGCTGCTTTTGTATTCGCCTTGTACTCATAGTGTTACTCTTCTGACTGGACTGTCCGACTTACGATTTTTGGCTCTGTATTTTGGATTATTGTTGCATCTGTGTTTACGAACCTTTTTTTTTGCCCGGCTACGATTTTTGTGATTGCTGCCCTGTTACGGTTTGGATTACACCCACTGGTTTTTGGTTTTTGCTTCTCTGACAAACCTGTGCCTGTGTACCGAACCTATTTTTGCCTGACCGCGAGTACTGTTTGCTGCCCTGGTTTTCCACTCTGTTTCTGCCCTCCTGGATTGTGACTTTTGGATTGTGGACTCTGTACCTTTGCCTTCTGCCCTGCGGGGGTTACCCCCCTCGCTCAATAAAATCACTTTACCTGCAATCCTGTGTTCTCGCGACTGGTTCCTGAACGATATCTCACATTGTCCCTTTAGGTTTATTACCATTTCTGCAAAACTAAATACCAGTTTTGCAGTTTGTTTTCTCAGGTCACGAAGCACCAATTTCAAAGATTTTTTTTTTTTTTTTTTTTTTGCCTTTCTTCCATACATACAGCAAAGTTTTATGTAATGGCCATTCTTTCCAGTGGTGGAATGCTCCTCTAACTGTTGCCTTCAATTTACGTTTTAATTTTTCATCAAATTACTGACCAGGTCGATGTGCTCTACATTTACAGTGCCAGTATTTATTAGCACATTAGTACACATGGGAGCTGGGGTTGGGTGTGGGGGAAGGGTGGCTGGGGGTGATGGGAGGATAGGGGTGCTGAAAGGTTGAAGGAATCAGACTGAGAGGGAAGGATGAATGACCACAGACATAATGTTGGTTTTCTGTTTCTGGCTCAGGTAAAGTTTACTGCTCTAATGTTACTTGCGTATACCTTCATTTCACGTCTACAGTAGCCAGGTTGCTAGCTGCGGAGCTTTATGAAAACTAGGGCGTTGAGCAGCCCGTTTTTCATGTAAGTTAGTTCTGTAGCTATCTAACTGGCTACTGTAGACATCAAATTATGCTGGCTGGTTAGGCGTTACCTTTACTAGCTAGCTGCATTCTCTGAACAGATCCTGAGTTTACAAGCAGCACTTGTAAGACTTGTAAGCGGCACAGCTGATTAAAAAAAAATTATGAGAAGATATGGCAAACGCATATACTATTTGGATATGCTGAGTTTTTTGTTAAAGATAAACTTCTGGGTTCTATTAGGAATATTGGGTTCAGATGTTTCACAGTAATGACACAGGAAAGACATACTTTCAAGGTCTGTTTTGACAGTACAAATCTCCTGCACTGCTGAAACACACCTCCCATTTACACTGGGTTGCTGTATCAGTTGTAGCTACTTGTTCAATGATAGGTTAAGGTTTAAACTTTAGCAAGGGTCTCGTTACTGCTAATTTTATTAGTTGCTGTGAAGATATGTTCGCTGAAAAGGTGCTGTATTGCTCATGAGCCCAGGGAATCACAGTCAGGTCTAGAGACTTTAATCACCTAATTTGTGACCCTTCATTTTCACTTCCCCACATACCATCTGCTATGGTAATTTTTCAAAAAAGGCACATTTTCAATGTCCAACATCCAGCATATTAATTGCATTTCATGCTCAATTTTCCTTAGGTAGGAAAACAGAGAGAGAGGGGGAATATTTAGCATATTTACAAAAAGCAATTTGCCTAATCCAATTAACATTCTTTTAAAAACCACAGCAGATCAAACATCTTTTCATTAATGCAAAAATATGTCAATTACCCATTACTCGTTAACTGCTGAAGATATATTGGCCTTGGGCTTACATGACAGACATCAGTGGATTTCTGATAAGGTCTCTGATGCAATATTTTCAGGCGTACACAAGCAATCCTTGACATTTTTCCCCTGCCAATTGCTTTTGGATAGTGAGTACCTTTATCAGCAAATGCAAACTGTAATTGGCTTTCTCATCTCATCCAGTATTGTTAGAGCATCAATGGAATATGTACTTTGTAAAGTATATTTTTAGCACCAGTCATTTTGCATAATTAGACATTGACGTGCTGCATTTCTGAGCAGTGCTAGAATGAGAGCAGAATGATTTTTAATCACTGATGAAAAACATCCCTTTCTTGATGTTTTTACTTGTCCGTTAAGCGCTTCAAGTTTGACATTTTCATCAAAGCACGAATGGTAAACTGCAGGGAAAATGCTTCTCTCGTCTTTGTCTCGTTATCTTTACCTAACACAAATCTTTGCCAGAATGTTGCTGGAATGTTAAATCAATATTTAATCAACATTGCCAATTCAAGGCTGTGGTTAGCCACAATGGCATCTGTTCAAGGCCTTATTTTGCCTATATAACCTATATTCTAAATGACGGGGGCTTACATGGTGGTGCGGTCGGTGGTGTTTTTGCCTCACAGCAAGGTTTTGGATTAAAATCATGGGTAATCATGGGTACAAATCCTTTCATGTGGAGTTTGTATGTTTGTGAGGATTTTGTCCTGCTACTCCATTTTCCTCACACAGCCTGAACACTTGCATGTTTGGATACTTGACTGCATGAGTAAATGGTGTGTTTTCCCTGCAATATGACTGTTGTGTGACCCTTGCAATGGATTGGTGAACTGTCTGGAGTGTGTTCCTGCTTCTTCCCCATGGTATACAGGCCCTGGCTCTGGTCCTGTGGGCTGGAGTGACCTCCTGTATGTTGGAATCTCTTATGACGCTTTGCATAGTTTCTGTCTCTGCATTGACTACTCGCTTTTATTTTTCCAAGATTCTAAGATTACTGCAATTTAACATATATTTTTAATGGTAACTGTAACGGTCATTCTTCCTACACAGTTCAGGTGCACGAAGTTCAGGAAGTTGAGGACTGGACTCAGGTGCAAGGATAGACTTGATAATATTTATTATACCTACTGCACAGCAGGAGGCAGGATTGAAGCACTACAAAACAAACTGGAGTCAAGGTTCCTTAATAAAACGCTATTGGTAATACAGACACTGGGCTTAGGCTGCAGTTACAATGTATTACAAATAGAGAACAAACAAGGATCGCGGTTCCTTAATATAAAGTGCTGGACAAAAATTCAACTGTGCTACGTTAGAATTTGAACATAAATACACGCTGTAAGCAGGACTGAGACTGAACATACAACACTGACAACATGGAGACGAAGCTCCGGGACAATATTACAAATTAATGCGAAAAGCGGGGAATACGTCTAAGACTAGGAACGCCGCACAAGTACGTAGCTACGAGACTTCACCAAAGACAGAGTGAAAGGCTGTGGCTTATATACACACTGCTATCACCCAGCAACAATTACAAACAGATACAAAAAATAATGAAATACGTCAAGAATGCAGTCCGGGTCTTAGTAGACCGGTGAGCCGAGGGCTGGAGGTGTGGCCTCACAGTAACAGTAAACAATAAGGCCAGATAACAACATTAATGCCAAATAATATGATAAAAAGGTTCATGTAGCATATGTTAATGCTTGACTGAGTTTCTCACCCCCTTATACTTAGCTAATCGAAAAATAATCATTTAGAGCTACAAAACTTCTTGTTAACTATTAATAAATATCTTTTTTCATGCTTCAAGTATTTGTACATCATATTTATTAAAACAAAAGTAGTTGATCTCAAATCACGCTATGTTATTGTAAAGGGTTACCCTTTGGATAATGTTATTAGCTACAGGGAATTAGCCTTTTGCTACATTAACAAAATGTAAATTGAGGACACAAAGAAATATATCCCACAATGCGGCAGAATAATGCCTCAAATATTGAGTACTCATATACCACATACTGCAGGGATGCCCTGAGAACATCTAGTATGTAAAAGAGCATTAAAAAAAGCAATTCCACTTACTGATTCATCATCAAAGCATTCCTCTGCACCTGCTGCAGAACTAGCATCCTAAACACATTAAGAGTGAAGCTCTGTTACCTGTTTGCTGATAAGCACTATCACATCACAGCTGCCACTGAGGCAATTACTGTCACATATTAGACTGAAGCAATTGAAAGACATAAAGTAAAGAACATTAGCTTCATCACCTCATAATGAACCATTCTCCTCAATAAAGGATTAAGTAGCTGTTGTCTCTTTGAATATATTACAGCCTTGCTCTACTGCAAAGTAAGGCTCATGGGCCACATTCTGTCTTCATGCCCATAAATTCAGTAGGCGTACATGATGATCATTCAGTTGTGAATTTTGTTGAAGCCATTCAGACCAGTTTGACGTCATATTGCATGAGAACTCCTCCAAAAAACAAGCTTATGCTTGATTTGTTTGGATTGGACATCAAAACACGAATGTAAACATTCAAGTGGTCTATATTTCATTGCATTCGCATGTTTTACTGTTTTACTTAAATATCTGTTCTTGTGTCGAATAATGACAGGAGTTTCCAGTGAACAGATTGTTCAAACATGAAAACCATGAATCGATACTAAGTGCTCTTTAATGTGTGAACAATCAGGCGTAAGACTGAGCGACAGCTAAAGATGTCAGTCACCCATCAGCTTAGCACAGCTGGTGGGCTTTGATTTCATCTGCTGAGAATCATATTTATCTCATCAGTAGAACGAGCACATTTTACTAATGGGGCACTGCAGGACTGAGTTTGCAGGCTGGTGTTCTTTGTAAATAGTTTTCACTTTTTTATTCATTCTGCATGCCTCCTAGAGTCAAACCCCTTGTGCACATTGTAGGAGGTGATATCAGCGCACAATTTCCTTGCAGGGTAAACATTTTGGGTCATTCCATCTCAAATGAGCCAGTGGCGGAATAATTTTCCACCACTGTGACTTAGAGTTTGTTTTTTATTTTTTTTTATTTTTCATGTTGTTGGTACATGTGTGTGATCAACAACCCCCAAGTTTGGAGGGTCAATTCCCTCTCCCCTCCGAGTGGCAGGCATCTTGAATTTGGGCCTCTGTGCGTTCTGTTGCATGCCGCGCCCTCCTTTTTGAAATCCTTTTTCCTATAGATCTCAGCCCAGAAACATGCTATTAAGATGAAAATTGGTGTACTCATGTAATTTTTCATCTTTCAATTTATCTTTCTAATTGTTGCATATTTCACACATCTGATTGCAGATTGATTGATTCCTCATGAAAAACTACATAAACCAATTTTTATCTTCACTGCATTTTTTTGAGTCATTCAGGAAAAAGGACTTCAAAAAAGGGAATGCGGTTTGTTGCAGCGAGTTCCGAGGTCCAAATTCAAGATGGCCGCCGCTCAGAGGAGAGTGCGAATTGACCCACAAAACTGGAGAGTCTTTGTTTTTACTCTTGTTCCAACAATATTTTTTTAAAAACCTGTGAAATCTGTGACAGAGTGGTTCCGCCCTCATTTCATTTGAGATGGAATGACCCTTTTGACAGTAAAATAAGCAGTTTGTTTATCTTTTTTAAAATAAGTATGCATGCTGGCTGATTGGGCTCCAGTGAAAAACAGGCAAATTTAAATACTTCATCGTGGAGAAAAGCTTTTTTTTTTGGGTTGGGAGAGGTTTTTGGAGACCACTGATGTCCATTCCCGGCTACTGATGGACTCCTGCTAATTCCCACTTGAAAATCATTCATTCATATTGAGCATCATGAATCATAATGGTTGATCTGTGGTAAATTGTGATTTTATTATCTCGCCGTGCGTCATTCAGGGATTCAATTGGATTGTGCCCTTATTTGGCTCCTGGAAAGTTGGGAATTTTGAACATCATTCAGATATAACACAAGTTTACAATACCCGTAATGTAGTGTTTTACCTTACCCATTTTTTCAATTCTCAGTATTTTTTTTACAACTTCAATGTTGAATTTTCGTGACAAATTTCTGTGTTTACAGCCCTTATTCTGCACTAAAGTTATGGCAATAAACTAAAATAGGATGGCATTCTGAGTTCTGCAAGTGTGCGGTTTTGTAAAAGTTATTTTCCCACTTTCTATGATGATCAGATCTAGAATTATAAAGTCGTAAATAGGGTTGCACATAAATTGCCAGATTTTACATCTGTGCAAAGGCTTTAAAGCTAGTGCGTTTACATCAAAGCGAACAGGCACTTTCATCATGTCATGTGAAGAACAAGCACATAACTTAGACTGGCTCCACCACAAACGCTTCGCTCAAAAGGAAACAGATATAGTTGTTTGAGGAGATGGAGGAGGGTTCACCTGGCAGGTCTAATGCATTTTGGATAAAAAAATGTTGGCCTTTTAAACTGTAAATGATTGGCTACTCGTGGTATTAAAACAGGGGCAAGACTTAATTATTTTATTTCCCTCGCATAAATAGAATATTCGAAAATTAAAATACTCCTTTACCCTTCCCATCGGAATAGACCCCACCAAAATTTGTAGGCATTATTTTTTGCGTACAAAAGAAAGTGAAAATTAAGAAGGGAAAGAAAACAATTTGGGCAATATGTTTTTATTTGTGAACAGCTCCGTGGCTAGGATTCATTTATATGAAACTACCAGACAGCGTAGTTTGCATTAAAAGGTGGATAATTTTTATGTGAAGCTTCCACAGCGCCAGTTGTATTTATTGAAATACTCCCTTAATGCACCATTCAACCCATTCAGCTGCCTTAATTGCTCACCAAAAAACTACCAAACTGGGTTCAGAAAAGATGAGTATGATTTTGGATGAACAAAATAGTAAATAACATCTCCCCCACAAGTTTTCATTTGTAAAGACACTAAACTACAGCTCTTAGCAGCTTGAAGTGTGGCGTACCGTCTTGAACAAGAATTTTACCTTGTGTTTTCACTCAGTGTGCCGGCAAGAATCACTGATCATCTGTGTGATCTACCATTCCAAGCACACAGGATAAATATAACCCTAATTATAATACATTGCATAACTGACATTTTATTATGATTGCAAAGGAGAGTGACAACATGTGATGTATTTTTATAAAATGCTTCAGGGTTATATATAATGAATGTTAAAATAAGATAGCAAAACTTATTTTCTCTGCCAGAGAAAATCTGTAAATTAATCTTGAGCCGAAAAATGAATTGACTTTTTTTTCTTACTTTGCTTTGTTTGACTGTAACTCTGTGCACAAGTGTCTAATGACGACGTCCTCCTGGCATAACTGCTCATAATCACTGGGACGTTAACAGCCTGACTAGCAGCAGAAGTGTTGACAGCAGACGCTGAAATTGCCTGGAGTTTGGATTTTCACTGTGATACCATGGTGTGGCTGTGATTGGAGGATGGCAGCACCCTAAGGCAATGTTTCTGTCCCCGGTAATGACACAAGGCTCTAAATTTGTTAATCAGGCGCAGGCGCGGCGAATGGGGGGAGCGCCGCGCCAACGGGGTGTATCCAGGCATATTTTGCAATTTCATGCCCGGCGCAGCCCGGTGCAAGTACTCCTCTGTCCCGCCTCTGTCCCTCCTGCCGGCGTAAGTGGCAAAGAGGGAGGAGAGAAGGCGTGAGTGGGTTTAACACAGCCGAGTCAAATCTTCACCAATCAAATGAGCTCCTCTCCTGACCTTTAAGATGTTGGAATAAAGAAGCCTCTGTCCTATATCTGCATGATGCGTTAATGTTGCATTTTACTTTGCTGCTTCAGGCATGTTTTCAGCACCGCTTACATCTATATTAAGCATTACGAATATGAGTTAGATGGCTAGCTAGGGCATTTGTGAATTATTACCATTAGCGAACTTGAATGGAATTTCAAAACGAAACTACGTCAGATCATTCAAACTTATGAAGTTGGAATGAAATACAATGGTTCATTCTAAGTTTAATTAGACTGCAGCCAAAATATTTTCTTCACAGGGCTCTGCCTACCTAATATGCCATAGCTGTTGTTCCGGGCTGTCGGTCCCGGCCAAAGTTTTCCATCTGTCTGTTTGGGCAGCACAGTGGCATAGTGGTTAGCACTGCTGCCTCACAGCAAGAAGGTTGTGGTTTTGAACCTGGCCTGGGGCCTTTCTGTGTGGAGTTTGCATGTCCTCCTCGTGTTTGCGTGGGTTTCCTCCGGGTACTCCGGTTTCCCCCACCTGGAAAAACATGCATTATAGGAACACCCCTGCCAGTACCCCCGACCAAGGAACTGGCTTTAGAACTGGAGTTGGTCCCTGCATGGGTGCTAATCTATGGCTGCCCACTGCTCCTAGCTATAGGATGGGTTACATGCAGGGGACAAAATACCCCATGGGGTTCAATAAAAAGTATCTTAGTATATGGCTTGGCCAACCACTTACTCCATAAAAGTTCATGACGGTCAGTCTTACTTCTTGATGTCCCAGCCATGATGTCCCAGCCCAAGATGAGCAATCAGGGGCGTAGCACGGAGGGGAAAGGGTACTGATTACCCAGGCCCACAGTGGGAGAGGGGCCCATGAGAAGCCTGGAATGAAAAGTGTAATTTTTTTTATTAATTTAATTTTTTCTTAGTAATGAATGTTATTATTGAGTCAAAAGCAACTGAATAGATGGGTCAAAAGATTAAAGTTGGTCTCAAATAGAGTAAAATAAAATACTAGGGGCCTCTGCTCCCCCCTTCTAAAAATTACAAATGGTATAGTCCACCCCTTGCGCTGCGCCGGAGAGCAAGAGGCGAAGAGAAAGGTGACTAAACAGGAAGAGTGATGCCGCTTAAAGGTTACGGCTTCAAGACTTTCAACCTCTTCAAGCCTGGAGGTCAACGAGATATAGCTTGTTGATGGAGGTCGCTGGAGCAGTGTGCGAAATACGGGGGGATCCGAACCCCCCCGATTAACCCATGAGACCCCCTGAAAGCCTCAAAAGCAAAATTTGAAGAGGTCTCAAATTTTGTCTTTAGAAATAAAAAATAAAATATTTTATTGTCACTAATGGTCACTAAAATGTTTTGAAGCTCACCGTGTCCAGTACACAGAATTCAAAACATTTATTCACAAATATGTTCTATTTTTTGCCAAGCGGAGCCAGCCAGTCCTGTGCACGTATGCAAATTAGCCATGTGTGCCAAACAGAAGATATAGCGTTGAGAAGTCGTGTACTAAAAATGCTTTTTATAATGGAAAGTTTTTTTTCCGAAAACTAAACCAGAGTGTATCACTCATACACTTTGGGTTCACATCTAAAAATGTGGCACTCAGAGATGAAGAGGCACCGAAAGATGATGCTGGGGCAGCTAGCACAGTGGGCCCACTCTCGCCACCAAAACAGATGATCCTCTGATTCCTCTCCCACCCAGTGACCCCCCAGAAGAACAATGTGAAGTTGAAGCCGAGTGCTCCTCTGACGCAGCAGGTGCTGAGGTATCGTTAGCTGCTACACCTGCAAGCACAAGCGACTTGCCGGCTGGTTGGACAGTGAAGCAAGTGGGCGAATAGACGAATAGATGAGTGTGCGCGACTGTGCATGTATCCTTTCCGGCTTCAGCGTATTGGATGGTTATGTAGGCCTTGTGTTTAGTTGTGGTCTCAGTGAAGTAGCCTAGCCTTGGAGTTGGAGAAGTTGGGGTGATTGCGTGCCTGTGTGAAAGTGCGAGAGAGCACCCGCTGTGGTGATGTTTGGCTTGTTGTTAGTAGGTTGTCTTGTCAGCATCCGCCGTGGTGCTTTTTTTCAATTTGAGAGATTGCCTGTTTGCACAGGTAGGCGAATGTGCTTTGTGTGTGTGTGTGGTCAATGATGTATCTGTCTGATCGTATTTGTTGTAGATGGATGGTTAAATAATGCTCCGCCCCAATCCAAGATGGCAGCCAAGCCAATCCTGTGTGTGGCTCTTTGTGTCTGTGATCTGATTCTTTTGTGGTTTTATGTGTGATATTTTACATCTTTTGGGTCTGAATGAGTGATACTTCTCAAGAACAACAAATCTCCTGCAGTCTGGGATCTCTGGATGTTATATTTTCAGTAGATGTTATTGGATTGGACTGCCATTGAACTCTAAACCTGGACTGTTTGAGGCCTTGGCCTACCTGGAATCCACCTGGAGTAAAAGCAACTAAGGGACAGAACAACAATATGCTAGCTTCAGGCCATCACCGTGCTTGACAGCCACAAGGTATCGCTCTATTTGCTGACTCTCTACCCTCAGCTAGGTATGCAAGCCTACACCTTTCTTTTGTTTGCTGCCTGCTGCTGTTAGCTCTGCCTCCTAGCTTTTAGATCTGTTCTGCCTGCTAATCTCCAGCTACCTATGCTGCTGAGGAACCTTCAGCTTTCAGTCCTGCCTGCTAGCTTCCGGCTACTAGCCCTGCCTGCTAGCCTTCCAGCTACTAGCCCGACCTGCTAGCCTTCAACTACTGGCCTTGTCTGCTAGCCTCCAGATCCTAGCCCTGCCTGCTAGCCTCCAGCTAACAGTGTTCCCGACGAGCCCGCAACTTTCAGCTCTGCCTGCTAGCCTCTAGCTGTTGGCCTTGACTGCTAGCTTTCAGCCACTAGCCCTTAAAGTAGCTCTAGCCTTGGAGTTGGAGAAGTTGGGGTGATTATGCGCCTGTGTGAAAGTGCGAGAGAGCACCCGCTGTGGTGATGTTTTGGCTTGTTGTTAGTAGGTTGTCTTGTCAGCATCCGGTGGGTGGTTTTTTTTTCAATTTGAGAGATTGCCTGTTTGGTACAGGTAGGCTTAATGTGCTTTTGTGTGTGTGTGTGTTCAATGATGTATCTGTCTGATCGTATTTGTTGTAGATGGATGGTTAAATAATGCTCCGCATCAATCCAAGATGGCAGCCAAGCCAATCCTGTGTGTGGCTCTTGTGTCTGTGATCTGAGTCTTTTGTGGTTTTATGTGTGATATTTTACATCTTTTTGGGTCTGAATGAGTGATACTTCTCAAGAACAACAAATCTCCTGCAGTCTGGGATCTCTGGATGTTATATTTTCAGTAGATGTTATTGGATTGGACTGCCATTGAACTCTAAACCTGGACTGTTTGAGGCCTAGGCCTACCTGGAATCCACCTGGAGTAAAGCAACTAAGGGGACAGAACAACAATATGCTAGCTTCAGGCCATCACCGTGCTTGACAGCCACAAGGTATCGCTTCTATTTGCTGACTCTCTACCCTCAGCTAGGTATGCAAGCCTACACCTTTCTTTTTGTTTGCTGCCTGCTGCTGTTAGCTCTGCCTCCTAGCTTTTAGATCTGTTCTGCCTGCTAATCTCCAGCTACCTATCCTGCTGAGGAACCTTCAGCTTTCAGTCCTGCCTGCTAGCTTCCGGCTACTAGCCCTGCCTGCTAGCCTTCCAGCTACTAGCCCGACCTGCTAGCCTTCAACTACTGGCCTTGTCTGCTAGCCTCCAGATCCTAGCCCTGCCTGCTAGCCTCCAGCTGCTAACAGTGTTCCCGACGAGCCCGCTGAACAAGCTCCTTCAGCCTTCAGTCTTCATTTTGCGCCTGCTAGCCTCCAGCAACCAGCTCTGCCTGCTAGCCTCCAGCTGATAGACCTGCCTGTTTGCATTCACCTCTCAGTTCTGCTTGCTAGCCTTCATCTGTCAGCCCTGCTGTTGGCCTGTAGCTACCAGCCTTCCCTATTAGCCTTCAGCTTACAGTCCTGCCTGCTAGCCTCCAGCTAGTAGCCCTGCTTGCCAGCCTCCAGCTACTAGCCCTGCTTGCTAGCCTTCAGCTACTAGCCCTGCTGCTCGACTTCAGTTAATAGCCCCTGCGAATCCACCCTACAGTCTTCAGCTCTGCCTGCTAGCCCCTCTTTGGACCCTCCAGTGGTACAGTGATTTTCTTGATTTTTTATTTATTTATTTATTTATTTATTCTACTAGTCTGCTATTTTTGCACAGTTATGCACTTATAGCATCACTTGCTTAAATTCAAATGTGAGTTGAGCACTTCCTTTTCTGTTGGAGGTGAAATCCTGTGACCTAGCGGTATATTGGCTGTGAATAACTGGGGAACTTGTGGGAGGTGGAGTGATTGTTTCTCACTTTTCAGTCTGAGACCCACTCTTCTTCCCAGTTTTTGCTCTCAACTAAACAGCATTTATCTTGGCATCATGTATTTTTTTATTTTCTTGTTACTTGTACAGTGCAGCCCTGGATTGGATGAACTCAGTAGGGCCAACAGGGAGAATGATTTCACTATGTTGTACTCTAGTCAATTCTCAATTTCTCCAACAAGACTTCATGAGTCATGGCATAAGTCAATCAGTCTATGTCACCTACAGAAGAGCTACCACTTGCAAGTGCAAGTGAATGAGGTCTTGTATCTTCAGAGTTTACTGTTGTTAAATGACCATTTTATTGTCTCAGAGAATTCTTTCTCACAATTCATAGGAGACAGTGGTAATGATAAATTATTTTGTGTCAAGCTAAAATTGCGTTGTATGATTATGCTCTTATTGATGTTGTCTGGCAATGTTCAGCCCAATCCTGGGCCTGCCACCACTTTGCAATGCTTACCCTCCCTCAGATTTCAAAAAAGTAGAGCCGGCCTTGGTTTTATACATTTAAATGTTAGAAGCCTGGTGCCTAAAATTGATATGATCAAGATCTGGGCAAATACTACCAACGCTGATATAATGATTCTATCTGAAACCTGGCTTAAGAAATCGATACCTGATGAATTGATTGCTGTTGAGGGCTACAAAGTCTACAGAACCGATCGAGTTGGTAGAGGAGGCGGGGTTGCCATATATGTAAAATCTAAGTTCATAAGCTCTGTAACCCTGTCGCTTACCAAAGCTAAACAGTTTGAAGTTTTGGCAATTAAAGTGGGCATTTCAAAGGATACTCATATCACTGTGGTTGGCTGCTATAGGCCCCCGTCTGCTTCAAGGGATTCTCTGCAATCTATTTCAGATATTTTACATGAAATGAATGACTCTGAATTCATCCTTATGGGTGATCTAAATTGGGACTGCTTTTCAGGAACCTCAGATTGCTTGAAAGAAGTATGTGATGCCTTAAATTTGGTGCAACTTATCAATGAACCAACAAGACGAAATCCCAAAGCACAAAATAAATCTACTGTGCTTGATTTAATTATAACGAATACAGTTCATAAATACACCTCAACAGGCATATTTTGCAATGATGTTAGTGATCATTCTGTAATTGCTTGTGTCAGGAATACAAAAATTCCAAAGGTTAAACCCCGTCTCATTTTTAAAAGACATTTTAAAATTTTTGAACAGCAGGCCTTCCTGCATGACCTGTACTGCAGTGATCTTAGCAGAGTTTCTCTGATTTCAGATGTTGAACTGGCATGGGAATATTTTCATTCAATTTTCCTTTCTATCGCAAACAGACATGTACCAATCAAGACGTTTAGGGTTAGTGGTAGGGACAATCCTTGGTTTTCAGACAGTCTCTCAGAGCTAATTTGTTTAAGAAATAAACTGTGGGCACGAGCTAGATTTTCAAACTCCCCTGCTGATTGGACAGCATTTAGATACCTATGGAATAAGTGTACATTAATGATTCGAAAGTCCAAATCTGAGTTTTATCTGAAGTCGGTTACAGAGAACTTAAATAATCCCTCAAAATTTTGGAAAACAATTAAATCCTTGCCCGGTGCAGATGTGGCCTCAAGCCTCCCAGAACAAATTCTCGTTGGTTCTGAGGAAGTAAAAGATAAAGCTGCCATGGTAAATCAGTTTAATGAACACTTCATTCGGGCTGGCTGCGTATTTGATATTCAGAATGTAAACTTATCTGTCCAGTGTTCTGCCATTCCAGCAGCTGATGAAAACTTGGATTTGTTTGATTTTAAACCTATTTCAGTTTTACAGGTTCATAAAGCTCTGAGAGGCATTGATCACAAAAAGTCTGTGGGTCCAGACAATCTGGATCCTTATCTCCTTAAGGTGGCAGCTGATATTATTGCTGAGCCAATCACTCATATTTTTAACTTGAGTCTTCTTTCAAACTCCATCCCTAAAATTTGGAAAGCTGCCTATGTTCTCCCTCTGCTTAAAGGTGGAGACCCTTCAGAGATGAATAATTACCGTCCTATTTCCAAACTCTCAGTCCTGGGTAAGATCCTTGAATCCCATGTAAATTTACAGTTAAAACAGTTTTTAGTTGATAACAATATTTTAAATGATTTTCAGTCGGGTTTTAGAAGTGGCCATAGCACTCTCACTGCTGCTACAATCGTGACAAACGATATCATTGGTGCCCTGGACAGAAAACAGCATTGCGCTGCCTTATTTGTTGATCTCTCTTAGGCATTTGATTCAGTTGACCATGGACTGTTACTAAACAAACTAAGAACTATTGGTTTCAGTCCTCAGGCTGTAAAATGGTTCAAAAATTACTTTATAGATTGTACTCAGTGTGTTTATGCAGAAGGCCATAAATCTGAATTTCTTGAGATAACTAAAGGTGTCCCTCAGGGATCTATTCTGGGGCCTATTCTGTTTTCTATTTTCATAAATGATCTCGGTAAAGGCATTCAAGCAAAAATTCATTTATATGCTGATGATACAGTTATTTACACCCATGCCCCCTCCATAATAGGGGCAGTGCAAGAACTTCAGGCCGCATTTCAGACATTACAAACTACATTAATTAGCTTAAAGTTGATTTTAAATACTCAGAAAACAAAGTTTATGGTCTTCACAAAAGCTCGCACGCAGTTACCAGGTGATTATAGCATTATTACATCTGAAGGGAAATCCATTGAAAGGGTTTCCTCGTACAAGTATCTGGGTTTATGGATAGATGACAAACTCTCATTTAATGTTCATATTACTACTCTCGTCAGGAAGCTTAAAATGAAGATTGGCTTTTATTTTAGAAAAAAATCTTGCTTTCAATGCTAAGAAAAAACTTGTGGAGGCTACTTTCCTGTCTAAGATTGACTATGGTGACATATTGTATATGCATGCAGCCTCCTCCATCTTACGTAACCTTGATTCAGTGTATCATGCATCTTTACGTTTCATTTCAAATGCAAAGTCCCTTACTCACCACTGTATTCTTTATGATTTGGTTGGCTGGACATCACTGACCATTCGCAGACAACAGCACTGGTACATTTTCATCTATAAAGCAATATTGGGCAAACTTCCAACCTACCTCTGTAACCTTCTCTGTGTTAACTCTGGTAGTTACCGGCTTCGCTCCTCTAAGTGGTTACTTTTCAATGTACCTCGAGTTTTTACTGATTTGGGAAAAACTGCATTTTCCTACTATGCACCGTGGGCTTGGAACAATCTGCAGAAAGATCTTAGATTAGAAACACACATATCCATTGATACATTTAAGGGCATCATAAAGAATATGGTGACGAAGACATGTGCTTGTTTCTCTTGAGAGGTCCACTATATTTTGATTGTTTTAATAGTTGTTCTTGTTTTTTTTTTTTTTAATGCTCCTACTTGTTATATTTTAACATGTTGTGATTGGCTGTTATCTTGGCCAGGTCTCTCTTGTAAAAGAGATTCTGAATCTCAATGGGACTTCCTGGTTAAATAAAGGAAAAATAAATTAAATAAATAAATAAATAAATGTCACATGATCGGTCATACTGCAGGCTCTCGTTTGCAAGTGCACTGATTGCGTGCCAGTCTCCGATAGGCAATACCTGGCATTTATTCAGGTGATTGCTCATGTAAGTGTGCCAGATTGGTGCCAATTATTGTTGCGTGTGCATTGTAATGCACAACTTTGCCTCTTCTTATTATTAAAACAACGTGCATCTAAACAACTTTAGCCAATGCAACCTCGTATGTCAGTGTTGCTTTACGAATACTATAGCATATCGCCGGATTATCAAAAATTGTTTAGTGTGTGCATGTGTGTTGAATACCTTTTACCAGGCCCGGCGCTAGAACAGGGAATTGGGGGGGCACAGACACGTCCCTTAATTAGTCCTGGCTAGTTCCCAATCATTTTCCTTTATTGACACGTTTTCCAATTATAGTAATTGGCAACTGAAGACACAGTTTCTCTCCATATGCAATCTAACAGCGATGAAATCATAGGCTAAATTCAGTCCCAAAAAATAATGTACTTATTAATAGGCCAATGCTTTGCGTTGATTGAACTGGTCGGCATTCCAATGAAATCTCACCTTTCACTCTCTGTATTGCGTGGGTTGATTGAGGAAAAAAAAAAGTGGTACTCGGCTGTTAAATAGGCTATAAAAAGCATGTGGCTCAAGCTATTTGCGCAGGTATGCAATTTTGAATAACATTGATTGAAGACAGTGGCTATTCTTACGTGACTGTAATCCATTGCAGGCAGGCTATTCTTATGTGACTTTCGGTCAGACATGCGCAGATTGAAATTGCCGGACTTAGATAATTTGTTCTCCCGTAAGAATAGCTAGACACGTTGATGGTTTGCGTGACTGATGTTCACGTAATGTGGATATGTATAACTATTTTTACCGCAGTTCTCCTATCTGATTAACGGCCTAGTTCCAGATGCTACCACAAGATTGCCCAACCTTAGTGAAGCAAGTATACTGAGCAACAAAAGAAATGCAAGTTAATTAAAGACAGACCGGAAAATAGGTTTGCGTGTAATTATTATAGAAAATCAAATTTATTACTCGCGCGTGCACATTTACACTCGTTTCATCAAACATTTCTTTGTTTTACGGTCACTTCACTGAGTAATCATAAGAGGACATTAACTAACTAGCTAATTTGCGTTTCTTTTGTTGCTCAGTATAGAAGCCCCGGGGACGAGATTTCAATTTACCGGTGCCATGGTCACGGGCTTAACCCTTCGGCCCCTTGTACAAGCTCGGCCGCCAAATTGACCTGATTGACAAAAATTGTGCAAAGAAGTCATACAATTTCGATCTGCGCATGTCTGACCAAAAGTCACGTAAGAATAGCCTGTCTGCAATGGATTACAGTCACGTAAGAATAGCCAATTTCTTGATTTAAATACAGCAAATACGCGTCCACATGAATGATTATCGTCTTACGTAATCTGAGAGTACAAGCAGCACCTGTTAAGTGTGGAGTGCTCTCGGAGTGAACCTTTTGTTAATCATGAAAATGACTGAGAGCAGGTCAGGACTAATAATTGTTTTAAACTGATGTTTTGTGCTCCCAATTCTCAGTTCTGGTTCTGCCACTGTACTGAATTTAGCCCATGATTTCATCGCTGTTAGATCGCATGTGGAGAGAAACCGTGTCTTCAGATGCCAATTTCGATAACTGGAAAACGCGTCAACAATGGGAAATGATTGAGAACTAGCCAGGACTAATAAAGGGATGTGTCTGTGCCCCCCCATTCCCTGTTCTAGCGCCAGGCCTGCTTTTTACTTTCACTTGAATAGATGAATAGACCAGTACTTTTAGTTTTGCTAGTTAATTTTAACCAGAGTAACTGTACTTCTACTTGAGTACAAAAGTTGTGGACTTTTTTCACCTCTGAATAAAACCCAGCAGTTGGAATCTTGTTCAAACCTGAAAGAACCTGGTATATTGTGATTTTATAAAGTGCAACCGTGTAAGGTACATAAAGAACCACAAGTGGTAAAGTCAGGAAATATATATGCAGTGTTATAAGAATTGTCCTACTGTGGGGGTTAGATGCTTAAATGGTAGATATTATATCCTACTTTGGGAATATGCTAATAAACACAAAGTAATGTGAAGCAAATAAACTATTGCTTTTAATACAAGGAAATTAAGAGTTAAAAAATAGACAAAAATGGATAGATATTTGTAAAAAAAAAAAAAAAAAGAAATCACACTTTTCTTGTTTGGCTGG
This sequence comes from Gymnothorax javanicus, assembly GCA_029692085.1. NCBI lineage: Eukaryota > Metazoa > Chordata > Actinopteri > Anguilliformes > Muraenidae > Gymnothorax > Gymnothorax javanicus. The sequence continues at coordinate 110,218,525 of CM056194.1, read as the reverse complement.
CCAGCTGGGGGGGGGGCGCTGTGTAATTTTCTTTCTGGGGGCCCAAAATCCCTAGCTGCACCCCTGTGAGCAATGATAATGTGAAACCAGATTTAGGGTGCTTTCACACTCGGGACTCGGGCACGGAAGTGAGTACACTTGAGTGAGTACACTTGACCCCAAAATCAAGTTTATTTGGTAACTGTGAACACAAACGTACCGTACGCAAGTCCGCTTGGAAGAGGTGGTCTCGGCCACAGTTCATCCGTACTCGTACCAACTGCGAAAGCAATGTACTTGAGCACAGAAGTGGACTGCTACATGACAACTTAACAATTTAACTCCTTTGTTCTCAAGAATCGAGCGGCAAAAAGATCTCTTGTCATGGATTCGCTCCCGCCGGATGAATATGGCAATCCGGAGCTAGGAACATGGGCCTAAAAGGAGTAAGGACCCAAACGCCAGGCTGGACTAAAAAAACTTTAATAAATAAAACAAAAAACAACAAAGTTAAAATGGGGGAGCAGCAACACAAACACACAGGGCTTAAAAGCAAAATGCAGTGACAACCAGGGGCCTATTGCACAAAGGCAGGATAAGGGATTAGCCCAGGATCGGCACGGGATTAGCCTGATCTCAAGCCCCATTTTGGTTGCACAGAGCATGTGAGCTAAGCCATGGCACTAGTTACTATAGAAACAAAGTCTGTGGAGCTAGCCAGCACCGGAGCAAGCTTATGAGCTAGCTAAGCTCCTGTCTGCAACTAATTTCACCTCACCTCATTCAGCAGTCACCCAAATTGAAAATCAACGTCCTTAACAGTCATTCTGAATTGTCCACTACACGTTGCTATCTCAATTATAATAGGCCCAGAGTAATTATTTTAGAAACTTGAGACCATTGATGTCAGTAAAATAGCTAATATTCGATCATTATATTCAAGTAGGCCTATCCATGTGACAGTGACCATCACAGTTCAATCAGTCCTCCTTCCATGTCACATTTTAACCATATTTAGAATCCGTCATTATCAGATTTGTCCTTATTTCCCAAGTTGAGACTTCCATCAGAGTAGAAAATGAGCAGTGCTGAATGAAGTAGGTTACCGTGTTTCAGCGCGGTCTTAAATCGCTACGGTAACCCCCTACTTACAGCACTGCTGCTACTTTTCTCAGTCTTTATTCAGACTGCGACGGGTAAGGTAGAGTCGTTTCCTTAATGCTGGACACGAGTGCAATGTCCCTCACTTCGTGATACTGGAATCAAACATTTTCAGGAGGCTCCTTGACGTAATTTTCTGACGCTAACATTCTACTTTTAAATTTGAGTATGTCTTCATCAGAGGTGATTAATAGCAGCAAGTAAACTCAACTAATCTGACAACGTCTTCTAGACCGGACTTTTATTCAGTTTGTACAGGACAAAAAAAGGCCCATAACGCACTTCTGAAACCAAATTGAAACACACGTACACTTCCATAGGTCTGTTTAATATAATTCTGACAACAAAGATATCATGCACTTGTCACACACACACCCTTGATTTTCAATGGTTTCGCGAGATTTTAAGTTTGTCTGACAGCGACGGCTTATCTCGTTCACGGTAACGCTGAAATGCATCAGCAACTCCTTTTTGACAGCGCTGAAACACCTCCTGAGTTTACTCTCACTTGAGTTTAGCTAACTTTAATACTCCTCTCAAACGTCTCGCGCCATTCAGACAGAAACTAAAGGAATAGCAAGCAGAAGCATTTCAGCGATCCCATCGTCCCTCTGTTTGAACGTGGTCTTTGAGTTTTGCTGGCGCATGCGTTTGCTGCAGCTACTTAGTGTCCATGGTGATGATCAGCGATTCTGTGATCGATCTCGGGGTCTATTTGAGGCAGCCGAGTGCGCGCACTCAGCAGGATCAGCGGCAACGGGCTTCACTTAGCCAGTTCTCCTTCACCCGCTGTTGGCTTTGTGCAATCAATTAAGCCAGCGACGCACTGTTTGGGATATGGCAATCCTCGCTTTGGTGTTGATCCAGGATCTCAGGATCCGACTTTTGTGCAATACCAGCCCTATATACTCTGGTGATCACCTCCACCCTAACGAGCAACAGATGCAGCTCGTCAGGGTGGAGGTGAGAGCACGCCACAGGGGAGGGACTGCAGGGCAAAACCCTTACATCACTCTGGTCAAGCGAAGAAACGAAACGCTTGTTTGAAATTTGTGCAGACAAAAACATACAATTACAACTGGATACTACACACATAAACATGGAGATTTATGGAACAATTTGTGAGTATTTACATTTGCATGATTATCGCAGAACAATAGAACAGTGCCATGACAAACTAAAGAAAATTCAGCTGCAATATCTTAAAAGTGTGGTTCCTTTTGGCCATTTTAAAACTTTGATCAAATCATTTTATCAAAAGAATGGTTGTTGTTTTAATTAATGTTTTCCCTCTAATGATGGCATTGTATTATTATTTTTATTTTTTTTTTTTGTACTAAAAATGTCCTTGTAAACTGTGTTATTTTATTTTTTTGTAACGCAGGGCCCTGTTGAAAAGGAGGCATGGTCTCAGTCATGCCCCCCGCTTAAATAAATCTTAAATGAATAAAAATAAAATAAACTCTGTGCAAAAGTCTGGCAGCTCAAATGATGAAAGGTCGTCACTTATTCCCATCTGCCAAACTGATATTTAGAATTAGGGACAAGGTTAAATTAAAGGTCAGAGTCAGGTCTGGGCTAGGGTTAGGATTACGGGTTAGGTTAGGGTTCAAGAAACCAGTAAAAACTCCCGTAAACCGAAGCTGTTTACCGGAGATCAAATGACATCATGTCAGTTTGGCGATGGAATTAAGAGACAACCATGATGAAAAAGATGAAGTTCCATGGCTTCTTCTTCTTTGGGTATATTTCCCTATTTCTAAACCACCTAGGTGCATACTGCCACCTACTGCATCGGAATTTTGATAAAAGTAACCGTCCTCGGCAAAAGAACAACATTACGAGTGTGAAAGCTGACCAGCAAGGGGACAATCATACAGTGGCACTGTAGGGAAACAATCGTACCTAGTGTGAAAGCACCCTTAGGCTTGCCCTCAGAGTGGAGATCTGGCAGCGCTCCCTCTCTGTTGCTGTATTGATGATTCTCCCTTCTATACTGAGGTTGTCACGTTGCCAAAAACACGAGCCTTCTGATCTCCCTGCATGTCAGGATTGATCTCTGAGCTGCAGAGGTCAGGACTCGGGGAGGGTTTTAATAATGCAGCGAACAGGGAATCCACAATGTCAAAAAATGTAAAGATTACATGCCTCAAAAATTAATTGCTTGGTCTGTGCTCATTGAACTTGAATTTTTTTTCATGTGTGCTACATGTTAATTATGTTTTTGCTCATGTATTTATGGAAATATGAGCAGTTTTAACTAATCGGAATTAATCTAATGGCACGAGGTTAGATGTGAATTCTTAGAAGTCAAAGTGTCATTTATTTCAAAGAATTGTGAACAACCCCATTTCCAAAAAAGTTGGGATGCTGTGTAAAATGTCAATAAAAACAGAATGCAATGATCTGCAAATCTCATAAACTGACATTTTATTCACAATAGAACATAGACAAAATATCAGATTTGAGACATTTTACCATTTCTTTGAAAATATTAGCTCATTTTGAATTTGATGGCAGCAACACATCTCAAAAAAGTTAGGATAAGGCCACGTTTAGCATTTTTTAGTATCCCCTGTTCTTTTAACAACAGTCTGCAAACATCTGGGAAGTGAGGAGACCAGTTGCTGAAGTTTTGGGAGAGGAATGTTGTCCTTCTCTTGTCAGATGTAGGATTCTAGCTGCTCAACCGTCCTGGATCTTTTTTGACGGATTTTCCATTTTATGATGCGCCAAATGTTTTCTATTAGTGAATGGTCTGGACTGCAGGTAGGCCAGTTTAACACTCAGGCTCATCTACTGCGAAGCCATCCTGTTATGATGGATGCAGTATGTGGTTTGACATTGTTTTGCAGAAATATGCAAGGCTTTCCCTGAAAGAGATGTTGTCTGGATGGGAGCTTATGTTGTTGTAAAACCTCAATATACTTTTCAGCATTGACAATGCCTTTCCAGATCTGTAAGCTCCCCACACCATAGGCACTAATGCCACCCCATATCATCAGAGATGCAGGCTTTTGAACTGCGCTGATAACAAGCTGGATGGTCCCTCTCCTCTTTAGACTGCATAACATGGCATCCCTTCAAATTATTTCAAATTTTTGTTTCAAATTATGATTCATCTGACTGCAGAACAGTTTTCCATTTTGCCTCAGTCCATTTTAAATGAGCTTTGGCCCAGAGAAGACAGCGGCATTTCTGGATTGTGTTCACATATGGCTTCTTCTTTGCTTAATATAGCTTTAGCTTGCATTTGGAAGATTGCATTTGTAGTGTTCACAGACAATGATTTCTGGAAGTGTTCCTGAGCTTATGGGGTGTATTCCAGTGCACAATCAGGCCTGTTTTTAATGCAGTGGCGCCTGAGGGCCCGAAGATCCCGAGCATCCAATACTGACCTTCAGACTTGTCCCTTGCCCACAGAAATTTCTCCAGATTCTCTCAATCTTTTGATCATATTATGCACTGTAGATTCAAAGTCTTCAGAATTCTACATTGAGGAACATTTTTCTGAAATTGTTCCACAATTTTCAGACTTAGTTTTTCGCAGATTGGTGAATCTCTGTCCATCTTTACTTCTGAGAGACTCTGCCTCTCTAAAATGTTCTTTTTATACCGAGTCATGTTACTGACCTGTTGCCAATTTACCTAATATGTTGTGAAATGCTCCTCCAGTTGTTTTTTATGAGTACCACCTACTATTCCAGCCTTTAGTTGCCCCTCTCCCAACTTTTTTGAGGTGTGTTGCTACCATCAAATTCAAAATGAGCGAATATTTTTCATAAAATGGTAAAATGTCTCACTTTCAACAGCTGATATGTTGTCTATGTTCTACTGTGAATGAAATGTGGGTTTATGAGATTTGCAAATCATTGCATTCTGTTTTTATTTACAGTTTGCACAGCATCCAAACTTTTTTCTATTTGGGGTTGTAAATTATGAGTTCTTACAAAAATATAAAAATAGAATAATTTGCCATAATTGCAAAAAAAAAAAAACATGCAGACTAATTCTTTTTCCGACTCGGAAGGCAAGACCAAGCCAATTTAGCATACATTTCACAAAATAATCAAGAAAAAGAAACCCATAAGTGGAGCACGTCTGTGGGAACTCCCACAGTAGAGCGTTTTTCGCTCTCTCAGAACCTTATGATTGTCCTCGTAAAGAAAGTGACCATGAATATATTTAGCAGTTTGGCAAAAGGAGGCCATTTTGCATCTTTAGGTGAGATCATTTAAAAAATGTATTTTTTTATTCTTATTTCTCTGTCTCTAACCGCTTGTTCAAATTGTGGGTGTTCAGGCAGAGGATCTGAAGCAAGGTTCTCTTGTCTGATCTGACTCTAAGTGTGGGTGTGTGTTTTGACCGAGCACAGCAACACATGATTCAACCAAGCTAACCAAAAGCAAGACTTTGATCAGTCCTAACAGATTGTTGCACTTTGTCTTTAGTGATGTGCGGCAGAGATTCAATTTTGACAGGTTTGTGTCGACGCTGAAGTGTCAATTTATGTCTCGTTGGACTTGAGAACTTGTTGAACTGTGATTTTATTTCCGGTCATTAGTCTTGACAACAGGCACACAGAGGTTTTCTGACTGTGTTCATTCTTATGTTGACGTTTCGAGCATTAAATTCCTTCATATTTGTCAAACTGCTGTTGGTGTGAAAGTTGGAACGAAGGAACCACAAAAGAAACTTCATAACACGCGGCTCTGATAAAAATAATGGCGTGTGTGAGATCAGGAAGGTAGCAGCTTTACATATATTTACTGCACAGGTCATCGGCTCTTTTTGACAAGGCGCAGACTTCCATTCATTCTTTAATAGCCAGTGCAAATGGAAGAAGGCTAAGTCTGACCTGCTTGTCTTTATCTAGGAAATAGTATTGAGCATTTCTGGTTGAGTTAAAAGCTTTAATTTTGTTCTCTAGGTTTATGTCCCTCACTTACTTTATTCTCTGGCTGTGCAGAGATCCCATTACGGACAGGTGCTTTGGAGCACAAGTGAGAAAAGAGCTGATCTGCTTTGTAAGAATACCTGGTTATTGTATGAAATATATTTTACCAAAATTTAACACATAAAAACTTTATTGAATAAAATATTAATATCTTAATAACAAACAAGCAATAAACAACAACAACAAGAACAAAAAAATTCAAATTAAGGGTCATTTTAGGCTTGTTGTAAATCTTCCTGTGCTCCGCCTCAGTGTGCCAAATGTTATCTTTTTCAGCCAATATCCTGATCAAGACAAATGTAACATTAACAGTCCAGCAGTCAGGTTCTGCTTTCTGGTATGAATTTCATATGATTAATGCTGAGCCAACAGGAAAGGAAATTAGACCTCCCCATCTGTCCACTGCATGGCAGCTTACTAAAGGTTGCTTGCTAATAATAACCCCGGGAATAATTTATAAGTTTAACAGACTTGCAAACTATGATTTGAGTTTCATGTCGTTTCCAGTTAAAATCAGGATTATAGCAGGAATGCCAATTATTCATCCTTGATTTCTCAGAATCTTATTAAGAGCGCATTGATTAAGTTTCTGCAAGCACAAAAACCCAGAACGCGGCACAGAATAGAAAAAAAAAACCATCTGCTTGTTTGGCGCTGATAATTTATCAGTTTAAAAAACACAAAGAGGAATAACCAGGCTCGGCTCCAACTGGGTAAGCCACAGATTTTGAGGGGGGCAATTTTTATATGTATTATGAAAATATTATGCCGCTCACAGGTGAAGCAGATGATGATAATTATTGTAACAGAGAGGCGCATGTCAGTATCTGCAAACAGACCTTTACCTGTAAGCTCGCCTTTAGCATTCGCTGCTGATGTGTTGGATGCAGGAGAAATGGGACTTGAGCGACAGGAGGCAAACTGTTATGGCCTGATGACTGTGTTCGAGCATCTCTGAAGTGACCAAGCTTGTAGAGTGATGAGTGCCTGCTGACGGGCGTCCAAAAAAGGACAAACTACAAACTACTAAAAGGTGTTGCGTGCTGAAGGCTCATTGCTGCAAGGGCAATGATGACTATCCCGTCTGGCCTGAATCGACAGCAGGGCCACTGTGGGACCAGTCAAAGAAAATTATAATTATGGCTGCAGGAGGAATGTGTCTCAACTGACTGTGCTTCACATCCTGTTTTGTGTTGGGCTTTGTAGCTGCAGACCGGTTAGAGTGTCCAGTCTAATCCCTGCCCACCATCAAAAGCGCATAATGGCCATGCAAGCATATGAACTAGAGCAATTCTTGTCATCTACCTCAACTAACATACAGTACTGATCTTAAAATTTGACTGCTAAAACTTGCTTAACAAGTCATTTTGTGTAAAAAGGACAACTGATTTTGGACAGCAGCTTACAGGCAGACATTTCTTGCATTTCCCTGCTATCTTTGTAAATCATAAAACAAAAGTTGTTGTACTCTTCAGAAATAACCATAAATTAGCCTATTTAATTGAATAGTGTAAGTAATGCGTTTTTCGCAGAATGGGATAATTGTTGCTCATTGTGCTAACGATTTCATTATTTATTCTCATTTAACTTTTCCTTTTTTTTCTCCTGTGTTGGTCTGGCAGTCAGCCAAGTAAAAATATAAAACCACCGCAGGATAGGAGTCCTACAGGAGTCCTCTCAACCGGCACAATGAGTCATTCATAACAGATACATTTGTGCTGAGAAAAATGAATTACCTCACAAGGTTACACAAATGTCAATGTCTGATGAAGGTCTCATGACCGAAATGTCAGCCTAAGCTGTGCCAAATAAATTTTGGTTGTCCTGCAGAGCAAGCAGTGTTGCGCCTTTCATTCCCTAAACTAGAAGATCCAGTATTGCCATGCATGTTGTACTCTTTTTCCTGAAACCATACTGGTAAACAGTGAGAATATTTAGCTTGTGGAGATAGTCACTCAATCTGTTGTACACTAGGACGATAATCGCTAAAAAATATTTTATCACCAGATTTGAATACTGGTACAACTCTGGCAATTTTGGTCATTTTTGGCACAACACCATGAAGTAATGATAGGTTGATGCAATGTACTAATGGTTTTACAATTGTATTCGCAATAGCTATCAGAATTTTACTGCAAATTCCATCAACTCCAGTTGTGCGAGTGCTCTTCAAATTTGTAATTATTTTATAAAGTGCAGATATTATTTTTATTTTTGTTACTATCAGTAGGGTTTTTAATATATCGCTTATAAAGTTTGTTTTTAGTTTTTATGGAGTTCAATATCCCTTTTGTAAGCCAGGGATTTTGATCTGTACTACTGCACATGACAGTCTTCTCTGGAATAGTGTTATTGATAGCGTCAGTTATTTCATGTATCAGACTGTCATATGCAGTGTCCGGATCACTAGTGCCATATACGGTTTCCCATGCTTTGGTCTCCAGGCATTCACACAGCTGCTGCAGAGTTCTATTACTCAAAACTTTAGTTGTTATCTTACAGCAGGGGGGTGGTGGTTTATTTGCAAAGTTAAGGAACAACGCTAGGGAAAGTGGTCAGATATATCAGTCAGGACCACACCAGATTCCAGCTTAGTATTGTGAATATTTGTTGCAATGTTATTGATGATAGACTTGAAAGATTGCGTGACTCTGGTATAGGTGTTTATCGTCGGAAAGAAGGAGAATGAATTTAGTGTATTTGTGAAATCATTTTTGCAGCATCATCCTTGTAGATATCGATATTGAAGTCACCAAGAAGAAGACGGTTGTTATTTTTACTGTTTAATGCACTTTTAATTTAGTTCCAGTGAGAAATGAGAATTAAAAACAAGAGCAGATGCCTAAGTGCAGCTTATTCAGTCCCATCCATGTTTTGTGCTGTTACTTTACTCCTGGAATTCAGGCCAAATCTAGTAAATCGACTGCTTTGGCTTCACTGGCAGGCTTTACGCAACTTGGTAAATTAATCAGCCGATTCTGCCTCCATCTCCTTTTCTTGATTAACGTGATTGCCCAGCAGGGACAGTTTAGCTCACAAACTTTATGGAACGTATAGTTGAATTGATCCAAATGAAAACTAGACCTGCAAGCAGTTGCAGATTTTCCTGCTAAACTTGGAAACAAAAACTGCAGGTTTTATGCTGGCAGTCGATGTCCGTTGCCACATGCGTACAGACACATGCAGACGCCTACAGAATGACTCACCCAACAACAGTGGATGCTCTCCCACTTCACCAAAGATCAAGGTCACCAGGGATTTCAAAGAGATCTTCGTTCATGAGTTGATCGTAAAAATGCATTATATAGGAATGGGCTCCTTAAGACATAGAGATGAACACAGGACGGCTTTCTTTCGGAAATGATCAAACTAAGGGCCTTGGCTTCAATTGGTTATAAAAAGACTTTATTGCTTTAGCGCATGAAGTGCAGAAAAGCGCTCCTTAATGTATTCTTTGAAGTACTTCCATTTTCTGTGTGTCATGGTGAGAATGGCCTTCTGTGCCCTTTGACCTGTTATGGCTGACCGGGGGAGCTGTCTTGTGATTTACACCGTCAATTAGCACCATCTATAATCAGAGATTTCCCTGTGATAATCAGTGTTGCACACAACCCAGAAGGATGACATGCAGATGGCCTGACATATGGTCCCTCGTACAGCGGTGCAGTGCTGAAACATACTACTGCAAACCAAGATATTGTGGCAAACTCAAATGTTTTGTTGAAACCTGTTAACTCAAAGAAATTATGTAAGCCTACTTAATTGCATTAGGTGGACGGTACTTAAAGAACATAAGGTAAAAGTTATTCTAACCACATTTTAAGTGCTGTGAACACAAGATTATGAAGTTGGTGTACACAATTTTTTAAGGTAATCAGTTTCCCCAAAACAATTGCGTGTACCACACTTACCAGGGTTTACAGTGCAATTAGAGGATTTGCTTTGGCCAGAGGAGGACATTCCAGGGCTCAGAAAGCAAATATACAGATGTTTATTGACATATATACTGTTTTACTTCCAACCATGAGCTCAGCCAAATAATATCACTAACTAGACAATTCCCGCAGAAATTGTAAGACTGGGCCTGGCCTCTGCAGGTCGGGACACAGGGGTGCCCTGGGATGCTGCTGGGACTACTCAATTGTCTATTTTGTCTCTGTCTGTATTTTGTCTGCATTTTTTAGACGTAAAAAAACACTAACGTATAAAAAAAATAAAAACAGGAGCTGCCGGATAGCTCACTTTCGGTTAAGGCACTGCGTTGCAGTGCAGAAGTGACTATCACGTCGCGGGTTCGAGCCCCGGTCGTACCAACCGGCAGTGGTCGGCAGCCTTTTCAGAGTAGCGCACAATTGGCCATCGCGCTACAGGGTTTCAAATTGGGAAGGGACTGCCGGGAAAAGGGAAATGGCTAAATAGCTTTGTTCGTTGCTCAAGCGCCTCCTGTTGGCCAGACAGGCACTCGTCAGGAAGACTCTAAGTCTGTTCATGTCCGGGTATCCTCCGCCCTCGTTCTGAACTTGCGAAGATTCAACCAATGAGTGTATAAGAAGCAGTGGCTGACAGGCACGTGCTTCAGAGGAGAGCCGTGAACTGTTTTCGCTCTCCTGAGTTGGCAGCAAGGGGTCGTGATCTGAGCAAGCTTTGTACATAGTTCACCAATTGGGCATTCCAGATTCGGGTGGGATTGGAGATGCCAAATTTAAAAAAAATAATTAAAAATAAAAAAATAAAAACAGTGTTTAGTAGCAGTTCAGAGGTGAGGAAGAAGGTGCATTAACTTAGTAATGAGCCGTTACATTACAGTTCAAAATTTGTCCTTGACAGGTGGCTAGTTGTCAAGCTGGGGGGGTGTCAGAGGTGGTGTTGGGCAGGAACTCAGTCCATTCGCAGGTCCATTTGGACCTGCAACAGATGCTTCTGTACCCTTTTCTGGATGGCAGGAGGGAAAACAGGCCATGAGAATGGTGGTGAATGTCCTTGATGATGTAGGCAGCACTGTTGGTAGATCTCCATCAGGAAGAGGAGGGGGGCACCAATTATTCTGCTGGCTGTCTTTACAATTCTGTTAAGCTGCCTTTGTTCATATGCCTTGCAGCTCCCGAACCATACCGCTAACATACATGAATAGCACTTTCATCCTTGTCAGTGATTATATTTCAAGGTATTTAGGGATCGAGCCCCTTGGCGTGCAAGGCCGGGGCGCAGGCAGCAGATTCGCCTCACCCTTCTGTCTGAAATGGGTTAAACCGCCGCAACGGCCGTTACTACTTGTATCGCAGTGATTCAAATCACAACAGGTCAGATATCACCGACTTTGCGCCGAAAATGTTGTTCACGCCAATTTTGCAGGTGCAGTGGCTTATTGTTTTGTAAAAATAAATTAATTTTGCAACCTTTTTTATGGTTAACTGTTCAGTTTTCACGTAAACACAGATTTCGTGCTAATGTAAATAATGCATTATTTTCGCCGATTGTGGAATTTGTTTTGGAGCAACAGTGTTGGAAATAGTACCATATTAAGCCTCCATCAATATCGAATAAAATCAGAACCTTTGTGGTGTTTGGGTACCGAACCATTCGGGTGCGAAAAAACGTCAAGCTTACATCCAGTCAAGAATTTTTAGAGTTTAATTTGTAGTGCTGCTGTACGTGGTAATAGCATACAACGGCGGCAGTTGGGATACTGATGACACTCCTGCAAAATTTTTTTCATAACCAAGCTAAGAATATAAACCAGTTGAAAATCAATTGGAACATTTAAGGGTTAGGGTTAAGGTTACGGGTTAGGGGCCGATCACACCGAAGCGCTTTTATCGGCGTGGGCGCCCGTTTTGTTAATATTCTCAATGATTAGACGCGTGCTGGACGCTGCTTTTGCGCACCGAGCGCCTCGCGTTCGCCCCCAGGCGCCTCGCTGTTTTTGATGCGCTTCTTTGAGGCGCCTCGAAAAAAAGGCGCTTCATGTCATTGTCAGTCTTTTTCCCTGCTGTCCAATCATGTGAAAAACCTGAAATAAGTTCGCTGACTAGTTCTTTGAAACGGTTAATTTCAGAATGTTCGCAGATGAGTGACAGGAGCGTTTTTAGCAACACAAAAAGACGCGTCCAGCGCCTTTTTACAACGTTGGTTTCAAAAAAACAGATCAGATGCGCCTCGCGTTTCCACGCCGATAAAGCGCGTCCGGTGTGATCGGCCCCTTACGAGGTCCTAACAGTAGTACCCTCTGCACAGCGAGCCATTATCCTCACTCGAATCACGGAGCGCTAGCAAACTGGTTGGCAGCTATCCAGTATCGTCGTGGCTGCCAACGTCCTATGCGATAACCGTATAGCAGCACGAGAAATTAACGTGTATATTCACTTTACTGGATGTGCGCTGGACGTTGTTAGACACCCCAGTAATTGACTTGTTATCAAGCATTAAGGTAAGCTGAAGATTTCTGAATTTCATTTTATTGTGCCCACCGGTTCTGCGTGGTACTCTTACCGAGCTACTTGGCTGACATTTGCTCATGAGCTAGGTAGCTAGCAAGGAAGGGAGCAAGCTAATAAAACACAGAGAATTCATTATTCAATGGTTGGCGCAAACACAATCTCACTGAGTAAAATTACACTTTGCAAAAAATTCAGTAGCAGCTGTGGCGAAATGCTAACAAGCTAGTTTAAAAAGTTCGTTAAACACATAACTAGTAGACAAACTTCACCTACCTCAGACCCTGGTCAAAGGGGATCAAATCAAGCCAATATGAGTATTTTAATAACATCCAAAAGACAATGGACAAATTAGGATTGCCGGCTTGTCTGATAGACTAACAGCAGCTCCAATTACAATCAGCTCATGACTGGTTGCCAGGCAGGTATTACCAGAGACAAATGAATCACTTTCATCCAGTGCCATATATGGCGCTGAAATAAAACATATCTAGCCAATGGGGTTGCTGCACTAAAACAAGCAAGGGCTATGTTCACACTGCAGGCAAATGTGGCCCAAATCTAATTTTTTTACGCCCTTTGTGACTCAGGTCAGATTCTTTTCTGACAGTGTGAACAGGACAAGTCACATGGAATCTGATCTTTTCAAATCCGATCTGGGCCATTTTCAAATGTGTTACTGCATCGGATTCATATTGGATTCTTTTGAAGGTGACCGCGGTCTGAACAGCCGTGTCGCGTTGAATCAAAGAGTATTATGTGAACAGCCAAACAAAAAATCCAATTTGAGCAATAAATCGGAATTGAGCATTAAGGCCTGCAGTGAGAACATAGCCCTCAGTTGAGGTTCACGACAGTTTCAACTGATTTTTGACAGTTGGAACTGTCAGGACGCTCTGGATTGAGCCGTAAAGTAAGGGTTTGAAAGCCAATGGGGAGGGAAAAGGCAATTTTAACCATACTTTGGGGTAAAGTCATCGAACTGTTAGTTCTTTTTTAAATCAGATTTGACTGCTGATGGGACATGTGTGGGTTTATGTCTCTGTGACCATTAATAGTGAAGTTATGGTTATTGCCCTTTTCAAAACATGGCAAGCCTAGTTTACTGCTAGGCAGTTGCTAGGGCATTGCTAGGCGGTTGCTGAGGTGTTCCAGGTGGTTTCTAGGGCGTGCTAGGCAGTTGCTATGGTGTTTTAGGTGGTTGCTGTATGGTGTTTTAGGTAGTCGCTAGGTCACTGCTAGGCGGTTCCTATGGTGTTCCGGGCTGTTGCTAGGGCGTTGCTAAGTGGTTGCTATGGTGTTCTGGGTGGTTGCTAGGGCATTACTAGGTGGTTGCTATGGTGTTCTGGGTGGTTGCTAGGGCATTACTAGGTGGTTGCTATGGTGTTCTGGGTGGTTGCTAAGGCATTGCTAGGCGGTTGCTATGGTATTCTGGGTGGTTGCTAGGGCATGCTAGGCGGTTGCTATGGTGTTCCAGGTGGTTGCTAGGTGGTTGCTATGGTTTTCTGGGTGGTTGCTAGGGCGCTACCAGGCAGTTGCTATGGTGTTCCAGGTGGTTGCTAGGTCATTGCTAGGCAGTTGCTATGGTGTTCCGGGTTGTTTTTAGGGCTTTGCTAAGTGGTTGCTAGGGCATTACTAGGTGGTTGCTATGGTGTTCTGGGTGGTTGCTAAGGCATTGCTAGGCGGTTGCTATGGTATTCTGGGTGGTTGCTAGGGCATGCTAGGCAGTTGCTTTGGTGTTCCGAGTGGTTGCTAGGTGGTTGCTATGGTTTTCTGGGTGGTTGCTAGGGCGCTGCCAGGCAGTTGCTATGGTGTTCCAGGTGGTTGCTAGGTTATTGCTTGGCAGTTGCTATGGTGTTCCAGGTTGTTGCTAGGGCGCTGGTAAGTGGTTGCTATGGTGTTCTGGGTGGTTGCTAGGGCATTACTAGGTGGTTGCTAAGGCATTGCTAGGCGGTTGCTATGGTGTTCTGGGTGGTTGCTAGGTCGTTGCTAGGCAGTTGCTATGGTGTTCGGAGTGGTTGCTAGGGCGCTGATTGGCAGTTGCTATGGTGTTCCAGGTGGTTGCTAGGTCGTTGCTATGGTGTTCTGGGTGGTTGATAAGGCATTGCTAGGCAGTTGCCAAGGTGTTCCGGGTTGTTGCTAGGGCATTGCTAAGTGGTTGCCATGGTGTTCTGGGTGGTTGCTAGGGCATTACTAGGTGGTTGCTATGGTGTTCCAGGTGGTTCCTAAGGTGTTCCGGGTGGTTAATAGGGCGTGCTAGGTGGTTGCTATGGTGTTCCGGGTGGTTGCTAGGGCGCTGCTAGGCAGTTGCTATGGTGCTCCAGGTGGTTGGTAGGTCGTTGCTTGGCGGTTGCTTTGGTGTTCTGGGTGGTTGCTAAGGCATTGCTAGGCGGTTGCTAAGGTGTTCCAGGTGGTTGCTAGGTGGTTGCTATAGTAATCCGAGTGGTTGCTAGGTGGTTGCTATGGTGTTCTGGGTGGTTGCTAGCACGTTGCTTGGCAGTTGCTATGGTGTTCTGGGTGGTTGCTAGGTGGTTGCTATGGTGTTCTGGGTGGTTGCTAGGGCGTTGCTAGGCAGTTGCTATGGTGTTCTGGGTGGTTGCTAGATAGTTGCTATGGTGTTCTGGGTGGTTGCTAGGGCGTTGCTAGGCTGTTGCTATGGTGTTCCAGGTGGTTGCTAGGCAGTTGCTATGGTGTTCTGGGTGGTTGCTAGATGGTTGCTATGGTGTTCTGGGTGGTTGCTAGGGTGTTGCTAGGCTGTTGCTATGGTGTTCCAGGTGGTTGCTAGGCGGTTGCTATGGTGTTTTGGGTGGTTGCTAAGGTGTTGCTGGGCAGTTGCTATGTTGTTCCTGGTGGTTGGCAAGGTATTGCAAGACATATTTCATGGTGTTCTGGGCTTTTGCTAGAGCGTTGCTAGGCTGTAGCTATGGTGCTCCTCATGGTGGCTAGGGCGTTGCCAGGCGGTAGCTATGGTATTCCTGATGGTTGGTAAGGCGTTGCTTGGCAGTTGCTATGGTGGTGTGGGTGATTGCTTGTGCGTAACTAGGCGGTTGCTATGGAGTTCTGCCTGGTTGCTAGGGAGGGATGAAAATCCATGTTTTTTTCGGGAATCCGCTTAGAAAAGACATCGGACCTTTAGAAAAGAGCCGCACGATTTAATATATATATATATTGTATGGGTTTTCTCAAAGCTGTAAGACTAGTGGCGAACCAAAATTTTTATGGAAGAATAAATAATAATAAAAATATAGGCACAGAATAATATAAGTGGCCTGGGCGAAGCTCCCCAGAACTTAAACAGAAACATTGATTGAAATTCTCGGTACTCATCTTGAAGAACTGAGCCCTCTTATCAAAACATTCAGGTTTAATATCTAAAAGATTCAGTAGATTTGAAGAAATTAAAAAAAATAATTGACTGTCGGACACGGAGTTATATTGAAACCATCCGACTGTCAGACATGGAGATATATTAAAACCCTATCCGACTTTTCGGACACGTCAAGACACTAGGCGTTCAAGCGCTTAATACTACTATTATTGTCACTTAGTCGTTTTAGTGGGGGAAAGGAAATTGATTTTTGATCCAGTGTGCAAGCAGCTTAATACTACTATTATTGTCTCAGCTGTGTTAAACCCACTCAAGGCTTCTCTCCTCCCTCTTTGCCACTTGCGCCAGCAATTTAGGGACAGAGGTAATGCTTAATGTAGGCCAGGCTGCACCGTAAAATGCAACGCTCGAAATTGCAAAATACGCCTGGACACTGTGTTAAACCCCGCTTCTCTCCTCCCTCTTTGCCCCTCCCCATTAGGGACGCCACGCCTGCGCCTGGTCTACGAATTTAGAGCCCCTAGTCTCAACAGAGCCTTGATGTCAACATCATCATGGCTGTCTGCATTTACTTGGAGCGATTGACGCAAGTGAGTCAGTCTGCAAAGGAATAGTAGCAAGTTATCCACTCTGCTTGGAACAAGCAAAAAGCCAATCATCTTATCAAACTATGGTAGAAGACAGCGTCCCTAATTTATGGGCAAGGTGAAGTCACTTGAAATATTTGTTTAATTAAATTTACGGCTCAGTTTACAGCTCAGTATATTACATTTCTTTGTAATTAGAAACTTTTGATTTAATTATTTTTGCAAGCATATTTGCCAGCAAAATTGGTTTAGATGTGAATACGACTGGCACAGTACTGTACTTCAATCTCCAGGCTGAGGAGTTGTTCTCATTAGTAAATCCAGATGGTTGGTGGTTGTTTTGCCCACCTTTGGTAATGGCAATATTAGTCGTGCTCTAAGTGATTGTAAACTGTTGAAAAATCGGCTTTTTGTCTGCTTACTTTTCTTTCAAAATAAACTCTCGTCACATTCCAGCCTTGAGTGTCACATCCGAAAATAAACTTCAGTAAAATACATTTGTGTGTATTTGTGATTGAACACCTCAAAGGGATAAATACCACTTTTGACTATAAACATCTGAGCTTGACAGATTTTCGAGGCGCTCATATAATGTGTTTTAACAAACTTGATGCATTGAGTTGGAGTATGCATGTGTTTTTATTTATCTTTTCTTTTTAACCTATTGGTTTTACTGAAGGGATTTATACAGCATTTAATAAGAGTAAGGCTATTCAGGAAAACGCATCAGATTAGGTTTCATAAACAATGAAACACTGCTTTTTTATTAGCTATTTTATTTCTAAATCAGTATAAAAAACAAATATTTTCAAGAATCCCTGGTTGATGGATCAATAAACATGATAATATCCTTAGGTTATTTCAGAATTTCTCCAAATATTGATTTATTATTTATAATGTATCACTTGGGCTTCTGCTGGTTTCGTATAAGACAGACAAACAATTTTCCAGTTTGTTCATATTTCTGGATAAGCAGTATCTTATTATCATGACTATTTTATAAAGACTTTTTTGAGTCATGTTCCTTTGGTGCGTTGAAGAGAAGATTGAGGTGCTGCCCTTTGTTTTGTACAACCGTGAAAGAGGGCAGCAGACTCAATGAAGCGTAAAGTTAAATTGAGTGTGGCTGTGCAGTCATTGTTTTTAAAAATTGCCATGGACCTTTTGGTGCGGGTATAAAGGGGTTACATTAAATCAGCATTCCCACAATGTCGGGTGTGTTTGCCATCCAATTATTGCCTGCACACCCAGCCATTAAATTTAACAAAATATGAATCCACTGTTTTCCAGACTAGAATTTTTTTTTCATTTCCAACATAACAATGTATTATTATTATCATTATTATTATTATTATAGTAATTATTATTATTGTCAATATTATTTTTATTATTATTAGTAGTATTATTATTGAGCTAAAACCCATATCCATTACCTAATTGAAGAAAACATGGGGTTACATCAAATATTTTTAGTTACCATTTGAGATTTAGCCCTGATTTTGATGGCAGATTAGTAATGATAAGAAATTTAATAATAATGTTTATCCATCTAGTTTGAAAATGCTTAAACCATTAGCCATTAGAATGGTTAAGCCATTCTGAGCCATTAGAATATTTCAGATGAAAAAATGAATACACAGTTTGTATATCTTTTTATCCAGCTGCCTGACTTTTTCACTCTTTAATCATAATCACTCTTTTCCATAATGCACTCATGACATGGAACAGCCAATCCCTGGTACACTCCAGTGACACAGGAAGTGACCATTATATGGATAGGTACTCTACTGACGATAGCTGAAAATTCTGCCCAGAGTAAAAAGCACTCATCTCTCTTTCCATCCCCGTCCTTGTCCTGAAGATTTCACACAAACGGTGATCGGCATTGGACTGCATCCTGATGGGTCTTTCTGAAATCCTGCAAAAATTCAATGCATTTCAATTTCACTTTGTTTAGCCCTTTGTATAATGGGAAGTGTCACAGAGAGGCTTTGCTAAAATCTGAAAACCCCCCAAAAGCCTGCTCAGGGCAACTATGGAGTCGGAAAATGCCCCTGGCTGGTGACAGAAAGAGAGCCTGATGGGGAGATGGTAACCTGTACTGTTTGCTGGAGAATGGGCTCATTACATAATATGTATATAAATAAAAAAGAGACCAATGGAAGTACATGAATACATTGTGAAACTGAGAACTCTATTCATGATGAGGGATGAGCTGGAAGGCTGATGTCAGGCAGGATACAGGTGTGGAGCTGGGGCTGAACCAACTGCTAATGGACAAGGACACTCAGTGAGTCTAGCTGTTACTCTGCTGGACACCTGGGGAAAAGAGAAGAGAAAATATACTGGTGGCTCCATAATGTTTGGGACAAAATGTATTTTTTTTTCTTGATTTCACTGCACATGCCTCAATTCCAGATTGTTAATCAAATAATGCGCGATTGTCAAGTTTTGGAAAATAATGTGCTTACGCTTTTGTCTGAGCCATTATGGTGCTCCCTATTGTAAGAGTAAAATTAATGAGAACTTAATTTACGTAAGTTTAGTATGTTATAAAATCACTATCTTTTATTGTTTGCACATATTTAGCATTTACAGTAATGTTAGATTGATGTACAGGTATCAGATATAGCAGCTAGTTGGCGCTGTGTGAGCAGCTGGGGGTTTATGTTTAGAGGAGAGAAGAAGATTCAAAGTGAGATGGGGTTGGACTGAGACTGGGTAAATGTAATATCTCGACTTACCTGTGTTCAGATACCTGTAGAAATGCTTAACAAAACCAGGTTACCTAAAAGTTAGGAACCATTTAACGGTTCGTAAAAACCGAGCACACCGAATACAAACATTTAATTTATGAGCCACACCCCCTCGTAATTTTCATACAAATAATATACCCATTTATTATTTGAGTTTAGTTTTCTTCTTTGTTACTTTGGCGGTATAGTCACAAAACTGTACAATACAATGAGAAATGTTCTACTTGTTTTGTGATCATAAATTATGAATAGGCTTGTGGATTGGTTTCTTTCATGAAAAATTGCTTGAGGTAATGGAAGCTGATAACATGCTGTGGGCACATGGAGATATTGCTTGTGGCAGGACAGGATTGAACAAGAACTAAAACTCGAAAAGAAACTGCTTCAGATCAAAAAAGCTCAATGAAAATTTAATGCAGAAGGCTGTAGGGCAGAGGTGGCTGTAGGGCAGAGGTGTCAGATCTCATTCATGAAAGGCCTTTATGGGAGCAGGGTTCTGTTTTAGCCATAGGCGTCAGTTTAGGTGGGGACAGTGGGGACGTGTCAGAAGTCATTTTGTCCCCCCACTTTATCTCGCACTGATTTTTTTTTTTTTTTTATTCAATGAAAAAAAAAATTGTCATAAATATAATTTTATAGGAGGGACTGCAAACGGCCACTAAATGTGCCTGCATAGAAACAGGACTGGCTGCGTGCATATCGCAACATCGTAACAACCTCGGCCAGAATAACACAGCTGCATAGACCCGGACAGACTAGAGTAAAGAGCTCAGACTAGAATTTCAGCAACAAAGTAACTGCGAGGATGAGGACAAGGAAGAGCTGAGTCGCCAGGGCAGGGGATCCCCCCCAAATTAATAGGCATGTTCTCATCCGACCAAAGTTTTACACTAGCGCGCTATTTTGAAATTAGCCCGATGTAAAATTAGCCAGCTATTCTTGCTGTTTGAAGACACTAATAGCGCGCTATTTGATCGGGAAAATTTCCCCCAAAATCTTGGTCTAGTTCCCGAAATAGCCTGCTAATTTGGGAACTAGCCTATTAGCCAGCTAGCCTATTTGTGTTCCGTCTTCAGCAGAACGAACATTTCTCGATACCATTAATGCTCTATGATTAGCGTTCATTTTTGCTCCTAACTTCGTAGAGAAAATGGCGAGCAAGACACGAAGAACAAAATGTTATATCTCAGCTCTATTTTCCCTCCTCCTCTCGATTTTTGAAATGATGCAAAGTGCGCATGCGTCAACTTCTGGCTAAATTCTCGGGCTTACCGCCTTGGAATATACATAGAGGCTGATGGAGAGAGACGCAAGATTGTAACATCGGGCTTAATTCCAAACAGCAAAATAGCGCGTTAGTTTAAAACTATGGTCGTATAAGAACATGCCTAATGCCTGGGTCCTCTGTTAAGCCACCCAGGGTGAATAGTAACTGTTACCCCTTTCCTACTACAAACAGCGTAACCCAGGGATATGCCGCCCCGCGTTAAGCTTTTCCTACCCCGAGGCTCGTTAACTCCGAGATGTGTTCCCATTACTACTCATTACCCCGGTGTTTTGGTGTTCGGTTTGCGCCTTGCAATTTCCCACTTCTGCTATTTTCATTGATAAACGCCTATATCTGCAAATAACTTCATCAGTTTTGCTGGTAACCGTTCACCATCGCTGGCGTTGGCTTTATCAACAGTTTATTCAAACAATGGAATGAATATTTTGTTAGGTAGCTTGCGGACGCTTTTGGCCAGTAAAATAATAAGTAACACTTGTAACTGATGTCGTAGACATTTAAATTTATTAATTTTATGGCGAAAAGCATAAGCGTACAAGCTAGCGAATTGTACATCCCACTTATTTGATTAGACTCCCAACCTAAAGCGAGCGTTAGCGTTGCTAGAAAATGGAAAAATAATGTTGACAGTTATGGGATACACAGGAGGTCAAATTTGTGAGCCCGCAAAATCAAATTTATGAAACTCGAGTATTTAATTTTGACCGTATCAACTGTTTATTAAAGGACCAATGTCAAGAAAGTGACACATGCGCAGTAATGTCAAAATTCTTGGTGAAACCGGCAAGTTTTCTCAAGTTTGTCATCGAGTCGGATCAAAATCGTTGTATATCATTGCCACGATAGCGCACGGTTTCAAATGAAATTTCCAGGTATCAATCCTGCGATCGAATTCCCCGTGGTCAAAAAAAACTAGGTTTATCTTCTAATTCAGTACATGACAGTAGTCGGGTTTCCATCACACTATTTTTATGTGCATTTTTTTTTTGATCAAATTGCAACCTCCTCTTCTTCTACTGTTGTATATATGGTACATAGGTTACAAGTGATTTATCGCTATCTTGTGGAAAAACTAGCTTAATACATTGGACTTTATTTGCTCCAAGCCGGTTGATGGAAACGCAGGTCATTCGCATTTTCTTTGAAGCAAATTGTCTAAAATTCGCCTAAAAATTCACTTGATATGAGAAGGAAACTCGACTATTGACTTAAAACATGAAATACGCAGGTGCATGTTATGGCAGCATTTCACTAAAAGTGAAACATTAATTAATGTTATTGTCCCCACCACTTTTCAAAACAAACTGACGCCCATGGTTTTAGCCCAGTGCTTCAATGCCTGATTCCACTAATGAACTTAATCAGGGGATTCAATCAACACCATGATGAACTGAATCAGGTGTATTCGTGTTGAGCTTTAAAAAAGGATATTTCAACATTTTGGCAAATTGGCCTATTGCCATAATCCCTATAGTTATATGTGTAGTACATTACCTTTAGTTATCCGTGCCCGTTGTTTTGAGATTCGGGGGGGGAAAGACACAAGCTGCTCATGGAACATAATGAAAGTGAACAGTACAGGTCCCTCTCTCCTTCAAAACTCTTCAAATACGCAATCCAGCAGCTCCAAAACGCTCTCGTGGACAAGTTGTGACCTACACATTCACCACGTTATGAAATGATAATGTATATTTATGAAACATTACGACACATGAAGCAAATACTCGGAACTACTTTCTTGAGTAACCCGCTGGGCGGATTAACACAGTGCGCAGTGTGCACCTCAGACATTGCGAGTAGCTGCAGTAAACATACGCTTTTGAAATCACTCCGCCCAGCCGGTATGTCTGGAATGTAGTTCTGATTATGCATTTCCCTTGAAAATATCTCTGTCTCGTAATTATTCATTATTATTTTATAGCGTGGTGAATGTGCAGGTCACAAGTTGTCCACGAGAGCGTTTTGGAGCTGCTGTATTGCGTATTTGAAGAGTTTTGAAGAAGCGAGGGACCTGTACCATTCACTTTCATTATGTTCGCTGAACAGCTCGCGTCTTACCCCCCCAAATCTACTCATATAACTACAGGGATTATGGCAATAGGTCAATTTGCCAAAATGTTGAAATATCCTTTTAACAAAAACCAACACCCACACCGGTCCTTAGAAAACAAAGAAATTGGGGGCACATTTGAAAGTCACTGAAAATAAAAGAAAAGCTTGCAGTTCTCTTCCCAGCGCTACTGCATTATGCAGTTTCAATTCCAGCAATAAACACTGTGAGAGTTAATCTAACTTGGCTTGAACAAGTAGAAACATTTGCTGTTGAAAATCCAAAACTAGAACAAAAGAGAGAAGCTAAACTATTCAGCAGCACGAAGGTGCTGTCGTTTATTATTCTTGTTAAGTTATTCTGGTTAAGGCTCCTCAAACACAGAGGAGGCAGAGGCCTTTGGTGCAGCTCTGTTGATGGAGATAGTGGCCTCCGGCTGTGTGACAGAGTGAGCTGCAGGTGTGCTGTCCACCATGAGAGCCCCTGTCCACCATGAGAGCCACTGTCCACCATGAGAGCCACTGTCCACCATGAGAGCCCCTGTCCACCATGAGAGCTGCTGTCCACCATGAGAGCCGCTGTCCACCATGAGAGCTGCTGTCCACCATGAGAGTCTCTGTCCACCATGAGAGTCTCTGTCCACCATGAGAGCTGCTGTCCACCATGAGAGCTGCTGTCCTTGGTGCTGAAACACAGACTTCAGCTCAGCCGCTTGCTTGTCTGAGAGCTTCTCCACTCCAGGCTGTACATCTGAATCTGCAGCTGTGCTCCCTCCTCACAGCTCGCGCTCACCTGCACACAGTAACTAATGGCACTGCAGGACAGCAGCCTCACCTTCTTTTGGGACCAAATATTTTTGTTGTTGAACACCCTGATGTGTTACAAGATAACATCGAGTCAATATAAACTCCTGCCTCCTCCACCCTAAACCTGTCTTCCCAGTTTCCTTCATATAATTTCTTTCTCATTTACTCCCCAAGTACATTAGAGACACTATAAAATGAGAGATATATACTGTATACTCACTGCACATAGATGAAGGTAATGATGTCTTCAGAGATTCAGCTGTAAGTGGTGACTGACTCAGTGAACCCACATGAACTCCTTCAGTGTTTCAGTGTGCACTGCGGATCAAGCGTTCTCAAATCAGGCCCCCTTTTCCAAGTCTACCCCAGGATCTCTCTCCACCCTGAACAACTGAAGTTCTCACATCTGTCTAAAGGGAGGGTGGAAAACCAGGAGTTACCAGGTTTCTGGGACTATGATTTCAGTGCTGAGATTCCAGATAATTCTAAGTTAATTATACCTTGGAATGCAATAATTGAATGGATGGAGAATCAACGGTGATGATCAGTTTCAAAAGTTTAATCAACGCAATCATTCTCTTCCATAAAAATACATTTATGGCAATTACACAAGTGTAATGTGGATAAAGTGTAGATAAAGTATTAAAAATGAAAATTGCAGGGATTCTTGGTATGGTGGTCACCAATATGAGTGGACGGTTGAGTGCAACTTCTGACCTTCTTGTTTTGTCATTTGAGCGAGGGGCTCTCAAAATGTCCGGGACTTAAAAAGCATCCTTGGCATGACCCTCTGCTGCTGTACTGTGAGGAAAATAATCTCCCTCCTGTCGGCACCATCAGTGTTCAGCTAGAATAATATACTGCCTTAATCATGTTAATGAATTCACAGCACCTATTGTCTCCAGCACTGAGCAGAGATAAGACCACTTAGACCTGCCAGACACCTTCATCTCACCCAGGGACAGTGGAAGAGCTGGAGTCCAGCCAACCGCACAGGCAATGCACAGCATGAAGTCATCTCACAGACTTATTTATTAGTAAAAAAAAACAAACTAAATTTTGTTTCACTAAATGGACTTGCAATTACCACACAAGCATCTGAGTACATATCTTAAAGGAAGCATTACGTCAAGAAAGAGAAGGAATGAATGAATGAATGAAAACCTTTATTGCCCCTTGGGGAATTTGTCTTGCGCTCAGAGCATAAGAACATAAATGATGAAGACATCAAACAACAGTGCAAGACAGTGCATACAACATGAAACAAGAAGCATGAATACATAAATAAATACATCACTAAAAAGGGCATTGCATGGAAAAACACAAGAACTGTCGAATATTAAGTTCCAAGTAAGTCATTATACAGTACATCATCGGAGCTTATTAAGCAGCTGAGTGCTGTGTGGCACAAAGGATGTGATTCCTCTCTTAAGGCGTGTTTCCACTAGGTACTTTTTGCCCTCGTGAGCCGCTATGGGTGTGGCTTGGGAGAGAGGATCCGCCCAAGATCCGCCCACATTCACCGATAAGCAGCTCACGAAGCAGCTGAGAAAGTACCTACCTCGGGTAGGTACTTTCTCAGCCGCTTTCTGAGCCGCTACTCACTAGTCGATGCTGATTGGATACCGTTGAGACGGGATATGACGTGAGTAGAACTCGACACAAACCACAACATAAACGTCGCCAAGAAATAAGCAGAGCAACATTTGAGAGAATCGAATTCAAGAATAGAAAAACAATAATGGAAAAAGTTAAAAGAAAGACCGCCGACAAGTGGGTTGACTGCGAGGTCCAGGCCTTGCTCGTCTATTGGGGGCAAGAGAGGGTCCAGACGAGCCTGGAAGGATCCAAACGAAACGAAAAGATATATCTGGAAATTTCAGCCCACTTGGAAACACTGGGATACACCCGTACGTGGAAGCAAGTAAGGGAAAAAATAAAAAAGTTGAAGCAGGACTATAAAATCCTGAAAGACCACAACAATAGAAGCGGCTCCGACCGACGGACGGGAAAGTGGTTCGAACTGCTTGACGACATCCTCGGCCACCGACCGGCGTATAAGGCCACCAGCTCTGTGAAGGATTCTGCTCCGCCATCAAGAACGCTGACACCTATAGCATCAGAAGACGGTCATGATGAAACGAGCACATCACTACCAGGTATAAGCTGCATTCTAAACATGCTAGTATGACTTTAGAAAGTGGAGTTAGTTCTTTTTTTACTATATGATGTACCTTCAAGAGTGTTAGCGTGTCACACAGCACTTTGTGATACCCTGGCGCCGCATACTGGCAAGAAATTACACTGTATTTTGAACTACATGAAACACATAACTGCTCAAAGCACATCCAAAGATATTAAAAAGATAAAAAACTCTCCCTTACTCCCTGGAATAATTCAGTTCACAAGCTATGTATGACTTATTGTGCCACACTCGTTTCTGTTTTTCGACTGGCTTCTGTGTGACGGAACGCTTGAGGTGTGTGCGCTAATCTATGTTTTAAATCAACATGGTTGTAATTTATTTCCACGTATTTTTTTTACAGATGATGTTCCGGAGTCAACACTTGAACCCCCAGAGACCTCCCTTTTGTCGTTCAGTCGAGCCCAGGCAAGCGGTAGCCCTCGCAAAACTCACAAAGGTACGTAGTTACACACAAACTTTCATGTGACCCGTATTGTTCCTAGTTGCACATACAGTAATGGAAAGAAATATTAGGCCACCCATGTTTTCTTCAATTTCTTGTTCATTTTAATGCCTGGTACAAGTGAAGGTACATTCATTTAGATAATTATAATGATAACAACAAACATAAAAAAGAGCTTCATTTAAAAGCTGATATATTGAAGAAAGGGTCTTCATGACTGTAAATGGGTGTAGTGGACAGAAGACTTCTTCCAGTACTATCTTAAAATATTGATCATTTTCATCCTTGTGTGTGTTCATACATGCATGTAGTATTCTTTTTGATGCTGTCATAAAAATAGTCCCCATGCCACTGTGCATGTGGTATTGTACTGTGTTGTATCTGTACGATATGATTGACCCTTTTGGTGACTCATATTGGTCTATTTCTTATCAGGAAAGAGGAGGCGAGAGGACAGCCTGGTGGAGGTCTTGCACGAAACTGAAGACCAAATCCGGCAGGAAAATGCTGAGGACACTGCACGCATGCTGAGGCTGCTAAGTGACCAGGAGGAGAGGGCCCAGTTGCGTCAGCAGGAGCTGGACGTCAGAAGGCAAAGCACACGGGACTCCACACAGGACCTCCTAAGCGCCCTGAATCTCATTTTTGTGCGGATGGTGGGCCAGCAACGACAGGAGGAGATACCCCTGGACTGATAACCAAACCGCTACCTCATATATATATTGTTTATTATTATTATGTTTATTATTATTATATATGTTATATGGGTGACCATGTTGTCTTAACAACAAGCACACCTTCGCACTATTATTACTGCACTGATTGCTGTTTACCTTTTGCACAAGCCGAGTGTTTTTTTTTATTATGTGTGTATGTGTGTGAATAAATTGTTCATCTATATCTTTCTATCCCTGTCTATTTTTTTGCACTATAGAGAGTTTTCAATAAGGTTGAAATTCTTGTTACTGGTTCCTCTCAATAAAAAAATATATATAGTTAGACAAATTAAAAATGGCTGTTATGATGCCTGTAATATTGTAATCAGTCAGTGAGGTCAAAGGTCAGACCAGAACGGCGATATTTGAATAATCAATTCATCATTTAAAAGTTTAAAATTTTTTCTTGCAAAAATGGCAGTGTGTTGCAGATTTCTTTTCATATGGTTGCATCATACTTCTCAGTAGTAACACCAAAACATAACTGAATGGATGTTCCATCATGACTTTATTTACAAGAAATAACAAATCCAGTAAACTTGAACACAGCATATCTGAAATGTATATAACACAGTGAAATAAACATCTTTCAGAGCAATTACAAAGGAGAGAAAATAATGACAAGATTGTCTGTCTTTAAATAAAGCTTCTGCTCAGGCTTTCAAGTGGCGCATGAGAGCAGCACGTGCAGGAACCCCTGTCTCTTGTCCATCTGCACCTGCTCCGTGAGGGACAGCATCAGGCTGTTCTAGGAGAGCAGGGGCTGCCCGTTCCTCTCTGAAGGCCTCTCCATGGCTCTCGCACAGATTATGCAGAACACAGCATGTCACAACTATTGATTTGACAATCTCTGTGCTTTGGTCACTTCTTTTAAGGAGGCATCGCCATCTTCCTTTTAAACGCCCGAAGGCATTCTCCACTGTCACTCTAGCTCTGCTAGTTCTGATGTTGTACGTACTCTGTTGTTCAGTCAGGTGGCCATTGTCCACAAAAGGTTTCATGAGCCAACTGGTTAGGGGATATGCAGCATCCCCCAAGATATAGTAGCCCATGTCGTGGCCCGCAATAACATGCTTTCTTCCTGGGAACAGTCTCCCTTCATCCCCAACCGCACGCCAGAGCCCTGATTTGCGGAGAACTCTTGCATCATGCAGGCTTCCAGGCAGTCCAACAAACACGTTCCAGAAACTGCCCTTTCCATCTACAACAGCCTGCAGCACAATGGAATACCACCCTTTCCTGTTGTAGTACTCTGTGTGGTACTCCTGAGGAGCCAAGATTGGAATGTGAGAGCCATCGATGGCACCAACACACTGTGGCAAACCCCACCTGTTTTCAAAAAACTGTGCCATTTCCTGAAATGTAGCTGGACTTGGAAACTGAATAACTTCAGGCCACAAAATCTCCACCACAGCTGTGCAGAAGTCCTTCAGACAGTTAAAAACAGTCGTTTTGCCTACCCCAAACAAGTGGGACACAGTACTAAGCTCCACATTCGTTGCAAGCTTCCATATTGCCAGAGCAACCCTTTGCTGGAGGGGAACACACGCTCGAAATGTCGTGTCTTGCTTCTCCATCGCAGGTTGCAGTCTTGCGCAGATGTAATTGAAGGTTTCCCTCAACATTCTGAAGTTGTCCACCCATTTCTCATCAGAGAACGTTGGCACAACGACAGCCCACCACTCGTTACTCCTCGCGTGAGTCCAAACAACAGGAGAGACGCGCCGTGCACGATGAAGGATGACCTACATCAAAAAGATTTAATAAACATTAGATAAAACGTTAACATCGATTATGTATTGTAGTGAAGCGTGCATGTGGTCGATTTTCAATCAAAAACACATTTTAACATTACAGACAAACAGGCTTACCATTCGCCTTAGCTTTTGCATCTGCCTTGCGTTTCGCCGACGAAAATGCCTTATCACGGTGAAACGTAGAAGAAGTCTCCGTCTCTCTTCCTCTCTTTGTCTTTCGTGCATTTCAATTTCCTTATCAATGGCTCGCATCCTTGTCTGGTGCACGGCCTCCACGAGCAGGCGTAAAAACACAAAGAACAGTAATAGAGGAGCCATCTCCTCTCTGTCCATCATGATTACTCTAGATAGTTGAGACTGCCTGGACCGCGTCTGTTATCGGCGTCGCGTCACTGACGTCATGGTCAAAATTGTCGCTGAATAAGCACGTAAGTGTCGCAGGAGTATTAACGTCACACTCCAACTCCGTTGGTGAGCCGCTACTAAAGTACCTAATGGGAACGGAGGGCCAAGAGGAACTAAAAAGTGGGCGTAGCCAAAACACTCAGCCGCTTTCCAAAAAGTACCCAGTGGAAACACGCCTTTAGTCTTCATCAGATTCATCCTGTACCTACGCCCTGAGCTCAAGAGTTCATACTCTGACCGAAGAGGGTGCTCTGGGGCTGCAATGATCTTTTTTGCCAGATTAAGTGCGAATCGTTCATGAGGACAATAATTATCACTTTCAGTTGTGTCCTTATCTTTTTTCAAGAGTTATATTACTACCATCTCAGCATCACAGGAAATGACCTTTTTTTCTATGGCAGGCAATAGAAATTATATTCTTAATTATATTCTTAAAGTAGCCTATATGCATGCTAAAAGGAAGATTGAGTTGGATATTGTCCTTTCCGCATACACTATATACTGGATTGCTTTGCGAAGCTCAACCAAGGTAATGGGTGTAGCCAGACATCTTCTTGGAATCATTTAGTGAAAATACTGGTTTATTTTCCAGAGAAGCTGATCATATCTTTTTAATGATACATACCATTGCTCCAGCTTAATATCTGCAGACATGTTTGAATGTGCTTGTTTGCTGAGGTCTTCATAGCCAAAGGGTGGCTAAAATTGACAGCTAAAAACATACCATTGTCCTTCCTCATTACTTATTTGGCTAACATTGGTCAAAACAACATAAGTAAAATAGCAGTAAAAAATATAATACGATGAAATAAATTCCAAATAAACTGAAAAATTGGAGATTTGGAAGAGGGCTCTAGGGATCTATCTAGCGTAGGACTATTCAACCTTATCCAGAAAGGGCCGGTGTGGGTGCAGGCTTTCATTCCAACCAAGCACTTAAATACCTGACATCACTAATCAACCCTGAGAGTCTTTGCTAAAGAGCTGGATGAGTAGAATCAGGTGTATAAGTGCTTGGTTGGAATGAAAGCCTGCACCCACACCAGCCCTCGCAGGATAATGTTGAATAGCCCTGATCTAGCGGCTATTTTGCCCTACTAGTCAAGCAAATTCGCGCAGTCCGTTTTTAACATAGTGTGCTATTCCTGTTATTTTCAGATTAAATAACTCAAACGAGCTATTCTGTAAACTGTGTTGTCTGTAATTCTATCATTTATTTGGTTAATTCTCAGCAGCGTCTTATGAGTAATGTGTGTCGAAACATGAGTCTGTTATTAATTATTCATACGTCAGTTTGAGATGTAGGACTACTGACCTAAATTTTTAGTTAATGAAATTTGGGAAAATAAACAGGTAAGTCTTTTTTTATGACAAAGGATTGTAAAATCAATACACACTGGTGCAAACTCACAAAAGAAATTACAAAAAAAAAAAAAAAAAAAAGAAGTAACCACATGTGCAGCATATCCTTGGGAATTCTGATATTTTTTTGTCAAACAAAAAAAAGTTTTAATTTAATTTTTTTCACCTCTGACTGCAAAAAAGTTGTTGGTATACAAAAATATATAGGATATACAGAGAGAGAGAGAGAGAGAGAGAGAAAGAGACAGAGAGGGAGCAAGAAAGAGAGACTACGAGAATTAGAGACAGAAAGAGAAACAGTAATCCTCCTTTTTTCTTTCTGTGCAGTAACATGAAAAATAATTAAATTTACTTTCTTCAAATTTTATTTTTGAATTCTGCCCTATGAACCGTAATGGAAATTCTCCCATCTTCCTCACAAGTATATTAGTTTACTTTAGTGGCAATAATTAGACGGGCTCATCCAGAGTCACTTTCAGCATAAGCACAGTATAAATTGCAGGGATCTGGGATTGAAGTGCCGCAGTTCTGCACAACAGCAAACCCAAGAGAGGCAGCGAGAGGGAGAAATGCAGACTGGATCGACAGCTAATCAACTACTCTTTTGAACCATGAAATAAAGAAACACAAATAAGAAAAACAAGCTTAAAGAGCATTAATCAAACAATAGAAAGCAAGGTTGAGAAAAGTAAGTATCCAGTCAGGTATTAGGGCAGCGTTAAAGTTGTGAAGAACTGCAACTATTATTTAACCTTGGAAAGTAGGACTTACTTTAATGCTAACTCTCAGGCTAAATAAGATCAATAGCTCACTGAGGCTTGAAATGTATTAACTTTCTAACTGAAGGTATCTCACTCAGTCATTAGGAGCATGGTTAAGTGGAGCAGCAAGTACTCATGTCCCAGAAATTTTATTGATTAAAAGTGAAATTCAAAATAAACTCCATTAGCCAGGTTATTAGTATGCCATTTGTAATTCTGAGGATCTTATCTGCATTTCTTGTGAGACAAGCTGATTATAAATGCAAGTAGAGGCCGTCATGTCACTAAATTTGGAAAAGTTTATTTTCCTGAAGAGAATAGAAATGACCTTAGGAAAGAGACCTGCTGAACAGCTGCCTCCGGAATCCAAAGACCTTTGCTCTACAATATTATCAGTGCTGCAAAGCATTTTTCTTTTACATATTGTATTGCAGAACCATTTTTTGGAATTCAAATTATCTGGATGCGCACATGTAATTATGTGCTGGATATAACATTATCTGTCGGATATGACAATGCTTTCAGGCCTACTGCTGTACAGCCTAAAGGGAGTACACAAAATGGAATGAAGTAACAAGCGGGGAGTAAATCAAACTGATGGACTCGTGATTGCTCAAGGATATCGGGGGTCTCGTCTGCACTGGTCATGACAGATCAGTTTAAACTCTCCGGTACAGAATTCACAAAGTCCCGGGCAGAAACATCTGCATTTATTGCATTCACTCCCGTGGCCAATACAGTAAATAGTTTTTGAGACAGCTGTTCTGCATGTGAGATGAATGGAAAAACAACCAGAGAACAGCTGCAGAAGTGGCATTACCAGAGGTTGAACAATCTCATTGATATAACGCTGATCAGTCGAATTTCCATTAAAAAAGTACAGAAGGGCTCTGTGGTTCATGGATATCTCCGCCCACACCTTCACACTTCCTCTTCCACATGATAGACATTGAGCAACGTTGACATCAGCAAATCTCTCTCCTGGATGATGATAAACACAAGCCCAGCCCTCACTGAACTGGAGCGAGAAACTTGACTCATCTGTGAACTTCGTCTCTGCCCACTGACAACGGTTACACCAGATTTGCCATGTGCATCAATAGCGGTGACCCCTTCTGTGATGGTCAAGTTGTGGTGATCGGACTGCTGGACGCCCGCATTGTAAACCTTGAAAATATTGGTGCCTTTGGCAGTCCTGAGCTGATCTCAAAGACATCATTTGGTCACAAAGCGCTGTTGTAATGCCAATATCATCAGGAAGCAATCTTCTCAGGCTTGATTGAGGTCTTCCAGAACAGCTGCAATTCTGAACAAAATGAGTTGTCCTGAGCCTCAGTTAGAGTCTTTTGATAACACTTTGGCTTAGCTTTAGATGCTGAGTCACAGCTCTCTGAGTTTGTCCATCTTGTAGCCAGCCAAGAGCCCTCCCCCTGTCTTGGATGCTGGGTACTCATTGAACCATCTTCGAAAGATCATGAATGGGAAATGCTCAGCCCTTTTATTGCCAAAACTGGCATGTGCGGAATGACACTCATGCAAAACATGTGCAAATGGCGCAAGAGGTGTCAAAATGGGTGTTTTGAGGCAGTTTGTCTGTTCACTCTGACTAAGCTTGTGCTTCTAATCCATGAAAAGGAAATCTGGGTTGACTTAAAAAGTATCTAAAGATAAGTGCAATGATAGCATGTCCCATGATAACGTGATGTCCATAGTCCAAATGACAACCCAAAAGGGGGTACTCTAACCCTATCTGGCTTAAAAATACATTCTTCTGAAAATTATCAAAAAATTTCCTTTGACTCTTCACTTATTATTTTTATGAGTGATTCGCTATGCGAGCGCCATAGAGTTTAGACCTAGGATTATTACCTGCAGCTTCACCATCCGAAAGAGCATTGAATTTCTGTTTTTACATCATTGCACTGAGGAACAGCAAGTTTGCTAGCTGGCAAGTCGTTATGTTTAGTAGCTTGCCAACATCATTAATGACATTTAGCAAAGTTATTTGCAGCTGGCTTTATGTGCTGTACCAATTGGTATTATGATGTAGTTTTTGACTAAAAGCGATAGCAGAGTAATTTCTGTGGAAAACACCCAATAATCTAACTCCTAGAAAATCCCAACTTACTTTTCTAAGCCAAAGAAAAGTTACGTTAATCGATTGCCTGCTGGTTAATAAAAGCTACTATGGAATAAAATAAGGCTAACAGTACCAAGAAAAAAGTGTCGGAAGTGACACATTTCATTAATTGCTTGCGTCTTTTTGGGTTAATTGCCTATGACATATCCAATAAGGTCCATGAAGTGAAGCCCACTGGCAATAATCAAGCAATATTCCTTGGTAATGGCAACCCATTGAGTGTGTGCTGCAAGCAGTTCTTCACTGTGATTCTCCCAAGACTCACTACATGAGGGTAGAACATTCAGAATCTCACCTAATCTTCTCTCTATCACTTTTGAATGCTCAATTAACAAAGTGGGCAGGAGTGTGTGAGCATGGGAAACGACACACACAGGGAGCAGAGAGGAATGAGACAATAATTAAATAACTAAATAGTAATTAAAGAACTAATTAGGAAAACAAAACAGAAAAAGTATGGCTGGATTGCAGGGGAGAACAATTTTAAAAAAATCTTATATATAGACAATATAAATAAATGACTTCAAAAACTTTACAAAACAGGTCTCACTACCTCTTAGCAATGAAATTAGCAGAAAAGGAGTTTTTGCTACTTGAAATTTAACTTTCCTTGTGGATTATTGCAAGGTCTGAGTAAGGCTAGTTCAGCAGGATTTTCTGCGCGACTCTAAGGAGTTTGAAAGTCGGGAACCATAGATTCTTCATAGAGGATTAAAAGCGTTCTGTGATCCTTGCTGCAGGCTATATCATGAACCACTGGCACAGACAGCGCCATGTGTCAGAGCCTGCCCAGCTGTATCGGAGACCACCCAGTGTGTGCTCTCTGATGAAGCATTGTCTGTCAAGTGGATGCCAGGTCTGCAGCCCCATGCCTGGGTGAAGCCGAGGAGCTGGATCAGCCCACAACAAGGTCTAAGCTGCTAATTTGACATAGAATGAAAAATTGGAAGGTTTTCATGTTTCCATAGCTTTTAACCCTCCGCTGAATTGGTCCACATTTTTTTTTATTATGCCCCGCAAATATGTTGTTGCAGGGGATATTAAAATGAGCTCTGTCTGTCCGTGCGTCTGTCCGGGGCCAAAACTGAAGAACCAATTGTTGGATTTCAACGAAACTTCACAGACAGATACATTATGACATCACAATGTATCATGCTGAAAAGTAGGTCACTAGGTCAAATGTCCGTCCGTCAGTTGTCATTTCTCGAAATTTCCAGTGCCATTCTGTCATATGTTCCTGTACGGGCTGTAACTTTCTTATTATTTGGGCAATCCCTTTCAGACTTGACAGGTGAACAAATCATGACCTATAACAGTGTCATGAACCAAAACTAGGTCACTAGGTCAAATGTCCGTTTGTCCGTCGGCACTTGTCGTATATAGCCATTTCGCTATGCAATGTATTCCTGATCGGGCTGTAACTCTCTTATTATTTGGCTGATCCTTTTCAAACTTGGCAGGTGAAAACATCATGAACCAAATGTTTTACGTTAGAATAATGTGCAGATGCATGGGATATGGATGATTATCAATGCCATAACTGTCGACGGTGCAAGCAGTGCACTGCACCAGGGCCCAGCAGGTGTAAGGGGCCCCACAAAATATTGTACAAATTTCTATTATGACAACACTGTCCAAGCAAGCCAACCCCCATAAACGAGATTATAACATCATTCAATGGCAGTTCTTACTAGTTTATATGTTGCTTATACATCGCTCACCACTTGACATAGGCCTTTATCACGGTTTTGAATTGAGTGGTTTTTTTTTTGTTTGGTTTTTTTTGCCTTATTGAAATGTTATAAAGCTGAATGTTTTATTGAAAATAAATGTTATTTGTATCCACCACAAAACTGCTTTGCTTGCTTTCTTCTGAAGCTCCGGAGGAAGAGGGCTTGCTGGGAAATGCTAGTTTGTCCAATGACCTTGTTCCCTGTCATTTGTAATAACTTGCGTTGATGTCACGTCAATTTCTCCTCAACCCTTTAGCAAGAAGGAAGTGTTCTACATCGAGTAAATGATAAACTTAATATTGCAGCATAATGTTTAAGCCCAAACAAAAAAGCGGCACCCAAAAGCGAAAAGAAAAACGGGAGAAGGATGAGTATAGTGCTAAACTGACTAAATTAGATCATTTTTTACGCATGCTTCTGCTTCATCAAATGCGTGCAATGTTGATGTATGCCGGGAGGCTAACGTAAGCTCACCATCACTTAAATGTATAGTCATATAATTGTTTCCTCCCGTATGAACGTAGAACATTCATTGACAGTAGATCCTGACCGATCCTGTTGGCGTGATTTAAATTAGCAGTTAAGTTACACTGCTGTGCCTTGCGCTTAATTATGCACAGACCGGGGTCTCCCTGTGAGACCTGCTGGGGGATCGCTGCAAGTATTTAAGCTTAAAATACGCTCATATTTTAGAGTATGTGATTCATATTTTCCTCATTAATAAAGTATTATCGGCATATAATGAGCCACGGTGCTTTTATCGATGGCTATTTGTTCTATGTTTATCGACATGCTGTGTCTGTTACTTTTATGTTAATTTGTTCGTGTAGGCTGGCTAAAGCTATTTCGGATGTGTGGTAGCTGGAAAAATCAGGCTGTGGCCTTTTCATTTGAGTCCAATGCAGGCTGTTAGATTAGCGTTGATTACTTTGGCGCTTCCTACATGGTGCTAATTAAAGGCAGGTTTGCAGACTGAGAGTTGCGTGGTGAGTCTGTCCATGGTGATATTGCTATTGTCTGCCTGTGTGCGTGCAAGAGCGTGCGCTAGTGTTTGGGGGGGTAGGGGGATTTTTTTGCACAGGGGCCAATTACAATAATGTTACGCGACTGACGACTATGTCAGCTTGTTCAATTTCAGTCGTGAGTTGTTCTAGAACAGGGGTCGCCAAGCGGGGAGAACACTAGAAAGAACTTATGGAAGATATCAGGACATTGTGGAAAGATGATTCAAAAATCTCACAAACTTCTTGGACAGCATGCTCCTCATGAGTTCTGGCATGATTTTTTTCCCGAAGTTTTACTTTTCTTAATTAAAAACAACACAGATGACACACATTGCATTTTTATCGAATTGTCTTCCCTCACCACACACTTTGGACCTTAAAAACCAGGTGAGTTGAGTTAACTGTATAATCAACTGCTTTAATTAATCAATTAGTGCTACAATTAAAGCAGTGTTAATGTTATCTCACCTTACCACGCAAGAGCCCTTCCTGCAGTGTATACTATTGTACAACAATTAAGAGTGACACCAAGAACCAGTTCACCCTGGGACCCTCCAGACAAGGGTTGGCGACTGCTGTTCTAGAATATTGGTGTCAATTACTAATGATAATAATTATTGCATCAGCAATAGAATATTTGCTGAAAGCACAATGTACTGATAATGAATACAATGTATTATATGACCAAAACAATGAACGTATAATGAAGCTAACACAGTTGGTCTTCAATTAATGTGCCAAAAGCAGCGTTATCGACAAAAACGAATCCAGGTTTTATATGAGTGCACATCAGGTTGACCACCGCCAAGGTTGCTGTGGAGCAGAGCCCAGGTTTCTCCAACACAGGCTCGTTTATAGAGTGACTCCTGCCGGATGTTAGGCAATGCGCCATCCTGACTGGGACTCAGGAAGGGATCTTGTTGTTGCTGAGTTGTGCTCAAAGGGCAGATGTGTCAGGGTAAGGTCTAACAAGCTGTGTTTTTGGGATATAATTTCTGTACATTATATCTCAGGAGGCTCAGTAAACTGAGGTGACTGTCATTAAAATCAAACATGGTTCTTCAACTTATAATGCAGAACATTCAGCGGGAGGGGAGGTCTGGAATGGACATTAGTCGAGTGCAACTCCATTTAGGACTGTCGTTTTTCACTAGAGGTGTCATGATCGATCATATCCGAAGCCTCGATACAATGTTTTCACTTGCGACTTACAGGGAAGTGTATTGGTTTTATATGTTTATTTTATCTTTCTGAGTATTTATTCATACCATAAACATTTATCGTCTTTTGGGGGTAATGAGAAATGCACAAAAGACAAAATAATTTATTTCATTTTTATATGATGCTCTTCACACCCAAGTGACCCAATGTGCTGAACAGTTGAAAACAATTTGCAGAATACAAAGGCTCAAACCAATGAAGCCAGTTAGTTATGAAACATCATTCTCAAAATTAGAGTAAGGTTCATGTTTTGTTTATTTGCAAATATAAGCAGAGCAAAAAAGGCTGGCGTGCACTCACAAGCATACACTGGAGAGCTCCAGCTTACGAAACACTATTATCACAGGCAAGTTACAGAAAATGCACATGATAATACCCAGCATGCAAAGCGCATGTGATTCAAGTTTTTTTTTTTTTTTTTTTTTTTAACTGAGCTCTTTATTTTTGGTAACACTTTATTTTGATGGTCCCTCTGTAGATGCTCAACAAACAGGAAATAACGTGTCAATAACATGAAGGTTGACTTTCAACAAAGGATGATTTGTAGACAGTTCAAATACTATAAACAAACACATCACACCGTCTGCTAAGTGTCTTACACACGACCTTAATCCTTATGTTGACGATCTACAGTATGATGCTAATAGATGCTCAAGAAACTTTAACTTGAGTATTAGCAGATGATCAGGTTAATACTTGGAGACGCTCAACAAACTATCAACAGAGTATCAATAGATGATCAGGTCAATATATGAGATGATGCTTGTAGATGTTCAACTGACACTGAATAAAGTTCTAGCAGATGATCAGGTAAACATTCAGGGAGATACTTGGAAATACTCAACTTACCATCAACAAAGTTTTAATGGATGATCAAGTAAATGTGGTGCCGGTATCACCGTTTGTCTGTTTTGGGCAAATGATCCATATGTTTCAGTTAAGTCAGTTCATGCTGATTCCACTCACACTATCAACACATTGTCAGTAGATGATCAGGTTAATATACAGGGTGATGCTTGCAGATGCTCTGCTGACATCAATAACATGTCTACTGATACTTAAATGAATGTTTCTTGAGCATCTCTGAACATGTCACTGTAGATTGTCAACACAAATATTTAGGTTTTGTCTAAGATAGTCTGTAGATAGTATGATGATGTTTTTGTTATAACATTTGAACTGGCTACAAATCATCCTTTGTTGAAAGTCAACCATTATAAAGTTAACATGTTTTTTCTAGTCTGTTGAGCATCCACAAAGGGACCATCAAAATAAAGTGAGACCTTATTTTTTAATAGAAATTCAGAATCAATATTTCATCTGGCTCACTCTCATCACAGAAGAATATAAAATCCAAGTTATCGACTATAAAGTATGATATACTTTGTTATTGTTTGTGCAAAGCACACAATTGTGTCATTTTCTCACAATGCTGAGTCCTGTGATTCTAACTTTTGGCTAATTTCGTTCCTGGGGGAGAGCCTTGGAAATTCAACAAATCTGATACATGATGAAGAGCTTAGCATTAGCATGCAAATCCTCATCGTGTAAAGCAAGCTAGAGGCTTGGTGGGCCATATGTGACTGTTTTCTCTCTCACTGCCCACAGTGCTATATAAATTTGAGTCCCAAAACTGTTCTGCCTGAGATGCGTAAACTCCCTGCTGATTCAGGGTTACAGAGCTACCGCAAAACTGTTCTGCCTGAAATGTGTAAATTCGCTGCTGGTTCGGGGTTACAGAGCTGTTGCAGAACTGTTCTGCCAGAGGT
Organism: Gymnothorax javanicus; assembly: GCA_029692085.1. NCBI lineage: Eukaryota > Metazoa > Chordata > Actinopteri > Anguilliformes > Muraenidae > Gymnothorax > Gymnothorax javanicus. The sequence goes on along the minus strand of CM056194.1, from coordinate 110,179,663 downwards.
GTTTAAATTCGCTGCTGGTTCAGTGCTTCAGAGCAACGACAAAACTGTTCTGCCTGAAATGCATTTCTGATAGGACCACTTTGTCAAAGAGAATATTTGTTGGAAGCATACGAGCAAACATTGAGTTTGGCGGCATGGCTCTGTTCTGAGAGATCCATGCCCGTCCAAGCGTGGAACCAATTACTAGTGGTGAAATCCACCGTAATGCACGCTGCAGCTGATAAACCTCCATGCACAAGGACTTCAATTCTGCGCGAGACTCTCTTACAAACGCGCTGATTGATTTATTGCTGACTACAGCAGGGGAACGTAAATATGCCACTAAAACTCACGCCGAATGCGTGAGAGTTGACAGGTATGCGTTATTAATGAAAATCGCCACACCTGATAACGTTGAGAGTTTTCAGAGTTTCTGTAATGGTAATTTAAATAAATGACTGAAAAAGGTCAAGAATTCAGCTATTTGTGGTCATTTTAACTTAACACGGAGAACTGGCGACACCTGATGGTCCTTCGGATTTTTGGAGTCAAGTGAAGTCAATTTTATTAAGATTGAAAACAGGTCATGATCAATCATTATTTTTAAGGGATGGTTTGTGCTTCCCCAATCACCAGTTCATCAGCCGACACTGATCTCATTGCAGCATGGGAGTGCTGATCTAGGATCAGCTCAGAATACATCAGGATGGGATGTGGACGGAAAGAAATCTGATCCACGGTGGCCACTTTTGCTCTCAGATAAATTGTGAGAATGAGATGTTGTGTTTAATTGCCGCGCTTTGTTCTTCACACTACTATAAAAAGACATACATCAACATGAGCACGAGGAAAAAAATCACATGCTCAATAACCCCACAGAGATTTATAACTCAGGGTTACAGGAGGAATACAGTACATGCAATTATGCCTATTATGCCTTGTGATGAAAGACATCAATTATCTGTTGTCATTATTCCTGATACTAAAAACAGCACATTAAACAGAATGAATCACACTGTCTTTTGATGAACAGTCAGATATACACCACCCCTCTGAAGTATAACAGTGTGTTGTTCTCTGAATCAAATTAGAAGTGAGTGATGAATGAAGTTGTCATGATCAGCAGAGAGGCACCAAATGCAAAAATCACAGAATATGCTGCGATTGGTCTTCATAAAGGAAACTGTACTGACCGCAAAGGGGCTTAAACAAGTTTATGTCCACCGTCTGGCTGGTACTGCTGAACGTTGAGGTTTTGAGCGTGAAAGAATGGAAGGGCTGTGCTGAGGTCAGCTCCAGGGTCGTGTGTCATGGTTTTGTGAGGCTAGTGGCGGCTTTGAGAGCTTTCTTGGTTGCTCTCGTCCGGGACGATATCGGCTTGCCCACAATCGGATTCTTGGGCTAGCTGGCATTAATTGGGGGCGGCGCCTGGATTCTATTTAAGCCCTAGTTCCGCCTCACTGCCCTTGCTAGAGTGTCAGTGTTATGTTTGTACTTTAGCCGGTAAGGTCTCTAGTGAGAAAGTTATTGAGGCATTAGCTGCAAAAGAGGAAAGTGCTAGATAGCAAGGGAATCTTTCTGTTTTTCCTCTTTCTGAGCACCGTCTGGTGCTTATTCTTTTATCTCGGTTTCCGAGATTTTTTTCCCTTTCATTTGGTTCTGTCTAACTCGCTTAGCTTCCGTATTGTTACTCAGACTGGATCTGGGTCCTTGGAAGCGCGAGTATCTCTCTCTGTTTTCTGTCTGTGTTTGTCTCTTGTTTTGCTGTTCTTCATTTCGTTCCGGCCACAGCATTTGGCGTCTCAAAAGAAACCAATCCATCACATTGTGAGCTCGAAGGAGCAAGATTGATGCTCTCCCTCTCACTGCACGGAAGGCCAGAGAGGAAGATATGACTTCTCAGGACTGCAGTACCTGAGAGGGTAATCCCTTAAGGATTTAAAGCTTTTAGTTTTAGTGGCGTAATTTTGAAGATGTTTGACACGAAACAGTTGATAAGGCAACACAACAATCCAGCAACGGGAAGATGAAGACTGGGAACTTAAATACACAAGGTTTTACAAAACTGAACTGGAGGTGGGAGTACAGAGCATGGGGTAGAAATACAAGAGGAGGGGAAAAAAGACAATAATTAAGTAATAAAATTAGTGAAATTGAATTAATGAAACAAAACTGAAACTAACACAGCTGGATTGGGGAGAAAAGAATTTCGCGGAACATTCTGCATGTGACAGAAGTGACAAAACAAACCCAGACCAAGGTGCCTATGGTACATTAAGATGGTACACCTTAATGCAGGGGTCACCAACTCCATCCCTGGAGGGCTACCATCTTGTAGGTTTCTGCTCTACCTCCTATTCAGCACACCTGATTCAACTAATTAGCTACTTAACAAGATCACAAGCTGGGCAATTAAGTGACTAATTAGTTGAATCAGGTGTGCTGAATAGGAGGTAGAGCAGAAACCTACAGGATGGTAGCTCTCCAGGAACGGAGTTGGTGACCCCTGCCTTAATGCATGTTCAAGATCATGGTAAAGATGTGTATTTTGTGTATTTTTGTCATCCTCATGGATGTATGTACTAATTAACAGTGCTGGACAGAGTTTTTTTTTTTTTTTTTTTTTTTTTTTTTTTTGAGCTGGGTGGTCAGTTGACTGGGGCTTTTGTTTCAAAGTTCCAGAGCTCATACTAGCAAAGGTTTCCCCTCTAGCAAGAATCTTCCAGGGTTTGCACTGATCTCAAATTCTGGCTCTTCATTACATTTCAATTTGCAGTTTAAATATAATTTTAATCTTTGATGGAAGAACAAGAATCTGGGTGCAATAATCATTTTTTAATCTGAGAAAAATTTCTGATCTTAAAACTCATATCCTCATGTACTATCCAACTATTATAAGGAATAATGAATTTGCAATCCAGACTGTATTACCATGATACTGAGTTGTGGTGGGACTACTGCGCATTCTAATGCCATACAGAAGAAAATCCTACTTTTAACTGAGCCTTAGTGATTGCTCCCTCTGTTCAGAAGTTTATGAGAAATGGGGAAATAAAAAAAAAAGACAATTGTGCCCTGGTCTTCACTATCTGCTGATCCCTGTGTTTTTTTATCTTTGACCTTGTTAGGCTCATACCCTATTAAAAATAGTCATGAGTCCTGCTGACCATGTAGTGTAGGGGCTGTGATGGGATATTTCCCCTCCCGCACACACTCTGTGGGCTGGCAGGAGGTTAGTAGCGTAGCATGGCCTGTAATGGATTATCCACCTAATAAGCAGTGAAAGGGCTGGTGAGCTGGGAATAGAATCGTAATGAGTCTGTCAGGATTGTGATGGGTGACGTACCGCAGAGAGCCAATAGTATGGACTGCGGCTCCTTTGACGTCTAAAACAGAACCGTGTGCGCCCAGGTCAGGCAGGTGACATCGGTGGAAAGAGGAGTTGAAACAGGCGAATATGGACCTGCCATTGACCATTCCCCAGGTCACGGGTTTGAGCAGTGCGGGAGGAGCAGAAATGTGTGGAGGTGTGACACTCTCTGGATGGATGGAGACCCGGGGACAGATCAGCACCCGTTCTGACTCACTTTTCACCTGAATCAGCACAAACCAGAGGTGGAAAATGCAGGTCAAGAGAGTAAAACTCCTGCCCTGCTGAAATCACCAGGGCCCTCTGTCACAACCTGCATGTCTGCTTAATTGGTTCTAGCTGTCTGGTAATTGGTTGATTGGCTCATTATTGCTTAAGTGTAATCAGCTGTAGCCACTGATTGTGCTGTGTATGTAGCTTGTGGGCTTTGCCTCATTCGGGGCTGGATCACCTTACTGGAAGGGGTTACTCTTACCCCTTACTCTAAATCCAAGTTTTCTTCTCTGGTGTCCCTCCTAGAGAGCTAAATTATTAGTGAGGTAGTTAGTGAGTAAATTATTAGGTACAGCAGGTTCTCCAATCCGTCTTACATTCCTCCTTCCTCCTCCTCCTCCTCCTCCTCATTACATTTGCGGCCTAGGGTCTCATTGTCGATCCTGCGATTGGCTCAACACCTGCTCGGTTTGAAACAGCCCTCGCTTCTAAAGTTTTTGTATGAACTAGAATGTTCGTGAACCGTGCTTACAATAATTTCTGAGTGAAGTGTGAGATTTATCAATCCATCTTTTACTTCACAACAAGCTTACATACAAGTACAACAACAGCCATGCTGCCTAACATTTATCATTTCCACAAAAATGAGTGGGATTCAGCATTTGTACATATACTTCAGAAAGTGATTAAATATCTCCCGGCTGGGCTGGAAATGTCTTGCTGTCCCCACGAGTTGGAAGAAGTAGATGGGGAGGGGGATGCCTGGGCCACTGGGCTTAGTCTGCTACCCCTGCGACCCGGGCTCGGATAAGCAGAAGAAGATGGATGGATGAGCTTAAATTGAAGCACTGTTTGGACCATGATTTTGTACAGCACCTTGTTTTAGAACAAAAGGTTTGTTCATGGAAAGGACTCATACACCCGACCAAATAAACTGTAGAAGGGAAGATAAAAGTACATGAATAATCTATTTGTGTATTTATTTTATAAATACTCTGGCTGCCAAAAGTATTCTCAGGGTGTAATTGGAACATAAATCCATTCAATCATAATGGAATTGGCTCATAATGTCAATCAGAAACACAGTGGAAATGATTGTTGCAGTAGATTTAAGATTCCAAACAATCGTTTTTATTTTATTTGTTAAGGAACTGCTGAGGGTTCCACATAGATTGGCTTGTTTGGCGTCTATCTCGTTGGCTAGAACTTGAATTTCAATGTCTGAAGAGTTTTAGTTCATAGTCCTTCTGAAGAGGTAAAAGGGTTAAATAGCATCATGTGGATGGGTGAGGGCAGTGGTTCCCAAAGCCGGTCCTGGTTTGTGTTCCAACCAGAGTTACGATCCCAGAAATTTAACAAGCCATTTTTTTAATTAGTTGCTTTTCAAATGAGAGGGACATTTTTCCCCCTTCAACCACATTATGACAAAAACGGCTATGCATTCCATGATGTTTCAAAGCCCAACATTCATATTTTTTATTTTGATGTATTCCAAGTAAGCACGCCAAGTGACGGTAGCAATATGTACTTTGTGATCAAATGCAAGATTGTGATCAATCAAGAAGCTGCTGATTAGGGTTCTGATTGCAGGCGTTGAAGTTCTTTCCTGAAACCTAACAAGTAACATCTAACAGATTTGACTCATTATAATATGCTTTGTCTCTAAATTCTTAATTGCCTATTGTTAGTTAGTTTTAGTGACCATGTTTCCTAAATTTCATCAATTAGAAGCCAGTTCATAGTTTCATTTCATCAATTGTAAATTCAACTTTTTTATTTTCGAAAAGTAATTTCCAATATCACACCATGACAATTTTTTTCATCATGGCCATTTTCGGCATGTGGTCTAAAAGCGTAAATAATCAGGATGAACAAGAATAGTGCAATTACAAACTCAGTAGCATTCTGAGATTTGAGCTGTGGTTGGAGCGAAAACCAGCGTACACACTGGGTCCCCAGGACCGGGTTTGGGAACCACTGGGTTCGGGTACCTTAACTGAGATCTGGTTTGCATTGCCACCACCTACCTCTCAGGTGAAGCTATCAGAACAGATATTACCCAGTTTTGAACAGTAATGGTAAATAGGCTTGGTTTTAAATAATCAAACTTTTGCCAGCTTTTTCTATTTCTGCCAATCCAGTTGTTGTGATCCTCGATCCTCTTGTAATCGCTCTTTCGTCCCACACTGCTCAGTAGAAGCAATAGAAGCCGTAGTCAGCCACATGCCAAGAAACAAGCTGAAAAACATTTCTTACTGTTCAGCTCTTTATTCTTTCCTAACTAATCAACAGCCTGCAGTATTTCTCGCTCCACCTTTTAGTATCGGATCAGTATACTTGGTACCCCAACAAAAGGGTAGAGAAAACGTGGATAGGATTTGAATGGTTCTTTTGATACCATCCACAACTTATCAAAATGGAAATGCAAAAATTACCAAACTACGTAGTAACTGATAGAAAGTACTGAACTAGGCTTGAATAACACTTGCTACTCACAAGCTTGGTTGTTTAGAATTTGTGGGATTCATCAAGGCACTTTACTTACTGGTGACAATAATTCAAGTATATGTAGAAATGATAAATAGAAACTTTTTGTTTTTTTACTTTTCATTTAATTTCTAAAGTTACACTGTATGAGTGAATTTAGAACCTTTTCTTCAGAACATTAATCAATAAGGGACCTGGATTTGTTCATAAGCACAATTTCTGGCAGAACTTTCTCTGAGCCCAGGGCCCTCTATTTCACTGTAAGAAGTCTGAAAGATAGCAGAAAAAATGGATTGGATTAGATGAATCCAGCCACGGTATTACCTTTAAGACTACAGGCATTACAGGAAGTGAGGGAGGAATCAAGTGCGTACAAGTGCAATACTGGGACCAAAATTAATTTCTTGCCTGCTTTTGCCCACCTAAAGTTAGTATATGAGATTTTTAAATGGTTGAGTAAGGATACTTATAATACCCAAATGATTTACGAATTTCCACGTGGTCATACCTGAAACAACTGCGTCTCCAAAACAGGTAATTTCTAGTAAATGTTCTGAGTTGAATAACTGTCTTATTATCTTCAACACTGTTTGCTGAAAGTTGCACGGATTTTGTATTCCTCTATAATCTATTGAACTGATCCAGCTGTGAGAGGATCCAAAGCAGTGGTGTAGTGGGGGTTTTCAGGGGTTTACGGAGTGTACCCAGCTCTTTCTCTGTCAATTTACCGTATGTCCCTTTTCAGCCAAAAAGCCATTGAAATACAGAGGTGAATACACCCACTTTCTCAAAACTGATCTACCCATCTACAGTGCACCTAAAGGAGTATACCCAATTCTTCCAGGCATGACAACATCACTGACCCAAACATAGCCTCTTCTTTTTTGTTTGACCTGCACTGTAATCAATTTAAAGCTGGTTAAACTTACTTAAAGTTCCCCTCTGCCTTTAAAGTGTGAGACAACTCAACTAAAAGTGAATAAACTCACCAAAAGATGAGCTTTATTTCAACTCAATTGCGAAGATAATGGATGACTTCAATTTTAACTTTTGAAAACATATAAACTTGTGTTCAATTTCTAAAACTTGTTATGACAAGTGGAGTTCAAGAGGAGAAATAAGTTCACTTAACTTAATGGGGCTATTCTTTTTACATTGTGCTTAAACGCAAAAAAAAAGTGAAAAGTGTTTTCACAAAATGCCGTATGTAAATGATCCAGGATATTAAGTGTAACTACATGCTGAAACATTGTTATCTCATGAAATTGAATCATGCAAGTCCTATTTTCAACATTTGATGCTGCCAGTCTTCATCTCACAAAATGAAGCTCAATATGAATCCAGTGGTTGAAAAGAGCAGAGAGCATTTGCTTAGAGATGCTTGTGTGGCCGGCCGAAGGAGCTTGGCCACCCAACACTGTTATGTGACCCCCAATTCAGCTGTGCTTAGATGACTGAGGGGATTATTGTCTGTCCACACAAGCTTGGCCCTTAATCCCTCATTCTGGAAACAGCTTAGCACTAGGTCCAAGCACCTAAGGTGCTCACTGTGGAGGAAAATACCACAACGTCATCAAGATAAAGCAACAGGGAATGGAAATGTTGGTCACCAAACATCGTCTCCATCAGTCATTGGAATGTACTTGGAGCATTACATGGGCCAAATAGTATCCTTTGAAACTCAAATACGCCAAAAGGAGTGCAGAAGGCAGTTTTCATTTTGTCCTGCTCTGTGACTGGGACCTGATGGTAAGCACTGGCCAGATTAATGGTGGAGAACCACTGTGCCCCCGAAAAGGCATCCAAGGACTCCTCAATCCTTGGAAGTGGAAAGGCATCCTTCAGTGTTTACCCATGTAGCAGTCTGTAGTCCACACTCAGTCTCAAGTGTCCATCTTTTTTCCTCACCAGGACAATGGGAGAGGCGTAGGGACTACAGCTCTCCCGTATGATTTGGCGGTCCAACAGCTCACGTATGTAAAGCCCTATCTTTGTCCTAGTCAGAGGGGGGAATGCGCCTGTACCTCTGCCGAATAGAAATATTTTCAAGGAGGGGAATGGCGTGAGTCACTAGGTTTGTACAACTAAGGTCCAGGTCAGAAGCTGCGAGCAGTCTCAGGATTAAGCAGTATGGATCTAACCTTATCCTGGTCTGTTTCAGAGAGCGCAGATGAATCCACAAAATCAATGTGCTGTCTCACTTGACTGGCCTGTACTTGGACAGAAACTCTCGCTGTGATCCCACTTGAGTGTTGCTCTACAGTAGAAACTCCATCAGGCAAGCTTATGACCTGAGCCTGACTCAAAAGTCCTATAGGGTGGCAAGGATGAACCAAAACATCGGTCACATCTACATTTACCACTGTCACATACACAGTACCCCCAGTCACAGTGACCATGGCTGGGGGTAGGAGCACACATTTGGTGAAGGACCGACCATCATCAGGGGGCTCAATTAATGCAGCACTGAGGACTCACTGAACTGAGAAGAGCATGTAGCAGCAACCCACTAAACTGTACCCCCAGGTATAATAACAGGACGCCTACCTCTCGCGCGGGCCAGCACTGTCTTAAGTTGAGCTGCACCTGGTGGCACTGTTGGAGTGCCTGACGCTATAAAGGAGGGGCCTGCTGTCCAATGGAGAGGTCAAAGAGGTCCACGCCATGATGACCGAACAACTGGTGATAGCACTCTTATTACATTAATGCCCAGGACACTTGGAACACCAGAGGGGGATATTTGGCTAAAAGGGTCTTTAACAACCAAAATATCCTTGCTGTGGGATGACTTTGCCAAAAACAGTCACGTACAGCTCTATATAGCCAACATTTGGGAATTCTAGCCCATTGGCAGCTTGCAATTGAAGCCAATGGCGGGATCTAGGGGCACTGTGGAAATGCTTGAGGAAGAAAATTTCACAAATAGTTGTAATCATGGAACCTGTGTCTAAAAGGAGATTTAAAGAAACATCTCCCAAACAAACAGTTACCTTGGGGCATAGTGCTACAAAATTAGAGACAACAGTCTGCACATTTGAGCCTGTGTCCGCTGCTCTAACATCTTGAAGGTTGTAGTCAGGGTGCTGTCATACTACACGTTTTAACTCCCTGTGAAGGTCAGAGTCAGGAACATGCTCCACAAACTGGTCCCTAAGAAGAATGGGGGCGTTCCACATCACTCTCGGGGCACAACGTCTAACCTTCTCCATGAGACAACACAAAGCATGTGAGAACTCTTGAAGTGACTCTCCTTCTAGTTGTCTCCTAGAAAGTAGGGAATCATATGATTCAGAGCAACCATACAGATCTTTTAGAATAGACAAAATTACCTCAGGGTCCTCTCTCTGCTCTAGATCTATAACTAACCTCATGTTTGGCCTCCCCCTCAAGATGGTCATAAATAAAATAAACCTGATTCACAGGTCTCATCTGCCTCACTCTTAAAGTGGCCCTCATCTCCTCAATCCAATTCTCCACCAGAATACCAGCAGTCCATCTAAAGGTTGGGCATTTTTGTTCTCTAGGGATATAAAGCAACCGCTCAACAGGAAACGGGTCATTGGGTACAGAGTTTAAGCAGCTACCTGAATACCAGGGTCTGAACCTGAAGGGAGTGAGCTGGTAGCCATTCGCTCCTGCAGTAGCTGCTCCTTTACAGCTTGCAGCTGCTGGACCAAATCCCTCAATTCTTGCAGCTCACTGGCTATGGCTAAGTTAAAACAGAGTAACTAGAGACAGAGTTAACTGAAACAGTACAACTAAGTCCTGAGGACCCAAGGCAAGGCAGTACAACACTGAGCAAGTCCCTAGATGTACACACTGGTTTGATGAGAACCACATAAACATGAGCTAACACACATGAAAATACAAAATCCTTCTCTCCAACCCCATCCGAAATCACTAACTGTGTCCTGCCGATTTCGCAAGAATGTGGCTGTGGCCATAGAAAGGCCCGAGATTTGGCAGCAAATTTTAGTGACCTTTAATTCTCCAGTCAAATCAAACCACAGATCCCTTAAAGACACAGTAGATAGAAAGGATGCACCAAGACAAGGATTTCCCTCAAGATTACAAATTTATTTAAAGTTAAGAGCACAATATCAATAAACAGCAATTTATTCAGCTCAAGAAGTAAAAACAAATCTAGACAAGTTAAAAGGGATGCTGTAAGATCTAATATATGTAACAATAACGAAATAAATAAAAAAGTGTACTAGAGGATTGGCAGCAGTGGCCTGAGACAGTGAGCAGAGAAATTCATATTGGGGCATGGTACCTCACTGTACTTTAGTGCCCTAAAACACACACACACACACACACACACACAAACCGCAAAGTAACAAAATAGAATGAAAAATAAATGGTGAAGGGAGTGCAATCTTTACCAAACACACGATTAAGGGGAGTGTGGAGCACCGGTGAGGAACCACCAACCATCCACTCTCGAGCCGTCCACGATTACCACTCCGCCTGCAGCACTCTCACAGCAAAAAAAGACAATAATTAGGCCACAGCAATCAATCGATCAAATTCTTGGGGGAAAGCAATCGACAATGGAGGCCGCAAATGCTCACAGTGTGCAATAGAATAAAAGCAACAGGCAGTTAATAATACAGTGTAGATGTATGTCTAAAACAGTGTTCAAGGGTAAAGACTGTTGATCACAGGCACTTAAAACAAACAATAACCAAGCTAGACACAGGCATAAAACCAAAAAGGCATTGCACAGACCAGGCCTCAACAAACAGCAGAGAGAGGGTCAGCAGCAGCATGGCGGGAGGTATTTATACACTTCCTAAAACCCAGGAGGTGGGTGTGATCAACCTTATGGTGGCCAGGAAGGGCTCTGACACTACCTGCTACACTTGCATGTATGTGGGAGATCCTCCATGTTTAAGTCACCCAGATTTGATCTGATAGGGGCATGTCTGTGCACTTCCAGCCAATCAAAACCAATTTAACTGTCCAAAAAATTAGTTGCGAGAAATCATATGGATCGGCAAATCCTAGGAAAGGAAGGGAAAGTCACTAATCACTACCCATGGCACTGTTATTTCACCAATGCCACAAAAATTCTGAAAAATTATTTAAGAACTCTCATTATAAAACTAGTATTTGTATTTGCTAAAGCATTAATAATGCTGCCATACAGCTTTTAAGTCAGTGGTGTGACAAATTATTGCTGTCCGTACAGGTGTTGATATTGGAGAGGCTCATTACTCATCATTTTAGTTTGAGTGGGATGAGCTCTGAGAGGTATATTTATATTGGATTAATTTCCCTTTGGGTTATCTGTCTTTTTGACAGCAATATTATCTAGTAGTTTTCCAGCCAATATAACTTTTGCAAATGTTTTAATCATCCGTCCATTTATTAGTGGGGATTTGACAATGTATCGTCCATGGTCAAAATAGATGTTTTTCCATGAGATTTTTCCCCTTTTTGTTGGAAGGGTTTTAAAGTGTATTCAGGAATTTAACTTAATTGAATTTAAATGTTATTTAACATTTTAAAACCAATAAATATAAGCAATGTAAGAAAAATTAATTAACATGCAAGATAATTTTCTATCTTATGATAAAACATAATAGGCTAGCAGAAGAGAATAATTTTGGTGTTTAAAGTAAAGATAACATTGAAATTTGTGTGCTTAATGTTAAAGTGGAATAAATGTGGCATTATGGTTGATTTTTAATGCATTTGTGGAACCACTCATCCATGAAGTTCTATTATTTTAAATTATTTGAAGTAAATTATGAACAATGCTTTTTTATTCAAGAAAACTTGAAATTAAATTAAATAGGCTAGTCTCCAGTGGTCTGATAATCACTGCTTTTTGATACTGTATACCTTTTCCTTCAGGCTTTAATGGAACAGAGATGTGGGATGTTTGAATCAGCTATGCTTTTAACAGTCCCATCTGTGAAGGTCACTGATGGTGAGCTGGTTATATTCCAACCGTTTGAATTCAAAGCCGCAAGAAGAGACAGAATTTCCAGCATTCAGGCTCAGGTTTAACAGAAATCTACTGCTGATCCTCGAAAACAGTTTGCCCTCCTTTGTTGTAGCAAGGACTTTGTCTTGCAATATTTTGTAGTGATGTTGTTTGGCGTAGATCATTAGTAGTCGAATGGTACTAAATGTAAAGTGTTCTTTCTCCAATTATCCCTTTATAATATCTTAAATTTAATGCTGGAAAGTTCATTGAAATTAGTGGAGTGTAATGCATGAAGATGCTTGGCCAATGCATGAAAATGGGAGCGTGCCTATGTTCCCACAGCCCTATACTCCCACAGCCATGCAATCGCTAAACGAGAGCTTTCCAAAATCTCCACTTTGGCCATAGTTTTGAGAAATAATCGTTTTCTTAAGATAAAAACGGGGTTTTTCGTGTAAATGAGAGGCCAAACCGCGTGGAAATACCTGCATTTCCCCTTCATGTAAACGGGGTCTTAGAATTGTGAGACATGTGGGAACATAGGGCTGTGGGAACATAGGGCTGACCTGATGAAAATAAGCACTATATAGATAGAATTACCAGTTTGTAAAGTCATTGAAAATCCAAGCAAAACTGATTGAGATTGAATATTTTATACACATACATACAAATGCACATGCGCGCGCACTCACACACACACACACACACACACACACAATTATATAAAAGCACCAAAAAATTAGCATGTGTGACTGTAATCCTGAGGTAAACAGCACTGGTCCAAACTGAGATTCATCATTTTTTTTTTTACATTTGTTGGGGCAGTTTTCCTTCCAGAGTTCTGGAGTTAGCCAGTCCATTGTGTTGCATAACTGTGGAGACTGTGAAGTTTCTCCTGAACATGAACTCGTCCTACATCTTGCAAAATATGTTTCAACTGCAGCCAGCTAGCTTATCCCGTCTTTACTGAAAGCGCCGATTAACGTGAGCTTCAGCGCATTCTGCCCCGATGACGGATGAAATGCAGTAGAATATCAGACTGGCAGATATGAAAGGAACAATGGACATAAGGCTCTCCCAATTCTTGTCTCTCTCATTGGCCGATGGGTCTTTTCATAAATGCATGGCTGGCTTCCTGGAGCAGGCCTTTGAAGATTGAAAGTGCTGTCATCAGCTCTGATCAGAGGCATGAGTATCTGCAGGGCTCTGACACCCATCTTCAGGAGACAGATGTTTTCCCGGGACCACCACACCGACGGAGGAAAAGATCATTATATTAGAGACACAGCTCACCTATTCATGATCACAAACTCACTGAGTCGCTAAAAGAAATAGCAAGTCCACCATCTTGCAAATTAAGGTGTGGTTGCGAAAGGGTTTTCTTTGTTGGGCTAAGGGCTTGAGGATCATTATCAAGATGTATTTATTTCTTTTTTCTCAAAAAACAGAAAAAAACTTTTGGACTTGAGGAGGTGCTTCAAGCTTGCTAAAAGCTACCCAGAAACCTTAAAAGCTTCATGTCTGTACAATGTTTGTTCGCTCTTCAAAGCGTTCTTTTGAAGCATTATTAGGTGACCGAGGAAGTGAGAATTGAAGGTATTGGCTGATTAAGGAGAATATAAAGCAGACACGCAAAGCCAGTCGGAAAGATGAAACTGTCTGCACTGGATGCTGTAGCTGGTGATATTAATCACATTAAGATTCATGTATATGCCAGAGCTTCGCCTTAGTTACATGGCCTCATCTTAATTGCATGGAAAACAGTATATGGATGAAAATAATTCTATTACGACAGATTTTTAACTTCACTCACTTTGAGTATTTTGGATGACAACACTTGTCCGATTATTTATAAATGTTGTTGATATTTTTTTCAATTTACAGTCTAAAAATAATTCCACCTTTATGCAGTTTGAGTTTCCATACTCTGTCTCTTTATAATATTCCATTAAAAATGTGACCCTGGACTTTATACGGTTTAATAAAGGGAGGAAATATTGATGAAGAAGTGTTTCAGACTGGTTGTACTGTGGAGGAGTTTTGCTCATTTTCAGCAGGCACAGGCAGACTGTGGGAGGCAGATCAACCTCTCTTGTGTGGTAAGAACAGGGGGTCGACCCTGGTGGGTCTGGGCTGGACCCGCCCTCTCTGGGCTCTGCTGTGGGCAATTAATCAGCCCAAGTGAGGCTGCTAGCAAGCGCTAGAACGGCCAGTGTTCAATACCAGATCATGGGGGTGGTGTCACTACAGTGGGAGACTGTATTCTAACAGGGCGAGCTGTTAAAAAGTCCCCACTGATATTCCTGTAACAGACTTTTCCTACACTAAAATAATTGTCAGGTCAAACTCAGTGTGGTGCAGATGCTTATTTTTTTCCCCCGGAAATGGCCGAGGACTTGTAATAACGAGGTCTACGGCCTGGGTGGGCTTGATAAAATTGGTGCGCTGTGGAAAACCGATGTGTGCGTGTCTGTGCGTGAGTGCCTGCCTGTATCGTATTTTATGGTGCCGTACCTTTAAAGTGAATAGGGTGTTCTTATTCATTCAAAAAGACTATTTACAAGCACCAGAAAGTGCTGTTTGCATTAGGTCCATCAGCAAACACTGGAGCATATTAGCATTGCTACTCCCTGAAAACGTGACATTTCGCAGCCCGTGTGGACTTTAATGCAGAGGGTTTTTCTGGTACATGCACTGGCTTGTGTTTCCTTTGCCCACGAGATCAATCAATGTCAGGTAACGGGAGATCGGCAGCGATGGTGATTAGCCGCACTGACTGGGGGTCACTCAGGGAAAATAATGTTTCTTTGAATTCGGTGGGGCTCCACACTGAGGCTGGCAGTTAGGATGTGAGATGAATGAATCCCTGACTCTGTGCTTAATTGTCGGGGCTTTAAATCGCTGGCTCTCCACAGCATGCTGAGACAGCGGGACGCGTGTTCTCCACGTGCCACGGCTACATTTTCTCAGCACCAATCTGCACTCCCACACTGAAATAAAGGCTCTTCAGCTACCGGAACGGTTCACTCCAGAGAGAGCTACACCTGCCCTGTGTGGTTGTAACAGCAGGCTCGAAACACACCGGTACATAATAAAAGGACAACAAATTTCAAGTAGAAGCAATAGTAATAATTTATTTAAATCAACACCAAAAATAAGTCAATGTCTAGGGTATGTAAATCATGAATGTAATGTCGTGCATGTATGGATGCAGTGAAAGTCTTTGTAAAGGTATGTTAGATATGGCAAAGAAAGTAAAAGAGCAAGAGAGTGAGCAAAAAGAAACCAAGAAAAAGCACCATGCTGGTGAGGAAAAAGTATCAAAGACAGTGCCTGCAAAGAAAAGAGTATCAGCCTCTAGGGAGAGAGAGAGAGAACTCCTTTTAACAACTCCACCCCCCCTAAGTGCAGGTGAAATTAATAATGTACTTAAGCAAGCTAGGCCCAGCCCTGCCCGTGCACTGACATAGCTGAGCCTACCGGGGCACAGATGAACACAGGTGGGCGTCACACCTCCCTCCCTAAAGAGATTTGTTCTAACAAATCTTAGAACACACACACAACAAAAAGAAAAATCACGTGTTCCACACACATAACGCCATCTCCTAAATCCATGGGCGCCTTAGGATCAGGAACAGCGATAGGGAACAAAAATCCATGCGAACAAGAAAAAAAATTAAATTCTCGACAACGCATCAGCGACAATGTTATCTTTGCCTCTAATATGCTGTATTTTCAGAGGATATTGTTGAAGGATTAAACTCCAACGCATGATGCGTTGATTCTGGTTCCTCATCCGATCAATAAATACTAACAGATTATGATCAGTATAGACATCTATGGGACTCAAAGATGGTACACATGGCCCAGGTACACATCAAAATGTTACACAGCAAGGATCAAAGCTAGTGCTTCCCATTCAACTGTGGAATAGGCTTGCTGATGGCGTTTAAACTTCTTTGAAAAGTATCCAACCGGGTGTTCCACACCGTCAGAGCCTAACTGCAAAAGAACAGCACCAGCGCCACTCTCACTAGCGTCTTCAGCAACACTAAATGGGCTGTCAAAATTCGGGGCTGCCAGTACAGGAGCGGAAGCAAGCAAAAACTTAACATCATCAAACGCTTCTTGACATGCCGAAGACCACTCAAAGGGAACCTTAGGGCTAAGAAGGTTAGTCAAAGGCAAAACCACACAAGCAAAGTTCTTACAAAAAGCCCTATAATATCCTGCTTTTCCAAGAAACCTCCGGAGTTCCCGGCGGGTCTCTGGTACAGGGAAATTACAAATGGCTTCAATCTTAGCACCAACAGGTCGGACCTTGCCACCTCCCACTACCTTACCGAGATAGGTGACACTGGCCTTGCCAAATTCACACTTGGCAAGGTTCACAGTAAGGTTGGCCGCAGTGAGACGAGTGAAAAGTTCATTAATCTGATCCAAATAATTACTCCATGAGTTACTGTACAGAACAACATCGTCGAGGTATGCATTACAACCCCGCATTCCCGCCAGCACATGATTGACAAGCCGCTGAAATGTGGCTGGAGCATTCCTGACCCCAAAAGGCATGACCTGGTACTGCAGGAAATTGTCAGGTGTAACAAAAACAGACAACTCCTTCGCCCTAGCTGTTAAAGGGACCTGCCAATAACCTTTGAGAAGGTCAAATTTTCTCACAAATTTAGCTGACCCAACACGGTCTACACAATCATCACAACGTGGTAAAGGATAACAGTCTGGTTTTGTGACTGCATTAAGTCTTCTATAACCAGTGCAAAAGCGAAAAGTTCCATCCGGCTTATTAACCAACAGACAAGGGGAGCTCCACGGACTAAAACTGGGCTCAGCAAGATTATGGGTTAACAGATAGTCCACTTCTTTCTGCAACAATTCCCTCTTCCTAGGATTTACACGATACGCATGCTGTTTAATGGGCGGAGCATCGCCAACGTCAATATCATGTTCAATCACAGATGTACATGTAGGAACATCAGGAAAAAGAGTAGGGAAACAGTCTATTAACCCAATAATATCTGCTTTCTCCAATTTAGTCAAGTGGAAAAGATGAAGGTAAATCTGCCAAGAACTCAGAATTTCGAGAGGCGACCCTCAACAACCGCCTGCGATGGACCTCAATGCCCCTTCATCAAGTTCCTCACTGTCAGAATTGAAACAAACCTCACTGCCAACAGTGGAAATGTGTTCTAAATCACTAGAGCCCCCTACAGGCATGGTGGTAATCACAGCAACAGATGTAGGTGGCAAAGATGGAAAGTAAGGTTTTAAAAGGTTGATGTGACAAACCTGCACCTTCTTCCGCCGATCAGGCGTACTAAGGAGATAGTTGTAATCAGGCAGACACTTAGCAATCTCATAAGGTCCACTAAACTTAGCCTGAAAGGGACTATTCAAAAGAGGCAACAAAGCAAAAACTTTATCACCAGGATTAAAACTACGGTGTTCAGCCTTTCTATTAAAAAGCCGTTGCATCTTACACTGAGCTTTACCTAGTTTCTGTCTAGCAGCAGCTCTGGCTTCATAAAGACGATAGCGAAACCCGCTAACATAATCCAGCACATTGACTGGAGCCTCAGCAGTTCTCCACTCATCTGCTAAGACAGCCGTCGGTCCCCGTACCGCATGCCCAAAAACTAATTCGTTAGGACTAAAGCCTGTGCTCTCCTGAACAACCTCTCTAATTGCCAGGAGCAGCCAGGGGAGACCCTCCTCCCAATCAGACCCAAGCTCTACACAGTAAGACCTCAATAGGGACTTAAGCGTCTGATGGAAGCGTTCAAGGGCTCCCTGACTTTGAGGATGGTAAGCACTTGAAATGTTATGTCTAGCTTTCAATTGTTGCAATGCCCTGGAGAACTGCTTTGACATGAAATTGGACCCTTGGTCACTCTGAATGACTTTCGGAATCCCAAAAGTAGACATAAAATTAGTAAGAGCCTTCAACACAGACTTGGCAGTGATTGTCCTCAGAGGATACGCTGTTGGGTAGCGTGTAGACTGACACATCACTGTCAAAAGAAAGCTATGCCCCGCCTTGGAGCGAGGCAATGGACCCACGCAGTCAACAATTAAGTGTTCAAATGGATTGGACACTACAGGAATGGGCTGTAAAGGAGCAACAGGAATCTTTTGATTAGGTTTGCCAGTTAATTGGCACACATAACAAGATCTTAAATAAGAGGAGACATCTTTCCTCAACTTTGGCCAATAAAACCGACGTACAACCCTGTCATAAGTCTTCCGCACCCCAGTGTGTCCAGCTACCTCATTATGAGCAAGGTCGAGAACAGCTTTCCTAAATTTACAAGGAACAACGACTTGCACAACAGTGTTGGAAAAGCTCTCTTGCTTACACACAAATCGTCTACACAACAAACCATTTTGGATGAAGTAACATGAGCCAGCAGTCGGGTTTCCTTGAGAAGCCAAAACAAATAAAGGCTGAAGAGAGGAATCAACTGACTGTTCTTTAATCAGCTCCTCACGTGAGACCTTGAACAAATCAGGCAAAGAACTATTCTCAAACTCATTCAAATTTGACATAACTGTTGACTCACCACCAGTCACTTCCAAAGGAGGGACAACTTCTACAGACTCGACCTCAACATATGAGTTTTCATGACCCCCAGTGGAATCACAGTTGGCAGTGGTAGTCTCTAGCTCTCCTACAGGTGACTGAGAAGAACTATTATCTGCAACATCAGAAGGAGCGAGAAGAAAGGTGTCCTCTAAAGACACAAAATCAGAGTCAATGCCACGTTTCGCCATAGCACGAGTGACAGCACATGCTGGAAACACATCTGGATGCCGCTGTAAACACAGGTCAGGCTTCAGTGGTAACTCAGGCACAGACAAGACAATAGGTGGAGAGACAGCATCATTACTATCCCACACCTTACCCCCAGCTAAGTCATTGCCCATGATGAAAGAAATACCCGGCACTGGGAGAGACTGACGTACTCCAACCACCACATCGCCATTGACCAGTTTGGAAGACAGATGGACACGATGCAATGGCACCTGAACAGGAGTCATTTCAAACCCCTTAACCAACACATGTGTTCCAGTAGCTGTACTGTCACAAAAAGGCAAGACACCAGACAGCAGAAACGACTGCGCTGCCCCAGTATCTCTCAATATGCGCACTGGCACACCACATGACTCTCCAACTAAGGAGACAACACCTTCAGTTACAAAGGGAGTATAATCAGTGTCAAATTCACCTTTACCCACTTCAGTAGCAACCACAGACCCAATACTTGCCACCTCATTTACAGAAGACGAGCCAGTACCACAAGATGCCACTAAGCCAAAACTCTTGGCATTCTTACTATTCTTTTTCTTAAGAGCAAAACAAGCAGACATCTTATGGCCTGCCTTCTTACAATAGAAGCGTGCAATCTCGGTTTTGTTAACGGGAGGCTGACTAGAATTAGCAGAGGAAGTTGGCTGTGGAGTTTTATCCCCACCTCCGATCTGTTGCTTAATCTTAGGATCTTTTACCCTGTTCTGCTGGCTAACCCAGCGGCTATCAAGAATACGTTTGTGTGTAAGAACATATTTATCAGCAAGAACAGCAGCTTGATCAAGTTTCCGCACCTCTTATTCGTTCAGATAAACAGCAACAGCTTCAGGGAGACAATTCATAAAATCCTCCAATAAGACCAACTGTCTGAAGTCTCCCCTGGGCTCTGCTTTCAGTGCACTGCACCACCGATCAAACAAGCTCCCCTTCTCACCTGCAAACTCAACATATGTCTGCTGCTCTGCTTTCTTACCATTCCTGAACCTCTGACGATAAGCCTCAGGGACCAACTCATAAGCATGTAGAATGGTCTTTTTAACTACATCATACTGAGCAGCCTGCTCATTGGCCAGAGCAGAAAACACCTCCTGGGCCTTCCCAGTAAGCACACACTGAAGTAAAAGAGGCCACACTTCTTTGGGCCAATTAAGGGTGGTTGCTACCCTTACAAAGTGAGTAAAATATTTGTCAACATCCTTCTCGAAGAAGGGTGGCACAAGGCGAATGTTCTTGCTAACATCAAAACCAGGCTGTAGGGGAGGCAGCGGAGTAGGCCCTTTTTTCTTAGCTTCTAACTCCAGGTTCTTTAGCGCAAGCTCATGTTCACGTGCTCTGTCACGCTCTTCGCGTTCCATGCGCCTTAGCTCTAAATCATGCTGAAGCTCCAGCTCTTTAGCCTTTAAAGCCCTGGACTCACTCTCAGCCTTAAGTTTTTCAAATTGCAGCTGTTCCGATACAGCAGGTGCCTCTGGTTTCTTAAATACTCCTATAACCTCCAATTGGTTTTTAACAGCAAGATATAATGTCTCTTTTAAATTCTTTTCCTGTGATGTTATAACCAGGCCATAATGTTGGATAACTTCCAAAAGTTGGGCTTTACTTAACCCAGCTAACAGCTCCTCAGATGGACAGGCCACAAAATCTTCAAAAGACACCATTGTCTCAACAGGTCACCGCAAAAACCCAACAAACAAAAAAAAATTAAGCCAAATCGCCAAACGACTACGCACACAATAAAAATTTGTGCTAGACCACCTATTCCAACAATAGGCAAATTTCACCAAAGTGTCCTTTAATTTGGCCTAGTTTTTGGGCCTAGATGCCTAGAACCAGTTAATGTGACACAACAACAATTAAAGCAAACAACAAAAGATCAAAATTTCGAGGCACAAAGCAACGAAAAAGAAAAAGGAAAAACACAGGCTACTATACTCTTCCCCACACAATGGGCCAATAGGCTACAATGTGCAATAGATCACCAAAATGCAAAACTGCACTCAAAAATAGCCCATTACTCACTCCCCAAACAAGCTTTAGCCAACAAACAGAACCTTCAAGTTCAACAGGCTACAAGCTACTCTCACTTTACATGAAAAAAAAAAAAAAAAAACCAAAGTTACTTTTACACAAAGTAGCAATGAAGCTAACAGAGGCTTTACCTCTACGATCAAGTAACTTTGAATCGCCTATGCGTTCGCGCACATAGCCTAAAACATCAATGAGATAGGCTACACAAACATGAACGTCAATCAGTCTAAAAATAGATCAGCGAACGTTCAAGCATCATTCCGCGACAATGTAGCGAGCACACAGCCAACGCCAACAGCACCAAACTAACGCACTTTACCAACAAAAACACATCCACATACACAGACCAAAAATACTCAACATACCTCCAGGTGAAATAATCAGCTGGTCGCCGCCTTAATCCACAATAGCTGGGTGGCTAACGCAGTCCTCTGGCATCCTAATCCTAACAAAAAAAAAAAAAAAAAAAAAATACTACCTGGCCTAGCTAGGCTTCAGGGAAGTTGCCGGTCTTGGGATGGCTGGTTAACGCTGAACTCGCTACAGTTTAAAACTGCATGAAGCGTATCCCTGACAGGAGCTGCAACACACTCCGGACCGGGGCTGTCCCCAAAAACAACAAACTAAAATAACAAAGGCAAAATAACAAACTGTGCACCGAAGGTGAGGCAGAGCCCCACTGGAGCACACTGACTGACCAGACCCTGCAAACTAATTAGCAAACAACCAGGAGACGACCCTCACCTGGAAGCACGCGAGTCTACGATCTGGATTCTGTACCAATTAACATTTCTCGCGGACGAGTGACCCCAAATTATGTAACGGCAGGCTCGAAACACACCGGTACATAATAAAAGGACACAACAAATTTCAAGTTAGAAGCAATAGTAATAATTTATTTAAATCAACACCAAAAATAAGTCAATGTCTAGGGTATGTAAATCATGAATGTAATGTCATGCATGTATGGATGCAGTGAAAGTCTTTGTAAAGGTATGTTAGATATGGCAAAGAAAGTAAAAGAGCGAGAGAGTGAGCAAAAAGAAACCAAGAAAAAGCACCATGCTGGTGAGGAAAAAGTATCAAAGACAGTGCCTGCAAAGAAAAGAGTATCAGCCTCTAGGGAGAGAGAGAGAGAACTCCTTTTAACAACTCCACCCCCCCTAAGTGCAGGTGAAATTAATAATGTACTTAAGCAAGCTAGGCCCAGCCCTGACCGTGCACTGACATAGCTGAGCCTACCGGGGCACAGATGAACACAGGTGGGCGTCACAGTGGTTCACATCAGTACTGTGGTCATCGTGTGCTCATCAGAGTTCTTCATTCTGATTTGATTTGCTTGATTCTGGCTTGATAAAGTTCAAAAGGGCATTTCTGTTGGCTAGACTATTATCCACAACTTTTATTCATCTATAAATGGAATAAATCTGCTTATTTCTTGATTATGACTTCTCTCTATTTTTCAGTTGATCCCTTGTTGGGAGGACCACTTTATGGGTTCCTCTGTAGATGCGCGTTGCTGATGAGGTCATGTGTTGAGATTCGCTGGTGCACTGGATGGACCTGGGATTTTTGGGTTAAAACATAATGACCACGTTGTATTGCGGCATAAAAACTTAGCAGCATGTTCATTTTAAAACCATTTAAGTTGAGAGCTCCCTATGTGATTGATTAAACATAACCCAGCACACAAAAGAGATATAAATGGGTAGAAATACCTTTGCAGATCATTTCCTAAATTATGAGTCTTGCTGCACTATGGGCTTGTTAATTCTAAACTGCTAGAACTTGACAATAAGCGTACATTAATTAACATTTGCAAATGCAGTAATGAGCACTAACACACAGCAAAAATCCCAGTGTTAATGTAACTCCAGTAGTGTTTATATGTGACCAACCCATCCATCTTGGACTCAAATGCACTCTATTGGAGTTGAATTAACACTGGGATTTTTGCTGTACATTTAATTAAAAGTCACCTTATGTGTCTAGTGATCATTTACTACAGGCCTACATGTTAACTAAGGTATTCATTTATACATTATAAAAAAGAAAGGTTGAAGTGTTATTTAATGGATTCTTAAAGGTTGTTTTTAGCTTCACATTGAGGATGCCAAAGAGCAGAAACATAATGCTTATTCAGCACTGTGATGCATTAGTTAACTGTTGATGCTTATTACTCCATTTACTAATGTTAATCAATTTATCCTTATTCTAAAGTGTTACCAGGGAAACATTCATAATTACATTTATTAGACTAGATTACCCATCATCTCCTCTTTTTAACGACGGCATGCAGTTGCCGTGCAGTTTTCTGAATCGGCGTGATAGTATCGGCACTTACCAGAGAGAGAATTGGTGGGAGCCGACTGAGTTCTCGAATATCGACTCTAAACTCGTCCCAATTCATGATAAACATTGTTTACTGATTGCTTACAGTACCGGTGTTGATGCTGAAATGAATCATTTAAGTTAATCCCGCTCTCATAATGCCTAAACTCCAGACTGGCTGTGCCCCTCATTCCTACAGAAAATATAAACAGGCAGCACTATTAGAGATGTCAGTAAAAATATGCTCATCTCTGACCTTGCAATCCTCAGCGATGAAGTAGTATCGATCAAGCTTCCTCTATCCAGAACTGGGGCTGCTGCACCGATTCAGATAACTGATGAGAGTTTGACAGAAAAGGCCTCATTTCTAAGATTCAATTACCAGCTGTCCGTTGAGAAAAGGTCAACCAACTGAAAAGCTAACGCCATACGCTTCCCCACTGTCTTTTGTAATCTGTCCTGGCAGCATGATTTCTGAGTTATAGTATTATTTCTGCAATATTTAGTTGCAGGAGGACCCAGGGAACCAGATGTTGAAATTCAGAGGATGGTGAACTACTGTTTTATTAAGAGTGTTTCTGGGGAATAAATATTAATTCAACATTAATGTACATAGTTCTAACACCCATTAGTTAAGTTTGGAACCAATCATTTTTGATTCAGTATATAAAGCATGATTGAAATTTCAGATGAATTTCAGGTGAAGTAACAAACTGGAAAGTGCCAGAAGTCTGACATGTTTGAAATTTTTCAGCTGACAATGTATTTGAGTGTTTGAAATGTATAAATTCTCACGCTTATAGCCAAATATGCCAAGACCTTGAGCATGAACAAAACCTATTGGCACATCTAAAAACATTACCATCGATCGTTGAAGGTATTTTTTTTCATCGATTACTGATTGTGTTCCTATTTGTCAAAAAGAGTGTGTATATAACAAGGTCTAAGTAACTCAAGCCCTAAGCATATACAATAAATATAAAAATTCAGGGAACCATATACTGTATTATGGGGAAAAAACAATTTCTGTCGCACTGTGGAATCATGGATTACTCCAGTGTTTCTGGGCACTGTGGTGTATAATATATGACAGGAACATGACAGCAATCCCAATGAAATGAATAAGCCCAATAAATGCTATATGAATAGTGCATTTGCACTCTCAACCTTCATAAGCCTTAGGCCACTGCTTAAAAGACTATTTTATTTGTGTTATGACATGCAGCAGCAATCAACATCAGTGTACCTTTACAAACCTATTATCTATATCCTCAGTGATATAAGAATGTGTAAGAATACAGTATTTTGTGAGGAGTCAGTAATTGTGTGTGATTTTTCCGACATTGTTACTTTACTCCCCATGAATATGATTTGGAGGTAATAATCCTCAACTTACTGTACCGTATTGCTTTCAATTTATTTGATTCATAGAAAAATCAATTACCTAGAGAAAGCTCATACAGTTTAGAATGAGATGATGTTAAACCTGCAGATTTCTAAAAAGTAATGTGCGGGAAATCAGGTGCATTTTCAACGCGAGTCTCGAGGATGTCTTTGAGTTTTCGCTCATTCATTTGTGGCGGATTCAGATGATGCTTTCCAGGCTGCTCCTGACCATTTGACCCCTCATTTAGGGACAAATCATACAAACGGTAGACTGGAATTTCTCATTTAAATGCAAATGTTATACTGGGCATCACATGAAGGGAAGAAGGGTGGTGGTGTTGAAGGTGGGAGGGGTTCATTAGTATCCGCAATGAATTATATATTGTAATCAAGCAGCATACGAAATACTTCAATTCAAGAGCAGTCTTATAAATAAATAAGGGCCTAGGCAAGGATATGGAACTTTAGCAGTGTGTTGGTGTGTTTTTTCTTCAGTTCACTGGTGATATTCAGCTGCTGATACGGTGGCATTTAAACGCCGCAATTACACTCTCCTACTGCACTCCAGCTTCAGGTCAGGCTGTCTAGGGCTGGGCCGATTTTAAATGAGCCAGCCTGAAGTGAAATTATAAAGTCATCGTTCATCTATAACTGCTAATGTATGTAGACTGAACAACAAATGAAATGCCAGTTAGCAAGTTAGTAAATGTACTCGCACGGTCACCCAGTCGCAAAACCAAGAAATGCTTGAAGCAATTAATGTATTTGTGCATGTGCCAATAATAAACAACATTTTTATAATAATTACACACATAATTAGTTTCTGGTCTTTCTTGCATTAACTTGCATTTCTTTAGTTGCTCAGTATGTGTGCACACATCCAGGAGTCATTGAAGGGAAGTCAAAGTATTATGACACATAATAAACTAAACTTTGAAAACCAATGCTTAGTCATATGCTACTGAGGCCCCCTATATCACAGTGATGGCTGCTAAAAATTATCAATAAAATGTGAAAATACACTTTTATGACACTGCATCCTCTGAACCTTCGAAAATCAATGTTTTTATTGGCATAGTTTTTCAGACATATTTCTTTTAAGGCTGAATCCCATTTCACCCCTTGGCCCTACCACTTAGCCCTACCCTTCCGTTTTGCGCGTTCGCATGTAGGGGTAGGGATGTCCCAATTCCCGTTGGGACAGAGGGGTAGGGGGAAGTGGTAGGGCTATATACCCCTTCAAATGAAGATTTTTCAGAGGCACACTTCAAACGGAGGGGTATGACAATTAAAAAAGATTTAGCCGTTGTGTTTAAATGTGTAATGGTCATTTTCTTCATAAAATGCATACGAAAAAAATCGCTAGTACTACGTTGAGGCGTCAGTAACGTTAGCCATCTAACGTTAACGTTACATCCGATTTGTGCATGACATTCCCGCATATGTTGTATAACATGACGCCCTCAATTTAACTGAAGACCAGCAGCGAGATTGCTGAAGTTTTTACTGTAACGCTATCACCGTAGACTATCAAGGCTGCCTACAGCTTAGTAATGTTAACGTTAGCCTGTAACGTTAATGAAGCAGATCGTGACTCGAGTGATCGGTTGATGCGTGAAATTGAAGTTGTGAACGAATTGCGAGCATCCATGCTACACATTTGTTCTCTTGCATTTCTCTGTTTAGCTGTAGACAACCGTAAAACGATGCCAATAGCCCACGCAACATAGATCACCACAGCTGTAGACGGCATGTTGGATTTCTGGCAAAAGCTCGTCGCGTCTGCTTACGTAAAAGCCAGCGGAGACTACTGATGACGTATGTGATTGTTGAAGGGGTGTCCCAATTCGTAGGGGTTGAAAGTCAACCCCTACCCCTTGTAGCTCCGTTTCAAGGGGCAAGGGGCAAGGGGTAGGGGTAAAAAAGAGAAATGGGATTGGGCTTAAGTGTCTTCAGCCATACCAGAAATAGCAAGCAGCGACAAGCTACATTACCACTGTCCCACTGCCCCAAGTCAACATACCAGGCTTGGGTCTCATGCATTGAAACATGTATATGTACATACTCTTGGGTATCAGAGAAGTGAAGCCAAAGTCATTTTATGGCTTAATACTGCACCTCTTTATCGGCTTAGGTTGCAGGGCAGTTTGCAGGGCAGCATATTGACTCAGTGTTGTGGTTTCCCTAATTGAATAAGAATCAAACTAACAGCCCTAAGAAAATTCTTTGCAGTAGATTTTTATCCAACAACGTGAAAAAAGTTGTGGTTTCTCCAAAGAATCCCGCTGACCAATGCCCCAGAATCTATTTTTATATCCACATAACAGTTTCTGTTTCTTGGAAATCACATTACTATTTGAAACTGATACTCCACAATTGTGTATTATATTAAGCATCGTGTTACCTTAAGCTGTGATTGGCTGCTCATTCCTTTCCTGTTCTAAAAAATTGGTATGGTGTGAACAGCGCCGTCATATAGGGGGGAAAGGTGATGACAATTCTAAGGGCCCACAGTCCATTAGGGCCCACAAAACCCACAGTAGCCGCCATGACGAAATTATTCTGCATAGATTTACCTAATATTCATACTAATGCATCAAAGTTTAAACAAAGCCATTAAGGCATGCAATATTGATGAAATACATTTCAGTAACCCCCTTCTTAAAAAAAATGGTTCGATCCATGCTTCGTGCTTGTACTGGAAAATTGTCTGTGCGTTTATGCTGGCAAGGTCGCAAACTTAGGTAGGAAACAGGGTGCACTGCCCTTGCGAATATGATGTCCGAAAAAAAAAAAACCACACACACAAAAAGAATAGAGAGAGGACAGCAGGAGCAAACCAGGGGTCCAGAACATTACAAAATTCTTTTCAAAGAAAGGTGAGAGTATTTAACTAGCTTGCTATGTTAGCTGTTCAGGCTGGCTATTCAGCTGCTAACGTTACGTTAATGTAACATGCCGTCAGCTGAGTAACTAATCGCCTGACAAGAATGACATTTCTCAGTTATTAACGGTATCATCCACAGAAAAGATCAGTAAGGTTATCATTCGCCAGCCATTATAATATGCCGTCAAAAAATCCGGTAGCAGAAGGACACGTTCCTCCGTTCTAACTATGAGTGGTTACTGCATACTTAGGTCTCTCTAGCTGTAAGTGACTGTACAGGCTAGGTTAGGCTAGCGAGCTACATGCAGTCAGTGTGGCAACCTTAGGTGTAACTTAAATAATCGTAGTGGCTATTGCCCCGGACGCCGCCGGGTCAATAACAGGTAGAGGTGGAGTAATATAGCCGGCGTCCGGTTCAATTGTCTCAAATGTTCAGTTATTGAGCCGGACGAAGTGGGGGCGCTCGTCCTAAATTAGAAGTTACATCCGGGTCAATAACAGGAAAAGCTTGAATAATAGAGCCGGTGTCGGGTCAATAGGCCCCACCTTAAATAATCGCTTGACAAGGCTGACATCACTTTTACCTTAAATGCTTACTAAAACTAAACTGCTAGTTTAGCCTGTTGACATAAGTCTTGTTCACGCAGGGGGTAATTTTGCAGAGCTTGCCCTCCTCTTAACAATAGCAAAATGAAGCTGAGTGCTTAGAGCTATGGTACTGAGAAGCCCATTAAGATTTTGTTTATTCCAAGACTCGGTAGGTTAATTCTTCATCAGTTGTTCCATGGAACATAACTTTAAATGTTTACGAAAGTAATATGAAATGGAACAATTAAACCTTTATGCACTTCTACTCCAGAATCAGCTGTGGTCACTTCATCTGAACCTGACCCAGCAATAGACCCCCTCCAATAGTAGTCTGAATATGTTTTTGATGGTGAGTGAGTGAGTGAATGTGAATAAGACAACTAATAATTCATAATTTACATAATGATACTCTCTTTGTTGAGCGGTGAATTGTAAAAAAGGAAAAATTGGGTGTATTGCATTAGGCACTGCCAAGAACACTGAGAAATAGAAAAATAAAGAATAACATCATGATACATAGTCGTAAAAAAATGGCAATGAAAAGTCGGGGGCGGGGGCCCACACTGATATTCTGTCGGGTGCCCAGAATTCCTAGCAACTGCCCTGGGTGTGACTGTGACTGTTATCAATACTTCAACAATTGCAGTTTTCAGTCTGCTTATTATAAAAAATAAAACCAGAACTCATAATGAGCACCTTTCAACAACTCCCACCCCCACGACACAACAGAATTTTAGCAAATAATGACGTCTCAACGTTTTCAACTTCCCCCAATCTCCAGGAACTCAGAACTTGCTGTTAGTGCAATGGATTGCGTTAAATAATACAAACAATTAAGATTTTACTATAATCTGATCACAATGAATTGGCAAGTGGATAAATGAGACTATACTATGTGATAGATTATAATGAGGATAAACCATATTATACTTATCCCTGAAACCTGTGAGATTTTGATGGACATCATAAAAACTACTTACTTTTTGAACTTTATACATGTATTATTGCTGAATTAGACGAACAAAGAACTTTTTCACAGTGTTCAAAACTATGGGAAAGTGTATTAGAAATATCCCTGACAGAAGGTATTGGGAGAAGTTTAAGGTCCAATAAAGATTAGCTCTAACAGCTGTCACTGCCACCTGCTCAGCTTTAATACAGAGAACCATAGTGACTGCAAAGGTGTACAGCATCTATGCTTTTTAATGCAACTAGTTCAGTATCAATGAATTTTATGAATAGAAATAACAAGGATGAATTGTAAGATGTCCTTGGACCACCAGTCTACCAGCTGCAGCATTCTTTCTGTCTTTCGTAAAGTTTTTGAACCTTCACAAATGGTTACTGTTTATCTAATATCAAAAATAAGAATAGTAAAGACAGATTTCTTTAAAGAAATATTAATCAGGTTACATCTCAGTGTGATACATAAAATCTATCAGTGTGATGCCTGAAATCTTGCGCATTTCCAGTTTTTTTCCATATGAAATATAGTATTGCATTAATAATATAGTGTGAAATCTCTATGTCAGTACTCCCCCCAGGTATTGCATCAGGAATTGTACAGGTATTGCACTGTGCATGTATACCACTCCACATGTATACCTTAACAGGTTACACCAGTCAGTCAGTTTATCAGAGCAAAACATTGCCTATATTTGGCTTGGTCTCCCGGGCTAGGGTCAGGGTTAGCATTAGGGTAAAGAATTGCCAGTCTAGCCATTTAAATTCAAAATCTTTGAAGAGTTTAGCCAAGTAAACGTATATCCTTGATAAAGTCTTTCACAAAGAATGAACTATAATTACACATTGAAACTGTTTTGGTTTTTAAACAAAACAATCCATTTTCTTGGGCTTAATGAAGAAATCAATTATTTTCTGTTTTTGTGGTGTCCTATCCTGATATTTGCTTTTGATCGCTTTGTTTTCAGATACCGGCTATCATTCACCATGATATATAATTTGGTCTTGTTATTTATTATGCAACAATTTCCCCAGACAATTAATGGTTATTTGATTGATTGATTCTGAGTTACGGCTTTGTTAATATGGACCAATTTACCCTATATTTTCTCTGTTATTTGGCAGTTGAACATTATCTATGATCATTATAAAAAGATGTATTTGAAGCTCCATACCCAGAGATCTTATTAAATGCACGGTTTTGGGAATTTGCAGGACATGTTCTTGCATTTTTAAAAGGCCTTTTTACTTTTGCTCTCTCATTGGGAGGGCCTTGGACCTCAGATAATCTGTCTATTGATCAAGTCTATTGGGGCGTATCGTATTTTCTGACTGATCTGCTTTCTTTTTCTTTCTTTGCATGGTATTGCTTTCCCCCTTTCTTTCATTTAACATTTTAGGCATGTCTTTCTGCATAAGTGTATAGCTTTTTAGTTCTTCTCTTTATTTCAAAACTGTAGAAGAACACTAGAAGACCGCACAGTTCAAATTAAAAAGCCACAGACATTGCGTTTGCGCAAAAATCCAGTATCAACAGAGCAGAACAAAAAATCCAAGCTGGAGTCTGAGTGTTCATGTTGTTCCATACCTCCAGCACAGAGATATTGAAGGTAGATCATTCTGGTTTTTGTGAAATGCCAGCTTGCCCACATAATGGGGACTTCTGTCACTCAGATTTCGCAAAACAAGGCGCTTAGCACTGATAAGGCGGCTGTGCGAATGCTGTCTCTTTAATGTGGGCCCTGGAAATGGCAGTCCCCAAGGAGAGTGATTTCACTGATGAACGACTCAAGGGAGGAGAGTGTGTGTGGGAGTGTGTGCGTGTGAGTATGGGGGGTGAGGGGGGAGTTCAGTGAGAGCATGACAGAGAGAATGAAAGAGAGGGAGAGAGAAAAAGAGTGAGTGAGAGAGGGAATGAGAGACACTTTTCCCTGTCTCATTCGGAGCTGGGAATTGCCTGCTGGATCCTGACACCAGCCTTTTGTGTTTCTGTACAGATGGCAAACGTTGTAACGTCAGTGTGCTGTGTGGTTCTCGCTGCTCTGGTGGTAGTGTTCGCTCAGAGGCGCGGCCAGCAAGGTAAGCACTCGTCGACTATCAGTGAAATCGACCGGTAGCTTGACCGTCTCTGTTTTCTGCTGTTCAGCGTCCAGTTCTCTTTTATCGCTGCTTGTTTTCTTGACTCTTGTAGCCACGTGGTTCACTATAGAACAGAGTGCTTTCTGAATTCTGCCGTCTGTAGCATCACCGTGGCTCGGCTCCTCATTAACTGCCCGGAGGACGGGGTTTGAAGTGTTGGCTTGCGAGACTGTGAAAGCATATTTCCTGCGTGAGCATAGACTGCTTAAATAATACACGAAGCAAACACGAGAAAACAAATAACTCTAATGAGGCTGTCCACAGGATGTCTGGTGCTAAGATTAACCGTGGAAAGTGACAGCAGGATTGTCAGTTGTTTTAATGAGGTATTCTGAGATTGAAACTTAATGATGTACATTTGGATCAAAAAAGTCAGTCATTTCCCCTGTGAACAAAAAAACTGAGTGAAGAATAAATAATAGGCGCTTCCTGAGGCATCATCTGTCCATCCATTATCTACCTCACTTCCTGGTGCATACAGGGACAACAGATCGACAGAGGACGCCATAACCACAGCCCTCCACATGACCCAGACACATCTGGAGCAGAAGGACAGCTTTGCCAGGCTTCTTTTCATTGACTTCAGCTCGGCATTCAATACTATCATCCCTGACAGACTAGTTACAAAACTAGACCACCTTGGCCTTCCACACTCCACCTGTCTCTAGATTAAGGATTTCCTCAGCAACCGCCCACAGAGAGTTAAAGCAGGGCCCCACCTTTCCTCAGCACTCAGCCTCAACACCGGCTCCCCACAGGGATGTGTGATGGGTCCCCTACTGTACACTCTCTACACATATGACTGCACCCCCACCCACTCCAGCAACAGCATCATGAAGTTTGCGGACGACACGACAGTGGTCGGGGTCATCACAGGAGGAGATGAGTCAGCCTACAGAGACGAGGTGGAAAACCTATCAACGTGGTGCAACAATAACAACCTGCCCCTCAACACCGCCAAAACAAAAGAAATAATTGTGGACTTCAGGAGAAACAGACCGGACCCTCAACCCTTACACATCAACGGGTACTGTGTGGAGAGGGTCTGCACATTCAGGTTTCTGGGCCTGTACTTGGACGATGATCTCACCTGGAGGACCAACACCGCTGCACTATTCAGGAAGGCACAGCAGCGACTCCACTTCCTGCGCGTCTTGAAGAACAGTGACCTAGCAAAGGAGCTGCTGGAGTCATTCTACACATGCTCTATTGAGAGTGTACTGACGTACTGCATCCCAGTGTGGTATGCCAGCTGCACTGCCCAGCAGAGGTTAGCGCTCCAGAGGATCATCAACACGGCGCAGAAAATCATCGGCTGTGCTCTCCTTTCCCTAGAGGAGCTGTACAGGTCCCGCTGCCACAGTAAAGCCCACAGCATCCTAAAGGACACATTCCACCCAGCACATCACCTTTTCCAGATGCTTCCATCAGGGAGAAGGTACAGGAAAATAAAAACAAAAACTAACAGACTAAAAAATAGCACATATCCCCGGGCTGTTGTAAAAATCAGTGAACACTGAAGGGCATGCCTCCTCTCAAACTGCAGTATTTCTAATATGCAATATTTCCACTGTTCCACTGTGCAATATTTTCACTGTTCCACTTTAAAATATTTTCACTGTGCAATTACTGTTTTTCAAACTAAATACTCTGCTGCTATAACCATTGCACTATTTTTACTATTTTTACTATTTATATATATTTTCCATATTTTCTATATTTTTATTTCTATTAGTAACTGTTGTTTTAATTGCTGTTCAGCACTGAATGGGTCTGCTTTCAATTTTGTTATACTCGTGTATAATGACTGTAAGGGTTTTCACCCTGCAGTCCCTCCCCTGCGGCTTGTTCTCACCTCCACCTTAACAAGCTGCATCTATTGCTCGTTAAGGTGAAGGTGATTGTATAGGTGTATAGGGCTGGCAGTAGCCAGTACTCATTGTCTCTGCATTCTCTTCATTTTACCCTGTGTCTCTGCTCCCCAATTTCATCTATGTGTTGGCTTTTCTTTCATTAAATTCATGTTTTTTTTTTTTTTTTTTTATACCAGCCTGTGCATGTGGGTCCTTCCCTGCTTTTAGGCCCATGGTCCTAGCTCCCGCCGGACTGCAGTTTGTATTCGGCGGGAGTGAAACCATGACAAATGACAATAAAAGGATTCTGATTCTGGTGAGGGTCATGAGTCAGCTGGGACCTCATCCAGCGTCCAAACGAAACAAGCTGGAATACATCCAACAGAATTTGACTTTGATAAGGGCTAATGTAAGATATGATGAATATTGGTAATTTGGGATAACTTGGTAAGTGGGGCACTTAATATTTATCTTCTATTTGTAAACTTCCATCAATAAAAATCAACTCTATTGTTGATTTGTAAACTTATTGTATATAAGTTTATTTAACTGTCACTATATACTTCGCCGATTTTCAACTGGCTTTGTATAATTGCATTGAGGTTAGCATATGGAAATTAACTTTTCATTTTCGTCAATATTGCCTGGACCAAGAATTTTCTGTTTATTCATCAGAAATTATCCGCCAAATGATGTGTCTTGCATCATCCGGCGGACAACTTCTGACTCTTGGGAGGTTGATTGAACTAAACAATAGATTGTTCTTACGCATTTTCAGAAACTTTAGGATCTCAAATAGAAACTAGAATAAGGGAGAGTAAGTGCAGTAGCGACTGTGCTTTCTTACTAACATGGCAGTATTACATTTCCCTATGAAATACACATTTATATTTATGATACCCAAACTCTCTTGGTACTTTGTAAATAAATAGCCAAAACTGCGTATTGGGTGGGCACAGAACATCCCTTTCAATGCATTATCGGTCCTGACTTGTTCTCAATCATTTTTCCTGATTAACAGTACATTTGAGCGTGTCCTCCACCAAAATATGCCCCCAAAGTTCGTTTAGCTTATTTTGACCAAAAGTTATGTTTAAGAGTTAAGCAACCTCCAGCGGTCACTTAAAAAATGACAATCTGGTTTCCATCATCAGCATCGCCTTCACTAAATCCCAAACCAAACCCTAAATCTGACTCTAACCTTAACCCTGGCTCTAACTGTAACTCTTACTCTAAATGTAACTATAAATGTAACTGTAACACTAACTTCCTGCTGCCAGGGCCACTAATTTCGGAAACGTCCTAAGTCAGTGTAAACGATCTATTTCGGCATATGGTTGGAGGATAGGTTGGAGCCTTCACTCTGAAAACACTTTACACCATCATATGTGGTGAGTTCTCTTTGTTATGGTAAGACGATAATCATTTATTTGGATGCGCACTTTGGTGCATTTCAATCAGCCTTATTCAAAATTGTGCAAAGGTGTTTCATATCTTTGTCTCTGATTTAATTTAAGCAATCATAAGGCACAGGTTAGATCACCTCATTTTCCAATAAGGTAGCACATACCCTGGCAGTTTACCTTTGATGAAGTATAGGCCTATTTACGCATGAATCATCTTTCTGAACTGAATTTTGCCTGTTATTTCATTTTCTTTCATTTTATTTAATTGCCCTGAGATTGCACTTAGAAGAAAGCTGTCTTAATTACCAATGGATCATTCTTATCATTGAAATACATTTTAATAAAGGATAATGACCCAGTACAAGTCAGCTCTAGTAATGTTGTAAACAGATGTTCTGTGCCCACCTAATTTTCAGTTCTAGGAAATCAATGAGCCCAGTGCATTCTGGTGGAATACTCTTTTAAGCCGTTTGGATCATAATTTAAAATGTAAATTGTTACTTATCAGAAAGTGTCCCACTTAACCTGTATTCATCCCTGTTTCAGTGTTACTGGGGGCTGTAATTATGGGTAGAGGGACACAGTTTTTTGTGTCTTCCTCCTGTTTGCCAGCAGACAGGATTAGACATGTAGAATGTGGAAATATATGCGACAAATGGCTGATAAGCTTAGTCCAGAGCCATGCCAGATAGCAATAAAACTTTTGTGGACTTCCAGGAGGTGACAATGGTCTCACCACAGGGGGGGTTGTTGCAGGGCTCTGGCTGACACAATGCCCCTGTGCGAGTCATATTACTGGCCTAAGTCTTAAGTTAAAGTCCAGTTATATTAATCTGTTTCAAATAATCTAAACCTCTGGGAAGAGCATAATATGCTTATATATTCAATATTCTGCAAATAAATCACTTCTGGACTTATAACCCAATTTATCTATATATTAATTCATCTTAAGACTTTTTTCATGACAACTGCATCATATTAGTACATATTCATATCATGTTTGGTCTTGTTATTCTCGGGGGAATCTAAATAGTTGAATGGAGTATGTTTCATTCCCATTGAAATTATGGTTCGTTCCCTTTTGGAAACTCCTGAGAATTTGGTCCGAATACTCTCTGGTAATCACCCTATTCTCCTCTCGCTGCTGAAGTGTTTTATTACATCCTTCCAATGGTGGGAACCCAAAAACCGGATTCGAGCCCCCCCCCCTTCTAGGTGTTTATGGCCATGCCGCCTGGATCAAAAGACGTGATTTGGCTTAAAGCAAAGAGAAACAAACCATTCTGGGAAGATCGTATCCGATCTCTCCCGTGCACGTTAGTCGTGAGTAGCCTTTTCAATGATGTAACATCGTGTTTGAACTTCCCGCGCACGTTAGTGCGTGTATCCTTTTCCTCCAGGTATGACTTTATTCTCCTCTTCTAAATTATGCGTAACTTGTAATTGGCTTAACGTGGATTTGTTTGATTTAAGCTTTTGCCTACCTGGTGAATAAATTATTGTCATTCCTTTAAGCTTGCGTGGTCTCCGGGACTCTTAACCCTTTTATTCTTTCTAGCGTTGAATGCGGATACCTAGGGGTATAATCCTGACCGAGGTACGACTTTCTTGACCCGGTATGGGAATTGGTTTTATTAAGTTGGAGAGACAACCATGATCTACTTACATAAAGGGTTTATGTATTGCCGGTTCTGGGATTTTAGCCTAAAGGAAACCCATGGACGAAAAGTCGGTTATCTGTTAAAATTCCCTGAAGGAACCCATGGGCTTGCATAGATCTGGGTTCGCTGTATTCAAGCCAAAAGATGCTGTTGCAGTGATGGCTGACTTTCAACCTCTAATCTAATCAACGAACCTAGGATCCGGTAACAGTACTAAAAACCGGAGTACATGTTAGCGACAGCGGTAGTCTCCTAAGAGTTGAAGTTGTAGTCACTTTCGAGACCCACGCAGGTTTCTCTAGATTATGGATTCTAATTCTAATTCTAATTTGGAGTCAGATATTTAACGAGGGTATCACTAAATTCATTATTATAAATTTATTATGGAGTCAGATTAATTGTAACCGTTGTGCTTTTGTGCCCGTCCTTGAACGGAGAAAAATATATCCATTTTATTGTGATTCGCACCAGCCAGGGCGTCGCGCGATATAATACCAGCCAAAGGAACACGTTGAACCTTCGCCCTACAATTTCCGCCGTTGGTTATTGTTTTGTGGGTTTTACAGACAACAATGTGAGCGTGAGGATAAACTGGAGACCGTTGCATAAATCATGTTTAAATTGCAGTCCTTTCTTTACATGATAACTGCCCGAAGCCGAGGCCTTGTTTGGGGTTCCATTGAATTTGAAAGGCAGGCTTTCTATGAAAAAATGCCAAAATTACACCATGTACCATAGCCAGAAACTGTAAAATATTGCAGGAATGTCTGATCTGATTTTTAAGCGTCTGAAGCGTGATGTATGCTTCAACAGGAAAAATGACCAAATATTAGTGTAAAATGATCAATAAATTTCCTTTTAAAATGTCTTACTTAAAATTTCACCAAAAATAAAGCAATGGACCTTTCCGACTAACTCTGACCAGCTCTGCCCCCATTAGTTACTGTTGCTAAGGCCCACATCAATGCAGCTCAGCTCCCACAACACAGCAGAAGTTTGAGCAGAACTCTGGTGTGCGTATTCCCGAAAATATCGCGGTTTATGTCGTACCAAATCCATCCAACTTGTCCGGCAAAGTCTTCCAGAGATGCCTTAACTATTTGATGCAAAGATATACCCATGACATCAATTTTTTTTAACAGAACGGGTGAAGGTACAAGAGTAACCGTGAAGTGCTGGCGATCAATGCAGAAAAGCCGAGCACCCAATGAACTGCGCATTCAGATCAAACCAGGCAAAATAGAAATCGCACTGCACATTTAAAGCAGGGTAAGTAGTTTTCATTCGTTTGTTGCCATCACTGAGCTAGAAATAAAACTGGATCCAGTATGCTGTCAAACTTCAGTTGGCCATGAGTCAGGCAATACGCAAGCTAAACTTTGTAATAAATCATATTACGCAATGCAGCTAACCCTTAAACTAGCTACATTAAACATAATCGAGTTATTAATCTAACGTTCATTGCATCGGCGTTAACTCATTTCGGCTATGGGACTGACATTCTGAGTCAGCTGGGTAGCTACCTAGCCAACTTTTCCCACATTTAAGTTTCTAAGCAGATTACTTCATGTTATTACAAAATCCTTCACCATCTGGCTGCAGGTTTTATATTATACAGTGTTGCAAATGCGTTTGTTGGGTGGCATGAAGGAATCGTGCTCTCAGCAGAAATAGTACTGGTTTGTAGCATGCAGAAGTCCACTGTGTTATTGATCCTATTCATATTGAGTTGCGTGTGAGGTCCTCCACATGTCTTAATCCATCGCAAACACTTCTCCAACTGCGTTTTGGGCTTTGGAAAACGGATTGATTGAGCTCCCTTTAGCGCGCAGAGTACCTTTCGTCAGTATTACACGCGCATCTAAGAACCATTTTTGGAAAAAGGCTGACACCTGGCCTATTACAAACAGCTAAAGATTGCTCTGAGTGTGGGACAATATGGCGGTGCTATCGAGGTAGGCTGGACCTCAGTAAGATAAGGCAATCTGATAGGTTGTTTTGCTACATGTGATTGACAGGTCGGAAAGGTCCATTGCACTGATGGCATCCTGTAAAACACAAAAATTTCTGCGCTTCTCAGCTCAACTGGGAAGCCATGTCTGAATCAGCTGACAGAAACACTCTTGTATCAAATATTCAGTGAAAATGTGACTGGAGCAAAAAAACGCCCAGTAACTGCTTGGGCCTCAGTGGGTTAAACAGGTGCTGAATTTCTGCATTGGAAATGCTTGAAGGACTCTGATTTCCATTGAGTTGCCACCACAATTCACCACTGAACTTTATTAATAATAATAAGGAAACAGATATGCACTTAGCACAGTGGTAATGCCCTGACTGAAGAGCCCTGGTGAGGCAACGCTCCTGCTCTTTTCAGCTCTAAAGGAATGGCAATGATGGTCTGTGATTGGAACTGTCCAGGGTGCAGCCGCTTGACTTGCCGTCAGTTTGATGCAGCGTCGTTAATCATCAGGTCTGCCTCTGTCAGCATATTACTCATAGCAGTGACTTCATGCCTCGGTGTGAACCGAGTCATCTCCTTCCTGTCAGCAGTCACATTTGCTCACTTCCCAATATTAAAGCCCCTTTTCCTCCGAACGCTATTTAATCATGGCACTGCCTGTTGACAGAGCAGTCCGATATAGTGATTAATTCCAGTGTAGCATTGCAACACACATCTCTTTAACAAATATCTCCATGCCTCTGAGTTGGCTATGTATCGGAGCTGTGGTATTTTTGGCAGTTTGTTTCATGAAGTATTACCGCAAAAACATGTTTATGAAGGAGTTGTCATAAATACAACCCAACAGCCTAACACTCACAATGAGTAAACATTTCAGGACTGTTGTGAAACCATATTGCGCTTGCTTGGATATGCAGTTAAAGGGTATTCGAGTTGATTTGTGTGCAGATATTTTTGGCTGTAGAGCTTGGGACAGGAGGCGAGTTATTTCCATCATTCAGTGTGAATTCTGGCTTTTAGTGGCTAAATTGAATGCCTGCCATTTCACAATTAACAAGGCAAGGCTTCATTGAAAAGGACTGTGTATTGCCTTGATTGCAGAGGTAAGTGATGGAGATTAAGAGGAACCATCTTTGCACAGATGACTGTCAAAACATTATTGGCCCAGGAGACCAGGAGGGGACTAAGCAGCTTTGTCAATCAAAATCATCAGTTACCCCCATTTACAAAGATATTGGCCCTCATTTATCAAACATGTGTACACCAAAAAAATGGGTGTACACCAAATCTCCCTCAAGGATCGGCATTTATCAATCTGAACGTGAGCGATCGGTCCGCAAAAATCTCACGCCAGGTCTGACCAGGTGTACGCAGATTTGAAACCAGCAAACAACATGCAGGAACGAGGGCAGCTGTCAAAATTTTTAATAATATGCAGCAATATGGACATCATGCTGTTGTTGCTTTTATTAGTAAAATGAATAAATAGGCTAAATAAATTAATAAATAAGACATCTGTGTTGAGAAATTGATTAAACTTATATTTTGAGACAACAACCTGCTTGTCAGGCCAGATAGTTGACAATTACAATCAATTTGATTAAGCGCAATGCGTGGCTTGACAGATAGGCAGTGTGGTATGTCAGATGCTCATCCAGTCAGACATATACTGAACAACAAAAGAAACGCAACTTAATTAAAGGCAGACTGGAAAATAAGTTTGCGCGTAATTATTTTAGAAAATCAAATTTATCACTAGCGCGTGCATATTTACGCTTGTTTCATCAAACTTTTCTTTATTTTGCCGTCACTTTGACTGAGTAACCATAAGAGTACATTAACCAACTAGCTAACTACTGTGATCACATTTTGACAATGGCAGATCTATTGTTAGAGGAATACAATTCTGTCCGATGTGAGAGGAACTTTCGGCGCAGGGAAGATCTCCTCGGGGAAAGTGACGAGGGGCTGCTCGTTTTATGTGGCACACAATAAAATGTCATGGAGTAATACTAATAAAAGTACAATGAAGAGTGATCTCTGCAGACTGTATTTTAACAATTACCCCCATGCAGCTCCGATCGAGGCGGCGGAGACTCATCCGTGTCCCCACCGCCTCGTATTCCCACGATGTACGGGGGACCCCTGCTGCCACGCGCTCCTCGAATGGTGACAGTTTGAGTCTGGTTGGCCTCCGCCGGTCCGTGTGCTGCTGTGCCTGAGCGCCGCCACCCGTTTTTTGGTGGCAATCTTAAAATCGGACCACTTTTTCTTACCTACATGTAAAACATTTGGATTGTTCGTTATGTAGGCTATATAACATGAAATATCATGGGTCTATAAATTGAATTTATTAATGAATTAAATCAAACCTCTGCTGCACTCCGGTTTTCCACCCCAACAGTGTTTACTGCAGCAGCAATAGTTTTCCAAACTGCAGCCTTCTGGGCTCCCTTTATGCCTCTGTTAAGGCTTCCAAATAAAATTATTTTGTTTTTCTCCACCTCGGACGTGATAATTTATATTTCCCCCTCAGTGAAGTTCTTTCTTCTTTGCCGTCTTTCGAGAGTCCATGTCGTAAAGTGGGTAGGACTATGCCTCCCGGAGCATGAATTTTATACATACTTTTAGTAAATCAGACGTGACACCTGGCGAAAGCTGATATTTACACCAGAATCTACACCAGATCCAACGCAAGTTTGATAAATGAGGGCCATTGAGTATTGATTCCTACTACTTGAAAATCACTGACTCCCAATCATGTCGATTTCATGTTTCAGTATGGTGGGAAGATATTGGATGATATTAGCAGAAAAAAAATTTAACCTGGAAAGGCTTCCCTCATGAATTGTGATTTTAACTCTATTTTTACCTATTTTATTCATAATTTTTGTGTACATGGATACATCTGTTGCACTGTGTAGTATGGAAGCCCAAAACTGCCAAAATTAAAAATAAATAAATGAATAAATAAATAAGTAAATACATAAATAAATGTATATATAAATAAATAAATAAATACATTTAAATGCAATAAAATTGCGAAATAAAAAAACGTTCATAAATAAATAAAATTTATGTATAAATTGGTTTCAACTCATTTATTATTTCTATATTTATTTCCATATTCATTTCTTTATTGATTTATTTCCATTTATATTTATTTCCTAATTTATTTATTTATTTCTGTATATACTTATTTAGGTATTTATTTATTTCTCAATTTATTTATTTCTATATATATTTATTTCCGTGGCAGTCCCGGACCAAGAAATCAGGAAATTTAATGGTAATGAGGGGTGTGGCTTTCATCCCTGTCATCGCGTCGCCTTATTCCCATTGGTTGTTCCATAACAGAGTGTTTAGATTGATTACACAGGCCTACCTCCTATATAAGCTTGCTGTTTAGAATGGTCAATTCACTAAATTTGGGAATGGCTTCACAAAGACGAGCAGTAGCGAGAGATTTGAGACTTTTAGCTGACATTGCAGGAAATGAAAACGCCAATTTTGATTATTTGCTATTTAGCGTGGAAGCCTCGAGGGTCCGTGTACCTTTCGGCCATTCGTTTTTCGTTTTGATTAAGGTAATGAAAAAACGGAGAACGAACTGATTTCCGTTTTTTGTTTTGATGTGGCAAACAAAAAACGAAAAACGAGCCGTCTCCTGATTTGCGTTTGGAAATTGGAAATCGAAAAACGGAAAACGAGTCGTTTTCTGATTTTCTATTAAATGATTACTAAACAAAAGTCGGGAAACGAAATACAGCCAATATTCTTTTAATAGAGCTTGCTCTGACCTGAGCCGGAACCGAAATTTTTCCCCCAGTCTGCTAGTAATGGAAGAATCACTATTGAGCAATCAGAGATTCGTGAGGTCAATATAAACAAGTACACGTGGAAGCACGGTTATGTCAACAAGCATTATGTTGCTAGCTAGCATCGTGCTGCTACATAAAATAATGTTCCATTTTTATTGTACGGTATTGTCACTTGTAATCATATGTTCTCGCCAGCAATTGCCAGATGTCGAAACAGTGATATGTGATATGGCAGTGGATGTGTGTGCTTCTGACAAACACGGGTCCATTGCTTGACTCACGTTATGTTAATTTTAGCTGGTTAGCTAGGTAGCTACTCTCCTGCGAGCTGGCGAACATTACGAACAACAGCTGTATAAAACTTGCGTCCAGTTTATTAAACTTGACTAGATTGCCATCGGTTACCAGAAACTACCAGTCAAGTATATACATGGTTCGTAACGGTTTTATTGACTTAGTGTTATATCGGAGTCGATCGTAATAACAGACTGTGTTTCAGTTTCCTGCACAAAAAGGGCAAGGAACAAATCGGCCGTTCGAGAAATGGGTAGCTATCGCGATCAAGTCGGTAAGGGCAAACTGGATGCTCGAAACTTCAGTTCAATAACAACCAAAACAGAGCAATGGATTTCGCAGGTCATATTGTAGGAGCGTGATGTTAGCTAACAGTGGGATATGTCTTTCTACTCTTCTCCCAGCTTACTCATATGCTGCCTGCGATTCACCCACTAAATCAATGTGTGGCACACCGACTGGAGGCCGTCATGCAGCTGTTACGGTTACTATGAACTTGATAGCTACGCGTTTCTTAAACAGCCGAATTGTTCCCCGCATTTTTTTTGTGCAGAAAACTGAGAAATAAAATAAAACGGAAGCGATTTTTATACAGTGGTTGTTCTTCGTGTGCGCCAGCTTGTAAGAGAGTGGCTAATCAATGGAAGAAGAGTCTAACAATAAAACCGTGTTTGGGAAAAGTCTGCAGACGCATTTTCCGAGACATATCACTGTTTAGTGACATTACAGTACGAGAAAAACGGAAATCATTGACTGATGGATTTCGCATGTCTTTCCATGTTGCCGCACGATACATGCAACATAATGCATCTTTCCCTTTGCAGTGTAGCTCTGATATGTCTCACGCATGCAATGGGTGTGTGTGCTTTTCACGACCACGGTTTTGTTGTTTGACTCACGTTAAGTTTATTGGCTGGTTAGCTAGCTGCTCTCCTGCAAGCTGGCCAGCATTATAGAACAAGCGCTGTATAGTTTATTCAGTTTCTCAGTTTTCTGCACAAAAAGCGTGGGGAACAATTCGGCTGTTGGTGAAATGGGTAGCTATCACTATTGAGTTCATAGTGACCGTAACAGCATGACGGCCTCCAGTCCGTGTGCCACACTGCGATTTAGTGGGTGAATCGCAGCATAGTAGGGAGCTGCCAGAAGACTAAAAAGACACATCCTACTGTTAGCATCGCGCTGCTACAATTGCAAGACCTGCGAAATCCATTGCTCTGTTTTGGTTGTTATTGAACTGAAGTTTCGAGCATCCAGTTTGCCCTTACCGACTTGATCGCGATAGCTACCCGCCTCTTGAAAAGCCGAATTGTTCGTTGCACTTTTTGTGCAGAAAACTGAAAAACGGTCTGTTATTACAATCGATTCCGATATAACACAAAGTGACTAAAACCGTTACGAACCATGTAAAAATACTTGACTGGTAGCTTCTGGTAACCGATGGCAATCTAGTCAAGTTAAATAAACAGGAAACAAGTCTTATACAGCTGTTGTTCCTAATGTTCGCCAGCGCGCAGGAGAGTAGCTACCTAGCTAACCAGCTAAAAATGAAAGTAACTTGAGTCAAACAATGGACCCGTGTTCATCAGAAGCACACACATCCACTGCCATATCACATATCACTGTTTAGACATCTGGCAATTGCTGGCGAGATCATATGATTACAAGTGACAGTACCGTACAATAAAAACGGAACATAATTTTATGTAGCAGCATGATGCTAGCTAGCAACATAATGCTTGATGACATCACCGTGCTTCCACGTGTACTTGTTTATTTTGACCTCACGAATCTCTGATTGCTCAATAGTGATTCTTCCATTACTAGCAGACTGGGGGAAAAATTTCGGTTCCGGCTCAGGTCAGAGCAAGCTCTATTAAAAGAATATTGGCTGTATTTCGTTTCCCGACTTTTTTTTAGTAATCATTTAATAGAAAATCAGAAAACGACTCGTTTTCCGTTTTTCGATTTCCAATTTCAAACGCAAATCAGGAGACGGCTCGTTTTTCGTTTTTTTTGTTTGCCACATCAAAACAAAAACGGAAATCAGTTCGATTCTCCGTTTTTCATTACCTTAATCAAAACGAAAAACGAATGGCCTAAAGGTACACGGACCCTCGAGGCTTCCACGCGAAATGGCGAATAATCAAAATTGGCGTTTTCATTTCCTGCAATGTCAGCTAAAAGTCTCAAATCTACTGCTCGTCTTTGTGAAGCCATTCCCAAATTTAGTGAATTGACCATTCTAAACAGCAAGCTTATACAG
The DNA here is from genome assembly GCA_029692085.1 of Gymnothorax javanicus. Taxonomy (NCBI): domain Eukaryota; kingdom Metazoa; phylum Chordata; class Actinopteri; order Anguilliformes; family Muraenidae; genus Gymnothorax; species Gymnothorax javanicus. Next base: position 110,135,267 of record CM056194.1, on the reverse strand, counting down.
GAGGTAGGCCTGTGTAATCAATCTAAACACTCTGTTATGGAACAACCAATGGGAATAAGGCGACGCGATGACAGGGATGTAAGCCACACCCCCTTATTACCATTAAATTTCCTGATTTCTTGGTCCGGGACTGCCACGGAAATAAATATATATATATAGAAATAAATAAATGAATAAATAAATAAATACATAAATAAGTATATACAGAAATAAATAAATATAAATGGAAATAAATTAAGAAATAAATGAATATGGAATATAGGAATAAAAAAATGAGTTGAGACCAATTTATGCATAAATTCTATTTATTTATGTATGTCTTTTTATTTCGCAATTTTATTGCATTTAAATGTATTTATTTATTTATTTATGCATTTATTTATTTATTCATTTATTTATTTTTAATTTTGGCAGTTTTGGGCTTCCATAGTGTAGGAGGTGCTTATTACACAAATGCATACTCCCAGAATTTTCCTGGTTTTGAGCTGAATTGCTTGGATATTTCATCACAAGGATCCCAATATCTACAGTATACAAGGCAGGCAAGTGACAACTGTCAGCTGTTAGAAAATACAATACAACACAACTCCCACAGTCCCCACACCAGAAGCCTGTCTCCTCCAAGGCTGGCACCAGAGCATTTAAGCCCTTCATGTTCAGGCCAGGTGCACCTTGTTGAGTAATTGGATGTAGCAGCTGGGCGGAGCTAGAGGACAGGAGAGGAAGAGGGACATAAAGCACAGGGACCACATATAGCCGAATAAATAAATAGTTTGTCACAATAAACACAGGAGCAAAAACATTTCAGGTTCAACTCGGCACTTATGATACTCCAGAACTCGCTGAAAAATTACCACCATACTATTTATTCATTGAAATGAAGTTTCTTAGCTCTTGAAAGAAATGAGTGGTACTTAAGGCTGAATGTTAATAGTAAATCACAGCTAAGTGCCAAAATCAGAAGCTCTCAGTCCACAAGCTTCAGAAAAGCAGCATCACTGTCTCTGATCATGCGGACTAATCAAGACCATCAATCAGACCATCAGATTTTCAAGACCTTCAAGCACGGTTGAGCATCTTACTTTTAAGCACTTATTATTAAAGTGAGTTGAGCTTGTTTGTTATATTTGACATTAGTTTCAGAAGCTATGCCTCTTCTCCAGACTCAGAGCTAGGATGAGCCTGAGGGTGGACAGGCATTGATAACAAATTTGGTTTCGCTGGTTATTGCTGTCTTTGTCTGATGCAAAATCGCTAGATTGCAGCAGCATCTTGATCTGGTCCAAAGAGTAATCAGTGGATGGGGAGTTAGGCATGTCCGATTTACCCTTCCTTATGTTAGGATTAAAGTGAGTCTTTGGCCCGCATTGTATTCACAGATTGTAGGTAGCCTGCTAAATCTTTATTCTACCTCTGTGATCTTGCTCTGAAAAAACATCAGTAATTTTTGTGCTTGAGTAAACATTTAATGGTATCATTTTGCCAGAAAGCTGCATTTCTCACCAGAATTTGAATGCATATTACTCAGTTACTTTAAATTTCATCATCATTCATCATTGTTACCCGTATAACATTTGCTCAGCGGTGCAGAAAGAAGATAAGAACACTTGTCTGCCCTCGTCAATTGAGAAAATAATTTATCTATTCAAGTAACTTTAAAGAGCTACTGTAATGTCGGAGGCTTGGAAACTCTCGATTTCTTGCCATTATGCCCCACAACATCAATCTAAAATGACAAGCTGCACTTAAATTGTCAGAGAGCCCTACCATTGATTGATTTCTAATTTACTAATGTGATTTGGGGTTGTTTCAGTTTATGTCCGTGACAGTATGCTTAGACTGTTTCAAAAGTTAGAAAAGAACTTATGTTACAAGGACAGTCAGCTCAGGATTCAAGGGAAGAATTTATATACAGCATGTACAATTTCAATTTCATCATGCTTGGGGCATAGCTAGTTCCGACAAACAACTTCAGAAATTTGCATAGATGCCAAACTATAGTTGCACTTACTGTATTTGTTAATATTGAAATCTTTTAAAAACTGAGTTGGCCAGGTGAATTAATTTTAATATACGTATGCAATTAATGTAGAGTTTCGATTTATTACAGTTCAACATCTTTGCATGACAGCAGCAGCTGGTGAACTGGCGATAGGGGAAGCTCAAACCCATCCCTTGAAAATAATGATTGGTCATGACCTGTTTTCAATCGTCTATTTAAATTACCATTACAATAGCTCTGAAAACTCTCAACATTATCAGGTGTGGCCAGTTTTCATTAATAATGCATACATGTCAACTCTCACGCAATCGGTGTGAGTTTTAGTGGCATATTTATGTTCCCCTGCTGTAGTCAGCAATTATTCAATCAACGCATGTGTAAGAGATTCACACATGGAAATGAAGTCCTTGTGCATGGAGGTTTATCAGTTTCACCTGCGTTATGACTCCGGACTTCTCATGCTTTTCTGTACTCAGGGGTTGGAAGCAATGCATGTGTTTCATTATCGTTTAAATAGTTCAAATGAAATAAGATCATTTGAACCGCCTTTATGCAATACCATTGCTTCCAATGATCTTATTTCATTTAAACAGTTTAAACGATCATGAAACACACGCATTTCTTCCAACCCCTGAGTAAGGAAAAGCGTGATAATGTTGAGAGTAATCAGAGTTTCTGTAATGGTAATTTAAATGAATGATTGAAAACATGTCGTGACCAATCACTCTTTTTAAGGGATTGTTTGAGCTTCCACTGTTGCCAGTTCACCAGCCGCCACTGTTGCATGAAATTTGAAGGTCATTCAGCTGCCAGTTCGGACAAAATTAGGCTTTGTGCAGAGAGCTCCTGAATGCTGAGCTTCTGCGCACAGCGCGCCTTCTCAATTTATGCGGCATTTTGACCAGTGGCGTCGCCAAGGGGGGACCAGGGGGGCACATGCCCCCCCACGGACATCTCGTGCCCCCCCATGTGCCACCCCATTTAAGATACCTAAATAAATAAATGAAGCGCATGTCACGCGATTCCCCCCCCCCGCCCCCGGTCAACAAAATGAAACGTAATTTCCCCCCCGGTCAACAAAATAAATTGTGTGCCCCTTCATCAAACTTTTGTGCCCCCCTTGAGCACCCCCAGAATAAAAAGTCTGGTGACACCACTAATTTTGACGGTATCAATATCTGGGCCGTCGGACCTTTTGAATTACACAGAGCAAAGACTGTCTCAGTGCTGTCTCAGTTGTTTTATTTACAACCCCAGTTCCAAAAAAGTTGGGACAAAGTGTAAATTGTGAATAAAATCAAAATGCAATGACTTTCAGATCACGAGCCAATGTTATTTACAATAGAATATAGATAGCATTTCAAATGTTGAAACTGAGACATTTTACATTTTTATCCACAAAATGAGCATATGTCAAATTTTCTGGCTGCAACAGGTCTCAAAAAAGTTGGGACACCGGCAAAAAAGGGCTGAAAAAGCAATTAATATATAAGAGAATCAGCTGAGAGGACATTAAGCAAGAAATTAAGTTAACTGGCATCAGCTGTGTAACATGATTGGCTATAAAAGGGATGTCTTAGAGAGGCTGAGTCTCTCAGAAGTAAAGATGGCCAGAGGCTCTCCAACCTGTGATGGCTTGTGTAAAAAAAATTGTGGAATACTTTCAATAACCTTTCAATCAATAACCTTTGTTGCTGGGAGGTCCCACTGAGACAGAGGTCTCTTTTGCAGGGGAGCCCTGATTACAATAAAACAATTACAATGGAAGGTTAAAGACAAACAGCACACATAAAAATGCACAAAAGTCACAAACAACAATTTCAGATTAAAGGAATAACAAGTTTTAAACTAGAATAAAACATAATTTAAACTTTAAAACCAATGTTCCTCAACATCAAATTGCAAAGGCTTTGAAGGTCTCATCATCGACAGTGCATAACATCATCAGAAGATTCAGAGAAACTGGAAAAATCTCTGTGCGCAAGGGACAAGGCCGAAGACCTTTACTGGATGCCCGTGATCTTCGGGCCCTCAGACGCCACTGCATCACTCACCGGCATGATTCTGTCATTGACATTACTAAATGGGCCCAGGAATACTTCGAGAAACCACTGTGTCCGCTGTGCCATCCACAGATGCCACCTAAAACTCTATCATGCGAAAAGGAAGCCATTGTTGAGCATGATCCAGAAACACCACCGTGTTCTTTGGGCCAAGGCTCATTTAAAATGGACTGTAGCAAAGTTTCCTGTGGTCAGAAGAGTCCAAATTTGACATTCTTGTGGGAAATCATGGGCGTTGTGTCCTCCAGGCTGAAGAGGAGAAAGACCACCCCTCCTGTTATCAGCGTTCAGTTCAAAAGCCAGCACCTCTGATGGTATGGGGATGCATTAGTGCATATGGTGTGCGACACTTTCATGTTTTAAAAAGCACCATGAATGCTGAAAGGTATATAAAGGTTTAAGAGCAACTTATGCTCCTCTCCAGATGACATCTACTCCAGGGAAGGCCTTGTGTATTTCAGCAGGACAATGCAAAACCACATACTGCAGCTATTACAACAGCATGGCTTCATAGTAGAAGAGTCCATGTGCTGAACTGGCCTGCCTGCTGTCCTGATCTTTCACCAATTGAGAACATTTGGCGCATAATTAAACGAAAAGTCCATCAAAGAAGACCCAAAACTCACCAGCAGCTGGAAGCCTGAATTAAACAAGAGTGGGATGAAATTCCAATGGCTAAACTCAAGAAACTTGTCTCCTCAATGCCCAGACACCTCCACTCTGTGTTAAAAATAAGAGGGGATGCTACACCATGGTAAACAGGCCCCTGTCCCAACTTTTTTGAGACCTGTAGGAGCCATCAAATTTGAAATGAGCTCATTTTGTGGATAAAATTGTAACATTTCTCAGTTTCAACATTTGCTATGTTATCTCTGTTCTATTGTGAATAAAATACTGGCTGGTGTGATTTGAAAGTCTTTGCTTTTTGATTTTATTCACAATTTACACTTTGTCCCAACTATTTCGCAATTGGGGTTGTAATTTACTACTTTTATTTGACAGTGTCAATTCATGTCGTTTGTAGCATCAAAATGAACCATGGTTCGCTGGGGAGGTGAATCTCCATCTGTTTTGGGAACCAAAGTGAAACCAAAGGGAGACCATTGAACCTGACTGGGACTTGAACCCAGAATCACCAGTGCTGCAGCTATCTGTCCAACTAATGTGGATAATTTACTTACTGCACCATCAAAGCAAGACAGATAAGAAAAGCTTTAAACTATCTGTGGTTGGTAGTGTACAGTGTCACTGAACCAAAGCTCCTTACCTTTCACACACATCAACAACAGCCCAAATACACAGCAGTACATTTTTCACACAGTAAAAGGCTCCATGTGCTAAGAGCCCAAATCGCCGATTCTGTAGCAGTTACAAGGGTAACATTATGGGAAACTGAGTCTCCTGTTGGCAGACCAGTGCAGAATCAAAGCTCCAACAGCAGGATTTCAGCTCCTCATATTTAATGCTCTATAGCGCTATTCATTTATTGGCACCAAATTTTATCAGCAGCATTTTATCATGTCTTTAACCAGTATTCCACTGCCAAATCAGAGCCATTCTCCTTTTGAGAATTTGATTTATCCGCAAGCTGAAAGTTAGTCTCGGGCATGCGTGAATTCCCCTCATCAAAGGCCGCACAAGGTTTCAGAATTAATTTACATGTGGTTAGTGTGTGATCTTCCAACTCGCAAAACTAATATGACTTCTCGTCCACTTTAAAGCGAATACACCCGGCAATGAATGCGAATGAGAGGCGAGATCCGTCTGTGAGTTCACCTCTAGCTGCCGAGCTGCGGCTTTCTGCGTGAGACTGAGACGATCTCTCACCACGGCCCCTGATAAATCCCTGAATAGATCCAGGTGCATGAAACATTAATGCTGTCAGCGGCCCCTGTCTGAGACAGAGATCTCTTTCAGTTCCGCTTTGAAGTGCCTCTTGTTCTGCCTCAGAGGTTTAAAATAAACACCGCTTATATTCTGAGGCAGATCGTAAAAGCCAGATTCAGCTGGCAGCTTCCCCTTGTCTTCCTTCACTTATTGAACTTTTAAAAAAATTATTTTACCCAGGAAAAACAAAGTCGACTGATGACATCCTCAAATACAAACATGCTGTAAAAAGTCCGCAAACTGCTGAAATTTAAACTGCTCACTCCTGTGTTTATGCTCTTTTATATGAAAAATATGCCACCACATTTGCATTGTATTTTCATAGATCTGGAATTTGACTAATTTAATTAAAAAAAAAAAACCATACTAACCACCCAGACCCTTAAAGCAATTATTTAATGGTCAGAGTTAAGTGAGGAGACTCCAGACTGGGTACATCATACTTGCTTTTAGGTCTTTGCCATTTTGGAAAACACTTTGACCTGGTAGCGTTTTTAATCCAAAAGCTCTGGCTGGGTTAAGTTTTTCCATGACTCCCTGATCACAGTCCAATGATGGCGCAGTTTGATAAGAAAACCAAAGGCATGAACAGCTAGCACTCCTATAGCTCACCTTGGCGTGTTTGATTGTGTCAGTATCTTCTATCATTACCAAGATACTAATGTTTGAAGTGGATAAATGTTCGTCCCGTGAGGCTTTGCCACCAAAACTTATGGTCAAGGTGAAACCCTCGGGTTGGGGTCAGGCCTGGATTTAGGGAGAGATAAGGGATAGGTCTGGCCACCATAGTCCCATAACATTTGTATTCAATTAATCTAACTGGGATACCTATCTGTCTAAAATATTTGGTAAAATTTAAAATTATGTTTCTCATAAAATATAGAATGACCAACAGATATTACATGAATGAGGGTTGCATTGAAGGCACAGAGGATTCAGAAACGACTCAACAAAAATATTTCTTACGTAAATTCTAAGTTTTATTTAAAATGAGATAATCCCAGAAACAAGAGGGATTTGCCATTGAGCCATACAGTATACCCTTTATGGGACATTTCTGAACCTCAAGTACACGCTGTAATATTTCAGGGAAAAATCAACTCTCATATGATGGCATCTTGCTGCACTTTGGATTACTTTTTGTGTCTTTTTTTTTTTTAGTATGTGAGTTGTTAAGGCTACACGCATCAAGATACTCCATTGCCTTTTCTGAACAGTTCATGCTAATAGCCGTAATACATCAAACTTTGAATGAGTTCACTCATTTAAAATGCATTCACTTGCTCCACACTGAGTGAAAAACGACTACCTGCTATTAAAGCAGATGTTGTGCTTGTGGCACAGCATGTCTTAAAGTTCTGCGAAAGTTAACCCACAATAGGCATAAAGTGGCAATTTATTGATGTGCAAATGGTTTTAGCCAATTTATCGTAGTTGCTTAGCACAAAAAGCAACTTCCAACTTTTCACGGACAGGCATTGCAATCGATTTTTGCATAATGACTACAAGTGAATGACCAGGAGCGATTCCAACCGACAATTCTGGGTTCAGCAACGTTCATCACAGCAAGTGATGTTTGTGTGTGTCTCTGGAGGTGTAATGTATTAACATAATTAATGTGGGGACACATCTGTGAGACAAAGCACCCTTAATGGATTAGGAATCCATCTTTGTGTCTGCTCTGTACTCAAAGTGTCAAAGCTTTCTGCAGTCTTTGTTTTTTTTTTCATTCTCTCTTCCCGCTGCTATTATTGTGATATACATCCTCTCCGGAGTCTGGAGAGAAATTCTTTCTTAAAATTAGCTACAGTGCTGCGAAAAAAGTATTTGCCCCCTTCCTGATCTCTTTTCTTTTTTTTTTTACATATTTGTCGCACATGTTTCAGATTAAATGATGATTTAATTTACTGAGGGAAAAAAGCTATCCAAACCTACCTGGCCCTATGTGAAAAAGTAATTGCCCCCCCTCCATTTAACTGTGATTGAAGGGGACCTATTATGTTACATTTCCAAGTTTATATTTTGATCTTGGACTCCCCTAGAGTACTCCTGATTGTTCAAAGTCCAAAAAAGGGTACTTATTTAGCTCATACTGCCATCCTCAAAAAACCCCATTTGTAGTCCGTTGCAGTTGCACTATGGCCCCCCCTCCCCGTGTGCCCACTTTCCTCTGATTGGCCAGCTCTGTGGAGGGTGGAGCTGGGCGGGACTCAGCAGAACGCAGTTTTCCGGGTCCACCTCCTTAGTGTAAAACGTGAGACGCGTCTGCCATCTGAGCTAAGGAATTTTGCAATCAAACGCTGTACATGTGTATAGATCAAATGAAATGAACTTGTTCTAATGAAGCTTAGCGAAAGTTCAGTCAGGAAGACTCTCTCTCTCTCGCGCACGTCAACTTCGTTTATTTTCTTTTCATTCACTCGCGTGCTCGCCCATATACCTCTGCAGTCAATGTCTGGGGCTGTCAGTTGAGCAGTCAGCTGGTGTAGCAGCTGATCTCTTCCATCCAACCGTGGCACACCTCAGTCCCATCGCTAGCCAATCGTTATGTTGCTGTCTTTTTAAAAAATGTCATTTTTCTCTGCTCTAGTTCGTTCATGCTGCCGTTCGCTGAGATTAGCTCCGCTCTTGCAATCTCGCTTCGCCTCCATTTCTCGAGATACGCACTGGCTGCATCATCCAGATCTCGCTTCAGCCGCCCCTACCCTCATGGCGTTATCTTTGGTGCCAGCTTTCCAGCCATCTACTTCAGCGCAACCCCTTTTGCCACAGGCTGATCGCCTCCATGCCTCGCTGCTTTGCGCAGTAATTCATGCAAATGGAGCCCCGACCATGTATTGAGTGCTGTACATGTTCATACTTTCTGTAGTCCATTATTCCAGTGTTTAAAAAATCCTTTTCTTTTATTGGTCTTAATAATGTTCTGTTTTCTGAGATGCTGAATTTTGGGTTTTCATTGGCTGTCGGTTGTGATCATCGGAGTTGGAAGAGGTGGGCACTTGAAATGGTTGGTCTGCGTGTTGTGAATCCGTATAGTATGAGTTTCTCTTTTGAGTCGAGTTACTGGGATTAATCGGCTTTCTTTTTGACGATGTTCTGGTTTGCTGAGATGCTCCGGTGCAACACCGGAAAATAACATGTACGGAGGCTGACGGGTCAAGTTTCAAAAATAAAACGGGCACATTCGGCTAAAAATAGCCGGCGCAGATTTACCCACGATCAGTTTTATTACGAAATGGGCCAATAAAAGTGAAAAAAAAAAAAAAAAAGCTCATCGTTGTAGCTTGTAAATTGCAGGCCTGGTGTTCATTCAGTGCGCTGTCGGTTTGAAATGTCAAGGCTTATATCGTCGGATTCCGTGGATTTCCTCTTTCATTGGACGTATCCTTGGTATACATGGCATAGATCCAGTGGAAATGTTAGCGATAGAGCTCTAATATTATGTTATCCTATGTTCTGCTAGATGCTTACGTACTTGATTGGTGCTTGAATTGTGTTCGGTTTAGGAAACTGTCATAATGAGTTTTATCAGAACTCATCCCTTGAGCGTATGCCGAACAAAGACATTGCTATTAGGGAACGTGCTGCATTTATTATGCATATTAATTGCCATTGGTCCGGGGGCGCATGGCCATAAGAGGTTGCTATTGTTTTGAATGTATCTTTTCAACTGATTCATGTATTTCCCCAAAGTCAGGCGCCCAATTACCAACTACTGCATTCGGCCTCCTCTGCGCCTAAACTGTATGACGTTATATCCCTGTATGAGGGCCGCTGCCTGATTTGAAATTCTGGTCAAGACTATCGACTCATTGGATTGGCATGACATTTTCTATAACGTGGTTTGTTCCTCCAATTCTCTTCAGTTTTTCCCGATGCTGCCCTTCCGTCGGCTTTGGTGGTTATTTTCAAGGTCAGTGGTTGCATGTAAATGGCCTCTGTCTTTGCCTTAGCTCTAATCCTCAGCACTGCACGAAATTTAACCATTGCCATAGCTTGTTGCATTTGGAGCATGTTCTGGCATCGCAAACGTATTGCAGTTCTGGGCGACAATGAAGCCGCAGTAAGCATCATTGTCAAAAGTCAGGATGGCACAGTGGTTAGCACAGCTGCCTCCCAGCAAGAATGTTGTGGGTTTGAATCCAGCCTGGGGCCTTTTCATGTGGAGTTTGCATGTTTTCCCCGTGTTTGCGCGGGTTTCCTCTGGATACTACAGTCCCCTCTCTACGTTCAGCTTCCCCTTCTTCTTATTTAGATAGGTTCTACATGAGAAAGGGTCTCTCTCTCTCTCTGCTCTAAAACTGCATGATTTTGCTGGAGGATGTTTTGCATTTCTCTGCTTTTGCCACTAAAACCTGTTTCAGTCAGTGCCGTCGGCGCATTTATTGCAATTATTTGTATATTTGTAATTGTAATATGTCTGTCCTTTCACAGAACTCAACAACCGCTGATCAGATCATCCTGGTTTTTTTTTTTTTTTTCAGGTCGTGGGTGTCTACCGTTGCTAGGCCCTCCTCTCAGATGATCTGGATCCGGATCCAGGTGGGATTTGGGAACCATCTTCTGAATTTTCGCCATATGTCTATTTGTCAGCCCGTATTACTCAAAAAAAAAAAAAAAAAAAAGTACTTATCGGTTTAACTTGAAAGTTTGCTCATTGTCACCTCTTCCTTAAGGGGCAAGGGTCTGCAATTTTTGATTGTCTTGTTGTCATTGGTTGATGTTTGTCACTTTAAACTCCACTATATAAGAGGTCTAATAGCTGGGGTTCAGTTTGGTGCAAGATGTTTCAACCCATCTTTTCCAAGCCTATTTCTAATAGCCTCCAAGCAATACCTAGATCATTTGTTCAGAATAAGTGCCGCTCTTCGGCGGCTATGTAAGGTATACGTACGGCCTCTCTAACAACTAGGCCGCTCATCTTTGCTCATCTTCAGCAAACGCATCCCACGTTCACCCCGAAGCATCTGCAATCGCCAAAGCCCAAAGATCCCTGACGCCTTTTCAGTCCAGGGTAAGCTTGCAAATAACTGGTGGTCGGTGGTTGGCTTTTATTTATATTTCCGCTGTCACTTGCTAATTGCATGCAGGGTTTTGCAGCCCCTAGCCATTGCTGGCTTTCATCACGCCTAAATATATAAATAAATATTTTTGCCAGGTCACGCAAATTCCTTGTCACACTTTAATTTCCAGGTTTTCAGGAGCTTTGCCATAAAAGCAGCTCATCACCGGTTGCAGTTCCCCTCTCTAGGTTCAGCCTCCCATGCAGCCCTATTTGAATTCCGCTAGGTTCTATATGAAAAGAGTTTCGCTCTCTCTGCTCTAAAACTGCATGATTTTGCTGGAGGATGTTCGTTTGTGTTTCTCTGTTTTGCCACTAAATCCTGTTTCAGTCAGTGCCATCTGCGCATTTATTACCTTCGTCCAGAAGGGGAGCGAGGGTATTGCAATCGGCTGTCCGTACGAATGTGTATATATATATATATATATATATATATATATATATGTCTGTCCGTCTATCTGTCCACTCGCATAACTCATCAACCGTTTCTTGGTCCTCCTCTGCGATGATCTGGATCAGGATCCAGATTTGGATTTGGGAACAATTTTCTGGATTTTTCTCCATATGCCTATTTGTCAGCTCGTATTATTTAAATTAAAAAAAAAAAAAAAATTATATATCTGTTTAACTTGAAATTTTTTACTCATTGTCACCACTGCGAATGCTTTAAGGGGCGAGGGTCTGCAATCTCTGATTTTCTTGTTGTCATTGGTTGTTGTTCGTCACCTCAAATTCCACCATATGAGGTCTTTAGCCGGGGTTCAGTTTGGAGCTAGATGTTCTGACCCATCTTTTCCAAACCTATTTCTAATAGCCCAAGCAATACCTGGATCATTTGTTCAGAGTAAGTGCCGCTCTTCAGCGGCTATGCAAGGTATATCTACGCTCTCTCTATCAACTAAGCCCCTGGTCATCTTCTGCAAACGCATCCTACGTGCGCCCCGAAGCATCTGCAATCATCAAAGCCCAAAGATCTCTGAAGCCTTTTCAGTCCACGGTAAGCTTGCAAATTACTGGTGGTCGGTGGTTTTATCTGTATTCCTGCGGTCACTTGCTAATCGCACGCTGGGCTCTGCACCCCTAGTCATTGCTGGCTATCATTACCCAAAAAAAAAAAAAAAAAATGCAGGGCTTTGCAGCCCCTAGCCATTGCTGGCTATCATCATGCAAAAAAAAAAAAAATGCAAGGCTTTGCAGCCCTGAGCCATTGCTGGCTATCATCATGCAAAAAATGCAGAGCCTGGCAGCCCCTAGCCATTGCTGGCTATCATCATGCAGCAAAAAAAAAAAAAAAAAAGGCAGGGCTTTGCAGCCCCTAGCCATTGCTTGCTAATGTCTGGATTGTATAGTTCTTTAGACCTCATTTGTGTCCCATGTCATGCTCATCATGTTTTCCTCTCTCGGCAGCCCATGCTTCTCGGTCATTATGATGTTCCTGCTTGGTGAGTATTCCTTCCTTTCTTTGGGGGATTCATTAGGCTGCATTTTCGGGGGGCTTCCGCCCCCTATTTTTTGGTGGATTTTTCCAGCTGCTGCTCTCAGCCGTGCTCCTGCTCTACGAGTCTTCCCGAAGAGTCCAAGTGCCAAAGACTTGTCTGATTTTAAGCATGTTAATTCCTGCTGTCCTGATCCTCTCATCCCTAATTTACCATCAATTTATTATTCAGCCAGCGGAGGATGGGCTTCCCCAGAATAGCCAGGTTCCTCCTGAGATTTCTTCTCAATGAGGAGTTTTTTCTCACCACCGTTCGAGGCTTTTTCTCCCTACAGGGGAGTTTTTGCCTGCTATTCGGGGATTAGGGATTAGTCTGGGCTCTGCCCTTTTCTCTATGTAAAGTGCTATATAAATAAAATTGAATTGAATTCTACTTATGCTCAACACATATTAAAATTTTTTTTGATTTCACTCGAGTCTCTCCAGAATGAAATGAAGCTTAGCGAAAGTTCAGTCAGGAAGACTCTCTCTCTCGCGCACGTCAACTCAGTTTATTTTCTTTTCATTCACTCGCATGCTCGCCCATATACCTCTGCAGTCAATGTCTGGGGCTGTCAATTGAGCAGTCAGCTGGTGTAGCAGCTGATCTCTTCCATCCAACCGTGGCACACCTCAGTCCCATCGCTAGCCAATCGTTATGTTGCTGTCTTTTTAAAAAATGTCATTTTTCTCTGCTCTAGTTCGTTCATGCTGCCGTTCGCTGACCCTCCTCCTCCCCAACGCCACCCTACTCCATCAGACCTTCTGTCCTGCCACTCCAGCTTTGTCAGCCTTCAGCCACCACCGCCACCAGTGTCTGGACTCTTCGGGGGATTTTTCCAGCTGCTGCTCTGAGCCGTGCTCCTGCTCTACAAGTCTTCCCGAAGAGTCCAAGCGCCAAAGCCTTGTCTGATTTTAAGCATGTTAATTCTGACTGCTGTCTTCCTGCTGTCCTGATCCTCTCATCCCTAATTTACCATCAATTTATTATTCAGCCAGCGGAGGATGGACTTCCCCAGAATAGCCAGGCTCCTCCTGAGATTTCTTCTCAATGAGGAGTTTTTTCTCACCACCGTTCGAGGCTTTTTCTCCCTACAGGGAGTTTTTTGCCTGCTATTCGGGGATTAGGGATTAGTCTGGGCTCTGCCCTTTTCTCTATGTAAAGTGCTATATAAATAAAATTGAATTGAATTGAATTCTACTTATGCTCAACGCATATTAAAATTTTTCTTGATTTCACTCGAGTCTCTCCTGATTGAAATAAACGCAGCGGCGAAAGTGGAGGACGCAGTGTGAAAGTCTGGCAGCTCAAGCTCAAATTTGCTGTCTACCTACGGCACGGTGAGTACACCGGTGTTTCCACCTTATAGCTAGGATTGAGGGAAAGCTAGAATCCACCCCATACAGACATATTTGTAGAACAGGTCGACATACCCAAGTGTAGACCGGAGACCGTAGAAATCCGGTGGGTCTGAGTTTAGAGGGAAACATGGACAGTGAGGAGCTGCAAAAAGTGGACCAACAACTTATGGACTGCTTAGGTGTGTATTATAAGGACCTGCTGGTTCGTGTGCATAACTGTGGTGTGTCGTTAGCGTGGAGTAACAAACAGCTTCTGCGCTGCTATATGACGGAGGGCGAAAGACCCTTTTTTTGCCCTTTTTTCTCCAAACTTCAAGGCTGGCCTACAAAAGTAACAGTAGATTTGAATTGAGGTCCTTCCAACTAAAAGATTCCTGCAAAAAGGCAGCTGGGATACCTTTGAAGTTTAGAGAAAATCCGTGAAAAACTTAAAAAAAAAAAAAAGGTTGTGAGCATTTTGAGCGCCCCTTATTGACAAACTTCAAGGGTTCCCCAGGCGAATAACTACATTCTGGTAATCTGCCCCCCCTATAGACCCACTTTCAATAAACTTTGAGCTTGGACACCATTGAAGTTCAGAATTAGATTTTGTTAATTTGGCCAATAAGGGCCCAAAAAAGGGGTCGCTGTAGCTCAGGCCAGAGGGGATCGATAGAGGAACGGTTCTGGATTTGAAGTTTGAGTACTATACACATCTCAAAAATAAAAATTAGCCAAATCCAGGGGGGGTCAACAATCCAATCTGTCTGATTTTGTCTGAATCTCTCAAAAATTGGCTCTTTGTTGTGTTTCCAGTGTCCTGTGCCGTCTGCCAGGACACTGTTGGGGGTTTTAACAGTTTCTTGTGCCAGGATTCAATTTTCATGTACATTGTTTATGTTTTTTCTTTTAAAATATAAGAAGAACGCCGCACACTCAGACTCCAAGTGCAAAAAATTTATTTATTTTTTTTTCTGTGACAACGTTTCAGCTGTAGGCCTTTGTCAAGTCTTGCATTTTTTGCACTTGGAGTCTGAGTGTGCGGCGTTCTTCTTTTATTTTAAACGATTACTCAGTCGCCTGCACCTCATTATTTTGAAAATGCACGGTGTGCGTAACTCTCTTTTTTACTACTTTTTTCTTTTGCCATGTTTTGTTTCTAGCCAGGTCTCGATTCCCGGTCTGCCCAGCCAATCCGCCTCTCCAGTGTCTGCGTGGTCATTTCCATGTTTTACTTCTCGCCAGTGCTTTAAGTGGAAAAAAGGAAGTGCCGGTACTCCTCCTTTTCAACTGTTGGCAGGTAAATTAGGTGGTGGGCGGTCGATACCAGCAGATCATTAAGTGATACATTCAAATACTAGAACATGATGCTGATTTCAAGAAAAATTGTTTTAAAACTCCACTAAGAGTTTTAACAAGTATTTTCTAGTTAAAATCCATCTATGAATTATCTACCGACAAAACATGTCCAATTGAAAGGATATGTGGCCCAACACTCCGTGCGCAATGACACAGTTCTCTTTGGTTTTTGGATGAGGCATGATATAGCCTAGAGTGTAGAGCTTGTCAAAGAAAATCTTACAATGGTTAAGTCCACCAACATCCTTGAGAACATCGCCAACTGCCAATTCCAGACGATGATTTGAGCAGTGCCACACAAACAGGTCTGGAAATCTGGTACAAAGTTGTGCAGCAACTCTTCTGTCCAGCATTACTGATGCTCCATCACATACAAATGCCACAAAACACTCACCCAAGAAGTAGTCACCAAAGCCATTTTTATGAAGACATGCTAGCAGTTTCTCTGTTATATCATTTGCTGTGGTCCCATCCAACTCAAGCAGTTCAAAAAATATTGTGTCTGGCTCTGCATTGGCAATAGCTGACCACAAACACACCACCAACACAGACTTTCCACTGATTGTGGTGGATTCATCAATTAATGCACACAATTTTCGTCTGTTTTTGACTATGTCATCAGCCACTTTTTTTTTTTTTTTGTAATCATGCTAGCTAGCTAATAGTTGAAGAAATCAATATGGCGTTCAGTGCAGCACACTCTCCAGTTTCCCATATTATACAACATGTAGATCCGACCGAGCAATCTGATTAGTCAATTAGACGTTCAGAATGTTCTCAAATGAGCAGGACAGTACTGGTAGCCTGTGCTCAAATGAAAAATACCTCATCACTGAAAATATTACTCCGCCTATCTTAGGTGCCTAGGCCATTGATTTAATTAATTTGTCAATTTGTTTGCATTTGTACATTGAAATTAATATTTAATAAATCAACAGATCTGTGAAAACTGCTTTTTTCAGAGGTAATTTGATAACAGTCTGAAAAGGTGATTAACGAAAGCCCCCGAAAGGTGGGGTTGTAATTATGTAACTCTTTTCAGCCTTAATGTTGCTGCTTACTTTTGCTGCTTGGCCACATTAATCGGAGCTAACGTTAATTAAGCATTATTACACGCGAGGGTGTGCTTGACCATCATTCTTGTCTCGACAGTGATGCGGCCAGGAACGAGGCGCTTGCGCCGAGTTCCGTTAGCATCACCAAAGTGACAAGAATGACGGTCAAGCACACCCTCGAGTGTAATAATGCGATTGTACAACTATTACCACCAAAATAAAATGTATAATCAAAATGTATTCATACTATGGGCATTTCGCTCTCAAAATATTAAAGTTTTTTGCTAGTATTCTCTCCGTTTCCGTGGAAATACATGAGTTCTGACGTTAACTAGTCCTTGTGAGCCAGCCAATTTGGGCTTATGCTTTCTAGACAGCGTGATTTCCCAAAACTAAATAAATACCGCACATAGCAACACAGAACTGCTTTGCTAGTTCAATCATGTTGTAACCAGAATATCCGCTGGAAAAAAAGATTTTTTTCATGGACTGATAGTTATACTTCTGCCGACATCTGTCATTTTTAAGCTAACAGGTGCCGTGACAACGACTCAGCTTATCTTTATCGAACGAACTTATATTAACGGTTTTATTTAAATAGAGGCAACGGCTTTCCATTGTCGGCGCCAGAACAAAAATCTATCTTTTAATAAACTCACTAGCAGATGTTTCATTTCAAATGGGAGTGTGTCATTCGAATGAATATAATGGAGAAATCATCTGAGCCATTTTCTTTTAAATTAAAGGGTCTAGTGCCGTATTTTTAACACATAATTGGAATGCATATAAGAATAAGAATCAATGGGTTATTTTGCATAACACTGTTCGAAGTTATTGGGAGTGTTGTTTTACTCATCACACTCAACGTTAGAGCGGCCGATTGGTTGTATTGAGTAATGACGACGAATTGCTGATGAATGGCCTACAAACACCATCATGAACTGGTTATTTGTCGAAAGGACGTGACATAACATAATGTGGATGGGCGAACAGTAAACTCGTCTGTTCTGTTCTCTAGCCAGCTGGCAATGGTTTATGTACAGGGCTGCAAACTCTCACGCCTCTTAGAGGCATTCACGTTCCCATGCCGCAGTCAGAAATTATTCAATTGACGCGTAATTGAGTCCTTGAGCATGGATGTTAACCAGTTTCACGTGCATTATGGTGGATCTCACCACTAATGACACGGAAATCGATTATGACTCGGGAAATCGATTATGACTCGGGAATTCTCAGGCTTGTCTTTACTGAGGGATTGAAAGCAATAGAATTGCATAAAAAACGTTTCAAATGGTCTTATTTCATTAAAACAATTTAAACGATCATGAAACACATGCATTGTTTCCAATCCCTGAGTAAAGAGAAGCATGGGAAGTCCAGAGTCATAATCGCTTTCCATGTTACTTGTGATGAGGTGCACCTTTACGCAAGCGAAACGGAAACTTCAGTGCGCCAAGGATTTTAATTCCGCGTGAGAATCTCATTAAGCATTCAATGAACAATTGCTGACTACGGTGAATACGCCTTTGAAATGCGTGAAACTTACACCGTATGCGTGAGATTGCGTAGAAAGTTGGCAGCCCTGTTTATGTATTTGGTTGTGGGTACTTTGAGGATTAATATCGATTCCATGAAAGTTAATCGTTTGAAATATCATCTGGCATGCAAGTTATTATTTAACTCAGCTATGCTTGCCATCGCGTGGCGAACGTGCCGGTAAACATTTGAAGCAGTTATAATATCAAAGATAATCAAATTCCACGTGTTGGCAAGTAACTAGCTAGCATGATTACAAACACCCCCACCAAATTAGCTTCGTAGCTAGGGCAGCTAAAACCCATATCTCCGCAGCAATACCCATTCCACCATGAGTCCGATCTGAAGCCAACATTGCTTGCTACTTTGCCACTGATCGTTCGCGATGACACTGCCAATGCATCGCGCGGCTCGCTCAAATAATGCTTGAAAGACATGCCACTCCTTCTTGAGATTTCCTTGCGAGTGAACGTCTCGCGAGTAAAGGGCCAGGCGTGCGGCGCGTACTAGTGCACAGTGGGTAATGTAGTATAGCCATAGGATCATGAATCGCCAAGAGAGAAATAGGGCAGGACAGGGTACTACGAGCTCGTGTGAAGTCCCAGTACGCCGTAAAAAGTCGATGCGCACGCCAGGGCTAAAAATCTAGAAGTGCCGGTACTCCGTACCGGTGCCTACCGGCCCACTTAAAGCACTGCTTCTCGCACTACGTTCGGGAGTGACTTACGGTTTCAAACTTCTTTCTGAAGTTTCTTCCTTCAGGGCTTCCTAGTCTTCATGCTTGTTAATTATTTTAATTTATTACTAACAACCTACTAATTAGTCACGGGGGGTGTTTCCATTAGATAGGCACGTACTAACCATTACTAATTTAGATAGAGATTTGACTCGCATGCTTCCTGCTTTCGCTACATTCTTACCTGTGCTTTACTATTATCTAGTTTAACACTTCAACTGTTCATAGTATCTTACTGGGTTCTTATATGCAGCAACACGCTCATTGTTCTTAATGAGCAAACACCTGCTCTTATTGTCTCGTTTTTACTGTGCTGGTTTTCCTCTCTTGTCATGCGTGCCTTGTAATCAAGCAATCTCGTTCTCCCTGTCGGTCTACAGGTGATCCTCGTTTGTCTCGTGATTCTGGCTGCTATATCTGGGGAGAGGCTGGAGTTGGCTGGCAGACAGTCTCGTTTCACGTTCATGGTCTTGCTTTGTGTATTTTTGCTTGTAGCATTCATAGTCTTTTCTATAGCTCTTGTTTTGTATTTTTGACTGTGCCTTGTGCTATTGCTGATTTAGTTTATTTTTGTTCATTGGATTTCTTCCCTAGAGTTTCTAGTGGCTTTTTGTTTCTCTCGTTTTGTATTTTTGTTTACCTGCTCTGTGAAGCATTTCTTTGTTGGATTTTTGCTACCATTTGAGCCAAGTTTTTTGTTTGGCCATCGTGCCTGTTTCTTTTCTTTTATAATAAACATTCAAAATCAAGTCTTGCTGTCTCGCGCCTGGTGTCCACCTGAGTCTCGCAACACACTTAATACTTAATACTGCTGGGTATTGCACTGAGGCCATTGAGGTTGCATACTTTGCTCAAGCACATAATAGTGCCTCAGCATGGATACAAACGCAGCTCCGTCAGGGTAACGATTCATAACATTACACTACAGTGACATGCAGCTTCCACTTATAGTCGAAGTGCCATCAAGTTTGGGTACCATACCTATCTCAGAAATAAAATATCAGCCAAACCCGGGGGGGTAAACAATTCTGACTGTCTAAACGTCGTAAAAATGGGCTCTTAATGAATTTGCATGCAAAAAATAGACATCATGCCAGATAAGTACATCTGCTGATATATAAGGAGAATGAGGGAATCTGTCTCTCGGCTGAAGCGCTATCGTCCGAAAATGATCATTTATTATTCGCTGCATATCAATACAGAGATAATGCTTATGCGGATGCAGGGGTGGCTACGGAGGGAAAGTCATTCCTTTAAAAACAACTTAAAATGACACGTTATTTTCCTGGCGTTGCAATTATTTGACAGGGATTTTTATCTAAAGTGACATACAATAAGTGCATGATGAAGGTCACTGAGTCAGGGACACAGCACTAATCAAACGAGGATATAAAAAAAACATTAAGATGAATAAAAATGGACCATTCCTTTAATCCTCACTTTCAGATTGATTTTTAAATGCAGCGCTTTGTCGAATAAAAAAGCAGCAAAGAAAATTCTGGTCTGTAGCTAATTTTTGTATTTTTGATTAATCATAAATACAGTCAGTGAGCACCATAACTTATTGAACACTGAATCATTTGTTTTTGTTTTTTTTTTTTGGCTTAAGTACAGATCAAATATAACAATGTGACACTGTCCACTGAATAATGGCGCTCACTGTATATACCTTCATTACCCAGCCCTTAAAGCTGTGAATTAAAATTCAGCATGGTCTTACATGCTTCAGTGTGGGTGCGTCTTGTTTCTTTGTGTCATGTAACTAAAATGGAAGGAGCCTTTGTCTGTCTGGATGCATTTATGACCATCCTTCGATTTTCTGAACAACTTTTCGCGCAAACAACTTCACCCTTAGCAGGTGTATTGCTGAGGACCCGAGGATTGTCGATTGTAAAATTTTTTTGGTTCTTGAGAAGGCTGCAATCAGCAATACCAGAGGCCAAGCAATCGGCCCATTCTAAGCAGACGCATTTTTAAACTAGCAACACACTAGTTTATACAATGTATTTTCATTTTTTACACATGAATTATCACTGCACTGAGAGAGCTGCACTGCGAGCAAGTCATGGTCAATACCAATGTAACCTTGGTTTCACTAGGGTTATATGGTGGTATCTCACTATCGCTGCCATGGCAACACGTTCTGAAACTATACTATGTCGTCATGAACTTTGATTGCTAAAATATTTAAATGACCATCGTAAGTGAGTAATTGTAGTCGTAAAATATGAGTATCTTTT
The DNA here is from genome assembly GCA_029692085.1 of Gymnothorax javanicus. NCBI lineage: Eukaryota > Metazoa > Chordata > Actinopteri > Anguilliformes > Muraenidae > Gymnothorax > Gymnothorax javanicus. Next base: position 110,114,512 of record CM056194.1, on the reverse strand, counting down.
GTCATATTAGACAATATTTTTTGTTTTCTACTTGAAGAAATCACAGTAGTGACTGACTGGCATGAAGTAAGTGACTTCTTAATCAGATACTGTTGCTGTTTTGCCAATTTGATTGGTCACTAGGCTCTTGCTTCAGGAAAGTGGATCTGGACAGCATTCCAGGTAAGCTGCTCAATGCAGTTGTTTTGTGCCACTGAGGAACCAATCTTCCAGAGCATGAGATTAATTGAGTTGTGGTTTGTCCGCACTTTTCTTCAAATATTCATATTTTTAGAAGGTTCTGAGTCTTAATGTTATCCTGTCTCTGCTTTTTCAGTGCTTTTAGGATAGTCACTGCTGGCAGAAACATGGTGACTCCTCTAAAAGCATAATGTTTCCAGCTGGCAGTCTTTGCCAAGAAAACAATAGCTTTCACAAAATGATGGTTAATGGGTTCTTCTGTTTGCAGCTTTTAGTTTATTCAATCAGATTCTGTTTTGATAATAGTTGCCATGAATACTCTTTTTTTTGTTTAAATAACCTCTCTTGCTCCTCTCCTCCCTCCAAACTCCATTTGTAATTGACATACAAGAAGGAAAGTACAATCCACACAGCATGGGAAGGTACACAAACAAACACTGGCTTTTTAGTTCTAAATAGTTAAAAAGGAATTGATTGGCTATTGTGCTAATTTTGGTAAATTTACATTGATGCATTTTGGTGATATGTTGATTTATATGCACTGTCCTAATTCAATAAATAGAAAAATAAATTGTTATTCATCTTTATCTAATTTCTGTACTATGTACATGTTACACAGAATGAATCATATAGATGACTGCACAAAAACACATTTACAGAACTCTGCCTTATACAGATAGCCGACAGTAAGCTTCTGTGCTCTTACTTTTGGTGCTCTGGAGGGCTGCTGTTTTTTATAGTATTTTTTTGCTGCCTTGTCAAAATGAAATATGGGGCTGTTGTGCGACGCGTTCTGTTAAGGATCTGTTCCAGAGTGAGGATGGGCCCCTCAATCTGCCACTGAATCTGCTACCAGACCTCGCCTTTGGGGACTGTGGCCAGGGGCTGTTACAGTTTGGAGCATAACGGTCCACAGCAGTGGTGGCTGCTGACCTGAAAACAGAAAAACCACAAGGAATGCCATGAAACTAATTATAGTTTGTAGATTGAGCCTGTCCAATCATCTCTTTTTTTTATTAACATTACATGTGCTCCAAAAACACTCAACACTATCCAGGGCGACCAGTTGTCCTTGATAAGACGGGAAAAACAATGTTTAATCTCAACAGGAAGTTGCATTTCAATCAGTGTAATTCAACAGGGCGGATAGATGTCCCTAATCTTTATTTTCTTTGTTGGAATTTTAACAATCATGGAGCACAAGTTCGGTAGCATGCATTACTGGATGTGTTAAAAGCAAACACAAAAGATCAAGAGTATCTTTTTTCTTTTGTTAAGCACACTTGGAATCAAATTTGCAATTGGTTATTTAACACTGCATTAAGAAAGAAGCCGTGGCTTTTTAAACCCAATGATTAATCATTGGAAGTCTTGTTAATCAAAGAAAAGAAACATCAAGCCAAATCATTAGTTTAAATGGTCGTGTTGAGCCTCCTCTAATTTCATCAGCGCAGTTCCCATTGGTCCACAGTGGCACCCGGGAGGAATGAACATATCTTATTGTAAGGCCACGCCTCCAGCCTTCAAACTCACCGGTCTATTAAGTCCTGGACTGCATTCTCAGCCCCGCGATCATCGCATGCAGCTGTTGTTCATTTCCACTGTGTGGTAGTGTTGTGCTATTTAAGACTGAGCCTCGCACTTAGTCTTTGCGAAGTCTCTTAAGTCAGATGCCTGTGTTGTATCTCTAGTCTTATATAGACTTATTATATTATATTATTATATGTATTGCGCTTATATATTGTAACTCTTGAACTTAGTGCTGTTATTTGTTTATGTCAGCACTTTAACTTTTTTATTATTTATCATTTCCTATTTTCTTTCCCTATTTGTAATACATTGTTACTGTACCTAAAGCCCAGTGTTTGCATCACTAATAGTGTGATTTAGGAACCTCATTTCTTATTTGTTTGTATTGCCTCGTGTGTGCCTTCTTGCAGCACAGAGGGCATAATAAATACAATCAAGTCCATCCTTGCACCTGAGTCCAGTCCTCAACTTCTTGTCCTCCGTCCACATCACCGGTGTGAGAAGCACAACCCTTACACTTACGGCCCTCTTAAGACCTGCTCTGATTAATCAGGCACATCCAGTCCATCAGTAAAAGTAGTATGTAGCGTTTATGCTCCCAGACGAAGGCTGTGCGGACTTCACAGGTTAGACTGCACGAGACACGCCGTCCACCGTCAGCTGCAAGAGAGCACAATGCGCACTGATCTTGGCTGAAGGGATGGATGAGGTTTGAATGAGGAGGCACCACTATGAGAAACATCAGTTGAATTGAAAATTGAATTAAAAACAGAATTACACGTTCAGAAGAAAATTCAGTTAAAATTTTCTTTGCAAGCTCCCATGAGACAGAACTGTAATACAGAACTGGGTAACAAGGGTGGTATCTGTTCCTGGTTTTCAAGCCATTTGAAATTTTAATTTACTGAGTCGATGAACGCGTGAACGAGAGCTGAAGTCTGACACTAAATGAGCTGCTGTACAGTGATCTAATCTGTGACTCAATTTGTGCGGATCTATACAGCCAATTAACAACTTTATCTCGGATAATTTGTGGGAATCAAACCTGCACACGCACAATGGCTCTGCAGGCACAGAATTTCTAACCCCTGAATTAAGTGGCAGTTGTTCATCCAATTAGATAATTCAATAATGTTTGAAAATACATCATGTTAAAGTACAGTTGTTAGAAAAAGTAGCAGGGTGTCCCAATGGCAAGGAAATGACAGTTTGCACTGCAGACATTGTCTAAAACTTTGTTAAGATAAAAAGAAAGTATATTGTCACACACTTTTCTTCATATGACTGTGGACATATTACATCTTGCAGAGAAAAAAACATCCTTAGAAGACAATAGGGAAAAATAATCCAGCATAGATGGAAATTAACTATATGCCACAATGATTAACATAATTGAATAATGAAAACTATTTAGGAGAAACAGAAGGAAGAACCTGACAAAGACGGTCAGGTTTGCGTGAAAAACAATAACAAAAAGAAAAAAAAAACATTAACTTTTTTTGGTTTGGGGTACTTGGAGCACAGTACAGCCCTTGTTGCCACTTAATTTGCATACTGATTGCAAAACTGAATTGATCCTCCGGCATCACAGTGACGTCAGCGGTTGTTGTCACTGGAACTTTGGGAATCAATTCTAATACCAATTTCAGGGCAAAATAGCACACATGTGAGGGCTTGTAATGCTGTCAATTTTCACCCAAAAAGTCTTTAACTCCGATATTATGCATTTCAAACTGTACATTTTTTAAATATGCAAAAATACTTCATGGGCACTTGTTTTTCTGGACAAAATTTTTGTAGTGAATAAAGGTCCTCTGTTTTTGGTTGGTCAATTTGACAGTGTACTTGCTTGTCCATGGAGTCCAAGGCTCTGACAGTGTTCAGGCTCTGTCAGAAATTTTGGGTCATAATCTTGCAGTGCGGCTGGAGCTACGACAGGGCCTGCTGGGTAGCCATTAGGAGCATGATATGAAATGATAAGCCAGCCGTGACACAAAATGTAGGCGCAGTGAATTTGAAAAGGGCAGGGTCATTACACTCCCAGGTGTTCTAGGATGCATCCTCGTCTTTCAACAGAAATTGCGAGAATTGACTGGCTTAACCTCGTACTGTATAGCAAAGCAAATTATCAAGATTTGACCAATCTCCCATCCCGCAATCCGACTTGATAAACGTGAAAAATCGCAGTGTGTGGAGGCCTTTCAACGCTGTTATGTGGCGTTATGTAGCAGAAATTACCTCGCTTATCAGACTAAAATGGAAGGAGCCTCTGTCTGTTTGTCTGTCCTTTGACTTCCTTGCCAACCGTTCATTCGATCGACTTCACACCTGGTGGATGTATTGCTGAGGACTCGAGGAAGTGCAGCGTCGAGTGTTTGGCTGAGGTGTTATTGAGAAAGCTGGCCCCTCCCAAACTGGCACGTTTGAATGGGCACTGCTTAAGTAGTCATAAAAGCTGTAAAAACAGGAAGGTGAGACACCACATATATAATTATTTTCAGTTTTCCCTTGTGTGCCACATGCTGATTTTTATGCAGTCTAACGCAAACCTTGGAATAAAACAGCCGGAAAAAAAAAAACAGGCCGGGAAGAAGTTCTGTTTCTGGAGGTATAAAACATTGGTTCTCAAACTCAGTCCTGGGGTACCCCTGTGTATGCTGGTTTTTGTTCCAACCGCAATGGCAATCCCAGAATTTTAAAAAACTATTATTTTTCCAAACTAGGAGCTTATACTGTGGGATCACTTAAACCAGGGGTGGGGAACCTACTCCAGAAAGGGCCACTGTGGGTGCAGGCTTTCATTCCAACCAAGCTGCTACACACCTTATTCTACTAATCAACCTCTGGAATTTTTGCGAAGGGCCTTGCTTAGTAGAATCGGGTGTGTGATTACCTGGTTGGAATGAAAGCGTGCACCCACACCGGCCATTTCTGGAAAAGGTTCCCCATCCCCGACTTAAACTCTTATATCACATTTTGCCGGAAATGGCTATGCATTTGATGAAAAATGTATATTCTGTGGGCATGTAGCATGTATTGGATAAAATTGCACAAAGTACATTTCAGGACCGTCGCCAGAACTGGAAATTAAGGGGCACAGATACGTACATCCCTTTTAAAGAATTACATTCACACGGACAACACTCCACACTAACAGGCGTTGCTAGTTTTCCCAGTTAAGGTTAGCCAACAATCATTCATTTGGACGTCTAACTTGTTGAATTTAAATCAACGTTATTCAAAATTGCATACCCATCAAGTCTCACGCTTTTTAGTGGCATATCACGTTCTCACGCCCCAGTCAGCAGTCTTTCACTTGATAACAAAAGTGATTATTTAAAATTTTAATTTGGCAAACAAAACTATTTTTAATTGCTGAGTCCCACTTTTTAATCAACCAACTACCTAGGGTGAAAGGCTATATTTCATTGGAACGCGGATCAGCTATTATTCAATCAACGCATATTTAAGAGATTCTCACGTGGAATTGAAGTCCTTGTGGATGGAAGTTTTTCAGTTTCACGTGCCGTGCGGTAGATTTCACCACTAGAAGCATGGAATCAAATGATGTGGGTTGGAATCCAGCCTCTATCCGAGTGTTACCCTCGTTGTTCTATTCCTTTTATCACTGCACATGCTCCCTGACCTAATACCTCAATCCGAGTGTTACCTGATCAAATGCAACCCCCATGTTCGCGTGGGTTTCCTCCAGGTGCTCCGGTTTCCTCCCACAGTCCAAAGACATGCATATCAGGCTAACTGGAGACACTTAATTGCCCACAGGTATGAGTGTGTGAGTGGATGGTGTGTGCGCCCAGCGATGGATTGGCGAGGTGTCCAGGGTGGGTACCTGCCTTTCGCCCAGAGTCAGCTGGGATAGGCTCCAGCGAGGAATAAGTGGCTATAGAGAATGCATGGATGAATTTAGCCCATTATTTTATCGCTCTTTGATCGCATGGGGGAGAGAAGCCGTGTCTTCAATTGCCAATTGATTATTACTATAATTGGAAAACGTGTTAATAAAGGACAATGATTGAGAACTAGCTAGGACTAATTGTTGTCATAGAGGGATGTATCTTTGCCCCCCAGTTTCCAGTTCTGACGCCGGCCCTGGTTCATTTCAACATGCATGAAGAGAGGTAATTTATCAATAGCCAATGAAATTACAGATTGTGGTCAATTAGAAAGCTCTTTATTGGTATGTGCACCTGGCCATCGATTTTTATCATCTGGAAGATAATGAAGAATTCAATAACAACTCAAATAATAATGACGCCCACCTGTTTTGCATTGAAGTATAAGGGGAAAAAAATAACTCATTAATGTACATATACCATTTAACTTAGTGACTTATTAAGTCGTTAAGTTGGCCAATTAATCTCATTTGTTACCTCTTTTTTCGCCTATAGTATAATAAGCACAAAATGAAATAGGTCATTACTGGGGAATTGCAAAGATATTTTTTGACATTCTGTGCATTACGAAGGTAAAGAACCTCTCTTAAAATCAAAAGCACCAAATTAAAATAAATTAACAGCTTTTTAAAATCCTGGAATTGCCATAGTGGTTGCAATGAAACCTAGCACACACAGGGGGTCCCCCAGTACTGAGTGTGAGAACCAGTGGTATAACATACAGTACAAAGTGGATTCTTTTCACTGAGATGTTACAGCTGGGTTTACACAATGCAATTTGCATTAGCATTCATGGCTATCGCCTGAAGACATATGAGAATTAATTAAAGCATAATGGGTTTGGGCAGTTGAGGTGGGCTGAATGAAAATCTGGTTTTGCGAAAATGCAATATTTAGTGCTGCATTCTTATTCCCCAATTAATTTTACCATAATACCTGAGCTGTTGAAGTGAATATAACAGAAAAAGTGCTGTTACTCGTGTGTTATCTAATCTTACTGAAAAATCTTGCGAGAAAGAGGCAGTAAAATGCTATGATTTGGGACTTAAAGGGGCTTTTGAACTTAATCCCTCATGTATTGGGTAATCTCTAGAGGAATTCCTCAAACTATTCTCCAATGCCCTGCCGCAGCACTAATGAGAAAATGTGTTCATTTGGGTGGCTGTGCATGTCATAAGTTTAGCCAACATGAAAAAGATGCTAAAGTAGGTGGATCAGAAATTAGTGCAGCAGAAGCTACTAGTTTTCTCTGTCAGTACTTTGCAATGTCATTGTGCATTAGTTTAAGTTTATTCACAGCTCTAATAGACAAACTCAAACACACACACACACACACACAATGTATACCTCACAGCTCAGATTCACAAAAGTGGTCACACACATGCCTGTATGGATGGACACACACATAAACACGAACATTCAAAACTCTCACAGACACGGGCACATTTCTCCCTTTTCCTCTGCTTCAAGTCCTACAATAGATGCATCCTCCTGATCTCAGCGATGCTCACTTGGCCAGTTCCTGAGGTCATTGAAAGATTTGGCTTTGATTTCACCATCTGCGCTTGCCAATATCCAGGCACAAAGGCCGTTGCGGTTGATCTACCTTTGACTCGATAGACTGAGATTTTCACCAGCTCATGTGAGGCACTTTGTTTACTAGCTGGCCATCGACAACATGGTGGTCAGACAATCTCATTTACCATCTCTTTAAACTGATTTCCAAACTGGACCTTGCTGAAAAGGTTGGCTTTTAACCTGAGTGGCGCGTATTGTAAAGGCTGGTCAGTGGATTTTTTGTACCACATTATTTGTCGAAATGATTCATGATTTGGTCAAATCAGAATATTTCATGACCAAATGTCACAAAATGAAAAAGATTATTCAATTAGCTTACTGCAGAATACATAATACAGAAATTGATCTCGGCCTGTATGCACATGTGTGTTTGTATTTGTATGTGAATATGTATTTTTCAGGGTACTTTAAATGACCATGTGTTGTATCCAGGTTGTGAAGTATACACTCTCTCTTCAATTAGCTCCCTTAATGAGGTGCAAAATGTCCCTTTGGGCTGACATAATGGGCCTCTTCGATGATTGTGTAGTCTTAGAATTTCTCTACATTTAACCAAAGAGATATATACTGTGGTATATGCAGGGTTTGTTTCGTAGCATTGAAGTAAGGTACTGCATATGGTTATTGTCTGACATATAGAATAAGAGTGGTCTGCCTTGTACAAAAATTGCAGCCATGTGTGGAAGGAAAAATTAATCCACATAAAAGTGACTGTCTTTCCACTTCTGAATACAGTCCTGTGCAAACTCAAGATGATAATAAACCCTTTATTCTAACTAAAAAACTGTTCAGGTTTGTAAAGATAGACACTTGTCTTTTAATGAGGTCAAGAAGGGACTAACTCAGTGTGTAGATGTGAAATACATGAGTATTGTAATGAGTCGATATTTAATGAAGTAAACAAGTTTTATTACAAATCTGGCTCTCGGCCAAATCTTCAGATATCTGGCAGCGCAGTTTCTGTGATGAAAAACTGGTTTAAGTTGGACTGGAGCCTTCATATTTGTGATCCACGATGCCCTTCAGGTCTCGACATTAACGCTTGTCCGCTTGTCCGGGACAAGTAAATTTTATTGTCGGACAAGTGGAAGAGAAATTTACTTGCCCCACCGGACAAGTTAAAAGTTGCAAAAAAATACAGTGTCTTCACGTTATGTGCCCTGAATTCAATTCACTAAATGAATACATTCAGAATACCAGTTTGAAACAAAAATGTTTTTCCCCACGACACGTCTAACCAGCGTCCAACTCGAATGCTTTGATTGACCGATCTGATACACAGACACGGACACACGCGCGCGCACACATATACAGTAGGAACCCCTTACATCAGAGGAGCAGCGATGTTTCTCAAGGCTCCACAACTCGGGCAAGCTCCAGGAAAAGCCCCAAGAAAAACAGCAACTGTTCCTGAGCGACATGAAACTTAGTCTGTGCGATGAATGAAAAATGAACTGTAATAGCACCGGTGCAAAGAGAGACAGAGTGAGCGAGACGTGAATTAATGCCACCTCGCTGCAGCATTGATAGTTAAGCTGCTTGTTTAATTTATCGTAGTAATATATTTTAGTTTGTGTCGTGAGTATATTTAGTGTTTTGTATTGTTTGTATTTAGTGACATCGCCAGTGCTTTGTTCGTTACTGACCTAACTCACTAGTTGGCGAGACATTCGCGGGTTTATTTAACGTTTCCAAGGCAACAGTGTTGGATCGTGGGTAATGTAGTACTTCTCCGTGACGTGTATAAAACTTTTTTTTTTTCCCCAAAACATGGTTGATTTCATGCGGACTTGTAGTTTCTACAGGAGAAGATATCATTGTTTTACAGTCACCTAGATCATGGTCAGTCTGCCCTCGATGTTTACGACATTATATCAGATAATCGCAATGGGAATTCACCTCCGGAATCTCACTGCCCAGGTCTGTCAGTCTACAAATTGGTAGTTGAATTATTTGGTTAAGTAATTTAATTTTTAAATGAGTCATGCAGAGGAACCAACCCAAACATGCCAGTTTTTACTATGTAGTTAGGCCTACAGTCACCTGTGTTCTAATGATTGGTCGGAAAAAAAGTGTTTAATTAATTTTGTGATGTTAATAGCATCATGTTGAGAAATGAAATAATTAAAATATAAGTCCTGCATTCAAAAAGCAATTTAATAGTAAACATTTTTATTGGTTAAATTTAGTTAAATACCATCGGAAAAGTCTTCAACTGCCATCTGTTGACATATCGCTTAGTTATTGGAGTCAAGCTTACTGGTAAATATCTACTCTTTCTTCAAGATAATTTATGTTTTACAACTCATAAACATTCACTAAGTCATTTGGCAAACATTTAATATAATTCAGTACCAATCTTAGCTCCAAGTAAAGTGAATAAACATGTTTCCCAGATAATGTTTGCCACATTTTAATAACTGCTGATTTGTTAGATTGGAGTTATATTGACTGAAACGCTTCATTAAGCACAGTTTTAAATGCTGGAAAATGTTTATGTAACAAAATTTTAAAACACCTCAATAATCACCTATATCATTCCTATAATATTCCAGCTCATCTTCCTTGGTCAAAGGGACAAGTGCCTTTAGACACGACACTCTGCTGTCCCATGGGGCAGTAAACAGGAGTCATCAGGAGATGGCATATCCCCCCAGGCCCCACATACTGAAAGGATGAAAATGTCACCTGCTCCGGAAACAGACCATAACCCCTGAAATTCTAAGTTCAAAATGTTTCCTTGGAAGCCAGAAAAAATACAAAATTCATCAACTTCGGATTAGCAAAAGGCACTACTTCAGGTCATGATTAATGTGCACACCAAGTTTTGTTAAAAAATATTGAACGGTTTTCAAGTTATGCCCCGGAAACGAAATGTTCACAGACAGGCGGGTGGACAGACGGACGGACAACCGCACTCATGAATATATCCCCCTGTATTATATGCTGGGGGGATCATAACAAACGAACAGACAGACGGACAGGCCAAAAACAATATGCCCCCGAATCGATTCTGAGGGCATAAAAAGTAAATTTTTGTCAATTATACCCGGACAAGTGACTTTTGAGCCTGGACAAGTGAAAGGTAAATTTACTTGTCCGAAGGACAAGTGCCTCAAAAAGTTAATGTCAAGCCCTGCCCTTCCTTGAGGCCTCTAAAAGTGGAAATGCCTGAAAGTCATGAGCCTACGAATATATTTTATTGAAAATCTGCAGCAATTAGTGAAGTGTGTGACTCTTAAACAGGAGTTTGTTAATAAATTTTTAAATGACAAAATATTACATTTCTGATGCTACTTAAATAAACATTTTTGTTTCTAAAATCAGATACCTTTCAGGGTATAAGCATTGTAATTTTTCAATGTCATAAAAAATGCATTGGATTGTATTTATTGGCAAAAATACGTTCCAACTTTTTATCCAATTTTGTTTTGGAGTTGTATTTGATTTCAAAAAACTTATTCCTTTTTTTTGAGTATTTGGACAAAAATTATGTAAACTATGAAATACATCTATTCTTGGCACAAAACTCACAAAATGGTGAAACAACCATGAATGTAACATTTGTACTGAGGGTTGCTCTGTGTTGTGACGCAAGCACTCAACAGTGGCACATAATCAAAGTAACAATATCAGCAATGACTACTTGCGTACATCAGTGTGCATTGTGACCTGCCTGGTATTTCTTCAAGGCACCAGCCAATGAAATGAGCGACAACAGATTTGAATTAAATTTGTCAATAAGACTGAGGGGCAGTGCACAGTCTGTTCGCACATCTTAAACCAATAAGTAACACTGGAGGAAAAGAATCAATTACTTACAGTCATTCAGTAAAGGCCACATCACAAATGCAAACCAGGCTCATCAGGCTGAATGCTGCATCCTTGGGCCTTGATACTGGCATTAGCAAACTGTGCCCTTCTGTCCCAGCATGTTATACTGGGCTTAAGCCAGCCAGGGCACTTCTGGTCACTGCAGAATTGGCTTCCTCCAGTGACACTGAACACACCTTGAAACTCATGGCTAACTTGCCAACTAGGGGCAATATAAAGTTATTTATTTATTTATTTATTGTTTAATGGCCCTTACAGCTCAATATTTTATGGCTATATCATGTCACCCTGCGTACTCCTTCCAAACAAGTGTAACAATCGAATCACATACCACTCACTCTGATGTACTATGGTCCTAACATCGGCCTGACATGCATATTTTTGGCCTGTGGGAGGAAACTGAAGTACCTGGAGTAAACCCATGCCAACACAGGGAGAACATGCAGCTCCACACAGAAAGGCTCAGGCCAGATTTGAATTTTAAGCCCAGAAGTTATTTAGACAATAGCATTTGCTCAAAAAAATGCACTTTCTATGAAGTTCGTACAGTACGGGTACAAATTAGGGATGCAAATGGGAAGCACCTCCCTAAATCGATCATTGGTAAAATTACTGACCAATCCTTTGATCAATTGTAATTAAGAAAGACATGAAAACTCTACTTATAAAAAAACAATACAAAGCGCGTTTTCCAACTCAATCAAAGCCTTATTTTCACAGCAACATATTACGTATTTTCCAACAGTATTTCATCTGCTGTCATCGCGCCCTCTGTTGGCGGCTCATTGAAACAGTCATCTGACAGCTGCTGGAATGTAATAGGAGACTGTCACTGTTTATATTTCAGATCTGTATTTTGATAGATCGATCAAACCTCACGTGATCGAGCAAGGTCTTAACAACCAATTACCTGATCATCAGTTAATTGCTGTCATCCCTCGCTGATAGTCTTGATGTTAACCTCATAGTTTTCAAATGCATTGTACATGAGCACAGAGCCACAAAAAAAAAAAAATTACATGGCCTTCAAAATACTTACAGACCTGATTTTATCTAGTAGTGACTCTTTTCAGTTTGCTAGCATACTTACTTCTTACCGTCAGTACTATCGCGCTGGTAATGACGTGGTAACATCATCACTCAGTTAAGGCGCTGCCTTTCGGAGCAGTAGTGACTACCACGGCGCGGGTTCGATCCCCGGTTGTACCAACCGGCAGTGGTTGGCAGCTTTTTCAGAGCAGCGCACAATTGGCTAAAACGCTGCAGGGATGCAAATTGGGAGGGGACTGCTGGGAAGGGATATTAAAAAATGGTTGCTTTGTTCATTGCTCAATCGCCTCCTGTTGGCCAGCCGGGCGCTCATCAGTAAGATTCTCAGCTTGCTCATGTTTGGGTATCCTCCGCCTTTGTTCTGAAATTGCGAAAGTTTCGACTAATGAGTGTAAAGATGCAGGGGCTAACAGGCGCGTTCTTCGGAGGAGAGCCGCGAACTGTCTCTCTCCTGAGCTGGCAACAAGGGATCACATACGAGCAAGCTTGTTCATTGTTCTCGACTTGGGCATTCCAGATTCTGGTGGGATTGGAGATGCAAAATTAAAAAAAAAAAAGAAAGTATCGTTTGCGCTGACAGAATGTGCCAGTTACTAGAGTCAGAATAATAATCCATCATCTGTGGGGAGGTTGGCGGTGGACTCTATAATTAGAGGTGAAAACCTGATAAAACTGTTCATTATATCCTGTTTTCCATCTGATTATCCAGGTGAGAGGCAGGAACACTAGATGGACAGGTCAGCTCTCCGAACACATGGACTCCCCATTCACTCACACATTCATTCCTATGGGCTGTTGAGAGTCTCCAATTACCCTCAGCTGCGTGCTTTGACTGACTGTGAAAATCGGAGCACCCAGATGAGACCAAGGGCCTAATTGTTGCGTGGAAACAGTGCTTCTCACTACACCACTATGGTCGTCGTACACTGGTCAATAGACATTATTTTCTGTCCCCTGTGTTACTATTCCCAGTATTGATAAAGTATGTGTGAAGAGACCTTCAGGTTGTGAATCACCAGAGGCCAAATTCAGTGCATTGACAATAGATGTACTCAAATATCAGTGGGACAGTATTTATTTTGTTTATAGCTGGTCATAACATATAAATCTAGTCCCCCCATTCCTCATAAATGTTATCAACCCAGATGTTTCCTACCAATTATGGGTTGGAAAGAAGAACCGGTGGAAATGTCATTTCAGTGTGAGAGCCAACCTCTAAACTTATTTCATCATGAAGTATGCAACTGGTGCCAGAGCTGTTAACCTTCGGGCGAGAACATAACAAACAGCCGCCTCAAGCTCATAATTTTCTGCTGTAATGCAGTGGCGGCTGGTGAGCTGAAAATAGAGGAGGCACAGAACATCCCTTAAAACTAATGACTGGTCTTGACCTGTTTTTAATCGTTTATTTAAATTAACATTACCTGAACTCCGAAAACACTTAACACTATCAGATGAAGCTACTTCTTCTCGATAAGCTAAGATGACAACTAATAACTAGTTTAGTCTTGATTTCAATCATTTTCCTTGACTTACAAGTTGTCTAATGATAAGACTAAGCCACTGTAGTTAAACACAGAGCTTCCCTCTGAATTCAGTGTTAATGTGATTGAATTTAATTCTGAAAAATGTTCTATTCACTTAATACAGATAATACGCAAATTAACGTCTTTGTCTGCTTTTAGTACATCCTGCACTCCTTCCTTGATTGTTTAATTACAACATAGAAAAAAAAGATTCGCAACGAGTATCCACAAATGAATAATGCGAATGAAATGCAATTTTGCTTGAAACTGTAAATGACGCGTTTCATTTCTTGTGTTACAATTAGGAGGAAAACTGGCCACTCCAGATAATGTTGAGTGTTTTCTGAGTTTATGTGGTGTTAATTTGAAGGAATGATTGAAAACGGGTAAAAACCAATCATTCGTTTCAAGGGATGTTCTGTGCCTGGTCAATTTTCAGCTCACCAGCCCCCACTGCTATAGCAGGTCTCTGCTGCTCATTTGTGGATTCTGATTTAATCACACCCACTGTGAACCACTGAGTGGTAGTTCATATCAGCCTGAAATTATGGGATGCTTTTTTCCTGATGGACAACTGTGCCAGTGTCAGACTATCTGAGGATGTCTTGGGAGTTAATGACAGTGTGACTGCACTCCAGAGCCATCAGGGTAGATTGCTCTCTTACAACTGAGGCGAGGGAGATACTAATGTCAGGAATGAAAGTGTCGGAGAAGCGTGACTACAGTTAGGTGAACCCACCACATCAGCATAGGGCCAGGGAGCCACTGTGATTCCACTATGGCACTTTGGTGCAGCAAAGGCTTCTGCAGGCCTCTGTGTCTCTCAGACATAACAACAGAAAATCTCTGAGGAAAAAAAGCAAACAGAGGGAGGGACTCTTGATGAACAGAAACAGATGGGTTACTCTGCAGTCAATGCCAAGGACCTGAACTCTTTTTAGGGTGGTAGTGGTTGGGTGGGGATAGTTGAGGCATCAACATATAACTCTGCAGCTGTGTGTTTCATTTATTTCCCATTATAAGAATGCTCCTCAGGCAAAAATAATTTATGTTTAATGATGGTAAGTCCTCTATGCTACCCATATAAGCACATGTATATTATCCTCTTATACAGGTAACACAGGTTATCCTCTCCTGTGTAATTCAATGGCTTTTTGGTTCATCTGTGATTCTACTTGAAATTGGCGAAAACACAGGCAGTTATGCTCTATATTCCTGGATATACCCACCACTACATCACTGGAACATCCAAAAAAAAAAAAAACTGTTGGCAAATATTGTATTTCTATTGATGTTACTTTTTTTGGCTAAATAAGGTAAAAAGATTGTTCATGACATTCAACAATTTGACACATTTTACAACTTGCCAATGAGATATGAAAATTCAATTTTTCAAGTAGACGTAAACTTAAAAAAGCTAATATCTTCTGCTTGGCAGAAGAAAAATCTGATTATTAGATAACTGAACTGAATGTTTGGCTGGCCTCATGTGTGACCCATTTTTACCCATTTGTCAATCACATGTGCAATTAAGCTGACATTTTGTTTGTAGGTAATGAGTAGCATCACTCAACACGTATTTTTTTTTTGTGAGTTCTATTTTGACCCTGATTTGACATCTAACATCAGACCATGTGTCGTGGTAGAAGATTCTAGGTTCGACTCCTGGCTGGCTTGCCAAATTTTTCATGGTTTTCATTCAGACATTTCATATTATGAGGTTCCCCCATCCTCAAACAATTGGAGAGACAGATTCTTCAGAAAATTAGGCTTTATTGTGGCATATTGATGAATATAAAGCCAAGTTCTTTTTGCGTAAGAAGAACTGACATTCTGTTTTTCACACCCAGTTTTTATACCTTCATCACAGGAAATATCTCGCAAATATGATCTTTTCGCCTTCTCACGCTACAATGGTTCAATAACGAAATGTCTGCTTCTTACTTGTTTTTCAATGGTACAATCATGTGGTGTCTGCATGTAACTTGCTTTCATATTTTTTATCAATAGTTAGCATCCTTTGTAAAATAACAACTTCAAGGCTATTTCATTGTTCAAGTGGACTTTTAGTTGGGTCACAGGTTTTCCCAGAGACAGGCAAACCAAAACACTGCTAACTTGCCTTAAAAACTGCCAACAAAAGATAACAACCCTCTTCCAGTGTAATACTGGAGCATGCATAACTATATGATTTCTGATGAATGATGGTGAATAATGCTGATGACTGAACAGATATTGCCTGAATCAACTGAACAGATGTCAATCAAAGCTACAGAAGCCAACTGCTTATGTGTGTGTGTGCACTGCTTGTATGTGTGTTTTATGTGTTTGTGTGTGTGTGTGTGTCTGTGTCTGCGTGTGTGTGTGTGTGTGTGTGTGTGTGTGCTGCTCATGCGTGTGTGAAATGTTTGTATGTGTGTGTCTGTGTGTGAGTGCATGTGTCTGTGTGCGTGTGCCTGTGCGTGCGTAAGTGTGTTACAGCTGCTTACATAATACATAATATGATTTTTTATTATGGTTATTAAATATGGTAATTGATTTACTGATGAATATGATGAGAAATATTGAAATATGATCCTCAACACACGCAGCTAAATTTCTTAAACAGTTAAAAGAACAACTTCTCCATACCTTCTTGACCAATGAAGTTTAAACTTTGCAGACACCTTCCAACCAATGAGGACACCAAAGTGGATATAAATTGCCATAATCCATTTTCACATGGCCACCACAGTAACCATTTTGACCCATTTTCCAGTAAATTCAGCAGAGATTCAGCTGAAATGAGATATATGTGCACTAAGTAGCATGACTTAACATACACATTCCAGGTTCTTCTGAACAGTGCATTTTACCCTTGATTTGGCCTTAGCTGTAACTATCTTCTCTGACACTACGTGTCCAAGGAAGCTGAAACTTTGGAGACATCCAAACAAACACCATTTATCAAGTTGCCAAAATTTGTGAACTGACAACCAATAATTATTTTGATAAGTTTCTGACTAAGACAACAATATTCTTAGAGCCCAGATCAACAGATAATAAATTTAATGTATATATGCAATGATTATTCGTTGTTTCCATAATGTGGGATAGCTCTTACAAGGTCCTGCAAACAACTGTAAAGTTTGGCCAAAAAAGTTGCATGGCCCAGCGTGCTAATGGGCATTTTGTTTCTCTCAAAAAAAGTACTGTTGTCACATTTTATGCAAATTGAAAATAGACATTGATAGACAAATATTATTTGTGTTTTCACAAATGAATATATTTGCTATTTTTTATGGATGTCAAATATAATGGAATATATTTAATGGAAAAAGTCTTTTTTTAGAATATACAAGGAACCAAAAACTGTTGAAAATTCCCACTTATTGTCATTAAAAAATGCTAAATATTTTACTCTCTGAGGCATACAGAAGACAAACTATACTGCAGGACATGTTTGTTCATTTCCAGACAAATAAGAGGCAAATTTAATGAAAGAAAATAAATTTTAAAAAAGCTCTTGAGCACAGCAGGCTCTCCAGCGCAGTGATGTCTCTTGGTTCAGCTCCGCCTGCGAGGATATCAGGATCTGCATTAGGGTTGTTAATTACTCTGTTTGCTGGCAAGGTGGAGATTTGGCTTGAGTCGCGGCAGGATGGCTAGGCTGCGGTACAGAGAAATAACCCCAGCTTAGAGGGGCAGGGGCGGGGCTGTGGTCAGGGGGTGGGATTGGAAGATAGAGGGTTGCCATGGAAGCATGGAGTATAAGAGGTTTCCTACTGGCTCATTAGCAGGGAACACAAGGCAGACGTCTGCAGAGCGATTGCTCACCTTCCATCACTGTAACCTTCACAAGTGAGTGCACAGGAAGTGTGAAGGCAGTCACTCCTTGCTCTCGGTCTTTTGGCATTCCTACCGTGTGCACCCCATAATATGCGTTCTGACATCAATTTTCATCCTCTAACCCTCCCTTTTGCTGCCCTCACCACTAGATTATAAAAAAGATGTCCTGTTCCTGCTCCAAGAAATGGTCCGGTCTGGCATGTTCTTGTGGCTTCAGGGCTTTAGATACCAGTTCAGAAGACATTGAGGAGATGGCTGTATCACACTAGCGCAGGAAGTGGGCGGCTGCCGGGGCTGCAGCCCCCCCTCCCTTTTGCAGCCCCTCCTGATGTCGGCTGCAGGCTCGTCTTGGATGTCTCAGTAATTTTAACAGTAAAAATTAAAACAGAAAAATAAACACATCAATTGGCTTAAAACCCTTTTGTACAGTCTGTGTCAAATACCTGTGTTTAAAAAATTTGGGTTGAAATATTTTCAAATTATTCATTTATGTATTGAGGAAACGCTTTCTCAAAGAAGCGGAAGGCGCGGACACAAACGCATTGGCAAGCAAAAACGGCGAACAGCAAGCAGAGAGGGATATCTGATTTTTTTTCCTCCAAACAATATTTCAGAGAAAACTAAAGTAAGTGATACAAACACTTACATTACTCGTGGAGAATGATTAAAGAACAGTACAAATGATGGAAGCAACACTACTATCATCGCAATAGCTATCACCCAGGACTAGCTAGCTTGTCGCTCCGGTAGAGAGCATCAGCAGCGGCTCACTCACTTAAGCGCTGCCGTGCACTCAGGATCCTTTCTTGAGAACATCGTATTTCCTGGAAGCGAATTCGGCACTGTGTGATTTGACAGATCGTTTCAATGAGGTTTGTTTGAAAATGGCAATGATTGCATTGTGTTAAAGAAATCGACCTCATTCTTTGTTTTATCTGCACGACCTCAGTGACAATTCGTTTGCTAAAGGGGAATTTAGCAACTGGGAAAAGGCAAAAGTAAGAACTTGGTCAGCATGAGTTGTCAGACCTGCACTCTGATTCATAGCGATGCTTTAAGTAACTCCAGTCAGTGCTATGTTTTGGGAGTTTGCAGCTTGGAATCAACATTCTGCAAGGACAGTGTTGTAACATTTATTCAGATCGACTAAATTCCTGGTCCATGAAGGAATACCGCTCAGAGGGCACCATCATTGCGACACGTACCGCAGCAGCTTGTGTGACAGAATGCACTTTTTACCGAAAACTCGAGAATGGCTTTAACTTACCCCCTGTAAAAATATGTAAAAAAAAAAATAAAAATTGCTGGTTTGGGAGAATTTTAAGAATGCTGATTATGATCCCAAAGGGCACCATTATTTTCGCCTTTTATGGGATTAGTCTGCTGCCTGGATGTTGGCGAAACTGACAAGCTACATTCATTAAGGATTGTTGATTGAATTAAAAGTTACTAATGCGATGAATCACTTTATTCAAATGGAGGATTTTGTCCGAGGATTATTTGTTTATTTTTGGGGCTGACGACCTCCTGTAGCTCATAAAACGGCGCATAATACCTAGGCTTACAAAGTGAAGTCCTTCTGCGCCAATGTTTTATAGAGCGCGGCAGGAGGATGTTTCTGTTCTAATTGTTAAAAAATGCTGATGGAATTCTGAGAAAGGGAAATAATTCCGTATCCAACCTAAAAAGCTTAAAAAAGTTTATTTCCCAGAACAATTTTAAAAGGGGGCTCGCCTTTATATTTTGGAGGGTTTTATTTGTGAGAAGGTGGGGTAGGCTACTTGTCATCCCTACAATTACATGCGCATTTTCAATGTAGCCTGTCGGTGGTTTCTTGGTCATTTCCTCATTAATAATACGACTATGTGTTGGTCTTGTTATTCAAATAATAAATTGTTTGATTGTGAATCATGCGATATCAAACTGGGAGGGGTTGTGAGCCATCATGTGTGAGACAGGCAAATCCTGGCAGTATTACCAGGAGATGGGGTTGAAGAGGATGAAACAAATAAGGCAACAAAAGCATGATAGCTTTTTAAATGACACATGCGTACAAAACAAAGGAACTTATTGGGATAAAACGTAGAAAAAAATTCAGGCCCCAGGACAACAAAACGATTATAAATTATAATTTTTTGTAATCGATCATGATTTATATGACGAGTATTCTTTTATTCCAGTACTCGTTTGCACCCTTAGTTGCTATGACCGCTGTTGCAAAGACCAACATTGTCATAACGCCCTCATGCAGCGCTATTTAAAAAAAATATATATAGTTTTTTAAATGACGTCACTCTTCTACTTTCGGTTGGCAGCCCCCCCTAATTCAAACATCTTCCCGCGCGCCTGCTGTATCATGTCTAGACACGGGAAAATGATTAAAGTCCATTAAGACAAAGAATTGTGCATCCAGGAAAGTACACGAATATGTGCAAACGCATGTGCACACACACACGCACGTTTTTGTGACTTTTTTGTGACTTTTAATGTATGCTCTAAAAAAACTAAAAAAAACGCAAAAAAGTCCATATATTTTATATTTTTGCCATGCATTTGGACTAACAATCTTATTTCAATTACTTTTCTTAGCTGAATAAAATTAACAGCTTGCTATTCATGTCACGTCAAATAAAACGGCGACTCACCATTTGGGAGAAAAAAATAGGATTTCAAGTCACATTACATATTTTGTAAATTTCAAATTTGCAAAGCTTATTTTTTGCTATGAATATCAAATCTTATTCTCTATCTGTCATGAAGGAGGCATGCTAATTACACTGAACAAAAATATAAACGTCCCATGTCAAATTTTTGAGTTTTTATTAACATTAGGGTTATGCAATATATGAAGCAAATCAAAATTCATTTTTGTTAATGACTAATCTTCAGATCACCGTCCATTATATCTTGATATTGGCATCTGCAAAGGAGCGACAATCCTTTGAACACGTTGGGGGTCAGGTTGAAGAAATTGAATGTTCAATACCCTGTGTGTCCACCATTTGCGTCTCTCAGAGCAACAAATCTCCTTCGCATGGAGTTGATCAGGTTGTCTGTCGTGGCCTGTGGAATGTTATTCCATTCTTCCCGGAGGGCCACACGGAGCTGGCGCACATTATCCGGAACTGGAACACAGTCACGGACACGTCGATCCAGAACATCCCGAAGATGCTCTATGGGCGACATGTCCGGCGAATACGCAGGCCAGTCCAGAACTGGAATGTGCTCTGCTTCAAGGAACTGCATGCAGACCGCTCTGGTGGACATCTCTGCATCCAGCATGCCAATGGTACATTCCCGCATGACCTGAGACATCTGAGGCATGATGGCTTTTGACAAGATTTGACATTTTGGGGTGGCCTTTTATTGTCCCCAGTATAAGGAGTGTCTGGGTACTGCTCATTCTGTCTGATCACCGTCTGGAAATGCCATACCCATGCACTGAGTGTAATCAATGCATCACTGAGCAAATGCTCACTGACCGAGAGATGGATTAAAAAATGGTACACAAATCAAGAGAAATATCCCTATTGTACAAGTAAAAGTCAGCATATGCTCACTTAGAGTTGTTAACTCCATGTGGCATCAATATTTGACATGGGGCGTTTATATTTTTGTTCAGTGTACTAATCTGGATACCCCACCCTTAATTTGCCAAGAACTGCACATTTACAGGTATTCTTTGAGTGTATTTGTGTTATTTTTTGTTTCTCTAAACAAATAACAGGCCTGCTGGAAGCTGACCAAGCTTGGTTGCCAGTGTAGTACCCAGTACTTAGCATATGGAACCGTGGCTTGGGCAGAGTGTTTTAGAGGAAGTAGAAAAGCCTTCATATGTTCTCTCTCAGTGAATGCATTATTTATTGGAATTTGATACAGCGCAGCCACTATAAGTGATTGCAGGTGATGCCCGCTCCTTCAGAGCAATGCTGCTCATCTCGTCCACATTCTGCTAAAAGACTCTCTCATCATGCCTCTCCAAATCCCTTTACACTGGCTACTGATTGAGGCCTGAATCAAATCCAAAGCCTTCAGTCCTGCTCTGCGAAACGCATCTGTCTCACCAAGCATTTCAGGCTTTTACTGAGACTCAAAAATATTTTCCTCTCTGAATTTGAATACATCAGCTTGCGTACAGTTACCATTCGCCGTTGCTTCATACATCATTGGTAAATCTTGAATCAAGTCAAATCATCAACCTGCAATAGCTGTAGTTTTTTCTAAAATGGCTAAAATGGCTAGACTTTATAAGTCTAAATATAAGACTGAAATTTTGGCTGTAACTGACCTATCTTTCTTGTTTCTGTTGTGTGGTCTGTGCTACACCAAGAGGAACAGGTTACCTTATCCTCTCTTCCAGGACTCTGCACTCATGTCCTCTTACCATTTTAGTGCTCTGACCCCTTCCCCCCCAAACACAGGTCCTCTGCTCTTTACGGACCCTCCCCTACATGGGGGGATGAGCTCCCTACTACAGTCCGGGGAGCAGTCACAGCCAGCTTCTGCTGGAGATTGAAGAGGAGGAAACGCACCTGTTTTTAGGGCACCTCGTCTCACTTCGCATCCCATAATTCTGAGATTCAATTTCACACAGGTGCCTCACGCACCTGCTGCCCACATCTTCCAGTCCAGGGAACTAAACTCTGATTTACTTCATTCACTGTCCATACCGAATAAAGTAGTCATTTTTAACATTTGGTTGAATATCATTTGCATGCAATGACTGCTCGAAGTCTGATGCGCAAGGGATGTTGGGTGTCTTTGACTTTCCCAACAGACAAATATACAAACAGTACTGTGCAAAAGTCATAGGCACCCCACAGGTTTTAAAACTTAAATCTGGCTTTATATAATTATTTTTTGTTTTCCACATTTGCATCACTGAAGATGAAAAGTATATTTGAAATTCCAAATGTTAAATCAAAAAAATTGTTTAATAAATAAATGTTTGTATTCCATTAAAAATAGTCTATACAGATATTATAGTCTTGACAGGGCCTTGATGTCAACATCATCATAGCTGTTTGTAATTTCTTGAAGGGATAGACGCAAGTGAGACAGTCAGTCTGCAGAAAAACAGTGGCAAGTTTTCTACTCTGTTAGGGACAAGCAAAAAGGCTATCATCAACAATAGCACAACAGGACAGCATCTCAAATTTTTTGGCAAAGGGTGATCACACCAAATGTTGATTTGAATTAGTTTTTAACAGTCTACAGCTCTGTTTAGTACAGTTCTCAGTTATTAGAAACTTTTAATTTCATCATTTTTGCAAGCATATTTGCCCGAAGAAATTGCTTTAAATATGCCTTGGACTTTTGCGCAGGACTGTGTATATATATATATATATATATACACAAACCCAATTCCAAAATAGTTGGGAGGAACTGTAAATTGTGAATAAAATCAGAATGCAATGACTTTCAGATCACGAGCCAATATGTTATTTACAATAGAACATAGATAACATTTCAAATGTTGAAACTGAGATATTTTACATTTTTATCCACAAAATGAGCTTATTTCAAATTTTCTGGCTGCAACAGGTCAAAAAAAAAGTTGGGACACAGGCGAAAAAGGGCTGAAAAAAGCAATTAATATATAAGAAAATCAGCTGAAAGAACATTTAGCAAGTAATTAAGTTAACTGGCATCAGGTGTGTAACAAGATTGGCTATAAAAGGGATGTCTTAGAGAGGCTGAGTCTCTCAGAAGTAAAGATGGCCAGAGGCTCTCCAACCTGTGAAGGCTTGCGTAAAAAAATTGTGGAATACTTTAAAAACAATATTCCTCAACATCAAATTGCAAAGGCTTTGAAGGTCTCATCATCGACAGTGCATAACATCATCAAAAGATTCAGAGAAACTGGAAAAATCTCTGTGCGTAAGGGAAAAGGCCGAAGACCTTTGCTGGATGCCTGTGATCTTCGGGCCCTCAGACGCCACTGCATCACTCACTGGCATGATTCTGTCATTGACGTAACTAAATGGGCCCAGGAATACTTCAAGAAACCACTGTCTGTAAAAACAGTCCGCCGTGCCATCCACAGATGCCACCTAAAACTCTATTATGCAAAAAGGAAGCCATTTTTGAGCATGATCCAGAAGCGCCGCCGTGTTCTGTGGGCCAAGGCTCATTTAAAATGGACTGTAGCAAAGTGGCTAAGTGTCCTGCGATCAAACGAGTCAAAATTTTACATTCTTGTCGGAAATCATGGGCGTTGTGTCCTCCAGGCTAAAGAGGAGAAAGACCACCCCTCCTGTTATCAGCGTTCAGTTCAAAAGCCAGCATCTCTGATGGCATGGGGATGCATTAGTGCATATGGTGTGGAACACTTGCATGTTTTAAAAAGCACCATGAATGCTGAAAGGTATATAAAGGTTTTAGAGAAACATATGCTCCCCTCCAGATGACATCTATTCCAGGGAAGGCCTTGTATATTTCAGCAGGACAATGCAAAACCACATACTGCAGCTATTACAACAGCATGGCCTCATAGTAGAAGAGTTCATGTGCTGAACTGGCCTGCCTGCTGTCCTGATCTTTCACGGATTGAGAACATTTGGCGCATAATTTAACAAAAAAGTCCGTCAAAGGAGACCCAAAACTCTCCAGCAGCTGGAAGCCTGTATTAAACAAGAGTGGGATCACTTCCAATGGCTAAACTCAACAAACTTGTCTCCTCAATGCCCAGACACCTCCACTCTGTGTTAAAAAGAAGAGAGGATGCTACACCATGGTAAACAGGCCCCTGTCCCAACTTTTTTGAGATCTGTAGCAGCCATCAAATTTGAAATGAGCTCATTTTGTGGATAAAATTGTAGAATTTCTCAGTTTCAACAATTGCTATGTTATCTCTGTTCTATTGTGAATAAAATACTGGCTGGTGTGATTTGAAAGTCATTGCGTTTTGATTTTATTCACAATTTACACTTTGTCCCAACTATTTCGGAATATATATACACACACATGGCTTTTAACAATACTGGGTAACAAACGTGTGGCACAAACATGAAAATTTCAAAATCATTCAAGGAACAGAAAACCAACTTTATTTGATTCTTCACTGGTATAAGACTAGCATAAAACAGCACGAAAATATTCTGTCCACAGCAAGTATGAGAAAATGGCATCAGGATACAGCATGTGCATAAAGTAACAGTCATGACCTTGGTGTCCACTTGAGTCCTGTATCTTCATAACTGGCAATATTTCTGATATATTTTCTTGGAAGCATAATGGCCTACTAAAGACAAACATATGCAGCACAATAAAATCCTGGTGACTGTCATCTTGTCAAGAGATATGGACATTGAGAGAGTCCTTCCTATTAATGAATGAATCTGCTAACTTACAACAGCATCCATCAAACCCAATTTTGTGTTCAAGTTGACAAACTTCTGGGCCCGTATTCACAAAGCATCTTATCTTACTGCTAGGAGTACTCCAAAGTTGTGCTAAAACATTTTATGTTGGAGTAAAATCTTAAAAGTTATTCACAAAGCCGCTGAGAGCAACTTTTAGTTAAGAAAACTGGTAACTCCTAGACTAGGAGTAGCTCTGAGACACGTGGGAGTAAATTTCAGTTGCTATGGATGACGCCAATTCTCATGCACGAGTCTTGGGACAATGAGCGCGGTGATTGGTTGTTTGGTGACAGGGCGGCCTATTGAAAAAAAATATCCCACATACAACCCATGGAGGAAAAAATGAGGAAATAGTCCAAGCGGCTGGTTTGTCCCATAAAATTATAACATGTTGAGCACTCCTGAAAATGCACTATGCGCAATCCTCACATATCACGCTCAAGGCAAATAAACATACATAGGAAAGAGATTGTTGTAAAAACGCCAATAGCATAAAACGAGCCAATAATAAAACATGTCATTTGCCCCAATAATTAGCAACTTATTACCCAATGAGAATATGTTGCGATCATTTAAATGTCGGGCTTTTCAAGTTTGTTTGCCCTAAACTGTCATGGATGAAAGTTCAAAAAGGACGCAAAAGCCCAACTAGAGCCACGACCAGTTACTGCTGCTGGCCCAGTTGGTGCTGGAGCGAAAGCATGTAATCAAAGGGAAATTTGGCTCGGGGTGAAAAGCAAAGCCAAGCGGGATGCGTGGGATCGAATCAGCCTACAGATCAATGCTGCATTCCCCCGGACGGCAGACGACTGCGAGAACTGGTGGTATGGGCTGAAATCGCAGGGGAGGTCCGAGATTGCAGCCTATAAATGGGCTATCGTTCAAACAGGAAAGCATACTAAGCTTGGTTTGTAATTTATAGCCTAGTATTTAAATATGCATACAAAATATGACATATGCGGGTATTATAATGATGATCTATTAAATGTAAACCTCGCTCAACAGCCTAATAAAATAATTCATGCATAGCAGGAGGAGGTACAGCACCAAAGCCACTGTGCCCAAACAAGTGGCATAACCACAGGCACATAATGCCTGTCAAATAATTGGCATAAGCTGCTTTTCATTAAAATGCGAGTTGTGCATGCATGAATCCTGGCCATTTCGCAACAATGTCCAAAATATTGTATTTGGCATCGAATACTATCTGGGTGTTGATGGAATTAACTTTTTTTCTATTTACAAATACCTCTTCATCTTGGGTCGGAGAAATAATTTGAATATGGCTCTTGTCAATAGCACCGATGATACCGGGCATACCTGAGATGTGCATGAATTCAAGTTTGATTCTATGTTGTTGGCGAATGTCCATTGGAAACCGAATAAACTGTTGGATGATATGGGGTTCATTGAGCGCATTGTTTGTTTGCTGAATTGTGCAACTGACAGATGATTGTGAAATCCCTAAATTGTCCGCGTTGCTAAGTTGCATTTTTCCGGTAGCCAAGTAACAAAGTGTTGTCAAACATTTTATTTCGGGGCTTATTGGGTTGTTTCTCATGGTTGGAGACGTAATTCTCTCCCTCACCAAGTCAACAACAAATAAAATCCCCTTACGGTCGATCCGATATCTTTCCAACGACTGCGCATCATTCAGAATTTCCAAGTCATTCTGTCTTTCAACAGCAGCAGCCATTTTCCAATTCTTTGTGAATAGGTTTTAGCGAGTTAGAAGTCCTCTTGACTCTCAGACTTAGGAGCTACTTTTAGGCCTAAAATGGTTTGTGAATAACACTTAGTAAAAATAATTATGAGTCCTAAATTTACGACTGACACGCCCATTTTTTTTTAGGAGTTTCTCCTAAATCTGGCAGTTAGGACCTACTTTTAGCGCTAAGCTGCTTTGTGAATACAGGCCCTGATCATTTACAGAAGTAGCACAGATTTAAAGAGATGTAGTAGCAGTCATTGTGTGGACACCAAAACTTATATGACTCATTAATCTGTGATTTAAAAAAAATGTCCCGTTCCCCATCTTTGCTTGGCAAGCATAGCAGGCTCATGAGGCAGGATAAATTTTAACTGAAAGTGCAATCAAAATATTTAGGATTAGGATGATAAAAATTCATCTGAGTTATTTAAGTACAAGGTACAGCACTAAGGAATAGTATGGGTTATACATAGAATGCAGACAACTTTGCATGACATTCATGAACATTCCTTTGAACTATGAACTTTGGAGAACCAATTGTCCATTCGAAGAGCGGCAGCTATTTCTAGTCCGTTAGTGGTGAAGTATTCATTTTTAAAAAGAAGGGGTATCTGCACACCTTGTGTAGTTCTTTGCAGGTGCTGCAATCCAAAGAAGAGTGAAGTTCAAATGAAAAAAAAAGCGCTACACTGCTAACTTTACAAAAGTACACCAACTGTTCAGAATCAGAACTGACTTTTTGCTCAAACAATCTCCATCAGAGTTACTAACAGACATACCGAAGAAGCTATATATAAAGTGAGCCCGCACAAATTCCTTACAAATTGTGAGACGTATAAAACAACAAGGGTTATGAGCAATTTAACGATTATTAAAATTCAATTCATAATTATTTCAGCTCAGTGGCAGAGAAAATATGATATTTCACAGATCTTCAAGTTAGAATATAAAATAGTACAGCATAGTAAAGCTATGTCCTATGATACAATTATGGTTATTAATCCTGCTGACAAATTTGGAGCGATCGTGGTACAAGATCTAGACCGTGCAGGGAAGCAGTCCTGAGATGGTTGGATGAAGACAGGTTTTACAGTAAATTACTACAGGATTCTGTCGAAGCATTCCAAAGGAAAATTCTTTGATATTTACAAAATGGGTAAAAAAAAAAAAAAAAAAAAAAAGTTCATTTCAAAGCCCAAATTCGACTTTTTATCCTGTCATTTTCTAGGTTTTTATAGACTAAATTATATTTATATTACCATTTTATCCATAACAAAAATGGTATGGAACCTGCGCAGGCTCACTCTATATACTGCGTCTGTGTGTCTGTTTGTAACTCTGAACGAAGTTGGTACATTTTGTGAAGTTAGCAGTGTTGCTATTTTCTTTTCATTTAAATGCGAGCATTTTTAAAACCGCGATTTATCAGTCTTTTTTTATCACATTGAATGCTATGGACGCCTGCGGTAACTTGAGCAGCAAAATTTGTTTCATTCTCTCGTGCGGTAATTCAGCTTGTATAGTGGATCGTTTGTGTTTCTACACCGCCTGTCCAAAAGTAGCTGCCGTTTGGATTGAAATAAACAAATACTACGACCGGATCACTATTGCGGCGCTTAATAGCCTATGTTTCAGCTGGCAATAATTATTTTAACCCGAATGGATTTCGCGCATAGCTTCTCATTTATTTAAAAAGTTAGGTCAGAAGATGTATCCTTTGGCGGCGGAGATGTTACGGCACTTCAGAGGGGGCAAATTATAGGAACTCACCATTATTAATTATAAGTTATCATAAATGTTATTAATCAGACAAAAAAATCCACATAATGATCGGTCAAGATAATTTCTTTTAAGATAAGGAAATGCATAATACCATTATGGAAATCTGATAAAGAAAATCTGCTTGTTTGCTGAATGATTTATTGAACTTGGACCTGTTAGTCACAAGCATTCTGCTTTATTTTTTAAAGATATCCTGCAAACCGATATGTAGTCATGATGTAGGCTACTTTCAAATTGTAAGAAAACAAGAAACAATCAAAACTGATTCAAACTGTTGACAAGGAGCCGCTATTTGTGGTCCAAAATATAAATAGATCGCAGAGCTTCTCCGCTTTGCATGCGTGATCCTCAACAGTCCAATGAATACGTGTGATATTTTGGAGGACAGTTTACAAAAATAATTCACTGAAGCATAATGTTCATCAAGGTGGAGAAGAAATGGGTATGAATGAACCTCGTCATTACATGATAAGAAATCGCACTATAATCCGAAAATATGAGATCAATTACACAAATTACTCGGAAAAATGACTAAAACAGTAGTCAGTAATGTCTTACCCAGTAGATGGATAGCCAGTTGCTGAACAATGATCAAGAATACAGATGGATTCAGACAATTTTTATCATAATTCCATTTTCAGTAACTGTCGTTGCGGCAAACAAAATAGTGGACACCATATGCTCAACAGCGGAAATAAGCCGACTCGCAGCAACACACGGGAAAACTTTCGTTGCCAATCAAAGGCATTCACAGAGTCATTCCAGGAAACATGGAAAATCAATAAATTGATGCGTATCATCATAGAGTACAAAACAAAATATTTCTTTGGTAATGGTCATGATTTACTGGACACCAAAGGATTTTTTAGTGTTTAAGTTAATGATTCTCAAAATCAACAGAAATAAGTGGGGGAGAAGTTGGTTCATCGGCGTAAGGAAAGTCAGTTCTTTTGTGGAGTAACAGTGCAGTTGAGCAGTGCCACTCACTCGAGACCTGACAGCCGTGGTAACAGTTGTGAGCACAGTGGCCACATGTTCTGACTAGAAAAGTTCTGTAACAAAGTGGAATTTATTCACTGGACTGTGAGTAAATGACATATGGGAAAATATACATAATACTTTCTGATTTTAATTTCCCACATCCTTTCAGTTAAACACTGATTTTTAATGTCATATTTTGGTGTCCTCTTTGAGCCAAAAAATTAATTTAATTTAATAAAAAACTACTTGGGTTCAAATTATTTTTTTATCCTCACTATATCTCTAACATGCTGAACAAAATGAATATAAATTAAATGCATCAATCATTACCTGCTGATAATAAAACAATGAACAACATGAGTACTTACAAGGATATAAGGGAGTGCTGAATTCGTCAATGGAGGAGTCTACGCATAAATCCATGATAGGGAACTATGTGTTTTTCATATGTGATTACTATGATTGATAGTAGAATGACATAGTATCCATAGCATGTCGAATTTTTGCTTCAGGAAACTGATTTTTTTTAACTACTAATTGGGATATCATTGGCTCACCGTTGCTGAAGTGGTTGCTACAGAGGACAACAATTTTTTCTGGAGCAAGACATCATTTTTTTTGAACTGCTGGATCGATACTACGGGCAAGTATATTGAGCAGTTTGCACACCAGGCTTAGCTGAGGAGTTTAATTTAGGCAACTCCTGAAAAAAAAAAAATTGGAGTGAACTCATCCATATTCTATACCGTGTTCGAACTCAGATTGCTTGTGAATATTCAATAACTGATTCAGGTGTGCCATTTGGTGATAGAATATTGTAACTGCGTGCATAAATTTCCAGCTCCATGTCCGCGGGCGGACACATCTGCACAAAGGGGTTAAACTGGCCATTCATGCTCAAAAACCCTCCAATGTGGCTGAATTAAAACAATTCTTCAAAGAAGGGTGGGCCAAAATTCCTCCATAGCGATGTAAAACACTCATTGCCATTTATTGCAAAGGCTTGATTGCAGTTGTTGTCGCCGAGGGTAGCATAACCAGTTATTAGGTTTCGGGGGCAATTACTTTTTCACACCAGGCCAGGTAGGTTTGGATAGCTTTTTCCCCTCAATGAATGAAATCATCATTTAAAAACTGCATTTTGAATTTACTTGGGTTATCTTTGTCTAATATTAAAACTTGTTTGATCTGAAACATTTTAAGTGTGACCAATCTGCAAAAAAATAAGAAATCAGGAAGGGTAAAACACTTATTCACAGTACTGTATATAGTTGAATATGTAAGAAAAAAGAATATATTGCAAATGTTACATTATTTGGTTGCTTTAATATTGTTGCTTTTATAAGTATTATATGAAAACCCCTCATCTTAACTTTTCTCTTAGCTTTACTGACATGCGCAATGATTTCTTTGCATCTTGAACTGTCCTTTGAATTTATGAGAATAATTACATGTACATCAGGCTTCTTCCACGCTCTTAAAGCTGCTTACAGTTTGAGGACAAGGACATCGATTTAATACATGAGTGCATTGAGTGCCCGAGGACGTGTGCACTTCAGCAGTAGGGTGGCAGTATGAATATTTTTGACTTGATTAGTTATAGCGCGCAACAAATGGGCAAGGCCACGTATTAAGATCCGTCATTGCTCTCTCCTCTCAAAATTCAGTGTCAGTGCTCTAGAACTACATCACTTTACTATCATTTACTCAGTTGATGTTTCACAGCCAGCCAGCACCATTTTTTCAGCCAAAACTGCTCAAACAATCACTGCGAAGGCCTTGCATCAGAGTTACACTTGGCACCATCAGATTTTACTTGGCAGAATTCAAATTCAGAACTTTGACTTGTCAAAACGGCGTCACAGATCTCTTAGTGGTAGTTGCTGTGTGTGATGAGTAGGATGGTAATATCCTTCAAATAGTTACAGATATTGGAAAAGTATTTTTACAAGTCATCATAATGTAATCATGAAACATGTCCAATTCAACTCCAGATAGTCAATCAGAGTTATTAAATGTTAAAAGGGTTCGCCCGACTCTCCAGCCTGTAGCCATCAAAAGTCCTTTCAACATTATTTATGAAAAATTTAATTTAGCTTCTTAGCACAGCTGGGACACAACACTTAAGGCTATATTTGCCAAGACTGTAAGCTTGTGGATAACATTTATTGCACTAAAATGGCCAGTGTTTGATAATGGAATTTATCTCCAGCCTGTCATAGATTAAAAACACAACCAGTTTTTTTTAAGTTTATTATTGAATAAATCAGGCTCTTCCTTTATGAGGCACGGTGCATGCTCGGTGTTAGTATCGTGGGGGATTCAACTTAAGCCTCGATAGCTGTTTGTCTGTCCACCAACATACTGTCTGCCTCAAAAATTAAAGGTTTCTGTCAGCAAAGCCCTTAGTTTTTGAGACAGACAATACATTTTTTTTTAGTCCATGGTAGACTACAGCATGGAGAGTCTTGTAATATTAGCGCAACACAATGAAATTGGTCTGCGGGCTTGTATGAACCTGTGCTTTATTCTGTGTTTTGTTATACTTCAATAAACGCACTTAGCCAGTTAATCGATAAGGGTTAAAAACTGTTATTGGCTGAATTTTATTTAAAATGTATAGCTTTGGTCCAAAAATCCTTGATTTAATTGTTTCATTATTTTTGAATCTAAGACTTGGTTGAAGAGGGAGGCAGGTGAGACAAGTAAAATTTGGTGATCTTCCTTCTTGTACACGACAGAAAGAGTGAAATACAAGTTGAATTCACAAACATTTTCTGGACGACTCTGGAATTACTGAAGACAGGCATCACTTACATGCTACTCTATAGTGCTGTAATCATTGTGAGGGGTTATGCAGTCAAAATAGATCCCAAGAATTTTCTTGTGGGCTTTTATCATTTTACTAATAACACTAGTGTCTGTTCATGTCAAACGCCTGTTATTTGCCCATCACTCTCCGCAAGCAAATTGAGGGAATTCCCAGAAGGCAGAGGTATGATCTTAGTAGTGTAGTTTTCACGTGAACCGTTGTTGCGTTTCAAGGAGAATGGTAAGGGCCTCGCCCTTCGACCCCTCAGCTTCAGACCACAGGTCCAAGACGGGCTGTTGGGGGAGAGTTGTCGGAGCAAAGCTGCAGCCGAGTCTCCCTCCTGTAACCCAGTGAGGGAAGAACCGGATGAGCAAAGCCAGGCTGCTGTCATAATGCCTGTCATTTTTTTTTTTTTTTTTTTCCAGTAAGCTCTTCCTTGTATCTTGAGATTTCACATGGAGAAAACCCAGTTTCTCTCCCAGTTCCACAAACCTAGTTTTACATATATTGTTCGACAAATTTGTCAAATTTTTATAGATGATTCACTAATAAGCTTGCAGAATATTAAAAATGTCATCGTTTTTAAACCCATGTTGATTTTGATAGCTTTCTAGTCTGGATACAGCCCCTTTTTATTGAAAGCTAACTCAACATGATGGAAATTGAAAAAAGGTAAACTGCTAAGTGACCCTGATCGCGGATTAACTTATTCCAAAAATTACCTACAGTCCTTAAATTCACTTGGACAAATGTAGGGCAACTATACTAGCGCTGAATCAGAGTGAACTTTATTTTAGCAAAGAGAGGCACATATATTTGTCAGATGACCCTGGTTACAGATATGATCTTACAGAGCACCGGAAGCATATGTTTTGTATAAATAATTGGTGGGATGTTTGTTCTTTTTACTATTTACCAGTTTTATTTTATCTTTGTATTTATAATTTCATTTTGCTTGTTTTACTGAAAATAAATCTGCTGCAGTGGAGTCAAACTTCATTTCCTATGAATGTATTTTCTTTGAATGGGAAAATGTATCCAGGTCTGGCTGAAATATTAAAAAAATAAATAAATAAATGGTAGAATTTAGATGGAATGTATGCCTGTAGAGACATATAAGTGAAATTGAATGAGTTTTACAGTTTGGTATCTGTTTGGCAGAAAGTGACCAAAATGGTGCCCAAACTGCCAATCTAGAGATGCCAACTATACATTCCGGAACAAAAACCTCTTCAATTTTGCTCTAATTTACTTGATTAGAATCAACTTAGACACAGATAATGGTGAGATTCTGAGCTGTAATTTTTTTTAGAGGTTTCAGACTATAGCTAAATAATTTCAAATGGGATAAAAGTAAAACTTTGTGATGCAGAAATGAGATCTTTCATTTATGCTGTGTCCCATCTTCATTCACGCTGACTAAGCAACATATACAGTGCCGTGAAAAAGTATTTGCCCCCTTCCTGATTTCTTTTTTTTTTTGCATAATTGTCACACTTAAATGTTTCAGCTCATCAAACAAATTTTAATATTAGACAAAGACAACCCGAGTGAATATAAAATGCAGTTTTTAAATGGTGATTTCATTTATAAAGGGGAAAAAGTTATCCAAACCTACCTGGCCCTATGTGAAAAAGTAATTGCCCCCTAAATCCTAATAACTGGTTGTGCCACCCTCAGTGACAACAACTGCAATCAAACGTTTGCAATAACTGGCAATGAGTCTTTCACATCGCTGTGGAAGAATTTTGGCCCACTCTTCTTTGCAGAATTGTTTTATTTTAGCCACGTTGGAGGGTACGGCCTGTTTAAGGCCATGCCACTGCATCTTTAAGTCCAGACTTTGGCTGGACCACTCCAAAATCTTCATTTTGTTTTTTTTAAACCATTCAGAGGTGGACTTGCTGGTGTGTGTCAGATCATTGTCCTGCTGCATAACCCAAGTGCGCTTGAGCTTGAGGTCACGAACTGATGGTTGGACATTCTCTTTCAGGATTTTCCGGTAGAGAGCAGAATTCATAGTTCCATGAATTACGACAAGTTGTCCAGGTCCTGAAGCAGCAAAGCAGCCCCAAACCATCACACTACCCCCACCATGTTTGAGTTTTGGTATGACATTCTTTTTATGAAATGCTGTGTTAGTTTTACGCCTGATGTAATGGGCGCACACCTTCCAAAAAAGTTCAACTTTTGTCTTGTCAGTCCACAGAGTATTTTCCCAAAAGTCTTGGGGATCATCAAGATGTTTTATGGCAAATGTGAGATGAGCCTTTGTGTTCTTTTTGGTCAGCAGTGGTTTTTGCCTTGATACTCTCCCATGGATGCTATTTTTGCCCAGTCTCATTCTTATTGTTGAATCATGAACACTGACTTTAACTGAGGCTAGTAACACCTGCAGTTCTTTAGATGTTGTTCTGGGTTCTTTTGTGACCTCCTGGATGAGTCGTTGATGCGCTTTTGGAGTAATTCCGGTAGGCCAGCCACTCCTCGGAAGGTTCAGCACTGATTCACGTTTTATCCATTTGTGGATAATGGCTCTCACCGTGATTCGCTGGAGTCCCAAAGCCTTAAAAATGGCTTTGTAACCCTTTCCAGACTGATAGATGTCAATTTCTTTCTTTCTCATCTGTTCTTGAATTTCTTTAGTTCGTGGCATGACGTGTTTCTTTCTGAGATCTTTTAGCCTACTTCACAACAGGTTCTATTGAGGTGAATTTTTGATTCAACAGGTCTGGCAGTAATCAGGCCTGGGTGTGGGTAGCGAAATGGGACTAAAAAAATGTGTTTAATCACAGTTAATTAATGATTTAATAAGGAGGGGCAATTACCTTTTTCACATAGGGCCAGGAAGGTTTGGATTGCTTTTTCCCCTTAATAAATGAAATCATCATTTAAAAATTGCATTTTGTATTTATTCGGGTTATCTTTGTCTTATATTGAAATTTGTTTTATGATCTGAGACTTTTCAGTGTGAAAAATATGCAAAAAAGTAAGAAATCAGGAAGGGGGCAAATACTTTTTCATGGCACTGTACACTGATTTTCACACCATCATGAAAATCCTCCAGGTGTTACCTTTGTTATGATACCAAGATTATTCAAATTGACCAAGCAGTTGCGGAGATATAGTAATTTCATTTTGGGCATGTCGTTTTCTAGCCAGAGGCTCAGGGCTTAAAAGTTAAATCAGTTCATGATTTGAGTTGGTTCCAATGGAACACTAATATCGTACAGCATTTTTCATATTGGTATTTAGAGTTTGTCTCTCAATATATTTTTTAGAATTTTTTTTTAAGTATTATTTGTGCATTGCCAGTCAGGGGTGCCAGTAAATTTGGAGCCCACTGTATATTGGGTAATGCCACTGCAACCCAGCGGACTCTCTGAAGGTTTGCATTAAAGTTCACGTGAGTCCCCTCATGGACTTTGTTAATTGCAAAACTAGCAATAAAAGCGCTAACCGCTCCGGACTTAATGGGAGCAAGCCCGTTAATTTAGCCTTTCTGCTAGTGTAGCAAAGACTGCACATTTGTATTCAGCCACAGTCATCAATCCATCACAGATGGACCTTGGGAATTGAGACTGGGCCTCTCATCGACCATGACCTCCCTCAACAAGCAGTAATAACGGACAGTCCACCATCTCCAAGGGTTACTTGATCGCAGTCATCAATTGGATGATCACAGTTATCGCAAGGCAGTTCAATCTGCTCCTGCTCATTTTCATGACGAGAGTCTAGAAGTATTTGGTTATTTTGGGGTTCGTAACTCCTCTTTTCTCCTCTGTTTACACTTGACGTCTCACTTGGTAAAACTCTATATAATGGCTGAAAAATGGTGCACTTCAATCTTTGGTACCCCGTACTTTCTCAGTCTGGCTCGTGACATGCAGTTTCTCTCCATAATGTCAAGGATCGATCACGTAAACCCTCCGAGTGTCAGTCACTCTTTTCCAATGGGAAGAGTGGGAGGTGAGCGGCATATCTGTCGTGGAGGCCTCTGTGCAATCACTTCACAGCCATTTTAAGTGAGTGGTCAAACTGAGTGTAAACTTTTCTGGGGCTTTATTTTCTGAAGCAAAAACTTGCTGTTTTGCCTCAGAGATAACAAGTGATGCTCCAGTAGCAAACTGAAGCAGAAAGAGTCGCTTGTTCTCATTGCAAAATTCTCACGAAAAGCCAGTCAGGAACTAAATAAGAAGGTGCCAAAGGATCAGAGAGTGAAACGGTGGCACTTGCGAAAGCATATGATAGCATTTAGCATTTGCAGCTTTTTAAAGGCAGCAGATATGAGGTTCCTCCTGAGGTTCGTCACTGGTTGCCGCGGGGTGAGGGGGTAGGGAATGATTTATTTGCACGCCATCGCTAAGGCTGGAGATAAGGGCGAGGGGGAAATGGGAAATGTATTAATTTGTGCCTGACTTCCACGCTGCTTCCCAAAGTGTAAACAAAAGCTTGTGCGAGAGAGGCCATCAATGATAATTCTCATTGGGAAAGAAACAGAGGGAAAATAAATGACGAGCTATCCATAACATTTAGGGAAGAAGGAACCGACAGCTATGTGCTTTTTTTCACCTTTTTCTGAGCTGATTGGCGCAGAGCATGCTCCTTTTAAATAAGGCCGTTAACAGACTTTCAGGTCGACCGCTGATTGTGGAAAAGATGTTTGAATTTTAATCCTATAATCCCCCAGAAGGTTGTTATTTTGACTTTAAAAAAGACTTTATTTAAATACAGATACCAAAGACTGGATGCAGGGGCACGGGATTATCCATTAAAACACATTAAATGGTGCCAAGACATGTTTTTAAATCTTGTTATCTCTTAGAGGGTGTTTGGAATTTTGAAAAAGAAAATAAATCCAGCCCTTATCTTATTCCAGCTCAGGGATGCTAGTAACTATCCCATCAACCAATGGATAATTTGCCAATTCATCGCTTGGAACACACAATTCACCCAACACTCTTACCTAAGACCTTGCGTGAGCCCCTATTGCCGTCTGTGTCTTTTTTTGTTGTTACTTCCTGAAGTACCTGTGAAGTTTATTTAAAACCCCTGCTTTGATTTGCTAGTTGCTGGATTGTAATTCGATGCTCGTGCTGAGAACCAGTCAGTATTTCCCAGTAGAAACTTTGTCTTTAATAAATGAAATTTGACCTTAAATAATAGTGACTTACGGAAACCTTCTTCCTTCCCAACTAAATTTGAACAAGCTCCCAAGTCTAATTCAGAGTCCAGGATTGGGAATGCGTTCAAGTTACCCCAGTTCAAGTCAGCTTTTTTGTCCAGTTTAATAAGAACAAGCTTCTAAGACTGATTCAGGCTCCAGGATTGGGGTCGCGTTCTTGTTAACCCTGTCCAAGTATGTTCCTCTGTTCAGTTTATTAGGAACAAGCTTCCAATCCTTCTACGGTCATCAGGATTGGGACCGCGTTCCTCCAAAGGCCCTCCATACTGCATTCAGACAGTTCGGCTCTGACGAAGTGTCCTTTCCATCTGGCAGTCATTCCAGAAAGCCACTGGCCAGAGATTGGCAATGCCCTGCTTCGCCCAATACATCTGAACTGAATTGTGTCTTCTTCAGGGCTCCGTCCCACTGTTGCCGCATTGCTGTCAATAAATCTTACTATTGTATTGTACTCTGCCTCTGCACTTGATTCCCAGTCTGGATCATAATATTTACATTTATTAAATCTTCAAAACATATTATATTATCGATGACCTGCCCTGAATGCATATTAGAATTTTTTAAGAATGTTACATTTTTACCCAAATAACACTTCTGAATTTTATTTAACATCAAACAGGAATGTGATCTATGATATTTGAAGATTCTGAAGCCTTGGATTATAAACATTAAAATAACTATATGGTCCTTGGAAACACATAAAATACCATACCTATTGTTTGGAGGTTGCTTTGTAAATGCTAACAGTGGTATGACATGCATGCCTTGCTATTATAAAATGAAGAGGTTTTGTGCATTCTGTTGTAGAAATAAAATGGTTTCCTATGGGAGAATGTTCATATTCTCGGAATTGCTGCTAGTTTGCTGAGATGATACTGAGGAGGGGCACAATGAATTGCAGTAAGCAATACTACCAAGACAGACAAAAGTAGATTTATGTTGCAAAATAAGTTTGTCCTTGTCAGCTGTGGCTTTTAGTGCTATTAACAGTATTTCGCAATTAGCTTACGTTTGTTTAAAAATGAGACAAATATCATTTGCACAATAATCAGACATTCATGCGAGAGGCAAGGACAAAAGCCACCTGACTTACTCTAAAATAATGTTTTTAACGAGAGTGAAATGCGAAGAAGGGGATTATTTATGAATGATTTTGTTGACTACTCTAGACCAACTCAAGCAATTAACAATGTTTTTACCGGTGGTTTTGAAAAAACATCACCTTGACCTTCCTGAAGAGTGCTGTTGTTTCTAGCATTCCTTAAAAAAGTGTTTATGGTGATTCAAGTCAAAAAGATCCATGCACACATTAAGATTGTAGATTTTAAGGGAAAAAAAACACTTGAACAAGTCATAGCAACTTTGCTGTATAAAAAGTGAAAAATCTTTATTTTAACATGACTGGTAGACAAAGATTAAAACCATGGACCTACTCGTTTTGGATCCAAACAAGCCTTCAACAGGGTGAATGGTCCAAACAACAATGACTACGTTTACATGCAGTCCATAACCCTTTCATAACTGGAATATTAGCAATAACCCGGTTGCGCACGGCCATGTAAACGCCAATAACCCTTTTGAAAAACCGGACTATGCTCATATTCCGGTTCTTAAAAACCCGAAAATGACCCCTGGGTTACTCCTTTTCTAACCCGAATATTTGGTCATGTATACGCCCTTATCAGGATATCCCCACTGAAAGGAACATTAATTTGTGTTCTGCGCAAGTTCGATTCGCAAGGAATCTTGGTCTTTTGAGTACAGGAACTACTTGTTGTAAACATGGCGAAGCGGAAATGACGTGCATTACGTCATGACGTTCTCCGTGCATCGAGACGTTGTCCGTGCGTCGCTGTTTTGATCGGGATATACCAATTGATTACAATTACCATGTAT
The DNA here is from genome assembly GCA_029692085.1 of Gymnothorax javanicus. Taxonomy (NCBI): domain Eukaryota; kingdom Metazoa; phylum Chordata; class Actinopteri; order Anguilliformes; family Muraenidae; genus Gymnothorax; species Gymnothorax javanicus. The sequence continues at coordinate 110,075,341 of CM056194.1, read as the reverse complement.
ACAGGAATAACCCTGTTTGCTCACGCATGTAAACGGGTTATTATCTCCGCCAAGGAGATAATGCGATCGAGTCGGTTTATTTATTTATTTATTTATTTGTCCGTCTGTCCTTCTGTGTGTCTGTGGACAGGATTTCTCGGGAACTACTGGACAGATCTTCATGAAATTTTCACCAGAGGTAGATCTTGGGCCAGGGACGACTCCATTAAAATTTTGTGATGATCCGGATCCGGATCTGGATTCCGGATCCGGATCTGTATTTACAATCTTAGTGGCATATCTTGGGAACTACTTGACGGATCTTCATGAAATTTTCACCAGAGATAGATCTTGGTCAAGGGACGACTCCATTAAAATTGTGTAATGATCCAGATCCGGATTTGGATTCTGGATCCGGATCTGTATTTACAATCTCAGTGACATTTCTCCGAAACTAATGAACAGATTTTGATCAAATCAAGGTGGATCTTGACCTAATGTTTAACCATTCCGTGATGGAACAATCTCAAAATATCTGGAAAGACCTGGATCTCTGTTGGTCCGGATCCAGTTCCGGATCAACAATTTGGACTCTGAGGTCAAATTTTGAAATCATTGGAACTATATCGAGTAATACCTCATATGAAAGCTCTTGATGAATGTTTACCAGATCTGATACAATTTTGTCACTTGGGCGTCATTGCTAGATGAGAATGGGACGAGAACGTCATCCCTTCTGTGGACAGGATTTCTCGGAAACTACTGGACGGATCTTCATGAAATTTTCACCAGAGGCAGATCTTGGGCCAGGGACGACTCCATTAAAATTTTTTGATGATCCGGATCAGGATTCTGGATCCGGATCCGGATCTGTATTTACAATCTGAGTGGCATTTCTCGAAAACTACTTTACGGATCTTCATGGGTTCATGGATGCTTCAAACATACAAAAATCCCATTTAAACTTGTCACATGGGTGGTCCTGAAATCTTCCAAAGAGAAAGATCTTGCATTTGTATCAACATCATCCCTTGGCGGAGATCAGAAATCTCGGATTGCTCTTGTTCCAAATGTTTCAGAAACCAGAATATTGACCTTAACCTGAATATTGACTGCATGTCAACGTAGTCAATGAACAGGTGCATATAAACTCAGTGTGATAACAATCAGTGATTGAGAAATGGGACACACCTGTGCCTGGCTGGAAAATCATGGAACAGAGACAATACAATTAATTCACTGATATCAATCAACTACAGATTCATCAAAATACAGTAACAGCAAGATATGGTGAATTGACAAAAGAGAAAGAGAAAAAAAGGGGGGGTACCCAAATATTGGGAATTAAATGAAATAAGTCATGCTACAAATGGGATTAAAGCATACTCAATGCTATACACACTAAAAGCCTCACAGAAATAGAGAGAAATCAATTTCCTCATTCAAGGCTGATACATACTCCACAAAAACAGAGAAATTTGTTCTTGTTCTCGAGGCTGCAAGAACAAAATGACGTAATTTTGTTCTCGCAGCCCTGGTTTCGGAGTTCTTGCAGCTTGTTCTCGACACGTCATCTGGGCAGAACTTTTTTCTCGTGTGGTGTCCGAGAACTGTTGTGTGATTGGTCAGAAAGATGGAGTGGGCGCGGCCCTATGAGGACTTTCCAGGAGTTCAGCACTTGAGTTTCTCGTGAAGTATGAAATGTCCCAGTCAAAACAAACTTTGTTCTTGTTCATGCAGCCCGAGAACAAGAACAAATTTCTCTGTTCTTGTGGAGTATGTATCAAGCTTAAGACCTGGGAAAGTGGTAGCTTTCAGGGTAACTATCCAAAAGGTTTCCCTTTGTAGAAGACGTTTAAGTCTGTCACCTCGTCTGACAGATTTTTTTATGACTTCAATGGCCATGATTTTCAATGACAGTTTAATAGTGATTTGCCATCGAGTAGTTAAGATTATTAGTGCGTATCGCATAGTTATGTTCAGTTAACCTATCCCTAAAGTCTGCATGTGGTCCTTCCAATATAAAAGCAGCCACATTCACATTCAAGCCTACAGATAACATAAGTAGTATTGCAGTTAGCAAAGCTTTTAATCTGATAGTTTTTACCACTAAAAACATACTTGAATATATCCTCGAATATATCAGTTTTGATAATATTGGTACACTGATGGCAGCTGCCACATCTAAAGTTGCTGATTGTTGTTTGGACCCTTCACCCTGTTGAAGGCTCGTTTAGCTCCATGATTTTATTCTTTGTCTACCAGTCATGTTAAAATAAAGATTTTTCACTTTCTAATCAGCAGAGTTGCTGTGACTTGTCCAAGTTTTTTTTCCCTTAAAATCTACAATCTTAGTACAACGATCTTTTTGGCTTGAATCATCATAAAACATTTTTGCATTCCCCCATCACAGAGCCCCTGTATTTTAATCTACTTTTTTACCCACGGATCCACGCTGCACTTCCTAAATTCTCTCTCTGTTCATTTAAAAAAGTGTATTGCCTCTAATCAGAATGTAACAGTAATCTGCTCTTCATGTGCTTCACCTTGGTATGATATGACTTATTCAATATTTTTATTTAAAAGTAGACAATACCTGTTTAGGGTAGGAGTTATTCCCTGGTAACTCCCTGGTATAACAGAAATAGCAAGGTTTTCAGCACTAAAAAATGTACATATTTGCTTGTTGTCCCCGCTGCAGGCGGAAGGATACAGTATGAGAAGACTGGGAGTGACGTGACCATGCAGTACGGCTCACTGGGAGACGACGCCTCCGTCACGTGGAAGGTGAACGGTACAGATGTGACAGCGCCCCAGAAACAGGAGTGCCCGCGCCTGATCCTGACCGAAGTGGACCTTACCAGCGACGGCCTGTACAGCTGCTTTGAGAATCCCAACGGGGAGCGCCGCAACCAGATCATCCTGCGTGTGGGGAGTGAGTGCAGCTAAACGCCCGCCAAGCTTTTACTTAACAAATGCTTTTGACTTACTAGACATTTTATCATGATTTTTTTGTTATCTTGCTTGATAAATGTCCATTTGGATTCCAGAAATAAAAAAGTGAATACTTACAAGCATTTTTCTCTCATGTCAGGACACTTATCATCAAAGCCAAAGCACCAAGTCAGTGGCGCATTGGCCCTATTTTCAATTTGTACAAATTAGCTGCACTGTAGTCTAATGAATTGATTGGTGTTTTTGGAGGCAAAATCTGACAAACCAATAATACTGTCGCTGCACATTCCCCTTAAAGCCATTTGTGTTTGCCTCCGAGGATGATTGGTAGTATGATGCCAGATTTTGCAAGGCATGGAATATTATTATTTTTATTATTATTATTATTACATGTTTGTTAAGACAGAAAGATTACCCTGTTGTATGAGACTATAGTTAACTTTATTACTTGCCATTGGGATAAGATGATTGGGGTTGCTAAGCAAACATTATCTGAAAGAGAGGTGAGATTTTTCTGCATTATTAGTCTCATCACTAGACTAAACTAGACAAATACTGTTGGCGGATAACAGCAGGGTATATCCTCAAAATAGTATCATTCTCCGGATAGGCAGCAGTCATAGATTGGTCTTATGGTGGCACTAAAGGAAAGGGTATAGAGTCCAGAGTATCAACAGGAGAACTACTCTGGTCTCTGGAAATATAAAAAAAAAATGTGACCCAATTTCAAGAGGAACTATCTGAATTGTTGGATTTTTAATAAAGGGAAGTTTGGCCTAAAATGGTACTACAGGAATGGGCAAATTTTTTACCAGAACAATAGGAATGCTCTTTGATGTATCAAGGCATTCACAGTAATGTTGGTGTGATTCCCATTTGAAGAGTTTGATTATTGCTTCAAGAAATGTAGTTTCACCCACTGGAGGTGCTACATTAAAAGTAATAGTGCCATCAAAATCAACAAGGTTCCTCACCTGTGCACCAGAGATGTTGGTAACGCTTCATGTTAAGGTCCTTGTAATAAGCGTTAATTAATAGGTAATAAGGCCCTTGTAAGTCCTTATAAGATGCTTTTTAACAATATTATGTGTTTATAAGACTATATAAGTGTTAATAATGCCATTATAATATAGTTAATATCAGACTATAAGAGATTTATAAGAACTTATAAGAAACTTTTTAACAGTTTGTAGATGCTTGAGAACATTAATAAAAGCCTCATGAGTATCTTATAATTGTTCATAATAGCATTACAAACATATATATTGACTCAAGTAACCCATCCATTATGTCTTTGTCATGCCTTTCTTAATCTTTTTTTGTTTACGTTACTATTATTAAAATATGCTTTACTGCTCATCTATTATCAGTTAATTATACACTTGTTAACAGTTAACTATGCTTTTTGCAGCTACCAGATCTAAAGCGAGAACAGTGCCTTATTAAGGCTAATAAATCTTTTATTATGTATTATTATGTGTTTAATAATCTTTTTTTGTTTGCTTTATTAAAATAAAAATATTCTTTATTATGTCGTCAAATCTTTTATTATGCATTTATTAATGATTAACAATGATTTTCACAACTTCCACGTATGGAATGAACAATAAATGTGGTCAAGGTTGATAAAATGGGAAGAAAAAAACTGTATAATAATACATATGTTTCAACGGTGAAGCCCAAAATTGTTTTATTTATTGCTGTGGCTGTCAAGTAAAGAGAAATTTTACTAAAAATGTATAAAAATGCAAATCACCTAAAACAGGCATTTTTTTTTTAAAAAAAAGTACACTTTCTCTAGCACCTTTAAAACATTGAGGCATATTATACAAAACATCAATAGTCACAAAGTGCAATTTTGCAAAGTGCAACATAAAACTGAGGTAGATCTACTTTTTTAAATTCCATTGAACATTTAACATTTAAACGTTTTACCAAGCAACCGCTTTTTGCACCCTTTAAACATGGTCCATTTGCATCAAAAGCAATTCAAAAGTTCCCCTTTCCAACAGGCAATAGTTTCTCTGATTTCTTAAGTGCCTGAACTATATTGTCAATATCTGGACAGTCACGGATGGCATCTAGACATTTCCCAGCAAAATCACCAAGCTTGTGCTTTCTTGTATGCTGATTTTTGAACTCTGCAAACTTTTCAGGGGGAGCAATGGAAAGCTCTGCAATAGACCGATCTAGAGTACAGCCCACCCAGGCCTATCCAGCCAATGAGATCCAGGGCTGCAGTCACGTGACCGCACCCAGCTAGTACTCGCCATAACCTCGGACAAACAAACACTTATCCGAACTGCTTTCTCTATTGGGAAGAGTACATTCGCGCTTTGTTTTCGCATTTTTGTAATTATAAAATCTCACAATGGCAAAGCGGTGTTGTTACAGTGAGTGTAAATCGGACACGAGATACCCAGACAGGGTCGTAAACACTACTTTCAGGAGGGAGAGGGTTGGATATGGCAATTTATTTGCTAATAATTACTCATTATTCTGAAAGCTCAACTCGCGTTGTTTACAAACAATAACGCCTCTTGATGGCTTTGCACTGGGCCGTAAAAGGGTCAGGAGGCTGCAGGTTTTCATTCAAACAGAGTAGAAACACACCTGATACGATTAATGCAGACTTCACACAGAGCTCCGTTTCAATCAAAGACTGTCTTGGGCAATAACACTTGGGTGCTCCGGAAAAGGTTTATGATCTTATCACACCATATGTAAATTGAATGCTACGTACCCTGCTTTGCAAGAGCACTGGCCGTGAACAATGCTCCTCTGTTCCTTGTCGATCGTTATTATCAATGAGTGTGGCTTCTGGGACTTCAGCATTGAGCGATAGCATTTGCATTTCGCTTCAACTTCACGGGCGTTTATAACAGAAAATGACACTTCGTGAATATACCCAGATAAAAAATAATTATAACCCTTGTCTTTAGCTTTTTTTTGCGATGTGATCCGTTTTTAAAAACTCAAGATTGATGTTTTCAGGAGGCGCTTCCAATGAGGTTATAAGGGACGTTGGCGCCGTCTTCAGCAAAGCTTGACCTAGGTCCGGTTGTTGCTATGCGTAGTTAGGGGGTGGGCGGAGCTATTTATCGGTCTATTGATGCATTCAAGGCAATTTTGTTGTGATCCACGCCCATTACTTTGCAAGCAGCAGTGATGCTATTCTTCTTCTTGTAGGCCTTCAACACTTTCTGGTAACATGCAATTACCTCATCTGGACCACGTGCTGACAGTGAAGAAGAAAGAGAGTAGATATTAGTCTCAGTGATATAAAGGATCTTCCGTTCAATAACCTTAAACATAGTTCTTCTCTTGCACATAGTTGGACTACATAAAGTGTTACTTCCACCTTTTACCTGCATGTTCACTCATCTTCATTCAAACTGATGACATTAAGTCACATATGATGATAAACAGCTGTTAGCTGATGAGATGGGCGCGTTTTTCATAAATAAAATCTTGTTTTTCATAAACAAAATCATGGATATACGTTCAAAACTTGACAATCACAAACAACAAGTTCTTGAAATCAACCCTAGTGCCATCAAAATTGATCTGCCACTTTTCAAGTTTAATTTATTGTCTCAAGAAGAGGTGTATGATTTGGTTCGATCATCAAGCAAGGAGTCTTGTGGCTTAGACCCAATCCCCACAAAACAAATTTTGGACTGTTCGGATATCCTCCTTCCAATAATTACCAAGATGATCAAATTTTCTTTAGAAAATGGTGCCTTTCCATCTGTGTGGAAAAATGCTTTGGTTTTGCCTTTACTTAAGAAAGATGGTTTGGAACCTGTATTTAAAAATTATAGGCCTGTTAGCAATCTACAGTTTGTGTCTAAACTCACTGAAAGTGCAGTAGTTGAACAACTTCATCATCATATGAACATGAATAACTTATTTCCAATGTTACAGTCTTCATACCGAAAGTTCTACAGCACGGAAACTGCTCTCTTGAAAGTGAAGAATGTTATCCTATTAACAGGCCCGGCTGCAGCCTCCTTAGACTGGTGGTGCAATGAAAATTGCAGGGGGGTACAGACGTTTTCATTTTGTTGACCCGGGGGGAGAGAATCGCGTTTAATTTTGTTGACGGGAGGGGGGGACGCGTTTCCTTTTGTTGACACTTTTCATTTAATTCGCATTGCGCACTCCTCTTAATTGCGCTACAGTATACGTCAGTAAGTCAGGAGGTGCTGGAGGGGTGTGGTAAAAATCCGGAGGGGGGGGCATAGCCCACCCCTGCACCCCCCTGGATCCAGCCGTGCCTATTAAACATGAAGAAACAGCATGTTACATTGCTTGTTTTGTTAGATTTGAGTGCGGCGTTTGACACAATCGACCATCGTATCCTACTGTTGAGACTTAGATCTGCTTTTGGAATTCATGGTACTGCACTGGCTTGGTTTGCATCCTATCTCAGTGGCCAAACTCAGCAAATATCATTTGACAGTTTCCTAGCTAAGAACTTTGAATACCTCAAGGCTCACGGCTGGGCCTACTGCTGTTTGTTATTTCTGCTAGCAAAATATTTTAAATCGTGTACAAGCACTTGCCTGGGATTCACTGCTGTGCAGATGACAGTCAACTCTATTTGTCCTTCTGCCCCAGTGCTACTGTTAATCAACAGACTGCCTTGGCTAGAATGGAAAGCTGTATTGATGACATACCGAGTTTCTAATTATTGGTACATCACAGCAACTTGCCGAAGTAACAATTGCTAGTCTTCGTGTTGGCATCGCTACCATTACTCCTGTGTCATCTGCAAGGAATTTGGGCTTGTGGTTCGATTCAAAGCTCACTATGGCAACCCATATAACCAGAACATGTAACTCTGCTTTTTATTACCTATACAATTTGAGGCGAATAAGAAAGTATCTGTCGAAAGAAAACACAAAAACTCTGGTTCATGCACTAATTTTAAGCAGACTTGATTATTGCAATAGTTTATTTTATGGCCCCCCAGAGCATCAAATTAACAAACTGCTGCGTGTTCAAAACATGAGCGCCAGATTAATATGTGAAGAAAGCAAATATTGCCATAAAACTCCTTTATTAGTGGAATTGCACTGGCTACCAGTGAAGTTTAGAATTGAATTTAAGATATTATTAATTGTTTTTAAGATTTTTAAGGGTTAAGCACCATCTTATTCGAGTTCATTAATTACATGTAAGCAGGAATCCAGACATAACTTAAGAAATTCTTGTGACAAAACCTTACTTAGTTATCCTAGGTTTAAGCCTAAGGTTACTCTTGGAGATCGTGCATTTATGTTCGCTGCACTTAAACTCTGGAATGACTTGTCCAAATATATTAGAGAATATAGCTCAGATGATAATTGTAAATCTAAGTTGAAGACTTTTCTCTTTAAAAGAGCATTTTAAAATTTATAACTTATATTTGTATTTATATTTGCATTAGTATGGGGTATTTTCGTACAAGAGATTTTATGAAACATATTGTGATTGGATTTATTCTGATTGTAATTTTGTCATTTGTACCGTTGGTCTTGATTTCTTTTGTTTGTTTTTTGTAAATTTTTGCTGTGGCGATTTTGAATATATTCATATAGAATTTACGCCTTATAAATGAATAAATTATTATTATTACCAAAAAATAAATAGCCAGTAACTATCTTCTAAATCTTAGTTTTTATTGACATAAATTACCTGTTGAAACACTGCTCCATCTGATCTTTTTGCTTCCTCTCTCCTTTGTTCCTTTATTTCCCTTCTTCTTTATGTTCTTCTTTGACTTCTTCCTCCTCCTCTTCTTCTTCTTCTTCTTCTTCTCCTTGCCATCATCTGAGGTTGAGGAGTCTGAGGAGACTGTGTAGTCTGAGGAGGGGGTCGGTAGAAAATGAGCAACTTGACTCAGAGAATCCAGATAAATCTGAAGCTGATGCAACAGATGCCTCAGGGAATGGCTCATCATTTCTCATGTCGGTGTTTCTTGATGCTGTATGAAGACAACACAATGAAATATTGACCACAATAGATGGTTAGGAGACAGGTTAAAATAAAGCTTAAGGCAGTTTAGAAATAGACTGTGTTGTGTACTACTCTACTATTACAGTAGGATGGTGCCCCTGATGTTTAGGACACAAAGTGTACACATTTATTTACACATTTATGAGATTAGATATACTTTTATTGTCACCTAGGGGAAATTTGTCTTGGGCTCAGCACTGCGTAACAACATAAGAGTAGTCATGTCATTGTCACAGGTTAAAAAGGACAAAGTAAAAAAGATAAAATAAAGGCAGTGCATAGATTCATTCACACATAAGATAAAATCAGTTCAGAAAAATAAATAAAACAAATAAAAACACCATTATTTGTGTAACAAAATATATTAATATAATACTCAACATACTGGTGAAAAACAGTGTTTATTGACTTACCCTGAGACAGTTGGGGCTCTATCTTTCACCCTGCCTTACCCGTTGCCACTACCCGCAACCCGTGAATTACGCATTTAGCAGCTTCCACTATCCCTAAACGATATCTTGCGGCCACACTACCCGCTATACATTATGCCGAATCCTTTATTTGCGCCTGGAGGTGTGCCCGTGGGCGTGTTTATGCGCTTTCCCTAAAATTGCTATCTTGACCACACACTTTAGGGAAAGCGTATAGCGGTCCTAAAACCACGCGCTACCGCATTTTGGCTTTTACAAGAGCCCTATGCATTAGCACTCAGCAACGGAAATTTTTTCCTGCGAGAGCAGCATTTCAGAACTCACTTGCGAATGAAGGTAATTTCGGCGACAAGTATGTACACCTGTTTTTGCAGCACGGTCGCGCAACTTGCTGTAAAAAAAAAAAAAATAGACAGCTGTCCGATTGGAAAATGTAAGCGGATGAAACCACGTACTTGTCACCAGAATTACCTTCATTCGCTGAAGGGGGGGGGTTACGTCGCTGAGTGCCAGTGCATATACCTAATTTTATTTTTCTAAAATGGGATTTTGTTCTATGCTTCATTTCAGCGGAGAGGAGTTGGAAGTGCATGGCTAAACGCTTTTTTTTTTTTTTTTTTTTGAAGTTTCCATCACAAAGGGGTAGGCTTGATTTATTTATTTTTTTACTACAAACCAAACATTGAACAATATGTCAATGTCAAATAATAATAATAATAATAATAATAATACAATTCATGATTAACGTAACAAAAACAGTTCCTCCCCTGACTGGATTTGACCTCATGCACGGGCAATTTAACCGTCAACGGAGAAAGCGTGGCGACCTTCCTCTCTCCATCACGGATTTCGGTTTGAGGATTTGGGATAGCGCAGCCTGCTCCGAAGGCAATGGCACCTGGCACACTGATTGGTTTAACTGGCGTAACGCCCAAACCACGCCTATGCATAATATAACCTGGGTAGCGCTGGTGTTTTAGGGATATAGGCAGGTGTGCAAGATAGCAACTTTCGCGGGGGGAACGCCTCTTACGCAATGCGAAATCCCCAAATAACGGGTTTAGGGACTCTGGCGCAAGATAGGGCCCTTGGTCTTTTAAAAAATCTCTCTCCTTGGTTAGCTCTTTGATCAAGTCTTCCAGACAAGCTATTTTCATTTCAGCCAGCTCCAGCTCATGTTTTTGCTTCTGGAGTTTGGCAGTGAGGGCCATTTGGGCAGCATTTGACATTGGCACAGAAATAACAATCCAAGCTTAATACTAATCATGGATTATGCCTTCCAGGGGTCCAGGAGTGGTGTATACAGGTGCAATTAATGACAGATAAAAATCATAACACTAACCAAATTACATAAAGTTAAAGAGGAATGAAATGCATGTGCTATTAAAATGATCATAACTCACTGAATTCTAATTTTCATATGGTATTCGTTGTTACAAACGTCAGACATGTGGTCATGATACAGGATACTTGGTTACATTAAAAAATGCTGGTTTCCATATAAAAATACCTGAATTTATGCAGATAGTAATAGTAATAGCTATAAAACATAACTTATTTTTGTCTCCAGCTATATGCATAGATAATATGATGTAGTTTATCTTGCAAAAATTTACATCCGTGTTTTCATAATAATGACATGTAAAAAAAAAATTCAAAGTAAAAAAGTCTTGAAATATGCTTCAATAACATTCTACAGTTGAAATTTGAATTTTCAAGCATTTTAAAGAGAGTGTTAATGTAGCACATTTCATTATTTGCGTCAAATCACTGTGCTGTTTATTAAAATGTAAACAGCAGCGAGTATCATGTACAGAAATGTGTAAAGAACATATTAGACACTGCACAACTAAAGACCTGCCGCGGCGCTAGAACAGGGGATTGGGGGGCACAGACACGTCCCTTTATGACAAGAATTAGTCCTGGCGAGTTCTCAATCATTTTCCTTTATTGACGCTTTTGCCAATTAATGTAATCGGCATCTGAAGACACGGTTTCTCTCCATATACGATCTAACAGCGATGAAATCATGGGCTAAATTCAGTACAGTAGCAGAACCAGAACTGAGAATTGGGGTGCACAAAACATCCGTTTAAAACTATTTTTAGTCCTGACCTGCTCTCAGTCATTTTCATGATTAACGAAAGGTTCACGCCGAAAGCACTCCACACTTAACAGGTGCTGCTTGTTCTCCCCGATTAAGTAAGACGACAATCATTCATCTGGACGCTTATTTGCTGTATTTAAATCAACATTATTTAAAATTATTCAAAATTGCATATCTGCGCAAACAGCTTGAGCCGCATGCTTTTTATAGCCTATGTAACTGCGGAGTGCCACTTTTTTTTATCAACCCACGCAATACCGAGAGTGAAAGGTGATACTTCATTGGAATGCGGACCAGTTCAATCAACGCAAAGCATTGGCCTATTAATAAGTAAATTATTTTTTGTACAGAATTTAGCCCATGTTTTCATCGCTGTTAGATCGCATATGGAGAGAAACTGTGTCTTCAGTTGCCAATTGTGATTATTTGAAAAAGCGTCAATAAAGGAAAATGATTGAGAACTCCCAAGGACTAATTCTTGTCAAAAAGGGACGTGTCTGTGCCCCCCCAATTCCCAATTCTAGTGCCGCGGCAGCTAAAGAGAGAAGCTATATATTTCCACAATGTAAATTGTATGTATATTAGCATAGCTGGAGACAAAATAAGTTATGTTTTGTAGCAATTAAGCTGCTTTCACACTGGACGAGAAAAAAATTTTTCGCACGACAGATTACATTCAAAGTCAATGCAAAGATGCAAATAAACGTGTTTTCACGTGTATTCGCGTCTTTGCATTGACTTTGAATGTAATCTGACGTGCAAAAAATTCGTTTCGCGTTCGTTGTGAAAGCAGCTTTACTGTTACCAGCTGCATAAACTAGAGTATTTTAATATGAAAACAGCGTTTTTAATATAACCAAGTATCCTATATCATAGCCACATGTCAGGTGTTTGTACCAAAGAAAACTGTGTGAAAATTGGTTGAGAATTCAATGAGTTTGATTTTAATTGGGCAGGCACTTCATTCCTCACTGACACACAGAGGAGCGGCCAACTCAAGACTGCTGCCGCGCTTCTGTTGATTCAAACACTCCGCTAGCTACGTAGCTAGCGGAGTTTTTGAGTTTGCACTAAATAGTTAGCAGCAGTTAAACTTACCAGAAGAGTCATCCTCCGTCTCACAACGCTTCTTCTTGTCAGCTGCTTCTTTTCGAGGTCCAGAACGGGTTTGAATTCTACTCGGGGGCAAAGATGTTGGGACAACTACCTCCATTTTGCTCATGGGATCAGAATGACGTTCACGTTGATTATGTGCGTTAAGCTATCAGCCGCTTGCTTAAATTGGAACTTCCGGTTTTACTGTCTGCCTTCAAAATAAAAGCTCGACAGACTGAAAAGAAGCAGAAAAAGAAGCGGCCCGCCAAAAACACCAGAAGAAGAAAAAAAGAAGTGACATTACCAGGATGGCACTGCAGAACAAACTCAGAAAACTGATTTTTGAAGGTACTTCGACCAGAAAAACTTTAAAGCTAATTAAATACCTTGAGGAAAAAAAAACTTCTCATGAAAAAAATCAAATGTCGCATCTGTCACCAGAGGATGAAGCTGAAAAAGAAGAGGGGCAGAGACCATTACAGCTGGTAACTTTTTCCTTGGCCTAATGTCAGTTAGTTAGCCTCTAGGTAACGGTCCTTCTAGATTGTGTGCCTTTAGCACTATTGACTAAGCAGTTTTGTGCTTATTCATGCATTATTTGGCAGCCATCAGAAAGGATGCAATATGTATTTGGAAGATGGATCCTAAACCAACCTATTCGACAGATGCATTTGTAGGGCACAAAATTAAACCAGGCATCCGCCAAATGCTGGTAAAATATGCAAGTGACTAGTAGATTTCTTTCACTTACCAGCCAAAAAAACCACAGTCATCTGTTGAATACCTTGTAAAATTTGTACATTTACTTGCCATGTGTATGTGGATGTAAAGTTAACAGTGATTGATGCACAGCAATGATATTTTTTAAACCGCATCAGTAACCTGTTTAATATTTTCACCAACTAAACATTACTGTGTGCTTTTATTAAGGACGTGCCAGCGAGCAGTGCCCTGAAGGATAAAGACAGTGAAATCAATTAGGGACAAATCTCTTTTCAACAAGTCCAGACTTTCACTCTTTCAGTGGATGCAGTTCATTTATAGGTAATATATTTTAAAGTGCTACTTTGGAAAAGCATTTGGAAAAAAATGTAGGCCTAAGTAAACTCATGATGTGTTATGTATTCTATTGATTTGCATGGGGCTTACGTCTCAGACAGGTTGATATGATGGAAGACAATATTGCTGCAAGTACTGCAACCCTCTCCAAGATGGCCAAAAAACTAAGGAAAGTCTGTAGAAGGGCTGTTGACCGAATGAGACAACAACAAGGACAGTTCATTGGTGGATGGCGGGAATTCGTTGTAATTGATGATGTCATTTCCGCCATAAGAGAAAGGTGTGTAGAGCTGCAATAAAGGGCTTGCTGTAAATAGTTTGTATTGCTAAGTGAGTAATTGGTCAAAGTTAAAACACCATTTCAATTAGTGGTCAAGGCAAAATTTTCATTAAAATTAAGAATCTGTTGACCTTATGTTTTTGGTCACTTGTGCCACAAAGCTTACAGTATACACTCTCAGCCTACTTTCAGATACTTTTGTGTCTGCAGGTACTTGAAGTATTCTCATATTGAATGTTTTGATAGGTTTTTTTCACATATATGAATGGTAGAATGATGATCATTGTCGTTATCATGAAATTTTTAAATGATCACACTGTAAAAAGTGAAAATAGTTTGAAAGGGTCCCATTTCTTACATTAAATTTAGTTCATTGTAGGTCATCATTTAGTTTGCCTGAAAGTCGTTCATTACACCACATGAGCTATTTCTGTTTCTTTTTTTTTTTCTTTATTGGTCATCATCACAACAGTATGGGAGAGGAAGAATGGGTGGCACTCGGAGAAGACGGAAATGGGTCTTCGGCATGCTTGGTGTGCAGCATCACAGGAGCAAGAGAGCGAAGCCAATGCTGCGCCTTGTTGACAGAAGAGGACGACAAGACCTTGTCCCACTGATTGCACATCATGTCAGGATAGGATCAAACGTCATTAGTGATGAATGGCCTGCTTATCGTTCCCTCCCTGCACTTGGCTACAATCATATGACTGTGAATCATGCAAGGTGGTATGTAGATCCCCAAACAGGTGCCCACACACAGCACATAGAAAGAGCCTGGCGTAGCATTAAGGAGCAAGTTTGGAGACAAAGAGGTAATCAAACTGAACGCTTACTGTCTGACCATCTTTGTCTTATTGAGTGGACTGAATGGCTAGGCAGGAAACACAAAGATGGTCCTCTTGGTAGGCTACTACTAGATGTAGCTAAGAGGTACGGGGTAGACTGCAATGAAGGCTAGAGAGCAGGTGGGGAGTTCCTGGTCTGAATATTGAAGACAACGAAGAAGTGCCTTAAACCTGCATTCTTTCTAATGTCAAGCAAGGAGCACCTCCAACTCCAAACAGATTCCTCATGAGTTTATGGTCTAAAGCACTAGTTTGAGACCAGATCTTCAATGCAATAGTCCTCTATTTCTTTTATTGTTAATATTGATAAAAACATACCTCTGTTTTTATGTTACAGTTGCACTATTTTTGTGAGTATTGACATTCTGAAAATGTCACATTTTCAGAATGTGTTTTATCATATATACTGACCTGTTATAGGCAATGTTTTATAAAATGGTCTCTTTGTGACTGCATATCTTTCATGTAAAATAAAAAAAAATTAACAGAACTGTCATAAAGTGTGTTTTGGGATACACTGTTGAAACATCGTATTGTTGTGCAAGTTTTTTCTTCCTGTTTTATCAACCTTGACCACATGTTCATTCCAGATGTGGAAGTTGTGAAAATCATTGTTAACCATGAATAAATGCATAATAAAAGATTTATTAGACTTAGTAAGGCATTATTCTCGCTTTAGATCAGGTAGCTGCAAAAAGCATAGTTACTTGTTAACAAGTGCATCGTTAACTGATAATAACGGCATAATAAAGTATCTTTTATTTTTGATAAAGCAAATAAAAAAAGATTATTAAAGGCATAATAATGCATAATAAAAGATTAATTAGCCTTAATAAGGCATTGTTCTCGCTTTAGATCTGGTAGCTGCAAAAAGCATAGTTAACTGTTAACAAGTGCATAATTAACTGATAATAGATGAGCAATAAAGTATATTTTAATATTATTAAAGCAAACAAAAAAGATTAATAAAGGTATGACAAAGACATAATGGATGGGTTGAGTTAGTTGAGTCAATATATGTGTTTGTAATGCTGTTATGAACAATTATAAGATACTCATGAGGCTTTTACTAATATTCTTAAGCATCTACAAACTGTTGACAAGTTTCTTATAAGTGCTTATAAATCTCATATAGTCTGATATTAACTATATTATAATGACATTATTAACACTTATATAGTCTTATAAACATATAATATTCTTTAAAAGCATCTTATAAGAACTTATAAGGGCCTTAATACCTATTAACTAACGCTTATTACAAGGACCTTAATATAAAGCGTTACCGAGATGTTTACAGCAGATTTGAGAGGATTTCTATTAAAACAGCTCAAGTTACTGCATTTCTTAAAAATGAAAAGTTTGACCTGGTGGTGGCGCAACAGGAAAGGTCCCAGGGTAACCATCATGACCGTTATACACCAGGAACAATCACGGAGGGTCTGACATAATAACCATCAGAACAGCTACGGAATCTGGAAATATTGAGTTTGACTTGGTGGTGCTACAGGAAAGGTCGTTGCGTCACATTAAACAAATGAGTTTGTTGTCTTAGCAACAAAAATAAACACAAAAATAATTGTGATTGTAACATAAACTATTCCAGTAATTGCGTGAACTCAAAGCATCTGCCATGGCAGCTGAGGGAGCCAATGCAAACCCATAACATTCACAAACACTTCATTTAAGCATATGAATAGTTGTTCAGAAAGAGTCTTTGCTGTGCATAACCCAGGTTGATTTGAATTGTTATCTTAAAACTTTACGAAGTGCGCCGCATGTGACAATTACGGCACGAGAATGCTGTCCTGCTCATAGCTTCCCTCCCCCTGTGACTTTTATCTTACTGAAGTAAACTGGGAACTCAGTCGGCCTGTTTCCGAGCAGCTCGATCCAGCCGGCTCCTCCATGCATACCGACTGATTGTTTGGCACATAATTAATATCTGAGCGCAGTGATACGCTGGTTTTTTGTTTCACCCGCTACCCGGCTAACAGGCGCTCGCGCGAAACTAAGTGTGAATGCATTGAGGAAAGCAGCACAATTTGTATGGCTTTGTGTTTGTATTTTGGGACATTGCATTTGAAATAAAACTGTGGATATGAGGATAAAGAACAAACTGTCAGATTTAATTTGAGTGCACTTGCATCAATATTTGGATGAGGTTTAGCAACCAAGTGCAAAGTATGATTATTCTTTTTTTTAGTTTAGGCTAATTAGATTTGTTCCCTTAAGATGGGGATCTGCATATCAAATGACTGCAATTCCTACACGGACCACCTCATGCAGATTTATGCATCCTTGAACTAAGACTGATAATCCACTCTTTATCTTCATATATTGTTTTATTTTATGCCAGAGTTCAGAGCCACACAACATACAATAGTGTCATGCTCGAGCACTTTTATATGTAATTGTTTAGTTATTTATTTGTACATTTCAGAGGGAAAAATCATTCATGACACCCCTGAGCAGTGATGGACTAAATTGAGGAGGACACAGGGATGTTCTTGAACATAAGAGATTTGCTGCTGTGTCATCACTACTTTTGATTGGTGTTTGTTGCGTGGGTCCAGCACAGTAGCTGTGGCTTTTCGTAAAGAAATTATTTTTAAAAATGATGGTGCTTTAACAGTGTTGTTCAACAGTGAGTCATGTATTTGGCTTTGAACTGTTGTTCATGTGCATACTAAATTCAGTTTTGGTGAGCTCTTAGTTATTGTAGTTATGGTTATAGATGTGAAATTCTTTTGGCAAGTATGTTATTTGTGCAGTTAGTATGTCTGTTTGTTTAATTTTTTTATCTGTTAGTCACTTGCAGTGATTGTCTTTGTTTTCATGTCAGAAAGTATCTCGGCTGGAAGCCTACTCCAACGTATGCAGGTGGAATTTCGGCAAGTCATCATTCTAGGAACAATCTTTCATTTGTGAGTGCAAGGTATTTTCAAATGGTTTGCATGATATCTCATCAACACTTAGGCACAACTTTTTTTCTTACAAAAATCTTACAAATTTTCTGTAACAACTGGTTTTTACGAGGCAGTCTCATGCTTTTTGCAAGCGTTTCCTCATGAACCGTGGCACAGCACAACGGGCGTTTCTTCAGTGCCTGTAAGTCACGGCTGCTCTGCATCTTAGAAAGCAGACCGTAAAAAAAAAAACATTGTGACTTCAGTTAAAGTTAGTATTTCTCAAAGGTTAAAGTTAGGGTTAGGTTAAGGTTAGGGTTCTGGTTTTGGGAAATGCGATGGTGATTTTTAGAAGACAGTCATGACTCACTGTAGCAAATGTTTAATTTGTGTTTGGCAACGGGAATCACGGGTCTCTTGTGTGAAAGTGCACAGTTTTTCTGTCCCACACTTCCACCCCGGCCTCCTCCCTACGCTCACTTTGTTGCTGTATAAGGACGTCATCCTTCTGGCTCTGGATGTAAGGGTTGGTCCTTACAGCCCCTCCCCTTCTACATTCTTGTGCTGCCACCTTAAGGGGCTCCACCTGTGGCCCAGTAAGGTGGAGGGTTCCGCAGCAGGCCTAATGGCTCTGCATTCACTCCCCGCAGCAGGTCTGCGACAATGTCAGCAGTCACTGCTCCCTTGTGCTTGTTTTACTTGGAACCTTGATTCCTTTTTGTTTTGTCATCTACGTTTTATTATTAAACCCTATCCTTCTCCCCTAGCCTGGCATATTGAGTCTGTTTTAATTAGGCCCTTGGTCCTAGAGCCCACCGGATTGCCTTTGGCATCCGGCTGGGACGAAACCATGACACTGGACTAATGTAGGTTATAAAAAAATTTTCTGGTAAGACAGTACCTCTTGGAGTTTTAGTACAGCCAGTGAATAAGGACAGTCTGGTGTGTGTGTGTGTTAGAGAGAGAATAACATTTGGCGTGGATAAACGTGTCATTTATCCGTGTAATGGCAATGCTTCCTGGGCACACTCGTGCTGTTAACCCATTTAAACCGGGACAGCATATGCGCATTTTAAGAACGTGTCGTTGCCGACACAGATATGCGCGTAATTTTGAAAGTACCGTAATTACTGTAAGTTTTGCGCAATAGAAAAAAAAATTCCAACTGTTCCTAAAAGCTGAGAAGCTGTGCTTCAGCCCAAATACAGGTTACTATGGTAAACATGGCAGCATGATTCTCTGCTGGGATTTTTGCATTAGGCCTTAAAGGGTTAATGTGCAGAATAGCACACAATAAAAATCTTGTTCTTCTTCATATGCCAATAAGTTGTCAAAATCCTCCGGTCCCGCAACTCCCTAAATTAATTTCCTCCGCTAATATATTGAAGAAGTGTGCATAACAATGCTGACTTCACAGTCACAAGTGGAAAGTGGACGTGACAGCTGAGCTTCAGATCACTGTTCGAGATTGTTACCGCATGATTGGTGGGATGCTTGATCTCACATGGGTACACATGCTAGTTTTGTATTCTAAATTTTACTGTAACGCTGCATAGTTTGTAACATTTGATTTCTTTGTTTGCATAAAATAATTCCATGATATGCTAAGATGAGTTGTTTAATTTTTATCTCACAGATGGGGGCTAATATTAAAAGTTAGTAGCCTAGCATCATCCATAAGAAGCAAAATCACTGACTAATCAAATGGCACAGTGTTGCTGTCTTGTGCACTGGTGTAATGCCCACCTTCTTTAGCACGTTAGGGAGTGACTAAATTAAATTATGGTCCTCCATTCATCCCTTAATGAAAAATGCAGGATAATGACTGTTTTCCAGCACCTACCTCTCCATGTCCTCTTCCTGTACTGCGTCCACTGTCCGGGAGAGTTAAAGCTACTGAATCCCGTCTGAGATGTAGCCTGTCTGCACCAGTCCTGTTCCTGTCATGTCTGTTCCTTGGCTGAGTTGTGAGTAAGTCTTTCGCACTGACCGTGCTGACAGACTGCCGATGGCCAATCAACCGGAGAAACCGGTCTTCCATGACGACTTGGGGACAGCCTTTACAACGGAAGCCCTTCCTCGTATGGTTACGAAAATAACACTACCATGCAGGGCTACACTTTATACACTCTGAAATAAATAAATAAATAAAGCCTCCCCTATATTTCATCATAAACATTCTACCTCTTTTTTTTTTTGAGGTGAGAATGAAAACTTACTGTTAGAGAAGTAGAATTTTAACTTTCCAATTGCAAAGGAGAGGATTAACTTCTCAAGCAAATACTGACTTAAAAAGAAGCAAATGCTCTCCATGTAAAGGAGAATTTTTTTCAGTCTCATTGCAAGACTAAAACACTAAAAACTGACTTCAGACTGCATAAGACCAGCCTACTTATTTTATCACGACTCACCATGCCAATAATCTCTGACTGCTTTTGCTCACAAACTTTTAATAACAGCCAGATTTTCGCAACAGATGGAGATCTGACATCACTGTGGCAGACCACCTGCTGAATTTAATATATGGTACATTGAATAGTCCTCGTAATCCTTTCGTATTTGTTCAAGCACATTAAAAGCATGATCAATTTCTGTATTGTGACAATTACTGCATTTATGTTGAAGAGAGAAGGTCAATGGGTGACTTTAAAAAAAAAGCCAGAAATTATCCATTCTCACGTACTGCTGCAATAGATCATGTTCTATATCACATCTCGGCTCTATACAGTACTGTGAGTTTGTTGTAAGATCATTGGAGAACATTGACGTCATTGTGAAAAAGTTTTCACTTTTCCCTCTCGTATGTATTCGGTGGCGATGAACAGGGGAATTCCACTCAGTACTGCTGAATGCTGTGGACCTCTCCTGAGCAGAGTGTTTAGAGCCGCTCGCGCAGGTTTAAGAGGTCTCAGATAGCGTGGGTTTAGTCGAGAGCTCTCAGCACAGCTGCATTGTGTGGAGCTGGAAGACCTTGGTAATGCAGGCTGCTCGTTTGCAGTCTTTGGGGAGCACGTGAGAGAGGTCAGTGGCTAACAGGACGCCACTGCAAGAATCAAGGTCAGTAATGTATGAACAGCTTTTCAGGGTCCGAAATGTCCGCAAACTGCGATGCGGAAACAGTGACTGCGCGATGCAAATCTGCTTTTGCTTCGCAAAATTTGCCATGCAGCATTTTTACCTCAAAGGGACTTTTTCTTTTGTATAATTTCATCATCAGCAACAAACTAGTTGCTGGCTCCCCACATGCCCTGCTTTCCCACTGCCCAACTGTGATCTACTACTCATGTACCGGTGTATAGATGCTGCCAGTGGTGCACTGGCCATTGGACACACCGAGATTAATCCTGGTAGGCCACCGCGTGGTTACACTGATCAAAGTGCCACCTAGTGGTTATGTTGGTTATATGTGTAATGACAGGAAATCTGCATACAACGGGAAAAAATATTTTTCCAAATTCAGGCTTACTTTAATTTTTAAACCAGACCAGAGCCAAATTCATCTTACCTGTTTCCTTTTCAAAGATTGAAGGTGAGAAAAATTTTGAGGTATTTGGTCTGACACTTTTTTGGTTTTTCGAGATATTTGCTCCCAAATTTGGGTGCGGACTTTTTCCTGTTTGTACAGTGGTTTAACATTAATAACCAAACACCTGCCGGGATGGGTAGACCATTAATTTGATCCCTCCTTTGGGCTAAACAAAAGACACCATAAATATCTTTGGCACGATGCTCTATCTTGGAGCAGCGGCTACAACAGAGAAATTCATGAGAGTTGAGTTTGTTGGTTGTGGTATATGTAAAAAATTTGTCAATTCTAGGCACCGGTAGGGGTAACAATTAACATTGTGCAGTCACTTAATACTTCTGAATACAAGTAAAAAGTTGAAACCTCAGGGGATAGCAGGGAAAAGGCTGAATGTAATGACAGTCCAGCCTCCAACAGTGTTTTTTTGAAAATGCTGAAAAAGACAACATTTCTTTGGACACAATTTGCAACAAAAACAATTCCAATTTCTCATTGGTCCTGGAGTTATTCAGATAGTTTCAGAATGAACTCACTGTCATCACTTGACAAGTTCTTAAATGCCCGCGTTTTGAACAATGCATGGTCAAAATCCATGAAACAAGAATATTAAAGTGTTTTATTAATTGGATGACTGTGCAGTTCAAAGAAATTGTTACAGTGCACACTCTGGGGCCTCGAGCAACCGATATCCAATGAGGCTGCGTATATACTAAAATCTTATTAATGTGGAGAAACACACCTACCCCACAAAAAGTCTTTTGCCATGACCAGCAGTTGTGCCTGGAAACTTCCTCGCAGCAATAGCCACGATCAGCAACTAGCGCTTAAAGGGTTAGTGGCTACAGTGAGCTACAGTGCTGTTAGTCCTATTCTTGTTTTTAGTCTTCCAGCTATTATTATTATTACTTTTGTATTATTATTATTATTATTAATAAACTTTAAAATGTTATAAATTTGATCATGTTCTCACAGCCATCAGCATGGGTAGAATACATTTTACATGAAGCTGGGTGATGTATGACTGTGTGGATGGGCTGTGAAAGAAGGTGCATGTATTTCAAACGAAATGGCTTTTTTTTCCCAGCATAGCTTGCTTTATTATTCTGAGAAGGAGAAATTAATTATTGAGTAGCATTTATAGATTGCTCAGTCTGAATATTTCATATTTTAACTGATCCAAGAATGATTATGGAAATGTGCATTATCACATGCCGAGTGTTTAAATTTTCTACTGTGGTCCACTTAATTATTTAACCATTTTAACAGAAAAATAATTTGAGTTTAACTTTTTAAACACCTGGGATGGCAGCATTTCTTTTCCAGTTTCAGTGTTTAAGCATTTAGTTATAATTTTGCATTCAAAGAGAGAAGGTTCATTAGAGCAACATACGATAAGCCAGGCAGAGCCGGTCTTGTTATGCATTTGCTGTCTGTAAACCCTGAGGCTTTTGTCCCAGTGGCTAGCTTTGCAAGTGCTCTTTATAAACAAGGTTTTTGGGCAGCATGGTAGCGCAGTGGTCAGCACTGCTGCTTCACAACAAGAAGGTTTAAGCTTCAAAGCTGGCCTGTGTATATACAAGGTTGGTGATGATATGACATTTCAAACTGATTAAAAAATGTTTCCATATAGAATTGATAGCTAATATTGCTTCTTAATTCCCGAAGGCAGATTGATCTGACAAGGCGAGATCTGTGCGGCAAAATTTTGAGTTGTAACAGTTGGAGTCATGCAGAAAGTTCTAGGTATGGGGCTGTCATGTTGCTCTCTCATTACTTAGCTTAATTTAATCTGCTATTCTTCATTCAGCATATATAAGACATGTACTATCTACCTGCTATGAAAAGGGCTTAACAATATTTCTGTGTGGGAATAAACTGTTGGCCTTCTTCTCTAAGCCAGGACCAATAAAAAAAACATTCAAACAGGTCAAGGAGGGCACTAACTTGAGATTTTTATAGAAATTGAATATAATGAAAGATGAAAAGAAATGTCCGCTGAAAGCATATTGTATTTCTTGTGCTAAGAGAGATAGGCAAATTAAATAAATGAAAACAGCGAGCGGGGTCTTTTGAATGAGCTGCTTTTAGTACTGCATGACATGCGGCTATTAATTTTGGCTTGATTATAATTCAAAATGGACCTTTGTATTGTGAGGTGCTCAAAACTTGCCTTTGGTAGGATACGAGCATCATGAATAGAGCCCAATATAGCTGTTTATTTTTAGTGTTTCAACTTCAAAACGTGGCAGCCCACACAGAATACTCCACTGCACAGGGTTATAGTTATCCACAAAGATGATTGCAGAATCCAGTATACTGACACTACATGGAACATATTATTGTCAGTTCTGTTCCAGGTAATAACCCGGTGCCACATCATATGCAGTAGTAATTTGCAGCAGAGTAATTCAGTGTGTCGGTTTCACAGAACTAGCCGTGCTGTAAGCAATAAAGTTAGTGTTTGTTTTGACTTCTGCTGTGGTTATTAATAATGGCCCAGTCATTTTCAGGAACCTGTTTGAAATAGTGTTGGATTTTTTGGTTTAAAGAATGATCATAGTAACAGGATTGCAGACACAAAGGTCCGCTTGGCTTATCCTTCTGGTGTAAATCTTGGAAGCTCAGTACTTACATTGAGGGGCGCCGCTAGCAATTTTGGGCCCTATGACTGGAAATTGATTTGAAGTTTGCACGTGCATTGGTTAAGATTTTACTCACAAATCCGTCAGTTCATGTCCTAATTGGTGGCAAAAGGAAGAGCGAGGCGATGGTTTTCACGGCGAACAGTCTGGCCACAAAGTTACTGGCTGGCGGCAACAGTCTGAACAAAAGCGGTGGCTGTATGGGAGACTTCTACTCGTCCAGCGGGTCCAAAGAGTGTTTCCTGGCCCACTGCATACATTCACAGTTCTATTAGTCTCCGTTACTAAATCCATAAACTCATTTATTTCTCATACTGAGTACGTTTGAGTATTAAACTAGTGGATTGCATTAACTCAATCTAACAACACATGGAAACATTAGCTGCTACTCATCGCAAATTAGAGGCTAATGGCGCTAGCTCACTAATGTGCGGTTTGCACTTAGTATCTCCTGTTTAACATACATCGCGTTGAAGCAGTGAAAAATATACAAACAAAAGTATTTACCTTACGTATGCATCTTAAATGTCTGTTACTTGTCGGTAAACTCTGCATTCGCCCAAGTATTGGACTTAATTTTTCAACTTATCACATTGTTCGTCTGTATCTCGTTATCACCACGTTTAACCTCTGGCTTCCGTCTATGAGGATGCCAATATATCCTGCCCCTCTACTTTTCTGATAGGGCTGACAAGATCGTAACTACCAATGCAATTAAGAGAGACAAAAAAATGAACAACTTAAAGCACTTGGAGATTTGTTCACAGTAAAAACTTGTTTGAATTTCAATGAACTTTATTTAAACACAAAGATTCATTAGTCTGCCTACAGCACTGTTTTTAATCCATAACGAGCCATTTTTAACACTGAGTAGAACTAAATGTCATTTTAACATTTTAACTCTTATTATAAACCTATTTATTTAAATTATTTATTAATATTTATCAGTCTGAAATAAGGTATTTTAGCCTGGGCTACACCAGCAGTAGCCAAACTCAGCGATCCAAGCCATTTAGCTAGTCAGTTTGTTAATGGCCAGATATGTAAACATATCTTTCTTTTGAAAAAACTGGGTCACCAACTGTTGACCTTTCTTCTCTCTCTTAGCTCTTTCTTTCCTTTCCTTCCTTTTCTGGCACCCTGATGTCGGCATCCTGCCTCTCTCGTTCTCCGTTCACCACTAGTCTGAACTGAGGGCATGTAGCCAGTTCAGGCAGTAGTGTAACTTGGGCCGTACAAAATGATGAATAGTAAGAGGGGTGCCCATGTGCTGAGATTATTCTTTAAAAGTTGAAAATTGAGAAACAAACAACATTTTCATTTTAAATTGATCAAGTTACAAAAATGAAAATGTAAAATTAATGTGTCCATATATTTTATTCTCAAATGTTTTTAATTTTAACAGTATCCTCTGTGGGGCCCCTGTGAATGCTGGGCCCCTAGAACCATCCATGGTTACCCCCCCTTACGGCGTCGCTGCTTAAATTATTTACTGCAGTGCTACTGTAAGGGGGCAGCCATGATAACCTGTTGTGGTGCCTCAGACTTGATCCTGTTTTGTGTGACAATTTTCTTTTTTGTAAGATTGATGTAGAACACAGTAACGATCCATGAAAAAGCTGTTTTTGAGCATAAGCCTTGGGAAGAGATGGCTGGGGCAGGATAGTCTAGGTGGAGGGAAAAGTGAGGGGGTCCCAGAACAGGGCCCTGGGGAACATTGTGGAGAGACTGTAAATAGAAGATAATTTAAATCTAGGCAATCTGGAAGCATTTTTCAGTGTGTTAGGAGGTGGTCCAGGTGTATGGCTGTGCCATGGATCCTAACAGCTGCCAGCAATGCAGGAGATGAAGTAAATACGTACTATTCAGTAAAGGAGGAGGTGGTACAAAGATTGGATGATGGCTGGGTCTTAGAATGGAGACTGATGGATGCCAGTCGCTTCCTCACTGATGCAGGTGGGGACGCCAGCTGAGAGGGAAGATGGATTCTGGGTAGTTGGGGGAGAGGTTGAAAAGCATGAGAGTGTGAAAAGTTCATGAGAGTTTGAATTTTAGTTTGGAGAGAGAAGACCGCTGATGAATCCGGTTAGAATGAGGACTGATGGGTGGACGTGTCAGCAGCAGGGGGCATGTGAATGTGCCCCACTTCCCTCTCTCTTCAGAGGAAACTGCTGGTCTGCTGGGTAACTGACAGTTCTCACGGGGAAGCTGATACTCATGCAGGTTTGGAAAAGAGAGGATGGAAAAAGTAGAAAGCTCTGTGGAGTCTCCCATGTGATGAGAATGAGGCTGTGACTTCAGACGGGGGAGGGGAGGAGAGCAGGAGCAGCGGACAGTGATGGACTGAGATGGGCGTGGGCTGGGGGGGGAGGGATTGTGGGGAGGGGTAGAATTGATGGAGGGATGAAGATGCAACACTTCAAAAATGCAGCTAAAATATAACCTGAAACTTCTGTAGAATTAGATACTTGTTTGATATTCTGCTAAAATCACTGGCCACTTACGCTTATTGCCATTTAAATGAGAGCATTTGAATTATTTTGAGTTTTTCAAAAGGGGTCATTTTCACTTATGAAGAGCAAAGTAAGTATAACCTCTTCAAGTGCATATCGAGGGCTGACTGCAATAAACAGTTATGTCCAGATTTTATATATTGGACATAACTGTTTATTGCAGTCAGCCCTCGATATCATGCTAATGCTAAATATAATTTTTTAAAATTCAGTGATTGCTAGCAGGTTAAAACAAGATGATATTTCTACTTGAAAGAAAAAAAAAGTTTTGGTTTTAATTGCGATTTAAAAATTCTTGTGGAGACTGATATTTCTGCAGTTCTGGCTTGCGGAGAGGTGTCGCTGTGAGACAGAAGGGGATAGCTGGTACATCAGGAGGCAGGTTTTGTGTGTCAGGTGTGAATGCAGCTCAGGCAGGTCCCATAGGTGAAACAGAGGACGGTACAGAGCAGACTGGGAGCCTTTCGTTTGGTTATTGGAGTCTCCCAGCAGCATTGGTCATGTGCCATCTTGTGTGAAAGAGCCGAATAGAGTCTGGTTCAACAAAGAAGATAATTCCCAGGAGCTTTGGTGAAAGGCAGAGAACAGCCATAAACAATTTTGTGGGGCTATTAATAGCAACAGTTTGGCTCTCAAAAGAAGAGCTGGAGAGATGAAAGAGAGGTTGAATTAAAGTTTCCTGGCGGATAGGAGGAGGAGTAGACTATTTCCTGCGCCCGGGCCAGACAGGAGGGGAGTATGGGAGGACATGGCAGAGATAAGGGAGGCTGGGGCCACAATGTTGCGTGGGAAGATCGACATCTCGGAGAGGGCTAAGAGCTTGTCGGAGCACTGGGAGGGAGGAGCACGTTGAAATGAAGTTACACTGGGGGCTGGTGGGGTGCAATGTCATGAGAGCGGCCAGTGATGGTGAGTGTGTCTCCTGTGAAGCAGAGCTGATCAAAGTGGAATCAGGGAGAGGTGAGACGTAACTGTGGGTTAGGGAGGGAGGGGGTGCAGTCAATGCAGTACCTGAGTGCTTTCTGGAATTTTCCATTGTTTAGAATTTTGCAGCAGATCTCCTGTGCACGGGTGACCAGTCCTATATGAAAAAGGCCAGTATGGGTGCAGTTTCCTGTCTCGGCCCTGCACTATGACATCTAATTCATTAATTAACTGATGATCATCCATAATCAAGATTAAGTTGAATGAACCCAGTGATTGAGTGCTGGGCTAAAACAAAAACCTTCACACACTGGCTCTTTTCAGAGAACATTTTATGCGCCAACTTTAGGATAACGGAGACTTTTAGTGTCAGGCTGCTGTGACATGTTCACACAAAGAATTCTGGACTGTGCCAACCCACACGTTAACGTAATTAGCAAATGAATAACACTGAAACACCATAGCCACTTTACACTAATATATCCTAATAGAAAGAAAAATGACTTGCCATGCATGAAGATTACTGTCTTGTAAATAAGCATTATGATTTCACACATGGCAGATGTGCAAATGGAAATATAACTTTTTTAAGCTAATATCATGATATTAATTGCTATTAATACTTTATTAATCAGTGAATACTTTCAGTTATTAAAGTTCAACCGTACTTTATTGATTACAAAGGAATGGGAAAATGCCTCAGATTTTTTTTTTTGTGAGAGAATAATGAATGAATTTTAAATTTTAAATAGCTAAATTTTAAATACACATGAAAATTAATGGAGAGACTATTTAAAGTAAACACTGCTGCAAAATGCTAATCGAATTTGAAAATCTTTACTGTCCCATGCAATTTACTTTGGATGCCCTGGAATCGCTATTGTAGCAAGATGACTGACAGGTCCAGTACAAGACCTTTCCTCTCACCAGACAAGCTGTGTGTTCATGCCCCTGCTTCTATATGAGTGAGAGACGGCTTGGTTTAAACCAAAAGACTTTTTTATGGTCAGAGGGATGCACAGGCAGAAGAGGAACACTTGTTAACGGTACAGTCTGCTGATAAATTTGAGCTTTACTTGCAGTAACTGTCAAGGCTGGATACTGGGGCTGCTACATTTTACAGGCTCTGGGACAAGAACAGCACAAGATCTTGTGGCACATTTTAGTGTTTCCAGTGATTTAAATTCTGCAGTTGAAAGCAAGAGCAGGGATGTATATTAGGTGTCTGTATGGGGTTAGATTGTATGAGACTGAAGCAGTAACAGGAGTTCATAGATAAAATGACTGTATTTCAGTGTTATTGGTTAGTGTTCTTTACCTATCTTAAATTATATTATTTAGATTTTTTATGATTCTTTTTCATTCAAAGAAAGTTTCAGTTCTTAGTACTAGCAGTAGTTGAAATGACTTCAAAGATAAATAGCAACATTATATCTATATTCTTGTGTTCCATGCAGTGCAAAAAAAAAACTAGCATCAATGTCCAAAACTAAAAATTATTAATGCTGTTTTCTCTGGTTTGTCTGAAAGTAATAATAGAATGTAATAAGTTTTCAACTCACAACATTCTTAGATATAAAATGATTGTGATGATTATGCCACAGTACACAGAGGAGATGCAAGCATCCACATTAGCTAAAAAAATGATTAAAGACTTTAATATACTTATTGTTAAATGGCAACTCATGGTATGTTTGGGCACATGTCTTATGAATTACATAAAATTATATACAGATTAAATAATTAGAAATGCAAATGAATGAAACCAAACTGTTTGTTTGGAGAACTTTCTCTAGCACTTGAGGCATAAAGCCTTTTCAATATGAGATGAAGCCAAAGCATTAATACCATGAGAAGGAAAAAGCCTGATAACATTTCAGCCAGGGCTTGCTGATTCACAACTGAAGTATAACGATACCTTAATAAAGGAATAAGCCCTGAGAAGCAGTGGGTTACAGTGATTTTATAACGGCAGAGGGGCGTTCTAAGTGCCCCTCCCCCGTTATAAAATCACTGTAACCCACTGCTTCAAGGGGCTTATTGCTTGCATAAAACGGTTACCCTACATATAGCCCATTAAATAAACACACAAGAAAAAAAATCAACAATTTATTGGTAATAATTCAACAAAAAAATTGAGAACTATTCGTTCTTCCACTAAGCAAGATCGAGTGGACAGAATGGTTGGCAAGCAACACAGATGCTAAGATCGCTTTTTCATCTAGCGCCATTATCATGTCACATCAGGCTATTTGGGCTCGTTAATGTAGATATACTATGAAAGCAGGCTATCTGGAATGTCTCCTTCGGTCTCCCAAAAGCCCCATTAAATAATTTTAAGTTCGTTTTGGTTTCGGTTTTAGAGTTTCCTTGTTCTCAACTCGCGCCGATCGGCCATATCATTACAACCAGCAGCAAGAGTAGGGAACCCAGTAAGCACATGTACGTCGCCGTGACGTATTGGCGATGTAATTAGAATGTGTGGAGATGATGTCGTATTTACGTCGTTTGCTTTTTGGCCCTATGTCGCCGAGACCTCGGCATTTGTTAAAAATGCATTTTACCTAATGCCGATGTCTCGGCGACGTATTGCCAATGAGCATACGCTCTCCATAATACGTCTCACTGATGCAACTTTATTCATCGCTAAAAGTCTTGAAACAAACGTAACCTAATGAGTCACTTGAGCGCAGAGTAGTTGGTTGCTAGGCCAGGCGCGCAGGGATATTTTGTGCTGCGGTCTGCCTCAGAATACGGTGGGTTACACTGAT
This sequence comes from Gymnothorax javanicus, assembly GCA_029692085.1. Classification (NCBI taxonomy): domain Eukaryota; kingdom Metazoa; phylum Chordata; class Actinopteri; order Anguilliformes; family Muraenidae; genus Gymnothorax; species Gymnothorax javanicus. Next base: position 110,045,302 of record CM056194.1, on the reverse strand, counting down.
TTTATCCCGGCATGGAACGCGGCTCAGCCAATCACATTGAAGGATGGGAAGCACCCGTTTTATAAAATGCATTTTATGTGCACAAGGTATTGGCGAGCTGTGTATTTGAGATCAGGCAGTTTGCCATATGGCACATTAGTCAGTTGTCAGGATGTTTTCTCATTGCTTAGCTTAATTATTTAGCATTTGCTCAATAATTCTCTGGTGAGTTAGGGAACACACTGATGATCTGTAAAATGTCTACAATGTCATAATGTGCAGGGGAAACACGGTTAATGCAATCCAGTTCATGATTTTGTGCAGGTATAAATTATACCTCAACTTGACTGTTAAACTATGTGCAACAAAGTTTCCCTTATTGAATGCAAAAATGATCTTGGTGTGCATTCTTTTGTTAAGAGGACTTCGAATTGCCCTCTGACTTTGCTAACTCATAGTCAGACGCAAAAATTGGCCTATATCCTGCAAGAGGTCATCTTACAAAGAAGGAAGACCAAGTTCATTGGATAACTGACCAAAACACAGAAGAACACTTTTTCAATGTTCCGGATTTTGAAGGTTTCGGATCTTACTCAGTGCTGTGAGACAGCTGGCTGAGTTATCCAGCATTGTGACACTGGGCACTGACCATAATTTTGTACATCAAGAGTGCTACATCAGAGCATTACGAGCATTATGTATCTGTGCCAAGCAGCACAATTACCCCATTAGCCAAGGCATAATTCCCTATTTAAATAATGGCTAACACCTTGAACACCAAATGGAGCTTGCAGAAGACGGCCAAAGGACTGAAATGATAATGCGCTAATATGGGCACTGTACTCATGAGACGTGATTAGGGTCATCATTGGTGCCCATTGATGCTGCAGTATGAGGCCCATTGATTTCTGTCCTATTTTCCCTTCCAATGTCCTGAGTTAAGTGGTTTAATAGATGATTTGATTAATGAGAGTCATTAAAGAGATCAATATATGCATGAGTGCAAGAGTTCAGGGGATTGGGCTGGCTTGATAGCTGGTCATGCAGTGCTGTGTGCGTGCGTGTGTGTGTGTGTGTGTGTGTGTGTGTGTGTGTATGTGTATGAGCATGTGCTTGTGTATGTATGCTTCGTTAAGCACAACTACTGGTGTCCGAATTCTTCCTTCTGGTTTTAGTAGCATTCTTCCCTCTTAATAAGCATAGGTTTGAATTGTTACATGCCTGTATTGACATACAAGTGAAATTAAATGAGTTTTACACTCTGATATCTGAGAAATATGAAACGGCACACAATGTTAGCTTGGAGAGCTAACAAAATTTTGCTCTGAATTACCAGGTTAGAATAAACTTTGGCACAGATAATGGTGAGATTCTGTGCAGTAATTTTTTGGGGTTTCAGACTGCAACTGAATAGTTTTACAGCAAATAAAGTAAAAATTTGTTTGGTGCACCGTTTTTGCGGTGTTCTATCTTCATTTACTCTGACTCAGTGACATATACACTGATTTTTGCACCATGAGAATCCACAAGGTGTTACCTTTATTATGATACCAAGATTATTCAAATCAACCAATTCGTTGCAGAGATATAGTCATTTCATTTTGGGCATATCATTTTCAAGCCCGAGGCTCAGGGCTTAGGAGGTTAAATGGCATACTCAAGCTATTACCGTAGCTCAACTTAACTGTGCATGTAGACATACTGATTGTTGAATCATGGACTGTTCGCTCCTAAGGCCATGGCAGAATAGTAAACCACTCAAAGTTCATGCATTTTTCATAAGCCATTTTATTGGAAGATTTTTTTTTTCTAAGGGGACAATAAGCCAACTGGCAGAATTTTTCATTTCAACTTCAGTGTATTGAACTTCACTCGGCAAGTTGAATTTCCGAATCAATAACAGCCGAAAAGATCAGATTGGAAAATTAAATTTTAAAAAATCTGCGACTGAGAAGGTAATTCACGAAGAAAAAAGGCTGAAGAAGGGCAAATAAAAACTAGAATGTGGATAAAATACATGAAGAATGATATCTGTTGCTATGGGTGATTGAAAGACATCAAACTGGGTCTGGGTAGGATGCGCTGTAGTGCTGTCCAGCTGAACAATCAAAAGTGGCTTCTTGTCCGAGCATTTTTTAATCAAAGAGAAATGAATTCAATCTGGGTTAAAAAAAAAAATCTAAATTCAATCTGAGCAAAAAAAAAAAAAAACCATTATGTGCTAACAAAGACTTGAACTTCATAACTGCAAAGTCTGAAATGTCTTTGTACCTCCTACAATCAAAGATAGCTACTGTGCAGCTTAATGAGATACAGAGGGATGCACGTTTTTGGCCAAGTTTGTTTCTGTAAGAGATGAAATGGCTGTGGATATTGGAAGGACGATATGTGGTGTTTAGTAAGCATAACACAGTTACATTTCAGGTAGTCTCAAAACGTGTTTTCGTGCTAAAGTTTGATCAGTTTGGCCCACTGCCTCAACAGTTGTCCCTCAGTACTATCAAAATAGATGGAGCTGTGTGCTTATGCAATTTGTGTTACTGTCTCTAAAATGCTGGCTTGCTCAGCCAACCCCTAATCAAAATTTACAGACGAAACCCATCGGCTGAGTGCTTAAATTATAGAGCACTCGCCTCTGCTTTGCTCCGGGGGTATCTAACACCAGCTTTAGGGAGCACAAGGTTTGTTTATCAGCATTAAACGGTATAAGGAAATAAGTTAGAAGTCTTAATTACACAGTTCAGTCACTTCCCACCATTTCCTGAGTCTCTTTGCTGGATAGTTTTGGGAAAGTATGCATAAAACCAATTCTCCAGGACCTCTTTAGCACTGCAGATTTATTCTCTGCCCTGAATGAATACAGCGCTCTACAAATGATTCCCATGCACTCACGAACACAACCAATCTACATGTTATTCAGAAAAAGATTAAGTCATTAAAAATGAGAGGACACAGGGCATCATGAATGTATTCACAAATCAGTGTATTGCTCGGGGAAATGCAGGCAATGGAAAGACTACAACTGGTGCTAAAAAGAAAACGCACATGGGAATGAACCCTTTATAAAGTCAATAAAAGGAGTTTCACTGAGGATTCTGTTGTGTTTAAGATGAAACGTAACATAACATAACATAACATGGAAGAGCGCGGCCAAAACTCTCTTGCATTTCTTGCTCTAAGCCAGAACAGATAGCCATGCCAAGTTTTAACCTGCTCCCTAGTTATCTGAAATTTAGCTTCGGGATGTTTTTTTTTTTTTTTTGCAAGCCATTAAACTTTTTAATTATTTTATGATTTTAATTATGATATAGCTGTACCTATTTGGTATATTACCTAAACCAAATACTTTTGTGCAATCATCCAACATTACCTCCGTGAGTTAATGGCTAGTTTTACATTTATCTACCATTAAACCCTGACGTTAGATTTCTTTTATGAACTCACATTTATCAAAGAGCTGTCCAGAGAATTATGGCCTCCATGACTGTCTGGCTCATCCCAAAGTACCTTCCAGTATCCTGTGAATTCTGTTTTACCTCTGTTGCCTCTGGCTTTTTTGTCGAGCTGTAGGCCAGAGTATAGCATGAAGCTTAATGAGAGAAATTCATGGTAACTGTGCATTATAGATGTCATTTAATAGATTAAGATGATAACTAGCTTTTCAACAAAAAAGCAGTAAGTCAGCTAAAAATAAATAAATAAATAAACAAGCAAACAAACAAATTAAAAAAAAACAAATGACAAAAGTGGTAATTTTTTTCCAAGAATGTCTTAACTGAACTTCTTTTTTGGGTTTTTCTGTTCCCAGATCAGAAAGCTGTGTGTTAATGTATGATATTATGTAGTACATAATTTTAATACATCAGCAATGGAAAACGTGGCCCATATGGTTTGTATTAGTCATTAAACTAATACTTGTTTTGCTACTTTTAGCTTTAAATTTAGCCAAGGAAGTAATTTGCCTCAATGCAACCAGTATGTTTTACAGATATGTGCAACATAAATCACATCTTGAATCATCTATGGTTTTGATAATTCGCTGTTGTGGAAGGCGAAACGATGAAATATATTGGCAAAATTGCATAGGTTATCGAATTGACAGTCAACAAATTTTTTTTTCCCTTTTCAATACTACAATAATAAATGAAAGTCTTAATAATAGTCTTATTCTGTATTGTTGACTTTGGCTGTTTACCAGTCACATGCTTGAAGTGCTCATATTTTGAAAGGTGTCTTCTGCTCACAGGCAAATGTCAGTAGCCTAGCTTGAAAAAACACAAGAATATTGCCAAGGATTCTGAGCGATAATATCTTAAGTCCCTGGGCTTGCTTTGGATCGGTTGTGTTCTCTGAGGACCTCTTGCGTCTTGCGGAGGTGGGGGTGTCAAGAAGAATAGAGCCCTATTCAGACAGAGCGACTACGCCGGCTCTGAAACGCCTCTGCAACCCCTCCACTTTCTGTCTGAATGGTGCAAGGTGTCGAAAAGGGGTACTAAAGTGAGCCGGCCATAAATAACCTCCTGATGTGTTTCAGCACTGGCGAAAAAGAGTAGCTGATACACGTCACCTTCTGTCTGAATGGGTTAAGCCGCCGCTACTACTCGTGGCGCAGTGATTCAAACACAATAGGTCAGAGTTCACCGACTTCGCACCAAAAATGTAGTTCACGCTAATTGTGCAGGTGCAGTGGCTTCTTGGTATGTAAAATTGAATTAATTTAGCGACCTTTTTATGCTTAACTGTTCAGTTTTCATGTAAACACAGATTTCGTGCTAATGTAAATAATGCGTTATTCTCGCCAGTGGCGTAACGTGATCCGCGTGGGCCCGAGTGCAGACCTGACGTCACGGGCCCCCCAGATTATACGCAGCTGCACATGTGCGTATTTTCTTCATGGATGAAGGCATTTAATGTTACAGTATTACACTCTTTCAAGCTCCTCTAAGTTTTATAGGGCCAACGTACAACACACTCTAAGGGTTACTTCACTATTTTATTCTATAATATAAAGTTTCCTATTTATTTCTAATCATTATAATCTTAAAATTATTATCTTAATAATGGTCATCATCAAGAACAATAAGGCATAATGAGCAAATGAACGACACATTAACATAACTTTATTGGGATGATCTGAAATTTTGTGAACAGCATGGAATTGTGGGAACAATAATCAGCGAGTGAGTGGACATCGTAAAAACAGTTGATCTGTGCTCACGCTCATGCTGAAAAGGGGACAGCGGCTTTTAAGACTCTTCTAGCTATGAAACCAAATGTGCTTAATTTCGGCACCTTGGCCAACCTTTCCTCCTGCTCTTGCCGCTTCCTGCATAAATCCTTTGTTTATAGCCTATCTTGCATGCAAGATTAAATCATAGACTGTCCTTGGATTAAACGATCGGACCGTGACATCGTCACGTGGGTGGTCTATGGAATGTTGAACATTACCCAGAAACACTTGCTGTCTCAATGACGATATCAACAGCAGAATAAACTTATCATTATTTGTTTTATTAAGCATTTTCCAAAAAGAAATCTAAATTATTTCATGTTATAACGACTTTTGTTCAGTTAAAATGATGAATAATGTACCATGATGACATTGATTTGCCAGCACCATGACTGAGAAATGAATGCAGTTGCAGTGGTATAAATATCCAGTATCATTATGTACTATTACTTGTAGGTTTTGGTTAGTATGAGAGTTTGAACAGTGCAAGACACCTATGCTGATGTCTTTCAAGGCCCGGGGGTGCCCATCACCCCACTGCCACTGGGCCCCAGTGCTGTTGCACTCTTTGCGCCCCCTATTGTTACGCCACTGATTCTTGCCGATTGTGGTGTTTGTTTTGGAGCAACAGTGTTGTAAATAGTACCATATTTAGCCTCCATCAATTTCAATCAAGAGTTGTCAGAAGACAACACAGCTCGCGGGAAAGCTTTAACCTTGCCATCCACGGATGCGGACGTGGTCGCCGACGCAGAGGGTATGGCAATAGCTCTCCGAGGACATTCATCCCGGCGAGCAAATAAAATCAGATCCTTTTCGGCTTACCGTAATGTTTGGGTTCTGAACCATTCGTGTGCAAAAAAACGTCAAGCTTACATCCAGTCAAGAAATTTTAGAGTTTAATTTGTAGTGCTGCTGTACGTGGTAATAGCATATAACGGCGGCAGCTGTGATACTGATGACACTCCTGCAAAATTTTTTTTGTAACCAAGCTAAGAATATAAACCAGTTGAAAACCAATTGGAAAATTTAACGGTCAGGGTTAAGGTTAGTGTTCTATGTAGGCATGGGCAATACAAATGTATAAAATGACAACATTTCTTGAGTTGCTGAGAACAAAGTTTTTATTATTTTCTAATGATTTTTTGCGGGTAAGTACAGAAGTCACAGACGAAGAGTTTGCCACAAGTCCAACGCCTTTACAGGAAAGGGTCTCAGAGCCACAGGGTCCCAAAAATGGCTGACTTTGGCATTTTTCAACAAAACCCATTGTGAAAATTGGGGGTGAAGCCTGAGGGCATTTTTGAAAATACAGTCTATTCAGAAATAAACCAGGCCAAATTATCCATTAGGGTACCCTAACAGAAATAATTGATGCTAAAGTCATCTACCCCTTTTCTGAAGTACAGCAGCGCCCCCTAGGCCCTTTTTAATGGAAAATGCCTTGAATTTCACCCAATTATGTTCAACAAACATTAGTTTTTGCATTGATGTTAAAAAATGATATGAATGGGCTGCCTGTGAAGTTTTTTTGGATCAATGGCCTGCAAAAATGTCAAAATTATCGGTGGGAGGGCAAACATTAACGCTACTCTCCCATTACTATATAAAATGCAGCGAAGTTGCTGATGCTGGCAGTTGTTTGCCCTCCCACTGCTACGAAATGAATCAAACGTTCCCCCTTCAATAACCCGTGGTGATTAAAAAAAAAACTTTGCACTGTTTTTTACTATGTCCATATACCCTCCTCCCATGATAGTTTCAATGAGCTACTGTGAATAATTGATTGTAAAACACAGTGACGTGCAGTCGGTGGTTAGTTTGGTGAGGCAGAAACCTCCCCTTTGCTTGATTAGCAATCAGACGATTAACTAGTTTAGTAAGACTATTCGGCAGAATGACGGGCCAGTTCAAGTTTCATGGCGTTATTACTCAGTACATCGAACCTGAAATGCTCACTAGACAGCAGATTTGCGCGTACTTGCTTACAGGAAGCCGAAGCAATGTCATCAACAAATATTAAAACAGTTTGACTTATGCAGGGTTCAATGCTTAATCAATATACAATGTATTCTCTTTTAAATACGCGCTTTTACATCCAAACAAAAAGCGGGCGCTTATTTTCAGTCTTCTTTCATAATGCGATTGACAAAATGTTTAAACGATATACAGAATTACCGAGAGCCGAGAATTTTTCCTAATTGATTATTCAGATTTCCATCCTTGCAGTCTCGAATTGAAGCGTATAAGTGAATGAATCTTGTGACCGGTGGGCTTCAAAGGCCTGGCGCCGGTTTATTCCTTGGTATATTTGACGGAAACTTCACAAATAGAGTCACAGGATATTCTGTCAACAAACTATGTAGGGTACAGTAAAAAATACGCCCACCTTTCTTGCTATTGTTGAGAAGAAATAACGGCGAACTCGCGACGAACTTCACCAACTTCTGTCGAACTTATTTCATATCCCCTGGAGGTCTAGCCTGGATGAACAGACTAGTAATTTCTCAAATTAGATGGCAGTAAGCAAATCAGGGCCGAAGCTGGGATAAGACGTCGGTGCGGGCTATTTGAAATCTACCTCCTAAATGGTTATTTTTGCCACGCCGTGCACTTGAAAATTTGTAAACACGGCGCAAATTGAGGTCACGCATTCATCCAACGGGCGAACAATAGCTCTGTTCAAATCACGTTTTTGGCCGTAATACGCAGAGTTCATGTATGAAATGCGGGTATCCTATTGAAAAGGTTGCTTTTAATCAAACCTTGGTGCTCTTTTTGTATGAAAATGGTATTTACGTCATTTTTTATAAGTTTTCTGAGGCTTGTTTACCGCCCCAGTTCAGCTGTTACGCATTCCATTAGAATTTATGCAGAGCGTTGCCCATGCCTATTCTATGGACCCGTCACTGTGCATGTCACAACGTTGTACAGTCATTAATATTCATTTTCAACTGGTTTCTGTCCTCACTTGGTTACGGAAAAAGACGTCCCACCGTCGTTGCTATTTAGGGCATGCACAGCATGCATTCACTATATTAAGTATATATGAAGAGTTTCATCGCAAAACGAGACATGCTCCAAATTCAAAATTTTCTAGTAGTGATATTAGAAACATAGCCAAGGGATAGCCACACATGTCCAAGTATCCGTTTTGGGTGCAACGGCGATTTAACCCCTTGTTTTACTATGCCGAAATTAGCAGCAAAATTTTTTGCAAAGTGAGACATCCATTTCACTTTTTTTGGCAAAACGAGACATATCCATGGATATATCTCATTTTGTAAAAAAAAAAAAAAGTTCAAACTATTTTAATGCATTACCAGTACCAAATAACAAAAGTGATGCTAGATTTCCATTTTCTGGCCAAATATGTTTGGTAAGTCAAGAGCAAGACTGAGAAATAAAAAAATAACTGGTTTTCCTGAAAACTTTTTGTCTGGAAGAAAAAAGACCTTTTTCTCAAAACAGCAAAAATAGATATGTCTCGTTTTGATATGAAACTCTCCATATTAATAAATGGGTTGTTTCGTATCGTACGAATAACAGCAGAACAACTCCATATCAGCACGACTCTCTGTCATAATTGCGACAGAGAGATGTGGACTGCAGTAGTGCTGTTATGAGTGTGATTGAAAACGACCCATTAATCTTTTTATCATATAATCGTGTCATTTTTCATTTGGATATATTTTCGCGTGCGTGCTTGTGTTATTATTTGACATTATTGCTAATGCTGAATAAAAAACAGAGAAAAATGAAGCTGGTTACCATCGCCAGCATTAGTAATTGAAATTGTAATTAGTAATTAGTAATTACATTAGCAATTTTTGTCATCGAAACAGCAGAATAGAGTACGGAGTGGAAAAAGACACACATAGCAACGCGAGCAGACATAAAAACAGTAATATTTTTAAGGGTGGTGCCATTTTGGACAAGCGCATACAGTCTACACACTTCCCGTTCCGATATCGCGAGACGAGCAGAGTTCCGAAAGTATCCGCCGCTATGGCAACGACTCCACCTTTCTGGTCGCTGTGTGAATGGTTTAAGACAGCGAAAAGGCCGCTGCTACGCCTATTTTTCACTGTCTGAAAGGGGTTTTTGGAGTGATTCAAGACTGCTCTGAACTGCCATAGATACACTTTTTTCCATCTGAATATGGCTTAGGAGTGTAACAGGCTAAGGAAACGTCCATATAATTATGCTTTTTAGTCAAAAGTGCGAGCTATTTGCACAGTGACTGAAGCGCGGGAGTTTGAACGGCGAAGGGGCCTTTTATCAAGTTTTGCATGGGTCTGCACGCGATAATTAGCGTTGTCACATTCCATCTCCATCCAGGGTAAACATAGCTCTCTTTGATTCCCCTTCACCCAGAATTAGAGGAGTTGTGCCAGCCCAGCACCCTGCTGTGTAAAACCAGAAGTTCTGAACATACGTTAAACACTTTTTTGTAAAATTTATTAAACATGTCACAGTGTTTAGATTCAGTTTTGCAGCGTATTCAACAAATCTGAAAAACCTTGATCGCAACATCCAGTAAACATCCGTGTTTTAAATGAGAACACCTATTAACATAAATAATCACCAGGCATTTAGCTTTAACACACTGGTGTTTAGATGATAAACATGTCACATGTTCCACAGTTTTAGAGTGTGCTTTTTTTTTTTTTTTTTTTTTGATATGGCAGAAACAGAAGAAATTTGATCCCAGGGTAAAGTTATCCCCTTTGTGCCTCATTTACAGGATGCTGTAAGATTCTCATTCCTGTTCTAATCTACTCAGGTCCCAAACCCTGTGAATCAGTCACATCCGTTGGCCAAATGGTCAGGATTCACTAATCATAAATACAATACACTTGGTAATTTCTGACGATGACTTGTCGCACAGTCATCAATTATCGTGCAGCGGCCGGTAGTGAGCAACTGAAGAACAGTTTCATCCAAAGAGACTGCAATCAGCATTGTTTAAGTAATAAATACAATTAACATGTCTGGCCAACTTCAAATTTTTACTTATGTACAGGAAACTTACTTTGGGGAGGCTCAGGGTTCACTTTGACTCCACTGAACCCAGAGTACGTTACCCGTATTTCTGACCACTGCCATTTTACTGCAAATAAACACTATTTTCACACGACGACGGGAATTGTCCGTTCCTTCTTCATTACAATGTCCACTGATCCATTGCACTTTCATATGGCCCCGTCTGTCCTTTTTTTCCTTTTTTTCTCACGCCATTTCTATGACGATGCATGACCTCAGCGTTGAATACTAACTTTTCCCTGCCTTTATAGTCAGGCGAGGTCAGCGTGACATTGAGAGAGTTGCTCATTTGTGGACTGAAAGCATTTTAATACCAAACCATCTGAGGCTAAAGTTGATCGCATCAAACGTGCAGAGCGAAACGCAGCTCTCATCATGGCTACATATGGATTGTTACTCCTCGTCATTGGCAGACTAGACAGACTACGTGGCTGTAGCAGTTATAGTCAAGAAATCAGTGCTATATCGGACCTGGAATGACACATAACTTTGGAGGTTTCAAATAAAATCTTCCTGAGCCATAAAAATCATGAAGCCATATAGAAGTTTATGCTGCCAGATTAAATGCATATGAAGAGTTTGTTTCCAAAATGCAATAAGTGCCAAAATTACAAAAATTGAGATAATACCATAGGGCAATAGCCCTGTGCTGCTTACACATGGTCCAAAAATCCATTTTTAGAAATTCATCCTATAAGGTGTATTTTTTCATGGTCAAAGTTTGTGTTTTTATATAAAATTCAAAAGGCGCCAACATAGAAAAAGCTGATTTACTAAAAATGATTAAAATGGATAAATTGCGTTTTGGAAATAAACTGTTCATATTGTTCAAAGTTGAGTGGGTGTTTCTTGATGATGATTGTAAGGGTATGTGACGAGCGCCAGCTGAAGCTCGTCAGCGCTGCCTGCCAGCATAGTTTCCTGCCACACTCACTCATTATTCAGTTATTAGTTCATTTCTCTCATTGTTTTAGTTCTCACCTCACTTCAGTATTTAGTTCCTGCTTTGTTCACTTTTCTTTTGCCGGTCAGACCATCTACTTCCTTACTCTATCCTGGTTCGGCTCTCTTTTATGAGAGCTTGCGTATTTTTGCGCAATCTAAATTTCTCTTTCTAAATTTAACTCTATTTTCAGAGCTTGCGTATCCAAGTCTCTGTATATTTCATTACTAAACTGGAATTGACTGTTTTCTCCCATTTGGAGTTTGTAAGCTTTTCCTCTTTGTGTTTTCTATTTCCATTGTTTTCCTGTGTTTGTGTGCTCATTGTTTATTTTGTACAATGACAAATAAACCAGGCATTCTGCCTGCTACTTTGCGCTTGGGGTCTCCCTCTATTCCTACTCATAACAGGGTATGCCTCCAGCCTTCAGACTGACCGGTCTATTAAGACCTGGACTGCATTCTTCAGCTCTGCAATCATCGTATGCACCTGTAATGCTTTTCCACTGTGCGGCAGTATTGTGCTATTTAAGACCAAGCCTTACACTTAAGGTGCTTTCACACCAGCCCTGCTGAATCGAACTCTAGTTCGTTTGCTTGTAAAGTCTGATTCGTTTGGGAAGGTGTGAACGTGCAATCGAACCCTGATTCGGATCAAAGAAGCGAACTCTGATCCGCCTAAAAACGTAGGTCTCGGTCCGCTTCATGCAAACCAAATGCCGGAAGCAGACTACAACGCAGGGCATAGAAGAGCGATGTTTCTTCATCGTTCTGTGGCTCGGCTTCTCCTTCAGTAATTCTTGATAAAGCGCCGCCCCAAGCGAGGAGGGGAATACGCTATTTAAGAAGTTCAGTTCGTTTGCGTTCACACTGCACTTTGTCAATCTCGGACCAGCTGAATGTTGCAAATCCAATTGAACCGAGTCCCCAGTCAAACCGAGTCTACAGGACTCTTTAGGTGTGGAAAAGCCCTTAGTCTTTGCTAAGTCTCGTAAGCCACATACCTGTGTTGTATTTCTGGTCTTGTATAGACTTATTTTCTGCATATTCCATGTATATATTCTAACTCTATAACTTAGCCCTGTTTATTGTTGATATCAGCACTTTAAAATTAAAGAACTGCGTTTCCTATTTCCTTTTCCTATTTTAGTAATACATTGTAACTGTAGCTAAAGCCCTGTTTCGTATTACTAATAGCATAATTGTTGTAAGGAAAAAGAATTTTTCTGTGTTGTTACCAAGTTTGTCTTTAATCCAGTAATTAGCAGTAATGAAACATGTCCAAAACCGCATGAATTATAAACAGCACAAATTTGCTTCATTAGTATCTGGCTGAATGTAAATGTTCAGCGTTGGAGTATTTGCAGAAGGGCAGAGCAGAGACTGTATTCGCAGTGTTTAATCATACAGAGCGGACTGGGTTTGCTTGGCTGAAGTCAGAAGAAAGAAAATTTGGCAGAGCAAGGCCACTAACTGTACCACTTTTGCTCTGTTGCTATTTCTCTTCACATAAATATTCAATGCTGCTTCAAGAAGGCTGAAGACTTTCTTATTAAATTATGTTCTTTTTTGTGCTTAACTTTGACTTGATATGCAAGTGTGGGTTAATGTAAAACGGGTGCTTCCCATCCTTAAATGTGATTGGCTGAGCCGCGTTCCATGCCGGTATAAAATAAGTGTAACCCACTTCATTCTGAGGCAGACCACAGCACAAAATATCCCTGCGCGTGTAGCCAAGCAACCAACTACTCTGTGCTCAACTGACTCGTTAGGTTACGTTTGTTTCAAGACTATATGTAGGGTAAAAACATCCATTGTAGTGAACGCTAGCTAGTTGACAAGCTGGCTGGCAAACTAATACGCAATTCAACATATTTTCCAGGACACCGGCAAGTGTGGAGGATGGCCGATCGGCACGAGTTGAGAACAGGTTGAGAACAAGGAAACTCGAAAATCGAAACGAACGTAAAACTATTAAACGGGCCCTTCGGGAGACCAAAGGAGACATTCCAAATAGCCTGCTTTCATGGTATATCTATATGTAGGGTAACCGTTTTATAAAAGCAATAAGCCCTTTGAAAGTGGGTTACAGTGATTCTACAATGGCGGAGGGGCACTCGGCTGTGCGTCGTGCCTTAGAACGCCCCTCCACCGTTGTAGAATCACTGTAACCCACTGCTTCTCGGGGCTTATTCCTTTATTATAATTCACAAGTTTGATTATGCTATTTAGTTTTTATTTGTTTTACATGAATATCTATACTCCTCACATGGTATTATCTGTCCATCCACCCATCTGTCTGCCTGTCCATCTGTCAGCAAACGTTTTTGCACAAAGCATAACTTGACAACTGTTTATGACATTTTTTATAAAATTTGGCATACACATCAACCACATGCTGGGTGTTTTTGTAAAACCTGTAAAATCTATCTGCTCCTACACAGTGCAACTGATTTTCATGAAACCAATTTTGGCCCATAGCGTCTAAATATCTTTAAATAAAAAAAGTTATGTTAAAATATGTGCCTGCAATAAGCCAATTAATTTTGTGGGTGTGGTATGTAAAATAGTCATAACTCCAAGACCAATTATCCAACCAGCTTCAAATTTAGCATGCATCATATTCATCAAGGCTCCTATCTGTAGAACATGATTGCTCAAACAAGAGAGCTGCCATCAGTCAACCACATTTCAGCAGCCCATCTATGAGGTCTGCTATTGTGTATCATCATGAAAGTTTACAAGAAGTGCGAAAGAGCAATATTTTATAAGGTTACTCTGATTGGCTGGATGGTGGTGCTATAGACCTTATGGAGAATTTTAGCCTTTAACTCCTGTACTGTTCGGGCAACATTCACAGTTCTTTTTTCCACTGATTACCTGGCTCCAGCTTGGACCAAAATAATGCGCCATATTGGATTTTCTGCCATTTTGCATACAATTTATATTAAAAAAACCTTTTATATCAATCCTCCTAGATAGTTTGTTTAATTCTAATACACTGCATCGTCAGCCCAATGTCCTTAATTTAATGAGAAAGATGCTACGTTAGACAGTCACCACCGTAAACCAGTAAATTCTATGGGTGTGGCCTCAAGTAATATAATTGGGTGCAACTCCTGAATGCAAACTCCAATCATCATGAAAATTAAGAATTTACATTTACCGGCCAGGAAGCTGAAGCCTACAGTATTTGGTGACAATCTGCCAATAGGTGGCACTGTAAGGCGCAATGATGTTAATTTACCAACATCTGTTCAACCATTGGAGCCAAACGGTTCTAGTGTTGCATATGGTATCTCTCACCAAGCTTCAAATAATCCTTTCAATGGGAAAGAAAAATCCTTAAAAATGTGGCCACTATTAGCTAATTAAGTAACAGCTGCTATTTAACTGATTTCTGCATTGACCAATCAATGTGAATCTCTCAGGGCAATGAATTCGAAGAATAATTTTGCGCTGTGAACCGAATATTTTTTCCAAAATTCATATAGTGCATGTCTTTTCTGCCTCCAATTTGATAATCGCCTTATATTGCTATTGCTGTTATTTAACATTTTTTATTTTTCCTGTTTTTCTGGAAACATGTTTGACGGGTTCATTTGACTGTGTAGCTGGGGTCTGGGGAATATTCAACAGTGATGATTCTAGAAAATTTCAAAAGTGGGCCAACTCTCCCCCTGACTTAAAAAAAGTGAGCCAATGGGGAAAAAAGTGGGCCAACTGGGTACACCTGGTAAAATGCCATTTATATCAAGTTTTTAAACAGTACCTTTACTGGCTCACTTATTTATATGTACACACATTCAGTTTTTACACCTTATTGACAAAATTAAGACATGAATGACAGTTTGAGTTTAAAGTTTTAATAGAAAACCTTCACAGTCTCTGCCAATCATAACAATTATAAAGTAAATGACAAAATACTGCATAAAATAATAGTTCCTCACGCCTGATTTGGGTCATAGCTTAAAGCCCGCCTCCAAACCGAAGTCCTACTGCTAAAGTTGTAAGTACGGATACTTCACCAGGCAGTGAAGCCATTCTCTTCATAGGTATACGTTAAGCAGCGCGCGGAGACTCACAATTTTACCCAAATTTCGTTTTATTCATTCAAACGACTTCTGAGCCATGTATCGATTTTTAAAACCTATTAGCAAGCCTTGTGCTCCTTCAACCTCAAGCGATGCAGAGATGCCAAGTCTCACGCGTTCGGCGTGAGTCTCTTGCCTCTTAATGGCATTCACATACCTGTGCCGTAGTCAGCAATTATTCAATCAACGCGCACTGAAGAAATTCAGTCGCGGAATTGAAGTCATTGTGCATTAAGTTAATCAGTTTCACGTGCATTACGGTGGATTTCCCCACTAGTGACACGAAAATCGATTATGACTCGGGAATTCTCACGCTTGTCTTTACTGAGGGATTGCAAGCAATGGAATTGCATAAAGACGTTTCGAATGGTTTTATTTCATTTAAACAATTTAAACGATCCTGAAACACAAGCATCCAATCCCTGAGTAAAGAGAAGCACAAGCAGTCCGGAGTCAATTTCCATGTTATTTGTGATGAGGTGCACCTTTACGCAAGTGAAACTGAAACTTCAATGCACAAGGATTTTAATTCCGCGTGAGAATTTCATTAATACGCGCTCATTGAATAATTGTGGACTACGTTGAATAAGCTAAAAAATGCGTGAGACCTACAGAGAATGTGTGAGACTTGGCATCTCTGGCGATGCCGTAGCTTGCACACCAGAAGCTATGACTATGGCTATGGCTCCAGTACCCTCCACAAGCACTGCCCCAAACCAGTTCCCTCTCTCTGCTGCCTCAGCCCTACCTCACGCGGTTAGCGACTTGAATGGCGATGCTCCATTCCAGCCAATATTAGCTAACTACCCAGAGCGTGCATTCGGTGCTTTATGGCGATCATTCAATCCAGCCTGGTATCGTACACGACCGTGGCTGGAGTACGCAGTTCAGCAGGATGCATGCTTTTGCTTTCCCTGCAGGAAATAGGTAACTGCCGGTGAGAGGGATGCTGTTTTTACCTCGCGTGGTTTTACCAACTGGAAAGCAGCACTCGAGCGTGACGGGGGGTTACAGAAACATGCATCCAGCCACAGTCATATACAGGCATTTATAGAAGTCTCTTGCTGCTGACATTTTGACAACAATCTTTGCAGTAGGTTTATAAATTTGTTGAATAAATGCACGGAAGTTTGTTGTAGACATTTTCATATCAATCTACGCACTAGAACAAAGGATTCGCACCAAATCATAATGTAATGCATAGTTGCTGGCACACTGAAATCTTCGTTTAGCGCCAAGTCTGTCAAACTTGAGGGATCCCAGAAATTACGCGTGCTAGAATCATCACTGATATTCCATCCCCGATGGCTCTTGTCTTTGCTGAACTTGCCAAACTGTAAAGAGGAAGAGGGCAAAAACGGAGGGTAAAGGTGGATACAAGTGGATTCTAAGCTACTGCTCTCATGTTTGCCTTATTGACCTTGAGGATAGTTTTTTTCAAGACTTGCATAGCTGGTGTTGATTATTTTTGCTTTCCTCCCAAGTTCTGATGTAGAAGCACAGATAGGCATCCATGATCCATTTGAGAGAGTGTCTGCCTGATTCAGAACCTTAAAAACTGAAAAGGAATTGTTACCTTTTCCTGTTCCTGAAAATAGATGCAAGAAAGTCACTCAGTTCTTCAGGTCCAGTGCCTCCCATTACGGACAGACTGAGATATCATCCTGTCCTGGCCTACTGTCCAAGCTTCTTTGATAAAGAAGAATAAATAAGAACTGCTGAAGTTTCCATTAGCAAAGAAAGGTCTGATTTCTTTTCCCTGGTTATTTCAGTTGTGATATAGTCCACTCTATTGGCTATTAATGTGTGTACAGTATAGTTTATTACAAAGTGAAGTGTATAGCTTGTGGATATCTTAGTGGTGTGTGTGCGTGTGCATGTCTGTGTGTGTGTGTGTGTGTGTGGTAAAGGGTATGTGCGTGTGTGTCCATGTGTGGTGATAAAGCATAGGTATGTGTGTGTGCATTTGTGTTAATGGTCTGTGAGTGTATGTGTGTGCGCTTGTGAATAGGTATGCATGTGTGAGTGCACGTGGTGAAATAGGATATGAATTTGTGTGTGTGTGTGTGTGTGTGTGGCGTGTGAGTAAGTATGCATAATATGGTGTTGAACATGTGAGGCGCAGTTGAATGGAATGAGTGCCTGTTTAGTTTGCAGTTACAGTAAGTAAACAAGTTCTGCTCCATATCACAAAGAATATGCTGAGCAAGAAAATAATTGTAAATGCACTGTCACCTCCCCTGCTTTCACATGTAGGTTGAACTATCAGTCAATTACATTTCATTGAAAGCAAAAGAACCCTGCCCATTAGTTTAATTGGTCCACATAAAACATTTGTGTGTCCCAGAACTGAGACTGGTTTTATTTTGTCGTAATTACTCCTGAAATTTAAGGCCTGTAAAGTTAAACAAGGCACAGCTGCTATGGGAAGCGTATGTACTTCTAATGGTTTCTCTGGTAAAATACACATTCTTGCTTTTTTTCTTTATAGGTATGATAAATGTAATGGCTTTTAAAATGGTTTCGGCAAATTATTTGTGGTGTGGCTGAAGATGCATAACCCTTTAACTAATCCGAAAAGAGGACTTAACGTAAATTTGAGCTGTAAAACAGGAACCCGCTGCAATATTTTGGACCAGAAATATATGAAGTTTGTTTCCAAAACGCAATAAGTGCAAAAATCTTAAAAATGGAGATAAAACCATAGAGCGATAGCTCTGTGCTTCTTACACATGTTGCAAAATCCGTTTTCTAGAAATCCATACTATAAGGTGTATTTTTCTTTGGTCAAAGTTTGTGTTTTTCTGTAAAATGCAATAGGTGCAAACGTAGAAAAAGCTGATTTACTCAAAATGAGTAAAATAAATATATTGCATTTTGTAAACAAACTCTTCATATGCTTTTTCTAAACAAGCTTCATTATTAGGGTTCAAGCCCATAGGGCTGAAACCCTATTGTTTTTGTGCTGGTTTATTTTTATTTTAATTATTATTATTTTTTATTTTAATTATTATTATTATTATTATTAGGGGTTCAAGCCCATAGGGCTGAAACCCTATTGTTTTTGTGCTGGTTTATTTTTATTATTATTATTTAGGGGTTCAAGCCTGTAGGGCTGAAACCCTTTTGTTTTTGTGCTGGTTTATTTTTATTATTATTATTATTATTATTATTATTATTATTTCTTTTCTTCTTCAGAAATGTTTTCGCAAATTCCCGTGAGATGGTAAATGGTAGAGACCTGAAATTTTGCAAATTGGTTGGAAGTTGTCTGGAAATGCTGACCAAGGCATTTTTAACTCAATGGGCCTGATGGTGGCGCTATAATTCAAGAAAAACAGGTTTTCACTTTAAAGGTCATAACTCCTAGGCTGTAAGTCCGATTTACACGAAACTTGGTACAGACATTCCTTGGTCCAATCTCTACAACTTTCCTTAGGAGCTCTAAGAACCGCCATATTTGATTTTACGAAATTTTGAATTCTTTGAAAAACACATTTTTGACATCTCCTCCTAGGCTGTTGGTTTGATTCCTTCGAAATTTGCTGTGGATCATCAGTAGACCAAGCTTATCAAAGATTGCAAAAAGCTTGTTGAAATCTCGTTTCGTTTCCAAGATATTTACCAATGAACTTCAGCAGGGGCGTGGCTTAGCACATAAATGGACAAAATTCAACAACCATTGGGCCAATCATCACAGAACTTGCAGAATATGTCCATATAAGTATAAGGAACATAGCTTGACAGTTTTATGCAAATCGGCCCATAGGGGGCGCTATAACAGAAATCAGATTATAAATCACCAATTGTTTGTCCTATAGCCAGAAAACTCACAGGATATATTCATATAAGTACCTGAAACATACTCAGAAAATTACATTTAAAATGACCAATAGGGGGCGCTATAACTGCAAAACAAAGCAGCATGGTATAACACAAATCAGACTATAAATCAGCAATTGTTTGTCCTATAGCCATAAAACTCACAGAATATATTCATATAAATACTGGAAACATACTCTGAAAATTTCATTTAAATTGACTGATAGGGGGCGCTATAAATGCAAAACAAAGCAGCGTGGTATAACCCAAATCAGACTATAAATCGGCAATTGTTTGTCCTATAGCCATAAAACTCACAGGATACATTCATATAAGTACCTGAAACATACCCAGAAAATTACATTTAAATTGACTGATAGGGGGCGCTATAACTGCAAAACAAAGCAGCATGGTATTACACAAATCAGACTATAAATCAGCAATTGTTTGTCCTATAGCCATAAAACTCACAGGATATATTTATATAAGTATTTAAAACATACTCTGAAAATTTCTTTCAAATTGACTGATAGGGAGCGCTATTAATGCAAAACAAAGCAGCGTGGTATAACACAAATCAGACTATAAATCAGCAATTGTTTGTCCTGTAGCCATAAAACTCACAGGATATATTCATATAAGTACCTGAAACATACCCAGAAAATTTCATTCAAATTGACTGATAGGGGGCGCTATAAATGCAAAACAAAGCAGTGTGTTATAGCACAAATCAGACTATAAATCAGCAGTTGTTTGTCCTATAGCCATAAAACTCACAGGATATATTCATATAAGTACTTGAAACATACTCTGAAAATTTCATTCAAATTGTCCAATAGGGGGTGCTTTAAATGCAAAACAAAGCAACGTGGTATAACACAAATCAGACTATAAATCATAAATAGTTTTTCCAATCATTACAAAACTCACAGGATATGTCCACATAAGAACCTTAAACATAGCCTGAAAGTTTCAATCAAATCAGCCAGTAGGGGGTGCCATAAATGCACAAAATAGCCTTACATAACACAAATCAGACTATGCATCATAAGTTGTTAGTCCAATCATTACACTGGCAAAATAGGTCCACATAAATACCTGCAACAAACTCTTAAAATGGTTTTTGTCCCCCGCCGCCACGATAGCGAGCAGAGCGAGGGACATTGTATTCAGCTCCGTCTGGCCGTCCATCATGTCCCGTTTGTTCTGAACGCGATATCTCAAGAACGGTTTGACCGATTCCATTCATCTTTGGTGTTAAGGTATATTGGTGTGATACGCTGACCCCAGTAGATTTCCGTGACCTTGGCATTATTCTCAAGGTCATTACGATCATTTGACCACTTACAAATTCCTTGTCAACATGATATCTCAAGAACGGTTCGACCGATTCCATTCATCTTTGGTGTCAAGGTGTATTAGGGGCGGGGGACATGGTAATCCGCTCCATTCGTCCGCCCGTCCGTCCGTCCATCCGTCCCATCCCATTTGTTGTGAACGTGATATCTTAAGAACGGTTTGACCGATTCCATTCATCTTTGGTGTCAAGGTGTATTAGGGGCGGGGGACATAGTATTCAGCTCCGTCCGTCCGTCCATCCATCCGTCATGTCCCGTTTGTTGTAAACGTGATATCTCAAGAACAGTTTGACCGATTCCATTCGTCTTTGGTGTCAAGTTGTATTAGGGGCGGGGGACATTGTATTCAGCTCCGTCCGTCCGTCCATGCATCCGTCATGTCCCGTTTGTTGTAAACGTGATATCTCAAGAACAGTTTGACCGATTCCATTCGTCTTTGGTGTCAAGTTGTATTAGGGGCGGGGGACATTGTATTCAGCTCCGTCCGCCGGTCCGTCTCTCCGTCATGTCCCGTTTGTTGTGAACACGATATCTCAAGATAGGTTTGACCGATTCCATTCATCTTTGGTGTCAAGGTGTATTAGGGGAGTGCTCACAGCTCACTCGATTTACGTGACCTTGCCATTATTCTCAAGGTCATTACGACCATTTGACCACTTACGAATACCTTGTCAACATGATATCTTAAGAGCGGTTTGACCGATTCCATTCATCTTTGGTGTCAAGGTGTATTAGGGGCGGGGGATATAGAATTCAGCTCCATCCGTCCGGCCTTCCGTCTGTCCCATCCCGTTTGTTGTGAACGCGATATCTCAAGAACGGTTTGACCGATTCCATTCATCTTTGGGGTCAAGGTGTATTAGGGCCGGGGGACATAGTATTCAGCTCCATCAGTCCATCCGTCCAACCGTCCGTCCGTCACGTCCCGTTTGTTCTGAATGCGAAATCTTGAGAACGCTTTGACCGATTTAATTCATCTTTGGCTTCAATGTGTAATTCTGTGATATGCCGGCCCCAGGCGATTTCCGTCACCTGGCAGGGGACATGGCCACGTTTAGTGGCAACACTTGTGAATTAAGCTGTTAAAGCTTTCAACTACTAATGGTCTTTCGTGGCTTGAACCCCGGAATTGCCGCTTGCGGCTTTATTTATTATTACTTTTCTTCTTCAGAAATGTTCTCGCAAATTCCCGTGAGATGGTAAACGGTAGAGACCTATAATTTTGCACATTGGTTGGAAGTTGTCTGAAAATGCTGACCAAGGCATTTTTAACTCAATCAGCCTGATGGTGGCGCTATAATACAAGAAAAACAGGTTTTCACTTTAAAGGTCATAACTCCTAGGCTGTAAGTCCGATTCACACGAAACTTGATACAAATATTCGTTGGTCCAATCTCTACAACTTTTCCATAAGGACCTCTAAGATCCGCCATATTTGATTTTCCAAAATTTTGAATTTTTTGAAAAACACATTTTTGACATCTCCTTGTAGGCCGTTGGTCCGATTCCTTCGAAATTTGCTGTGGATCATCAGTAGACCAAGTTTATCAAAGATTGCATAAAACTTGTTGAAATCTCATTTCGTTTCCAAGATATTGACCAATGAACTTCAGCAGGGGCGTGGCTTAGCACATAAATGGACAAAATTCAACAACCATTGGGCCAATCATCACAGAACTTGCAGAATATGTCCATATAAGTACCAGAAACATACCTTGACAGTTTTATGCAAATCCGCTCATAGGGGGCGCTATAACAGAAATCAGACTATAAATCAGCAATTGTTTGTCTTATAGCCATAAAACTCACAGGATATATTCATTTAAGTACCTGAAACATACTCAGAAAATTTCATTTAAATTGACTGATAGGGGGCGCTATTACTGCAAAACAAAGCAGCATGGTATAACACAAATCAGACTATAAATCAGCAGTTGTTTGTCCTGTAGCCATAAAACTCACTGGATATATTCATATAAGTACCTGGAACATACCCAGAAAATTTCATTCAAATTGACTTATAGGGGGCGCTATAAATGCAAAACAAAGCAGCGTGGTATAGCACAAATCAGACTATAAATCAGCAGTTGTTTGTCCTATAGCCATAAAACTCACAATATATATTAATATAAATACCTGAAACATACTCTGAAAATTTCATTCAAATTGACTGATAGGGGGCGCTATAAATGCAAAACAAAGCAGCGTGGTATAACACAAATCAGACTATAAATCATAGTTTTTCCAATCATTACAAAACTCACAGGATATGTCCACATAAGAACCTGAAACATAGCCTGAAAGTTTCCATCAAATCAGCCAGTAGGGGGTGCCATAAATGCACAAAATAGCCTAACATAACACAAATCAGACTATACATCATAAGTTGTTGGTCCAATCATTACACTGGCAAAATAGGTCCACATAAATACCTGCAACACACTCTTAAAGTGGCTTTTGTCCCCCGCCGCCATGATAGCGAGCAGAGCGGGGGACATAGTATTCAGCTCCATCTAGCCGTCCGTCATGTCCCGTTTGTTGTGAACACGATATCTCAAGAACGGTTTGACCGATTCCATTCATCTTTGGTGTCAAGGTATATTAGGGAAGTGCTCAAAGCCCACTCGATTTACGTGACCTTGCCATTATTCTCAAGGTCATTACGACCATTTGACCACTTACAAATTCCTTGTCAGCATGATATCTCAAGAACGGTTCGACCGATTTCATTCATCTTTGGTGTCAAGGTGTGTTAGAGGCGGGGGACATAGTATTCAGCTCCGTCCGTCCGTCTGTCCGTCCGTCATGTCCCGTTTGTTGTGAACGTGATATCTCAAGAACGGTTTGACCGATTCCATTCGTCTTTGGTTTCAAGTTGTATTAGGGGCGGGGGACATAGAATTCAGCTCTGTCCGCCCGTTCGCCTATCTGTCATGTCCCGTTTGTTGTGAACGCGATATCTCAAGAACGGTTTGACCGATTCCATTCATCTTTGGTGTCAAGGTATATTAGGGGAGTGCTCACAGCTCACTCGATTTACGTGACCTTGCCATTATTCTCAAGGTCATTACGACCATTTGACCACTTACAAATTCCTTGTCAGCATGATATCTCAAGAACGGTTCGACCGATTCCATTCATCTTTGGTGTCAAGGTGTGTTAGAGGCGGGGGACATAGTATTCAGCTCCGTCCGTCCATCTATCCGCCCGTCATGTCCCGTTTGTTGTGAACGTGATATCTCAAGAACGGTTTGACCGATTCCATTTGTCTTTGGTTTCAAGTTGTATTAGGGGCGGGGGACATAGAATTCAGCTCTGTCCGCCCGTTCGCCTGTCTGTCATGTCCCGTTTGTTGTGAACGCGATATCTCAAGAACGGTTTGACCGATTCCATTCGTCTTTGGTGTCAAGGTGTTTTAGGGGAGTGCTCACAGCCCACTCGATTTACGTGACCTTGCCATTATTCTCAAGGTCATTACGACCATTTGACCACTTACAAATACCTTGTCAACATGATATGTCAAGAACGGTTTGACCGATTCCATTCATCTTAGGTGTCAAGGTGTATTAGGGGCGGGGAATATAGAATTCAGCTCCAACCGTCCAGCTGTCTGTCCGTCCCATCCCGTTTTTTGTGCACGCAATATCTCAAGAACGGTTTGACTGATTCCATTCATCTTTGGGGTCAAGGTGTATTAAGGCCGGGGGACATAGTACTCAGCTCCATCAGTCCATCCGTCCGGCCGTCCGTCCGTCACGTCCCGTTTGTTGTGAATGCGAAATCTCGAGAACGCTTTGACCGATTTTATTCATCTATGGCTTCAATGTGTAATTTTGTGATACGCCGACCCCAGTCGATTTCCGTCACCTGGCGGGGGACATGGCCACGTTTAGTGGCAACACTTGTTAATTAAGCTGTTAAAGCTTTCAACTACTAATGGTCTTTCTTGGCTTGAACCCCGGAATTGCCGCTTGCGGCTATATTTACCATCTGTTTTTTTTTTCTCATCTGGAATCTAAACTTTTGATTGAAAGAGTACGTCTGACATTGCCTAGACAATTGCAATGGCTTTATAAGAATAAAGTATTAATTTACATTCGCAGTGTGACATTGATGGGCTAATCCCGACGCGATAATACATTTTGGCAATAACCATAGCCATTGTTGCAGAAATAATCATCCAAGACAGAATCATAGAATGACTGACTGTTTCCAACTTTTTTGGGAACTCGATACAAAACCAAAAAAAAAAAAAACCCTGAAAAGAGTCATTCCTTTGATCCAAAGCCATTGTCAAGTGACTGCTGAGTCTTAGTAACTGTAGTGCTTTCAGATAACTTGTTTGTGAAATTCCACTTGGATTTGTCACCAATAACATTTTTCCTAACGTCTCATCCCTTTAAATGTTGTATTACAGGGTCTGGTAACAGAAGCTGTGGTATCTCACAAAAAACCTTAAAGCTGGGTGTTTAAATGAAACTGCTACCAGTATTTCAGTATAATAATTGCACACATTTATCCAGTTTATTTCACACTCAATGTCCAATTGAATGTTTTGCGCTTGCTATAAATTTAATAAATTAAAAATAAAAAAAACAATGAAATAGGTTCTCCATTTGATGTGTTATGCTATACCAGGGGCAGTCTGGCTTTTAGCACTGGCCTAGTAATCTTATAATCCCATCAATTATTACACAGCACCACTGCAGAGGGCTTGCGTAATCCCTAAAGTGGCAGGATCCTATTAGAAAGATGGATTAGGAGCCATAAGCAATGAGGAGCTGGCCCATGATCTATCACTGTCTCATCACTTCCACTGTAAATATCTCCTATCTCCATGTGCATTACAAACCATTTAAAAATCTGTTCCTTTATGACATCACCATGGGGAGAGACCATCCAGAAGGACTGTTAAATTTTAGCCAACAGTTCATCAGAGCCATTGTCTGTGAAGTTCAGGCAGGTTCAGGCAGGTGATAGTCACCTTTATCAGTTTTGCTGAAACTTTGGTGGTTTTATGTCCCTACCCTAACTAGAAAATTCCCCAAATTTTTTGGCCCTACCTGCACCGGTTTGGGTTTTAGGGGTCAATCAAGTGCAAGCAGAAATAGGGCCTAAAATGCCAAATTACCAAAATTTGATTTTTGGGTTGCTCTTATTCACTGCGAAAACTTTATCCCAAAGTAAAAGTTGGATAATTGAATTACAGGGGGGATGGTCAGTGGAGAGAGTGATTTTCGGCCTGGGATCTTCTTCACGCAACATATAGGGGGCGCTCCAATATGGCCGCAATCCATTTTCATCACTAGTTTGCACCCCTTATACTCTGTGCGCGATCAGTGCCCCAGAACTTTTACAGCTGCACCACATTGGTATGTATTTAGACTATCTATTAGAGGTGAGAAAAAGTTGGGATAGTGGTGGCGCCGAACATGGCAAAATGGTAAAATATGACATATTTCAGCATCACCTGGTGGTGTGGGTGGTCGACCGACAGGGCAAAAATGCACAGCCACTATCCCAAGGATATGTTTTCATGAATTATGTCTTTAGCCTTTATCAATGAAATTCCAATGACAAAAATCATGGGATATTCCTTGCGCATGTCAATATGAGCTGCTATAGGTGCATTTCGATGGTGTGTCCCAGTAGAACAGGCCCTGTGATGGACTTGACCTTATTTCAGGTAATGATTATTGATTTTTCAATCATCTCTGGCATATGTGTGGTTTCATTAGTTACATCAATTATTGATTGAGGGCACCACTAGTACTTCCTGTTTAGTCCATTGTTTCAGACTCTTGAAAAGCCACTTTTTCAATCTGAGGTTTTATCCAGAATCATCAACGAATGTGAACGCCCTAAAAGTGCCAGAACTGGCTTAGATGAATATACAAACATTCCCAATGTATACGACACTGGCATTTTTTTCACAAAACAACTTCTTGTATAGTTACAGGCCCATTTTATAAAGGTGGATAGACTTGCGTGCAGACTAGGCTTGAACGATATCCAAAATTAAATATCTTGATATTTGCAATAACTGCAATAAGTTTAAGGGTGAAGGACATCTCATACAAAAGTATTTCCTTGGGATTTTCACCGTACATTCCAGCTGGACCAATCATGAGCAATTTTGAGTGGATACTGCTTTAAGCGTGTACCAGTACATCTGTCAGTAAAGCGCCACCTATTATGGACAGTAGTCCTTATTCCAAGAAATGGCTTTCATAAACTAAAAGGGTGACCTCTATACTTCATTATGCAGCAAACCTTTGCCCTGTCAATCGACTGAGCACGCCACCAGGTGGCGCTGAAATACGCCAAATTTTACCATTTTGCCATGTTTGGCACCACCTATTGATGTGCGCATACACTATCCCAACTTTTTCTCACCTCTAATAGATAGTCTAACTGCATACCAATGTGGTGCAGCTGTAAAAGTTCTGGGGCACTGATCGCACACAGAATATAAGGGGTGCAAACTAGTGACGAAAATGGATTGTGGCCATATTGGAGCGCCCCCTATATGTTGCGCGAAGAAGATCCCATGCCAAAAATCGCTCTTTCCACTGACCATCCCCCCTATAATTCAATTTTCCCAACTTTTACTTTGGGATAAAGTTCGCACAGTGAATAAGAGCAACCCAAAAATCTAATTTTGGTCATTTGGCATTTTAGGCCCTATTTTGGCTTGCACTTGATTGACTGCTAAAACCCAAATCGGTGCAAGTAGGGCTAAAAAATTTGGGGAATTTTCTAGTTAGGGCAGGGACATTAAACCACCAAAGTTTCAGCAAAATTGAAGAAGGTGACTATCGCCACCTGCCTGAACCTTTCAGACAATGGCTCCTCATTATTCTGTGTGGTTGCTACCCCTTGTAATGTCACAGAGGACACATTTTGAAATGGCTCGTAAAGGCTAATTGGATCCATACCTGGTGAGGCGATAAGGGACTTTTAAAAGATCACCTTCCTTCCTCAGCAAAAACTATCTGGTTGGATTTTTTTTGAGACTGTTGTTTTTAAAGGTTTCTGTCGTTGATTATTTTATGCGATTTTAAAATAATTGACAGGTTTTCCCTTCAGATTTGTCCTCCACCTGCTGCCCACAGCACAACTCAGTAATGCTCGGCTGTTGTGACAATGCAAGTTAATGGACAGAAAAGCAAAAAAAATGGCTGTTGTATACATGCCTTCATGACCTCATCCTGAGTTGATGAAGGACTTTGCAGCTGTATAGAGTCAAAACAATCTAGAGTGAGAATAACTGGTATAGTGTTGATCAATATTGATTCATTTCAGTGTAAAGGTCTGTGATGAATATGAATTGTTTGAATAGACTCCAGACTTTAATCACTTATCCCACAATTCAGCATTTCATACTGGAGCTGATATTTAACTTGTTGTTCAATATTCTCAATTTTCCCCCTGCCGTATTTTTATGAAATGATTGTTTATTCATGTAAACTGTTTTACTCACTTATGAACCTGGAATATTTTCTTTGTAGGCTGCCAAATATATATTCACTCTTAGTGCTGAATTTGAATACATTTCAAGGTGTTGTTTCCCTTGTCAAAATAATGGTGTAAATATAGAAAGCAGAAACACATAAAAACAAATAACTTCTTTCCTTCTCTTTCATCTGTCCCAAAAGACATTATTTCACCTGGGATAAACACTGTATCAGTTTCTGGAAACTTCAAGAAGGTCAAAAAGAAAAATAGATTTTATCATTTTTTGAGTTTATAAATGGGTGAGATGTTTTATAGAAAATGTCCCCTCACTGGCCTGGTGATTTGTCCTCATTTGGCCACCTGAACTCTAATGAAGACAGAGAGGCTCTTTGCTGGGGAATTCTGTAATGCTGCCGCTGTGGGAAGGTATGAGTTTGGCCTTGGTGTAGTTTCAGGCGGACCTCTGAAATGCAGGGTGGATTGCATCGCTCTCTGAAGTACAGTAGAAACATTGGGGGTGAGAGGTGTTCCCTATATTACCAGGGTGAAAAAGTGCACACCTGCACCATACATATTTTTTGAGTGTCCAGTTTTTGTGCAGAGCATTGCTGGAAATCATATTCTTCCCAGTGTATGTTGCCAGAAATCTGTGTTTTTGTGGAGTTCTGAACGCAATCACTGGCCACTTTATTAGGTAAACCTGGCTGGTCCAGGGTAGAACCCATTTATGCTGCCAGTACATGCTTGAATTTAGCAGTATGGATCAGTAAGGTACTGAAAATAGTCTGGAAATAGTATTTTGGGATTTGAGTTTGTGACAGTATACTCCGGTGGAGTTTGGTGAATCTTTAGTTGTATTGCTGCCTTCTGATGGTAAGGTTTTAATATTATGGATTTGAAGTTTCCATCTTCATCTTGTGTCAAAGAAGCAGGTTACTGATGGTGTAATGGTGTGAAGAATTACATTATACCCCTAATATCTACAGAACATTACTTTAATACCACGTAACACATTCTCTGGTAATCCTCCTCCCTTTATGACCAGAATATCTGCAAATGGACATTTCCAGCCAGATAATGTGTCCGGCCACAAAGCTCGAATCATCTACAGCTGCTTTAATGGACATGACAATGACTTCAATTTCCTCTTATGGCCTGCAAATTGCTCAGATTTCTGTTCTATTTGGATCAGGGAAAATGAGGGGATTGTCTGGATGTCTGATTGAAAAATCTTCTCAAACTGTGGGATAATGTGAAGCCCTTCATCAGGCCAAATCCCACAGAAATATATAAAGCACATCTCCAGCACCTTATTGAGTCTGTGGTGCAAAGTATTCATTCATACCAATGGCCCACTTAGAGTCTCCAGCTAGCGTAGCATGCATGTCTTTGGACTGTGGGAGGAAACCAGAGTACCCAGGGGAAACCCATGCAAACATGGGGAAAACATTCAAACTTCACACTGAAAGACCCAAAGCCAGATTCAAACCTGCAATCTTCTTTCTGTGAGGCGGTAATGCTACCCACTGCACCACTGCACCGCTTGACACAAAGTGGGTTCTACCCGATGGCGTAACTATCGACAGTGCAAGCGCTGCGTTGCACCGGGGCCCAGCAGGTATAAAGGGCCTGTGAAGATATCATGCTAATTAATAACGTAACCCCAAAATTTTCATATTTGTCACCCCTGTGTGAACCTGGACATGAAATTGTTAAAAAGTGACAGTATTTGACCTGCGAATTGCCTATACACTGCTCACCACTTGACGTAGGCCTATATTATGGTTTTAAAATTGAGTGGTTTTTTTTTTTGTTTTGTTTTTTACCATACTGAAATGTTACAGAACTGCATGTTTTATGAAAAATAAATATTACAACGTATTTGTACCCACTACTTATTTGCTTTGCTTGCTTTCTTCTGAAGCTCCGGAGGAAGAGGGCTTGCTGGGAAATGCTAGTTTGTCCAATGACCTTGTTCCCCGTCATTTGTAATAACTTGCATTGATGTCACGTCAATTTCTCCTCAACCTTTTAGCAAGAATCAAGCGTTCTATATTGAGTAAATAATAAACTTAGCATAGCAGCATAATGTTTAAGCCCAAACAAAAAAGCGGCACCCAGAAGCGAAAGGAAAAACGGGAGCACGATGAGTATAGTGATATACTGGCTAAATTAGATCTTTTTTTTTTTTACGCATGCTTCTGCTTAATCAAATGCTGGCAGTGTTAATGTGTCATCGTTTAAGTTACTCAGCTGGGCCTTGCACATAATTACACACGAACGGGTGTCTCCCCATGAGACCTGCTGGGGGATCGCTGCAAGTATTTAAGCTTAAAATATGCTCATATTTTAGAGTATGTAGTTAATATTTACCTCATTAATAATGTTTTATAACGCAGCCCACCCGACCTGCAGATTATCCACAGTGTCCGCGGATATAACTGCACTGGGCGCATCATTACTGTGTCGACATGTAATGAGCCACCGTGCTTTTCGCGATGGCTATTTGTTCTATGCTTATTGACATTCTGCATCTGTTACAGTTGCGTTAATTTTTTTTGTGTTGGCTGGCTAAAGCTATTTCGGATGTTTGGTAGCTGGAGAAATAAGACATAACACCACAAAACTCAATACCAGCAACTAGTGTTGTAGTACTCGAGACCGGTCTTGGTCTTGAGACCATTTTTTGAATGTCTCGGCCTTGTCTCGGAATCGACTGCAGTTTTACTCGGTCTTGTCTCGGTCTCGGACAAAGCGGACTCGGGATTTTTTTTCAAGACCGGTCAAGACCACACCTGCGAGCATATCACTAATTTGCCTGTGAATTGTCTGATTTATTTTTGACATCATTGCTGTGATTGGATGCAAAACCATCTGCTTCAAATGCGATCAATAACGTTAACTTGACAGCTGTACATTTATACAAAGCTTGTAGTTCATAGGCGTGTTTGGGATTAACACGCCCCCCCTTATTTCTGCAGACTGACTTTTTGAAGACAGCCTTTTTCGCACATTACACACAGGGCTTAAAGCTCGAAAAATTGCCATGCCGGAAAAATGAAATTACTCGTCCAAAAAAAAAAAAAAAGAGTTGTGTCCTAACGCACTTTGTGATGGTAAGAGGTGTATAATAACGAATAGTGGCCTACTTAAGTAGTTTTTTTTTTTTGAGGATTTGTACTTTACTTGAGTTTTGACTTTTACTCTACTACATTTAAAAGATAAAAAGTATACTTTCACTTCGTTACGTTGACACTGGCCACTTTGTTACTTGTTACAAATTAAAAATATGAATGTAATTCATCATAAGGATTATCTGGATTTGGCGCGACAACGGTGCTCGGCAGAGTATCTTTGTACAGATGTTGATGCCAGCGGACATGAAGCTGCAAATTTATGCACGCAGTTACAATATTCAATCACTAGATAGCACACCAGGATCAGTTACTGAATATTCACAAGCAAGCCAAGCTGAAACACGGTTTTATGGATGAGTTCACTCCTAATTTAAATGCAGGATTTATACTTTTATTAAGGCATTTACATTGTGATATTGACACTTTTAGTTAAGTTAATCCTCTGAGTATTTATTGCACTACAGTTGAAATGCTATATTTTAACACGGGTTAACTAGGCCTCTTCAATACTAATGATTTCAATAGCTGAATGTGTAAAATAGCAAGTGACTATTCAACTCTGACAACTGTACACTGTCTGTTGTATGCAGTCCTATATGGATTAACTATAAGACGAGCTATTACGTTTGTTTAAGTAGTGATAACAGCGCTATATCTTAGAGTAATGTTTGTGCCAGTGCAACTGGATCTTAAACTTGATTATGACAAAGTGATCGATATGTATGCCCGTAGATACCCCTGAAGAATGCTCTTCATCAACCCATTCAGTGAGAATTAAAAATTTCCAGAAGATGATTTTGTAGCTCTACATGCCTACTGAATATGCCTAATGTGCAAGTAGGGAATTCACTTCAAAGTGAATTAAATACCACTATCCATGAAAGAAAACAACTTTAGTGTTGTGTTTTAAATGTTTAATCCATGATGTATCCTGATGGATGCTTTGATCATTTTCACAGTTCGTCCGTTTATATCAGAATAGGACCCAAGTCTATTTGTTTTGATTGTCTTTGCAGAGTCAAGTGCAAACTCATACCTTTAATAGAGATAATTGTTAAGGAAAAAAATGCTTTTTTCAGCGAACTGTAAGACCTTGAATTTTGTTCCCAGATGCCAGGAAAACGCGTATTTGGCACTTTAATTTTCAAATTTTTCTGGGGTGGGGCCCCAGATCCCCGCCAGGCTTCGCGCTGCCCCTGTTGTAGTTGGTTTAAAAACCGTTGAAGTAAGTCAAAGGTAAGAAAAACTTACTATGTTAAAAAAGAGGGAGAGAGAAGAGTGAAGACTTAAGTATTAAATTGTTTTATACCTTCTGTATGATGGTTTCTGGGTGAGGAAAGCAGTCATTCAGAAAACCTGATGCTTGCACAAAAACACTGTGCTGTTAGGTGAACTGTAAAACATTAAAAAGGAATGTTGATTAAACATGAAGTTGTTTTCAGCTCCTTAGTGTGTGTTTGGATTTGTTTGCTAATAGAAAATGAAGGAATATTCTCACACATAAAATTCACCTCTGCACTGCCTTTTGATTATTTTATCAATAGATTTCTTGTAGTACACTTGCACATGCATATGCAGTGAATGGCAATAAAAGAGGTCAAAGAAGAGGAATCTTCATTTGTTTAATGTGGGTGCTTTTATCAGAAGGTGGATATTTCAGATCAATTTAAGGAGTGCCTATGGTTTGCATGTTCTACATTTTTCATAAGTGTGCCACGCCACGTGGGATTTGCATTGGTCCAATCCTGGTCTTGACTCGGTCTCGGCCTGCCTTAGTCTTGGTCTTGACTCAGTCCCGGCCTCTAAAAGTCTTGGTCTTGACTCGGTCTCGATACACTCCGGTCTTGGTAATGTCTTGGTAATGGATTAGGTGGTCTTGAGTACAACACTACCAGCAACCTTATCATGATGTATTGTTATGAACTGAATATAATTGTCAGGAAATTATGAAGGCAGTCAAAGTTCATATTAATTAATGCATGCCGGTATACCCATTGCATTTAGAGATGCTCAATGCTTTTAGATATTAGGTTCAATCAAGGTAACAGCCTAAGCCGTTGCTTGGGGGCATGACCATCCCCGAGCCACACATTTAATGTGCCTTTTTAATGGAGTTCAGTGATTTATATTGGAGCACTTTTAAGCCACAGCAACATTGCTTGCGTAGGTCCACTGTAGCTAGAGGACCATATCTAATTCTGGGCAATGCAACTGCCCCAGTATCCCTTTTGTTATTAAACCTGACAGTAAGTAATGATGCCTCTGTATTGGAGTGACTGAAGTGTACTTATGAGGGCTTGAATACTGGCTGTGTAATATATTCTTGCCCATTTTGTTTGACTTGAATGCCTTACAATGTACTCTTAATGACTAATACGTGAAACAGAGATATTGCCAGCACACAGCTGCTGCTCCTGAGCGAGGAATGAAATGGCCTGTGGAACTGAAGTAATGTGTGATCGCTGTGCCATTTTTCCTCTTCATTTACTTTATTTCACTGCGCTCATGTCATTAATGAATCCAGCTCTCTCAGTTAGAGTACAGAGCTGGTTGAGGGTTTTTTTAAAGGCTGTTTCAGATTTTTGAAGTCCTGAATACTTAACTTACATTTACATTAAGGGTACAATGTATTTACTTAGCTTTGAATGAGTACCATAGGAGTAGCTTGGGCATGTGGTGTGTGATTCTGAAACTAAAGTCACAATTCTCCTTTTTGAGAGGAAACCTATTTGTTTAAAATATCAAAATAATATTTCTGATAGGACCACTTTGTCAAAGAGAATATTTGTTGGAAGCATACAAGCATACATTGAGTTTGGGGCATGGCTCTGTTCTGAGAGATCCCTGCCCGTCTAAGCGTGGAACCGAAGGCATGGAGCTGCAACCAACCCCCCCTCCATAGAACAGAGCCTACAGCAACAATGATCTTGAAGAAACATTGTTATTGAGCGCAGTTTAGTCATGAAAGAACAGGGTTACAGAATGCTAAAATAGATGGGTGGAGCTGAGGAGGAGGGGGGTTGTTAAGCGTACATGCTGAGGAGTCGCTTCTCAGAAGCCAGAGCTTAAATAAGCCAGTACATTATTGGTCAAGCAAAGTCAGATGACAGTCATGAGCACTCAGGTGATTCTCCAGCGGGAGAAGGGGACTCCTCCACGTTAGCACGCTTGACTTTGTGGCCTATCAGAATTTACGTCAAGCTCCATTTTTGCAGCTCAGTAAAGATCTATTAATGACAAGAGCTATTGAATTTATAGACAAATGCCATTAAAGAAAGAATAAAAGAAAGAAAGAAAGAACACTCGAGACCATCTTGGATCACACCAGCCACGTGACCAATACTGGCACTGTTTTCAGTATAGCAGTCCTTACTAAAATGCGTTGAGTGTGTGCTCAGACCACGCTGTTCAGTGAGGACATACTGAGACTACACCCAAAAAAGAAAAGAAAATCCCTAAAACAGGCCCAAAACATGAATTATTTATTAATTATTTTATTCAATATCAACTGAGCTTGTCATCTAAAGGTAACATAATTGTAACCTAAGCATGTAACCTACAGTGGATTTTGAATTCTCTGTATATATTATTTATTCATATTTTTAGTTAAGGATCTGTTGTTTGAAGGGGTTTTACACACAAATTCTATACGGTAATTTAGTTTCAGTGGAGGTGAGATTTTGGTTAACTAGGTCTTTAGCAACATAACTACATAATGTGCATTATGCAGTGTAATGGGATTTGATGTGTATGAGGGAACTTTAAGAATCCTTATCTCAGATCAGACGGCAGAATTGAAATGTCAACTGAGTTTCACCACTTTCTTTTAAGCACAACTGCGCTCTTACTTTCAAACTATTTTGACTCATCGCACATAGCACTTTCCTCGTGGCATTTAACTTGCAATTTTCTTCTTAAACTTACATTTTAACCATATTCATGAATTTATGTGAACCTCCCAGCAAAAATTTGCCTAAAAATATGGGCATTGAAAGGCTAAGTATCGAAACTTATATAAAAGGCTGCATGGGGTGAAATTGGGCCAAATGTCCTCACGGCCAAAAACATTGAAAGACTTTCAACAACTGTCCTTGTGGAATAGAAACAGCATCAAAAAAAGCTTATATTCTCATGAGACCTGATAGAAAAAAATTTCAAAAGTTTTAAAAAGCATTCCTTTTTCTCATTATGCAAGCGGTCTGGAGAATGAAAACATTTAGCAGTGAAAACATTTTAACAGATATGATTTTCTTATTATGGAATCCCACTTGTAATACAGCAGAATATATGGATCTAGACATTAAAACTTTTGATTTAATTAAATCCTCGACAAAGGAAAGAAACTAATTGCTGGGTTTCTGCAGAATATTGAATGGTTCCTAACCCATGAAAAAGAGGTAGGCAACTGAAAATAAATCCTGATATTTGAGATAATCCCAACCCTGTCGATTTCCAACTGTTTGAAAAGACTGACAGACACATCCCTGGACCTTCTGCTCCGCTTGTCACGTAATCTCTTTTCCATTTAGTGTCTGTGGCCAACATGCACTTTTTTGCCGTCATATGTATTGCTGACATTCAATATTTTGGGTATGAATTGATAATTGCTTATAATACATTTGTGAAACAAATATAAGATGCAGGTTTATTTAATTAAATCCATAGAAAATACTGAATACTGATGTGAACTGCATCCATCTTCACATTAGCGGTGAGGCGATTTCAGATATTTTTGATTGCAAACACTCCCTTGCGGCCTCCCTTTCCTCAGCTTCTTTGGTCTCATTCCTCTGATTGTCGCGACTACATCAACAGAGCGAAACGTCCTGCGCTCACTTGTGGTATTTAATAAATGCGTCAGTGTGTTTAACCCTGTCAATACTGAATACAGTGACACAAATCAGTGTAACTCATTGGATATATATGTCATTTTGTGACTTAAAATATCACTTTAACAGTATAAATAGTCTGAGTATAATCCTAGACCTGTCAGGAATCGATTAAATTCTGGTGGGACAAATATTTGTCCCAATGACAAATACTGAAAGGGTTAATTCAGAGTGGTGAGTGACAGAAGGAGTCTGTGCAGCTGATTTGAGCCACCACTATATTTTTTTTTAAACTTTTACATTTTTGAAAAAAATGGCTTAATTCAGACTGGTTGAGTGACTGAAGGAGTGCTGTCTGTGGTCCATTGAATTTTTTTTTCCTTTATAAGGCTGACCTGCTTTAAGATTCAGTTGAATTCCCAGCTCTCAGCCAGTGGTTGCCAAGTGTTTGTTTGTCATTCAGATCAGTGTTATAAAATCTTACGGACATTTGTCCGTCAGAGTCGGTCGGGGTCTTTCTGTTCGGTAGTAGTAGCAGTAGATTAGATATTCATGCTAAAGCGAGTGTGTCCTTAAGACCTTTGTTTAATGCAGCCTTCAAAGAAAGCCGCTTTAGCCGTTACTCGTTTTCACAAGGTGCAAATGTGTTCCAGTCCCACGGCGAGCTTCAAATAAAATTATCTTTAATTGTGCTTCAGTTTGGCCCGGAAGGCATTGTCATTGGCAGGGCGTCAGATGTGTTTTCCCAGTCTTCTCTTCAGTTGATTTAGTCTGTGGGTACGTGTGTTATCTGGAGATCCCTGTCGAAGCTCGAGAGAGGATTTGTTTTGAGTCTGTGTGAGTTGGGGGCCCTAATGGGATTGAAAGCGTAATGTTAACAGTTTGTTGTTTAATTTTTCCAAGCCTTTAACAGTTATCGGTAAGTTCACACTTAAACAAGTACATGCTTGAATTTGTCACTCACCTCTTCAGGGCTTACTTCTCTTAATTAAATGTGTTTATTATATTAATGAATACATTTCAATGCTGACATCACGCTCGCAGTGAGGTTATTTTCAGATAAAAGACTGTGCTGGCCTGAATTCTTTTGTCTGAGCCTAAAGGCAGGGAGCTTTAATGCTTTCAGGGCCTGGGCTTTCCCATTCCTCTGCAAGAAACTGTCAGCCAAAGAGCCAGATCAAAGGCGCTTTCACACCAGAGCTGTTTGGTCCGCTTTAAACGGACCAGAGTTCGTTTCCTCGGATAGTTTGCTTCGTTTGGGCAGGTGTGAAAGCTCCTCCGAACTCTGGTGCGGACCAAACAAGCGAACTCTGGTCCGCCTGAAAACATGGGTCTCGGTTCGCTTGCAAGGGAACCCTGGTGCGGTTCGCTTACAGTGGGAAATGCAAACGGACTACCCAGCGAACCAAAGAGAGGAAGTGAACCAAAGGATAGCTTGCTGCCTTGCCTGCTGCTCATACAGGGCGGCTGCTTATGAAAAAACAATTTGGGTTGAACAACAAAGTAAAAACAGGAACCCCAAGACTGCATAAATTTGGTGTTGGTCCATTGTTTGTTTTTGTTGTTAACAAGCCAGCTGAAGGGGATGGATTTCAGTTTTTGGTCCTGGCTAATGAATGAGCCGGGTTTTCATCTTCCTCATGCTTTTTTTTTCTTCCTGGGCAGCGTTCGTTTCGGGCAATACCGCCCCAAAAGAGCAGCTATTGTAACTGCATGATGTTGTCCAGGCGGTTTGGTCCGCTTTCAAAAGCGCAGTGTGAAATTGAACCAAACCAAATGAAGGTGAGAAACTTTTCGGCATTCCCCGCCCAACTGAACAGAGTCCCCCAGACTGTCCAGGTGTGAAAGTGCTATAAAATTTCTTATTTCACATATTGCATTCTGTGTCCAGCAAGTCCTGCATGCTGGTTGAAATATTAGTTGCTCATCGGCTAAAAAAGCCAATGCAGGGTCCCCTAAAACATCTTGGGACCTGACTGGCTCCTGTGTATTATTCAAACGACATGTCATGGATCTGTTCAACTATACTGGATATTTTTGAGAGTCCTGACAACAACAAAAGCCAGTATCATTTAAATACATTTAGGATAGGAGTGGTGATCCAGGACAAGTGTTTCAAAGCTTATCCATTCCAAGAAGAAAACAAGCTGATCCTAGATCAGTAGTCTCAGTGTATACTATTTCATGAAAATGGGTCCATGTGCTTTATTTTGTAATGCTATTTGTATTCTCCTCATTCTGTTAGAACTTCCTCCAGCACCAGATTCTGGAGAATGGCATGTGAAGCTTGCTATCACACTGCTTAGATCACGCTACCCTTATGAGAGGGATTGAGAATGTTGAATACAATCAATATTTAACCATTCCATTTGACAATGATAAAAAAAAAGATTGGGTGGACTACAGAAATCATTGGTAAAGCATACTTTTGTGGCCAATGAAGGCAAGGATTGGGGGACGCGGAGCTAATGAAACAGCGTTATTTTCAATTATTTGGTCGACGTGTCTCTTGTTTGATTGATAGGACAAATTTTGTTACTAGTACATTTTTTTTGCAGAAACTATTGAAAAGCACCTATTTAAATGATAATTTGATGGTGTGTCCAGATTTGTAAAGCCAGTCTGAGTCTCAAACCAGTCACACAGGAATGGAGTCCACAGTAGAATGCATGGCCTTAAATTTGTCTCAAAACTCAAGCACAAACCAAGAGAGCGCATTAAAACCAAGTGCGCAAGACCCTCTCTATGAGCTCGCAACTTCACAATGCGTGCAATTTCAATACACACTCTCAATTTTAAAAACCGCTCATTTGCAAGTCACTTCAACACATCCTGTCAATGTCAAAATGTGCTCGCAATTTCAATATACACTCGCTTGTCGATTCGACTTTTGAGGCTTCGGAGGCGGGAATTTCAGTGCTGACTGTGACCTTTAATTGGCTGTTTGATTTTAGCACATGGTTGTCAACTGCCGTAAACTACAGGATAAGAAATGAAAGACGGGGTCATGGGCAGTTTACTGAGCAGACAACCATCATGTCGGAGGAAGAAAGTTTTTCACAAAGCAAACATCTTTCATTGATCCTATTTTAATATTGTTTGAAGGTATTGATTTCATTCACTGTGTGTAGCTATGATGATGCTGTGTTATGGCCAGCTAAATATTTCTTGTTAGAAAAGATCGCTAACATCAGTCCCTATACTCGAGATAACCAGCACTCACGATAATATCCAATTAAAGGACAATTTAATAAACACAAAATGCACAGAGCAACAAGCGGACGTTTTGACTCACAGGTCTTTTTCAACGTAAAAACAGGAAGTGAGTACGTCCCTTAAATAGGGCTGCCAATGTGCAAGAAAATTGTGACCAGGTGCAATAAATATGTGACCATATCATACTTAGCAATATAGGGCACTGAGGGAGTACATACAATTAAACAAACCAATAACATTTACAAAAAACAATTAAGTGAAAGCTCCTCATTCATGCCCTTGGGAAATTCGGTTTGGAGAAAATGAATCCATTTGGCCTCTTTTTGAAGAAGCAAACGATCGCGGTCTCTACCTCTCTGGTAGATACTGGCAACATCAGTCCCAACATGAATTCTTGGACTTTGTTATTTCAGCATCAAATTTCCCATAAATGCACACTTAGCTATGCCATTTCTGTAGCAATGATATATTCCTGTCTTCTTATTAATCAGCTTCTTCAAGTAATATTTCTTCTCTGATGCCGAAGACCCGGTGTTCTGCCAATTTCTGTTACCAATCAAGATAAGCTGCTTAGCGGTTTTGCGTATTTACACACCAGAAATCTTGGGCTTTACTACTTCACACACATCTTAGATATTTTTATAGCTATATCTTAAAAATATTTTTTTCAGTGCCCCTTTCTACTTGTAAGCATTTAAATACGTGCATGTACGCACTGACTTTT
Organism: Gymnothorax javanicus; assembly: GCA_029692085.1. NCBI lineage: Eukaryota > Metazoa > Chordata > Actinopteri > Anguilliformes > Muraenidae > Gymnothorax > Gymnothorax javanicus. The sequence continues at coordinate 110,005,467 of CM056194.1, read as the reverse complement.
CTGAAAATGTAGAAAATAGTTGATAATGGCATTCAGCGTTTTATCTTTGAATGAACTTGTCCAGCTCATTAAAACCTGAATGTTTTACTAATTTAATAATAAAGTTTCGACTGTGGGCTGATTCATATTGCAATATTAAGGCAAAAACAGAAACTATGATGGTTTTGCACTACGGTAGCACTTTTTGACGTGGTAGCGAAATCGTCAGAACAACAGCCGAGAGTTATGTTTTCAGTTCATACATTATTTGTGCAGAAAACGAAAAAGTTGTTTAAGGCAAATGGTGAAGGATGGAAGGCAGGTTTTTTGACCAGACAAACCTACAGCCACGACATAGCAGTGTTTTAATATTTGCGATTATTACATTATGAGCTATTGGCACGCTGTGGTTTAACCATTGTCTAATGATTTGTACGGATGATATGGTTTGAAAATATTCACTATATTCAGGCTAATGCTTTCAACGTTTCTTAGCCTTTAATTACAACTGGATGCCATTAGAGAAAATAAGTCATAGGCACGGGCTTCTGCTGTCAGTAAATTTAGACGCTGCTAAGTGTGCAGTGGCTAATCCCCCAAGTCATGAATTTCCTGCTCTCTTATGCTGCAGTAGGACTATGATTTTCATGCCCTAAGACTCCTATTGTTCTACCAGACTAAAGTACCGCTTGGGTGGGACGTCAGAAAATGAGTCTGGTTTGGATTCAAGCCTCTGTCATTTTGAAACTCAAGTGGAAAATCTGCTATTCCAACCTGGATCAAGTGCAACCTTTTGTTCACCTCTATTGCAAAGCTTGCTTATCGTTCTAAGTTTTCAGTGAGCGTCTCGTTCTCATATTAGCATCTGCTCTTTCTCTCCCCACATCTGCAGTATAATCTCATTTCAAACGCGGCTCTACTCCTGTTTGCAGTGTAGAAGCCTGCACCCAAGCAAGAGCAGTAGCTTTGTGGATTTAGGGAGTTCATCTCTCCACAAATATTTTCTGGTAATGGAGGTATATTACGCCCTATCAGATGTCCCATATGAAAACTTTTATACATTTTCATTTTCAAAGAATTATAAATTGGTGGTGTTCAGTAATAGATACTATGGGCACAACACTACATCTCTGAGCTCTGGCAGATTTAGCCCTGTTATACTGCCTCCAACCAATCAGTCCATATTTCAGAAAACAATCCCTCACATTTGTAAGTCTCAGATGCAGTCGGATTATTTCCCATGGAAATTGTATCTCCCAGTAAAAAAAGCTGTGAACATTTAGACAAACTGCTGATCTCCGTATTTTTGCTGTCAGTTGGTTCGATTAAGACCTGAGAAAAAACTAGTTCATGAATCTGGAATTTACTCTCATTCATTTGATAATCAGGTCAAAATCTATTCCAGCCTGATTTTCCCACTTCCGCTGTAGCTTACAGCCAAGTCAGAAACCATCTTGGGCTTTACATGCCGATGAATCAGGTGTAAGCGATACAGTTCGATTACAGCGGGGGCCCATCAGACTGCATTATCCCATGGCCTCCTGAGCTGTCTTGCTCTCTCTCCTCTTTCATATTCCCGTATGGGGTTTACAAAGTTTTGGCCTTTTAATTTTCAGCTCAATTGCTGCTGCCACATTTGTAATAGAGATGGAATGATCCCCTCCGTGGGATTTTCCACATAGAATATCAAGTCTCGTTACAGCTCTCCCCGCCTGCTAAGGCTGGGGCTCTGGAGTGCTGTTACAATGGGAGGTCAACTGAGCTAAACTTAACTGTGTCCCAGTGCCTCATGTTGTCCTCTCAAGACTGGATAAGAGCTCACTGCAGTGTGCGCTACACTGTAAAACGCAAATTGTTTGGTGCATTCAACCGATCACCTGAAAAATTGTGTGATCCGTCTTAATTGTATTGTGTTGACAGTATTTTACAGAACATACTTTCAATGTTAACTTTTTGTTCACAAAAAAAAAAAAACAATGGTAGCCTTAACTGATAAAATAATTTTGCAATTATTTTTACCTCTTCCATTCTGTTGACCCATATGTTGGCTAGTCAAGACAGCTGCCTTATGCAGACCTGTGTAACTTTGGGCTTATATGAAATTCTAAAAGCGATCCCAAAGTTTCCCAAGATCCCAAACATGTCCTGCTGAATAACAGGGAAATGTGTTTAAAATGATCTGGTTATTTTTATTTGATGTAATGCTGTGGCCATGAAAACGTGACATCCTGCGTTCGACTATTTGGAGCCCATATTGAATTAAACAAATCAAGTTGCTCAAAGTGCACAATACAAATGTGTGGAACCACTTCCTCTGGACAGAATGACCATTTTCACAGCCGTCGCCCCAAAAATTCTGATAATTGGAGACTGATCAAAATGCCTGAGAGTGGGATTATGCTTCCTTTAGGAAGACCCCCCCAATCTGTTCCCTCACGCTTCTCTGGGCTTTCCCCATAATAGCTAGAAAGCCGTCCCGACAAAGGGAACAAACAGGGATGTAATGCTGTGGTTTCTTCTAGATGACACGGGTGGGGTGGGGGAGGACAGGAATGTGGGGAACATAGGAGTGTGGGTGCTGGGGGGGCCAAGCGAGTTGCCCTCCCGACAGAAACCTCTGTCCGATTACCGCGATTAGCATCACTGTGGAATGATGGGGAGTGATGCAGAACAGTGGCTGCCATTTGTACTCCAGTGCTCTGTGAAACTGCAGAGCCACTCTGGCAACCCATCTGTACTGTAACCCTGGACCAGCCATTTAGCTGTTTGTTTTTCACTGTAGTACTAGTATTGTGTCTTTTTAATGCAATTTTTAAACCAAAAAGCCATTTATTTGTATGTAATGAGCTGATAAACAGGAATGGTAAGTAGGTCTCTCCACTTCCTCGAAATCTTGAATTTAACAAGAACAACAAGGTTTCATCAGATTTTAAAGTTTAGATTTGGAACTTCTTTTTTCTTTTTCAATCTGAAGGATTTTTATGAATCAATGAAACTCCAGATTCATTGCTTAGTCCTTGGGCCCCCTGTGTATGCTGGTTTTTGTTCCATCCACAAATGCAAGTAGGATTTTAACAAGCTGCTAATTTGTCCTAATTTGGTGCATATATGTTTACAGTAGTTATTTGTCCTCTTTTGTGAAATGTTCACAGATATCTATACTTGACTTGAAGTATAAAATTCCATATCCCTAGTCAATGCATTTACATACACAAGAATATTCCATTATTAAATGGAATTTAATCATATTCATTACGATGTTGTCATGTAAACTCCAGCCTGATTCTGTTTAAGACAGTATTTTAGTTTGCTAAATTCTGAATGAGATACCTTGCATATGCCAGTTGTTTTATATATATATATCAGAGGTCGCACTACACTTTCTGTTTGTCCATCATTGTGACGGACAGGGGCATAAAAATTCCGTCATAATCAATTATTATCCGTCATTGTAATTTTATTTTTTAAAATGATAATTGTTTTTTTTTTTTATAAAATAAACTGAATAATTTATAGATTACGCATTAGCTGATGCCGACAGTGATTCATGTAGACACACATTGCGCACTGTGTTAAATACAGCACTGTGTGGATTTTCGAACTTACTGCTGTATGAACTTTAAAAAACATCACAAATGATTTCTCCCCCCACACAGTAACAGTGCGCACATGAACAATGCTTTCAGTTATTACTGGGCTTCACTAAGCCTAACAACCGCAGTATCGCTAAGCGGTCCTACGAAGCTGCTTATCAACTCGTTATGTCAACCGCGGCTTTCCCCACCTAGATATCTGCGTGTTCACATAACAGAGACGGCGTTTGTAGCATATGACCAATCGTCTACCGACAGCAGAGCAGCATATTTTAGACACGCATTTGGCTTGAGTCTCTCGCCTCTTAGTGGCATTCACGTTCTTGTGCCATAGTCAGCACTTATTCAATCAACGCGAACTGAAGAAATTCACACGCGGAATTCAAATCATTGCACATCAAGTTAATCAGTTTCACGTGCATTACGGTGGATTTTCCCACTAGTGACACGGAAATTGATTATGACTCGGGAATTCTCACGCTTGTCTTTACTGAGGGATTGAAAGCAATTGAATTGCATGAAGACGTTTCAAATGGTCTTAATTCATTTAAACAATTTAAACGATCATGAAACACATGCATTGTTTCCAATCCCTGAGTAAAGAGAAGCACGAGAAGTCCGGAGTCATAATCGCTTTCCATGTTACTTGAGGTGAGGTCCACCTTTATGCAAGTGAAACTGAAACTTCAATGCATAAGGATTTTAATTCCGCGTGAGAATCTCATTAAGCATTCAGTGAACAATTGCGGACTACGGTGAATAAGCCTAAAAAATGCGTGAGACCTACGCCGAATGCGTGAGACTTGGCATCTCTGTCATAAAGATCAAAGACAATTCTCGAGACAATTGGACGGGGGTGTGAATTACATTCAGTCAAAATGATGGACGGCCTTCAAAATATTCCGTCATTGTTAAAAAAAATCCTTCAATGACGGAAAATATTCGGTTAACGCGACCTCTGATATATATATATATATATATATATATATATACATACAACTCAAATTCCGAAATAGTTGGGACAAAGTGTAAATTGTGAATTAAATCAAAATGCAACGACTTTCAGATCACATGAGCCATTGGGCTCTTAATTCGTTGACCAGGCGCAGGCGCGGCGAATGGGGAGAGCGCCGCGCCAACGGGGTGTGTCCAGGCATATGTTGCAATTTTGTGCCTGGTGCAGCCTGGTGCAAGTACTCCTCTGTCCCGCCTCGGTCCCTCCTGCCGGCGCAAGTGGTAAAGAGGGAGGAGAGAAGGCGTGTTTGAGTATAACACAGCCGAGTCAAATCTTCACCAATCAAATGAGCTCCTCTCCTCACCTTTAATGTGTTGGAACGTAGAAGCCTCTGTCCTATATCTGCATGATGCGTTAATGTTGCATTTTACTTTGCTGCTTCAGGCATGTTTTCTGCACCGCTTACGTCTATATTAAGCATTTCGAATATGAGTTAGCTGGCTAGCTAGGGCATTCGCGAATTATTACCATTAACGAACTTGAATGGAATTTCAAAACGAAACTACGTCAGATCATTCAAACTTATGAAGTTGGAATGAAATACGACGGTTGCTCATTTATTTCTTCTGCCTGCATCATTGGGAAGAGAAACAATGGATAGCGTGTTCCTATTATTACACCCTGTTGCTGCTTAAAATTTTGGGATTAACATGCATGGACAACAATGCAAGATACGTTACACATTGATTTTTAATATGTGATTTTAACTCAGTACAAGATCATAGCGATCAGGCTGTATTCCTTTCCCCCACTTAAAACGATAAAACCTAAGTGACAAGAATAGTATTAAGCCGCTTGCACACTGGACGCGAAACAAATTTTTCGCACGACAGATTACATTCAAAGTCAATGCAAAGACGTGTATTCGCGTCTTTGCATTGACTTTGGCTGCGTTTCCCAGTTAAGAGCGTTCTTAAGGGGTTAAGAAGGCTCCAAAGAAGAGTTCAGCTAAGAGGGAGCCTTAAGATAAGAGTGTTTCCCAGATGCGTTCTTAGTGCCATTCTTAACAATTGTCTTTGTGCCCTTCTTAACTGCCTTCTTAACTGGAGCTCAATTGATCAATCGATGTCAGAGTAACCGAGTGTTCCACATACTTATGTGCACACAAATGAAGTTTTGATGTAGCAAGTGGCGTATAATGTTAAAAATGAACGTGCGTAACGCCACAGCGCACGCAGCAGAATGTCTGAAAACAAACGGACGCAAATAAAGACCAATAACACAGATAAGAACTTAGAAAAATAAGAAAATACATTAAATAAAATCATTACGTGTGAAATCATGCGGTTAAACCTTGTTCAACTTGATTTGAGACATGCAGCTCAAGTTGCTTTATATATAGAGCGTACAACAAGTGGTCAAGTAGAAGACCGGAAATATTAGGGAAATACGGTAAAATATTTCAACACATGGAACCATGGAGGAGAGCTGTAAGTTTTCCCTCATTTTAAATGCTTAATGGATAGTAGGGGTGCATGAAAGAAAGGGGGGGGGGGTTGAATAAGGACAAACCGTACGCACTGCATTAATATCTCCTTGCTTAGTGTCACATTGATTTGCCTGACGCGGCTGTATCTGCAGTGTTTCGTCGCTATGAAGGGTGTTAAGAGCGCTCCTGACCCTTCTTTCAAATTCTTCTTAACAAAAGATCATCTTAGGCTAAGAAGGAATCTGGGAAATGCGTTTGCTTCTTACTGGAGCCTTAAGAAGGATCTAAAGAAGCTCTTAGCGCTAAGATCTTCTTAAATGAATCTGGGAAACGTGGCCTTTGAATGTAATCAGTCGTGCGAAAAATTTGTTTCGCGTCCAGTGTGCAAGCGGCTTTACTGAGCATAGAACGCAAGCATTATATATATATGTGTGAGGTAGCGATCTGGAGCCAGATGCGAGAACCAGGAAATGCAGTAAAATAGGATTTTATTGAGAGAGGGGGCGAACCCCCGCAGAGCAGGAGGCAACGGTACAAAGTCCACAATCCAAAAATCAAAAATCCACAGGGCCAAATCCGAGTCGTTAACAGGGCACCAATCACAGAATTCGTAGTCGGGCAAAAAAGGGTTAGATACACAGAAGCAACAAGCAATCCAAAACAGAGCCAAAATCGGTAATCAGGGACGGTCCAGTCAGAAGAGAATCACAAGCGAATACGAGGCGAAAACAAGCGTAGCACAAGGGAAACGTTCTGACGGGGAACTGCTGTGAGAAGACTGCTTAAATACACACAAGGGAAGTCACATGCTATGATTAGGGACAGGTGAATTGGATCAGACTAATTACGAAGGAGCAAACACAAGGGGAAGCCTAATCACATGAAATTGGCAAAAGCCAAAATGCGGACAGGGATCACGAGACAGCCTATTGACAAACATACAGCCCCGGTTAGGGAGTTCTAGCGTGCACAGATAATGAGGCAGAACAGAGTTAAGCAGGTGCGGAGGATCCGCTGAAACGCAGCCAAGTAGATTGAGTGAAGACGAGGGGCGGAGACTAGGATAGGGCGAGTGCTGAGAGCTTGTTAATCAATTAGTAAAGTGCAGCTATACAATCCCTAGTGCTCGTTAGTAAGTTAGTATTATATACAATGTTAGTTTTGGTTAGTAATTTTAACTAAAATAACAAACTGTTAGTACTTGTTAGTAATATAGAAAAGCAAGGTGAAGGAAGCAAACGAGATTAGAAGGAACTATTGAAAACCCAGAAACCATGAAATCACCTGAAAGCGTGGCACTCAATACTGGGGAAAATAAGCTGTCACATAACAAAAGACCAGACAGGGGAGACAAAGCGCAATGCATGGCAAAATACAAAACAATGACTGGAATCTAACTGGGGAATGGACAGGAAATGCATGAATAAACAGAAACAAAACATGGCATGGAACAAGGCAAATGCAAAACATGAACAGAACATGGGCAGAACAGAACAGAATCATAATAATATATATATATATATATATATATATACGCACTGCCTGATGCCGAGGCAGTTTGTGGTTGGCTGAGAAAGATGTGAAGTCGTTAGTTTGCATCACAGATTCAGCTGCGTTGATTAAGCCAGGTCGAGTTTCCATTATGCGTGCTAACCGCCTTTGATCTGACATCAGGACAATCAATATAGATACTATAATTTATGTCCTGATTCTGATAGTTACATTAAATAGTGGTTGCTGTAATTATTTATTGCATTGAAATGTGCCTGACATTCTGGAAACCTGCCTGTGAAGTTTCGGTGATGTGTGCGCACTGTGCGCCGGTCAGCCAAATTACCACTGCACAGAAAGTAAACCAGGTTGGAGCTGGCGAGCTCTCTGCGCAACTTCAGCAGAGACTTTTGCCACAAAATTGTCACTGCGTCTTGATGAATATGTGACACCTCCCCCTACTACGCCGCCACACCCATCTCGGCGCACGTCCGTCTACCAAATTGCCAAAGTGGCTGTTGCGCGGTGTTGCACTGCACGAAATTACCACTGCGCGGGCTGCACCGGACGAAATTACCACCGCGCGGGCTGCACCAGACGAAATTACCACTGCGTGGGCTGCACCACGCTACGCCACGCTGCGCCACCCTGCGCTGCGCCAAGAAATTAGAGCCCAATGTGTTATTTACAATCGAACATAGATAACATTTAAAATGTTGAAATTGAGACATTTCACATTTTTATCCACAAGATGAGCTTATTTCAAATCTTCTGGCTGCAACAGGTCTCAAAAAAGTTGGGACACAGGCAAAAAAAAAAGGGGGCTGAAAAAGCAATTAATATATAAGAGAATCAGCTGAAAGAACATTTAGCAAGTAATTAAGTTAACTGTCATCAGGTGTGTAACATGATTGGCTATAAAAGGGATGTCTTAGAAAGGCTGAGTCTCTCAGAAGTAGAGATGGCCAGAGGCTCTCTAACCTGTGAAGGCTTGCGTAAAAAAAATTGGGGAATATTCTAAAAAAGATGATCCTCAACGTCAAATTGCAAAGGCTTTGAAGGTCTCATCATCGACAAAGCATAACATCATCAAAAGATTCAGAGAAACTGGAAAAATCTTTGTGCGTAAGGAACAAGGCCGAAGACCTTTACTGGATGCCCATGATCTTCGGGCCCTCAGACGCCACTGCATCACTCACCGGCATGATTCTGTCATTGACATTACTAAATGGGCCTAGGAATACTTCAAGAAACCACTGTCTGTAAGCCACTTAAACTCACACCGAATGTGTGAGAGTTGACAAGTATGCGTTATAAATGAAAACTGGCCACACCTGATAATGTTTCGGAGTTTTTGTAATGGTAATTTAAATGATTGAAAACAGGTTGTGTTCTGAGCCTCCCCTATCACCAGTTCACCAGTCGCCACTGATATATATATATATATATATATATATATATATATATATATATATGTGTGTGTGTGTGTACATATGTACATGTATGTATAATAGTCCAGTGTTTTGTGGAACAGTTTAGAAAATTCTATATAATATAGAATAGTATATACTGTATATATTTACCAACTGTTCCAGAAAGTTCTAATTACAACTGGATTGTACTGGCGCAAGAGTAGAGGTGATTACCCATGTATTGAAGGTTCTCAAGCAAGACACAAAAATCAAGACACTGTGGAAACTTCTGGAAAATTCTTTTGGATGTATAAATACTTGTGGACTTGTGAGGCATTCAATCTTAGATTTAGCGGTTCTTGGACACATTACAACATTTACTCAGTTATCTTGGATTCGGTCAAGCCTGTGTTTCTTATTCTACATCGTCAGCCTTACAGCTTACCCTCTCAACAAAATCAAGGGTCACAGAAATTCTTAGACTTCTTGGAAATTCTTGGATTTTTTGGATCTCTCTTTTGGAACCATTTCATTTTCGGATTAAGACATTCATTAGGGTTACCTTGGACACTGTACCGCGCAACAGGGTGAATACTTACCATCTACTTTATCGTTATTCATTTGTTTGTTATCTTAGTTTTTGTTTTAACCTCTCGGTTCCCAGAGCTTTCAATATGCTCTGTTCTAAAACTTTTCTTGAGATTTTGCAGGTCTCACAGATAAATTTGTAATAATTTTATTTCTGGTGATAGACCCCATAAACTGTACATTTTTGGAAAGGGTATTGTCTGGGCTTTTTGTGTTCGTCTTTAAATTGGAGATCAATAACCAATATCAATTGATTGATTTTGTGATTTTTTTTTTTTTTGTGATTTTCACCCCATAATTCAACAAATAAAGATGTTATTTGTCTAGTATTACTTTTATGTGTTTATTATGAATTACTAATCAATCACTAATCATATTTAATATTCCTGACTGTCATTCAGGATCTGTGCAAGGGCCTCATCGACCCCAAACCTCGCTCTCAAGCTCATTTTCTCAAAAAAACCCAACAAAAGCAACACAAGTTTGCCCTATTCAGTGCTATTGTGTTCACAGAATAGACCACGTGTTAACGTTTTCACTTCCTGGTTCAGCATCAAAGTTGCACCAGTGCCCCCATCTATACACTAAATGAGGAAGTGAATGTAAGCAGAACATAGTCCGTAGGGGTGTAACGATTCTAAACTGCGATTTTTTTAAAGCGTAGTAACACCACCTGCTACCATGGGGCGAACATCCGAGCTTTCCTTTTTCCTTTATTAACCCCCCTGCTATCCTGAACGAAAGTGCCAAACATCAAAGGGCATGGGAAATGCTTCCGGAAAAAACTTGACTGACATCAGTATTTTTTGGCTACTTGCTGAAAGGAGCCAAGTAAAGGAAAACAGAATCGTCTCCTATTAACCAATTAGGCAACTCTAAGAAAAGTATACCTGTTCCTGTTTATTTTGCTTGATTATTTTCAGATCGCCCTGGATTTCAAGAATCTAAAAAATACACAAGGTGGAAAACATCTGTAAAGCGGATGAAACGTGAATGTGAGATATAAATTATCACAATCACACGAAGTTGCCCAATACGTGTTCTTGCAAATCTGTACTGTTCTATGGCCATTTAACTTTCAGAATGTGGCAATCAAACATGCTATCTTAATAAACAGCCCTACTCATTCAGCAAAGTGAATAAGCGAATCCCCTGTTTGATTGCTAATTGAGCAAAGTAAACAGGGACATGATTAGAGTAACCTAACTGGTTAAAAGGAGACGATTCTGTAGTCCTTTACTTGGCTCCGTGCAGCATGTCGCCGAAAAATTCTACTGTCAGTCAAGTTCTTTTTCCGGAAGCATTTCTCATGCCCCTCGATGTTTGGCACTTTCGTTCAAGACTGCGTCGGGTTTAATAAAGGAAAAGGGAAAGCTCGGATCTTCGCCCCATGGCAACAGGTGGTGGTACTACTCCTTAAAAAAAACCATGATAGTCCGGCTCCAATATACCAGTATAAAACGAGCCCTATACACAATATTCAACATAGAATATACAACCAAAGTATAAACAGAGTATATACGATATATAGAATCAGAGAATATTGGAAACTAATATATGTTGCAACTAATTTTTCTGCCCTCGGGTATGTGGGTGATTTTTTTTCTGACCAATTTTTATGGTCAGCGGAAGGCAAGAGGTTGATATAGCAAAGAAGCTACTGAGAATTGAGGATTTTTAAGTAAATACAATAATAATGTACAGATAATATGTACAGAAGTAAAATAAATTTAAAAAATCATCTAAAAAATATATAAATCATCACAGAGGTACCACACACACATGAGATATAGAGAATGATAAATTTAGCAAAATTCTGCTTACATGGTAAAATAACAAGCGTAGACAGTGGTTAAGAGATATCCTCACGGCAATCATTGTAAAATCTGATACTTGTCGGTCTGAAGGACTGTCGGGCGATATTTGTTCTGTGAAATGGCAAACGTAGGTGGTGACCAGATGGAAGAAGTTCGATGCCATAATATATCTTTCTTCGAAGTAGACAGCAATTGACAGACGGAGCTGAAAGGCTTTAATGGCAGGTGGTTTGCTCCCCGAGACCCTCGGCCCCCTTCAATCTTCAACACAGAGCGAATTCATGATTTATCGGCTCTGGTATGGGAACATTTCATTTAGACTGGCTGCAGTCGTGACGGGGCCTGCCCTGCTCCTGTTCCCCAAGTATCACACTTATTTACTGCCTCCTCTTTATATCAAGCAACAGCCCTTTCAAATTAAGAGGCTCGGGACCATGTGGTGTTTGTGCAATGGGCTACATGCACGGCGTGGAGTCTTGTAATGGAAGCCAAGAAGCTTAAACCGGAATTTTTTTTTTAATAAAAACTGTTTAAAACTTGGCTGTTAGGAATTAAACTATTTGTTTTTAAAATATCTAATCTTCCAAAGAGCATTGGAAGAGTTGATTATGTTGAACTGCAATTAACAACATTAATGACACAAGAATCACAGTTCAAAGTATTACTAATATCCCGGTGAAGAAACCATAACATTTAATTGCCTTTGAAGATCTTCTGAAACCCACTGAAAGTTTTTAGGAAAATGTAAAAGTTACTGCATGTCCAGCTCTCCATTCTGTGGTTTCAGTCACATAGAAAAATAAAAATCTGATGCTCTGATTCTCCAATCGACAGGCGCATTCTTGGCGTTCCTGGCCCTTCAGCGGAGGGGGCCACGCCGGGCCCTGACAGATATGTGTTTAGCGATGACAAGCAGGGTCACGAGGCTTTCACTCATCTCCCTTTCATGTGCGCTGGCAGCTCGACGTTTCTCAGCTGACCCTCAAACAACGTCTTTCATTCCGCTGGCCCTTTAATCGTTCAAGAGAAGAGCGGGGGTGGGGGGGGATAGAGACGGGAGATGGACTGAAACCATTCAATCCTGCGGAGTTTCGGGGTCTAATCTGAGTGACCCTACTTCTGTTATAAATACTCCTTGTGAAAACATTTACTACTGTAAATGACATTACGACTAATGTTTTGGGTAATGGAGAGCTGTTTTTGAAGTAGTTTGGCTCAGAAAAGCCATTTTGCATTGCAGCAGCAAAAAGTTGGATATACTGTGTCTGGAACGTTTGTATGCTGGAAATTGACATTTGTTCAAGGCAAACCACTCTGAAAAAAGATGTAAAGGGGGACCAACAGAGTGTGCAGGCTTGTAAACTGAGTTAAACAATTTCATTTTCAGTGCTTTGGATGGATTTGTATGGAAAGACCATATTTACAAAGATTATTCTATACATGCAGTCCACAAAAAATGTGTACCTTGAAATGTGGTTCAAGCAATACGTCAAGCAATTACTTATAATGAAACTTTACACTTCTATAAAAACTAGACAAGTGTATAAATTCCCTTTAATATACACTACAAAGCCAATTGTATCTGGATAGCTGCCATCTCATCCATGAACGCCTGCACCCACACCAGGAGAAGAGTGAGTAAAAAGCAGCACAGGACCAGACCTGACCGCTAACCCCAATAAGATTTTAATTTTTTGGGAAAATTGAAGAGAAGAGTGAAGTAAATGATTTTTTTTTTTTTTTTGGGTTTTCCTCACAGTATGCCCTGTGGGTATGTTCTAGCACTTCAGACCAGTTTCAGTGCAGTATTTCTATGACTGTGCAATTAATAACAGCGTGTTGAAAATGTCAAGCTTTCATTGAGGAGGGAGTTCTCTGTTTGAAGCCACCAGCCACAGATGAAATTGCCTGGAGAGTCTGTACAAAGCCCCAGCTAAGATTCAGGTCACAACTGTCACTGTTCGCAGGCAATTGGAGATGAAACCAGGCTGCCAGTTAAGTGACAAGTTGGTGGGCGCCCTACTTTTCCGGGGGAAAAAGAACACTTTTAACAAGAATTAATTAACAGGCATGGATTGTGTGTGGTGATTCAGAAAACAATACTCAAATAAACAATAAACAATACCGTCAGTCTGTATAAATTATTCCATTTTTTATAGCACCTTCCCTGAGGGGAAAAGTGCTATATTTGGGAGTTAGTGCTTGCTGTCTGTTGTTTGATGCATTTTATTTAATTTTAGCATTTAAATCATTATTGGTGTTCTGTCTTTGTTGCAACATGTCTGTTACGCAGCACTATTTGGCTGCATTATTTGTGTCAGATATAATGATATCTTTTTTTTTTACATAAATACCAGTGCACTATGTATGAATAGCTCATTAAGGTGATTACCCCAGATGTCAGGTTGTATAAAACAACTATTTACACTGACAGCGTATAATACTAGCCAGTTACCCAACCTGGAACTCCGCATATAGAGTGCATATACATATACATATAGAGTATACTTTGCTGGTGTTAATATTTTAAAAGTTTTGCAAAGTTTTTTTTTTTTTTTTTGCGATGGAATTATTGGATTTTTTATTGACATATAGATATTTAAATTCCAGAATAGAAGTCTGCACAAATCTCTTCTTCCTTAGATGGAAAATTGATTAAAAAGCCACAAAAAATAACACAATAAAGGGATAAAATAGAAATAGGATTTTTGAACATACTCATATTACATTATGTTGCATAATTTTGTGTTTCCTTACAGATAATATTCCGCCTCCTCACAGACAGAAAAGCTTTTTTCTTCAAACCGCAGCTTTTTGTCAGTGGCGTTCTCCAAATACAGAGGACAGAACTGTCCAGGCAATCAATGCTGGAAAGCAGGATTGTGCAGTAAGCACTCAAACAGTGACATTTGTAAATAAACTTTGTCCGCAACTTCCCTGACCTCCGAAACGCAAATCTTTCAACACAGTGTAGCGCAGATGCAGTGTGATTTCATGTACGTGGTGCCTGTTACAGCATTTGCAATGCCAGCACACGGCAACGCAATACATTTCCCTCGGTTTACATCTACGTGGATGACATATGAAAACGTACTTGGTCTCTCGGTGTTGATGAATGGTAAAATCAAGAACAAATCAACTATGGGCCATAAAATGCCTTCTCTTCACTCGCTCTCAGATCATCCACCTTTGGCATCGTAAACTTCCTCTCTGTTTTCTCATTCATGCTGCAGGATGTTTAGCTGCGTAATTACACCGGTGTGTGTAATGAGCGGAATGGATTAGCTTCCGCTGATCATTCGGATAAAATGTTGCTCCATTTTCTCAATGATTATGGGGAGATTGCAGCAGAGAAGTGGATTTTATTGTTTGATTCATTAGTTTTTACTTATTTGTTTATTTTTGGTTTAATTAATGGGAATCGTAATGAGCTTGAAGTGACAATCCATTTGAGTGATTGATTCTTGTCATTTATTGTGTCTGATTTGTTAACTGCATCTGGGAGGGAGAGACACGGTGCTAACGCTGAATGTCACCCCTCTATTGATACACGCGGCTTGAATGACAGGCTCTGTAAACCGTTTGGAATCAATATAATCAGCTATGTGTGTGGGTGCGCGTGTGTGTGGCAGCTGTGTGTGGTTAGGAGGGTGTCGGAGATAGCTGTTAGGATGTGGGTGGGATGACGGGGGGGCCGGGGGTGGGGAGAACATCATTTACTCTATAAATTCCCTCATTTCTTGCTCACTGTAGTAATTAAAAAGCAGACCCTCTAAGGCAGAAGAGAGAGATGGCTGGATGGCCGAGGCAATAAAAGTTATTCACGAGGAGCAAACAGAGCTGAAGGAATCCCTCTTCTGCTGCACATCAGTGCATTCAGAATTGGCTCAGGGAGGATTTCAAACGTTTGTCAGCCATTTCGGCTCAAACCCTATGCCTTTCGCCGAGCGCGAAGCAAAAATAAGGCAGTGCATGCATCAATCTGGCAAGCAGTTCAGGTCATCGGTTCCGGTTATGCCAGCGCTCCGCACGGTTGAGCGGCGGAGTCGGGAAGAGGGTACCTATAATCTGGAAGGAGGAGGACGGGGGCTGCTTTAACACATTCACTACATCCCCCATCCCCACATCCCCCTGTCTCTTATCCTCCTGCTCTTTATTCATGAAAGAAGCACATTTACATACAGTTCAGTCTGTAAGTATTTGCGCAGCAACACTAAAAACCAGCTTCAATTCTTATTCCAATACGCTTCAAACAATATGAATGCAAACACCTGAAAATCTAAGATGACTGTCTCTACTTTTTCCTTGATATTTTCAAATCAAGAAGCCAATGAGCAGAAATGGTATTACTGTCCCAATACTTTTGGAGTGCACTGTAGAGGCCTTCAGAGGGACAAACAGCAGAAGGTCTTCTGACTGAGTGAGCGAGCTCTGGAGTCCTGTGCTGTACATTTCTCGTTTTTTACGTTTCCTTCATCTCTTTCTGTTCTCAGCTCCTCCGAAAGAACCAACGGTGACCTGCAGATCAACACCTTCTACTGCAGCACTCCACGTACATCCCCACCGATTTCGAAGTGAACGTCAAGTAAGGCTCATTTATACTTAGAGTCTTCTTCTCCAGCAGATGATCCCAAACTCGGTCCCACGGGCTCCCCTGCACATGCTGGCTTTTGTTGCAACTGAAATCACAACATAATATAAACCTAATAATTTTCCTCAGTGTTTGGAGGGGTTGTTGGTCTTAAGCCATTTTATGACAGAAAAGCTGTGAATTACATGAAGAATCACATTCCTATGTTCATATTGTGCGTTTTGTGTGCTATATTGCTCGCATACAAAAGCGGCAAATGTTTTTATCCGCTCAAATGAAAGACTTCAGTTGATAAACTGCCTCTAAATTGGTTAAAACGAGAATTCCTGGCCACTAGAACTAATCCTTTTAAAAATATGAATGAGAGATTCAAAAACAAAGGCTGCATCTGGAGTTTAATGAATAACCTTGATGAATCATTTGATTAAAAAAAAGTTACATTTTATGCCATTTCTGAAAGGAACGGGCATAGACTCCAAATGCAGTTTAGCATCGGCAGGGCGTTTATTGGGATTAACAAAGCTCATGGTCAAGACAGAAATGGATCGATAGCCAGGCAAACAGAAATGCAGAATAGGCAGAATCGAAGTCAGGGGACAAGCAAAATAATCCAGTAACCAGAGAATCAGTCCGCACAAAGACAGTAACAAAGAGGGCTGAAACTAAGGGAATGGAAGGGGAAGGAAAAAGGGAGTTGGATGGGATAAGGGAGAACACAGGAGATACTAAACAGATTGGTGCAAAATGGGAATCAGGGAGAACGAAGTACTAATCAAACAAACCGCAATCTCACAACGCAATAAAAACAATCAAATACAAGACTTACGGGAGAATCACAAGAAACGAGCTTTCAACAATCGAAACGAGAAAAGAGCGCAGAAACGAGACTGACCAAGAACAAGCTGTGGTAGAAACGAGTCGACAAGAAGCTGAGGGAAAGTGGGTCTTTTATACACAAACAAATTAAGTGGAATCCCAGCTAAACACAGGACAGCTGTAGAGAGAGGTGGAACTAGAAAAGCAAGGACAGTGATAGGAGAGAGAGGGGAAACGGGTGGAGTCCTAACTCTAATCTAACTAAACACCCGTGCCTCACTAAACTATTCTCAGGTGCGGATAGTCAATGAGAACAGCGAGAGAGAAGGAAGTGGAAACACCCAACCGAAATTACAGGGAAGAGAGTGTGATGAAAAAGACAAGACGGCACGAGACAGAAACGAGAGGAAGACACTGAAGACCAGAGACAGAGCAATCATCCAGAAACATACATGCTCTAAACGAATAAATATAATAAATATATAAATAATTAGCAATACTAAAAACTAACGAGAAACATACTAGAAACTAGAAACATGCTAAAACAGAACCAGAAACATACTAGGAATTAAAACCAGAAACATACTAGGAATAAAACCAGAAACATACTAGAAATTAAACCAGAAACTAAAACCAGAAACTAACTAGAAACAAGCTAAAAACAAACATACAAATCACCGATCTCTAACAATTTCTCTAGCACCACAGCATAAACATCGAAGATTCATTTTTTATGGCATTCATTGCTATTTTTTTTCTTAAATGTTCTCTCTCTGCCAAAAGAACACATAATTCACAAAAACGTTTTGGCATTGCACGATTGGTTGGAATAGAAACCAGAATACACAGATGGCGTTTTCGCACTGTCATTTTTATTTTTGGCTTAGGCAAGTCAAACTATGACGCGATGATTTGCATGTCCATTATAATGAAAGTGCGCAAAATTATGGCGAGCTGCGCCCAAGATGGACTATCAGCAGAGTAGGACTAAAACACGCTGGACCTGCCCTCAAGCAGGCTGCTGTGACATCAGAGAGCTTCCTCATCAACCGTTGCTCAGTGCAATAGTTGATTTTTTTGCGTGAAATACATTATGTCCAAGGCAATTTAATCAGTTTGCTCATTCAAATTTCTACCATTACATAGTTAGCCATGCTGCCATAGAGTCGAGATATTGAATTGCTCAGCTTTTTTGGCTCACTTTTCAAAGTCATGTTCAGTTTTTACAAAAGTCCAATTCTATAGCATGGAATTATCAAAGATGAAATTGACTTTAATATTCATATGCTTTTTGGATCTCATTTCCATCCAATTCAAGTTCTTTTTATTTCTTTTTTTTTAAATAAATTTGGCATTTCCAATCCCACCCGAATCTGGAATGCCCAGTTGGTGCACTATGTACAAGGCTTGGTCGTATGCGACCCCTTGCTGCCAATTCAGGAGACTGTAGACAGTTCGCGGCTCTCCTCCAAAGCACACGCCTGTCAGCCACCGCTTCTTATACACTCATTGGTTGAATCTTCGCAAGTTCAGAGTGAGGGGGGAGGATACCCGGACATGAACAGGCTTGGAATCTTCCTGACGAGCGCCCGTCTGGCCAACAGGAGGCGCTAGAGCAACGAACAAGGCAACTATTATTTTCCCTACCCGACAGTCCCTTCCCAATTTGCAACCCTGTAGCGCAATAGCCAATTGTGCGCTACTCTGAAAAAGCTGCCAACCACTGCCGGTTGGTACGAGGCAGGGATCGAACCCGCGACGTGATAGTCACTTCTGCTTCACAACGCGATGCTTTACCAAGTGAGTTATTCGGCAGCTCAGGTTCTTATTATTTCTGATATCACATCCGGAAACTTGCCTTGGATCACATGCATGTAATTGTTTACTCAATTAATTTATTTAAATTTAACAGAAGTAAGAACAGCAGCTACAGTATGTTGAAATAGATGTGCAGTTGGCTGTAAAGAAAATGGTTTGGCGAAAAATTTATGGAATAAATTAGATTATGAGTTAAGACCATCTGAAAATGGCAGAAGTAGTAACATGGTAACGTCCTAAAATCTTAGCTACATTATTTTAGTGCAATCACTTATTATCCCCCACCGCAAAGTGTTTGGGGATTTAGGAATGAGTTTTGTCCTTCCGCGCGTCCGTCTGTCTGTAAGACGGGAAATCCAGCTGGGACGCGGCAAAGGGCTGACAAACTGGGGGAGCCTAGGAACTGAGGCTCATCCTAAACTTCAAAGGACTCATGTGGCCTGCAATATGACAAAAGTTGTTTGGACTTCCTTAGGATGAGTGGGTCGTTGGCCCCCCAGAATGTTTGCTCATGTTTGTCAGGGGAAATGGGGTGTTTATGGTTGTGTCTGTGGAAGACTGGGGGGGTTTATAACGGCCCGCGACAATACGCAGGTCTCTGGCGATGCGAGGGGGGTGACCATCACAGTTCCATCCATCACACAGCTAACTGTTGTGGCTCCTTTTGAATCATGCACAGAACAATATTAACGCATATGAGGGTGCTGATTTTGAACATTCAAGACACAAGACAAGCGGATCATCACTTGGATCACTCCGTCAGTTGGGTAGTGCTGCTGTAATGGAGACTTGGATCTCAGCAGCTCTGGGCTGACGTGTCGAGTCGGAGCGAGTAAAGCCAGGCTAGCGCAGGTGTATGGAAATCTGCAAGAGGACTGAGTTTGGGAACCCCTGTTCCAGAATTAGCATTGTAAGTACTAGCAAGCAGACTTTTAAAAAGAGCAATAATTCCTGAATGGTTCACTCCTTATGGAAGTAGACACCATAAAATTAAATCTCTGACTATTAGCCATGAACTGTGGAGGAATTCTGCAGCATAAAATTGTCTTTCTGTCCAAACACTTACAGACCTCAGTGCACATGCATACAGCTGAAAATGAATGAACACTGAGGCCTGACTGCTGAAGGTTTCCGGAGTCGAGCCTGGTATCTCCAACCACTGAAGCCCTCTGTATTACATAAACACTTTAAAGAGTAACAGACAGGGAGATCGAGTAAATATTAGGCCTGGACCGCCAAATAACATTAACATCATAACAAATAATAACATAATTTCACATGGGTTGAGTATACTGTTTGAGTAGGCATAGTAAGATATGTCTCGGGAAAACCAACCCATTCTCATCTCAAACTTTGAGTATGTGAGACAGCTGTAATGTATCCACTGAACTTTTTTTAAAAATCATGGGAACTGGTCACTAACTTATTTGAGGGCAGATAGCACTTCATAAATACTGTAGGACTGGTACAGTATATTTCCTTTCAGTTTAAGAGACATATATTTAATTGTACTCTTTTCAAGGGTCTGCACATTGCTACGTCGCACATTGCTCCATTTCGAAACTCAGACCTTCATAATTCTTGATTAGAGCACTTAAGAGCACATTAATAAGTCATAAACCATGCACAGTGGTGGTTTCAGCTCAATACGATCTGTCTCTCCGTTTAAATATTAAACCCATTTGATTATGATCACTCTTTCAGCAGCCCTGCATAAAATGTGCACACGGAAGCTGTTCTAGAACATGCCGCCACAACAGGGCCAGAGTTGTTTATGCTTTCTATGAAAGAGACCTGCTGTGTTCAAAAGAGGAGAACTACCTCTGAGTTTTGAGGGTGACAGCAAATTTGTGACTGTGTTGCTGGAGGGTGAGAGAAGATGAGAGGGGAGACTGTGGAGGTAAGCCAGGAGTCTCCCTCGTAGCCAGATGGGATCCTAGGGGCTCGCCCAAGGCACTACCGATCCCCCTCTTTAATGTGGCTATCAGTACTTTAGTGTCGTCGGTCGCCTCCCTTTGGTGCCGAAGGGAATGATTCCTGCAGTAAAGCAGTAGAAAGAGACAGTACTGGACAGAATGATATTCTGACCCCAAAATGGGTGTGTGGCAGTAATGTGCTGTTGGAGGTGAAACTGATGAGGCAGAATCCTCACCTTTAACATGCGATTTCTCTCGGGAGTGTGCCTATGTTCCTACAGCCCTATGTTCCCACATTTCTAAGATTACCAACGTGTCACGATGCAGAAACGCCAGTTTCCCTGTTTACATGCAATCGCAAAACTGGAGTTTTCCAAAATCTCCACTTTGGCCGGAGTTTTTAGAAAGAATGGTTTTCTTAAGATGAAAACGGGGTTTTAGAAATGTGAGACGTGGGAACACAGAGCTGACCTGTTACTCTCAACCTGCTCCCGTTTACTTTACTTAATTAGCAATCAAACAACTGATTGACTAATTTACAAAGATTAACTGGCAGAATGACAGGCTAATTTATATATCCAATGCATTGTTTCTAATTCCATCTGAAATTGAAATGCTCATGAGTCGGCAGAGATTTACCTATATTTGTTTGCAATAGGCTGTCAAGTGGCCAATTCAGTCCCATTCAAAGGATTTTTTTTTTAATGATTTTTTTTGGGAATTTTTTTTTTTCCTTTATTTGATAGTTATACAGTGTAGAGAGACAGGAAGGTTGGGGAGAGGAATGGGGGAAGACATGCAGCAAATGACCTGAGTCGGATTCGAGCCCAGGTCGCTGCGGGAGGGACAGAGCCTTTATGGTGCGCGCGCTTGGACCGATGAGCCACCGGGGCGCGCCCCCATTCAAAGGATTTTTAAAACCTCCCTAATGTTGGTTCAATGCTTGATCAATATGTTTAAGATAACATTTTCCACTCAAAATGCATACTTTTAACATCCATTTTAAAAAAGGATATAGAGTTTTTAATTAATCTTTCATAATCTGATTAACAAAAGGCAAAAGCACAACATGACTTTAGTGAGAAAGTTTTTTTTTTCTAATTAATTTTTCAGATTTTCATCTTTGCAATCTCGCATTACAGCTGAACATTATTGAATCTCTTTGTCATAATCACTGTTACATCATTATAGGCAAAGTATTGGATTATTTCAGTGAAAAATTAGCTTGATTGTCAGTCAGGCAAAGTGGGTGGGAACAGGTTGAGAGTAATCCTGTGATAAAAGGTAAAGTCACTGCCAACCCTGATGGCACATCTGTGATGTGCGGCCTCTTCTAATCTACGTCTACAGGTCGATTTGTCACGGAAATGAAGTCCTCCAATCATTGCACAGTAACACAACTTCTAACTCCTTGTTCTGTTTGCTCCTCTTCCCTTTTCAGACATAACCAGGAGACCCTGGAGGTTCAGAAGGACCCAGTTCACAAGAACCGGTGTCACGTGAAGTTCCCACAGCTATTCTCTCCCCTCAAGTACAGGGTGAACATCACGGCAGTGAACGCACTGGGCAAGGCATCCAAAGGCATCTCTTTCGATGATTACACCATTGGTAAACGCTGCTCTCACACTCTCAGCCCAGGGACTGTTAAGCCCTGGCCTTCCTGCTTTCTCCTATTATGCAATTATTACTTGCAACTGTTGATAATCTTCACTGTGTGCTATTTAAGATCAAGCTTCGCACTCAATAGGTGCTTAATCTTGCAGCAATCATGCCAATGTTGTATTGTAAGACCGATGTATTTTCTGAATTCGCGAAATGTGTAACTAACTAACAATCTCATGTTCTGTATGGGCGAACAATAGTGTCGTTAACTACTATTAAAAACGTAACCAGATCTAACCTTGCACTTGAGTCCAATTCTCATTTTAATGCATCGCCGGGTAGCCTTATGGCATCCAGCAGGCGAAGCCGTTACACTGGCAAATTATTCTGCGCTGATTTTCGTTATCTTCGCATGGAATGTTTTTGGAATCGTCTGCTTACGTTTTGCGCTCAAGCTGAGTGTGGATTTGTGAAAGGGTGGTGTTGCGATAGCGGGAGAGGGTGCAGAATTTGACAGAGGAATCACCAGCTTGATGACAAAATGCATTTCCCACAACCCCATATGCTTGATGACCTGTGTGACAATGTTCGATGGAGCTCCTCTGATGCTCTCACTTCAGGTTCACGATAAAATGAACAGATTCTGTGCATCACTAACATTGGCAGAGCTAAGAGTGAATCTACTCAACCAGCAAAATAGCATTAATAAATGGATAAAAATGAATAAATTAGTACTAACATTAACAAAACTAAATGTATTGTATGTGGTAGCAGGAATGCTCTTGTTGGCCCCACTGCACTCAACCTTTCTATAGATGGGATATCAGTTGAGCAGGTTACTCAAACAAAATTACTGGGTGTGAAGCTGGATATTATTTTGTCTTGATCTGGCCAGATTGACTACATTGTCTCCAAGATGGGAAAAGGGATTGCTGTTTCAAGGAAATGTTCTGCATTTGTTCCACCTTCTGTTATGATTAATGTTGTCCGGTCACTTGTTTTATCACACTTGGATAACTGTCCACTCATCTGGTCTAACGCTGCCAAAAAACACCTAAATAAACTTCAAATAGCTCAGAATAGAGCAGCTAGATTAGTCCTTAATTGTTCTTTTCATGCAAGTGTGCATGAGATGCATAAACAACTGTCTTGGTTAACTGTGGAGGACAAATCCAAATCTAGTCTTTTTTTATTCATGCAAACTGTTATCTGGAGTAGAACATCACAATTCTTAATGAAAAAATATTATATACTGTTTTTTGTCATGTTTATCTGACACGCCAAGTGAGCACTGGCCATCTGGTAATGCCCAGTCCAAGAACAAATGTTATGATGAGAACTGTTCTGTATAGGGGATCGTTGGCTTGGAATTCTCTCGTTACCAACATTAGAAATATTAAAAGCAGATGCTCTTTCAAAAAGTTAGTTAAACAAAAGATAATGCATTTCAAATAGCTGGTGTTGTATTAGAAACTTATTTGGATGTTTTAATGATTTCCTGGTGCTGTGTGTTTGTGACAATTTCATTTTTATTAAAATATCGATTACTGTTTTTATTCTATGTAATTATTCTCACTTATTTTCAGATTTTTAGATTTTGTATTGTATTTCCTGTTGATATTGTGTGATTTATCAGTTGTACTTGCATTATTGTTTTGTGTGGACCCCAGAAAGACTAGCAACCACTTTGTGGAAGCTAATGGGGATCCAAATAAAGAATAAAGATTGAGCAGAGCAATTTAAATGTCATTTGAAAATTAGCCAGCTCACTAAGAGCTGGCAAAGTCAGATACATAAATCGGAACGAAGGTAGAACTCCAATGAAAGTGAGAGTGCCAGGTTAAAGAGCTCAGCAAAAAAAGCACAATTTATTTAGACACAGGGCTAGAAAAAAATAAAATAAACATGGATTCAAGGAACCATATTGAACCTGGGCTGCTTTGTGTGCAATTTGGACCTCACGTTCGTCTTCCAAATTATTCCCCGTTGTAGGATCTTTGTAGGTGCTTGTAACATCTGCGTCCTGTTCATCTGTCACAGAGACATCTGGAAACCACGGCAACTGCCACTTATTGCAAATTACACTAACAGGCTCATTCGGTAATGAGCAGTCAGGGCCTCTATTCTGTCAGCAGAACCACAGTACAGTACTGCTGGAAGAAAAGGGAGGAGATTCTATGTGGTTCACAGCGAGCAAATGAAGTGTTTACATGCATGGCTACATACATCCAGGATGGCAATAAAAATGCTAATGCCATCTGGGTCGCTGCATTAACTTCGGAAATATTTTCCTCTCAAAGTGGCGCACAGAGTTTTGACTTCGGTGCATGGAAGGAAGATGACTCATGCTTAACCTCATGTTTGAGGTTGGAACACCAGCAGGAAAATATGTAAGGGTCACATGTGCAAAATTGTTTTGAAACAGACAATTTTGGAGTAAATTTTGGTTTCCATTACCCAGGGGCGGAGCTAGGTTCTCAGCCCAAATGGGGCAGAGCGGTAACAAGGGGGCCCTCAGATAGTCATTGCAGTCAACTGTAAAACAACGGACAGGCCGACAGCTTATTCTATTTGACGCATCACATTCTCGGACACATGAAGAGTTTGTTTCCAAAATGCAATAAGAGCCAAAATTACAAAAATTGAGATAATACCAAAAAGTTGTAGCCCCGTATTTCTTACATATGGTGCAAGAATTCGATTTTAGAAATTCATACTAAAAAATTTATTTTTTCATGGTCAAAGTTTGTATTTTTCTATAAAATGCAATAACCACCAACAGAGCAAAAGCTGATTTACTCAAAATGAGTAAAATGGATGTGTTGCGTTTTGGAAACAAACTCCTCACATGTAAATGGGCGACTTGGGTGACGCGTTCTCCAACAAAGGCTGCAAGGTGACAGCAAAAGCATATAGGGTAGGGTTGGTAGGCCTCTGCAAAACAAGAATTGTAATTTCCATTTATTCCAAGCCTTCGGCGTGGACGAGAGTTGTCATTTTAATTTTATAAAGTTTTTTAGAGTTTTATAAATTTTACATATCGGCAGGGCTCTATCTTGTCATTTTTTTGCCACTAGCCAGTCGGGCTTGTGACAGAAAAAAAGTCACTTTCCCTCAAGATTTTACAAGCCCGACCAAAAAAGATTAGAATATGATGTGAAATTCAATTACACAGGTACAATCTTTACTGAAACACTTTATAAAAATCAAAAAGAAATTTAAATGAATAAGAAACACAAACAGTTGAAATGAAACAGATGATTTTATTCATTAACCAAGCAAAAAGGTAAGAGTCATTCATTGGATAATTACTGTAAAGAGTGGGATAATGATGTTCATCCGAGGAATGGGCACCCTCTGACAAAACGGAGGTGTGTTAAAACCCATTGGAAAATCTGGAGTACCTATATTAGCGAGCCCACTTTACAAGCTCTAAGGGAATATGCTGTACGAAAAAACGCTGACCTTGAATTTTGCTCACTCACTGTAAAGGCACTGTGCTAGAGACCGAACAAGTGACCCTGCCGATGACCAGCAGAAAGAAGTAAACTTTGCAGAGCAACATTGCATTTTGTGTGTCAATAAAAGCTGTTGATGATTTATCGGATATGGCCAACTAGCTAGCTAGCTGTGAAATGGAAGTGTTTAGGCAGCTGCATAAGCAAGTGCCCACTAGAAGTAAATCCGTAAATTTGAAAGGAGAGGAGGCACTGGGGTAAGTCTTTCCCTGAAGGTAGCCAAACTCTCAATGCTTTTCATCGTCTGCGTGTGAGTACAGGTGTGCGGCGTTAAACCACAGTGCGTATACGCTTATCCACAGGTACCGCAGTCCGGCAAAAATGGCCAATGTGTCGCCATTCAGCTGCTCTGGAGCGTCTGAGTCTCGGACCCTGACCCTCCCGCTTGTGGCAGAAGCCCTCGTTTTCAAATGGATTTCAGCTGCGACAGAAAACATATTTTTTTGCACAATTTGGGTTGCAGGTCTATTCCCTGCCCTTTGCTGACATAGATTATAAGTCAGCTCTATCAAAATCAGGCTATATATTTGGATTACTGAAATACCAAAAGTCTAAGCATGCTACTAATGAATTTTACCACACAGAAAATCCCCTCATGTGCACTCTTTTTTTTCAGCTGAGGTATCATTGCCAAAAGTCCAGCCAATGAGCATTAGTTGAAGGTGTTTTTTTCCTGCTTGTTTTATTATGTCATTTGCATCATGAGCGACTTATACTTTTTTCGCACCTTTGGCTCCAGAGTTATTTTTCCTCTGCAATCCAGCTACAATGTGAGTCATGTCGTTGAGAGCAAAAACAAATAAAAAATTAAACAAATTAATCAATAAAGTAATAATGTTTGTAAAGCAGGGAAGAGGCGGGTGTACAAGACTGCGTTCTCAACGTCTTTCAGAGAGAATTAGCGTCTCATCCCATGAAGCATTGCAATCGAAATGTCCTTTCCATCCCTTGCCTTTGAGAATTTAGATTTTCAGCTTCCAAACAATGGAATTTTTCCCAAGTCAGTGATAATTCCTGCACCTTGGCATTCCTTGTCCAACCCCAAGGAGAGGGCAATTCAAGCAATTGTCAATACAAAAAAAAAAATTGCCGAATCTACTTTTTTTGCCAAATTCCTTACACTTCTGAGACTACCACACTTCCAGTGGGCAGCTTGCTAGTGCTTAAGTCTACTGCATGTGCATAATAACATTGAACGATAGCTATCTTATCAACTACATCAGCGCTGTACAAACCTCTCCTGGAGTACCACTTCTCCTGCTTGTTTTAGAGCTCTGCCTGCTCCAGCACAGGTGCGTCAAATGATCAGCTTGTTACCCATGAAGATGCATGATAATGCGCGAATCACTAGAATCATCTATGCAAGCGAATGTCCCTCATCCATGGGTATTTCTGAAGGTTTTTTCGCTTATTGCAGTGCAACCAGCATATGGCAGCTTCGCAGTAATGACCCACAGCTTTACTGACAACAATTCAGCTAGACTTGAGAAACTGCAAACGATATTAACGCAAAAATCAAGCCAAGAAAAAAGAACAAGAAGAATTAATATGGATTCTATGCTCGGTATTGTACAGCTGAGTATCTGTGACCACGCAGGTTAAAGTAACCTTCCGCTGCTCCGCAAGACTGGAAGCGACTCAGCCACCAAAACTGTCATAAAGCATCGTAGATGGGGTGTGACAGCAACATCAGGGCGTTTTTTTGTATCGACTTTTGCTTGAATTGCCAGCAACACAATATCTGTATATTAAATCTAGCAAGTTAGATCATGTGTAGCTACTTTGCTGTAAAAAGGTTTTTGCTATCAGCCAGTCAGCTAGCTGGCAAGATAAGACACGGAATTTCTTGAAAAGCTGGACTTATTGTTCCGGCCTGTTAGTAAACTAGCTTAACTGTCATTTTTTTTGTATAACATTTGAACTAGCTGCACTTTATACTTTCTGAATTTATGACCTTGCTAGCCAAGTGCCTGGTTATTAAAGGAACTTTGATACCATTACAACACATGCCTGGAACTTCGAAAACTGTTCAGCCTATCAAGAAATCAAATGAAGTGAATCCCCTCGACTGCAATTCAAAATCTGATTCCATTGTTGCCAATCCATCCTCATTTTGAATTGTTTTAAT
The DNA here is from genome assembly GCA_029692085.1 of Gymnothorax javanicus. Taxonomy (NCBI): domain Eukaryota; kingdom Metazoa; phylum Chordata; class Actinopteri; order Anguilliformes; family Muraenidae; genus Gymnothorax; species Gymnothorax javanicus. The sequence continues at coordinate 109,977,754 of CM056194.1, read as the reverse complement.
ATATTTTAGTTTTTCAGGCTTATGCTTTTTATATTGAATTTTGATGGAAATTATAGGATTGAAAGAGCTATTTTAGTGCTTTAGCCAAAGGAAAAGGAAAATGCGCGCTGGTTTGCTAACTGCCATTAAACATCACAGAAGAAGAAAAAGAAGAAGATATGAAGAATGTTGGTCTGAGGCGGGAAACGCTATGGCAGTGGCCGCAAGCTGTTGTCACCTGGGAGTTATGTAAAGAGCTTTGAAAAAAGATTTGAGTCACAGGAATTATGGATCAGGGCCCACGGATGCGGCCAGAAAATCAAAGCATATATAAATCCCTCCATGGGCCTTGATCCATGATCACATCTGTAAGTAAAACTATACTGATGTGCTGGTATTGGCCATCCCTTGAATAAAAAGAGGTTTCAGCTGCTACCAACATTTTAGATGAGATATGCAAGCTATCAACCCTAAACCCACATATTTTATTATCTATCTAGGTCTTCTACAAGGATGATGCCCTGTCTCTAGCCACAAGTCAATGTAAGTTAAATACATATACATATCTCTCTCCTACCCAACCAGTTTGATTACCGGGAATCAATAATCATTTCATTGGTTATATAAAAAGTGCTATTAGATCTGCTGTAGTGGTGCGCTTGAAAAAAATCTGAGCACTTTGATCGCCAAACATTTTGGGAGTGAGTAGAATTAATCTGTGTGCAAGTAGGAAATTTTAGTGTGTGCTGAGAATTTAGAGTGAAAGCAAAATAAATTGGTGTGTGGGCAAACCAAATTCTGCTCTCAAATTTAGTGACTGCATTACATTTATTTATTTGCCAATAAGGTGATGCCTTAGATCGATACTGAACACATTTTTTCAGGCAGTGCTTTTATTTATGGCTTTTACTTATATTTGCTTGCAGTTCAGTCTTGGTGTTAATCTTCATCACTTTCCATAAGTAATTGAATGAATGATGAGTCTGATTCACCTGCTCTCTATTGTTGAGGTGTTTATACAAGGCCTGCTTTGCACTTTCAATTTCATGAGAGACGTCTGCTTTCATTGTCTACAAAAGTATTTCACTATTTTCAAAGGAACAGTTAATTACAAAACATGAAATATCTCCAAGAGAGCAAAAGCTTACAAAGCTTCAGGCAGCCTACCTTGGTTATATCCGGCTTCGAATCAAATTCTTGTGAAATAATATCCTTTTCTTCATATAAAAGTAAAACCCTATTTCCAAAAAAGCTGGGACACTGTGTAAAATGTAAACAAAAACAGAATGCAATGATTTTCAAATCATTTGAACTTCATAGTTATTTGAAAATAGTACAAAGACAATATATCAGATGTTGAAAAAGATTTTTTTTTTTTGTTTTTTTGGAGATTATGCGCTCATTTTGAATTTGATGCCAGCAATACGTTTCAAAAAAGTTAGCACAGGGGCATGTTTACCTCTGTGTTGCATTATTTCTTCTTCAATCGACACTCTGTAAGCGTGTGTAAAATAAGGTGATGTTTGGCTGTAAATGTTGCACCCAAACCTGTATGTATCGTTCACCATTAATGGTGGCTTCACAAATGCGCAAGTTTCCCATGCCATGTGTACTAAGGCAAACCCATACTATCATGGATGCTGGCTTTTGAATTCTTCGCTGATAACAAGCTGGATGGTCCCTCTCCTCTTTAGCCCAGAGGACGTGGCATCCATGATTTCCAAAAAGAATTTCACATTCTGAATAGTCAAACCACAGGGCAGTTTTCCTCTACGCCTCAGTACATTTAAATTGAGCCCGGCTCAGAGAAGAAGGTAGTGTTTCTGGATCTCGTTTATATATGGTTTAATCTCTACATGGCTGAGTTTTAACTTGCATTTATGAAAGCAGCAACAAACTGTTTACTGACAATGGCATACAGAAGCGTTTCTGTGTCCATGCAGTGACTTCTACTACACAATCCTGTCTGTTTTTTAATGGAATGCTGCCTGAGGACCTGAAAATCACAGCCGTTCAAAATTAGATTTTGGCCTTGTCCCATACGTAGAGATTTTTATGGATTCTTGGAATGCTATTATGTACCATAGAAGATAAAATCTACAAATTCTTCGCAATTTTAAGTTGAAAATTATATTCTTAAATTGTTGAACTAATTCCCAATACAGTATTTCATAGTGTTTAAGCCCTCACCATATATACTTATTCTGACATGTTGCTAACTCATCTAATTAGCTGTGAGATGTTTTATCAGTTGTCTTTTTTTTTTGCATCATGCAACTTTTCCAGTCTTTTATTGTACCGTCCCAACTTTTCAAAAACATGTTGCTGCATTTACTTGAAAATGAGCAGATATTTTTCAAAAAACCAATAAAATGTATTGATTTCAACATTTGATACGTTGTTTTTGTCCTATTTTCAATTAAATAGAGGGTTTTAATTGATTTGCAAATAATTGCATTGTGTTTTATTTACATTTAACAGTGTCTCAATGTTTTTTGAAAGTGGGGTTGTAGTTTCTGCCATCATTCACGGCTGTTTGGATAACACATGCATCACATGGGCCAGTGAATCGATCCTCCCTCTCAACCATGTCATCATAGGCCAGCTGGAAAATATATTTTCTGATGCTTAAAAACTTTTTGAATTGAATCTTTCAAGGTGTTTGACTGAAAGTCTTTTTTTATAGAAAGCTTTCAGTCTACAACGCAGAGGTGTGAGTTTGTCTGCGTTCTTGTGCTTGCTACAAAGTGAGAGCCAAAAAATGTTATTGTTTTCTTTTTCATGCAGAGTGGAGACGTGTGTGCACGTGTGTGTTTTGCGTGTGTGCCTGTGTGATTAAGTGTGTGCGCGTGTGTGCGTGTCAACACAATCTATGTTGTTTATATCAGCTCAAGTATTGATATCTGTCAAGATAGAAGCTACATTTGGGTCCAGTATTTTATATATTTTGATATTATCCTGGATTTGAAAGAACCAATCTGTTCTAGATTTATTCATCATTGACTCTCATTGGGTTGAAAGTGTTTCGTGGAATGTGTTGGGGAACAAAAAAGCAGTAGAAATGTAATCGCCAGAGTCATATGCTTCAGGTTCCAGAAGAAGTAGTTTGTTGTTGATTCACCCAGAGACCAGCTTGCATTCCTAGTCTCATCCTTGTGATCTGCTGTATTTTCCCAGCTCTAAGTTTGTTCTACGGTCATTTCCCCCTATTTTTAATTTGGCAGTGAAACCTGATCCTTCGGAGAAGGTGGTAGCCAAACCCATTCCCAAAAACGTGCGCCATTTGGAGGTGACCTGGAACAGCCCTTCCACCTGGCCCGATGTGGAGAATTTCCCTCTCAAATACTTTCTGCGCTACAGACTGCTGATCTGAGACCAGTGGCAGCATGTGAGTTTACTTAGTATTGTTTTTTTTATTTTTCAGGAATCCTGGGAGGGTATTACCTACATTTTTCATTCATTAACATTACTTTACACATTTTAGAAGGGATTCACCTAACACTATTATCCACAACTCTTATTCACACAGGTTCAATTTCTTTCATGTCAAAGGCATACCAGTCATTTGCAGAGTTTGCTGTTTTACAGAAGAAGTTTAGGTCAGGTATCTTGCTCAGGGGTACAATGGCAGCACCACAGGCTAATAGACATCCAACCGAACAGTCTTTCAGTTCTGCAACCATTGCCTGACCGTCTGGGTCATTGGCTCAGAGTTCCTTTTGACCCACAATCTTTCCTCTTTTTCATCCAAATTTAGGCTTTTAAATTGTATTTTAGGTCTTTTCCCATTATTGCAAAACTTGGTTTGACACAGATTATCGCACAATCTGGCCAAACTTGATATCACTGTCACTCAATTCCAAAAAAATTCAGCCAAAAAGGATTAAAAGTTTTTAAAAGATTTGTGCACGGAGAGAACAGATGTATAGCCTAGATATTATACTTTATAAAACTTTGAGAGTAAAAGCCATGTTTATGAACTTTAAAGCATGAGCCAGTCTGGTTCAGCTCATCTTCCTGACCAATCATGTCACTGGAGAAAGTTTTATAGCAGAGTGCAAATTTAAAAAGGCTGTTTTTTGAATCACATCTCTCACACCGCAAATGCAGCTGGCACGAAGAATTTTATTTTTAATTTTTTATAAGCTTTTCATTGATTTTTCACCATGAGGCATAAATTATTATGGATCCTGCCGGACACGCACTCTGATTGTAACTGATTCGGAAATCTGAGGCACCTCTAATCGGTTGCCATGACGTGTAATAATCATTAACCTTTCATTCATTGGCATACAAATGACAAATTTTCAGCCATGACAGCAGAAAGATCAAAGAATACTTTTGCTTGATCCCCTTGAAACATCACTATGGCCCCTGCAGAACAGTTAACAAGTTCAGGGAGGGGATTAATCTGGCAAATATTATAAGATCAAGAAGCAAATAACAAGAAACCACTTCAGTTCAGTCATTGCATTCGTAAGATACTGATTTAATATTTAATCCTCAAATCAATTTTAACAACATACATTCATCAGTAGAAATTACTTGATTCCCATCAAGTCGGTATCTGAAGGTTGTAGAGAGGTCAGTGTTGGTAAGGATGGAAGTTATCTTAATACTCAGTTGAGTTATGTGGAACATAATTCTAATGTAATTGAAGAAATACATTCTGTCTTGGAAAATTGTGGTTAACTAAATGCTCAGCACATATTTCCACACATCCTTAGTTCAAACATGAATGCATATTGCAAAATTAAGGTATATTAGCTTTGTTAAATGTCAGTAATGTTACAGTTTAAAGCAATACGTAAACAATCTAAAGCTTAAGTATTATGATTCACAGTTCCCTGCAACGTCATCAACATCTTGTACAATTTATTGTCAAAGTTTCAACAATAGCTTTTATGTACTAACATTTAGAACATCTGCGCTTCTGTTGGGTCCGTTATCTAGAATAAGATTTGTATAGCTTTCATTTTCCATTTCATACTGTAAGAAGAATATAAAGTGTATGTGAATCCTTCCTGCAGTGTGTCCAGTTGACCAGTGTTTTGAGGCTTCCGCTGTGGCAGAGCTGGCCTTCATTTCATGCCTCTTTAAAAGAGCCAAATATTTGCAAAGATAATATAGCTGTTTACTTTTGCCAGCTTATCTGGGAAACATCTTTGAGTTAAAACTGGATAACCGCCTCCCCACCATCAAGACTATTGGGCCGTTGTTCTGATGCAATGGTTTGTGCTTCCATGTCATTGGTGAATGACTTCATCTGTGAAAAAAGGAAAAATCTGCGCAAATGAAAATGTCACATAATGATGACAGATGTTTTATTGATAATCATATTGTTTTTGTCTTACATTTGAAAACATCTAGTCATTTTTTAAACGTTAGTATGAAAATAAGAAAACAGAATGAGTATTTGTACAACATGGTTATTTGAAGTAACATTTGAGTATAGTTACAAAAAAAAGCTATTTTTATTATATCATGATCCGTATTACTCCAGTAATAAAAAGCACATTTTTGATATTGTGAAGAAAAGCTAATACTTATTAAGGTACAAAATCTTAAATACAATAAAATTACCTGCCCCAGGTACAATTTGTTGCGCTCCACATCAAAGTGACTGACTTTTTGCTACATGATTGACAGATCATGCTACATTACCATCAGATCTTTCTGTCTCCCATTCAAGATAAGACCCTCGTTGTTGACAAGATGTTTGTACCATTTTTAAATTCTGAGATGCCCGAAGGTACGGCAGCGTTCTGCCAATGCTGCCGACCAGCACTCTGAATCCACCGACCATCGCTCAGCTTTTCCCGACTGGCACTATTTTTTTCAAAGATCAGTTAAAATGAGAGCATCCAGTGTCCAATAAAACCCTAGAAACAAAACATGAATGACCCTAAATATGCTCCACCCTTCTGTTATTGTCAGAATAGCGAACTTTCGTTTTCGCCCCAGCATGGCCAATTCGTGGGAAACGTCTGCATTGGTTGTCATTGATATTGAAAAACCTGCTGCAGCAGCATGCGACCCCACGTGTGATGGGTATTCGTGGGCGAATTGAATCTGAATGTGGCCGGCCGAAGGTGGGCCCGGGCGCGGAATTGAACCTCAGACTCCCGGGTAAGAGTCAAACGCGCTGACCGCATCGCCAAAGAGCCAGGCTCGTTGGCAAGGTAGCCAGGTTGCGTACTTATCAGGAGGCATTTCTAGTGACAGGACCCATCAACTGTCACATGAGGCTGTGGCCAAATGATTGGTGCGGTTGTCTAAATCTGAGAGACAGGCAATTACAATCGGGGTGGGGTGATTGATTTCTCTTGCGCTGTACTTTGCATGGTCCAGAGGAAAGCTTCCTTGTTATATAAACAACAGCAAAGCTAAATAAATCTCAGTCGAGAACAGTAACATTCTTTCTATGCTATTCTATCTGTGTTTAATAACAGTGTCGGCCGGTGGACAGAAAACGAGGGGGCGGAAAACATCCATTTAAACGGATGAGATTATTGACCCGATTTCAATCATTGTTCTTGGTTAACACATTTCCAACAATATGAATAATCCATTGGCGGTTAAATACACAGTTTCCCTTATAATGAAATGTTAAGGCATGTGAATAATAAATTCTATAAAAATGTTTAATTCACATGCCTTAATAGGCAACTCTTCACGAAAAAAAAAAGTACTGTGGATTTTTTCCGCATTAACTTTTGCCACATCCTGCAAAGCAAGCCATCAAACCTGTGCTTCATGATTGCTGAATTGAAAACAAAGTTTGAAATGCGCTTGTTTTTGCGTTTAACTGACACATTTTATTTCTCATCTTAACGAAGACAATTAGCTACACCTAAGAAGGGAGAGTTAAAGTATCTTTAATCAAGAAAAATTGCTGAAAACATATCAAGACTAATAAGCAGTTTAAAGGCATTTTATCGCCCTTCTTGTTCTCTGTCCACCGGCCGCCACTGAAGAAATGTTTGAAACATAAATGACAGTTGTGAAGTTGTATTCAGAAATTAAAGGGGACCTATTATGCTGATCCTTCTTTTAATACATAAAAGTAATGTTATAATGTTGGATGTCCATACATCACCTCTGTAAAGTTTCTAAACATAAGATACAGGGGTTTTGGGCTAGTTCTCTGATGCTACCGCGGTGAAAGCAATCGCGAAACGTACAAGCTAAAACATGTCTGGTATAACAAACTATTTCTCTGCATTGCCGCTGCGGAATTTCATCCCCCTTTAAAAATTGCTCTGGCTAATAAAAAGTCAAAAAATATGGAGATTGGATACGGAATTCTTTCTGGTACAAGTTTTCCATTTGCTAGCTTCACATAAGCAACGCTTACACTTTTTGTGTTTGTTTTGCTACAAGCTCATTCAGTAGCTTGGTGTCGGAATTGTGTTTCGTTTTGGTATAAATGGTCATCAGGAGCTTTAAGCAAAGTTTCTTCCGGATAAGTGGGTATGTAACATGACTACATCACAATACAGCTACAACCACACGCATGCAAAGCAAGACAGTATGAGCAAAACACTTAAATTTCGGCTTACCACCCATTGACATCCTGCTAAACATTGCTGCAACACTTCAATAGGATCTTCCTTCCGTTCGGGGTCGGATTTGGGATCAAACATGTACGGTCTTACAGCAATAGATGCCGTGGAAAGCTGTCCTGAAATACCTGCCATCTTGGTCTCCTGGTTTTTCGGGCCTGCACCCTCCCCCAGAATCGAAGCAGCCAGGCAGCCAATCAGAGCAGTGCCTCATTAGCATAGCCTCCCCACTCATTTCAAAATGGCTTGTGTTTCAGGCCGGCATAGATGGGGTGAGAGAAGAGGTCTCACTAGGCCTGGATGCATGTGGTTTTTTTTTTTTTGTAACTGAATTCTTAACATTATTTTAAAGACCCATTGGACATATTTTAAATGACCAAATATAGCATAATAGGGGACCTTTAATCAAAAGTGTTTGGAGACAACGTAGAAAAACAAGTTGATGAATATGGCATCTATCTATGAAAATTAGAGGCATCTCGTTACGCACCATGGAGAACATCAAAGAAACTGTAATCTCTGGTGACTAAGAGGCTATATTTGCATTCAAATTGTTGCAAAAATTTTTCCAGCTTGTGCGCACAGCGCGCTCACATTACATATGTCCCTACCAACTCTCACATTGAACCCATGTCCCTCACTGAAAAGATATTTCATGAATAATGTCTGTTATGCTTCCTAGCTCGTGGAAGGCAGATAGTCATCTTAGGAGACAGCAGAAATTTTCCATCCAGCACTCCTGGCATCCTGGGCAGAACCCGGGTACAGTCAGCTGGAGAGTGCAGGGATAACTTTTCTGAAAGCAGGGTCCATCACTGTTGACCTGAAATGTGTCCAAGTGCATTTTGTCTCCCGTGACGTGCAGTCCCCTGTTGGTTATTTTTCTCTGTTTAGCTGTTGGTTATATTACCTGTGATAGATCCAGGTGAGCTCACCACTGCAGTACGGTGATTCTGAGACTGTGGCGACTAGCCCTGTTCCAGTGAATCTCCTGTCCAGCTGGTTTTCAAAAAAAGCACGCCTCATTGACCCTCCATTGAGCTGGTAATTATCAAACTCTGATGTGCAAAACTAGAGTTGAAACGAAAAGCTACAAGATGGTGGAGCTCCAGAAACAGAATTTGTTGTCTTGCTCTGTGGCAGACATGTCCAAATTCCCCCATACAGAGCCAGTGTAAGGGGAGGTTTTTGTTTTAGCCTGGCACTGCTACAACTGATTCAACTAATTGCCCTTGACGCAGCCTTCAATTGAGACCTTGATTAGTCAAATTAAGACCCTTTCCCAAACTGCTCCCTCTCCACTAGCACTTCAATTCCGAGCGTCACGCCGTGTGAAGTCACCCTCGGAGCAAAGGAGAGAACTTTATGAATGAATGGGCTGTAAATACGCACATGAACTTTGTGATGCCCTCGCCCTTTATCCAACGGGAAGCGGAAGTTGTCATCGCCATGCCTACTGATAGATGCGTTGGGTTGTATATGACAGTCCAGTTCCTAAATGATACACCTCATACCCAACATATTTAAGAGAGGATGATGTCATTAAATAAATATTGGTAACACTTTATAATAAGGGGACATGAATCATGTAGTTATCATTTATTGCAGTTCTTGTTTAGCACATAAACTCATCTGTATCTTTATTAGAATTTTTCCTTTATTTGATAGTTATACAGTGTAGAGAGACAGGAAGGTTGGGGAAGACATGCAACAAATGACCTGAGCTGGAGTCGAACCCAGGTTGCAGCGGGAAGGACACAGCCTTTATGGTACGCGCGCTTAGACCGATGAGCCACCGGGGCACCCCCTCATATGTATCTTTATCATCTTAATTTGATGTAATTTGAGTAAAATGTCAAAATCCAAGTAAAACTTCAATTCTGCTAAAAGTGAACTGACTGCATCTTTCTAAGACCATGAATTTATGAGTAAATAACATTCAATTCATGTTGTTCAAGATTCCTCATAGAATAACGCTAAATTTGTTGTAATGAAAGCTACTGTATGTCCACCACTTTAGTTGAGGGGGCACAAACATGAGGAACTCATTAGAAAGTAAGCTTTGATTCATGTAATTCGCTAAAAGCAGGGTTGCTATGGTGATGGCGCCACAAATGGCAGCCTCCTGAGCAGCTCTCGCTTTCTTATGACTTTTCTGCTGTTTTTTCACCACCTTTTTCTGCCTTTTTTCCAGCATGGCTCTGTGCTGGATAGGTCCTTGACACCAAGCAGTGCTCTTGGCTTTTGGTGCTGTTTTATGTTTTTCTGTGGGTGTCGGTGTGAGAGCAGCTCGGATTTTTTTTGATCCATCGGCATGCGATTTCAAAGATGCGCTCTGTTGCTGTTCGGAGTTTTCATTCGACTTGACAGCACTTTTTCGACCCTATCTGCATCTGTCTGCGCCGCGGAGGTGAGGAGGTGGGGTCCAGGGCTGCGCTGAGGGGAGAATGGCGGAGCAGCTGGGTCGGAGGTCCGGGTGCGAGACACAAGGTGGCGTTCCGGGCAGAAGAGGGACCACACCTTTCTCATCTGCAGACCTGGGCTGCGCATCTCTCTCCCGAGACTGCGGGAGAATTTGGCTGCTGGGCCTGGGCCAGGCTAGCCTACATTAAGATGACTCCTGGCAGGCTGTTATGGATCAATGAGCAGTGAGACTGATCTGAACTGTAAATCCCCCACCCCCTGCCCTTCTTTCTTTCTTTCTTTCTCTGAACTTTTTACATCATTTCACTACATGTTTTACGCGAGTATCTCTATGTATGTGACAAATAAATATCCTTGATCCTTGATTCTTTCCCAATAGCATTTCACAAATTTGTTGTAATGAAAGCCACCGTTTGTCCACCACTTTAGTTGAGGGGGCACAAACATGATGAACTCATGAGAAAGTAAGCTTTAATTCATGTCATTCAATGATTCCTTAGCAACAGTATTTCTCACATCTGTTGTGGTAAAAGCATGTATAGTCACCACTTTAGTTGAGGGGGCACAAACATGATCAACTCATGGGAAGCTAATGCATGAAGTAAGAATGAATTAATGGATTAAATCAGCATGTACTTGTGCATGAAGTAGTTCATGACTTCACTGTAATATTGTATCTTTATAATCAAAAAGTAATGGTAAGTCCAAGTAAAATGTCAATTGCAATTCTGCCAAAAGTGAACTGACTATGTCTTTGTTGGCCCATGAATTCATGAGCAACTAACCTTCAGTTCATGTTGTTCAATATTCCCAACAGACTAACATTTGTACATTTATACTGTATGTTGTGATGAAAGCTACCATACGTCCACCACTTTAGTTGAGGGGGCACAAACATGATGAATTCATGAGAAATTAAGCTTTAATTCATGGCATTCAATGACAAAAATGACAAGCTAATATACCTACCACTTTAGTTAAGGGGGCACAAACATGATTAATTCATGGGAAGCTAATACATGAAGTAAGAATGAAGTAATGGATGAAAACGTCTATTTCGATTCTGCCAAAAGTGAAACAACTGTCTTTAATAAACCATGAACTCTCATGATCGTGCTTAATTACTTTTGTTTCATGATGAATTCATAACAGTAAGTAATGCCTTAGTTGATATGTTGTAATTGCATGAATTCAGACATGAGTAAGCATGAATTCATGTTAACTCATGATGTGTCATGATGAAATCATGCATGAATCATGATGAACTCATGAGTGAATCATGCATGAAGTGATGCATGATAACTGCGATTCATGTCTCCTTATTATAAAGTGTTACCTAAATATTTATGTAAAAGATATTCAATCCACTGCATTGTCAATGAAGGCGTTTGTTCGCTGACATGACACTCTGTGAAAGGACCAAATATTGATTCAATAAATTGTTTATTCTAAGATAAGATGTACTTTATTGAACCCCGTAGGGTAATTTCCTCTGCATTTAACCCATCCTATAGTTAGGAGCAGTGGGCAGCCACAGAGCAGCACCCGGGGACCAACTCTAGTTCTAAAGCCAGTTTCTCGGTCAGGGGCACCGGTAGGAGTGTTCATATAATGCATGTTTTTCTAGGTGGGGGAAACTGGAGTACCCGGAGAAAACCCACGCAAACACGAGGAGAACATGCAAACACCACACAGGAAGCCCCCAGGCCGGGTTCGAACCCAAGACCTTCTTTCTGTGAGGCGACAGTACTAACCACTGCACCACTGTTCTCTCGGGTAGACAACTGGATGTTGGTTCCAAAATTTAATGTATCCTCTAGTTTCATGGTGTGCGCATAAAACAGTCTATCAAATGTCTATTTGAGGTGAGGCAATGTATCACTTATCTTTCTGAAATAACCGCACAGAACTCACATTTCTAGATATGCAGCATTTCCTCCATCCTGGACACAAAAGAACTGCTGCTCTTGAAAAGAGCATGGTTTGTCAGCTTGCATTGGTGTAGACTCCCTGCGGAGGTTTTTATAATCTGCTACTACTCTGCCGTAATTGGTTTGGAATGACACTTAATATGGTGAAGCCTATGAGTGAATGCGCAAACAGAGGGAAAGAGAATTGGGTGAGGGAATAGGTTGGTTTAGGATTGGGCCTAAGTGTTATAGTGCTTGATTAAGGTTTAGTCCAAACACGTGTGAATTTTTAAAAATGTGGTGTTTTTTTTTTTCCTCCTTAGTTTAAAAAAAAATCTTGGTCCATGCAAAGATGCAAAAATGCCATTAAAGTAATGTCAAAGGCATGCCTAATCAAGAGGTGGCAATGATATAATTTAACGTAAGACCGTATAGCCCAATCGTAAGCCTTAAAAACTTGCTATGAGGAGCACACACCCTGAAGTCACCAGCCAAAACTCTGTTTTACCTGTCCACAGAAACTGTGAAAAAAAAAAACTGAGTTTTTAGAAATCATCAATCCTGGAAGGTGTTTTCCAAAAAGTTAATTTTCAGTGAACGAAATCGCATTTAGCATGTGGACGAAAGGCCGAAATGTGCAGAAAATGTTACTTTTTCAAAAATACCCATATACATCTCCTGATCCAACTAATTAGCCTTAGTCCAGCCTTCAGACAAGACCTTCGCTAGTCAAAATAAGTATTGTAGTGCTTAATTAAAACAAAAACCTGCACCCACACCAGCCCTTTTTGGGAAGAATTATGTATTCCTGCTCTGTAACAATCCCTGCACACATTTGACAGAATTTCTATTTTCTCTATCTGGGGATTAATTCCTCCTCGCATTGTGTGACCACATGCTTGCAGAGAGTCATTAAACTTAAGCTCACTCTGCATTCTTCTTTCATCTCCTTTCCGTATGTTCGGCTGTAAGTGCGTCTGATGTCTCCAAAGGTTTAATGACTGACTGCATTAAAGCAGCAACAGAAATACAGCAGGAGGCGCTTAATGAGCCAATGTTCAGCACCGACTCTGAACTGACAAAAAAAGAGAAGAGTTTCAGCTGGGGATGTGCTGTGCAGCAGCATCTGATAGAAACATATTTCACTTTTAAAGCACTACCAGTTTAAAGCACTACCAGGAAATGCAGGATTATAGATCAACGTATTTATTTTTCTTGCTTTATTATCTTCAACTTGACAGTAGAACTGGGAAAGAGTGTAATTGATTAATTTGAAAATTATATTTAATTGGAGTGCATACCTGCATACTTTAATTCCTTGTAATTGCTTTACACAAGGTTTTACCTTATAGCAAAAAAAAAAAAAGTGTGATTTTCCAGTATTTACTGTACATGTCTCATCCACACTACTCATCACTGTATTGTGCTGGCACACTGTCCATAATGTCTAAATCAGGAGGACCAAAAATGGCAGAATGTGAACTTCAGAATGATGTTGCATGCAATGCTGATGGTGATGTCACAGCAAGGCCACATTGCTGCACACCACTAAAGTGTAGCTATTTATCGCCCTTATCTTCAAACTTAAAAATAAAAAACATTATTCGCATCCAAAAGAATCTGAGTGAAGTTTCTGACTCTGGTCCAGTACATTCTCACAATGTTACCACTATGTTGTGGCTTTGTCATGACACTGAAGAAACATTTCTGTAACATTGTGGGAGATCATTGAATTTAAGACATTCTTTATTGCTTTGTAAAGCAGTCTTTTTTCAATGTTCCTGCTCCTACAGAGAACAGAGTCTCCTCTCCAATTAACTTCTAAAAATGTATTTCAGGGAGCAAATGAGGTAAACTGTGTACACACTGTTGGAAACATTTACTGTTCATTAGTATTTAACTGGAGATGAACCTTTTTCTTTCGCAAAGTTTGATTTTAAATACAGGTTGTCATATTCATTTATCTCCAAACTATGATTGTGTGACTCGGAGATCATATATTTGTAATAGAGGGGCATTGGCTTCACCCCCTGTATGCAAGGCTCATGTGTTTGGCTGATATTGAGCACTTTGGGGTAATAGGTGTGTTTTCTCTGTCCAACTCGCTATTTGGCTTTGGCTTTGTCAAAAAATTAAATTATAGATTTGACAGAAATTCACTTTGTGATTCAGTCACTATTGCAACTGTTCGGCAATAGACACCCAAGTTGTAAGTGCACCTAAAACTCGATTGAATTCATTGTAGCAAGATGGTTCCGCCACAAATAAATATGCTTTTTTTTCTCCATGGGTCTAATTTATACTATATGCCAGCCATTTGCTTTTTGGCCACTTGAATTGAAATTAAAATGGAAATAAAGCCATTCTGAAGCCATGACCCTGTCCCAACAACTGGCATTGATATAGACTTAATCTTCTGCGGTTTATTTACCATTTTCCGTGACTGTTGAGCTGCAGTTATCTATGAAATCAGAGTAAAGACACTTCAGTTATTTTTGAATATCTCCTTTCATTTTTTTTGAAGGGGACCCAATTAAAATGCTCGCTGTAATAATCCCAGCTGTAACCCAGTGTAAGATGATTAATAAGTGAAAGACGAGATGCCTGTAGGCTGCCTCGTGGCGCAGTTGAATGAGCTGAGGGCATTAATGGAAAGGGCAGTTCTCCAGGCTCACTACCGCAGGTAAAAAGACACAGATCTGGTCTCAGTCCTTTTGCTCCAGTGTGACACATTTCCAATAACACCTGTCAGAAAAATGCAATTTGTTCTGCTTTTAGCCCCTGACGGCTTTCGGCACAACGGAAATTAAATCACATATTTATGCTGAGACGTCTCAGATGTCATCTGCCAAATGTTCGGTTTATAGCGGCCGTCACATTTCCAATAATATTAAAACACGCACACGAGAGGAAAGTTATAGTTTTACTCTACAGAGTGATGTAGAATGGTTCCACATCATATGTAGCTTATTTTACATGCATTTTATTTGTGTCAAAGTCATTCTGCAACACGTTCCTCAGTTGTTTCAGCGAAACCAGTGACCACGCAATTATGACCACAGAAACAAGATAATCGGGGCGATTTATGAAACAAGACCCATGTTGTCTCAACTGCATGTCAGTAGTTTGCGCTCACAAAATTAATTTGCAATTAATATGATTAATTTGCGGGCAATTAGACCAATGCTGCCAGATTACCGTTGAAGAAATGAAACAGGCTCTGCCTGCTAAGTGATGCAGTGTTATAAACAGCCAAACGGCAGAAGATAATGAAAAAACAAACAAAATTCTCAGCCACTGGTTTGACAAAAATGGTAGCAGGTGTTGGCAGAGGTAAATCAAAGTATGTAAAATATGTTGCATCTCTTAGGGTGTGAAAACAATGCAGACAACATTGAAGAGGTATCAAATGCAAAATGGACAGCAATCGATGCTCAAAAATTACATCAAGAGTAAAAAAGATAAGTTAAAAAGAAAACATTGCAAGTATTTAATGTACACAACTCTAACTTTTGGGGCTAATAATTTTGGCAGGTAATAGAGTGATAATGTTCAAAAACATTTTTGGTGGATTTCTATCGTTTTCAAGGCTTAAAAATGTGGTCAGCTCTCTCCTGAAGTTGACACTTGATAGTCGACCCATCGAGTGACCTATGGAATGACTGGATTAGGAGGTAATTCAAATCCAAATATGCGCTGTGTGCCTTCACTTAAAGGTAGAGTCTGGAGTTTTGTCCGTTGCTGTTTGTAAACACAGACTACTAAGCCCCTCCTCTCGGGCTCAGAGATGCACGCCCCCTGCCGCTGCCAGCCTTGCCGATACACACCCACCCAGCCCAGCACCCAGATTGCTGTATCGTATTGAATCAGGATCTGTGCACCATGCTACCTGCAGGAATGAGTGACGATTTTACACAAGGACAGAATTTCAGTAGCTTCTAAGTTTGGATGCTAGTAGTGTTACAACATTCACAGTTACAACCATGAATGCTGACAGTCGACTTACAATGTCAGATAGGCTTGTCAGATCGTGTAGGTGACTGAGAGGTGATCGGCACCAGAGCATGTAAGTGAAGCAGAGGAATGGACAGGTCTGTCAGCGACGATTGGAAATTTTCACCCGTTCCACTCTACTCACATGCTTTGAACAACGCTCAGACTGCGGTTAGCAGCGCAAATGTAAAGGTGTTCGCAATGTTTGATACTCGAACTTAGTGTGTACATAAACTGCTTCTACCTCCACGACAAGCTACGTAGCACGTCACTAAATAAGGAGGCTAACATCCTGTGTTTGGCACATACCTGTCCAACAGTAAGCAGGCCAAGTCCGTGTCGCTATTCAGCCCCAGCCTCTCCTTCAGGGCTCGGAAGCGGGTGAAAGCCAAGCCGATATTCACTCTGGTTTTCGAGCGTACTTTGTCCGCTGCACGTTTCGTCTCCATGTATTTTGTTTTTTTGGCAGTGTTCGCCATTGCTTCGGCAGTGACTGCTCTAGTCGCTGTGCTCTATGCAGGCCAACAGAGCAACACGCCCTGAGCTCTCTCATTGGCTGGAGAGAACACACCCACTCTCCGCCCAGAAACGTCCACGTCCACAACAAAACAAAGTAAAAAACCAAAATACAGGCGGGGAGGGTGCGCTGCAGACGCAGTCACCATCACACAGGACTAGAAGCCCATAGGTGATGATTAAGCCGGATTTCATTTGTATAAGTCTAGTGTTTATTTTTGAGCAAAAAACTCCAGACCCTACCTTTAAGGTCAAAATCCTTTAGATATTCTATTTTACTATTTTATTGTAGTATAATAAATGTTAATAAACGTTGCCATAATAATGCATCATGTGCACCTGCAGAGCATATGATTACTCTTAACAAACAACAAATCTGAAATGGCAACATTTTTTAGGTAAATTTGTGCTTTAACAGATGAAAAGTCATCTTCAGTCTGTCTGAGTGAAGTCCAGGAATATGAATTGTGCTGTTTGTGTAATTAACCATAATTATATGTGGCAGGCTAGTTTTCCAAATATTTAATAATGTTCTTGTTATTATCACTGATTTATTTAGCAGGTCATTCTCTGAAGTAATCTTTCATCAAAAACCATGTCATCTTTCATCCCCGGAAGCGCATCACAGAGAGCCATAAAACAGAGGTGCCTGTTCTTCTAGTGTGCAGCTCCATTTTTCACCTGAGGTGACCTTTGAAGCTTTGTGAATTCAATTGGAATTTTTTGTCATGAACAAAATAACGCGTGAAAGCTAGCTACCAGTTTGATGTCAGACTAATATGGGTGGGAAACCTCAAATAAACTGATTATTATTACCAGGAGTAGAGGTATAGTACTGTGCAGAAATCTTAGGCACATTTAAAACTACTTCATAGGGTGAATATGCTTGCAAAAAATAATGCAAATAAGTTTTTTATAACTAAGAAATGTACTATTCAGCGCTGTAAATAGTTAAAAACTAAATCAAACCTATATTTGGTGTGACTACGCTTTGACTTAAAATTAGGGACACTGTCTTGTGCTTTAGTTTGATAAGATGCTTGATTTTTTAACTTGCTCCAAGCAGAGTGGAAATCTTACCACCGTTCCTCCGCAGACTGTTTTACTTGAGTCTATCCCTTCAAGTAATTGCAGACAGCTATGATGATCAGGGCTCTGTCAAAACTATTATCTGTATCAACTGTTTTTAATGAGATATAAACATTTTTTTTCAAATGTACTTTTCATCTTCAGCAACACCTATGTGGAAATCAAAAAGTAAACATCTTAAGCCAGATTTAAATTTAAAAGAAATGTTGGGTACCCAAGACTGCACAGTACTGTAATATTTGCAGCTGTAGCAGTCGCAGGAGTTGCAGTAGTAGTAATGGTGCTATGAGTGGTTATTACTGTTGTAGGATTACTCAGAGGAGGATCGTGGTTGCCAAAAACATAAAATCTCATGATCAGATTTATATCTGGAAGTTAAGGCCATGACATGAATCATGCCATTATCCTCTGTGTTTGTCCTTTGATTGACTATTGGTCTTCTCTGCTCCACTGTGCACCCCTCTCCCTTGTCGGAAATGTAAATTGCTGACTTTCACTAGCTCTCATAGCTAATTATCATAATTTATGCATGACATCTTAAACAGGAAGTCAGCCATGCTGGTGGTATAAACATGAGTTGTTGGTGCACTCAGAATGCAGTTCAATGACGTATTCACTTTCGGGTTACTACGTTTCTTTGTGTTTTTACGTGAATTTCCATGGGTTATATTTGTGCAGTGAAGAGATGTAGTAACTCTACGGAAATTAAAGGGGTCTTTTCATGTTCCATCGAATTCCTGGGATAATAACAAACAGAGGAAAGAAAGTTCGCTGGCTGAGTGAAATCATCAAAGATGGTGATTGACCAATACATAATGAAGGGGGCTAGACGGCACAAAGGCTGAATACACCTGTGTCTATAGTAAAAATTTCATAACAGGCATGAAGAAACTATTCAGGGCTAGGCACACGGCCAAAACAGTTCCTATTACAGTACATTTAGGGGGAAGAAATCAGAATGAGTAGCCGATCACTTGGTCTTGAACTGTCATTTTAGGGCTTAAATAAATGGTCTGTTTACCGCGAACAAGCAAATATCAAACCTTTAAAACGATACTTTAGCGTCCGATCGGAAAGTCATCTGATACTCGTAAAGATGCAGCACAAGTAATTTGCAAGTCTAATTGACCGCTCCACTTCAAGATAATCAGTCGATCGATTGCCCCTGCTAACACGTCTTGTATAAATTCTTGTCAAGTTCCTACTTCAGACTGATACTAATTGCAAGAACTAGCGCAATTTTAATTTAAAACTTAATTTTGTTAAGCCATCTCTGGAGGTATTTTTACATGCAGGGAAACCAGCTGACACGACAAATCTTGACCGGGCACCAACTTTACACCTCGGTCATGGAAATATAAAGAATCAGTCTCGATTGAACGAAATTCTCGTTCTGAAGCCAGAAACCAAAAAAGACGGAAAGTCAACAAAACAGCCTCGACCACTTTTACACAGAGAGCTATTGACGAGGCCATACAACAAAATGAGGAAGGAAGTCGTTCAACGAACTGTTCGGTATGAAGTCATTTAGCAGAATCTAGCGCTTGTGCGTCAGTGATTGATGTTGTTTTCGTCTATCATGTCTACATTATCCCAAACACATTACTCTGCACGGAATCTATTTTCATATTTTATTACTTCAACGAGGTCTGAAGCACCAGGTACTTTAGAATTTCCGGATACTCGACATTTGGAAAACCAGATACATCTTTGCTACAATTGGACTTTTTCAGCATGTTGTATGTGTTAATCCACAAAGAGAAACCTTTTCTAGATATCGTGCTCTTGAGGGGCCGTAAGACTGAAGTAATACTCGGAAAAACTAATATAATTGATCAGTGTCACATTAGCTGTGGCCTTTCTGTTGCTTAGCATGCATAGTATACCACCACCACCATGGCGGACGCTGGTGCCGTAGCACTGTTTTGTCATGTGAGTGAAAGTCAGCAACTATCATGTAGTGTATGTTTCGTTAAGAAAAGGTTGACATCAAACTTGCTGAGGAATGATTAAGCTCGATTCAGATCAGGTTACATGCATGACTACCTGAGCCCTATTTGAAAACACTTCTTGATTCCACTTTTTTTTTTTTTTTCTGGTTTTAGTCATCCATATTAATACACTTAGCAGCACACATAAACCAATAAACACAGATTGCAAGTCAGCTTATTATGAAAGCTTTTGCCTCACAACAATTTGACAAGCTCTAGGGCTGAGATGTACGCTAAATATGCGCATTATCCCAGTGTTTTAAATACCGTCTACCACCAATGATAATTAGGACAAAAATATTTTACGATACCAAGCTGTTTTGTCACTTTATTTCCTGGCTTTGTTCCTGGCTTACTGGGCAGCTGCTTGGCTGTTTCCCTACGAATGGCAGTTTCTGCCCCAGGCCACCACATAAACATATTTCCAACAATAGAAATTGCTGCGCAAATAATGTTCCTTGGAGATCTGTAAGATCCCTCTGTCTTCAAAATAAACGTTCCCTGTGGTAGCCGTAGCAAGAAAGGGAAAAGTTAAGGCCCATTTAAATTTGTGATCACCCATAAAGCAGAATTTTACGAGTTGCAGCCATTTCATAAAGCATACGCTGGTTTGATTCAACATTAGAATGCATTTTCAGCTGATTTTTAGACTTTGACTTAACCTCAGATGGCCTATAAAATTTATGATTACGTGGATGAGGCAAAACATTAAAACTACTCGCAGATAAAGTTGATTATCTTGAACAATCAAGCATGTCAAGGTCTGCAGACTGAAAAGAGTGGGAAGGGAACAGTCAGGTCTTGTTGCTGAAATGGTACCAGAGCGACTTTAGCTTGAGCTGAATTGTTATGCACAGATGAGTCGGTCAGAGAATCTCCAAAGCTGTAAGACAGCGTGGGGTGCTGCTAGTCAGCAGCGTTGAGTACCTGCTGATGTTGGTCCAAGGAGGGACAAACCATGAACTGGTGACCGGGTGTCAGGCACCCAAGGCTCATTGATGCACTAAGGAAATAAAGGCCATCCCGTCTGGTTCAAACCGACAGAAGGGAGACTGTAGCACAGGTCACAGAGAATATTAATGACACTCATATGAGGAATGTGTCACAAGGCACAATGCATCACACCCTGTTCTGTGTATCACTGTAACTGCAGACTAGTCGGAGTGCCCATTTTTACCTCATTCCACTGCTGAGAGTGCCTACAGCAGGCCAATGAGCATCAGAACTGAAATTTGGAGCAATTGAAAAGGGTCACCAGGTCCAGTGAGTTCCGCTTTCTTTCACATCATTAGCATCGGTTGGGTACATAATTACCTGGGGAAGAGATGGTGCCAAGATGCTCTGTGGGAAGGGCGAGTGTGATACTCTAGAAAATGTTCTGCTGGGGAACCCTGAGTTTGAGAATTCAAGTGACATCAGTTTGATGGAGCCATTTTGCTGGTACAAGGGGGATCTGCACTGTATTAGGCAGGCGGTTTTCATTTTTTGGCTGATTCGTGTATGTCTTTGCAAAAATGAAGATATCGTGATATATAGTGTATATAATACTGATAGATATAGTGTATATAATGCGAGGCGCATGTACAGCTTATGGCCTATTCAGAGGAGTATCAGGAGGATCACCCCCTTACCCCAGAAAAATAATTTATGGCCTCAAGGTGGTGGTGTTGAGCTTTTGTTTCCGGTGCTTCATGTCAGTGGTGTGAAGGTGTCTAGATGGTGCAGAGGGTCGCACTGCCACCTTACAATGAGAAGGTTGTGGGTTTGCATCTGGCCTGGGGCCTTTTTGTGCAGCGCTTGCACATTATTCCCGTGTTCACAAGGTTTTTCTCCAGGTGCTCCTGTTTCTTCCCATAGTCCAAAGACATGCAAGTCAGGCTAATTGGAGGCTCTATGTGCACCCTGCGATGGATTGGTGAGCTATCCAGGGTGGGTCCCTGCTTTTTGCCCATTGTTAGTTTGGATAGGCTCCAGCTTCATGCGACCCTAGTGATGAAGATGTGGCATGGATAATTGATGGATAGATATTACTGGTGTGTAATGAGTGAGCTTGCTGTCTTTCTAGTGGTTTGTGTTTTTGTTCATACAAATGAGTATTTGCGGCTGAAAGGTTTGTTTAGCATGATGGATGCCACTCAAACGAGTTATTGAACTGTTTAAGCACTGAGGAGATGGACCTATGACTGGGCTGGATGCAGCACCAGGTTATTAAAGGTCCTGCATCTCGATTACTGCGCATCTTCAAAACTTTAAACGAAGTAAATCCGCTCAACTGTAAGTCAAAATATAGATGGTATTATTCTTGTTGTTTGGCAACCAGCTTACATTCTTTGTATCCCTTGGCTGAAGCTTTAAATAGCACTTTGAATCCTCAAATTTCCAAAGAAAGCTCCTTAATACAAAAACCGTCATGCTGGAGTAAATAAATATAGAAATACAATGTAAAACTATGATGGATTAGCAAGGATGGAATCGGATTTTGACTTGTAGTCAAGCAGATTCACTTTATTGGGAAGTACATTCTGAGTATGCACAGTAATTGTGACACAACTTGTTTAAGATTTGGTGAGACTTATGAGGTTAGATCTGTGTACATCTCAACCTGTGTGAGATAACTTGGCGTATGTGCAGGAATGGTTAATTTTAGTTGCCCCAAACACTGTGGTGAAACTGGGGTATTTTGACTGGGCCTATGTTTATTGTCAGTTGTTAAGTTGTCCTGGTGTGGGCGCAGGCTTTCATTCCAGCCATGCAGTAACACATCTGATTTTACTAATCAAGCAAAGGACTTCAGCAAAGACTCCAGGGGTTGAACAAAGAAACATCCCGTCCCTCCCTGATGTTCTGGGAGTTCCTCGGAATTTGTGATCTGCGCCAAGATTCCCGAAAGTGATCTCAAAGCCGTCCGTGAAAATCAACAGGTCTGCATCACAGTCAGGAGTAAATGTTGGAGAATGCCTCCTCCCCCCACCCACCCCACAAACATATTATGCCAGAGTGTCGTACTAATTCCGCCTCCCAGAATTAATTTTCACAAGGGTGGAATGTTTGAGCATAGAGTGATGTATTTTCTGACAGATGAAGAAAAGTGACTCAATAAATGTGAAAAAGCTGCCATTGAGGCTGCTGGAGACCGCAGGACCGGTACGATGGAATGGTAGGATGGGTGGATTTACAGCTGGCCTGCAGGCGCTTTATCTGCAGCAAATCATGTATTCCATCTCATATACTACTGCTGAAGAGTGATCGCTTCAAGAAGGTTCTGGAACCCTTCTCTGTCGCATCATCACATTGTGTATGTAGTGTGGTGTACCAGCTATTCCAGACGGCATTTCACAGGTGCACAGTTCAGCTACCCAGCTGCTCTCCATGGTAACCGTGCAGGTAAAGGAGAGGGCGCTGAATTTCTTCACAGAGAGCAATGTGGACCTCCTTGAGCCGTTCACGGGCATGGACCAGCCTGACCCAGTGGGCCCATAAAAGGTGATTTTAAACTTTTATAGGGCATCCAGCCTCAGCAAATAG
Organism: Gymnothorax javanicus; assembly: GCA_029692085.1. Lineage (NCBI taxonomy): Eukaryota > Metazoa > Chordata > Actinopteri > Anguilliformes > Muraenidae > Gymnothorax > Gymnothorax javanicus. The sequence continues at coordinate 109,954,762 of CM056194.1, read as the reverse complement.
CCATCGGTGGCCATTTTTTTCTTCGCAGGTGGTGGAACATTAGATCCTGACTCATCATTTCTCTACTGCTGTAAAGGCCTCTTAGGCAGCTACACTCAAGCAGACATTTTTTCACTCTGAACTGTGTTAGCGGTGTTATTCGTGCCTCTGGCATTGTATGGATCAAATGAATTAATAAATAATGTGCTGTAAAAAAGCACTGTGAGTTCCTCACTGTGTCCCCTTCACTTCTTCTAAATCATTCAGTGTAATTGGGGTGGTTCAAAATGCAACAAAATGGGGACTAATTCATTAAGATTAATTTGGTTTGCACGCTCCTGCATATGAACTGATACAGAAGTGAGTGATGAAATCTTGACTACAGAGCAAGCAGACCAATATCCTCGTAGTAATTTTTAAGCACCTTTTTACCTTGGATGCAGCCTCAATCACAGCCGGAATAGTTCTGTTCTTCACATTTGAAGACTAGAAATCATCTGTTCTGAAAAGACATTAAACTCTAGACGAACTTTGTTCGAAGTCAGATTTTCACTCGTCTTGGGAGTCGGAACAACTAGCTCACCTAGCGTAACTTAAGTCTGCCAATTGAAAAACAGACGAAAAGCTAAAGAGGTGAGATGGCTGAAAAGAGCCACGCGATGACTACTCTTCTTTAGCATCTTACTGCGTTTGTCAAGCAACCTGTCAGAAAAAACGACCGAAAATTCTTATGTTCTTTTCTCCTTTCAACTGGTGCTTTTTTGAAGTTTCACCTTTCAGCTGTGCTTCTGTGAGAAATATGATACGAGTCAATCATTTACACTTTGTGGTTTTTTAGGGCATGCAATATATGAAAAAGAAACTTTGACTTATTTGACACTGATAAAACAGAAGCACGTAGGAGATAAGTCAATACTGAGGCAGCAAAATAAAATAACAGAGTAAGATCAAACAAAGCGCAAAATCTTAGATCATTCAGAAAGAGAACAAGAGATGTAACATTATCGAATTGATGCCCTTATGTCAGGTTGGTAGTGTAATGCCCCTCCCCTTTGGCATTCCAATGCCTGGCTACCTGCCCTTAGCCAATTATTCAATTATCCCCTGTTCTCCTCAGTTTATTATTTTCACTTGTTTCCTTTCAGTTGATCAAGAGTCCATTTATTATTTAAAGCTTAGTTCCACCCTTCACAGGCAGGTAGCCATTGTCTGTTTCCTCTCTTCGTTTAGTGCACTCCCTTTTCTGTTACCCTTCAAGTTTTGTATTTGTTTGTATTATAATTCACTTCATTTTATTTAATAAACTCCATGTCCCTGCATTTGGGTCCTCAGCTCCTCTCCTTGCCCTGGTGCCCATTTAACATCTCTGAGTACCAGGTTGCCGTGGGCTCAGCGGCCTGTACTTCTCTCCGGTTGCACCATGCGCGCTCTGTCGCTCCATCAGGCAGGCACTCCAGCCCAGCTGCAGTGCACAGCTTGGCTCCGGCCCAGATGCCCAGATTCATGGGCAGGTTGCTTTCATCTGTTCCTTTCTGTTAAGTGCACTCCCCTTTCAGTTCTGCTTTAAGGTTTGTATTTGTTTTTTGTTACATTGCACTTTCTTCATTTCTAATAAAATCACGTCTCTGCACTTGGGTCGTCCATCCCCATTATTGCCCTGGGTGCCAGGGTGTGACAGGTAGTTAGTTTAATTTAAGGTTTCAACAAAAAGACTGCAAGTAACTCATTTCAAAATGAAGTTATGGTGCAGGAATTAATTTTCTTTTCTCATAGCAGTTTAGCCTGTCATTTTAGATTCCACATCCAAAATGCTAAAATGAGCTTATAAGGCATTCGGTGCATTTAAGTGTGCGCCGAAGTTTATTGCCTCTAAAAGGCCGCATTGTGGCAGTTGGGACATGGGAACGGAACAACTTTAGGTTTGCGTCATAGCTGCTCCAGCCTTAAAGAAATGATAACAAAGAGCAAGCAATTCAAAATTATATTTCTCTTGCGCCACTGAAAAAGTCTTGTCGTGCTTAACCATCTTGACTGTGACATCATCGCAAGAATCTTGCAAACCCATACTACGCATTTCAAGTGAAGGATATGGCAGAGCAGAGTGAGACATCTTAGGATATATTAGACCGTTCTTCAGTCGTTGATACTTTCTATTTCTGATTAAAGATCGAGATCATAATTATATGGATATAGGCCAGCATAGCCGCCACAACGTCATTTTCGTTTGTAATGTCTTGTAAGCAGACTAGCATTCATCATTTTATGTCCAGTCTCTATGTGGCTATGAATTAAGAATAGAATAAATAATTAACATTGCTAATATTGTAAAACAGAGTTACAAACATCGACGCCAACTTGGGTTTAAAATTGCAACAAAATGTTGGAAACATTTGATGATGCCATTGTGTGTTTAGCACGTAAGTTTCACTCCAAAGTTGTCCCAAACCCTTCTGTTAAGTCGCTTTTATGACAGTATTTGAGGAATTATTCATTTTCATGTAAATCGCTTTAGATTCAAGAACCTGCTAATTCAATCAATGACTACAAGAAAAATCACTCCTGTTTGAGTTTATTTGCATTTTCCATTACTTATCGGAGTCGATGTATGTAGTGTACATCAACCAACTACAGTGCACAGCCCACAGATTTGAGATTCTTTTTATCCCATAAATGTAGGTGTAGTATTATTTGGAAAATTAAAAAATGCGTTAGCTCCTGGCTGGGGGGTCTATTCAAGTCAATGAGCTAACGCATTTCGCCATTAAATTAATAAATTTAAGGTTCTACAAAAACAGGAACTCTTATAACTCATTATTTTAAGGGCAAAAAGAGCTAACATGCTAGCTAGTGAATTATTCATCCCATTGACTTGAATAAACCGCAAACTAGAAACAAACCCTAGTGATGGTTACTGGTTTCCAGCAGGAGGATTGGAAACAATACCCTGTTTGCCAATAAACAAAATCTGATCGATAGTGACCCAAGATAGCTGTATTACATGTATATAATGCCAAACCTGTATATCAAGGGTTGTATCACACTGATTTTTCATCATTTGTGGGATAAAAATAAGAATCAGACAGGGCTCACATGTGCAGTACACTAATGATGTTTCAGATGAGAAACATGATCAAAATGGGCACAGCACGGGACTGAAGACTCGCTCGGAGGCCAACTGGCCTTCGTTCTCCTGACTTGTTTGGCCCACTGATCACGCAAAACGGAGTCCTTTGGGCTAAAATCCTTTTCCCTTGTATTCAAACAAAATCCAGCAACACAGCGAGACAGCATTTTCAAAGAAATACTAAAACGAGTACCCCACAAAAATACTCCTCGGCCTGATGGCTTGTCAACAAGTCACGACCAGTTCTTGCGCTTACGTCATTTCCATCTTCTTGCTCACTGGCCTGAGCCTCGGAAGCTATTGATTTTTTTTTCGTGGTGGTAAATTCAAATGTGTCAAATATTTGACAAATGGGTCAGATCTCCTGAGATTATGTTCATGGATCAAAAACATCCATATATGTTGTACATAATCAGAAATTGTTATAAATATGTGGCATGAACACTTTACGCAATCGCGTGTCTCGAGGAAGGAGGCGCCAGATGTGCTCGAGTCGTTCCTGGTTCCTGAGGTGACGATGGGCGCCAGAATTTCCACATCCAAAGCTGTGAATAGCCACAAGTTCTCTAATTAATCAACTTCTCAGCAGCTAAAGTGTGCGGCTAAGTCCTTTAGCTGCAAATATCACAGACACATTTAAGATTAACACCTTTGTGCTTAAACCACACAAATGCCATTCCTACAAATCTCCAGCAAATTCAAAAAGTCCCTCAGATTGTATTTCCACCATGTTGCAAGCAGAATTATTTGGCATAATAACACAAATTCGTATGTAACATATTTCTATGAACATCTGAAGTTTGCGTTCTACCATCTTCCAAACTGCTGGAGAATTTCAACTCTGAGTTATGCGGAGAGAGCTTATGCATCTCTCAGAAACAGTGTCACAAATTCTCAGCTAGAAAGAAAGTTGTTCTCCCTCAGATGTTTTTCTTCATCTTACATTTATTAATTCTTTCGTTTTCTTTGTCTTGACGTGCCGAGGCAGCCCCCCCTCCCTTTAGCTCCAGTGTGTTTAATAGGCCTTTGTGCGTCTGCCAGAAGTCGGCCTGCTTCTCCGACCAGCACTCAGATTAATCAATAGTACCAGTACTGCAGCACCATTAGCATAGCAAAGGAAATTAGAGGGAAAAAAGGTTATTCAGCTGTCTACCCCGATATTTAGCTCATGAAAGTCTAGACTCCCACTCTTCCCCCATCCCATAATAGAAAGTCAAACATTACACGTGATAGGCATGCACTCACATGTGTGAGCACACACACGCACGCACACACACATACACACATAAAATATCTGGAATTGCACCAATTTCATGTCTCTCTGTCCCTGATTCTCTCTTCTATCTCTCTCTCTCCCTTGTACATGTGCACATACTCTCCCATACATACTTATGAGCAATGCATTTGAAATTGACTCCTAATTTCTCTATTTACACACACACACACACACACACACACACACACACACAAGCAAAAAAAAATACATACAAGGTATACTGTATATATGTACACTATAATACAGCCCACATCAAAATTTTTAACACATTGACACCCGTTATATTTTTTAAAAATCCATCTTAAATTCCTCAAAATAACCTTGATTTGCTGCTATTACTGCTGTACAAACTCTTATGTTTCTCTTTGAGGACAGTTATTAGGTTGTGAGAGATCAGACACCATTTGAGGCAGTGATTATTGCTGAACAAACTCTTATGTTTCTCTTTGAGGACAGTCACTAGGTTGTGAGAGATCAGACACCATTAGAGTCTTTGAGGACAGTCATTAGGTTATGAGAGATCACACCATTAGAGTCTTTGAGGACAGTCCAGGTTTAGAGATCAGACACCATTAGAGTCTTTGAGGACAGTCATTAGGTTGTGAGAGATCACACCATTAGAGTCTTTGAGGACAGTCATTAGGTTGTGAGAGATCAGACACCATTAGAGTCTTTGAGGACAGTCATTAGGTTGTGAGCGATCAGACACCATTAGAGTCCTTGAGGACAGTCATTAGGTTGTGAGAGATCAGACACCATTAGAGTCTTTGAGGACAGTCATTAGGTTGTGAGAGACACCATTAGAGTCTTTGAGGACAGTCATTAGGTTGTGAGAGATCAGACCCCATTAGAGTCTTTGAGGACTGTCATTAGGTAGTGAGAGATCAGACACCATTAGAGTCTTTGAGGACAGTCATTAGGTTGTGAGAGATCAGACACCATTAGAGTCTTTGAGGACAGTCATTAGGTTGTGAGAGATCAGACACCATTAGAGTCTTTGAGGACAGTCATTAGGTTGTGAGAGATCAGACACCATTAGAGTCTTTGAGGACAGTCATTAGGTTGTGAGAGATCAGACACCATTAGAGTCTTTGAGGACAGTCATTAGGTTGTGAGAGATCAGACACCATTAGAGTCTTTGAGGACAGTCATTAGGTTGTGAGAGATCACACCATTAGAGTCTTTGAGGACAGTCATTAGGTTGTGAGAGATCAGACACCATTAGAGTCTTTGAGGACAGTCATTAGGTTGTGAGAGATCAGACACCATTAGAGTCTTTGAGGACAGTCATTAGGTTGTGAGAGAGAGATGAGGACAGTCAGACACCATTAGAGTCTTTGAGGACAGTCATTAGGTTGTGAGAGATCAGACACCATTAGATTCCCACAGTTGTGATCTGACACCATTGATTGCTTCTCTGTGTCCTTTCTGTTCAATAAGTCCCAAATTAGCTTGATTTTTATTCACATTGTAGAGAACTGAATTAATTTGTTGGTCTTTTTTCCCCCAAAATATATGTATTTTTTAAATTAATCTCAAAATTTCAGGCACTATCCAGTGAAGTAAATGATTGATTTTTATTTATTTATTTTACCCATAAGTGCTCATGGTGGCGCAGGTGTCCCAAATGCTTTAGAGAAATGTTTTTCATGGGATGCATTAGGTCTCTTTTTTATGCCCCATAGTTTTCCTTTCGGCAGAAAAGGGTCTGTGTTCTTATGGATTAACTTCAGACTGTTCTCCCCTTACCTATTGCTAGTTTTTAAAAATTAGTAAAGGTTTTACCTCTAAAAGCAATTCTTACCTTTCTGGCATTTTTACACTTTTCTTTTGTAATCTTAAAATGCTCCTAATAAGCGTACGGCACACTAAAATGTAAAACAAATCCACCAGGTCTTGAAACTCTTCAATTTTCAATTCTCATATATTTCTGATAAAAGTCCGAAGTCTTCAGTCCGAATAAAATGATTTGCCGAGCTTCCTGTCTGTCATCCGTCGCAGCGCCCCTTCCAGTTGCCTACCGCAGTCACCGCTTGCGAGTCACGCGCCTCTCTGGCAGAAAAAAAACAACGCATTTGACTGTAAACAAACGGGTGCTGAAATGCTATAATTACGATAATAACGTTAATGGTAGTTCATCAGACTAGAAAGGTAACTAAACGTTACGAGGGCATTTTATTTTATACCAAATATAGAATGGAATATTATTTCATTACTGTTGGTTATTTTACACTTACCGGTGCCTCTGAATCTGACTCCATTGACCCGTTTCACTGTCCTACGAAAAAAAATATTGCGTGCAGCGCGAGGAAGTGAGCAGCGCGAGTGAAATGAATCAATGGAGTCAGATTCAGAGGCACCGGTAAGTGAAAACTAACCAACAGTAATTAAATAATATTCAATTCTCTATGTGGTATAAAATAAAATGCCTTGTAATGTTTAGTTACCTTTGTAGTCTGACGAATATTTTTTTTCGTAGGAGAAGTCTGAGAATCGGGGGGAAGAGGGTGGGACTTCGGAGGGAGGCGGAATTGTTCCTGTTCAAATTTTTAGTAAATGCTGTGCGACATGGCAGAAAGGTAAGAATTGCTTTAAATGCATCCAGAGACAGACAGAACAGGAGTAATCTGTATCCATACTTTTGAATAGTACTGTAGCTACTGAGGAGATAATGCACTCCATAACGTCCTCACCAGTGGCGGCTGGTGGAGTTTTCTCCAGGAGGGGCTATAACTCCAAAATAGACATATACCAAAAAGCAAGCAAACATGTACTAAGGTATCACACCAGTGTATTTACATAAATGAAAACAACAAAAGCAACATTATAATGTCATGTAGTGTACTACTTTTTGTACATAAATTTTGCAGCCAATCAGCGACCTTGTGCCGGACTTCTCAAGGAGTGTCTCGAGACAGTTAAATTTTTTCTGTCTTCGCTGACCTTGCACTAATGTTGTCAAAATAACTGAGATTGCGTTAGCTTATTCTAGAAAATATTAATGCTCTGAACAGATGATTTTATCAATCCTAGCAGGAAACATGAAAAATGATTGGCAGGTTTGGAAACAGCCACCGCATTTTCAAATGAAGGACACGAAGATTTAATGATTCAAAACCTCTTTCAAAGTATAAAATCATTAAGCTGTACCACACCCCTCTGCCTGAGTATAGCTATGGCCGTCTACTTAAAATTATGTTTCTATGATGCAGAAAGAAAGCATCATAATCAACCTATATTAACAGCCGACAGCAAAGTGCGAATACAATTCATTAACACCACTTGCCAAACCTGCCGATATGTTTATAACGTTCAGTAGCGCGGCTAGATAAAAATAATCTGTCGATCTACAGGGCATTCATATTTCAGGGAATAAACTGACGCAATCCCAGTTATTTCTACTTTATTTTCATTGGATTTTGTTCGGTGTCACAAACTAGTTTATTGTTAATATGCCGGATCAGTGTAGGATAAAAAAGGAGTGAGCTGGGTATTGCTAGACTACATTGATTGTAACCAGCTCATTTTACCAGCTTCACTATTTGAACAAATACATTCATAACAATTAATTTATCTAAATGGCAGGCTAGACGAATGATTTGGCCAACAGTTACGCTGAGGGTAAGGCAGGCATGTACGATGTAACCGCAGTATTCTGGGCTCAAACTGTGCAGTCAGCGGTTCCGAGACCGTACCTCGGTGCAAGGCTCGTAAAGACAGAAAAATTTCACTGTCTCACGACACTCCTTCAGTGGTCCGAAACAAGGTTGCTGATAGGCTGTGTGCAAATGAGTTTCTGTTGGTGTCCGCAACTCTAGTGGGGAAAAAAATTTCGCTGGCGGGAGGGTGGTGGTGTGTAAATCCAGCTGCATTCAGCTCTGGGCGCAGGTGAGGTGCGCCCCAACATGGCCTTATCTCTTGTATTGAAGAGGAGCTACTGTGCATGTACAACTTTTAACGAGAGTTTATGGGCAAAGATTTTTGCGCCCCAGGGCGGAAACTGTCACCAATCAGACAACATAGATGAACAAAACAACTTTACTCATCATTAACTATATAATATTTATCTTGCTCATCTAAAAATAGATATACATATATTTCAAAATATTTTTATTTTATTTTTTCATTTTTATTTCTTTTTTGTGTCTTATTCAAGGTAATGTGGTGAGTGGTGAGTGGTGGGGCGGCGCCCTAGCGCCCTCTACTGGCCGGCCGCCACTGGTCCTCACGCACCAGAAAAGCCAAGAAATCACACAGATAGTTGTTCGAGTGCCATAGAAATTGGAGAGCGGATCTGAGTCATGCACATGCACATTTTTGTTATCACATCCTGATCTATTTATCAAGTCTACTTCCCCCATCCAAATAAGTACATATTTTTCAAAAACAGCATTGATTTTACAATGCGAGCTCTGACGTGTTTTGCAAAAATCCAGTTTTTTTCCCTAATGCAATTTAGAACGAAGAAACTGTCTACTGATTTAAGGGCAGACATTATTAATTTCCCATTATGTGTCTCAAGCTCAGATAAAATAAGACAAGGATCACGCAGCACACACACTGTTCCTTTGGGCAATTTAGAGTCTCCAATTAGTTTAACATGAGTGTCCTTAGAATGTAGGAGAGCCCAGAATAAGCCAATATGAACACAGGGAGAGCATGCAGACTTTACACAGAAAGATCTCAGGCTAAATTTGAGCCCACACCCCCATGCTGTGAAGTAACAATGCCACACACTGCACCGCAGTGCCCGCCTTCATTAGCGCTCATACTGTGCAAACGCTACTACCCTTGAAAAGAAATGGAAAATAGCCATTTTTAGCTTGCCACTTTTCTGTTAACGAGTCATGCCGCTATCACATCTTACAATTGTGCACTTTGCAGGTTTCTGAATTGATTTTAGTACCTAAAGTCATGTTTCACCCACCAAAAGTAGGCTGTTTTTAGTATCTTACAAGCCATGAGCTTGGTAGCATATAGTAGTCTTGATTATTCTATGAAAACTAATCTTTTTGAAAAACTTATAAAAGTTCTTAAAAACTTTCATTTTTTTCTTAAAATGGCATGGGAACATCGCGTGAAATATAAACTGATAAACTGAGTTGATTTTGTAAGAGCCAAAGCAATAAAAAAAAGTGTTAAATCCTGGGTTTCACATTCGTGAACACCTGCTAAATAAAAAAAAATCAGGAAATGACATAATGAATGCAAAGGCATGATATAAATGCATCACCTCGGCCAGCGAGATGAACAAAATCAGGTGCAAAATTCAGCTATGTACAATGCCCATTCTTTCTGATTACGAATAAATTGACGGTCTCACTTACAAATGCGGATGAGCGATGAGAGGAGAGGGGGATTGTGGGAGTGTGCTGCACTCAGTGTTAGTAATCCCAGACAAGCAGCGCACGCTGGTGTTTGGGATCACCTGTGGCGCTCCTGATGTGGAGGCTGCAAGTGGAATAACCATTTGCCTGGGAGAATATTTTGAGCCGGCAGTGCAGAGCAATCTGTTCTTCTGTCAGATGAGCATGGAAACCGCCTCTTTGAAATATTTTCTGCCAGTTCTCAGATTTTTTTCATTGAGGATGCATCCATTTTGTCAGAATGACTTCCTTCACTGTCAAAGGATTGGTATCTGCTTAATAAAGTCAAACTGTTTTGTGCTGACTTAATTAGAGGTTTATTTTTTCTTGTTAATAGCGCTGCTTAATAGGAACGCCCATTGAGAATTAACCGTATACTTACTGTACTCTCATTTGCACAATAATGCACTCATCTCTAAAATCCGCATGCATAAGGTATGCATATGCATACTTATGCATATCATTATAGTCTTGTTATAGCCCAAATGGTGTGTCCTCACAGATGTGGGGGGTCATTTTTAGAGCAGTTGTTTTTTTGTTTTAATTAAAATAAAATCCACTTAGCAGATGCAGCTCAAATGCAGCAGTCAGTGTCAACGAAGGTGGAACACAGCATAAGTGAAAGGTGTCATTTCTGCCAAACAAAATTTGACTTTTTATTATTATTATCCCCCCGGCTTAAAATGCGGGGGGATATAGGCATCGCCTCGTCTGTCCGTCCGTCCATAATCATTTTGTTTCCGGAGCAGAACTCGGAAACTATGTAAGATATCAGCACCAAACTTGGTACATGTATTCTATGTATAGTCTAGATGTACCTTTTGCTACTTCAGGATTACTATTTTTGCCATTTCCATGGAAACGAATACGGACTTAGTGCACATCAGGCCTAGTTCGTCTCCGGAGTAGAACTCAAAAACCATTCAATATATCTTACTGAAACTTTGCATGTGTATTACTCACATACTGAAGTGGTGCCTTTTCATATTTTCAGATTTCTGAAAAAAAAAAATTTTTTGTTTCCATGGAAACTAGTTGGATTTGGACTCTGTACAGAGATAGGTTCGTTTCCGGAGCACAACTCAAAAACCGTTCATTATATTTTTCTGAAATTTTGCATGTGTATTACCCACATACTGAAGTGGTGCCTTTTGATACTTTCAGATTTCTGAAAAAAAAAATTTTTTTTTCGTTTCCATGGAAACAAGTTGGATTTGGACTCAGTCGCAGGGCTGGGTTTGTTTCCGGAGCAGAACTAAAACACTGTTCATTAATGACTCTTGTTTTATTATTGCCTTTGTCAACATGTGGTTCATAGTCTTTGGTAGATGTTGCCAGTACATACTTCCAGATAATTCCAGAGGAAAATCACCTCAACATTCTTATTTGAATTTCTTTGAAAAGTATATTCTAATCAAGTAAATCAGAGCAAAATTAGAGAGGTTTTAGTTCAGGGATGTCCAGGTGGTATCTGCAAATTGGCCATCTAGGCACACTTTGGGCATTGCGTGCAATTGGAGGTTTCTCAGCTGCCAAACTGTAATACTAATTTAATTTCACTTATATATTTTTTTTTTTTTTTTTTGATCGCAACCAGTCCTGTGTGCATTCTCCAATTCAAAGAAAATACATACGGGGGGGGCTTATTAGCTTGATGGACAGGACCTGCTCTGTCCACCCACTTTCATCCTGACAGTGGAAAGTTAGCCACGGAGCCATATTATTGCTTTTTTCGTGGCTGTGGAGACAGTGCACTAGTCCAGGTTTCTGAACATATTTACATTCCCAGTGAGGTTTATAGCACTTAGAGAGAGAGAGAAAGAGAGAGAGAGAGATAGAGAATAAGAGCAATTTTTACCTTCTGATCAAATGTATTGGTAAAGAGGCAATTACAGATGGCCATACTTGATCGGTGCATCAGAATTATTTCACAGAAAACAATGGATCTGAAATTAAATCGCAAACTGGGTAGGGTTTTGCAGGTCAACTGGAAACTGTGTTTGAGTGTGAGGGGAAAGAATGTTGGGTTGAACTGAACCAGAAATTTGTCCAACAGCTTTTGGAAGCGACTTCTACTACATTAGCCCTAGAAACACAGCAGTGTGCAAGAAGCGCAAGAGTTCTAGTCTCAAATTGAAGAATTTTGTTCCCTCAAAGCGATGATTTGCATCCCAAAAGCGTAAAGTCAGGGTGGGGTGTTATAGTTAAATCTGATGGGAAAGTCGTGCAAGACCGGGTCATCCTTTCCCTCTGTGAAATCTCTGGAGAATGTACAAATCTTCTCACTCCCTTCCTCTCTCACTGTGTGGCTAAGCTCCTCTGAGTGGCACTTTCAGACATAAAGAACCAATGCATTTATAATGCCTCTTCTAATAGCCTGTTGTGAGATAGAGAGTCATTAGGATGTGTTCGCATGTAGGTGTAATGCTCTTAGGTAAGCCCTCAAAGAATAAAAAAGATCAAATGCAATGATTATATATAATCTGCGATTAATAATGTTTTGAGGACAAATTGTTGACATACAGGCTCGTTACTTTCTGCGCGCGTGTGTATATAAGGAGTAACCGGTAAGGGCATCAGGACTGTGTTTCACAGTTTATTTCACCCCTTCAACTTTAACTTTTCTCTTAAGGTTTCCCTCAACTTAGTTCAAAGTCAGAAAACGCATTTTTTTCATATTGTAGGACAGTGTCACATTCATATTCTGTATCTGCTGGTTGCAGCGCTTCACTGAAGCGACATAAAATTTATAGTGTGAGAAATATTCAAACCCAGGATGCCATTTTTATGGCCACAGCATTATCAAATGGATAATATCTAGATCCAGCACATCATTTGATACACTTTTCCCTTAATTCAACAGGACATATCTGGAAGTTTTGGAAATCTTGGTATCTTCACTGGAATTCAAAACAAACGTGAAGTTCCTCAGGTTTGAATACAGCAGCTTCATTTGATGCACCCATATGTTGTAGGTTTTATGGGGTTAAAAAGAACATGGCTCCCTTTTTTTTCCTGCATCCTGTATATTCATTTGCCCCACGATGAAAACAAGATGAGGACACAAACAAAGTTCAAAAAGGGCCAAATATTTGGCACCAGAATAGCAGGTGTGTCAGTCACCAAAATATATTTACAGAGGCAAGGGGAACTGTGTCAAAAATGCAGGCAATATAAGCCGAACAATTAAAAAGCAACCACAGGAAAGCTCTCTGGCAGCAGGCTAAAGCTCTCTGACCAGGACGAAAAGAGACTAGTGCATCCAAGTGCATCCAACCACCAAACTACAGCACTAAAAATTCTAATTGAATTATTCTGCATCTGATCCAGTCACAACAAAAATAGTTCATCACAGGCTTCTCAGTGTCAGCATTTATGGCAGTGTTTCAGATGATTTGTATAAGTGCTGTAAAACTACTTATGGGATGTGGAAGCAGATGTGGAAGACGGGAGCTGGAGAGTTAGTTAAAAAAAGAGGCAGTGGCAATCTGATGGAGAAGATTTTTAAATTATTTTCTTTGGAGAAAAAACACAAACACATTTTAAACCTGCATTAAAGGGAAGGTTCATCCAAAAATGAAAATTCGTTCATCATCTACTCACCCCAAGGCTAATCGAAGGATCCATGAATTTCTTTATACCTCAAAACACTTTTGGAGTTGCAAAGAAAAACAGCACTGAAGACAAATCCAAGTCAATTGAAATCAATAGACGCCATTTTTTCAAGCGTAAAAAACAACTTTTAAAAACCACAAAATGCCTCCATGCTGCTCGTGCAGCGTAATCCAAGTGTCCGTAAGCCCCGACATTCAAATTTGACTCGTAAAGACGTCTTTTCACTATATTTTTAGACTTAATGTCCAATGTAGCCACTTAGCTAGTAGCCTAGTTCATTTTCATGGATAAAGTTTAAAATTCAAGACCCCTAGCTACGGTGACCAACAAGGGTAAATAATGCTGCAACGGCCCTAACATCTCCTATTGGAGAAACGCCCTGCAGTTTTGAATGTTAGGATTCGCTGACTGAACAGCGCATTTTTATGGTCGGCCAACTTATTCTGCGAAAATAATCAGGGATCTTAGCTAAGTGGCTACATTGGACATTTAGGCTAAAAATATAGTGAAAAGACGTCTTAACGAGTCAAATTTGACTTACAGACACTTGGATTACGCTGCATGAGCAGTATGGAGGCATTTTGTGGTTTTTAAATGTTGATTTTTACACTTGAAAAAGTGGCGTCCATTGACTTCAATTGACTTGGATTTATCTTCAATGCTGTTTTTCTTTGTAACTCCAAAAGTGTTTTGAGGTATAAAGAAATTCATGGACCCTTCAATTATCCTTGGCGTGAGAAGATGATGAGTGAATTTTCATTTTTGGGTGAACTTTCCCTTTAACTGTGAGGCTGAGGGATGTTCGTGCCCCTAAATGAACTTTTTTGACCAAGGCTGAGACTGACTCCACCCACTTACTTTCCTGCCTGAAGATACTACTGGCTAAAGCTGTTCTTATCTCGTCCACTTTACTGTTTCATGCGGACAAATAGAACCAACCTGAATCATACAGATTAATCAGAACAATCCTCAACATCTTTGATAGCGAACGATCCTGCAAAATCCATTAAATTAGTTGATATTTCATTCATTATTAATGAAAATCTGATAAGAAAGCAAAGAACAAGGGAGTGGTGAGACAATCAAAAGCAGGTAGCCCGTGAGATACAGACACACGATGATAGCTTTTTTTTTTTAAAGCTCAGCTCTTTGTTCACAAGACCATATGAATAATTTATTTACAGAGCTGCTTTTCTGATGTGATATATATTTCATAACAGTTCTAGAGTCTGTATAACCTGATAGAACAAGATATCTGAATGTGAAGCAACTAGATTCTGCTCCCACATAAAATGGATTCTCTGACTCCACTAGCGTGTATACAGAAATCTGATGGGACTTCACTGGAGTTGTGATGAATAAGAAGGCCAATGCATGCATTCCATGCTTACACATAAAGCACAAGTAAACTGTATTTACTTGGTACCCTTGCAAGCTTGAAGATTGAATATTTTATGCATCAAGGCAAGTCTATGATAGTTTTTTAATTTTATACTTGCCAAAATTCTCATATTTGTTCTTAAGTGGCTATGAAGAAAAGGTCAAATATAATGATTACATTACCCTTGGATGATATTCTGTGTTTGAGGACAAGTCCTTGACGCATTCGAACACCACATTTACATCTCTGAATGCCTGCTCTGGGCTTAAGCTTTGTATAGAGCACATGAAGAGGTTGCTCTTCTGTTAGCCATAAACACAATGCAGTTAGCTACAGGCCTCTGGCTGACAGCTCCTGTGCTTCAAAGCAGCTTGGCTTAGCAGCGCAACATGGAAAAGAGCTTCTCAGTCTTCTCACCCACAGGTTATACAGTACTGAACAATAACTTTAGGCACATTTAAAACAATTCCTTCAGGAGAGGATGCTTCTGAACAACAAGAAAGGTTTTGAAGCATTGAAAAATGTCTCCTTCTCCTAATTTAACATTTGGTGGGGCTGGGATTTTCCTAGGAAGATTTGGAGGAAGTAGCTGGGGAGGGGGATGCCTTGGCCATTTTGCTTTTTCTGCTACCCCGGCGACCCATTCCTGGATAAGCAGCTGAAAATGGATGGATGGGAGGATGGGTGGATGGATAAATGGATAACATTTGGTGTCTCAAATGCACTTTTCTGCGGCACTGATGTAGAAAACAAAAAATAGACCAAATTAAAAACAGATTTTTAAAAAAATCTATGGTGGCTAAAACTTTTGCAGATCACTGGATGTATACTGTTTAAATTTGGAATGAAGGGGTATTAACGGGCTTGTGTGTTCTGTTAGTTAAGAATTCGTCTGAGTTTTACCGGCGGTTTTGGTCGAGGTAAAGACTGCTTTTGGGAAACGGTGGAATGGTTCACACGGCTTTGTGGTTTCAGTAATTTGGGTTTTTATTGGCTGCAGATGTAACCTTTCTGCTGGTTCACACATCTGGTTGGGCGAAACATTAGTGTAAATGGGACAGATTAAGATCTGTTTTATCTCAGAGAGAGGCTTCAGGGCTGTGTGATATGAGCATAAAATCAGAGTCAATATGATGCCTTTGAAGACTGTGAAAATGTCTTCAAAGCTTAGTTATGACACCATTTCCACTTGTATCACTGCTTTTGTTCATTGTAATTTAATGTTAATTTTGCCTTGAAAGTGTGAAATTATCCACAAACTTCAATATTCCTGCTTTTTGCTTGTGTACACTCTTAAACATTTGAATATTTCTCATCATAACAATGCCTGAAGTTATGAAAAAATGCAATTTCACTTACATGAATTATCTTACTCTCATAGAAAAAGCCTGCCTCTCATAAGAATGCAACTGAGAACAAAATTATATCATAAAATGAGTCATATTTTATGACGTGAGGTTTGAGTGAGTCGTACCTGTTTGGCTTTGATAATTTTGAGTGGGAATGTATCAATCTCAATACATGACACATTGGTAAGTGACTGAATACAAGCAGTTAACAACAGAAAATGAAACTAATGACACCGAAAACTTAAATGCCAAAAATATTGGCTGCTTGTTGCATACCCTTAATGAAATTAGGCCCATAAAGGTAATGCTTGACTGTTCAGATAAAGGCAGGCATTTCCTGTAGAAGTGGGGAGTCTGCCTTTGGAGATAAAGAGTGCAACTAAACAGGACTAATTTGGTATTTTCCACTCCAGCAGTGTTGTGTGGAAGTGGCAGTTTGGTATGTCGTGCGGTTTACTCAGTAAATTAAAAGCAGTCTTAGCACTTAATTGTTGCACAGTGTGACTTGCTCAGAAGAAATGCATCAGGAATGGTGAAAATCAAAGACAAGGCAGGACTACTCCTACCGATAGCTTTATCTCAGGGAAAAGGAGAAGTTCAAGCAGTTTTAGAAGAAATTGTGAAGTTTCTTCCTCTCTTCTGACTGAACTTTTATGGAAAAAAAAAAAAGTGTTTGCCTATATCTCCTCGGAGCATTGCCAAAGGTTGATATGGAAACTCGAGGGGGGGTCATCAAATTCATTTTTTGGGCCAGAGAGGTGTTTGGCCATTACAAAGTGGGGTTGAGGGGGCGATGTCATGTGATGGTGGAATTTGTCATCGCGGATCAGGCTGAGTGAGGATTGTTTAGATTGTAGATCATTGGGTGGGGGTGTTGAGGTTGTGTACCGGGCTGGAGAATGGGATTTGAAATGTCAGTCACAACCTCCTAACCACGCACACCGCACCGTGAGCCCTGTTCATTCCTTTAGACACAGCCAGAGATACTGACGCGTTGCCCCCTTGTGGCGGGAATGATACCCCCCGGCAGTAGGGAGGAAGATGCAGTGCTGATCTGGACAGGTAGCAGAAAGCATAGCGGCAGTAGTGCAGGCTTTTAGAAGGGCTTTAAGAAAACATCATGCCATGCCATGTGGAGACCACTGTCTGGCTTCCATACAAATTGGCTTCCTCAGATTTCATCGCCAGCTCCAGTTTCTAAAGCACATTCTCCAGAGCAATGTCCCTTCAGAGGAACAGTCTGCATTGCACAACAACACACTGCTTGTTTATTAATGTTTTCCCAGATGCACATGCTACGATATAAATAGGTGTTCTGAAAGTGTGTTACTTGAAATGTTGACATGTGATGTCAATGCAGTCATCTGTGTTACCAGGTTATATTGGCTTGGAAGGCAGGCTTAAGGCAGGAGACTTAGCTTCTGCATTTAGGGCCTAGTGAAGCTGGGCTTCTCGCCCTACTTTACACTAACTCGACTGTTGTCTCCACACTGGGGAGGTGCTAATTCTGAATATTTTATGTTCAGCATGACATGTACAGTACCAGTCAAAAGTCTGGACACTCTTTGCTTGTTTGGTAGTGCTCTGTTTGAATAAACATTCAGTGTTTTAATTTGTAAATAACCTCAAATGGCTCATAGTAAGTGGTAGACTAATTTGCTTCCCAGATTAGTGTTTGGAAATTTGGGAATTCTTATGGAAGAATAAGCAGACAAATTCTTCCCATTTTCTGTCCAGAGAATCAAAATCATTGCTGGGTTGGGACTTATTGGACAAAAAGGTTAAGAAGAAGTAAACCGATAGTGCAGCACATATTAGAATTAGAAGTGCTACAGCCACTACTAGCACCCAAAAGCCGAGAAAGTGCACCTTTTTCCGAGAAATTCCTATAAAAACTTCAAATACACCGAGGTTTACTGAAGATTTGAGGCCAACTCGGTTAACCTCGGAAAAATTTTACCGAGGTATCCTGAAGTCTGTCCGTTTTACGTAAGTTTGGACAACACCTCAGTAAACCTCGGTTAAATTTTCCCGAGACACACTGAGGATTGTCTGGAATCTGAAGTTCAGGGACCACATCGGTATTCCTCAGGAACATTTCACCGAGGTAGACCGAAGTTTGTCTGCTAGGCCTATGCTCACACCAGAACAAAGGGGAGGTGTGAAGACAGTCAAAACACATGCCTCACTGTATGTGTGTGATTACGTGTTTAATTTTCCCCACTTTGCCCACCCACACTTTTCTTACTCTCGATGTTCACTTTCTCTCAAGGTGCCCTCTTTTAAAAATGATTTTGTGCATCTGATTTGTTTGTAAATTGGTGCTTTTGCAGATTGAATATATTCTGAATACTGAACATGTGTTTTTGTTGTTCTTACTATAGTGGTGGTGGTTTGCCATTTGCCAATTCCTGTATGCAGCACAGACAGAGCAGGCTGAACTAAGCCTGTAGTTCATCTGGACGGCATCTAGGGCCTGGCTTAATTACACTGTAACCTCGTTGAACAGGCGGTACTGGCAATTTGTATAATTAATTGGTGTTTGGACTGCAGTGAAGGTGGGAGGTCTTTAATGAGGCATGTGTTTTGACTGTCTTCACACCTCCCCTTTGTTCTGGTGTGAGCATAGGCCTAGCAGACAAATTTCGGTCTACCTCGGTGAAATTTTCCCAAGGAATACCGATGTGGTCTCTGAACTTCAGTGGGCCAGACATGCCTTGGTGTGTCCCAGTAAAATTTAACCGAGGTTTACTGAGGTGTTGTCCGAACGTAAGGAAACCGAACAGACTTCAGGATTCCTCAGTAAAATTTTTCCGAGGTTTACCGAGTTGGCCTCAAATCTTCAGTAAACCTCGGTGTATTCTAAGTTTTTGTTGGAGTTTCTCAGAAAAAGGTGCACTTGCTCGGTTTTCAGGTGCTAGTAGTGAGCCCTGCTGGTATGAACTCAAGTGATCATGTGGCTGCCCTGGTCGAAGACAAATGAGTTTTCCCAGCAATTACTATTAGATAAAATCAGTTTTGCAGATTTAAGATTTAACTAATTTTCTCCGCGCTTCCAAAAAAGTGAGGAGATCTTGTAATACAGTTCGGCGCATCTGTCTGTCCGTCTGTCTGTCTGTCTGTCTGTCCGTCCGAAACTGTAACTCCTCCTAGGCCGTTTGACCAATCAACCTGAAACTTTGGTGTGTGTAAGGTAGTGACCCAGAGGGGTGCACAACGCGTTTAGAATTCAAATTCATTTCCTCTTCTGGTCACTAGGGGCCTTTTTGTGAAAATTAAAAAAATGGCCATAAGTTCCTTATGCATTGAGATAGGACGCTCAAATTTTTATGGGAGGTGCATGGGATGACCAATCATCACATAACAAATGGGTTTTTGATTTGACTTCATTTTGACCGTTTTCCAGGCCGTTTTCTAGGTCAAATTGCGTCAGGTGTGCCAATAGTTGAAAAGGATGGCACGTTTTGTAATTACTCAACATAGAAGGCTGCAAATTGGTATGGATATGTATCTTGGTGATAGCAACCTGCATGCCAGAAATTGCTGTCCTGTGATTCATATTTTGGCCACTAGGGGGCTTTTTGTGAAAAAAGAAAAATGGCCTTATCTACCTTAGGCATTGAGCTAGGACACTCAAATTCTTATGCGAGGTGCATGGGATGACCCTAAATCACATATTAGACGGGTTTTTGATTTGATCTAATTTTGACCATTTTCTAGGTTAAATGGCGTCAGGTATGCCAATCATTGAAAAGGATGGCAAGTTTTGTTATTACTCAACGTTGAAGGCTTCAAATTGGTTTGGATATGTATCTTGGTGATAGCAACCTGCATGCCAAAAATTGCTGTCCTGTGATTCGTATTTTGGCCACTAGGGGGCTTTTTGTGAAAAAAAAAAAAATGGCCTTATGTACCTTATGCATTGAGCTAGGATGCTCAAATTTTTATGCAAGGTGCATGAGATGATCCTTCATCACACATTAGACGAGTTTATGATTTGATCTAATTTTGACTGTTTTCTAGGTCAAATGGCATCAGGTGTGCCAATCGTTGAAAAGGATGGCAAGTTTTGTTATTACTCAACGTAGAAGGCTGCAAATTGGTATGGATATTTATCTTGGTGATAGCAACCTGCATGCCAAAAATTGCTGTCCCTTGTAAGGTGATTCGTATTTTGGCCACTAGGGGGCTTTTTGTGAAAAAAGAAAATGGCCTTATCTACCTTATCCATTGAGCTAGGATGCTCAGATTTTTATGGTAGGTGTACAGGATGACCCTTCATCACATATTGTATGTGTTTTGGATTTTACGTAATTTTGACTGTTTTCTAAGTCAAATGGCGTCAGCTCTGCCGATGATCAAAAAGTGTGGCACATTTTGTTACTATTCAATGTAGATGGCTGCAAATTGGTATGGATATGTATCTTGGTGATAACTTGCAGAGCCATAATGCTCAGATTTGTGTGTATGGTGACTCTTCATCACCTATCAAACCGGTTGGTATTTTACCTACTTTTGAACGTTTTCTGGGTCAAGTACTTGTAAGGTGCATTCTGCCAATGGCACGTGTCTTTAATTTTTGGCATCATTTTCAAAATTGTTGTGGTCATCTAACAAGGTGACATGAGCTTCTATTGTGATTAATGGCCGTGGTCCAATTCCTTATGTGGCAATCAAAATATTCTCTGATTATCTCTGCTCTTCCAAAAAGTGAAGAGATCTTGTAATGCAGTTCGGCGTCTGTCCATCCGAAAACTGTCCGTCCGAAAGAGTGACTCCTCCTAGGCCGTTAGACCAATTAACCTGAAACTTTGGTGTGCATAAGGTAGTGACCCAGAGGGGTGCACAACACATTTAGAATTTAAATTAATTTCCTCTTCTGGCCACCAGGGGGCTTTTTGTGAAAATTGAAAAATGGCCATAAGTTCCTTATGCATTGAACTAGGACGCTCCAATTTTTATGGGTGGTGCATGGGATGACCAATCATCACATATCGGACTGGTTTTTGATTTGACCTCATTTTGACTGTTTTCTAGGTCAAATGGCGTCAGGTCTGCCAATCGTTGAAAAGGATGGCACATTTTGTTACTACTCAACGTAGAAGGCTACAAATTGGTATGGATATGTATCTTGGTGATGGCAACCTGCATGCAAAAAATTGCCATCCTGTGATTCATATTTTGGCCACTAAGTACTCTATCCAACTAACCAACTATATCACATTGCTGTAACTCTGATCAGTATCAGTGCTTTGTCACTGCAACAATCAGATTATCATTTGTATAGCAGAATGCCAGTTCAGTGAATTGCCCTCTGACACATTACTACTCCCATAACATTTGTTGCGAAGTGCGGAGATTTGCGATGGCGCGCCATTGACATGCGTCTAGTTTCTTTTATATTATCAATTGTAAGAAAAATGTCCACACTTTTGACTGGTGCTGTTTGTATGAAAAGAAGTCTCTCTAATAGAAATATCAAGTTATCATGTGAACAACCCAGCCCAGAGGAATTTTTAGGAGACTTATACCCCTCCTGTTTTTGACTGATATCAAGGCAGGCACATACTGCATCAGTGGTTCAAAAAGAAGCAGTTAATGCACCTGCAGAGCAGGTCACGCAAGTCTGCTTTTTGCCCTGTGGAAAAGGTTTCTGATGTAAAGC
This sequence comes from Gymnothorax javanicus, assembly GCA_029692085.1. NCBI lineage: Eukaryota > Metazoa > Chordata > Actinopteri > Anguilliformes > Muraenidae > Gymnothorax > Gymnothorax javanicus. The sequence continues at coordinate 109,933,007 of CM056194.1, read as the reverse complement.
AAGAAGTGTGAATATTTAATATCAGCTGTGCCTCATGCTCGTGGAGAGTTGCATCTTTCAGATAAATAGATCAGCATGGCACGTTCTAGGTGTTCAGCCAATTAAGATGTGTCATCTGTGCTCATCCAGGGAATCTGCAGAAAGATCTAAACTATACAACACTCCCTGAATCTTGCGGTCATGTTGTCATGGATGTGTTGTCTTTTAATTATTATGTATTTATTTGCACAGGTGCCCTAGCTGTCTGATGTAGTAGATTGTGAAAAAATCTTGGCTCAGAAAACACTAGAACATCATGTACGACTAATACATTTTTAACTGTTTTGACTTCGTGTTGTCATTAAACTGAGGTAGCAGCTGACATTTTGTGTCTTTGTGTTTGAATTTAAGTGTTTCTCTAAATTATCAATTAATGCAAGGCTATGAGCGAGCAGATGTGCAGCAAATTGTGCCCAATTTTATTTGGCTGGTTTCTTTTTGCATGGATGGTCTAGTTTTTTCTATGAATAGCAGTGCATTAATAAATCATTCATTTATTAATGAGAGGAATTAAAATTTAAGAAAATTGTGCACATATTAAGAGTCCTATTTGGGAATTATATTTATTGTTTTGCGGTCACATTAAACCCTATGTGAGAAGAATTTTGTGGTGAAGGACTGGAAAATCTGGGCCTAATTTGTTATTGCTTCATCTGTCAATTTAAGTTTCTACTGACTGGCCACCAACTGCACTGAAGTAATAATTATATCTCACTCAAAATCCCAACTGCACAGTTACCCTGCCGTAAAGCAGAGTTTTGTGTAAATGAAAAGCTTACTGCTATTGTTCAAATTTAGGAAACACATTTAGGAAGACAGCAACAGTATTCATTAAAGCAATTAAATGAAATTCTGTGTATCTATCTATATTGTCCTTGATGCTGCTAGAATACACTTTGCTCACGAAGAGAGACATGTGGAACCATTAGAAGTGGCTGTGTTGTTGTTGCTGTTTGATGGTGATAAACAACCCTCTTCCTGTAGAACCGCCTCTGCTGGTTTTCACTCTGACCACGACAAGCCTGACCTCACATCACACCTACGGATAAAGACTTCCTAAATTAGGACTGAAATTAAAACCTACTGCAGCAGCTCGTGATCTTATCCAGAAGGGGCCGTCATAGGTGCTGGCTCTCATTCCAGCCAAGCAGCTGATCTACACTCCTGATCTACTGATCAAGGTTTTCAGCTTAGACTGTAGGGTTTGATTTGCAGAATCAGGTGTGGAACTGCATGTTTGGAATGAAAGCCTGTACCCACACCAGTCCTTTCTGGATGAGATTGAGAACCTCTGACTTTAAGCATGAGAAATCTTCAGGAACTGGGCTGGTAACCACTGTAACAAAACTTGAAACACACCAAGGAGGAAATCTTTGTCTTTTAATGAATTTAGTTACAATGTCATCCTGACTGCTCAGTCTCGCTGAGATGAGAGCTGAAGGGAAGAAGGGTATTCCTGATCCCATCTGATTTTCCGATTCCCTTTTTATCGGCTAAGCAAGTGTTTTCCTTCATCTGCTGAAAATGCAAATTGCTCGTGTGCTCCTGCCAGTGTAAAGTGTAATAGGGATGGAACGTTTCTTCTATCTGCTGTGGCTTGAGAGGCCCAAAGTATTGGTGGAATACTTAATATTGGTGGAGTACTTCATTGGTAGAATTCCGAGGGCCCTGACATTTAAAACGAGGCACTGAGAACTTTGAAAATGCACAGGTAGTCTATTAAAAAAGACTGTTTATGCAGACAGTACCTTGAGGTAGTTTCCCTATCGCCACCATCTTGAAAGTCACGATAAATCAATTGACGAGCACAATGTCAGGGCCCTCAGAATTCTACCAATGAAGTGTGGAGCTACTTTGAGCCTTGTTAATGATGTAAAAATAGCAATTTCTTTGCATGGCAATGCTATGCCCCATTCACTACCATTCTAAGCCTGTTGGGAGCTTTGGCTAAAAAGCCCTGTATTTCGAAATGTTGGGTGCGTACGAAGGTGGGGTATTCGACAAAAGTTAGTACTCGTTATCATGTTTCAATACACCCCAAGTCAATTTCACACCAAAGTTCCCCTTTAAGACTGAATTGTTTGCTCTGAAAACCTGAGTTATCTGGCAGCATATCCACCATTCAGTCAGACTTTGCGGGGCTAAGGGGCACAGTAACAGAAATGGAGCTGTCTCTGTCTACTTGCACTGACGACATTGTTACTCTTCAAACCAAAGTGGAATATTTATCTACAGAAATTGTGAAGCTGGAGGACAAATGTGAGGACTTGGAATCAAGGGCTCTCCGCCAGAACATCGGGATTAGTGACATCCCGCAGGACGACCCTGCTTCCTCATCCACCGCCAGCGATCGAAACTCCTGAAGGAGGCTTTCACACTTGAGAAGGAGCGCTTGTGGACAGATCCCACCGGAGCCTGATGCCTAAACCCAAACCAGGTGACCCTCCCCGCGCCATCGTTGCGAGGCTGCATTATTACACAGACTGTGCCGGCATCCTCAAGAAGGCGAGAGAGTTCCAACGGATAAAGCTACGAAAAATGACCATTTCTGTCTTCCCAGATTACACAGCCAGGACAGCGCGGGCCCAGGACACTTTCACTGAGGTCCGTTGTCAACTACAGGATATCGACGGAATCAGGTTTGATCTTTTTTACCCAGCCCGTATGTGCATCACCTATGGAGGTGTGCAGTGGGACTTCAATTCACCGGAGGAGGTCAAGTCATTTATTAAGACGATAGCCAAGTAAATAGTCCACACACTTGTTTTTTTATGCTAACCTAAGCAAGTTTCAAGTTTGTGCCACTTTTTCCGGTGAGTTAATCAATATCGCAAATTATAAGACTCCCTGTTTATTAATATTCTCTTCGGAGCATTGAGTATTGACTGTTTAGAGCAGCTATAGTGATATAGGTGGCATTACACTTTTTCTTTATTACTACTCTTCCTTCTCATTTTTGTTGTATTCACATAGTTCATTATGCGCCCCTTACCACAGGTTTACTTTGTTTAACATAGTTTTATCAATGTTAAGGTTAAATTTGACATTTTGCTTTTGCAGCCAACACTGAGTTTTGCTATATTAGTAAGACAATATAAATAGTGCAAGTGTTTTTTTTTTCAAAACTAATTTTTACATTATTGTGGTTGATCTTTCCCTAATTGCACTAGCTGAAGTATGTTGTCATTTGTGCCAAACATTTTACTTTGCTAACAAAATGTCAGTTCTGTTTAACTAATGTTTCATCCAAGGTTAAATTAATTTGATTTTTTTAAATTTTATATTTTGAAAAATAGACTGGTACTATTTACAACAACTTCATTCCCTATGTTTACTTTTGACCGCCTAATTACTGATTTATTGTTTATGATGCCCTGTGGGTTACAATATTATATGTATGCATATGTATGTATGTGTGTGTATGTATGTACGTGTATGTGTGTGTGTGTGTGTGTGTGTGTGTATATATATATATATATATATATATATACACACAATTGTATGTATATTCATATGTATATATGTATACAGGGGGGCAGTTAGTTGCCTTTCCTTTTCTTTTCATTCCTGATTCGAGTGACAGCTTAAATGGCCAACACTCATCCAGAAAATTTGGATACTGGAACTTGTATAAGGTTCTTGGAATGTCAAAGGTATGAAACAATCCAATTAAGCAGGCAAAGGTATTCTCTCATTTAAAATGCTTAAACACTGACATAGTTTTTCTACAGGAAACACATCTACGTGATAGGGACCAAATCAAACTCATATGTCAATGGGTGGGTGAAGTTTTTCATTCAACTTTCAACTCAAAAGGTAGGGGGGGTTGCAATTTTGGTCAACAAAAGAGTTCAGTTTTCCACCTTAAAGATTATAGAAGATAAAAATGGCAGAAATTTGATTATTGCAGGCAATTTTTGCCACAAGAAGGTTTTGCTGGTGAACATATACACTCCGAACTTTGATGATCGAACTTTCACAGATAGATTGTTTGGTAACCTCCCTTTTTTAAATACTCACCTGCTGATTTTGGGTGGTGATCTGAACTGTGTCATTGACCCTGCTTTAGATTGTTCGAACCCCTGATCTTTGACCCAGTGCTCCATGTCCAAATCCATTTTTTGGAGTTTACACTCAAAAACGGGTTTGTTGATCCCTGGAGATTTTATAATCCACAGGCTAAAGAATTCTCCTTCTTTTCACACATACACCAGTCCTACTCCCGCATTGATTATTTTTTTGTTGACAGTTCTCTTGTCCCAAAAGTAACTTCCTCTGAATATCATTCATTTTTCATTTCAGATCATGCTCCCTTAAGTATGAGCATAAAATTTTTGGACTGTCCGTGCTTCTCATCACCCTGGAGGTTCAACTCCCTGTTGCTGTCTGACAATGCATTCATCACCTTTATCTCATCCTCAATTGATGATTTTATTGGCGTTAATAAAACTGTTTCTGCTTCATTACTCTGGGAATTGCTTAAAGCATATCTGCGTGGACAAATTATTTCTTATTCAGCATACTCCAATAAGAGCCACAAAACCAAGTCACAAGAGCTAATATTGAAAATACTAGATACAGACCGACAAAATGCAATCAGTCCTACTCCAAGTTTGTTCAATCAGCGGCTCGATCTGCAATCAGAGTTTGATCTTATTATAACAACTGAGGCGAACGCCTTCTGTTATACTCTCGCAATAATTATTATGAATATGATGACAAACCGAGCAGACTGTTAGCTCATCAGTTGAAATGGCAAGCTACCTCCCGATTGATTTCTCAAATTAAAGATCACTCTGGCACACTTATTTCTGACCCAACTACTATCAATACAATTTTTAAGACTTTTCATTCTTCCCTCTATGAATCAGAATCACCATCAGACACAACAGATATGTCTTCCTTTCTTCACAATATTGAGGCCCCTACTGTTGATCCCGCTGCTACCACTGGACTTGAGGCACCTTTTTTTTTAAGATTATTTTTTGGGGAATTTTCCTTTATTTGATAGTTATACAGTGTAGAGAGACAGGAAGGTTGGGGAGAAGAATGGGGGAAAACATGCAGCAAATGACCTGAGCCGGAATCGAACCAGGTTGCTGCAGGAAGGACTCAGCCTTTATGGTACACGCGCTTAGACCGATGAGCCACCGGGGCGCCCCGAGGCACCTTTTAATTTGGAAGAAATTATGTCCTCCATTAAAGCTATGCAAAATAGTAAAAAACCCAGAGCGGACGGATTCACTGTTGAGTTTTTTAAAAGATTTATGAATAAACTTGCTCCCTTGCTCTTATTGCTGTTTATATTGAGTCCCTAGAACACGGTTCACTGCCCCCGCCCTGTTTTCTCAGTATTCTCAAAATTCAATGGAATCTATTTAAGTTTTTACTTTGCATTACCTATCCATCTGTAATTTCTGTATACTTCACATATTTGAATTATTCATACACTCTATAGCTGTTAGTAGTCTTTTAGTTATATATATTTTTATTTATTATTATTCTTTTTACACAGAGACATTGTTCTGTTCTTTTGCTGTAAAAAAGGGAAATATCTGTAATTTGACATGTCTGTACCTTTTCTGACATTCCAAATAAAAAAAGATGAATAAAAGAAAAGTGGAACTTCCTGGAATACATGGGTGTCATTACATCTGACGTAAAGCTAACACAGCATTCAGCAATAGGAACATCATACCAATACGGTAGTAGTAGTGTTGGTCTTGGGCTTCCTTGCTGCTTCAGGACCTGGGCGGCTTGCCTTAATTGATAGAACCACGAATTCTTCTCTTCACCAGAAATTCCTGAAGGAAGATGTTCGGCCATCTGTCCTTGACCTACAGCCCAAGTGCATTTGGGTTATGCAGCAGGACAATAATTCAAAGCATATAACCATGTTCACCTTTGAATGGTTTAAATGAAACAAAAGTAAGGTTTTGGAATGTCCTAGTTAAAGTCCTGACTTGAATCTGATTGAGTTGCTCTGGCACTTTATCGTCCCCTTCAAAAACCCTTCAATGTGGCTGAATCAAAACAATTCTGCAAAGAAGAGTAAGACTAAGAGTAGGTACTCCACAGTGATGTAAAAGACTTCATTGCCAGTTATCGCAAAGGTTTGAGTGCAGTCGTTGCGGCCAATGGTGGCACAACCAGGTATAGGGTAGCTATTATTTTTACACGTGGATGACATTTATTTTGAAATACTCATTACCTTCAATAAATTAAACGATCATTTGGATACCTCGCAGCCAGAATGAACCAGTTCAGACGGAAGACGTTTTGTGATATCGGCCATCTTAACTTTCTAACTTTAAGATCTGAGTAAACAAGTTTGAAAGAGGTAATGTAAAATCACAAACCACATTTTGATGCAGCTCAATAATGTATCAAAATCTTATATTTATTTTGAAAAGAAAAATGTTCAAAAAACTATTTTGAAATGGTTTGTTATGGCTCATGCTACATAATATTTTGTAAAGTGAAAATGATAAAGAAACCTATCTCTATGCATTGATGTTTTCAAAACAAAATGTAATGCCAATTAATTGTTTTACACATACTGAACTGATATGGACAGCTATTGTCTGCAACAGAAAATAAACCCCTCCATGTACTACCAAATACTTGGCCGAGGTTAACAAAAGTATCACGTAATGCAATTGTGAACTGCTGAAGTCTCCGCAGTTTCAGAAGTCAAACATTCAAAAAAGAGTGACAATGCTCAAATCAATCAAATCCTTTATTTAACCAGATAAAACCAGTTGAGACCAAAGTCTCTTTTTCAATGGTGATCTGGCAGTATGCAGCAAGTCACAAACAAGTATTACATAAACACAACACAGTTCAAGACAATATTGACAAAACAGTACAGTATAATACAAGAACAAGGGACAGAATAGAGACTACCATCTGACAGGACAAAACTAAATATCAAAAAAAAAAAAAAAAATCATAAGTTCTAAAAATGGCTCAATATAAAAACAGTGGAAAAATATGTCTAAACAGTACGACAAGAGCAGCTAACGGGAAAGGCTTCAGATGAAATTCAGATTCAAATGAAAAGAGCATGCCTTCTAGAAAAGACTACTGACATCAATTTCATGAATTTGTTTTGAAATTAAATGTTATCGAAGGGAATTACCAGATTGGCAAGACTTAGTAACTTCTGAACATGACTATCTTCATATGCTTTTAACAATGTTACACAACAGCCGTCTTCATCGGAAATTCAGATCTTTGTCAATGAAATACTACCACCTTTCTAGAACGTTTTCACAGCTTCTCAGAATTGCTGAACCAAAGTAAACATGGGGGAATTCCTAAGGTAAATGGAACCAGGCCACATGTGACTGTAATGCGGGTGTCACAGACAGAAATCTGATGGAAGGGGTTTTCATCAAAATCATTCTAATGCTGTCAATGCTGATGCAAGCAGGGGCGCGTTTCCCAAAAGCGTAGTTGCTAACTAAGTGAGCAACCTACATAGTTCGTCCATTCACAGTCAATGGGCCCAACTATGTAAGTTAGCATCTGTGATTTTGGGAAATGCACCCCAGTATAGTCTGCTGTCAGGGACTGCAGGTGAGGAAGATTGACCTCTATGCTCAATATATCATTTTCAGTTAAGTTCACTGAGATGTCTAAGCAATGAACAGTACTATTTTGCAGTCTAACTTGAAGAGAGAAGCCATCAATGTTATAACAGTCAGACCTATCTCTTTGATACAAGTCGTGAACTTCGAAAAGATGGCAGATTTAATATAAGGATTATGTGGCAGATACAAAGATGAAAGGTTTCTGAAGCAAGAAAGTTGTGTCTCAATGTAGAATGGAATATTTTGTTCACTTCAGCATGTAAAAAGTATGACAGGAGCTGATCGTTCTCTTTGGCATTATTTTATCTGCCTGTTTAGAGCGCTGTGGGTTGTTGTTTTTAAATGTTATTTGCTAATCAGTGTCATGGAGAACTATGCTCTTTGGTTGACATGATACTTTATTTTAAAATACAGAAGACCGGACTATCTAAGATTTCATGAATGTATGGGTTGGTTTGGTTTTGCAGCAAGGAATCCATTCAAAAACTGCATGTTGTGTTTACTCATGTTGTCTTTGTGTTATATTAAAATTAGTTGGATGATCTGAAACATTTAAATATGAAAATGAGCAAAAATGGAAGAAATCGTGAAGGGGGCAAGTACTTTTTCACAGTATCACAGTATTATAATGACTTGGCGTCCTCAGACCCTGTGTGTTTATTTTGTGTTGTGAAAAGGAATGGCAACATTATAAAGTGGTAGATACTTTACAGTCTACTTTTTTTGAAATATGTTGTAAGAATCAAAATTAGAGCGTGTTATTTTGAGAACTCTATAAAATTAATGTGGTGAAACATCAAATAATGTGCTGCTGAATTTGATCAATGTTGTACTGGTCAAAGATCATTTAAAATCACTTTTAATATATGGACCCACAAACAAACAGACAAACACACAGACAAACCACACCAATTACAGTGCCTCACCTTGTTGATTCTGTCGCAGGCAAAGTATTTAATTTCCTAGAACACCGGAGTTCAATGATATTGCCTGATATGAAAGCAATCTAACCTTGATATTTTGCCGTTTGATTCTTTCTGTCATGATGAATTATTGCTGAATACTACATAAAAAATATCATTTGATTAAATGAATCTTTTAGAACAAGAGTGTCCAACTACAGTTTTTTTCTTTTGTAGGATGTTTGCAATTAAGTCAGACATACAGAAAAAAATCAGTTTGTAAAATATTACATTTTTTTATATGCATATAATTGCTTTGCTTTATCTCTGCAGATATGTTTTTATTTTAAATTTCATTTTCAGAATTTCATCATTAATTTGTGAAATTTATGGAATTTTGTCATGAATATATTTTTTCTGAAAGATATAGAATACTGAAAATTTGCTGATTGATGTCAGATCTTCAAATTGCGTACTTTCTTAATAATAAAATCATTAGACTTAACTTAAAAATGTTAATCACAGGAGTACCTCTTTATGAGGAAAAACCCTAGAGGGCCTACGTCATGCTCGTACAGACAAATACTTCACTGTACATTCTTCTAAGGTACCAAAGAGAGTCAGACACCATCAGTGCGCTGGTCTATATTAAAGCAGAATATTAAGGCTGAAGAAGAGAATCAACAATTATTACATTTTTCAAAAAGAGGAAATCAAATGTATTTCACAGTTTAACCCACAATTAAAAACCCCCACTACTATCAACTCAACAACAACCATATGAATGATATAAACAGTATAATCTTTATTTTTTAATCAAACATTGTTGTCATTTCTGCAACAACAACAGGCCACACAAATTTCCCCAAGCTGACTGAAACAGAGAAGCCCATAAAAAAAATGTCACAAAATGGCACTAATAAGATGCCGCAACACTGGATATCAATGAACTTGATGAATCTTCAGTCATCCTCACAACTTCAAAATCTGGAATGGTTTTCTTACTACAGCATGTTTGTTCCATGGATGCTGCCAGGTAGGATAAGTGAGTTCGACCACTCCTACACTGCCTTGATTTGGCTTTCTGGAAGTGTTGGTACCTAGAGATCTACTTTTACACACAAATTGAGCTAGATCTGAATTAGTTCAGTATTGCACTCAGCAGATCTGAACCTTGTCTCCAATTCACTGTGTCAAACTTAATCAATATGAAAAGTGTAGTTAGGCCACCCTTATCCTGAGGGGCTCAAATAATAACTTAAGTCGTTAAATTTAATACCGATTACATGAAAAATAGTTAAGTTTATTTTAAACATCTAATCTGAGCATGTATAAGATAACATTGGTTTCATTTTGTGATAATTTCATAAGGCTGCCTGAGGCAATACTGTAACTAGTTTTCTTTTTGGGGAGCTTTCGAATTGGGGGTTTTGCCAATATTCCCTTTGCTGTCGGAGCAACAGTGCAGGCCTTTTTTATCAATTGATTTTCACTCCTGCCTTATCTGATAATTGATAAATGTGACCCATGAGTTTGTCAGTGTTCTATGTTCTTGATTGTTTTGGAGTGTGTCATATTAATTTTGAAAACCCAAAAGAGAGAAACCATGTATTTGGTTTATCTGAAGTCAGAAGTTTGCTGACGACAGCATTAAACCGGTGAATTCTCAAAATACCTCAATCTTTATATTTCTGGCCAACTGAACAACATGCCTGTCGTCTTTGGAGACAGTCCTCCACCACAATATGCCTCCAAAGGTTGTTTGTGCAAGCAGCTCATTACAACCTAAAGTTACGTTAAAGAGTTCAGCGACCTCCAGCGGTCATGTAAGTGATGACAATCTGGTGTCCATCGTTAGCATCGCCGTCCCTCCATCCCTAACATAACCCTGACCCTAACTCTAACTCTACTCCTTCTGCCAATAGAGGCGCTAATTTAGGCAACGCTCCTCTGGGTTGCATTACAGGGCAGGAAGAAACAAACAATCTATTTTGGCGTATGGTTGGAGGCCAGGTAGCTTCTTTGCTCTCATTTTTAGGTGATGGACGGAAGAAAGGAAAAAATAGCCACAAACGCTCTTTCTTCTACATCTGTTATCCCTTGACCTACAAACTCTTACTGACGCTTCCAGAGACACAATTACCATTAGAATTTTTCAAATTAATAAAATACAATTTGTCAACAAAAAATGCACAATTATGTTGCAAGTCACAGGGCTCCCAACTCTCCCGCATTCCACATGAGTTTTAGTGGCATATTCATGTTCCCATGCCGTAGTCCGCAATTATTCAATCAACGCAAAACATGTGTTTCACAATCGTTCAAATTGTTTAAATGAAATAAGACCATGTGAAATGTTTTTATGCAATTCCGTTGCTTTCAACCCCTGAGTAAAGAAAAGCGTTAGAAGTCCGGAGTCATAATTTATTTCCATGTTAGTAGCGGTGAAATCCACCGTAAGGCATGTGAAACTGATAAACCTCCATGCAGAAGGACTTCAATTCCGCCTAAGAATCTCTTACAAACGCGTTGATTGAATAATTGCTGACTACAGCACGGGAACGTGAATATGCTACGAAATCTCACGCCGAATGCGGCTGAGTTGGGAGCCCTGAAGTCATTAGTTAAATGCATGTTTTTATCATACTTTGGACCAGGAAGACCTAATCTATCAGAAAGCCCTCACAATTACTAGAGAAGGTTTAGCAAACTACATATCCTGTACTTCATTAGCATAAATATTTGCCTTCTGTGCCTGGAATACTTTTGTGAATTGAGATTTCATGGTCCCAAGAGAAGCATTTTGAGCAACAAACTGTCTAGTTGCATCATAGCAGAAATAAAGGTGCATTTATAACGCATTAATGTAAAAATACAAATATGCCAGCTCAAAGCATTTTAATCGCGTATATCAGGGGTTCCCAAACTCGGTCCTGGGGCCCCCCTGTGTATGCTGGTGTTTGTCCCAACCATAATTGCCATCATAAAACTTTAACAAGCTGTTAATTTGTCCAAATTGGGTGCATTTTGTGTTTAAATATGTTACTTGCTGTTTTAAGCCAAATTTTAATAGAAATATCCATTGGTGCCATTAAGAATAAAAGACCGAATAAAAGACCCTTGCATGTAAAGTTTTTTTTTTTTTTTTTTTTTGTTTTGCTTTTTTTTTTGTGTGGCAAGCAATTTCAGGTAATAACATTTTAAACAGATCAAATCAGGTTCTGAGAAAATCAGTAACCTCCAAATTAGGTTGGTGAAGACAGGTGATTAGAACTCTTTCAAAATAATTTGCTTGCACTCAATAACAAAAACATAACATAAAACAGGTTTGACTCTGTCATTTGCTTGTTTAGTAAATTGTTAGTTTTTGCAACCATGTGCCCACAGTTTCACCAATTAGGAACCCATTGATTTTTTTCCTTTGATTGGGTACATTTTTTCCCTCTTTTTATGCAGTTGTTACTCATATATTGCAATGTGGATGTGGAATTTATTCCTCACTGTTTGTATGCATATCTGTCAAAATACTATTTGTCAAGAGAAGATAAATTGCTGCTCTGAACAAAAATGCACCTACTTAAGACAAATTAACAGCTTGTTAAAATCCTATGACGGCAAACCAGGGTGGAGCAAAAACCAGTATACACAGGAAGGCCTCAGGACCGAGTTTGGGAACCCCTGGCGTAAATGATTTTGGCATATGAGAGCAGAAGATGTCACATTGCATCCTTTAATGCTTTTGCTATAACAGACAAGAGAATAAATAGCTCTCTGCTATGCCAGTAAATTAGGTAACAGAGCTGTCTGAAATATCTTTCCTGAATAGAGCCTGCATTGCCACAGCAGGAGAACAACTGTGATTGCTCTCTGCTTGATGCAATTACAGTGCAGCTAGTTACGACTCGCATTCATTAACTTGTTCCCAGACAATTCTGTTTGGCATTTCAATATGTTTCGGCTGCACTTCAAATATAAACATTCAGTTCACATTTTTCCAGGCTTCCTTGGTTTACTCTTGAGTAACATTCTGTGAGCTGATTCCCCCCAGATGAGCTCATATTAATAATAGAATAGGGGAGAGGACCGCTTGGGTGATGGCGCTAGTCTGTGGCATTCATGGCGCAGTAATGATGTCATATTCTACATTAGTCTGCAGAAAAATGAGTCATTTGCTATTTTACAGTGCTTTGTAAAATGATGCAGTCCACTGCCCAGTACACATAATTTGCTGTCGTTCCTCCATTCTCTGTCATCCATGGCAGTGCTGGTTCCAGGGGACCCCTGGGTATGCCGGCTTTTGTAACAACCATAATTGCAATTGTCGGATTTTAACAAGCTGTTAATTTGCCCTAATTAGCTGTATTTCATGTTTAAAGCAGTTATTCTTTGTCTTAAGCCACATTTTGGCAGTTATATCAACATGTCCCACGTAGAGTAAAAGACCTGTGAACATATTGTGTTTATTTTTCAAAATTGTGAGAAATTTCAGATAACAACACTTTTAAACAGAACAGATTAGACACTGAGAAAATCAGTAAGCTCCAAATTAGGTTGCTAAACAGAGGTGTTTAGAGTTCTTTCAAAATAATTTACCAGAACTTAATTACATAAACATGACACAAAACAAGTGTGAGTATAATTTGTTTGCCTAATGAATTGTTAGTTTTCAGGACCATGTGTCCGCGGTTTCACAGAGATGGAACTAATCGATTGTTTACTGTCATTATTTGGGTGATTTTTCCCCCTCTGTGTATGCAGTTGTTTACAATAGATCAAAATGTGGATGTGAAATTTTTATTAATTTATTTCACCCTTATTTAACCAGGGAAGGCCCATTTTTCATGGCATGCATATATTTATGTCATAATGTGTCTTGAGAGGATAAATAACTGCTCTAAACATAAATGCACCCATTTAAGACAAATCAGCAACTTGTTAAAATTCTATGATTGCAATTGTGGTTGGAACAAAAACCACCAAACACAGCATGGCGCCTGAACCAAGTTTGAGAACCACTGATCTATGGGATATGCTCTAGAACAGGGGTGGCCAACTCTGGTGCTGGAGAGCCGCAGTGTCTGCTGGTTTTTAGTGTTACTTGATTGATGAATTAAAGCAGTTGATTACACACTTCACTTATCTCACCTGGTGTCTTAGGTTTAAATCAGGTGGAGAAAACCAAACTCAGCACACCCTCTGGCTCTACAGGACCAGCGTTATCCACCCCTGCTCTATAAACTTTTATCTGTACTCTGTACTTCTACATTGCCTGCATTACAACTATGCTAAATATCCAACCACATTGACAAATCCTGGTTAACACGTAGATTGCTGTCACAACCTGCAAATCTGCTTAATTGGCTCTAGGAGTCTTGTGGATTGTTCCTGCTAATTGCTTGATGGCTCATTATTACCAAATTAAACCTGAGACACCAGGTGAGATGAGTTAAGTGAGTAATCAACTACTTTAATCCATCAATCGAGTGCTGAGTAACACCAAAAATCAGCAGACACTGCGGCTCTCCAGGACCAGGGTTGGCCACCCCTGCTCTAGAAATAGAGGCTTTAAGACATCACATATTTCACTCAAACAATAAAAATATTTACATCTCCACAATATACTTTGTTGTACTACCCTTGAATAAGTTTTACAAAGGAACAGATCAGCTGGACATAAAAGGATCAGGCTTGGGACGCTGAATTTCATTAGGGAGTGGAAGATGCATTGTAACACTTCATTAACCCACTCCAACACAGTTTAAATCAGGCAGTAACTGTATACAGAGCAGCTATTCCGATAGCTGCCAAGTGCCAACATTACAAAATGTGTCTGTTCATTTGGATAAATGCATTACATTTACTTGAAGAAAGCTGCTCTTGTCGCTTTCTTAACTTAATCCTGCCATTTTGAGATTTTAAAATCCACAGCTTTAGAAAATATGGAGGCATATTAGCATAACATGCCCATGCTCCACTGGCTGAGTGTCTGTTATTTAGTTCTCTGTTCCTCTCTTGTCAGTTTTGTGTGCTGGCAGGTGGAGGCTGGGGACTTGCCGGCACTATTTGCAGAGAGAAAGACGATACCCGCACACTGTAGCTGTTGCTCCCACAGTGATTTCTTCCAGCAACGTTTCAACCAGAATGGTCTTCGTCAGGTGTTAACGTTAACGTAGACCATTCTGGTTGAAACATTGTGGAATAAATCACTGCGGGAGCAACAGCTACAGTGTGCGGGTATCTTCTTTCTCTCTATTCTTATGGTACAGTTTTATCCAGCACCTGTATTCATTTGATGTGCGTGCACCACTGTATTTTTGGCACTATTTACACTCATCTGAGCTCGCACGTCCCCTCTCAGCCTGCTTGCTGTCCCATTGGGTTTTGTTTCACACAAGTGATGAGCAGTGAATAGCTTTCCAAAGCCGTAACACAGTTGAAATAATTATGTTGGTTTAAGTGTTGGAGTCAATTGACACCTGACTCTCCCATGACATTACTTTATCAACCTATATGCCAGTCATTACCGCGTTGAACTTGGCATAATTCTGACCGGCCACCAAAGTTAAGGTGCTTCAGCTGTATCTGCTGGCTTCTCAGCTGCGTGATAATTTGCCATGTACAGTCCACTTTAGTAACACCCGGTCTATCTAAAATGGCCTCCCTCTACACATTCGGTTGCTCCACCTGCATGCAAGCTGCAGCAAACTGCCGGGCCAAAGCCGTTTTTTCTGTATTTAGTTCGCCGCAGCCAATTTTAAAGTCCTCCACCAACTCCTCTCACATGATTTATTAGCTCCATAAAACCTATAGACCCAGATATTAGTCAGTCAAATTCAGTTGCTGTATTCAAACATTTTTGAATTCTAAGGGAGAATCCAAGGTTTGCAACTATCCCAAATATGTCCCACTGAATTACAAGGAAAAGTGTCTAAAATAACGCACAATGTGACATTTCCCGACGATATGAAAAAAAGCTTCTTCTGACTTTAAACCTACTTAAAGGAAAACTTGAGTGAAAAGGTAGAATTTAAAGGGTTAAAGTATCCTTTATGGACAGCATGGTTCACAGTGGATCACACTGTAACCTCACTGCAAGAAGATTCTGGGTTCAAATCAACTGGGACTCTCTGTATTTATGTGTTCTCCCCATGCCTGCACGGGTTTCTTTCTACAGTCTCTCCAGTATAATTAAAAAATGTAAAATGTAGAAGTTTTGCATGGGGTTTGGTGGCTGGTTTTCTTGCCTAATCCAAGCTATTCTTGTCATAGCAAAATGCAATTAACCAGTTTCCCATCAATTTCATTTTGCATGCCCAGAAAAGGAAACAACCGCAAGCATAAATTTCACATTTATTAGGCCGTATTAAAATGATACACTTCAGCATTCCCGGCTGTCAGGCATACAGTGTGTGTTTGTGTGTGTGTGTGTGTGTGTATATATATATATATATATATATATATATATATACACAATATGATCCGTGATTCCATCGATTTTTATGAGATCACTGGCTCCTTTCAAGCAGACTGAACCCCAAACCGTAATATTACCACCTCCATGTTTTACTGAAGGGGTTAAACTGTCATTTTTAAAAGGTTCTCCAACTCTACGGCGCACATGAGTTCTGAGTTCAGGTGAGAAAATTTCGAATTTTGATTCTTCAGTCCAAAGGACTCGTTCCCAGTCCAGTGGTGTCCAATCCTTGAAACTCAAGTCTTTTTGATGTCACCAGCTCTTGGCAACAACGCGGCCAATCAGGGGTGTGTTTCCCGAAATCAGAGATGCTAACTTACATAGTTGGAACCACTGACTGTGAGTGGACGAACTATGTAAGTTGCTAACTAAGT
Organism: Gymnothorax javanicus; assembly: GCA_029692085.1. Lineage (NCBI taxonomy): Eukaryota > Metazoa > Chordata > Actinopteri > Anguilliformes > Muraenidae > Gymnothorax > Gymnothorax javanicus. The sequence goes on along the minus strand of CM056194.1, from coordinate 109,916,623 downwards.
TAGCAACTACGCTTTTGGGAAACGCCCCCCCGGACCATTTTTACACAGGCATCTGGAAACAGTAGATCTTGATACTTTCATGTATCTTCACTTCTGGCACTATTAATACCATAAAGAAGCAACAAGTCCTCCAACCCAAACACCCAGACAAGTCCTTTGGTCCTACCCTCTAACACGACCCAGAGAAGCGTTGCCTAAATCAGCGCCCCTACTGGCAGCAGGCATAATGCAGCAGAAACTTCTCTCCTCTGTGCAGTGCGGATTTACTTGATAAGCAGGATATTAAAAGTAAGTATTCCTAGTCATAAAAAGAAAAAAGCAATTTCAGAAGAATAGATAGAATGTTTAGTCGGTGGGTTTAGTGATGATTCGCATCTAGTAAAGTAGCTAAGATTCCATTTTACCCTATGTTTACCTTGTAATCACATTATAAGAGCTAACCTAGCCAAAAGCTAATATGGAACATAAAATTTAGCCTTATTAACCCTTTTTTGCATGTTGTCCAATATTTTGGACAGAGTTAAGTGGGGTTTATTTTCTCTAGGCTCATACATACCCTGAAAACACAAAATGTACATTTTACTAGACATTTCCAGATAATAATTTCCTCAATAGGTGCCTCACTGATTAGTCACATGATTTACCACAAACAATCACATTGGCTGCATCCACAAGTAAGAGGTCAGTTGACGAAAGTCAGAAATAGTCTTTTATTGTTCCAGTTTTGATCAGACTTTTTTCTGTTGGGGGATGGAAAAACATTATGCACAAACTGAAAACACATAACCTATGTAATGCATGTCTATTTGTTGGAATACATCTGAGTCTGTGCTCTATGAAAAATTCTGGACAGTATGAATGCCGAGTAAATAGCTCAAATAAGCAATGTCCAGAATACAGATAGATCATCATGCATATCAATGAGCAGGTTTCTTCAACTTCACATTATTTCTGTCACTCTGCATGCATAATGTCCAAAATACTGGATGGCAGTGTGCTTCCCACAAGAGTAATGTCCAAAATAATGGACAGACAGACCACCCACTTGCCCTCACACACACACACACACACACACACACAAAATATTGCACCAAATCCCAACAAATCGTCCAAGGCATTTGTATGTACTCTATGCATCAAAGGGTTAATTTCCGTTTTCAATTTAAAGTTAGCTACTCGAAGGAAATCGCTTATTGTTACAGGGAGAATATTATACCATCAAATGACTGTGAGGAAGTAGAGTTAATATAAAATAACGTAACTAAATGTAGCTGTTAGATAATGGTGTCTAACATTACCAGGATGTGCGTTGAAACCCTTCCGGGAAAGAATAGTTTCCAACCTCCACATTTCGGCATTTTGTTTGCTAAAACGATTTTAAAAGTGGCGCCAATATATTTTGGGTTTTTTTTTTTAGTGAGAAGGGGGGTAGAATTTAATATTCCCTGCACTAGCAGGGCTAGTCCGCAGTAATTGTCATGCAGTCAGTCCGTGAGTGAGTGAGTGAGTGAGTGGTTCCACAAAATTTGTTTACTCTAGGTCCCCTTCAGTTTGCATACCATGAACACACAGGAGTGGAGGACGCTGTACTCTACATGCTGCACCGGGCCCATACCTATCTAGAGGAGTCTGGTTCCTATGTGAGGATTATGTTCTTTGATTTCTCCAGTGCGTTTAATACCATTCGGCCCCCCATACTGAGAGAGAAGCTCGAAAGTACGGGGGTGGCTCCCCCCTTAACTTCCTGGATCATGGACTATCTAACATCAAGACCACAGTTTGTCAGGCTGGGGAATGGTGTTTCAGAGACATTGGAAAGCAGCACGGGGTCCCCACAGGGGACTGTTCTGGCTCCGTTCCTGTTCACACTGTACACATCTGACTTCAAATACAACTCTGAGTCCTGCCACATTCAGAAGTATTCAGATGATACAGCTGTGGTGGCATGTGTGCGAAGTGGACAGGAGGCGGAATATAGGGACCTTGTGGAGGCCTTCAGTGACTAAAGTGCTAAGAACGGCCTCCTTCTGAACACCAACAAGACTAAGGAGATGGTACTCGACTTCAGGAGATCAAAGCCACCCTGTCAGCCTGTCTGCCTACAGGGGGAGACCATTGAGGTTGTCCAGAACTACAGATACCTGGGTGTAGTTCTGGACAATAAGCTGGACTGGTCTGCGAATACGGACGCTCTGTACAAGAAGGGGCAGAGCTGCCTCTTCTTCCTCAGAAGACTGAAATCTTTTGATGTCTGCAGTGAGCTACTGTTCATTTTTTATCAGACTGTGGTGGCGAATGCCCTGTTTATGCTGCTGTATGTTGGGGAGGCAGCATGACAGACAGAAACAGCAGGCGCCTGAATAAGCTGGTTAAAAAGGCCAGTTCGGTGCTGGGCAGGAGACTTAACCCACTGAAAACTGTGGTGGAGGGGCGCACATGGAGCAAGTTACAGGTCATACTGGACAATGTGAACCACCCTCTCCACAACGCTCTGGCTGGACAGAGGAGCAGCCGTAGTGGGCAGCTCATCTCACTGCACAGCAGGACTGAGAGGTTCAGGAGATCCTTTGTTCCCACAGCCATCAGACTTTTTAATGACTCCTGACACCCCCCCCCCCCACCCCTAAGACCTCTAGGCCTACGTGCAATGGTTTCCTTGTTTTTACACTACGCTGCACTTTTTAATTTTTCTTTTTTTAATCTATTTATGTATAGTCTGATTGTTTGCAATTTGTTGTGTTGTTCTTATATCTGTTTTAGACTGACGTGTTTTATTTATTTATTTATTTATATACACTGCTCAAAAAATAAAGGGAACACTTAAACAACACAATGTAACTCCAAGTCAATCACACTTCTATGAAATCAAACTGTCCACTTAGGAAGCAACACTGATTGACAATCAATTTCACATGCTGTTGTGCAAATGGAATAGACAACAGGTGGAAATTATAGGCAATTAGCAAGATTTCCCCAATAAAGGAGTGGTTCTGCAGGTGGTGACCACAGACCACTTCTCAGTTCCTATGCTTTCTGGCTGATGTTTTGGTCACTTTTGAATGCTGGCGGTGCTTTCACTCTAGTGGTAGCATGAGACGGACTCTACAACCCACACAAGTGGCTCAGGTAATGCAGCTCATCCAGGATGGCACATCAATGCGAGCTGTGGCAAGAAGGTTTGCTGTGTCTGTCAGCGTAGTGTCCAGAGCATGGAGGCGCTACCAGGAGACAGGCCAGTACGTCAATAGACGTGGAGGAGGCCGTAGGAGGGCAACAACCCAGCAGCAGGACCGCTACCTCCGCCTTTGTGCAAGGAGGAACAGAAGGAGCACTGCCAGAGCCCTGCAAAATGACCTCCAGCAGGCCACAAATGTGCATGTGTCTGCTCAAACAGTCAGAAACCGACTCCATGAGGATGGTATGAGGGCCCGACGTCCACAGGTGGGGGTTGTGCTTACAGCCCAACACCATGCAGGACGTTTGGCATTTGCCAGAGAACATCAAGATTGGCAAATTCGCCACTGGCGCCCTGTGCTCTTCACAGATGAAAGCAGGTTCACACTGAGCACATGTGACAGAGTCTGGAGATGCCGTGGAGAACGTTCTGCTGCCTGCAACATCCTCCAGCATGACCGGTTTGGCAGTGGGTCAGTAATGGTGTGGGGTGGCATTTCTTTGGGGGGCCGCACAGCCCTCCATGCGCTCGCCAGAGGTAGCCTGACTGCCATTAGGTACCGAGATGAAATCCTCAGACCCCTTGTGAGACCATATGCTGGTGCGGTTGGCCCTGGGTTCCTCCTAATGCAAGATAAAGCTAGACCTCATGTGGCTGGAGTGTGTCAGCAGTTCCTGCAAGACGAAGGCATTGATGCTATGGACTGGCCCGCCTGTTCCCCAGACCTGAATCCAATTGAGCACATCTGGGACATCATGTCTCGCTCCATCCACCAACGCCACGTTGCACCACAGACTGTCCAGGAGTTGGCGGATGCTTTAGTCCAGGTCTGGGAGGAGATCCCTCAGGAGACCATCCGCCACCTCATCAGGAGCATGCCCAGGCGTTGTAGGGAGGTCATACAGGCACGTGGAGGCCACACACACTACTGAGCCTCATTTTGACTTGTTTTAAGGACATTACATCAAAGTTGAATCAGCCTGTAGTGTGTTTTTCCACTTTAATTTTGAGTGTGACTCCAAATCCAGACCTCCATGGGTTAATAAATTTGATTTCCATTGATAATTTGTGTGATTTTGTTGTCAGCACATTCAACTATGTAAAGAACAAAGTATTTAATAAGAATATTTCATTCATTCAGATCTAGGATGTGTTATTTTAGTGTTCCCTTTATTTTTTTGAGCAGTGTACACATAAATATGTTTTTTTTTTTTTTTTTGTGTGTGCTACTGGATACCTGAATTTCCCCTTGGGGATGAATAAAGTATCTTCTATCTACATGATAACTAAAAAGTATTGAACATACAGCAATGCAATTTGGCAGACATATTTATTATGGATAGGCCTTCAGCTGATTAGATTTTGGTGATTATCTGCCAAAATAACACTGCTTTAATCCTGTAGTACTGACAGCTGGGAACAGACTGGATATGGCAGCCTTGGTGCAGGGTCCTGTACTGGCTGCAGCTAGTAAGTTACTTGTTAATATTTAATATCGCGAATGCGCATGCCTTAGCAACTCTATGTGTCACCAGTAACACGGCTGCCGTCGTTATATGCCATTACGACTTATAGGACCATAAGAAATTAAACTAAATTTTCTTGACTGGATGTACAGTATGCTTGACATTTATACACACCCGAATGTTTTTCTGGGTATGCAAACAATCAAGGTAAGCCGGAAAAGTACTCATTTCATTCGAAAGTGCAGGAGGTTGACTACAGAATTATTTTCCCGATTCCAATTACACTCAGTGTATTTATTTATTAAGTATATGTTCTTTTTCTAAAAAACATGGATTTTATAACCTCAAGGGATGTGACGTTACAGGTGCAAAGCCAGGAATGGAAACGGAAAAGAGTAACGTCAGCAGACAGGCAAAACGGGCCTTAAACCAAATTCTATGACCGATTGGTTTCTATAACTTCATAACGATTTTCTGCCTCTCGGTATTAACATGACAGTAACATAGGCCTACTTTATTAACTAAACATGGGACCCGTAGTTTTGTATTAGGTGACATGTTTTGATTGGATGTTTGATTTTGGTGTTGATTCTGTGATGCTGGCGCATCAACTAGGCCTACTTGATCGACCAGATATTAACAGGTAATTTAAAAAGAAAACTCATCGTCTCCGTGCGACCATTTTTTTCTTTACACTTCTCAATATTTATCATTCTATCTAAAACCTATGAAGGCATAGTGTTCAGTTAAATCTGTGATAAAACATAGAATCGGATGGGTCAATGAAGTTTGTGCAGAAACTGCATCATATACCAGCCAGTTACGTGTGACTATGTACGCATGCTTTGAGGATGACTGAACTTGTTCGAATACCACGTCACTTATGTCACTCTTATATATGGTGTTTGTTAATTCTATGACTGAACAAGCATTTGGTTTTGCATTTGACCCCAAACCTCCCCTAATTCGCTCTTCCCCAAGAACACTACCACAAATATAGTTTTTTTGTATTGACTTGATAAAACAAATGTGGGGAACCAGGTCCTGAGCATAGACTGTATAAAAAGATGGATGCAGCACCTGGGTCTGAAAACTGAGGCCAATGCAGAAATCTCTAAAATTTGCATTCTATTTAAAGGCCAGTCGGTGGTTGCAGAAAGAAGTTCAATCCTATAGAAGTCTATGAGAAAAACCTACTTTTCCACCTGATTTATTATTTCAATAATGATCTTCCACATTACTTTATGGGATCTATCGCAAGTTTCAAGTCTCCTTCGATATATCATGATGTTAATTTTTGTAAATTATGGTCCCAAATAGACCAGAATTAAGGATCAAGCCAGAATATGCTTTAGGGGCATGGCTATCCTCTGGTCCTTGTCTGATATGGTCAGATCCACCCATAGATCCACCCCTCGCTCCTCCCTGGATATTCAATTCACGCTCTCGTCCAATAGGAATCACATCCGGTTTCAAAATGACAAAATGGTGCATGGTTGCTTCGTCCATCTTTTTATACAGTCTATGGTCCGGAGTGGTGTTATATTGTACTAGTGTTCTTTAAAGCCAACACATTTGGTGACTGTGTTCACATGATCTTCCTTGCTAATTAAAAGGCAGTGACTTCTGTCAACAAAGTTTGTGTAAGAACATTAATTTATTGTCCCCGTGTAAAACAGCATGTAATTTTCCAATCATTATTTGTGTTTCTCTCTCCAGATTCCTACAGAAAAAGAATGCAGCACATGCAATGAAAAGATTGGGGCAGCCAGCAAGGCATGCAAGCACTGTGGTGCCAAGCAACCGTATACAGAAAAGCTTAAAAAACAGAAGTTAAAAGTTGGCAAAGAGTGGAAATTCAGGCAGAAAAAACTACAGTATTAACTAAGTCTATGATGCAACAAATTTACTGGTAAGTTTAAGTAAATAATCCATGATCTTTACGAAACATACACATTGTTATATTGATGTCACCTGATTGACTTTTTCATCATTCCAAAATTCATTAATGTTTCATTGTCTAGACGATCTTGAATTCTCAGTTTAGAAGTGAAGTACAGATCAATGCCTGATCACTCAATTTTATGCAGTGTAGAAAGCTATATTTCTGTTACCAAAGTTCAGTCAAGGTAGTGCATATAACATTTGGGCACTGTATATTAGTTTTCTAAAAACATGATTTTAAAGGCAGACATTGCAGTTCTGAATCGGAAGGCATACCACTTTGTTTCCTTATATTTTAGGGATGAAGCTGAGGAGTAATAATGGATTTGGGTGTGCAAACATTTTCTTTGTGCTTTGAACTTTGCCTTTTTTAATGCAATGTATTTTACTTTCAACTGAATCAACATAATCATAACAGATGAAGGTAAATAAGTTAGGAAGGGACCTCGCCACACACTGTCTTGATTATACCATGTGGAATGGGCAGCACTCTCCTAACCCCAGTTAAGTGCAGAGAGAATTTATCAGTCTGGAAATACTATGACAGGAATATTTGGATATAAAACAGGGGCCTTGTTTTTTTTCTGTGCTGAGGACATTAGAAGGGAGCAGAGAGGGGACAAAATGAAATAACAAAAGATGAGGAAGTATAATAGAAAAGACTTGGGATAGAATAAAAAGTGCTACAGTATTAACAATAATTAGAAACCAATGCAGTTGATCATGAGCGTAGATGAGCTATGTTACTGCATTGCATTAATTCAGAATTGTCTAACAGTTACCGTACGGGCCAGCAGATACTGCCTAATTCCCACGAGACGTCTCGTGTATCTCTCGTGGATTTCTCGCAATAATCTCCTCTTTATGTCGCCTGCTATTATCAACCTCGTACTCAGACGAGACAAGCTTCGCAGTAGGCGGGCCACCGAACCTACACACGTAAGCCTAGAGTTTGCCAAATGCGCGACGTAATGTAGTCCGAATTAGGCCTATGCACAGTTGTTACTGAGAATTACTTTTTATATGCTGATTTAATAGATATAATATGTTGTTGCGTTGCTGCGTTGTTGATGGTAATCGCTAATCACTAATCCATGAAAATCGAGGGTGGGCTAAAGAAGAATATACGATATCCAGCAGCGGTTGAAGAATCACTTTGAAAATCTCAGTATACATGTACCGCTGGTCTGAATAAAACATAATGTGCTACATACATGTAGATTGTAATTTTGCATTTATTTCAGCCCGTTTACTGTTTCATTATTTCATCAGGTCATGTGGTAGAGGGAGATAACTCATATTATGTTTGCCGTTTAATAGCCTTCTGTTTGACGATGTTGGTTTATTCTTAAACATTTATACTGTAAATACACCGTAGAATGTTTTCTGTGCACGTCTCATTGTGTCATAAATAAAGCAAAAAAAAAAAGCGACGCCTTGTTGCAGTATCCTGAAAACGACAGAGCTCACATTCAATGCCTTTTTTCCTTCAATTGGAATGGGATAAGTGTACAGTAGGCCCAATTATTAGTTTGATATTTGTTTTTGTCGTGATCACCTCTGTATGTACAGTTTGATGGATTTGGTTTGAATGGATATCTCTTCTTCTGCGATCAGACAGTCTCTTATGTGCGACGGTGTTTCTTGATTTTCATACAGAGACATTATACTCGCTCCTAAATAAGGGGAAATCCGACGCATCTTCTCTACTGACAACTTGCTTACTGAATGATAATTTTCTCATTACGTATGAATTTAAAGGACTGATGAACGGGCCTCAAGCTGCGGATTAAAAAAACGACTCCTTTTCCATTTTGACATCTGGAACTCGCAGCCCTTGTATTATCTAAGCCGTGGCTTCTTCGCAGGTGGCATGAAACACTTGAGTGCAAAGAGACATCTACTCATTAATCAAGTAAAGGATTATAAAAATAATGTCACGCAGGGTTGCATTGTTAACAGAAGGTCCCTGAGATGGCGCTGTGAGTACAGCAGTACAGCAGAGACAACTGGAGATTGATCATGGCGGCACCCTGCTGCTAGAGGCAAATGAAACAAAATTGACAAGGCTACAATAAGAGTTAGAAAAAAAAAGAAGAAAAAAAATCCCGACGATCTCTACTGGATTACTCCGAGACTCTGGATAAATTAGAAGATTTTGTGGATGACTACTTTTACAAGCTGCGCATTATGAGCCCTCCACAGAAACAACCACGAAGAACCTCATCCACCGAAACTGAGGACGGGACTGCAACTATTCAGGTTAGTGTGCTGGATTCCATTAACAGCAAACTCGCAATCCTTGAAATACTGCACGCAGACATCAAGGAACTAAAAGCCAGTCTTGAATACAGCCAGTCACAAATCGAGACATTACAGATGGAAAATAAAGAACTGAAACTCACCGCCAATACCCTTGCTATCCAAGTAGAAACCATTTCTAACGAAAACAAAATAATGAAAGAAACCGTTCTAGACCTCCAGAGCCGCAGCATGCGCGATAATCTTGTATTCACCGGAATTGCAGAACAACCGCAAGACAACCCGGAGCAAGCTATTAAAGAATTCATGCAGTCGGCTCTGAAACTCTCCCGTGACACTGTAAATAACGTAACTTTTCACCGCGTTCACCGTATTGGACCCAAAAACAACAGCAGACCAAGACCAATTGTCGCAAAATTTGAACATTTTAAACAAAAAGAACTTGTTAAAAGCCGAGGAAGGGAACTGAAAGGTACAAACTACGGGATGAACGATCAATACCCACGGGAAATTCAGGAAAGACGAAAGAAGTTATTTCCAATTCTCAAACAGTTCCGTGAAAAAGGACGAAGAGTAGCACTCACAGTAGACAAGCTATATACATCGACGGCTAACTTTATCGGGATGGTAACCTCACTACTTGGCTATAAACTCACAATTCGGGATTCTGTCATGGTTGGATTGAATAATGAATGAAGATTGATTACAATTGGAATGTGTCAACAATCTTTCCATTCAAAACCCCAGACTTCTTCCCCTCTCTCTATCTCTTCTTTCTCTCTCTTTATTTACCTATCTGATTTGTATGTTTAGCCATCTGTCTGTATGTCACTTTGTTCACTGGCCCATCCATCTGCATGTATATCTGCCCATCTGTCTACCCTCTTCCTGTCTAACTGTCCATCTTTCTGTCCCTCCTTACGTCTGCCTGCCTGGCTGTCTGTCTTTCTGGCCATATGCCCATTCATCCAAATATACTATTCCTTGATAAATGTGTATGCATATGCGCCTTATGGTATGATTGACTGAATGAGTGCATAAGCAGTAGTATGGGTGCGAGTGTGTTTTTTTTTTTTTTTTTTGGTACGTGCGGGTATCTGTATGTGTATGTATATATGTGTGTATTAGTGTGCAGATATGCATATGTGTATTTACGTAAGGTGTGTGTATATAGGTATGCATGTATGATTATATATGTATACAGTTCTCCATTTTCTTAACCTTTTTCCACTAGGTTATGTGTGCATATAAATATGTATGTGTGTGTGTGTGTGTGTGTGTGTGTGTGTGTATGTGTGCGCATGTGTATGATAGACTATGTCTTCTTGAGTATATGTTATGATACTATTTCTCATTATTATTCTCTTTATTATGTATCTTTATTTTCAATTTGTTTATATATTTACTTTTTCTTCTCTAAATATGAAGATGTTTTTTACTTTTTTTGTGTTTATGTGTATCAGATGTGTGTAGATGTTCATATTTACCCTCCTGAACTCTCTTAGACTGAGGATACTTACATTTTCTTCTTCTTTTTTTTAATTTTTTTTTTGTCCTTTTTTTTGTCTCTCATCAACGATATGCAATACTTTTAACTGTAACAACCACATTACCCCCAGTTGTCTTTTGCTGACTTGATCCTTTTTTCTCTCTCTCTCTCTCATACAATGTCTTCATATGCTGTAGTGTTATTTTGTTTATTGTCACCTATTTTTTTAGCTTTTGTTTTGTTTTTCTGTCCCCCCCTGTGCCAAGTCCATACTGTTTGGGAAGATTTTATAGTGCAGCAATATCAGGCTGTTTGTATCTATACTAGATTTGTAAGCAAACCCAGGACTCATGGCTCTTAAGTTTGTCAGCTGGAATGTGCGTGGCATTAACTCACCGGCAAAGAGAACCAAAATTATAAATCACCTCAAAAAATTAAAAGCCGATATATGTCTGTTACAAGAGACCAAATTTTCAGACAATGAACACGTAAAACTAAAAACACAGCACTTCAATCAAATACACTTTGCTTCATACAACACAAAAAAAAGAGGTGTTTCAGTTCTGATCAATAAAAGTATACCACTAATCCTCAAACACACCATAGCAGACCCAGGAGGACGCTACATCATCATTAATGGAATTATCAATAACATCAATATAGTCATTTCAAGTATCTATGGTCCAAAGACAGACGACCCAACATTCTATCATGACTTTTTTGCAGCATTACAAAATTTTTCAACATCAATTATTATTATAGGTGGTGACCTTAACATAGTCATCAATCCAACAATGGACAGTTCAACAACCTCACATCATACCAATACTTGGCGTTCAACACAGATAATCAAACAGTACATGATGGATCTGGGTCTTGGCGACAGTTGGAGGCTACATAACCCGTCAGCCAGGGAATACACATACTTCTCTCCGGTCCATAAATCATTTTCAAGAATTGACTACTTCTTAACAAGTAACTCCATGATGGCATGTATCTCTGACCTCACTATCTATCCAATCATCATATCTGATCATGCCCCAATCAGTTTCTCAATGCACATAAAAGCAGAGGCTAAAACCAATTCAAGATGGCGATTTAACACTTCCTTATTGAAAGATAAAGAATTTGATTCATACATCAAGAAGGAATGGTCATTATTCATGGAAACAAATGACACGGTAAATGCCTCACCAACACTCATCTGGGAAACCGCTAAAGCTGTACTAAGAGGAAAAATCATCTCATACTCAACTTATAAAAAAAAGAAAGATCAAGAAGTAGAAAACAAATTGGAGGCAAAACTCAAACAATTACAAAATTCATACACTTCCAACCCTACAGAATACACATTAAAAGAAATCAGAGAAACCAAGCTCCAACTTGACAACATTATCAATAAAAAGACTCAATTTATGTTACAAAGACTACGATATAATCATTTTGAACACAATGATAAATCCGGCAAATATCTAGCAAATCAGCTAAAACACAACAAGGAGAAATCCATCATCTCAACAATCAAAGACCCAAAGGGAAACGTCACCAGTGATCCACAAATAATAAACAACATTTTCAGACAGTACTACTGTGACCTATACAGTGACAACAAGGAAAACAAAAACTTAACTGAAATAGAAATGTTTCTAGACAGCATTACTCTACCCTCACTAACAAAGCACCAAGCCAACATCCTAGATGCCCCACTAACATCCACAGAATATGAAAAAGCGCTGAAAACAATGTCAAATAATAAAGCCCCAGGACTTGATGGATTCCCCATTGAATTCTATAAACACTTTTGGCAAATATTATCCCCACTCTTCACCAGAATGGCAGATGAGATAAATGAAAAGAGATGTTTCCCCTATCATATGAATACAGCATTAATCTCAGTACTACTCAAAGCAGATAAAGACCCAACTCAATGCACAAGCTACAGACCCATTTCCTTAATAAACTGTGACATTAAAATAATTAGCAAAGCACTAACAACCCGAATTGAATCAGTCATTCCATCACTAATTCACCCTGACCAAACAGGATTTATCAAAGGCAGACATTCCTCAAATAACACCCGCCGTCTTTTTTAATCTGATTAACATATCTCTGCAAAATGACTCTCAAACCAACATTCTTTCTTTAGATGCAGAGAAAGCATTTGACAAAGTAAACTGGACATTCCTCATTAAAACTTTGGAAAAATTTGGATTTGGAGACTCATTTATACAGTGGATAAAAACACTCTACAACAACCCAAAGGCAGTAATTTTGACTAACAATCACATCTCACAAAATTTCACACTTCACAGAGGCACCAGACAGGGATGTCCACTTTCACCTTCACTGTTTGCACTCTTTATTGAACCATTAGCAGCGGCAATCCGTCAAAATGATAACATCACAGGCATCCGTACTAAAAATATAACACATAAAATCAGCTTATATGCAGATGACGTACTTCTGTTCCTTCAAAACACAAACCAGTCAAAGAACTAATAAAAACCATCAATATATACTCCAAGATCTCCGATTATACAATAAACTGGAACAAATCAACCATCCTACCAATAAATGGAGATAGCTCTCATATTACATCACAATTTCCTCACTTGCCTCTCTCTACTGGTAACATCAAATATTTGGGTATAAAATTCTCCTCCAGGCTGTCAGACTTGTTTGATTTGAATTTTACTCCGTTACTTAAAACAATACAAGATGACTTAAACCGATGGAAAACACTGCCGCTCTCTATCATAGGACGCATAGCCACAATAAAAATGATGGTTTTACCAAAGGTCAATTATTTATTCACAATGATTCCAACCCTACCTACAAAAAAATGGTTCAAAACACTAGACACAGATGTAACAGCATTTTATTGGAAAAACAAGAAACCCAGAATAAAACTGACCACGCTACAACAACCAAAACATCAAGGAGGCCTTGAAGCACCAAATTTCCAACACTACTACCTGGCAAATCAATTACAATATATCATTAAATGGATCCATGCAACCCATCACCACCACCCATGGCTTGATATAGAGCAAACGGACTGCCAGGACATAGCAATCTCAGACCTACCCTTCATCAGTGACACAATCAAACACCATAACTGCTTCAGAAACACTGCAATCGCCACAACTCTGACAGCCTGGTGGAAAGTCAATAAAATAAAAACACTAAAACTTCACCGACTGCACTAACCCCCATATGGCACAACCCAGATTTCACTGCAAACAAATCTCCCTTAATCGGCAAGAAATGGAAAGAGAAAGGAATCACACACCTCCACCACATTTTTGACCATAATTCCATGCTAACATTCCAACATCTCACAAACCGATATGGCATTGAGAAACAACAATATTTTCAGTACATCCAATTAAAACACTCAATTAAGGCAAAAATAGATATCTCTAATGCACACTTGGAACCACCACCACTATTAGACAGCATCAATAAAATAGCAGAATCAAACAAACAACTCTCCAAACTGTATAAACTGGTATCTCACACAGACGGTGCACCTCATATTCCAATAAACAAATGGGAAAAGGACCTTAACATCAATACTGAAAAATGCTTTTGGAATAAGATCTGCAACAACATCTTTAACATGTCCAGGAACACTAACATAAGACTTATACAGTACAAAATCATTCACAGAACACACATTACACATCACAAATTGTACAGGATGGGATTAATGGAATCAGACACGTGCACTCACTGCAGTCTTAGAACAGCTGATGATTACCTCCACGCACTCTGGCTCTGTCCACCGATACAGCATTTCTGGAAAGAAGTAACCACCACACTCTCACTATTCTTCAGCTGCCGCATCCCGTTATCCCCCGCTTTATGTATACTTGGTGATCTGGATACACTCAACACATGCCCCAAACCAATTACTACACCCCTACTTGTAGCCCTGACTATCGCCAAAAAAACAATATTACTAAACTGGAAAAGTCAGAATAACATCAATATTTCACAGTGGTTGAATCTCTTAACACAACAGATTTCAATGGAACAACAGTTAGCTGTGCAAAGAAACCAACTTGAACAAATTAATAAAACATATTCAACACTCCTCAACGCTATTCTGTTGCCGGTGAGCTAATGCCATAACTCAGCAAAACCCAAGTATATTAAATTAACACTGAAGCCATTTTTAAAAAATAAATAAATAAATGAAGTGCCTGAATTGCATCTAAACCCAAACAAATCATGCTCCTTACTAGAGGAAAAAAAAAAGTTTTAGTAATGTATAAATGAATGAATCACTCCCCTGTCTGCCCTTCCACTTTGTTAGTCTGGTCTATGTCTAACATCATATCAGTCTTAGTCCTAGCTGTTTGTTTGATTCAGATTTATTTGTATTACCCATCCTCCTGTCTTTCCCCCTTTTTTTTTCTTTTTTGTGTCCTCCCCTCAATATTTTGTTAATAAAAATAAAGCTGACCTCCCAAGAGGGGGGGGTGGTGGCGGGAAGAAGAAAAAAAAAAACAGAAGAATTTGGTTTTTCTTCTCCGTATTTGTGATAATATAGCTATCCTTAAACACATGTACCCCACGTCCCAATCGATCGGTCCAAAACTCTAAACTTAACAGAGCCGGTAAACCTCTCAATCGGATAAATACAATCATCACAGACTAATAAATCTTTTTTTGACCAGTTTAATAATAGTGCGATGACCATAACACTCAAACTATGAATTTGTTACTTTTAACAAAATGTTTAACAAATTAATTTGTTCCATGAGAGATGACAAATTAATTTGTTAAAATCAATCCATCAAAATTAATTTGCTCAGGAAGAAACAAATTAGTTCGTTTTATTAACAAAGTAAAATTGTTGCTGTATTAACAAAATACTGTGTAAGACTAACAATTAAGTAACAATGTGTTTTGCTAACACGATTGGACCATAAATAATTTTTTTAAGATTTTTGTTAAAATAAATCAGCACAAACTCATTATGCGGCCGATGTAGGCTACATCTAGATGGAATAAATATAAGTGCGTACTTTTATTACTTCACAGTGAAGTGATAATGCAAGAAATGAACAGTAAGGCGAGTTTTTAACCAATGCCAATAAGTTGTTGACAAATCAATCAGCTGTTAAAGGAACAAAATAGGCATCAGAGGCAGTCTCCTCATGTTTAATGACCTGGTTTGTGGAAGTTAAAATATGGTGGGATAGGAATATCATCTGCACACACAAATATCTAGATAGTGACACAAAAATAAAGATAGAATAAAGTTGTTGGTGTATGTCGCTAAATATTGAAACTTGAAGAACGATGACATATAGTATACAGAGAAAAGATGGCATAGGTTAAAACTCGCCCTCCAGTTGCGTTCCTGCTCATTTCAAGATCCTTCGCAGTCAGACGACACTGAAATTGGTGCACGTGATCGATTCTCGCCAATGAAAAGTGACAACAGAAAATTTGCTGGGGCCGTGCGGAAAAGTAACAAATCTATTTTGTTAAGATTTTTGTCAGAATAACAAATCGGATTCTGTTGCATCAACAAATTAATTTGTTACAAAGGCGTAACAAATTTGTTTTTCTTAAATTTTAACAAAATAATATTTTGAGTGTATTATCAATACATAAGAAACTCAAAAACATAAATGACACTGTCCAGGAGCCATATTTTAAACATGCGTGAGACAGTAAACCTCAAAACTGGATGTTAGACATTCGGAATCTCGTTCACTAAAAATGCTGTTTACTGACACCAGTTTCATGCGAGACTTATCGCGAAACACATGTATACTTGTCACCGGCACTAGGCCTATTACTTTTCCTGCGCACGATATATGTGACTCGTACATTTATGCTGCGTCGCAATATTCTCGTGTATGTCTCCCGATAATCTCGCGTTCAAATGACACTGTCTGCTGGCTTGTACCGTAAGGTGACACAGGTAGAAAGTCTGTAATAGCATACAGGATAAAGTCAAACAACTATCGAATGCATAGTCTAGAAGCAAGAACTTGAAAAGTAACATTTGCATTTTAGAATTTGAATTCTTAAGTTGTTCGACATCCATATGTGGGGGTCTCTGATATCTTGTACTCTGATAGTTCGTAGCAGTAGCTGTGATGTTTAACTGTACTTGTGTAGTCTGGTAACTTGATCTGTAAGGTGGCCACCATAGACTGTATAAAAAGATGGATGAAACAACCGTGACGTCACCCATTGGTTTCAGTATTCCATTTAGGAAGCCTCGATTTTGGCAATTTGATCAGCGCCATTTTGTCATTTTGAAACCGAATGTGATACCTTTTGGAAGACCGTGTGAATTGAAGATCCGGGTAGGAGCGAGGGGTGGATCTTCAGTAGACTAGTAATTGGAAACCGATTATGACTCCGGACTTCTCACGCTTTTCTTTACTCAGGGGTTGGAAGCAATGCATGTGTTTCATGATCGTTTAAATTATCTTATTTTCAAAAATCTTATTTCATTTAAACAATTTAAACGATAATGAAACACACGCATTGCTTCCAACCCAAGTAAATAAAAGCGTGAGAAGTCCGGAGTCATAGTCGGTTTCCAATTACTAGTGGTGAAATCCACCGTAACGCACGTGAAACTGATAAAGCTCCATGCACAAGGATTTCAATTCCACGAGAGAATCTCTTATATATGCATTGCCTGAATAATTGCTGACTACAGCAGGGGAACGTAAATACACCAGTAAAACTCACGCCGAATCAACCAGAGTTGACAGGTAAGCGTTATTAATGAAAACTGACCACACCTGATAATGTTGAGAGTTTTTGGAGTTTCTGTTATGGTTATTTAAATGCATGATTGAAAACGAGTCATAACTAATCATAATTTTTAAGGGATGGGTTTGAGCTTCCTCTGTTGTCAGTTCATCAGCCGCCACTGATCTAGATCAATATTTGATTATGTCATGAACCTAAGATCATCATCCATACCAAATACAGAGCAGGCACCTTGTTGTTGTTGAACATCATTAGATCTAAATTCAGCAGCAGCATAATAATGCAAAATATTAGCATCATTGTTTGCAGTACTGATACTACCATATTCTGAATCTGACCCCTCCTCTGTTAGCTGTTGGCCTACATGAGCAATGACTGGGTTATTTCCATACAATGCACTTTCGAGCCTGTCATTGTCGCCTGCTGCACAAGCAGCCTTAGAACTACATGGAGTATGTGGACAACAAGCTTGCCTGGCTCTATAACCAACACTCCCATCTGCTACCCACTCAGAAAGGGAATCATCAAATATCTTTTGAACAATTTTTCTGGCTCTCTTCCTCGCATTATGGCAGAGAGTTCTCTCACTGTACAGCTTATCACACATTTTGGCATATCATAAAATGTATTAACATTTCAAGAAAGAATAAAAATGAAACAAAAATGGATAGACAGCAAAATGATACTCACACGTGCATATAAAACTGCCACAGCAGCACTAAGATGGCTGTTGATCCAATGGTGTTCGAATCGTTTCAATGGCGCGCATTTGACATGATCTTAGTGATCAGACAAGGCGGAGAGTTTTGACAGCTTTGGCTGAAAAATGATGTTCCTCATTTTCATACCAACCGATTAGCTCCTGGGGAGCACATGCAAGCACTGGGGAGGATTTGACTGATTTGGTTTTTGCCCTGGCTTTACTAACTTAGCTAGCTGTAATACGCATGAACTTATTTGAGGTTTGTTGGCAGTTTCATGAGACCCAACTGTAATTTCGGATATTTGGGACGTTAGCTAGCTTGCAAGTGTAATGTGGGAAAAAAAAAAGCCACTCGATGGCAGTATTGACTTTTTTTTGTTAAGCCCAGTCTGGAGCTAGGTTTTGGGGCATGTCCTGGGCATGCCTCAGAGGGGAATGTCCCAGAGAATTGAAAAAAGTCTGGAAGGTGGGAGGGGGCTGGAAAAGAGTATATAAGGAGAAAAATTGAGAGAGTGAAAGGGAGTAGGAGAAATTGCAAGGAGAAATTGTGGATGGATACATTTGACCAGACCTGTCACTCTTTTCAAGACCTGTGAAGCTTTTTGTGGATTTTTGCCTGTGTTGGAGCATTTTCCTGTCCCAGGACATCGCAACATAGCAGCCCATCTCAATTACCAAGGCAATGTCAATCTTGGTCAATAGAGTAGATTGTAGATTAGAAAAGTGTTTGTTTAATTAAATCTGTTAAAGTTTTAAAATTTTGTCTGTCATCCCTTGCTGTCCGTGACGCCATTACAAATTGGGGCCATTACACTAGCTAGTTCAAACGCAATTGCTTAATTACAGCTAGCCAGCTACTGAACCTTCTATGACACAGAAGTTTGTGTCTTCAAAATACTGACATTCTTTAGTCAAGTTCAACTCAAAGGAAGGCGAGATCATATTCATACGGTGCAAATGCTTGCTAGGGATTTCTATCCCGTAATAAAAAGTGTGAGTGCTGCAAGGCCCTCTGCTCGGTCCTCTCTGTACGTTACAGTCCATTTTCTCTTTAACCAAGACCTAAAGACATTCTGACATGGCTTGTCTTTCCTCAACACTGTCCATTCGCACCAGGCACAGTGAGCTGAGTGTGTGAAGCACTGTGCTGTGGTTTTTCTGACATTTTTAATGTGTCGATACTTTTGATCTTCCTCCCAGAGTTCATGTGCAGAATCTTGTTTTGATTTAAATAGTGAGTGCAGATAATGTTCAAGTTTGCTTCAGAAGGGGATGCTTCATATCACTTTCCCTTTAAAACCATTTATTTGAAACATAATAGTGTGGAACTTCAGCATCAACCAACAAAGCAATGAAAAGGACCTTTCAGTAACCCCAGCAAATCAATGCCGTGGGCCTGACTCAGAGCATAAAATGGGCGACATTAATGCTACAACAGCATTTCTGGCACTGGGACAGTGAATCTTATTTTGAAAGGATGATAATTAGTACAAAATTATACAGACACTCTTTTTCACAGAATGTAATCACTTTCAATGGCATAATTTTTGAAGTTCAGAATAAACCAGCCTGCCTTTCATAGACCCTGTTTCCAATAGTAAAGTGGATTAGAGGAAGGCTGCAGTATCTATATCTCAGCTCTCCCCAAAGTTGTATTACTTTTCTCCAGTGAACTACCTGTGAACCAAAACATTCTTTGAATAAAAACCAGTTTGTCCTGCAATGTTGCCCAGGCAAAAGGAGATTTTTTTTTTTTTTTGTCAGCCTTTTTGGCTTTTTGTGAGTTTGCTCAGTTCCTCATGTTGCTGACAGACAGAACAAAGTTTGCCCTCACCAGCAAGCAGAAATAGATTCAGATACACGGTCTCCTGTCAGTAATTCCTGGTGAAATTTCAAAACATTGCATAATAGATCAATGTATTGTGTATGCAGCCAAGAGAAAAACAGACCAAAAATGGTTCAAGAAGTGGGCCGTGAAAGTTTCAGCTAGAAAGTTCCCATATGACTGGACAAATAAAATCAAAAGCACTGACAACCGCTCATGTTGTGACTTATAATTTGACACACTGCATCCCTACATGTGAAAGGTCTTGCGTAAAAATGCTGGACACACCCAGCCTGTTTCATGAAGGAGGATTACTGAAATAGTCAGGGAGCTGTTCTGAGAAATACCTGAACTCTCACCAAAGCTAGAGCATAGAGTGAAGTTAAAAGAGCTGTTCAAGGTTTTACTCAGCTTCATTATCATGCTGACTCAATAATCTTTCTTCATGAAATACTCCCCTGGTAGCCTGTAATTATGGCTGATATGGGTGCTGGAGAGTACCCGAGGGACTTTGAAATAAGGGTTCATTTGTAGAATGTATTTGGCAGAAGTCTCAGTGACACATCAGCTGTTTAAGAAGCAATGGAGGCTGAACTGAGGTCAGCGTGGAACATGAAAGACATCATCAGCAAAGGCTAGAAGCGCATACTGCAGGGGCTTATTCCAACCTTGCTTTCATTCTTTGTGACCCTCCCTCAATTTTTCCCCCACTTTCGCCTCCAAACAGAGGACAAAATAAAGACTGTGGCGATAATACCAGGATGGAGGAAGAAACACTTATTATTCTTGGTCTGTCAGATAAAGTTTTAAGTTACATCTGTGACCAGGCAGCTGTGGATCTACGAGTCGATCTTTTACATGTCAAGCTTTCTGAAAAAAATTATTTTAATAACATGTCCATGTTGAAGCATCCTCAGGAAGTCCTGTCCCAACTTTTTTGAGACCTGTAGCAGCCATCAAATTTGAAATGAGCTCATTTTGTGGATAAAATTGTAAATTTTCTCAGTTTCAACATTTGCTGTGTTTCTCTGTTTCTCTGTTCTCTGTTCTATTGTGAATAAAATACTGGCTGGTGTGATTTGAAAGTCATTGCGTTTTGATTTTATTCACAATTTACAATTTGTCCCAACTATTTCGGAATTGGGTTGTACAAGTGTCTTAGATAATAAAGAGGGTGGTGAAAGTAGTTTCAAAATGGCCATATTTTGTATTTTTATGAATGTCCTTTAAAGTAGAGATGAAGTCCATAGACTCCAGTCTATGACATCGCACAAAAAAAAGTTGTCGGGTCGTGGGAGGATATAACAATACAACATTTAGTATGGCATTTATGGGGGTTTACTGGCTTGGGCAGGAAATAATTAAAATGAAGGTCTTCTCTGCCACTTATTCAGTCTAGAATCTTTCATACTATCAGTTCAATCACAAAGATTTTGGATTTAAGAAAAGGAGGTTCATTAACAATGCAATGACATGAAATAAGTTCAGTATTTGGTGATGACTCCATCCTCGAGGACCCTCAAGCAAGGTAGGGCGCTGATCTGCCTGGGTGGCAGGCAGGGGCGAAGCCATCCCCAATAGAGGATCTGCAGGACTGAGGAGTCATCAAGGTGAACAGCCCTGGAAGACAAAAATATGTATTAGAATATATAAACAAGCATTTGCATAAGCTAAGTGCTGATGAGTGGTGAAACTGCTAGTGGATGAGAGGGCGACACTAGCAAAGAATCTGTGATAGTGCTACCAGGCGTCGTGCTCCTATACCTAAGTGCTAGCTTAGTGCCATGAAATGACCATAGCTGCCGGACATGCAGTGGGTAAGTCGCTTAAATTTGCGGATGCTTACCCATATAGACACTTACTGCTGGAGCCACAGCAGAGAGCGTGAACCTTGCCACTGCGAGTGGCCGTGAAGTGGATACACGTAGTATCCGTGAATGTTTGCCGGTGAGGCAAAGTGCACCCATAACCAAGCACTAGCGAAGCGCAAGTGAGCTGTGCCACTGTGTGTGGCCGTGAGGGGGATATGCGTGCAGTATCTGAGAATGTTTGCCGGCAAGGCAAAGCGCACCCATAGTGAGTTGTGCCACTGTGAGTGGCCGTGAGGTGGATACGTGTGCAGTATCCGTGAATGTTTGCCGGTGAGGCAAAGTGCACCCATAACCAAAGTGCTAGCGAAGCGCTAGTGAGCTGCGCCACTGCGAGTGGCTGTGAAGTGGATACAAGTGCAGTATCCATGAATGTTTGCTGGCAAGGCAAAATGCACCCATAACCGAAGCGCTAGTGAAGCACAAGTGAGCTGCACCACTGCGAGTGGCCGTGAGGTGGATACGTGTGCAGTATCCGTGAATGTTTGCCAGCGAGGCAAGTGCATTAGCATTTGTAATAATTTGACGACTTTGGAATAATCATTCAACAACACCTTAATTGTATGACAATTGATTTGCAAAGAACACATACCATGCACATTTATCATTTCAAAACTGTGCTATTCAGGCATTAATCATGCATGCACCGCCCAACAACAGGTTACACCTCATACCTCAATCGGACCGCTAACACTGCACGCATGCAAGCAAGACCACCTTCTGTAAACTTAGGACGCTGCATTGATGAGGCCATGAGAAGTGCACATTGACTATGGTTGAGGCTGAGGGCTGCATTTAGAAAGTGCCCGTAGATGACCAACACCCATGCTTGTAAATTGGAACGTTCCATCTGCATTGAGCTGCGGATGTAGCGCTCAGAACCTGAATGAATGTCCTGAGTAGGTAGAATGTGACGAAGGCATTAGATTACCACTTGTAAGCTGAGCCATAAACAGCAAAGGAGAAAATGAAATGATAGCATAGCATTTGTACAATTTGATGCCTTGAATTGGATTGCTGTGTTCATTGACAAAGCACCATCATTGGATGACAATTCATTTGCAAAGTGCAAACACACACCATGCTCATTTATAACTTGCAAACCATCCAAATTTAGGTGTCAATGACTCATGCAATTATGCATCACCCAACACCTAGTTAAGACTTTAATGGAGTATGAACATTGAATGGATACAAGCAAAACCACCACCAACTTAGATGTAAGGTACGGATACCAGTTTGATGAAGCCATCGAGAGCTGCACATTGACTGTGGTTGAGGCAGAGAGCTGCGCGCAGAGACCGATGCCCATGATTTCCAAATGTAGCACATTTAATCCACATTGGAAGAGGTTTGAATTAAAATTAAATTCCTTAATGCACAAAACAATGAAATGCAAAACAGATTGGGAGTCTGCCAACAGGTGACGAACTGATCCTTTTATGTCTCAATTCTGAAGCAGGATAGAAACCAGACCCCCAAAATGAGGGTCAAACCCTGAAACTAGATTCCCACCCCCAGCTGTTCGATAAGGTTGCACATGACAAACATCACACAATAAATACGCAACAGTAGAAATTAAGACTGGACACAGTAGAACACCTTGGAAAAACAAACAAAATTTAGAAAATAGTGTTATGATTCTAATCTGTTCTGTCTTGTTTCTGCCTTGTATGCCATGTTTATTATGATTTTCCCTAGTCCCTGTTATGTTTATGATTATGTTTGTTAGGTTTTGTCATGTTTTGTTTAGTTTTTTGCATTTTGCCATGTTTTCGTTTTTGCCATCCCTTCCACTTTTCTGTTAGATTCGGTCCATGTTTTATTCATGCCCAGCATTGCACTTTGTCTCCCCTGTCTGGTCTCTTGTTAAGTTACAGCTTCTCCCCAGTCCTGCGTGTCACATGCTTAGGTGATTTCATGGTTTCTGGGTTTCAAACATTCCTTCCAATCTCGTTTGCTTCCTTCGCCTCTCTTTTCTATATTACTAACCAATACTAACAGTTTGTTGTTTTTGTTAAAGTTACTAACCCAAACTAACATTGTATATAATACTAACTTACTAACGAGCACTAGGGATTGTATAGCTGCACTTACTAATTGATTAACTAGCTCTCAGCTTTTCGCCCTGTTCTAGTCTCCGCCTCTTGCCTTCACTTTGTCTCTCCTGCAATTCAGCGGATCCTCCGCACCTGCTCCACTCTATCCTACCTCTCATTATCTGTGCACATTAGAACTCCCTAACCGGAGCTGTATGTTTTGTCATAGGTTGTCTCGTGTTCCTGTCCGCGTTTTGGCTTTTTTGCCAATTTCATGTGATTAGGTTCTCCCTCATGTTCCCTCCTTTGTAATTAGTCTGATCCCCTTCACCCGATCCTAATCATAGCATGTGACTTCCCTTGAATGTATTTAAGCTGTCTTCTCACTGCAGTTCCCGTCAGAACGTTTTCCCAAGTTTACCTGTGCTGCTTTCATTTCGCTTTTTTTGTACTCTCTGTGTTTATCTTCTGACTGGACCGCCCGACCCCACGATTTTTGGATCTGCTCTTTTGTACTTTTGCCTGTATCTGTTTTTTGAACCCTTTTTTGCCCGACTTTGAGTTTTGTGATTGGTGCCCTGGTTACGATTTGGATTTCGCCCTCCTGGATTGTGATTTTTGTCTTGTGGACTCTGTACCTTTGCCTTCTGCCCTGCGGGGGTTACCCCCCCCCGTTCAATAAAGCCTCTTTTTACTGCAATCCTGTGTTCTCGCAACTGGTTCCAGAACGAATCCTCACAAATAGTATCAAAGCTGAAGCAAAAGCTTTAAATCTGAAGGAGACCAACCATTCCTTATGAATACATCGTGAATATTATCTTCATCGACGTCGTAGTCTTCAACATAGCAGATTCAATCCTCGGACTCTAGAGTTCAGCTCAGGAGCAGTTCTATTAGTGATTGGACTGGGACTGGTTCCAGATAGGCTTAAGGACGGGGTTTCCAAAGTTCCAGGATCAAAATCAGGAGAAAGCTTAGCAATTGTACGACCGAGGAAGAGCTCAGCTTTGAAAATACAATTCGTTATGAGCCGAGTCAAGCAAAAACAGAGGAATTATTATTTTCCTATAATTATTGAATCCTTTATCATTTTGACCCTTGTTTTATTGTTGCCACGTTGTGCTTTTGTGCCCCATTCTTCGAACGGAGAAAAGAGATCCATTTTATTGCGATTCACACCAGCCAGGAGGTCGCATGAGTTAACGCCAGCCAAAAGAGCACGTGGAGCCTTCGCCCCCTGTCCGTCGTTGGTATTGTTCTGTGGGGTTTTACAATCTAAAATTCCAACGGCCATATACTCACAAACCACTGCCCTTCAACAGTTCCTCCAATCATATGTATGGAGCCGCATAGAAAAACTAGCATAAGCTGAGTATTGTTAATCATGAAAGAGCAAAATCCATTCCAGCTTTCCAAAAGGAGAGCTAGAGTGGGATATCAGAGCGGCAACCTTCATCTAAGATTGAGATCAGTTAAGAAAGGGGCATATTTACTTGAATCCAAAAGCAGAGATATGAATAATCTCCCTAACGGAATCGTAGCCTACGCATAGCAAAATTACATGAGCCAAGAATGAAAGTAGTGCTAGTTTAGTAATGCTAGCCAAATATTGCCTAGTAATAGGTATGTGAAAATCAAACAGGTCCATACCGGTAATTTTTTTTGCAGGATTGTCATTTCCGCAAAGAGCTGCCGGAACTCCGATTTGTGCTAGACAACTCGCTTCTCGTTGGCTTTGGTAGGGGAATTCCCGAAACTCCTTGGGTCTAGAGCAGCCGGAAATTACCTTCACAGCCACAACTTCGAATTTTAGAATCTGTGCACATTATCCGATTCGATAAATGTTGGAAGCATACTCTCGTTTCAAGGTGCTTAATTTCCATGAAATACTGATCAGACACCAATAAAGCTAAGTAGACCTGTTATTTGATACTTAGACTCAATTTGTGAAATTTCATCGCATTATATCGACCAGGGGCGCGTTTCCCGGAAATCACAGATGCTAACTTACATAGTTGGGCCCAATGACTGTGAATGGACGAACTATGTAAGGTGCTTAGTAAGTAACTTAGTTAGCAACTACGCTTTTGGGAAACGCCCCCCAGAACTATTGACTTGACTGATCAGAGCCATATTCGACTGGCAGGAAGCTTGTTTGAGCGCTGATCTGTAAGAAACTGATCTGTAAGAAACTGTGCGATGGAATACCGCAACACTCTTATCCCTACTGCATACAGAGTGATCCCATAGAAGCCAAGTGCTCAAAATAATTTGTAATTTATTAGGAAATAGCATACGTTTTCTGTGGAAAAGTCTTTTTTCTCTCACCCCATTCACATACCGAGATATTGCAACGAGACTAATACGATTTACCTTTACTAAAGGAAGCAAGCTTGTATGAAAAGATTTCATACTTATTCCTAAGATTCTATGGAAATTGGGCCGATAGTTTCCAACCAGTCGGGGAACATTCAATTTCAAAAAGAAGTGCTGCAAGTTTCTTGACTCAGTTGAGCCATTCACTTCCTCTCTGTGAAGCTGAAATCTTGAATTTTAAAGGCTTAAATAAGGTAACACATAATTATCCAGATTTGGCTTCTGTGCAAAGGGGTTAAGACGTGACCAAACAGAGCTTCCAGGACCTCAATGCACAGAGATGAAAATGTGATCTGGTGAACCATCATTTCCACTCTTGTGCCATTTTCAGCATAATAATAATCAAACCATGAATAATTAATAAAGCAAACTGCTCATAAGTTGTTTGCAGTTCCAAGTGGCCCACTGATTTCTGGGAACTGGTGGTCATGAGGCAGATGTGAAAATCGTATCGATACAAAATACAGGAAAGTTGGGCGCCGTATTACATTTCCAGCTTTAAAAATAGCATTCTGAGGATGAACGCATCACTGAAATTATTGGTGCTGGATATCTCCTGCTCTCTGTTGAATACCTGCAAAAAGGATATTTGAGGATCAGATAAGCTATGACTGCATGGGTAAAAGACAAACAACTATTTTAGATCCATTTCTTGGTCTTTGAGTCAGCTGTGTTATTGATTGCAGCATGGAAATCTGCACAATATTTGGCTTACTCAGAGAAATCTGGCTCCCCAGACATGAGGCTTATCCTCCGGCCTCTGTTTTCTGATGCAGGTGCGGCATCCAAAACGTTGGTGCTGTCTCAGAAGAGCCAGTGCGCCTCTCTTTATTTCTGTTGCTGCCTCATTACGCAGTTTGTCTAAGCAGTTTGGGGCCGCATGGCTGTTCAGCTGCTGCTAAGTTCACCTCCTATATATCTCACTAATGGAAAGAATTGTTCTGGGCAACTCTAGCCTCACGGACCCAGTCAGCAGGCATTTTTAGAGATCATTACAGTATAATACCACCACTTTAAAATTGTGGATCAAGCTTCCGTGACTGACAGTCAAGAGAATGATGCCTGCTTGTCTTGCTCCAGATCGCACTGGCGGCAGCCCAGAGGTGGGAGCTGCAATAGTGAAAGAAGTAATGGAGGAAGACAAGGCTTGGTTAGTCTGCTCAGGTCTGGATGGTTTGAGTACAAATTAGAACAACTATTATGCAGAACAGTCCACAAGTATTTGGACATGGCCAAAAAATGTGCATTATAGCTCTGCTCCCCCGTGCATTTGATTTGAAGTGGACCTAGCTTTACCTCCATATCATGCTGACCATGTAGGAATTTCCACCATGTTTACAGAGTGCCATTGTCCAATTACTCATAGACAGTGTCTTCAGTTATTTTTATAACCACAGTCTTCCTGTGTCTAGTAAGCAATGAGTCACAGTTTGGAAACCTGACTGGGTCCAAGTAGAGAGTGAAAACATGATTAGGTCAAAACCTAGTGTATGGCAGGACCGTTTGTGGCCATTGTGTGGAATTGTGGGCAGTTTGTTACAGGGATGGTCAGTGGCATGAACTATAATGTTAATTACTGTGAGGACCCATGTGGATCTGCTGTCAAAGCCCTCTGATGACTATTCGCGCATTTGAAAGAACAATGCCCAATGAGAAAGTACACTCAGCCACTAGAAAAATGGTGTAACTTCATCACGCACTCACTCTCTCAATCACTCAGCCATGGACATCTACGGATGTAGGTCTTGATCAACATATGAATGAATGAATGAACAAACAAATTTTATTATTGTGTCATGCATAAACAATATGCCCAGCTTACAAGACAGTGTTATTAAAAAAAAAAAAAAAATAAGGACCAGAAACCAGAACAGCAACATTGTAAAGAAACTAAACAAATAAACCATCTTGACATTTTTTTCCAAGCTTTAGCGACAAAGTAGCCAACTTATACGTTGAAACTAAACTACCATTTCATTTTGTCATCAACAGGACACCAGAACATTTCTCGATTTTTAGAAACCATTTCATCAAATATAGAAATTTTCAGTTCATCATAATCAGGATAATACAAAAGAAAAGAAAAGGCTGAGAACATAAGGGAAAAAGTAAGCAAGGCTTCCAGTGTAATGGCTGAATTGAATTGAATTTGGACTTTAAGAGCATAACAACTCAAAATAGTATCATGACACAAAAATCTTTGCAGTCAGGATGGCACTTAAAAGCATTACTAAAAACACTAATTTCCATAGTGGTCTTCGATGAAAACCATCGAACAAAACACAAGATAGTTGATGCAATCAAACAGAGTACAAGCTGAACCCTGGCAGCCCTTTGCCTGTGGTTCATACTCCCTCCCTTCTCCCCGCAAAGACACCTTCACTTTTGTTTGGAAAATTTGACTTTGTTTGACTTTGATTAATATGTAGCTAATAGCTGTGTGGTGAACTGGACGAAACATTCAATGTTGTTGGCGGTAAACTTAAACCCGTGTCGGCAGATGTAGACGCCACAGACATGGAGTTGCTATATTTTTGCAGGCTATTACGCTATGCCATCAATAGGACGTACACCTGAAACGGTTATTGAATATTCCAGATGAAGCGGTGCCTGTAAGTGATTAAGAATATGGATGAGTTAAGTCCCATCCCTGTTTCCCAGGAATTGTGTACATTAGACTCCTCAGTCTAGCCTGATGTACAAACTGCCTAATATACTTGCCCAAAATATCTATCCACCAGTTAATAAAAATGGTCTCTCACGACAGGAAAAATTGTCGTCCTTTGTTGCGACAACTTCACCTATAATAGGCCAAGGGTATAGTATCTCAATTAAGTATAGAAAAAATCTGTTTTATGAAGAAAAATTCAACATGGTATTCATACTTCGTCATTCCACTGTCAATTACAGTCGTCATATAATAAAAACACATGATTCCCTACCATTGATTGACGTGTAGATTCGTCCCTTGAAGAATTCAGAGGTCACTTAAATCCTCACTGTTATGGTTCTGTGTTTTGATGTCATGCCTTGTGTTCATTGTTTTGTCTTTTCTTTATTCTTTTTTTTTCTTATGCATTCCGGTTTTCTGTTTATGCCATTCCAGGTCTCATTGCACTTGTCACCCGTCTTGTGATCAGTTGGTTCAGCTTGTCTTCCCAGTCTGTGTGCTTACCTGCTTCGGGTGATTTCAATGGTTTCTGGTGTTTCATATTATTACTTCAATTCTCGTTTACTTCCTTCGCCTTGCTTTCCTAGATAACTAATAATACTAACATCTATATTGTGTATCATAGTCTACTAACTTACTAATCCATGTATATATTACTAACTTACTAATGAACACTTTGGGTTAATTTGTAAAGCTGCACCTCTACTAATTATTACTTATTCAATCTCAGCTATCGCCCTGTTCTAGTCTCCGCCTCTTGCTTTGCTTTCTCTGCCTCTCCCTGTGTTTCTGCGAGATCTCTCGCACGTTCTTAATTGCTATCCTGCACTCACTGTCTGTGCACTTAGAACTCCTTGAGCGGAGCTGTTTATCTGTCATAGGTTGTCTGCATTGATCCTGTCCGCGTTTTGGCTTTTGCCAATTGTTGTGGTTTTGGACTTCCCCATGTGTGCTTACCTCTGTAATTAGTCTTATGCAATTCACCTGTTCCCTGCATAGCATGTGACTTCCCTCTTGTCTATTTAAAGTCTACTGCAGTTCATTCTTTGTCAGAACGTTGATCAGTATTCATTTGTGCAGAGCTCCTCGTATGCCATTTGTCTATTGCTTCTTCATGACTGTTTCGCCCAACCTTGAGATGGCCTTGCCCTACTATTCCTGTTTTGTCTTTTTGGATTTTGACCTGTTTTTGTACAACCACGATTTCTGTTCTGGATGCCCTGTGTATGACCTACCTTTCGACTACGAGTTTTGGCTTACTGTCTATGTAGTGTTGCACATCTGCCTTACTGGTTTGGACCCCTGCCTGTCTAGTCGACTTCGCTTTTTGGATATTGTTTTTGGCTTGGCAAGTCTTGTGTCTTCTGGTCCCGAACCTTTTAACAATAAAGGCTTATGATTTTTGGAATTCCTGTTCTTGCGAGTGGTTCTTGAACGCACCGTCTCACTCACGCGATCTCTCACTGAAATCCAGTCACTTAAACCCCTTTGCGCAGAAGCTAAATCTGGCTATTTATGTGTTACCCTATTTACGATTTTATAATTCAAGATTTGAGCTACATAGAGAGGGGGGAAATGGCTTCAATGAAATGACACTTGTAGCATTTAGAATCCATCGTATTTCAGTTTCTTTTCATAACTTTAGTTCAGAGTTAGGGCTGCAAACACACACAAAAAAAATCTTCATTAAAATTCAGCATGAATTTAAAAAAATACTGAGAATTGAAAAATGGCTGTGAGTTAAAACTACATTCTGACTGTAAAATAAGCAGTTCCTTTAATGAGTATTTGTGCAGGCTGATGGGGCTCTAAAGAAAATTTGGACAAAATTCCAAACTTTATCATGGAGAAATGGCATGTTTTTGGGTTTGAGAGGTTACTGGTGACCATTGATGTCTATCTGCGCTTATATTGATGAACTGATGCTAAATTCCACTAGAAAATTATGAATTCATATTGAACTTCATGAGACAAAAGTTGATTTGTGTTAAACCTATGATAACTTTATGATTTGACAATGCATAATTTTGAGGGCTCTGTCAACATGGGAAGCCAATCAGAAGGCTATCTTATTTGGCTCATGAACAGAAGATAATTTTGAATATCACTGATGAAGTTGTTATGACTCTGCTTTGTCTGACCATGTTTTTCTTATGTTTCTGATTCCATGCCATGTTTTTGATTTGCCCTTGTCTTGTTTTATCTTGTATTCCTGCCATTATCCATTCCCACAGTTATCTTCCAGTTCTTGTTTTGCTCCATGCC
Source organism: Gymnothorax javanicus (assembly GCA_029692085.1). Lineage (NCBI taxonomy): Eukaryota > Metazoa > Chordata > Actinopteri > Anguilliformes > Muraenidae > Gymnothorax > Gymnothorax javanicus. The sequence goes on along the minus strand of CM056194.1, from coordinate 109,885,787 downwards.
ATGCATTGCACTTTGTCTCCCCTGTCTGGTCTTATGTCATGTGACAGCTTATTGCCCCAGTCTTGTGTGCCACGCTTTCGGGTGATTTCATGGTTTCTGGGTTTTCAATTATTCCTTCTAATCTCGTTTGCTTCCTTCGCCTTGCTGTTCTGTCATTACTAACATTACTATCAGTTTGTTATTTTAATTAAAACTACTAACCAGAACTAACATTGTTCATAGTACTAACTTACTAACGAGCACTAGGGATTGTATAGCTGCACTTTACTAATTGACTAATGAGCTCTCAGCACTCGCTCCATTCTAGTCTCTGCCCCTTGTCTTTACTCAATTTACTTTGCTGCGTTTCAGCGGATCCTCCGCACCTGTTTGACTCTGTTCTGCCTCTCATTATCTGTCCACGTTAGAACTCCCTAACCGGAGCCGTGCGTTTGTCAATAGGCTGTCTTTGTGATCCCTGTCCGCGTTTTTGCCTTTGCCAGTTTCATGTGGTTAGGTTCTTCCTCTTGTCTGTTCCCTCGTTAATTAGTCTGATCAATTCACCTGTTCCCTATCATAGCATGTGACTGCCCCTACGTGTATTTAAGCCGTCTGTTCACTTCCAGTCCCCGTCAGAACATTTTCCTTGTGCTGAGATTCTATGCCTTGTACTCTTTGTGTTATACTTCTGACTGGACCGTCCCCGTTTAGGATTTTGGCTTTGTCTTGGATTTCTCTGCACCCGTGTAACGAACCTGTTTTGCCCGACCCTGATTATTGTGTTTGCTGTCCTGTGTACGATTTGGATTACGTCCCTGGGATTCTGATTTTGGATTTTGGACTCTGTACCGTTGCCTTCCTTTTTTTTTTTTTTTTTTTTTTTTTCCCGCCACCACCCCCCCCTCTTGGGAGGTCAGCTTTATTTTTAACAAAATATTGAGGGGAGGACACAAAAGAGAAAAAAAAGGGGGGGAAAGACAGGAGGATGGGTAATACAAATAAATCTGAATCAAACAAACAGCTAGGACTAAGACTGATATGATGTTAGACATAGACCAGACTAACAAAGTGGAAGGGCAGACAGGGGAGTGATTCATTTATATATTACTAAAACTTTTTTTTTTCCTCTAGTAAGGAGCATGGTTTGTTTGGGTTTAGATGCAATTCAGGCACTTTTTTTTTTTTTTAAAAATGGCTTCAGTGTTAATTTAATATACTTGGGTTTTGCTGAGTTATGGCATTAGCTCACCGGCAACAGAATAGCGTTGAGGAGTGTTGAATATGTTTTAATTTGTTGAAGTTGGTTTTTTTGCACAGCTAACTGTTGTTCCATTGAAATCTGTTGTGTTAAGAGATCCAACCACTGTGAAATATTGATGTTATTCCGACTTTTCCAGTTTAGTAATATTTTTTTTTTTTTTGGCGATAGTCAGGGCTACAAGTAGGGGTGTAGTAATTGGTTTGGGGCATGTGTTGAGTGTATCCAGATCGCCAAGTATACATAAAGCGGGGGATAACGGGATGCGGCAGCTGAAGAATAGTGAGAGTGTGGTGGTTACTTCTTTCCAGAAATGCTGTATCGGTGGACAGAGCCAGAGTGCGTGGAGGTAATCATCAGCTGTTCTAAGACTGCAGTGAGTGCACGTGTCTGATTCCATTAATCCCATCCTGTACAATTTGATGTGTAATGTGTGTTCTGTGAATGATTTTGTACTGTATGTCTTATGTTAGTGTTCCTGGACATGTTAAAGATGTTGTTGCAGATCTTATTCCAGATATTTGCCAGATTTATCATTGTGTTCAAAATGATTATATCGTAGTCTTTGTAACATAAAAAGTTTTATTGATAATGTTGTCAAGTTGGAGCTTGGTTTCTCTGATTTCTTTTATTGTGTATTCTGTAGGGTTGGAAGTGTGTGAATTTTGTAATTGTTTGAGTTTTGCCTCCAATTTGTTTTCTACTTCTTGATCTTTCTTTTTTTTTTATAAGTTGAGTATGAGATGATTTTTTCCTCTTAGTACAGTTTTAGCGGTTTCCCATATGAGTGTTGGTGAGGCATTTACCGTGTCATTTGTTTCCATGAATAATGACCATTCCTTCTTGATGTATGAATCAAATTCTTTATCTTTCAGTAAGGAAGTGTTAAATCACCATCTTGAATTGGTTTTAGCCTCTGCTTTTATGTGCATTGAGAAACTGATTGGGGCGTGATCAGATATGATTGGATAGATAGTGAGGTCAGAGATACATGCCATCATGGAGTTACTTGTTAAGAAGTAGTCAATTCTTGAAAATGATTTATGGACCGGAGAGAAGTATGTGTATTCCCTGGCTGACGGGTTATGTATGTACCGTTGCCTTCTGCCCTGCAGGGGTTCACCCCCCAGCTTCAATAAAACACCTTTTTGCTGGATCTTTTGGGTCTCGCGTTTGGTTCCTGAACGATACCTCACAGAAGTACACTTGTGGTCAAGGAGTTCAGGATCCCAGAAATGTATTGTTTTAACTCACATCCATATTTCGATTCTGTTTTTTAAAAATTATTTCGTTGCCAAATTTTCATGAAGACTTCTTGTTTGCAGCCCTTACTGTGTCCAAAAATTATGAAAAAACTGAAATACGACAGAATTCTAAATACTACAAGGGTCTTGTTTAAGCCATTTTCTCCCTCTCTGTGAAGTTGAAATTGTGAATTATAAAGTCATAAATAGGATAATGCACAAACAGTCAGATTTACTTGCAAGTAACTGTGCCAAATTGTACTTAGTTTGATTCATCATACATGATGCTTCAATTTTCAGAAGACTTTGTTGTTGGTGTGTATCATAAAAGGAAACACCAGCGTGAAGTAATTTGATGGAGCAAGCTGTCTGGCCACAGTTTATGACAAAACTAAAATCTCCCAAAGTCAATGAGGCCTTCTTGTAGTCTTGTCCCAGCTATAATTACAGGGGTCCAGGCCTCTCCACCATATTTCTGAGAGACCATAGGCATAGTTGAACTGTTAAGTTTATTGGAAGGGAAACTGGGCTTGTAACTGCAAAGATATAGGCTTGGGTCACATGCAAGGCACTGCTGGTCTTCCTTTGATCAAGAGAGCCTAAATTAAATGGATTACATGGGAAAGTCTGTGCGCTCTGTGGGTTGCAATGGGAAGGAGTGTCTGCTTAAATGCCTCCTGTGTAAATGTATTTGGGTTGTCTTAATTAACGGATGGGTTGCTCTCGAGAGGACATGTACTGAGTGATCATTAATGTATGACAACAGCACTTTAAACAATTGATTGTGCCTCTGAAATTGACAGTTGGACCAATAAGGCTCGCGCTTGCTTACCACCTGCCACCTTCAAGTCATGCCCTGCAGGAAATCCAAGGCTCGCTGCGGTGATGTGTTTTGTTCCTGATTTGACATTCTCACAAGGGGGTTTTTAATGCTTTGCCTCTCATGGGCTCCTGCTGTTCAGGACATCAAGCTCTCTGTCATCTATTACCTTCAACCTCACCATCCTCTCACATCCTGAGTCGGACAAATGGTGCTCTTTACAGCGATACTCAGGAGCATCTGCCACACTGCCGCTTAAAACTACAGCTGAAATATATACTGCTGCTGTCTCATTTTTAGTTTGTCATTTAGCTGACAACCTACCTTATATTACAGTTTAACTCCTAATTGTACTGGTACTTCATGAATTAACTTGCTACCCACACAGTGGGGCCAATACTTATGAACTCCAGATGATATGCAATAGCATATGCAATAGAAAATTGTTTTCTCACGCAATTCAGCCATCTGTGTCTGTTTCTCCTTCAGTTACCCCATGTGGTGCTCATTATTTAATATTATCTCATGCGCCGCCCTCTCTTTCCTGCTCCCACTCTCATCTGTTCCCTATTGTTGATTGCTGTCTTGAGTATCTATGTTTCTGCATCTCCTGTTTGCTGGATTGTTCTCTTCTGTCCTCAGTTTTTACTTTTCTTAATAACAAATGTAATTTATTAGGGAATCTCCCAATTTTTCCTAGCGAGTGGCTTCTCCTGGTCTTTATTATACCCCAGCTAAAGGGTGTGCATTACCCTGCGTGCCCTGGTTCATTCGGCTTCTCCTTTCCGGTTATTGACCTCAGAACAGCCCCTTTGACTACGCCCTGCTTACCTCTCCTGTGATCCAATTAGCCCCTGCCTGACTTTGGACCATCTCCTGACCAGGCAAGCTAAAGTGCTTCTGAGTGAAAGTCTTCCACAGTTAGTAATGTAGCCCATTTGGCTTTTTCTGTGATCTGCATCTGGCTCTTGTTCTGAAAATACATTACGTAAAATTATCGCTGTGTAATTCAGACTTCAACAACAGTGGTCCAGACTGAAAAAAGGATCAGTGTTTCCCCTGCAGCACTAGATGCATCTCGATCAGGTGATTTCAGTTAAAACAGTATTATTTTAAGTGCTAAAATGTAAGACACACTGCACGATGCCCCATACTCAGCCGTGTGCCTGGATTAATCTGCTTTTCTTCGAGCATCTACAACTCTCCTTGAAGATGATGAGCTTTGCCACATTAACTGCCTCCCGGCTGGAGGAAAAATCCTCAAAACACTACCTCACCATTTCTTAGAATTGAACTTTCCCAGTTAATATCTATTATGTTCAGGGTTTTCATGGCTTTAAATTAAAGAACACAGTCACTTCTTATTTTGCCAGACCCAGTTGGGTGACAATTTATTATTGTCATCTTAGCCATAAAATCCATAAGCTGACAAATGAGTCAGAACTGTCACAGGTTACTAACCACTAGTTTTTAAGTTTAAATTACAGTGGCCCATAAGATAATTCAGTTTCCTGATTGAAAAGACACTCTAATGCATCATATCTGACAGACAACATCATAAAAGTCAAGGTGCTTTTTTAATGACCTGGACTACTATTCTACGATCGGCGAGCATAAGTCCAGGTAATTGAACCTTAAATTCCTTTCTGAAGGTCAATCACAGTCCCCCAATATGTATCCATCCATCCATCCATCTCCTGGACAGTCATGGACAGCTGTAGCATATCCCAGCATGCACCGGGGTGACAGAAATGTACCCTGTGAGAGTTCGTCAATCCTTGACAGGGCACACATCGACTTGCCCTGAATCCATTGGGAAATTTTGTTTATTTATTCATTTTAGTTACAGAGGAGAGCACAGAGAGACAGGAAGAAGGGGAAATACGAGAGGGGAAAGTCAAGTGACAGATATCAGTGGCCAGATTCAGACCACCAATGTCATGGTTTTGCCCCCGCCAGCAGCAAACAGGAAACTGGCAGGCACTGGGACCATTTACCAAATAAGTGGATAAGGGACCCACATGCACGGGCTGAGTACAATAGAAATGTTTAATAAAACTGGTAAAAGAACACAATACAAACTCCGGGGAGCAGCGGCACAACAACACAGGGTTCAGGCATCGGAATGCAGCTGCTCTGCCAAGATGGCAGTGCAGCTCTTAAATACCGAACACTTCACCTCCACTTCAACGAGCAACAGGTGTGGCTCGTTGAAGTGGAGGCGAAGACAACAGGAAGGGGGAGGGACTGCAGGGCAGAACAATCACAACCAATGCCTCAGCCCGACTGCTGCTGCCCCTCCCACTGCCAGCCCCACTGCCTTTGTAATTTTTTTATGAGTTAAAAAGATATTTTGGATGGCATTACAATATGAAAGGTCATTTCACCTCTTCCACTCCGGAGTTTTCATTGAAGGGATATTGCTCTCACCTCGCCTTAAAGCACATCATACCTCCAAACTCAATCCGATTTAGGTTTTCTAATTACCAACTAAGAGTTCATTTGTTCTGTTGTGAGGATAAGTCTGTATCCATTTCCCCTCAGCTTGCTTTGTACGTAGTTCATTGATATAATTATCTAGCATTTTCCCATTTCCTATCCACATTTATGGTGACAAAACGTCAATGTCTTCTGAACAATCTGAATTCTTGCTGCTCACAAAACGTAATGTAATTATTTTTGCGTGCACGTCCGATCGGCTTGATACGCCTAAGAAAACTTTCTCATCAAAATTACACTATCGTTAATGCCTGGATAAAGCTGCTGTAACTGATTTTGTCATTTTTGTAGCCTCTTGTCCAAAGCCTATGTAAGGAGTCCCCGGCCCCCTTTGCCAAGCCAGGCATAGGAATGCGCATCGGTTTCCAACAGAGGCAGAGGAGAGTAGCGACTCAGTTACAATATAAGCACAATATAAACAGACACTCTCAGGGATTGTCCTGTGGCAGCCACAATGAAAACATGGACCAACGGCACATTGCATCCATGTAGAAACTTCAGTATGAATGGCTTTTTGGAGGTATTAGCTAAAACTAGCTAGTGTCCTATAACTTCACATGCTATCATTACACAGCTAAGCAAGCTGTAGTTGGCCACACACGATGACGGTTCATTTATAAACTGACATGAGCAGGATTAAAAACCACCAACAGGACTATCCGAGACTGATAAAACAGCATAACTACAACAGAGTTAAACAAAGCTTATCTGTCCAGTCGCAGTAAAACTAGCTATGCATCGCTTTTTAAACCCTTTGATTCCTTCAGTTTTCCCCATTGAAAGCGGCACCGATATAAATACAGCTCTTCGCCATCTCGTGTTATTCTTTCTTAATTCTATTTGTTCTGCTACCGTTCTTTGGCACTTTGGCTGTTTCATTGTGTATGCCGTCTCCCGTAGCGCTGGGATCGGAGGCTTCATCTGTTCTGCTATTTCCAACAACACAGATTTTTCTTCATCTTCTTCTAATGATTTTTTTCCAGCAGATGGCGCACTAACAATGCAGATTCAGCTCTGCGCGTTCACAAGCGTTCACTTTATGGCGTTCTCTCACCTGATTGGATGGAGGCAGTCGGTGGCTCCAGAATTTTATATGCTGCTTTATTGCAGAAGTCAGTGACTCAGAGACCTGTATTATCAACCAGATACTCTAAATAAATGATCTCTGTCGGAATGTGGAGCTATGTAACACTTTTTTTAAAACAAAAAAATCGCTTACAGCAGCCATAAGCTGTTTGTGAATCTTACTGTCCGTGGTCGTGCTAACGGCAAATCGATTGATTGATTAGTGAGTGACGCTTGAGTGTCATCACAACACTTCTTCCTAAGCTTTGATTTGATCCAAGAGTAAAAGTGCAGTTTTTCCGACTTAGGTGTGCCTGCTAAGGCTGCTCATGTAACAATAAAACTCTGTCTACAACCAGCAACATAACCAAAATGCAGGTTAACACTCAACCTATTTCTGAGTAAGAACCGGATATTAAGCTGAATTAATTTACGGAGCAAATGGGCTTCGAGTAAACTGCGTTGCCATTAACCATGACAACATACAGCTTTGCGTGAACGAGGAAGGCTACAATGAGATGGCATGGACGGCAATTAAGTAAAAGTTCTCGTTTCTCTCGTTTCTTGTTTAATTAGATAATTGTCGCTCAGACAATTTCATATCATAGCCTTCCTGCTACATTCCCAGAAGCCAAACTGCATAGACCTCATGCATGATTGTAAATACATGCCATGTGTTGAACTTTCACCATGCATTAATATCCAATTTACTAAATTATTCAATCACCAATGCTTCAACAGTGTGCAACTAAGCTTCCCTGCAGATACAACCTATTCTTTTGAACGGTGAAAACATTATGATTAAGTGTAATCTTAAAATAAATTAGGTTGCCGTTTTTTAAAAATCCTGGAACAGCAGATGGAATTCAGGGAAAGCACTGGGTTAATTAATTATTTTATTATTATTTCTTTTTTTCCATCCATAGAATATCATTATTAAGTCTGTTGTCAATGTTAACCTTCAGTGATCTGTCATTTCTAAATACTTTCTTAATAATCACAGGCAGTGGCGGTTCTAGAACTGGGAATTGGGGGGGCGCAGACACGTCCCTTTATGACAGTTAGTCCTGGCTAGTTCTCAATCATTTTCCTTTACTGACGCGTTTTCCAATTTTCGTAATTGGCAACTGAAGACACGGTTTCTCTCCTTACGCGATCGAACAGCGATGAAATCATGGGCTAAATTCAGTACAGTGGCGGAACCAGAACTGAGAATTGGGGTGCATAAAACATCCGTTTAAAACAGATATTAGTCCTGACCTGTTCTCTGTCGTTTTCATGATTAACAAAAGGTTCCCTCCGAGAGCACTCCACACTTAACAGGTGCTGCTTGTTCTCCCCAATTACATAAGAAGTCGATCATTCATCTGGAAGCGTATTTGCTGTATTTAAATCAACGTAATTCAAATTTGCATGCCTGTCGACTCTCACGCAAATAGCTTGAGCCGCACGCTGCCTATTTAACTGCCGAGCGCCACTTTTTTTTTTTTAAATCAACCCACGCAATACCGAGAGTGAAAGGCGATATTTCATTGGAATGCGGACCTGTTCAATCAACGCGAAGCATTGGCCTATTAAAAAGTAAATTATTTTTCTGTGCTGAATTTTGCCCATGATTTCATTGCTGTTCGATCGCATATGGAGAGAAATCGTGTCTTCAGTTGCCAATTACGATAATTGTAAAACGCATCAGTAAAGGAAATGATTGAGAACTAGCCAGGACTAACTGTCATAAAGGGACATGTCTGTGCCACCCCAATTCCTGGTTCTAGAACCGCCACTGATCACAGGATTATATATTGGTCTTGAATATTCAGTAAATAAATTGTGTAATTATTGATCAAGTGATCTTAAACAGGGTCAGCTTGAAAGCGTTTATGATGGGTCAGAGACTCACAGCACGTCATTTGAAAATCCTGTAACGCTGGCATTACTGCCAGGGGGACGTTGGGCTTTAGGCAGTTAATGAACATATATCAATTAATTGATTTTAAAATGAAGTTGATTTTGAGAGTCCCTCATGTAAACTTAATTTGGGCTATTTCAGAGTGGTCAAATCCAGTGGTTTGATCATTTGGTCATATTGACCCAGCATATTTTCATCTTTCAACATCAAGATGACGCAGTCTTTCGAAGGTCTAATGTCAGATCACCTAAGAATTGCACCATTCAATGATTTTGTTTTTGCCACTTGCACTGCTTACGTAACTTGTCGATGATATATGGAGAATATTTTCACTGGGATATCAAATCTCTCAGTAGTGTTAGGGGGTTTACAGTAATCAAATTTAATTCAGTGTTGGTTGCTTTTTTATCACAGTTGAACTTCGAAAACCACTGCTTTGTGGTCCTTCAGTAAATGTACAGTGCAATTCGTAAATATGGTAACAGTGAAAAAATTTTATTTTTGTTTCGGCCCTGTACGCACACGAATTGAAAGCAACAATGAATACAGTGCTAACTGAAAGCTTAGTGCGAATTGATACTGGATGATCTTGGGAATTACAGCCATTTTATTAGGAGTGACCATCCACAATAGCAACAAACTGCAGTGCATCAATCCACAGGCTGTGTGAAGACGCTGGTGAAGATTTGAGTACAGCCATCGATGCTGACTATTCTACCTCCCTGCTCTTCACACTGCTGTGTGCTTGAATCCATCCACACTCCCTTTCTCTGCTTCACATCCATCTCCGGTGTATGAGCACATGGCGTCCGGCCAGCATTACCTGCTGCGGTTCAGGGCACTTCTTAAGGCCTCTGAGAGGAGTTCGGCTAACAAGTTTGACGTTGTGCTTTTTGAGACAGATGGCCAGTCGCTGACTGCTAATGCAAGTTTTCCTGCCAACATTCGGGGACACGTTCGGCACTAAAATACCCCTGTCAGTCAAAGGCATCTCTCTTGGTGCCATCTGCTGCTACTAGAGTAACCTCTCTGGCAGTTCTGAGTTACTGCCATAACAAGAGTGGGAGAGTCGGGCGCCGCGTTAGCTGTAATCGTCGTTTCTTTCTCCTCATCGTCTGTCTGCGACTCTCCCTCTGATGTGCGGGTAATTTCTCGAGGTACCGCTACAGTCATTCCTTCTCACAGTTCACCTCGCTGTCTTAGCCCATATCTCTGCTCCCAAGGCTCAATAAAACCCAAAACTCAAATGCGAGAACACACAGTGCAGCTTGTAAGAAATTGGACAGCGATTCAGTTGGCACTTTTCGGTTCGTTTATACCCATTCATATTTGAAAGTTGAAGTATAAACTGTCACTTTAACATGGTTATTCGTCCACTTAGCATGAATCACACAGTAATTGCTGCTCTTTTTAAGCAATGTCTTGAGTAGACACTGTCACTGATGGGTCCTGCAGTTTTTTGTAATGCATTTGATTTTGCACCACCATAAACTGTGCTTTCTCAGATGTTATCTGAACGGACCATTGTACAATTAAGTATCTTCATAAAAGAATTTATGGGGGGGCATGACTGGTGCTTTTGCTTTCTCCCCTGGCCCCTGGAAACACCTAAAATCTTTCCACACATATCCATTCAGGTCATTACAAAGCCGACACGCATCAAGGAAATGAGTTAGTGATGTGGAGGTGTGATGGTGTGAATAATGCATGTTCTTGCAACAAGGTTTAACACCAAACTTGATAATCTCATATGGAATAATTTTGCTCATTCCCTAATAAGTATGTTCATTTTATATCATAGTCCAATATTCTTACTGTCTTATAGAAACTTGAGTACAGCATTTTTTAATTTTATTTTTCCTGTACTTAATGTTCAGAATTCCATTCATTTTCACGGCAGCAGTACTAAAAAGTAATTTTAGGTACTGGAGGACTCCAGCAGGGGGGCGTAAAGCTATTGAGCTGACTAATGGCGCACTTCATTCTTCCTCTCAATCATTAACATTCATGGATTGAGAAGAAGGTTGGCGTCTGTGCGTCTTTTATTAATCAATCCCCCTTTTCAGGTATGAGTCCTTCTTAATAATGGTTATTGTTCGCTACTGTGTCAGTTTAATGTGTACACACGCGGAGATTATTTTGAATGTGTTATGTTCACGACTACGGAAGGTATTTAAGTTTATTCCCAACGACAGGTAAACGAGCCACATGAGCTAACTTGTTTGCTATGCTATCTACACTGCGTTTTTTCGTGCATATGCAAAGACTATATGTCTGTATAGTCGTTGGCCGTGGGAAATTCCTGTTGCGTGTAAAGTTCGGCTACTGTTTATGGATTGAAATACGGTATGTACGGATCGAGTGCGATGTTGGAACTGTGCGATTTAAAACCGTATAATGTAATCTTTGTGAGCTAAATATATTTTATGCATCCCTGTGTTAATGTACTCATGTATTTGCTATTGTCTTTGAAATCAATCATTAACATTCATGGATTGAGAAGAAGGTTGGCGTCTGTGCGTCTTTTATTAATCAATCCCCCTTTTCAGGGCGTTTACAGAGGCAGACAGCAAACTGCAGGAAGCAATTATGGGAAGACTTTTTGTGATTGATTACAATCAGCTTGATGATAATGTACACATTTACCTTTCATTTAATTGAAGTATTTATGAACGTTTCTGTCTGTGATCCGGTAGCTGAAAACATGACCTCTCTGGTGTAATATCTTTTCCCCTGTGGTACTAAATGACTGCTGACAGATGGTGTAAATAAAGGCCTTTCACCTACTAATGACTGATGGCATTTCATCCTGTACTGAAACGGCTTGGAAACAGGATGTTCCTCCCTCAGGACTTGAACCTGTCCTGCACAGGACAAAAAAAAAAAAAAAAGTTTTGGTTCGCAAATTGATGGCCACACATTTCTCCATGAAATTATGCCACTCGCATACTTGTAAAAATTATAGTCAGTTTATTTCATAATGGTCTGGCTTAATTGCAATAAGCTGAGGATGTGTATCAATTTGCCCAATTTAAAGTCTATCAGAGTGTACATATTTATTCACATCCCAAAATTTTGATTCTGACAGTGTGTCAGCCACCTAATGCGTTCATTTCCTATGGAGCCCGGGAAGGGTCATGTTGGTAAATATTTTAGATCCCACTTTTGTGTTCCCTCGCAATACTTCTTGCGTTCCCTCACAATACTTCTTGCGTTCCCTCGCAATAGTTTTGCGTCACCCGTAACATTATTGGTAACTCAGGAGTCTATATAATTCTGGCTTTGATTCATACAGTATCTCACAAAAGTGAGTGCACCCCTCATATTTTTGCAAATATTCTGGACAACATTATAGAAATGAAACTTTGATACAACTTGAAGTAGTCGGTGTACAGCTTGTCTAGCAGCAGAGGTCGCGTTAACTGAATATTTTCCGTCATTGACGGATTTTTTTTAACAATGACGGAACATTTTGAAGGCCGTCCGTCATTTTGACAGAATGTAATTCACACCCCTGTCCAATTGGGGGTGGGTGTCATATTGTCTCGAGCATTGTCTTTGATCTGTATGACAGAGATGCCAAGTCTCACATATTCGGCGTAGGTCTCACACATTTTTTAGGCTTATTCACCGTAGTCCGCAATTATTCAATGTACGCTTATTAATGAGATTCTCACGCGGAATTAAAATCCTTGTGCATTGCAGTTTCAGTTTCACTTGCGTAAAGGTGGACCTCACTATGGTAAGCGATTATGACTCCGGACTTCTCGTGCTTCTCTTTACTCAGGGATCGGAAACAATGCATCTGTTTCATGATCGTTTAAATTGTTTAAATGAAATAAGACCATTTGAAACGTCTTTATGCAATTCCATTGCTTTCAATCCCTCAGTAAAGACAAGCGTGAGAATTCCCAAGTCATAATCAATTTCCGTGTCACTAGTTGGGAAATCCACCGTAATGCACGTGAAACTGATTAACTTGATGCACAATGACTTAAATTCCGCGAGTGAATTTCCTCAGTGCGCGTTGATTGAATAATGGCTGACTACGGCACAGGAACGTGAATGCTACTAAGAGGCGAGAGACTCACGCCGAATGCGTAAGATGGCATCTCTGGTATGATCCTGTATTCCTCATATTTTTGTAATATGATCACTTGCTCTTCATTTGTAAAATATGCTGCTCTGCTGCCGGTAGACGATTGGTCATATGCTACAAATGCCGTCTCGGTTATGTGAACACACAGATATCTAGGTGGGGAAAGCCGCGGTTGACATAACGAGTTGATAAGCAGCTTCATAGGACCGTTTAGTGAGACTGCGGTTGTTAGGCTTAGTGAAGCCCAGCAATAACTGAAAGCATTGTTCATTTGTGCACTGTTACTGTGAGGGGGGAGAAATCATTTGTGATGTTTTTTAAAGTTCATACAGCAGAAAGTTCGAAAATCCACGCAGTGCTGCATTTAACACAGTGCGCAATGTGTGTCTACATGAATCACTGTCAGCATCAGCTAATGCGTAATCTATAAATTATTCTGTTTATTTTAATAAAAAAAACGATTATCATTTTAAAAAATAAAATTACAATGACAGATAATAATTGATTATGACGGAATTTTTATGCCCCTGTCTGTCACAATAACGGATAATCAGAAAGTGTATGCATATCTGTATGAATGAAGATGAAGAGTGATGTTAATTGTTAGTGACACTGACCCGGCTATAAGAAGCTTCTAAGTAAAGACAGTGGTCAGAAATGGTGAGAACCACGGCATTGTTTACGATTCTATTTTGTAATGGCCAGAAACAGCCCACAGCAGCAGGAGGTCAAGGCTGAATATGAATGTTTCCTAGAAAATGTATTGAGAAACTGTAGTGGTTTTTTATTTTCATCATCACAATCCACCGCCAAGTCTTCTGTGACCAATCAGTCCCCGCCCACGGTTTGGAAATAAGACTAGAGGGGGATAATAAGGGAACACACGCTCAGGACTGACTGCTAATTAGCTACTTGGCTAACTAGACATGACATTCCATAAACTACAAGTTATTGTCTCCTTGCTGACTAATCAGCAACTGCTACCAACGTTTAGTTGATTATTGACCTTTTTTATCATCTGCAATGCCTTAGTTTCCAAAAGGCTTTGTAACGGACTGTTAACAAAAATTGAAAAACCAGAGTAATGTGCTGTAATAAGATGTCTGGGCACAATTTACATCAACTTACATCAATTTACATTTAGATCAACTCTCTTTCGAAGTTACTGAGGCCACCTAATTGACCTGTCCAAGTCATAGTTATAGGAACGCCTCTATTCTCCCTGACCTCTTGCATGTAATATCTGCAACATGTTCTTACCTCAACTCGTCATATAGTGATGCTACCTGAGCAAGCATGAATATATGACGCAAAAGATGGCTTTTGGGGTCCTTATTTCACGCTTCGGGTTAGGGTTCAGGTTAAGCGTTAGGAGTTAGGGGGGTAGGGTTTGTTTTGAATTTGCATCAAGTAACGACGCCAAAGCCTCCTTTTGCGTTGTATATGGATGCTTCGTCAGGTAGCGTCACTATATGACAAGTCAGGGTGAAACTGGGCTTGTGTGAGCAGTTTACTTAATAAGGGAGCCGGGCATGTTAACGCGTCCCCAGGTGGGAATCGCTAATGTTTACCCTTAAGTAAGTTACTTATCCTAAATTAAATGGGCTGGATGTAGGTGGCAGTCCTGAATACTCTTTTGGTGGCTCAAAGGAGAAGAATCTGCTGAATCACAGCAACTTCAAATACAATGAAGATGTTAGTCAGTTTATTTATGTAAAAACCTCACAAATGCAGTAGCCTTTGCAGGGCTTTGCAAAACACAATGCACTTGAACCGAACCTACTGCACTGCAAAGACACTGATATGCCAGTGCCCGCTTTATTGTAAATGAGGTGACATTACAAAGGCAGAATACCACCATAGAAATAATAAATACATAAATGAATGAATGAATAAAATTCTCCTGAAAAATTAGCCAGACAAGCAGATTATATGTTGAATTATATTTTCTTTTCCTCAAGATGTCATTGTTACTGGAATTGGAATGTGTTCATTGCCCTGTTATATCACGCCTTAGGAATACAGTTGATGGACCACATGTGTAAGTGTCTGGAGAGATTTTATGAAATAACCATCATGTTGATCAATTCATATAATTTCCAATTCATCAGCAAGTCGCTGTCCACTGAGCGAGAAGAAATGCTTCATTTATACTGAGGTCTGTCTGGGATTGGAGTGGCTCAGATAATAACATAGTCACAGCTATTTTTCTGTCAGGGAGAGACACAAGAATGGTGGTTCAGTAATTTTCTTTATTTCACCACAGTATTTTTTCACCATGCTGTGAAGTCTATTATTATTGGCTTTCTATTTCATGTTGTCTCTTTCCAACAGAGAAAATGCAATTATATCATAAAAGGCATATGAAAACTATCAGCTTTCAGAAAGGAATCTTTAACACCCATCGCTCTGCAGTTATGACAAAAATGCTCTAACTCCTTCTCATGGCTCAGAGTAAAACATATTCCAGGGAAAGAGGTGAAAATAAGGTGTGTGACTTTGGCTGAATATATTCAATATATGGAATGACTAATTCACTCATAACCATCTGGTATAAAGCCCCTGGAGAAAAGTGTGTGTAGGCGCGCGCGAGTGTGGGTATGTGTGTGTGCGTGTGTGTGCATGTGTGTGCGTGTGTGTGTGTGCATGTACAGTATGCATGCTTGAGTTTGAATGCTCTTGTGTTTCAGTGTGTATTTGTGTGTGTATATATGTGCATATCCACTGTGTGCAAACTTGTGTGTATGCAGTATGTGTGTCTGCGTGTGCACTCGCGTATACACTGTATGTGTGTAAGCATGAGATCCTGCGGGTGCATTTGTGTGTATGTGTGCTAGCATATGTGTGTGGGTTCAGTTCCATAAACAGTGGCTAGGGGGCGCCATGTGGACACTCTTCTGTGCGTCTCTCTGACGGCCGGGCTGGGCCAGTCACATGGGCTGCTCGTGCGAGTTTAAAAGTGCCATAGTTTCTTTGGTCAGTGCAGAGGCACAGCTAGCTCTGATCAGCCGCTGCACGTGCGACTTACCAGCTGGATCTTTCTCTCACACACACACACACACACACACACAAACACACATAAACACTTGCGCGCGAACAAACGGACACATACTGCTACCCACTGCACGAGAGCTGAGCGGCCCAAAGCTTTAAGTGAGTACCAGGGACATCACTTTTTTTTCAATCTTCATCGCCGGGATCGTGACACATTGGAGAAAGCGAAGTGACATTTACTTGGGGAAGGTTGTGCTGAATCTCTTGTCCTTTTTTGTGTATGTCTCTGGGCAGTATGCAGTGAGAGAGCTTTGCAGTTTTCTGTTTTTATGTGCCTTTTGTTTGTCCATTATTTTCTGTATTTGCCGCACTATATCCATCCTTTCAGTGCTATCAGTTTTCCCTACCAGGATGAGTAACACTCTAGCGGACGCTAATGATTTATCCGGCGTAATGCACATGGCTTGTGGAAGATGCACTTTGCTGAAGTGCTTCAAAGATGTGATTCATGGCTTTCTGGGAGCGATACAGAGTGGTCACTCGCTGAGAAAGAGAAGAGGAGAACAGAGAGAGAAAGACCGAGAGAGAGAGGAGAGACAGGAGTGAGAATGGGAGGAATGCATTGAAAGGAGCTGAAACAAGCCAGACAATAACCTTAAGATTCTGTTATCTGTGTTCTCTAAAAGCCCTGCCCCGAAGTTGAGGGTCAGGGAGAGAGTGACCCTGTGTCGACACCCCTGCGTGGAACCCATTATCAGGGACCGATTAATTAGTTTCAGCAGAAATTCCCCGTTCCATCTTCTAGCTTCTCTCTCCTTGGTCTCTGCTGTCTCTTTTTATTGTGTTGATATTGCCCATCTCTCTTTCTCCATGGCTGTTCACAGCTCTTTGTGTGCTGCTCTAAGGCTGAGTTTTAGGGAGAGAGGGATGTCCATATTTACACTCCAGCTGTGCTGTTTTATTCTTCTCACTTCCTGGTTTGAGATCTTCGCTTATCGCATAAAATAAATCCTAATCAAACAGGGGTGATGACTGTTTTCTTTCAATGATAACTGGTTTGTGTAAAATGTGGTAAGATTATGTCTCAAAATGTTTAGGACAGTTCCTTTGAAAACAATAGCTTTTATTTTATTAAAATAAAAGCTAGTTTTTTCATTTAATTTGCTGTACAACAAAAATGACCCTGTAGAATCACAGGTTTGATGACTTTTGTAATGACAGAAATATTTATTCGCAGTATGTAGACTCCTGCTCAATATGTGGTGAATTTGGTGATGTCATATTTGTCCTGTGTGCCTGCTGATCACACTCTGCTGGATTAAAGAGACTGAATGTGTGAACTCCTGAGCTTCTCTCTCGGTCCGCGCTGTGAAGATCTAATATTTCCTTTTGTGTCCAAATGAAGAACACTTCCTTTCAGAGGTGCGACTGAATCCTGTAGTTATCCAGTCCTTCCACCTCACACATTCCTCTGCAATGTTTTTGATTTAAACAGAAGAAAGGTAAAATAAAGCTAGCACAATATTTCTTTTAACATACTTACCTCTTGTATAAATAGGCTGAAACAGATGTGAGAATATCGGCTGATCACAGAGAAACAATTGGAGTGAAGTTCCCCTGCCTTACATGTACAAATTCTACGGACACACTTTCAATGAAGTTTTTTTTTTTTTTTTTTTTTTTTTACTTTTATTTACACAGGTTGTCTCATTGAGACAAATGATCTCATTTTCAAGGGAGACCTGTTTACAC
This sequence comes from Gymnothorax javanicus, assembly GCA_029692085.1. NCBI lineage: Eukaryota > Metazoa > Chordata > Actinopteri > Anguilliformes > Muraenidae > Gymnothorax > Gymnothorax javanicus. The sequence goes on along the minus strand of CM056194.1, from coordinate 109,868,171 downwards.
AGACACAGGACAACACCAGTACAGAAGTGTTGCTCATAAAGGCTTTATATAGCATGTATAATGCCTTCATAAATGATAAATAATGTCTTTATAAACCATACATAAGCAAATGTAATTTTTGTAAACAGTGTAATAACACATCCTTATTCAGCATGTGATGCCAGATGTGATATAACTGACAATGTCACTCAGCTAGTGACTAAATACTATAAAGGGTGACATTGTCTTTGTCACATCTGGCATCACATGCTGAATAAGGATGTTATTTCACCTTTTACAAAGCATGACATTTGCTTATGTATGATTTATGAAGACATTATGTCTCATTAATAAAGGCACTATAAATGCTGTATAAAGCCTTTATGAGCAACACTTCATCTAAAGTGTGACCAATTCTACAAACTGAAAGCTGGTTTGTGAGAGTAAGGATCACCTTCCCTCTCTTCAAAACGATTGAACTGAACAAGCAAGCAGTGGATCACGATCCATAAACACACCACAGATGTCCTTTGTTTCGTTTGTTTGACTACTTTCACTGGGACATTTGCTTCATTAAAGTGCTTTTGTCAGTGTGTCCCTTGAGAAAACTCATTATAGCTGTTGAACATGTCAGGGAAATTGTTAGGGAAATATCGACTTACTCTTAGCCATGAAAATCACCTATGTGCCTTCATAATTTTTGCTATGAAATGATCTTGCACTGACAAGGTCATATAAATGAAGCAATTATGAATAGAATTAATTTACAATTACATGTATTGAGCCACGGATCCCTTTATAAACCATGCAAATAGGATGTGAATGTATAAAAAGGAATGGTTTTTTGGGAAGCAAAATCACTAGATTAGTGACTCGCATCAAACAAATGCATTACATGATTTTTTTTTTTTTCAGTACTGATTTTTCTGTTCTGCAGTTGAATTATTTATTATTGCCATTGTATGCAAACAAATGCTTTTACAAACCAACCACTCGGGTTTAATGCATCTTCATTAAATTATTCCACGTGTCTTTCCACATTCATTGTGAAAAATGCAACAGTATGTGCTGTGAGTAAAGAAGATAGTAAACGGAGAAGGACAATTAGAGATGAAAATGTGTTTACATCCCACTCTTTAGATCAGTTTTGTTTCACTTAGTCATGAGATTTATTTCGGATTAGCACAGTGCATACTGCCGGGTATTTTTCATACAGTAGTAAAATATACAGAGCTAAATCAAGTCTGACAGAGAAAAGTTAAGTCTTTTTGCGTCAAATTTATCATAACAGTTTTTTTGTGTTACCGTTTTCATTACTGGCATTGAGCTGATGCCCTTATCTTTTGAGGACACTCCTGCCAGAATGGTATGAAATAGACTCTGTGAGAGTTGGTTTTACTCTGAACATTTTACTGTGTCATGCGGCTACGACTGTTGAGGATTACACGTTCGACTGCTGGCTCCCACTGACCTGAGGCGCCTCCATTTTAGTGGAAAACCTGCTAGAGGAAGCCCCGCCCTCCTGATGATGCTGGCCTCTGAGAGCAGTGGCACAGTCAGAGATCAATACCGCACTATGTGGTCCATCAATACCCTGAGCTTTTCCAGGATCAGTCACGTGACTCCCCCCTAAAGAGTGATGTCATTAACAGCATGACAGTCATAACGGGACACATTGCTGGGTCATGATTGTATTAAGCTTTTCTCACAATATTTGATTAGAGTTGTTTACATTCATCATTGTCTTCGGTGCACTGAACCTAAAACCCAACTGAATATGCAGAGGATGTAAAACTGAGTTTTTTGTTCAGTTAGAGCAGGGAAGTGTTTCTTCTTATGACCGAGTATCTAGTTTTAGTAACAAATCTTATTAGCATTCTGCAGTAATCAAAGGAGGCTGTATTGCTAACTGATTGATCAAAGTGTTGAGTACATGAGCAACCAATCTCTGTAAAGCCTTTGAATGTGTGTTTTTTAGAGCTGCTTTTTATCCAACTTATCCAAGGCAGTTTGAGATGTGTAACTCTGCCCTCTAACCCCTGAGGTGTCTATTATAAAGCATGCTGAACTTGACTGAACAAAACTGAATGAGCATGGAATATGAATTATGTAGAATCTGAATAAATTAATGCATTGTCAGCGAGCACTGTACTACTTTTAGCTTAAATGACATGCCTGTTTCCTCATTTGCTCATATCACCCCACTGAGATGCACAAATTATGGATCTAAACACATGAACAAAGTCCAGACAATTCAAATGAAACATCCGCAATGACAGTTACAGCAGAACTGTCGCCACTGGCTTGAGGGTCGCGTCAATGTCAATTGAAGGCTTCAGTGCAATAACTTGATAAATGCCAAACTCATGTTTTATAGTATCACACAAAATATACTTTCACCATGTACTAATGTTGTGCACTAGTCAAGACGTACATTGTAAAGCACATGTATTGTTGTTGCATCAATAAAGTAAAGCAATATTCACAACCATCCACATCTTGATTTCTGTAAAATTGGCACATGTAACAATATTGCATTGAACCCTTCAACCGTGAAAAGTGCAGTAAATGAAACTGAATGAATTGAAATTGACTCAAACGTGTGAATGATCTGAGGCAAGCATATCTCTTCATTTAGCTATATTCACACTGTTGAGACTGCTTTAAAAAAACTAATCTTTTGGATAGTCATCACAGACAATGTTGATATAGAAAGCAGCATTTTTTTTTTAGCTTCCTTGGTCCTATACTGTTTTAACTGCTGATCCTTAAACACTAATCAATGTGGGCTTTTATATTTCAATTAAAGGAGTAAAGGAAATGAATAAATAAATCGAGCTGACTGAAGTGACAGGGCCTCTTCGAAAGGCTTTCTGCTCCCTGCCTGAGCTCTACAAATTGCATTAACAAACCAAAGTGCTGCATTTTATTTAATCTACAAGGGCTCCAGATTATCAGCGGAGCTTTTGTTGATAGCTTGTGTGCTAACACATTTGAGAGAGCATATGTAATGGATGGTGAGGGATATAGGGTTCCTGTTACTCCCCTTAAGCTCAACATACTTACATTTTGGGCCTTTTGAATTTCAATTTCCCTTATCCAGAACTGCCTTCCCACAGGGAATTTAGAGAGAGTCTGAGTTTTTTACTCAGTAGTTGAGCACGGCACTGTAGCGTATTGACAGGTTTTCCAAGGTCTTGTTCAAATAATGCCTAAATATTGTTCTGAGTAAACTTAATATGCCCTTAATACAGTCTGTAAGTGCAGAGCATGGATCACTCGACTGACCAGGACAGCAACAACTGAAATACAGTGTTGATTTAAAGCAAATACTGGCCGCAGTTCAACTCCATTCTGTTTGTTATGCACACTGAGTGTGTACTGGTGTATGATAACTGAATTATCATAATTGTGCCCTGTGCTCAGTGGGCTCCTGTACAAGCAATAATATTGAGTTAAATATGCTGCTGCTACAGTAACAATCCCTTGATTTGATCAAACACACTTAGCCACATTAAGGGCAAATACAATTCAACCAAACACAACTTTAATTTGTTCCGATTAAGTTAAACAAGCCAGGGCTCATGAGGGTCTGGACTTTATACTCGAGAAACTGGATGAACTTGAAACTTAAGGATTATAGAACTGAAGGTGCAAGCTGTTTTCACGTCTTTGTTGCATAACTGTAAGAAAATTAACAAAATATAGCTGAGTTAAAATGGTTATTAAAGGAATTGTGTCATGACTACTGCGCATGTTCAGAATGTACATTCCAAGAAAGTGAATCTGTTTGACTGCAAGCCATAATCTGATTACACTTCATTTTGCACTGTATTTACATATTTTAGTTTCACTGGCATTATGCTTTTTATATTAAACAGCTTTCTATGGAAATTCGAGGATTCAAAGTGCTATTTTAAGCTTTCGCCATGGAAAAGAAAGAATGTAAGCTGGTTGGTATCGCCAGTAATCACAGAATAAGAAAAATGCCTCTTAGATTTTGACTTGCAGTTGAGCAGATTTACTTATTTCAAAGTTGTGAGCATGCACAGTAATTGTGACACAGCTCCTTTAATGTGCCGTGCATTGTTAGAAGCAGGGCATTTCAATAAAAATATGTACTTTTAGTCAATGCAGTTTAGCACATTGAACTCCCAGTAATGAAATCAATTCAAGGGAAGTTAGATACTAATATCAGTATGTGCTGCTCTGTTGGCAGAACTGACCTTCTTTAAGTGATAGTAACGAAACCAAATGCATACATTCACTTGTTTTGCCATTTGCTACAGTGGGTACAAACTGAAGACCAGATTCAAGCAGATTATTGTTCTCATGAGAATTGACATGTGGCACCAGACATATATATACAGTGTCTAAAATATCATATATGATTAATATATAGTCAATGATTTACATATGCTGGTATACATAAAAGTCCCTTCTCTGTATATTTCAGCTTGCCCTAGTTTCTCAAAATGCTGCATATTTCTTGCTTCCACTAACAGCTTCATTCATTATGTATTATTTTTTTATATCTTGTTGAGACATCTCTGTAGACATTGAATTGGCTTGTGCTTGGTTTACACTCCTAATGTTGAATGTCTCATTTTTTTTCTGCTACATTTTAAAGTGTTTTATATTTCTCAACAGGGGTGGAATTGAGCCATTGCTCTATAAATGCTTATTTAGTTGTTTCTAATTACTTCAGCAATGCAAATGTGGTGTTTGTGACAAGGAAACAAACTCACTATTCATAGTGAAGGAAGATTAAAAAGCACCTGAGACACAAAAATAAATTGATTTAAGATTTTTCTGTGTTGGACAATTATTGGTTCTGTAAAAGGCCATGATGCAAATATTTTGATTTTCCAGATTTCCTTCTATCATTCCAACATAGTCTCATCCAGACTCGTCATATTGCGACGCTACCTGACCAAACATCAATATTTAATGAAAAAGGAGACTTTTGGTGTCCTTATTTGACGGGTAGGTTTAAGGTTTGGGTTAATGTTGGGGGTTGAGGGGTTGGGTTCGTTTTAGTACGCTTCAAAAAAGGATGGCAAAAGTCTCCTTTTTCATCCTATATTGACGTTTGGGTCGGCAATGTCACTACATGACGAGTCGGAATGACACGAGGCTCATCATTCTTCTCTGTGCTCAAATGTAAGCTGCACCTTAGTTGAGAATGTGAGGTATCGATCAGGAACCAGTCGCGATAACCAGAAGTAGCAAAGAATGTGATTTTATTAGCGAGGGGGTAAACCCCCGCAGGACCGAAGGCAACAGTACAAAGTCCACAATCCAAAATCACAATCCTAGGGGCAGAATCCAGAGTCGAGAAAACCAGGGCAGCAATACAGAAATCGTAGTCAGGCAAAAAGGATTCGATACACAGGAGCAGATATAAAGCCAAATCAGAGACAAAAAGAGGTGGTCGGGCGGTCCAGTCAGAAAGGTAACACGATGAGTACAAAGGCGGGGAACAAAAAGCAGCACAGGTAAACACGAGAGACGATCTGACGGGGAACTGCAGTGAGAAGACAGCTTAAATACATTCAAGGGAAGTCACATGCTATGATTAGGATCAGGTGATGAGGATCAGACTAATTACGTGGGAGGAAACACAAGGGAGAACCTAACCACATGAAATTGGCAAAAGCCAAAACGCGGACAGGGAACACGAGACAGCCTATGACAAGACATACAGCTCCGGTTAGGGAGTTCTAACGTGCACAGATTATGAGAGGTAGGACAGAGTGGAGCAGGTGCGGAGGATCCGCTGAATTGCAGCAAAGACTAAGTGCAGGCAAGAGGCGGAGACTAGAACAGGGCGAGTGCTGAGAGCTTGTTAATCAATTAGTAAGTGCAGCTATACAATCCCTAGTGCTCGTTAGTAAGTTAGTATTATATACAATGTTAGTCTTGGTTAGTAACTTTAACAAAAACAACAAACTGTTAGTATTGGTTAGGAAAACAGAAAAGAGAGGCGAAGGAAGCAAACGAGATTGGAAGGAATGTTTGAAACCCAGAAACCATGAAATCACCTAAGCATGTGACACGCAGGACTGGGGAGAAGCTGTAGCTTAACAAAAGACCAGACAGGGGAGACAAAGTGCAATGAAGGGCACGAACAAAGACATGGACCGGAATCTAACAGAATAGTGGATAGGGAATGGCAAAAACGAAAACATGGCAAAGTACAAAAACTAAACAGAACATGGCAAAACCTAACAGAACTGATCATAAACATAACAGGGAAGACAGAAACATAATAAACATGGCAGAATCAAGACAGACAGAGCAGAATCATAACAGAGAATCAAACTTCTTCAAATAATGTAGCAAGTAAGATACTGTAAATATTTTTAAATATTCAGAGAGTTTATCTTTGATGGGACCACACCAGCCACTCTTCCTCACCCCCACTTCTTGTGCTCTTTGATTGGACCACGCCCTCCTTTGAACTCAGCCATTTTGATCTCTCCACAGACAGACAGACAGACATATAAAAAACCTGAAAAAGTACTCAAAGCCACTTGTGTGGTAGTTCCTGCTTACATCACACTTTTCCAAGATGGCATGCATGCGCACACACACACAGACTCACAAAGTGAAAACAATACCAGCTGACACGGTCATGGCTGGCAAACATGTAGTGTCTGACTTTGTTTCTCAGCGAGTTGGCTGAAATAGTCTAATTGCTCAGACTATGTTGACAGGCAGCTCAATGAATGTTTTATTAGGTTAAATGTATTAACAACAAGAGGACTCAGAGAGCGCAGCACCTCTGCCACGCCAAGAAAACTCTGTGCATTAGTTATTTTCCTTGGCTGATGTAGGGTATTGTTGCATTCCACCACCAGGTGACAGCAAAACCCAAAAGCATGCTGATTGGAAATCTGGCCCATTGGAAAGACTTCAAAATCTCTGCCAGCATAGCTGGATTTGAAATTTGGCCCACATCTCAGCTGTACTTTGGCCTAGATATGCCAAAATTTAACCACTTGTTCCTCTTGCGCTACTCTAACATCCTGCAAAAAATTTGGCTAAAATCTATATGGCCTTTTTTGAGATATCCTGCGAACAGACAGACAGACAGACAGACAAACTAACCAACGCTGGTGAAAACATACACCTCCTTGGCAGAGGTGAATAACTGTTACTCTTTAAGTAGATGAAACAGTTTTTTCTCATTTTCAAGGATTCAGGAATTTGTCTGTGAGCGATCAGCCCACCTTCCTCCTGTCAGGTGTACTTAAGTTATTGCTGTTGATCGCTTGATTGGGATTGGATGAGATGAATCACTGTCCTTTAATGGTCTGTATTAATGCTTGGAAAGTTTAGTGCAGTACTAACCAGATGTAATGAACTAAAGGAGAGAGCGTGAGCTGCGGTAGGATGTGGAGCATCCTGCATATGGGAGACGCCTCGCGCAGCTTCTGCATGTATGGCCGTCCATCAGCAGGGCAATGTCTGGCATGTAATCCCTGGGGGGTGAAAGTATCGGAGATTCTGCCCAAGAGGCACCAGAGTGCAAGGAACCAGCTTTCTTACCACCAATGTTCTCAGCACACAGCACACATCATACTTATTTGCACGGTAAACCAATTTTACGCTTTTCATACTCACAACATGAAATTTGAAAACAAAGATTAGCTTAAAATCAGCTTTAATTTTCTCGCATTTGCGTCCATTTAATGTAAACCTGGGGCATCACTAGAGGTTTATGGGTAAACAGGCTATGCCTTTTCATGGGGGGGGTCAAGATCTGGCATGCTCTCTTCCAGTAATTGATAATTGAAACTAATTATGTGCATAATTTAGGGGGGGCAATGACCGTTTAAAAATGCCTCATATTCAAACCATGTGGGAATTTAAGCCATTTTTATATGCCATTACTAGCTGATTATTTACAGACTACGCGGTAATTTCATAAAATTATGTAATGTAATAAAGTGTATTATAGCTCTATAAGTCAACACCTCCCTTTCTATTTTAATGTGAATATAAAAACTTATTACTGGTTATTGCTGATCTGATGGCTATTGCTTAATGAAAATACTACACTGATTTGGGAATCCTCTCTTGTGCTACCATCAAGGTTTAAATTATATATAGTGTTGAGATCATGCATTTTAATTTACTATAGCATTTAAGGCTTTTCACTTGCCTTTTTTCTGCTGGTCAGTGCGTTTTTTTGCTCATAGCGTAATTGAAATGTCCAGCTGTCTGCAGTGTGCTGTGGGGCTGTGGATGTCTCCGGAAGCAAACCCCCTCGAGCCTGACCTCGCAGTGTTTTTTCCATCACGGTGTACTCAGGAAACAGGGGCTCCCGCGTGTTTTCCCTGCTTTAGAGAACCATTGGGGGACTCCAGAATCTCTTAGGCTCCTCTGTGATTAATAACACCACACTGGCTGCGTTACGCCCAAGCTGCATCTATCTATTTTCACTGATGTTTTTCCCGTGTGGGATTCACTCCACTACAGCAAGACTTTATATAATTCATTGCCTTTAAAAAAATGATTCCACATGCAATATTAACCCAAACTGTGCTGTTCTTTTACACTCTTTGGGGTGTAAAAAATATATATGTTAGGGCTGAGACTTTAACGCATTAATTTCAATTAATTACAGGAAAAATAACGTGTTAAAAAAATAATGCATTTAATCGCACCTTTCTCAGTTCCCTAATTTCTGGCACACTGATGCACACACTCTAGCCCGGTGGGTGGCGGTAATGCACCTAAAGTCTTAAAATGTTGAATATAATGACTATAATTGCACTTTGAGTTCGCACTGATCTGTGAATGTAGTAGACAGATGAAAAATGCACAGATAAATATATTTGAAGATACTGAAACTTAGCAGTGCCCTGTTGCTACGACTGCTGGGTTTTGTTTCTGCATTTGCATGTGTGAGTTTTTCTCCCAGTTTTCCATCAGATTGGCTGTGTCGGCATCTATTTTCTCTTGGTTTGTTAAAGTTGTCGTATAATATTCAGTAGCATAGGCCAGCTCTCTGGATTTGTGCCCTGTGCTAGTGGTTTGTGATTACTTCATCAACTTTGAAAGTGTGACCATTTATTGTTTGACTTTTTGTTTTCAGCCCGGCCCTGCTTTGTTTGGTGATGGGATTTCTTATTTGAACACAGACTTGTTCTATTCGATTCTGATTTTCATCAAACCCCACTTGCTTGTTTGGATTTTGTGTTTGACTCATCCTTTTTGACTGATTCACTCCTGAGACCTCCAAGCTTGTCTGTACTGTGGATTGTGTGAGTTTGACTCAATTTGACTCTCCTTTGCCCCTGTCGTTGTCATATAGTGTCCCTGGCTACTTACAGTGAATCCAGCTGGATGGCAGGTCCTTCTACTGAGAAACTATGAAGTTGAAATTTGAAATCATCTTTGGTTGGACTTGTTGCCTCAGTCTGCAGATGAAGTTTCTGGAACTTTCATGCTTAATGGTGCCCCACGCCCAGGACTAGTCGAGTTGGCTAGTTTTGGCAGATACTGACAGGAGCAGGGGCGGAGTGGTCATCGGGACGACCAGGAGATGTCCTGGTTGGCCGGCATGTGACGTTCATGGTCGGCCCACTGGGTTAAAACTATCAAGAACCAAGCATGATCCCATGAAAATCTCCAAGCTGTGATTCAACTACACACCTCTCAACTCCGACCAATATTTATAACACTTGGTGTCTCTCTACATCTCGCTCATGGATGCTCGAGTGTCAGACTCACTCTCATCAATCCAGCCTACTGATTTTTGTTTAGCCTCCTATCTTGATCTAATTCTTTTTATTCAGACGTTACATAACTTTCATGACCACAAATATAAAATTAACTGTTATTAAATTTGTTTGTTCAAAAATTAATGTAGAATGGTCGGAGCAAAGCCTCATGGGAAATGGAAACTGCGTATCACTCTGCGTTTATCCAATGAACGTAGGGGGATGAATGAGCGGCCGTCAGACAGAGAGTAAGCGGGCAGGTTGAAGTAGCGGGTTTTTTTACCCTCGAAGATGGAAGGCAAGAAGAGAAAGGAGAAAGGAGGGGCCGAAAAGGCCAGAATGAAGAAGAAGCGGATGCTGGAGGAGGGTGCATCAAAATGGTCAAAAATCACGGATTTATTCCAAAACAACCAGGCGTCAACTAGTGATGCAGGTGAGTTGACAGGAAAACAGTTAGCTCAAGCCTTGACGTTATTACTAGGTGCGAATTAGCATAACATTACAGCTGAGTTCTTCATAGTTCCTCCTCAGCGGGGGCGGTGTCATCACGGCGGCTACTACGGCCGCGTTGCCCCTCACTCTCTTTTTTCCCTCCCCTCATCAGCTCCAAACTCGTCTGCATCTGCACCGCGATTACGGACCAGAGTGGTTTTCCACACACACAGCTGTCATTTAACTCATGTCAGAATAACAACACTCTCAGATCAGTGGGCGCAGCAATCTACCAGTTGTTATTTTAGTGATACTGAAAACATTTGATTTTGTCTTAAAAAAGTATTTTTCAAAAAAAAAAAAAAAAAATAAATAAATAATAATAATAATCTCATGCGTTTTTTTTTTTTTTTTTTCCTGATTGATTAGATTTTGGCAATTTGGCCTATGTTTAATCACATCTGGAGGACATACAATTATACAAATTGCATGGTTTTGGTGATGTAATTAGTTTTTCCTTCCTTAGTTTTTTCCATCCAGATAAAAAAAAAAAGATGGTGGAGGGGATGGGTTGGGCCGGTGGTGGGCCGGTGCAGTCAGAATTTTCCCGGTGGATTTTGGTGTCCCACTCCGCCCCTGGACAGGAGTCCCTCATTGGTCCGCAGTATCATTTTCATTGTTCAGTCCTCACCCATTTATTTTATCCTTTGTCTCTGATTTGGTCTCTCCTGGACTGGCGAATAGCCCTGAGTCACATTAGATCTTAATAGTGGCGACATCCTCTGCAAGTCTGCAAACACAGACGGGGATCTTCAATGTTTCTTTCATCCTGATATTTTTAAAATAGATATTGGGGCATAAACACAATGATTATGCTAAGGCAGGACCCATGGAGTTGTGTACAAAATGCCAGAAAAAAATCTATCTTATATTATAAAACAAAGAAATCTTTATATTTTGAAATATAAATTTTAAATATATTAAAAGACCCCATTTTATTTATTTTCAGAATATTTAACAGGGGTCATGGACAATTAGCAAGAATGGGCTTAATTTGGCATCTGTGTGAAGGGGTTAAAGGGACCAAATATATTTATTTATTGGCTAACAGTTACAATTCAGTGTTGCTAAAATATGGTATCAAAACAACCGACAGGAAGTGGCTTCACACCTATTTTAGTTGTGAATGTGTGTGCACTGATTGGTAAGATGCTAAAATGCTAGACAAACCTGCAACAAACTTGTGGAGGGCTGGAGGCGCAAATCTTTGAATGAAAGCAAACAATTTGTGTTGACAAAACAGTTTGTCAGACACCTCCAGTGGAAAAAAAAAACCTTAAGATTTACACACAGTTTTTTGTCCTGAGTCTCATTTTGCAATTCATGTCGAGAGAATTAGCTTGTGTTGATAACCGGATTTTCCCCCAGTCTAATGGGGAAGAGGGTGACATTTGGAGGGCATTACAGGAATTACCAGGCCCCCCACTAGGAGCTGGTTATAAATATCCATCTCAGATTATGGAGGAGGGACAAATACAGTTAACTCAAAAACCTTCATTACCTGCCATCTGATGCTTTAAAACAGGAGAAAAAACGGGAAACAGTATTTTGTGCTGAAGAGGGGAGTTGAAAAATTCAATATGGAACCAGAAGGCGAGCTGACAGGGACTAGATTTATCACTGTTCCCCAAATTTTACTGTCATCCTGTCTCAAAAAATAATGTCAGGATACTGCAGAGTCTCATCTGCTCCAGCCCTCTCTCTTCTCCTGTCATTTCACAAGTGGAAACAACAATGTTAAAAACAAACCTCACTCAGGAGTGAACCAATATGTAAATATATTTTGTCTGGGGATAAAACATGCCATAGAATAGAGGTGCATCCATTCAGATCTTGCTGCACTGTTTTTCTTGGGGGGAAACAGGTTGCAGATACAAGCTCTCTCAGAAATAAAGGCACGGCAGGTACTTGTGTGTTCCCTTGGAAATGAATGTCCCTAATGTGCTCTGAAAAAACAATAATCTATTTGGGGACTAATGAGTGTCTTTCACAAGAAAAAACTAGAGGCTCTACAGAGCCTGAATCGCTCACCTGCATCTGTATGAAAATTAACTCATTCGTAAAATTACAGAAACATAATCTACTGCAACATACAAGTAACAAGGTACAGGATCTTAATGAAATACCAAAAAACATGATTATGATTCCAACCTCGTCCCATAATTTCGCAAAATCTATTTTTAAATGGAAAAGAAATAAATAAATCAGTTTGATTTAAAGGGAAATTCCAGAGGATTCTGATTATCATTTCAAGAATCTAATGAGCAAATTGAATGTGATGGTTTATTCAGATGCCATTGTGAAATACAACAAAAATCATCATATTTGATGTTTTAAGGCAAATAACTCCTACAAAGAGCCATTGTACAATTTTACAGACTTTTGTAGAGCTTTATTTGCTGATGATTTTAGCAATTGAAAGTCTTTCTAGATCTTTTATGGTTTTCATTATACAGGGAAAAAAATACTCAAAATCATCAAATTTGACATTTCAAGGCCAATAACTCCTACAAGAAGGCATTGAATGATTTTGACCCCATGAGACTTTTGTAGAGTTTCATTTACTGATCATGTTGCGGTAACGGTTTTTTCTCTAGCTGCTTTAGTTCCTGAGATACAGCTGAAAATAGGCGGTTTTACCCCATGTTCTATTTTTACTAACAGCGGCCATGTTATTCAGACAGCAGGCACAATCGGCACAATTTTTAAGAAAGACATCCTAAGGATGCTTAAGGCTAATTTTAGTCTGGATCTGTTCAGTGGTTTCAGAGGGCAAGGTTTTTGAAAAATGTTAACGACAGATGACGACGACGACGACAGACGACGACGGATGCCAAGTGATGGCAATAGCTCACCTGGACCAAAAAGGTATGAATCAATTACATTGTGATGGCTGTATCCATAAGACTAGCACTTTTACCTTTACTGTGAGAGCTGAAGCAGTAATGCTTCACCTGGTTTTCAGGTTGACATTATAGCAGTCAGGCAAGTGCTGCCCCTATTTGCAAATAATTAAAATTGAGGCTAGTTGATGTATTTAAATATAATATATTCCTATCACTCAGCCGGTGCACTCAGTCTCCCAATCCCTGGACCATAAATACTGGGGTTCATTTAGGTGCCAAAGCAAGCATAAAACATTTGGAGTTAAAATGAATTAGGGGCCTACTTTAAATTCCCAATCATGCAAAGCAATTTCCTTCTGGCTAAATAAAAACAGGTGTAAAGCGATGCGCTTTTAAAATGTGTGTTAATTTAATTGGAGAGGCCCTGAGTACACAAAACATTGGGCAGTATATAAAATTATGGTGACAGCCCTACAGGGAAATGTAGTGTGGCAATAAAAAGCTCCGGTTTGATCTGAGAGAGAGAGAGAGAGAGAGAGATAGACCAATGACTTAGAGAAAAAACTAGCCCACGCAAAGCCCCCTTTCTTGTGGTAAGTTGGCTTTAATATCCGATCATGGCAAAATAAAGCATGTAGTGCTTTAACCAGTTTGGATGCATACGATTTACAGTATGTGTCAAAATGACTAGTTCCTGTTGTGCTGTAGGCCGTGAAAACCATGCAGACCACGCAGAAATATGAGTTTTTTTCCTCTAAAATTCTCTCTAAAACTGTAGTTTTTATGAGATTTATGGAAAAATATTTGAATTTTTTAACTATCAGTTTACCTGATTTTGATTATATTGGCTATATTCTGAAAGCTTTCACTTATATGTACAAAAGTATGTCCTTATTTCAAAAAAAGTGCCCCATAGCAACCTTTTTTTTATATTATTTATTTCTGAACAGAGGTGTTCACTATGTTTACTATGCGTTTTGCCATGACTGGAAGCTGGCACCTATATGACCATGGCGTAATGCATCAAGAATAGAGAACGCACAGTCTAGTTTTTTTCTCTATATCATTGAGACAGATGGAGAGAGAGAGAGAGAGAGAGAGAGAGATTAGCCTACCTTTGAGCACAGTACTATGACTTCAGCTACAGTACTATGAATGAGGTCACACTTTAGATGAAGTGTTGCTCATAAAGGCTTTATAGAGCATGTATAATGCCTTCATAAATGAGACATAATGTCTTCATAAATCATACATAAGCAAATATCATGCTTTGTAAAGGGTGAAATAACACATCCTTATTCAGCATGTGATGCCAGATGTGACAAAGACAATGTCACTTAGCTGACAATGTCACCCTTTATAGTATTCAGCCACTAGCTAAGTGATATTATCAGTTATATGACATCTGGCATCACATGCTGAATAAGGATCTGTTATTTCACCTTTTACAAAGCGTGACATTTGCTTATGTATGATTTATGAAGGTATTATGTCTCATTTATGAAGGCATTATACATGCTGTATAAAGCTTTTATGAGCAACACTTCATCTAAAGTGTGACCACGAATGATATCTCCATAGGCGATGCCAGAGCTCTGCTGCAATCCATAACCTGATGTTCCCCTGCTTACCTTACTCAGCATATCCCTACAACTTGGGATCCGGTGGTAAAATCATTGGAACGAGGGCCGTCCTGATCCATAAAATAACAATTGAGGAAAGCTTCACTCGGTCCCTGCGCATCCTGCCTCAGTTTTTTCATCCATGCAAGAGTTTGTCATGCCTCTGCATTTTCTTCAGATTTAAGCAAGCTGAAGCAAGTCCTTAAAATACGCGGAAGATTGCATAGCGAACGGGAGAGCAGGCTTATTGGCATTGGCGGAGGTTTTAGTTTGTAATTGCTTGCACTTCCATAAAATACACTTTTTTTTACGCCGCACCAAATTTATCTAATGAGAAACATTTTCAATTCCATGCAGATCTTGAATATAAGGCTTTTGATAATTAAACTGTGTTAGCAAAATGTATCTTTTCGCCTACTTCCCACCAAAATAATTTATTTTACCACCGTATAACTAATGTTAATGCTCAGAGGCAGAATAAAACTCTTAGGCACAAACATTTACAGCTTGTAAAATATTATGCTCAAGATACTGGTTTATGGGCGAGATATAGCAAATCTAATATCATTGCATAGCTTTTTCAATAGTTTAGGAAACTATACTCATGGCCACTCGCTGCGTAGAATATTTGAATAAATGTTTGCAAGTGTGATCCAACAACAGTTTTTCTCATTCAGAGAGATCAGTATATCGCAGGTCAGGTTCATACATTTAGCCTGATGTATGATAGTGTAATGACGACAATATCAGTCACGGTGAATAAATGCAGTTTTACATCAGTACTGAGCACAATATATTGATGGGTATATATTGGGTTTTTATGCACCTCTACAACATACGAGAGAGGAACTGTGGAATTTGTGATGTACTACACCAGCTTTAGGGCATCGCTGACTCCATCTCAGTTGGGAATCATCATGCCTCTAATTGACAGAAGGCTTGTCTTCAGAGGCATGATAACTTTGTGCCATGATGATGTAAGACAAAGCCAAGACCCATGGCGGGAATGATTTGGTTGTTCGGAACTTGTATTTTCCTGCTCATTTCATGGGCCATGGGTTCCCATGTTGATTTTCTGCACTTTTGGGTCAACAATTGTTGAACTCTTCCAGAAAGCTTCACTGTAGAACCTCTTTGATGACAGTGAAGGAAACTACAGGTAGCTTGATTCTGATGTCACTTCCTCATCAGCTCTCAGGATAGCATCACGCATTGCACTTCAGAGGCTTATTTATGAAACTGTACCCAGGTCTGCCAAGATGACCTTTTTGTTGGCTCTTTTGTTGACCTGGTCTCAGGCACGGCGCCAGGATTTTTTCTCTCCCCTGGCTAATGGGGGGCTTGACCAAAACTTGGGGGTGCTAAGAAAACCGTCAATTTTCGTGACTTCAGAGTTATTTTTTAAAATTTTATTAGACAGTTCTTGTTTTTTTAATAAAAGCAGATAATGGTGCTTACAGCACATTCAATATAAATGTAGTTTTTGATTAAATTTGCCCAAAGAATATTCAATAAAATAGCTATAAGCCTAATGCAAGAGACCACAAGGCAAAAACATCTTTTATGGGCAAAGGTGAAAGACTTCAGCACCGGAAAGCACCATCTGAGCCAATAACACCACAAAACATTCAAAAATGTAATCATGCATCGATGAGAATGGCAACACATTTGACCTTGTCACTGTCAGCTGAGCTGTGCCTTCGGCAAATTTGTAAATGGTTTTCTGACAAAAACTATGTAACTGCTCCACAATACGCAAAATTACAAGTAAACTGCAGCTGCAGAAGTCCAATGTTCTATTTTAAAATTAATATCTATATTCATGTATGAAATCAGTGGTTGGTCCGAGTGCAAGATCATTTATTTTCATTAGAGTTCGATAAAGATGAGATAAGCCGCGGTTGTTATAGATTTATAGTCCGTTTTCTTTGAGGTTCCGATAATTGGCCAGCGGTCAGCAGAATTGTATTTTGTCGATTGCAGCAAATGTTCAAAATACTGATTCAGAAACTAACTGGTAACGCCTCCCCAATGTACTCCAGCGACGACCATACGCTTATCAGCGCAATGCCTCAAATAGGAGTCTGTGTCACGAACGGTCACGAAGCAGACTGTGATTTTTGGGCTAATAACGTCAGACATCGTCCTCACTCTCAAGGTGCGTTTCCATTACCCTTAGAAATGCGCAAAATCTAAATAGCGAAATAAAAAAAAAAACTGATAATGGAAACACAGTGATATCACGAAATTTGCTCTCTGATCTGCAGTATTAGTCACCGAAGGCCTAATAAATACACTATTGGACTTCTGCAGCAGACCAGCTAGTGTACTAGTGGAATTTTGCGTATTGTGGAGCACTTACATAGTTTTCGTCCGACGAGCATTTACAAATTTGCCGCTTGCACAAATAAGCTGACAGTGACAAGGTCTAATGCACTGCCATTCTCATCGATGCATGAGTACAGCCGAGCTGTGATTGGCTGATGGCACATACAATGTTACCACAGCCGAGCTGTGATTGGCTAATGGCACGTACAATGGTACCACAGCCGATCTGTGATTGGCTGATGTATGTAATGGTACCAGCCGACTCGCAGAAAAAAGATTTCACAGCCTGAGGTGCAGTGCAAGCGCAGAGAGTAGCCCCCTCCCCCCTACCACACACACACAAACCGCGCGACACGAGCACGCAGCCATTAATCAGTCTGGGAACAGAAGGGCGAGTAATTACCTTTTACATATTCCTTTATTCAAATAAATAAACTAACTAATTAATTAATTAATTTGAAACAATACTTGAGGGGGCTTAACTGGGGCTATGTAGATTTGTGACAGGGCTATAGCACCCCCTAGCCCCGGTGTAGCGCCGTGCCTGCCTGGACTTAATCTACTGAACCCAATTCAAGTGATCGCCAATACAAAAAAAAAATAATAATAATAATAATACCCAAATGTTGCAATCATGCCCCATTTCCAGTGCTTTATGAGATAGTTTGGTGGCCAAGTCGCTTCCGGTCTCGTGTTGCTGCGGGGGAAGAGTTGCATTAGCGTGCATGGTTACAGATACTTGGCTGTATGATACCAAGCATAGAAGCCGTATTAATTCTTCATGCATCCAGTACTTTTTTTTTGGCTTAATTTTAGCGTTTATATCGTTTGCAGTCTCTAGTATAGCTGAATTGTGGTTATCATGCTACGACACAAGCTGCGCACCGGAAGTGTGGCAGTCCTGGAGGTGTAAGAAATTTCAGTGAAAGAGCCACTTCCGTGTTTTTTTTTATTGGCTTTTTTTTTTTTTTTTTTTTTTTATTTTATCTCTCGAATTCATCAGCTTTCTCTCTCAAGTGCTTTAGCATTTGAGAAATTGTGCTTCTCTCTCTCTCTCTCTCTCTCTCCTTCACAGGAACAATTTGTATGTTATCGAAAGCAGGAACAGTGATGTCTTTCTTTTCAGCTTTAATATCTGAAAATTAAGAGCTGCACATTTTTTCAGAATCCAAAGGAAAAGTAGTGAACTTAATTAAGAATGGGCTGAACCCTTCATTTGCATTTCCAGTCACTTTTTCTCTACTTTATTGAACCCCGTGGGGTAATTTGTCCTCTGCATTTAACCCATCCTATAGTTACGAGCAGTGGGCAGCCACAGAGCAGCGCCCGAGGACCAACTCCAGTTCTAAAGCCAGTTCCTTGGTAAGGGGTACTGGTTGGAGTGTTCCTATAATGCATGTTCTTCCAACATTCATTCATCCGCTGTCAAGCTGTCCCTCAACCACTGTGGCTTAGTCTGTGAACTATTCAGTGCATTTTCTTTTATTATTTCCAACCAAATTAAAATGAATGGAAAATTACATAAAAGAGGGAGAAAACAAGCAAAGAAAATGGGAACAAGCCATTACTCTTTCAGGAAATGAGGGAATTAGATTTTTCTGAGCAGAGTCAGACACATTCCATGAAAAAATAGATGTTAATTATGTTTTCTGATTTTTCCCCCCAATTCTTCTGTTGCAGCATTAGACCAGATATACTGATGACCAAATTCACCAACCACTGCCCAATTTGTCTAATCCTGTTGGACAGTGATTTTCTTTCCTTAATTTTCCTGTATTATTATTACTGTATTAGTATTACAGAATCAACCCAGTGCAGTAGGGAAAACAAATTAAATGAATCAGTCAGATGGAGGAATTATATGTGTCTTCAGTTTTCTCCTGAGAATGTGTGCAGTTTCCTGTTGGCAAGGGAACACAGCCAATTAAATAACTCTATCAGTGTGCGCAATATTCTGAAAGATAAAAATTGCTCAAATATACAATTAATCCTCAAAAGGATTAAAAAAAAATGTCTGAGCACTCATGATACTACAGAAAAATATGAATGCAAAAATATAGACAGAGTGGCATCCAGCCATTACTCTTGGAAAAAGTGTTCTTTGTATCCATAGAAGCTCTTGATTAAACCCTGCAGTATATCATAAATGTGAAAAGTGCATGAGAGCTCCTTGATTGAACTATTTTTCCCGACAAAAAATGCTGAACACTTTAGGCTGCCTCTACGGTTTTCTTCTGGGACCATTATTTCTGACAATGTAGGTAAGTTTGGTTAACTATTGCCCTGGTTGCTCTTGTGAAAGAGACTGTAAATATCAATGGCTTATTCTGTTGAGCTGAAAGATAAATAAATAAATAAATAAATAAATACAAACAATCCTTCAACTGCTTTACAGGTCAGTGGAGTGGAGGCTGTTTTGATGGCAAGGCCGTTTCGCTGGGGTAACACATGCAGCAACACATTTGAGAAAAGATGTGAAATCAGCAGTTATTTCCTGGATTTCTCACAGTTTCCGACCAGGAATTTTCTCAGTGTTTTTAAATGCACTTTATCCATTCCCACTGTGAGAAAAAGTGGAAAATGGTGTTACAGTCCCTAACATTTTACTCCAATTACTTACTTATTCTGAGAAAACAATGAATTTTCTCCATGATAAATGAAATGCTATGTTTGTATAGAGAGTGAGTGGGTCTGTTCCCAGCCTATTGGCTCATTAGTCTGGTGTTTAACCCCGGTTTTGGTAGCATGAGGTGACTACGAGTATTGCTGCTCCCCCTGAATGAGATGCTAGTCCATTATAGGTTACCCCCCAGCTCTTAGTCAGGTTTCCCTGGCAATTTGCTGGTACCCAGTCATACAATACCTGTCAAAAGTTTGGAAACACCTGCATTTTTCTTACAATGTATGTTAAATAAAAAAATAAGCAGCCTTTATTTTGCAAAAAAAAAAAAAAGATCTAATTCTTAAATCCATCAAACTAACCACCATTTGTCATATTTGCAGAGCATTCTCACATTTTTTTTTTTTTTAACAAGGGCAGTTATATGACTATAATGAATTTGCAGTGGCACGGCTGTACGACTTCCCAAAGATGTGCTGCACTTATGGGTTGCTCTTAATCAACCTTTTCGCCCAATAAGTCCCAAAACCGCTTGACTTTAATTCGGCTGTTGGAAAATAGGAGTTTATTTGTCTGTTGACTTTGCAAAATATGGCTTCTTTGAGAATTCCAAAATTTTGGGCACTATTCAAACAAGTAAATTATTCTCTTTTCACTTCTGTTTACCTTTTACAAAATTCCATTTGAGATTATATAGAGAAGTTAAGCCGTTTAAATTCCTCTAAAAACAGTGCTGTGACATTAGCAAAGTGTGTCCAAACTTTTGACTGGTACTGTACACCTGGGTGGAGTGAGGCTCTGTGGTGGGTGGAGCTGGGGTGTGTTTTGCCCAAGAACTCACCGCGAAGGCCGTGACAAGGTCTCAAATTCAGGACCTTCAGTACCAAGTCAACCATACTTGACCTCCCTATTTTTTTACCAAACAAGCGGCCAAAACTACTTACATTAGCCACTAGCTAATGCTGAGAGGTAATCACAACTTGGAAAAAAAAAATCAGTCTTGCTTACGTGGGTATTGTAAGTAAAACATCTAAAATCTGGTGTCCACCTGCTCACCTCAAATCCACAAACAGTCTGCATGTATGAACAGGTATATAGCAGAAAAAAGGCTGATTTTTCCTGCAGGTTTTACCTGATGTGAAGTAAATAACTGCAAAGTCTCTTTAACCTCTGTTGTCACAGCCACACTGCTAAGCTGAAACAGAAAAAAAATGTGCGACTGCTTAAATACTCACACACTACAAGTTCTACAACTCACCCAAACTGGCAATTTTAAATAATAAAACTGGCTATAAAATATGAAACAATATTTTGTTGACCACTGACTAGATTCTGTCCAAAAATACAACACCATGACAGAAAACATCCATTTTTTATGCTGGTGACTGACATGCATGCATTCTGTCAAGGAAGCTGAAAATATTGTGCTGTGTATTATAAATTAAAATGTCATATTTGATATTCTAATTTGAAATCCGAAGGACAAATTCTTTGCTGGTAGACAGAACGCAACATTCCAGCAGAAAATATCATGACAGAAAGCATCACTATTTTAACGGTTACTGACATGCTTGCATATTTGTGCGCATAGCAGCGAGTTACTGACCATTCTGCTTGTGCATGGGCCTCATATATCATATATCCAGAGGGGAAAATAAGTAGCGTCAACGTATTTCTCAGTAAATATATGTGACCAGCCATGAAAAAAGGCTGGCAGGGTCAAAATGTTCAAAATTCAGTTTTATGTTATTTTTTATAGAGTGGACCTTCCTCTTTCAGAAATTGGCAGTTTCACTGAAATGTTGCCATTGGTTACTGGACTATGACGTCATCAAATTACAGGTTGCCTAGCAACCAGCCATAAACCTGGACATCTGAAATCGACAAGAATTTAGTGTTATTACATGTATTATAGAATTTATTTTACCTGCAAAAGAGTAAAATTCATTAGTATTAAGTCTGCTCACTCTGTAAATAAGACATGGGGACAAATAGACAGTGTTTAACCTTTCGCATTCCAAGTTTTATAAGAATCGGACTCACCGGTTTGTTAGAAACATGATCTGGAGTCATGTCCGGCTTGTCTGCATTTACCGCAGAGTCTCTGTTTCTTTGTTGGAGGCGCACTGTTCTCCTGATCTGCTCCAGCTAATCCTTCAGTCTGCTTGGTCTTGGGTTTGGCAAGAGCTGGTTGTGGGCAAGTCAATGCCGCGGCAAGTCTGCTCGTGCACAACGGTCCGATTTGCTCGTGCAAGTACCAGGCGCGTTCCAAGTCCATGCCAGCCGGTTCCTTCTCTGGGGGTAATGTTGCGGGCAGTTCAGTAACACCTCTCTTGAACAAGGAAACCATTCTCTCTAGAGCATCTGCCGCTTCTCTGACGAACACACATCCTGGATGTTCCTTTGTGAAGCGGAAGTGCTGATTTGACAGGCTGCTCGGGATCGCCTTCAAGTGCGTGCTGAGGAACTCAGACCACTGGTACCAAGGAACAATCCTCCTCTGCTCAACAGGCTCATAGGTCAACTGTGCAATATTGTGTCCACCAGAACTAGACTGCTGCACTGCAGTGATTATGTCATAAATCGTATCCACACACGATTTACAGAACTTCCTTTTGAATAATCCGAACATGCGATCTGGCCCGAATTTCGTGTGTCCTGCCAGCATGAATGACACCCCTATTTCATCATTGAGTCCACAATGAATTCTCCATAGGCAATAGTGCATGAAGGCATTGTTCTTATTTTGACCACTGCAGTTGTCTGCATTCAAGAACAATTTCCTCTCTCACTGTCCATAAGTGTTGAGATAGTGGTGGACCATGCTGATAACACTATTAGCCCCTTTACCAGGGTGGTCTGCCTCATCAATGAGGTAATTCACTTGAATGTTATTGCCCTCACACAACACCCTGAATACATGACACCTATAGCAGTTTTAAAGTAAGCTGGCCCCAGCTGAATAGCATTGTATGGGTAGAAGACCTGTTGGGCATAGTCAAAGGAATAAGCCATTTTGTTCACATTTCCAGAAGCCATTTCTTCCTTTGACATTTCCCGTTGCTGATTGTAATACTTTTGTAGTTCCTCTGAACTCTTGCCTTATTCAGATGGTCCATTGCCTTCTGAATTTTTCACCTTTAATTTCATCAGGTAAGCCTTGGCTGCGGTGTACAGCACGACTGTTCTCTGCACACTCAGGACAGATATCGGAAGCAGGCTTCATGACGGTAACAAACGGCAGATATTTAGCCCAGATATCTTTGAAAGTGGACAGAGAGACAGCTTTCTTGTTGTCCTTCTCACAGGCCTTCTTGTATTCATCGTACAGTCCCGCCTTTGTGACATCTGCCGGCAGCTTCATAACACGGAAGTCCTTGACATTTGGAAGGCGCCCTGGCAAGGGGATGGACCTCGCCTCAGCCACGTGGAGGATGAAGTAGGTTACAGCTGTCAGTTGCTCCGGCGACATGGCGTGTGGACGTGATACCCCTGTCAAACCATGTCTTCTCTCCCTATCGAATTAGAGTCATAATGTGTATTAAGATTCTGGATAGTCTTGTTAGAAATTGTATGCAGAAAAAAGAATATGTCCCCACAGATCTGGATGTCAGCATAGAAATATTTGTTGCTCGGCCTGAACTTCTCTTTGTACGACTCCAGTGCCTCACCCTCCAACTTTTACTTTTTAGCAGTAACTCTCAATTCATTGTAAGAGTCTACTAAATTTTACAGTCTCCTATGAGCAGCCAACTGTCCAAGTAGAACATGGTCCAACTGTGATTTGCTCATTTCATGATACAAGTTTCTATAGTCAGACACAGTTTCATAATTAAACAGACTGGAGCATGGAGTTTTCTGAGGGCCATGCTTACAACCACAAGTTTTCCTTAGAAATTCCTCATTCAATCTTCTTTCTGAATCATCCCTTTCAAATGTCTCATCATGGTCTGTGAAACTTTGATTCAGTTCATCATCATCATGAGCTACAGGCCCACCATCATCAGTGCATGCAGCCCGCCACAGAACACCATTAGTGTCAAGTTTTCGAAGTTTCAGCCTCACCTTTATCTTTAAAATTCTCCACAACATCGCGGAATTCAAAGTCCACTTCACCCAATTCGTGATCTAAACTTTGTGCGTTGCCATTCATGTACTGCTTGACCGATTTTCAATCGGATTTCAGGGAATAATAGCAGTGGCGGAGCTAGAACTGGGAATTGGGGGGGGTACAGACACGTCCCTTTATGAGAACCGTTAGTGTCCTGGCTAGTTCTCAATCATTTTCCTTTATTGACGCCAGAGGTCGCGTTAACCGAATATTTTCCGTCATTGACGGATTTTTTCTAACTATGACGGAACATTTTGAAGGCCATCCGTCATTTTGACAGAATGTATTTCACACCCCCGTCCAATTGGTGGTGGGTGTCATATTGTCTCGAGCGTTGTCTTTGATCTGTATGACAGTGATGCCAAGTCTCACGCATTCGGCGTAGGTCTCACGCATTTTTTAGGCTTATTCACCTTAGTCCGCAATTATTCAATGAACGCTTATTAATGAGATTCTCACGCGGAATTAAAAACTTGTGCACTGAAGTTTCAGCTTCACTTGCGTGAAGGTGGACCTCACCATGGGCAGCGATTATGACTCCGGACTTCTCGTGCTTCTCTTTACTCAGTGAGTGGAAACAATTTATGTTTTTCATGATCGTTTAAATTGTTTAAATGAAATAAGACCATTTGAAATGTGTTTATGCAATTCCATTGCTTTCAATCCCTCAGTAAAGACAAGCATGAGAGATCCCGCGTCATAATCGATTTCCATGTCACTAGTGCGCAAATCCACCATAATGCACGTGAAGCTGATTTACTTAATGCACAATGACTTGAATTCCGCGAGTGAATTTCTTTCGCGTTGAATGAATAATTGCTGACTATGGCACAGGAACGTGAATGCCACTAAGAGGCGAGAGACTCACGCCGAATGCGTAAGATGGCATCTCTGGTATGATCCTGTATTCCTCATATTTTTGTAATATGATCATTTGCTCTTCATTTGTAAAATATGCTGCTCTGCTGCCCGTAGACGATTGGTCATATGCTAAAAACGCCGTCTCTGTTATGTGAACACGCAGATATCTAGGTCGGGAAAGTCCCGGTTGACATAACGAGTTGATAAGCAGCTTCGTAAGACTGCTTAGCGAGACTGCGGTTGTTGGGCTTAGTGAAGTCCACCAATAACTGAAAGCATTGTTCATTTGCGCACTGTTACTGTGTGGGGGGAGAAATCATTTGTGATGTTTTATGAAGTTCATACAGCAGTAAGTTTGAAAATCCACGCAGTGCTGCATTTAACACAGTGCGCAATGTGTGTCTACATGAATCACTGTCGGCATCAGCTAATGCGTAATCTATAAATTATTCTGTTTATTTTATTTAAAAAAAATAAACGATTATCATTTAAAAAAATCAAATTACAATGACGCATAATAATTGATTATGACGGAATTTTTATGCCCCTGTCCGTCATAATGACGGACAATCAGAAAGTGTAACGCGACCTCTGATTGACACGTTTTCCAATTATTGTAATTGGCAACTGAAGACATGGTTTGTCTCCATATGCGATCTAACAGCGATGAAATCATGGGCTAAATTCAGTACAGTGGCGGAGCCAGAACTGAGAATTGGGTTGCACGAAACATCCGTTTAAAATAATTATTTGTCCTGACCTGTTCTCATTCATTTTCATAATTAAAAAAAGGTTAACTCCGAGAGCACTCCACACTGAACAGGTGCTGCTTGTATTCCCCGATTAGGTAAGACCACAATCATTCATCTGGACGTGTATTTGCTGTATTTAAATTAACGTTATTCTAAATTGCATACCTGTCGACTCTCACGCAAATACCTTGAGTCGCATGCTTTTTATAGCCTATTTAACTGCCGGTGCCACTTTTTTTTTTATCAACCCACGCAATACCGAGAGTGAGAGGCGATTTTTCATTAGAACGCGGACCAGTTCAATCAACGCGAAGCATTGGCCTATTAATAAGTAAATAATTTTTCTGTACTGAATTTAGCCCATGATTTCATCGCTGTTAAATCGCATATGGAGAGAAACCGTGTCTTCAGTTGCCAATTATAATAACTGGAAAACGCGTCAATAAAGGAAAATGATTGAGAACTAGCCAGGCCTAATTGTTGTCATAAATGGACGTGTCTGTGCCCCCCCCCCCAATTCCCAGTTCTAGCTCCGCCACTGAATAATAGCCAATTTTCGGCAGTATTGAAATGGAAATTTATCGAGACACTGAGGGAATTCTGCGTAACGTATATGGCACTAAATCCCGTGCATCAGAAGCAGTTTTCCAAATGCGGAAGTAAACACAGTCCACGTGGCGAGCTAGACATTTAAATCACATTTTTTACAATAGCATGATTGCCGCTCGGAGGTACCTTTTACCACAGTGGGTCTCATATTTGTAATG
Source organism: Gymnothorax javanicus (assembly GCA_029692085.1). Taxonomy (NCBI): domain Eukaryota; kingdom Metazoa; phylum Chordata; class Actinopteri; order Anguilliformes; family Muraenidae; genus Gymnothorax; species Gymnothorax javanicus. Next base: position 109,842,059 of record CM056194.1, on the reverse strand, counting down.
GGGTTATTGACGTGAAATTTTCACCAGATGTCGGCAACAACCCAAGTAATCCACACATACAAAGAAATCAAAACAAATAAGTCCATAAATTATGTGTTTTTCGTGACTTTGCTATATAGCAGCACATGTTCAAAATTCTGCCACAGTAGTGCTGTGTTGGATGGAAGCTTTTCGGCCATCATCACTTTATCCTTACTGGACGTTAAAAGCATTATACAACATACAATGCATTACAGGGTTATGTTCTGAATCCTAAATTCTGTAGGTACATAAACAAATAGACTGTATTGATTAATCAATGTGAGATATTGAGCCTCAATCTTGTGCTAATACCCATGATTTTATGGCTAATGCTTCTTAATACTCCATAAATCTACATGGCTTTAATATTTTTCTTTAAATGTTGATATGCTGCCCTTTGTGTAGCCCTCATGGATGCAAGCTGTCAAATGACCCCTCTTATGTCCTCCACTGTCATGTTACACCATGTCATATGATGTGCTGATACAAAAAGTGAGTTGTTGAAACACCTTCAGGCTTGTAGCAAACTTGGGAGGAAGAACTCGCTCATAACTCGTGTAACAAAGAAAATGTTTTTCTTCTTTCAAAATCCTTTAATCACAAACAAAATACATTTCTCTCTTTAAACTGTGTGAGTAGTGCAAATAATGGAGTTATAACTTAGGCTACACTTCTGTTCTCAAATACTTAATATAGCTAATTAATGCCTATTTAGGAGAAATTTCTGGTCATGAGCTAATTACAGCATGCATAGAATCTAATACCTGTCCTAAAACGAAATTCTACAAAAGCCATAATTACTGCTTTAACTCAGAATGTCCCAGAAGTGCTGTTAGCCTCCTGCAACCCGTTAACTAGGCCAACATCCTTTCTGTACCGCCCCCTCCTCCATTTCAGACTTGTGTTTTTGTTTCTCAAACCTTCAATATCATTAAAAACACTCTTGAATATGGAATCACTAATTGCAAATTGTGAATCGTCGCTGCCTTCAAACAAACCAGATAAAGTCTACAGCTGGTAGAATGCAGGTGGATGTAATGCAGCAGTAACCTGTGAAGCTTTACCTCCAATCGCTGTGTAAACAGATCAGGCCAATCACTGTGTAAACAGATCAGGTCTATATTGCTCCATTACAGAGGCCTGTTGAAGGAAATGGAGTCTGTGTACTGCATTAAGAGAAGCAGGATCTCAAAAGAAAATACATCCCCAGCTGCTAGGTTGGCTTACTTGATAAAGGCGCCACACCGCTATCTTGGATCAAATCTGGCCATGCCAGTGACGACTGTGGCCAGCGGCCTCATGCAAAGCCATAATTGGCTTCACACTGCTCAGGGATTTGGGAAGGATACAGTCGATTGGGTTAGTTAGCACTGAACATTGTTCAGACGCCTCCATCTGGTCATCTGGGTGCCCATCAGTCGCTTTCTGAACAAGCCTTTGCCGGGGTTTCCTCTGCCCTTGTTCAGTGCACATTAAGATTGTGGCCCAGGTGTAAAAAGAAGCGGCAGCTGATGGGTACGTGTTTCAGAGAACCGTAAAATGCCTGAGCTCTCCCAAGATGGCAGTATGAGTCATACACCAGCATGCTTGTACATAGCTCACTGATCACACATTCCAGATTCCAGATCTATATATATATATATATATATATATATATATATATATACACACACTTCAAATTGATGCACATTTTTACCCCTACTGGACCTCAGTAAGGATAAATCTCATTACAAAGTGGGGGAAAAAAATGATATCAAGAACAGCACAGGCTGTGATTATGTCAGGCACTACACCATCATGACCCCACACGAGTGACTCACACATGCCTAACTATGAGCACTTAAGACATTTCCCCAAACTAGGATGTGCTTGGACTGAGGGAGAAACTCAAGCAGATACAGGGAAAACATACAGTCTCCAAACCTGGGACCCACTGGTGATGTGGCGCCAGTTCATCTTTCATTCTGACATGTATTTGTTGTAACCAATGCTGAAAGCTTGCACTTACCAACTTGTTGTATCTGCCTCCGATACATTTCTTTGACTCAGAGACTACAGAGCAGCATCAGTCCATGAGCTGAGTATCTCTGCTGGCACAATCTGATATCGTCGTCTAAGTGTTGGTCTGGGATCATCAAAACAACGGTCTTCTTGGAGTTACACTGCAGTCCACCAATGAATGGCAGCTCTGATATCTCTATGCTGCGCTTTCAAATGCCATGCGTTTTAGTCATTTAAAGTTTGCTAAGCAACCTTTGCATGCAGATGAGGAGACATTCATATCAAGAGAACATTGCCTTGTGAATATTATATAATTTTCACATGACTTTCACTCTTACGTTTCTGTTATGTTTCTGCTTTGTTCTGTTCATGTTTTGCCAGTATCTTGATCCATGCCATGTTTTGTTTCTGTTTATTCGGTATTTTCTGCCATAGTCCATTTCCCCAGTTATATTCCGGTCATTGTTTTGTATTTTGCCATGCATTGCACTTTGTCTCCCCTGTCTGGTCTTGTATTATGTGACAGCTTATTTCCCCCAGTATTGTGTGCCACGCTTTCAGGTGATTTCATGGTTTCTGGGTTTTCAATCGTTCCTTCTAAATCTCGTTTGCTTCCTTCGCCTTGCTGTTCTGTCATTACTAACCATTACTAACAGTTTGTTATTTTAGTTAATGATACTAACCAAAACTAACATTGTATATAATACTAACTTACTAACGAGCACTAGGGATCGTATAGCTGCACTTTACTAATTGACTAACGAGCTCTCAGCACTCGCCCTATTCTACTCTCTGCCCCTTGCCTTCACTCAATCTACCTTGCTGCATTTCAGCAGATCCTCCGCACATGTTTAACTCTGTTCTGCCTCTCATTATCTGTGCACGTTAGAACTCCCTAACCGGAGCTGTATGTTCGTCAATAGGCTGTCTTGTGATCCCTGTCCGCATTTTGGCTTTTGCCAATTTCATGTGGTTAGGTTCTCCCTCGTGTCTGTTCCTTCGTAATTAGTCTGATCCACTTCACCTGTTCCCAATCATAGCATGTGGCTTCCCTTACATTTATTTAAGCAGTCTGTTCACAGCATTTCCCTGTCAGAATGGTTTCCTTGTGCTACGCTTGTTTTCGCCTTGTATTCTTAGAGATTCTCTTCTGACTGGACCGTCCCTGATTTATGATTTTGGCTCTGTTTTGGATTTCTGTCTGCATTTGTGTATCAAACCTTTTTTTGCCCGACCACGAGTACTGTGCTTGCTGCCCTGGTTACAACTTGGATTTCGCCCTCTGGATTTTGATTTTTGGATTGTGGACTCTGTACCGTTGCCTCCTGCTCTGTGGGGGTTCGCCCCCTTCCTTAATAAAATCCAGTTCTACTGCACTGCTTGGTTCTCGCGACTGGTTCCTGTACGCCACCTCACAGTTTCTAACCTTCAGGGACTTTGCTGGCTTGAACTGATAGCCGTGTGTTATGCACTATAATAAAGCCTTTGTGGTTTCATAATGTTATTATAGCAGAGCTGCTATTCATTGGTAGACTACAATGTTATTGTTGAATGAGCATTTTTTCGTTGATCCTGAAAGAACACTGAAAAGGTGATAGCAGATTCTGCATCTTTGCTGACAGAGTGAAAGCAATGTTTGTGAATTATAATGAGGCACTCTAGTATTTGTCGCATGATGCATTTTTATCATTATTTTTGGCTCTAAACCGCAGCATTTAGGATCTGAAAATAAAGAACACGTGATTTAAGGAGACAGAGACAGTCAGCTTTAAATTGTGGATGTGGAGGGTTTTATTGTGTATCCATATTGCATGAATCTGGAAAGGCAACCATTTTCATACACTGTGACTGACTGAATTCTCACTGGCCTCATTAGGAGTTAATGCTTGAGAAGAGCTCCGCGATCACTTATCACAGAAGTGAATAAAATGTCTATTTTTCTTTCCTCACAGATAAATCTAATTCTAAACGAAGTAAATCACAATGGAAAAAGTGCAAATATTTAAAAATTTTTCAAATCTTCAATTTATTTTATTTTATATTATTGTATAAAGATCTTGTAATTGCTTTGAGCACAAATTTCTAGGACAGAACAAAAGGACGACCTGTCCCTGTTTCATATACGTCACTGCAATTTGATTTCATGGAAGGCCTGTCACAAAGACACTTTACAATACAATACAGCAGAAGGGCATCAACTCACTTAAAGCTCCAAAATAGCCAATGATGAAAAAATAAAATGTAAATTAATAAATCCATAACTCTAAGTGGGGACAAAAACTCCCCAGTGGTAATAAATCTGAGGGGAGCCCATCATAAGATGGCTGATAAATTGTAGAAGTGATTTGATGCTATTGAATCTGATAGAATGCCTATTTCAACCCCATTTCCCAAAAAGCTGGGATGCTGTGTAAAATGTAAACGAAAACAGAATGCAATGATTTTCAAATCATTTGAAGTTTATTTTAATTTGCAAATAGTACAAAGATGTTAAAAACTGATAAATCTTATTGTTTTTGGAAAAATATCTGCTCATTTGGAATTTGATGGCAGCGACATGTTTTCAAAAAGTCGGTGACGGGTGGGACGGGACAGTAAAAGACTGGAAAAGTTGCATGATGCCAAAAGTAGACAACTCGCAGAACAGCTAACAGTTAACTAGATTATTTAGCTACAGGTAAGTAACATGATTAGGTGCAAAAAGTCTTTCGCAAGTAAATATGGTGAGGGCTCAACCAGTCAATGAAACCAGTCAATGGGGAAATGGTTCAACAAGTTCACAATAATGTTTTCAACTTAAAATTGCAAAGAATTTGGAGATTTTTTTCTCTGTGGTACATAATATCATTGAAAAATTCCGAGAATACAGACAAAATGTCTGTACGCATGCACCAAGGCCAAAATCTAATTGAGTGGCTGAGAGCAAAAGTCTACTATCTGACTTTTTCCAGGTTCTGAGAAAATAAGATTTGAAGTTTTGTTTGAACAGAAAAATCACTTAATTTTGAACAAACAAAATACGCTTATTTTCTTAACCGGAATGACTACAGAAAATTGTGTTAAAATAAGGAAGTCATTTATCCCCGAAATAAAGATTCGATGGCCTAAATTGTTAGTTAGTAGCCTATTGCACAACAACATATTGCTATCTAATGATTACTAACTGAAATGATGTTTACCCCCACGGGCAGTTACCCCCTCAGACAATTACCCTCGTGGATAGTTACCCCCACAGATAATTACCCCCGCGGCTGTGGTTGTGCCCATCCGCAGGGGTAATATTTGTGGCGGTAACTGTCCGCGGGGGTAAATGACCAGGCGTTAATAGCCGGGTGATTTGTCCAGGGGGTAACTGACGGGGGGGTAAATATCTGGAGCGGTAACTGCCCTAGAACCTTTTCCACTACAGCCCATCAGGTTAGGCAACTTCGATACTTAGTCATCCGTCTCTTCCTCAGAATAACGGTTGGGGTCAAGGATGACGTCGACATCATTGTTACTGCCGTGTTTTAGTTTGTTATAAAACTCATGGTGGCACATATTTCAATAAGCTCATGATATCTCTATGCTTCATGAGAGACATTTCGCAGCCATCGGGATAGAACAGTGGGACGTCCTCGGAAAATGGCCATCCGGGACGTCCTCTGGTTCGCTTTGCAATATCAATACACTGGAACACCTCGTCATCACTAGCGTACTTGTAGAAAATACTGTAGGGCTGATCTTTCAGAAAACGTAACCAACGGATCCTAAGCCATTCTACTTTCCCCTTGGCACTATTGGTTTTTCTGTTTATAATTCCTTTTGAGGGCCTTGAAATCAAGAAAGTCCTCAGCCGTAAGCAGTGCAACATCGAATTTGTGCTTTTTATGAGCACGTTTCGCAATAGCCATCCACTCTGAAGGAGCAAACATTGACTCGTACTTTGATTTTTGTTTCTCGTCAACTCCAAAATCTTCGTCAGAGGGCAGGAATGAGTGCCCACTGACCATGAAAATTTGGTCAACTGTCTCATATGGAAGGCGCTGCAGCACATACAGCCAGAAAAAAATTATATTGATGTTTCGATTTTGACCCCCACATGAATCGGCATAGCCTACCAAATGACTCGGAAGCTGATCCTTTTCCTGCAAGCATTTCAACCAATGTCAGAGGCAAGATGCAATTTCACAGGATCCCCTTGAAGCAACCCCTTCATGCCACATACGAAAATATCCAGTGTCATTGCGACAGTCGCATATACCACAGTTGTAGAAGGACAGTTGCCGTTTGTAGTAGCATTCATTGGTATTCAGGTAAGGCAATGGCTTTGTTTTCTGGAGGTCGAACGAGAACACTCCAAAGTTTTTGTCCATCTTAGACTTCGCTTTGTCCTCATTCAGATTTTCTTTCGTTTTTTCAGAAAGTTGTAGGTGCTTGTCCCATTCATCCTTGATCATTTGTTTCTTTTCCAGGTTTTCTTTGGTGGAATGTTTCACTTGGAAGACATCACATCGCTTCCATGTGTCCTTTTTTGGGACATGAAAAGACAGGTTAAAGTGAGTATTGAAGACATGGCGGTACACCCAGTTACTAACAGGTATAATGTTAGCCACCTCGCAGTCCATTTTATACAGTCGATACATATCCTCTGCCCCAGAAACACCACACAAGTACTCCTTTTTGGTATGATGGTGGGTATAGTGGGAGACATACCTGGGGAATTTACTGATGTGTTCTTTTACGCGTTCAAGATCGGCTGCAGGCGTCTCGTTGCTTGGCAGCGCCTGCCCTCGTCTGTCATCAAATTTGCCGCTTGCCTTCTTCTGCAGCGCATAGTTGATTCCAGCAGTGTTTAAATCCAAAGTTGCCATGAGCATTTTCTCGCAGACTCTCACAGTCGAGATATTCTGATTTTCATCTCGGACGGTGAAATAGTATGAGCGCGAATGACGTCGGCGACTGTCATGCCTACCAGTGGTGTTTCGTTTTCGGCTGAAAATTTGAATGGCGTTGGCCAGGTAAATAGTTTGCTCCGTCCAGCTATCCAGGTTATAGAATTCATTGAATATCGCCAGGCGCTGTTCATCTGATATTTGTTCGGAACATTTCAGTTTACACTTTCCAGGTGCACAGTGACACTCTGCCATGGCACGTGCTCTTGCTGGAGTCTCCGATTTAGCAGGAGTGTACGCCTGCCCCTTGGCACGCTTCCGCTTTCTGATGTTTCGTTTCCATGACTGTTCATCTCTCATTCGTTTTCTAGTCAACCGCTTGCCTTTATCCTCTGCAGGTTCCTCTGCAACATTGGCAGGCTGCTCAGTGGCAGTTCCCTCCGTTGGATTTGGAGTCGAAGGGACAGCTGAAAGAGGAGGATTACTGACAGTAATGCAGATCAAATACCATCCTGCTAATATGGGCAAGAGTGATGAACCATTTGTTTGCTGTTTCTTCATCTCCTACTTCGAGCCCCATTTGCATGTATTATACCTATGTTCAGTTTTCAACATGGAAAGTTTGCTGTTGCCAAACGCAACTAAATTGAGATGTGATTAGATTTATTGTTAATTATCTAATGGTTTTCACACATTGTAGGATTTATTGCTGATTGGAACATGATTTATATTACCACCTTGTATTGTGCCATTATTTTAACTGGGACAACACCACACATCCCGTTGCCCATAGGATCAGACTTCACTTGCAGCATTCCTACTGGATGTTAAAGCCAAGTTGATGTGGGCTGTTGTCACTTCCTCTTGAACCACTCATTAGATTAGCCTTAAAATTCACCAGGTCTAAGTTCAGCATACTGCCAAAAGGAATTTTAAGCATGTATCCCAAAGATGTTTTTATAGAAACAGCTTCATAAGCTTCATTTTAAATTTTCAGAAATTCTGTAATGGAGTTTCAAAGAAATAATTTCTCAAATTTCAATATGGAGCTTATGAAACAGTTTCTATAAAACATCTTGGGAACCCATGCTTAATGATTGTGTGCTGAAATTAAACTAAGTGAATTTTAAGGCTAATGAATGGTTCAAGAGAAAAGTGACAAAAGCCCACGTCAACTTTGCTTGAACAGACAGTAGTCCAATTTGCAAGATGTCTCAACATGTGCCACTAATTTGCTGAAGATCACTACTTGCCATCAAAATTTTCCACTGCAGGGTCTTCTGAGGCCACAGTTACTACCTCTGGGACGTCTTCTATGTCTGCAGTTGTTTCTGCTGGTTGTTCTATGTCAGCAGTTACCACGGTGAGGTCTTCTGTGTCAAAAAATATCAAGTGGGATAAGAAGTGTTTTGCTGTTGACTTTATGCAATAGTCTTCTAACTGCCTAACAATTAAGCATGGAGTAATATTGAACCTCTAGTTTCTTTCCTCATCAACAACCAGGAGGACATTTTGGCATGAAAACATATCTTTATGAATAACTACTGGCGAAGAGATCTGTTTTGCTGAGCATCATCTGGTTAATACCTACCTGCTTACAAACCCACCCACCTTGCATCCATCATCTAAAATCAGCCTACCTAGATAGATGTGTAAAAGCATCAAAATTGTATTGCAGCTAACCACAGTCATACGCACCTTCATCAGGTTCATAGTCATGGTCATGGCCATCATCATCTAAGTCACTGTCGGTATCTTCACCAAGACTACTGTCTAGTATTTCTTGGACGCTCAGTTGCCTGGGCGCTGCCAATGTTGGATTTTGCAGATTGTAGCCTATTGCACAGAACACCTGTTCATCGATCTAGAGGGCAAGACCATTACACACCCTCTGACAGTTCCATTAGGAACGAGTTCAGTTAGTCGACTGTAGCACAGTAAAATTCTGCCAATTTTGTTTGGTATGAGCATGCAAACTCATTTCAGGGAAAATGTCAGTTAGTAGGGTTTTGCTCTCAGCCACTCAATTTTGAATGGCTGTGATTTTCAGTTTCTCAGGCAGCACTTCATCAAAAAAAGGTAGGATTCTGTAGTGGAAATCACTGCATGGACCCAGGAACATTTCTGTAAACCACTGCCAGTAAACGCAGTTTGTCACTGCAGCCACAACTGCAAGTTAAATCTCTGCCATGTAGAGATAAACCATATATAAACAAGACCCAGAAACACTACCTTTTTCTCTGGGCCTGAGCTCATTGAAGATGTACTGAGGCGAAGTGGGAAAACTGCCCTGTGATTTGACAAATCAAAATGTGAAATTGCTTTTGGAAATCATGAATGCCACGTCCTCTGGGCTAAAGAGGAGAGGGGCCATCAAGCTTGTTATCAGCAAACAATTCAAAAGCCAGCAGCCATGATAGTATAGGGGTACATTAGTACACGTGGCATGGGAAACTTGCGTATCCGTGCTGACACAATTAATGGTGAATGATTCATACAGATTTTGGTGCAACATTTTTTGCAATCCTGATGCCTTTTTTAAGGGAAGGCCGTGCTCATTTCAGCAACAACATGCCAATCACCATAATCTGCACGTGCTACAATAACATGGCTCTGTTATAAATGAGTCTAGATGCTAAAATGGTCTGCCTGCAGTCTAGACCTGTCATCCATCAACAATATTTGGCGCATTATGAAACAAATAAATATGACAAAGGAGGCTGCAAAGTATTGAGCAGCTGAAATCCTACATTAATCAAGAATGGGAAAACATTATGCTTTCAAAACTACAGCAATTGGTCTCCTTAGTTGCCAAATGCTTACAGTGTTTGGCAACTAAGGAGTGTTGATTGAAGAAGACGTGATGCCACACAATGGTAAACATGCCCCTGTACCAACTTTTTTGAAACATGTTTCTGGCATCAAATTCGAAATGAGCACGTTTTCCAAAAAAAAAAGAGAAAAATCTCAGTTTTATATATTGTCTTTGTACTATTTTCAAATAAATATAAAGTTCAAATGATTTGAAAATCATCATATTCTATTTTTACTTACATTTTACACAACGTCCCAACTTTTCTGGAAATGGGGTAGAAGTTGCATCTAAAGGTTCTGGTCAAACTATCTGCTTGTAATCCAGTACAGTTATGTTTTATAGCTCTGAAGCAGCTGATTGGTAACGCTTTGGGCTAACTAACATTTGGTACAAGGCTGGGGATCAAATTCCTCCTCTGTCTTGGCAAATCTCTAACTCTTAACAATGACATCAAGCATTAAACAGACGGATTACAGAATTCCTATATAATTAGAAAAACTATGTAACTTTATCTCTTGTTATAATATAAAAAAAAAAACCAAACAAACATGGTAAGTAGTTAAAAACACGAAATGATTGGCCGAAACAAAGGGAAAATATTGACTCTGCAAACCATCCACTTCTTCTATGGTTCAATGATAAGTTACCTGTATTCAGCAACATAAGCCTCTTGATGGGCACAAACAATGCATATAACCCCTTTTTAATCAGGGGAAGCAAGTGAATGATGTAAAGATAATTATTACCCCGCCCCAGCCGAAGGGTGAGGGAAGGGGTATTGTTTTCAGTTTGGTTTGTTTCTGTGTTTGTGTTTTTTTTTGGTAACACTCTAGCGGCAAAACTAATGGCCAGATTCACCCCAAATTTGGTATAGGGATTTCCACTGACCCAGAATAGATCCCTATTGAATTTCGTACAAGTAGGTGAAAGTATGTGCGAGGGGCGGGGTTTGTTGTGCCTGGCACCACTTGTTTATTATAGATAGAACAGATTCACAGGTGATATATTGTGATCAAGTCTTAACAGAAAGCGCTCGGCACAGGAAGTTACAGGGAGATTTTGTAAGGGAGGAGCATCTGCCCCGAGCTGCAGCAGGATAAATCCCCCCATGGAGTCCAGACACTGGTGTTGGCGGTGACTGATGACTCTGCTGACTGACAGGGAGATGAGGTTTTATTTATTTATTTTCCTTTATTACAGGGAAGTCCCACTGAGACCGAGGTCTCTTTTTCAGGGGAGCCCTGAATACAATAAAACAATTACAAAGTGGGTTAACACACAGAGCATAGTAAAATTCACACAATAACATACAACAATTGCAGAATAAAAGAAAACAAACTTTAAAATACAGTTAAAATAAATAAAAAAGTAAAACATTCATGTGCAAAGGACAGAGAACAAGTTCAAGGTTAAAACTAAAGGCAAGTACATCTGGCCTCCTCAAGTAACATCTCCCACAGTCGATTCTTGAAGGATTCATAGGGAAGGAGACAGTCAAGCTTCAGAGAATCTTGGCATCTATTCCAGACATAAGGTGCAAATAAGCTAAAAGCAGAACAGCCCAAATTTGTCCTAGTGCTGGGTGACTCTTACAAAATCCACCCTTGCGATCTAACATGCTGGCTTCGGATTTTGAAGGACAACAGCCTAGTAAGATATGAAGGGAGTTTGCCAAGCAATGCTTTATAAATAAATAAAATACAATGTAGCTTCCTTCTAAAACAAAGGGAAAACCACCCAACAGAACTATATAACACACAGTGATGAGTGCGGAAACAATCTTCAGTGATAAAACGCAGAGCGCTGTGATAAATAGCGTCCAGAGGTCTTAAAGTACTATCAGAGGCATGCATGTAAAGGATATCCCCATACTCAAATGAAGGCAAGATTGTTGCCTGGAAAATCCTCTTCCTACTGTCTAAAGAAAAACAAGACCTGTTTCTGTAAAGAAACCCAATTTTTGTTCTGATTTTCTTGGACAAGTTAGACACATGAGTCTTAAAGGAAAAATCATGATCCAGCCAGATACCCAAATACTTCTAAGACTGAACTTGCTCAATTTTAGCACCAGACACCGAGAAAATTGAATCATTTGGCATAATTGCATTTCGAGCAGAAAAAAACATGAACTTAGTTTTATCCGTATTTAAAACAAGTTTCAGATCTGCCAGAGCGTGCTGAATAAGGTTAAAAGCCGATTGCAGGTAGATAAGGGCCTGGGCACACGTTGGTGCAGAGGAGTACAACACAGTGTCATCTGCATAAAAATGAACCTTGCAATTTGCAATATTACGAGCAATATTATTCATATAAATTATGAATAAAATCGGACCAAGAATGGATCCTTGGACCAAGAAGTGACGCCTTTCGTCACTTTTAAAAATTAAGACTTCGCATCCCCAAGCATAATAGCTTGTGTTCTATTAGAGAGATAGTCCTGGAACCACAAGCAGGCATCACAATCAAGACCAATGGAGGACAACCTTTTTCAATAAAATAAAATGGTTGAAATAATAAAGCTGATAAAATCTGAAAAGACTGGGCAGAGGTAGGAGGTGGAGGGCGTGCATAACAGCAGTGTGAATGTACTGAGACCAGAATCATAAGCTAATGATGTAGGTGTGTCGCTGTGCTATTGGATAAATGTGATCAGCTGATGGAACAGCTGATGTCTTATTTGACGGCCCCAGACAATGGCAGCTAGAGATTATGAGTGAGCGTTCAGGACAGGAGCGAAGGACAGATGGAATGAGAAGTAAACTACCGTCAGAAGCATGAGAAAGAAGAGTCTTCCTGAGTGAACTTTAATGAGAGCTTAACCCAAAGTTATTAAAGAAACCTTATGAACAAAAAATACATTGGTTTCTATTATTATTGTAAAATTTATTGTAAAACTTTCGCATTTGGTTATTAGGCCATATATGTATTTCGGCACCCCCGTTTTGTGGGCATCTATGTATATCGCATACCCCCTTTTTGTATCCGTGTTTGGCTCAAGTGTCTGTCAAATCAAAGAACTTTTGCATATTGCGGTTAGATTCCTTTATTTATTTTTTCTTTACAATGGAAAGCACATCAGATATGCTTTTACTTCACACACACAGTCACATAGAAGCACAGACCCAAACACACAGCCAGACACACACACGCACCCACTGGTGTAAGAAATGAACGGAAAACTGGGCAAAACTTTGAGAATTAATGAATGAAGAAACACATGTTCAGCATATCAAAGCAAGAGAAAATAATGACTGATGATGAGATGAACACAGGAACATAAAAGGGTTTGATAAATGTCCTGAAATAGCCATGAGGTAAATGTGCACTCAAGGTAAAAACATGCTGCTTGTGCACAAAGATACTGCATTTACATTTGTTTCAGCAAATTTACCTTTTGATAGTTGCTGGGATACAGAATCATACAGGGGGTGAGAGGGAGGAACACACACTGAACTGTACACTCATCCATCACAGAGATCACTCGCCATTCACTCACACGCTAGTTGGGTTTCCATCCACCTGTTTCAATTCACATTTTCAATTTGCGCATTAAAAACCCGAATGGAAGCACTGAAAATTCGAAAAAAATTCCAGATATCGCAAAAAAAAAGTTTTTACGCTTGGGGGAGGTGGAAAAGTTGGTGTATCGATAAAAGGAAAATGCGAATAAGTGCTCTGGAAACAGATGTAGCGGATAAACGGTGACGCTCATAATCACGTGACATATAGGCAACTGCAAACTCTCTTTGTCTCTGGGCGGCTTTCAACCATATATCGAGGGCTTAGAACCAGAAGTGGCTATGGTAGGAATTTGGACATAGCCACATCTGGTTCAAACCCTCGATATATACGTAGAACACTAGATTGCTGATAGGGTTCGCTCAAGTGAAGCAGCTGTTCCAGGAGCGTATAAAGTCCACCGGAAGTAAAATGTGCTCATAGACTCCCATTCATTTTCGCCTACTTTAAAATCACATTTTCAAAAACATTTGCGTGCGAGTCGGTGTTATTTTGGTATGGCTGTGCAGAGCAACATTTTGTCTCCCTAAATATGTGCTTTTTGGAGGATGGAAAGCGGCACACTTACTAAAGGGAAGATTGAAATGTGACTCTGTGTCAACGTTAAAGTGCGAGCAGAAAAGTAAAGTTAACGTGACCAAGGCTTTTAATGACCCTCTGATAAGATAATTGCTTGGAAGTTTTTCGCCATTTTGAGAAACGTCGATGAATGTCCCTATACGTTATCAAATTACTCTCTGGTTTCCTCACTTCATTGTACCCTGGTTGAGCATATTTGCCGTCAACCGAATTGTTTATATTGAATCATGTGGCCAATGCCAACGTTGTTGAAAGGAAGCGCTAGTTAACTCTGGCTACTCCTTTACGAAGCTTCATCTTTGCCCCTGTCCCGTTAAAACACTGCTCTCAAATAATAATCACTGCACAGCACGGATCGAGGGGATAGACAAAAGTTTTTTCTCCTGATTTCTAACAGCGAAGCCTTTTCTCCCCTCCTTGTCTTTTGGCACTCTGTATAAAGAGACAAAGCCACTTGTCCACTGTTTTAAATATTATGCAGGTAAGAAGTAATTTCATTGAATGTCAATTACGAGTAGCTAGCTTGTTAGCCACCTTGTTAATTTTATTAACTGCTAAGTCAATGCAGTCCTCGCGACGGTAAGGGTACCAAGGTAGCTGGCTGGTGATCGCTATTAATCGCTAACGTTTGTTTTAGTCAGTGGTCTATTCAAGTCAATGGGATGGCTAATCAACTAGCGAGCTCGCGAATGCAATTTTTTCTATTAAAGTGACACATTCGCGTTTCTACGTTAACTTACGCATGAAACGTTTTATTACAACCCTTCAAATGAATATTGCTGCAAAAGACAGCCGCACATCTCGGCATTTTAACGCTTATATTGACTAATTTGAAATTGGCCTCATAGGAAGCCATTCATTTATATGAAGTTGGGTGTATCAATATGGTGATCGGGTGCTTTACTTTGGATAATGTAAATACGACATCATCAGCAATCTAGTGCTCTGAATATATATATATATATATATATATATATATATCAATGCTTTAAACACGATTATGAACGCGCATAGCGCTGTTATAAATACTCTTGTTAGAGCGTATAATTGTGATATTTCTTCCATTTGGTCCATAGCCTTTTTCTGTTCCTGTTGTTTGTTTTAAGGTTTGAAAGACATGTGTAACTACGTCATCACGTTGCGCCCTCTTCTTCTGCAGTGGTATACTGTCACACGGCTGGAGAATTAGCGCCACCTATTGCTTATCTTGATGAACCAACTCCAAATATTCGCATTACAGTAGTGGATGGAAACGTGCATAAATTCGCATTTTGTTTTGCCGAATTTCTGAAAATTTGGTTAAAATTTGCAAAATATTTGAATGGAAACCCAGCTACTCACACCCACGGGCAATTTAGCCTCTGCAGTGAGGCAACATGTCTGTCTCAGGGCTGTGGGAGGAAACTAGAACACTGGGAGGAAACCGATGCAAATCAACAACGGAGGACAAGTAAAATCACACAGAGAGGCCCCAGATTTGAAAGGATTCAAACCCACAACCTTCTAGCTGTGAGGCTACAGAGCAGCTCTCTGCACTCCTGTGCCCCTATGTGTCAACACCAGTTACTCTTTCTGATTTCTGACTGATGACTAATGCATGCATCATTTTCACAAGAAAGTGTTTGCGTTATTCATGCAGCTAAAGTGTGGGGAAAAGAAAAAAAATAAATCTTGACTCGCTGTATTTGTTGCCTTTTGGCAAAACTCATAAAGTGGTGTAATGGCACTTGGATATGAAAATATATACAAGCTAATCTGTTGAACTAGAATTTCTGCAATGTTCAACACTCAGAATGATGTTAATATAGAGCTTCTGCTAAGAAACAACACATTTTTCCAACTGAAGAAAAATATGAAAGTAGTCATTGATGGTGACATATCAGAAGACGTGAGGAAAAATGACAGATTTTGGGAGACAACCTTTTATCGATTGTATTCACAAAGGCTGCTTGCTTCAGACTCGACCAGAATGTGTTTCAGTTGATGAGCAGATGATTCCATTTACAAGAGCCTGTCCATTTTGAAAGTTGGTGCCACTAAAGCCCAATCCATTTAGCATGAAGAATTTTGTGCTGGCTTCAGCAGGTGGCATTGTGCTGGACTTTGAAATGCACCAAGGTGTGAATGCACTGAGTTTACAAGTTTTATACTTTGTTACGCACTGGTGACTTTATTGCATTATACAGTAAAATAAACCCTTTGTCCCCATATGAGGACATCTTTTTTTTTTTCTCAAAAAGTACTTCCGGCTCAATGACCACGATTAGTTTTTATACGTACCAGGTCCAACTAATCCCAGATAAGTTGGAGAAATCAAAAATGCAAAAATATTCAAAGCTCGGGTCTCAGGAGGATATAATATAATAAATCCAGATACATGAACACTTTTCTTAACATTTAAATTTGATAACTGATATTTAAAAAATGATGACAATGTGATTTAATTGCTATTATATAGAAATCCTGGCTAAATGTGCGTATTTCAAAAAGATTGTATGTTAAACCATTTCCAAAATTTTACATGTAAGACTGCATCTGAATTATGATAAAATGTAATGTAGCTTCAGTCATGGTATTCTGCCATTTGTGTTTTTTAAGAGGGTTTTTATACAACCTAAAATTATGCCTAATATTTGTGTTCCACCGTCCTCTGCTCTCAGAAGAGAACACATTTGCTTGTGTGTGTGTGTGTTACAGAAGTGTATGTAAGGCAGACCCTCAGAAGACAGAGTAGCTCATGGTCCGGTGGGGTATTCAGTTTTCACCTTCGTTTTGATGGTTTGCCCTCCCATTGGCGATGGAGCAACTCTCATTGAACACCATGAAAATGGTGAATGGAACACATGCACATAAATACACATTGCATGTGATACATTGGCAGCTAGTCTTGGTGGTCCAGCCATCCTTCTTGTTGCTTGAGAACATGCAGGGATTACTTTGCTGAGTTGGAAAGTTGTGTTTTGCCCTGAGTGTGGACCCCGGTGTGATTCACGTCTGTGCTGCATCTGGGTCTCTCGGTCTACGGCAGGCATATAATCTGCAACATCCTTCTCTCACCCTACTGCTCATCCAGGGGATGATGCATGGCGTAATCCATCCTGCTAACCTGTCTCGGCTGCATTAGCAAACTCGTTTAAAGCCCTTCTTTTCACCGTGACTGATTTCCTGAATGGTACTGAAGTTGGCGGAGCTTTGTAGACAGTAGAGTGCTGTATGTAAATGTGTTTGAAGAAGAAGCTCTGCATTCCCTTGTGGTTTGAGCTTCTGTATTCGGGTCACAGTAATCCAGGCTTGTTTGTTTTCATCTTCCCGGTGGGTTTGTTGTCGCCAAATTCCGACTCGAGAAGCCTGCTTTGTTTAGTGGGATTTGCATGGAGCTGAATTAATATGAAAATATCCATGCTAAAGACCCTATGCGTGTGGGCCAAAGAGTCATTAAAGAGGCATTGAAGCGGAAATTTGAATTTGCTGCATGTTTGTCGGGCAGATTGAAAACAGACATGCTGTGAGAGCTTTGTTTTGCTTTTATAAATAGAAAATGTGTTTATTTTAAATGAATGTTAACCCCTTAAACAGTTTAATACTGGGGATTGCAACTTCAGCAGCACAGATCATGTGATGCTTGAAGGTGCATTGAAATTAAATTTTGCAAAAGGAAGACTAAACTGTACTGAGGTGTTTTAGTGTTTATGCATGCTACAAGCTGGCATGTTTGTACTGCAGACAATAGGCCAAAACATCTGCCTTTAGATTAATTATGCTATTATTGTAGCGTTGCTGGGTAATAAAGTTGTAGCTTATGCATACATGCTGGAGAAATCCATTATGCCCAAGATCCAAAATAGTAATCCTTTGCGATTCAATACTACATTTACTATAGCTGAGACACAAACATGAATTACATAGAAAAGGCATACTGGCGAAATATTGCCAAAAAAAATTTGACAGATAGCATCCTTGGAGGGTACTTACAAGTCTGCCACTGTCATGGCAACATCAGATTGAGATGATGAGCGCTGCTTGTAAAGGAATGATATAATAATCTGCGGGCCCTATTTGCACAAACCCCAATGAAGTTGGGACGTTGTGTAAAACGTGAATAAAAACAGAATACAATGATTTGCAAATCCAAAAAAATATGAAATCAGTAAACAGTAAATGTATTTTCACAAAATATATTGAAAGTAGGACTATGTCAGCGCTACATATTTTAAAACTGTCTTCAGGCCAGAAGACAAAAAGAAAGCAGTAATCTGAACTTTATGCTGTCAGAACTGTCTTATCTTTGTAATACAAATGACCACTGAACAGACCTCAGTATATTTGAAATTCACTCGTGATAAAAAAAAAAACTTTGGCATAGTGCACAATTTGTAATGCAGCCAAGATAATATGAAGATTCATTCCAGGGATTCAAATCAGGCAAAATAAATTTAACTGAATCACAGATTATGTATTAAAATATAAATCAAGACAATATTCCGCTTAGTAGTGAAAGTGATTAATGAATGTGATTATGGACCAATTGAATTTTCTGCTGGGTGACCGGTCTATAAACATGAACCATTCTCCATATACATTGTTTTACATTGTTGACTCATTCCATTTTCAGATCATTTGTCCTTTAAACAATGTCAGATGATACCTGCGTGTGTGTGAGAGAAACATTGCTTTTAACTTTTTTTTTTGAGCATCAACATTTTAGCAAGCATACTCTCGAGGTTTGTCATGACGAAACGCAGTTCTAGTTATTTTTCCATTCCCAGATACTTTTTTGTCCCGTATCAACTGCCCGAGTGTTTGCAATAGAGACGTGGTTCGAACGCCGAAACATCCGGCTCAACCGTGTCTCTAGCCCTTGTATAAACGGTTGCATAGCCCCTTTTCATTCTTTCGCAATCCCTGTTTTTCATCCCTTTTTTCCCATAGAAGTCAATGGACGGAATGTTCGCATCAATGGGCGGAATGTTCTCACACTCAAGGATAACATACATGCCAACTCTACCGCTTTTGGCAGTAGACTACCGCTTTTGGGGCGTTTACAGCGGCGGCGTTAGACCTGGGCTAATATCCCTCCTTTTATTAACAATTAGTCGTGGTTAGTTCTAGATGGTTTTCCTTTATTAACACGTTTTCTATTTCAAGAATAATCAAGTGGCAATTGAAGACACGGCTTCTCTCCCCCATGCGATCTAAAAGCGACAAAATAATGGGCTGCATTCAGTACAGAAAAATAATTTAATTGTAATTAGGTCTTTGCACCGGCACTCGGCGACGGCATTTCAGAACTCTTCAGCGAATGAAGGTAATTTTGGTGACTAGTACGTGGTTTCGTCCGATTACAGTTTTCAATCAGACAGCTGTCTATTTTTTACAACGAGTTGCCTGACTGTGCTGCAAAAACAGGTGTACATACTTGTTGCCAAAATAACCTTAATTCGCTGAAGAGTTCTGAAATGCCGTTGCCGAGTGCCGGTGCATAGACCTAATTGTAATTAAATTATTTTTCTGTACTGAATGTAGCCCATTATTTTGTCGCTTTTAGATCGCATGGGGGAGAGAAGCCTTGTCTTCAATTGACACTTGATTATTTTTCAATTGGAAACCGTGTTAATGAAGGAAAACCATCTAGAATTAGCTAGGACAAATTGTTGTCAATAAAGGGTGGGATAATAGCCAATAATTTTCGGGTCTAACACCGCCTCTGGGGCGTTTCATTCTGAAAAAAACGCCCCAAAAGCGGTAGATAGTTGGCATGTATGGGATAAGAGTGGAGAGAGGCAAAAAAATTACTCCGAAAAAAATTTTTAAATCGCTCCTCCGGCTACAATATCCAACGTACACGTACAAATTCTATATCAAAACGTAGGAAAATTTGTGCAGGCCTGAAAAATGTCACTTTGGAAGAAAACAGACCAAGGGTTGAGACTCTATGTGCCCCCAAGCGTCAGGAGCGCCGACCAACTGCCCCATAGACCCCTTTCATGTTTGTAAACAGTGATGACGTTTTTTGTGGGCGGAGCTTAACTGGTGGCAGAAAGTGACAGCTCTCCAGACCGGCGTCAGGAGCGGCAAAAACAAACACGGATGATATGGACATCTTTTCCGATCATTTTAAGAGTTTGCCGACACAAGACAGTTATAATATGATTCATTCGTTAACGTTAATTAAACACTGGCATAAGTACTGAGTAATGTTAGCTAAACCGTCTATGAACAATTTGGTTTGTTTAGCCACATGATAGCTTTCATGTGAATGATGCTCACGTTGGTAAACAGTGTTTACGATTATGAAATAGCGTACTGAGAACGCCAGCTTGCTGATTGCTGCTGTCACTAATTTTTCATTTGTAACTTCATTATTGATTTTGCCTCTGTGTGTGATAAACAGTGGAGAAAACCTTACTGGGGGTAAACTACGAAGCAAGTTCAACATGCTGGCTGAACAAACCATACCCTGACCTCAAAATCAGAGATACTTGGCACCACGACGGTGGTTGTAATCTTTCTTTATTAACGTAGGGTTTGTGCTTTAGGCTCTTTAGGCTCTCTGCGCGCTCCCATAAAGGGGCGTTCCACGCGTCACTTGTCTCTTCTTCCGCCCAAAAATGGACCAATCGCATGCTGTATATTTCTCCAAGGAGGGGCAGGTCATAATTATGGACAGTTATAAAAAGTATAAAAATATAATTACAGCAAAAAGCAACGCTGTTGCTACTAATAAACCCAGAGAGGAATTCTGGCGGAAAATTGTTGACCGTGTAAATGCGTCAGTCCAATACTGACATATTAGAGGAAATTACTTTCATTTCTGGGCCAAATCAAAGTGAAATTAATTTATAGATTGAATATTATCTGACTGTGATAAATATCAATAGTCCACTCAATTTCATTTATTTATTTGTTTTTGGTTGCTACTTTGTTTTTTAAATACAGCATGATATATTTTAATAAAATCCCAACCCTCCGATAACCCCACCATTAAAAATTTACAATAGGCCGATGGCATATCAAAACAATGGTAAGTATGATAAAATACCACTTAATTTTGTAATTGGTGCTTTAATAGTTTCAGTACCAGCACTGTCAAGAGGACATGGCACCAAGTTAAAACAAAGCATAAGAACATTTCTCAAAGTGGTACCCCATATGTTGCTTTGCTTTCATAATTATTTTAATGGTATGTTGTTTAAAATGTATAGCGCGGCATACAATTTTCTTGCTCAGATTTTCTGTATCACCAACTGAATGCATGTGGCTTCCCATGGCAAAAAAACTGCAACGCTATGCATACCATTCGTGCAACTGTAAGCGCACGGCTTCTCTTTGTTACATTGCCAACATATGGCTCCAGTAGATCACATAAGTATTGAATTCGCGCAGCTGAGAATCTGTAGCACTCTTAGAGAATATCGTCATGAAAAAGCCAACGGGTCATATCACTGTTATAAACTTGCACCTTTTCTGCCAGTCAATTTAACTGGCACCTTTTTTGCCAGTTATTTAAACTGAAATTTTACAATAAGTTTACAACAGAGTTCCGTGTATGTTAAGTGTAAACCCCGGTAAAATGTGCGCAGGATGCCACTTACAGTTCAAATAACCATGAAACAATGCGTTAATTTAACTGTTAAAGTCAGTTTATATCAGTATATTGGTCTCTGTAGAATCTCTCCCTCCGAAGGGAACTGCGTCCTATTCGGGTACCAAGATCCACAGGATCATCTAAGAAAGGTGATGCCATCTTCAAAGGAGGAGCTTGGTGACAAAGCAGCACATTTATAGCCAATTTAAGCCGAAACTTGGCACATAACCTGCTCCCGACCAGGTTAAGTTTGCACTTTACCATGGTGATCGAGTCAAGTTAAAGGACCAGTGTGTAATATTTGCCATGGTTTATTGGCAAAATCTGAATATACTACCCATTAATATGTTTATATAAGTGTATAATCGCTATAAAATAAAATTTGTTTGGTTTTCGTAGCCTTATAATTATGCATTGATATATACATATAGCAAGGGCCTTGCTTTAGGGACGTCGTCATCTTGCACCGCCATGTTGGTTCTGCAGCCTGAACCATAGATATAACGGACAATCCAGTCAGCTAGAGAACGCATTTCGCGTGCATAAATCCCTGTCGAGGAAGACGCCATTTCCGCAAAAGTGTTTTGGTCCTCGGAGGCCACCGTCTTTTTTCCGATGGGAGGGGTGAGCGTGAGTGAGTGAGTGAGCGCTGCAGTCTAGAATCTGAACGCTGGATGTCACTGTTTCCCCCCCATTTTACACACTGGTCCTTTAAGAGAGAGCCACTGTCGTGACATTGAAAAGCCTGGCATTAAGCCTGTCATACACCACTAACCTACCACTCTTGCTTCGTAGTATACCTCCCCGTTTTCACCAAAGGACCTACGGTCTGCCAGAAAATGGCAGTAGTTCAGACGGTGTCACTGAAGATTTTTTGCCTTACTTTCTGTCTCACAGCACCTGTGAGATCACCATGGCAAGCACACAGGGGTGCTGCAGTCTCCCTAGAGACACGCACACACATAGAGGAGCTGCTGTGTCAGACTCAAGCGCGCGCACACACACACACACACACACACACACACACACACGCATCTGTCTGTGTTTTTCACTGGTACAAATACAGCGTAAGCGATTAAACAGGCCGGTACAGACAAATTTCAGAGCGCAAAGCGCTGTGAAATTTGTCTTTTAAACAATGTCAGATGATACCTGTGTGTGTGTGTGTGTGTGTGTGAGAGAGAGAGAGACAGACAGACTACCTACCTAATCTCTGCCAGACTGCCACTCTGTGTGTGTGTGTGTGTGTGTGTGTGTGTGTGAGACATTGCTTTTAACTTTAGCATCAACATTTTAGCAAGCACACTCTTGAGGTTCGTCCTGAGGAAACGTAGTTCTAGTTTGAACATGCCCTCAGACTTAGGCAACACTACAAAAACCAGATCAACACGATGATTTTATGTAATAATTGATCCTGGGGTCAAAATGACCCAAACAACACCGATGCACATAATGTGTTGAGAGAACATAACATTTTTTTTTTTTTTGAGTTAAATTCATGTTTTACTTGTAAAGTTAGGGAAAAAATCTAGCTGAAAAAAGTATGTTAACCATGTTTTTGGAGACATTGAACATTGAGCCGGGTCAAATTGACCCGGAACATAACAGGAGGATTCAGTAATTCGTAATCACTAGAAATCTCTACCTTTGCTCCCATGTGCTGATTCCGTGCTCTGCCATCTGTATAACCTTTACAGATGAAGCCAATAGTGTCTTTGGCGATGGTCTGTGACATCATTTGACAGAAGAGGTTTGAGGTGAGGTGAGGTGTTTGTGGATTGAGTTTAATCATATCCACACTGATGAGGGATCAACATGTTTGGTGCAGTTTCTGAAGATATTTCCTTACGTAGCTGCCATAAATACTCATATCATCACTTCAGGCAAAATCCAAGTGGTTCCTCATTCTCAGCATGAATAAATTGTGCAACACAGACTATAACATGACATGTATAAACAGTCCATTGTGCTTCAAACTATATCAATCATCAAGATTATTGAGTCATCCATTAAATTAACCAAAGTCTCTCCTGAGAACGCCAGAAAAAATTTTCTTAAAATTATTTCTGATGATGTAACACGGGAATATCAAAACATTTAAAAAAAACACTGGAGATTACTTCATGGCATTTTGAGGCATTTGTTGCATGTCAATGTTGGTCACATACAAGGTTTTGTTGAGAGGCTTTGTTGGCTCTTCGGTATTGTGAGCAGTTGGGCTGATTTAAATAAATACAGGCGATGTCCGTTGGTCTGCTCCTGAGATAATAAAATGAAATCATGCACCAGAGACCACAGTCAGTCTCCTTCATTACAACAGCTAGATTTCCTCCAATATGGATACTTACATCGACAATTCACAATGGTGTAATTATATTATTGCTCTCTTGATTAAAACATCAATAAACATGAAGACCTAATTGAATGATACTTTGGAACAATAACCAAACAATTCCTTTGTAGGAATGATGTACGGCATTCTGTTTGCCCTATTCATGGGGAAAAATACAGAAAAAATTTTGAGTCACACATCTACAAAGGTATTTGTACAACAATTTAAAAAAAAAGAGCTGAGATGTGCAATGTTAAAATGATTGTATGTAAATTCTTCACAATCACAGTTGGTTTCATTCTACTGAGCAGTAAAGTTTCAGCCAACACAGAAAAAAAAAAAAGAAAACCCACAAAATCAAATGCTTTACCTGGCTGCACTTGCAGAAATCTCCAGTTCTTTAGAAAAAGCTGTTCTTTGTCTTCTGAGTGTGGGGAATGAAAAAAAAAACCTGAATGTACTTTACTACCAAGTAAGTTTTATTTTTCTACAGGGTACACCTACAGTATTTGTGAACAGGAGTTTTCTGTTTCTACATACGCAGCAAATTCTTTAGAATGGGCCCATTGCCAGCCCTTCTTATCTTCCTACATATTCTTTGAGAGCTGCTCAGAACTATGATCTGAAAGATGTGACATGATTTCTTGCTTTGCTATTGACAGCATTATTCAAACATTTACATTCTCCATTCTTCAGCATGCGATTAACAAATAATAGAGCATCTTCAGCTGGCTGGCTTCTCTCATTTGATCTCTCGGTATGTGCCTGTGAGTGGATGTAATGTTGGCTCGGCTGCATCGGTTTTTTATGGCGTGTGGCCCTGAAATGCTGTGCAAAGCTTTTCCATGAGAATATATAATCTTAGGGCTTTGGCATTGTGTATTGGGGAAAAAAATTTATATAACTAATCATGCAGAAAATTCCTATTGTCCATCAATATTTTCACTCTGGTGCTCAAAACCTACTGCGAGTTAACAGCAGAGGTCTTGAAAACTAGACCTGGTGAACCTGAAACGGTCATATGCTTGTTTATAAAGCAGCTAGGTGGGTCATTCAGCTGAAACACTGGGTTTCAGTCTGACAATGTGCCAGACTGGTGTTGAATCCCTTTGGAGCTGGTTTTGACTGTAATTGGCAGCTCCGCTGGAGAAGCCTGTAATTGGCCTTTGTGCCACACGAGAGCAAATCCACTGCGTCCTCAGCTGCAAGGAGTCTTCCTGATCACCTTTAACGGACATTCCAACTCTCAGAGACGATCCCACCTCACCTCAGAATCATTAGATTTTTTTTTTTTTTTTTTTTTTGTAACAGGTATCATATTTAAAGATAGTTGTCAAAATTTTCATTATGTAAAATTTACAATGTTTTAAGAGTTATGGCTATTTGAAGTGTATAGGGGTAGTCCAAATTTTGGCAACTTTGATTCCGCCTTATTTTTCAAAAATTTTTTAACTTTCATAGGTTCATAATTTAAAATGCTGGCCTCATGAGATTTTCGATGTTGATACACATTTATACACTATCCAAAAATTGATATCAGATCTGTTCTGGATGAAAAAATTTTTTCTTTATCATCCATTAAAATCTTAATTTTTCCAGCTTAACTTTGTGCACACACAACTTGAACATTATCTCGGGAAATACTTTTAGCAGCTGTATTCAGACTGCACAATTTTATTGTCTTGGAAATATTTTAAAGGATACAAGAAGGCAGCACACACGTAACGGTACAATGATAGACATATGTTAGCAGAGTCTGAAAAGTAAATCCAATATTTTTTGTGATTTTTTTTGACCAAGTACAAAACAGATTAAAAAACGATGCAAACGAGCCCTACGCGGCCGCCATATTAGCAGCTTGATCCTCCAGCAGTGACGTAACATACGCTGAACCGCTCTTTTGTCTCGGAGGAGGAAAACGACAGTCACTTTTTTCCAAAAGCCACAATTCACATGGCGTTTCTCGGCGAAGGACAAAACGCAACACCTCTCGTGCTGTGACAGCCGGCCCTTGTCATGTCAGATTATATATGCCAGCAAAGCAGAAATAACAATACACTATACACTGTTACGTGTACTTATCATTCTGACCTATTATTTAATCAAATCGAAATATCAGCAAGACAAGCACCATCATACATAATTGATATATTACCCAATGCCCATATTTCGACACTTCCTGGATAATTTCATGCTCATTCATTCCCCAGCCAGTCCCACTCTGAGTTTTAACTTCAAGTACATTGTGCAGAATCCTGTCAAAACTCATGTAAAGTGTTACCTTGCTCAGTAGTTGGCTACTTTCACGTTTCTGTAGTCTCGAAAGTGTTGCTGATCTAGCCTTTGGGGCACGCCAATGAACAAACTCTGTGGGGATGGCATCCTCCTTCAGGTGCCTCTTCCTGGCCTTCGTTCGTCTCGGAGTCAAACCCATGTATTTCCAGAGATACCAAGTCTCACGCATTCGGCGTAGGTCTTACGCATTTTTTCAGGCTTATTCACCGTAGTCTGTAATTATTCAATGAACGCTTATTAATGAGATTCTCATGCAAAATTAAAATCCTTGTGCATTGAAGTTTCCGTTTCACTTGCGTAAAGGTGGACCCCGCCACAACTAACATGGAAAGCGATTATGACTCCGGACTTCCCGTGCTTCTCTTTACTCAGGGATTGGAAACAATGCATGTGTTTCATGATCGTTTAAGAGCCAGTTTCTGTAACTTTGGACCAGTTTGAACCAGGGGGTGATATAGCATGCTCCAGGAAACCACTGATTTTTTTTGTGGGGGTAGATATATTGTCAAAACTGACAAAAATAACGTTTTTATCCGAAGATCTCTTGGTAGGAATTCACGGCCCTTTTTAGGGTAAGGGTGAAAAGGGCAAAAATAGTGAAATAGTCAAAATCTGGATTTTGGCAATGAATATCTTGGTGCGCCCTCAGTAAGCCTCCTTGATTTTTTGGTATATGAATACATGGGTAGAGTACTTTCATCTACCGTTATAATTTTTAAGGCTTACTGAGGGCGCCGCCTATAGGTGGCACTCCAAATCATGACTTTTTGCATTCTGGGCTATGTTTGAGGCCATCCCAGAGACTGCGCCCTCACAAAGCCTTGCTTATTTTTGCATATTTGGATACATGGGGACTAATTCTTTCCAAATTTGCATCAATACCGGTGGCTTAGTGAGGGCGCTTTGGTATAGGTGGCGCTTTTTAAGCCGAAAATGCAATTTTAGGTGATTTTCATTTGACCATATCTCAGTGCGCCCTCGAAGGATTTCGGTAAAGATTGTTTTATTGTGTTCCACTACATCTCTGCTATTCATGATAAAAATATCAGGGTGGCTTTTTGCCTTGTTAACCCTCTGTATGCCAAAACGTTCACACTAGACAACACTCCACCTTTAATCAAGAAAGACAAAAGGTTAGTTTTCCAGTGCGTTAATAGGGGCTCAGGCAGCAGGTGGCAGTTTTATCCTGCTCTGAACAATATACATGTAAGGATTCAATCATTATTCAGTGCTGGTGGCCGAAAATGAAATATGCCATCTAGCCTCCCGTCCTCTTCAGCACCTTCGAGATGCCGAAATTGTTATTTTTCTGACTTTTAAGTTCTTTTGAATGTTTTAATAAATTGTTTCTAATTTGAAAAAAATGTCTTGCCTCAATGTCCTGACAACACATCCCCAGTGGTTGGTGGGGACTGTTGGTCTTTTTGGTGGTTTTGCTTGATTGCGAAATATGTGAAATATGTCCATTTCTGGCATGTGTGGGGTTAAAATGAGGCAAAAAGCCACCTGATATTTTTATCATGAATAGCAGAGATATAGAGGAACACAATAAAACAAGTTTTCCTGAAATCCGGGGCGCACCGAGATATGGTCAAATGAAATCACCTAAAATTGCATTTTCGGCTAAAAAAGCGCCACCTATACCAAAGCGCCCTCACTAAGCCACGGCATTGATGCAAATTTGGAAAGAACTAGTCCCCATGTATCCAAATATGCAAAAATAAGCAAGACTTTGTGAGGGCGCAGACTCTGGGATGGCCTCAAAAACATAGCCCAGAATGCAAAAAAGTCATGATTTGGAGCGCCACCTATAGGCGGCGCCCTCAGTAAGCCTTGAAAATTATAACACAAAGTGAAAGTAATCTACCCATTTATTCATATACCAAAGAATCAAGGAGGCTTAATGAAGGCGCACCAAGATATTCAAGTCCAAAGTCCAGATTTTGACTATTTCTCTATTTTAGCCCTTTTCACCTTGACCCTAAAAAGGGCCGTAAATTCCTGCCCGAAGGGATGTTCGGATAAAAAACGTTATTTTTGTCAGTTTTGACAATATATCTACCCCCACAAAAAAAATCAGTGATTTCCAGGAGCATGCTATATCACCCCCTGGTTCATAGTTACAGAAACTGGCTCTTAAATTGTTTTAATGAAATAAGACCATTTGAAAAGTTTTTATGCAATTCCATTGCCGTCAATCCTTCAGTAAAGACAAGCCTGAGAATTCCCAAGTCATAATCGATTTCCGTGTCACTAGTGGGGAAATCCACCTTAATGCACGTGAAACTGATTAACTTGATGCACAATGACTTAAATTCCGCGAGTGAATTTCTTCAGTGTGCGTAGATTGAATAATTGCTGACTACGGCACAGAAACGTGAATGCCACTAAGAGGAGAAACTCACGCCTAAGACGTAAGCCGTGGCATCTCTGGTATTTCGCATACTTATCGTCTTCGAAACATTCGTGCAGGAAATGGACCGAGCATAGTATTGACTTCTTTCCTGGCATGGCTCCTTCTCTCCCGATATTATGTTACCATCTTTTCAGCAGTTCCGGCTTTGACCACGGAAATTGATGGAAACTGAGACTCGTTCCCTCTGCCAGGGGAGAGCCAGAGACGGCCTTGTTATTCTTCCCGCCGGCTATATTTTGACAGCCAAAGGCCCAACAAGTAGGCATCTTGTTTTCACACGGTGAATCAACATAGTATAATGGTTGACCATACTGTTCGGCAGTCTTCTTGTTCTTTCTCAGCTGAAGCTAAAGTGATCAGACGTCACTTCCTTAAAATCACGTGCCTGTTGTGATGCGTTTCATTGGCTAAAGCCAGTCCGGACTTTCTGTCATGGCAGCCATCTCATTCGGCCCAAAATCGATGCTATATGCAGTTTCAAAAAATAATTCTGTTCTCATAAAAAAATGTGAAAAATATTTGACTCTACTTGTGGACATTTTAAACACCAATCTATCGTTCTGGCTACATTTCACGGTCGCCTTCGTGTATCCTTTAATGTGAACTGGAATGGGTTGCTGGTATATTCAAACTGTGTTTTGAATGTCATTAACCAAATTAAAAAAAAAAAAAAAAAAGATTTGGTCAATGGCACCACCTGCTTTCTCGGAGCCACAGGTTCGAGTTCATCTGAAACAAGCACACGGCACTTGAGAATGGAAATTTTTGGGATTTTCTCCTTTACTTGACAGTCACACAGTAGAGAGAGACAGGAAAGTTGGGGAGAAGAATAGGGAAGACATGCGGGAATGACCTGAGCTGGAATCGAACCAGGTCGCCGCAGGAAGGCCACAGCCTTTATGGTGCAGGCGCTCAGACTGATGAGCCACCGGGGCGCGCCAAGGATTGAATTTTTAAGCGCCTGCTTGATTTGTTGAGGATCTGATGACAGAATGTGAAGTTCTTGAGTGTGACCTCCTCACTCAAGAATAATAAGAGGTTATTGGGTCCATAATCACCACAGTCACAGATAATACTTGGCTAAAATTTGTTTATCCATTTAACAAATATATCAAACATGCATTGTGCTCATCTAGTATATAATGAAAGTGAGTCATACAATATGAAATTCCTAAAACTACCAACTAAAGCAAAATAAATAAATAAATAAATGAAAAGCCATTGCTGACCTTCACTGGTTAGCAGCCAAATTCCTACTGATCAGCAGGTTGCTATGCTTTGAGTGCACTTTTCCTTGACTGGTACGTAGTGTTGCTTTAAATTGTATCTGTCCTGACTGATGCTGGAAGTCTGCAGGTTTTTTAAATTGTAATCACTGCACAAAAGATGCAGATAAAAAGAGCACTTGACAGTCCAGGGCTGGTTGTTGAAATGTATGCATATGGAATACAAGCACAACACAACACTGATTTAATGGCTGCCATCTGCAATACTAGCCCAGCTGGGCCACAGTGACCTGCGCCGCTGTATACTAACGTTCCAGTTGTCACACTTATTTTGGCAAACATCTGCGCACAGTGTGGTGCTGGGACAATGTAGCATCACACTAAGCTGCTAACACAGATGCTCCTAAGATGGGTTATTTTGTGCCGTCTTTTATTGCATTGCATCACAATGACATGTTGGAGATTTGGGCGAAGCGCAGTCTCTGTAGTCATTATTTTCTCCCAGCAGCTGATCCCAGCACAGCTGCCATGTGAAAAGGATGCCCTGTGATTGCTCTCTCTTCGCTGTGACGCTGGTATCAATTTACTACCCTCCGCCGAAGGGAAAACAGCACCCACAGCCTACTAAACCTGTGAACCACACTGTCTGTGTTTAATTTCCAGCGAGTGTCTTTAAGGTGCTGTGTGCACGCTGGTGTGTCATTTATGGCTGTGATGGATGTCCTCTGCTGAGCTCAGCAATGAAGGATGAAACTTGTCATTACAGGTTCTCACCACCTTCACCTCTGGAGCCTGGCCGCAAGGCATATTTTTACAGAGATATCTGCGAGTTTCACTTCTCTGTTTAATCTCTTTACTGTATCCACTTCCCGTGATTCCATGTGTCAAACCTAAACTCTTTGAAGAGTCATTATTTGGGATTTTTTTGTGACATAGCATGTTAGCGTCTACCTATTGTATCATTTGCATCAGAATGTTCAGAGCATCACAATGCTGAAATTGTGTGGTCTGATCCCGGCATAAGATGGAGCGAGAGATTGACAGGTGGATCGGTGCAGCATTTTCAGTTCAGAGGGTGTTATACCAGTCTGACGTAGTGCAGAAGAATATGTGCTTGAAAGCAAAGCTTTGATTTACTGGTCGATCTACATTCAAACCCTCGCCTATGGTCATGAGTTTTGGGAAGTCACTGAAAGGACAAGAACAAGAATACATGCGGCTGAAACGAGTCTCCTTCGCAGGGTGGCTGGGCTGACCATCAGAGACAGAGTGAGGAGCTCAGACATCCAGGAGAGGCTCAGAGTAGAACCGCTGCTCCTCAATTGAGGTGGTTTGAGCATCTAGTTTGGATGGCTCCTGGATGCCTCCCTTTAGAGGTGTTCTGGGCATGTCCACCTGGTAGGTGGCAAGACCCAGGACACGCTGGAGGGACTACATCTCCTGGCTGGCTTGGGAACATCATGGGGTCCCCCAGGAAGAGTTGGGGGAAGTAGCTGGGGAGGGGGATGTCTGGGTTACTTTGCTTAGTCTGTTACCCCTGCGAACCTGCCCCATATAAGCAGAGGAAAATGGATGGATGGATGGATGGATGGATGGATGGACGGATGGATGGATGTTTATGCAGCTTACTCAGTAACCCTGTTTTTGTACTACAGAACTGGAGTCTCTCACCTGTGCTTTAAGCCGGCAGTATACTCCATTAGAAGCAGAACTTTTGCGGCAAACAGACTTCTTCCAAGACGCTAGACACTGTGTTTCCTGTTGTTTCAGTGTTCTTAATGCACAAAACCATAGCTAAACTTTGTCTTTTGTCTTTGCAACTGCTGCTGGCAGCCGCTGTTGATGATTGGCTCTGACGTCACATGGCTGGTCCTATCACTGCTGAGACCAGAGCCCCGAGTTCGAACTCAAGCAAAGCTTGTTCTCTGCTTGTGCTGTTTTGCAGATCATTCTGTTTAAACACTTTTAAAACAATATTTCTCATCTTTAATACCTCTGGAATCGTGCCGCTGTTTTGCCATTGTCTGTTTATGTTAGATTTGTGGATTAGTGGGTTAAGTCTGGGGGACAAATGAGATTCCATTCTAAAGATGGGTCTTAAGAGAGGAATTGAATTTGTTTAGCATCCTCTACCAGCACGGAGTGGCATAAATATACCTGCAGTTCTTGCAGAGTATACTGCTCAAGGTCTTCCAGGATGTGTTCTCTGGGCTGTTCTTCTATCATTTTGTCTTTCCTCTTTTAAGGTACCCTGCCCACTTTAGCTTGGATTCACAAGTGGTGCATCTGGTAAGGCAGTGGCATAGAGTTGAGAGCATAGTGTGCTGTCTTTGAGATTACTGTTGTTTTAATGGGCCACAAGGACAACTTCAGAGCATAGTCTTCTGCCTGGAATCTAGAGCGCATTGTACACCTATCATATAGTGCAATGCCCAGCATTGATTCAAATCTTCCAGAGAGCATTTCCAAAAAAGTTGGGACAGTATGGAATTGAGTGGAGTATGGAATCCAACAGGGAGCGACTGTGCTCTGTAAGACTTAATTTAAAGGTGAATCTTTCTGCTCATGATATATCCTGCAAAGGAGAGTTTATTCAGTTGGGGTCACACATCTTGAACAGCACTCGCCCCTTCCCGAGGGTGATTGGACAGTGTAAAATCTCATCACCTCAGCTGCGCAGCCGTTCAGTGCGATAGCTTGGCTGACAGTTTGACGGGGGGATGATTTTGTGCTGCTCAGAGTAATCAGTACTCCTCTCTGGTGTCAGTTTCCTGATTTCTCTGTTCAGTCTTGGTTGGGAGCTTGCAGAGTAAAATAAAAAGAAGGAGAGCTAATTGTAATCAGTGGAGAATCACTGAAATTTACTGGAGCTGATTTCACTGAGAGGTTTAGTACTTCACATCAAATTTGGGGTGCAAAGAACTATCTCCTAGATATATGCATTCAGTGTGATGAGCAGGCTTTATACATTTAAAAAATAAATAAATAAATTTGCAAATACAACATGTAGCCAATGCTGATGCTGAATGAGGTGAACATCTTAACCTTTGAGAAAATCTGATGGTAATCCAGACAAAAAACACTCAACCAGACGTAAAACAAACAAAAATGCACTTGCCGAAAACTCTGATTTTGGATTTTATTTTTCTTCTAAATTATTGTAGATCTCAGTCTTCACTTAAATTGCCCCTCACGATTGCAACATCAGGATTACAATGCTCTAAGAAAATTTTAATCACATAATTGTGATCTTCTGCCTTATGGGGCTAAGCATCTTGAAAAATACCCAATGACGACATTTTAACGAATGTTATTAAATGTTCTATTTCTCTCTCTGTCTTTTTGTGCCCCCCTACGCCCTCATTCTCAAACGCTGCATAATCACCCGACAGGAATGCCCAGGCCGTGTACAGTAAATGCTGACAGCTGCTAGCGGCTCTTAGCGATCCCCGAGGCAGCTGCAGGAACTCGCCTATGGAGGGACATGCTCAGCAGATGAGCACCATGAGAACGGCAACGTGATACCATCTATTACTTTTTAGAGGTTTTTGAGTTAGGGGTACACAAGGAAGTGATTTACTCTCAGGGTTCTGCCGGACTCCGATGCGTAATTGATGTGTAGCCCCCTCCAGTGATTTGCTTCCTCACATTTCTCTCTCTCTCTCTCTCTCTCTCTCCGTTTACTTTTATTCATGCCATGTGTAATTCCGACTCCCGACAATTCTCACCAGGCTGACTCTGAGCTTTTGGGACAGTGAGCCCTCTCTCGACCCCTGCTTTAACTGATCTCGGAGTGGGGGTCGGGAGGGTAGACGAGGTGCAAAAAAGGCTTGAGATAGGGATGGATTGAAACAGGTCTCTCATGATACTCCTGCATGATGCTTACCAGGTGCAGCATCTGCTCTCACTGCCACAAAGAACACTGTTGGCAAGTGACAAATGGGTTGACATGAGAAGGTAAATGCCAGGCATTGTTTAAACTCCAGTCATTCCTTTTGAAGCCTTTTGAATTCCTTTTTATTGAAAATATGATTTTCTGTGATTTTTATGGGACACTTTGTGTTCCTGACTTCATTATTTGCATCCAAATGGACATGGAGAGTATTATCTTTCTGAGAATGCATTTTCTTTGCATGGTCTCAGCAGTGGCATGCCATCCGCATGATTCCTTTGTGATTTCCTGCATGAGTCGTTGATGCGCTCTTGGAGTAATTTTGGGAGGCTGGCCACTCCTGGGAAGGTTCACCAAAGTTCCAAGTTTTCTCCATTTGTGGATAATGGCTCTCATCGTGGTTTGCTGGAGTCCCAAAGCCTTAGAAATTGTAAGGCTTTGTAACCCTTTCCAGACTGATAGATGTCAATGACTTTGTTTCTTATCTGTTCTTGAATTTCTTTAGATCGCGGCATGATGAGTTGCTTTTTGACATCTTCTAGCTTACTTCCCTTTGTCAGGCAGGTTCTATTTACGTGATTTCTTGATTCAACAGGTCTCGCAGTAATCAGCCCTGAGTGTGGCAAGTGAAATTGAATTAAAAAAATGTGGTTAATCACAGTTAATTCGTGATTTAACAAGGGGGGGAAATTACTTTTTCACATAGGGCCAAGTAGGTTTGGATAGCCTAATATTAAAATATGTTTGATGATCTGAAACATTTAAGTATGACAAATATGAAAAAAATAAGAAATCAGGAAGGGGGCAAATACTTTTCACGGCACTGTATATGTATATATTTATATTGCGTGTGTGTAAACGCACCCTCATGCTATCGTCCTGTGATATGCAGGGTTCTGCCGATGCTGTTCAGCAGTGGTTGGCACCGACTGGCACTCGGAATGCACCAACCAGCACTCGGAATCCACCAACCACCACTCAGCCCAGAAAGTGCTTTTTCCGCGCGGTACTATTTTTTCAAAGAACAGTTAAAACGAATGCGTCCAGTATCTAATTAAACCACAAGAAACAAAACATTAATGACTCTAAGTATGTCCCCTCCCCCCCTTATGTTACTGTCAGAATAGCAAACTTTTGTTTTCAACCCACTCCCTGACATAGCCAATTCGCGGGAATCGTCTGCGGTGGTCGTCATAGCAATCCGCCTATTGTACATGTATTACGCTTTGGCACGAGTGTAGCTGAAGTGCAGACGGCTAGCGGAGAGATGGCCAAACGGAAGAATCAGGGCCCAATTGACAGATTTTTAAGGTGAGATTCAGTGTTGCACTTACAAGATAATAACAAGGTTCGAAATTCGCGGTAGTCCACTAGTGCACACAAACGTAAAAATTAAGGCGGACTCGTAAACTTCTCTTCAAACTAGTCCGAGTGTATAATAAAATATTTTCAACATGGACAGAATTCCGTGGGCAACCTTTTTACCTGCTTTTTATTTCCCAGAATGATTTCAAAAGGAGGCGCCAATAGTGTTCACTGCCCTGGGGCATATCGCAAGACATGTCCTCCCACCCATTCGCAAATGCATTTAATCAGAAAAATTAAATTAAATGCCCATTTTAAATTTAAATGGTCCATTTTGAAGCTCCTTGACTTCAAAAAGGTAAATCGCCAACGTAACTGTTTATATTTGTTCAAGATGAATGAATGTCTTTAACCTTATGAATTGAATAGGCTACCTGTTCTGTGAAATTATGCATAATAAACAGCTCAACTAAAAAAGTAAGCTTCCTATGTGCACAGATATGTTAAATGACATTGTATCAGTGTTGGCTATAGGCTATATCCCGCACTTCGGTAAACATGAACGGTATTCTTTAAGTGCGATGTTTCATGAATTAGAATGAACAAAATGGTCAAGTTTCATGTTATCCAGTCTGACCTTAATGACGGCAGCGTTCTTCCTAACCCAAGAAAGAGTACACTTGGCTATGTCTTAATAACCAAAGCATTTGACTTTGATAATAGTGTATTCAATGCGATTAAAAAAATACAAACCATTTTCCTCTGTGTAATGTCGATGAAGAAATAATTTATTTTCCTCATGGCTTTTGAACACCATTATCTCAATTTACGTAAAAGCAAGTCACAGTAACCCGTATAATGATCATGATCGAGGTCTTTGCATGTGTACTTTGTACCCAAGATGTATAGTATAAGTATATCATACTGTAACCCCGAGATAATTAAACCACCGCGCTCTCCAGCCATGCGTTTGACTAGTGCGTCAACTTTTTATTTTATTATATTTTTTCCTCACAATTCCGTAAAAAAATTTGTGGCTTCTCTCACTTAACTTCAGAAGGCTGCCGTCTGGTCAAACAAGAAAAAAAAAAAAACGGAGAAATTCAGAAGAACTGGAAGACGCACGCTTGATATTACTGATATAATGAATAATTAATAATTA
This sequence comes from Gymnothorax javanicus, assembly GCA_029692085.1. NCBI lineage: Eukaryota > Metazoa > Chordata > Actinopteri > Anguilliformes > Muraenidae > Gymnothorax > Gymnothorax javanicus. Next base: position 109,806,037 of record CM056194.1, on the reverse strand, counting down.
ATAAAAATAATTACTTGATATAATATTACTGCCATGCCCCCTGCTGAACGAAAGAAAATGCATCTCAGCACCCAACCAACACCTCCGCTCAACAAAATGGAACCGGCACGGCAGAAATTTGCCCACCGGCACTCTTAGCATCCTGGGCAGAACCCTGGATATGATATGTATTTTGGCCCGGAGCCCTCTGTAATAAACTCTGTCTGTCTGTCTAAGAAAGAAGACGCATAGCCAGCCAACTAAAAGGTGACTTAGAGCAATTTCACTTTAGTAGTCTTGCAGCCAAATGTCTTTTAAAATCAACTTGAGTTCAATTTTGTTTTGCGTCGAAATTCAATCTAAGTTTTAGCAACATTCACAGGAATGAAGGCTGGCTTGGTTGCTTGATTTGCAGCTACAATATGTGCAGACCAAAAATAATTTGGTTTCACTGGTTTTCCAACTCCTCTTGGTTCACTTGGAGTACCTGTGGCATGAGACTCCTTTGAAATTTACTTTCACCGATGGACCTCATGCGAAGCTGAAGTTTGAGCTGTATTGGTACTGTATTCGATCAGCTACTGTGGCGCAATCCAAGCTCTGCCTGATGTGGAACAGTGGGGGAGCTGGGAGACCATAACATGGAATATAATGTAAAAATAAAGAGGGTGGTGTTCTTCATTATCTCAAGAGTCCAACTTTCAAAATCTCTCTGAAAGGGCTGGTGTGGCTTTCATTTCAACCAAGCAGTTACACACCTGATACGACTAATCAAGCTCTTTCGCAACAAGGGTTGATTAGTAGAATCAGTTGTGTAAGTGCTTGGTTGGAATGAAAGTCTGCACCCACACCAGTCCTTTCTGGATAATGTTGAATAGCCCTGTTTTAGGGCATTCATAAATCATTTATTTCTGTTACCCTGAACTACCTAACGCACCAAATTAAACACGACAATGGTGCAGCTGTTGATCAAAACAGGAGTGGAGATGTAATATTATCACATAGCAAGAAATCTTGCTTTCAAAAGAGAGAATTTTAGAATGTCTCATGAGGTGGGATGTTCAATTGTTTTCAAGACATAAGTCTCTGCTGTTTTACCATACTAAATTTATTACATGTTGGATCCTTGAGGAACCAGGTCACATCCATAATTAGGGATAATTGGGTTGTTTGAACATGAATAGAGTGAACCGTCCTCTCCATCAGTCATGTGGGTCATAATGAGGGTGATACAGGCTACCTATGCCAGTTAGAGAGTAAAGCCGAGTCCTGCAGGAGAAGATGGGAGAAATGGTGTCTCAACATTCAGCTCTTTTATGTGTCAGTTATTTGCTCTCATAGGAAACAACCAGTCAGAGTTCAGTGATTTTGAGAATTCATTGCTTAAATGTCCCCTTTTGCGGTCTGGAGCTTCAAACAATCATTTATTTTCATTACATGGCACAGTTTCTAAAGACTGCATGCTAATTTTGGCAAGGCCCTCGGGATGTGGTGCACAGCATGTCATGTGCAACACTGATAGTTCATAGTGTGTGAATAGAAGAGCCCAGAGAAATGTCCTTGAACATGGCTCTGGAGGTCTACGCTGTGCTGCCGTGTGCGTGAGTCAGTGGACTCTAGTTTCATGCCATCATAAACGGAAACACATGCATCGGTAACGTTATTCACACTTTCGTCCCTGGTAAACGGGGTATGTATCGCCTCAGAGTTGCAGTCGGTAACTTTGGAGAAAAGAGCAAGATAGAGATTTTGATCATAAACACCCCCGTCCCTCCCTCACTGTTCCTTCTCTCCCCCCTGTGGTCCCTCCCTCCAGGGCATTCATGCTCATTCATGAGTTCAGTTCACCAGTGGCAGCTTTACAAAACACATGAGGAGCTTCAGTGCGTCTTACTGCAAAGTGAGAAGCACTGGTAATAACAAAAAGCAAACATTAAGCATTTACATGTTACACATACCTAGCCATCTCAAAATCATTGTAATTTGCCTGGTTACTAAAAGATGGTACATAAATAAGACTGAATATCAGCCTTGCAAGTGAGCAAACTAACTTTACCGACACAACATTAGCATTCATTAGCATTAGCTACCAAACCTTGTAACTGGCTGCACAAAAAGCTACTTAGCGATGAAAAATATAAGGGTTTTTTTTGCATTATTAGAGTGTAAAAGATGAGAGTCCTACCATCAGTAATTACTACACTTCAGGTCCAAATACAGGGCGAGGGAAGCAAATAGAATACCGCTTCCCTTGACCAACCCTTTTGACAACAGCGCTATAGTTGCGACATCCCCTTGTGTCTCAAAATTACTGGAATGGAATAACTCATGCAGCATGATCTCATGATCTGCAGTATCTTTAGCACTCATGGACCCCCACTGCATTGCATCCAGTATGTCCTCCAATATTGACAGATGGTAAGTTATGCTCACCATACATTATCTTTCGTTTTACGTAAAAGGATTAACTGTATATTTTAAGCTGTAATTATCTCAGCACTGTTTCTACATAAATATATCGGAATTGAAAATTAAAATTAAAAGATGTATTTTATTATATCCTTCATGTTCCTTCAGGTTCCCTGGTATCAGTATTGTCTCACTTTGCAAAGACTGATCAATTCAGTAGGATTTTGACAGTGGTATTGAAAAAGAGATTCTGAATGGCAATACCATATAGAATTTATGAACAGATAAACAGACGTATAGAATGCAATCGAAGAGCTGACAAAGATAAAATGCATTACAAATCATACATTTTTTTTCTGAGGTATGATTGCATTGGCTAATATCCATCATATGTGAGCTGCAATTATATTCCAGTAAATCATGTTGGTTGATCGCTGTTGTGCAAAATAAACCCGTGTAGGTTCTGAGGTATTGCAATTTTGCTTTTGAAGTAGAGTAACATTTTCGAGGTCCCCCCATCCTCGAACAGTTGGAGAGAGACAGACGCTTCAGAAATGGTTCAGTAACATTATGCGTGCTTCTTACTTGTTTTCTTCTTTTCTCATTGGTTGGCATCATTTGCAAAATAACGACTTAAAGGCTACTAAACTGTTTAAGAGAACTTTGAAGTGGGTCATAGGTCATCCTAAAGGCCGGCAAACCAAAACACTGCCCATGTGCCCTGAAAACTGCAACCAACAGATAACACCCCTCTCACAATCTGACATTGGTTAAACATATTTCCAATACATATAATACATATAGCTGTGCTAATCAAAACTATTAACATGAAGCAACACTGCATAACTGTATGATTACTGATGAATAATACTGAGTAATGCTGATGGCTGACAGATATTGATTGAATCAACTGAACAGATGTTAATCAAAGCCACAGAAATCAGTTGAACAGATATTGATTAAATCAACTGAACAAATATCAGTTGAATCGACTGAACAGACATTATTCAAAGCAGAAATCAACTGAACAGATATCTATATCTAATAGATAGATATAGATATAGATATCGATAAATCAGTGAAACAGATATTAACACTTAGATCCTTTGAATCATTGCCACAGGAATGAGTGTGAACAGCTTGTGTGTGTGTGTGTGTTACCGCTGCTTACATTATATGGTTACTGATTATCATTATTGATTTGCTGCTGAATATGATTAATAAGACTGAAATATGATCTTGAACACATTGTACTCATACTGGACAAAATTAATCAGTCTTGTATTTGGACCTTCGATCTAAATAATTCTGGTTCCCAAGCCAGGGGTGTAATTTTCAGCAACAGTGGGAAGCGCTCTAGAAAATGGAGCTTTAGCATTAGTTCTGACAGGCACACAATCTCCCATCCAACTGGCAAGCTTTTATAACCCAGGCAGTGTTCATTCATTTCTCTGGGTCCGTGACCCCTACACCACTCCTACTCTGGGGTCCGTTTCCCAAAAGCATAGTTGCTAACTACATAAGCAACTTACATAGTTCGTCCATTCACAGTCAATGGGGCCAACTATGTAAGTTAGCATCTGTGATTTTGGGAAACGCACCCCTGGCCGACTAAAAATCTGCATCTCAGCTATCCCACCTCCCCGGCCTCCTCCTTCATATATAACACTGTCATCAGCAGCTGGTCATATCATGTTCATTAATTTAAACGTAAAGAATCTCGAGGGGATTTGTGAGCTCAGGGACAGTCTGCGTCACGCTTGCTTGGATTGTTCCAGAGCTTCACTCGAGCAGAGTCAGCGCCAAACTCAAATGCATGTTGTTCTGTAATAAATGGTCAAATTTGATGAAAGTGTACTGCTTGAATAGTATCAATAATAATATACTTTTAAAAAAGTATTTTGTGAAAAAAGAAACAAGCAAAGCAAAGCATTTCACAATTGAACAAAAATGCAGGCAATGAAAGCAACCAAAAACATCCAGAACATTTACAAAAAATACTCTGAACAAGTCTGAAATCAACAATTATTTGAAAGTATAATTACATTAAAACCATCTTGCTGAATTGGGTTTTCTGCTGATACTTAAAACTTGCGAAAGATGTAATGGGTTTGGAATGCTAATCAACTCTATGCTGTGGGTCTTGCTTCAATGACTGGTCACTTCACTTGGGAAGCGACTTGATATCTGAAACAGCGTGAGATTATTCAGGCGATTGATCTACATGAGCCTCTGACTCAGAATGGAGGTGCCAAAGATATTAACGCTTAATGGGTGAAAAAAAAGCTCAAGCGAGTGAAATAAGAATCAACTTTACTGAGAAGGTGCAGTGCCCCTCTAAATATGGCATTCAGGTTATATTCCATGGAAAATACATAAAATGCAAAGCAGATCATCAAGTTACAGTGGAAAGATAATCTCAACGAACACCAACTGAAGGACACCTTTAACTTTTAAATACCTAAATTCCTGATTGCAATTTCAGATGAATCTGTTGAATTTACAGTATGGTTTATTAACCATCTGGTTTTTGGTTTTTACTTTGATTGTATCTCACCACTCAAAAATTTACATTCATTTTTTGAATAACCAGTCTCCCTGCCCAGATTATTTGATTTGCATATGATGGGAACAACATTTGATTTAAAAAATCAAAGAACTAATGAACCATTAGTTTAAAACCTTTGAAGGTCTCATATTAAGCTGTATTTCAGTGGTGGTCAACCCTGGTCCTGGAGAGCTGCAGTGGCTGCTGGTTTTTGATGTTACTCAGCACTTAATTGATGTATTTCAGCAGTTGATAACACGCTGAACTCATCTCACCTGGTGTCTTAGGTTTAAATAGGGTGGAGAAAACCAAACTCAGCACACCCTGTGGCTCTGCAGGACCAGGGCTTGCCACCCCTGCCCTATAAACTTTTATCTTTACTCTGTACTTCTACTTTGTCTCATTACAACTATGCTAAATGTCCAACCACATTCACAAATCTTGTTTTCCACATAGTCTGCTGTCACAACCTGCTTGTCTGCTTAATTGGCTCTAGGAGTCTTGTGGGTGGTTCCTGGTAATTGAATGATTGGCTTCTTATTCCCTTAGTGTGGGAGTATAGCTAACCCTGGTCCTGGTTTGGAGAGTTTTTAATTCTTCACAATACATGTTGGAAAGTCTGCTAATTTGCTGTAATGAATGATCAGCAGTTCATATGTTCAATTAATTCTAAGTCAAAAGACCTCTAGACAGAACAACTAATGTTTTAAAATGTGGAAATTAAAGTCTGTGGAATTATCCTGAAATAAGTTATTTGCATCAGCTTGGAATGAGAAAATAGATTCCACTTGTATCATCTTAAATAAAATAAGGACAACTTAAACTTGCATTTTTAAAATGTCTTTGCTTCCTGCAAGAACAAATGCAGTAGTTAATATTTTGTATGCTGTTCAAACAAGTAAAATCATCCACCGGTTATCCCCTCATCCACCTGTAAAAGCATTTGGTTTTCTAATTTAGTTTTCTGCATTCGTAATTTTACCTTCATTTGGTTGTTTTTTAATACTCTCGCATTGACTCGGTCAGCGATTTTCTGCCACACAAACTCACGCTCTATTTAAGTGGCAACTGTACTTTTTTTTTTTTTAAATAAGTGTTCGTACTTAGTGTACGCCTTTATTAATTTGTCCAACTCTGCTGGAGAAAAGTAAGACGCGTGACTTTTTTTCTCCACCGTTGCCATGGTGAGTCGTGTTATATTCCATTGATGAGGGCTTTTAATATCCTCCTGCACTCACCTGACTGTGGCGTAAGTTAACTTAGAGTTGATTGAACCAAGTATTATCACCAGTTCTGAACCCGAAAACTCTGCAGTCAGCAACTCAAAGTCAACTCACAGTTACAGAACAAACTCAGAGTTTGTTTACCCTGCTTTCTGAAACGGGGCTCAGATCTCATGAAGATCTTGAGACGAGCTGTTCAGAGAGGAAATCACGTTCATGAAATCACATTCTCGGATTACGGCAAAACCCCTGTATTTTATGTTTAGAAACTTTGCAGAGGTTGAGTATGGACATCCAACCTTATAACATTACTTTTATGTATTAAAAGAAGGATCAGCATAATAGGGGACCTTTAAACATTTTACTCTGGCTTTGAAAGAGCACTTTTAAGTCTGATCTTAGACAGTCAAATTATATTTTCGGACAAGTTTTCTGCGGGACACAAACAAGTGAGATTGAGATGTCTGTCAGATAAACCAGAGTGGACAGGTTCTCTAAGTGCTGGCTGCTTGGATTTTAAAGTGGGTTTTAAAGGAAACTGAGACATAGTTCTTAATCAGTGTGCTGTCTGCCTGCTTTTCTACTTTTTGCATTTTGAAGCTTTTTGTTTTTCTGTTGGGGGAGGATGGGTGTCTTGGAAAAATGATTTAGCCTCAGTTCTGACATGGACATTTTGAGAGAGTGATGCACAGCTCTGTCTGTGACAAATTAAATGACATCTACGCCAGCAAAAACCATTTTACAGTATAAATTGTTAGGTAGCGTTCAGGAACCAGATGCGAGAACCAAGCAGTGCAGTAGAACTGGATTTTATTAAGGAAGGGGGCGAACCCCCGCAGAGCAGGAGGCAACGGTACAGAGTCCACAATCCAAAAATCAAAATCCAAAGGGCGAAATCCAAGTCGTAACCAGGGCAGCAAACACAGTACTCGTGGTCGGGCAAAAAAGGTTTGATACACAGATGCAGACAGTAATCCAAAACAGAGCCAAAATCGAAAAACAGGGACGGTCCTGTCAGAAGAGAATCGCAAAGAATACAAGGCAAAAACAAGCGTAGCACAAGGGAAACGTTCTGACAGGGAAATGCTGTGAACAGACTGCTTAAATATACGCAAGGGAAGTCACATGCTATGATTGGGAACAGATGACGTGGATCAGACTAATTACAAAGGAACAGACACGAGGGAGAACCTAACCACATGAAATAGGCAAAAGCCAAAACGTGGACATGGATCACAAGACAGCCTATTGACGAACATACGGCTCCAGTTAGGGAGTTCTAACGTGCACAGATAATGAGAGGCAGAACAGAGTTAAACAGGTGCGGAGGATCCGCTGAAACGCAGCCAAGTAGATTGAGTGAAGACAAGGGGCGGAGACTAGAATAGGGCGAGTGCTGAGAGCTCGTTAGTCAATTAGTAAAGTGCAACTATACAATCCCTAGTGCTTGTTAGTAAGTTAGTACTATATACAATGCTAGTTATAGTTAGTAGAATTAACTAAAACAACGAACTGTTAGTATTGTTAGTAAAGACAGAACAGCAAGGCGAAGGAAGCAAACGAGATTAGAAGGAACGATTGAAAACCCAGAAACCATGAAATCACCTGAAAGCGTGGCACACAATACTGGGGGAAATAAGCTGTCACATAACAAAAGACCAGACAGGGGAGACAAAGTGCAATGCATGGAAAAATACAAAACAATGACCGGAATATAACTGGGGGAATGGACTATGGCAGAATAAGCAGGAATAAACAGAAACAAAACATGGCATGAATCAAGACAATGGCAAAACATGAACAGACCAAGGCAGAATCATAACATATATTTCAAAATGAAATTACAGAAGAAATTCAAATATATTTTGTAAAAATGGTCATTTTGCTAAATCAAACAAGAACTAGCAATATGAACCATTTAATTGGAGCATGAGATCTTTAGTGGAGTACAAGCTATAGTTTTGCTGTATTTTAGTATTTGTCGCAATGAATTTCAGACACTCAAAACAAAATGTGCCGGCCTAAGCATATAAAATCATAAAGAAACTAATTTTGAAGTGAATATTTCTATTTGCCAAAAACGGGCAAAAATATTAAAAAAGGAAAATTAAATGCATCAGCCTGTTCTTCACTATTGGTGTAAAGCTGTAATGTGGCCTGCAGTCATGAGCTGAAAATTACATTCATATCTTTGAAAGATCACGGCAGTATGCAGCTCTCTTTAACAGTGGACAAGCTGAGCTGAAAAAATGATATAAGACATGCAGTGCCAAACATCCTATTTTGAAATGAGTGTGCGTGTTCTTTGTGCAGAAATCATATACAGAGATGTCTTAGTTGTGAAAGATCGGTAAGGATGATATATTACATAAATAAAGCAGTCTCACACAGTGAAGAGCATACTGTATGCATTCAGGTTGATCAATGTAACTTCTCTTCTGAGGCTTTAAGCAAACATTAACATTAACAGTGCTATATAGTTGTAGTTTTCTTTGGATCAATTTCCATAGTTTGCACTCAGGTGGTGTGACATTGGCATTATTATGCACTTTACACTCAAACCATGTTTAAGTGACATGAAAAGTTGGTCAGTTGAAACCTTAATACGGTATGTTAATTTTAGCTTGTAAGTTTGTAAACACCATGCATTTAGGAAGCTACAATGGGACACTACAGTCTGGCTATAGAAGGGATTATTATGTGCTCATGTTCATTTTATCCATCTCCCCCAGTTATGCAGAACCTCATGGTGTATAATGAAATTATTTTACAAGACTATACAGGAAGCTGTTTCTGAAAAATTGCATTAATAGATAAAAAAAGCACTACGTCACTGTTTAAAAAAACCCCCGATTGATTCACATTTATGATTTAGTGAGTGTCTGTTATTTTTTAAAATCTATTTTTATTAAGGAGCGTGTAATCAGCTTAAATGAGCCAGCTGTCTCTGACACACATACATCCATACAAACATAGATAAATACATGCTGGTGGATACATACATACATACATACATGAGCTGAGTTTGAAATTCGATGGCTGGGTTTCCTGATGGATTTTTCTGGGGAATCGACTAATAGGACACAGTATATGCTAATTATTTTTATCATCTTTTTTGGACTGAATCAGGAGATAAGGACAGCGTCAAGCTTTGGTGATGAGTTCCTCTAAAGTTACTGACGTTGATAGAAATAGTTGCTGACTGTGTGCCTGGGGAATGTAAGCCTGGATTTGGCTGGATTTGCATTTTAACTTAATTGGGGGAAGACTGACTTTTTTTTCATTCCAGTTTTTAGACCAAATGATAATACTTGATACCTGTTCCTATACTCTAAGTTTTATTTTAATTGTAGTAGAGTCCACTTACTTAAATTGTCACTGAATTAATTGGTCATTGTTTCTAAATTAAGCATTGTTCTGTTCCATGTAAGAGCTTGTTTTTATCTATAGTATATTTATGGTTATTGCACTGTATTTGCAATGCTGCGGTGCCTTTTGTGCTTGAGAAAGGGGTTTTGCAAATTAAACGTTTGATTATTGACAAGAGGAAGAATCAGAAATACTATAGGTATTCAGCATAAGCATAATAGCCGAGGTGAACATGCCTGGACTCTGAAGAAGCTTGTAAAAGACTGTCTGCAGTCGATGGCTGGTTTACTCCTGGCCCCCCACCACTTGTCCTTAGCGGACTCACGGACCAGGCTGCTTGGTGATGGCCTTCAGTCACCCAGTGCTACTGAGGGAATTCCTTCTGAAAGAGGCCTTGCCTTTCTTCCTCTGCTCCCCTGGCAAAGGCCTTTGCTGCTTTAGTTCTCTCTAAATCTGTTGTTTTCCTCTTAAGGCTCAGAAATCCAAGTAGTGGAGCAAAGGGCTTAATTTGCTCTGTGGTCTAGAGAGGTCCCAGTCTGCTCAATCACATCTCCGATAAAACAGGTGCCATGGCAGCAGTCAGGGCATCAGTATCTCCTCTCATCAGGGCAGATGAGGAGATAGATGCAGAGTTCAGGGAAGTGAAGTCAAAGAGAGAAAAACGTGATTTCCTGGGACTGTGTATCCTTCTGATCAGGGTGTGAGCTTGATGTAAAATAGAGGGGCAAGTTCCTTGCACTTGCAAGCACTAGAGATTAAATCACTGCCTTTTTTTGTTGGCTAAAAACAAGCAACTGAAGAACAATCTCAGTAATGTGTTTTCTGCAAAATTACCAATATAGCCTCTTGTTTATGAATTGAATTTATATTGCACGGGTTCATTTTGCTGTAGTGAAACGCTTGTACCAGCAGTGATATTGGGAACCTGCATGAAAGAATCACATGACATTGACCAGAGAATTATTGCTATTCCGGTGATTGAACAGGTCATGTTGTGACTAATTTTTTTGGTTTGGAAAAGGTGAGCAGTATGAATGTGTGGTTCACTGACTCCTCAGTAGCTGCCACTGAAAATAAAAAATCACACTCAAGGGTTCAACTGTTACCAGACTTGACCAGCCTCTTGTGCAGATGTTTCTTGGGATGTTTCACCTCAGGACGATGCTTCAACACTTCATAAGAGGCAGCAGCATTGCAAACTGAATAGTGTCTCTCAATGGTAATCTGTCAAGACTTCTCAATAAAATAAATACAATGTACAATCATATCATACATCACAAAAATGAATGGATTAGGGCTGCCGACAGAAGACTGGTTGATGGCCAGCGACAGTATATGCAGGCTGTCTGTTCAATCTCAGAATATTACTGCATGGTAATTTAACTGTTTTATGAAACCACTGAAAAGCATTTAAAATGATATGGTTTAAACAGTCTCAAAAACGGTCTCTGAGGGAATTGTATTTGTTGTTTATGGTTAATTGAGTACGAAGAATGAAAAAAAGTCAAATTTGAGACGAGTCATTTCAAGGCCTTCTACAGTATGTCATGTTGGTTACTCTCCACAGAGTTTTTTATCCCAGTAAATGGCTTGCTGGTGTCAGGCCAGTGGGCTTATTCGGCAATTAGTTCTGAAGAATTTAGCCGCAGTTTGCTATAGCTTTTAGTCCTCTACATATTGAGGGCTAAAGGCTTCGATCCCCAGTAGCAAGAGGTCTGGAGCATGTGCGAACTGAATTCTCCAAAGGGAGCTCCTCCGTGTGTATTTGACTTGTAGAAATATGCCCTCCTGTAACAGCCGTGCTGATAGGTCAGAAGTTTGAGGAGTGGTACACAGATTAACACAGCTGCAAGTGCGTCTCTCCATCTTTCACATGAGAGGTTGACTACAGGGGGTAGGAAGTAAGGGTGCAGTGGAATTTTCATTAATCTTATAGTTTGTGGCAGTTTAGTGTAATGGTTAAGCCCCTGAGGGCTGTATCATGAAGCTGGATCATTGAGTTAACAGCGTAACTGCATGGGGTAAAATTAGTCCATGACAGCTCTTCTTTCTTTAGAATACATTCCAGATTAAGGTGATTTTCACTTTGAAACCATGTTGTTATCTGGCTAACTCAGTCATCCTTTATTCTGAAACAAGTGCTGGGCTTAAAACCTGAAGTTTGGAGACTGCTCGCTGAATTTGTATCCTGTCTTGGATTGACTGTGCGTATCTCCAGATATAAAGTTTGATAGAATATACTGAAACAAAGTCACTCTGGATAAGACTGTCTTATATAAATGATGCTGAAAATCTACAGCCTCAATTCAACAAGAATTAGGGCAGTATACAAAATGCAGAAAAAAAAGAATTATGTGAATGTGTATATATATATATATATATATATATATATATACATACACAGAGCGGTTTCTTGCTATAGGCGAACTAGGCGAATGCTTAGGGCCCCCAAGCCACCAGGGGGCCCCAAAGCTCCCTCTCCGGGAGCCTCATCTGAGGAGAATTAAAATGTCTTTATCGGTAGCTATTTCGTGAGTTTATTACATCCTTTATGCATAAAAATAAACTTAGGAAAATGAACCGAAATGATAAGCTGTGGCTGGTGTTTTTGTAGCATTATTTGGTTGGACCGCACTGTCACACAGTTTGTGACGTAGTGCGCCGCCGACAGGTATGATGGGAATGATTGACAGCCACCCATCATTTCCGTTAGCGAGAGAGCAAAAACACAGGAATGGCATCAAAACGAACTTACGTCAGTGGCCTGGAAAAACGAAAGAAGAAGAAAACGGAGGAAGAAAAGCGGTCAAAAGATAAAGGTAAGGCATTTGTTGGTGATGTGGGCGTAGGTGGAGGTGAAATTCTGTTTTTTTTGGTTTGTTTTTTGTTTTTTAGCAAGTTTGTTTATTTTTCCTGCTAGACAGCCCCGGATAAATGTTAGCTAGCTGGCTAGGATTTGTTCATCATAAACTTCAGTGTTTCCCCTATCATTGTACAGGCCTGGTGGGCCACCAGGCCAACGAGACCCCCCGCTAGGCCCAAAAAAAAATTAACCCTTAAATGCCCAACTATAGTAAAAGTTGAAAGAAAAATCTATGTATTCTGTTAATATGTCCTGGGGAGGGGCTAATAACAACCCAATGGCAATTTTTAATTTTTGGTGACCTTTGCCCTCATTTTAGTTTTGTGACATATATGTCACTCTAAGTTTCTAGGCTATGAAGAGAACTTTTGTCCATCATTGTTTTGGTAGTTGACATATAGCTGATGTATTAGGCATAGCTTATTTTTCATTAGCTTACCTGTTTGTCAACTTTATCCAGTGATGGGTGCTGATCTATCGTGTGGATTCTACCATGGGGGAGGCCATATTGGAAAGGTTAGCTGGTGCAGCCAGTGTAGTGTCAGTTCCACTTTTATGCATCAGATGGCAGCACTGATGGTCTAAATATATCACTATGGGCATTAGGTCGCAAAATTTATGTGGGGTCAGTGGTTTTGACAACCCCCAAAATCGTGTGACAAATTTGTCACAGGGGGCATTTGAGGGTTAATATGCCAAAAATAAGTGACGTATCCATTCATTCATAAATCAATAATCATTTACGTTTAGCCTCTGTGCAGCGCTGTTCTGCAACGCGAGTCAACCTGCTTCATTGCCTAGTAACAATGCGAGTACCACTGCTGAGAGCGCGGGCATATTTTATGGGATGTTTAAGGTTTGTAGCTAGCCAACTATGGCGCCGTCGAAAAAAAGAAAAAATATCACGGGTGACAGAAAACTTAATATTAAGAAATTTTTCTACCAGACTCTGGAGCCACGGAAAATATATGAAGGGAGAGGAACAGAGGCAACTCTAGAAAAAATGACAGGTGCAGGTGAGACGGAAGAAAGGGGGGCAGATTGCGGTGGAGAAGGGGGCTGCTTGAGTACCGTTGCCGTCGCTGACACCGGTCCCACTGCCGACCCCTGTCCGACTGGTGACCCAGTCAAAAGAAATGCAGCTAAACACACAACATGACTCGCTGGGATCCCGAATGGCTTAATAACCATAAATACAACCCTTGGTTTTACCACACTCCCCATGGTGAGTTTCCAATTTGTTGTTTAGCTTACATTTTTGTTCTGATTATTGCTTACCCAAAAAAGAAGCTCAGTGATGAAAATAACACAGACAATAGATTGTCTTTGCCGTCGGAGGTCAGTTAGATGAGGCAGAATCCTCACCGTTAAGCAAACGATTACTCCATTACTTTACTTGATTAGCAATCAGACGATTGATTAACTAATTTAGTAAGACTATTCGGCAGAATGATGGGCCAGTTTAAGTTTCCACTGCGTTATTGCTTAGTAGATTGAACTTGAAATGCTAACGAGACCACAGATTTGCGCGTACTTACTGACAATAAGCCGAAGCAACGGCATCAACAAATATTAAACCCGTTCTTATCCCGAGTTCAATGCTTGATCAACATACAATAGTCCCCTTTAATGTGCACTTTTTAACCCCAATCAAAAAAATGGGGCATTTACTTTCAGTCTTCATTCATAATCTGATGAACAAAAGGTTAAAACGATATACAAAATTACCGAGCGGAGATTTTTTCTAATTGATTAAACAGATTTCCATCCTTGCAGTCTCAAATCAAAGCGTATATATAATGAAACTTTTTTCGTCATCATCACCTTTATCAGTATGCGGGCTTCCTATAGTCTTCATTGTTTTGATTGTCAATCATGCGTAGTACGTGGGAACAGGTTGACAAAATCCAGCAATAAAAGGTTAGGTCACTGCCTCACCTCACCGCACGTCTCTGACTAAGGGGTCATTTTTTCCCCAGGCATTGTCAAATGCATGTAACTCTGTTATAATAAAACGAAAAACAAAATCTTCTACAATGATTAAATGATTTATAACTGATATAATCTCAATTATGTGTAGGGATGTTTGCACAACTTAAGATGTTTCATTTTAACTGTAGCCTGTTTTACTCATGAAGTGTAATAGATTGTCTCATCTAAGGGTTAGGAATCTCTTCATCGTAGTTTGACAAAGTAGGGGCCCCAAAACAGCATCTTGCCTAGGGCCCCCACAAAGCTAGAAAGCCCGGCCCTGTATATATATATATATATATATATATATATACTTAGCTCCATTAAAAATACACGGGTGAGGTATGTACTGCATTTGCAGCAACCAAAAAATCGATTGATTTCAATTGCTTTTCCAGTGAGAGCACGAGAGTGAAATAAAAATTTGCAAAAACGGGCTTGATACAACCAATCCTGGCGTCAATCGTCGACCCTCATCTCAAGCAGTTCAGTAATAACAAACATTTAACTGTCACGTGATGTGTACCGTGAGACTTGACTTGTTCTTTTTTGTGTGGTCAATAGCCTACTCATGGAAAAAAAAAAAGCGAAAAAAATGCTACTGCATCAAGAAAATGGAACGGCTTGTGACAAAAGAGCCTTTGGCATGTTATGGCAGGTCCAATTCTGCACTGGACCGTTCAACAAGACAGCTGTCTAAGAATGGAACACAGGCACTTTCACTGTTGGGCATCCGGTAGTGGCGATGGCAGCTCAAATGCCACACCACAGCCTGTTTGACAGATTCGGACAGCAACCAAAAACTGATCATGAGATGAGGGTCAACTGGGTTTTCCGTGGGGCCCGTCTCCTGTGTTGCTCACATACCTCGTCAAACATTTTCTTGATGCACCCTCAATTTTTTCATTTTTTTTTAAGGTTGCTGTGGACACACAAAAAGAACAAGTCAAGTATGCATCACATAAACAGCTCAATTTTTGTTATTACTGAAGTGCTAAGATTTAGCAGAATGAAAACAGTGCAATTTGCCGGAAAAAAATGAACAAGTCTTTTTAATGGATTCATATATATATTTTTTTTTCTTAATTTTGCAAAGATTCTTAAAAAAAATATTCATTGATTCAACTGTCTTAATTTTTCTTAATACTAAATTCCAAATTTAATGCCTGCAACACGATCCAAAACAATTTGAATCAAGAAATGAAATTGTAGGAGAATACATTGAGTCCAAAAAAACACCCATTTGGAACATTTCACTGGTAAACATTGGTGAATAGGAAATAGCTGACTTGATTATGA
The DNA here is from genome assembly GCA_029692085.1 of Gymnothorax javanicus. Lineage (NCBI taxonomy): Eukaryota > Metazoa > Chordata > Actinopteri > Anguilliformes > Muraenidae > Gymnothorax > Gymnothorax javanicus. The sequence continues at coordinate 109,790,376 of CM056194.1, read as the reverse complement.
ATGGGAATAAAATGAACAACTACAAAAGGCGCAGTCATTATCTCGCAAGATGGTATGAGGTCTGCCACTTTACCAAAAGCTGCGTGAGCAAACAGTCAAAAACCTTCAGATCAATTTTCTCAACATGTGATTGCATCAAATTTAGGGATTTCGCCATTTACAGCCCAAAATACCCAGAAAAGATTCCAAGAATCTGGAGAAAATGAAACATCAAAATGAAAATGAAAAATCTCACGAATCTGCCTAAAAGACAAAGCTGAATGCCAATGATGGATGCACGTGACCTCCAAGCCCTTAGATGACATTGCATTAAGAACCGAGATGCTTCTGTAATGGTTATAACCACACGAGCTGATAAATGAGAAAGACCACCCCAACTGTTTTCAGCAACACTTTCAAAAGACAGCGTCTGTCATAGTCTGGGGCTGCATTAGTGTCCTCGGCATGGGAAACTTGTGTATCTGTGACGGCAAAATTGAGGCAGAGGGGCACACAAGCATTTTGGAACAACATATGTGGCTTCCAGATATTAAATTTTTCAGGGACACCCCTGCTTGTTCCAGCAATATAAGGCCGCACACTGTCACATATTACAAGAGTGGATTTGTAGACACAACAGAGTGCAGGTACTATCTCCCATCGAAAATGCTGGGGCACGGTACGCTTGTGTTCACACTTACCAAATGAACTGGACTTTGGGATCAAGTATACTCAGATCCGTGCCCGAATCCCTAGTGTGAAAGCACCGTGACCTATCCTGGGGAGTTTTCACAAAGTTCACCTTGGAAATGTCGGTTATTGATTCAGTCGCAGTTTCATGTTGTGCTATCAACTGACGGTACCATCATGCTCTGTATTGCTTTAATTTAGCAGATTCTAATGCAGTATTTTCAATTTGTACACTAAAGTACTATGGGCTGCATTTGCAAATAATTCATATCAATATAATTCGTCAAGTATTTTCAGAACAGGAGCCAGACGCAAATCGCAGATTTAAAAAAATGGCTTCTTTATTCACTAAAGACAAGTTAAACTCAAGGGTAGCTTGGTTAGGATACAGTCTGATGTCAGGCAGGGGGGAACTGGATCTCAATGGGTTAAGGTAAGGCGTATTCAAAAGGACTGTCTATGGTGAAATGAATCAGGGCATGCAGGCAGGTGCTCACCTTTGAACTGAGGTGCAGGAGAGACTGAAGGAACCCTCTTGCCAGGACAGGAAGGCATTCCCCAGTAAATAACAACTTAGTCATTTTAGTAGTTAACACTGAGGATGGAAGGATGGAACAATTCAGCAAAGGGAAGATGTAGACACATGAAGCAAAATACACATGAAAACATAAAGAATAATAAATAATAATGAATAAACCACCAAAGCTAGTTGGGCGAAACTGATGTCTCTGGTAGAGTAAGAGCTGTTGCATAAGTTTTTTCTTGCTAACATGGCAGTATTACAGGAGCCAATGAAATCATGCAATACACACTTCAATTTATGAGACCAGAACTATCTTGGTACTTTGCAACACTGGCATAGCCAGACTGAAGATTCTGTTGGCACAGAACATCACTGTAAAACAATGATCGTTCCTAACTTGTTCTCAATCATTTTTCCTAATTAACAGTGCATTCACTTTGAAAACACATCACACCTGTAGGTGTAGCAAGTTCTCCAAGTTATGGTAAGACGACAATAATTCATTTTGATGCGCTATTTGGTGCATTTCAATCAGCCTTATTCAAAGTAGTGCAAACATGTTTCATATATTTGTCTTTGATTTAATTTAAACAATCATAAGGTGTAGGTTATATTGCCCAATCTGCCAATAAGGTAGCACAAAAGGTCCATTGCAGTTTACCTTTGGTAAGGCATAGGCTCATTTAGGAGTAAATTATTTTTCTGAAATGAATGTAGCCTATTAATTAATCGCCCTGAGATCGCATTAAGAAGAAAGCTGTCTTTAATTACTTTACCCCACGGAGTGGGCGTGAAGTACTGTTTTTAGTGGCTCTGTGTGTTTGTTTGTGTTTCCGCACTTTGCTTGAATGGGGTGAAGTCTGCCATCTCTGATTGCCTTGTTGTGTATTGCAGCTCCAGCATACATCCAGAAGCTGTTTAGACTGTACATGCCTGCTAGACCACTTCACTTGCTTAGCTCCACCTCCTCTCTACTCCTGCTCATCCTGCTCAAGACTGCCATCTGTCCTGGCCCCTTGTTGGTGGAATGATCTACCTATCGAGGTCAGAACATCAGAGTTCTTGAGCATCTTCAAGCGCAGCCTGAAAAACCACCTCTTCAGGCTCCACCTTTCCCCTACTTCACTGCCTCAGCGTAACTCTCCTAACGTCACGGGCCACGATGCCTGATTGTTTGATTGTTGTCATTTGTTAACTTTACTGTTTGCTTGTTAACTTTACCAGTTGTTTGTTAACCTTACTGGTCGTTTGTTAACTTTACTGGTTTCTTTCTGCTGGCTACGGTTCGTTCAATTTTTACTAATTTCGCTTAGTGTTACTCATGTCACTTGATCTATAAGCACTTTGACTCGCCTCCTTGGAGCTAAGCACTTTTGTACCGAACTTTTGCACTTTTGTATGTCGCTCTGGATAAGAGCATCAGCAAAGTACCTGTACTGTAATGTAATAAAATTTCCAATGGATTATTCTTTTAATCGGAAAACATGTAAATAAAGGAAAATGATTGAGAGCAAGTCAGCACTAGTAGTTTTGGAAAAGGATGTTCTGTGCCTACTCAGCTTCCAGTTCTGGGAAAGCAATGCGCCCAGTGCATTCTGGTTATAGTAGGTTTTTTACCTTTTATGCAAAACTAAATACTACAGCCCTTTTTCACTGTTTTCTCAGGTCCTGAAGCACCAATTTCAAAGATTTTTCTTTGCCTTTCTATTGCATATATAATGAACTTTTATGAAAAGACCATTCTTTCCAGTGGTGGAATACTCCTTTAAATGTTAACCCCTTAACACTCCGACGGCCCGAATACGGGCCCATCAGGGAAGTTAAAAACAAGAAAAGATTTCAATTTACCTTGAGTCCGTCCTTTATAGGCATTTTAAGAAAATGTTACCGGAGTGGTAAGGGGTTAACTTAAAATTTAAAAAATTTTTTATTCGAAATACTGACCAGGCCATTGTGCTCTACATTTAGGTTACTAGTATTTGTTTGTATTGGCAGATCAGTACAACAATGACAGCAGTTGGGGGCAGGGGGGGGGGGGTTGTTGTTGGAAGATAGTGTTGTTGAAAGGTTGAAGAAATCGGACCGAGAGGGAAGGATGAATAGCCGTAGTCATAATGCAAGTAACAAAGGCGTAAAATTAAAAAATCGTGGATTTTCTGGCCCTGGGATGATTCTGGTCCTCCAACAACTAATAGTTTGCGTGTGTCACTTGTTACCTCCAAAATTTACTCGGCTGTTTCTGTATATTTGTGCACCTTGTTGATACTGCAGGTCATTTAGCAGCGTTTACGTCAGCCGTGTTCAGGTGAGTGGTGGAAAAGTAATTACACCACTGGTGTTGTTCAAAAAAGTGTGACCAGATTGATTGCCTGAAGCCAAGTATGATCGAAGAAAGATTACTCCACTAATAGCCCATGTGGAAGGATAAACCTTAATGTCACAGCTTTGTGATGATATGAGTGATGTATCTGTGGTGTTTATGGATTAATGTGCGAATTCAATAGGGGGAGCACAGCTGTATTTCCGATGTTACTACTCATGCAAGCATATTCAGAGTATGTTTTTAAAAGGATGCTGTTCCTGATGCAGCAGACAGATGTTTCAAGTCTGAAGTGGGCCTTGGATGCCTTTCAACCTGGAGCTGATTTTGACATCTGCAATTAAAATGATTCTCAACCTCATCCAATCATAAGCTTCAGTTAAGAAACACAAAGCCAGCAACCTGAAACTTTTCAGTGGACGCCGCTCATTTAAAGAGTCAAACAAATCAGCACAGATTTGGTGCCTTTTCATTTCAGCGCTTATTACTGGAGGAAACATGAAAAACTTTGGTTGAACTTACCAATGGAATAATAGGGAGGAAGGGGGTAGAGTTCGGTTAAGAATTACTCACCAAAGAAATTATATACTTTTGAAAGAAAGTCCAGATTCATACCTGACGAAATGCAGCAACAACTGTGACTAATGTTTGACTAAACTGAAAGAATATGTATTCAGAAATTCAGTGCTTGGAAGTGCATTGCTTTTCACCGCTTGGTCTTTTTTGTATTAGGTTGTTAGCCGTCAGACACTTGGAGAATTGCTCAAAGTCAAAATTTTTTGGAGGGTACAGTTTTTTTACAACATCAAAAACTTAATTTATCCCTGCTTCAAAGGTAGCACATGCAGTGTTTGATGCTGATGAGCATTTAAAAAAAAAAACAAAAACATTTATTGTATCTTGGTTTTTTTTTTGCGACAGTCTGGATTTAAAGTTATTTTATTTTACGCATCATGCATCTTGTCTTCAGAAGAACCTGCACAGCTTTTGTCACAAGTATTTTTAAAGAGCCTGACGTGCAGCATCATTGAAATAGGAAAATAGGATTGTGATATTCTCACTAAAATACAATAACAAACTAATATATATATATATATATATATATATATATTAGTGTCGGCTGGTGAACTGGTGATAGGAGAAGCTCGAACCCATCCCTTGAAAATAATGATTGGTCATGACCTGTTTTCAATCATTCATTTAAATTACCATTACAATAGCTCCGAAAACTCTCAAGATTACCAGGTGTGGTCAGGTTTCATTAATAACGCACACCCGTCAACTCTCACGCATTCCGCGTGAGTTGTAGTGGCATATTTACTTTCCCCTGCTGTAGTCAGCAATTATTCAGCGCATAGATTCTCGCGCGGAATTGCAGTCCTTGTGCATGGAGATTTATCAGTTTCATCTGCGTTATGACTCCGGATTTCTCCTGCTTTTCTTTTCTCAGTGGTTGGAAGAAATGTGTGTGTTTCATGATCGTTTAACTGTTTAAATGAAATAAGATCATTGGAAGCAATGGAATTGCATAAAGATGTTTCAAATGATCTTATTTCATTTAAACTTTTTAAACTTGAAACAGAGAAATTTTACAATTTTACCCACAAAATGAGCTCATTTCGAATTTGATGGCAGCTAAAGGTCTCAAAAAAGTTGGGACAGGGGCCTGTTTACCATGGTGTACCATCCCCTCTTCTTTTTAACACAGAGTGGAGGCGTCTGGGCATTGAGGAGACACGTTTCTTGAGTTTAGCCATTGGAATTTGATCCCACTCTTGTTTAATACAGGCTTCCAGCTCCTGGCGAGTTTTTTTGTCTCCTTTGACAGACTTTTCATTTAATTATGCACCAAATATTCTCAATCAGTGAAAGATCAGGACTGCAGGCAGGACAGATCAGCACACACACTCTTCTACTACGAAGCCATGCTGTTGTAATCGCTGCAGTATGTAGTTTTTCATTGTCCTGATGAAATACACAAGGCCTTTTCCTGGAATAGATGTTGTCTGGAGGGGAGCACATGTTGCTCTAAAACCTTTATATACCTTTCAGCATTCATGGTGCTTTTTAAAACATGCAGGTGTCCCACACCATATGCACTAATGCATCCCCATACCATCAGAGATGCTGGCTTTTGAACTGAACGCTGATAACAGGAGGGGTGGTCTTATTCCTCTTCAGCCCGGAGGACACGTCGCCCATGATTTCCAACAAGAATGTCAAATTTGGACTCGTCTGACCACAGGACACTTTGCCACTTTGTTACAGTCCATTTAAATGAGCCTTGGCCCACAGAACATGGCGGCGCTCTTGGATCATGCTCAACAATGGCTTCCTTTTTGCATGATAGAGTTTTAGGTGGCATCTGTGGATGGCACGGCGGACTTTTTACAGACAGTGGTTTCTTGAAGTATTCCTGGGCCCATTTAGTAATGTCAATGACAGAATCATGCTGGCGAGTGATGCAGTGGCGTCTGAGGGCCTGAAGATCATGGGCATCCAGTAAAGGTCTTCGGCCTTTTCCCTTAAGCACAGAGATTTTTCCAGTTTCTCTGAATCTTTTGATGATGTTATGCACTGTCGATGATGAGACCTTCAAAGCCTTTGCAATTTGACGTTGGGGAACATTGTTTTTAAAGTATTCCGTAAATTTTTTTACACAAGCCTTCACAGGTTGGAGAGCCTCTGGCCATCTTTACTTCTGAGAGACTCAGCCTCTCTAAGACATCCCTTTTATAGCCATTCAAATTACACACCTGATGCCAGTTAACTTAATTACTTGCTAAATGTTCTTTCAGCTGATTTTCTTATATATTAATTGCTTTTCAGCCCTTTTTTGCCTGTGTCCCAACTTCTTTGAGACCTGTTGCAGCCAGAAGATTTGAAACAAGTTCATTTTGTGGATAAAAATGTAAAATGTCTCAGTTTCAACATTTGAAATGTTATCTATGTTCTATTGTAAATAACATATTGGCTTGTGATCTGAAAGTCATTGCATTTTGATTTTATTCACAATGTACACTTCGTCCCAACTATTTCCGAATTGGGGTTGTGTATATATACACATATACACGTATATATATGGACTGTGCCTGCCCATATTCAGTGAGCACCTAAATTCACTGGATAGTGACATATTTTTTGATATTTTTTGTTATTTTGGTCTTGTTGGAGAAGTCAATTGATGGATCAGCATCCATTTTACACATTGAAACGGAGATTCTACTTAAAATAAGTCCCAAAACAACTAGTGGTTGCAGTCCAGCCTTGACAGAGCATCACCACAGAAGATACCGAGCATTTAAGCAGTCATTGCATTCAAAGTATAGAGTACGTGACCAAATAAGAAAAAAATACTTGATTCTATTTTATGGTAGTGCTGTCATTTCTGAACAGTTCATATGATATGAATGAAAATGCCTCAACATTAAAAGCTGGCAGTCTTAATTTCAAACTCATTATCATAGTATTCTTTCAAACTCTAAGTACAATAGAACAGAAGGGTCATTCCACGTCAAATCATCCACGGGGAGCCAGGTCACATCCTCAAAATTCTTAGAAAAAATTCACGAGTAAATATTCACACAAAATGAAAAAATGCCAAACATTTGACCAGTATCTCAAACCATTTTCAAGTGATAGCCCTTTGAAATTTGAATGATATTTTAAGTTTTTTGGCGAACCCATTTTCAGCCAACTTTGGCAACTTATTGCTCTAAATTGATTGTATATACAAGGCTGAAATTGGGTTTACTAACCATATTCATCCCCTAGAATCTGAAAATGACCGTGTCACCAGTTATTCATCAAGAATTTTTTATAAGATTGCACAGTAAAGATTTCAGAGAGATGAATAACTGGTGACATGGCCATTTTTTGCCCCAAAAAAGGGCATTTTGGGGCAAAACCGGAAAATTTACTGAGAAATTATTTCATTAAAAAACTTCTACAGATTATATTACTTGGATTACTGCATTTTTACAGAGAGATACATCATAAAATCATAAAAAATGCATTCTAGCATTTTATGTTACTTAGTTCCTGAATTACAGGTCATAAAACGTGGTGTCGTTTTTGGCCGTTTTGTGTTTTCTGCTGATTTTGAAGCTTTACCATACAAAAGTAGATCAAGAAACACATCCTCACTGGTCCCCCCAACAAACTTCTCCACCGTTTCCAAATCATCCAGAACTCTGCTGCTAGAATTATCACCCGCACAAAATCCACCGATCACATCACCCCTATCCTCACTCAACTCCTCTGGCTACCTGTTCATCAAAGGATAAACTACAAAATTATTTTGCTTACATTTAAAGCCCTCCAAACCTGTCAGACTTTCTCCATCCCTACACCCCTCTGTGGTTGCACCGGGGAAAAAATATGTGTAGCCACTGTGGCTGAAGTCAGAAAAAATTGTTGAGCCACGAGTAGCCACAATGTTGGTCTGGGTCCATAATGTGGCACGCGAAGGGAAATTAATAAAAAATGCAAGCGGGGCATCATCATATAGTTTAAAAGGCATTTTTTTTGCTTCCCATTACTGTGTAAAATATTTAACATAAAATAAAATCATACAGGAAGGAAGTGACTTGTCACTGAGCAAGCGTAATAGTAACAGGGTTGTCTCCAGTATTTTTTGAAACTGTGGCGGAATGCTTCAGTGTCGGGTCAAAACTCAGCATTATCAGGTGTGGCCAGTTTTCATTAATCAGCACGTAGGCGATGTAATAATTGAAGTCTATGTGCACGGAGGTTTATCAGTTTCACATGCGTCACGGTGGATTTCACATACAATATGAAAACCGATTATGACTCCGGACTCCGGAATTGGAATTAAATAATCATGAAGATAAAATTAGGTAGAGCAGGATGTGCTCACAGCAAACACAGAAGTTAACAACGTAGTTTATCGTTTTGCAAAGTGAACAAAATATTTTTTTCTCTAATCGTTGCACACATTGCATTCAGAAGAAAGCAGCACGTTAACTGCCGATGGCTAATTTTTATTCATTGGAAAACGCGTTCGTCAAGCAAAATGATTGACAACAGGTCAAGAATTATTAGCGCTCATTTTAACTTAACAATTAGAACTGGTGACACCTGATTGTCCTTAGGATTTTTGGAGTTTATGTAAAGTCATTTTACATTGGCGTGGCGGCTTTTATTTTGCCGGCAGAATGGCGTGCCAGTTCCATCCATGACATTATTGCTCAGTGCATCGAACTTAAAATGCTCACGAAGCAGCAAGTTTGTTCATATTTGCTTAGAGGAAGCTAACGCAATGCCATTAACAAATATTAAAACCTTTCTTATGCGGCGTTCAATGTGGGGTCAATGGCCCTCATTTATCAAACTTGCGTAGGATCTGGTGTAGATTCAGGTGTAAATATCAGCGTTCGCTAGGTGTCACGTCTGATTCACTAAAAGTGTGTACGTTGCTGATTTCGGTGTAGAACTGGCGTGGAGTTGATAAATCTGGCGGCTGAAAACATTCGTAATTTACATGACCCGCCCCTATAAATTCATGCTCCGGGAGGCATATTCCTGCCCACTTTACAACATGGAGTCTCAAAAGACGGCAAAGACGAGAAACTTCACTGAGGAGGAAATTGAAATTATCATGTCAGAGGACAAATTAATTTTATTTGGATGCCTTAAGAGCGGCATCAAAGGAGCCCAGAAGGCTGCAGTTTGGAAGAATATTACTGCTGCGGTGAACGCCGTTGGGGAGGAAAACCGGAGTGCAGCAGAGGTTTGATTCAATGCAATTTAATTTAAATTCAATACAGTTTAATTAAATTGTAAAAAGACTGTACGTGTATTTAGTCACGTAAGATAAAATTACTCCATGTGCCTCATGTTATTCTGTATAGTGAGCAGCTACTTTTCGTTGATAGATATAAATATTTGGGAGTCTACATGAATGAATCATGGACGGATGATCTGTATATGACTAGACATTTGGTTACTTCTAATGTAAAGAGCGCAACTCATTTGAAATTTTACTCTTTGTAGTAACGAGGTTAAAATACAATTATTCCGTTCATTTCGCAGCAGTATATGGGTCATTCCATACTAAACTGTACAATTCACTGTGTTGTATAAAAATGGTGAATAAAATTTTTTCTGAATTAAATGATTTGCATTGTTCGTATTTATTCACTACCGGATTGAAGATATACATAAGAAAAAAACAGTCATCGGTCCAACAACACAGCAGAAAAAGTGGTGTCCTGACGTCAGCAAAGGCATTGTGAAGGCCATATTTTGTTACAAGATTTGGCAGCCAACTTCATGAAATGCTCATGACATGTCTGTTGATACTTCGAAAGAAAGTTAAATGAAATATTGCAGAGAAATACCCATAATAATGGGTTCAATTGTCTGCACTCAATTACTGATCAGGGGATTTCAAATGACCGTAGTGGGCATAACCAGTCGCGTCCTCACGTGTTACGTCCAGACCTGTGGGTTCATTTGCATAACGTATGCAAATGGTGTAAAGATGACCTCGGCAAACTAAGGTACTCACTTCCTGCATCAAAATTTCACAAGGCGCCAGACAATCATATATACCATGCTTTTAAAAATAATGATTGAAAAATGAAAATTTATCCGAGTCCTAATATCATGTTATGTCCATAAAAACATAAACAATCTGTGCGCTGTCACATTAGAAGCGCTGGAGTTTTTACAACATATCCGCGACCCAACGTAGCACCTAGTGCATGTGCAATGTTCACTCTCCGCTGCTATGATTGCTGACTGCTAAAATTTTGGCATGTTCAGTTTAAGTCCTGGTAAGTTACGCCCAAAACTTCGATACGACCAAGTAGTATTTGATGAAATTATATTGAAAGTAAAGGGTAGCTACTGTAGATTCCCTGTACTCATAAATTATGAATTAAATCGGCGTTTAACTGCGTTTCTTCGACCTTGATGGCTTTCTTGATTTCGGGCTGAAATTAAGCTCGAAGGCTTGGCTGGCATGATGCCAGCGTAGATTGTGTCCTGTGTTATGAAGGGTCATTCAAACCCTGAACGATTGAAATATTTTGTGAATCACAACTGTTGGTGCTATTATTTTGTGTTACAAACTTTATGTGGGTGTGTTGTCATCCAACTGCCTGTGGATTTTGGGCAGAATTCCGTCAGAAGCCAAATATTTGAGAAATTGTTTTGGGTGCAACTTGGATGCGATTAACTTCGTGTCTTTGATATGTCCAATACTCCCAAAATTAAAATAACAGATTCTGATAACCGGTCACATTCTTAGTGAAGTTTTCACATCAGGGTTTGAAAATTCCAAGTTCAAAAATACTGTTGGTGTTTTTTTTTTTTTGAGATAAGCTGTTATGTAGCCAACCTCAAATTGAGAAAAAATGCATTCTGGATGTAACATACAGGATTTCAGTGTCCAGTTTTACATCCACTACACTCTTCAGACATAATTTCCCTAAATAATTTGTGCACAACAATCACTTATTTCCTTCTGTTTTATTTCTTAGTTATCAAGCAATTAGAGTATAGCTCAGTCTGACAGTGTTCAACACTTTTGGGAAAATGAGTAAATAAGTGTAGAAATGGATAAAGGAGCACTACTTCTTGGAGATGAGTAGATTAAAAAACCAACAAGGTGCTCTTTGGAACTGGGGTTACAAATAATGGAAACAAAAAATGGAAACCAAAGCAGCTCTTTTTGTAGAAAATTTTTTTTTTTAAAAAAAAGCCTTTATTACATGGCTAAATGCATGACAAGGATAAAAAAAAGCACCAAAGCATTGCACCATAGGCAACAAGAGCAATCCGAGATTTCTGATCTCCGCCAAGGGATGATGTTGATACAAATGCAAGATCATTACACAATTTTAATGGAGTCGTCCCTTGACCAAGATCTATCTCTGGTGAAAATTTCATGAAGATCCGTCAAGTAGTTTCCAAGATATGCCACTAAGATTGTAAATACAGATCCGGATCCAGAATCCAGATCCGGATCCGGATCATCACAAAATTTTAATGGAGTCGTTCCTGGCCCAAGATCTGCCTCTGGTGAAAATTTCATGAAGATCCGTTTAGTGGTTTCCGAGAAATCCTGTCCACAGACAGACAGAAGGACAGACAGAAAAATAAAGAAATAAATAAACCGACTCGATCGCATTATCTCCTTGGCGGAGATAATTATGGCGCAATGTGTTGGTGATTTTTTTATCCTTGCCATGCATTAAGCCATGTAATAAAGGCTTTTTTAAAAAAAAAAAATTTTCTACAACAAGAGCTGCCTTGGTTTCCATTTTTTTGTTTCCACGAGTAAATAAGTGTATTGTGTTTTGGATGTAACATGGACACATATCCATGTTACATCCAGAACACTTTTTTCTCTGATTTAAAGACTTCCTTTGTTCTGCTAACACAAAAATGATTTTATTTGCAGTTGGAAAATTCACAGTATCCTGAAAATTATTTCTTTCAGTGTTTTTCTCTACCAGCTTTTGTTTCAGGTGTAACATATGGACACTACATAATAATAACTGATTGAATCTTTTATGGGCAGTCTTTTTTACAACAAATTTCGAACTTCCCTCTTTTCAGATGTCTTTTGAAGGCCTGCGAGTTTGCCTGAGACCCCGACGTGATGTCCGCTCCAGTCACCAGGGGAACCTAGGTGCAACCTCCCTTGCACAAACACGAACCCCTACATGTACACCTGTATAAATTTTATTTTAATTTACAAGCAGAAAGGTCTGGAACTTTTTTCAGCTATAAAACATTACACAGCGGAAGGGGCATTTATGAATGATGATTGATATATTATTAATGCCATTGCTTCCTTGACCAAGAATAGCTGTTGCTGACAATGGTGCCCATGATGCAGATAAAGCGAGCGCGAGTGATGCTGTTCCTGAACCCACCCTTCCAATGGAAGAGGACTCCAGCTCTTCTAAATCCATGGATACCGTGCATCCCACCATCCAAGCTGAACTGGCAGTCATGGAGTCTAGATGTATCCTTTGTATAAATATACATTATCATTGCAAAGGTCAGTTGATTTTATTTCAGTTTAATTTACTTGTAGAAAGGTCTCTATATATAGTGAAAATCATGGAATGCACAGGGCCACTAATGATTTCTCCTCGTGAAAAAACTGTTGTACACATTGCAGAATGCCTTTCACCAAAAAAGTAATCTGCCATGTCTGTAAATTGGGGATTTCTAGGCAAATGATAATTTTCCTTAACTAATCTCCAGCTGACCTCAAGACTGGGACATGGGTGGCAGTCATCTCTGATGGCATTTGGCTACCAGGTATGCACATTTCTTTTCTCTCACACATAGATATATCCCAAGGATTATACAAAATCCCAGCAGAGGCATGTGATCAGTTTTAACTTAATTTTTCACAAAGACTTGACTGCTATTTTGCTGGGGTCTTTGACCAGGACACGAAACAGAATTATACAAATTTTGCCTTGTGACCCAGGCTGACCCTGCGAGTTTCCAATCAATACTGTCCTCCGATCACATGATACATGAAGTGTTAAAGGCACAACAGGGGCAAAATCTCCAGTTGTCGCCAAATATGCACAACAAGTTGCGATTTTCTGTTGCCTGTTATTGCAACAAAAAGTCGCAACTTATCGCAGTGTGTGCAGTAGGCTTCAGGCATAGAGCAGGATCTTATTTCAGTCTTTTTTTTTTTCAGGGACAGTGAAGGAACTGCCATGCAGTGATCATGGGAAGTTCACCATCAGCTTCATGAAGTTACGTTCCACAAGGACCAGGTGTTTCTACTGGCCTGACAAGGCAGAACTCGAGCTTTTGTATCGGGCTGAAATTTTGTGTACCATTGAGCCTCCATTCTCGGTCAACAACCGCAGTGATTTTAAATTTAAAAATGACAAGGAAATCACTTCCTTCATGGGTATTGTTCTTCATGAAGCATGATGGACATTATGAACACCTCAGCATTGATTCCTGTTAGCAAGGTGTTTCTGAAAATTTTAACACTGTTTGTTGGATTTTTAAAGAAGTTTTACTCTTTGATAGAACTGTGTTTGTTCTTTCTTGTTCTATTTTTAGCTTGGATTCCTGTTAGCAAGGCGTAAAATGAACTTGATACTTTTTGTCCCTTAGGGTTACAATGAGAGAAGTAACACTAATGAAAAAGGCCAAGAAAGCCATGCATAGTCAAAAGTCAATATTTATTAATGGAACAAAGCACAACCAAATCTGGGACACCTGTACATGTACATGGAATGGTTACACTGATGTGTGAAAAATGTGCTAAAATATACTGCTGTTAAATGTTGGGACTGCTGAACTGTTTTCATTTTTTCTTGCCAAAATACAAAGTACTATCCATCCAGCAGTTTTTGCCAAATGTAGCATAGATGTAAATTATTGACTTGCACTGCTGAAACACCTTGCCAAAAGGTTGTTTTAACTTTTAGGAGACGGGTCAAAAATAGTTTTTTAAAAATAAGATGTCCCTGTTATATCCACAACATATACCTCTGGTTTACTAGTAATTAAATTCATACTATACATGATATTTGATTGTTATTACATTGACTTAATACAACACTCATCAGGCAAAAGCATTTAGAACTATTATCTGTCAGTAGTATCCTTAAATTGCTGCACATGTTATGAATTGTGTCCTTGTTACATCCACAACGCACAATGTAAATGTAATTCATTGCATTATTTTTTGGTAAAAATACATTAAATCATTGCATATGAGTTTTTTACTCGGGCCGGTAGGCCACGAGTCTAAGTTTCGGCTCCTTTCTTCTTTTTTTTTTTTTGGGGTCGCGATTGTCCTGCTTATGCGCGGTTTCACGATTGGCCCATATATATATATATATATATATGGAACACTACACTGCTGATAGGGCACGCTCAAGTGAAGCATCTGTTCCAGGAGCATGTACACTGGGAAGTTCAATTCGCATGTACACTCCCATTCATTTTCGCCTACTGTAAAATTATACTTTCAAAAACACTTGCACGCGACTCGGGATGATTTTGGTATAGCTGTGCAGAGCAACATTTTCTCTCCCTAAATATGTGCTTTCTTGGAGGATGGAAAGCGGCGCACTTACTAAAGGGAAGATCGAAATGTTACTCGGTGTGAACGTTCAAGTGCGAGCAGAAAACTTCAGTTACGGTGACCGAGGTTTTTAATGACCCTCTGATAAGATAATTGCTTCAAAGTTTTCGCTGTTATACGCAACTTCGATGAATGTCCGTATATGTTATCAAATTACTCTCTGGTTTCTTCACTTCATTGTACCCTGATTGAGCATATTTGCCGTTGACCGAATTGTTCGTACTGAATCATATGGCTAATGCCAACGTTGTTAAAAGTTAGTGCTAGTTAACTCTGGCTACTCCTTTACTAAGCTTCATCTTTGCCCGTGTCCCGTTAAAGCACTGCTCTCAAAAAATAATCACTCCACAGCACGGATCGAGGGGATAGAGAAAGGTTTTTTTTTTCCTGATTTCTAACAGCCTAGCCTTTCTCCCCTCCTTGTCTTTTGGAATTCTGTATAAACAGACAAAGCGAGTTCTCCATTATTTTAAATATTATGCAGGTAAGAAATATTGTCCTTGAATGTCAAGTACAAGTAGCTAGCTAGTTAGCCACCTTGTACATTTTATTGACTGCTTAGTCAATGCAGTCCCCGCGACGGTAAGGGTACCAAGGTAGCTCGCTGAAGACCGTTATCAATCGCTAGCATTTGTTTTAGTCAGTGGTCTGTTTAAGTCAATGGCACGGCTAATTAGCTAGCTGGCAAGCAAACGCGATTTTTTCTAATAAAGTGACAAATTTGCGTTTCTACATTAACTTACGCATGAAACGTTTTATTACAGCCCTTCAAATGACTATTGCTGCAAAAGGCAGCCGCACATCTCAATATTTTAATGCTTATATTGATTTATTTCAAATTGGCCTCATAGGAAACCATTCATTTTTATGAAGACGTTGAGTGTTTCAATATGGCGACCGGGTGCTTCACTTTGGATTATGTAAATATGACATCATCAGCAATCTAGTGTTCTAATATATATATATGGATTGGCCCAGGCCTAGACCCGGCCCTGAGGAGCCTCTTGTTACTCTTTGAAATGCCTTCTTGTGAATAAAATAATATTTGCCTTTGGTGATTTAGAGGAACAGGTAACCAGTTATAAAATTTTAACAATGCTTTGCACTGAAGCCAGCTGAACGGAACGCAAACATTGAGGACAATAGACATGAAAAACATTCTGACTGGCTGTAACTGTCCATAAATGTTACTGATAGACTGAGGCCTTTTATCATATAAAGGATTTGACTTTGAAATGTTTCTGATTTTCAGGAATTCAATATCTGTTTTGTGTCCTCATTACACCCACAACGCCTGCCACCTTAGCACATTATGGGGTCACTGAAATGAAGTGATCACTAGGTTTATCTTCTTCTTTGCATTTTTGTGATGCCCATGGATGGGGTTTTACCACGGCAATGAAAAACTTTGGAAAAGGTGAATTTGAATTTTCATCACCTTTGTTACACATTTGTACAGTTTAATATGGAATGACCCATATATGGTGCGCTGTTAGGGTGCAATAATAAACAGGCCACTTCGCATAAATTGACTGTAGCCTACAATAATACTTTTCGACGCATCCTTTCCCTACCTAGTCATTGCAGTGCTAGTAATATGTTTGTTTCTCCTTCTGTAAACTCTTTTGGGCAACAGGAGAAAATTCACCTTTGCATTTAAAAACTAGTTTTAAACTGCAACAATTCCCTTGGGCAAAACATTTTAAATTGTATTTTCTTAAACTCAAGACTACAACAGCAGTAGCAAAGCATAAAATATGTGTAATGTTCATATTTTTAAAAAATTATTTTTAATCTTATGACTCTGGTCTTTTTTATATGTATATTTGTAGGTGTTCTTTGCTTTTATATGTATATGGACTGAAATGTCTGTAATAAAATTAATTCATTAATAAATTCAGTTTATCGATCCATGATATTTCATGTTATGTAGCCTACATAACTGACAATCCAAATGCTTTACATCTAAGAGAAAAAAAAAGTGGTCCGATTTAAAGATCGCCACCAAAAAACGGGTTGCGGCGCTCAGGCGCAGCAGCGCACGGACCGGTGGAGGCCAACCAGACTCGAACCTCCAGCTGTCACCATTTGAGGGGCGCGGGGCAGCACTTCTGGGCTTCCCCTCTATCGTGAGAATACAAGGTGGTGGGCAGACGGATGAGTCCCCGCCGCCTCGATCGGAGCTGCATGAGGGTAATTGAGTTAAAACAGTCAGCAGAGATCACTCTTCATTGCACTTCAGTATTACTCCATGACATTTTATTACAAAACAAACAGATGACTCCCCCCACCCCTCCTTAGAGGATCCAAAGCCAGGTCCAAGCACAGGAGTGGGAGAGGGGCTCCCATCCTCCGCTGCTCCACCACCACCGCGCGCTGCTCCACCACCACCGCATGCCACGGTCTTGACAGCGGAGGTCCTGGAAAAGCAAAATCAAATATGCCAAACATTAGAAAACATAAACAATAATCATATTACAATAAACCAAACCCTTCTACAAATAAACGAGACACTAAAACAAAGAAGGCAATAAATTTACTTTAAACGCCCAATGATGTGTAGTGTGTTCCTCTGACCAACGTCATTGATAATAATTTAATTCTTGTGATTTTCCTGACCTCCAGAAGCACTGAATAATTGCCTCCCTCCTCCGGATTGCTCTCAGGTGTGGCTGTGCTGGGCAGGGCTCTCCTGGCATAGGCTCATCTGGCTGATCTGGGACATCAAATGGCACCTGGTGACTTTGCGCAATGTTGTGCAGAATCCCACATGCCAAAATGATGTCACACACCTTTTCAGGTGTGTACAGCAGGGTTCCCCCTGCTGCTCCCAGACACAGCCATCTGCCTTTCAGCAGCCCGATGCAGTGCTCCACTGTGCCCAGTGTGCGCAATGTTGCATCTGCACTCCTGCTCAGTTGCAGGGTGGGCCAGTGGAGTTAAGAGGTACTCGGTCAGGGTATAGCCTTTATCACCTAGTAAAACATTAACGCAAATGTTAGCCTAGTATTTGGAACAAATTATTTTAACTCATATTACTTCAACCTACTCACCAAAGAGATGACTCGGGCCCTGCAGTGCGCCCCGCTGAAGCCGAGTCCCCACGCTGCTGTGTTGGAAGATGTATGAGTCGTGGGTGCCTGCAGGCTACCGGGCTACCATATTCAACAGGGAGAGGTTGGCATCACAGACTATCTGTACATTAATTGAGTGATAGTTCTTGCGATTAATGAATGCGTAATCGTTGTTGGATTGAGGTTTCAGACGCACATGTGTACAATTAATTGCACCTATCACATTAGGAAACCCAGCAATCTCATAAAAGGCTCTTTTAATCACAGTTTGCCGAGCATCAGTGTATGGAAAATTAATGTACTGCCGTGAAAGCGACTTTATTGCCGCCAGCACTGACGGCATGGTTCGGCTAATGGACGGTTGTGAAATGCCAGCTCGATCCCCAATCTCCCGCTGAAAAGTCCCGGTGGCCAAAAAACCCAAAGTGGAGAGCACATGCACCGGTACAGGTATGGCACTGGAGCGCCTGGTCTCCCTCCGCAATTGGGATTCCAGTGTCTGGCAGAGGTGGAAAAGAAAATATCGTAGCAGCCGAAAGCGACTGAGCAGCCACTCGTCTGGCCCTATGTGAAAAAGTAATTGCCCCCTAAATCCTAATAACTGGTTGTGCCACCCTCGGCGACAACAACTGCAATCAAACGTTTGCAATAACTGGCAATGAGTCTTACACATCACTGTGGAAGAATTTTAGCCTACTCTTCTTTGCAGAATTATTTTAATTCAGCCACATTGGAGGGGTTTTGAGCATGAACGGCCTGTTTAAGCTCATGCCACTGCATCTCAATAGGATTTAAGCCCTAACTTTGACAAGGCTTCTCCAAAATCTACATTTTGTTTTTTTTTAAGCCATTCAGAGGTGGACTTGCTGGTGTGTTTCAAATCATTGTCCTGCTGCATAACCAAAGTGCGCTTGAGCTCGAGATCACAATCTGAGGGTTGGACATTCTCCTTCAGGATTTTCCGGTAGAGAGCAGAATTCATAGTTCCATCAATTATGACAAGTTGTCCAGGTCCTGAAGCAGCAAAGCAGCCCCAAACCATCACACTACCACCACCATGTTTGACTTTTGGTAGGATGTTCTTTTTAAGAAATGCTGTGTTAGTTTTACGCCTGATGTAATGGGACACACACCCTCCAAAAAGTTCAGCTTATGTCTCATCAGTCCACAGAATATTTTCCCAAAAGTCTTTGGGATCATCAAGATGTATTTTGGCAAACGTGAGACGAGCCTTCGTGTTCTTTTTGGTCAGCAGTGGTTTTCGCCTTGGAACTCTCCCGTGGATGCCATTTTTGCCCAGTCTCTATCTTATTGTTGAATCATGAACACTGACTTTAACTGAAGCAAGTGAGGCCTGCAGTTCTTCAGATGTTGTTATGGGGTTTTTTGTGACCTCCTGGATGAGTAGTTGATGCGCTCTTGGAGTAATTTTGGTAGGCCGGCCACTCCTGGGGAGGTTCACCGCTGTTCCAAGTTTCCTCCATTTGTGGGTAATGTCTCTCACCGTGATTCGACGGAGTCCCAAAGCCTTAGAAATGGCTTTGCAACACTTTCCAGACTGATAGATGTCAATTTCTTTGTTTCTCATCTGTTCTTGAATTTCTTTAGTTCGAGGCATGACATGTTGCTTTTTGAGATCTTTTAGCTTACTTCACTTTGTCAGACAGGTTCCATTGAAGTGATTTCTTGATTCAACAGGTCTTGCAGTAATCAGGCCTGGGTGTGGCTAGTGAAACTGGACTCAAAAAATGTGATTAATCACAGTTAATTAATGATTTAACAAGGGGGGGGGGCATTACTTTTTCACATAGGGCCAGGTAGGTTTGAATAGATTTTCCCCTTAATAAATAAAATCATCATTTAAAAACTGCATTTTGCATTTACTCGGGTTATCTTTTTCTTATATTAAAATTTGTTTGATGATCTGACAATTTAAGTGTGAAAAATATGCAAAAAAGGAAGAAATCAGGAAGGGGGCAAACACTTTTTCACGGCACTATATATATATATATATATATACAGTCGTGCCCATAATTATTCATACCCCTACCAATTTATGAGTTGTTTTGACAAATCAAATTTATTCTTGCACAAATGACACAGTAAGTTGACATCAAGCTCTAAGAAGTACAGTAAACAATTTTTCAAGAAATACATTACTTTTCGGTATTTTATTTGACAGATTTACGAAAAATCTGTCTTCAACCGAAAAACACGGTCCCAACAGTCAAACACGGTGGCGGGAGTATCATGCTCTGGGGTTGCTTTTCAGCGAATGGGCCCGGAAACCTTGTTAAAGTCAATAGCATTACGAAACAGGACCAGTATATCCAGATCTTCAGTTAAAACATGAAGAAATCCGCTGAAAAACTTGGTCTTGGGCAGGAATGGATCTTCCAACAGGATAATGATCCTAAACACAGGGCCAAATCCGTCAAGAAATGGTAAGTTGACAACAAAGTGAATGTTTTGGAGTGGCCAAGCCAGAGCTCCGACCTCAATGCTATCCAGAATCTGTGGAGGGAACTGAAGACCAAGGTCATGTCAAGGAAACCCTTAAACTTTAAGGACCTGGAGAAGTTTGCAAAGGAAGAGTGGGCCAAAATCCCCTTGGAAACATGTAGAAACCTTGTGATTCACCACAGGAAGCGTTTGGAGGCTGTAATTGTGAATAAAGGCTTTGCCAGCAAGTACTGAGAAAAGGGTATGAATAATTCTGGACATTGCATTTTTTGTAAATCTGTCAAATAAAATACCAAAAAGTAATGTATTTCTTGAAAAATTTTTACTTTACTTCTTACAGCCTTATGTCAACTTACTGTGTCATTTGTGCAAGAATAAATTTGATTTGTCAAAAAATATCTTGAAAAAAACCCAAAAATTGATAGGGGTATGAATAATTTTGGGCATGACTGTATATATATATATATATATATATATATATATGATTGGATGAGCATCTGACATACCACACTGCATATCTGTGAAGCCACGCATTGCGCTTAATCAAATTGATTGTAATTGTCAGCCTTCTGGCCTGGCTGTTTCCAAATATAAGTGTAATTAATTTCTCAACACAGGTGTTATTTATTTATTTATTAAACAAATTTATTAAATAAATAAATAAATAAATAAATAAATGAAACCTGTGTTGAGAAATTAATTACACTTATATTTGGAAACAACCTGTTTTTATTAATTTATTTATTCATTCACTCATTTATTTAGCCTATTCATTTTACTAATAAGAACAACAACAGCATGATGTCCGCATCGCTGCATATGGTTTATTATTCATTTTGACAGCTGCACTCATTCCTGCATGTTGTTCGCTGGTTTCAGATTTGTGTACACCTGGTCAGAGCTGGCATGTGTCATGGTTCTGGATGTTTGTGCGTGTGTTTTGGACTTTTCTTTGTGGCTCTCGTCCTGGGACGATATCGAATTCCTGTTCAATCGGATTCTTTGCTCAGCTGGCTGATTGAACTGGGGCGGCGCTTCCCCGGACTCTATATAAAGCCGGAGGTTCGCCATGCCTCTTTGCTAGAGTGTCTGTTTGTAGCTAAGCACTATAGCCGAAGATATCGGTAGTCAGGTTTTGTTTGACTTTCTATTTTCTAATTATTTGGGTTTCTTCTCCCTTTTTCTATCTCGCTTTGCTTCCGTGGTTCGGACTATTAGACGTCCTTTTGAAGCGCGAGTACTTTCGTTTGGTCTGTATTGTTCTCTGTGTTTATACTGTGTCCGTGCTACTTTCTTTCTCTCTGGTCGTTGCACCTGGCCTCTGTATTCCACCGGCCATTATAGTGTGAGATTTTTGCAGACCGTTCGCTCATGTTCGCATTGATAAAGGCCGATTCTTGCGGGAGATTAGGCGTACACCCATTTTTTTGGTGTACGCAAGTTTTATAAATAGGGGCCAATATGTTTACGATAATATTTCCCCCCTTAAACACGTACTTTTTAATACTTTTTTTAAAAATAGGGAGTTTATTTTCAGTCTTTCACAATACAATAAACAAAAGATCAAAACAATATACAGAATTACCGAGAGATTTGAGATTTTTTCCAAATTGATTGTTAAGATTTACTTCCTTGCAGTCTCGAATCAAAGCATAAAAGTAAATTAATCTTTTTGTCACTATCACCTCTTAATCATTAGAGGCTTAATTGACCAGAAAAAAGGTCAAATTGATTGATTGACAATCAGGCATAGTACATGGAAACAGGTTGACAAAATCTAGCGATAATAAAAAAGGAGAAGTCACTGTCTACCCTGACCGCACGTCCCTGGTTTACAGGTATGGCACTGTACATCAAAGTTAAAGTTTTGCAGAATTTGTATGCATAAAATTACCTTATTTTGTGTAATATCTCATCCCAATCTTCTGTTATAACTTCTAAATATTCTATCGTTCATCTACACGTCGACTTATTGTACGCTGCGGAGGAAATGGAGCGAATGAGACAAAAATACCATGCTCTTCTGATTGGACAAAATGTTCGGAAACGCTTGGTGAGGTTGGGTGTACCCGGATGCGCTCTTCCGAAAAGGAGGCGTATTTGCTTTTCCTTGTTTATCGCTCAAAGAAAAGCTGCAAAAAAAAAATTTCAGTAGATTTTAGCTTCGCCACAGTGGCTAAACAGGATAAAAAAGCCATAGCCATACAGAATATGGCTGTGCCTATGGCGAAGTGGCGAACGGCTAGCGCAAGCACAGCCCCTTCCCGTGCTCTACGCTCCTCCTCAGCTGCTCTTTTGTCTGTCCCCACCTTCAAACTCACCACTATGGGTGCTAGAGCCTTCAGCTGCTCTGCACCTAGACTCTGGAATTCTCTGCCCCCCCCATATCCGTCAACTGGACTCCATTGGACAATTCAAATCACAGCTCAAAACCCATCTGTTTAGACTTGCTTACCCGGTATAATCTTCTGTCCCACATACATTCTATTTTAAATCTGACATGATTCTGTATTGTTTTTAATGTTGCACCATTGTATTGTATTTTTTAGTGTTTGTATTTGTTATTGTAAGGTGTCCTTGAGTGCTCTGAAAGGCGCCAACAAATAAAGTTTATTATTATTATTATTATTCTTATCATCAAGTAATAGCTGCAACTTCACTCCATAGTGTGTGTTTTCGGGAGAAGAGCTCAGGGAACCATACATAGCCAGCCATGGATCTCGTTAACATTGAGAGAGTAATCAAAATCCCCGAGTTAGTTTATAATTTGCACTCAATAAAACACAGCAAACATATATATTAGCTGATCAACTCACTGTGTATGACTCAGGGTGGCTTGCCATTTTTTAAGTGTAATATCGCACTGTTCCTGTGCTATTTCGGGTAGGATCAGTGTCCTCAAACTGGAATACGTGTGAACTTCGAGTCTGGGGAGGAGAGATAAGAAGGAGACAACTCTCTCCAATATTTTTAATTTGGACTGCAGTACCCATTTTAAAGGCTTGTTATCAGTGCAATGTATGGTTCCTTTCAATACTGCAAAAAAATGCTGTCATAAGAAGGTGTTCAATATGTTATTTTTGTTGTAAATGATGTACAGAATGAAACTGACCCACTAATATTGAAAAATTGAAATAAAGAAATCACAGAATTCAGGGTTGAGTGTCATGCCATCAACATCCACACACAGTTTACACCTTGTTCAGTTAACACTCCTCTATGGTCTCCCATGTTCTTCATGACAATAATGAGGCTCATGCTTTACAATAATCATTCGGTTTCCTTCAGCCATTCAATTTCTATAGACAGTGTCAAAATCAGCAAATTTCCTTTCCTTTCCAGTGGTTTTATACATAATACAGACATTCCAGTGCAGTATCCTTGGCATTGACGGGAGTGTTTGCCTCTCAGCGAATGTGACGCGTTTTCATCGGGAAGTTCATTAAGAATCCATGTGTCCTTGCCTGCTCCTGTACCTCATTGGACTGAAGTCTTAAAGAGTAACATTCTTACCTTTACATTGATCAACTTAAGAGGCATCACACTAATTTTCATTGAGGTACATACATTATTGTGCTGTTAGTAACACATTGAGAGAATAGTCATTGAAGCATGAACACACCTGTGCACACTTTGCGCTCATATCAAAATCATTGAGAAGACCTGGCAAATGCATATACTTTTTAGATATGCTCAGTTTTTTTTTTTTTTTTTTTAGACATGAACTTTTGAACATGGCACATGAAAGACATGCTTTCAGGGTCTGTTTGGACAGTACAAAACTCCACCGCTGCTGAAAGACACCTCCCATTTACACTGGGTTGCTGTATCAGTTGTAGCTTCTTGTTCAATCACAGATTAAGGTTTAAACTTAAGCAAGGGTCTCGTTAGTGCTAATTTGATGAGTTGCTGTGAAGATATGTGTGCTTCTCCCCTGAAAGGTGCTGTATTGCTCATGAGTCCAGGGAATCACAGTCAGGTCTATAGACCTAATCACCTAATTTGTGACCCTTCATTTCCCCACAAACCATCTGCAATGGTAATTATTCAAAATAGGCACATTTTCAATGTCTAACATCCAAAATATTAATTGCATCTCACCCTCAATTTTCACGCTCAAAGCATATTACAAAAACAAAAACCAATTTGCCTAATCCAATTAACATTCCTCTAAAAACCACCACAGATCAAGTATTCTTTCATAAATGCAAAATTATGCCAATTACCCATTATTCATTAATTGCTTAAGATATATTGGCCTTGGGCTTACATGATTACATGATACCAGCAGGGCTCTGATGAGGTCTCTGATGCAGTAGTTTCAGGCGTACACAAGCAATCCTTGACAATTTTCCCCTGCTGATTGCTTTTGGGTAGTGAGTACCTTTATCAGCAAATGCAGACCATAATTGGCTTTCTCATCTCATCTAGCATTGTTAGTGCATCTATGGAATATGTACTTTGTAAAGTATATTTTAGCATCAGTCATTCTGCATGAGTAGACATTGACGTGATACATTTCTGAGCAGCGCTAGAATGTGAGCAGAATGATTTTTAATCACTGATGAAAAACATCCTTTTCTTGATGTTTTTAACTGTCCATAAAGCGCCTCCAAGTTTACCATTTTTGTAAAAGCACTAACAATAATCTGCAGAGAAAATTCTTTCTCGTCTTTGTCTCTTTAACTTCAGTTTACACAAATCTGTTGCTGAAATTTTAAGTCAATATTTAATCAACATTTCCAATACAAGGCTGTTGTTAGCTGCAGTGGTGTCTTTTGAAGGCCTTATTCAGTCAATATAACCTATAATCTATATTACAGAGGGGGCATGGTGATGTAATGGGTGGCACTTTCCCTCGCAGAAAGGTTTTGGATTTGAATCATGGGTAATCATGGGTACAAATCCTTCCATGTGGAGTTTGTATGTTTGTGAGTTTTTCCTCCTGCTACTCCAGGGGCCTATTGCACAAAGGCAGGATAAGGGATTAGCCCAGGATCGGCACGGGATTAGCCTGATTTCAAGCCCCATTTCGGTTGCACAGAGCATGTGAGCTAAGCCATGGCACTAGTTACTATGGAAACAAAGTCTGTGGAGCTAGCCAGCTCCGGAGCAGGCTTACGAACTAGCTAAGCTCCTGTCTGCAGCCAATTTCACCTCTCCTCATTCAGCAGTCGCCCAAATTGAAAATCAACGTCCTTAACAGTCATTCTGAATTGTCCACTATACATTGCCATCTCAATTATAGTAGGCCCAGAGTAATTATTTTAGAAACTTGTGACCATTGATGTCAGTAAAATAGCCAATATTCGATCATTATATTCAAGTCTCCATTTGACAGTGACCATCACAGCTAAATCAGTCCCCCCTCCATGTCACATTTTAACCATATTTAGAATCCGTCATTATAAGATTAGTCCTTATTCCCCAAGTTGAGACTTCCATCAGAGTAGAAAATGAGCAGTGCTGAATGAAGTAGGTTACCGTATTTCAGCGCGGTCTTAAATCGCTGTGGTAACCCCCTACCTACAGCACTGCTGCTACTTTTCTCAGTCTTTATTCAGACTGCAACGGGAGTAGTTGCCTTAATGCTGGACACGAGTGCAATGTCGCTCGCTTCGCGATACTGGAATCAAACATTTTCAGGAGGCTCCATAATGTAATTTTCTGACGCTGACATTCTACTTTTAAATTTGAGTATGTCTTCATCAGAGGTGATTAATAGCAGCAAGTAAACTCAACTAAACTGACAACGTCTTCTAGATCGGACTTTTATTCAGTTCGTACAGGACAAAAGAGGCCTATAACGCACTTGCGAGACCCAATTGACACATGAATATATTTCCATGGTTCTGATTTACGTAGTTCTCCCATCAAAGATATCATGTACTTGTCACACACAAACTCGTTATCTTCCCCAACTTTGGGAGACTATAAATATGTCTGACAGCGACGGCTTATCTCGTTCACGGTAACGCTGAAATGCATCAGCAACTCCTTTTTGACGGCGCTGAAACACCTCCGGAGTTTACTTTCACTTGAGTTTAGCTAACTTTAATACTCCTCTCAAACGTCTCGCACCATTCAGACAGAAACTAAAGGAATAGCAAGCAGAAGCATTTCAGCGATCCCATCGTCCTTCTGTTTGAACGTGGTCTTTGAGTGTTGCTGGCGCATGCGTTTGCTGCAGCTACTTAGTGTCCATGGTGATGATCAGCGATTCTGTGATCGATCTCGGGGTCTATTTGAGGTAGCGGAGTGCGCGCACTCAGCAGGATCAGCGGCAATGGGCTTCACTAAGCCAATTCTCCTCCACCCACTGTTGGCTTTGTGCAATCAATTAAGCCAACAACGCGCTGTTTGGGATATGGCAATCCTCGCTTTGGCGTTTATCCAGGATCTCAGGATCCGACTTTTGTGCAATAGGCCCCAGTTTCCTCACACAGCCTGAACACTTGCATGTTTGGATACTTGACTGCATGTGTGAATGGCGTGTTTTCCCTGCAATACGACTGAATGTTGTGTGACCCTTGCAACGGATTGGTAAACTGTCTAGAGTGTGTTTTTGCTTCTTCCCCATGGTATACAAGCCCTGGCTCAGGCCCAGTGGACTGGTATGACTTTTGTTGCGATCTCTAATAGTACTTTGCATTATTTTTTCTCTGCATTACCCACTCATTTGTATATTTCCCAGATTCTGAGATTACTGCAATATAACTTATATTTTGAATTGTAACACTTAACAATAAGGCCAGATAACAACATT